>OY728134.1:818029474-823029474 GCA_963277665.1 Viscum album
TCCTCTGTTGAAATTCCAAACGAGGTGCCCAATGTTTCAATTTATAGGCAAAGTAGAATGTGGTTTTATACACTTGGATATCTAAGTACCATTTGGATCATGGTTTTTGGTGAAAATACAATCTTATATCATGTTTTATTGAACAAAAAAGTTTTCTACCTATCTCTGTAATATCACCATGTCAAATTTGGTCCCCATTGGACATAAAAAATAGTATATATTTTCAAATTATTGAATTAAACTTTTTTACTTCAAGCTGATTTGGTTCCTTAGAAAAATCAGCATGTTAGGGACATTATATAGATAAATTTGGATTGGGTGTCATAATAATATTTGTATAACAAAATTTTTTTTATCATCCCGCAAGATTTAATCCTAATTTGATTCATGTATTAGCATAATTTTATGATTGATTCCACGTGTGTTCTTGGGAACCTATGTAGTTTGTACCGCTTTACTTTTATTCCATCATGGGCTCTCCAATTCTCCCCCCTTACTATAAAATAATCAAAATAAGTGAAATTTAGATTTTTAATAGTGATAAATATTAAATTATCCAATAAAATATCATATTCAATTTGTTATTATATTTTGAATATAAATAAAACTGAGTATAATATAATGGTGTAAGGGTGAAATGAAATATTTAATTGTGGTGAAATCAAGGTGAAGAGCTCCTACATTTTGGGATGAAGTTAGAGTTCATAACTTATTGGTATTTAATATTGATAATTAAATGTTAGATAATATTAAAATCAATCCTTATAAATTTAAAATAGAACAAAATTTATAGATGATTTATATTGGTAATCATCTCTGAGAATTTGAATTTGAAGTCAGAGAAAATGTATTACTCTAAATAGCAGCATGGATTAAGGTCATTAGATTTGTAAAGAATATAAAATTTATTTTGTAGATATATTTTCCACTTCAATTCCCTTGACAATGTGGAGATAGTAACTTATCATATTTTACTTCTGTTGAACCTCTCTCAAGTGTATGATGTGTTCCATGTATCACTTTTGAGAAGTATATACTGGATACATCACATATACTAAACCTTGATGTTGAGCATCTAAAGAATGATCACTCTTAAAGAGGAAAAACCAGTACAAATATTGTTTTATAGAGATAAAGTACTAGTAAAAAGGACCACTCATCATGTTAAAGTTCTCTGATGAAATAACAAGTTTGAGGAAGCAACCTCAAAGGCATATAATGTAATGAGGTAGAAGTACTATCTTTTTTTCATTAGAGTAGTGAAATATTTAGGGATAAATTAATTTTTGGGGGGTAAAATGAAACACACTGTGATTTTCGTTCATATAATTCAATATATAAATCTTGTTTCTCTATAGATTATAATATATGAAATACCAAACTAAAAAAAACCATGATATATTTTATTGATAAAAAATATTATAGTGAAATATAATTATCAATAAAATATGGTTACTCAATATGAAACATCCTAAAAACTACCGGTGGAATATAACCACAGTTAAATTCAAAGGCAACAAACATGAAATCCTCATTCTCATAGTTTCTATTTAAGATCATACCACTGATTAAATATTTGGAAATAAGTAAAAACACTAAAAATTTCAGAAAAATAAATTTCATTGAATATTATATGGCTATATGTAGGAATGTAATATGACTTGTATATATAATTCCATTGGACATATAGTGGTTTGACATATAGTCGTTGAATATATTATCGATGGACACACACACACACACACACACATATTCATAGACACATAAATATATATATTTCTATTATATATAAGGTCAGTGGATATAATTGTATCTAATTGTTATATCAAGGCTGTGTAATTATTAGTGACGATTTAGAATTCATATAATTCATAAATAATAAATAATTCAGTAATGGAATAAAATAATTTTTTTAATAATTTAAATTTTTAAGTTATTATTTATTACTTATTTATTTATCTATTAATATTTATAAAAAATGGGTTGTAGTGCTTAAAATAATAATCTAATAACAATGGGTTTCAAAATTTAGTGGTTAGAAGATAGATATTGTTATGTTATTAAATTCCATTAAAAATAAAAAGGATAATTTGAAAAGAATTAATTTTCCCTTAATTTGAGTATTTATGTATTGGTAATTATATATATCAATATATAAAGAGGGTTTTAATTAATTATATTGTTTTTATATATAATAAAATAAATTTTCATTCACTTAATGATTATAATCTCGTACGAAATAATAAAACATATATTTTTGGGATTTAAAAAATATTGTTTCTAATTTTTTTTATGAGTTATACATTTATTATATTAAAATTATATTCTATTACTATTAGAAGTGGAATCCAATAAAATTTATTTCATATTTTAATAAACACCTTGAAATTAGTTAATAATATAAATTGCATTTTATGTAGGAAATTCTACTAAGGAAAAACAAATTCCCCATGGAAAAGGCAAAAAAGAGGTAAATTGGTTTAAGTAAGGGGTAAAAGATATCAAAAACCACAATTTATTTTATTTTAATAGATTTATGGGATAATTATGGACATCAAATAATCTATTAAGTATTACATTTTCACTTATATCCATATTCTTTATTAAAATTTCAAAGTTATACATAAAGTTATGGGTATTTATTGAAAGTACCACCCAAGATAACCTATAATAGGACCCATCCTACACCAATATAAACTAAAAAATTTCCTTCAAATTAATCTTGAATATACAAGAAAATTATTTCTATCACAATTCTCCCCCAAATTTTATAACCTATAACTTAATAAGAATTCCCAAATCCATCTTTTCCGAAAGGCTCTCTAACAAGAGATTTGAGTTTTCAATATAATTTCCATCTTTTCATTAATAATTATTATTTATTTAATCATCCACACTTTATTTAATGTAATTTATAATTTTTATGGAGTGTTTTTAATCAGTAATATTCTAAAAAAGTTATATTATTTCAATAGAATAAAATTTTCTTATACATTCAATCCACATAATGTATTCTTATTTTGGTCGATTTTACCACTTACATGAACAATGTTATAAAATTTGCATAACGAATAACTAGTAAAAATTAAATAAATTTTAAATTATGTAATAGATTCTAATTAATTTTTTTAATAATTTTTGGATGATAATATATATATGTTTATTCATGAATTAATTAAATGTTATTAATTTATCAAAATTAACCAAAAAATAGAGTTTAAAGATTTCTCTGGAAAAAATAACCATAATCACCATGAAATTGTCATGAGACGTTGTATAATTTCCCAAAAATCTAATGTAGAAACATTTTATTTGATAGCATGTATGACACACAACATCAAGCGCATAAGGGAATATAATATCCCAACAATTTATAATGTATTTACTATTTTAAATAAATTAAATATATTTTTCATCCTACAAATTCACATGACACTGAGTTAGCATACATCGCACGCAACAACAAGTTCCTTCATTTTATTGCGTTACACACAAGACTGAGTTTTATCGAATAATAAAATTTTATTATTTAATGAACTTAGATATAACCAAGCTATAAAACTAGTAGTTATGAATATTATTAACTAACTTATGAAAATATATGGTTTACACAAATATAAAAATAATTCATTTCTTATAAATTTATTATAAATTAATATAATAATTAATTGAATATAAAAGGAATGTCTTTTATAGAAAACTATTTATATGCCCACAAAGTTGTTTTATCCATATAAATTAAATTAATTAAAATTATTGAATGATATTAATGAAATATATATTTTATATGTTCAATAAAATATTTTTTATATTAATACAATATATTTGAATGCCATGAGATAAGAAGAAATCCAATATGACACATAAAACATATATTCTTGTTAATGCACTTTTATCACCTTTTAAGGGAGAAAACAATTTTAAATCCAATTTTTTACACTTTTATAAATATTATATGAAAAAATATACTTAATATTTAAAATAAAAAACTTAAAAATTAGGTTTGGGTTCATATTTTTATTTTTTGTGAAGTTTTATTTTTTAATAAATAGTGAAAAATACTTAATTTTAATTCAAAACTGTCTTTTCATTTATTTTATTCATAAGGTTAAAGAATATTTTAAATTGGTTTTAATATTTAATAAGATATATTTTATATTAATTTATCCAATGTAGTTCATTTTAATCAATTTAAATTTGATATTGGATATAAAAACTCAGCAAACTTTTGGATGTTTTTACTTTAAAACCCATTATTATCATCCCGTCTCTAGGACTAAATTTAAATAAATTTTTGACACTTATGTGATTTAAATTTGGAAAATGGATTTGATTTTTGGAATCATCATAATTTAAATTTCAAAAAATTTCAAATTAGTTTTTTGACCAAAAATATTTGTGAATGTGATTGAAATTAATTACAATGATTATGATAAAAATTAGCTTAACAAATGAATAAAACTTAAACTTAAGTGACTAAATGACATAGTGACTTGTAAAAAATCCATTTTATGGACATATTTCCACCATATAATACATTTTATAAAACAAATCCATTATTGTATCCACTTTAAATTGGAAAATTGTGTTTGGAATTTCCTTTTCCAAAATTTACAAGTGCGTCACTCTTCTACTATAAAAACACACTCAAGTCTCTCAATTTTTCACACCACTCAACAAACATTGGCTCAAAAAAGATCTTCCAAAATAGTTCCTAAACATACCTCACCTAATCCTATAATACTAGCTTTGGTCATAATTCCACCCAAGGAATCCCTTTGGTGAAAATGAAAAGAAGTTACCCAAAGAAGAGGTAACCACTTTCCTCGAGCTGTTTAGCTTTATTTCCATTATTCACCCCATAAACACTAATTATTCCAAGTTTATATAAAAAAACTGTATCCTAAATATAATGATATGTTTTTATGTTAAGATTTATACCTAAACTTTCACACACTTCCATCTAATGAGTAACAAACATAACATTTATGTGTACGGTGAGCTAGCACCTCACGAAATAATGATTTTCAGTCTTCCTTTACCACCAATCATGTTGGTCATTACGATAGAAACTATATTTATATTTGGTATATATGATATTTATAATTCCTTTATGCTTCTGTAATTTTTATATAGAACATACCATTATTCTTTCCATGTGGTGGGAATACGATAACATCGTTTGTGGAAGTGTGGACTACCGCCTCCTCAAAACAATGTGATTCATTCACATGATACATGGAATGTATTAAAGATTACTTTAATATACTAATGTAACATATATGAAATAGTTATGATAATTTCATTATAATATACATATATATATATCATTTACTATTCATTCATTTAATATGGAAATGAAATCAATGTTGCGTTCATGCGTACGTACGACCTACAGTCTCCATGAACGGTCCATTCCATTTCTTATCTTCAAATATTATGGATTATTCTAAATACATATATAAAAAATATATAATATATTTAAATCATGGTTTACAATATATATATGACTAATCCATGATAAGAATAAAAAATAACAACTTAAAATATACTCGACAAACTAGGAAATTAACACTCGAATTAGAAAAAATAATGAACGTTTTTATCAAATAGGTAATAAGATATTATAAGAAGACAATATATGATATTATAAATATGAATATGTTTCTGGTATTAGGTATTGAAATGCTTAAAACCAATATAAATTAATCTAAATTATGTTCACCCAAAAATTAATTGCAAGGTAAGAGGTTTCATCTCAATTTACATTCCGTTGAGTCATACTTGTTGTTATGCACCTCATTTTTTATATGGTTTATATACTTCCCATAAACATGTTAAAAACTTAATTTCTTTATTCTCAGCATATTTTAAGTTCAATTTAAGGTTAAAAATTCATGGATAATATGATTAAAATGTTTTAAATTGGTATATGGCACTTTGGAATGTTTAAAGATTATTCTCCTCGATAACGTTTTAAAGATTATTCTTACAATCTCACTTAACTTATGGTTGATAAATTTCTCTTAGAACAATTACTTCATTGTTTTGAACCCAATTTATCCTATATGATGTATATACTTCCAAGTTTTCATATAATATCTTGATTAATTAAATCTTAATGATATTTTGAGTTTTAATTTGAATTATTTCATTTATGGGTATTCGAGTTAAAAGTTACCAAGTGGAAATGAATTTCATAACACAATTTATTTTCATTGGGTTATATTACTTCTTCACTATCGTTAACATTCTATGAATATTTGTATAATTAATTTGAGTATATATTAATGTATTTACACTTATATATGTGGATTTATTGTTCATATACATAATCTAATCATTTATTGATTCTCACTCCAACATTATAATATTTTCCAGGGGTTACTTTACTATATCATTTTTTCCGGATTTTTTACCCTTGAATTTTTATCTAACGAAATTATTTGATTATTTTCTTATAAACCATTTTAATTTCCACTCCTATGGTTATTCATGGCCTTATTCAATTATTATTACCATTTACCTAATCTTTGGTACTCAAAATGTTTTAGAAGATGTTTTTAAGAAAACCCAACTTCGTTTCTCTCTTTAGTTGGACAACCTATTTTCTTTTAAAAACAACGTTTTATTAAAAAAATAAATTAATATTATAAAATATTCAAAAATATTTATTCAAGTCATGTTTTCTCCTTTTCTCATTTACTATTGTTTTCAAAATAATCTTCTTGTCTCTTTCCAATCAAGTCATTTTTTACTGTGCAAAATGAATGTCATTTTTACCTCATATGGATTGTATGAATTTACTACTATTATTTATTTAAAGTATACTTTTCATGTTTAAAAGGAAACTATGAAATAAAATGTTTTCAAAATTAATTTAAAAATAAAACTATTTTCAAAATAAAAAGGATATTTTCCTCAATAATTTTTTAAAAGTTCACTTTAAAGTTTTCATATTCACCAATGACAAAGACCCATTATTTCTACTCCACTTGGGATATGTTGTATTGATACCATCCTAATTTTTTCTTTGGGTGGTCTTTGATTTATTTCTCCAAGGATAGTATTCACCTTCACTTACTTGATTCCTTTTAGTTCCCTTGAAATATTCAATTTCTTAAGATAATTTAAAATTGAATTTCCTTTATGTATCTATATCATTTGTCATGGATATAATTATTTCCTAAACCGTATACCATTTTTATTTGGTGTTCACTTCGAATTTTATTTTATTATTTGGGAAAATATTAATAAATATGTATCTTCTATTCAATACTGATATTTTATAAGGTGTATTATTTATTTTGATTACTTGATATAAGTATTTATTTAGACAGGTACGAAACAGGAAGGGCCTGGTTATATATAACCCCTTGATGCATCAGTAGTCTCATGAGATAAATAAGTTGTGCAAATTAGATATGGGTTTTAAGAGATATTTTTTATAAACCATATTTTAGAAGGTCATGAGAGTAAATCTAATACATACCTAAGAAACATGGAATCCAATAATTAATCATTTCCCTCATATAGATTCAGTTATTATTCATCCATGAGATTTTATAATGACATATCTATGGATACATTTCATTATCACTTTATTTATTAAATTCCATGTGTTTTAGTCATTTACATTTCCATATTTATTTTTTCCTTATCCAATTATTTGAATCATATGCATTCTTAGTTATTTACATTTCCATGTTCATTTATTTTCATTTAATTATTATCCATTCTTCTAAAATTTACCCTTACTAAGCATTTGAGATCACCCCTATTATATTTAGTTTCCCTAGGAAATGAATAAGTTTCATAAGAAAGATATGAATGGATATACTATATGGAACAAAGATACACTTCAAAGTAAAAAAATTATTTTGTAGTTTGTGTATTAATTTTTAATACACGACTAATGTATGTATCTAGTTTACCAAGACTACTCAACTCTTCGGTCCTTCCGTATTTGATACCTTACAATCATTCCAATGTAATGGTAGTAGACACAGACTCTAGGATTGTTAGTTTAAGGTCACTATAGTTGGTATCAAAGGAATTTTAATGGAACCCTTGGGAACTAGATTTAGGAAAACATAAATTAGATAACATAGCACTAATGGAGACTATAGGGACCCATCCTTAAACATTACATAATATTGCGTTAAAATAAAAATTTACATTGAGGATCTTTTTAGGTTTACAGTTTTCAAGAATTATTCCATAACAATTATATAACATCTCTAATATTACAAACTAGACTCTTCACCTCACTATCCATTTTTTCATAAAACAAAAAAATGTTTAAAAAGAAACATGATTTCATTTCGTGTTTAAACATCATAACTTTACCATGATCCCAGCCTTGACTCTATTATTCTTTAAATCTAGTGAAAAACATTTCAAAGTTGCGATGAGAAGAAAAATCTCATTAAGGGATACATAAAAAATGAAAATTGTTAGTGTTGTAAAAACATGTAAACCCTCGATACTTTATCATAAAGTAATACTTTTTACCTTTAAAAAGTAGTAAATTCACTTCACTGAATATAAGCTAATTTTTTTTACCATTTTATTAATCCAAATATCACGTTCAAATATATATAAAAAAACATATAACATATATAGGTAACTTGGGGCATAATCATACATAAATGGAATAACCTTATGGTTGACTTCCATACATATCAATCTTACAAATGGAATAACCATACAGATGAATTCAATACACAACGCATTGGAAGTTATAACATAACCAAAGATCCTTAGTTTATCATGAAACCATCAATATTTGGTTTATTAAGTAACCACCCATATTTATTTTTTCACGTAACCACCTAGAAAATGTTCAAGTACCATTATATAGCCATGACATATAAAATATTTCAATTATCAACATTGCACTCATAAAATTTCATTCTGAATCACAAGTAATCATTTCAAGATATTAAAATAGTCATTAAACATTCAAAACCATTTTCAATACCAAAACAATAAAAATGTGAATAAGGGATTTATTTTCCTTTTAAAAACATTATGGTTTATAGAGGAAGCCAAATATCAAATAATGGTTACGATGATAGAGAAGTCTTTGTCACCGCATATGTTAAAAACATTACATTTTTTATTTAGTAAAATACTCCGTATAAAAAAATTTCATTTTGAATTTTTTTTAATGAAATTAAAATTCAAAGGGGTTGATTATACACTATATAAAAGAAGGTGGTGTATAACATCAAAATATTCCTCCATGAAAGGAGATTGAAATGAAATCACTTACCTTGAGTCTGAATCGCCATGCAAAATTATTATATTCCTGAAAAATAAATTTAGTTTAATTTATAATTTATTGAGAACCTTTTAAAGTTTATTATTACTTTTATATCATTTATTACCATGTTATAAAAATCAAATAATTATTTAAGTTCATATCATACATTTTATTGATATTTGCTACTTGTGTCGAAAATGAAATTATTATGATGTAAATTGTCCATGTGGTCGTAATTACATCATATTTTGAATAATATTAATGAAATAAAAGTAAATTTTATACATCATTTATATTGTTAAATCTAGGAATTTGTTTATGTTATGAAAAATGAACAATGTCATATTCATGGAGATAGTAGGTCATACGTACACATGAGTAACGTTTTCCATTTTTTCATCCATCATTACAGGAATAAGGTAATTATTATTTTAAATTTCCATAATTATAATAATATTATAATAATAATAATAATCATTTAAATATACTTATATATATCTTACAACTGATGTAGTGATTAAAAACGATTCGCATCGCATTGTGGGGGTGATAGTTCACACGTATGCACGATCGACATTATCATTTTTATGTTGTTGGAAATTTAAAAAATAATTAAAAAATAATTATTTTAAAATGATAAATATGTCATTAATATCATATATAAGAATTTATTCCATTATTATAACCAATCATGTGAGTTGGTTATGGAAAAAAAATCAGATCGGTTCGTGGTGGTGATAGTTCACACGTATGCACAGATGATTAATTCCTTTACCATTTAATGGAAGTGGAGATGGATTTAGGTGTTGATATTAACATAATAAAATCTTAGTATATTTATAATACTGGATTTATTATCTCCTCATGGTTGGAGGATATTTTAACGAATTGGAAGAAGAAATTAAATAGAAACACTTAAAAAATTATACCTCTTCTTCGGTTGATCAGCTTTAAAGAATACCTTAACACCTCTAAGAATTGTGTTATACATAAAATAATTCCTCAAGAATGTGAGTAGGAATTCTATGAAGAGGATTGGGTAGGTCTGAGCCAAACTAAAAGGTTTTACAAGTGTGAGTATTAGAGAGGAGTGGGTACCTTTTTATAGAAGAGGGGAGGGCACCCTTGGAAACTCTAAAAATATTAAATTAATATAAGTTCAATTTAGATTCCAAAATGCTCCAAAAATAATTTATTTAGAATCTAAGATGATTATATTTCTAAATAATATCATCCAATAATTATTATACATGTATTTATTTTTTTAAACCTTATCGTTTCAGTTTACCCTTAATTATTTTTATTTAATCTTAATTGTGGTAAAAATATTTTAAATACTAAGAAGAAATACATTTTACTTATATGGGATTAATTTTCCATAAATGTATACTATATGAAATTTTATAACTTATCCTATTAACTATGTAATTTTAAATGATTTTTATATTTTTAAATAATTTAATAAATTATTTTTTTCATAAAATATCAATTATGTCAATCTGGACACTATTAATTTAATTTAATTTAAATAAAATCCAAAATGAGAGATAACTTGGAAATTATACATTTATGGTACTTATAATATGTCATATTAATCTAGAAAATTTGTGGATGACATCAAATATTTCAAATTAATTTTATTTTAATATTATTAGTATAATTTATTTGATTCTTCCTTTAATAAATCTATTATTGAATCATCATTGGGTCATAATTAATTTTAATTATTAATTCATAAAAATTATAAATAAATTATGATGATGTAGGTAATAATTTTATCATTTTAATAAATATTTTTAGTTAATGATATCACTTATATTACTCCATATTAAAATTGTTTCAATAATAAGAGATATGGTTATGATTTTTTTAATTTTACATTAAATAAAATGATATTAATGTCATAATCACACCAAAGTGGCTTCTAAAGGCCTACATTTCTGACCAAGTATTGAATTGGTTGACCATAACCCATTAAATGATATTATGATAGGTGTTGGCATAGTTTTATATTATTATAATATTATTTTACCCTTATTTAACTGATTTACCCTTTAACCGTGGTAAATAAAATACTAAAGCTAATATTCATCAAAAATTATTTAGATCCTATTAGGAAATATTTTTCATATAGATTACAACCATGTATCTGAGTTTTTTTAAATTCAATTCAAATAAGTGGTTAAATTAGGATTAACAACAATCCTATTGACAGATCAAGAAAACAAGTTTTTAAAAAGTAAAAACCATCAAAAGTCTGATAAGTGTTTGTATCCAAATTAAATTTACAATTAATTAAAATGAAAAAAATTGGATAAAATTAAAAAAAAATAGTCCAATTAAAAATTATAACCTATTAAAAGGACAGCTGAACTATAAAAATAAATTAGATAAAAAATTAGTTTAGAATAAAAATGCAGTATTTTTCACTATTCATTAAAAAATGAATTTTATCATAAGAATAGAAAAATTCAAGAAAAGTAAATTTGGATTACACACTTCCAAATAAGATGTTTATTTTTTCAAATAAAACATATAAAAATGAAAATAACTAGATTTAAAATGGGTTATCCATCAAAAGGCAGTAAAACTACCTTTAAAAAATATTAGAGTATTTATGTTTAAAATTGGATTTATTCACATTTTAATCCTATATAATTTATTAGATGAAATTAAAATCATTTAATAATATGTGTAAACATAAAATATTTAGTTATATTAATTCCCTCCAATATAATGGCTAGGAAAAAGGTACCATTTAAAATAATAATACTAATAATGTATTATTTTTCGGTATAACTCAGTCTTATGCGCAACATAAGATTTAGGAGAAACCCATTTTTGTGTGTTGAGTATACTATCGAACAAAGTGTCCCTTTTAAATTATAATTAATAATTAATTCAGAAATATTAATTTATACGAAAAAATCTTATTCTATAATTACTTGGATGTTACATCCTTCACCCCTTTTGGAAACCGTGTCCCCCAAATTTTTAATTTGGGCTCGGTAACTAGTGTTTCACTTTTAAAAATTAATTCATTGAAATACCACATTAGAAAGAGTCAATAAAAAATCACTTTAAAAGAAATAATTTTATATAAAAATTTCACCCGAGATAACATATACTATGTTTACATGGAGGAAAACATGGATATGGAACAAAAATTAAACCATCAAGTTCTGATATAGAGTGACAGAAAGCATTGTAAAAAAATGTTAATAATAACAAAGCTATAAATTTGTGATAGGTTAAATAGTATTTGATTTCATATGAGGAAAATTAAACAGAATTTGTTTTTATTTTAAGATACTTTTGAGGAATTTATTCACATTCTAGACTAAGAACATAAATAAACTTACTTACTTGGGAAGTAGAATTTCATGATTTAGTTAATTTCCACCATAAACTCATCTTTTTTATCCAAATGGTGAGTATTTAAGAATAACTTTTCATTCCTCCATCAACATCTAAAGAATCACATAATACAAAAAATAATAACTATCTATTTATCCTGTCGTGAAATATTAACCAAATCCAAAATGGCAATGATAAGATAATATAATTCCCCAAAAAGAATAACCCTTAATAGAAAGAAAGAATACTTTTAATCTCCAAATTTCAATTGTAATACCGAAAGTTCAATATAAACCATTCATAAATTAATTGTCCTTAAAATTACTCATAATAATCCAATTTATGTTTGAAATCCAAAACTCAGAAGAATTTTTCCCTGTAATCTTCCAAGATTATTTCAACATTTACATCAAAACAACATCAACTTTCTTAATGTCTCATAAAAAAAGTAATTAACCTAATCACATATCCTCCATGATTGGTAATCATTTCCATAAATAACATGAATCACTATAAATCCATAATAAAAATCATAGATTCTTAAAAAATATAGTTAAACCATTACTTCAAAATTAAAATACCATAGTATTCTATTTAACTTAATCATATAATTTCCCAAAATAGTAAATCTTCCAAAATAACATTTACCTCTTAATAACCAAATCATTTTCCAATACCAAGGATATCCATTTTATAAAACATAAGTTCCCAAAATGAACTTATTCTTAATCCATCAACTCATTTAACTAAAAATAAAAAGTCATACTAATCCAGGACTTCTCGTAGGACAGTGGTAGGCGATAAAGCCTTATCGCACTTCGGTTGTGGGTTTGATTCCCATAACCTTTTCCGAAGCGATGGGTTGTCACACGTTCTACATTTTGTCCTTTTTCAAGAACTATATAATTCTTATAACATTACCAATATGAGATAAAATCATCAAAAATAACCACAACATATTTTAACCTCAAAGATTTTTTTATACCTTTTATTTTCCATCCCAAAAGTAATAACCCATAATTACCTTAAAAATACTATTGATCACCTTAAAATTTTGGAACATAAAGGCTCAAAAGGTATTTTTAAGACATTGAACTTATGATCAACTTAAAAATTATAAACTAATCTAATATTTATATCTCTTGGGAAGATATCCTAATCCCCAA
The DNA here is from genome assembly GCA_963277665.1 of Viscum album. NCBI lineage: Eukaryota > Viridiplantae > Streptophyta > Magnoliopsida > Santalales > Viscaceae > Viscum > Viscum album. The sequence goes on from OY728134.1 coordinate 818,043,266, forward strand.
AGTTTTCTAAAATGATAATTTGATACCTACTATAGGGACCCATCCTTAAGAATTACATAATCATGAGTTAAAACAATAATTCACATTAAGGATCTATTTAGGTTTATAGTTTTAGAAATTAGGCCAAAAACTATTACATAAAACCTAAAATATTACAAAGTAGGCTCTTCTACTCACTATCCATTTTTTCATAAAACAAAAAAAGTTTAAAAACTAACATTTTTCCATTTCATGTTTAAACATCACAACCTTTACTAGATCCCATCCTTGACACTATTCTCCTTTAGATCCTGTGAAAAACATTTCAAACATGGGATGAGTAGAAAAATATTAGTTAGGGATACATAGAGAAGGAAAACTATTATTCTTGTGCAAACATTTAACCCTGAATACTTTATCACAAAGTAATAATTTTCACCTTTTAAAAGTAGTAAGAATAAATCACTAAATATAAGCTGATTTCTTACCATTTTTGTAATCCAAAGATCACCTTAAAACCCATATAAAGAAAAATAAAACTTATAAAGCCAACTTTTTACATAATCATACTTAAATGGAATAACCTTACAATAGACTTCTACACATATCACTCTTATAAATGGAATAGCCATACGACCAACTTCCATACCCAATTCATTAGAGGTTATAACATAAGCACCCATACTTGGTTTACCACAGAACCACCCATCTTTCATTTATCATATAACCACCCATCATTGGTTTATTACATAACCACCCACCAAATATCCATTACCATTATATAATCATAACAAATAAAAGATTGCAATTATCAGCATTTCACTCATAAAACATCATTTTCAATCACAAGAAATAATTTCAAGATATTGAAATAGTCAATCCAAATTCAAAACCATTTTCAATACCAAAATACCGAAAAAGGGAATAAGGGATTTATTTTCCTCTTAAAAACATTATGGATTATAGAGGAAGCCAAATATCAAATAACAGTTACAATGGTAGAGAAGTCATTATCGTCGCATATGTTAAAAACATTCCTTTTTAATTTAGTAAAAATATACTTATAAAAAATATTAATTTTGAAAAAATTTGAATGATATTATATGTCCAAGGGGTTGAATATACACAGTATAAAATAAGGCGGTGTATAACATCAAAATATGCCTTAATGAAAGGAAATTAAGATGAAGTTCCTTACCTTGAGTAAGACTCATGACGTACAATTGTTATATTCATGAATAATAAACTTAGGATAATTTATTATTTATTTATAACATTTTTCAAGTTTATTATTCATTTATATCACTTATTACCATGTTACAATAAAAACATAATTATTTAAGTTCATATTGGATATTTTGTCGATATTCGGTACATGAGTCAGAAATGAACTTGTTATGATATAAATTGTTCTTGTGGTCATAAGTCCATCATCTACAAAATAATATTAATGAAATAATAATCACTTATATATATAAATTATACTATTAAATCAAACCATTTATTTGTTATATGAAAAATGAACAATGTTATATTCATGGAGACAGTAGGTCATACATACACATGGGTAACTTTTTCCATTTTTTCATTGATCATTATGGATAAAATGTAATTATTATTTTATCATTAAATAATTATCATAATATTTTTAACTTAATAATAATAAATTAAATAAACTTATATATACCATATAAGTGATGTGGTGAATGAAAACGATTCAGATCTTATCATGGAGGTGATAATTCACACGTACGCATGATCGATGTTATCATTTTTATGTGCATGAAGTGTAAGAAAATTATCAAAATATTATTCTTTTAAAATGATAAATATTTCATTAATTTCATATATAAACATTTATTCCAATATTATAACCATTCATGAGATACATTTATGGAAAACAAACTAGATCAGTTCGTGGAGGTAATAGTTCACATGTATGCACGAATGATTAATTTCATTCCCATTTAATGGATGTTGAGATGGTTTTAGGTGATTGAATTAACATAACAACATCTAAATATATTTATAATACTAGATTTATTATCTCATCTTGTTTGGAGGATATTTGAAGGAAGTGGAAGAAGAAATGAAATAGAAATACATAAAAAACAATACATCTTATTCGGTCGATCAACATTAAAAAACACCTTAACACCTATGAGGAGGGTGTTCTACCTAAAATTAAGGCCTCAAGAATATGGGGATGGATTCTTGGAAGAGGTTTGTTCTAGGATCTATAGATCCAAATAAAATTAGAAGTGTTATTATTTGATAAGAGTAAGTATATTCTTAAAGGAGAGGTGAAGGGAACCCTTGAAAACTCTTAAAATATTAATTTAATATAAATTCAATTTAAATTCCAAAAGGTCACAAACATATTTATTTGGAAGATAAGATAAGGATATATTGAAATAATATCATAAAATAATTTTATACAAGTACTGATTTTATTTTAAACCTTATATTTTTAGTTTACCCTTAATTATTCAACTTTAATCTTAATTGTGATAACAACATTATAAATATTAAGAGGGTATAAATTTTATTTTTATGGATTAAATTTTCTATAAATGGATATAATATGAAATTTAAGACCTTAAAAATTCACTCAGTAATTATAAAATATTTTTAGTATTTTTAAATTATTTAATAAATTATTATTTTTATAAAATATCACTTATTTCAATTTTGACACTATTCATTTAATTTAATTAAAATAAATTCAACTAGAGATATAACTCTGAAAAAAAACTAAATGGACTTATTATATGTCATATTAACCTATAAATTTTTATATGGAATCAAATATTTTATATTATATTTATTTTAATATTATTACTATTGTTTTTTAATCCATTCTTTAATTAATCTATTATTGCATCATCGTTGTGTCACAATTAAATTTAATTATTTATTTACTAAAATAATAAATAAATTACCAAGATGAGGGTAATATCATTATCTTTATAATTACTATTTATAGTCAAATATATCACTTATATAACCCTATATTAAAATTTTTTTAGTAATAAGATACATGTTTATGATATTTTTATTTTTACTTTAAATAAAATGTTATTAATGTCATAATCACACCCAAGTGGCTTCAAAAGTAAAAACTTTCAGCCCAATAATTTTCTTGGTCTTCCAGAATACATAAAATAATATTAGGAAAATTTTTAGAGTAGTTTTATCTTATTATGATATTTATTTCACCCTTATTTACCTGATTTACCATTTAACTGTGGTAAATAAAATACTAAAGTCACTATTCATGAAAAAAATATTTTGATCCTATTGGACCACATTTTTCATAATGATTAAAACTATGTATGATCCTTTTTCAAAATTCAATTCATATTAGTGGTTAAATTAGGTTTAAAATTAATCCTGTTGACAGAATGAGAATAATGGTTAAAAAAAATAAACCCATCAAAAGATTGACATGTGTCTGTATCCAAATTAAATGTACAATTAATTAAAATTAACAAAACTATATTTAATGATAAAAACATAGTCCAATTACACTTTAAAATAAATTAAATAGATAACCTAACTATACAAATAAATTAGATGTAAAAGCAATTTTGATTTAAAATATAGTATTTTTTATCATTCAATAAAAAGATGAATTTTATCCAAAAAATACAAAAATTTTAGAAAAGTAAAATTCAATGCCCCAGTTCCAAATAAAAAATTTATTTTGTCAAATATAAAATATAAAATTGAAAAAAATAGACTTAAAAAGTGTTCTCCATCAATAGGTGGTAAAACTACCTTTAAAAAATATAAGAGTATTTATGCTTAAAAATGGATTTAATCACATTTTTAGGCACTAAAATTTATTAGAAGAAATTAAAAATATTTAATGACATGTTTAACCATAATAAATTCAGTTATATTTTTTCCACCAGAACTATCGCTAGACAATAACTACCATTTAAAATAATAATACAAATAATGTATTATTTTTTTATATAACTCAGTATTGTGTGCACGATAATATTTCAGAGAAACCGTTTTTTGTGTGTCCGGTACACTATCAAAAATAGTTTTCCTTTTAAAGTATAATTAATATCTAATTCATAGATATTATCATATATGAAAATTTATTATTCTATAATTACCCGGGATGTTACATAGGCATTGAGGATAAGTATATAAGAATATCCTATAATTTTGGTGCGATAAAAATTATGTGGGTATTTCTATCAATACATCCTTATCTGGATACAATTATTGGATTTTGTTCTAGAACATATGTACCTAGGGGTAAAAACTATGATAAGGTGCATCGGCCCTGACTCGACATAACCCGGTACATGACTACGGGCCTTACTACGTACATAGTTTGACACTCGTGAGAGATATGCTTAAGATAATTCAAATTTTCTTTATAAATCATTATGATAGATTTTGAAAATTACTAAACTAGGTTAAAACTTATGTATTTTAAATTAACAATAAGGTGACATAAATTAAAAAAGCATAAAATGATATTATCGATAAACCCCAGAACAAGGAAGGATCTATGTGGAAATAAATGGATGATGTATTCATGTATTAACATTTTATTGAAAATTATAGTCTATTTAATGATAAAATCTAAAGGATGACCATAATATTTATTTTGGAAATTATATTAATATTATTTTTGACAAGGAAAATGTTTATTTTGGGTGAAAACCAATCAAATTTGGCAAAGCCACAAGACCTGAATCCATTACCGAAGAACACTAATTGTTTAACGCCAACCACTAATATAAGCAATGTCTTGGTTAATATTTCATTGTATTAAGTTGCTCAATTTGATGAATAAATTTTAATCATGAACCAACGGTGTATCTTTTTAGGTTTAGATATTAAATTTTTAACCATATTTCCATTATGGAATAGTTAGAGACAAATGTAAAGAATTTTTACTCCCTTATGGACCTTATGATATGTTAAAATTGTGTATTAGTGCTATAAGAATGAATGTTATTTTTTGGATATAAATTACTTGAATTAATGGATGAATTATAATTTTAATAAAACAAAATCAAAATATCGAATTATTCATATGTAATTAAAACATATCATGTATGTAAATTTTAATATATTAGTATGTAGTAAAGGATTTTCTCAACATGAGAAAAAAGATCATAAAAAACTTCTCTCCTAATAACATGATTTTTGTTGAACCGATAGTCTTCTAAATCATCACATATTTATGGATCTGAGACCCTTAACTTTACATTTATCATTATTTTTTTTTGGTTTATGACCTCAACAACTCCCTATAAATATTTATAGTTTTCATCAATGTACGTATCTCAACATTATACTAATGTTTTACTACTTGTAGAACTAGTTAATGTTATTCCATGTGACCTTTATAATTTCCATTATCTATTTTCTAAAGAATTTTGTATGAAACCTTCTCATGATGTGGGATATAAATTATAGAAAATTTAAATCAATCTATCACCAAGGACGAGTTTAAATTTTGGGGACACAATTTAATTAAGTTGGGGAGAATGTTAGCCCATGAAAATAAAAAGTAGGAACACTATATTCGATAACCTGTATGACACAAAACACAAAGAGCATAATGGAATATAATATCCCATGAATTTATAATGTATTTACTATTTTAAATAAATTAAATATATTTTATACCTTATAATTCATTCGACACTGAGTTAGCATACATCACACGCAACAACGAGTTCCTTTAATGGCCTGCGTAGCATGAAAGACTGAGTTTTACTAAATAATAATATATTATTAATATATAATTAATTTATAAAATAATATATAACCAAACTATAAAATTATCAGTTATTAATAGTATTGACTAATTTATGAAAATCTATTGTTTAAAAAAATATAAAATGAATTCATTAGTTATAAATTCATTATAAACCAATATAATAACCTTGTGAATATAAAGGGTAGGTTTTTATCGAAAACTATTTATATTCCCACAATGTCAATTAATCCAAAAAATAAAAAATTACAATTAATTAATAATATTAATTAAATATATATTTTATATATTGAATCAATTATTTTTAAAATTATCCAATAGATTTTAAAATAATTAGATAAGAACAAACCTAATATTACATATAAAAACCTTTATTTTTATTAATGCAATTTTATCATATTTCAATAGAGATCCTATTTTAAATCCATTTTTTGGAAATTTTAAAACAATTATATGAAAAATGAAATTAATATTTTAAATAAAAATATATAAAAAGGTTTGGGTGTATTTTTGATATTTTTCTATGAATTTTCATTTTTTAAATGAATAGTGACAAATACTGAATTTTATTTGAAATCTACTTTTTCATCTAATTTATTTATAAGTTAAAATAATATTTTAAAATGGTTTTAATGTTTAATATGATAATTTTTTTATTAATTAATCCAATGTAGGTAATTTTAATCAATTTAAATTTTAAATTGGATATAAAAATGCAACAAACATTGGAAAGTTTTTATTTTAAAAACTCACATTATCCTCCCATCTATGGGATTAAATTTAAATTATTTTTAACCACTAATATGATTATAATTTAGAAAAATTGATTCCATATTTTTAATATGAATAATTTTATTTTCTAATAAATTCAAAATAGTTTTTCTGAAAAAATATTAGTGAAAGTGAATAAAATTAATTACAACAATTAAGAGAAAAAATATCTTAACAAAGGATGAAACCTTAAACTTAAGGTCCAAAATGACCTATAAACTTGTCCAAAATACATTTAAATGACATATTTTGACACTATACTCACTTGAATAAAATATTTCTATTATTTGATTCAATTTAAATTGGAAAACCATGGTTGGAATTCCCTTTTCCAAAATTTAAAAGAGTGACACTCCTCCTCCACTATAAAAAGGCACTCAAGTATCCCACTTCCTCACACCTCTCAAGATAAATTTAATGAACCAAACTCTTCAAAAATAGTATCTCACCATCCCTATCCTCATCCTATAATAATCAAATTGTCCCTAAATTCATCCAAAGAATCCCTTTGTTTCAAACTGAAATGAGTTACCCATGGAATAAGTAACATATTCCCTCCCGCTCTTTAGTTTTATTTCCATTATCCACCCAATAATATCTCCATATTACATTATTATATAAAAAAACCATTATAATAAATATATAGATATAATTTTATGATAAGGCTTTTATCTACACTTACACACACTTCCATCTAATGTGTAATGAACTTAACGTTCATGTGTACAATGAACTACCACCTCATGAAATGATGATTGTTTGTTCTTCCTTTACCACCTCTCATGGTGGTCATTATGATGTAAAGAATATTTATATATGATATATATGAATTTATAATTTATTTTTTTATTCTGTTATTCATATATATAACATAATTTTATTCTTTCCATCTTTTGGAAATACGATAACATCATTTGTGGATGTGTGGACTATCGCCTCCTCAAAGTAATGTGATTCGTTCACACTATACATACAATGTGTTAAGGTTTATTTTAATAAATATATGTAATATATATTACAAATATATTACACTGTAATAATAATATACATAAATATTTATATGATTTATTTTTCATTCTTTTAATATGAAAAAAAGTAAAGTAGCGTTCATGTGTTTGTACGGTTTACAGTCTCTTGGAATGGTTCATTACATTTCATATCTCCAAATATTATGTATTATTCAAAATAAAAATATAATGAATATATGTTATATTTTAATCATGGTTTAAAATTATTTAAATTATGAAGCCATTATAGGAACAAAAAATAACAAGTTAAAACATACCGGACAAACTAGGCTATTAACACTCGAAATGGTGAAAATAATGATATATTGTTATCAAATGGGTAATAATATATTATAATATGAAAATAAATGATATTATAAATATGTTTATGGTTCTTTTAATATTTATTATCATGTTTAAAATAATTATATAATAATTTAAACGATGTTAACCAAAAAAGGAAACTCAAAGTAAGGGGTTTTGTCTCAATTTATATTCTGTTGAAGCTTATATGTTATTATGCACCTAGGTTCTTTTATATGGTGTATATACTACCTTTTACGTGTTATAAAACTAATATAATAATCATCATGATATTATAATTTTAATTTAATGTTAATACTTCATGGATATTATGATTTAAATGTTTTGAAGTGGTATGTGACACTATGGAATGTTTAATGATTATTCTCCTAAAGAAAGTTTTAATAATTATATTTGAAATATCTCTTAAATTTATGATTTTTAACATTATCTTGAGACAATAACTTTATTATTTTTCACCAAATTTCTCAATTATGATGTACATACTTCCAATTTTTCACATAATATCATGACTCTTAAAAATCTTCCTGACATTTTGAGTTTCAATTTGAATTATTTCATCAAATGGGATTTGAGTTAAAAGCTACCATGTGGAAGAGACTTTCATAAACTATCTCCACATATAATTTTTTTATTAAGAGACTTTAAGGTAAAGTGGGAAACTAAAGTTCACACACAAGGACAACTTCGTGATGAAAGATCTCACAGAATTATTAAAAAGAAGACTACAATTATTTGAGTCAGATGCTCTCTATAATTCCCAGTGCATAGTACTAACCTGAGTGTTTGGATCCTCCATGATAGGTTATTCAAGGTGAGAAACCATTCTATACATTATCTAGATGAATTCCTCTAAGGTGATTCTACCTTGGTTGAAGCCTCAGGTGATGATCTGGTCATGTTTGTCTATCCATGCTTCTTGCTCCTCTGTGGCCTCAATCTGCAAGCTTCTTTCATGAATCCTTAAAATTTCCTTATTTAAAGCATTTGGATGAAGTAAATTTTCAATAATATCTTCCTTGGAGTGGAAGATGAGCCTCAATCACTCCAAACCCTCTTCTTCCATCACTCTTGGTTCTCTGCCTAGATCCCTACTTTCCCCATCTCGAAGGAATTTTCTTTCGTTACTTCTACATTTCTTAGCCGACCTGGATTACATTGGTTTAGGAAAGTGAGAGTAGTCTTTGCGCCCCTTGGAGTTTTCCCCTAGACCACAATTCATTTCCCTGAGTCACGCTTTTCTTTTTTCCCCTTCTTCCTTCTTAGGCTGTGGGGAGCTTTCCCTTGGAACCGGTCCCAGCTGTCCCCTGAGAGTTGGCTAAAACTACCATCACTTGAATCATTATCCTCTTGCATCAATTATTGTTCTTGAGCTTCCAGACCATCAAAATGGTTTTTCACCTCAACCCCTGGGCATTTTTGAGAGGCCTCAGCCTACACAAAGAATCCAACTTGCCTGCTTTAACCTTCAAGTCATTCTGCTTCTTCCCCTCACTACCATTCTTCTGAAAGGAGGACTTAGGAATGGGAGTGTTTGGGTCTAAGGGTCCCAAGACACTAACCCCATCCTAACTTCCTTGATCATGGAAAGAGTTTGTAGCTGCATGAAAAAATACCCCCCTGCAATGACTTAACAAATGGTTCAACCTCCTTTCTGAATTCACCCCCAGGGACATTACTACATGATATCAGACCTATGGGCTGATCGTATCCATGACCAATGAATTGAGATTTTTTGTTAGTGTCCTCCCATTCCCGACCTTGAGGATCCCCAGATCCATGGACCTCACTAACTACCCTCACCACACCATTATCCATATTTCTATCTAAGACTGGATGCTCCACCACATCCACATGAAATTTGACCTCTTTATCCATTCCTTCCACCTACACTGCCTCCACTCCATTCACCTGTAAGGGGATAATCCCCAAATCCTACCTTAAACGGGCTAGGAAATCCAAGCCCCACGGAAAGGGAACACTGGTATCCACATGCATCACTGCTCTTGGAACCACCGAAGAAGGCCACTGCATTTGTTGGCCCTCCCGAGAACATCCTTCCAGTTCAAACCTCAACTCCTCGCCTGGACAGATATGAACCCTTCCTGGTTCCCATTCCTCCGAGACAACCCCACACGCCTCTCCAGACCTGTCCAAACCTACACTATCTGACTACTTGATCATAGAGGGGGGTGATCTACACCCGAGTCTCTTCTGGTTGGGGGTTCATCAATTGCTGAGATCTTTGTCCATGATTACATCCAAGGACTGAATGTCCTAGATGTTGACAGCCTGAGCAATACACTGGCAAAGACTCGAAAACCACCCATTGTTTCCACCTGAATTCTTCACCAACCAAAATCCAAACCCACTCTGTAGGAGGCCTAGAAAAATCATCCTTAACACAAACATGATGGTTTATAGGGTGATAAACCACATCAGTCCTACTATCCAAACACAAAAATCTACCAACCATGTTTCATAAGATGCTTATTATCGACAGAATTTGAAAAGGAAGTGGAAAATCTGGGAAACTTACCCACAATTCCTTTGTCGGTTTAGCTCGATTCATGTTGAATTTGAAGGACCAGAGAAGAAGGTAAAAGCTTCATCCATTGAGAGTTTGGGGAGAACTAGACCAAGCAGCAATAAGATCACTATCTAAGGAAAAATGAACAATCCTATGTCGCAGGTCAAGAAACCCAACCACCACGCGACCTTGAAGCCCCCATGGTTCAAAAAAGAATCTGTCAAAGCACTACTGGAAAGGCAGGTTTTCCCAACACCTATATACCAATGGTTTGCTTAAATCATTGGTTTACATTACTTTTACCAGCAGTTTGAGTAAACCGTTGGGAAAGTCTTGTAAAATCTACTCTACACCAACTGTTCAATAAAAACGTTGGTATAGAGTGGTTTTTATTGATAATATACCAACGGTTTAAAAAAAACATTGGTAATGGATTTATTTCCCAATGGTTTTGAAAAACCGTTGGGAAATTTTGGCCCTAAATTTCCAAAATCTCGAGACCCCCCATTCCGTGCTATTGTAGCACGAAACAGAAGCACAGAGTTGTTTACCATACTTCCAAAATTCTTCAATCTTCAAAATTTCTTAGTTCATAACTTGTAATATGTAATTATACCTTCATTTTATTATTCTTCATCTACTATTTTGATTTTATGTTTTCATTTTGGTGAAGTGGAGAAGCAGAAATCCTTGACAGGGCAGTTGTTTGGTTCAATGGAATTCCATCTTGTTTGTGAAAAATTTGTATGAAAGCTGGACCTTTTTTATCTATACTATCTGGTATTTGGAGATTTAGACTGTCTAAACCATATATTTAGTCATGGGAATAACAACATGAAATATTCCCCATTCTAATCCTTGATTTTAACTAGGTAGTACAGGTTTTGTGTATTTGTTTTTGTTTTAGTACTGTTTGGGTGAGGGAAAATGGAGGAGAGAAATTGTTATGCCTTGATCTCAAATGAGTTATTGACCTATGTAGAGTCTCAGTACACAGTTCAAATGGGTTTAGATTGAAAAAATGGGCTTTAAATGATTTTTTTTAAAATTTGGTGAATTACTTAGTTCTTGACTTTTAATCTGTAGGTTATACACTTCTAATCTGTAAGTGATAAGTTCATTTTAATGTTCTGCATCTACTATTTTGGTTTTTTGTTTTGATTTGGGTGTGTATGACTTTTGTTTTCTGTTGATTTGGGTGTGTGTGTTGGGCTTTGACAGTGTCACACATATAGTTATTATAGTATGGGTATGGTCTATAGGGATAAGTAGTAAAGTGAATCAAATTTGATTCAAAATGAATTATGCATTAATATTATCCATAAATTTTCAGTTCATAGAAGTCTTGTTATTTCTGGGAATTTTGTATTAATATCATCCATATTCCACATGATTCACATCATGGTAATAATGTGTGATGACGTTGTTGAGATCAGAGAGAAAACTCATTCACTCCAGGTTGTTTATAGTGGCATGGTAAGTCATGAGTGATAATTGGATTCCTAAGATGACTGTACTAATATAACTTTAGGGTCAGTTAAATATGGTTCTCACTGTACATTATATATTATGTCTCTTTCTTGTCCAATACTCACTTTTATGACGGTGGGGTGCTTTTCACTAGCCATGCTGTCATGTGTAGACATCCATAAAAATGTTAGATAAGTCACAATTTTAATTCAATAATCTTGTTATCACTGACATACTTTATTATTAATCTCAAATTTAAAAATAAATGTTTTTGTCTATACTTTATGAAATTAAACCTTTTTACAATCCATGAACAACATATTAGTGTAGAAGCCTAAACTTTATCCACCCATGGGGTGCACTTGACTTGGGGAACTAATTGGGTATTGAACGGTATGACTACAGAGGTGCGAAGAATGAGTTATTGAACATGAGTGATAGATTTGGGATCCCTAGAACACATAATGGGACCTGAGGAATGTTCCTATTATATGAGACCTAATGAAAATGAATAGAAATAAATTTTAATTTAATTTTCGAGTACTTGTTCTTTGATTAATGATTTGGAATTCCTTGAAGAAACCAACCAAGGATTCATGTTAAAAATATAGCTTTTAATTCTATTTAGAAATCCCCTTGGATTCATGATGATTTGGTTTAGAATACCTTGAGAAAATCTACCTTGGATTCATAGTGATTATGATTTAGGAAACCTTGGGGAAGTCCCCCTTGGATTCTAAACTAGAGGCCTCTCTCTTTACATAGGGTGGGAACTCCTTCCTCCCTATAAATCCATCTGAATTAAATCAATTAGTATATCTTTAAATTGTTTTAATAGTGAACTACATCAACTAGAAACTCCTTCCTTTATTGTTTACTTAATTATATTTTCTATTAAACTTAAAATCTTAATGAATTTTTTATGAAGAAATGACTTATAAAAATTATTTTTATAGAATGGATAGAAGTTTAATGTATGAAACCGATCGGATCTCAAGCGATTTTCAAAACAATTTGAAGATCTTTTTAGATTTTTCATTTCAAAATGCTTCAGATAGTGGTCGCATACACTGCCCATGTTCAAATTTTGTTGGTAGACCTTGGTAGAGCCATGAAGAAGTTAGCTACCACATAACCAAATATGGTTTTCAAGAAAACTACTTTGTGTGGTATCACAATGGGGAGAAAATGAAATATCAAATTGCTAATGATCTAAATGAAAGGACTGGAATGGAGAATTTTTTAGATGACCGGTTTCCATTTATTCTTAATCATGAAAAAGAAATGATTCTGACCCAAGAAGACTTCGATATGAGCACACATGATGCGTCTAATAAAAATGATGATGTTTTAAGGGTGAAAAAATTGAATGATGATTCCACGACTCCAGTATATCGACAGTGCGATAAAATGAAAAAGCATGAATTTTTAATCTGATTGTTTCATTGGAAAACTATGTATGAGATTTCTAATACAACAATCGATTACATTATTACCTTCTTGAAGTATTTACTTCCAGATGATGCAGATATTCCCTCAGACCACCATATGGAATGGAAGTAAGTTGAGGAACTTTGATTTTCAAGAAATAAAATTAATGCTTTCCTAAAAGATTGCAGTTTATTCTGGAAGGAAACTGCTGAATGAAATGATTGTATAAAATATGGCACATCCTGATAGACGTCAAAATCTGATGGAACACCATCCCGTGTTCCAAAGAAAGTAATGTGGCACTTTCCATTGATCCCCAAACTCCAGATTCTTTTTATATCTGATGACATATCAATAAAAATGAGATGGAATGATACCGAGAGAAAAAAGGCTAATGATGAGTTGGTTCACCCCGAAGATGGATTTTCATGGAAGATATTTGATGCTCGACATCCTGATTTTGCAGTTGATGTGCGTAATGTGTGGATGGGTCTTTTATGTGACGATTTTAATCCGTTTGGGCAGATGCTTACTTCGTACAACACATGGACAATTTTTATGCACAGTTATAATCTTCCCCCATGGTTGTGTATGAAAAAACCTTTCACTTTCATGAGTATACTCATATCTGTCCCTTCTGATCCCAGCATTGATATTGACGTATACATGCAAACTTTAATAAAAGTGTGGAAACTTCTTTGGGATGTTGGTGTGCGCACATATGATGCTTGTTCAAAAGAAATATTTTAGATGCGTGATGTACTTATGTGGACGATCAATGATTTTATGGCTTATGCAATGATGTCTGGATGGAGAACAAAGGGAAAAATATCATGTCCTGTTTGTATAAAGAATACACGATCCAGAAGACTGAAACATCACTAAAGTTTCAGTTTTATGGGACATCGACGATTCTTTACAAGGGACCATTCATACAGAAATAATTGTTGAAGATTTTATAATACCACAGAGACCAATGATCCACCTCAGCGTATGTCTGGAACTGATGTGCTTAATGAATTGAATGATTTCTTTTTTTTTCATCCAGGAAAGGTTAAATTAAATCTAGAAAGAGAAATAATGTTTCCACTAAAACCTGTTACAATTGGAGGAAGATGAGTATATTTTTTGATTTTCCTTATTGGTCAACGAATTTGTTACGTCATTTCTTAGACGTAATGCACATTGAAAAGAATATATGTTAAATGTTGCTTTCAATACTTGTAAATGTTAAGGGAAAGACAAAAGATGATTTACGGTCTCCGCGTGACTTGGTGGATTGGGGCATCAGACCAGAATTGCATTCTGTGCGTATCAGTGAAAATAAATGGAAAGTTCCATGTGCTTCTTATGTGATGACACCTACAAAAAAAACAATTTTTGGAAGTATTATATATTATTAGAGTTCCTGATGGCTATTTAAGAAACATATCTAAACGGGTCAATAGAAGAGAGTTGAAGATAAAATCCTTGAAGTCTCATGATTATCACGTTCTTCTGCATGATTTGATTCCAATAGCTATCCGTCATCTTTTGTCCAATAATGTATGGGAAACTTTTATTCGGTTGTTCCTTTTGTTTAGAGATCTTTGTGCTAAGAAGTTGTCTAAGTCGTTCTTGCAAAAAAAGTTGATAGATGCCCCATTAATTTTGTGTGAGTTGGAGAAAATATTTCCTCCATAATTTTTCACATGCATGTTGTATCTAACTGTCCATATTCCCACTGAAATAATTCTCCGAGGACCTGTTTATTTTCATTGTATGTATCTAACTGGAAGAAATATGTACACATTAAAGTCTTATGTCCAAAACAGGAATCATCCTGAAGGTTCTATCGTGAACGGTTACTTGGATCAAGAATGTATGGATTTCTACTCAATGTATTTGTCTGATCTTACTACGAGAATAAAAAGACCAATGAGAAATAAAGAAGAAAAGTTTGAGAAAATTGAACCCATTTTTTCCATTACTTCCTCAAACAGGAGAAATTTATGGATCATATACATTGAAGACATTAAGCCTTGAAGAGCGGGAGATGGAACATCACACAGTTTTATTAAACTGTGATTTATTTGACGACTACATCAGGTAACTAAATTAAATATGTTTGTCTTACATATATATCTGCTAAACTATTCATATATTTTATCTACAAGGAACATAAAACAATGATAAATAGAAAGGATTGTTCTTTATATTTGAGAAGGATGGAGACTTTTCATAGAAAAGAGTTTTCTGCTTGGTTAAAATCGAAGGTAAAAATTTTACTGTTTAAAATAATTAAATAAATATTTAATTAAATTTAATATTTATTTATATTGCAGGTATTGAGTTTTCCTACTGACTATGTCTCTGAGGAAATAAGAGCTTTGGCTTTTGGTCCTAATACCGCGGTTCATGACTGTAAACCAATTATTATCAATGGGTACAAATTTATTAACACTGAACAAGAAAAGAACTTGAGAACAAAACATGATAGTGTTAGGGTTACTACCACAACAGATTATTATGTTAGTGCATCAGATAATAGACCGCGATTTGAAAATGTGGGTTATTATATAGTCGTTGAAAAAAATAATATTGTTGGATTATTACTCTCATGGACGAGTCACGATTATGAAATTCCATTGGTTTGATTCGATGATGAGACAAGGCAAATTTATTGATGATTGTAGATTTTGAGTAATTAATATGACTCAAACTCTTGCTACCGAAGAATCATATGTATTGGAATCAATGGATAAACAAGTTTTTTATGTCAATGAACAACTTTGACCTGAATTTGGTGTCATAGTTGAAGTAATTCCATGACATATTTTTGATGATGGTGATGATGGAATTGACACCATCCCTACTGCCATTAGAACCGATCCATTTATTTCTTTTGATGAATCCAATAGCCCAATTGTCATAGTTGACTGTGAACCTAAAGTTGTGGTGGGAAATATATAAAATCATCCATTCATGTTCTCTATTCTTTTGGTTTACCTTGATTTGGGTTGTTAAGGTTGGTTCTATTTAAATTGATTTAATATTGAAACCTGCATCATCTACCTAAGCTAATGAAATTGCATTTTCCTTAATTTTGAAAATTTCTTTTCCCTCTATTTTTTTTGGGTTACACATTAGTTATCCTTTTCTATTAACTTCCATATTTGTTTTCAAATGCAGGAAATGAAACCAATTTAAGAGAGGCGACGAAAACATATTATGGAAAACAATCGTCGCATGACCGAGCTGGGCATTCCCCAACTAGTGCCTGAAGTGAGTATTTTATTTCAAATATTTTTATTTAAATTATATATAATGTCATGTGATTAATTTTTTTAAATTTTTTTTCAGGATCCATCTACTAGGTGATAGTTATTTGATGAGCAGCTAAGTAGTGGTCCCAGCACTCGAGGTGTTCATACGAGGGGGGGGGGTACGGGAGCTAGATGATTTGGTCGGCGTACCCAATTAGACCCTTCCCCTCCCATTGACATACCATCCATCCCACATTCCGATCCCAGTGTTCCGTTAGGGACACACATGATATTTATGACTCCCATGTTTTCACCACCCTTTACATCTGACCCTCCTCACCCATCTTTATTATATCCGATGATGATTCCCACTCCCCATCCAGAATTTGGCCTGCCATCCCTGTCATATTCTTTTACTACTGCTTCGATCTCTCCAAGCTTTTATATTCCATCTTCTTTGACTCTTGCTCTGCCAGAGTTTGTCCCTATGGAGCATACATTGGGACTCACTCCATCTGTACAGGGTGTTCCTTTAGTTTCTGCGAATCTAGAGGCACCCATTGTTCAGACTACCGCATATATACTTATACAACCCTAAAAAATTGTTACCCCATTATTTATTTTCATTATAACATGTTTTGATAAATATTTGTTTTTATTTCATAACAGATACATATACTGATAGGAGGCGGGGGCGGGGGCATACACACATGTGTGCGGTGTGGAACCGCCGCACACAGTTTATGGTGGAGTACAATGAAGATAGTCAGATGATTGAAAAAGAAGGGCAACAATGTTAGAATTTTTTGGCGACGCTTTCCAAATACTCCGACATCATTCCTCTTAGCCCGTTCTCATTGAGACAACTGGAAAATGATGTCAAGGATAAAGCCTGGGTAGAGATATGGGTAAAAAAACCAATTGTATTTATTGAAATATATTATTTTTTGTATTTATATGAATTAATATTTTGGTTTCAGTGGCGGTTTAATTTCCCCGATGGTGAGGGTGCACGGCCAACACGTCTAAAGGAATTAGGCGAGCTTTGGAGAGCTTATAAGCATGAGTTGTACATTGTATGGCATGATAGAGTGGTCACAGAGTTGGAGGCGGTCCCTGTCATAGATGATTTTCCATTAGAACAGTATCGACAGATGATTACTCATTGCGGCGACTAGCTAATTTACAGTATTAATCAAATTAGAAGTATTTAAATGAAAATTCTCATGTTTTTTTGTTAATAATAATTATTGAATTTTATTTAGGATGCATCTGGAAGAAATAAAAAAACATTGTTGATAAGAAATACGTCCACACATTGGGACGTACTATGAAGCCAGATCATAAGAGACAGCTGGTATGACAGTTTATAATATTTCTTTACGACTTTCACTTTTTATTGCTTCCTTCGTAATTTATTCGATTGCTAAAGTTGTTATATAATTTTAGTTCTGCAATTACTGTTTTCTTGGTATCATATTTTTAAATATGGTTTCCTACATTCAATGTCATTATAGAGGCATAAATTTAATATAGAAGGACGTGTGCCTCGATAAAAACTATTTTGCTCGAGTATAAACAAGAAATATGGAAGTGCGGTTAATGAACCGAATCAACAGAAGATTGTAACTTTTACTTTCTTGATTTAAAATTTTAATCTATATTTTGTAACTTAATAATCTATTTATATTTTTAATAGGCTGCTTTAGAGGACCTTGATGCCTAGGAACCTTACAATTTTGGTCCAAACAATCACTTACATCAGGTGTTGGGAGTTGAGCACCTTGGTAGAGTACCCTACTGGTTTGGGAAGAGTATAGTTCTGATGAGATATTGGCAATCATCAGGTACGAGTTTTAGTGCCACCAAGTTGCAGCAGGTTAAGGCACTAGCAGAACATTTAGAAAAAAGGGCCACAGAGATGGCACCACAGTCTTCTATGAAAGACACTGCATTTATGAAACTGATGGAAGCTTTACGTCCAACACTTCTACCAGAGGCCAACACTGCTTGTGAGGAACATATGTCATCGATGAGTTCTATATATGGTGCACTAGGTGGCAATTCTAGTGGTGGTCGAGACGATGGAGAGGAGGAGGCCGAGGTAGAGGAGGAGGGTGAGGAGGAGGTTGAGGCAGAGGAAGAGAGCGATGAGGAGGCCGAGGCTGAGTACAAGGGCAAGGAGGAGGGCGGGGACGATGATGGGGATGACGATGAGGACGAGGGTGAGGGTGAAGATGATGGTGATGATAGTGATGGTGGTACGGGACAGATTGATCCGTTACATCTTTGACTGATATTACTGACCTTTGATGTTTATTGATTTGTTGTGCATGAATATATGTGTGATTAGGTAGGTTACATTATCTTTATTTTTTTATGTATAAAAAATAAAACATGATTTGATGATTTTCTATGAAATCCTCATATTTTAATGAAATTTTAATTTTTTAGAAGTTGATTTAATGAAATTATTTTTTTAACCTTAAAAGAATTTGCTTAGAAAATATGTAAATACCATCCCATGAACCCGGGACAGCCCCCCGGATAGCCCCCTGGACAACCCCCCACCCCCCTAGACCCCGGACAACCCCCCACCATCCTCCCTGAACCCCGGAAAACCCCTCAAACAGCCCCCACCCTCCTCACGCGACCTCGGACAGCCCCCGGATAGCACCTCGGGCAGCCTCCCCACCCTCCTTCCGGGAACCCAGACAGCCCCCCTGGACAGTCCCCAATACAACCTCCCAGACAGCCCCCTAGACAGCCTTCCCACCCTCCTTCATGGACCACCGACAGCCCCCTAGACAACTCCCCAGATAGCCCCCTCGGACAGCCCCCACCCTCCATCCAGGACCCCGGACAACCCCCCACCCTCCTCCCTGGACCCCGGACAACCCCCCTGGATAGCCCCCACCAACCTCCCTGGACTCTAGACAGCCCCCCCCCCGAAAAGCCCCCCAGGGAGCCCCCACCCTCCTCCCTCGACCCCGGACAGCTTCCTGGACAGCCTCCCCACCCTCCTTTTTGGACCCCAGACAACCCCTCAGACAGCCCCCCGGACAGTCCTCCGGATAGCCCCCAACCTCCTTCCTAGACCCCAAATAGCCCCCCACCCTCCTTCCTTGATGTCGGAGAGCCCCCCGGACATCCCCCCCACCCGCCTCCCTGGACCCCGGATAACCCCTTAACATCCCCCCAGACAGCCTCCCGGACAGCCCCCCAGACAACCCCCCCACCATCCTCCCTAGACCCCGGACAGCCCCCTGGACCGCCTCTCGGAAAGCCCCCCAGACAGCCCCCACCCTCCTCCCTGGAGCCCATATCCCATTCTAATCTCTCTTCAAGATTCACCATAAATCCCAACGGAAAAGGGGTTTTTAGAGCATTAGAAGAAGATGAGAGAAGAGTGCAAAACCTAATAAAAAAGGGGAAGCAAGGAGAGGATTAGACTCATTCAGATCTTCAATACACACTTGAAGGAACTAAAAACACCCAAGTGGTGTGTATGAGTCAACCCCGCCTAAAAATGAGGCACGGTGTGGCCGGTACCACTCAAAGTGTCTCACTTTTATTTGAAATGGACAACATTTTAAATGAAAACAACAACTGACATACGGAAAACTGACCAAACAGATTCGGATTCTATTAAAACTTTAGGACAACGATCCATCGGTCATTTGGAACATGTAAGAGTCAACCCTGTCTCAATCTAAGGCAAGGTGTGGCCAGTACCACTCAAAGTGTTTCACTTTTATTTGAAATGGACAACATTTTAAGTGAAAAAAAAAATTGGCATACGGAAAACCGACCAAATGCATTTGGATTCAGTTTATTCTTTATTAAAAGGATACATGGGTCATTTGTGACGTGTAAGAGTCAACCCCACCTCAATTAGAGGTACAGTGTGGCCGGTATGACTCAAAGTGTCTTACTTTTGTTTAAAATGGATACTCTTTTAAGTAAAAAAACTAGCATACGGAAAACCGACCAAACACATTCCGATTGTGTTTATACTTTAGGAAAATGATCCATGGGTCATTTTTGACATGTATGAGTCAAACCCACCTCAATATGAGGTGCGGTGTTGCCGACACCACTCAAAGTGTCTCTCTTTTGTTTTAAAAGGATATCATTTTAAGTGAATACAACAATTGACATACGGAAAACCAACCAAAGGCATTCAGATTTTATTGAAACTTTAGTAAAATGATCCATGGGTCATATGTGAAGTGTATAAGTCAACCTGCCTTAATCTGAGGGCTGGTGTAGCCGACACCACTCAAACTGTCTCACTTTTATTTGAAATGGAAAAGATTTTAAGTGAAAACAACATCTGGTATACGAAAAACTGACCAAACACATTCGGATTGTGTTGATATTTTAGTAAAATGATCCATGGGTCATTTTTGACGTGTACGAGTCAACCCCGCCTTAATCCGAGGCACGATGTGGCCGACACCACTCAAAGTATCTCTCTTTTGTTTAAAATTGATATTCTTTTAATTAAAAACAACTGGCATATGGAAAGCCAACCGAACATATTCGGATTGTGTTGATACTTTAGGACAATGATCCATGGGTCATATGTGACGCATAAAAATCAACCCCACCTCAATCCGAAGTGTAGTCTGGCCGGCACCACTCAAAGTGTCTCTCTTTTGATTAAAATGAACATGATTTTAAGTGAAAACAACAACTGACATATGGAAAACCGACCAAATTCATTCAGATTCTGTTGAAAATTTAGGAAAATGATCCACGGGTCATATGTGATGTGTAAAAGTAAACCCTGCATCAATCCAAGGCACGGTGTGGCTGGAACCACTCAAAGTGTCTATATTTTGTTTAAAATGGACATCATTTTAAGTGAAAACAACAACTGACATATGGAAAACTGATCAAATGCATTTAGATTATGTTTAAACGTTAGGAAAACTCTCTATGGGTCATATGTGATGTTTACGAGCCAACCCCACCTCAATCCGCGGCGTGGTGTGGCCGATATAACTCTAACTGTCTCGCTTTTCTTTAAAATGGACACCATTTTAAGTAAAAACAACCGGCATACAGAAAACCGACCAAACAAATTCGGATTGTGTTGATAATTTAGAAAAAATATCCATGGGTCCTATGTGATTTGTATGAATCAACCCCACCTTAATTCGAGGTGCAGTGTGGCTGGAACCACTCAAAGTGTTTCACTTTTATTTGAAATGGACAACATTTTAAGTGAAAACAAAAACTGGCATACGGACAACTGACCAAATGCATTCGGATTCTATTGATACTTTATGAAAATGATACATGAGTCATTTTTGATGTGTAAGACTGAACCACACCTCAATTCAAGGCACAGTGTGGCCGGTACCACTCCAAGTGTCTTTCTTTTGTTTAAAATGGATACTCTTTTAAGTAAAAAAACTGGCATATGGGAAATCGATCAAACACATTAATATTTTTTTGATACTTTAAGAGAATGATCCATGCATCATTTTTGAAATGTACGAGTCAACCCCGCCTCAATCCAAGGCGCGGTGTGACTGACACCACTCAAAGTGTATCTCTTTTGTTTCAAAAGGATATCATTTTAAGGGAATACAACAACTAACATATGAAAAACTGAACAATGGCATTCATATTCTTTTTAAACTTTAGTAAAAGGATCCATGGGTCATATGTGACATGTATGAGTCAAACCTACCTCAATCCGAGGGCCGGTGTGGCCAGCGCCACTAAAATTGTCTCACTTTTATTTGAAATGGACAACAATTTAAGGGAAAACAAAAATTGGCATATGGAAAACCAACCAAATGCATTAGAATTCTATTGATATGTTTGTAAAAGGATCCATGGATCATTTTAAATGCTTAAGAGTCAACCCCTCCTCAATCTGATGTGCGGTGTGCCCGGTACCACTCAAAGTGTCTTTCTTTTGTTTAAAATGGATACTCATTTAAGTAAAAACAACTAGCATAAAAAAACCAACCAAACGCATTTGGATTGTGTTGATACTTTAGGAAAATGATACATGGGTCATTTTGACGTGTATGAGTTAACCCTGCCTCAATCCGAGGCACGGTGTGGCCGACACCACTCAAAGTGTCTCTCTTTTGTTTCAAAAGGACATCATTTTAAGTGAACAAAACAACTGACATACAGAAAATTGACCAAAGGAATTCAGATTCTGTTGAAACTTTAGGAAAATGATCCATGGGTCATATGTAATGTGTAAGAGTCAACCCTGCCTCAATCCGAGGGCCTGTGTGGTGGGTACCACTCAAACTGTCTCACTTTTATTTGAAATGGACATGATTTTATGTGAAAACAACAACTGGCATACGAAAAACCAACCAAACGCATTTGGATTGTGTTGATACTCTAGGAAAATGATCAATGGGTCATTTGTGATGTGTAAGAGTCAACCCCGCCTAAATATAAGGTGCAGTGTGGCCAGAACCACTCAAAGTGTTTCTCTTTTGTTTAAAATGGACACTCTTTTAAGTAAAAACAACTGGCCTACGGAAAACCGATAAAATGTCTTCTAATTGTATTGATACTTTAGTAAAATGATCCATAGGTCATATGTGACGTGTACGAGTCAACCCCACCTCAATACGAAGTGCGGTGTGGCCAGAACCACTCAAAGTGTCTCTCTTTTGTTTAAAATGAACATCATTTTAAGTGAAAACAACAATTGACATACCGAAAACCGACCAAAGGCATTCAGATTCTGTTGAAAATTTAGGACAATGATCAATGGGTCAGATGTGATGTGTACGAGTCAACCCTACCTCAATGCACAACATGGTGTGGCCGACACCACTCAAAGTGTCTATCTTTTGTTTAAAATGGACATCATTTTAAGTGAAAACAACAAGTGACATACGGAAACTGACCAAACGCATTCGGATTCTATTGAAACTTTAGGAAAATGATCCATGGGACATATGTGATGTGTACAAGGAAACCTCACCTCAATCTGAGGTGTGGTGTAGCCAATATCACTCTAGCTATCTCTATTTTGTTTAAAATGGACATCATTTTAATTAAAAGCAACTGGCATATGAAAAACCGACCAAACATATTCGAATTGTGTTGATACTTTAGAACAATGATACATGGGTTGTATATGATGTGTACAAGTCAACCCTGCCTCAATCTGAGGTATGGTGTGGCCAACACCACTCAAAGTGTCTCACCTTTATTTGAAATGGAAAATAATTTAAGTGAAAACAATAACTGGCATACGGAAAAATGACCCAACACATTCAAATTCTGTTGATACTTTTTGACAATGATCCATGAGTCATCTGTAACGTGTATGAGTCAACCCTACCTAAATCTGAGGAACTATGTGGCTAGTATCACTCCAAGTATATGTCTTTTGTTTAAAATAGACATCATTTTATTTAAAAACAACTGGTATACGAAAAACCGAACAAAAGTATTCGTATTCTGTTGATACTTTATTTTGGGGGTTATTAGCTTCTTATTTCTGAATTCAATCATGTATGTGTTATAGAAAATTTAATTTTGTATGTATTCTTAATTCTGTATAACCCACCCCCTAGACACCCCCACCCCCGTGGACAGCCCCCCACCCCTGGACACCCCACCCCCCGGGACACCCCAACCCCTTGTATGTCATATTATATATGTGTTACATATAATTTAGAATTTTGTATGCAACATAATTCATTTTTATGTGTTATTGATTCATAATTCAGAATTCATTACATATTTCATTCTGCATGTATTCAATTGAGAATTCAATTATGAATTTTGTATTGCATAGGGTAATTGGGTTCACATACATGATTATAATTGTGGTACATTCCATGGTTATAAGAGTATCCTATTTTTATGTGCTTTTGTGTTCTATAGCAGGTGTTTTTGTTGTTGTTAAGAGTGTATGCAGGTGTATGTTGTTGAGTGTGCAGTGGAGGAGATTTTGGGTGGATGGTCTATTAAATTCTGGAAATACACTATTCCAACAATTTACTAAAATAGTTGGTATATTGCTGTACATATATTTACCAATGTTTTTAGTAAACAGTTGGTAAAACATGAAAATGATAGTATTGCCAACAGTTTTACAGATTGTTGGGAATAATCAGGATTACATAGCCTTTCCCAATGTTTATACTAAAACTGTTGGTAATGGGCAATCCCAACGCGTTACTTACCAACGGTTTTCCAAACCGTTGGTATATAGTATACCAACGGTTTGGAAACCTTTACCAACGGTTTGAAAGTGTTGGTAAAGCCTTATCTTCCAGTAGTGAAGGCATCAAATAAAGGACAACGGTCCCTGAAACGAGCTACCATCATCGTCCTGAAGAGATACGAAGCAGGGTTAAATTCTTTCGTGGAAAGCACGAGCTGGGGTGAGCCAATTTGTATGCCGGGAACCTTAGGTCACAAAGGAATCATCAAGAATGGAGGAAGGATAATAGGGTTGGTGAAGGGGAGAAAGCTCCGGACATTTTCCCCTCCCTCCTCTGGGGAGAGATTGGTCGGCGCATCAGGCATCAGCACTAGGGCTTCACCATCATCCTCACTCCAGAGTGGATCATGACTTTCATAACCTATATTCTTTTCATTGAGTTATATTACTCCATATTTGCCATTAATATTCTATGAATATGTGTACAATGACATTGATTATATATTTATGTATTTAAAATAATATATGTGTATTTATATTAGAAACACATAATCTACTCATCGATTGATTCTCACTCCAACATTATATTCTTTTTAAGGGTATACATTCAAATATCATTTTTCTGGATTTTTTAAACTTAAATTTTATTCAGAGGAAATTAATAGATATTTTTCAAATAAACTATTTAATTTTCTTCTCATATGTTTATTCATGAACCTTTTTATGTATTATTAATATTTTTTATTTCTTTGGTACTCTAAATGTTTGTGAAAATGTTTTATAAGAAAATTTACTTAATTTCTCTATTTAATTAGAGAACCTGTCTTCTTCTAAAATCCATTAAAAAATAAAATAAAAAATGTTATTAACCTTTACAAAATTATTTTATAAGTACATTTTTACCCTTTTTTTACCATTGTTTTCAAAGGAAACTTCTTGTCCCCTTCTGAACAAGTCATTTTTTACTATGAAAAAGGAATGCTCCTTTTCCCTCATAAGGCATGTATGGATTTACTTCCATCATTTCCTTGAATATTTATATGCATGTTTAATAGGATACTTTTTAATGATCTTTTTTTCAAAAGTGATTTTTAAAAAACTTATTTTAAAAAATAATAAAAATAAAAACTATATTTCCCTCAATAATGTTTTACAATGACCTTTTTATAGTATTTCTATTCATCAATGCAAAAAACTATTTATTTCTAGTCTAATTGGGATATTTTGTATTGATACAAACCTTATTATTCTTCTAGATAGTCTATGATTGATTTGGACAAGGATAGTATACACATTCACTTTCTTGATTCCTTTTAGTTCCCATGATATATTTAATTTCCTATGATAATTTGACATTAAATTTCTCCTAAGTATCCATATCATTTTTCATGGATATGATTATTTCTGGAACCATACAACATTTTTCATATGGTGTTCACTTGGAAGGTTATTTAAATATTTGGGGAAATGTTGATAAATTCGTATCTTCTATTCAATATAGATATTTGATAAGGCATAGTATTTATTTCAATTATTTGATATGAGGATTCTTTTATAAAGGTATGGAACTATTGGGTCTTGGTTATAGATATCCCCTCGATTCATCATTAGTATCATGAGGAAAATAAATTGCATAAATTAGATTGGTTTTTCCAATATTTTGTAAACTGTATTATGAATGGTCTTGAAGGTAAATGTATCATGTACCTAAGAAACATGGTATCCAATAATTAAACATTTCCCATATTTAGATTTAGTTATTTTTCATCCATGATATTTTTCATCAACATATCTATGGATTCATTTCATTCTCAATTTATTGATTAAGTGTCATGTGTTTCAGGTATATTCTTTTCCATATTGGTTTTTCCTAATCTAGTTATTTTAATGGAATGTGTTCTTACTTATTTAATTTTACATGTTCATTTATTATCATTGATTCATTATTTCTTCAACTATACATTACCTTTACCGAGAATTTGAGGTGACCAATATTATATTTCCTTCCCCCCAGAATCTAAGAAGTATACTAAGATAGATATGTAAGGATATACTAGATGGATATATGTGTACATATAGGTACTTAGGAAAAGGCCTACCTATATTAGATATCCCTTCAGCACTAGTCATCACCCCCTTGCCTATGTAGGCATGCTGGGGTAGTTTCATCCCAAGAATTGATTAGGATTAGTTCATGATATATTGTTATTCAAGCAGTTCATTCCTTCAGATATTTTCTCGATTTGTCCACTTATGAGGATTGGTTGGGATTAGAGAAACAATGTCAAAGTGTTTTGAGTGTGGCTCTATATCTTGGGAATCCAATGATGTTATGGGTGGTTGATGTATCCACTCACCTAGATCTTGAATACCTTTTTTCTACTTGGCATACTTAGATATTGGCTATAGGGATCAATAGTACCTCATATCGGATTGATTATTTGACTGTCCTTCTTGAGTTAACTCCCTAGTATTGTAATATATATATGTCCATCTGACCATGGTATGTCTTTATTAGATTTCAAGATGCCTCTATGATGAACACCAGTAAGGATAATAGTTCCAGATCTTGATGGTGATCTGATGACTGATAAGGCCTTAGTTCAGGTTCCATCCCATGAGCTTCTTCCTCTAGGAGGGTAGGTAGTAGCACATCCAACTTTTGAGTATCATATCATTCCATCCGAGAAAGATAAGGATACATGGAGACTTAAGAAACTCAATGAGTACTGGTGCTAGAGCCAACTGAGGTTCCTTGGAAATATAGATCTTTTAGTAGTATAGTATTAGCTAGAGTTGGTGGTCCTTTTCTTTAGGCTGATCCGTAAACTGATGGATCAAGTGGTTACGCTAGAATGTGTCCTTTTACTGACAACATTTAAGAAATGGTATAAGCTCATTATCCAGATGTACGATGAGTCAACACTCTTGTGGCATGAATTCAACTAGATATTCCATATTTAGTATTAAACGTGATGTTTTTATCAATTCATATATAGGATATTCTAGATCTACAATAGGGAGGGATGATGGTGGTTGAATATGCATCGAGGTTTACATTCCTGACTTAGTACTACCTTAACATGATCCATGATGGTTAATTCCGAGAAATGATGTTTGGTAAGGGACTCCATAGAGATATTTGTGCTAGTTTTTTTCCCTAATGCACCCCGACCTATTCTGGGATGTTGGAATGGGAACTAGAGATAGATAGTTTCCCGTCAGAGGGAAGCCAGATAGCTAAATATGGAAGTGCGCTTCACAGGGTTAAGTCATCTATAATAGCTATAAAGTGTCATAAAAATAGATCTCAACATAGGAGACCTCCCCATTATAATACATAGGTACTTGGTCTAGTAATATACATGTGGGGTGGTTCTATGTTTGTGATGGGTGAGTTCACTAGGAGTGAGACTACCTGACTAGACGTGTTAAGG
Source organism: Viscum album (assembly GCA_963277665.1). NCBI lineage: Eukaryota > Viridiplantae > Streptophyta > Magnoliopsida > Santalales > Viscaceae > Viscum > Viscum album. The sequence goes on from OY728134.1 coordinate 818,071,385, forward strand.
ATCGTAGGTTGATAGATGAAGGAATTCCATGGTAAAGAAAGTATCATGACTAGTGGTCTCCCAAGAGAGGTAAGGGTGGTCCCTAGGAAGTCAGAGCTGTGGGATAGAAAGGATCCATGTGATGTTGAAGACACAATGATATCCTTCCACCACCACCACCAGGTATCCCACATTAGGTTTAGGGAATTGGAGATCGAGGTCGCAAACAACTGCAGGATTTGGAGGCTTATCAAACTACGACTCAAAATATGATTATAGGTACAATATATGTTATTTATAACACTATTTTATTATTATTAAAAACATGTTCCAATCATTCATTCATCTCTATACTCCTGGTGGGAGATCTAGAGCTCCTATTTGAATCGTTATCCCTATAGCTTTCTCTTGAGATTCCAACTGGGAACACTTCTTCCGTATCTTTTATATGCCAAAATTGAAAGATATATAATGGTGGATATAGTATCATGTTGGATATTTTGGTCATCAAGATGGTACCCTATGACATTACCTTGGGTATGGATTGGTTTTCCAAGTCTCAATCCTAGATTGACTGTCACCACAGATGAGTTATATATATTTTCAATAATGGGATGATATTCTCCTTTGTGGGTGAGGTAGATCTCATGGAGGGATGAGTGTGTTATTTGAGTAAGAGAATGAAACACATCTCACATAATTTAGATAGTATATCACTTTTTTCCATAGGAACTTGAGGCATCTAGATACCTTTGATTATGGGGGATTACATGGATTTCTTTCTCGAGGATGTACTGGGACACCTCTGATATGGGAGATGGAATTTTTCATCAAATTGTATCTGGAGACCACTATGATATTTTCTAAATAATATATTATTGCCCCTACTAATCTCCAGGAGGCATAATTGTAGTTGGAGGACCATAGAGATATGGGTTTCATCGGGTCCAATGTGTCCCCTTGTACAACTCCAATGTTGCTTGTGAAAAATGAGTAAGGGAGCCTGTGGATGTTTGTGGATTATCATCACCAGAAATAGACCATGATAAAGAAAAAGTACCCCTTTCCATGGATAGATGACCTCTTCGACCACTTACTAGTCGTGAGATGGTTCTCGAAGATTGATCTTTACTCTGACTACCAAAGGTTGGGGTTTCTTGAGGTTGATATTCCAAATATGGAATTCTAATGTCACTATAGACACTATTAGTTCCTATTAATTCCCTTTGGTGTGTTGAATTCCCTCGCTATGTTTACAGCTTTGATGAACCTAGTTTTCTAGTCATACATGGACTACATCATGGTTATCCTCATCGATGGAATAATCATCAACTCTGCATCGGAGGAGGAACATTCAGATCACTTGAGGATGGTTCAAGATTTTCTTCAACGACACAATATTTATGGGAATCTCTCGATGTTCTAGTTCTGGAATCATGAGGTTCAAATTCTAGTGCATTTCATTTCTGATCATGGTTTATCTATGATCCTAGTGAAAATCCAATTAGTTCTTGTTTGGGAACCACCCATGAGTGTGTCATAGGTTCATATATTTCTTGGTTTGGTGGGGATTCTACATGATGTTTGTGTAATAATTCTCTAGGACTGCAACCTATTTGATATACTTGATTAGGAAAGTTCATTAGTTTACCCTGACTTAGTAGTGGTAGGGGACCTTTGAGGAGTTGAGGCTGAGAATGATGAGTGATCCTGTGTTAAGACTATCGGAGGAGGTCATTGAGTACATTGTGTATTTTTAAAACTCAAGATTTGGGCTCAGTTTTGTGTTGATACAGTGGCAGGATGTTATCACATATGGGTAGAGGTAGTTGGGACCCCACAAGAAGAACTATCCAACTCTTTCCCTAGCGCTATTAGTTGTATTCTTCACCCTTAGGATATGAAGGCACTACATTCTGGGAGAGTGATATGTGTTTTACTAAGACCATCAAAGTATTAGGTATGTATTCATACAGAGTGACTTGAACTTGACATAATATCTCTAGTTAGAGTTCCTGCTAGACAATGAATTCAGGATAGTCTATACTCTAGAAAAGGGAAATGTAGTAGAATATTTCCTTATCATGATGTCTTATTCTTTCTTATTGTAGGAGGCTTCTGAGAAGTTAACATCCATGCAACGAACCTTGGTGGTGAAAGAGGGTACATATAATCTATAGTCTATGGTGTTTAATCCTTCAGTTCTCAAGCATGTGATAGAGTCTGGGTAGAGATACGTCGACTGTGATGCCTTACGTGACTAGACATCCACATCGATTCACCAGACATCTACTCTGGAGGAGGTAATTATGTTATCATTTTCTAGGGATGTATGGTGATCTCCCTCATGATGTGGGAGGAAGTGATGCATGAGTTCCACACTTCCTCCTTATCTTTACATCCGGTGTAGGGAATATATTAGACATTCCATGGTAGTTTTGGTGGTCAGACATGAGACCTAGTGTTTTCACGTTCATCTCTCAGTGCCTCACCTATCAGTAGGTAAAGGTTAAGAACTAAGTTCTAATGGGATTTTTACAACCCATTGAGATCCCATGGTGGATGTGGGACAACATATCCATGGACATTGTTATAGGAATTTCGCATACAGTGAAGGTCCATGGAATCATTTGGGTGATTATTGACTGACTCAGAATGGTAGCACACTTACTTTCTATTAGGAGAAGATATTAGTGGAGTGTTTGAGGTAGTTTTATGTACAAGAGATCATTCAACTTCATGGGTTTCCTTCAATGATTGTATTCGATCATGATGCAGGGATTACATCATATTTTTGGAGAGTAATGTAAGAGATATTAGGGACCTATATGATGATGATTAAATCCTTTAACCCCAAAATTGATGTAAAAAATGAGCGCACTATCTTGGTGTTGTAGTATATGGTTAGGTATTGAGTTTCGGACTTCATATGGGGTTGGTATGAACACATTCCCATCACAAAGTTTGTGTATAATAAAAAATAACACTCTACCATTGGCATGAAACCTTTTGAGGCCCAATACGGGAGACCATGCAAGTTACCCTTGTTCTAGATATAGATTTGAGAGATATCACTTGTGTGTCTAGAGTAAGTGCAGGAAATGATAGTCAAAGTACAGGTAATCCATGAGCAAATAAGGATATCTCAGAGTAGGAAGAAATATCAGGACAATCACCATCTTAGGCCATGGAGGTTGAGCAGTGAGACCATGTTTTCTAAATTTTATCCCCACGATGAGGATTGTGGAGGTTTGGTTAGTGAGGCATGATATCCCTAAGGTTCATCGGAAAATTTGAGATCATGCATAAGGTTTGTGAGGTTTCTTCCTCATCTACTTACTCCCACAACAAGATAGGGTGTGCAAAGTCTTCCACATGTTGTAGCTGAGGATATACATGCCTGACCCTACACACATCATCAATTGGGAGAGATGGACATTGAGGATGGATACAACTTTATGGAGAATATAATGGAGATCAAGGATCAATAGGAAAGGACCCTTCATGGGAAGAACATCAACTTATTTCATGTTTTTTGGGAGTTTGGGAACATGATGGAGAGATCCTAGGAGTGAAAGAGCCAGATGCTGCATCAGTATCCAGAGTCATTTGTTTATTTTTTATTTTTCAGAAAAAAATATTAAAGGGGGAAGGATTTAGAGAGATATTTTCATTGTCAGACATTCTAATATTTCTATATATATATTCATATTTAGAAACTAAGACAATGTAAGATTTGGAGGCCTGGTGTTCCAAAAATTACTTTTTAGAAAATATTAAAAATATTTTATATTTTTGGTGAGCTGTTTCTTAAATAAAATAGGATAACACTTAAATGGAATGTCGGATGATAAATATGAGAACACAATTGGTTTTACAATGAATTCTTTACCCTAGGCATGACATAAAATACATTGGAAAGGGGTGTTCAGATATATCTCCCATTGGTGGTATGTTCATTTGGTTAACTAATTAAATTTAAATAATTAATTGACTATTTTAAACTAAATGATATTTTTATAAAATCACTTATATGGTGAATCCTCCTAGATTATCTTCCTAAACCCTAAGAGCATTATAGACCATCTTCCACCCATTCCATTGTCGAATTGCATCTAAAGATGATGAAACTCTGGATTAGAGAAGATCGAGATTTCATGAATTCAATGACTTCCTTTGATCATTGGTGAGTGTTTTATTCAATGAGAGATGATTCAATGTCTAGGTAGGAATCCTCAATTTCTTATTTAAACCATTTTTTGTTAAATTATTTGAGCAAATCAATCCCCTTCTATGATCAATGCCAATGGTGGCCTGATCATTCACCCATGTATTGAAATTTTAATCGGATATTCTTGTTTCCTAACCGTGATATCTAGTTATTGATAATTGTCCAAGATCACTTGGATAAAAAGGGTTAAAAATATGTTCTTGTTCCTTTCTCCTTCAATCTGTTCATGTTCTTCATAGCTGGAACCTCATAGTCCCGATTTGACATTTTTGAGTGGTATTGAGCCTGAATGAACCCCATGAATCATGATAAAATGACGTATGAGGAATGTATTGATGAAACAAGGATAGATCTAGTATCTTTATTGGACCTAGGTGATCATTTAGATAATCCGTGGAGGTGGAAGGAATAAGGATCTGTGGTCATATGGAGTAATCTTTGAGGACTGATAAAACCAATTTTTGGCCACTAGAACGCCAAAAATGATGCATGGTGACTAGATCCACTAATATTGTATGGAAATTAGGATGGAATAGAAGAGGAATGGCCATATTAAAATCATCAAACATGGATCTGAGAAAAAATGAAAAACATTTCTACATGCCATCTATTTTGGGGAACACAAAACTTGTGTCCCCTTGGATGTGGTGGTTAGGGTTTTGAGAATCCACAATGATGGAACTCCATGTAGATTCCCTACAAGCCATGTACCCCCTTTTCCATTTGGATGATCCATGTGGATGAGCACACGACCAGACCCAATCCATATACCTGAGTACATAGACACTGCTAAAGCACACAAGTTGAACTCTTTGTGGAGAGGCACATCATGTACTAATTTACATAGACAGAACTTGTGTACATGAACACATCTTGGATACATGGAGACATAAAACCACATTATAGGGCCCTAAGTTGCATAGTCACACTGCGTATAACCTCTATATGTTGTGTATACATGAATGATTATAAATCCATATAATATTAGGGACACTACCATGTTATGGATCAAGGCTATAAACCATGTGGGTCCCATCACACATAATGTACCCCTCATCTACTTTTATGGAAACATAAATCATCTCTATAAACTTCATTCAACTTAATATTTTGTCACTCAAGTAGAATATACTGAATTTTTTTCACATATAACATGATTGTTCCCTCCATTTTGGATTTTAGGAAATGATTTGAAATGATTCCAGAATGGTGCTTATTTAGGCGATGCCTAGTGAAAGTAGTTATCTAGTAGAGAATAATGAGAGACATTATAGTGTAAAACCCTATAAGAATGGGTGTGGGTCCTCTATAGTTTCTTACTGAGTGGACCCCCCTATCGGATAGGGTGTGTGTCCTCAATGACCAAAGTGGAACCCCCATTCCACACCGAGGCTTGTTTCCTTGACATATAGACTAGAAAACCCCATCATCTTGGGTGTGGTTCCTCTAACTTACTTATTAGAACACCCTATTGGAAATATTGTGTGTCCTCGATTTTTAGTGTGGAACCCCTCACCCCCCATGAACTTGGGCATGGGTCCTCTACCTTACTGAGTAGAACACCCTATCAGATCGGGCATAGGTCCTGAATGACTAGAGTGGAACCCCTGTCACAATAGGGTGTTGGTCCTTGACCTATATAGTTAAACCCCAATCATCTTGGGTTCAGGTCCTCCAGCTTTCGAGTGTATTCCCCTAACAGATTATGTGTGGGTCCTCGTGAAACTAGAGTAGAATCTCCCCGAATTAACTTTGGTATGGGTCCTCTGTGGATACTTATAGAGTGGAACACCCTTGATGCACTAGGGTACTGGTATTATACTTGGAGTTTGTGAAGCCTCGTCTGTGTGGCATAGTGATGATGTATGAAACTTGACATGTTTAATTCTAAGAAGACACGTGATATGTTGGGGGTTGTTGATTGACATTCAGAACTCTTGGTGAATCTTATTATTGGGTGGATCTATGGGATGGAGATCCTCTTACTCTCTTATTTGGGCTTCTTATACTAAGGATATTTATATATAAACACACATCTGTATCCACACCATTTTATTTGGATACTCTATAACCCTGGTTTTTGAAGATATTTTAGGTTTTACACTTTCTTTTTGGGTCTAGCTTTCCATGGTTATATGACCCTAATCTCTTTCTATGTGTGGAAAAGACTCGATGTCTAGCTTATATACACACTATGTTCACCCCCTTGTGTTTATAAGAGGTTACATTCTCTCTAGTTTTGGGTTGATCTATTCTCCTTCACTTCTTTTGGCATTCTATTTTCCATATACTATTTTTCTATTCCTATTGTATCTCTTACTAACCCTCTTTATATTTTGGGGTGTCTAACTGGGTATGTATATACTCACCCCAACATTCATTTTTCCTACATGCGTTGTTTCTTATGAAGATGAAGAATTGGTCATTGTGGACTTCATAGGAGCTTAGGGATAACTAGTACATTGGACCACATATTGTTGTTGGATCCTAGAGATTATGAGTTGGGAACCCTCAGTTTTTTACTTTCCATTTATTTTTCAGGATGCAACATCTTTTTGTCTAGGTGTTTATTTTTCCCCTTTATTATTCATTTTACACTAACATACTCTTATAATGTCTAGAGGTTTTACACGCATGGTTGTTCCCTTTTTGTTTTTAATATCTTATTATTATTCCTCTTCACTTATGTATTGATATAGATGTGTGTTTTTTAAAGGTTGGTGCCGAAGACTCATTTTTATTATTAAAGAAAAGTCCTCTTTTTACTGGGTAGATGGAGACCCACTACGTAGCCCGATGGCCCAAGTCTAAGTGGATGTGTGTGTGAAAATAGGTACTTAGGAAATAGAATCCCCATGTTATTTATGCCTTCAGTGTTAGTTGACACCCCTTGGCCTATGGAGGAGGGATTGGGGTCGTTGGAATCGAGCCGCAGTTAGGGTTGGATCAGGATAAGGAAGGAACCCCCAAGTCATGAAAGTTGTATTTTTATATATAGATGTTTTGGTATCAATTCTAACAAATTTTAATGGTGGTTAATTGTACTATTTTAACATCATCAATATTTCCATATAGAAAGTGTACCTATAATTTATAAAGCATAAGTATAAATTATTCAAAGTTTTTATCACATGGTTAACATAGTAAAAATTTAGACCAACTTGAAGCTAAAATACCAAATTCTAAACAACTTTGGCGAGTATAAAATAAAAAAATTAATGATAATAAATTTTAATAAAGGGATACAATTTGATACGATGATACTCAATACATTATAGAGGGATGATGGTGTAGAATGATAAATGGTCATTTATCATAAGGATACTTTCAAAATTTTTGAACATATTTTGTGTAAAATAATAGAATTTAATGTATTATCTAATCAATATTATTATATCTATCCCGATGGAAAATATTCGTCCATATAAAATTTTGATTATTAAATAGGTAATTTTTTAACAAAAAAGTCTTTAAATGTATAACTAAGATTCATGTCATTTCTAGTGAATGGGAAAAACAACATGTTAAGTCTAAGACATGTTTCTTTATATCATATAGTGATGTGGACATTGGATTTTTGATTTTAGATAATAAAAAGTGAATGATAAAAAATAATAAAAATTTATTCCTAAATAAAGCAATCATATCCCAAAAGAATTACTCTATAGATGATTTTTTGTGGAAAATAGTCAATGTATAATAATAAAGTTGATTTGAATAAAATATTAACAATATTGGTTATTCTAGATAGAGAATATTATTTGGAGGTACCAGAAACTTCAAAAAAACCAGAATATTTTAAAATTCCATAGGTTCATGAATAGCCAGATTTTATATAATGTTCAAAAACTCTTAAAACATGGATGTTAGTTTCAAAAGGAGAAATTTATCCTTAGTATCAGTTAGGGAGTTATAGAATGATTATAGGTATGGTTTTGGTGATTTTATCACAATGATACTATATTCTTATAAACAATGGTGGAGATGTTGAAAACTAAAAAGCCGTAGCATGTCTGGGTGGCTCAAACTAGTGTGAGTTGATAATCAAAATATATTTTCATTTCTTATATTTAAAGTGAATATGGGAGATATTTGATCTACGTCTGTGGAATATATAACTACAAAAAAGTACTATCAATTGAAGTATAAATCATATGGTAAGAAATAAAACATGGTAAATATGATTTTAAAATGAATTAAATAATATAATGTAATGGATTTCGGTGAAATATTCTCTCCATTGGTAGAGTATAAAACCATATGAACTATTATCAGAATAATTTCATCATAATGTTTAAATATTTATAAATTAAAATTTAATATCAAATTCCTTCATGTTTATTTATAGGAGGAAATTATCATGGGGAAACTAGAATCATTGAAATAAAATATAAGGAATGATTTTTTTTGATAAAATTGCATGTTTATGGCATAAAACTATAATCCAAAAAATGGAAAAAATGTTTTGATTCTTCAATGAATGATAAATATTTATATTTATTAAATGAGAACTATATTTTGAATCCATGGTGTTTAATATAGGTAATTTCATCATATTTATTTTATATGTGGATGATATACTCTTGGTATGTTTGAATATGTAGGAAATATTTGAGTTAAATTATGAATTGGATAAATTTTTCGAGTTTAAATATAATTGAGTTGAAAAACTAATTTTAGGGTTGATGATAATTAGATATTAGAAGAAAAAATATTATATTTTCATACTTTGACTGTATCTATGAGGTCTTTTAGTGTTTTGAAATGTCTCAATAAAATATTATTCCAACCTTGTGTCTCGATCAAATTGTGTTATTAAAATAGAAGTTGTTTAAAATAAACGATAAAGATAAGTATATGGTTGGAGTTCATTATATATTGGTTATTTAAATATTGATGTATATCATTGATCAGAAGTGTGATATATTACATGGTATGTACTTGGTTAGAAATTACATTTATAGTAATATTTGTTAGAAGATTTATGCCAAAACTAGGGCTTAAACACTAGAATGATGTGAAATAGATAGTATAGAATATTATTGGGAGAATCGATTGATCTCTAGATTTTGTATTAAATGACTCATTATAGAGTTATTTTGATATGTAATTTTGAGTTGATATAGATAGTTGGAGAAGTATCTTAGGTTATGTGTTAACTTATAGTGGAAATATTTTTAGTTTTATGCCCCAAATATAGTCAATAGTTACATTTTTTTAATAAAGAAGAAAATTATGTGGTAGAAATAGAGGATATGAAGAAGTTGATATAGTTAAAGGGTATGTTGGAGTAAATCATAAGGAAAAATTGGGATAAAATTCAATTTTATGATAGTTAAAGTTTAATTAATCATACTAAGAATCATGTGTTTCACTTCAAAATGAAGTAAATTTTGATTAAATATCTCTTAATTAGGTTTCTTTATATGATAAATAATTCTTACTAAAAAATGTAAGTGGAAGTGGAAATTTAGATTGCAGGTTGAAAATTTTAATGGCACATAGAATATTTAGGGTTATATTAGGGTTTAATGCTACTTGGATAGCATGGCGGTGATTATAAAATCCCCATTATAATGGATGTTTAGGGGAGAGATGATCAATATTTGGAAAAAAATCATTTTCAAAGTCATCTTGTGAGATATTTTTTATTTTTGAAGTCTTTTTATTAACTCAATAACTTTTCATATGGTATTAGTAGGTCTAGTAGGAACTTTGGCTGAGAAATAATTGGTATTGAACTATATACATAGTATGATTAAAAGTTGTACATTTTTGGGAAGTTTATAAATATCTGATTGATGTCTTGGAGGATTTTTGTTATGGATATTTGGTGTCCATAGTATCAACTAGAAATTCAATACAGTCAGTTGATTTATTGTCCTTTAATGGTGAAATATTTAGTGAATATGTTAAATGGTTGTTTCCCAAAGGTTCTATATATTTCCTATAAATATTTAGTCTATATGGGTCATATTATATGATAATTTTTATTAGGATAGTTATTAATCACCTATAACTTCATATTTTCTCATTCCTCTCACATTTCTAGCGGTTAAAAGTGTTTCTCTATGGTTGTATGGAATTTCTCAAACCGTGATAAATTCCTTATGTGTTAGTGTTCTGTGTTAGAACATTTATTTATCTCTTAAAATTCGTAATTAATTTTTATACAATGTTCTGGTTAATTGATATGATGTGCGTAATCCTGCTTAGATATACCATTCACAATTGATTTTTTATTTTGTGTATTTTTTTTCATATTTCAAGGATGAAAGGTGATTTTTTTTTCAAAAAACCATGTTTTAGCATTTATATTTAATTGGATTTAGTTATATGAAAAACTATCTTCCTGGTATATTTCTCTAAGGTTCTCACTTTTAGATTATGTGGGACTACCCAAAATTCTATCCCACTAGACTCACAGTTCGCTACCACCTAGAATGTAATAGGATCTTTCTACACTCCACTAGACCTATTCCATTTATATCATGATGAAAACCAATTCTTAATTTTTTTCACTAACTCCCCCATATCTAAAAAGGCCAATTAAACTCCCAAAACACATCTAAAAGATTTTCACTTTTATTTGAATATGAAATTTAAATCTCATGTTAGCTCAAAATCCCTCAAGACCAAGGTTTATACCCATGATTTGGATATAAAATTACATGGGTCATTAAAGACACCCCATAATAGGGATTATAATATCTAATAAGTATCATATTGAATCTCCCATAAACCATCAAGTCCCTTAACACTATATTTATGAACCATGTCATAGAGTTTCCTTATGATACTTGCATATCAACACTACACTTAATCATAGATAACCATTATTCATCAATATCACCCAACGTGAGTCAATAATATGACCCAATAATTTCCCAAATCACGTGCCCCACTCTAATCCCATCTCACAATGTCACATAACCTATAAATAACTTGGAATTGACCTCATCATACTATCTACCTAAAAAATATTTCTTGGCCACATAATGTGGTGAGAACCACAAATACCTCCTAAATCACCAATGTCCTAAAATATCATTTATTGAAGCATGTTACCACCAATGACGACCTTCATTGGTCAGTGACATTGGTATTTATAAATATCGTACATGCTCTAAGTGTTGTTCCCATAAATAAAACTCATGCATACCTAAAATGTAGTCCTCCATATAAAATCTCTAACTATTAATACCATTATTATACTCTATTTTTGAGTTTTAAAAACTTCTATATTAGAGTCCAACTCATATAATCACTTTAATTAACATACCATAACTCACCATGCTTAATTTATAATTACATGCACAAAAGATAAATTAAAAATATAGTGATTCTATAGAACTAAATTTCATTTACCTACACATATTATAGTGTCAAAATAGACACCTTAGTTACCAATATTTTATTTTTTCATAAACATCACTCACAATTTTTCTTAAAATTAACTAAATTGAATGGTTATACATGAAGTGGTCAATAGGGTGATCCAAGCCATAAGATTACCCAAAACATTATCCAACTAGTACTACATTTAAAAGAACTCCAACATCTTGAAAGGGTTATTGTTCTTAATGCTTTCTTAAAAACCCCCTATATACTCATTCCATGAACCTCACTCAATGGATAAATTACATAGTCATAATCCAGTGTACACACTCTGACTAGAAAAATACTGAGTTGTGAAAATCCATATTTCATACTGAAACAAATCATACTTCTTCAAAAAGAGAGACTAGAAACAAAATTTGTGTCCCCATTATAAAATCTATGTTTAAATGAAAATTTTGACTATTTTATAAATTGTAAACCATGTACTACTTTAAAATAATACCCATTAGGAATCCACTAAAGAGTGTAAACCACTACATATGAATTCTTTCAAAAAATCACTGACATTCAAACTTATAGTGGTTGAGACATCTGACTTCCCATTATCCATCCCTTGTAATTTAATGGTATTCCATATCATAGAAATTATAAAAATAGGATTATTAAAAATACCATGTGAATGTAGTTTTCTTATATTACCAACATACTCAACCATGGGTTAAACATTACTGTACATTTCTATGAATCCTAAAATATAGTAAAAATATGATAGAATTACTCTATAATTCATAAGAATTCTATCCATCATCACCGCTCACTTCAAGGTACTCTGTCAAGATTTTTAAAGGATGAAAATCGATTATATGTAGTGGTAGTATTTCCTAGACACCTTAACTAGAGACATGTTATTATCCCGTTCATGAGAATTTTTTTTGTAAATGTCACCCTATGACATAGGTCCACCCACATGATTTTTATTTCCCAATTACCCATTCGTTTATCTATCTTTAGAAATTATCATATAATAATCCTTACTAATTAATAAGACCCACTAGGATAATTTTCCACAATTTCACATCCACTCCAATCTAATATTACCTAAGGAATTATCTCTCCAGAGCATATTATATACCCAAAATATGCTTAGCATCACATCTCACATCCCATGGTAATAATTCCCCATCATTACCTTCCCATGATAACTATTCAATTACCTAGATTAATCTATATTTTACTCTTTACATGTTCACATTACCATGCATAATTTAGAAATTTCACCCCTTTACTCAATTTTATCATTGAGGAACACCATTACTCATATGCTTATTCTTCCCCAACATAATTGAAATTATACCTTTATATCCACCGTGTCTAGATTTTATTAGTAACATTGAACCACTACACATGTTTCCAAATCCATCCACAACCTAATTTCACTTATCAAAATGAAGACAAACACTAAATCCACATGATTTATCCACTCATTGAACCACTACACACGCACTCCCTTTCCTCAGAGTAAATAGATAATTTATACTTCACAATTTTAAAATAATCACATCACTTATCCCAATACCTTATAAGATACAGTGAAAACCACCATCATTCACATATGTAAAAAGGAAAACTATAAATTCTAAGCCTCAAAATAATATGTAATCATTTATTTAATTTCATATTCTTTATTAATGGCCCCTCCCCCACACTGTTGTCCAAGGAAATTGATATCAAATTCTTCCATACTGACTACAAGTCTTTAATTCACCTATAAAATAGAATACAAAAATCTATACAACCAAACTATTATATCCAACTTGTGATACCCTGAGTCCCATATCACTAAAAATTGGATCTTTTTCCTGTTAAATCATGTTACCACCCAACCAATCCTACATATTACATATCACATCTATATCTCAAGATATACCATTTTTTTTAATTCACCTATAAAACCAATGCCCTCTATATGCATTACTCTTCCCAATATAAAGGCTCAATTCTAATTTAAAATCCTTTTCCCACACTAGTCAGTGCCCCGACCTAAAATTCCTTACCAATCAATATCATAAGAATTTTATTCCAATCCTACCCATTCTTAGATTTTTCTCACCCCACAAGCATATACATCCAACATCATTTCATTATGATATAACATACCAAAAGTCATTACCATAGGATTATCATAATTTAAGTTTCCATAAAAATTATTTAATAAAACACTAAATAATGTTTTCTTTTCAATTAGTAACAAAATCCCATTTCTGAAGTCTCTTTAAAAATTATTTTCTTTTATAAACTTTTCCGAAGACATTTTATTTCAGAACTCCCTTTTTCCAGTAATAGATAGCTAGAAGAATGTTGTGTGACCCCACATAACAAATACGGTCTATGAAAACATGCCCTATTTCCATGAATTTTAGGTGTAAAACAAAAAAAATAGTTTTGGATCATACATTAACCAAAAGTTCAACTATATAAGAAACAAAGAGTAACCACATACCCATAACCGTATAAATTAGACATGCATTATGCTGGTGTTTATGGGGATTAATACCTATACCAACCCAAATATAAACCACTATAATATCTTACTATAATAAATAAAATAAATAAAACAATATAAATAAGGGCTCTAATATAATTTTTAATGTTTTTGAACCATTTTATAAATATATAACAATTTTGGGTCCCCACATCTCATTAAATCAACACCACAATATTAGAGAGGTTTTCATCTAGAGGAAAGACTAAAATATATACAATTATGAGACTATAGTATCAAGAATAATGCCATAAAATCATAATGAAAAATAGAAAAATATGAAAAATATATCAATGAATAATATGGAATTATATCTGAATGTAAACCATAATAGTAACACAATATTTTTATATAAAATACATAAAACATAGTATTTCCATCAATGGGGAAATTATCTACACAAGAGATTCAAAAAATAGAAACAATAGAGGTAATTTTATCTCAAGTATCTTCAAATATACCATGTAACATAGACTTATCACCAATAATATAAGAAACTCAAATCCTCATCACCAACCAATACCCTAACCAAGATATCAAACATATGGATTCCATTCCCACTGATGTGCTTCTGTAGGGTGCGAGTAAAAAAATAAATAATAAAAAAGATGGAGCATCTATAATATATCATTATCTGTATAGTTGATTGTGTCCATAAAGTCACACCCAAACCTTATTTTTTTTAATTCATTATTCATTTTAAATTATTAATGTTATCCTTTAATTCTAGGATGAAGCATTTTTATTTTTTGAAAATTTTAAATTTTAGCATAGGCAAACAGTTAGTGGAAATCATACACCAACCATGTAAATGAATATATAAATTTATAGAGACCAAATGAATAGTAATCACTTAGTTTTTATAACCATTTGTCTCTCCTAGGAATCGTGTTCAAGATATTCCTATAGGAGGGACAAGGTTAGTGCACAATTTGGATAACCATTTGGTCAAACAGTGTGCAGTGCCAGGGAATTAAAAATATTGAATTCACGTTTATTTCACTCCTTTTGTTTTACCTAAGCCAGACTCTCTCTCCTCACTTATTGTTTTTGTGAAGCACCCGGACACATAGGGAGAAATTACTAACCTTACCCTTTTATTCTCTCCCTTATATTGAGATTATAAGTTTGTTTTGAGAGTTTTAGGAATATTTATTCAAGGTTTGATCTCCCCACTCTTCTTCCATCATTAAAATCTTGATTACCCATTATCTTTTGTGGTGTTAACACAATAGGATAACCCTAAATTTGATTAGGGTTTATCCTATTTTATATTTCTAGTTCATTAGGTTTTTAGGATCAATTTAGGGCATGTTATATCAATTTTCATCGAAGGTGATGAGTTTGAATTGATTCCAAGTTCAGTTCCCTTAATTTGGTCATTAAATTATGGAACATTTCTCTCTTATTTTTTTATTATATTGTTTTTTTTCAATTGATAATATTAATAATTTATGTTTAATTTTAAAGTAAATAATGTTGTTTATTATTTTAATTTCAATTCATAGGATTTATCAAAATTTTAAGTTTGCAAAAAATCTGTTTTAAAAAACCATTAACACCATGTGTGTGATAAGATAATTGGATGGATTTTACTCATGGTTACTGAAATTTTTAAAATATGTTTTATTTCATAAAATTAATTCTCAATTATACATTAAATATTACTTGGAATTCTAATAAATACATAATATGATGAGTATTAATACAATATTTTAGATTAATTTTTAATTATAATGCGAGGCTTGCAAACGTATTTTGATGTATTGGGTGGTTATACCCATATAAATGGGAATACACACACAAATATATATATATATATATGTATATATATATAATTATTCACATGTAAATATGTGAATATATAAAATAAAAAATGTGTGTTTTTGTGTAAATATATATGAGTATAATGATAAAAATGAAAATTTCAATTTTTTTATTGATGTTTCACTTCAGTTTCAAAATAAATTTCAAAGTTTAATACTCTATTATTGGTTTAAAATATATAATTCTAAGACATGTCTAGTATTTTTCAGGAAAATTTAAGGAATTAATTTTATTATAATTAGTTATGTATAATTTTAAAATTCAATTGTGATAGAATATGGTAAATTTCATGTTTTATATGGAAATGAGAAAATATAATGAGTTTTTAGAAAGAAATTATATTTATATTTATTAATGTGTTAATATCAAAATATCATGGAAATATTTGGTACTTGGGTAAGTAATCCTTTATCATCCAGAGTTCAAACACACTAGTAATAACATCTCTCTAAAATGATTTATTGTTTTCTACACATTCCACAAGTCAGTGAAATGCATATTCCACTAGGCTAGAGTTGTATTATTTTTATTCACAAACTATGGGTCTATATATTTATATAGAAAGAAGTTATAGGTTCCCCAAGACATTATAACCATAGGTTTATTTCTCATGTTGAATTTTATAAAGTACTATTTATAAAATATATTATTCACTTGATTTTGTTTAATATAATCATCCTCTTTTATCAATGTTTTATTTTAACGTGTTCTATATTATTCTCTCTTGAGCATCTATTTTTCTATAAAATGGGTCCTTTATAAATCGTACTAAAAATCCTATGTTAAATTTTATTTTAAACTAGTTTTCAAATGGGTATTTTAATAATAAAGGATTCATCCTGATAAATTGTTTTCATAGTGATTATATTTATTTAACAAAAATAAAAATAAATGGTTTATTAGATAATTAGAAAAGTGTTATCCATCTATATATGATCAGGTAATAAAAAAATTAAATATTTATATAGAATATGAATAAAAAAGAACCTCTTATTTAAAGACATGTACTTTGGGTGTTCTTTGCGTGGAATTCTCACCATGATTATTACTAACACTTATATTTTTTATTTAATTTTTTTGTTTATGCTCTTGAATACTCTTTAAGAATTGGTTAGTTTATGGTTGGATGAGGACTCTAATAACTGGATAGAGTTATGTATATTTTTTAGTTTTAATTATTTTTCCTGATCACACAATTTTTTTTGACTTTTACTTATTGAATTTATAGTTATTGGTTGATTGATATTTGTATATATAATACCAACATTGTTTGGTGGACATTATATCAGAAGAGGTAGATATATGTGAGTGGATGGATTTTCTTCTATGGAGGGATTTTGGGGGTGATTGGAGAAATTATTTGATTTTATACATGTTGTATTATTAAAAAAAATACTTTGATATTATATTGGTGTTTTCCACTAGCACGTGGATCTCAAATGTATGGAGTCTTTATGGCCATTATTTTTTATAATTATTAACTCTAATTATAGTGTAAATATATTTAAATTGGGTTTACATTGATTCTATTGAACTGGTTAACATTCTATAGTGATTGGTTTATTCCTATAGTATGTTTTGGTGGAGTTAGGGATTCTGATGGAGGGAAAACTTGGGTTTATTAATTGAAAATTGGTATCATAGGAACCCTTTGTTATATTTAGTGTTAAGTAGCTAGAGATAGGAAGGGAGTGAATCAGGAGGTATGTGAAGGAAGATTCTAGCTATCACTTTAATTTACAAGGTCTCAAATGTTTAGTGGAATTCTGGATTCATTCTTAAGAATTATGAGTTTCATTTTTTTGGGATTTGATGGATGTAAATAAGAGTGAACTGGTATCACAAGGTGTGATAAATTGGAATATAAACCCGTGATAATCTTGATTGTATCATTCAACATGGCATCTTATGGAAGCTTCATGCTTGGAACATGGTCCACTATACAAAGCATCCAACCCATTCCCATCCACTAGTCCCTCTTATGAAATTTTTGTGTTCTATAGTGTTATTTGTTGAGTATTGGTTGGTGTGTGTTAGTTTTAAAAAATGAAGAATGATTTTTTGTGGGAAAAACTAATAATTTGAATTTTTGTTTTGATTTTTTATTTTAAAGTGAATCTTAAAATTTTAAAAATTACATTGTTTGAATGTAAACATTAAAATTTTGTGTTGAAAAGTTCATTTCTTAATGGAAAGTAATAAATTAGTTAGTGGAAATGGTTTAAAGGGAGATAAAATTGATGAATTTCAGAATGGATTAAAATGAGAGATTTAAGAAAATATGGAATTATTTTAAATATTATTTTAAATTAACTAATGAAAATTTGTTTGAACATTAAAAGTTTGAATTTTATAATTTTTGATGGAAAAACTGAAATAAAATTGAAATAATATTTGTATCAGTTTTTCTAAATTTGATAACTTCTTTGAAAGAAGAAAAATCATTGGTTTTCATAGTACTATGAAAATATTTTTGAAATTTTCTTTTTGTATTTTTTTACCCATTTATTACGTTTGATCTTTTTATTTTATGAGTAGTGGTGACTGTGATTTTATCTTTGGGTCTTCCTTTTTCGTATGGATTACTAGTCAGGGTGAGCTAAAATCTAAATCATTTCAATGTAAATTTTATATTGTGTTATTGATTGGTCTTCCCCTAGAAACTCTCCATCGGATTTTGGGATGTTCAAGTATTAGGTGATTCATGAGATGTGTATCATATGGCTACGTAGTGTGGTTCTCTAGATAGTTTTCTTTACTAGACTCAAGTATGAAATGTAATTTTGGCCCCTCTATGTTAGTGACCGTTTAATGAGAGTTTTTTGAGATATTTATGTTTTCTAAGAGTCTTGAGAGCCTTATATTTGGGTGGAAGTCATAATTTCATTCTTTTAATACTCATTGATTTTAGTTACCTTACATGATTGTGAATTCCTTAAGGTTGGGATACTGGGCAGTTATCTTAGTTCAATTATTGATAATCCCCTTTGGATTTAAACTTTCGATATTTGTGGTTGAAAGTGTTTCAGGATTTTTGGATGTCCTATGTTTTAGGGATGTGTTTTTATCAAGTCAATTATCAAGACTTGGGTATAATTTGTGATGGAAATTTTAGGAAGACTCCAAAATAGTGGGGATGCCACCATATTTTCATTTTCATTCACTATTTTGGGTAATCTAGGTTCGAGGCCCTCACAGTATCACTTTTTTAGAGAGTGTATGGTAGTGGGTCTGAGGTTTAGAGGTTACTTGGGAAATGAATTCATATTGAAAGATGGTTGTGGTTTATTTACTTCTATATTTTTGGGTATTGTATCGATGCTTCTTGTGGTGTTCCTCAGTTTTTTGAGAATCATGTTTGATTGATGGGGTTTGATCTTTTCTATTCCTGTAGACGTTTTAATCTTATAAAGCTTTACTGGGGATGAAAGAATTATAGTGGTAAGTTTATTATTCCCCAACCATATTTTTATTAATTGTATTATTTATCTAGTTATTTTTAATCCTTTTCATTAATTCTATTCTAAAAAATTTTAAAATTTTAAAATTTTGGAATTTCAGCACATGCGCATAATTAGTGGAAACAAATCATAGACTGTGAAAATGTGTATGAACATTTACAGATTCAAAAATTCATGGACAACACATGATATCACTAAGCATGTTTCCTAACTATGTGAAGTGTTCCAAATCCTATTGAAGGATGATCATGATTGGAACATGGTTTGTCCAACCTGGAAGCTAAACCCTATAAAGTGATCATAAAATTAAAAATATTGAATTTAAAACTTTTCCCCTCCCTTTATTTTAACTAGGATGTGCACTCCCCCTTCCTTATTGATCACGCAACAGACCAGGTGACCTAGGGAGCACTAATTCATATCCCTCTTCCAATTATATTAATTATATGGATAGTTTAGAGGGATTTATTCTGATTTGGGCCCAGTTCCCTGATGTATGGCCTCCTTTCTCTTCTTCTTACCCATTTCTCTTGTTCCCCCTTCTCCCTTGTGGTTCACACACCATAGCCAAATCCTAAACAAGATTGGGGTGGATTATTTTTTTTATTTATAGTTCCTAGGGTTTTTTATTCTCAATTTAAGTCCATTTATAGTGAATTCTATTGATGGATATGAGTCCCCCTCAATTGGCCTAAAAATTTTATTTTTCATTCCAAGTAGTAATTTCAATAACATATATTAAAGAATATTTCAAGGTTAATTTTGAATTAAAATGGAAGTCTTGAAAATGTTTTTATATGTGTTGGGTTATTATACCCATATAAATGGGTATATATATATATATATATGTATGTATTTGTAAAAATCCAAATGTGAAAAAGTTAATTTTTACACTAAGAAATATGTATATATGTGTGTTTGAATATAAAAGAGTATAATGATAAAAAATGAAAATTTAATATTTAATCTTGATGCTTCACTTCAGATTTAAAAATAATTTTAACATGGGGAAACACTAATTTTGGTTTCTAAAATATGATTAAAAGTAATATTTGATATTTTTTATGGAGATTTATAGGTGATGTTTTATTATTGTCAGTTTCATTTTCTTTTAAAAGTCCCTTATGATTGAAAACATGGAATTGCATGTTTTATCTTAAAACATGAATTGTTTTTCATTTTTTGAAATAAATTATATGTTTAGTGTTTAAAGTGCAAGTATTAAAATCTTATGGTAAACTTTGGTACTTGGGTAGGTTATCCTATATAATATGGGGTCCGAACCCACTAGTTATAGTGTCACCATAAATAACGTTATAGATTTTTAATCATTACACTATCCAGTAACGTGATTATTCCACTGGGCCATTATTGTAGTATTTTAATTCACTGATTAAAAGTCACCCTATTTAGTGATGTAGAAGTTCTATATGACCCCATCCTCTATGAAAATATGGTTATTTCCTATTTTCAATTTTTTAAATTACTCCTTATATGATTTTTTACACACTAAATTTATTTTAATATCTTCATCCCATTTTATCCAAGTTTTATTTTATCATATGGTATCTTATTCTCCCTTATACACAAATTTTTATTTAGAAAAGGATTCTTTTTAATGTGTATTGATAATAATATTTTAAACGTGATTTTAAAATTAGTTTTCAAAAATGTATTTTAATAAAAGAATATTTAGAATAATAAATTATATTTATAGTGATTATTAACTTATATTATTGGTAGAATTCATTCAAATGGGATTTACTTTAATTCCTATAAACTAGTTACTAGCACAAGATGATATGGAATACACCACGGGTATGTCATGGGTTGGATCTAGCGATCGATGGGGTGATGGAATTGGATTGTTTTTGTCAAAAAATGTGATTTATAAAGATATATTAATTGGTATACAACAAACAATTTGGTTTTTATGTTCCAATAAGGCAATTATGATCCCAGACCCAACCATTTTTGACTGGTTCTATTGATTCTAAAATATTATACCCTATCATGCTAAGATTATGCTCCAATCTTCATGGTGGTTCAAACATCCATAGGTCATAAATTTCACCCCCACATCTATGTAGATTTGACCATTAAAATAAATAAATTCATATATACATAGTGTCGTTAGATTTAGTATGTATACCCATCTGGTATAAGAGAAGAGTACTATGATGATGTCTTGATCTAAATTCAGAATATTCATTGGTCATAATAAAATGATACATAGATTATATTCTTCGGTCAAAATTATATATCAATTGGAATTATATAAGAATACAAAGATGTGTTCCTTAGATCCACAAATTATATTCATTATGATCAATAAAAGAATACCACGATTGTGTATGGATCTCCATTCAATTGTTTCATCAACTGTTATAGAAAGTAGATTCTGAGACATCACATTTAGGTTCATAGAATCCAAAAACATTCAATACAAGAAAATAATAAATAAATCATCTCATAACCCACAATAAACCCTTAGTTAACAATATCCCATTCAAAAAAATAATTTACCTCAATCCCACCATCCAAGACACCATTCATCATGCACCAAAATCATCTTCTGAAGATCACTTGATCTATGCACTATAACCCACTATTATTATTCCTTTACTCTAAATTCAAAATAAATTGAATAATTAGTTAACCCATCCTACTCCTAGTAGGTCATCTCAGTCTACCAAAAAGTACTCACTTTATTTCCATTCAACTCATCTTAACTCCAATGTTAAATTATATCACATAGTTCTTCTATATACTAATACCATACAAAAATCCCCTTGGGTAAACCATTATTTGGGTATTAAACTCGTGGTTTACTCTATTTCAACCATTTTAATTAGTTGAATTTCTCCCAAGTCCAACTACTACATTATTTCCTTAAATGAAGTCATCCTTATATTTCCTATAATGAATTAAATCTTCCAACATTTGACAACCACTCGTAAGTTAATACCCAAAATACTAATACCATGGATCATTATTTTCAGAAATGATAGCCAATATGAAAACAACATTCTCAGTCCATTAATCACACAATTAATTCCAATTGGAAACCCTATTTGGTATCTATGAGATTACATCCTAAAACTAATATGTTTAGAATCTTGAATGGATCCTCACTTAGAAATCCTTATAATTTCCTAACTTAATAATAACATGGAGTTAATAGAGTTAAACAATCATAACCACCAAAAAATTATAAAAGGAGGATCCACCATATTTAAAATAGGCTCTTTCTAACTATAATACTCACCAATATTCTCCATCTTCCCACTTGCATCACTATGAATATATTACCCTACTTCCATAGATATAATTATACGTATAAAACTTGTAATTTTGGTAATAATAGTTTATTGTATATTTTTTTTTCATAAAAGTACCTACCCCACTACCCAAAGTTATATTGAAGCATCTTTTTCCTAGCCCGCACCAACCAAAACCAAGTCCACCATGTTCTTTATCAAGCCACAAAACTTTATATCATTGAATAAAAAATTAATAAATTTTTTATATTCCATTATATTTATCTATTCTTAATTTTCCTCAATACAAGATGGGTACCACTAATTGAACAATGTGGTAATTCTAAATTTCAATACAGAAACATGCTAAAAAATGGTAACATACCATTGAAACCACTATGATAAAATATTATAAAACAATTAGTCAACAATTTAACACTAACCAAGTCTCCTCAAGCTATTTTAAGAAAAATCCCAACAAAACTAGATAGATTTCACATTGATTTAGTGGAATTTAAAAAAAACATATTAATAAAAAGATACAATTAGAGGATTCTCAGTGAGAATAAAAAATATAGAATAATAATAGGGTTCTAACTCAATTAGGTAAGACAACCCATTCCAAAAATAGATAAGGTATCTTGTGTGAATGAGAGGAGGATTGGAATTCATAGGATGCATCTCAACTTTCACTCAAACATAATTGATCCATGATACCAAAAGGGATCCCTAAAACCACTATAAGAAGTCCAAAACTACCCCACATTATATAAGATTAGAGATATTTCACTGATATCCAAGTGGAATCCCCACACGACTCTAGAGAGCCACTAGGTACCTGGTGGATTTACACTACGTTCCCAAATATAAGAGAAGTGGAACTTCAAATCCCCCAGAACGCTATATATGATTAAGCTTGAAATCAAGTGGTAACTTGTACCAAACTAAAACTATCCATAAATCTAATGATGAAAATATACTCTCAAACTCATCTACTACATTTACCATGACTAAAAACACAATTTTTTACTAACAAAACACATTCGAAGAACATTCCCAAAACTATAAATCTGAAATTTAAATCTCAACCCATCTCAAAATCTTTCATGACCCATGTTTTAGCTAATTTCATTGAAACTTAATAAAGTGAGTCATTACAATTTGTTCAATTATACATTATTTTTAAAATTTTTTCATAGATCATGTTAATATTTCAAATAAATCTAATCTCAACTCAAAAAATTATCCTAACAACTAGAAGATGACACTATAAATTTTACAGAATTTGAAGAGGAGGGTATATCCACAATTCCAAAATAGATTAAAAAAAAGATTACTATAACCTAATGGTGGAGTGTGTAACAATGGAATAAGACATAAATTTATTTAAAAATCTATTATATATCAACAATTAATTAGATGTTGGATATTCCACTATATATATTTTTTTAGAATGAACTTTTCAAACCTATAAGGCGGAATGCCTCCTCCACTACTAGATCTCATGTATATAATTCATTTTACATTTAAGGGGGAGAGATTATTAAACTTATGTAATGTATAAATTCCATAACATACATAAATAATTTACTTAGGATTCACATAATGATTGTATTTAATCATTATATTTAGATAAATTTAATTTGAAAGAGTATTAATGGATAATTTTTATAACATTTGATAGACTTAATTAAGAAACCAGGATTGGGTGAGTTTATAAGTATTATAGGGGAAATTTTTCCTAATATCATATTAGAAGTTAAATTCATATTAAAATTGTAATGCCTCAACCCAAGTTACCCAGAGTATATCCCTTATTATATAACATTTTCATGATCACAAGAGATTAAGTCTCAAAAGACCAATTAGTTTAGTATCCTTGGAAGTACTAGATACATACATAAGTTTAACATTACATTATGAAATGGAAAAAGAAAAAAAATGTGTTACCTATGAACACACTCATATCTATTAACCTATCCCTCTAGGTCAGTCACAATATAATTGTTCACATCCTGGAAAAAATAAAACATAAGATAGGTGTGAGCTTAGATGCTTAGTAAGGATAACAATATATTGAAAAATATCATAAAGAAGAATAAAAATTTAAGGCAATGTATAAGACTAAAACCCAAACCTTTTAAACTCAAGCATCAGAATAATATGGAAAAGATAAATCAAATAATTCTATTTACTTATTCACTTGGATATTCTACTAGTCGAATAATCACATGTAATATCAATAGCTACTTTCATAATGATGGAATGAATAATGTCAAACATTATAAACACATAGTAAAGGACTCGTTCCAAGACTACAAATAAGATTTTGTTAGGGACTTATGCCAAGACACTAGTTTGTCTTATGAGACCTACTGATGCATCGATGAGATATAGCGGGCTCCACCCGTCACTTACTAAGTCCATTGAATTTATCAATTGAAAAGGTTGAAACATAACATAAACATTAGTATTAAAACTAGAATACAAAATGTTAATAATTTAAATATTAGCCATTAATGGTATAAAAATATCACATCCATAGTTAAACATATCAAAAAAACTTCAATACAGTATGGATGATTGCATCATAATAAATCAACTTCAAACAAGTGTTAAATCCATCAAAGGATGTTGACATAGATGAAATCAAAACTATTTGATAGAAATATCCCTTTCTATTTTGAAATCATTTAAAAGTAAAATAATGATAAAAGAAAACATTTATTTTGAAAATATTATTATAATATTTTAAGGGAAGCTTCAAAGGTGTTATAACATCGGAAAATATCTTCACCCGCCGTATAAGTTAAAAAAACATTCTTACCTTAATTCGTCTAAAAGTTCATAAAGTGACTTGTTTGGGAAAGTACAGAATGATTACTTTAAAAACATTATATAAAAAAGTCAACCAACGGTATAAATGATTTTAACCCATATTATAGGAATTAGTAAAAAATGTTTTGAAATAAATTTTTAAGAAACACATATGTGGGTGATAAATAAGTCACAATTGATACTTACGTACAAACAACCTGGAATAATAAAGAGATTGTAAAATTAACCCTTACCTTGAACTTTTCCCTGGACGAGGGTATGTTAAAATACTGTATAATAGTTAAATTATTGTTTTTAAATTATAAAATAACCACATACATAAATATGATAATATATATGATCTTATAATATGGTTTTGTTAATAATATTTTAGTAGTATCAATATTTCATGTGTTAACTGATTCGTTTTCATTTATATGTTTTTCTACATAAGTCATGTTTGTTATGGATAGGATATATTTGATTCATACAAATAATGATATTAAGTTCTTAAACATTTTTTTTATCATAAAATAAAAATTATTCTTGAATGTTTATAATGGAGAAATGAATCTTATCGAGTTCGTGGAGACGGTAATCCGTACGTATGCACGAGCAACAATATCCTTATTTTGATACTAAAATAATATGTAATTGGATGGTATATCATATATACATAATCATTAAAATTTTATATTTATTATTAAAATCAAATATACTCATCATTATAACCATCCAAATAATGATGTTTTGAATAACAAACTACACCACGACGTGGATACGGTAAACCGTGCATGCACACATATAGTGACTTTGTCATTCATAGGATGGATAGAATAATGAATATGGTTGTAACATATTTATAATAACATCATAGTATGTATAAGGTATTGGATTTATTATTTTGGTATGGAAACAACAAAGAAAGTGGAAGTGGAAGAAGAAAATAACTTTGAAAGAGGTTATTAAATTATTACCTCTTTTTCAGGTGCTTCCTTTTTGATTTGATCAAAAGAGATACATAGGTTGGATTAATGATCACAGTAAGTAATATAGGTAGAAGTTAAGTTAGTTGGAAGGATATTTTAGCTGTGGTTTCTGAGCCAAATGGCTTTGGAGGTGTGAAATTTAGAGAAGGGGAGGTACCCTTTTATTAGATAGGTGAGGGTCACTTTAGGAAAAGTTTGAAATATTAATTTATTATACAATCATATTCGGTTTCTAATGTCTAAAAAAGGATTTATTTTGATGATAAGGTGAGGATGGGTCTAAATCCTCTCAACCAATAGGTTTTAGACAAGTTTAGGTCACCATTTTAACCTTATCTTTTGGTTTTAACTCATAGTTAAATAGTTTGACTTTTACAATATATTCTTGTATTTTTAAATTACATGGATAATAAACTTACTATAAAATGACAAGAGAATACAAAGAGGTTTATTAATTACATATATATTATTATATAAGTCCTCTGGAAGAACCCTATATTTTTAAGACTGTTATATAATTTAATAATATAATATTGTTTTAAAAACTCATTTCTATCAATTTTGACACTATTTGGTATTTTGTTTTTGTGAAAGTAATAACAACTTTATATCTTACAAAAAAATTTATTTAATCAACCCTAACATGTAATATGATCCTTGAAATTTCGTGCATTGAATCAAAAATTTCAAACAATTTTTATTTTAATATTTATAATATCATTTATTTGAATCTTTCATTAAAAAGGAAAATACTTCATCATTATTGTGTAATAAATAAATAAATTTATATTATGCCTAAAAATTATAAATAAAATATCATGATATAGGAAATATTTTTAGATTTATAAATACTATTTATAGTCTAAGATATAAATTATATAACCTTATATAAATATTATTTTACTAAAACATACATGCATATGTTATTTTTGTCTTTACTTTAAATTAATAAATATAAAATTTCATTATCACTCCCAAGTGGCTCCATGGGGTCCCCAAATCGACCCAAGGATGACCATGGTCGGTCCTGTATCAACCAATAGGGTTAGTACATGTGTTAGGATAATTGTAATATTATTATAATATTATTTCTTACTCTTATTTATTGTATTTACCCTTAAACTATGGTAAATAAAATATTTACTGAAGCAACTATTCATAATGTATAAAAATAAAAGTTAACCATTTATACAATTTGGAAATCTTGATTCCAAATATAGAACCCATTTTTCCAAATTCAAAACATAGAAATTTTAGAAATTAATTTAAAATTAATTCCTGTTGTTAAAATCAAAATGCAGGTTTTTAAGAAGTAAAAACTGTCAAAAGATTGACATGTTTTTATGTAAAATTTAAATGTGAAATTTCATCCAATGAACTAAATTATATTAAATGATAAAAATATAATCTAATGATACTTTAAAACCACTCAAATTTATAGTTTAACACTGTAATTGTTTTTATTAAAAAAGTTGTTTTTAATTAAAATTTAGTATTTTCACTATTCATCAAAATATAAAAGTTATCATAAAAGTACCAAAAATCCATCCAAACTAAATTTTTATGACATTATTATAAATAATAATATAATATAATCAAATTTTATATATAAAAGATTCAAATACTGGATATAAAAAGGGGTCCCCATTAAAATACAGAAGAACTACATTTTCAAAAAAATAATTCTTTTATCTAAAAAATTGAATTTTCCTTTTTGTTATGTCTAAGAAACACCAAAGTTGAATGTTAAAATTATATGGGATATATAAAAAATTAAAAATTTGGTTATTACTATTTATAACCTCTTCTTAAATGGCTATTTTGATAAGTTTTGGTACGCTTGAACTCGGTGTTGCGTACATCGCACTCTATTGTATTATTCAAAGAGAAACGTACCATGGAATCTTGGGGTGTTACATTATTCCATACTTTAATAAATTTAGTCCTTTAAATTTTAAATTGTTATTCAAAAATAAATGGTTAAAAAATACTTTGTGGAAACCCACATCCGAAAATAATTTTAATAAAATTTAGTCTTAATAAGAGGGAAAGAGAAATGAAAAAGTCACCAGAAAATTAGGATTTAGAATAGTAGAACATTGGTGGAAATTATAATTGGAGGAAAATGTAGATATTTATAGGGAATTATTGAGGTCATCAGTCACAAACAAGTGAATGGAAAATTAAGGGCCTCAAATCCATAAATCTATAATGATTTAAAATATAGTTAGTTCAACAAAAAACAAGGTATTAGGATAACACATTTTTGGTTTTAAGATAATTTTCCTAATGTTTAAGAATTAATTTATTCATAGAATAAGAAAAAAAATAAAACTTGACAAGTAGAGTTCCATCCATAACCAACTTCTACCACAAACTAATATTTCTCTCCAAAAGATAATAGAATTCAAAAATATTCTATTAAACCTAATTTGATAGGGTTTCAAAAAAGAATGAATTTATAATTCATCGGTCATACAATTTAAAAAATTATATTATACAAACCAGGACAACATGTAGGCCAGTGGTAGGTGATGCACCCTTGTCTCCCTTCAGTCACAGGATCAAGTCTCGCGGCCTTGCAGGATGTGACAGGTTGTCATCCAAACTTCAGTTTTTCCTTTTTATAAAAAAATCCAAAAATTATATTAAGAAATGTTTTAACATTAAAACATAGTATCCAATGTCCAACTTAATCCATTCAAATCTTTAGACTTATCCAAAATACTTGTTTCCAAACTCATAGTACAAAAATTTATAAGGACATTCAACATAATATAATGAATATATATTTCTTCCACATAATAACATGTGAGTACCTTCATTATGTATTCTTTGAAAACATGGTAACACCATGAATTATCATAAAAACTTATTGATTACATTCATGCTCCCTTATTCTTTATATAATATTAGATATATTCCATACATCCAAAAAGTTTTAATACTCCAACAATAATGGAATAAGAAAACCATTAATCAGTTCTAAGGTAGTCAGGAATATACAATATAATTTATCCAAATCAACTATATCTTATTCAAAAATCACTAACCCAGTATCAGGACCATATTAAGGTTTATCTTTCCTTCAACCATGTATTTTTCCAAAAAGTCCCACTTACTGTTGAGTCACTTTTATTAGTACCATATAATCTTAAATCCTCAATGAAATAGAATTACAGTAAAATCCTTATTTATTTCCATAATTCATATTACCAGTACATCATTGATACAACACTAAAATTACATAATTATTTAATAACACATAAGAAAACTAATAATTCATTTTTATCTGTGATAGTATCATAACTTGATTATTATCCAATAACATCATTTGAGGTATACTCTGATGATTGGGACATTGATTTGCGTAGTGACCTAAGTCCTTGCAGATGAACCATTATAAATTTGAAACCTTTTTCTTAACCTTAAAGTCACGAACTTGGTGCACTTTTTCTCCACATTTATAAAAAAACTATCGTTCCCTTCAGGAAATTAATAGGGTGATTCTTTCCACAATTATCACATGTGGGAAAATCCTTCTTTCCCTTATTCCCTTTATCCAAATTTCCCTCTACCATAATCTTCCTCTCTTGTTTCTCTTTAAAGCCATAGGACTCAAAGAATTCATTACTTATTTTATTAACACATGATACTATTTCTTCATATGATGAGAATACGTGAGAAACTATTTCCCTTTTAAATGATGGCTTAAGACCATGAAATATGCGATCCTTTTGACTCTTTGGATCATACATATTGCTAGAGTTCTCATTCCTCATATTGTCCACCATTTCTAAATTATGACATACAATAGGTTAGAATATATAATATAGTATAATATGAAAACTAGAAAAATTATCAACATTAATTGAATATTTTCACACATCTAGTATCATAATAATAAAATTGGTTTGTTTTCTATAATATTTACTCAGAAATCCTTCATAATGGTTTATAAATAAAATGTGAATTATCCTAAGTATATCCCACGGGAGTTTCGTAACCAAGAGTGCAGCAAAGCCCATTATCGTGTACTAGGATACCCCGGGTCAAGCCCAAAACTCCTTTTTGGAGTTTTCACTCCTAGGTGCATCTGTGCCAGAGCCGCCTCTACCTGCTCGTTTCTAGACAGGGATGTATTTCTTGTGAAATACACAAAATATTTGCATTATCAAAATTCTAAGAAGTTCTTCTACACTAATCCTCAAAGTCTAACTTAGGGTAATGTTATCTAATTAGAGTTTTTCTAAATCTAGCTTCCAAGGTTTCTACTAAACTTCCTAAGATAACAACTATAACACCCCAACCCTAGTTACCCCGAGTCGGTGCATTATTATATAACATTTACATGATTACAAGAGATAAAGTCTTGAAACACCGATTAGTTTAGTAGCCTTGTAAGTAATAGATACATACATAAGTTTTAAATTACATTATGAAATGGAAAAACAACAACATTATATACCCTATGAACACACTAATATCTCTTAGACTATCCCTGTAGGTCAGTCACAATATAATTCTTCACATCTTGGGAAAAATAAAACCTAAGAAATGGGTGAGCTCAGATGCTCAGTAAGGATAACAATATAGAAAAAACTATCATAAATAAGCATAAACATTTAAGAAAATGTATAATACTAAAATACAATCCTTTTAATCTTAAAATTAAGAATAATATGGAAAATATAAATCCAATAATTCCATTTACTTATTCACCTGTATATTCTACTTGTCTAATAATCACATGTAATATCAATAGCTAATTTCATAATGATAGAATGCATAATGCTAGACATCATAACCACATAGTCAAGGCCTCGTTTGAAGACTACAAATAAGATTTTGTCAAGGTCTTCTAACAAGACACTAGTTTTTCTAATGATACCTACCGATTCATCGAGGATCTATAGCAGGCTCCATTCGTCACTTACTATGTCCAATACATTCTTCATATGAAAAGGTTGAAATATAACCTAAACATTTGTAATAAAACTAGCATATGAAATGTTAATAATTTAACCATTTGCCCTGAATGGTATAACAATAACACATCCACAGTCAAACATATCACAAAACCTTCAATACAATATGGAAGATTTTATCATAATAAAACAACTTCAAATAAGTGTAAAATCCATCAAAGGATGTTGACATAGATGAAATCCAAACTATTTGAGAGAAATTTCTATTTCTATTTTGAAATCATTAAAAAGTAACATAATTATAAAAAAAATTATTTTGAAAAAATTATTATAATCTTGTAAGGGAAGATTCGAAGGTGTTATAATAGTATAAAATAGATTCACCCACCGTATAAGTTGAAAAAACATTTTTACCTTAATTTGTCGAAAAGGTCATAAAGTACCTTGTTTGGAAAATGGAAAAAAGATTTCTTTCAAAAAAATTATAAAAATTAAACCAAGGGTATAAATGAATTTAATCCATATTATTGGAAATAGTAAAAAATGTTTTGAAATACATTTTTAAGAAACACGAATGTGGATGATAAATAAGTCCAATTAGATACTTACGTACAAACAACCTCGAATAAAAAAGAGATTGTAAAATTAACCCTTACCTTGTACTTTTACTTGCTCGAGAGTATGTTAACCTCTTGTATAATAGTAAAATCATAATTATTAAATTATAAAAGAACCACACACATAAATATGATATTATATATTGTCTTATAATATGGTTTTGTTAATAATATTTTAGTAGTATCATTGTTTTGGGAGTTAACTGATTCGTTTTCTTTTATATGTTTTTTTACTTAAGTATTGTTTGTTATGGATAGAAAATATTTGATTAATATCTAGAATTATATTAAGTTATTAAAAATCATTTTTAATCATAAAATGAAAATTATTCTTGAATGGTTACGATGGGGAAATGAATCTTATCACTTTCGTGGAGAGGGTAATCCGTACGTCCGCACGAGTGAAAATACCATTATTTTTATGGTGAAATAGTATGTAATTGGATGTTATATCATATATAAAAAATAATTAACATGTTATATTTATTATTACCATAAAATATACACATTATTATACCCATCCAAATAATGAAGTGTGGAATAACAAACTACCCCACAACGTAGAGACAGTAAACCGTATGTACGCACGTAGGGTGACTTTGTTATTAATAGGATAGAAAAAATATTGGATAAGGTTGTACCATATTTATAATAACATCACAGTATGTATAATATACTTGATTTATTATTTTGGTATGGAAAAAACAAATAAAGAGGAAGTGGAAGAAGAAAATAACTTTGTAAGAGGTGATGAAATTATTACCGCTTTTTCGGGTGCCTCCTTTTTGATTTGATCAAAAGGGCTTATTAGGTTGTATTTTTGATCAAAGTATGGACTCTAGGTCAAATTTAAGGTATATTGTAGGAGATTTTAGTAGAGGTTGGTAGAGAAAAATGGCTTCGGAGGTGTCAAATTAAGAGAAGGGGAGGTACCCTTTTATAAGAGAGGTGAGGGTCACTTTAGGAAAAGCTTGAAATATTAACTTATTATACAATGATATTCAGTTTATAATGGATAAAAAAGATTTATTTTGAGTATAAGGTGGGTATGGGTCTAAATAAGCTCAAAAAATAGGTTTTAGACAATTTTAGGTCACCATTTTAACCTTATTTTTGGATTTAACTCTTAGTTAAATAGTTTAACTTTTACAATGTCTTCTTGTATTTTTATATTACATGGTTGATAAAGATACTATAAAATGAAAAGAAAACACCAAGTGGTTAATTAATGACATATATATTATTATATAAGTAATTTTTCTGATCCTTAGATTTTTAGGACTATTATATAATTTAATAATATAGTATTTTTTAGAAAACTCATTTATGTCAATTTTGACACTTTGGTATTTTGTTTTTGTGAAATTTATAAAAACTTTATCACTTAAAATAAAATTTATTTAATCAACCCTAACGTGTCATAGTAAACTATAAAATTATTGGATGGAATAAAAACTTATAAATTATATTTATTTTAATATTTATAATATGATTTTTTGATTCTTTCAACAATAAAGAAAATACTGCAGCATTATTCTATCATAAATAAATACATTAATATTATGTCTAAAAATTATAAAAAAAATCATGATATAGGAAATATTTCTGGATTTATAAATACTATTTTTATTCTAAGATATCAATTATATAACCTCATATAAATATTGTTTTACTAAAAGATACATGCATATGTTATTCCTGTCTTTACTTTAAATTAATTAATATAAAATTTCATTATCACTCCTAAGTGGAAAAATCGACCAACGGATGCCCATGGTCAGGACTGTATCAACCAATAGGGTCAGGAGACGTGTTAGGATAATTTTAATATTATTATAATATTATTTTTTACACTTATTTACCGTATTTACCCTTAAACCATGGTAAATAAAATATTTACTGAAGTAACTATTCATAATGTCTAGAAATAAAAGTTAAATATTTACACTATTTAGACCTTATGATTCCAAATATGGAACCCATTTTTCAAATTAGAAACATAAAATTTACAGAAATTAATTTAAAATTAATTCTCGTTGTTAAAACCAAAAAGCAAATTTTAAGAAGTAAAAACTGTCAAAAGATTAACATGTTTTTATGTACAATTTAAAGGTGAAATTACATCAAATGACATAAATTATATTAAATGATAACAATATAATCTAATGATACTTTAAAACCACTAAAATGTATATTTTAACACTATAAATGTTTTTTATTAAAAAAGTTGTTCTTAATTAAAATTTAGTATTTTTCACTATTCATCAAAATATAAAAGTTATCAGAAGAGTACCAAAAATTCATCCAAAATAAATTTTTATGTCTCGATTCTAAAGAATAATTTAATTTCATCAAATTGAATATATAAAAGAGTCAAATATTGGATTTAAAAAGGGGTCCCCATTAAAAGGCAGAAAAACTGCATTTTCGAAAAAAATACTTCTTTAATCTCAAAAATTAAATTTTCCCTTATATTATGTTTACGAAACACCAAAGTTGAATGTTAAAATTATATGGGATATATATAAAATTAAAAATTTGGTTATTAACATTTATAAACTCTTTTTAAATGACCATTTTGGTAGGTTGTGGTGTGCTTGAACTCGGTGTTGCGTACATCACACTCTATTGTGTCATAAATAAATATATTTATATTATGTATAAAAATTATAAATAAAATATCATGATATAGGAAATAGTTTTTTATTTATAATTACTATTTATCTTCGAAGATATCAATTATATACCTTCATATAAATTTTTTTTTACTAAAAGCTACATGCTTATGTTATTTTTGTCTTTACTTTAAATTAATTAATATAAAATGTCATTATCACTCTCAAGTGGCTCCATGGGGTCCCAAAATCGACCAAAGGATGCCCATGGTCGGTAATGTATCATAAAATAGGGTTAGAACATGTGTTAAGGTAGTTTTAATATTAATATAATATTATTTTAATATTATTTTTTACTCGTATTTAATGGATTTACCCTTTAACCATGGTAAATAAAATATCTACTGGAGTAACTATTCATAATGGATAATAATTAAAGTTACATATTTAAACAATTTAAACCTCCTGATTCCAAATATGGAATCCATTCTTCCAAATTCAAAACATAGAAGTTCTAGAAATTAATTTAAAAATTAATTCCTGTTTTTAAAACAAAAAGCTGGGTTTTAAGAAGTAAAAACTGTCAAAAGATTAACATGTTTTTATGTACAATATAAATGTGAAATTACATACAATGACCTAAATTATATTAAATGATAAAAATATAATCTAATTAGACTTTAAAACCACTCAAATTCAAAATTCAACACTAAAAATTATTTTGATTAAAAATGTTGTTTTTAAATTAAAATTTAGTATTTTTCACAATTCATCAAAATATGAAAGTTATCAGAAAAGTACCAAAAATTTATCCAAACTAAATTTTTATGTCCCATTTCTAAATAAGAATTTAATTTCATAAAATTGAATATATAAAAGTTTCAGATATTGCATTTAAAAAGGGTTCTCCCTTAAAAGGTCAAAAAACTGCATTTTCAAAAAAAATTACTTCTTTTATCTCAAAAATTGAATTTTCCCTTATTTCATGTATAAGAAACACAAAATATGAGTGTTAAAATTATATTATATATATATAATTGAAAATGTGGTTATTACTATTCATTAATGCTTTTTAAATGGCTAGTTTGATAGGTCGTTGGGCACTATAACTCGATGTTGCGTACATCACACACTATTTTATTATTCGAAGAGAAACGTATCGTGGAAGCATATGGTGTTAAAAAAATTACTTATAGTGATTTAGTAATGTAATGGACATAGTTTTTTTTAAAATTTCATAAATGTGACTATATAAAAAATTATATAAAAGGGGAAAATAACAAAAAAGACATATATTGACAGAGATTCGGTAATTTATGAGTCCATCATGGCTCCACTATTAAAAAAAGTTTTTATGTTTTCCTATTATTGTATTAGTTAATTATATTTAATGATAATCATTATTTAGGAAAACCATATTCTATAATTTCCCTATGTTTTCTCCCTTTACTAAAAAACATAGTCAATGCTAATTGATGGTGCCAAGATATGGTTGTGGTTTGTTAGTATGAGTGCAAGAAAAAAAATCATATAAAATCGTATCTAAAATGTGTATAAGAAATTTTTATATAATAAAAAATGGCGTGTGTTCCCAATTTTAGAAGATAATATGGAATGAGTGTGTTTCATTTCTCAAATAAATAATTAGATTCATAATATCATCTCAACATTTAATTATGGAATTTTAGACAACACTTTAATTAAATTACATTATTACATTTATTTCATGATATAAGGGCTAAGAGAATATAATCAATGTTTTATTAAATATCCAATAAAACATTATTAGTTAAGATCAATTAAAAATGGTGTTTAATCTTACAATAGTGTGTTATGTTTTGTGAATAATTATTGGGGTTGTTTCTTAGGGAGAATGTGGTTATATGTTTGTGGTCTAATAACGACAATTGTAATACAAAATTTAATATCATTTTTTATGTTTTTTATTATTAAATATAATAATACCCTTAAATTTTATTGTTTTCTACATTTTAGGGTAAATATGTAATTTTTGGAAAATATTTAATTTTTTATAATATTCTAATAATTCTTAACATTTATTTAATTTTTATAATTTTTTCAAATTGAGTGCGACACCCAAATTAATTAGATCTCAGTGTCATGCCCAATTTAATTTCTTTGTATTTATTTTTTTGGATCTATTTATGTATTTATATGTGTGCGTGCTTTAGTGGGAGTGTTTTATTATTTTTATTATAAAAATATATATAATTTAGAATATAAATATATTTCAATAATTATATTACTAAAAATATTTTTAAAAATATTTTTCTTTATAAATATCTTATCAATTAATTTTTACACACATTCTATAGTTAATTTAACTTGTCGTACATTAAAAACCAACCAATCCATACTTGAACCATCAAAAAAACATGGAGATCTCCCCAATGTACCTTGATTTTTTAATTTACATATTCAAAAACCTTATATATATCTCAAAGGATCAATTATTTTATCAAATTATATCAATATTCCACTAAACTACACGAAAAAAATAGACTTCCACCTTACCAATAGTATCATCATACTAGATAAACCTTTAACTATTGAATACAACCACTATTAATCAACTAGATTAGGACTAAAATTGATTATACCATTGAGGTGAAAATAGTATTGAGGGAAATAAAAACAATAAAAATACATATAATAATTGACACCAGGTGTATCATGGAAATTCCCCAAATATTAAAGGGGTAAAAACCTTAATAAATATAGAAGTATCACTATCGGTAAAGCTGGTTTATACTCAAAATATTAAAAGAGATATCCCACATAAAAAAATTAAATATAATATTAGAGAATTATTCATGAAACATACCACTTAAATAAAGAAGAATATATATGGTAAGATGTCACTACTTGAAGAAAATGATGACCCAACATAGGAGTACCCCTTTTATAAGAGATTCCCTCATACCCATCTTCTATTATGTTGAACCTAATGTGGTGGAGTTTTAAACTAAACACACCAGGACCTAATGAACCAATCATATCTCTACACTTCCTTTTTATCTGACAAACATATTTTTCAATTATCTAATATTTCATTTAAGGATATATTCCTTCAAAACTTATCATGATTAATCATATTTTTTAAAACATAATTAAGTTAAACTTAGAGATATTTTTCTATAGTTCAAAAAATACTTCCTCTACATTATCTTGAACAAGGTGATATTATTCCCTAATATGATTCATCCTAGAGTTATATTTTTCATTCCTTGTAATGCATATATTATATAATTGTTAGAAAATAATGGAATATATAATAGTTAATTCTCATGATTACACAACAATATTTTTAGGAGAATAACCTCTTTGTTAGCCTATGAGTTATCCATTTATTCCTCTTTAGTCTTCAGTAGAGAAAAAACTGATTACCAGTTTTAAAGGTAACTCATATCCCCCCTATAAGAGTAAACATATACCTTGTTGTGTATTTTCATATATCAGAGTCACCTAAAAATATGAAGGAACATATCCCCTGAGAGTAAAATCAGGTCCCCCATAACATATTGTGTCATATTTGGTGTCCTTAATTTATATCAATATCCTATTCACTATGTTCAAATTCACTCATATTAGATTCTCTATGTAGGAACTCAGTTCTCCAAAGTCATGTACATTTTTTGGTCTTATAAAAAGAAAACAGAATATCATTCTCCATAGTAGTAAATCATAAATAATCCACGATATATTCAACTTCTCTAATTTAATATTAAGAATTATTATAGAGGACATCTTTAAATTAATGGGAAGATGGGTGGATACTGGATTATAGTCTTACATATATAATAATTTCAACACATTCCTTAAGTAAAATTTCAATGATATACATCTATTCTAATTATTTAAATCTCAGTAAATATATATCCCTATATTCTTCTTTATTGTTCCCATTTACTTCATATCAAACTTCTTATCCAATTATGTATTTTTATTTTGTATATAATCATTTTTGGGTCCTACAATAAATATTTCATAAACATAAAATTGAAAAATGAAATTTATCATTACCATTGGAACACATAAAATATACACAAGTATTATAATGATATATGTTATATGTAAGGATTATAATATAGGAATCAAATATCTTATACCAGAACCTTTTCACAAGCTTCAGACTATATAGATATTTATTGAACCAATAATCCAAGTTCTCCATTCCTTATTCTATAAAAAATTAGGGTTCAAGAATATAATTTTTTCCATCAAGATTTCCATACATAAATCCTTCCTTTACATCCAAATACACAAAATGTAAACTATGCACATCACACATTATAGTACTACCCAAACATTCATTAATATCATAATAAGTGAAAATATTTCGTTAAATTTAATATCTTGCTTATAATCATGTCCTCTGAACACAAATCGTGCACAATATCACACCATCAAGTACTTTCCATTCCTTATGATATTAAAACCCATATTTTTTTGATGGAATTTTCTTTTTGAGGAAATGTAATAAGATTCCAATTCATATTTTTTGTAGGGATTCATGTTTTCTTGTATTACATATATCTCTGAGGATATGGACAAACAATGGACTTCATTTATAAAAGAATGTGTCCCTATATCTTTTATCGATAATCAAAACACAATTTTGTTCTTATTGACATAATTTGAGTTCCATATTGGTTCTATTTTACATTGAGTTCACCATTGTATTTTAAAATCTATAGGGTTTTTATCATCTTGATCTTGCAATACATTAGTGGAAATATTCTCTTTACTTTATTAATCATTCACCTTGATTAGTGTAGTTTTTATATTCTATTCCTCCATGGACCGATCAGTTATTGTTTTCAACTTATCTTTAAAAAAAATGATCTCCCTATTGATTATAAGAGTGTTGGTAGTAGGTTCCCACAAATGATACCCCTTCACACCATCTGTATATACTAATAAGATACATTTCATAGATCTAAAGTCCATCTTAAATCTTTCTTATACATTAATAGTGAATATACACATCATTTAAAATATTATATCCAAAAAATAGTCAGCATGTATACCAGTATAAATTTCCATTGTTGTTTTCAAGTTGAAAACCAAAAAAGAAGATTTTGTGATTACATAACTGATGGTCTTTACTTCTTCTACCCAAAACA
Source organism: Viscum album (assembly GCA_963277665.1). Taxonomy (NCBI): domain Eukaryota; kingdom Viridiplantae; phylum Streptophyta; class Magnoliopsida; order Santalales; family Viscaceae; genus Viscum; species Viscum album. Next base: position 818,111,139 of record OY728134.1, read on the forward strand.
TTTTGGAAACTCATGCAGTCATTAAAAAATAAATTTTTCTGTCTAGCATGTCTAGATTTATCATCATTTACACTCCATTATTATAAGTAGTGTATGCGACCAAAAACTATTTATCACTACCATATTGAAGGAAAAAGTTCCAAACTCCTAACCTATATATTATTCTTTGATGTCAGTCCTCAAACAATTAAACTTGATTCTAGATTAAATATCCCTAAATGATTTTAATTTTTAAAATAAAATAAAAATACATACCTTAATATGAATTTGGTACACCCAATATCTCAAGGAATAATAATAAATAAATAATAGAAAGTACTTTTCTCCTCCAAGGGATATGATTGGTCCTTTAAAAAATTTGAAATGGATAAATTTTAAGATATATTTTTTACATCATCATTAACATTAAAAACATTAACCTAGGTTTATTTCCCAAAAAAATGATCATAAACTTGAATTATTAACTTTTACATACTAGAAACAAAATTTTCCTTAGTAAGAAATTTCTCAAATTATTTAAAAATTTCATCAAGATTCTATTTTAATTATATAATTAATACTTTTATAGAGGTATTTGATAATAAAAATATCTTAAACTCTTTATATGTTTCACAAGAATCGCATATACAATTATTTAATACCTTCACCACAAGTACACCCTTCACAAACATCATCACTCCTATCTCAAAATGATTCTTGCATCTGATATCAAAATATTCTTCCAAATACAATATGTTACTCCTTAGTCCCTCTTTAAGGAATACTCTCTTGATGGATCAAATTATACCATCATGAATTATATATTTAATAAAAATAAAAATAATGATATTAAAGGTGTTATCATTCCCATGGTAAACGAGTACTTTTGGTAAATTTTCATACTGATCAAACCACCCCTTTTAGATTTCATGTTCCATATATCTCATGAATCAATTAATCATTCATCGTTGATGTGTTTTTTACATCTATTAATTTCTAGGACTTCATCGATTGAAATGTTAAAATTTTCATAATTGCTCACCAAATTTCCTTGAGACCACCTTCTACCATTTTTACTATTCTTATAGTTATTCTTTATATAAAAAATCTTCCCAAATTGAAACAACTTGCACTTGGTGTAATGTTTTATTTTTTTTATTGTTTTTATGTTGATGTTATTCATTAATAATTGTTTTTATAACATCATTAAATTCCACCATATCCATCAGGATCTTATTTGTGAGGATAAACTTGATATTCCCACATGAATTTTCAAAATTTAGATCAGAATCTCTACATATTTAATATCCCATATTTTATAGTCCACAATTTTGTGATAAACTATTTGTTTATCAACTTGAAAACATGGTTTGTCATTGATAATGACTCTAAAATTTAAAGAGTATATAATTTTATATTCATAAAAATATTTTTATAGATATTTTTATTTCTTTAGTTTCATTAGAGTATCCAAAATTTAATTGACTATCATTTTTATACACAATGATCGATAGGAATTCGTCTGAAAATTATGAATGAATGTTGGAAATAGTATTCCCATATATATTATTTCATTTTTCCACCAATAAAACCTTTTTTATTATACCAATTAGTGGCAAGAAAATTTCCTTCCATAACACATCTTATATCTTCATTTTATACAATGTAAAATTAATCAAATTAAAAATTTTAATCTCAAATTTAACCACCATATTAAAATATCATTAGTAAAAAATAAGAACAATTTAAAAATGGTGTATTTAATAATCAAAAAATTATAACGTGAATGGTCTACTATATTCACAATCACAATACACACTAGAATTTATAGGGATTTTTAATACAAAAAAACAAGCGATCATAAATTAGCTAGTACATTGCTCTGATACTACTTATTATGATTGGTGATATTTTTCAAGCCCATGCAGAAATAATATCATGATGAAAAATCATAAAATATAAAAAATAAATAACCCAGATGTGATGTGGAGACATCCCCAAAATGAAAGGGGTAAAAAATAATGGGAATAATATAGGATATTTATGGGTAAAGTGGGTAAAAACTCTCTCTTACTATTATAAGGAGAAATCCCTCATAAAATTATATATTGATTAGTAGGGAATAATTATTATCAATTTAAACTCAAATAAAATTAATTATTTGGTAAAATGTGTTTCATATTTAAGATAATTATGATCCACTGAGGGAGATCCCATTTTATAGGGTAATACTTCATTCCCAACTCCAACTCCATCACAACTAATGGGGTGGGGTTGAAATCTCACCTCATCGGCTCCTACCTACATCCATTAAAAATTTAAGGGAGTGGTGTTATCTATTAATAAAAAATTATGTGGGATTAGGAAAAAATATAAACATATTAATGTTTTGAACACATCCATTCCATACAAAAAAAATCTTTTATAACTCAATTGATGCTATGTTAAAGCAACATTAACCTAGAAAACACCATCAATAAGAGAATCAATCCTTATAACATGAATGAGAATAATCTGAAAAGAGACAAACACCATGTTTATGAATTATATATCACAAAAAAATATTTTAACCATCATAGAAAACCGTAGACTTATATCAGAAACATTAATTTCAACTGATCTACTTGATCTCATCCAGCCCTATGGCAGACAAGCCCATTAGAGAAACCCATGGTCCTAAGAAAACCCTTATGAATCCATCCATAATAGGTAAAAATATATCATTACATCTACATAAATCACCAATAAATACATAAAAAATCACCCTTGATACAAAAATTCATTATTTTCATTTACAATCATAACCCTTAAGAACCAACATCATTTTTTTAATCCAATATACTAGTATCGATCCAGTATGAGAGAAAGTATGAAAATTATAAATTTAGTTTATACCAAGAAGAATCACATCAACCCATGTGATATATTCAAGATATATATATTTATATATATAATTTCATGATACCCTATATTTTACCTATGGAACCGATTTCTGAATAAATGTTTCCACATATTTGAGGACGTGCCCAAATCAATAGGGGTTTTTTCCTTATACATCATTATCTGGGTTGTGTAAGTTATCACTTAGAATACTATTAGAAAACACATATGTAGAGAAGGGTAAAATTGAGGAACACTTACAATAAGATTAATAGACACTTAATTACAATTATAGTGGGGTGGGAATTTGATATATAATAAATGGAAGGAACTTAAATAATATGGAGTATATGTTTTCTAAAACAAATACACTCAAAAAAATATTATTAATAACTTTCCTCAATATAGTTATTTTTGTACCAAATGATGTGAAAAAACAAAACAATGAAATTTTATGAGTATTACTTAATAATGAAATAGAAATTCTCAAAAAGGTACAACATAACATACTAAAAAATAATTATACAATAAAAATTTATAGAATTAAATAAGTAAAAGAAGATCCAAACTGACTTTTAATATGAAAAGTAGTGAATATAATTGCTGTGAACCTATAATGAAAATATTATGAAGAGGAAAAATTATTATTTTCAAGTATTTTTTAAAGTGAGGATTATGTAGAAATTATTTTAGAGACTTCTTCAAATCCTAAAAGAAAATAACAAGTTGTTTATTGATCTATATAGAGAAATAACATGGGGAAAATATCACCTTCACACTTATTTTATGAATTATGGTGAAAATGTATATAAAAAATGATGTTTTCTATGGATCAAAAAACATGCTCCAATCTATTAAAATAAAATTATTATTGGGAAACTATATTTTATGCCCTTAGAATATGATTTTTTTGGAATGTTATTGTTGACACATGGCCACCAATTTTATGCCTTAGTAGATTCTTCAAAAAGTGTTTTAAAAATAGACGCTAGGGGGATTTGAACCTTTTAGTGGTTGGAGATACAAAAGAGGTATAAAGAATAATATAGATATTTTATAATCAAATAAAAAGTTAAAACGATTCTCTATTAACTCTTAGATGATAAAGTGAATATTATTTTAAACTAATGAGTTTTTAATTTCCCTTTCCCATTATTTATTCATATTATAATCTAATTGATTGCAATTTTTTAGAGTAGTAGAGTGTGGAGAAATTCCTATCAATAATTTATTTTTAAAATTTGATAAGTTATATGATATTATTTATTTATTTCATTAAGTGGAGTGATCTATTTGAAGAGTATTTGGACAGAATTTCCTCTAAGATGAAATTCATAATGGAAGTTTAATTTTTTTTCTAATAAATTTGACAAACTATATGTTTAATGAACTACTGAGTGGTTGATCTAAGGGTGATAGTGAAATCACCACATTGTTAACTAAATTCATACACTAGGATTAAGATATATCCTCTTAGGGAGAAGAATTGAATTATAGAGTTTGTATTTATTTTATAATTTAACTCAATGAGGTGAATATAGAATGAATAAAATTCATTATATACATAATTGGATGATTTATATTTTTAACTAGATTTATTTTTTTATTTATTATATATAGTCACTTCATTGTAGTTTGAAAACTCAAGTTTTGAATGCTTCTATTTGATACATAATTCACCCACTATTTTTCTTGTTACCCCATTTATATTTCAATATCAATTTCACCTCATTTTTTATCTAGTTTCCTTAGAAAGCTAAACTAATAAAAATTACATCTAAATCCACCTCTATATAGTTTTACCAATCAACACTATACATATTTAGTGTATAAATATTGGAGTTTATAAATTTTAATTTTATAGTGGTTGAAAAATGAAAACTACTAATTAATAATAACTTCATATCAATATTATCATTTTTCATCAAAAAAATAAGAAAAGACATATATATTTTCATTTAAGGCTTATTATCGGATCTACTTATTAATTTTTTTTATAAAAGATAAATAAAAACATCTTTAAAAAAGATAATATATATATATATAATGTTCTATAGTTTATAAATTATCAAATAAAAATTGATAAAAATCTATTTTTAAACAATATTCTAATTTAAAAAATATATATTTAAAAAATAATAATTCAGTTTAAATAAATTATTACTAAATATGATTTAATTTTTAATTAAAAATAAAATGTAAATTAATTGCTGATTAAAATATATAATTGAAATGTATCATAAGAGATTAAAATTAATTTCCTTTTGAAATATATACTTACAATAAAACAAACATATGCAATAATAAAGAAAAAAATCATAAGACTTGTACCGATGGAGGATAATCAAGAACAATAAAGAACCACACAAAAAAAAATGATCAAATTAAAATCAACAATAAAAATATATATATTTGAAAAACATTTATTGGATATAAGTTTAATCTCATTTTATGACAAGAAAAGATATTTACACACTGAAAAATATCATGATATCTTAGATTAATCTTCTATCATTGATAACGTGGTGTCACAATTATTATTAAATGCATTTTATTATAAATATGTGTAACATAATTGTTCAAATATTTTTATCTTAAGGAGTGAGTTATTTAACTAGTATAAACAACTTTTTATATTTTTTATATTATGAAAAAAATAGTTTAGAATATCAGAGTTTATTGAAAATTTAAGAAGATAAGAAAAAGAATAATAATTTTTGAAAAATGTACAAGAATAACATAAATAGTATAATCCAAAAATTAAATTCTTTATTTATACATTTCATTTAAATTTTATATCTATTTCTTTATTACCAAATAATCAGTCCACAAACATACATGATGAATATTTACATGATCACCAAAAAATAGAAAATTTTCAATAAAAATATATGGACATAAAATTATTATAGTGTCATGCTGAAATATTATCCTTATTCCTAGATTATTATTAGTGATAAAATATGGAATTGTACCCATATTTTAAATGATATTTAGTAAAATTCAAGGGAACAAATACGAGTTATTCGTGTATTCTATGATTATCATTCAAAACAAGGGAGAATATGTTGAAAAATAAAATCATTGATCATAAAAATTTAATGAACATGAATATGATGAATTCCTTGAAACAATGGTTTGTTAATAGATATATTACAATAAAAATAATCAATTAATTAATAGTAATGAAATGTTTAAATAATCAACATCACAAATAAAATAAAATTTTCTAATGGTTTGAGAAATAAACATAAATCACTTCTATTATTCAAAAAATATCTTAATCTATGTTCAACCCTAATAAAATGATAAAATTGGAAATATATAGTGAAAATAAGACCAAAGTTTCAATAGTATTTGGACACAAAAAATAATCTTAAGAAACCTTTTATTCCCACTTACATATACATATTAATCTCTTAATTATGTTAATTAATAGTCTCTCTAAGTGGATAAAATTATATTATTCAATTTTTATACCATTTTCAAAAACATTAACTTGATAAGTTTATAGATGAATGATATATAGTTAAAATAGTGAATGCATATCCATTACGATGTTTTTAGCCAAACTATAACATCAAATCACAAATACTCCACCAAAACATGTGATCGGGGAAGGGGTATTCAAATGAAATTTGTGTCGAAATATGCGATAATTTCATTCAGTAATTTTAAAACTAAAATAAATCAGAAATAAAAATTATAGTGAACAAACTAGTGTTCTTTTGAAATGTTTAAAAACTTCAATTGTCATCATATTGAATAAAAAATAGTCTCAAGTTATAATATTTCATTAAGCGACCTTATATAACTAAATTTTTGGGGAAAATCTAATAAATTTTAAATAATATATTTATGTAAATATAATTTTTAATGTATCACACTCATACCATTATTAATTTTAATTAATAATTATTATAAATAATATAAATAAGTTTTGGCGTTTAACTACAAAATCAATGCATACTATATATTTTAACCTGACTTATATGATTAATTAACTAAAATGAAATTAATAATGTTAATAATAAACATTATTTCAATTACATAACTTTAATCTAATAAATTAAATTTTCATCTAAAACTAATTTTCATTTTAAATTATGTTTGATAATAATACACAAAAATCATTAATTCTTGAGTATGTATGTGAACATCCCCTCTGATATCTCCCATGAAATCTATGTTTTAGTCTTTGTGAACCAAAATTAAGGTTTTCAACCAATTTCTTAGATTGTTTAATATTATTTATTACTACCCTTTATTTTACATGGTCTCACCACTATTTTACCATGATTTTTTAATATTATTGAAATGATATGAAATTCCAAATGAAATGTAATGATTAATAATCTTAATGTAGTGACTTTCAATTTGGTGGCTCCAAGATCTTAAAGGTATTTTCGGTAGCAAGATTGTACACCACATGTTAGGGTGGAGAGCCATGGTATTTATTCCAAGGTAATATGATATGTATTATATGATATCTTAGGCTAATATAATTTTTCACTTTTGTTTCTTATATACTGGTCCTATGTTTTCTATATATACTTTGAAGTCAAAATATAAAATGATCATAAAGTTATTAAATATATATAACTTTTTTAAAAATGTATTAAATATAATTTCATGTGATTTATTAGATATGAACATGCATGAATAATTCCAAGATACTCATGATGAAACAAAATATTTAACCTAAATAAAGTAATGATGGAAACAACGTAAAGAATATTCATGATTTCTAGATTTTTTCATCATCAGCAAGACATTTATGAAAACAAGAATAATTTTTCAATGATAATTTTCAATCTATCATCAAATTATCATATTAAAAATAAGGTTAAATTCATATATAAAGACATTAAAGTTAAACCATACAAAATATAAAATTTCATTTATTAAATAAAATAGTTAAAAATATTAATTTTACACTAATAATCACTAAATAAACGTTTTTATTTTTCAAAAAATAACATAAAAAATTTATTATATATATATATATATATCTATAAATATGGACTTTCCAAAATTTAACTTATAGGTAGATGTGGTCACTTTCATTTTTGGTACCATGTCGAATCTATTAGGACAAAATAAGTGAACCTTATGAAACCCACATTTTTTAGGGTTTTGGATATAAAGTGAAAAACTGTTTTCAGTGAGTAGATTTTAATAAAAAATAGATAAATATTTAAATTAACTACTTCTTACACCTAAATAGACATATGGATTGAAATGTATAAAATTTATATTTTAGGATTCATTTTTTCCTGAAGGGAAATAAAAGATGTTCAAAATTCCACATAGCTCTCTAATCACTATGTGAACTAAATTTTTTGGTTCAAATATGGTGCCTTTGTAAACACCACATAACACACTACTCCATACTCAAAGAATATCAACTAGTTTTTAATTCCTTCTCTATTATTTCCTGAAGGTGGTAATTTTTTTCACTGTATAGATTTTTTCCTAACCACTTTGCACTTCATATGATTCATGAAACATTAATCCTACAAACTGAATTCATTTTCGGTATAAGGACTCATTTTATAAACCCATTATAGAAACGAAATTAATTTTCAATTTGTTTATGTGGTCAACCATTTGTGAGACTATTATGTTAAGCTCTTACATGACCACCCTCCTTCATAAAGTGCAATGTGGATGTTTTTTTCTATCCAACCAGCTATTTTAGAAACTCATTTCATCACTACTACATATAAATAGTTACACCCACTACATTACTATTATAGAATAAGACACATAAATAATTATCTATGAGGCTTTCCATAGAATCATTAAAGGGGAATGACTCAAGAAAAATTCATGATTTTCAAAATTGGGAGGTCATTTTTTATGTAATCCCATGAAGGCCTTATATAATGAAATTGGTCTTCAAAGAAATACCTCTATAAATAAATACCTCTAAAAATCAGTCCCTCTAAAAGGAAATTTCATGAAATGATATGTGAATAACACTACGATTTTATCCCTCATAGAATGATATGTGACCAACCATATGTGGAAATCCTTTATGAGTCACCTATGAGATATCCCCTAGGTATCCAATGTTATGCATCCCACCCTATGTGAAATGTTATTCATCCATCCCTATGTGAAAAACTTAGAAAGGAAACAATGAAAATATATATGTGGATGCCACCTTCTTGAAGTTAAAGGCATGGAATATTATTCAATGATGTGGTCCTTCATGAATAACCATTATTGGGCCACTACTCGGTGTAAGCCCTAACCTTTACAATATTACATCCTTATCCCATTACCAATAGATGGGGGAGAAAACAATACATAAGAATCCTCCTAGATATAATCCCAACCAAACATTCAATTACCATTGAGTCTAGATAAACCTCATGGTTATTATTATTATTATTCTTGTGTTGAGATACTTCTCTTGGTTCCAGATACATGGGAATCCTTCTATGTGTAAGACCCAACTAAAACTCTAATTACTATAGAGTTTAAATACTTCTCACGATTATTATTATTCACCTCAATTATAGATAATCATCTTAATTTAAAATACATTAGCATACTCATAGGTGTAATACCCAATGAAATCATCAATTACCATTGATTCGAGATGCTACTCATGGTAATTATTATTCACCTTGTGTTGAGATACTCCTCTTTATTCTAGATACATGGGCATCATCTATGGTGTAATCCTTAACAAAACCTTATATTACCATTGAGTTGAGATACTCCTCATGGTTATTATTATTCACCATGAGTCAAGATACACATATTGGTTCTAGATACATGGGAATCCTTCAACCTGTAATTCCCAACCAGGCCTTCAATTACTATTGACTTGATGTAATCCTCATGGTTATTAATATTTACCTCAAGTTAAGATACTCTTATTATTTTAGAATACAAGGGTATACACCTAAGTGTAATCCCCAAAAAAATAAATTAATATTGAATTGTGATACTCCTTATGATTATTATTATTCACCTTAATTTGAGATACTCTTATTGATTCTAGATACATGAAAATCATCCTTGATGTAAGACCCAACAAAACCATCAAATTCAATTAACTCGAGACACTCTTTAGGGTTTTTATTATTCACCCTAAGTTGAGATAATTCTCTTGGTTCTAGATATATGTGAATACTCCTAAGTGTTTGTCCCAACCAAACCTTCAATTACCATTGAGTATAGATACAAATGATTATTATTATTATTCAACTCGAGTGGAGACACTTTCCTAGGTTTTAATTACGTGGGATTCTTTATAGGTTTAATCTCTAACCAACCCATTAATTACCAATGAGGCGAGATACTCCTCAAGATTATTATTGTGATTTACCTTGAGTTGGGATACTAATATTGCTTCCAGATACATGGTCATACTTTTTGGTGTAAGACCTAACAAAACCATCAATTACAATTAAGTCTAGATACTCCCCATGGTTAATATTATTCACCTAAATTCAAGATACTCCTCTTCATTTCAAAAACATTAGTATCCACCTAAGTTTAATCCTCAAAACACACCATTACAAAACCAAAATATTTGGTCTTATATCCTATGGAATATCATGTGTAAGACCCAACTAATTTATTATTATACCCCCTTTTGTGTCATAGGAATAATATCAAGGTATTTTCAGTGAATAATTCCACCCATTGAATAAAATGTAAAACTCTAATGCAATATGAATGATCTTATATTGTCTTCTATTTCTCACACAAAGCATGTACCAAGTAGACTTGAAGATCTGTGAAGATTATCCCATCATCACAATGAAAGTGCACCTATTGTTTGCAACACACTAAGATTCTATGAAATATGTTTTTTAAAATTGATTTATTTTTTACTTTTATTCCACAATAAGTTTAGATTTCATTAAAGGCATCAATGATTTTCTTCAATATCATGCATGACACAAGACCCTAATATTAAGAGAACCATTAAATAATATTATTATATCCTAATTGTTAAGTGGTCAGGTATGAATAATAATAACTATTATATGAAAAATACATATAAATTTCCAACTTTATAAATTTATTTATAAATTCTTAGTAAATAATCAACCAATTTTTAGTAAGGCAATTATATTATTAAACAAATATGTTTTAATCAAAAAAAATTATTAATTTTTATAAAAAATGTTGTATTTAATTTTAAAATCTTTTATAAAATTAATTTGATAAAATTAATCTGTGATTTTCTAAGAAATATTGACTTTTCATTATATAGTAAAAAATACTGATTTTTGTAAAACTAACATCTCTTTTCAATATATTAAATGAATTAAATGACACATTATGTTTTAAATTAACTTAATTACTCATTACTTACATTTAAACCACTTAATTAATTTTAGATAAAATTTATATTAAATATTAGTCTAAGTTTATTTTTGGGTTTAAAAACTTTATTTTTCTTAAAACCATTTTAAAGTGCATAACGTGTCTCTATTTTAATTTATTAAAATTTTCCATCATGAATATTTTTTACTTGAAATTTATAGATTATATATAAATATATTATAATATATATTCACAAAATTATTATAATTATTATACATTGAGTTAATATAAAATTATCTTATGCTTGAAAAATAGAGTTATCGACAACCTACTTTTTTGTCGCGTTTGCTGGTTTGTTTTAAATTATATTTTTTAACATTTTATAAAATTTATCTGAAAAAATAATAAATTTTAAAATAATAAATTAAAAAATATTGTAGGGTAATTTTTTTGAAAATTTTCAGGAAAATTTATTTTTTTGGTGAATAGTAAAAAATATATTATTTTAATATAAAATTTTCTTTTGGTTTAAATTTTTCTAAAAGATAAATTACATATTAAATTAGTTTTAAAGTAAATATATTTAAATCATATGTCATTTAATTATATTTCGTTTATTTTAATTTATTTCAAATTGAAATTGGATATAAAAATATTTGTAAACTTTTGAACATTTACTCTTTAAAAAACCACTTTATCATCAGCTCTACGGGATTAATTATAAATTATATTATGCCACTTATATGGGTAGATTTTGAAAATATTTATTCTAAATTGTTAATCAGAATAATTTTTGTTATCTAATAAATCAAACTTAATTTTTGACCAAAATAAATATTGAAAATAGTAAAACACTAATTACCGCAGTTAAGGTAAAATGGGATTATTGGGGGTTAAACTAAAATTATAAGGCTTAAAATGAAATAAAAACTTTTACAAAATATATTTTATGGATATATTAACACACTATAATTTATAAGGATCAATAATAGTCTATTTTTAATTTTTTTCAAGAGAAAAACAAGTTTACACCTTTTTCCTTTCAAAGAAATATAAGTGTGCCGCTCACCTCACTTTTAAAAGGCCACCCACTCCCCTCTATTCTTTACACATTCATAGCAATCTGGTTCAGCAAATCCCAACCCAATTAACTTGCAAAATTATCTTTTACCATCCTATAATCCTTATTATGGTAAAAAATATAACATAGTAAGGATTTTGGTGAAAACCTAATAAGGTTACATGAATAAGAGGTAACAATCTTCAAAGAGAATTTTTTATTTCATTTATTCCTCGACCTCAATAAATTATTATTAGAACATTATGATATCAAAACCTCAGTATATTCTGTATACTAAGATATTTTTATGAAATATTAATTACCTAAAACCATCATAACCTCTATCAAATGGGTTATTAAATCATCATTTGTGTGTACGGAAGACTACCACCTCATAACCTGATAACATTCATTTTTTCATTTACCATCTCTCACAGTTGTGTATGATGATGGATATAATGTATATAAATATATATGATATTTATAACATAATTATAACACTAGATTAAATATATCATATATAAAATTTTAATCTTCCTTCTAAAAGGGACACAATAATATTGCTCAAGTGTACGACATACAACCCCCTCACGAGGCGACGCGATTCAATTTTCACTAATGATTTATATGAAAGATAATAATGATAGATATATGTGACATACATTACACAATTATTATATTAATTAAATATTTATCATTCTTGAAAGATAATATATCATTTTATTTATTACTCATTCACTCATTAAATGATGATAGCGTCATTCGTGTACGTGTGGACTACCACCTTCAAGAAGCGATGTGGCTCTCCTTTCATCACCACACCACATAGATGATAAGTATAGTCATATTTGATGTTAGAATATTTTATTTATGATATTATTATAATTTTATAAAGATAATATATTACTTACCATCTTTTCATAATAGTCATTGAAAATGGAAGCATTACTCTGGTGTTCGTTTGACCTACCATCTCCATGAGTGTAACGAAGATTATTTCTCAAAACTATTTTTCATGATTGGTTTTGAGTGTATAATTTATTTATAAATTTGAAAATTATTTCATGATTATTATTCTAGATATAATGGAACCATTAAAATATTAAGAGGAATGAAAGTAAAAAATACAAACAAATACCAAAAAACAAAGCGGTTATTACACGAATCATGACATTAACATGGACACTACTACAAAAGTGAGATTATTCAGTGCTATGACTTTAACAATGCTGGCTAAAAGAATTATAAAGTACCCCCATTTTCAGTTCCAAAAAAGTTACTGTTAAAGGGGGTCTTTAATAGCGTTTCTAGCGCAATTGAAGTGGTTCCATAATAATGCTAAAAATCACAGTTAAAGGGGCCCCTTTTTAGTTCTTGTAAACAAATGCTGATAAATTCCCCCCGTATTAGTGATAGTAAAAAAGTACATATAAAGGGGGGTATTTATCAGTGATTCTAAAAATGGCCTGATAAAGGGGATCCTTTGTCAATGCTATCTTACTAGCACTGAATAATAGTATATTTCTAATATATATATATATTTCATTAAAAATAATATATTTATATTTAAAAATATTTATATAGATATAAATATAATATATATATTTTAAATATGTTTTAGATAATGCTAAATATGCATTTACACTTAATATATAAGATATTTTGTGAAAATATATTTTTAAATAATTAATTTTTTTAGTTTTAATTAATAATTTGATAATTATTATCAAGTAATAGTGATTTAATAAAAATTTGAAGCTACTAAAACTCAAAAAATAAAATAAAATATCTAAAAAATGTCAAAAATAGAAGTTGAACTTCAAACAGCCAAAATTTTCGATCTAGGTGTTCTTTTGGAATATACCACATATCAAATTGAATCATGTGATGAGCTCTACGCCATATTGACTAGGGGAAACAACACTATGTTTTCAGGTCAAAAGAGCCCAATAATGCCTCCAAAACTGAGTTTTTAGTCCGGGTACCCCAATGTTTTAACATTCGATGGATTTTCATCCTCGATTAAAGGGTGTTATTTAATTTTTTCAGTGGGGACTAAATTTATTCTCAAGTCATATATTCATATTGATATTATTGTCCTGAAATTTAATCATTTTTCATAATGTTGTTTTATTTATAATTAAATATACATATATTTTATCATATTTACTTATAATAAATCATATGTATAAATACATACTTCAAAATATTTATATAAAAATTTATTTTTAAATATAAAAAATAAATATCTGTCATTCACATTATTTAAGGTAAAAAATTATCCAATTTATTTACCTTATAAAAATGCAATAAGGTGTATATATTATGTTTATATATATATATATGTGTGTGTATTAATAAACGTATATATATTTATATTCTAATATATATAAAGGAATATTATTATATAATAAATTTAAATCAATATAATTGAATATAGATATATCACAAATTTAACGATATATACAAACAAATAGAAAATTCATTAAATATACAACAAAAGTAAAATTTCATAGTGGTAAACAGATTTTAGTCGCATATGGGTGGTCCTGGGATCAAATCTAGGTTTGCATAGGTATTTTTGGTAGCCTTATGGAACTAATGAAATGGGTGGGGTGCATGATGGATGATGGGGTAGTGGAAAGTGATGAGAATGGGCCTGTAAGTGCTAATAAAAGGGGTGTCTGGGTGAGTGAAAATAAAATTTCTTTATGTATTTTTTACAATTCTTTTTTAGTGGTATTAAAATCCAACCTTTAACAGCACTAGAGAAAATGATGTTAAAGGTACCCTTTTAACAGTGCCAAAAATTGTTGTTGATTGAACCCTTTAATAGCACTAAAAAGAGATGATAAATGGTACCTTTAGTAGTGTAGTGTCTCATATTTTTTTGTGTAATATTTTTAAATATTATATGGAATTATTACAAGACCAAGCGCAGAGACGACACATCATTCTGAGGCCCAGTGATCCCAAAAGGGTGGTTTGAACCTTTTTTATGTTAAGTGAGTCAGAAATTGTGTGCGGTTGTGGCAGTTTTCAAATGGATGCCCAGATTAAAAAATTGAGGGCACCATTGCGTCCGAGACGACGAATTTACCTAAGAATGGGTCTAACCTTGACCCGCACGGGTCAAGGGAAAAAGTTAATTTTCAGAAATTTTTACTAAAATAATATAAAATAAATTTGCAATGTTTATTTTATTTTATATGGAAACATCCACTACAGTGAAGCGATAGGGTAGCTGTTTATTTAATAAATGTCACGCAATAATGACTCAAGAATGGAAAGATTGACTCTTTAATTTTTCTGCGTGATGGAATGCCAAAACGTGTTCCCTCTTTTTAAGGGTTAATCGAACGTCAATCGTTGGTGGAAGATTGAGAGAAAACTCTGGGGAAAATCCATGGCGCTTTGGAGAAAACTCTCGGTGAAGAACAATGACGGATCGAAGCTGCGAATTGCTGTGCCAATGAATTTGAGGGATCTCAAATATGACAGCACGATCCTTTGTTAGTGATTGATCCCTTCTTGAGGTTGGGGTTTGTTATTTAAATTATTTTCCCCACATTTGATTTAAACGACGAAAGCGGATCAACCATGAACAAGTTGATCCGTGGACTCGTACATTCTGGTGGGAGGGTTTTATTGGGATGATTTGGGGAATTGATCCATGATGAATTATTTTTGTTTGATTCTGATCCATTTAATCCTACTAATGGGAGAAGATCAATGTCGTGGAGAACGACGATGGAGGTTTGTTCCTCAATTTGATTATTGGATTTTCCTCCCCCATTTTCTTTCACACATTCTTCATGTTCTTCATGGGGTGATGAACAACGGATCTTTGTGCATCCGTTTTGTGACACAATGATCCCAAATTGAAGATTCGACACCATAATGACCTTGTAGAGGTGCAGCAATGATAGCGGATGATGAATCAGACTAGATCGGGAAGGGCTGTTCGTCAAGTGTTCTTCACGTGGGTGGATCTTGGCACATTTTTGGAGTTTACTGGAGGTCTGAAAACAACATAATCGGCTTCATGATGTCGGGGTGACTAAAATTTGGGAGTTTCATGGTGATCGGACGGCCGAATCGACGATCAGTGTAGTACGGGAGGCGTACCGGTGAGGTGCATCGTTTTTGGAAAATTCTAGGATACACTACATGTACTTCCGAAGAACATGCCGTGTAGTACCGGTGGTGGCAGCTAGGGTTTCGGGGGTCAGAGAGGAATCATACGGCATGTGACCTTTGTCACGTGGCGTGTTGGACCTTACCCAAAGCTCGGCGTGTATCTTGGAAGGTACACAGACACGGGTTGGACAACATGGCTTCAGACAATACAACATGTACTCTCTACACAACATGGAAGAGGCGGCTACGCGGAACTCAGCATGTATGTAGGGGATACATGGACATGGGATGAAGTACATAACATGTACTTCATCACATGGCCAGGTGAGGCCAGTAATCCGGGTCACCCCGTGTACCGATTACAAGGGTTGAAGTACATGAGTTGAGGAACGTGTATGGGCACACGACCGGTATACACAGAGATGACCCAGTCACTCGGACATGGCATGTACAATAGTCTATGTCGTAAGGCTGGTCATGTAGAAAAGCGACCGGGTGTTGTTTCTCTACCTAGCTGGTGAATCACCTAGCTAGTGAATCCGAATGAGTCTTGGTATCCCCCATGGCCTTGGCAGTGATCCTCATCTGTGTATTGTGATCTTTCCAACTCAGGAGTGTGTCTCCCATAATGATTGCTTCTATCTATCGTGATCTTCCCACTCAGGAGTGTGTATCCTGTAATGAGTGTAACTACCTCTCATGAAATTTCCCGATAAATAGTACTTCTTGATCGAACGTCACCAGAGCTACCAGACTCATAGAGTGTGTTCTCCCTGAACAAGTACTTCATGGTAATCTTCAAACTGAATCCCTAGCGGGGGTGTACGGTTGTGTGACTTGTCTCTAGACTACGGGTCTGGGTTTTGAGTATATCTGGATTTTGATCTTTAATTATATGCTCATTATACATATACTGTGTAGAGATGACTATGCCTTTCCTTTGTGTACTTGCTTTGTGTTTTTCAGGGTCCTCTACTAAGTATTGTTATACTCATCCCTGCATGGGCTTTACCCGCACGTGTTGTGTCTTGTGCAGATGGGCATCCTTTTGATAGAGTCCAGGGTGGACCAGGACATGACCGAGCTTTCTGAGTTCCCTACAGGCCGAGGCATTCCTTCGGCTACGAGCAGCAGTCCAAGTACCTCTTTGTGTTTACAGGTTGGACTTTTCATTTTTCAGACTCTTGTTTTTAGTGAGCTTGTATTCCGTCCTAGTTTACTTTTAGTACTTCAATTTCCATCATACTCTGTTGGTTGGGTTTATTTGTATGCATGAATTTTGTTCCTTAGTGTTTTTTTTTCATTTCAGAATTTGTGGGCTTGGAGATGTGTTCATGTGTACAGGTTCTTCAGAAATGCCTCCCATGTATATATATGCCTACTCGATGATAGTCACCAGCCCCTAGCCAGTTGGAGGCGGGCTTGGGGAGTCACGGTGTGGGCCCCACTAGGATGGGTCATGATAGAGTGGTATCAGAGGTGTTCGGTTCTACCTTAGGACCAAGATTCTGTGAGATTGGTTTGGGGAAACAGTGTTTAGTGTTTCGAGCTTGGCTTTTAGGCCAGGGACTCCAGTGTTGGTGTGATGGCCGATGTATCCATACACCAAGACTTTGATAACATGATTTTCGACTCGGTACATGAAAACACTACTTGCGGGGAAATAAAAGAATGGTACATGAATCATACAAGAATGGGTTGTGTTTTCTATATCCTTTGTGTTAGCTATCCAGATATTTTCATTGACCATGGTACTTCTTGTTTCCTTACAGGATGCTTCCGCGACGCATACCCACTAGGATGTATCAAAACGATCACGAGGATGACCCCCTCAGTAATGAGGTTTCGATACAGGGACCAGTTCCCTAGGCGTTGCCACCAGGTGGTGCACCTGCTATACCCCCACCGGTGGAGCAGCCCGTGGTACCCGTAGAACCGACCGGCGATGAGCGTAGGCTGAGCGCCCTCCATGAGTTCTAGAGACAGAGACCCCTCAGGTTCCGAGGTGAGCTCGATCCTCAGGCAGCTGAGGACTGGATCGAGGTAGTGACTAGAGTTTTCTATCTAGTGCGAACTCTAACAAACTAGATGGTGATCCTAGGGGCGAGCCATCTTTAGCGTTCGACGGGACGATGGTGGAGTTTGAACACATAGACTCATGATGAGGAGACTCTTTCATGGACAGAGTTCGAGAAACTCTTTAGGGAGGAGTTCTCTCCGGTTACGCTGAGAGCCGTACTCATCCAAGAGCATCTTCATCTCTAGCAGGGTAGTTTGATGGTAGCTAACTATTAATCGAGGTTCACCAACCTCATCCGATACTCGATGGATATGGTCAGGGATCCGAACATCAGAGCTTGGACCTTCAGGCGAGGTCTACGATGAGACATCTGAGCTAGTGTTGTGCCTCTATGCATTCCGACTTATGCTAGAGTGCTTGAGCAGGCTTTGGTGATCGAGAGATTCTTGGCAGAGCAGAGACAGCCGATGATAGTCAGCAGCAAGTAGACTAGTGCGGAGACCTCGACAGCGGGGATTCGACATCGGATGCATGGATCAGGACGTGAGAGATGTTAGAGGAGGACCCAGGATAGGGGGTCGACGGTCCAGGGCTCCTAGGATGGATCCAGTCATCCTAGGGAGAAGCTGTGCTACACAAGTGATGGTAGGGGACATCTCACTAGAGATTGTCCGACCCGTCGAGTTGCTGATAGAGAAGTGGTGGATAGAACACCGAGGTAGAGGTAGAGAATGGAGTAGACAGACCCACCAGGTGGAAGACGTGGCAGATGAGCAGGGATAGCTACAGGTGGTGGTAGATGCTTCGATCTACTTCCACCACCACCCCCAGGAGGTCCGCACCAGGCTCAGGGATCTGGGGGACATGGGTGAGAACAACTGCATTCGATCGAGGCGTATGACCCAGGGGCTCCAGGGTCAATACGAGGTACGATATGTGTTTTCTCTACCTTAGCTTACATACTTATAGACATAGGTTCCAGTCATTCCTTCATCACCATATGTCTTTTGCAGAACCTTGAGATTCCTGTAGAATCGTTGAATCGATACTTATGCTTGGAGACACCTACGGGAGGAGACTCGACGATTACACACCTTTGAAAACAGTGTGATCTTACCCTTGGAGGCGAGAGTTTTGGTTGGAACCTCTTGGTGGTAGCGTCGAGGCCTTACAATGTCATTCTCGGTATGGATTTGTTATCTTCGGTCCACGCCTAGTTTTTCTGTTTTAGGCAAAGAGTGTGGTGTGTCCGCCATGATGGAACGAGGTTTTCCTTTGTCAGAGAAAAGGAGACCCAGGCAGCACATAATGGGATCTTGCATAGGAGTGTGTAGATGATCACTCATGAGATGGATATCCTTACCCTTAGAGTAGTAGATGTTGTGAGCTCTCAGTTGCCAGTAGTAGTGGCGGAGTACGAGGACGTATTTCCCGAAGATGTTCCAGAATTACCTCCCCACCGAGAAATCGACTTCGGGATCTACATACACCCCGAGACGACACCGATTTCCCCGTCAGTATATCGGATGTCTCCCACAGAGCTTCACGAGATGAGGGTGCAGTTGGAGAATTTGCAGAGAAAGGGTTTCATGAGACCCAGTGTTTCACCCTGGGTGGCCCCAGTCATGTTTTCCAGGATGGCAGACGGGAGTCTGAGGTTGTGCGTGGATTACCGGTGCCTGAACCAGGTGACAGTGAAGAGTAAGTATCCACTTCCAAGAATCGATGACCTCTTCGATCAGCTGAGAGGGGCACAGTGGTTCTCAAAGTTTGACCTTCGATCAGGTGATCACCAGTTATGAGTACAAGACGAGGATATACCGAAGACGAATTTCATGTGCCGATACGGTCACTATGAATACTTGATCATGAATTTCGGCATGATGAACTTCTCCGTAGTGTTCATGGGACTGATGAACCAGATATTCCAGCCATACTTGTACCGGTTTGTAGTGGTCTTCATCGAAGACATCCTTGTATACTCGGCGTTAGAGGAGGAGCACACGAGACACCTACGGATGGTTCTAGACGTACTTCGAGAGAACCCGCTTTATGGGACGCTCTCAAAGTGCCAGTTCTAGATTCTGGAGGTCCACTTTATGGTATATGTAATCTTAGAAGATGGAGTAGCTGTTGACCCAGCCAAGGTGGAGGCTGTGTTAGCATGGGAGCCACCTCGGAGCGCGACGGAGGTGTAAAGCTTCCTTGGGTTGGTAGGATATTATCAGAGATTCATTCCTGATTTCTCCGGGATATCAGCACCGATGAAATCCTTGACAAGGAAGGGGAAACCCTTCGTGTGGACGGAGAAGTTCCAGAATGCTTTCGAGCAGTTGATATAGTGTTTGATGAGCACCCCAGTTTTGAGATTGCCGAAAGAGGGTGTCGAGTACAAAGTTTTCTCTGACACATCTGGGACCGGGCTTGGCTGTGTCCTGATGCAAAGGCAGGAAGTGATTGCTTATGGTTTGCCCCATCTTAGGCCATATGAGCAGAACTATGCGACCCGTGATCTTGAGTTGTCTGTGGTAGTCTTTGCATTGAATATTTGGTGACACTACCTTATGGGTGAGTGGTTCATAGTCTACTCTGACCACAAGAGACTCAAGTACATATTCTCATAGAAGGATCTAAATATGAGGTAAAGGAGTTGGATATAGTTCCTCCAGGACTATGATTTTGAGATCATTTATACTCCTAGGAAGGGGAAAAAGGTGGCGGATGCTCTTAGCAGAAGGTTGAGCTCACAACTATTTAGTGAGGTGAGAGATTAGTTAGCCACATTGCTGTTATCCTTCATGGACAGAGAGGATACATCTTACCTATAGTTGATGGTTGTCGCCCCTCCACTCTTACAGTGGGTTAGGGAGACGCAGCTAGGAGATGTCGACTACGTGGCTTTACATTCTCTTTTATCTACATGATATTCTTCTGATGGATATTCACAAGGTGGGGAGCACATACTTCTCTTTAGAGGATGCACTGTTGTACCAGTAGCATTGCAGGAGGAGGTCCTGAGAGAGTTTCATACACCCCCCTTGGTGGTACATCCTAGAGTGGAAAATATGTACTAGGATCATCAAAGATAGTTTTTGTGGTCAGGAATGAAGAAGGCAGTAGTAGAGTTCATTTCCCGATGCCTCACATTCCGGCATGTGAAGGCTGAGCACCAGGTTCCAACGAGATTAGCTCACACCCTGGAAGTTTCAGAGTGGAGGTTGGATGGAATATCGATGTAATTCATGACAGAATTATCACGGACGTCCAAGGGGCATCATTCCATCTAGGTGATAGTTGACCGAATCACCAAGTTGGCCGACTTTCTAGCTATCAGGGAGCAGATTTTCATAGAGAGCTTGGGACGCCTCTATGTGCAGGAGATAGTTCGGCTTCATGGCGTCTCCTTGACGATAGTATCGGACCGAGATTCCCATTTCACATCTTGGTTATAGAAGGGATTGTAAGAGGCATTTGGGACTTATCTACGCATGAGCCCAGCGTTTCATCCCCAGACCGATGGTCAGACAGAGAGGACCATTCAGTTTTTGGAGGATATGTTTCGAGCCTGTATATTGGAATTTGGTCGTAGTTGGGAGGACCACCTACCACTTGTGGAGTTTTCATACAACAACAACTACCTCTTCACCACTGGTATGGCACCATTTGAAGCCTTGTTTGGAAGACCTTTCCGGTCACCGCTTTACTGGAACGTCCCTGGGGAGTCATCACTCATGGGTCTAGAGTTGGTGCGAGCTACCACTGAGAAGGTGTAGATCATCCGAGAGTGGATGAAGACTGCATAGAGTTGGAAGAAGTCTTATGATGACAGACGACAGAGACCTGTAGAGTTCGAATATGGGGACGATGTCTTTCTTCATGTCTCACCTCAACAGGGGCTATAAATATTTGGCCAGGGCGACAAGATATCTCTGAGGTTCATCGGACTTTTCTAGATACTATGCAGAGTTAGCGAGGTGGTGTACTTCCAAGCTCTACCGCCATTGTTGCATCAGGTACATGATGTCTTCCACGTGTCGCAGCTAAGGAGGTAAGTGCATGAACCATCACACATCATCGACTGGGGCGAGCTGGACATCGAGGATGGAGTGACCTTTGCTGAGTACCTGGTGGAGATCGAGGATTGAAAAAAGAGGATCCTTCGTGGGTGATTGATTCCCTAGGTGCGTGTTTGTTGGAAACACGGGAATCGTCAAGAGAGAACATAGGAGCAGGAGGCTCAAATCCATTCCCAGTACCCACATATTTTTGAGTAGTATTGTTTTGGAATTTTGGGGAGACAAAAACAAGAACAGGTCTAACCCAGCACTTGTGCGTGGTTGTGGGAGTTTCTAAATGGAATCCCAGATTAAAAATCTGAGGGCACCTTTGCATCTAGGACGATGAATTTACCTAAGAACGGGTCTAACCTCGACCGACACGGGTCGAGGGAAAAAGTTAATTTTCGGACGTTTTCAGAAAAATAAAATAAAATAAAATCGAGAAGTTTATTTTATTTTATATGGAAATATCCGCTACAGTGGGGCGATGGGGCAACTGTTTCTTTAATAAATGCCACGTCACAATGACTCAAGAATGGCAAGCTTGAATTTTTAATTCTGCAGTGTGATGGAATGCCAAACCACATTCCCTCTTTTAATGGGTTAATCGAACATAAATCATTGGTGAAAGATTAAAAGAAAAATCTGGGGAAAATCCATGGTGCTTTGGAGAAAACTCTCGGAGACGAACAATGACGGATCGAAGCTGCGAATTGCTGTGCCAATGAAGTTGAAGGATCTCGACGACGACGACAGTGTGACCCTTTATCAACGATCGATCCCTTCTTGAGGTAGGGTTTTTTTATTTAAATTATTTTCCCTGCTTTTGATTTATACGATGAACGTGGATCAACCACGAACTAGTTGATCCACAGACTCGTATGTTTATGTGGGAGGGATTTATTGGGATGATTTTTGGAATTGATCCAGGTTGAATTGTTGTTGTTTGATTCTGCTCCGTTTAAACCAACTAATGGGATCGGATCAACGCAGTGGTGAATGACGGCAGAGATTCGTTCCTCAATTTGCTTATTGGATTTTCCTTCCCCTCTTTCTTTCACGCGTTCTTCACGTTCTTCATGGGGCAAAAAAAAATGGATCTTTGTGCATCCTCTTTGTGACGCAACGATCCCAAATTGATAATTCGACACCACAATGACCTTACGGAGGTGCGACGACGATTGCAGACGACAAATCGGAGCGGATCGGGAAGGGTCGTTCATCCCACGTTCTTCACATGGGTGGATCGTTGCACGTTTTCGGAGCTGATCAGAGGTCCGAAAACAACGGAATAGGCTTCATGATGTTGAGGTGACCAAAACCTACGAGTTTCATGGCGGTCAGATGGTCGGATCGATGATCGAGGTAGCATGGAAGGCGCGCTGGTGAGGAGCATCGTTTCTGCGAAATTCTGGGATACACGACGTGTACTTCCGATGAACACTCCGTGTAGGATAGAATGAGGCGGCTAGGGTTTCTCGGGTCAGAGAGGAATCAAACGGTGTGTGACCCTGGTCACACAACGTGTTTGACCCTCCCCAAAGCTGGTGGTGTATCTTGGAAGGTACATGGACATGGGTTGGACTACACGGCTTCAGAAAACACGATGTGTACTCTCTACGTAGCATGGAAGAGGTGACTACATAGGTCTCGGTGTGTATCCAGGGGATACACAGACATGGAATGTCGTACACAGTGTGTACCCCATCACACAGCCAGGCGAGGCCAGTATCGCGGGTCACCCTGTGTACCGATTACACGGGTTGAAGTATATGGGTTGAGGACCGTGTACGGGCACACGGCCAGCATACATGAAGCCGACCCAGTCACTCGGACACGGCGTGTATATCGTACTACACACCGTGTACTCAATTTTCTACACGACTAGCCTTACGACATGGGCCATTGTACACGGGCATTACCCAGGGTTAGACAACATGGCATGTAACTTTTCTACACACCGTGTACTTTTTGGAAAATGGCATGGTCCTCTTGTTCACAATATCTTGGATATGTTTCATTTGGGTTAGTGCCCATTATTATCATTCCCCAGGATGTCAGGCATTGTTTCCTTCTACAAGAGTATGATCCCTTCAGCATGAATTTCTGTGATAGAGTCGGCATCACTCTGAGAGTCTCGGAGTGAGATCCTCTATCCATTTCTGACCCTAGGTAGAGTCAGTCATCAACTTGGCAAACTCTACCGGGAATTGATCCTCTACCTAGCTAGTGAATCACCTAGCTGTTGAATCCGGACGAGTTACGGTATCCGCCATGACCCTGACAGTGATCATCATCTGTGTATCGCTATCTTTCTCACTCAAGAGTGTGTCTACCGTAATGAGTGCTTCTATCTATCATGATCTTCCCACTCAAGAGTGTGTCTCCCGTAATGAGTGTAACTACCTCTCGTGAAATTTCCCAACAAATAGTACTTCTCGGACGGATTTCGTCAGAGCTACCAGACTCGTGGAGTGTGTTCTCCCGGAATGAGTACTTCGTGGTAATCTTTGAACTGAATCCCTAGCGGGGGTATGCGGTTGTTTGACGTGTCTTTAGAGTACGGGTCTACGTTTTTAGTATATCTAGATTTTGATCTCCTATTATATGCTCAGTAGATATATACTGTGTAGATCTGACTGTGCCTTTCCTTTGTGTACTTTCTTTGTGTTTTTTGGGGTTCTCTACTGATTATTGTTATACTCACCCCTGCACGGGCTTTGCCCGCACGTGTCGTGTCTTGTGCAGATGAGAAGCCCTTTGATAGAGTCTAGGGAGGACCAGGATAGGAGCCAGATTTCTGAGTTCCCTATAGGCTGAGGTGTTCTTTAGGCTATGAGAATCAGTCCCAGTACCTCTTTTTGTTGACAGTTTGGACTTTACAGTTTTCAGACTCTTGTTTTTGGTGGGATTGTATTCTGGCCGAGTTTACTTTCAGTACTTTACTTTCCGTTTTACTTTGTTGGTTGGGTTTAGTTGTATATGTGCATTCTGTTCCTTAGTGTTTTTTTTCATTTCAGAATTTGTGGGCATGGAGATATGTGTGTGTGTATAGGTTCTTAGGCAATGCATCCCATGTAGTAATATGCCTACTCGGTGCTAGTCACCAGCCCCTGACCTATTGGAGGCGGGCTTGGGGAGTCATGGTGTGGGCCCCACTGGTACGGTTCATGAAAATTAGCGCTATGTTTAGTGCTATTAGAATCCCTTTTTAATCATTGATCATAATAGCAACACTTTTGAAGTTCTGATAAGACACTATAACTAGCGTTTTAAAAGCCCCAATTTCTAGGAGTGGGAATTTTTAACGAACAACTAATAAAATTACATAAGTAAATAATATATGGTATGATATATATAATTATGTTACTATAATATAAGTATAATAAACTTATATGTATTAAAAAGGAGGGTTAAATTAGTAAGAAGGAATTTGAGACTTACAGTAATGGATTTCCCTATAACTTTAATTTTCTGTGTGACAATTGACATTTTCACTACATATTTATTCTATGTGGTGTATATACTGCACATGATTGAATTTTATTATTATTCAAATTATAATTATTTTCATTTACATATCCATTTGTGTATCTATGTTTCAAGGGGTTTATGGTTCAAAAGTTACAAATCGTTAAGGTATTTGTTTTTTCTAAATTTACATTCTTAGAGACATATGATAATTTTATACACCAATATTCTTGTTTGAGGAGTATACACAGCCTCTTTGACATGTTACTTCAGGAATTTATCCATCCTAAATATATTTCATGTTTCATTTAATGATAATCCATCATAAGTCTTACGTTTAAAATTTACCAAAGAGGTAAAGATATTATGTCACAATATTACCATTTATTGATATTTTTTATGACCATATTTCCAATGATAAAATTATTTGATCCATATCTAAATAAATAGTTTACTTATCTTCTCATATATTTAAGTCATGATAATAAATTTTTTCTTTGTATTTTTTATCTCTTTTTATACTCCAGAGTTCAAAAAGTTTTTTTAAAAAAATCATCTTTTCGATCAGAAACACATTCTTCCAATACAATTTTTTCTATAATTGTTTTTAGAATCGTTTTTAACATTTTTCAAATGATTTTTTAAAGATATTTTTCTCTATGTTTGACTTTTTACAAATTTTTTTAAAAGAAATCTTCTTGTATTTTTATAAAGAAATTCCTTTTGGATTTCACCAAAAATATGAAAGGAATATTTTTTTAACATGTATGATAAGAATGGAATTTTCCTATATTATAACCATTATTTGTTTTGAATAATCCTTTATATGTTTTCAAGGTTATTTTTACAGAAAACTATTTCCAAAAAAATAGGTTTTAAAAAGTTTTTTTCAGAGTTAAAATGTTATTTTTCCTCAAAAAATGTTTTAAATTATTTTAAATATTCCCTTATAAGTTTCAAAATTTATTTTCAAGGAAAATGATATTGAAAATGTTTAAATTTTAAAAAAGTTTATTTCATAGTGGAAATGATATTTTCCCCTATAAATATTCCATGTAATCTTTAAAAATAATTTTCTATCTAAGATGAAATACTTTGATGTATCCTATGATTTACTAGGGATATAATCCAAGGACTCCATTCATATTCCTTCTATGAATGGTCTATGATTATGATTCCAAGGATTTTATAAAAAGAGTATCAGTTCCATGGGATTTACCATGATAAAAATCATATGAAACCAACATATTTTTCCATGGGTTATTATATGATGAAATTATGAAATGATTATGAAATCAGTTTATCTTCCATAGGTTATACGGTGATGAAATGTTTATCAGTCCAATTTCATTTCACAGGTTTTAATATGATCAATGTTTTTTGATCTTGTGGAAGACATATATATTATTTTCGTTATTTGATGGTTGTTATATTCTAACCAAGGATGGTGTTTACATTATAATCAAGATGAGTGAGGCCTATATATCCTTCTAATGATTTGGGTAATGATTAATATTAGTTGAGCTCAAAGGGTACACAAGAGGTTATCCCAAGCACAAAATATGGTCCATGGGAGGTAATCCCAAGCTCAAAAGGGGGTACACAAGAGGTTATTTGACACTCAAAGCAGGTAAATAGGTAGTTATTCCAATAATAAATTATATTTAATGTATTAGTGGTTAGTCATGACATAATATTTTCTATTATTATGTTTCCGTCACAAATTTACGTCTTATGACAATGTTATCCTCTCATGGACCATGTTATTTGATTACCTTAGGATTCATGTCTTATGAACTACCAGTATTTGTGCCATGACTCAATATTATGATCATTGATATCTGGTATATGATGTTCAAATTTTATTTCATTTTATAATACCGTTATCTTCACATTATGATTATCTATATCCATTTTGAACCTTACTGAGCATATGAGATAACACTTTCTAATGTTTCCTTTCCCTAGGTAGTGAATAAAGGTTTTAAGTAGGTTATATTTGTGAAGTATAATAAAGTCGCCTATATTTATCAGAGATTTTGAGGAATATTCATGACTTAAGAAGATTGTGTCCCAATTTTTTAGAGGAACTAGAAAATTATAGTCTTTTAGTGTGTTTTTGTGTATTGTAATGAATATTCATCTAAAAAGTTATAATATTCATGTATGAGAATCCTGGTTTTCTATAGTTGGTATCATGGAAAATTTTTATTTAACCTTCGAATACTAGGATGAGAAATCTTTAGAGATATCCCTAGGTATATTAGTAAGGATGGGTTTAGGGATTTCACTAAGGATAAGTATGATTATGGGTCAAAGTGTAGGAAAATGTCCTGAAATTTTGGTAAAGGATAGAGAATTTGATTTTTAAATAATTACATACCTATCTAGGTACAAAAAAATGGATATGGATCTAGAAGATAGGTACCTAGAGGCAATAAATCTGAAACGAGTTTATTAATCTAGACTCAATCATCACTAGGGACATGAAAACAGACCTTTCTGAAAACTTTTTATGATACTCCTAGTGTATATGCTTTGTAAATACTCCAAATATTTATGAACCATCATTAATAATTTAAATAGATGATGAATATGAATGAACAATTAATAAACTAAGGTTTTATAGATTAAAAACAAGGTGTCATGATTTAGACATCCTATATGTGATTTTCATGATTAGTTGGTTTCCCATTATGATTATCATTTCTCACAAAATGTTTTTTGGATTCACTCAATTATGGTAACTAGAAATAACTAGATTAACATTTAATGTGATAGAAAAAACATTGATGAGTAGAAAAATTGGATGATGACTAGAGTAATTGATGTTGTGATTATGCCTAATCATTTATCATGATATATTATTAACAACATCCACCTTATCCAACTCTCGGACGCACCAAAGAAGATGTGGACAGAGTTTATTGAGAGTTTGGGTAATGGTTATCATGTATAAAAGAAGATTAAATTTATTATATGTTAAGAATGTGGGAATAATCAATCAAGGGAATGTCTTATAGGGACATGAAGATTTTTTGAATTTATAAAATAAAATAAAGTAATTATAAAGGAAAAAAATTAAATTCTCGGTTAACACAATGGATGAGAATAATGGTCTCCCTAAGATATCATCGGTGGTTAAATGTTTCAAATGCGGGAATTATGGGAATTATGAAAATCTATGTGTTATGAATAAATATTTTAATGAGAATCATGAAGGTTGTATGGGTAGTGGTTTTGATAATGATGATGAAGATACAATAAAAGACATATGAAAGGAAAATGGATTCAAGGAATCTGATAATGAAGCCTAGTTAATTGATTGAGAAGTAAGTGGGATGTTTTAAGTATTTATCTATTGGAATCTAATAATTATGAAATTTATAAGGATTATTCAACATAATTTTTTCATTAATGATTTTAAAGAATATTTTGAATAATGTTGATGACCTAGAAAATTGATTTAATGGTAGGATGATATTTTGATTAAGGGAAGATAACCCTTAATATATTCCTAGTGTTGGGAAATGGTATTTTTCTTGATTAAGAGTTGATGGATTTGAAAAAATTAAAATTTATACTATTGATGACATAGAGATATTGAATTATTTATGGACAAATTAGTTTATGTTATCATTTTTGGAACTTACAACATTATTGGATTTATGGAATGTATTCAATAATATGTTCTTTTATTCATGAAATGAGGAATTATGTATGTTTTTTCTAAGGTTTTATGTTACTTTAGGTTTTTACCATGATTAAATAGAATACATGATGAATGTATTCACATGTTTAGTATGTAACAATTGAGGGGTACTTATCATTGTTTGTGTAATTAACAATAAGTTCATTATGATAAATTTAGTGACCTTAATTATAAATTTCAAATTTTGGAAGAGTTATAATGTGATCCATTTATGGTATGGTTTAAGTTGAACCTTGGATGTGGTTTATAGATTAATGTATTGCTTCACTAAATTATTATTTATGCATATTGGATAACCTATACTAACCATTTTGGTTTTATACTAAAAAGAGATAAAATGAATGATTTATCATTATTTATGGATCTTATTTAGTTATTCATACATGAGAAATTCATCTCTTAGAGTAAGAGATGATGTGAAAATTTATCAAGTGACAATATAGATATGAAAATTTTCATTTTAAATATAAATATATCATGTATTTACATTTTCATATGTTCTCAGTCTATATGGAAAAGGAATTTTCCATCATTAGGTAAAAGACATTGAAATAAAATTTTGTTCTATTATTATCATTTTTTATGATATTGATTCACACCTATCGTGGGGTGTGGTAAAATAAATTTATATTCCTCCTAGGGTTGTACTTTTAGTAGTATATAATGTTTTCTTTGGAGCATATTTTTTAAATCTAGTTGTCATGAATGAAATTTTTTATAAAATGTCATGAATTCCAATCATAGAAATCATAGAAACTTGTATTGTAAAATTAAAATGAGGGCAAATTGATTAGTTTTAGGTTAGTTTCACCTTTTGGTATACTATCATGTTACTATATTAAAAATTTGTCTTTTTTAAATAATTAAACAAATAGAGTAATAATTATTTTTCTATTTAATTCACATTTGATTAATATTTTTAAGGATTAGAATAATCTTAAATGATTTTATCATTTGGATTATTCTCCTTCTAACGTGTAAAAGTCACAATGTTTATTCATTTAATTATTTATAAAATACCAAATCTATTATTAAAATTACCAATACTCAAATTATTCTAATATTTCTTCCTCACATGTTTATAAATCATTGAAATATTTTTACTTTATTTTAGATCAACTAATTGGGGTGATTGAAAACCAAGAAGGGAGAGAATGAAACTATTAATAAAATAAATTTAAAAATTCATAATTAAATAAAAACAAAATCATATTTAAATTAAATTTAAAAATTACCAAATTGAAAACCATTCAAAAAAATAAGAAAATATTTTTTTTGATTAAAAATAGGATGCAAAAAACACAGAGGAATCATTCTCATTCATCCAACCACAAGAGACTACTACCCCTCCTTTGAAGGGGGATCATTAAAGAAATAGGACAAGAAGACATAATATAGATAAATTAAATGTAAAAAATATCACAAATCATGGAGTATCATTGGTCTTCCCCTTATTATTGTGCTTCTCGTACTCAAATGGGAAACTCTTCTAGTGGGTGTCCTTCTTCAGCTTGTGATCCTACCTTCCATGTCAGGATTCCCCCTCTTCCGAGTTTTACTCTAATTTTATATACATCCATAATACCACCTCAACCTCCCTTTCAAGTTCATTAGTCCAAGTTTTCGGTACCATTTTTTAATCTTAAACTGAAGATATCTTCCCTGTGATACCCACAGTGGTCTTCTCTCAAAAGGAAATACCTAAATATTTTGGATGTTCAAGAATAACATTTAGGATATCAATCCTTAGTTTTTATAGTATGACAGGGAGGTGAATCAGCTTTCATGGTCCTATATGGACTCGCATGGTGATGTGGCATTGGCAATTAGCAGTGGAAAAGAATAGTGGCACAACAATGGTATTCCTGGAGTCCTCTATACTTCATGGTGGGTAATGAGAGATTAAAAATGAGATGATGGTGGTCATAAAAGGTTTAGAACGTCATATTAGGTGGTATAGAGCCTTTGTGGTGCAAGAAATATTGAGCTCAAAATTTCCAGGGGCAGATAGTGGTATCCGGAAAGAGAAGGTGGTGGTGGTTGACCTAAAAGGTAGTTGTGGTAAAGATATTGGTGTAGTATTTTCTGAATGTATGGAACCAAAAAATCAAGTGTGATGGTTTGAAATTCTAAAGGAATTTTCATTAACTCATTAAAATATATCCCATATAAGATCCAAAATCATGGTATGTTCTAGTTTATAATAAAATTCATGGCATCTCATCTCAACGAAGTTAGTCAGGGGTTGGAGGAAACTAGTTTTCAACATGGACCACCCTCTCTCAGTGATCTACTCCACTCATCGCATCATGAATATTCCTTGTAGTCAGGTGCACCCAAGCCTCTTCCTAGCTCTCATCCCCATGGGTTTCCACACAGGCTAGATTTCCCATGAGGCCTTTCCGGATTGAGTAAACCCTCTCAATCATTTCTTGGATGGTCAACCATTTTGAGATAGATATGTGGTGGGATTCCACATGTTAATGGGATATCCTATCATGGTCCATTTTTTTATAATTAAGCATATTAAAAAGCATAAAAAATTAATAAAATGATCAATAAAAATTTCAAAATTAAAATTAATGGCCATAATTCGACATTCTTAATTCCTTTTAAAAATTTCAATTCAACATTTAAAATATATCACTTTTAAATAAAAAATTTAAATACATGGTAATATTAATTAAAATCCCTAAACAATGTTTAAAAGATTGTATAAAAATTTTAGTGTGTCAAAAACCACTACAACTAAACTATGCTTTTCCCAAAGTATTAAATTTCAACATGGAATTATAGAGGGAACCAATGTTACCATTATTTAAATCTCAAAAAAATAAAACAAAAAAATTATCTCTATAAAATCAAATTCTAAAGATCTATATAAAATATAAATTTAATTTTTTATTTTTCAATGAAATAATAAATTCAAGCATTTTACTTTCTCCCTTTTAAAATTGGTGAAAATTAACCATTAATTAATTCAAGTTCCTCAATTTATTATTATTAAACAAGAGAAATCATGATTTACCAATCCTATAAATATTTTATATCATTACTCATGATATTAATTAAATTATATATATACTCGTATCAGGATAACATGTGACTTATCCATAGGCTTGCAAAAGAAATACTTTATACAGCTCATACATAAAAAATCACATAAAATCATGAGAGATTTTCAGTAAATGTTATAATGAATCTGAGCGTTAAGGTTGGTAGGATTTCAGATTAAAAAATGGCTCAAGGAGTAGGTTTATTACTAATGTACGATGTATGATAACAAAATCAAGTGTACTGAAATTATCCCCTTCAAATTGTTACACATCCCACTTTCTCCAAACTCAATGTAAGGTCATGATCAAAGTAATCATGATGAACTATTTTCACACACTATTGAATTATATATATATATATATATATATATTTCTTTTTCAAACTAATTTTTTCATTTTTTTATTTTCAGAATGTTATTCTTAGAATGAATCTCATATCCACCACCTAACCACATATGATAAAAACATCGTCACTATAGAAATTGTGATTTTTGAATCATCCAAGTCACAACCCATTTATATATAATATTTTTTCAAGAGAGGAAAATAATAAATTATAATGAATGAATCAAAAACGTTTTTAATACCAACATTAGCACCCCAAAGCGTTTTATTTTAATTTATTTATTCTATTTTTCAATGAATCTCTTCACCCCACACTTCAACATTGAAATATCATGAAAATACTAAGAGGAGTGTATGAATGGATAAAATATCATGAAACATGGATTATTCCTAATAGTTCCACTCACGGGATCTATGTGTCTAACATGTATTAATATTAAAAGATGGTTACAAGGATAATGCCTTATCGATGAGAATTTATTGATTATTTTAAATATTTTTTCACAGTCATTAGCATTGATAATTTTTAATGAATATTATAGTAGGCGTCATTCACCAAGATCACTCAATAAATATCCTCAAGATAAAATAGGAAGTGTATGGTTAAGAAATCTTATCAGGAATGAGAAATATAACATTAGAAAATCACTCAGGGCATGAAAAATAACAAAAAATTTAGAACTTTAATTTACATGAATGAATGAATTCTATTAAATCACAAGTCCTCATTTTAATATCCTTCATTCACTTTAATTATCCAATTCTCTATTTTACACATTAAATATCATTATAATTTAAATATAAAACATGGAATCATTGGATTCCTGAAGAAAAATGATGCCTCTTAGATAAGTCATGTTAAGCATAAATCATAAGCATAGACATGTAATTACCATTTTAAAACTCAAAAAAGGTTTTTAGACAAAAATAAATTAATTTTAAATTATAAACATTAAAATTGAACACCCTTTTATAATGAAGCTATAGTCTTCTTCCTTCGCTTTTTGGGCGATTACTTTTTCCATAATGGTAGTCATGTAATATAAAAAAAACTCATACCATTTTAAGAAACATTCCATTAAATCTAAAAGGTGTGAAGTGACAGGTAACAAAATCCACAATCCAAAGAAAATAATAAAACACTATTTTTCTCTAGGAAGGTATTTTGGTTAATGTTATTGGATCAACCAATCCTCATGAGAAGAAAATAGCAGATGGGTTGGGGATGTTTGATCTCATCCATCATTTATTTATATATACTCCTAGTTAACTTTCTCATAATTTTTCCATTTACAGTGAATGTGTTTCCTTCCTATTAATTATTGATATGAATGAAATAAAAATTATTGACATTAGTTACAATAAAAGGTTCTTCCAACATAGTGCTAATCTTACATTACATTAACTTTAGTATGGACTTATAGAGTATGACATGG
Source organism: Viscum album (assembly GCA_963277665.1). NCBI lineage: Eukaryota > Viridiplantae > Streptophyta > Magnoliopsida > Santalales > Viscaceae > Viscum > Viscum album. The sequence continues at coordinate 818,145,591 of OY728134.1, forward strand.
TGTCCAGTTTGAAAGGTCTTTGGTTGGATTAGCTTGTCATGTTCTAATTAGGTTTATTCTTTATAAATTTTATGATTTTCAATAGATTATCTTATTATTTATTCCATATCCTATAAATTAATGTTTTCTCTATTTTTTGAAACTCTCCAAATCCAAATTTACTTTTTTTATATCCCAATATTCTTATTTCTCAAATTCCATTGGTAGATGAAAATATTTTTCATAAATCAGCTGGTAGGGTATCATAGCAATAGGTGTCTTATATTCTATCTGTTATTCCAATATGGATTCTTCAATAATTATTATATAATACTTCTTGCTTGATTTGACTATTTTTTCTCAAATAACTTTAATATCCATTCTGGACACTTTATCATAGAATTTATTTTTAGGAATGGTAAGGTGTAAACATCATATGGTTCACCCTATAGTTTTTAAGCATAGCCTCCATTATTCAATTATAAACTTGTGTCTCATGGTTGCTAATGATGGATTTTAAAATTAAAAAAGTACAAAAGATGTTATCCCTAGAAAAATCACACACAAATTTGGAATCATCCGTCTTATTGGACTTCCATTCCATCTACTTAGAGACATAATCAATAGAAATTAAAATATAAGATTTCTAAAAATACATGGTAAAGGGTCTTTTAAAATCAATACCCAATAACTTAAATATTTGGTAAAAATGATGGGTTTTTGTGAATCTCTGGTCTCTATGAAATATTTCCATAAAATTTACACTTTTCAAATTTTTTACAATACTCATGAGTGAAATTAAATATGGTCAGCCAATAAATTCCATATTACAATAATTTTCTAGTCATTATTTGAGGTCCAAAGTAGACTCCACAAGAAATTGTATGAAGAAATTGACAATAAAATTCTATTTCACATGTCAGTAAACATTTTATTATGAATTGGTTATTGAAAATTTTCTATAAAAATGGATCTTCCAATATATTGTATCAACATTCATATTTGTGCTTATAATTGAAATGAGAGTTTTGTTAATAAGATACCTAAGATGTGTCCAAATAATTTAATATGTCAAAATACCATGGAACTTGACCTTTTATAATGTAAAGTTTCTCTCTGTATTTGGTCATTGAGTGGGATAAATTCTTTAAATTCTAATTCAGCAGTGTTGGGTAGCCTTCTGAGGTGATATTCCACTTTATTTTTAGCTCCACTTTTGTCTTTAATCTGTAAATTAAACTTCTAAAAGAGTATTATCCATCTTACCAGCCTTGTTTTGGAATTATCCTTTCTCATCATGTACATAAGTTTTACATGATAACAGAAATGACCAATTTTCTTCCAAGTGAATATGACCAAGATTTATCCATTCCAAATACAACAACAAGAAACTCCTTTTTAGTGCTTTGTTAATTAATCTGAGTGGCATACAAGGTGGGGTTTCATGTTTCTCGGATGTGCCCGTAAGGGGCTCTGCATCCTAGGGTTTCCTTCCTCCTGTCGCCACCTTCGTCTTTTCCTTCTCAGATCAGCGACATACCCTCTCTTTGGTGCTTACACTCGGCACGATCGCATGTGTCCCCTATTTCAACGGCGCGACATGCGGCTTTGCGGGCTCGTGGCTAGGGTTTCCATCACCGGAGCGATGAAGGTCCAGCGGTCGGGTCAAGTTGTTGTGGTCTGAGGGGTACAACCTCGTTTTCGCATCGGCTTGGGTGCGTTGGGAGGTCTGTGGTGGTCTTCGACGACGGTGTTGTAGGCGGCGATGGGATTGTGATTCTTCTTTTGGTGCTGCCACTCTTATTTGGTGGTGTCCATTTTGGTGAGGTGTCTTCATTTCTGGTTTTGATTCGGTATAGTTTTGGATGATTTCTGGTGCTCGTGATTCCATTTCTGCGGTGATTTTTCTGCGGTGTTCTGTGTGATTTGCTATGATTCGATGAGAAGATCTTGATTTGGATGGAATTTGGTTATACGATGCTGGTGAAGGAGGTTTTTGGGTTTAAGGGCAAGGTGGAACTTCTGAGTTGTCTGCGGATCAGGGTGCTCATGGCATCAGGGTCTGGTCCCCTTCATTTTGGTTTCTTTGACGTCCTTTGTGGATGGATTCTTCTTGGAGGTCCATTTCATTTCGCTTGATGGCTGGGTGAATTCCAATGGAGTTTTCCGATGGGAGGATTTGGGCCGGTGTCGATGGTCGCACCGCGGGATGTTCAAGTTAACCTTTTTGAGGTTCTGCCACTATTTCTGATGTTCTTGTGCCCTGGTTCGTGGTTTCTTGAACATTTCCATTGGTTTTTTATGTTTTTGTGTAATGGTGAATGTGGTTGTTTTGAAATCATATAGTGGGGTACCGGGAACCCATAAACTGGCTTTTGAAAATGGAAAAAAAATGATTAGCAGCTGAGTGGTATACAAGGTTCTTAAGGAATAGGTTATGACTTGGAGGTTTTCATTAATTATTTGGGAAAGAGATAACCCTACACATTGGTTGGATTCATCACAAATAAACTCAAATGGGTGTTCCCCATTTATGGGTTACATTATTTGTGGGGTGATTAACTTATATTTGACCTCATAAAATTCCTCCAAAAAATTATCCGTAAAAAACTCATCTTCTTTTAAAATTAATCTTAAAAGGGGAAGTGAAATCTTACTTTTTTCCTTAATGAATCCTCTATAAAATCTCACAAGACCAAAAAATGATTTGATATGTCTCACAGAAGTGGGATATGGAAAATAATTGATCACTTCAACTATATTCTTATCCACCTAAATGAATTTTTGTGAAATGATATGACCTATAACTATCCATTTTTCAATAGTAAAGCAACACTTTAGAAAGCTAAAAGCTATATTTTTCTCTATGAATGTTTTTTAAAATTTTCCCAAATTCCATAAGAAACTATCAAAAGAGTTTCAGAAAATACTAAATTTATTAGGAAAGTACTCCATGCAGTCCTCAAGGGGTTCTAAGAAAATTAAAACCATATATCACTGGAATGTAGATGGTGCATTGTATAATTGGAATGGAATCCTCTTGTAAGCAGAGGTCTAGGAAGGACATGTGAATGGGGTCTTCTCATTTTCTTCTAGGTCAATTAGTGTTGGAGGTAACTATAAAACTATCTAAAAAGTAGTAATGTGTCCTACCTATTAACCATTATATCATTTTATTATTGAATGGGATTGAGTTGTGTTATTTTTGGGTGACTTAGTTTAAATTTCTATAATCAATTTTTAACCTCCAACTATTTTGAACTCTTATGAGAATTAATTCCCTATTCTCATTATTCAAAATTTTCTAGCCTATTTTCTTGGGAACAACATAGACGAGGATATCCAATTGGGAGTAAAAAATTGGTTAAATGATATTAGCTACCAATAATTTTTCTATATATTTTTTAACAACTTCCATGATGGTGGCACTAAGTCCTCTATAGGGATTCCAAACAGGTCCGGAATCCTCTTCCAAATAGATTCTCTGGGATAATACCTTGGGTTTTATTCCCTGTATATAACCAAGAGTCTATCCTATGTCTTGGGTATTTATTTTTAGAGGGCGAGTTAGAGTTTTTTATTGTATCATAGATATATTATTTGAAATAGTCATTGGTAATCCCTCTCCTTCAAATAGTTTGGAATATTTTTAAATAACTAGGTAGTGGTTTTAATTCTAGAATTGCGGGATTCTATAGGGATGAGATTTAATTAAAATTTCTTACTTAAAAGGATTGAATCTATTTATTAAATGGGATCATATCACTTTATTCTTGAAAATCATAAATGAAGTATGATTTTATTTCTTCTTGGATTTTAAAAAAAATCAATGTTTTGAGTACTCAGTTATTCCCAAGTGTTTTCAATAGAATAGTGATCTCTTAGGGGTAAGAATTCCCAAAGCATACATTAATTTTCAAGGGGGTCAATATCTTATTTATAGAATTTTGAAAATGGTGAATGATTGTTTGAAGGCTTTTTCTTGCTATCTATAATATTTAAGTACACATTATTCTCTCCTAGATCTATGGTGAGGGTTCCTCTAATAACATTGATGATAATATTGGGTGTATTTAGGAATCATATCCCAATAATAATGGATGAATTACCTAATGATTTGTCTTACTCCATGGTTATCACAAAAAATATACTATAAAATTTAGTTATTCAACTCCCACTAGCACATCCACTAAAGAAGAGGATGGAAAAATAAGGGATTGGTTTTCTAGTTAGTCCACCACTATTATTGTATTTTTTCTCCTATTTTTAAAAATGAAAATATAGAGTTATACATCATATTAATTTAAGAACCAAAATCACACAAAGAATCATAAATTTAAAAGAACCTATAGTATAAGGAATATAAAATATCCCTAGATATTGATATTTTTTGGGTATTGGCGGTGTGATCATGGTAGTGACACTCCAACCTAGGATGATTCTTTCATCCTTAAAAATAATCTTTCTCTTTGTTTATATTTCATTAATAAAATGTGCATATTTTGGGATTTTTGAAGTTACACTAGGAGTGGAATGTTGATTTTAACTTTTCTAAAGGTCTCTTAGATATCTTTTTGAATCTTCTGTTCTTCAAAATTTATTGATTGATTTAACACAAAATGGAATGCCTCCTTGATGTCGTTCTTATCCCATTTTCTTCTCTATAAATTGATTTTTGGCCTCTCTTTCCTCAAAATTTCCCATGTTTATTCATTATTCTAGTCTCATTCTTTTGGATGGATGGGTTGAGATTCATAATGTTGGTTAAAACCATCATACTTACTTTTATCGAGATATGGAATCCCTTTACTGCTTCACATCATAATAAAACTCATATTCCTTATGGGATTTGGGACTGTCTAGGATGGAATCATGCAAGGATTCTATATTAGAATGTCTGTAAAACATCCAAATTGTTCTGTAATCTTATCACTCTTATCTTCTAATCCCACAACTTTAATATACAGATCCTGATATTTAGTTGCTGGTGTATGGGTAATTCCCATAAATATTTCACTAGTAAGGTGGTGTTTGAAAGGATTATTATTATTATAAGGGATACTTTAATGATTATATTAAGAATTTTGAGTTTTGATATAACTACTGTAAAGGTGGATGATTGAATAAAGGAAGTCCAACTTGGTACTATTGACCTACAAATCCATATTGATCTTGGGAATCTTTAAATTTTTATTTCCATGGAAATTTACTTGGTTGGAATGAAGCTTCATAAATCTCAATACCCTATACCTCAAAACATTGATCATTGTAATGATTATGTGATAAATATAATCCACATGTTGATGGAAGGAATTGTTGTTCACTCACCTTCATTAAATCCATCTGCCTCACTAGAATTTTCAATTATTCAATTATAATCTAATGTAAAGGTGATAAGTCATAATTTCTTACCCCATTAATACTTATTATACTTGTTCCTCTTATTCTGAATTGTTGTATATTATACGTTATCCTCTCAATGATCTTCATGTGTTTTGCTGGTTAGTTTTCAGTCAAATATCCCCCAGATGATGAATCCATGTGGTTACTCTTGTTATCTATAATTCCATGGTAGAAGAATAATAGGAATTGGATATCTTATAATAATTTTTGTGGGCATATTTCATAAAGATTCTTGATATGTTCTTGGTATTCATAAATAATCTGACCATTAGTTTTCTAAATAGCACATATATCCTTCCTAATTATTGTTCTCCAAGATTTTGGGAAGAACCTTTGCATAAATCTTGGTTAGAGATCATCCAAATCATGGATCTCTCTAGATTGTAAGCTATACAACCACTCCTTAGCTGCTCTGTTAAGTGAAAAGGATAATTCCCCCCACTTGAATTGTTCCTCAGAAACTTCTTAGGGTGGGATACTTCAACAAACAAAGATTAAATATTAAAAGTGTTTGTTGCAGTTTTAAAATGAACGACCATTGAATTTAGGTATCACATGAATGATGTTGAAACATAATTAATAATGTTTTTGTCATGGATGGATAGTTAAACGATTTTGTTGGATGAAAAAGTTTGGGGTGGAAAGGTCCATTGTGGTTTGTTGTGGATTATTTTCCATGTTTGGTGGCTCGAAGTAAACACTTAATGTTTCAATCGAGTCCTCTAAATTTATTTATTCAATTTTTTTTTCAATATTAATACACCTAATCCAAGTTATCAAAGTTATTTATATATTAGGGTAAAAATTATTTCTTTTTGTATGTCACAATCAGGAAAATGTTTAGTGTTAGATTGCCACTTACTTACTAGACATGCTACTAATTTTGACCCACATTAGTTGTGGGGTGTGGATAACAAAATTTATTTTCCCACTAGGGGTGTATTATTAGTATTATCCAAATTCATTTCCTGATATTATTTTTTAAATCTATTTTTCATGAATGATAAAAGTAAATTAAAGATAAATAATTAAAAAAATAGAAATCATAGAAACCTGGGTTGCAAAACTCATATGAGAGGAAATTGATTGGTTTTAGGTTAGGTTTTTATTTTTTAAACCTATAATTTTCCTAAAATTAGAATTGGTATTTTTTTATATAAATTTTTTAAATTAATGCTATAAAAATGATTTCACTTTTATTCACCCTTGATTAATATTTATAAATATGAGAATAGTCGAAAATAATTTCCTTTATTAGACTATTATCCTTCCAATGTGTGAAGGTAAAAATGCGACTTCCTTTAATTATTTAGGCAAACCAAATCTAGTATTGAAATTCTAAAACACTCAAATCAATCCATTTATTATTTCTCAAGGTTTTATAAATCACTAAACACTTCTGCATGTGGTTATCCTCCTCTAGTGGTTTACTCTTCCTATGGGTGTCCTTCATCAACATGTGATCCTCCCTTTCAAGTCTTTATCCCCCCTATCAAGTCATTTTATCCTTATATATGCAGCCAGAATATCACCTCATAGTTCATTTTAAGTAAATTATTTTGAATCTTTGGGTCCCTTTTTAAAATTCTAAACCAAATATATATTCCCCTCGAGACTCATGATGATATTCTCTTAAAGGGAAACACAGAATACATCATGTGTTCAAAAATACCATTGATGATAGGAAGCCTCAATGTAGACAAGGTGTTAGGGTGAAAAATCATAATTCCTTTCCTTTTATGGAATCTCATGGGATTAGATGGTGATGTGGAAGGGATGAGCAATAATAAAGAAGCATGACGACACAAAACTGGTCTTAATCTAATCCTCTGGCCTATATAGTGGATAAGGGGAGATTCAAAATGTGATCATGGTATCCTTCCAAGGTATAAAAAGTGATCCAATGTTGTCTTGGGACTTGGTGGTGTTAGAGGGATCAAGCTTGAGATTTCTAGGGTGAGGAGATAAAGGTATCTAACAAGAGCAGGTGAAGGTAATAAACTTCAAAGGAAGTTATCGCAGAGGACATTAGTGTAGGTTTGTCTAAGAATAAGGTGAGTAAAAATATGGTAGGATATCATTTAATTTTTAAAACAATGAATTATAACACATTAAAACTTCTCACACATCATAACTGAAGTCAATGATATAGATGGTCTATAATTCAATGCATGACATATTGGATCAGTGAGGTCACTAGAGGCCGGAGGACCCCCACTACTATAGAGGTCCAACAAGGCTTGGAGAGATACTCCTCTTATTGACTCATGAATATTCCCTATGGTCTGGAATAGCTAAGACTTTTCCCAACTCTCCTCCCCATGGGATCCTCCCCCCAGACCACCGTACTGGCCTAATCCTCTATAAAGTCCTGGAAGCTTGAGAAGACCCTCCCAATGGGGTCTTTGCCTATCAGTGCATCTAGGATATCAATGTGGTGATCTGAAACTGGATGATGGGATAACATATCCTGGAAATTTTTTATGTAAACACTTAAAAAAAATAAAAAATTAAAAACATTATCAATCATGATTTCATAATTAAAATTAATAGTATGAATTAAAAATTCTTCATTCCCTACAAACCTTTTAAATTCCATATTTAAAATTTTCCATTATTCAGTAAAACATTGAAATACATGTAAATATTAATAAAAATATAGTTCAAAACCATATAAATGTTTAAAATTTGTATAATATCATTAATGTGTTTGATATAAATAACGTTTTCCAAAACTCTTTGGTGTATGGTTTTATATTCCCTAACCTTCTCTAGATCACCCACTTTTCTATGATCAACAATCCTTATAACTCTCTATAATTATTTACACTTTTTTTCCATGAAAAAATATTCACTTCCCACTTATATTATCTTATTTGGAAACACTATATGTTTTATTCTAGATCAAATTCATAGATCTCTTTCTCTTTTTCAAGAGGATGTTTTGTTAACCCTTTTTATGACGTGGGTTTCTAGGAAAGGATTTTAAAATGTTAAACCATTGATGGATTTGACCGATTTCAGAGGAAATCTTAATTTTAATTGAAGTAGTGTGTAACACCCATATATTTTATGAATTATATTTTGTAAATTAATTTAAAGATTTAGATAGATTGTGCTATATGAAATACTAATTTTATCTTTATTTACATTCAACGATAATTTTCTTTAGTATCTTACATGAAACATGATACTGAGATTTAGCGAACCATGAATTAAAATTATTATAATATTGTCATTAAGTAGGTAATAATGAATAGTTGTAACTACTTTATGAAAGATACTTTTAAATTTCCTACTCAATATAAATTTATTTATAAATTCTTAGTGAATAATCAATAAATTTTTATGAAAGTAATTATACTATTCAAAAAATATGTTTTCTTCAAAAAAAATTTCATTTTATCTAAAAATATTATAATTAATTTATAGAACATTTAGAAAATTTCTTTAATAAAATGAAATTCATTTTTTAATTCATCTTATTCAAATTGAATTTTGGTGAAATTTTAGTATTTTTCAACAAAAAATGATTTCTCAGTGAAAGATACATTTTGTTTTAAATTAATATAATTATTGATTATTTATATATAACCAACTTAAATACTATTTAATAAACTATATAATGTATTTTATTATAAGTTTATTTTATCTTTTAAATAATAGTTTTTTTTCTAAGAACTTTTTTGAAGTGCATAATGTTTCTCTATTTTTATTAGTTAAAATAAACCCTGATGAAGAATGTTTTAAATGAAATGTACAGATAATATATTAAAATTTTTTAATATATACTAATATAATTATTATTATTATATATATAGTTAACATAAAATCATCTTGTGCTTGAAAAATACACTTCTCAAAAACCCATGTTTTCATCATGTATGCGAGTTTTGTTGTAAATTTAATTTTTTAAAACATTAAAAAAACTAAATATTAAATATAATTTTTTCAATCAGTTTTTAAAAATTATATTAGGTTGTATTTTAAATAATTTTATGAAACTGTTAACTTTCTTATGAATTTTAAGAAAGTACCGAATTTTGATAGAAAACTTCCTTTTCATTTAAATTTTGTATAAAATTGAATTATATTTAATTTTTTTGAAATAATTTTTTTTTTCAATTATATATCTATTAATCCCATTTAGGTCATTGCAATAAATTTAATATTAAAATTATATTTATAGAACTGTGTAAATTTTTGAATATTTTCTCTTGGAAAACATGTTTTCTCATCCAGTTTGCAGGATAAATTTTAAATTAATTTTTTTCACTTCTATGAATAGTATTTGGAAATTAGATCCCATTTTATAAATCATAATAATTTATGTTATCTAATAATTTCAACTTAAATTTTGACCAAAATGAAGAGTTAAATAGTAAAAACTAATTAGCATGATTGTGGGGAAAATGAGATTTCCTTGGCATAAACTAAAATGATAAGGGTTAAAATAGTAAAAAAAACTTGTCTAAAATCTATTTTATGGCCGTATTTTGACCCTATCATGTCTAGTTCTCTAGATTAATTTATTTTGGAGCCTTTTGGCATGAAAAAAACTTGGTAACAACTTCTTATTTTCAGAAAATTACAACAGTGCCACTCACATCACTTTTAAAAGGTCGCCCCTATTCTCTCTTCGTCGCACCTTAAAACACATATGGTTCATCCAAACCATTAACAAGTGTAGAATCCATACCTTGATGCCACTAAGTGGTTCCTAAAACTAGTTAGTCAGTTTGCCTCAAGCACGCCTCCCTGTATTCCAGAGGCTGTCGACTATCAGCGATAGTCTAAGGTGGTACAGAATAGAGACTATACCCTCATGGTTAAAGTACCACTTAAGTGAAATAAATAGATAAATATTAGAAAAAATAATATGAAAAAATAATGAAAGTTAAATCATCTAGATGTATTAAATAATAAAAATCAACAATATCTATTACCACACTTAAAAACATGTAATGTCATGTATCTATCAAAATGAAATATGCAGATATGGTAGTAACAAAGCAGTACAATACTTGTATCAAAAGAACAAAGTACACAAAATGAATATCTATAGACAAAATCATGAACCATAGATCAGTCTTATCCTTCCCCACTCCCATTTTATAATCAATCAAGAATCAACAGTGGGATTATTTCCACTATCCCTACCTATATCTACATAATCTTATCGGGTACCATCAGTGGGCCGGATAGGTTGTGAGATTAGCTCAGTAGGCCACCAAAAAATATGCCTATAAATACCCATTCAACTCATATAATATGATTAGTGTGCTGATATAATAATAGTAACAATTAATAAAAACTATAAAAGGGTCGTGTCTAGTTCATAGAGGACACTAGGCTGACACCACCTTCTTCGGCCCGTGTAGAGAAAACCTATGAAAAATGTCATCCTGGACATATATGTATAAGTTTAAAGGAATGTATTTATATATATGAAATATATATATCGGGAAATTTATATCCATATATACACATTTATTATAAGAGAGGACATGAGGCGTAACTCTGGCACCCCCGTCTAGTCACTAGTGTCTCATAAAGTAGTAATGACACCATGTCCGTGCATCATAAGTCATAAGGATCACTATAGACAAGTATAAAAATTCATAAGGGTATACATACCTATGTATCATAGGTGTAAGGGTCTCCACACCTAATTATTATTTCATAGGGACGCCATGCCTGAATATCACAATATAGGGACACCATGGCCAAGTATAACAACATAGGGTTTCCAGGTTCATACCTTATTGTATAGTGATACCATAACCATAGATCATATTATAGGGACTCCATTTACACACATCATATTACAGATAGGCCATTCATGTATATCATAGTACAGGTATGCCATGCCAATACATCATAACTGGTGTAAGTATTTAAAGGATTTAAGAAGAACCAATAGATATGTCCTCATTCATTGGAATTAGTTTTTAATAAGGGTGTAACAATTATTCTATTTAAACAAATTATGTGGTCACACCACTGACTTTATATTCAATTCATTATAGTAAACAAAATTAGGAAACACTCCAAAATAATATATAAGATCTTTTGGTCACTTAAGTATTTATAGTATCAAGGGAAATACCATGGCCACACCTTAAGGGGTATCAATAGATGACAAGGAATAATCCTAACATGATTTAAGGGATCATGTGTTATTTTTATCTATATAATGAATTAGACATGGATTAATTGTATTTTATATTTAATACATGGAAAATCTGGTGTGCAACATCACAATGCATAACATAAGGTGACAAGACTTGAGGGGTAAGTACTGGACCACCTACCTTATGCCTGTGGCGGAACACTCTTACAGTATCTGCATTAGGTTTGGTCCATATCATAGAAATTGAAAAATAGTTGAATGCCCATATAATAGTGAATAAACTCACATACCAAAATAGCACAAAATCCATCAAGATAAATGACGAAAATAATGAGATGGATTAAAGCTCTTACTGAGAGGAATCCAACATAATGAAATATTTTTTCTACGAAGGTAGTGCCTTAGACAAGGTCTGAGCCAAAATTTATTAAAATAAAAGGAAGGAACAAACTACATGAGTCTGAAGTAATGAATCTTATTAAAATCCTTATCATAAAAAGGGAGAAGGGTAACATGTAAGTTATCTGTCCAAGTTATGCCTTGGTTGATTCCCTTGTGGAAAATATTATAGGAAACCATGTTTGTTTCACGAAAGGCATGAGTGATAGTTTATTTGGTCTCCAGAAGCAAAGCAATGCAGCTCATCCAACAGGTAGTCAACGGCCAAGTGAGATGAACCACCCCTCCCAAATAGCATGGACGGCAGTAGTGGAATCAATTTCAATCCAAATATTATTCCAACCCTTTTGTTTGGAAAAATTAACAGCATGGATCACACCCATCATTTCAGCCTCCAAAGACGAGGTAATGCAACAAATTCCAATGAATCATCAATGAAACTAACCAAGGTGACCTCTAAAAATATCTCCATAACCTGCGGGACCCGAGTTGCCTTTAGAAGCACCATCAACATTCACTTTGATCCATCCTGGGTGCAGGGCTTGCTAGAAGAGCTCAAAAGTTCATCATAGTTGTTTGTAGCTCCCATTAATCCGAAGATGAAGAAAGATATCAAGGTCTCAAACAGAGTTGTCATAGTGAGTTTTTTGAGTCGCAATAGCATCCCTAATATCAATGAGGATTTGTGTCTGACCTGTATTAAGATTGAATGAGAAATTGTTGTGGATAATAGCATTTCCATCATACCAGATCACATTGAGAAGTTCAGAAACAACAGTTAAAAAGAGGTTCTTGATCTGTTGAGAGGTATTAAGATCCACACACCATTTCAATTGAGAGCTGATAGAGTCAAGGAGTAACCATCTACAATAAAAAATGTTAGAAATAGAATTCCAAAGGGCAGAAGCTATAGCACAAGACAAGAAAAGATGGTTAGTATCTTCTCTATGTTGGTGACAAAAAGGACACAAGGAGTATAGTTGGACCCCAAATGACTGGACACAAACCTCGATAGGGAAACTATTGTGGGAAATACGCCAAATAAGAGCAAGGTCTCGAGGGTTTAATCTAGAGTTTATCAAAAGATTTCATTCAGCAAAAATTTAGATCAGAGTTTGAAAAAATTTGATTGTAAAAATTTTTGGAATCAAGTACACCATTGTGGGAAGGCTCCCAAATAAAGAAATCATCAGAGTTAGTAAAGGGGTAATTATCAATAACATGAATGATGTTATGAGGAAAATTGAAATTACGATATTGCATTACCTCCTTTACAAAGCAGTTGGTATTATTCATAAGATAATTAGGATACACCATAGAGATAAGGGGGGGACTAGTCCTGTAATCCATCCAAAAATTCAAGAAATAATTCATGCTAAACATCAATATAGAATTATTCATAATATTAGTAAAGGCTTGTCTGATGGAAGGCCAGATCGAAGAGTTAATGTAGTTCAAATTTCCCTTCTTTATCTTCATAATAAATCTTTTCTTAAGGAAATCAATGGAGTCAGAGTTTTTATGAATAAACTTCCAGGTGAGTTTGGCTTGAAGGGAATCATTAAAGAGTTTAAGGTTTTTTATGCCAAGACCACTTTTCTCTAAATATTTTCAAAATCTGGCCTAGGGAATGGTCACAAGCCCCCTTTCCAGAGTGCTACCTGTCCACACAAAATTCTTTATGTAAAAAATAATTTTATTTAAATGACCAGTCAACCATTTATATACCATCATCGAATATAACATTTTTAATACAATGGTGTATTTCACCAAACAAATCCTTCCTTCCATAGAAAGGGATTTACCCTTCCAAGAGGACTGTTGATTTATGACTTGATCAACAATGTTGGAAAAGTACATAGATTTAGGCCTTCCCCAATTGATAGGCACTCTATGATAGGTGAAGGGGAATGTTCCTTCTTTTATGCCTAAATTATTTATGATATTAATCTTTCTAGGAGAGGAGACGTTTTTTCCAAAGAAAACATAGGATTTGTTCCAACATATAGATTTTCTAGAGATTTCTTCATAATGAGACAAGGAATTTTTTAAATTTTGAATATTCTTTTTATCACCTTGTAATAATAATCCTTTGGTTACCTCATTCCCTAAAAAACATCATTATTTACATTTACAATGATAAAACATGAAATCCAATTGAAATTAAAAGATTTTCACCTAATTTAAATGATGGTTCATTAAACCAATCACTTCCCCACTACTCTCCTCAAGTAGTGACCCAATGTTTTATCAAGGGAAATTCTTTTCTTTTAATTATGTCATATAATCACTTGAAATCACAAAACAATGAACTAATAAGTACTATATAACCTTTAAACATAATATTATCACCTCTGTTATTTGAATTTCAAAAATTTTATATACATAGTTACAATTAGTAAGATTTTTGGAGTCCGATAAGAAAAAATTAATTTTTGGTGAATAGTAACAAACCCTTATGAATAGTAACATATCCTTATGAATAGTAATATGACACTTATGAATAGTAAATCTTTTAAAAGAATAGTATCCTTTTCCCATGAATGTATAAATAAAAATCAGGCATCCTATAAGTGATAATATGACCATAGTAAAAGTATTGGTATTTTTTTAAGTCATAAATAATTAATTACAATTAATTAATTAATTTAAAATAAAATATATTTTCCTAAAATGTTTTCATAAATTAAATTTTTTATGTTTTCTGGTTTTAAGATAATTTTATAAGACCATATGTAATTTTTAAAAGCATTGTAAAATCAGTTATAGTTTTAAAATATGTATTTTTAAAGTAAATTATGATTTTAATTAAAAATTAAATTAATTATATTTAGAATTATTTCTAAAAAATGGATTTAATTTTTGGATTATATACATTGAAAAATATTTAGGTTAAATTTTTGGAATTTTTTTAAAGTACTTGAATTTTGTTTGAATAGTAAAATACAGTAATTCAAAATATATGCTAAAACCTGAATTTCTACATCATGCTTGAGTCATATATGATGTAAATGGCCATCAGTTTGAACTAAAACGCACATATTACTATTTTTGTCACATTAATCATTACTATTCCTTGTATTATGGAAAAAATATTAAACTAATGATTAAAATATTAAGAAACCCCTCCTCCCCTCCACTGTAAAAATCACCAACACTCCCCTCTTCTCTTCATTCCACTCAAGCCTTGTTCCTTCCTTAAATGCTTCCAAAATATCTCTACAAGCTCCTACCCCATGTCCATTCTCCCTTGGTCACATAAAAAGGCAATGTACTCTCCCCTTAAGATGATCTCAAGGAAGATTTAATCAATAGGTAAATTCTTCTTTTCTTTTATTTCATTTTCATTTCAAGTTCATTTGTTTTATTTTATATCCTTACCTCTCCAAATCCATAAATTATGAAAAATATAGTACCGTACATGTATTTTAATTTTTTTATGATAATTTAATATGTTATTATCATCTCTCCTTTACTATTCTTTTATACAAGTAGTAAATATACCATCTAGGATGTGTTAATTTACCACATTCAAGGACGATGTGTATTCAATTTATATTACCATCTTCAATTATGGCCATGAAGCCATTTTTATGGTTTAAACTGAATATTAAATATGTATTTTATCATATTTTTTGATCTATAATACTTTTTCACACATGATGTAAAATATTAATACAAAATAAGTTAATTATGAGAAAAATCGCCAAATTAATTCAAGTGTTTATCGTTAATGATTTATATAATTATTCAACCTCACTCTAAGTAAAAAAATTAAATTTAAAACCATTTAATCTTATGGATGTTCAATAATAAAATATAACTTAAATTCTTTACAACCATCCCCATTTTAAATGATTCTCTATTCATGAAAATAATTAAACAGATCATTAAATCCAAGGAAGAAAACATAGTTGAACAATAAAATTGAACCTCATAACCAATAAAAATGGTTATAAATGAACTTAAAAAGGTTATAATAATTTTTTTCATATATAAATGTTCTATAATTATAAATTAATGAACCTAATTTGACTATTCAGGTTATTAATATCAAGTGGAGAACACTATCTAACTTAAGGTAATGGATCTTCTATATTTCAATTCTATTCAAAAATGTCCTCTATGTTATACAATTTTATGTGTAATACATAATGAAAAGGTATGATTAATCACCTCCCCCATACTTCCCTGATGATGATAAACCCTTTTATCTCTCATTAATCCCTCTTATGTACACTTGATACCATGCCGATAATTCGTAAGGGATTCTACCCAAACCTCCTTTGTTCCTTTAGGTTGCCTTATCTTTCTTTTACCAAACTGAAGTAATATTATATTTTTATGTGAATCTCATAAATATTGTGTACATATAACCAATTTATTTATCAAGACCCTTTCATCATGCTCTTTTGGGTATATTCATGTTTTTAAGTGATTCCCTCCTCAATACTTCCTGATAAGCAAACCTGTTTTAAGGGAACTTTTTGAATTCCTACCCGTCATCATGTACACTATATTATCTATTTATAAGACACAACTTTTTTTTTATAAAATCAGTCTTTTTATTTTTAAAACTTTCCTGGTTAACTTCTGGTTTTATGTAAAAGATTATTCCCTTTTATATTTTAAAATATCTTTTGTATTTTCCTTTAAACCCTACTAAAATGTTTTAATGGTAAAATTTCTAAAATACTATTCTTACATGTTTTCACATATATTTGACATCACTTACCATGATTTATTAAAATTTTAATTTATGAATGTTCATGTATGTTCTAATTCATATCTTTCGTGCGCACTTTTATGATACACCCAATCATTATGATTTATGACATGATTGTGGTACCCGATTCTTTTTATAAGTAACCACTATGTTTATGTAAGATTGAGTATATATGATTATTTATGTGGAAAACATATTCATGAAAAGTTACGATGGGTGCACCCAAATATCATTCCAATGAATTGGGTAATGTTGAGTCTCATGAGACTTTATGTGTGATGGTCTTGGTGGTTAGCCTTGGCTTGTGCCACAATGTGCGACGGTCTTGGCTGTTAGCCTTGTCATGTGTTACCATGTGCAACGGTCTTGGTAGTAAGCCTTGAATCATGTTAAAGTCTTGTTTTATGTTTTTCCACATTATTAAGACTCCATGTTTATACTATCCCATTTTTATATGTTATGATTCAATATGCTACATAACTTTTGATATCATCATGTCATGCCTTCTATACCATGTGCTAATGCTTTGTTCATATGGTTATTCCCTTACCAGGCTATTTAGCTCATCCCTTTGTTCATGTGTTCCCCAGGGTATTCTATAAAGATGTATGAGCACAATGGAAGTTAGAAGCTCAATTTTAAATTAAAAAAATAAATGTTTTATTTAGTTCCATTTTTTCAATTTTATTTATCTAGTCTTCCAAGATAGAAGACTTCACGATCCTTGGGTTGTACTTTGTTGTATAGTTATTCTTAAAATAATTTAATGTTATGTGCAAAAACCTAGGGTCTCTATAGTTGGTATTATAGGATGGTATATTTATTTTTAGAGATTACTAGTAGAGCACTTTATTAAGAACCTTATGGATGATACTAAGTATAAGAAACCACCCCTAAATTTTGGTAAGTATAGAGTAACTGGTTTATTAAGAAAATACATTATTATCTAGATACAAATAGGTAGAGGTGGCTCTAGCACAGATGTATCTAGGGGTATAACCTGAAAACACCACTTTTATCTAGACTCGAAGGGGAACTGGTGCACAACAATGAGCCTTGCATCACTCTAGTTTTAACACTCTCAGGAGATATGCTTTGGTAAATTTTTGAGATTAGTAAAAACCATTATTAAGGGAATAAAAAATCCCATAATAATATAAATTAAGAAATATATCAAGGATAACCTAGATTTAAACCTAGGTAATCACAATTTAGATATACTTCTTCTTTATAAGTTTATCCTCTTATGTTCAAAGATTCCTTTTTAAGATTAATTTCTATGTTTTTCATCCCTCTAAATGTATGATATTTTTCTTAGTTTATGGATGGAAATAGAAGAAAATGTGCCAACAATAAATGTGATAGGGAATGTGAAGATTTATCAAATTATATGGCTGATATGATGGGAACGGGTGCTCAAAACTTCATGCAAGTACTTGCTCAGCTGGTTCAAGTTATGAATAATAACTTGAATCATGTAGAACACCCTCCTACTGCAAAGAAAGGGAAAGTTTAAGCTGAATACTTCATGGGGAAAAGGCCATCGATGTTTAGTGGTTCTTCCAAAACCCTCCTCATAGAATAATGGATTACCTCCATCGAAAAGATATTTTATGTCCACCATGGTCTATCATTTTGATGGGGAAGCAGATTTGTGGTGGACACTATTAAAGAATAAAAAATTTGAGAAGGAAATTGATTCCATGGATTGGGATGAATTCATGAAAATGTTTTCAATAAATATTTTCCCTAAACCCTTCGTCTCAAGATGGAAAGAGAGTTCCTCAGACACAAGTAGATGGAAGATGAGTCCATCAGGGCATATGACACAAACATCCCAAGGCTTTCAATGTATGCCACTAGCTTTTCCTTGAACACTGAAAGCAAAGTGGATCATCTCACTAGAGGACTAAAGATGAGTTTATGAAAATCATTGGTGATTCGTGAATTTGACATTTATGAGGAGAATGTCCACTGTTCTCTCAAGGTTAAAATAGACATCAGAGACTCTTAGTGGTATCGTGGGCCCGATGAAAAGAAGAGGAAAATAGGATCTAATGTGGGTGGTCCCATAAATAAATTGGATGATCAAAATAAGATCGATCTTCTCACCTATAAAAAATATGGGAAGAATAATCTTGGGAACTATCTAAAGGTAACCAAGAATTGATTCAAACATGGAAATTTGGGACATCTAGCTAAAAATTTCCAAAGAGATAAGAAAAATCCCACTAATGTGAAAGAATAAATGGAGGTTCCGATAAATTCTCAGCTATTGGTACAATGATACAACTGCAAAAAATGGCAATTATGAAAACAATTATCCTAAGACAAGGGTTATCTGAGGAAATCAACAACAAACTCCATGGAAACAACGAAGGGCTTATGCTCTCACTACTGCTAAAGTGGATCTAGAAAACGATGTGGTGATAAGTATAATAGTTATTCATTCAAGAATTGTGAACATAATAATTTATTATGGTTCTACACATTCATTTATATCTTAAAATTTTAGTATAACTATTCAAGAACCACTTGAAAATTTAGAGGATAACTTAACTATGAGAACAACGAATGGGGAAATTATTGAATCCATGGTTTATAATTCCTCCCCAGTTAACATTTGTTGACTGAACCTCCCAAGAAAATCTCATCATACTTACTTTAGTAGAGTTTGATGCTATCTTTTCCTTGGATTGACCATCTTTATAAAAATCTAGCATCAACTGTAGGGAAAGGGAAATCACTCTTCACATCCTGAATCATCCACTAATTATTTACAAGTGTAACAAGGAAGATGAATATCCATTAGAATCATTGTATTATATATGGATATTAAATCTTTATGAGCAAGCATGTATAGATCTAATGATTGAGACAAAAGAGAGAATCATGCTTGAAGACATGCCCATCATGAGGGATTACACTAATAAATTCTTTGAAAAGTTTCCTGATCTTCCTCCTGATCAAGAGGTTAAGTTCTAAATTGAAATTATTTTGGGATCTCTACCTATATTAAAGACACCTTATAGAATGGTCACTGTAGAGATAGAGGAGCTGAAGAAGAAGTTATAGGAGAATGTGGATAAGGGTTTTATATACCTGAATGCTTCACCATGGGGTGAGAAAATCCTCTTTGTAAATAAGAATGATGGATCAATACACCTCTACATTGATTATCGTGAGCTCAATAAAATCACAATAAACAACAAGTATCCCCATCCACTGATAGATGAATTTTTCAATCAACTTCTTGGGGCTAGTTATTTCTTTAAGGTGGATCTTTGTTCGGGATATCACCAATTAAAAGTGTGCAGGGAGATATTATCCAGAATAGATTTCGAACGAGGTATGGACACTATGAGTTCACAGTGATGACCTTTGGACTCACTAATGCTCTAGATATTTTCATGGATTTAATGAATAGAGTCTTTAGATATTACCTTGACAAATTTGTGGTAGTATTTATTGATGATTTTTTGATATACCTAAAGAGAAAGGAGTAACATGAGGAGCATTTGAATAACATGTTAAAGACTTTGAAAAGAGATAATTTTTATGCAATGTATAGTAAATGTTAGTTCTGGATGGAGGAAGTTTCATTCTTCAGAAATGTTAACACCAATAAAGGGATATTTGTGGACCCTTATAAGACAATGGAAATTGAAGAGTGTCCCATGAAAACATCTCTAACAGAGATCTATAGATTTCTAGGTCTATCCAGGTATTATCAAAGATTTGTGAAGAGATTTTCATGATTGTTAAACCCAATAACCAAGATGACATGTAAGGGAGTAATGTTTGTCTAGAATCAGGAATGCGAAGACTATTTTAAGGATTTGAAAGAGAGGCTAATCACGACACCGATACTCACACTCCCAACAAGTGGAGAACTCTTCGTGGTTTAAAATGATTCTTCAAAGAAGGTATTAGGATGTGTTCTGATGAAAAATTATAAATTGATAGCCTATACTTCATGGCAGCTGAAAATCTATGAGAAAAAATCTGCTACGCATGATCTAGAGTTGGCGGCTGTGATATTTGAATTAAAAATCTGGCAGCATTATCTCTATGGGAAGAAGTGTGAGATATATATTGACTAAAAAAGTTTCAAATATATATTCACACAAAAGATCTCAATATAGGCCAGTGAAGATGAATAGAAATCATCAATGATTATGACTTCTCAATCCACTAGCATCCTGGTAAGGCGAATATGGTGGCAGATGCTATAAGTAGAAAGGATCATGCATCTTTATCAATGATGATAATTCAAAAGGACCCGATCTTATTATATTTGAAAATGATGGACATGGAAATCATTATGGGAGGAACATCATCAATCCTTTCTCAAATGATTTATCAACCATCCCTTATGAAGAAAATATAGGATTCTCCAAGAAAATATGGGGAAATTCTGATAAGGGTGGAAGCCATTTAAAATTGGGAATCCTCTGATTTCACGATTGATGAGGAATGAGTTGTATGATTTGGGTCATGATTATGTGTACCATCAGATTCAGAGATAAAGAAGGTGCTTTTGAATGATTCACATAGATCAACCTTCTCTATTCACCCAGAGAGCACCAATGTGTATCGAGATATTCAAGAGAACTTTTGGTGGGACAATATGAAGAAGGAGGTTGTTGAGCGTACATCAAAGTTCCCAGTATGTTAATAAGTGAAAGATAAAAGATAGAAGTCTAAGGGGTTTATGAAACCACTACTGATAACAACATAAAAGTGGTATAACATCACCATGGACATTGTCATTGGACTTCAACAAACAACTAGAGGAAACAATGCTCTATGGGTCATTATGGATCATCTTACAAAGACATATCAGTTTATTGCAATTATAGAGGACTTATCATTGGATCAACTTTCCTAGATATATATCAAAGAAGTGGTAAGGCTGCATCGATCAACACTATCTATTTTATCTGATAGAGATTCGAGATTCACCTCAATGTTCTGGAAAATTCTTCAACATGCTTTAAGAACTGAACCAAACTTCAATACAACCTATTATGCTCAAATTGATGGCCAATATGAGAACACTATTTAGAAACATTAATACATTTTGATAGAGTGTTATATGGACTTAAAAAGGAGTGTGGGACTAAAATGTTTCACTTGTTGAATTCTCCTACAACAATTGTTTCCACACGAGCATCTAAATGCCACCATATGAAGCCCTTTATAGAAAAAAGTGAAGAACATCAGCACGTTGGTATGAATTCGTTGAGCGCAAGCTGCTAGGACCTGAAATGGTAGATAAGGTGAGAACCATTTAGTATCACATCTAGGAATCCTAGAGTCGACAGAAGAGTTATGCAAAAATTCATCAATGTGACCTTGATTTTAGAGTTGGATACATGGTATTTCTATGCATATCTCTATGGAGGAAGGTTGTGAGGTTTGAGAATTAAGGAAAGCTAAGTCCCAGGAACATCAAACCCTTTGAGATTCTTGATCATGTCGGGGTTGTGGCCAATTGACTAGAACTTCCACTTACAATATCCAATTCATGCATGGTCTTTCATGTATCCCTCTTAAGAAATTATATACCAGATCCTTCACATGTAATCTCTTTAAGGTGGTACTATTGGAGAAATATCTTTCTTACGAGGAGAATCCAGTTAAGATCATGGACTATAGAGATAAAGTTCTACATAATAAGACTACTCACATGATCAAAGTACTATGGTAGAACCATAAGTATGAAGAGGAAACATGGGAACTGGAGGAAGTGATGATGGAAAAGTACCCACACTTGTTTATGGTTTAAGATGTACAACGAAATTTCGAGGGAAAAAATTTATAAGGGGGGAATAATGTAATGACCCAATGTTTGGTCAATGGAAATTCTATTCTTATAATTATGTCATATAATTACATAAAATCAAAAGCCAATTAACTTTTAGGTACTATGTGACCTTTAAACATAATATTGTCACCTCTGTGATTTGAATTTTGAAAATCTAATATACACGGTTGCAATCAGTAAGATGTTTCGAGTCTGATAAGAAAAATTTAATTTTTATTAAATAGTAAAATACCCATATGAATAATAATATTACACTTATGAATAGTAAATCAACCAAAAAATAGTATCCTCACCCATGAATGTATAGACTAAATTTAGGTATCCTATATGTGATAATATAACCATAGTAAAAGTATTGGTATTTTTGTAAGTCATAAATAAATAATTAAAATTAATAAATTAATTTAAAATAAAATATATTTTCATTAATAGTGTTCATAAATTAACAATTTTATGTCTTCTAGTTTTAATATAATTTCATAAGACCTTACGTAATTTTTGAAAGCATTATAAAATTAGTTATAGTTTCAAAATCTGTATTTTTCAAGTAAATTATGATTTTAATTAAAAATTAAATTAATTATATTTAAAAATTATTTTTGAAAAAAGGTGTTCATTTTTTTTGATTCTACACATTGAAAAATTGTTGGGGTGAATTTTTGAAGAATTTTCTAAAATTGTTAATTTTTTTTATGAATAGTAAAATATGATAATTCACAATATATGCTAAAACATAAATTTATGCATCATGCATAAGTCATGAATGATTTAAATGGCCATAGGTTAGAATTAACATGCAAATATTACGGTTTTTGGTCACACGATTCATTACTATTACTTCTATTATGGAAAAATAATAAACTAATGATTAAAATATTTAGAAAACCCTCCTCCTCTCCACTATAAAACCACCCACACTCCCGTCTTCTCTTCCCTCCTATAAAAACTTATTACTTCCCTAAATCCTTCCCAAACCCCTCACCAAGCTACTCCCCCACGTCCATCAGCCCTTGGTCTCCTCGAAATACCATATCCTCTCCCCTTAAGAGGCTCTCAATGAATATTGGGTCAAGAGGTAAATTCCTCTTCTTTTCTTTCATTTTCTTTTCAAGTTCATTTTTTTATTTTCTATCCTTACCTCACCACATCCAAATGTTATGAAAACTATAGTACCTTACATGTAGTATAATTTTTATGATAATGGAATAAGTTATTATCATCTCTCCTTTACTCTTCTTTTATAATAGTAGTAAAGACACCATCTGAGATATGTTAATTTACCACATTCAAGGATGATGGTTATTAAATTTCTATTACCATATTTAATTAGGTTCATGAAACAATTTTTATGGTTGAATAAGAATATTAAATATGTATTTTATCTTATGTGGTTTTTTGGAATCCTTTTTCACACATGATGTAAAATAAAAATACAAAAAAAGTTAATTATGAACAAAATCTCCAAATTAATTCAAGCGTTTTAAATTAATGTTTTATATAATGAGTCAACTACACTCTATGTAAAAAAATTAAATTTACAACCATATAACCATAAGGATTTTCAATAATAAAATATTACTCCAATTCTAGACATCCATCCCCATTTTACATGATTCTCTGTTCATAAAAATAAGTAAACCAGTCATTAAAACCAAGGAACCAAACAAACCCGGAGAATAAAATTGAACCACATAACCAATCAAAATGGTTATAAATGAAATTAAAAATGTTTTAATAAATATTTTACATCTAGAAGTGGTTATTTAATTATGAATTAATGAAACTAGTTTTACTATTCAGGCCATTAATATCAAGTGGTGAACACCCCCAGACTTAATGTATGAGATCCTCTCTATTTCACTTTTATTCATAAATATCCTATATGTTATACCCTTTTATGTGTAATCCCTAATGATGGGGTATGATTTTTCACCTCCCCCATATTTTCCTCATGATGATAAACCATTTTATCTCTCATTATACCCTCTTAATTACACTTGATACCATGTCAATAATCTGTAAGGGATTCTACCTGAACCTCCTTTGTTCCTTTTGGTTGCCTTATCTTTTTTTACCAAAATTAAGTTAACTTATCTTTCTATGTGAATATTATAAATGTTTTTTACATTTACCCAATTCATTTTTCAATACCCTTTCATCAAGATCTCTCGGGAATATACATGTTTTTAAGTGATTCCATCCTCAATACTTCCTGATAAGCAAACCTATTTTAAGGGAACTTTTTGAATTTTTACCCGTCATCACATACACTATATCATATGTTTTTAAGCCACTATTTTTTTTTATAAAATTAGTCTTTTTATTATAGAAATATTATTGGTTCACTTCTGGTTTTATGTACAACATTATTCCCTTTTCTATTTTAAAATCTCTTCAGTATTTTCCTTAAAACCCTACTAAAATGTTTTAATGCTGAAATTTCTTAAATAATATTCTTAAATGTTGTCACTTATGTTTGAAATAACTTACCATGAATTATGCCTATTTTAACTTATGAATTTCCATTTCTATTCTAATTCATTTCTTTCATGGACACTTTTATGATACATCCATTTGTTGTACTTTATGACATGATTGTGGTACCCAATTCCTTCCATGGGTAACCCTTATGTTTATATAAGATGGATTATGTATGATTATTTATATGGGAAACATATTCATGAAATGTTAATATGGGCATTCCTATATATTTCTCCAATGAATTAGGTAAAGTCGAGTCTCAAGAGACATTATGTGTGATGATCTTGGCGGTTAGACTTGGCTTATGCTACCAGTTGCGATGGCCTTGGCGGTTAGTATTGGCTTGTGCTACCATGTGCAATGGTCTTGTAGGTTTGCCTTGAATCATGATAAAGTATTTTTTTATGTTTTTTCCACATTATTTCGACTCCATTTTTCTATTATTCCATGTTTATATATTATGATTCTATATGTTACATTCCTGTTTATATCATCATGTCATGCGTTCTATCCCATGTGCTAATACTTTGTTATTTTGGTTATTCCCTTACTAGGATATTTATCTCATGAATTTGTTCACGTGGTCCCTATGATACTTTATTAATATGTACTATCACAATGGAAGTTAAAATATCAATTTAAATATTAAAAAATTAAATGTTTTATTTAGTTCCATGTTTTCAGTTTTCTGTACCTAGTCTTCCAAGACACTAGACTTCACGATCGTTACCTCATACTATGATGTATAATTATGATTAAAATCATGTAATTTTATGTTTAAATGGATAGGTTATCTATACCTAGCATACTAGAAGCCTAATTTTTGACATACAGAAAACCTAAGAAGGATTTTAGTGCAAACCTAAGGAGTTTACCCGAAGAAGAGTCAATGTTATTCAATGATCTTATTTGTTTATTAACCTCCACTAATTATTATGAAACCAAGATGATATAATAACCACATTATATTACATATTAATAGATTTTTTTTGGTTAAGGTCATGAATTATATCCATCTACACTTCCATCAATTGAGTTACAAAATCATCATTTATTTGTACGACGAAGTACTTCCTCGCGAATAGAGGTCATTATTTTTTCCATTACCAACTCTCATTGTTTGAAATGAAGATGGATATAAATTATATAAATTTTATTTATAAAAAAATAATACCTATTTATCCATCATATAATATATTACTTTCTACTTTTTATTCCATATGGGATATGATAATGTTGCTCATGTGTATGACGGACTACCACCTCATGAAGTGATGTAATTAATTTTTCACTAACACTTTACATTGAAGATAATAAGGATAAATAAATATGATATAAAAGAAATAATTATGAAATTAATTATTTACTTATCATTATTAAAATATATTATATCATTTTATTTACTACCTTTTCACTCATCGAAATATGATATTGTCATTGATGTATGTGTTGACTACCATCTTCACAAAGCGATCTGACTCTCTTTTAATCACTGGGCCACATGGATGAAATGTATAAGTATATTTAAAGGAGAAAATAAGTTATTTATGATATTATTATAATTATATAAATATATGATATTATGTACCTACTTTCTATAAGATTCTTTGAAAAATGGAAATGTTACTCATGTGTACATACAACCAACTATCTCCATGAGCGTAAAAAACTTCATTTCTCAAAACCACATTTCATAATTGTTCTTAAAAGAATAATTTATATATACATTTTATAATTATTTAATGATTATTATTATAGATATGATGGAAATAAGATTAAATTAATAGGACCATAAATAACAAATCAAAACATATACGGAAAAAAGTTTTTATTATCTTAAACATATCATGGAATTATTAACAAATAGGTAATAAAAGGACATAAAGTAAATAATATAAGGTATGATATATGTAATTATGATTCTTTAATATATTAATTATAAACTTATTTTTATTATATAGGATATTATAATGATTTCAAATGATTTTGAGATTTACGATAAGGGATTTTGACTCACTTTTATTTTCTTCTAGAAAAAATCCATAGTCACCACATGTTTCTTTTACACAGTGTATATACTTCCCATGAGTAGATTTTATAATGATTATAATTAAAATTATTGGTTTTTACATATCCATTTTAGGATTTCTCATTCATGGGGCTTACGATTCAAAATTTTCCAAATCAGTAATGGATTTTTGTCTCAATTTTATTTCATTGAGACATATGATTTTGTTATGCACCTATCTTCTCAAAAAAATGTATAAAAATACCCTTTGATATATAATATCATGAATTTATTTATCCTTGTGATATTTTAATTTTAATTTAATGATAATCCTTTATGGGGATTATTCTTTAATGTTACTAAAGTGGTTAAATTGTTTGATGGAATCTCATAGTTTATCAGGATGGTTTATGATTTTATTTCTTATGAACTAATATTATGATCCATTTCTCAAAAAACTAGTTACTATTATTCTATAATAGATATTTCATTAGTATACATCCATTCCTATCATTTTCCAATATTTATGTACTCGAGAGTTAAAAATGAACACTTTCAAGAAAAAAAATATTTTCAGTCGAAAGACCCTTTTCTTCAAAAACCTTATTTTCTGAAAAATATATCAAAAATATTTTAAATATTTTAAAAATTATTTATTATATACATTTTTATCCATTTTTTACTTTTCATAAAAATAATTAAATTAATCTTCATGTTGTTTTAAAAATAACTCATTTTGTTTTCATTGAAAATGTAGAATCGGTCTTTGTTTTGACATGTACGACATGAATGGAATTTCCCCCCATCATGGCCATTATTTTCTTTGAATATTCCTTTATAATATTTCACGTTTAAGGTCAAATAATAGTATTTAAAAAAAATATATGTTTAAAAAGTTTTCTTTATATTTAAAATTTTGTTATTCCTCAAGAAATGTTTTAAATCATTTTGGAAAGATTACATTATAATTTTTCAAAGTTATTTTCAAAGAAATCAATTTTGAAAATGTTTCAAGTTTTAAATAGTGTTTTTAAAATTTGAAAGGATATTTTACTCAAGAAATGTCCCATGTAATATTTAAGAATCATTTTCTATTTAATTTTACACTTGTTATTGTAACCTATTCTTTACTAGGGATATGATCCAATGATACCATTATTATTCCTTCTCTAAATGGTTTATATTTGTGATCAAAATATTTTTATAAAATCCATTTCAAATACATGGGTTATAACATGATAAAATTCTTATGAAACCCACTACTTTTTTCATGGGTTATGCGTTGATGAAATTATGAAATGATTGTAAAACCTATTTATTTCACATGGGTTATGTTATGAGAAAATGTTTATGAACCCCATTTCATTACATGGTTAGGATATGATTAATTTTTTATGATCTTGAGTAATATTGATGTATTATTTTCATTATATAAAGGTGGTTAAGTTATAACCAAGGATGGTGGATATGTTATAACCAAGACAACTGAGACCTATAGACCCCCCTATTTCATTAGGTAATAATTAATGTTATTTGATCTCAATGGGTAAGTGACGAGATATACCAAGCCCAAAATAGAGTACATAGTAT
The DNA here is from genome assembly GCA_963277665.1 of Viscum album. Lineage (NCBI taxonomy): Eukaryota > Viridiplantae > Streptophyta > Magnoliopsida > Santalales > Viscaceae > Viscum > Viscum album. Next base: position 818,174,140 of record OY728134.1, read on the forward strand.
GATATACCAAGATCTAAGTAGGGTACACTGGAGGTCATCCCAAGAATGAAGTATGTATATGGGTGGTTAGCCCAAGACTAACATGTTTTTAATGTCTTAGGGTCTCCTTGTTAAAAGAATTTTTATTCTCCTGTATACCCCCACAAATAGTTGTATTATGATAATTTTATGCTCTCATGGATCATGTTATTTGATTCCCTAATGATTAATGTCTTATAAATTTATAATATTTATGAAATCATTCAATATTATGATTTTTGATATATAGGTTATGGTTTTGAAATGTAATTTTTATATTCTCATACCCTTATGTACATGTTATTCTTACGTATCTCCTTTTTCTACCCTTACTGAGAAGCTGATCAAACCGTTTTTTATATTACCTTTCCCAAAGTTATGAATAATGGTTTTAGTTAGGCTATATTTTTTAAGATTAATAAAGGCAATTATCTTTATGGGAGACATTTAAAATCTTTCATGAATTAATAATATTATGTTCCATATTTCCAAATGCACTAAACAATTATGGTCCTCTATCCTGTGTTTGTGTAATGTAATGAATATTCATATAAAAATATGTAATATCCATGTATAATAATCCTATTTTGTTATATTTTTGACCTTCTTTTAAGGTGTATGCAGTGCACACTCATTAAATTACATGGGTTTTGATTCTTGTTTTCATGGGTTACATATGAAAACTCTATGAGGTTAAATCCCTGATCCTCTTTGGATGGCAATAAACTACAGATATCCTAGATTTCATCCATATAACAAAATAATAATTAATTTATAAGAAAAATATATATTTAGAGATTCATAATAAAAACATGGTCTCAATCACCTCAATGAAATAGGGGTAACCGGTCCTAAAAAATTATTTGGGAAGGATTCATGAATATATATTAAATAGATAAGAGAATTATAGAGTAGAAAATAATACCCATAAAATGTGTTTTGTGTGACCAAAATCCAATACCCTCATCCAATGCATTTTATAAGATATCATTGCTAAATTCCCAGTGACGACCTGCCTTTAGAAATCATGAATGTGTTGACTAAAATGAGTGTAGTCATGAAATCTGTCAAAGTTTACTTCCAAAAGAATGGTTTACCCATTGTGAATCCTCATACAATGTCAATCCTGTTATATATAAAAATAGTCCAAGTTTACATCCTTTATGATAAGGTGTTCGATCAACCATGTACTCTTAATTGTGACGATACACTGATGAGCGTAGTATTTTTATTCCTCTCCTTGAAATTCATGACTTCTTATAATCCAAATGTATTTAGGAAATTCTAAAAAGAATTCCAAAATCACTGGTAAAATTGGTAATACTTGTAGTAAACCCCAATCCATAATGCACAACCAACAAAAATTCCAAATATATGCCTAGAATTCCATGGTAACCATGGCCTCATGGATTGAATGTAAACTATCATCAATGTACCACCTATAGTGCTAGATGGTGAACACCCTAGTAAGGTGATATCATTACAATGGATCCATCACAACACTATAATTAGTTCAATAATTTTTCAGAGTATGAATCCCTATAGGACATCCTTTCAACAATGGGTTGTGAGGAATCAAGTGTCATCCATCACCACACCCAAAATGTTTTGGGATCCTACCACCATAGGGTAGGAAACCATTTATTCCCTAGCTTAGGTAGGAGGAGTATAAAGTCCACCACATGTATGAAACCACCCAAGGATTTCCCAATGGGGATTTAATCCAACATGGACATCATCACCATTATTTGACCCCAATTATACAACAAAATATTTATAAAATTGTGCTTAAATCGACCATCCAAATTCAGGTGTCCAAAAGGATAGCCCCCGAGGAGCATCCTATCAATACAACACTAAAAGAGGTCTATGTACTTTCGAATTTTAACATATCTAGGTTCCATAATCATATCCATATAGTTTCATAGGTCTAGTACCTTATCAAGACTATCCAGATTCTTTAGACTGCATTCCTATTAGTCTCGATCATGTTAGAATCCCATGGAAAACATAACCCATAGGGTTGGGAGAATTTTACCAATTTTAAACCTAAAATCATCTGTTGTATAATCTATTAGGTAGTAACATGACCATATCAGTGATATTCATCCATCAATAAAATCAATGTTTCCTACTATATATTTCACTTAAATGAATTTCATCTCTGTTAGACCATTTTTGACGCAAACCTTGATACTATAGAGTAGAAGATAAATGTGGCTACATTAAATACCAACCTATCACCCAAATATGGTGAAGTTGTCTCATCTGAATACAATATTTCTGAGCTTAGTGCCAGAATAGTAGATATTTATTAGTTCAATGCTATGTTTCTTTGGGAAGAAAATCCATTGAATACATGCACTAGATTGGAGATTTTATTTATCTTTTAATTGATCTTATTTAATGTGAAAAGGATTTTCAACCCATATTAGAAGAATTATTCCACCCCATTAAACTACTATTGAAAAAATTAGTCTATTCTATTACAATTTTGACTAATTATAAAGTGTTCTCACCACTAGGAATACATCAACTAATATTATATAAAAATAATCAAAGGTTTACCCAGATTGTGATGTTCTAGTAATTACTAGATTCCATTATTTCCCAAATGGATTCTCCAAAAGGCTGATATTAAGTGGTGAAACCATAGAAGAATCCATATCTTAAGATGGTGGATTCGAATCCTCCACTCCCAACTTTAGGAACCTAAATTTTTAAACATTCAATAGAATGGGAGATACTGAGAATATCATTGGATACTTTTCTTCTAATTATAGTCCAATGTTGGTATCCCCAAAATAATAAGTTTTTACCAATCTCAAATACTTTGTGCAGACCTTGGGATGCCACATATTTCTATTTTATAATAACCTCATATTTGGGTCCATATCAAGATGGGAAGATCTTTTTCAGTAATCCCCATTCCAATTATACTCTACAATGAATAAAATGACCATCAATGACCTATCCAATTGAAATATGTTGAAAAATTTGAGTCACGTATTTCATTAAAATGTGAAAGGGTCTAAAACATTACATGAAAACACAACGTCCCTAGGAATAGTTACTAAAGATATATATGGAAACCTGCATGATAAGTCATCCACTATGATTCTTATGTTTAATTACCCTGTTGTTTTATTAGAGTTTTTGTATATATAATAATGTATAAGAAGATGATATTCATAGAACTAAAAAAATATATTATCAATAAACACCATCACTAATATGAAATCAATAGAAAGAGGAAGTATTTTCTATCACCCCAGAACTAAAAAGGATGATGTTTCCTAACCTTGAAAGCATGAAGGATATAATTTATTCATTCCATAATGATCCGGTTCTTCAGTAAATCCATTTTTCAATAGAATTTATCACGTTTATGGTTCCATAAATCCAGAATACGGATGAAGCAAGGAGGGATGACAATCAAAACTATTGTCTTTACAATTATTTAATAGGACACATAATCCAAGAATTCTTCATCATGAAATATACAATATAGAGGATAATATAATATTTTCAGGTGTCATTGGATAACCCTACTTTACATTGGGAATATGTTTCAACCATCTTCCCTAAATAAATAAAATAATTCTCATGAGTGTAATGAAATTAAATATTAAAAATGAAATTCCATTTATGACTAAATTAAATTATATATTAAAGAATATGGTTATGGAAAACACATATGATTCATTAGTTATATCCTATATAATTTAAAAGATTATTAATAAACAAATTCTTTGATTATACATCATTTTATTTGTGATCATATGGTTAGTTAATAATAAGGTTCATGATAAATTTCTATTGACATAGAAAAAAAGTGATGTCCTCAACCTATACAATTGTACACTATGAAGCCCGATTATCGTAGAACCCAAGGGAGAACGCATATATGGTATTTTATATTGACTAAGACCAATATGATATTCAACAACTAAATCTTGATCAAAACTATTTAGAGGATATGTTCATGCTCATCAATACCATAACCCAACCGATGTTCATCGAACCACCCCATGATAATCTCATCATTAAAAACCTTACCCTTTGATAGTTCGCTAGTATAATAAGGATTTATGTATCTCAAATCTAATAGTATGAATATGTATATTTAATTTTCAGTAAAATAAATATTATATTTATTCTTTATTTTTTTACTTCAAAAATAATTAAAAAATAATTATTTTAAAAAAATAGATTTGGATACAAGAAAACAAAACATTCATTTTTTAGTAATATAAAATTTCAATTATGGAATTATTTTAGATGAAGTAATGAATTAAATTATATTTTAATTAAATAATATTATTAAATATTATAAACTAAATATTATTAATAATATAATTTTACTAAGTGGAAATGTAATTTTTCTAAGGGCCAGAAAACTGTAATTGTCAATAAAACAAATATTTTTCAATAAACATGGATTTTAATTTAAAATTTTAATTTATCATATTTATATAATTATTTTAATTAATTAAAAATAATTTTTTGAATTGTCACTTTAAAATTAGCAAATTATTAATTTTTCAAAAAAATTGAAACATTTGAATTCTTTGGTAAATATTAAATGTGGTATAAATATAGGTTATGTATTATGACATCATAATGAACCAAAAGTGGTGTAATATATTCCATAAAAGGTATTTATGACCAAATATATGTTTCAAATTTAAAATAATTTGTTTTTTAGTTTAATTGATTATCTTTTTATACCCTTTAGTAATCCTCCAAAACCAATATTATATATTTAGGTTTTAAAAACATTTTTTTGACAACATGACTCACTTCCACATCAACGAGGGTATTTTTTATTGTTTATAAAACATGGAATTATAAAATAATTAAAACCACTAATATTTTTTATAAACCTTGGTAAATATTAATATAAGGATTTTTGTTTTGATTACTTTTTTATATAGAGTCCAAAATGAAAATTTGGAAAATTATAAAGAACTCCCCTCCATTTCCCTATTTAAAACCACCCTAGATCTCATTAATATTAACTAAAAACCATTGAGGGTTGACTATAATATTTAATTTAATATCCATTTTCCTCCCAATGTTTCCATGTTCCCTCATGAATCTCCTCCCAATATTATAGAATCACCCTCTCAAGGTAAGGGATCCTCTATTTATCCTCTTTATTCAAGAACATTTTTTATGTATTGCATTTTTTCTTCCAATTTATATTAATGGAATATGATTTTAAACATCCCAATTTTTACCCCTATGATATAAAAGTGATTATATACCCCATTATCTCTCATTAATTCCTCCCATGATTCATTTTTCACCCATGTTATGCGGTTAAAATTATAATGTGGTTTTTCCATGGCATACTTTTATCCAAGAACCCATTTTACCTTATTAATTTTAATTATAAATTGCTCAAGATAGATTATTTTCATACATATCTCTATTACAAACCTTAATATTTCCAAATTATGATATACCTCTTTTACCCTCATTGATCTATCTAATGATTCATTAGGTATATGCTGCTAAAATTATCCCATGATTTTTCCACGCCAAACCTTTGAATTGTGAATACTATAACCATTTAAACTCAAGGGTATTCACCTAGAAATACCTATCCTTATATATTTTGGGACTTACATATATTTATTACACACTCCTTAATCAAGGAATTTAATGTGATGAAATATGATCCTATTTTTTATGAACTATGTGGCATACTTATACATGTTCATGATATGAAAGTGATAGGTGTTACCAGAATTATATAGTGTTCCAATGAATTGAGTAGTTTTTTAGTCTCATCATAATTAATATATTAGATTAGTGATTACACCTAATCCCTTATGGTACTTTTTACACCATTTTATGATGTCTTATTGGTAAACCTTATCCTATGTTTATGATGTCATGTTTAATGTTGTTTCCACATTCCCATGTTGCCTTCATGTTATCATTATATGTCATGCTTCGATGTTCATGTTTATAATTATTTCCAATTTTATGTCCTACTGAAATTTATATTGACTAACATGAAATAATTTATTCATTCCATTCTTCTTCATTCCTCTACCAGGCTTTATAGTTTACCCATTTCTTATGATTGTCCTCAGGTTATCTCATGATGTTTTAAAAGGACAATGTAATTTTAGAATCATTTCAAGGAATTTTTCAACAATGTTATTCTATACATGTATCCAATTAATGTGATATGTACCTAATATACCAAATACACTATTATTCTCAATGTTTTGGGTTTTACTAAGTGTGATTATATGTTATAAATCATGAAATAATGTGTATTAAATACAAGGGGTTTCTAAGTTAATATCAAAGGAAAATCTAGTTTTTAATTGGGATTAAGATTATAAAACATTAGAGAACTCCTTAGAGATAATACTAAAAATAGTAAGACAACCCTAAATTTTGGAAAAGTATAGAGTAATTGGTTTCCAAGAAAATAAAGCCATGTTTGGATACTACATGAGTATGTTTCTTCTACACAGATGTACTTAGGTATAAAAACCATGAAAACACCGTCTTGATCTAGACTCCATCAAGAATCAGTCCATCATAATGAGACTTGATACACACCGTGTTTGAAACTCCTAAGGTATATTATTTGGTAAATTTATAATAATATTATGAACCACTATTAAGGGAACAGAACTTACCATAATATTTTATATTAAGAAATAAATAATGGATAAAATATATTGATGTGATAAAAGGAATAGGTTAAGGAATTTATGTTTTTTATGAGTTATCCCTTGAATTTTTACAGTCTCTCTTTTATGTGTTTAATAATTCAAAATTTATTATCCATAATTTTTCATTTATTATTGTCAATGGATAGAAATATAAGGAATCAAGGCAATAACCAATTTAATGGGAAATGTGTTGAATTTCTAAATGGGAGTCATAACATGATGGGGGAAAAATTAAGATATCTTGTTATTATGCAAAAAAAAAACTAAAAAAAATTAGGACAAAAAATTGGAACATAGTTAAATGTCTAAAGACCCCAAATAATAAGTGGATGGTCACTCAAGGAAGATCATATGATAAAGGTGATAAAGGAAAGAAGACCTAATTTCCTTTGTGAAAAAATTTGTAAATAAAGACTAAGAGAAATGTCACATAGTAACTAGGATATTTTTTTAGTGTGGAGAAAACTTTCATAAAGTATCCAAATTCAAAGAAAAAATGAATAAAATTATGAATACAAATAATGTTCAATCTATAGTACCATATTTAATTCTATTTCATAAAGAGAATTTGGTCATTATCCAAGGCAATAACTTATTCCATGGGATAAAAAATATGATGATCACCAATAATCTCCAAAGACAAGGGAAACATTAAAGTCTTATGTTGAGAATTATCATGATGAATGATGTACATGTAACCTCTAATCCATAATTATGTAATTATTTTTTATATAAATTAATTCCATCTTATTATATCTTTTATGTTTTTTTAGAACATCAAGTCACTACCCCAAATTATTTGATATCATTTGGAAACATTCTAGGATTTTCATATCACAAGTTGATGTTTTTGGTAATTATATTATCTAAAAATATTAAAATTATATCTTTACCATAATTTGTAACATTTAGGAATTTTGATTGGATTTCCTTATATAGATTTAACATAAATTGATGAGAGAATTAAATCACCCTTTATATTGTGAATCATCCTATGATTCTATAAAATTACAATGAGGATGATGAATCTTCTATAGTACCAACATCTCAAGAATGGATATTATTTCCTTGGGATAATGTGTATCAAGATCGAATAATTAAGACTAAGGAAAAGGTCTTCCATGAAGACATTCCCATTGTGAGGGAATGTGTTGATGTTTTTACATTAGAATTTTATAGTCTTCCTCTTAGTCAAGAGGTTGAATTTTTAATCAGTCTTATACATAGTGCCTTCCAAATATCGAATAATCATTATATAATGGTTTATTTTGAACATGATTAATTGAAGAAAAAACTACAAGAGAATCTGGATAAGGGATTTATATACCCAAGTGATTCACCTTGGGTTGTACCAGTCCTCTTTATTAAAAAGTCAGATAGGTTAACTCTCCTTTGTATTGATTATTGTAAGCTCAAAAACATCATGATAAAGAAAAATTATAATCATCCATGGATTTGTGACTTATTCAATCATCTATGTGGATCCCCTTATTTCTATAAGATAAATCATCGATTGGAATATTACAATATAATGGAGAAGAATGAGGATATCCCTAAGAATAAATTTCATACAAGGTATAGAAACTATGAGTTCATAGTGATTGTATTTGGAATCACTAATTCCCCATAAATATTTATGGATTTAGTGAATAGATTCTTTAGGGATTACCTCAAAAAATTGGCAGTCTCTGTTGATGATATTCTTATCTACTCCAAAATCCAGGAGGAACATGAGGAGAATTTTAATATTTTACTAGGGACGTTTTGGAAAGAAAACATGTATTAAAATATAGAAAATTTGAGTTATGGATGGAGAAAGTGACATTACTAGGGCATGTTATCACTCGAAAAGTAATATATGTAGATCCTTAAAAAAAGATACAATTGAAGGATAGCCAAACCAACCTCTATGATGTAATTATTTAGTTTCCATGGATTATCTAGTTATTATTTTTTATTTGTGGAAAAAATAGCATGATTTTTTTTCACCCTAACCAAGATAATTAAAAAGGACTCAAGTTTTTATCTAATTATAAATTTGAATAATGTTTTAAAGAGAAGATGAAGAGATAAATTATTATACCTGTACTCACATTACCCACCACTGGGGATGATTTTTTGTTCTAAAGTGATGAATCTAAAAATGGATTGTGTTGTGTGATCATAAAAATGACAAAGTTATAGTTTATTCCACTCACTAACTAATGATCCTTAAGCAAAACTACCCAAATCATGATCTAGAGGTGGATATAGTGATCTTTGTGTTAAATATTTTGTGACATTATCTCTATTGTGAGAAATGTTATATATATATATATAGACCATAAAATCCCCATGTATATATTAACAAAAATATCTTAATATGAACCAATGTAAGTGGTTGGAGGTGATCAAGGATTAAAATCGTTTAATATACTACCATCCTATGAAAGGAAAAAATGTGGTAGATGCTCTAAGTAGAAAGGATCTCTCAGATATAAAAATTTTGAGGATTTTAAGGGATACAATATTATTGGACAAGGAAAGTATGGATATAGGAATAATAAAAATATTCTCATAGAAAATTTTTCAAATAACCCATAAAATCTATATTCGTGAGATAATTAAAGAGGCTTATAAATATGATGAGTTTCTGGAGAAGAAGGTAGAAAATATTCATAATTTGAACATTGATGAAGATAAAGTTATACAGTTTGAAAATTAGATATGTATCCCATTAAATCAATAACTGAAGTGGGAACTTCTAGATTATGTGCATAGATCATCCTTATTAATTTATTTAGGAAGCACTATGATGTATATATATTTTGAAAAAAAATTGGTCGAGATAACATGAAGAGATATATTTCAGAGTTTGCATCTCAATCCTTTGAATGACATGAATTCAAGGATAAATGACATATTTATAAGGGTATGATGAAACCATTTTCATTAAAAATATGGAAATGGGAAGAAATAACCCTTAGTTTCATCATAGGACTCCCCAAGACACTTAAATGTAATATTTACATCTGGGTGGTAGTTAATCACCTTTTTTATCAAGTAGTATTTCTCTCTTGACCAAATTTACAATATATACATAAGAAAATTTCTAAGATTTATTGGAGAACTTATTTATAATGTATCTGATTGAGATTCAAGTTTTACCTCAATGGTTTAGATAATCCTTTGGACAAAATTCAATACATAGTTTTTATTTATCACTCTTATCACCCTCAGATAGATGGCCAGTCTAGATGGACCATTCAATGTTAAAAGATATGATGACATCATGTTCAATTGATTTCCAATGATGTTGGGATTAACATAGTACCCTATTGGATATATCATATGAAAATATTTTCCATTATAGGATTAAAATTAAACCTTATGAGACACTATATGAGATGTGGCATTAGACTTCAACATATTGGGATGAAGTTAGAGAGAGGAAGATGATTGAAACAGATCTTATCTATGAGATTAAAGAAAATTTTAAAACTATTCAATGTCATATGAGATCTATAGAATGTTAATAGAAAATCAATGCAAACAATCATTGATGAGATCTAAAGTTTGAGGTTTGAGATAAATTATTCCTTCATATATTTCCATGGAATAAATCCAAAAGGTTTGGGAATAAGGGAAGGATTATCCCCAGAAACTTCAGCCACTTTGAAATCCTCAATCACATTAGATATATTGCATATCGACTATCACTCCCACATAAGTTATAGGAAGTACATAATGTGTTCCATGTATTCCTCTTGATAAACTATATACCAAACCCCTGACATGTACTAAATCCATAGGTGGTACTATTTTAGAATAATCTTTCATATTTTGAGTAGTTGGTGAAGATATTATATCCTTGAGAAAAATCTCTATGAAATAATGAAAATCACATTTTCAAAGTATTATATTGGAACCAAAAACATGAGGATGAAAAATTGGAACTAGAAAAGGTTATTAAATAGAATTAACCACATATATTTTATTTTTTGAAATGAAAATTTCAATGTGGAAATTTCTGAAATAGAAATTAATGCCCAATATCAACTTCTAAAAATGAAATTTGATTTATAACTAATTTAAATGCCCTATTATGTTATATGGTTATATAAAATGAACGTTCTTCATTATTTATATTTTATCACAATCAAAATACTAATATGAATCATAACAATTGATAATATATCAGTTAAAAAGTGAACATATTATTAGTATGTATTAATGATTATAATAAAGTCCTATTGACATAGAGAAAATATGTGATAGCCTCGTTCAATAGGATACTACCCTATGAATCCCATTTATCATGGATTTCAAGGGAGATAACATCTATGAGATTTTTCCATGACCAATCCCAAACTAAAATTCAAAATCTAAATCCTAACAAAAACCATTTTTTGAGAATTTCAAGCTCATCGATATCATGACCCAAACAATGTTCGTCAAACCACCCCATGAGAATCTCATCACCACATACCATACCCTTTGGAATTTACTGATGTAATAAGGGTTTATGTATCTCAAATCTAATAGTATTAATATTTTTATTTTATTTTCAATAAAATAATGATTATATTTACTTCTTGTTTTTTATTACTTTATTATGAAATGGTTTTGATAAAAAAATTATATTGGATTCGATAAAACATAAATTGTATTTTCAAATAATATATAATTTAAATTAAGACATACCTTTTGATTAATTAATGAATTAAATGATATTTTAAATAAAATAGTGTTCTTAAATATTATATAATAAATATAAATGATAATATAATTTTATGAAGTGAAAATGTACTTTTTATAAGGGTCAAACAACTCTTATTGTAAAAAAATCATTTTTTTCAAAAAATGGGGGTTTTAATTTAAAATTAACATCTCTCATCTTTATAGAGTTATTTTTATAAAATAAAAATCATTTTATGAAATCATATTATCACAATTATCCAATAGTGAATTTTTCTTAATTTTCTAAGATAGTCCGATTTTCAAGTAAAAACTAAATATCGAATAAATATACAGTATGTGTTATGGAATCATAATGAGAAAAAAGTGATCAAATATGTGAGAAAAAAGGTAAAATAGACCAAATCTATATTTCTACTTTAAAATAATGTTTTTTGATTATATTTAATTAATTTTATTAACCCTTTATGAATCCAAGAAAACCTAATTTAAATTTTAAGGTCTAAAATAAATTTATTATGAACATGTCTCACTTTTATATCCCCAAATGTAATATTTTATTTTTATCGACTCATGGACTTATAAATTAAATATAACCTCTAATATTAGCTATAAACCAAGGTAATTATTGTGTGTAACAACCCGGTGTTAACATATATGGGAATTGCATCATTTTTGAAGAATATTTATCACATTACACAAGCACGTGCCCAGAGAATATACGGAATACTCATAAACATAGAAAATAATTTCCATGTTGTACAAGGTTCACTTAAAAGGTGATAATAGTGGATATATTCCTTTATTATACAGATTTCACTCCCAGTTCCAGCCATGTATTATTGTATAGAGTTCACTCTTCATTTCATCCATGTATTACCGTATCAGGTTCTCTACCCATTACAGACATGTCTATTTCATGAGATATATAAATTATTACCCAATAAATTGTAGGAGGATATATGTCCCACTCATCATAATCCATGAAAATAAATGGGTATTATTAACATTTCATCCAATCGTAACCTATGGAAAAAATATAAATTTCATAATAATTTCATCCTGAATAACCCACGAAAATAAGAGTATTTAAAAAGTTTATAACCCATGGAATGTAAATGGGTTTTATAATAATGTAACCCCTGGAGGAAAATAGGTTTCACAAGCATTTAAACCGTGGAAGAGAAATAAGTCTTATAAATATCATGTCATCAAAATGTAAATGATTTAGAGAATGAATCTGAATGATACCCTAGGATAATATCCATAGTAATAAATGAGTAACACAAATGGATATCATATTAAATTGAAAATAAATTTAAAAGATAATTGAAAATGTTTCATTATTAAAATAACCTTTCTCCTTTGAAAAAATTTAATATCTTTAATTTTTTTAAACCGTTTTCATTGAATTGTGTTTTAAAACTTACTAAGGCTGGTTCAATTAAATGATTGTTCCTGACTTTAGAACATTATGTTCATGTCATAAATATAAAAAATGAGGCTCCTATCACATTTCTAATAAAATCCAAATGGGAATTTTATTGTAAAATGACATGAATATTCCTTTAAAATTACATTTGTAAAAATTTAAAAACGGGTAAAAATTTATTTTAAAAATTATAAGGTAGTATTAAAACATTTTTAGAAAAAATATTTTTGAAGGAAAACTAATTTTTGACTGAATAGAATGATAAATTCATAAAAACATTATATTAATACTATTAAGTTTGAACATGTCTTAAAATTGAAATATTACTTGAATATATCCTGAACAACCAAAGGAGAAGAAAATTAGTGATAATTATTTGGAGATAGATCCTAAGATTTCATCAAAGGAAGAATAATCATAAAAAACTCTCAATAAATGATGAGATTATATAAATTAACTCTTACCACTTTGGTAACATTGAGTCATAATCCCCATGAAATAATAACAAAACATAAATCTTAAAATATCATGAAAATATGGATATTAATGATATAACATGTCAAAGGGGTAGTATATACACCTCGTAAATGGGTATAGGTGCATAACAGAACATGTGTCCCATAAAAAAACAATCAAGACAAAATCCCCTAGAAAATTTGGTAAAATTTTATTCATCAACCCCATGAAATAGGGTGATCCTAATATGGATATATAAATTACAAAAATTATCATTAAAAGAATCATAAAATGCATCCCTGGGTAGTATCTGCAATAAAGACCCCACCTTCTTACAATAAATCATCTTGAATCTTTGAAAATAGATCACTTCCTTTCGTATTGAGTATCTTTTAAAGTTTATAGTTTTAGATAATTGGGATATAATACATGTATAACATTCCACATTAATATAGAGCAAATACCACACAAAATAGTATCTATTTCTTCCAAAATATAAAACTTTTCATATAAATCATTTTTTCTTTGAAAAATATTCATAAAATTTAACTTGGCTTATTTATTTTTCTTACACATCCTTATAACCTGTGAAAATCATTTAAAAACATGGGATGAGAACAAAAAGTTCACTAAGGGATATAAAAAAATAAATTAAACATTAGTCCATTAATACTTGTAATACTTGTAATGTATGAAATCATTTGAAAAAGACATAATTATCACCCATATAAACTTACTTAACATATGAAATCATTTGAAAAAAGACATACTTGGGGAATTACTTAATTATATTGTAACCCTTGTGGTTACCTTTTGATTTTAACCCTCTCATTTACCTTATAATGTAAGACTCATGACTACCATATGGTGTAACTATCACAGATACACATGGAGTAACCATATGGATGAACTCCAAATTACATATAAAAATTAATTGGAGGTACTTACAGGTCCCACCCTTCATCATAATCAATTCCCATGAACCATAACATAATCATACAACATGAGTATTTCCCTAAAAACATTTCTTTTGAATTATGCAAAACAAAATTTTAAAAGAGGATTTTAAAATAAAAGACCCTTAAAAATATCATATAATTGAAGTGAGACTTAATAAAGTGGATGTAATTTTTATATACACTATTAATACTCCTAATTAAACATAATATAAACAAAATTCAGCACACAAACAATTTTAATACCACATAAATAATTAAGTAGAATGATAACCCAATGAATAGAAATCAAATTAAGAATTCCCTTACCTCATGTTGGGATTACTTAAACCTCCTCATTTATAATGGTTAAAAGAGTTTTATTAATATACTAAATAAACATATTAATGTTTATAATATGTTATATGATCATTTTATAACATTATTTTACCCTTTGATTATTAGTATTTTGTTCCTTCCATTGTTTTGGGTGCGTTCTTTACATGATTTCCATGGATGGTTTGTATTTGATTTTCTTGTCATATTGAAAAGAAATTCCATAAGTGGAGTGAAATGGTATTCACATGTTTATATAATATTTAATAATACCATAAATCATTTTTTTAACATATATGATGATGAATCTTTAGATAAATCATTAATGATATTTATTTAGATCATTTTTTTCAATTCCTCGATAACCAGGAAGTTGTTTCATTATATAATTTAATGTTATGTATAGAAGTTAATTCCAGAATATAAAATAGTTTAAATCATGTAAATTAAATTATGATTCACCAATTAAAAGGGTTTTTTGATCATATTTTAAATAATTAATGGAAATTGGAAACATATCATCCATGATTTTGGTAAATCGGAACATCACAGGAGATGTTATTATTTTTAGTATAAGAGGAAGAGGAGAGGAAGAAATTTGATGAATCTTTTACATGAACATGATAAAATACATAATATATAATATTATGGATATTTAATACCTCATGGATAAGTGAAGGTAATGATAGTATATGAAAGAATTGAATTGAAAAGAAAACACATGAAAAAAGGAAAAGGATTCTTACCTCTTGATCTTATCTAATTGAGATCCTCCTTAAGGACTTTGGTTTTGGCCTTGTGGTGTGACCAGAAGGCCTTGTAAGTGGGGAAGATCCTTGGGGGTGGGGGTATTTGAAAAAACATAGACAATTATTAAGGCTTGATAGGTGTGAGAGGAAGAGGTGAATGAGGGCGGTATTTGTAGTGGAAGAGAGGAGGGATTTTACATTATTTTAACCATTAATTTAATATTTTTATCTCAAGAATATGAATAGTACTTATTAATTTAATAAAAATAGTAAATATGTCATTTATGTTCAAAATATGTGGGCTTAAATTAGCCTTGCATCACCTACGATGTAGTAAAACAAGTATTTATTATTTATCGTAATGTGTCATATTTTACTATTCATAATAAATACAAGAATTTCAGAAATATCCCAAAAATTACCACTAACCATTTTTAACATTTAGAATTAAAAAATGAACTATATTTAGGAAAATAATTTTCAAAATTTTATTAATTTAATTTCTAAATAAAATCATAATTTATTCAAAAATAACAATTTTAAATCTATAGCTATTTTTTTAACACCTTGAAAAATTAATCAACATCTCATTGTCTTATAACCTTAAGAAAATAATAAAATAATATGTTTTTCTATTCGTATGGTTTATATTACCATTAATAAGGGTGTGTTACTATTCACAAAAAAACAAGTTGAATCTATTAGACTTTAAATAACTTACTAATCATAATTGTAGATGACTATTTTTCAAAATTAAATACATAGTAATATAAAAATTATGTTTAAAGAATACTTATAACTATGTAGTTAAAACAATATTTCATGCATTTCAATTTATTTTTAAAACCTTTGGGCATTACATTATCCCCACCTTCCAGAAATTGTGTCCCCACAATTTTATTTACTTATTAAAAAAGTGAGGGCACCCTTCCCTCATAGCATTTTCAGACTCCCATGTTGCTTCTTCAACTATGTTGTTTCTCCACAAAACCTTTACCTAGTGGAATACCTTATTCTGTAATACTTGTTCCCTTTGATCAATAATCTGAACTGGTTTCTCTTCATAAGAAAGTTTCTCTTCCAGCAGAAATGCTTCTGGGCTCAAAACATGAGATGAATCTGGAACATATTTTCTCAACATCAAAACATGAAAAACATTATGTAACTGAGATAAAATTAGAGGAAAACCTACTCGATAGACGATTGGTCTGACATTCTATAGAATTTCATAATGTCCAATGAACTATGGACATTTTTTCCTTTATTACCATCATGCATAACACCTTTTTATTGTGATATTCTAAGAAAAACATGATCCCCTACCTCAAAAAAAGCCTTTCCTCCTATTGTTTGCATGACTATTCTGCCTGCTCTGAGCTATCCTCATGTGTTTCTGGATCATCTTTACTTTCTCATCCACTTCCTCTACTGATTCTTGTCCCATAAACTTCATCCCAAAAATCTTGAGTTCCACACCGCTTCCCAAAAAATTCCCTGAAATGTTTCATCTGCATACTAGAATGAAAACTATTGTTACAAGAAAACTCCAGTAAATAAAGATGTTGATCCCAACTTCCCTAGTAGTCCATTGAATAATCTCCAAGCATTTCCTACAAATTTTGAATCATTCATTATGACTTCCCATCTGATTGAGGATAAAAATTTGTACTAAAATTTAATTATGGGCCCTACCACATCTGAAGGCCCATAAAAAATTAAAAGTGAACCTGGGAACTCGTATAGATACAATGGAAAGTTGAAGTACAATTAACATGAAAATATCTTTTAGGTACAGTAAAGAAAGATGATCTAAATGTATTTTATCTCAAATATAAAAAAAATGTGTAGATTTAGTCATCAGATCAACAAAATCGCAAATCACATTGTTACCTCAAAAAGTATTAGGTAGTCCCACCACGAAGTCCATGAATATATTCTCTCATTTCAACTATGGAACTATAAAAGGATGAATTATCCCCTTAGATGACATCTTCTATTCTTTAACCTTTTGAAATTTCAAACACATCACAGTAAAATCTACCAAATCCCTTTTCATTCCATCCCAACAATAATACTTCTAAAGGTCTCTGTATATCTTAGTACATCCATGAGGAACTGAAAATGGAGAACTATGATCTTCAAAAAAAAATATTTCTTCAACTGGGAATCACAAGGCACACATAATATTTTTCTAAATCTCAAAGAACAATCTTTATCAAGTTTAAATTATGGAAACTTACCCATTTTAATAAATTCTACCTTTTTTTGTAGCTCACGGTCTTCCTTATGTGCTTGCTTAATTCTTTTTGGTAATGATGACTGCATTGAAACCTAAAACAAAACATATGTGTTTATTGCCCCATGAACTTCTAAGAAAAAACTCATCAAATCATCAATCAAGGGATCATGTTCCAAAAATAACATGGTTAAAGAGGCGTGAATTATTCGACTCAAGAAATCTTCCAATTTGTTTTCTTTTCCTATATAGAAATTGATCGTGTAATCATAATCTTTTATCAATTCAATTCATCTTCTATGCCTCATGTTTGATTCTTTATGTGTGAATATTTACTTCAGACTTTTATGGTTAGTATATATTTAACATTTGGAACTGTATAATTGATACCTCCATATTTTCAAAGAAAAAACCACAGGTGCTAATTCCAAATCACGTGTGGGATAATTTAACTCATGTGACTTTAGCTTTCTTGAATCATGAGCAATTATCTGATCATTCTGCATCAAAACACAACCAATTCCATTTAATTAAGCATCACTATAGATGACAAAATCATCATTTTGGTAAGGCAAGGGAAAAACTGGTGCATTCACCAATCAATTATTCAATTGCTGAAAACAAATATCATATTATTAAATATAAATAAATTTAACCCATTTTCATGTTGACTTAGTTAGTGGGATAGATAACCATGCAATGTTTTTAATAAACCTTCAGTAATAACCTGATAATCTAATAAAACTACAAATATCTATAACATTTTTAGGTCTTGGAAATTCATCAACCACAATTGTTTTGGTAGGATCAACTATTATTCCATCCTTATTTACATTGTTCCCAAGAAAAGAAATATTTTTCAACCAAAAATCATTCTTACTAAATTTTCCATACAGTTACTTTTCCATTGAGATTTTCAAAACAACTCATATATGTTTTTCGTGCTTCTCTTTACTCTTATAAAAAACCATAATTTTAACAATAAACACAACCAAAAACTTATTCAAGAACTTAGGAAATATTCTATTAATAAGATTCATGAATATAGTAGATGCATTAGTTAACCCAAATGGAATAACCACAAATTCATAATTCCAATATCTTGTATGAAAAGATGTTATTAGGATGTCTTCCTCATTCACCTTCATCTGATTGTATCCAGATCTCAAATCAATCTTGGAAAAGTACTCATCTCCCCGAAGATGATCAAACTAGTTATTGATAATTTCTTTTAACAGTGATGTTATTGAAGGATCTAAAATCAATTCAAAGTCTCTTTGAACCATATTTCTTTTTAACGAACAAAATAGATGCACCCCATGGGGAAGTGCTTGGATGAATGAAGCCTTTATCAAGAAACTCCTTAAACTGATTTTTCTACTCTAAAAGTTCAATTTGAGACATTCGGTGTGGGGGTTTTGAAATTGGCCAAGCATCAAGAACTAAGTAAATTTTGAATTCAACTTCTTTATTAGGTATAACATAGGGTAACTCACCATGAAAAACATCAAGATATTCTTTTACCACTGGCACATCATCAATATGAACAATTCCCTTATTTTCAACAATATGAGGAAGCTATCTTTCATTTATATATTTCAATAGTTTCTCAACTTTTATGATATTTTATAAATTGTATGGGTTAGTTCTTGTATACAATTTTTAGATCTTTCGGAAATACAACTTCATTAGCTCTACAGTCCATCGTAGCATGATAAACAAAAATCCAATCCATTCCTCGAATGACATCAATCTCTACTAAGGGAAAAACAACAAGTTTTATAGGTAAATTATTTCTATTTAAGACAATAGAAAGATTATTATAATTCATTTTTGATATAATATATCCCCCTAGTGTATTAAAAATACGCTTTGATCTCATTTGTTGAGGTGATATTTCCAATTTTCTAGAAAATTCCTCAGAAATAAAGGATTGTACAGAACCCATATCAAACAAAACATTACCAAAATCTGAGTAAAAAAACAAGGGACATGATACCACTTCATTGGATGGCCCGACATCTACTGACATAGTCATAAAAAATCTCAATACACCTTTTTTCTTATTTTCTAGCTTTTTTTCATCATTCAGATCTCTCTTTGGGCAGAAATTTTCATAATGACCCATCTCAGCACATTTAAAACACTTTACTATTTACTTATCAAGATTACTCTTTGGATAAATTTAATTACAATATATGGCCATATGTCCAAACTTACCACATTGAAAACACTTCACTGTTTTTGTAAGGCATTCCCTAGGGTTCTTTTTTCCAAAAGGTTCCCAAACAAAAAACTATAATTTCTTACCATCATATTTAATTGGTTGATTCTTACCCATTGCTTTTCATTTGTACCTCTTCTTCTCATTATTTTCAAACAACATGAAATCACTTGAAAACACCACCTATACCCTCCCATCACATCACACAAGATTCTCATAACTTTTGAATTCATGGGAGTTCAATTCCCTTCAATACCAAGGATTTAATCCGGAGTAAAAAATGGTTGATTTTTCTCTCAATATCCAGAATAAGATTTGGAGCATACCGTGCCAGTTTGGTGAATTTTTCTTCATAAAAAACCACTGAATATTCTTCCTTTTGATTCGATTTAAGGAATTTATTCTCCATCCTAAGTCTCACCACCTTAGGAAAATATTTTTAATGGAAAATAATTTTAAATTCATCCCACTCTAAGTCATCAATCTTCTCTCTATCCTTGATATTTTTTACCATTGACCACCACTAATCAGATTCACCTTAAAAATGATAAATGGAGAGACTTATTTTTGATTATCTGAACATCCCATGACAACCAATATCTTTTCAAGGGCCTTAATCCATCCTTTATCCACTACCGGGTCAGAAGATTCATTGAAAGCAGGAGGGTTTTGTCTTATAAAATGTTCAACTATCATCATGTTCCGTTGTGGTACCTATGGTTGTTCTCTTGAATGGATGCCACCAACATTTATTGCCTATGTCTTTGTATCCACTACTTTCATAAACTTCTCAGTTGAAATCCCTACTGTTCTGACCTCCAAATTCAGAAGGATATCGTTCTATCAGTGCCTCTCCACTTCATCTTCCCTATTTCTTCTGCAGAAAACCATTCTGAATAAACATACCTTAGTCGAATAAACATAGTAATATTTATATTCTATATCATTTCTAATTAACCATAAAGTAAAAGTTATTTATGGCAATCTATTAACATCATCCTAACCCCTAAAGTTATTTAAACCATCCTTTGATACCAACTATATGGACACTGCCTTATTACATTACATAATCTTTCATTTTAGTCAAGAACTCACTTCCTTTCATGTTGAGGAACTTTTAAACTTTAGAGTTTTCAATATTTTTATATAATACATACATAATTTTCCACATTCATATAGAGAATATACCAGAAAAAACATTATCTATTTCTTCCAAAATATACAAATTTTCAAATAAAACATGTTTTCTTTGACAAATCTTCATAACATTTATCTTGGCTTCCTTATTTCTCTTACAAATCCTAATAACCTGTTAAAATACTTTAAAAAATTTGGATGATCAAAAAATTCACAGTAAGTTATATAAAAAAATAAAGAAAACATTAGTCCATGAATACTTGTAATGTATGAAATCATTTTCAAAAAGACATACTTGTCACCCATGTAAACATAATTTATGAAATGTGATATTTCCATGATATTTCCACAGAAGATATAGAACATAAATATAACCATAAAGGTATCTTTGGGAATTACTTAATTATATTGTAACCCTCGTGGTTACCATATGATTTTTATCCCTCATGGCCACCTTACAATGTAACCCTCATGGCTACCTTATGGTGTAACCATCGTAGCTACCCATGGAGTTACCATACAGCCGACCTCCAACTTAAACATACCCAATAAATTGGAGCGAGATATAGGCACCACCATTAATCATACAAAATTCCCAATAACCATGACATAATCACACAAAATGAATATTTTCATAAAAATAATGCTTTTGAATTTTTTAAAACAAAATTTTAAGAGGATTTTAAAAGAAAAGACCCGTAGAAATATCATATAATTGATGTGAGACTTAATAGAGTGGATCAAATATGTATATAATCTATTAATAAACATAATTAAACATAATATAAACAAAATTTACCTCACAAATATTTTTTTACCATATAAATAATGAAGTATAAGGATAACCCAAAGAATAGAAATCAGGTTAAGAATTCCCTTACCTCTGGTTTGTCTTATTTAAACATGTTTAAACCTCATTTATAATGGTTAAAAGAGTGTTATTAATATCTTAATGAAACTTATTATTGTTTATAAGACCTTATAAGATACTTTTATAACATTATTTCACCCTTTCATTGTTAATATTTTGTCCCTTATTTATTTTGGGTGCATTGTTTACATTATTTCCATAGACGGTTTACATTTGATATTCTTGTTGTACGAAAAATAAATTCTATAATTTCAATGAAATGGTATTCTTGTGTCTCTAGAATATATAATGATACCATAAATCATTTTTCTGTCTTATAGGATGATGATTATTTAGATAAAACATTAATGATTTTTGTTTAGATCATTTTTGGTGATTCCCCGATAATCATAAACCTGTTTCATTATATAATTTAATGTTATGTATATAAGTTCCTTAAAAAAATAAAATAGGTTAAATAATAAAATTTACATTATTATTCAACCATTAAAATGGTTTTATGATCATATTTTAAGGAAGTAATGGAAATTGGAAACACATCATGCACGATTTTGGTAAATCGGAAAATCACGGGCGATGTTTTTATTTTTAGAAGAAGAGGTAGAGGATAAAAAGAAAGACGATGAACATTTTTTATGAGCATGATAACAAAAATAATATATAATATAATGAAGATTTCATATCTCCTGGATAAGTGGAGGGAAATATAGTATAATAAAATAAAGGAATTTAAAAGAAAACACATGAAAAAAGGAAGAGGATTCTTACCTCTTGATCTGTTCTCCTTGAGATACTCTTTAAGGCCTTTGGTTTTGGATTTTTGGTGAGACCAGTAGTCCGTGGATGTGGGGAAGAGACATGTGGGGGGGGGGGGATTGGTAGAACTTAGGAAATTATCAAGACTTGAGAGGTGTTAGAGGAAGAGGGTAATGAGGGTGGTATTTATAGTGGAGGAGAGGAGGGATTTTACATTATTTTAAACATTATTCTAATATTTTTTTTTCTCAAGAATATAAATAGTAATGATTCATGTGATAAGAATAGTAACGATATAATGTGAGTTCGATGAAAGTGGTCTTACATCATCCTTTCATCACCTATTATGTAGTAAAACATGTATTTAGCATTTACCGTAATTGATCGTATTTTACTATTCATAAAAAATTCATAAATTTATGAAAAATCCCAAAAATTAACCCTAACTATTTTTAGATGTCTATAATTCAAAAATGAACTCCATTTTTAGAAAATAATTTTCTAACAATGATAATTTAATTTTTAAATAAAATCACAATTTATTCAAAAATAACAATTTTAAATCTATAACTCATTGTTTAACACCTTGAAAATTTAATCAACATATCATTATCTTATAACCTTATGAATATAATATAATAATATGATTTAATATTCATAAGGGTATGTTACTATTCACCAAAATTCAAGTTGGTTCTATCAGAATCTAAATAACTTACTGATCACAATTATAGATGACCAATTTTTAAAATTCAAAACATAGAAGCGACATAATTATATTTAAAGGTAAGTTATAAATATCTAATTAAAACAAATTTATATGAATTTTAATTTATTTTAAAAAATATGGGGTGTTACATCAGCACCACATGCATGAAATAGGTGGTTAACATGTCTTGTGGCTTACAAAAAATAAAAGTGAGAAAGAAATCCATTAACTTAAGTCTTAACATGCATTTTACTAGTTCAATACCCATTTATAGTAAATATAATATTATTATAAATATATCACAGAAACATATTAATTTATATAATGCTATATATTGTTTTTATTACCTTTTATTGGCCATTTATTAATAATTCCATGTTAAAGTTAGGTTTGGGGTAACAACTGCTTGGGTTTTTGTATATGATTTAATTTGTTATATTTTTTCATATTACTTTTAAAATGACTTCTTCATATCTAAAATGATTACCAAGATATAAATATCATATATATTCAGTATATATGTATTTATAACAATCAATAAAATATAGAAATAGGAATGGAAAAGCCCAATTAATGGAGACGGTAGTCTATACCTACGCATAAACACTATATACATTTTCTTTTTGGATTGAAAGAGTGAAGACTATATGAAAAATTATCATTAAAGAGTCATTTTTATTTCAAATATATCACATATGTTTATTAAACTAATCCTTAATAAATTCCATGTACATCATTAATGAATCACATCACTTTGCGAGGCACTAGTCCGTTGTACATTAGAATTACCTTATCGTATTACCAGAAAATTGAAAGAATGAAGGTATATGTGAAATAAAAATTATATAATCATAATAAAATCATAAAAATAATAAATATAAACTATAAAATATATTTACATCATTATTTCCAAACATGATAGATGATAATGAAAAAACGAACGACATTGGTTTGTGTGGCGGTAGTCCGTCATACGCATGAATAATGATTTTGTAACCCATTTGATTGAAGTGTGTGGGGTTGTAGGTATTACCCATAACATAAAAAAATATCACTATAAATAAGATACTTATATTACTATATAATAATAACATAAAAATAATTAAATTGGTTTTATGAATAAATAAAACAAATACATTTTCTGATTAACGTTACCTCTTATTCCATTATTTCTTTTGGGTTTTACCAAAAGGGAATATTTGGTTGATTTTATGACAAAGGTAAGGCTTATAGGATAACATGACGGAATTTGAGAAGTGATTTGGGAATTTATTGCTAGAAAATTTTGGTTTTTAAGGTTTGAATCGAGGGTAAGAGTGGGTGGCCTTTTATAAGGAAGGTGAGAGGCAAGCTTTTATATTTTTTAAAGAGGGAGTTCCACCCACTTTTTTTTTCAATTTCAAGTGGTTAAATTAATGGAAATATCTCTATATTATAAGGGAAAAGGTCTAAATACATCCAACAAATGGGTTTTGGAAACTCTTCTAGCTCATTTCTCACTTAAGTTTAAATTTTAGCCCCTTGGAAAATGTGTTTTCTTCATAATTGTTGTCATTCATTTTTAATATTTTCCATAATTATTACGTTAAGAACTTATTTTAGCATTATTTGAAATTATAAATTATTTTTATTCCAAAAATGGAACCCATTTTTTCAAATTTCAATCCACATATGTGTAAGAAATAAATTTAAAATTTAATCCTATAGATAGGAAGAGACAACTTGTTTTTAATGTGAAAATCTTCAAATTTTAAAAATGTCTTTATATCAAATATTGAAGTAAAATTGATTCCAATGACCTAATTTGGGTTTATTGATGTATAATTGAACTAATGGTACATTAAAACCAATTTAAAATATAATTTAACACTATAAAAAACAAAACTAAAAGACAGTTTTCATTTAAAATTTAGTATTTTTTACTATTCATTAAAAATGCAATATTTTAGAAAAATAAAAATAATTCACCCTAAGATAATTTTTAAATTATGAATTCAAAAATTATTTTAATTTTATAAAATTAAATAAATAAAATTTTAAAGAATTAATTTTATTATTGTTCACAGAAATACATACATAAGAGTTCTTTTGATAAAATTGTATTTTCAAAACCTATAAAGTCTTTACTAACAATTATATATTTCATTTTAATTTTTTTTTTCTTCATATAAAACCATTAAAAATAATATTTAAAAATAATTTATTAGTATTTATATTACTATGTTTAATGGGTAGGTTATAACTCTGTTGTTTAAATAATTATAATAATATAATGTTGTTTTTAACAATAAAATGTGGTTTTTCCAAAACTCAGTGTCGTGTGTAAGGAAAGTTAATCACTTTTTACATGTATTTAAAGTTTAGAATGGTGTTTTTGGAAATTAATTCTTAATTTTGTATATCACGTAACACAATCCATCAAAAAAATTATTTTTCAAAAAAATGACCATAAAACACGAGGTTTTCATTATAACCCCCTTAAAATGAATTCTTTCATTTGAAATTTGTCAATTTGATAGAAAATAAGAGGATAATTCCACCTCATCATTACCTCAAGTTTCTAAATGGATTTCTATGACAATTGGTTTCACCTCAAAACTTTGACCTGGTGAGTTTTCTTGTTTTTTATTACTTTCTCTATAGGATCCATAATCTTCACTGATTGTTCCTCATAAAAAAATATAACTCTAACAGTATGACCTATGAGTTTAGTATAGGTGAAGGGTTATGAATGTTATTCCTCTATATAGATACATTTAAAACATATTTTAATTGATAGGGGTTTGGTGGAATCACATAGATAAAATCTATTATCCCGATTTGATCGACAATATCAAAGGGACCGATTTACGGAGGTATTAGTTTCCCTTTCCTCATGAATATCATAACCCTCTTCTATGGAGTAATTATTAAAAAAAACATGTCAAAAACATTAAATAATATATCATTTATACTATTATCAACATAAATATAATTTCAACCTTGATTTGACTTGACATGATATTGAATGGATCTAACCATATTTTCCATTTCTTCAGTTATCTCGGGTCCCAGTAGCATTATTTATGTAACTTAATTCTAGTACACTAGAGCTCCATATTTTGTGTCATACATGTCTTTATAAGTATCCATATAAATTATTGAGTAATATATTTTGGTGTAAGAAATCTTAGCAAGAGGAAGGTGTTGATCCCATCCACCTTTGGAATCTAAATAATAAGATCCCATCTTATCATCTAGGGTTTGAATTGTTCTTTTCGACTGACCATCTATTTGTGAATGACACAAAGTGATGAAAATAAAATCTATGCCGAGATCATGCTAAAGTTTTCACCATAATTTTGAGGTGAACCTTGGATCCCAATCTGATAAAATGTAATGTGGTACTTCATGAAACATTACTACTTTTTTAATGTTTATCCTGTAAAGATGATCCAAATTGAAATATTCTCTAATAGTGATGAATTTTACTGAATTATTAAGGATATTGACTACAAACCATATAGAATTATTACCTTTATAATTTTTTGGGAGTCCATTGAAAAAAATCCATGGTAATGTTCTATCATTCTCATTATGGTGTGGGTAATAAATACAACATCCCATTATAAATTATTATTTCTGCCTTAACATTTTGGCATACTAAGAACTGAGATTCAAACTCTACCATTATATCTTATTTCCATCCCCCCATAAGTTTTATTTAAAATTTTAATACATCTTCATACATCTTGGATGAATAGATAATGATGAACTATGAGCCTCCTCTAATGGATCCTTCATCTAATCTGATATATATGGAATGCATAAATGGTTCCTAACCCTTATCATTATGTCATAATCATGGTTATACTCTGGAACATTTTAAAGATATGTTTCTTCTATATATATTCATTCTACCCCTATTTAATATTTATAGGGATAGATGGTAGAAAATGAAATTGAGAAAGATAATATTTTCCCCCTTCCTTCAGGATTTCCAAATCCATCCTTTGAAAAACTAGAAATATTGGATATTTTATAATCCACATCATCAATAAGCTAGCACAATCCTTTTGTTTCAAATCATCAACCAAATTATTATCTTTCCTAGGGTGGTAGTGTATTGAGCAGTAATAATATTTAATTAGATCAAACCAAATTCTTTAGTGTATGTTTACTCCTTCTATGTGAATATATAATTTAATATTTTGTGATTATTATATATATCACACTTTTATCCATAAATATAATTCCCCTATATCTTTAATGGAAAAATCATAATGGCTAACTCTAAATTAGAAGTTTGGAAATTTTTCTCACGAATCATACATTTTTGTGAGGCATAATCTATAAAAATATAATTCTTCATAAGAAAAAATCCAAATCATTTCATGGATGCATCACTATAGATTACAAACCCTTATCCACTACAGGGTAATGTAAGTATAGGTGAACTAAATCATATTCTATTTAGTTCTTTAAAACTTTCATCAAATTCATCTATCGAGAGAAACTTTTTCCCATTCTAAGTTAACTTGGTCAGAGGATTAGATAGTCTTTATAAATTCTTCACAAAAAATCAATAATATCTATATAAATAAAGAAAAATACATATCTCAGTCAAAATTTTGGTTCTGGGATAACATCAATATCATCCGTATTTAATGGATCTACTGATATACCCTATATTGATATTATATGACCCAAAAATGAAACCATTTGTATCCAAAAATAAAACATTGTAAATTTTTCATATATTTTCTCCTTCCTTAGAAACTTTTGTATAATTCTCAAGTTATATTCATGCTCTTCCCTATTCTTTGAATATATATGAATATCCTCTATAAATACTACCAAAAAATAATCACGGTAATTTTTAAAGACTATATTCATTAAATCTATGAAGATAATAGGGGACTTATTAAGGCCAAATGGAATTACTATATATTCATAGTGTCCACACCTTCTATGTACTACCAACTTTGGTATAACTCTCTTTTTAACACTCAATTGATAATATCTAAAATGATGGTAAATTTTGGAAACTATTGAGCTATGCACTATTGATAAAAAAAATCATGAATACAGGGAAGTGGATACTTATTCTTGATTGCGATCTTGTCCAATTCTCGATAATCAATGCATATTTTCCTAAATTTATCTTTCTTTTTTGAAAAAATAAATGTTTCACCCCAATGTTACACACCTGGACTAATGAATACCTTTTTAAGGTTTTCTTGGAGTTTCTTATTCAATTCCTATAATCCAATCAAGGCCATTATATATATAATTTTTCAAATTTCTAACAAACCATGTATGAGTTTTATTCAGAACTCGACTACATGTTTTGGTGGATGTCTAAAAAACTCCTATGGAAATACATACAAAATCATATAATCAATGACACGTTTCTCCCAAACCATTTGATATAAACACCCCCTATGAATGGTAATTAATACCCATACATTGGACGTGATATCTAAAATAATCTCATACTTATCATCACATTGAGAGATGATCATATGTTACTTTGGAATATCAAGCATAACTTCCCTTACAATATAATTGAGGAGTGAGTTATGTAGATAAATAAAATACATGGAAAAGATACATAAAATTCAACTAGAAGAATGAAAATTTTTGGATGATGGACAATTACACCAATTCCATCAAGAGAGGAATCATAGACTTGATATGTGATCATTATACCATTACAGGTTTGCACTATTAATTCTATATATAATCCATTGGGTTGAATCTTGATACCATTAAAAAAATATCTGGATGTAAAATAATGGGTAGATCTGGAGTAAAATTAGACATTATCAATTCTAGAGTGGATGCTAAGTATACCTTTCACCATGTCATTGTCACACCCCTTGTCTGAAAAAGTTATCGTATGATATTTAACCTTGTCCCTCAGCTTAAGAGGTTGTTGATGTCGATCGTTGACACTAACCATTGGGTATAGGTATTGGTTATAATAATTCCCATTCTACTTATACATAAAACACTAAAATGGGGGAGGTTCATTCTATGTATCTTTCTCTCTATTCTTATTACTAGCTAAATTATTCCCATTATGTCAGCAATTTATTTCTCGTTGACCTTCCCCTCAACACTTAAAAAAAATTTTGTTACCTCAAGAAAATTTCATCAATGATTCTTCCCAAAAATTGAGCATAAACAAAGATCATCTTCTTCAATTGATGGTTTTTAGATTTTCTATCAAACTCCATATTCATTTTCTTATCAAAATAATGAGATTGATATGTAACTCCGACCTCCATTTCCACCTTGATATCACAAGGTAAAATATCTTCATAGCTACTAAAGTATCTTATCGATAATTACCTTTAGAGACTTGGTTTTAATCCACTCAAGAATTGGCCTTCCTTACTTTTATGTTGGTTGATAATTCTAGAATCATACCTCGCAATTCTTGTAAAATTATCCTCATAGGTAATAATGGATTCATCATCCCTTTAATTTCACTCAAGGAACTGTGTATACTTCTTTATACGAAGAACATGAGAAAAGTACTTATTAAAAAACAAGTTCATGAACTTGTCCCAATAAATGAATTCAATTTTTTCATGTTTACATGTATTCTTGATAAGAGTTTTCCATTGATCAACTTAAACTTCAAAATTGTATATAGAAAAAATTAATTTTTCATGTTCTTAACATTGAAAAATGAAAATTTTATTTTCAGTGGTACCAATGCATTGTTCAACAACTAGTGGATCAGAAACCCACTGAAATAAGGTGAGTATTTCATCATGAAGGACTCAAATGAATTTTGTTAGCTGCATTTCACATTTGGAAGTCTAGCATGATTCATAGATTAAGATATTTTTGTGACTATAAAAATGATAATTTTCATTCCAACTCCCACAAAATTTGGATTCTCATGAGAAAAATCCTTTCATTGTCTATATCAATCAATATTAACTTGGTTTTTTTGGGTTTCTTACACATACTAAATCAATAAATCATAGTGTATGAAACAATAATCTTAGCGGGGAATAACATAATCATGAAAAAACACTTATAGGATGTATAAATAATGAAAAATTCTTTATAAATCTATTAAATATTGTGTTTATCCTAGGTAATTCATAGAAATATTCTATTTAAATACCTCATGATGGTTTATAGAGTATGTATTTTCAAAGAATATAACATAGGAGTGTCAAACAAGGTGTGAAGTAAGTTCATTTTTATGCAGCATTTTTAGATCAAGTCTAACTCAATATGGTGTTTTCAGGGTTGTTTCCCTAGATACATATGTTCTAGAGCCACGTCCACTTGTAGTATCTATACAAGGATGTTTTTTTAGGAAACCACTTACTCTATCCTTCACAAAAATTCCAGAAAATGTTCATATAATTTAAGACTTCTCCATAGACATATCCTTAGAGTTCTCACTACAGTTTTCTCATCCTAGTTTCCAGAGGTCATCTAATCCTTTGCAATGATACCAACTATAGTGACCCAAGATTAACATATATAGACATTACATAATTTTTACAGATTATTTATTAATTTACACAAACACATTCCCAAATCCCATATTAATTAAGTGACTTTATAAACTTGGAAACATAAACACCGGTCCATAAGTGAACAATATCATCTCCCCCTATGTTATTCACAACTAGTACCCCTCTTAGAAACATCATACATAATACATAGGGGTATGAGGACTTGAACAAACAAGTATGACAACCAGACCATAAAAATTTAAATAAAATCAAAATAAAGGGTGAGATCATATTCTCAAAAAGGGTAAAAAAGGGAGATAGATGGGCATAAAATGAATATAGGGGTATGAGAACATGACTATAAAACTTGAAAACCATACCCTGCATATTAATGATCATAATCATGAGTCATGGAATAAATATTGGTAGTTCATAACACATGAAACTTATGGGAATCAATGAACATAAGACATTTTAGTATAACATTAGCATAAGGCCTGAATTTTTAGCACACACATAAGCATAGAAAATCATTTCCATATAGGTCAAGTATTACTTCCAAGGTCAGCATAGATGAAAAATTCATTAAGTATACTGATTTGAATGCTCACTCTAGCCTTGTATTACTATACTAAGTTTAATCCCCAATTCTATCCTTTTATTGTTATACAAAGTTCACTCCCCATTACATCCATGTATATCTCATGAGATACATAAATATTTACCCAATATGGTGGAGGGAGATATATGTCCCGACCATAAAATAATGAAAACCAGAGTTATGTGTTCAACATGATCATAAACATCCATCATATCATAACCCAGGAAATTAAGTGGGTATTAAAAAATTTCATTGTATTTTAACCTATGGAAGAGAGACCAGTTTGGTAATCATTTCTTCAATACATAATCGTTCAAAGAAGGGTGTTTTATAAGTATATAACCCATGGAAGAGAAATAGGTTTCATAAGAATATAACCCATGAAACATAAACAGGCTTCATAAATATCATTTTATCAAAACAATAACCATTTAAAGAAATAATATTAGTGCTACCCCTATATATTATCCATATTAAGGAATTAGTAAGACCAATAAATGTCATATTATAGGGAAACTCATTTTCAAATATCATTTAAAACAATTCTTAAAGGAAATATTTATTCCTCATTAAATGAAAATTTAAAACATATTTTTTTTGAAATCATTTTCTTTGAAAATATTTTTCAAAACATAAAATGGAATACTCGATACTATGATTGGTCATGACATTGGAATATTCCATTCATGTTGTACATGTAAAAATGAAGGTTTCTTTCAATTTTTTGATAAAATCCCAAAGGGTATTATATTGGAAAATGATAAAAAGATTAATTTAAAAACATTGTAAAAATTAAAACATTGGTAAAAGTTTCATTTAAAAATTATAAAATATTAAAAAAAATGAAAAAATATAAAACATGGGTTTGAAAGAAAATTGATTTTAGGCTAATGAGAGATATAAAGTCAGATTATCAAAAAACGTTTTCATTAATGCTTCTATGTACTAAAGAGTAGGAAAAAATTTACTATTACTTGAATATATCATGAATAAATAGAGGAAAATAAAATTCATGAGACTTATTTAGATATGGATAGAAATATTTCATTAATGGAAGCATAGTCATAAACAATCTTCATAAATGATGAGATTGTAGCAATAAACTCTTAACACTTTGGTGAATTTAAATCCTAACCCCCATAAAAGAATTAAATTCAATGAATCATAAAATATAATTAAAATAATTTTATTCTTGATATATCATTTAAAATGGGTAGTTCATTCACTACGTAAAAATGTATAGATGTATAATATAACATGTGTCACAAATAAGGAAAACTGGAACAAAATTTCTTTACCTATTTGGTAACATTATAACTATAAACCCCATGAAATATATGTTATAAAATGGATATTTAAATCCAAATAATTATAATTATAATAATAATAAAATAAATCCATGGGTAGTATACTCACCACAAACAATAAATAGGTACTAAACATGGATTGTGCC
This sequence comes from Viscum album, assembly GCA_963277665.1. Taxonomy (NCBI): domain Eukaryota; kingdom Viridiplantae; phylum Streptophyta; class Magnoliopsida; order Santalales; family Viscaceae; genus Viscum; species Viscum album. The sequence goes on from OY728134.1 coordinate 818,206,903, forward strand.
TCATTGAAAATAAAAGTGAGACAAAAATCCCTTAACTTAAGTATTTACATCCATTGCACTCATTAAATACTCATGTATAATAAATATAAGTTTGTTATACATATATAATAGAACCATATTCATTTATATCAAACCGTATATTATTTATATCAAACTGTAATTAATACATATGATATTTATATCATTATTCAAATTATTTATCTTATTAAATCATTATTAATGTAAAAGGAAAAAACTACATCCAATCAAAACAAATACAAAAAACAATGTTGTTATTAAATAATTATTTTAATATGGCCTTTTGTTACCTGTTTATTAACAACTCCATATCAAAGTTACGTTTAGGGTAATAACAACTTTGTTTTTTGTATTTGTTTTGATTGGATGTAGTTTTTTCCTTTTACATTAATATTGATTTAATAATCTAAATAATTTGAATAATGATATAAATCTCATATGTACTAATTATATATGTATTTAATATAATATATAAATGATAGAAATAGTAAATAAAATACACTCCTCGTGAAGATGGTAAGCAGTACTTATGCATGAGGGTTGTTTATATTTTATTTTCAGATCAAAATAAAGAAAATTATATGAGATATAATCATTAAAAATAACTTTAATGTCACATATATCACATATTTTTATCAAATCCATCCTTAGTACATTCCATGTAAAGCATTAATTAATCACAATGCTTCATGATGTGGTAGTCCTCTGTATACCCGAACGACATTATCGTATTCCCACACAATGGATAGAATGAAGGTATGTGTGATATTACAATTAAATAATCATAAAAACATCATAAAAACCATAAAAATAATATTTAAATATTATTTAAAACATTATTACTAACATTGATAGGTGGTAATGAAAAATTGAATTACATCGGTTCATGAGGCAGTAGTTTTATGTAGACATGAATGATGATTTCATAACCCATTTGATGGAAGTGTGTGTGATTTTGTGTCATAACCATAAAATAAAAAAAAATATAATTATATTTAACATATTTATCTTATTATATAAAAATAATATAAAAATAATTTATGGGGTTTGAGGATGAAATAAAACAAAAATGTTCATTGATGAATGCTACATCTTTTTCGGGTATTTCTTTTTGGTTTCACCAAAGGACTTACAAGGTTGGATTTATGCCAAAATTAAGGATTATAGGATATGAGGATGGTATTTTAGAAGTGATTTGGGTAGTTATTTTCCAAAACAATTGTATTTTAATATGTGAAGAGAGGGGAATAGGGGGTAGCCTTTTATATGGGAGGTGAGTTGCAAACGTGTAAATTTTTAAAAGAGAGAATTCCACCCACATTTTTTCCATGTCAAGTGGCTCAAATAATGGACCAATATTGAAACTACAAGGTATAAGGTAGAAATATATCCATAAAATTTGTTTTTTTTCAAGTTTATAGTTCATTGTTTCCTTTAAGTTTAAAGTTTAGTCTCTTAGTAAACTCATTTTTCTCTTAATCATCCTGATTAATTTTATCTATTTTCACTAATAATTATAGACAAAAATTAATTTGGACTTATTATAAATTATAAATTATTATATTTAAAAATATTAAATCCATTTTCCCAAATTAATATCACATAAGTGGGAAAAATTAATTTAAAATTTAATCCCATAGACGGGGCGAGACATTGGTTTTTTAAAGTGAAAATATTCAAATTTTTGAAATATTTTTATACAAAATTTCACTGTAAAATTGATTCTAATGACCTAAATTATATTTATTTTTGTATAATTTAACTAATTATAATTTAAAATAAATTTTAAATATAATTTATCTTTATAAATAAATTAAATGAAAAGGAATTTTTCATTTAAAATTCATTATTTTCCCTATTCAGTAAGAAATGAATAATTAAAAAAAATAACAAAAACCCAAATATAATTATAAAATTAGGAATTAAAAAATTACGTTTATATTATAAAATTAAATTTCTAAAAATTTCAAGAATTAATTTTGATATTATTTTTAGAAGAAAATAAAAACAGTTCCTTTGAGAAAATAATATTTTTAAAACATATATAGACTTTATCGAAAATTATATATTTTATTATAAATATGTTCTATTTATAAAAAATAATTGTAAATGATTTCTAAAAATTATTTTTTTCTATTCATATTAATATTTTTAATTTCTAATTTATAGTTATCTTGTTAGAAAAATTATAATAATAAAATGATGTTTCATAGAAACTCAGTGTCGTGTGTAACACAAGATAAGTGAGTGTTTTGTGTAGCGCAAGACTAACATGGTTTTTTGTATGAATCAAGATTAAATCAGTTTAGAATCAAATGAAATGAATTAAATAAATTTAATATATTATAAAAAAATTCATAAAATCTTGTGATGTTACATATTGGTTTTTATTACATTTTTGTATAGAATCTAAATCCTAAATTTTGAAAATAATAAATAACTCCTCATAATTTACCTATATAACCCACCCAATATCCCATTTATCTTCACTAAAAATAATTTTATCGTGACTATACTCTTATATGTACCCTCTATATCCATCCCTAGATTCCCTAAATCTCTTATGAAACTCTTCCAATGCTTTTGGAAACACACTATCAAGGTAAGGAATCCCCTCCATGTCGTATTTATTAAAGCCCCTTATTTATGTAATGCCTTTGTATTCCAATTAATATTGATGGGATAGGATTTTAAAATTCATTATTAATTACCTTATTATTTAATAGTTATTATATACCCATTTATCTTTCATTAGTCCCTCCCGATATTCATTATGAACCCCCACTAAGTTGGTAAAATTATCCAACAATTTTCCAAACCAAACTTTTATTCAAGAAGGATTTTTGTCTTATGGGTTTTAGTTTCCAATTAAACTTGTTGAATTATGCCATTAAATATCTCTATTAATTACATTATGATATCCATGGGATGATAGATCCTTTTTACTCTTATTAATCCCTCTTATGGTTCATTATATACCCTATTCCTGCCACCCAAATTATCCTATAGTTTTTCCTTTCCAAATCGCTGTATTGTGAATACCATCACCATTTCTACTCAAGGGTATTCACGTACTCAAAAATATCCTAATATTATTGGTTAATTACATTTATGTATTTAAAACTCCTTAATAGGGTAAATAAATGGGTTGACATATGATCCTATGTTGAATGATTGATGTGGCACACTTGTCAATTATCATCTCAGGAAAGCGACGGGTGCACCCGAAATTATATAGCACTCTAATGCATTGGGTAATGATTTACTCTTATGAGATGTTATATATGGGATTAGGGAGTAAAATTAATCTATTATGAGTCTTTTACCTCTATATAATGATGTCAATGATGTTATCATTGACCTATGTTTATGATTTCATGTTTAAATTTTTTACCTCATTCCCAAGATTCAATTATGTTATAATCATATACCATGATTTGATGTTAATGTTTTTGATTCTCACCAATTTTATGTCCCTTGTGAATTCTTATTGAATAAAATGTAATACATTGTTCATGTTATAATTTTATTATTCCCATATTGGGATTTATATCTCACCTTATTCTTATGTCTGTCCCCTATTTATATTCTAATGTTTTAAAAGGACAATGGAATTTTAGAATCATGTTAAGGATGTTTTCAATAATGTTGTTTTATCTATATATTTATTTGATGTGATATATACCTAATATTCCAATTAAAATAGTCTTATCAATATTCCAAGATGTACTATATGTTATTTTATATAATAATTAATGAAATAACATGTAGTATAGACAGGGGTTTTCATAACGAGTGTCATCCCACCTAACGAGAGAATGCAAGCCAACCCGCCAAATAGGATACTTAACTAATGAGGAGTATAAATTTACCTATATATCCATAAATAAGGAATCATACATGTTTTAATTCATCTCACCTTATTTTTATGAGCACAATCTTGATGTGAATCAGTATGCATTCATGCAATCCTTTGAGATATAGTAGGTTGTCTTTCCCTCTAATCTAAGAATTATTAAAGAAGGGATCAATGATACCATTTCTACATCAAAAGAATTTATTATCAACCTTGTTCATGGTTTAGAGTTAACGTTTGATGAATATTAAGAAACATTTCAACATCATATCAAATATTTTATGTCATTTTTGAGACTCCGATCATCATCCACCCATCCGACCATTGAAAAAGGAAAGGGTTACATTAATTATTATGCCTTTCATCCCCTTAGGGATGACATGGCCAACCATGCCGAAGAGAAGAAATCTCAATTTTTTTAATTAAATGAGGATATCTTTAAACTAATTATAAATATTATACATATATTTTTTACCCATGATGTTAAGCTGGAATCCTCATACAGATGTCCTCTTTATAATGAAGTGCCTCATCCTATTGGGTAGAGAAAATTTTCAAACTTTTCCCCCCTTTAGCAGGTGAATTTTGAACCTCATTACACCTCACCCTAGGATACTCGATCCTGGGGAATTTTCATATTTTAATTTCCCCCATCCAATTAGGATAAGGGATATTCTATATTACCCGCCTCATCATCAAGTTCATTCTAGGAATGGTTCATTATTAATAGTTCTTACAGATGTTATGGGAGATTCATAATTCTCCAATACGTGGGATACATCATTATTATTTGGGAATTGCAATGATATTGACTATACCAATGAATTGATTAAGATCAAATAACTACCTACAAGATCCCTAATTTATCCATGTTCTTGTACCAATATATGTGTATGTAACAAAACAAATAAGTAGTCTTATCATTTATCTATTGATGACAGAAAAAGAAAAGTGTATTCCTTCTGACCAGAACAATTCCCGAAGTATTTTTCCCATTCCTTGTAAAATTATTTGATCGAGCTCCCATAGATTAAGTGACCTTAACATCTATACTTGAAAGAATAACCATAATATTTTACCTATCATAAATTGTTAGGGTATACAATTGAGAGGTTCTTTTTCTTTATGGATTGGCTTCATAAGATGATAAATAAAGAGGATACTCAATCCAATGACACCCAATTTTATTCTTTATCCATGTGGACACCCAAAAAAATGAACAAATAATATCAAAGACTATAGTCTACCCATATATCAATGATAAAATAATTATTATCTATTACATTATGTCTGAGGATCTCGATTCATATTTCACATACCCATTTTGGAAAAACCCTCCCAATCTTCCAAGGATTAGGATGTGCATGGAAGAAATCATGAAATACCATCCAAATTATTGCCTTTATCACTGAGTTGTGGGATATATAATTATATATTTCTTTGTATTTAAATATTGGATCCAAAATTAAGTAGACAAAGGCCTAATGGAGTTAGAACATCCAAAAACTCATGACACATTCATTAGAGATATTCTCACTTCACAAGAAGATCATCAACCCTGATAAGTTATGTCCCCATAGGTCTTAGTTGTATGACCCAAAACTAAATGACACCATAGTTTGAGCCTCATGGCTTAAAATAGTCTAGCACTCATTTTTTTCCCAATAAATTAAACTATAAGACAACATCCTTTCTGTAAGGCATTAAATAGTATGGTTTCATGTCCTATCCATAATATATTAGACTATGTATCTGATTTTCATTCCAAAAGACATTAAACTACATGGTTCATGTCCCAACCACAAAAATTAAAACTACATAATACTTTATGCTTCACCTAATATGACCACTATTTAGAACCATTCCCCAACCGCACCTTACTCTAGCAATACATGAAACTTGATTATTGATTTAATGGGATGCATAGCGATTCCTAGAGCCTCTATCTTAGACTCAACTAAAACTCATTCCCCGCATTTTAGAATTACTTCACTGGAATTCATACCCCAAGGAATTTATTCATGTTGGGTTAATTATAACATAACAGAGAAGCTATCTCATCCTCACCACAAGTCCTTTTTTTATGTTAAACTACACCTTATTTGTTCATTTCAACATGACATTTAAAGTATGCAGTGCATGATCCAAACTAAATAACCATAAAAAGGTTAAAAATATCACTAAAAAATGATCCTATTTAATAAAAAATAATCCCCCACTACATATTGTGTTCCATATCCATTTTTTGGGAGGGTTAAATGAACCATCCTTTAAGTCAGTATTCATTCCTCTCGCCCAAATATCTTGTTTATCTTTTGATTGTATGAACTTGGAATTTTCCAAAAACCTTTGAAAAACCCTTCATCCACCCAACCTACTTAAGAATTTTTGATTTCATAATCAAATAATTCCATGAATCCATAATATTAACATGGAATAACTCATCTGTGAGTCTATCAGTCCTCCTGGTTCTCTATTTCATAGAAAACATTGGTGGTAGGGATAAAATTATCTAAAATGACCAAACGAGAATTTGATGGTGAATAAAAATATTTCCCACTAAAAATTTTGATAGATCCCCTTGGGTATATTCCAGTCCTAGAATAAAATTACACTCTAACCTCAAATGATGTCAATAAACTGGGTGTGTTAATTTCCAACCCACTCCCCTAGTCTCCATTGACTGAGCATAACATTAGTTTATGGTATTACTAATGGATATTATTATAACATCCAAAGTAATGTTAGAATACGTATTTTTCATATTTATTAATATTTATGAGTTATATATTAATTTTACTCTAAGATGGATTCTATTTCCAATAGCATACACAACATGAAACCTTTATTTTCTCTAAAATTTTCAGTTGCACACAAAACTGAGTTATACCAAAAATAATATATTGTTAATATTATTATTTTAAGTGGTAGTTATCACATATTAATTGTAAGAAATATAATTAATAGGAAAAATTATGATATATTTACATATGTTTATTAAATTGTTTTACATGCATCCAATAAATTTGATGGGATTAAAATAAAAATATATCCAATTTTAAGCATAAAAATCTCTATATATTTTAAATATCCATTTACTTCCTTTTAATAGAGAACCTATTTTAAATATAATTTTCTAAAGTATTATAAATTTATATGAAAAAATAAGCCTCATTTTTTAAAGTGAAATATCAAAATTTACTTTGGGTGAATTGTTGGTTTTTTAGAGAACTTCCACATTTTGATGAATAATGAATAATACTAAATTTTAGTTCAAAATGTATTTTTCATCTAGTTTATTAATATAGGTAAATTAGGTTTTTATTTGGATTTAAAGTAAAATTATATATATTTTATATAATTTAAACCAACTTGGGTAATTGGGAAAATTTTCACATTTAATTTAGGTCAAAAAGCTTGTAAAACTTTTGAACATTTTTACTTTAAAAACCCAATTTATCATCGTGTCTGATGGGTTAAATTTTAATTAATTTATACCAATTATATGTTTGGATTTTTTAAAAATTAATTAAATATTTTGAAACAAAATATTTTATGTTATATAATAAGTTTAACTTATTTTTTACAAAAGAAATATGAGTGGAAGTAATTAAAATTGATTACAGTGATTGAGAGGAAAATTAGCTTAACAATAGACTAAACCTTAGACTTATGAATCAAAATGACATAAAAAATGGTCTAAAATCATTTTCATGTTAATTTTTAGAACCTATCCACCATTGTTTATAATTTCTACCATTATTGGATCCACTTGACATGTGAAAAACTTGGGTGGAATTCCCTTTTCAAAAATTTACAAGAATGACGCCCCCCTTTACTATAAAAATGTACTCACCATTATCTTTCCCTAAATTTTCTAATTCCACATTGGATCATCAAAAACCTACCCAAATAATCTCCCTACATAAATCCATTCACTATATATGCCTCACGTTAGGAAACAAAGCCAAATAAGCAAGCCCTTTTGTGCAAACCAAAAGGAGTTACCCGAAAATGAGGTAACATTCTTCAATGTGAATTTATGTTTTATTTATTTATCCAACCATTGATTTATTATAATTACATGATTATATAATAAAATAATTATCCTCAATATAAATATTTGTTTTTATGTTAATGGTTATAAATACACCTACACAAACTTTCATCAAATGGGTAACAGAATTACCGTTCGTGTATGACGAACTACTGCCTCCTCAATGCAATGTGATACGTTCACACATTATATGAAATGTATTACGAATGATTTTAATGAAAAATATTTTTCATAAATAAAATAAATATTATATTAATTAAATATTTAATTTTCTATAATTATAATATATCATTTTATTTATTACACTTTTACACACTCATGAAGTGATAACATTATTTGTAAAGGTGAGGAATACCGCCTCCTCGTTGTGATATAATTACTTTTACATCAAAATAATTATATATATAAGTATTAATAATAAAATAGTATGGTATATATGAAATAATTATCATTATATAAAAACAAATTTTACTTACCTTCTTTCCATAACGATCGTTGTAAAATGGGAATGTTACCCTTGTGTACGTACGACCTACCATCTATATGATTGAAACATTGGTTCATTTTTCATACCCATATTTAATGATTAGTTTTAAAATTATAATTTCTATTTAAATATTTTAAATATGTCTATTATTATTCTATATGTATTTATATAATTACCCAGTTGACCATAATTGACCTACCACAGTTTTTTTGTCACACATGACAAGTCGTACACAAGGTAATGGATTTCGTCTCAATCTCATTTCATTAAGGAATTTCTTGATGATACACACATTTATTCTATACTATATTTTATATATATCCCCTTTGACATTATGTATTCATATGTTATCTTTTATCATGTTATTTTAGGATTTTAAAAAATTTATTCTTTTAAGGGGCTCATGATTTAAATGTTCAATGTGGTGTGGGTAAGTTTGAATGCTTAATGATTAAATTTCAAAATATTTTCTCCATGTCAATATTATTGATATTATTTTACACACACACACATATATATATATATATAAGTGTTATAAAGGAAATTTCATGCCTTAAATTTAATTGAAATGATTTAAAAAATGAAAAGTGTTACATGTTTTATATGGAACTTCTTGAAAAATGATAAAGGAATGTTCGGTTCTTAATGCACACAGAGATAATGAAATTTATAACACTGTGGAAATTGATATATTTTTTTATTTCGTTGAAAAATTTCATGTTTCCTTAAGTAAAAAACCTTCTTTTATTTTTTTTATTTTTTATTGAAAAGGTTTTTTCAACAAAAATGTGTATTTTGTTTGGAAAATGGAAATTTTCAAAGAAAATTGATTTTTAATATATAAAAGTGATTTTAATTCATGATTAAAAGAGTTTTTTAAATGGTGAAATGTTTTATTTAATATTGTGGTTCATGTGCACTATAATTTATGGTAGTATCCAGATACCACTGGGTGAGTCCATTATATATTAAATAATGGGTGTTACCAAATAACAATCTAATTTATTGGGTAATTATTATATTCTATTGGTAATTATATTGGAAGTTAGACATATAGTTATTCTAATATATAAGGGTTCTATAAGGGCTAAATGTTATGATTCTCTCAAGTACCTAAATAAATTTTCTATGTTTTCAAATGAGTTTTCATAGAAATTATTTATTTTAAAAAGGTAAAATAAATTATATTTATAAAATAATAATATTTCCAGTTTTGGGAAAAATATTATGTTTTCATGTAAGGATTTTTCATGAGATTTAATTATTTTAAATTTATTAATGATTTTCATATTTTTATATCCCTTATTGAGATTTATATGCTCATCCCATATTTTTAAATGTTTTTCTTAGGATTTCATGATAGTATTGGGATTCGAAGAATTCATGTTGAAACTTTTAAATATTTTTCAAAAAATTGATCAAGTATTATTTTTAAAAGTTTTATATGATAGAAAAATGTTTACTAATAAAATGTGACCAGTTTGAATTTTATGTATTTTTTATGTTTGAGTTATCACCTAATTCTCTAAAATTCTCAACCTTAAAGGTCCTCAATATGAATTAAATTAAATTATTGAATTAAAATATATATTATATAATGTTTATGGATGGGTCATTATAGTTGGAATTAAAGGCCGTTTTAGATTAATTTAGATGTTATGGAAATATTAGTAACTTTCCCTTAATATATTTTACTATATAGTCAAGTTAAAATGTTATTTCATTTGAATATTAACATGTTTTTTCACCAAATATATTTTTGTTTATAATGATATTCTATATAGGAAATAGGATAGTGGTAGTGGAAAGTAATTAATAGGAATATATCCTTCCAAATCAGCATCCTAAGATAGTTGGAATTGGAATAAAATAGTTTTCTATAGTGATGGATCAGATGACTACAGTGATAAATCGTGGTGGTATCCATTCTAGAGAGAAACCCGATCAACCCTAATTAAATATGTATTTTATAGATCATTTCATTAGGTAACATCCTCCATCATTTAGCTGATCATCTAAATTGGTGGAATTTGAAGGATGGAACAATGCTCTGCAAAAAAAAATGATGTCATGGGATGTTTAGAACAAAAAAAGGTAACCATTTCTGTTTATTATTTTTAAGGTGATGTTGATTGATGGTGGTATTTAGTTAATAAATCCAGATAGAAATATTATATTCATTCTATGTAATGGTAAAGGTTTAAGGATATTTTACTTGATAAATATTTCCTTAAGTTTTTTCAACTCGAAATGGAAAAAAATCTTGGAATTGAGGAAAAAAAATACTTTATAGATTCATATGATGGAAACTTTACAAGATTGGTCTAACATGTACTGAATCTTATTCGGGAAACTATTATAAAAATTAATTGGATTTAATCAGGATTGAAACCATGTATATAAATATATTTTTCCTATGATAATTTAAAAGCTATGAGAAATTTTTTTATTCTAAAGAAAAGGTTGAGATAGAGTTTTATGAATCTTATGTGTCTTGTGATGATGAAAGTTAGAAGCATTTAGAATGGATATCAATGGTGAAACATGAAACAAATAAATCTAGTGGTAGGAAATTGAAGTTCCAATATTTCAATAAGTAAGGTAAAATGCACATAGGAGAATAAATTATGAAGAAAATGAAGTTTTAATAATGTGTAATGTAAGGCTGTCAAATGAAGTGGTAACATGTATGTCACTTATGTATTACAATTATGCCAATACCCTGTTTGACTATGGATCTTCACATTCTTTAATTTCTAATAAATATTCAATTATATTATAAAAATTACCTTATGAATGTAACATAGAACATTTGGTAAAAAATGTTGGTGGAAGTATCAAAGAAACCAAGATTTATAGGAATATTTATATTGTAATCATTGGGATGGTCTTTCCTAAAAATATTCTTGATCTCTACAAAGTATATTTTAATATCATTCTTTATATATATTGGATTTCACTTTATCATGATTAGATGTATTTCAATGTTGAAAATTTTTTTACAATGATTACATGCCTTCGATAACTTACCAAGAAGCTGAGAAATTGATTAGAGATGGAAATGAAAGTTACCTAACTAATATTTTTAAGCATAAAGAAACAATTAAAATAAGTTATGGACCAATAGTAACTGAATACATGAATGTTTTTTAGGATGATTTTCCTGGTTTTATTCTTTATTGAGATTTTCTGTTTATCATTTAATTAGTGACTGATTATAAGCTTATTTCTTAACCCCCTTATCGAATGGCATAAGTTGAACTTTTAGAAACGAAAAAGAAATTTTAGGACTAATTAGATAAAGGTTTCATCTAACATATCACTTCATCATGGAGTTCTCCTTTCATTTTTATTAAATATAAATATGGATCAAGGATACTTTGTATTGATTATAGAGCCTTTAATAATATCTCTATTAAGAATATGTATCCTTTGAGTCATATTGTTCATTTTTTTATCTAGTCTAAGAACCATAATATTTCTAGAAGGTTGAACTAAGGTTCGGTTGTAATTTCCCGACCCCAGCTACCCAGAGTCAGTGCATTACTTCATAACATTGGCATGATCACAAAAGATCAAGTCTCGAAAGACCGATTAGTTTAGTAGCCTTGGAAACACTAGATACATTCGTAAACGTTACATTACATCATAAAGTGAAAAACTACAATAACAAAGTCTCCATAGTCCACACTCATATCCTCTTCTGACAATCCCTGCAGGTCATTCATAAAATACTTCTTCACATCCTGGAAAATATTAAAACATTGAAAGGGGTGAGCTCAGATGCTCAGTAAGGATAACAATATAGCAGAAGCTTTCATCAATAAACATAAACATTTAAGGAAATGTATAACTAAAACAAAAGCCTTTTAAACATGAACTTCAACATAATATGGCAAAAGTAAAATGAGATAATGCCATTTACTTATTCACATGGATATTCTACTAGTCGAATAATCACATGCAATATCAATAATCACTTTCATAATGAGGGAATGTATAATGCCGGACATTCTGAAACATTTTGTCAAGGCCTCGGCCAAGACGTCTAAAATGATTAAGGCCTCAGCCAAAACCATAAATCAAATTGGGAAAGGGCCTCGGCCAATTCCACGTCTAGTTGTCTCATGAGACCTACCGATGCATCGAGGAGCTATAGCGGGCTCCACCCATCACTTATTAAGTCCAATACATTCCTCATATGAATAGGTTTAAACATATCATAAACCATAACATAATCGTATCACATAAAATATGCATAAAGGAAACATAACTTTTCCACATTTCAATCACAAGATATCAATACAACACATTGATATAATAAAAACGCTTTCAAAACCATTTTCAATGCCAAAATAAAAGAAAGTTAAAACTTTGTATTTATTTTTCATTAAAAAAATGATGGCTTGTAGAGGAAGCCGAAACTCAAATAATGGTCACGGCGGCAGAGAAGTCATTTTCGCCGCATAAGTACGGAAAGAAAAACATTCCGTTTTGTCGTTTAGCAAAACACTTCGTATAAAAAAGATTCTTTTTGAATAAACGTAAAAGTCAAAGGGGTTTATACACCGTATAAAAGAAAGTTGTGTATAAAACCAAATATGCCTCAATGAAAGGGGATTGAGACGAAGTCCTTAAAAAGATCATTTTTTTAAATAAAGTACATCTATAATGTGTATTCACTAAAATTACACATAAATAATGTAAGAATTCAAGATAGGACATAATAATATCATGACATAATTTGAAAGTAGGAGATTAACCCAAAGAATGGAAGTTGGGTTAAGAAATTCCCTTACCTTGCGTCTTGTCCTGACTCGACCGTTCTTTAACCTCCTGAATAATAAACTAGAGTTAATTTATATTTACTTAAGAACCTTTTTCATGTTCATTATTCCATTTATATCACTTATTACCATGTTATGAACATTATTTAATTATTTAAGTTAATAACGGTCGTTTTGTCGATCTTTGGTACTTGAGTCAAAAATAAACTTCTTATAATTACAAGTTGTTCATGTGGTGAAATATCCATTATATCCAGAATTATATTCATGATGTATATATCATATATATCATATATATACATTATATACATTCATTCATAATGTCACGTAACATTTAGAGGTAAGAAATGAAATGCACCATTCATGGAGACGGTAAGCCGTACGTACGCATGAACGCTACTTTCATTTCTATTTCGTATTTAATGGAATGAAATCATAATGATATAAATTTATAATATGATTCCAGTATAATATAGTGTATAATACCATTTACTCCATCCTTTATACATCCAACATATGGCATTAACGATTCAAATCACTTTGAGGGGGCGGTAGTCCGCACTTCCTAAAATGAAATTATCGCGTTTACCCATAATGGAAATCATAAAGTATGCCATAAATGAGAAATACAGAAGCATAAGTAAAACATAAACATATTATATATAATATATAAAAATAGTGACATCTTAATGGCCACCTTTGAAAGTGTTATATGAGTGTTGAACAATCATCGTTTCGTGAGGCAGAAATTCGCAATCCACAGAAACCGTATGTTCTTTAACCATTAGATGTAAGTGTGTGTAAGTGTAGCTCGAATCCTTCTTATAACAACATCATAGTATATTGAGGATACTGGTGTTGTTACAAAATAAATGAATAAAAAGAGTTTAGGGGGTTGGAGAAGAAAAATAAAACAAAACAACATTAGAGAAGACATTACGTCAAAATCGGGTAACTCTTTTTTGATTTGAGCCAAAGGCTTCCTTGGAAAGAGTTATGCCCAAAGTGAGGCTTCTAGGAGTAAGAGGGGGATGTTGGGAGAGTATTTGGGCAGATTTTGGCCGAGCCAAATGGCTTGAAGGTATGAATAAGGTGGGAGAGGTGGGGGCCTTTTATAAGTGGAGAGGAGGGGCTCTTTTGGAAAGATTGAAATGTTACATTATTATACAATGCTTTTAGGATTCTAAAGGTCCCACACTTATATAATTCGTGGATATGGTGATAAGGGTTCGAAATCTCTTCATCCAATAGGCTTTGGACAAGTGTAAGCCTTGGATTTTGCATTATCTTCTCATTTTATTTAAATCGTTAAATAATGAGGTCATCGCCGCATCATAATGATGTCATAAATAATTTAATTTATTTAATGTCTAAAAATTATAAAAAAAATACTATGATATAGGAAATACTTTTATATTTCTAATGAATATTTATAATCAAAATTTGGGCTTGTATAACCCCACTTAAAAACTGTTTTAGTAAAACAACTCATGTTTGTGTCAATTTAATTTTAACATTAAATAAATATATATTAATGTCATTTTCCAACTAAAGTGGCTCCATGGGGTCCCCAAGTTGACCCATGGGTTGTCTTGGTCGGCCATGACTCATCCAATAGGAGTAGGACAAGTGTCAAGCTCATCTCATATTATTAAAACATTATTTTTACCTTAAACTACACTAATTACCTCTAATCGCGATTAAGAACTTAAAAGTTACTATTCACCAAAAAATTATTTTAATCTCATTGAACCACATTTTACTTCTTAATGACAACCACGTATGTCAGATTTTTGAAAATCAAATCACAGAAGTGGTAATATTTCATTTAAACGAAAAATCAGTTATTTAACTACCACTTAGTGGTTTCACTATTCATCAAAAATTGATGTTTTTCAGAACAAGGCCAAAATTTCACCCTAAGCTATAATTGATATTCCGAATTCAAAAATGATGTCTATTTTACAAAATTCCAAACATATAAGTTGCATTAATTAATTTTATAATTAATTCCCGCTGTTACGACAAATAGCGTGTTTTTAAGAAACAATTTATATCAAAAGATTGGCAATTGTTTATGTCCAATTTCAATGTTAAATTAATTCTAATGACCACCATTGGATAAAATGGTAAAAATATATTTTAATTATACCTTAAAACCACTAAATAGTATAATTTATCACAATAAATTATTTTGATTAAAAAGCTGTTTTAAGTATTTTTCACTATTCATAAAAAATTAGAGGTTCTCAGAAAAATACCAGAAATTCAACATAGGCTAATTTCGATATTCTGAATCCAAAAATGAAGTCCATTATAAAATATCTATAATTTTAAAAAGTGGTTATTACTATTCATAACGGCTACTTTGATTAGTCGCGTTGTTTTAGAACTCGAAGTTGCGTACAATGCAAGCTATTGCATTATTGAATGAGAAGCGTATCGTGGAAGCTCGGGGTGTTACATTCTCCCCTCCTTCAATAAATTGTGTCCTCGCAATTTGATATTTTTCTTTGAAAATAAGAGGTTGAAAATATAAAATACCTTTGTGGAAAACCCACATCGGAAATAAGGTTAATAAAATTTAGCCTTAATAAGAGGGAAAGGGAAATGAAAAAGTCACCACCCAATTATGATCTCGATTAGGAGAACATTGGTGGCAATTAGAGACATATAATTGGAGGAAAAACGTAAATATTCGTAGGGAGTGATTGAGGTCATCAATCACAATCAACTGTCAAATTGAGGGCCTCAAAGCCTTCAATCTATGTTGATTTAAAATATCATCAGTTCAACAAGACATAAGGTATTAGGATAACACATTTTTTTGTTTTAATATCCCTTTACTAAAGTTTAAGAATTAATTTATTCATTGAATAACAGATAGGTATATATATATTTATGCCTGACAATTAGAGTTTCAACCTTCAACTCACCTTTCACTCAAAAAGATAATAGAACCCAAAAATATTATACTTTTCCTAATTGTATAAGGTTCCAAATGTTAACACATACAATTTAGATTAGTAAAATTATTTTTTAATAACCAGGGACTTCCTGTAGGCTAGTGGTAGGAAATAAAGGCCTGTCGCACTATGGTTGTGGGTTCGATTCCTACAGCTTTGTCCGACGCGACGGGTTATGCCCCACCCTACAGGTTGTCCTTTTCCTAAAAATATAGTACTATACTATTCCAAAAATAATCTTCATAAATGTTTTAACCTTAAACAATACTATCCAAAGATCAACTTAATCCACTCCAACCTTTATAGTTATCCAAAATACCTCTGTCCAGACTTTCTCTAAAAGGTCTCTTAATTCCAAAATCAATTTATCAGATTCCCCAAACAAAGTAAAGTTTCTCTTATTGTCACATACTAAAAATATGATTACCTTCATCATATTAAAACCTTACTGAAATCAACAAGTACTGCAGTACAATCCTTATATATATATCACATTATTCTAATAACCGAAATATAATCCATCAGTCCAAAAGCACCAATACATTAGTTATTCTGCTTCAACTGTAGTAACATCATAAGATTGTCCTTGATCCCTTGGCCTTTTCTGAGGTAAGTTTCCCTGATGCTTAGGACATTCATTTTCATAATGACCCATTTCTCTACAATTATAGCATTCAACTTTGATAGCCTCTTTCTTTCCCTTGCAATCATGAGCCTGGTGACCCTTTTCTCCACATTTATAACAAACTCCCATTCCTTTTAGGCAAGTACCAGGGTGATTCTTCCCACAATTATCACATAATGGAAAATCCTTCTTTCCCTTTTTCCCTTTATCTGTCTCTTGTTCCACCGTTCTCTTCTTCTCTTGCTTTACTTTGTTGTCATAAGACTTAGAGAATTCCTTTTCTGTCTTGATAGCACACGAGACAATATCTTCGTATGATGAGAAGGATTGTGATACTAAAGCTCGACGGAGAAATGGTTTTAACCCATCAAAGAAACGATCAATCTTACTCCTTGGGTTACGTATATAATCGACAGCATGCCTCGCTAACCTTGTAAAGTTAGCCTCATACTTTGCGACATTCTCATCCTCCTTCTGCCTCAGACTCAGAAATTGCCTTTCCATATCCGCTCGATGGTCTCGAGGAAAGTATTTTTCTAAGAACAGCTCTTTGAACTCCTGCCATTCCATGTTTGGTAATTCATCATCTTCCTTCATGTTTTGAATCAATGACCACCATTGATCAGCATCTCCAGTGAGGCGGTAAACTGCCATGACAACCTTCTCCCTTTCACTACTCCCCAAGTCATGGAATATTTTCTCTAAGGAATTTATCCATTGCTCAGCTACTATAGGATTTGTACTCCCATTGAAGGTTGGTGGTTGTTGCCTCATGAAACGATCTAGCATTGATCCTCCACGTTGCGGATCAGGGTGCTCCATACGAGTAAGGTTATTATTCATAACCTGAGTGAGTTGTCCCAGTATGGTAATAAGTTGATCAGCACCAGTTGTATCTCCAGATCCACAATAATTATCTTGAGCAGGAGGGCAATCCCGACACGGAGTGCGTGCATTGATACGGTTTCCATTCCTTCCACTAGGCGCCATTTCTAAACAATGGCATAAACTAGATTAGTTTATGAATTAAAATACATAATTCCATATTTGTAAAACACTTTACATAAATTGAACTATTTATGGATATAATCCATAATCATAAAAAAGAAATGTTTTCTTTGATAAAGTATATACTCATAACCCTTCATAGTGGTTTGTAAAGAAAATGAGAATTATCCTAAGCATATCCCCCGGGAGTGTCGTAACCAAGAGTGCAGCAAGGCCTGTTGTCGTGCACCAGTTCACGTTCGAGTCTAGCTCAAAGCGGTGTTTTCGGGTTTTACCCCTAGGTACATCTGTGCCAGATCCGCCTCTACCTGCTCGTATCCAGACAGGGATGTATTGCTCAGAAAACTCATAACATCTCTATAATTCCAAAATTCTAGGAAGTTATTCTATACCAATCCTCAAGGTCTATCTTTGGGCTATGTGCTCTAATCAGAGTTTATCTACATCTAGCTTCCAAGGTTAGTACTAAACTGCCTCTGATACCAACTGTATCGCCCCGACCCCAGCTACCCAGAGTCGGTGCATTACTTCATAACATTGGCATGATCACAAAAGATCAAGTCTCGAAAGACCGATTAGTTTAGTAGCCTTAGAAACACTAGATACATTCGTAAACGTTACATTACATCATAAAGTGAAAAACTACAATAACAAAGTCTCCATAGTCCACACTCATATCCTCTTCTGAAAATCCCTGCAGGTCATTCATAAAATACTTCTTCACATCCTGGAAAATATTAAAACATTGAAAGGGGTGAGCTCAGATGCTCAGTAAGGATAACAATATACCAGAAGCTTTCATCAATAAACATAAACATTTAAGGCAATGTATAACTAAAAAAAAGCCTTTTAAACATGAACTTCAACATAATATGGCAAAAGTAAAATGAGATAATGCCATTTACTTATTCACATGGATATTCTACTAGTCGAATAATCACATGCAATATCAATAATCACTTTCATAATGAGGGAATGTATAATGCCGGACATTCTGAAACATTTTGTCAAGGCCTCGGCCAAGACGTCTAAAATGATTAAGGCCTCGGCCAAAACCATAAATCAAATTGGGAAAGGGCCTCGGCCAATTCCACGTCTATTTGTCTCATGAGACCTACCGATGCATCGAGGAGCTATAGCGGGCTCCACCCGTCACTTATTAAGTCCAATACATTCCTCATATGAATAGGTTTAAACATATCATAAACCATAACATAATCGTATCACATAAAATATGCATAAAGGAAACATAACTTTTCCACATTTCAATCACAAGATATCAATACAACACATTGATATAATAAAAACGCTTTCAAAACCATTTTTAATGCCAAAATAAAATAAAGTTAAAACTTTGTATTTATTTTTCATTAAAAAAATGATGGCTTGTAGAGGAAGACGAAACTCAAATAATGGTCACGGTGGCGAAGAAGTCGTTGTCGCCGCATAAGTACAGAAAGAAAAACATTCCATTTTGTCGTTTAGCAAAACGCTTCGTATAAAAAAGATTCTTTTTGAATAAACGTAAAAGTCAAAGGGGTTTATACACCGTATAAAAGAAAGTTGTGTATAAAACCAAATATGCCTCAATGAAAGGGGATTGAGACGAAGTCCTTAAAAAGATCATTTTTTTAAATAAAGTACATCTATAATGTGTATTCACTAAAAGTACACATAAATAATGTAAAAATACAAGATAGGACATAATAATATCATGACATAATTTGAAAGTAGGAGATTAACCCAAAGAATGGAAGTTAGGTTAAGAAATTCCCTTACCTTGCGTCTTGTCCTGACTCGACCGTTCTTTAACCTCCTGAATAATAAACTAGAGTTAATTTATATTTACTTAAGAACCTTTTTCATGTTCATTATTCCATGTATATCACTTATTACCATGTTATGAACATTATTTAGTTATTTAAGTTAATAACGGTCGTTTTGTCGATCTTTGGTACTTGAGTCAAAAATAAACTTCTTATAATTACAAGTTGTTCATGTGGTGAAATATCCATTATATCCAGAATTATATTCATGTTGTAGATATCATATATATCATATATATACATTATATACATTCATTCATAATGTCATGTAACATTTAGAGGTAAGAAATGAAATGCACCATTCATGGAGACGGTAAGCCGTACGTACGTATGAACGCTACTTTCATTTTTATTTCGTATTTAATGGAATGAAATCATAATGATATAAATTTATAATATGATTCCAGTATAATTTAGTGTATAATACCATTTACTCCATCCTTTATACATCCCACATATGGCATTAACGATTCAAATCACTTTGAGGGGGCGGTAGTCCGCACTTCCTAAAATGAAATTATCGCGTTTACCCATAATGGAAATCATAAAGTATGCCATAAATGAGAAATACAGAAGAATAAGTAAAACATAAACATATTATATATCATATATAAAAATAGTGACATCTTAATGGCCACCTTTGAAGGTGTTATATGAGTGTTGAACAATCATCGTTTCGTGAGGCAGAAATTCTCCATCCACAGAAACCGTATGTTCTTTAACCATTAGATGTAAGTGTGTGTAAGTGTAGCTCGAATCCTTCTTATAACAACATAATAGTATATTGAGGATACTAGTTTTGTTACAAAAGAAATTAATAAAAAGAGTTTAGGGGGTTGGAGAAGAAAAATAAAACAAAACAACATTAGAGAAGACATTACCTCAAAATCGGGTAACTCTTTTTTGATTTGAGCCAAAGGCTTCCTTGGAAAGAGTTCTGACCAAAGTGAGGCTTCTAGGAGTAATAGGGGGATGTTGGGAGAGTATTTGGGCAGAGGTTGGCCGAGCAAAATGGCTTGAAGGTGTGAATAAGGTGGGAGAGGTGGGGGCCTTTTAGAAGTGGAGAGGAGGGGCTCTTTTGGAAAGATTGAAATGTTACATTATTATACAATGATTTTCGGATTATAAAGGTCCCACACTTATATAATTCGTGGCTATGGTGATAAGGGTTCGAAATATCTTCATCCAATAGGCTTTGGACAAGTGTAAGCCTTGGATTTTTAATTATCTTCTCATTTTATTTAAATCGTTAAATAATGAGGTCATCGCCGCATCATAATGATGTCATAAATAATTTAATTTATTTAATGTCTAAAAATTATAAAAAAAATAATATGATGTAGGAAATCTTTTTAGCTTTCTAATGAATATTTATAATTAAAATTTGTACTTGTGTAACCCCACTTAAAAACTGTTTTAGTAAAACAACTCATGTTTGTGTCAATTTAATTTTAACATTAAATAAATATATATTAATGTCATTTTCCAACTAAAGTGGCTCCATGGGGTCCCCAAGTTGACCCATGGGTTGTCTTGGTCGGCCATTACTCATCCAATAGGAGTAGGACAAGTTTCAAGCTCATCTCATATTATTAAAACATTATTTTTACCTTAAACTACACTAATTACCTCTAATCGCGATTAAGAACTTAAAAGTTACTATTCACCAAAAAATTATTTTAATCTCATTGAACCACATTTTACTTCTTAATGACAACCATGTATGTCGGATTTTTGAAAATCAAATCACAGAAGTGGTAATATTTCATTTAAACGAAAAATCAGTTATTTAACTACCACTTAGTGGTTTCACTATTCATCAAAAATTGATGTTTTTCAGAACAAGGCCAAAATTTCACCCTAAGCTATAATTGATATTCTGAATTCAAAAATGATGTCTATTTTACAAAATTCCAAACATATAAGTTGCATTAATTAATTTTATAATTAATTCCCGCTGTTACGACAAATAGCGTGTTTTTAAGAAACACTTTATATCAAAAGATTGGCAATTGTTTATGTCCAATTTCAATGTTAAATTAATTCTAATGACCACCATTGGATAAAATGGTAAAAATATATTCTAATTATACCTTAAAACCACTAAATAGTATAATTTATCACAATAAATTATTTTGATTAAAAAGCTGTTTTAAGTATTTTTCACTATTCATAAAAAATTAGAGGTTCTCAGAAAAATACCCAAAATTCAACATAGGCTAATTTCGATATTCCGAATCCAAAAATGAAGTCCATTATAAAATATCTATAATTTTAAAAAGTGGTTATTACTATTCATAACGGCTACTTTGATTAGTCGCGTTGTTTTAGAACTCGAAGTTGCGTACAATGCAAGCTATTGCATTATTGAATGAGAAGCGTATCGTGGAAGCTCAGGGTGTTACATTCTCCCCTCCTTCAATAAATTGTGTCCTCGCAATTTGATATTTTTCTTTGAAAATAAGAGGTTGAAAATAGAAAATACCTTTGTGGAAAACCCACATCGGAAATAAGGTTAATAAAATTTAGCCTTAATAAGAGGGAAAGGGAAATGAAAAAGTCACCACCCAATTATGATCTCGATTAGGAGAACATTGGTGGCAATTAGAGACATATAATTGGAGGAAAAACGTAAATATTCGTAGGGAGTGATTGAGGTCATCAATCACAATCAACTGTCAAATTGAGGGCCTCAAAGCCTTCAATCTATGTTGATTTAAAATATCATCAGTTCAACAAGACATAAGGTATTAGGATAACGCATTTTTTTGTTTTAATATCCCTTTACTAAAGTTTAAGAATTAATTTATTCATTGAATAACAGATAGGTATATATATATTTATGCCTGACAATTAGAGTTTCAACCTTCAACTCACCTTTCACTCAAAAAGATAATAGAACCCAAAAATATTATACTTTTCCTAATTGTATAAGGTTCCAAATGTTAACACATACAATTTAGATTAGTAAAATTATTTTTTAATAACCAGGGACTTCCTGTAGGCTAGTGGTAGGAAATAAAGGCATGTCGCACTATGGTTGTGGGTTCGATTCCTACAGCTTTGTCCGACGCGACGGGTTATGCCCCACCCTACAGGTTGTCCTTTTCCTAAAAATATAGTACTATACTATTCCAAAAATAATCTTCATAAATGTTTTAACCTTAAACAATACTATCCAAAGATCAACTTAATCCACTCCAACCTTTATAGTTATCCAAAATACCTCTATCCAGACTTTCTCCAAAAGGTCTCTTAATTCCAAAATCAATTTATCAGATTCCCCAAACAAAGTAAAGTTTCTCTTATTGTCACATACTAAAAATATGATTACCTTCATCATATTAAAACCTTACTGAAATCAAAAAGTACTGCAGTACAATCCTTATATATGTATCACATTATTCTAATAACCGAAATATAATCCATCAGTCCAAAAGCACCAATACATTAGTTATTCTGCTTCAACTGTAGTAACAGCATAAGATTGTCCTTGATCCCTTGGCCTTTTCTGAGGTATGTTTCCCTGATGCTTAGGACATTCATTTGCATAATGACCCATTTCTCTAAAATTATAGCATTCAACTTTGATAGCCTCTTTCTTTCCCTTGCAATCATGAGCCTGGTGACCCTTTTCTCCACATTTATAACAAACTCCCATTCCTTTTAGGCAAGTACCAGGGTGATTCTTCCCACAATTATCACATAATGGAAAATCCTTCTTTCCCTTTTTCCCTTTATCTGTCTCTTGTTCCACCGTTCTCTTCTTCTCTTGCTTTACTTTGTTGTCATAAGACTTAGAGAATTCCTTTTCTGTCTTGATAGCACACGAGACAATATCTTCGTATGATGAGAAGGATTGTGATACTAAAGCTCGACGGAGAAATGGTTTTAACCCATCAAAGAAACGATCAATCTTACTCCTTGGGTTACGTATATAATCGACAGCATGCCTCGCTAACCTTGTAAAGTTAGCCTCATACTCTGCGACATTCTCATCCTCCTTCTGCCTCAGACTCAGAAATTGCCTTTCCATATCTGCTCGATGGTCTCGAGGAAAGTATTTTTATAAGAACAGCTCTTTGAACTCCTGCCATTCCATGTTTGTTAATTCATCATCTTCCTTCATGTTTTGAATCAATGACCACCATTGATCAGCATCTCCAGTGAGGCGGTAAACTGCCAGGACAACCTTCTCCCTTTCACTACTCCCCAAGTCATGGAATATTTTCTCTAAGGAATTTATCCATTGCTCAGCTACTATAGGATTTGTACTCCCATTGAAGGTTGGTGGTTGTTGCCTCATGAAACGATCTAGCATTGATCCTCCACATTGCGGATCAGGGTGCTCCATACGAGTAAGGTTATTATTCATAACCTGAGTGAGTTGTCCCAGTATGGT
Organism: Viscum album; assembly: GCA_963277665.1. Taxonomy (NCBI): domain Eukaryota; kingdom Viridiplantae; phylum Streptophyta; class Magnoliopsida; order Santalales; family Viscaceae; genus Viscum; species Viscum album. The sequence goes on from OY728134.1 coordinate 818,230,935, forward strand.
AATAAGTTGATCAGCACCAGTTGTATCTCCAGATCCACAATAATTATCTTGAGCAGGACGGCAATCCCGACACGGAGTGCGTGCATTGATACGGTTTCCATTCCTTCCACTAGGCGCCATTTCTAAACAATGGCATAAACTAGATTAGTTTATGAATTAAAATACATAATTCCATATTTGTAAAACACTTTACATAAATTGAACTATTTATGGATATAATCCATAATCATAAAAAGAAATGTTTTCTTTGATAAAGTATATACTCATAACCCTTCATAGTGGTTTGTAAAGAAAATGAGAATTATCCTAAGCATATCCCCCGGGAGTGTCGTAACCAAGAGTGCAGCAAGGCCCGTTGTCGTGCACCAGTTCCCGTTCGAGTCTATCTCAAAGCGGTGTTTTCGGGTTTTACCCCTAGGTACATCTGTGCCAGAGCCGCCTCTACCTGCTCGTATCCAGACAGGGATTTATTGCTCAGAAAACTCATAACATCTCTATAATACCAAAATTCTAGGAAGTTCTTCTATACCAATCCTCAAGGTCTATCTTTGGGCTATGTGCTCTAATCAGAGTTTATCTACATCTAGCTTCCAAGGTTAGTACTAAACTGCCTCTGATACCAACTGTATCGCCCCGACCCCAGCTACCCAGAGTCGGTGCATTACTTCATAACATTGGCATGATCACAAAAGATCAAGTCTCGAAAGACCGATTAGTTTAGTAGCCTTGGAAACACTAGATACATTCGTAAACGTTACATTACATCATAAAGTGAAAAACTACAATAACAAAGTCTCCATAGTCCACACTCATATCCTCTTCTGACAATCCCTGCAGGTCATTCATAAAATACTTCTTCACATCCTGGAAAATATTAAAACATTGAAAGGGGTGAGCTCAGATGCTCAGTAAGGATAACAATATACCAGAAGCTGTCATCAATAAATATAAACATTTAAGGCAATGTATAACTAAAACAAAAGCCTTTTAAACATGAACTTCAACATAATATGGCAAAAGTAAAATGAGATAATGCCATTTACTTATTCACATGGATATTCTACTAGTCGAATAATCACATGCAATATCAATAATCACTTTCATAATGAGGGAATGTATAATGCCGGACATTCTGAAACATTTTGTCAAGGCCTCGGCCAAGATGTCTAAAATGATTAAGGCCTCGGCCAAAACCATAAATCAAATTGGGAAAGGGCCTCGGCCAATTCCACGTCTATTTGTCTCATGAGACCTACCGATGCATCGAGGAGCTATAGCGGGCTCCACCCGTCACTTATTAAGTCCAATACATTCCTCATATGAATAGGTTTAAACATATCATAAACCATAACATAATCGTATCACATAAAATATGCATAAAGGAAACATAACTTTTCCACATTTCAATCACAAGATATCAATACAACACATTGATATAATAAAAACGCTTTCAAAACCATTTTCAATGCCAAAATAAAAGAAAGTTAAAACTTTGTATTTATTTTTCATTAAAAAAATGATGGCTTGTAGAGGAAGCCGAAACTCAAATAATGGTCACGGCGGCGGAGAAGTCATTGTCGCCGCATAAGTACAGAAAGAAAAACATTCCGTTTTGTCGTTTAGCAAAACGCTTCGTATAAAAAAGATTCTTTTTGAATAAACGTAAAAGTCAAAGGGGTTTATACACCGTATAAAAGAAAGTTGTGTATAAAACCAAATATGCCTCAATGAAAGGGGATTGAGACGAAGTCCATAAAAAGATCATTTTTTTTAAATAAAGTACATCTATAATGTGTATTCACTAAAAGTACACATAAATAATGTAAAAATACAAGATAGGACATAATAATATCATGACATAATTTGAAAGTAGGAGATTAACCCAAAGAATGGAAGTTGGGTTAAGAAATTCCCTTACCTTGCGTCTTGTCCTGACTCGACCGTTCTTTAACCTCCTGAATAATAAACTAGAGTTAATTTATATTTACTTAAGAACCTTTTTCATGTTCATTATTCCATTTATATCACTTATTACCATGTTATGAACATTATTTAATTATTTAAGTTAATAACGGTCGTTTTGTCGATCTTTGGTACTTGAGTCAAAAATAAACTTCTTATAATTACAAGTTGTTCATGTGGTGAAATATCAATTATATCCAGAATTATATTCATGTTGTAGATATCATATATATCATATATATACATTATATACATTCATTCATAATGTCACGTAACATTTAGAGGTAAGAAATGAAATGCACCATTCATGGAGACGGTAAGCCGTACGTACGTATGAACGCTACTTTCATTTTTATTTCGTATTTAATGGAATGAAATCATAATGATATAAATTTATAATATGATTCCAGTATAATATAGTGTATAATACCATTTACTCCATCCTTTATACATCCCACATATGGCATTAACGATTCAAATCACTTTGAGGGGGCGGTAGTCCGCACTTCCTAAAATGAAATTATCGCGTTTACCCATAATGGAAATCATAAAGTATGCCATAAATGAGAAATACAGAAGAATAAGTAAAACATAAACATATTATATATCATATATAAAAATAGTGACATCTTAATGGCCACCTTTGAAGGCGTTATATGAGTGTTGAACAATCATCATTTCGTGAGGCAGAAATTCACCATCCACAGAAACCGTATGTTCTTTAACCATTAGATGTAAGTGTGTGTAAGTGTAGCTCGAATCCTTCTTATAACAACATCATAGTATATTGAGGATACTAGTTTTGTTACAAAAGAAATGAATAAAAAGAGTTTAGGGGGTTGGAGAAGAAAAATAAAACAAAACAACATTAGAGAAGACATTACCTCAAAATCGGGTAACTCTTTTTTGATTTGAGCCAAAGGCTTCCTTGGAAAGAGTTCTGCCCAAAGTGAGGCTTCTAGGAGTAATAGGGGGATGTTGGGAGAGTATTTGGGCAGAGGTTGGCCGAGCCAAATGGCTTGAAGGTGTGAATAAGGTGGGAGAGGTGGGGGCCTTTTATAAGTGGAGAGGAGGGGCTCTTTTGGAAAGATTGAAATGTTACATTATTATACAATGCTTTTCGGATTATAAAGGTCCCACACTTATATAATTCGTGTCTATGGTGATAAGGGTTCGAAATATCTTCATCCAATAGGCTTTGGACAAGTGTAAGCCTTGGATTTTTCATTATCTTCTCATTTTATTTAAATCGTTAAATAATGAGGTCATCGCCGCATCATAATGATGTCATAAATAATTTAATTTAATTAATGTCTAAAAATTATAAAAAAAATAATATGCTGTAGGAAATCTTTTTATCTTTCTAATGAATATTTATAATCAAAATTTGGACTTGTGTAACCCCACTTAAAAACTGTTTTAGTAAAACAACTCATGTTTGTGTCAATTTAATTTTAACATTAAATAAATATATATTAATGTCATTTTCCAACTAAAGTGGCTCCATGGGGTCCCCAAGTTGACCCATGGGTTGTCCTGGTCGGTCATGACTCATCCAATAGGAGTATGACAAGTGTCAAGCTCATCTCATATTATTAAAACATTATTTTTACCTTAAACTACACTAATTACCTCTAATCGCGATTAAGAACTTAAAAGTTACTATTCATCAAAAAATTATTTTAATCTCATTGAACCACATTTTAATTCTTAATGACAACCATGTATGTCGGATTTTTGAAAATCAAATCACAGAAGTGGTAATATTTCATTTAAACGAAAAATCAGTTATTTAACTACCACTTAGTGGTTTCACTATTCATCAAAAATTGATGTTTTTCAGAACAAGGCCAAAATTTCACCCTAAGCTATAATTGATATTCCTAATTCAAAAATGATGTCTATTTTACAAAATTCCAAACATATAAGTTTCATTAATTAATTTTATAATTAATTCCCGCTGTTACGACAAATAGCGTGTTTTTAAGAAACAATTTATATCAAAAGATTGGCAATTGTTTATGTCCAATTTCAATGTTAAATTAATTCTAATGACCACCATTGGATAAAATGGTAAAAATATATTCTAATTATACCTTAAAACCACTAAATAGTATAATTTATCACAATAAATTATTTTGATTAAAAAGCTGTTTTAAGTATTTTTCACTATTCATAAAAAATTAGAAGTTCTCAGAAAAATACCAAAAATTCAACATAGGCTAATTTTGATATTCCGAATCCAAAAATGAAGTCCATTATAAAATATCTATAATTTTAAAAAGTGGTTATTACTATTCATAACGGCTACTTTGATTAGTCGCGGTGTTTTAGAACTCGAAGTTGCGTACAATGCAAGCTATTGCATTATTGAATGAGAAGCGTATTGTGGAAGCTCGGGGTGTTACATGGGTTACCATCAGTTGATAATAAAATAATTTTACATTCTGAAGACTTCATTTTGAATTAGATATGTCCACTAAGAATTTGTTGTTATGTCATTTGGGTTATCTAACATAACTGTTGTATTAATGGATCTTATGAATATAATTTTTCTTGAGTACTTGGATAAGTTTGTGGTTGTGTTTATTGATTAAATTTTAGTATTTTCTAAAACATAAGAGGAATATAAAAGGCATCTAAGAGTTGTTTTGAAAACCATAAAATAAAATAAACTATATGGGAAATTTATCAAGTGTAAATTTTTGTTGCAAAAAAATCATTCCTTGATCAAATTGTTTCTAAAGATTGAATAATTTTTTATCCTGTTAAAATGAAATTTTTTGATGAATAGCCAAGACCCAAAAATATAACAAAGATTCATATTTTTTTGAGATTTACTGGTTACTAGTAATGGTTTTTTTAAAACATTTCTTGGTTTTCTATCCCATTGACTAAGATAACTAAAAAATGATTTATGTTTTTCTAGATAAAATAATGTGATGATTGTATTTAGGAATTGAAAAGAATATTTGTGAATGCTCCAATTTTGAACTTTCCATATAGAAATGGTGAATTTATCATCTAAAAATATTTTTTCATGGAAAGTTCTTGGTTTCGTCCTTATATAGAATGATCATGTAATTGATTATGCTTCATTTCAATTGAAGCCTGATTAGATAAACTACCTTACAAATGATTTAGAATTAGATACTATTGTTTTTTTCTTTAACAATTTGGAGGAATCATTTATATGGATTAATTTTTGAAATATATACTGATCACTAATGTTTGAACAATATATTCCCACAGAATAAATTGAACATTAGACAAAGAAGATGGATGAAACTAATCAATCGTTATGATTACATGATTTTTTTGTCATCCTCGAAAAGAAAATAAGGTGTTTAATGCTTTGAGTTGAAAAAGAAATGCTACATTAATCATGTTAAGTTTGGAACATGGACCTTTGGTTAATGATTTATTGAATTTTTTCCTAGAAGTTATTGATGTATGAACATCCTCTGTTATTTTAGGTTTTAGAGCATTCAAAATTGTGAGAAATAAATAAGAGGGATCAGAAGTTTGATTAGTCCTTGTAAGAAAAAGGAAGAATATATTAATAATATTAATTTTTGTAATTTTAATATTAATGAAGAATGTGTTTTACAATTTGGGAAAAGATTAGGTTTTCATTGTGATTCATTGTTGAGGAAATAATTTTCACTGAAGTTCACAGTTCTCCTTTTTCCATTCATTCAATAAATACTATGATGCACAAAGACCATTGAGAATATTACTAGTGGGATTGAATGAAAATAGTAATTTTTGAATTTACCATGAAGTGTTTGACTTATCGTATGAATAAATAATAATGAGAGTTACCAAAGGGGATGCTTCAACCATTTTGAGGGCCAGAATAGAAATGGGAAAATATATAAATGGGCTTCATTGTATTATTTCCAAATACTTTTTAAGGTAATAATGCGATTTAGGTTACTTTTGATCAATTTACTAAATATATAAATTTTATTCACATTATGTATATAATTTCCCTAGATCATATTTCTATAGTATATCTAAAAGTGATTATCGGGTCACTTATAGTTTCACTCCCTATTATATCAGACCATGATCCAAGGTTCACTACCAATTTTTGGAAAATACTTCAGATGTTGTTGGGTACTTAATTAAATTTCAGTATAGCTTTTGATCCTAAATCTGATTGAAAGTATAAACAGACGATTCATACATTGGAAGATATGATTTGTTCTTCCTCAATAGATTACCAAGGAATTTGGGATGAACATCTATATTAGGTTTAGTTTTCTTATAATAATATTTTTCATTCCACTATATATATGGAGCCATTTGAGGGATTATATAGAAATCGGTGTCGGACACCAGCTTTTTGGGATGTGGTAGGGGAAAGGAAGTTGATGGGACCAGATTTGGTAGAGGAAATGGTAGATAAATTTTAGTTGATTCAGCAACACATGAGGAAATCTTAGAGGAGGCATAGAAGTTATTTGGATAACCAGAGGAAGGATCTTTTTTTGAGTTAGGTGATCATGTATTTTTAAAAGTTTCTCCATGTAAAAGTATGATGTGTTTTGGTTATAAGGGAAATTTTAGTCCACAGTTCGTTGGACCATATAAAATCCTAGAGAAAGTTGCATCAATTTCCACCCAATTGGATTTAACTCGAGTTTATCCTAGGTACACAACATATTTTAAGTTTCAATTTTAAGAAAGTATGTACAAGATTCATCACATGTTTTGATCCTTAAAGTATGTGAGATTGAATAGAATATTTCTTATATGGAACAACCAATTCTGGTTCTTAACTATATAGGTTAAGTATTGTGAAATAAGGTAATTCTTTAAGTTAAAGTTTTATGGAAAACCATATTCTTTAAAAGGAAACATGGGAGACTTAAAATTCTATGAGGGAAAAATATCCCCACTAATTTGATAAGTGAATAAAATTTTGAGGATGTAATTTCAAAAAGGGGGGAAGGATATAACATCCCAAGTAATGATAGAATAACTATTTTTTCATATTTATTAAAATTTATGTATTAGAGAGTAATTTTACCTTAAAATAGTTACTATTTTCAATAGCGTACATGACATACAATAATGAGTTTCTCTGAAATCTTGTGTTTCATGTAAGACTGAGTTTTAGTGAAAAATAAAATATTTTTAATATTATTATTTTAAGTGGTAGTTATCGCATTGTCATTCTATCAGTGAGATTGAATATGAAAGACTATATTATGTTTAAAAATGTTTATTAATTTTTTTTCATTCATCCAGTAAATTTGATAGTCTTAAAATAATAATAAATCCAATTTAAGCATAAAAAGGTCAATATTTTTAAAAGGTAGTTTTACCACCATTTAAGGGAGAACATATTTTAAATATAATTTTTGAAACCTTTATAATTTTTATATGCAATAATGATCTTCATTTTTGAAATATTGATATCAAAATTTTCTTTTGGTGAATTTTTGTTATTTTTTGAGAACATTCACATTTTCATGGATAGTGAATAATGCTGAATTTTTTTTCCAAACCGATCTTTCATATAATTTATTAATATAGTTAAATTATGTTTTTATTTAGTTTTTATGTATAATTATATCCATTTTATATCATTTAAACCAATTTGAATTTTTGGAAATAATTCCACATTGAATTTATATATAAAAATTAGCAAACTTTTGAACATTTTTACTTTAAACACCTGCTTTGTCATCCTATCTATGAGATTAAATTTAAATCAATTTCTTCGACCTATGTGATTGTAAATTTAAAAAATGGATTTTATAATTGTAATAAAAATTTTTATAATCTCTTATAATGTCAAATAAGTTTTTGACCAACAAAATCAGTTAAATTAATTAAAACTAATTTTAGTGATTAAGAGGAAAAATGGATTAAGAAGGGACTAAACCTTAATATTAGAAGCCAAAATGACATAGAAACTTTTTTGAAACCAATTTTCTATTCAAATTTATACATTATACTACATTTTATTGATTTTTTGAAATTATTGGATCCACTTTACATGAGAAAAACATGGGTGGAATTCCCTTTTGAAAACATTAGAATAATTCCACTCCCCTTCCTTATAAAAAGGAATTCACCGTACCAATTTATTCATACCTCTCAATCCCCATTGGATCATATTAACCCTACCAAAATAATCTCAAAACATCCCTCCCTTATCTCTAGAGACCACACTTTTGGAAGAAATCCAACCAAGCAATCACTTTGGTGAAATCCAAAAGGGCTTTCCCAAAAAAAGTGGTAACATTCTTCAATGTGCATTTATGTTTTATTTCTCTCTATACCCATTGATTCATTATTATTCAACAATTACATAATAAAATCAATATCCTCAACATACTAATGTTTTTTATGTTAAATTTTCAACCAAAACGTACACACACTTCTATAAAATGGGTAATGAAATTGTTGTTTGTGTGTGGTGAACTACAACCTCCTCAAAGCGATGTGATACGTTCACACAACACGTGGAATTTATTAAGGATGATTTTAATTAAAGGTATGTGACACAAATAACATCCATATTATATTAATGAAATAATTAAGTTTATGTAAATATAATATATCATTTTCTTTATTATCCTTTCACACACTAAAAAAGTGGTAATGTCATTCATGGACGTGTAGACTACCGTCTCCTCAATATGATGTGATTCATTTTACATAAAAAGAATTATATATATATAAGTTTATATGATTTAATAATTTTTTATATGTGATATATGTATCATTCTAGAAATATAACTGTTAATTACATTATTTTTAAAATGATCACAGAAAACTATGAATGTTACAATCAATCATCTCCATAATTGAAATGTTGGTTCATTTTTCATAACCATCTCTCATGATTGGTTTAAAAAGTGTAATTTATGTATAAATATGATGATTATTTCATGATTATTATTCTTAATATGATTATATAATTACCCCTTTTACCGTATTTTACCTACCAAATTCGTTTTTGACACATAAACATAATATGGTCAAAACACTCGGCATAAACTTAATTGTTTAAGTACTTATTTAAAAATTGTAATAAGTGAAATAAAATTAATGAAAAACTTTAGAAAAGTTATGAATAAAGTAAATAATTAACATTAGTTAATTATTCATTAAAATAAAACCATATGCGACAAGTCGTATTCAAGGTAATGGATTTCATGTCAATATCCTTTCATTGAGATATTTTTTGATCATATAAACCTTTATTTTATAAGGTGTATTTAAAGCGCAATTTGAATTATATATCCATATGGTATGTTTTATCATGTTATTTAATGTTTTCTATAATTTTATTCTTTCATGGGACTTATGATTTAAATGTTCAAAGTGGTATGGGACACTTTAAATGCTTATAGATTTAATTTCAAAATATTTTCACCAAGTCAATATTCTTGATATTATTTTAAATATTAATTTATATAGATGTAAAACGATTATAAAAGAAATTTTAGGTCAATTTTTAATATGATAATAATTTTTCAAAAACTAATCTTTTTACATGTTTTATATGGAATGTTTTTACAAAAAAAGGAATATTCTATTTTTAGCATACATGGCGACAATGACTTTTCCACTGGTGTGAACAGTAATTTATTTTAGGATTCCTTTGAAATATTTCATGTTTTCTTAAATTAGAAACCATATTTAATTTTTTGGTTATTTTGGTATAGGAAATATTTTTTCAGAAGAAATTCTCTTTTTTTAAATTGGATTTTTGAAAGAAAATAGTCTTTTAATATCCTAAAGTGATTTTCAAATGAGTTTAAAAGTGTTTTTAAATTGATGAAATTTTTTATTTCATGTTATAGTTCTTGGAAATTATAAATTATATGTACACCCAAATATCACCGGGAGTTCTCGTTATAGCTGAAACTATTGGTGCTCCCAGATTGAACTAAAATTCATTGGGTAATGATTATATTCTCTAGAGAATTTTATTCGAAGTTGTCCATATAATTATTCCAATATATAATGGTTATATGGGTTCAATGTGATAATATCCAAGTTACCTATATAAATTTTCTATGTTTACTAATATTTTTTCATAGAAATAATTTGTATTCAAAAGTTAAAATAAATGATCTTTTTTAAAGAATAATATTTCCATTTTTGGGTAAAATATTATGTTTTCAAGTAATTGTTTTTCATGAGTTATAATGTTTATCAATGTACTAAAAATTTCAATATTTTTATATAAATTATTGAAATTTTTATGTTCATACCATGTTTATAAATGTTTTCAAATAATATAATGATGGGTATGGGATTGGAAGAAAAAATGTAGAATTGTGTTGAAGAGTTTTCATAAAATAGATCATGTTACGTGGGCATAAATAGTTTAATTTTATGGAACAACTGGAAAGACCTTAAACATCATAGAATGGTGTTGTCCATGAGACCCACCTACATTATGTACAAGTGAGATATACACAAGATTCCATAGAATATGACCATTTATCCATAATATCATACAAGGATGATAATTTACCCTACAAAAATCATCCCAAACCAATGAAAGGTTTATATAAAGATGGATTTCATAATTTTAATTTCGATTCACCTTGTCCTAGTGACAAAACATCAATTTGTAAAACCATTAAACTTATTGGTAAGATGTTAAACTAGATAGTTAACATCCTTACCATGATACATTAAACATTTTATTCAATGTCCCCACCATATAACATTAAAATGTGTTTCTATCATTCTTACCATAGGATGTTAAACTGTATTTAAAATATCCATATCATATGATGTAAGATTGTGTGAGTTTTTTTCCTTCTCATATATCACCTCCTCCCTCGATACTGGTCTCCTGATGCATATATTTTTATAACTATGTATGACTTGATTCCTATTTTTTTGGGATATGTAGTGATGACTAGACCCCCTATAATAGGAATTATCATGAACTTATCCCCCATCGGTGAGGTTGCTTATGATGGAATTGGATTCACTCTGGTCCCTCTATTCATGTTGGGTTTGTTTTTTCCTTGTTCATCAATCTCTTCTCCCTACGATCCAAACTATATAACCTTAAATATGATCACTCTATGATCTTAGTTACATACACCAAAACCATAGAACCCTAAATAGTGATAGATAAAATACCATAAAAGTAAAAAACCATTTTTCAAAGCCAAGTAATGTTAAACTAAAACAATAATATGTCCCTATAATATGTTGTAAAACTCTATAGAAAATGGGTGTGTCACATGACATTTAACTGTACAAAATTTGTCCCATATTCATGGAAACAAAACTATTGAGCATGGTCCTCATTGTGTGACCCAAAACTACATAAAATTTGAGTTCTTATTGAATGAAATATAGTCCATTCTATGTGACCCATTACCTACACGATAGATAGTTCGATGTAATGATATGTGGTATGTTATCCCTATCTATAAATAAAAAGTAGGGTAAAATTATCCATTTTAAAGGAGACTTGGGTCTTCTATCTTAGGTATTGTCTCTGGAGATTCACCGTATTCCAATTGTATACCAAGAATAAATATTTAAATTCCCCACACTATGTAAGAGCTTAATCTATATAGGGGACCCTTTTCTTTTCTCAAGGATTCAATAGTTATTTCTACACAATCTATGATAATGTCATCATCTACCAAAACTACAACCTATATTTCCCCATAGCCTTGTAAATGAGTTATATATTTGTAAGGATGCTTTCAATAATAACTATCTGTGTATTTATTTCCATACTATGGGAAACATCGTGATGACTAGATCCATTATTTCTGGTCCAGCCACAAATCTTCAATACATTCAACCATGTACCTCCATGAGATAAAAATCTATGAAGAGGTTCTTTCTTTCATTAAAATGAAAATTCCCCCGAATATTCCATATCATGAATTCTCATGTGGTTTAGATTATTTCTCAATTTTCCTATTGTTTCTCCCACCAAGAATGACTCATGTGAGCTTAGTTAACCTGGAGAGTCAACCTAATTAGTGTGATTATGATGCATTTTATTCTAATATAGGGAACATAATCCCAACCACATGAAATTAAACTATGATGTAAATATCCATCCCACATGACTCTAAAAATTATAGGGTATCCTAATACTTGCAGATTATTTCACACCTATATGAGATATGTATCCTTATAGGAGTATTTGGCATAAAAAGCATCTTCACCTCGAAGCATTAATGCCTCACATGCAATGTATGAGTAGGATTTACATAAGATATTTCAATGCATGTTCTATCATTTATAGACCCATTCTTATTTTAGATTACACCTTTTCTATTCAAGAACTAAACATTGATTCTATCTCATCCCGATGAGATACATAGTGATGTATAGATCCCTTATCTAAGGTCTCAGCACAAACTAAAAATATGTTCTCCCTGTATATAAACCAGATATATGTGTGGCTTGATTATTTTTCAAAAGTGACATGTAGCATTTTGAGATATAATATCATAGGTATAGGCACAAACATTAGGTCGAATATGTGTGACTTTATACCTCATCAACATTTTTTCAATGATATATGACACATTCACTACATGGTCCTAATTATAAGACATTAAGATACATATCAAAAGATCCATAAATGTTTATTCGATTAAAAAAAAGTAAAGTGAAGTCTGATCAAAAGTAAAGTCTTCAATCACTAATCCATTTCATTTTATGGTTTAAAAAAAATATTTCATAAAAAGGAATAACTACTCATTGTTGTCACTAGGGGACCTTTTAAAAATCCTGAGTATGCTTGTTGGACCCCGGGTCTATAAAAAATTTATAACGTATTTTCCATTCCATTTTCTAGTGTACATGGGATATACTATAGGAACATTGTCATTCATGGAAGTAATAAATATTTATATTGAGTATACCAAAAATTTAAATAGTTATGGAATCAACAGTCTAAGGTTATACACCTTCACTATGAGAATATATTCAATATATGGTGGAATAACCTTTCGGGTGATCAAAACCTCTTTGAATGTTCTTATTCTCCATGAACCCACTTCATATATTTGATGTTTTATGTAATCAAAACCAATTCATTGAGTTGATAAACGCTTGTTGGAATCCCTCAAACATTTGTAGATTAATCCTCTTGGTTCAATATTTCATAGTAATATGGGTAGTAGAGATTGATTGACTCTAAAGGACCCCTATAGGATTTGATGGTGAATGGAATAGTTTTCCTTTTAGAATGTGAAGTAACCCAAAGTGGATGTTTTGGTCACAGGTGAAATTCCCACCTAAACCCTATATGGTATCCATTGACTTGTTGTGGCATTAGTTTCGTCCATTTATAATGGAAATTCTATTCCCACTAGTCTCTAGTTCCACTCTATCCATATATTAATTGTTTTGTATTTACACCGTCCATGACTAAAAAATTCAAGAGTATTCAAGTACCCTCATTATTACACCTTCATTCATCATTCCCACTTTCAATGAAAGATTATGGAAATATATTCCTATGCCATTTATAATATGTTTGATCTTCTCCTTTAATGACCTATATTCCTTACATTGATATTCTAATTTTGGGAACACTTATCCATCAGAGGGTCCAATATTTTTGAGAATAAACTTAATGAATAATATTTTCCAGGGTTATTTATGATAGAATCTAACCCTTATTTTCATTGAGTTTTATCTTCTAATTAATATAAATATTTCATCAATCATTGAAAAAATATGTGTGACCATAAACTCTATGGACCCATCAGTCTAAGCACTATGAAATTAAACTATGTTTACATATTTGTGAGACTTTATATACTAGAATTAACCTCTCTATTCATGTCAAGTTTCTCCTTTACCTTACTATATAGACTACCTCACCTACCTTCTATGTCAAATCTATGTGACATTAAATTACAGAATTATTTGGAAAATGCCATTAAACATAAAATATTAGCTACTTATAGTAGAATAATTATAAATTTAAAATATATGGACTACACCATGAAGTATTATACAATCATGATGTTGGAAACTCAATTTAAAATGGGTTTGTTATGCCTATGTCACTATGTAGACCCCCAAATTGTGGTCAAAATTATCCAACCTTAAACATCAGTTATAATGGTATAGATTACAAAACCATAAACATACAATAGAAAGATAAATTTTACTCTCCAAGTAGAAAATATGCAAAGGGAACCCTATGGAAAAATCAATTCTATGCCCTCTAGGCCTGCCCACCACATTGCCTAGGAAAAACATGAGTATTTGAAAAAAATGGAAAAAAATAACACTTTTTTTATTGATAAACCCTAAAGGGATTAAATAATAAAATATGATTTCATGTTCCTTAGGCCTTCCCATTAATGGATTTTAAAAAGTGTGGATGTGAATAAAAATTTATAATTCTTATAGGGACGCCCATTTATCCCTATAAATAATCAAGTTATGATCACTAAGTCCATTGACCTAGGAATACATTTGAGAATGTATTTTCCACTCATGAACTTTCTTAGGGGACCAATTCCTCATTTCATGACTAAAAAAATGCATGATATATGGTCTATTATGCCTTCCCATACACGTTTTTGGAGTGGCCTACCCCAAGTGTCTAGAACTTTTGGAATGATAGACATATTTGTACAATATATGCATAGAAACATGGTTCTATACCCATTAATATTAAGTAAATTGATAATATCTACTATTCTATATTTTATTAGTATACATACAAGATTTAATCATCAATTTATTCATCAGTGGTACTATGTTGAAAATTTGTTCCTTCTATGTAAGAGGTTGATTTATATTGGATTCCCTTTATAAGAACATTGTGTGGCATGATTCTTATTCTCAAGGAATATGTAGTATCATCTAGAGCTCGTATCTTGGATCTAAACACAAATTAGCATTTATTCCACTCCATTTTTCTATCCTAGAATCCAGGAATTTTCCAATTTAGGATATTTGTCCCATGATTTGGTATTAATTCTCACAGAAACTCAAATGACTCAGGTAAATTATTCTTATTGTAAACCCAAACACATTGGGTCAATATTCTACCTTAGGTGAAATTAAAAATACTTGAGTTTAGATCAAGCTTATGGAAATAATCCTCCCACTTGTGGGATGGATCCAAATCCCACTAGATGATTTAAGAATACATCAAAGCGCCCTACATTTACCA
This sequence comes from Viscum album, assembly GCA_963277665.1. NCBI lineage: Eukaryota > Viridiplantae > Streptophyta > Magnoliopsida > Santalales > Viscaceae > Viscum > Viscum album. Next base: position 818,246,062 of record OY728134.1, read on the forward strand.
TAGAATAAAATTCTTTTCATTCTGAACGAATCCCATTCTAGGGGTATCATTTTTTAGCATTAATAATTTTATGCCACACACTTTTTCAAAAGGAAAAATTATTATATCCTCACTTAGAAAACACATGTTGAGTTTTATTAAAAATTTGTAACAATAATCGAAGGATAAGAGGATTAGATTTCCATGTTCCATAGGACTTCTCACACACTGAGGGATGGTGAGTCCTTAGAAACATTGAACAAAATAGTGACATGGTGGTGATAACCACCCTAATGGAGTTGATTTTGGATTTCAAAAATTATCTAATAAAAAGGTTTTGAAACCATAAAACCCATTTTTGGGTCTTTCGAACACTTTTGGCATCAAAAATAATATGAATAGGATGTATACACCATATCCGGGTGGTCTTTTTCACTTAACAGACATCGATTTGACTACTTATGGGGCACAAATAAAGTTATAGATAAAATTTCATGACCTTTATATGTTGGTTTTCATGTTAGATTGAAGGTAAATCATCATAGTAAAAAAAATATAATTTTCTAATGCCAATGTAAACTGAATTTCATTTTCTAACTTAGATATGGTGGTTTTTCCCCACATTATAACAATCTTATCCTCTTTCAAATAATTTCAACTAGTTCAGAATTTTCTCATCATTTGTGGATGCGGTGATTATTTTCACTACATAGCAATGTTTTCTAACCACGTTTCGCTTCACATAGTTCACAAAATACTCGTTCCATAAATTGATGTCATTTGTGGTTCAAGGCAACATTTTATTACCCCAACAAGGAAAATAAATTACTTAATGAATCTCTTATGTCGACATCCCATTGAAAGACTCATATGATAAGATCTTATGTGGCCACACACCTTTTTGAAGTGTAATGAAGCTATGAATTTCTATGTGGAAGTCTATTATGAGAAATAATTTATTCCCTACTACTAATAAAAACCAAAACTATCTTCAGAATTATGAGGGGATCCAACACATAGAGGACCCTCTATGAGGCTCATAATTGAATCATTCTCCTACAACCACTCATGTAAGATTCTTACGTTTCAAAATGGAGATGTAATTTGTGATGTAATCTCATGGAGGATATAAAAATTTAAATCCCTCTACAAGGAAATCCCTCTAAAAAGTAGTCCCTAAATAATGAAACATTGTGAAATTATATATGAACAACACTATATCGGGCTCCCTCACATTATGTTATGCAATGAATCATATATGGAAGTACTTTGTGATGAACCTATGTAAATTCCCATATGTATACAATTCTATCTAGATAGACCTAAATGAAATTATATAAAACCAACCCAATATTAAAATACTTTGGGACGTATCTATCAAAAGATTTTTGTGGATGAAGTTCCATGTAGAAAATATTATATGAATACATTTTCTTTTATGAATTTCCATTGTTGGGCCTCCTACCACAAGCAATCCCCATCCTTGATATCCTCCCTTCCTCATCCTATTAATAGCAGAATAAGGGGGAGGAAAAAATACAAGGGAAACCTCCTTGGAGTAAGTACCAACCAAACCTTCAATTACTATTAAGCCACAATACTATTCTTTTTTATTATTATTCACCTTCAGTCAATAAACTCATTTGATTATAGATAAATGTGAATACTCAAAGATGTAATCCCCAAACCAACCACCAATTACCATTGAGCTGAGATATTCATCATGGTTATTATTATTCACCTCGGGTCTAGATACTCCTCTTTGTTTACAATACATGGGAATCCTCCTAGGTTTAAGCCCAACCAAACATTCAATAACCTTTGAGTCAAGATACCAATGTTGGTTATTATTATTGACCTTGAGTTGAGATAATCTCCATCTTTTCAAATATATGGTCACTTTATTAGGTGTAAGCCCCAGCCAAACCTTCAATTACCACTGAGTCAAGATACTCTTCACAGTAATTTTTATTCACTTTGAGTCAATATTCTCTACTTGGTTGCAGATACATTGAAATACTCTTGGTTTAATCCCCTACCAAACATTCAATAACTACTGAGTTGAGGTACTCTTAATGGTCATTATTATTTACCTCAAGTCGATATACTTCTCTTGATTTCAAATTCATGGAAATCTTCCTAAGTGTAAGACCCAACCAAACCCTCAGTCACCACTAAGTTGACATACTCTTTAAGGTTATTATTATTCCTATTTAGTTGGAATAAAACTCTTGGTACCATATAAATAGTCATCCTATAATGTGTAAGAAATAACCAAATCTTTAATTATAATTGAATCGAGATACTAGTAACGACTCAAAATTGTATTGATGAAAATTATCTTCTTATACTTTTTTTATGTAGTATAAATCACAAAAGATTACATATATAACACAACACAAACATTATAAATGATTAATTAATGAAATAATAAGTGTTTATATAAATTATGGTACCTAAACCAAAGGAATAGTGACATTACATATGGAATAGTAATGTGGCCATTAAGAACAGTAACCCAACCAATATAATAGTAACCTCACCTATGAAATTTTAAATAAAATTTAGGCATCTTATAAATAAAAATATGACATAAATTTATTATAGTGTAAGTAAATAAATGATTTGAAAATGATAAATTAAATGTTGGTATTTTTATAAAACATAAATGTTTACTAATTTTTGATAATTAATATAATTATTTAAAAAAAATTATTTTCCTTAAATTTATTCATAAATTTTTATTTATTAATAATATTATAACATAATTTGATGAGACGTTAATGAGTTTTTCAATTTTTTATAAAATTATTTGTGATATAAAAATCAGTATTTTTCGAGTAAATTATGTTCTTAATTAAAAATTAAATATATCATATTTATAAAATTATTTTTAAAAAAAGGTGTCAATTTTTGAAATCTAAACATAAAAAAGGTGGGTTATTTTTTTTGTATTTTTCTAAAATCGTTGATTTTTTTGTGAATAGTGAAATACGGTAATTTATGGTATTTAAAAAATACATAAATTATTGAGTAATAAATTATCTGTGGATGATGTAAGCCCATAATATAAAACTATAATTAATTATTTTAGTATATATAGTGATAATTCTCAAAATATTCATAGTCTTGATCCAAAATAATAAATTAATAAATTAAATAATCAAAAAACATTCATCACCTCCCCTATAAATACCACACCTCACCACCTATTTTCCTCACACATTTTAATATTTGAGCATTGTAAAAATTATACCCAATAATCTTTGAAATCCTATACCCCATTACTAGGAGCCCTTAGTCTGAAAATAAAAATAAAACCCTTTCTCTTAAGAAGGTTCTCAAGGAGGAAAATTCAAGATGTAAAATCCTCTTTCATTTTACTTTTAATTTTATTTCAAATTTATTTTATTATGTTATTCTATAATAAAATCCTCTTATCCAATTTATATAAATACTCTATTATCTTATATATATAATGTCATTTTCTCATGTTAATGGAATAATTCATCATCAAACCTCTTCTGCCCCCCTTTTGTTCTTAAAATGAAGACGTCGTCTTTGATGTGCTAATTTATCACATTCAAAGATGACAAATTTTAAATTTAAATGATCACCTTCCATTTTGATAATAAATCCAATTTAATGGTTAAAACGATTATAATATATGTATTAAATCATTTTTATTGTTCTATAACTATTATATATACATTATATTAATTAGTAAAACAAAACTAGTTTGTGATGATCGAAAACCACCAAAATAATCTAAACAATTGTCAATAATGTCTTATCTAATGATTTATCCTCACCCAAAAAAAGACATATGAATTATATAACCATTTAATATTTTATTTGTTTATTAATAAGATATAATTTCAATTCTATACAACCATTCTCATTTTACATGATTTTCTGTACATGGATACAAGTAAATCGGTCATGAAAACAAAGTAAATGAACACTCATGAACAATAAAATATTATCTTATAACTCACAAAAAAGGACAAAAATAAATGTAATAAAATTATGATAAGTAAAATAAAATTATAAAAGGTTATGAATTAATTAATTAATGGATTTAATATTATTATCAAGTATATTAAGTTCAAGTGGTGAACAGTTTCAAACATAAGTTAAGAGATTCTACACGAAACTTCATTTTTCCTTTGGAATACTCTTTCTCACTCTTTACCCAATGTAGTGTATATTTATTTTTGTGTAATTATAATAAAAATCTATATATATTTTTGAAAGTTATGATTTTATATCATATTATCCATCTTTGATGGGGAAATACATGTTTTGAAAAGGTTTCCTTCTCAATTCTTTTTAGAAAACAAGCCTAATTATAATGAAATTTTCCTTTACTTACAAATTTTTAAGTGCAATCCACAATTTACTTTAATTCGCCATTATTTCTCTAAAATCAATAATTTCATCATGGGAAACTATCTTGGTTCGTTTTTTATTTTATGAAAACAAATATTTCTTTTTCACTTTAAACGATTTTTCAAATTTTCCTTAAACTGTACTAAAATGTTTCACTTATAATGTCTCTTAAACATTCTTTTTAGGTGTATTCAATTCCATTTAAAATAATTTATTATAACCTATACATATTTTCCCTTTTGAATTCCCATCTGTTATTTAAATCCATTCCTTCATGGATAAAATTATGATATTCCCTTATTTTATGCCTTATGACATGATTGTGATACCCACTTCTTTCCTTGTCAGCCCTTATGATTGATTATTTATGTGTCAAAAAAATTCATGAACAAGTAATAATGGTTGAACCCATATTTTTTTCTAATGATATAGATCGGGTTTTTTCTTTTTAAGACTTTGAAATATTTCTATATATATTTTTAGAGGTTAGTGTTCAGACAACATGACATTTTATGGCCTGGTGTGGCTAAAATTAATTTTATAAAACAACTAAGTACAAATTATAATATGAATGGGATGGAAATTGGATATCTCTTTAAATGTAGCTCATATTGGAAATCTGGATCCACTGTTGTGTCTAAAATGCAACATTTACCCTAGTCTGGGCATAATTTTTTCGGGTGTGGGACTTTTGTGGAAAACACCACACATGGGAAAATCGTAATTAAAAATAATTATATTGATTATTTTACCCTAATAATGAAGTAAATAAAATTCAAACAAGGGATTAGATTGGAAATCTGAGACTGTCATTGAGTTTGAAATGTGATGTTTTACCTTGGTGCAACATAAAATAAGGGGGCACGATACGTTGGGATTCTACACCTGTTGGTGGGTCAGTTTAACTAAAACCCTAAAAACTTATGTTTTCCTATAAATAAATGTTTAACGGAATTCAATTATGGTTATCCTCTAATTGATTCTTTGATTAAGAATAAGCTCTCTCCCTGGGTGAATTTGTGATAAGTCCTCGATTAACCATAGTGGGATCAATATAAGGATGATCGTCAATGCTAAATAAATCCTTTATCGAGGTAAGATTATCATTGTTTTTATAATCCCAAAGTTCAATTATTAGTTTATTCTCGTTTTCTTTCTTGTATAAATTTTTTTGAACATCAAGAAAATGTCCAGACAAACATGGCCATCACCTGATCCCCATTTGAATCCCCAGTTGTGTTGTATTCTTCACTGTTCTTCACCTAAATTTTATCACTACATCAAAACACCATCGAATTTCCAAGTTGAGGACAATGCTATGAATCCTTCAACACAGGGATGAAAAAATTTTCCTCGTTTGAAATTTATGGACACCGGAGTGGTCATCGTGGCCGGCAGAGGGAGACCGAGGTGAAACTCTGGAAAGGGTGACGATGGGTGTACGGAGAAGCCTGGATGATAGCAAGGTGCTTAGGTGGCGACGACATTTGGTGGAAGTCCAAGGAGGTGGAGGGGCACAAGAGATAGTCAGAAGCTTCAAATAATAGATGGAGCCATGGGACGCTAGAAGAGCATGGGGTGCGGCTAGCTGGACAGTGGGTCGGTGTTGGGGGGAGCCAGTGGAGTGCGGTCATATAGGGGCTTCGAGAGTACGAATAGGGGAAGAGGACTAATGGTACATTGGTTTGCCTCATTGACACGGGGGCTATGTGAGGAGGACTGAAAACTCATCCATTAAGTGTCATCTGGTGGTCCGCAGGCCACACAGATAGGCCAGTCTATGAAAATGTGTTGTGGGCTAGCTCTGGTGTGGCATATCGGCCGGACCGGGCCGGTCTGGCCAGTTTAGGGCCTGGGCACTTTAAATTCCTTTATCATTTGTTGCGAGCCTCCTATTCACATTATGTATATGGAAACATGATCCTTGAGTCGGGTTGGATCATTTTTGGTTGTTTCTAAATTTTTGATTTTTAATCCCAAAGGAACGTGGTGCGAAATGCTACCTCTATACATAACAATTTCAATTATTATTATTTCATGGTTCCTTCTTTCAGAAATATAATCTACATCTAGAGTCTTATCGACGTGTCATCAGTGGCACTATGACCCTAGATTTTATGCGGTATTTTTAAGACTACTTTTTGTTATTTAAACTAAAATTGAGGTACAGGTCTCATGGGGTCCGGTTCGCACACTTTGCATTGAAATGAAACTTTTCACTGGGAATCCATTTTGGATGATCAAGTATTCAATACCTTGTGTTTTTTAAGAGTATCAAAATGGTGAAATACATATAATAGATTTATAGATCATGGTGTTGGACCCATGAGGTTTCTTTTGAGTGTAGTGCGATGTTACACAACTTTTCCATCATATGTATGATTGGGGTGAATGAATAGTCTACCTAGTATGTTTTTCTGCAAGGATCACAATGGTGTGATTTTTTGGATGCATATGGACTTATTCATTATCTCCTTAATAGTGGAAGCATGAAAGGAATATTTTTGGAAGATCGTTTTGATGTGTACTAGAATGGAATTCCCAAAACGCATCAGTGCGTGGGTAGCCTCTACGAGTCCTACTAGAGTGGAACCCCCCTGACGCATCAAGGCATGGGTATCCTCTAAGAATCCTATAATATTGGAATCCCTATGATGTATCAGGGCATGGGTGGCCTCTATGAATCCTACTAGAGTGGAATCCCCCTGATGTATTTGGGCGTGGGTAGCCTCTATGACTCCTATTAGAGTTGAATTCCACTGATGTATTAGGGAATGGGCAGCCTATACGACTCATCCCTTAGTAGAATAACCCTAATGCATCAAAGTGTGGATATCCTCTACAACTTATATCAGAGTGGAATCTCACTAAAGCATCAGGGAATGGGTATCCTATAATTTGGGTTTACACCTTTGCTTTTCGGATGAGTGGAAAGACACACTTTGACATTACCTTGGACTAACAAGTAAGAGGGGAACTTTCCCCACAGAGATGTGTCCTTGTGTTGTGACCTAAGACCGTGTGGCAAAGTCAGTGCCACCCAAAGCAGATTGTATCTAGGTTTGGTGATTTTTTGATCCTTTGAATCATAATTCAGGACTGATGTGAGGGATAGTGGGTATTGATGGTGGATACTTCTGGACTGTTGGTGACTCTATATGTGGTCTATGCAGTGAGATGGATGTCCCCTTACTCTCTCATTTGGGTTTCTTTGACAAAGCGTATACGTACCTTTACACCCTATTGCAGTACCCACTCCTTAGGTTCTGTTTACTCTACTTCGAGGAGGGGAAAAGATGCACGAGGTATGCCACATGCTTTTTGCGTCTAGCTTCTCGTGATTGGATGAGTATACTCTCCTTCTATCAGTAGCCAATACTCAACGAGAAGATCACCTTCTCACCATTTATAGATCCTTTAGTTTTGGATGAGCATACTTCACTCTCTTGTGGGGTTGAGCTTCACTCATCTACTGTTATTTTTTCAATCTTTTCTACTTCCTTTCCCCTTGTATCTCTTACTTCTCCCCCTCATTTCCAGGGTTTCCTACTAAGTATGTTTAATACTCACCCATTAATGGTATTTTCCCACATATATCATGATTTATGCAAACAATGGATAGATTTAATTGGGAGATCAGGGAGTTTTGGATCACAGGTACCTCAACCGCTTATGGTGGACACAATTTTGATTCCTGGAGTAGGGATTCCATAGTAGATTTACTTTCAGTTTTCTGTCAGGTTAGGACATGACACTAGTTGGGTATGTATTTTCCCCCATATCATTTCTGTTTACATTTCTGTACTCATACTTTTCAGTGTTCAACGCAAGCTTGGGTTTACTCCTACACTAGGTCACATCTTTTAATTTTCTCCCTCTCCACTTTGAATCGAGTTGGTTGTATGTGTGCATACATGTACGTAGAAAAAGTCCTCCTTGTGTTTTTTTCATTCAGCGCTAGTTTCCACCCACTGGCCTATGGAGGTGGGCTTGGGGTAGTAGCTTCTTGATCCCTAGTATGGGTTGAGTCATGAAAAAGTGTTATTAGATAAAGTTCAACACTTGGTACATTGATTGAAAGTTACCGTAAAAAATTATTGGTTGGGTTTAGGGAAACAATTTCAACTTGTCTTGAGGGATGATCTTAGGCGAGTGAGTCCAGTGATGGTGCAATAGCCAACGTAGCAATTCTCCAGGTCCCAAATTACCTGTTTTTCGACTCGCAATGCTTAGACACTTGTTGTAGAAATCAATGGTAAATGGATCACACAGGATCAATTCTTTTATTTTCCTTGTTGAGTTAGATCCCCTTTTCTATTATTCTACTCATATATATATATATATATATATATATATATTTATTTGACCATTGTACTCCTTGATAACATTCAGGATGCCTATGTGATAGTAGCCATCTAGGATAACCACTCCAGAATGTCTTGATGATCTCTTGAGTGATGAGGCATCAGTACAAGGCCCGTCAAGCGACGCCATTCATCAGGGTGGGCTAGATACGGCACCTCCACTTGTGGAGTGGAAATTAGTACTGGAATCATAGGTTGAGGATGAGCGCAGGTGGAGCGTGCTTCGTGAGTTTCAGTGCCAATGGCTATTGAGGCTTCATGGAGATCCAAACCCTTAGTCAGAAAAGGACTAGTTGGAGTCTGTGGTCCAATATTTCTGGCTTGTGCAGACATCATCAGAACATGTGGTTGCTTTGGAAACAATCCTTTTTCTTAGGATGGTTGGGTGCTTGTGGGGTTCAATTACCCAGATACACGATGAGATGACTCTATCATGGGTTGAGTTCCAGTATCTATTTTGCAAGGAGTATTTTACATCATGTTTGCACTTTTTCAGGATTCAGGAGCTTCTAGAGATGAAGTAGGGATCCATGACAGTGATTGCATATGCGATTATGTTTACTCACATTACACACTACTCACTACATATGATCTAAGACAGCTCCTTCTGGGTGTGGAAGTTCGAGTAGGGTCTTCTCTGGGATATCCATGCTAGTGTCGTTCCCCTTTACATCCCCACCTATATTGGGGTGCTTCAGTGGGCACTTATGATTGAAATATTTCTATTATAGGGGTTACAGTTACCTAGATCTAGCATTGGTCTCTTTAGAGACGAGACATCCGTGGCAGCTGGAAGACATCAGATACTAGGTCCACAATGTTGGACGCTTCCCCATGATTTGGAATTGGCACATGATCTGGCAGCACCTGGGCTGCACAGAGCACCGGGTAAACCTGGGGATGGGTGATGTTTTATGTGTGATGGGAAAGTTCAAATTTATTGGGACTGCCTGAATCGACAAGCTGAGCATCTTGGGTAGGCAGCAGGTGGACCACCACAGCAGAAGCTACACCGTGATTAGGGTGGTCCCCCGGGAGGCAGTGCCAGTGATGTAGGAGGAGGAGTAGGAGGTGGAATATGGTGTTACGATTTTCCCTCGCCACTACCACTAGGCATCCAGCTGGAAGCTGGGGCCATAGGTAGCTTCAGGATATGGATGTCTTTGATCCTCCAACACACGGGATGATCTGAGGTACACTCTATATTTATTAAAATCTTGATTCAGTTTTGGTAGACACAATATTTAGTCACTATTTTATCTCATTACTCCAGGTATAAGAGTTAGAGCACCCAGTAGAGGTGCTATCACAGTGGTGTTTTCTTGAAATTCTTATGGGAAGTACCTCTTTAGTATCTTTTATCTTTTAGTAGTGATATCTTTCATTTGGAGTAGAGATGTTCACATGGAAACAACTGGTCATCATGATGGAACCCTACGCTATCATCTTCAGCATAGATTGGATTTCCATGGTTCAAGCCTAAATCGACTATCGCTGCAGACTAGTCAGATGTCTACACACTGATGGGATGAGGTTCACCTTTCTTGGTGAGAGAGGCCTCAAAGCAGGGAAGATGAGTGCTGTGAGTAAGAGACAACATTCTCTCACCCATCAGCTAGAGAGTGTGGCCCTTGGTGTAGGGGACTCTTTAGGCACATGAGTTCTTTCAGTTGTGGAGGATTACATGGATGTTTTCCCTAAAGATGTCCCGAGACTACCTCTGAGGCGGCAGTTGGAGTTCTGAATTGATTTATAACCAGGGACTACCCCGATATCTTCTACGGCATATCAGATGGCTCCCATTGAGCTTTAAAAGCTATGATTTCAATTGAAGGGCCTTCACAAGAAGGGTTCTATCAGACCTTGTGTGTCCCCCTGGGCAGCTCCGGTTCTGTTTGAAAAGAAGGCAAGTGGGAGTTCATGGATTTTTGTGGATTATCATCACTAAACTAGGCCACAATAAAGAACAAGTACCCATTACCAATAATTGATGACCTCTTCGGCTAGTTGTGATGCACGGGGTGGTTCTCGAAGATTGATCTAAGATCCGGCTACCATGAGCTATAGGTTCATGAGACAGATATTATGAAGCTGGCCTTTCATTGTCACTACATGAATTGCAAGTTCTTAATGATTCCCATCAGTGTAAAAAATGCCCCTTCCGTTTTCATGGCCTTGATGAACCAAGTCTTCCAACCGTACTTGGACCGGTTTGTTATTTTCTTAATAGAGAACACACTTGATTACTCAACATCAGAGGTGGAGCATGAAAATCATCTGAGGATGGTCTTGTATTTTCTTCAAGAGCACTATATTTATGGAAATATCTCGAAGTTTCATTTTAGGATACATGAGGTTCACATTCCGGGGTGTGTCATTTCTGGAGAGGGATTAGCCGTGGATCCCATAAATATTGAGGTAGTGATTTCTTGGGATCCACATAAGAATGCATCAAAGGTGAGAAACTTCTTTTGTTTGTATGGGTACTACGAGAGATTTTTGGATGAATTACCTGGGATAACAACCCCTTTTATAGCTCTAATAGGGAACGAAAAACAATTTACTTGGTCAGAGCAGTGCCCAAGAGCCTTCGATGAGTTGAGGTAGAGGCTGTTGAGCACTCTAGTTCTGAGACTACCAGAGGAGGGTGTTGATTTTGTAGTGTATTGTGATGCCTCAGGATATGGGATTGGTTACGTATTGATAAACCAATGGGTAGTCATCACATATGGGGCGAAGAAGTTGAGACCCCATGATGAGGATTATACAACTCATTACATGGAGCTTGCATTGGTAGTTTTCTCCCAGAGGATGTGGTGATGCTATCTCCTAGGAGAGCGCTTTGTGTTTTACTTAGACCACCAGATCCTCAAGTATATCCTTAACTAGATAGATATGAATCTAAGGCAACAACACTGGTTTTTGTTCATAAAGGAATACTTTTTTGAGATCATCTAAGGTCTAGGTATGTGCAACGTTTTAGAATATTCCCTTAGCAGGAAGTCTTTGGATATCCAAGTAGAAGAAGATTTAGAGCAGTTGGATTCCCTATAGCCAACCCTAGTGAAGCAGGAGGGTGAAACTTTTCTACAATCAATGGTGTTGACTCCTTCGCTCCATGATATTTTGATAGAGTCCCATCTGGGGGACATCGACTACGAAGTTCTGCATGATCATATATCCATAGGTGATGTACCTAATGGGTATTTTGAAAGAGGGAATCACGAGGTCTTATTTTAGGGGAGAATAGTGATTCTAATTGTGATGAGGGAGTAAGTTATGTGGGAGTTCCATACGTCAAATTTAGCTGTACACCTCGGTGTGGAGAATATATACATAGATCTTTAGTGGTAGTTTTGGTGGTCTAACATGAGGCGAAGCATTGATGAGTTCATCTCATGAAGCCTACAATTTCATCAAATAAAGGTTGAGAATTAGGTTCTGATTGGTTTGCAACGACCTCTCGATATCCCAGAGTGGAAGTGTGATAGAATATCCATGTACTTGATCATTGGGAATCCATGCACATTTAAGGTCTATGACTCCACATGGGTGATAGTGGACCGGCTTACCAAGTTGTCTCACTTGGTTCACATAAGGGTGTAGAGTTTGGTGGAGATTATAGGGAAGCTATATGTCTGGGAGATTTTCCGCCTTCAAGGGGTACCCTTGAAGATTATCTATGACTGTGACGTTTAGTTTTCATCATGGTTGTGGATAGGCCTGCAAGAGGAATTCAAGAACCAATTGAAAATGAGTACAGCTTTTCACCCTCAAAACTGATGGAAAGACTGAGGGCACTATCCAAGTGATGGAGGATATGATCAAGGATTTTATGATAGATTTTGGTTGTAATTAGGTGGAAAAATTTCCTTTAGTAGAGTTTTCATACAAAAAAAGATACCACTATACCATCGACAAGTCACCATATGAGGCCATGTACGGGAGACCTTATAGGTCACCTTTTTTCTAGATGGAGTTTGGATAATCATCCCTCGTGGGCCCATAGTTGGTGCAATCCATGAAAGATAAGGTGTCTGTCATCCATGAATGGATAAAGTCCTCCTGGATCAGAAAACAATATATGTAAACCACCATCATAGTCCCTTTTATTTTGAGTAGGGAGACCATATCTTCTTGAGAGTCTCCCCACAATGCAGAATGTGGTGGTCCAGTTAGCTAGACAAGTTATCCATGAGGTTCATCAGGCTGATCAAGATTGTGTGGTAGGTTGGTGAGGTTTCCTACCACCTTTCCCTACCCCCATAGTTAGAGGGGGTGCATGACTTCTTCCACGTGTCGTAGTTGGGGTTATACGTGGATGATACTACGCGTGTCATTGACTGGGGTGAGCCGGACATCGAGGATGTAGCCACCTGTGCAGAGCACTCGGTGGCAATCAATGATTGAAATGAGATAACCTTTCATGGATGGTCTATCCCCTTGGTTCACATTCTATGACATACAAAAATGTGAAGGAGAGTTATTGAGAGTGGGAGAGCCAGATGCGGGCTCTGTACCCTGAGTTGTTTTAATAGTTTTTTATTTACAAGAAAGAAAATTTAGAAGGAGGGAATGTTGTAGAGACCTGGTTTTCACCTTGTAATACTTTGAAATATTTGTATATATATTTTTAGAGTTAGAAGTTCAGACATCATGCAATTCCGAGGCCCATCGTGGCTGAAATTAATTTTATAAAAATATTAAGTGTATTTTATACAATAAATGGGATGAAAATGGGATATCTCTTTAAAACATAGCTCTGTTCAAAAATCTGGAGCCATGGTTGTGTCTCGAACATGGAATTTACCCTAGGCTGGGCATACCTTTTTCCGGCGTGGGACTTATGCATAAAATTCAATCCAAGGGAAAAACCGTAACAAAAATAATTAACTTGATTATTTTACCCTGATTCCAAAGTAATTAAATTTCAAATGAGGGCTCATATATCGAATCTAAGACCGTTGTTGAGTTTGAAATGGGATTTTTTTTCGAGGGGCATCATAAAATAAGGGGGTGCGATACGTTCATATTTTGCTCCTGTTGGTGGGTAAGTTGAACTGAACCCTAAAACCATTTGTTTTCTTATAAATAAATGGTTAAGATAATTCAATTAGGGTTATCCTATAATTTCTTCTCCAATAAAGAATAATCTCTCTCCCTTGGTGATTTTGCGATAAGTCCTTGAAGGACCGCAGCGGGATCAATCCAAGGATGATTGTCAGAGCTAAATCGATCCTTTCTCGAGGAAGGGTTATTGTTAATTTTTTCACCCTAAAGATAAACTCTAGGTTTATTCTTGTTTTATTTTTTTAATCCTTTGTTTTTAACATTGAGTTGATATCCAAAAGAACACATCCATTCCCCGGTCCCCATTTGAATCTTCCATTGCGTTGCGTTCTTCACTGTTCTTCACCTAAATTTTCTCACTATGTCAAAACACCGCCGAATCGCCAAGCAGAGGAAGGTACTATGAATCCTTCAACTTAATGATCCCAAAAAATTCCTTGTTGATAATTTATGACCACCGAAGTGGTCTTGGTGGTCTATGGAGGGAGACAATGGCACAGATTCTCAAAGGGTGGTGGCCGGTGAGCAGAGCATGCTGGACGATGGCAGGGTGCTGAGGTGGCGGTGGAATTTGGAGTAGGTCTAGAGCAGTGTTGGGATGAAGGAGATGTTCGGAAGTGGCAGTCGGAGGCGGGAGATAGAAGAGGTAGGTGGAGTGTGCGGTATAGCTAGATGGATGGTGGGCCGATGTTGGAGGGCATCGACAGTGTGCGGTCAGGCGTGGAATCTGAGAGGGCGACCATTGGAGGAGGACCCACATGACACGGGTCTGCCACGTTGACGCGGGGACAAGGAAAGAAGGACCAGCCACTCATCTGATCAGTTTTAGAAGGTGGTCCTTGGCCCAGGTGGATAATCCAAGTCGCGTGACCCGGTCGCTGGCTGGCAGGCTGGTTCAGTCATGGAAGACCGGCCGGACTAGGCTAGCCCAACCTGCTTCAGGCCTGGGTAATTTAAATGCATGTATCTTTTGATGCCATCCTCCAATTCGAATGAAATTTATGATAATGTGATCCTTGTGTTGAGATATAACATTTTATGTGGTTTTTTAATTTTTAATTTTTAAGCCCGAATGTGGGTGGCACAAAATACTAGATTTATCAATAATAATTTTAATTATTATTATTTCAGGGTTCCTTATTTCAGATCTAGCACCTGCATCCAAAGTCTGGTTGACATGCCATGATAAGCATTGTGACCTTGGAGTTTTTGAAGACTTTTTAAGACTACTTTAGGGTGTTTAAAATGAAGTCAATTTGTAGGGCCCATGAGGTCTGTTTCACACACTTTGCGATGAAATGTGTCTTTTTCACTAGGAATCCTTTTTAGAAGATCAAGTAGTCATAACCGTGTGTTCTTTTGTGAGGATCAAAATGGTTCAATACATATAATCAGCTTATGGACTGAGTTGTGGGACCCATGAGACTCCTTTCAATCATAGTGCGACATTATGAATCTTTTCCATAGGATGTATGATTGGGTTGAATGTATAGTCTACCAACCATGTTTTATCACAAGGATAACAACCATGTGATCTTTTTTGATGTGCATAACATTATTCATGATCTCATTAACAATGGAAGTGTGAAATTAGTATTGGTGGAAGATCCTTTTGAGGTGTACAAGAGTTTAATCCATCTGATGCATCAGGTAGTGGGTAGCCTCTATGACTCCTATGAGATTGGAATACCCCTAACGCATTAGGGCGTGGTTAGCCTCTACGACTCATACTAAAGTGGAATACCCCTAATGCATCAGGGCGTGGGTAGCCTCTATAACTCCTACTAGAGTGGAATCCCCTTGATTCATCAGGGTGTGGGAAGCCTCTATGACTCCTACTAGATTGGAATCCCCCGGATGCATCAAGGCATGGGTAGTATCTCTGACTCCTAATAGAGTGGAATCCCCTTGATTCCTTAGGGTGTGGGTAGCCTCTATGAATATTGCTATAGTGGAATCCCCCTGATGCATCAGGACATGGGTATATTCTACGACTTCTATAAAAGTGGAATCGCCCTGACACATCAGGGCATGTGTATCCTCTACTTTGGGTTTACATCCCAACTTTTCATATATGTGGAAAGACTCACTTTCATCTTACATTTGACTTATATGTAAGAGGGGTGCTTTTCCCATCGAGACACATCCTTGTGATGTGAGTTAAAACTATGAGGGTGATCTAGTGCTTCACAAATCAGATAGTATCAATGAGTGGTGATTTGATCTCATTTGACTCAGAGTCCAGGGAAGACGTGAGGGATATTAGGTATCAATGGTGGATACTTATAGGCTGTTGGAGACTCTTTACATGGGATGAGCTATGGGATGGAGATCCCCTTACTCTCTTATTTCTATTTTTTGACTGAGAATATATATACCTTTATACACTATTGTAGAACCCACTCCTTGGGTTCTGGATACTCTCCTTCCAAGAAAGGAAAAGACGCACCAGGTATGCCACGTGCTCTCCGTGTCCCGCTTCTCATGATTGGACGAATCTACTATCCCACCATAGGTAGTGAATACTCAATGAGAAGTTCACCTTCTCACTGTTTTCATCTACTTATGTTTTGGATGAGTTTACTTCACTATCTAGTGGGGTTGCGCTGCACTCATTTTTTGTACTTTATTCTATCTATTTTACTTCTTTTCCTCTTATATCTCTTACTGTTACCCCTCCTTTCTAGGGTGTCCTACCTAGTGTGCTTAATAATTACCTCTGTATGGTATTTCCCCACACTTATCTTGATTTATGAATACAACACACATATTTGATCAGGACATTTGGGAGCTTAGGATTGTAGGTACCTCGACCATGTGTGGTGGCCACAGGTTGGATTTCTGGAGAAGGGCCTCCTCAGTTTCTTTACTTTCAGTTTTCTATCAGGTTACGACACTGTACTAGTTTGGAATGTATTTTTTCCCCTTTTTCCTTTCTATTTACATTTATGTACTCATACCATTTTAGTGGTTTACACATGCTTGGGTTTACTTTTACATTAGGTTTCATCTTTTACTTTTCTCCCTCTACACTTTGCATCGAGTTGGCTGTATGTTTGTGTGTGTAGGTACTTAGAAAAAGGCCTCCCCATGTTTTATGTGCCTTAAGAACTAGTTTCCAACCTTGGCCAATAGAGGAAGGATTTGGGTAGTAGCATCTTAAGCCCTGGTATGGGTCGGGTCGTGACAAATGCATTGGGTAATGTTGAGTCTCATGAGATGTCATGTTGGGATAAAGAGTGAACCTGATTCCTTTATGGGACTTTGCCACCCATTTTCAATGGTTATAAAAGTTATCCTTGACTCAGGGTTATGTCATTTTTTGTGTTATTTCCACATTCCTATGATTCCATGATTAATATTCCCCATGCTATACATTTTATGCTTTTTTAGGTTTATTCATGTTCCCTTCCTTTTTTACGTCATAATTTTATGCCTTCTAACCCATGTGATTTGATTTATTCCTATGTTTATACCCTTACACATATTTTTATCTCATCCCTTTGTTTCACATATTCCCAAGGTAATCCATTCCTGATATAGGAGCTTAGAGGAAGGTACGATCTCTTTATGGATGACTAAAATAATAATTTTTTATTCTATTTCCATGTTTTCCCTTTTATGTATCTAACCATACCAATACACTAGACTTTATGATATTTTGATTGTAATTTGATGGTTAAATATTCTTAAAATCAACTAATAATATGTGTAAAATGATAAGGTCCCTATAATTGGTATTATAGTATGGTCTAGTTAATTTTGGAGAGTATGACAAGAGCACTATAATAATAACCATAAGGATAATTCTATTATCATGAATAATCTATATTGAAACTTTGGGCATCACTACATTGGATAATATTTTCATTTACCTATTTATCCTTATATATCCAAAGTTTTATTTTATTATGACTAATAACTAAGTATTCAATCCCTCTAATGGTACTTTCATTTTTTAAGTAAATGGTTAGAAATAAGAAAAATCATGCTAACAATCATTTTGATATGAAATGAGACTATTTCCCTAGTGATTTTCCAAATATGATGGTAATGGGTGCTAAAAAATTTATGATATTACTTACTCAACTGGATCATGTTTTGAATAATAACATCAATCATGTGGAAAATCTTCTTTATCATAAGAAAGGTAATTTTTAGGTCAAATCCTTCATGAAAAAAGGAACCCCATATTTAGTGGATATGTTGATATCAAGCACAACAATTCTAAAGAGGAAATTGATTCCATGTAATGGGAATATTTCAAGAAAATATTTTTCAATAAATATTTTCCCTAAACACTCCATATTAAGATGGTAAGGGAGTTCATAGTACTAAAGAAAAGAGAAGGAGAGTCTATGGGTGAATATGAAGAAAAATATATAAGGATTTCCAAATACACATCTGGATATTTCATGAACACAGAAATAAAGGTGGATCAATTCTTTAGTGGATTAAAGCCGAGACTACAAAAAAGTGTTAGTGATTCAAGATTTTGATAGCTATGATGAGATTTTCCATTTTACCCTTAAAGATGAAATGAATATTGGAGACTCAAAGTGGTCTTGTGGCCTCATAGATAAAAAGTAGAAAATAGAGTTTAATATGGGTCGATCAATAGATAAATCCTACAATGAAAAGAAGACCCAACATCCCACATGTCAAAAGTGTGGGAAGAAATATCCTGGAAACTACTTAAAGGGAACCAAGAGATGCTTCAAAATTGGACGATAGGGGAATACGGTAAATAATTTCTGAGGGGATATAAAGAATCCCACTAATGTGGAAGAATAAAGGAAGTTTCATGTCAACTCTCAACCTGTAGTACAAAGTTTCAACTGTAATTTACTTGGGGATTATGAAATCAATTTCCCCCAGACAATGTTTTTTTGAGGAAACCAACAACAACAACTTCTATGGTAGAAAGAAATGTAATATACTATCACTACATTTGAGGTGGAGCCTAAAAATGATGTGGTGAAAGGTAAACTAGTTATTTATTCAAGAATAGAGATTGAACTATTGGAATATGGTACTATGAATTCTTTCATATATTTCATGATTAGTAGAACTATTCAAACACCACCACAAAATATGGAGGTTGAGTTATCTTTGAGAATAGAAGATGGGGAAATTATTGCATCCAATGTATATAACTCCTCCCTGGTTAATGTTTTTGGGATAAACCTCCCTGGAAATCATGTATCGCTTTCTTTTTGGGAGTTTGATGCAACATTGGGCATGGATTGGCTATATTTATACAAACCCAACATAAAATTTTAAAAAGGGAGATCAGTCTTCCCATCCCAAATAATCCTCCAATTCTATATAAGTGTAAGGAGGAGGATGGGTCTCCTTTATGATAATCATCTCATGTGTGGATATTACTACCATATGAGGAAGAATATATAGGCCAAATTATTGGGATAAAGGATATGATCATGCTTAAAGACCTACCCATTTTGATGGACTACATTGATGTGTTCTCCAAATAGATTCATGGTCTCTATCCTTATTGAGGGGTTTAGTTCTCAATTTAAATTATTCCTAGATCTCTTCATATATCAAAGACACCTTATATAATGGTCACTGTTGTGATGAAAGAGTAAAATAAGAAATTATAGAAAGAAGGATGGATCAATGTGCCTCTGTATGGATTATCATGAGATCAACAAAATCATAATAAATAAAAATTATCCCTTTCCCTGAATAGATGACTTTTATGATCAACTAAATGGGGACAAGTATTTATCTAAGGTGTACGTTCAGTCAAGATATCACCAATTAAAGGTCAGGAAGGAATAAAATACCAAGATTGCATTTTTAATTAGGTAGAGACACTAGAAGATCATAATGATTCCTTTAGAACTTACTAACGGTGTAAAAATATTCATTGACTTTATGATTAGAGTTTTTCGATATCAAATTCAAAAATTTGTGGTATTATTTATCGAAGATTTTCTGATATATTCTAAGAGAAATGTGGAAAATGAAGATTATTTGAATACAGTGATAAATAATTTTAGAATGGAGAGAATTTATGAAAAGTAGAGTTAATGTAAATTTTTGATGGAGTAAGTATCATTTTTGGGGCATGTAATCACCAACAAAGGGATATTGATGGATCCTTCCAAGATGAAGGAAATCCAAGAGTGGCCTAGGACAACATAAGTAACTGAGATCTGTACTTTCCTTGGTTTAGCTGGGTAATACCTATGAATTTTGAATAACTTATCATGATTTTCAAACCCACTAACCAAGATGACGTAGAATAGAAAAAAACTATTGAGCACTGGATGTGAAGATTTATTTAAATTGTTGAAAAATTGTCATATCACTACACCAGTTCTCACAATACAAACAAGTGGGGAACTTTTTGCGGTGTACTGTGATGCTTCAAAGAAGTTATTAGGTTTTGTACTGATGAGAAACGATATAGTTATAACCTACACCTCAAGGAAACTGAAATTTTATGATCCAAACTATCCCACGCATGATCCAGAAATGGTGGTTGTGATCTTTGTATTGAAAATCTGGTAACATTATCTTTATGGGGAGTAGTGTGATATATTAACTGATCATAAGAATCTCAAATATATATTCAAATATAAGGAAATTAATATGTTCCAGTGAATATGGTTAGAGATCATGAAGGATTATGACTGCACAATTCATTTCCATCATGGTAAAGTAAATAAGATGGTGGATGCTATAAGTAGAAAGGATCCAGAAACATTATCAATGATGATAATTGAGAAGGATCCAATCTTCATTGTTATGAAAAGGATGGAAATGGGAATCAAAAAGGAAGGAATGTCATCAATCATTTATCTAATGATTACTCAACCATTCCACATTGGGAAAATAAAGGATGCTCAATGAAATTATGTGGGAATTCAGAAGAAAGTGGAACCCATGATATAGGGGAAAACCATAGAGTTTGAAATTGATGAAGAAGGAGTTGTAAGATTTGGGTCACAACTATGCATATCATCAAATCTAGAGATAAAGAAAGATATTTTTAGTGATGCACACAACTCAAAATTCTTTATTAGCCTAAGGAGAAAAATGATGTATCAGTATCTCTAAGATAACTATTGGTTGAACAATATGAAAAAAGAGATCACTAAGTACACATAAAAGAGGATAGTATGTTAGAAAGTGAAAGATGATTGGAAAATATATAAATAAATGATGAAAACATTACCCATACCAACAAGAAAATGGGAAAACATCACTATGAACTTGGTCACTGGACATCTAATGAAATCCATAGGAAAAAATGTTATATGGGTTGTTGTGGGTTTTATTTCAAAGAAATATCACATAATCATAATTTGAGAGGACTTACCACTGGATCAACATGAACAGATATACACCAAAGAAGTGGTAAGGCCATATGGAGTACCACTATCGATTATATCTGATTGGGCTCTGTGATTAACTTATAAGTTCTAGAAAATTCTCCAACATACTCTGGACACAGAGTCGAAGTTCATTATGGACAATCATCCTCTAACTGATTTCCAATTTGAGTGAACTATTCATACACTAGAATACACGTTGAGAGCATGTTATATGGACTTCAAAAGAGAATGGGACCAACATCTACCTCTGACTGAATTATCTTAGAACAATAGTTTCCACTCAAATATCCAAATGGTTTCATATTAATTCCTTTATGGGAAAAGTTGTAGAACACTGACATACTAGGATTAAGTCAGTTAACATAATCCGATTAGAACAGAAATTCTACAATAAATGATATAAAAGCTGAAAACTATTCAGCAGCATATCTGAGCATCCCAAATTTGATTGAGGACTCATGCAGACAATCATAGATGAGACCTAGAGTATATGTATGGAGACATGGTATTCATCTATATATCTTCATTGAAGAAGAGCATAAAATTTAGTAAGAAGGGAAATATATGTCTCGGGTACATCAACCCCTTCTAGATTCTTGATCACATTAGAGCCTCAGCCTATCGACTTTCACTTCCACCAACCATTTCTCATGTAAATAATGTATTCCAAGTATCCCTCTTAAAGAAGTACATACCAGATTTGTCACACGATCTGAATTTAGAGGTGATACAATTGTAGAATGATCTCTCAGAAAATGAGCATCAAATAAAGAACTTAGTAATAGAAGTAAAGTTATACGCAACAAGACCACTCAATTGGTCAAAGTACATTGGTAGAACCATAAGTACAAATATCTAATTTGGGAACCATAGGAAGTGATGAAGGAGAAGTACCCTCAATTGTTTCCACCATAGTAGGTAAAATGAAATTTCGAGGGAGAAATTTTATAGGGGGGTGGTGGGGGTGGGGGAAGAATGTAATGACCCAAAATTTTATTGATGAAACATCCCTTTATATAATGATTTTATATAGTATAAATCACATAAAATCACATATAGAACACAATAAATACTTTATAATTGAATAATGAATGATATAAATAGTATTTATAGAAATTAAGGAACCTAAACCAATGGAATAGCAACATGACCAATAGAATAGTATTATGGCCCTTAAGAATAGTAAACCAACCTATAGAATAGTAACCTCACTTATGAGTATAAATAAAATGTAGAAATCTTATAAATAAAAAATATGATATAACTATATCATAGTGGGAGTAAATAAATTCTTTTAAAATGATAAATTAAGTGTTGATATTTTTATAAAACACAAATTTTTATTTAAAATTTTATTAATAATATAATGATTTAAAAGAAAATTTATTTTCAGAAATTGATAAATTTTCTTCTTATTATTTTATAATAATTTTATGAAACATTAATTAATTTTTCAAAGTGTTATAAAATCTGTTATAGATTTAATATAAGTATTTTTCGAGTAAAAGATGATTTTAATTAAAAATTAACTTTATCATATTTATAAAATTATTTTAATAAAATGGATTTCATTTTTTAATTCTAAATTTTTATAAATGGTTTTTGTGAATTTTTTGGATATTTATAAAATAGTTGAATTTTTGTGAATAGTGAAATACTGTAATTTATAGAATTTAACAAATACATGAATTATTGACTCTTAGGTGATGTATGGATGATTTAAGACCATAATATTGAAATATATTTCATTATTTTAATATATTTAGTGATAATCCACAAAATATTCAGATTATGGAGGAGAAATAATAAACTAAGGAATTAAATAATCAAAAAACACCCCTCTCCTCCATTATGCATACCACCCCTCACCTCCTCTTTTCCTCACACCTTTTATTATTTGAAACATGTCCAAATTATTCCAAATAATATTCTAAAACCTCTCCCATACATCTATGATTCCTTTATCTCAACAAAATAACTAACCATTTTCTGTAAAGAGGTTCTCAAGGAGGAGAAATTCAATCGGTAAAATCCACTTTCATTTTCATTTAATTTATTTTCAAATTACTTATCTTTTCTTAATCTATCCTAAACTAAAATTATAAAAGTAACATAAAAACTAAAGTATATTATATATACTATAATTTTATAATTTTAATGTAATAATTTATTATCAAACCTCTCCTCCTCCCCTTTTTTTTCTAAAAATGAAAACATCATCAACAATGTGTTAATTTATCGCATTCAAGGAGGATATGTTTTAAATTTACTTTACCACCTTCAAGGATGACCATAAACCCATTTTTATAGTTAAAATATACTATAATGTATCTATGATAACCCAGTTAATGTTTTTCAACCATTATATATACATAATATTTATTAGTAAAACAAAACTAGTTTTTGATGATCGAAAAACTGCCAAAATAATCTAAACAGTTTTCACTAACATCTTATCTGATGATTCATCTTCATACCAAATAAACAAATTAATTATATATCCATTTAATTATATGGATTTTAATTAATAACAAATAATTTCATTTCTTTATAACCATTCTCATTTTACGTGATTTTTCATACATGTGTGCAAGTTAACTTATCATGAAAACCAAGGAAACAAATGCTCCCGAATTATAAAATTGTATCTTATAACTCATAAAAAGACCCTAAATTTACATAATAAGATTATAATAAATATATTAAACGCATAAGTGGTTCTGAATTA
This sequence comes from Viscum album, assembly GCA_963277665.1. Classification (NCBI taxonomy): domain Eukaryota; kingdom Viridiplantae; phylum Streptophyta; class Magnoliopsida; order Santalales; family Viscaceae; genus Viscum; species Viscum album. The sequence continues at coordinate 818,269,962 of OY728134.1, forward strand.
ATTAATTAAATGATTTAATTGGATTATATAGGATAGTTATTTCAACATCAGAACACTTTCAAACATAAGGTAAGGGATTCTACCCAAACCTCCATTTTTTTCCTTCGGGTTACTCTTTCTCTCTAATTAACCCAATGTAATGCTTCTTTATTTTGGTGTATAACTTCTTAATTTTTTTATATGTTACATAATCATGTTTCTATATCAGATAATCCTTATTTTATTGGTAAATACATGTTTTACAAAGTTTATATTCTCAATTCTTCCCCAAAAGAAAGCTCGATTAAAGGGAACTTCATGTTTTATTACCCATTTTTATGTGAACTCCATTAAATGTTTTATGAAACCATTATTTTTATAAAATAAATCATTTCATCATGAAAAAAAACTTTTTCATTTCTGGTTTTATGAAAACAAATACTAATTTTTCACTTTAAATGTTCTTTAATATTTTCCTTAAACCATAATATAATATTTCTTTATAGTGTTACTTAAACACTCTTTTTACATGTATTCACTTCAGTTTGTCGTTAATTATCATGAAATATGACTAATTACCCTTATGAATGTCCATATACAATTTAAATCCATTATTTCTTGTACCCAATTTTGATATTCTCTTTTTTAATTCCTTATGACATTATTATGATACCCAATTATTTCTATGGGTAACCCTTATGTTTGATTCTTCATGAGGAACCCATATGCATGAATATGTTATGATGGGTTCTCCAAGATAGTGATCTAATGCCTTGGGTAATGTTTATTTTCATGAGACGTCATGTTTGGACAAGTTTTGAACCTGATTCCTTTATGGGACTTTGTCCGCCATGTGAAATGTTCTTGGAAGTTAGCCTTGAGTCATGCTTTTGTCATGTTGTGTGTTGTTTCCACATTCCAATGATTCCATGATTAATTATCCACATGATCTATATTTTATTCTTACTTATGTTTATTAATGTTCCATTTCTTTTTACGTCATAATGTTATTCCTTATAACCCATGTGATTTTCTTTATTCATATGTTTATACACTTATTAGAATTTTTAGCTCACCACTTTTGTTCATTATTACCGAGGATATCCTTTATAGATGTAGAAACTAAATGGAAGTTAGGATCTATTTATGGATGATTATTAAAATGATGTTTTATCTTATTTCCATGTTTTCATTTTTATGTATCTAATAATCCAAACACACTAGACATTGATATCCCTGGCTTGAAATTTTATGGTTAATTATGTTTAAAAATTTGTTAATAGTATGTGTAAAAGTTTAGGGTCATTATAATTCTCCTCATGGTTATTATTATTCCCCTTGATTGTAGTTACTACTCTTGGTTCTAAATACACGATCATCCTCTTAGTTATAATCCCTAACCAAACCTTCAATTTTCATTTAGTTAAGATTCTCTTATTGTTTATTATTATTCAACTTAAGTTGAGATACTCTTCTTGGATATAAATATAGGGGAATCCTCCTTGGCGTAATCCCCAATAAAAGTTTTTATTACCATTGAGTCTAAGTACTCCTCGTGTTTATTATTATTTACCTTGAGTCGATATACTTCTCTTAGATAAAGATACATTGGCATCCCATTAGATATAAGCCCTAAAAAAACATTAAATTACCATTGAGTTCAGATAATTCTCTTAGATATTATTATTTACCTTCCATCGATATAATCCTCTTGTTTTAAAGTACATGGGTATTCTCATAGGTGTACGCAAAAAAACACACCCTTAACTGACCCACCTTGTAGGTTAGGTATCTTATGGAATCTCTTGTATAATCCCCACATTATTTCTATTTGTATCCCATTTTATGAAAATTTAATCTTCTCTATGTATCCATAGTGTGAAATCCCTCCCTTTAAATCAAATGGAACACTCTCATGAAATGTAATTGATCTAATATTATCTCTTGTTTATCAAACCAAGTAATACACATGTGGTATTAGAGACTAGTGATGATCATCCCATGATAAATACGAAAATACATTCACCTTGGGCATAATTTTGAGGTGTAATCCTTAATAACTCATTGAAATATGTGGGGTTTCATTCAGTTTCACACATGATTGTTTAGATACCATTGAGATGTTCAATCCCAACTAGAAAACAATAAATGCATCCATGGATAGTGATAAACTCTAGATATCGAAGTTATCAACCTTTAAACCAAAGAAACTTGAATTAATAAGACAAATATTAGGAACCTCAAATATATACATAGGTCCACATGAAACACACAGTCTCTATTAGATCAATCACACAAGGGTAACCAGTTTCACACTGGTGTCTTGGAAGGATTAAAAAATATTAATTAAATCTATAAGATATTCTCATAGTAGGAAATAATTTCCCTTAAAATGGTGTAGTTATGGTGATATCTCATCCTATCATCCAACATGTTTTCTAATAGGTCACTATTGAAACAATGGCCTATTTTATGTGTAATTTGAGCGTCATTATATCCCTTCTCTCATTTTCATCCTAGGGGGTACCTCGGGTAGAGGGGTTCATGAAATAAATATACTCATTTCCATTTATTATTTTTCCAACAAACTATTCTTTACATATTTTGGAATAATTTATGATTTTATTGGTTTGTTAAGAAAATAGATGTTCACCTCAACATGATTGAATATATAAAAAATCTTCTTCTTTTATTTCTACCTTAACCATATTATTATTTTGGGAAACCATGATTTGAAATTCAAATTATATAGGAGGAACCACATGATCTTTTTATTCATCTCCTATATCTCCTTTAGCAACACATTAATTTTATTTATTGTTTTTTCCTAGTTATATCTATTACAATGATTTAAGAAGTGATTAATTGAGATCTTAAATTTAAAATTACAAAAATTTGACTTTCCTTTTAAATTAATTTATTTAGTTTCCCCCCTTTTTAACTAGATATATATTGGAAAATAATTTATAGTAAAGGATATAGCACACCAAAAGTTTTATGGTTGTTTGGGGTTACCAAGACAATCTCATACTCCCATAAAATAATACCCAATTCTAGTCTAATGATTTTTAAGATCCTTTTGATAAGGATATCACAATTGAGTACAAGTATCTGACATTTATTTCCTTTATAAAATAAAAAATCCTTAAAATATACTCTAGAATCCTCACAACCACACTTAGTTCAAGAAGTGTTCACCCTAAAAGAAACATAAAATGTTTTATTAATATAATTATTACACAAAACTATGATGAGACATAATTAACTAATTTTGATCTTCTCAAAAAAAAAATCTTATAGTATATAGAAATTCTAAAGATGATCTAAATATATATAGATATTTTTAAGAACACATAACTATATTATAAATTATTCAATATCAAATATTCATTTTAATTTCTTCTTATATGTCCAAAAAACAAGTATAAATAGTCTATAATAACATTTTGAATAATAACAACATGGTTTGAGAGTATTTTATATGTCCTTTTTGTATGAATTTTATATTCTCAATTTCCATAAAAAAAATTAAAAAATTATTATAATTTAATAAATTTAATTAAATAACTACCTTGAAATTCTATTTATATTAGGAAATTATTCTATATATTAGTGTATTCTTCTATTTTGAATAAAAATGGAGTGAATATAAAAACTCTATCAGCCTTTTATAGAAGGTGATATCATTATTAGAATACTATTTCAATGCTAGGAAGATAATTTATCATAACTAATAAGTGAAAACCACTATGGAAATATATTTAAAATAAACCCATGGATGAACAATCTTATATTCATCCTTCACATAATATAGATATTCAAACATGTGTCTTTTATAAGAATACATTTACCTTTCATTATTTTACTTGTAAATAAATTAATCTCTATGATCATGTAATAACAAAACACTCTTCATGTAAAATTAAACAGTGAATATTACCAGCATCATAATGGTTCTAACATTACAAATAAAATGTCATTTAAAAATAAACTAAAACTTGAAAATATCACATATGAATAAACTCTCACTATATAAGATATTTTATGTTGAATTTGTTTCACATTAAATCCTCTCTTGAACAGATTATATAAGGATAATATAAATTGACATAAGTTTTTTACATGAAAAAAAATATTTCTTATAATATTATCCTTAAAATTGAACTAATTTCATAAGAAAAAATATTTTTCACATAAGATTTTAAACATACAAAAATTTCCCAATATATTCAATGAGGATAATTCCAATATTAAATTCATCGGGAAAATATTAATAAACTTATTTAATAACCAATTCCTTAAAAAAGTAAATTCAATAGATTGAAATATAATATTTTGTGAGCATGAAAACTTAATTTATGATAGATTAAAAATATGGTTCAAAAACTATCCAACAATATAACTCTATTTAATGACCACTAAACCTATAAAATTTAAGCACACAATATTCATGATTTTGAAATAAAAAATTATGACAAATTAATATTAGATACAAACATAAAATAAAGATTCTAAAATATGATAATATAATGTAAAATTTTCTGTTATCATACTTATTCTCCAATATTTTTTATATTAAAAGAAAATTAAATATAATTTTATAATATAAATTATTTTTCACACCAAATAAAAATTTTATGAAAATAAAACTAAAAATAATTATCACTTGGTTGAAAATTTTATTAATATATAATTACCCTATATATTATAATAGCATGAAATTTTATGATATAGTTTTCCAAAATAAATTTGATTTCTTTGATATATTAAATTTCATGAAAAACTTAGTTTAAACAAATGATTTTATACTACTGATTTTTTTTAATTTTATAGTCATAGAATATCCATTGATTTGGTGAATATGAATATGGTTATCCATTTTATTATGTTTATATATAGGTAACAATTAATATAAATGTATTTATTAATTCTTAGGAAAAACTCACAATTTTTAGCGAAGTTATTTTTTTCATCAATTTTTTTTTCTTAAAAAATGGTTTTAATTTATTTTTGTTAGAGTGTATTAAAATTAAATTCTATAAATATATAAATTATATTTGATAAAAATAATATAAATTTTTAAATAATTATACCAAATTTATTTTAGGGTGAAATTTTGTGATTTTTTTGAAAAGATTGATTTTTTGGTGAATAGTAAGAAATATTAATTTTTGTAAGATATCCTTTTAATTTAATTGAAGTATCTAAATGATTTATTAAATTTGATATTAAATTAGTGTGATAATCCTTTAATTATAAAAAATTTAATTAATTACAAAGGAATAAATCTTATACTAATCTTGGTATAAAAATAAGTTTAGAATTAAGAAGTATTTTTTAGTTAACTTTTTTTCATCACGCTTTGTAGAATTATTATTAAATGAATTTATGTCACTTATAGAAATTTAATTTATAATAATTTATCCGTTATTTATAATAATAATAATAATAATAAATATTATTTGATATGTTTAACATAATTTTTTGTCAAAATGAATAGTAAACAATTGTAAAAATGTTCATTATGGTAAAATGTTAAATGATGTAAACATAGGTAAAATATAAGTGATAAGGACACCACTTTTAAACTTAATTATTATTTTATAAAGTAATTTTGACTCATTTCATCATATTTTCAATATTTAATCTCTTATAGGACACTTGTTCAGGAAAATGAGCTATTTAATATTTTATGAAAAGAAAAATACAAAATGTCTCCATATTTTTTTTAATTCTATTACATGTTCACATTGGGAAAAATTAATTTTTTAATGAATGTAAAATTTTTTATTGAACATAATTATATTATTAATATTATGGTAATTTATTTACAATTTTTAGTGACTATAAAATTACCATAAATACTTACGCAATGCCGACATAGTATTTATTCAAATAACAGAAAAAATTAAATAAATGATTTTAAAAAACATTAATGTATTAAAATTTGTGTCAATTATTGTATTCCAAGAAATTTTTAGACAAATATAACATATATGTGTTGTTTTAAGGATTTATATTATAAATATACTACTATATTTGTATCATTAATGTCAAACTAAATGATTATTATTAAAAATGGCATTAATGATATTTTATGTTAGATAAAATTTTATTAAATTATTTAATAATAAAAAAATATTGAAACAGGATATTTAAGATGATATATGGTAAAATATTTCATCACCTAACCATTTCTTATCTAATTTTCACTTTACAAGTAAAATTATAACCCTTTAATATTAAAATAGTTATTACCACATTTAGGAGTAAAATTTGTTAACCATAGGATTAAACCAAAAGATAATGTTTAAAATAAAATTAAAACCTATCTTAATTTCATTTTATAATGATATTTTAACAATATATTATTTTTCTTCAAATATATTTCCATTTGGATTCATTTTTCTTAAGAATAACTTACTTATATTTTAATCTTTTTATAAATTCCACGGTTTCCCTTTCCCTCCCTTATATAAGGGAACCACTAATATATTTTTATTTCACCACTTTTATTCATCTATTTTGATAAAAACATGGAACATTTTCTACTAAATTTATATATAAATGAATTATTTGTGATTTATGTCTTTAATGACCATTCCAATGGTCCATGAGAATGGATCTAAACTAGGCCTACCCAAGAAGAGGTAATTTTCTTACCCAACCTATTTAAATTTATTTATTTTTCTAGATCCAATAAATATTTGTTATTACAAAATAAATAAAAACTAAAGTATCCCAAATATACTTATATTTTATTATAAGTCTTCAATAAATAATATCCACCCACTGTTCCATCAAAAGAGTAGTCAAATTATCGCTCATGCGTAAGTCTGGACTACCGCCTACATGTAATGATACAATTAATTTTCCATCACCATATTTAATGTGTGGTTATTATGTTGGATTTAATGTTTATAAATGATATCTATGAAATAATTATTCTCCTGTAATTATAACATCATATCTTTCTTCTCACCTTTCAATCCATTGCAAAATTATAACGTTGCTCGTGTGAACGTGTGGACTACCACCCCCAAAGAATAATGTGGTTGTTTTTCGTTTATGCATTAAATGGATGGTAAAAATGATGGATTAAAAAAATGATATATATGATATAATAATTATTATATAATGGTTAATTATTATTTACATTTATTTTATTCAATATTTATAAAAAAGAAAAAGCATGCAAGAATACGTACGAAATACCACCTCTATGAACGGTGTAATTCATTTTTGTTAACTTTTACTGCTATCGATGATAATAAATATGTTTATAATGATTATATATTATATTAATATCATAAATATAATTATTTATATTATTTAACCATGATAATACTAAAATTAATGGAATGGATTCACCAAAATTCTCAGGAAAAATGAAATAGTTAACAACTGGAAAAGATGATTCTTATAAAGTGTTATTAATAAATGACTACTAAAATATTTTAAGAGGATCATATATGATATTATAAGTATTTGAATAACTATTTTATAGGATTATAATAAATTTAAATTTATTACATGAAAGGTTAGAGTGCCTTCAAAGCAATTCAAACTTAAGGTATGTGACTCTCATCTCACTTTTATTTCTTTGAGACACGTAAAATATCCCCACTTTTTTTAAATACTATCTATATAATAACCTTTAATTTATTTTGTTAGGATTAGAATACAAATTATAGGGATTTATAATTCAATATAATCTTATATATTTCATGATTTGTTTATTCTAAAGTTATCCAAGTTGTAAGAGTTTTATCTTACAATCCCATTAGTTATCAAGATTTTTTATGATTGTGTTTATAATGATAAATTTTAATGATATATTTCTAAATTATGTCATGATTTTCTTACAAACTAATTATTTCTTAAGAATAATTTTTTTCCTTTCATTTATGTTACTTTAATTACTCAAAACACTCAAAGTACTTTTTTTAGGGAAACCATCATTATTTCTCTCTTTGATCAAATTTTTTTTATTCCACACACACACACACACACATATATATATATCCTAAAATAATTTTCAAGAATGTTTTGAAATTATCACATGATTTCTTAATGTCTTTTTTATCCATGTTTTACTTTTTAAGAATTGGTTTAAAAGGAATCTTCTTTCCATTTTCAAAATAAGTTAATTTTGACTTTTTCCCAAAAATGTAAAAGGAATAATTAATTTAACATACATGACATGAATAAAATTTCTCACTATCATGGCCACTCAATAATCTAAAGATTATTTTAAAAAGTTCTATAGTTATTTTAAAATAATATTGTTTACATAATATTTTTTCAATTAGTAGATTTTAACGAATTGGTTTCAAAAATAAAAAGGGTATTATACTGAAGATATATTCTATTGATATTTTAAAGTAAATTATTATATATGATAGAAACCTTATATGTTATGTATTATTTATTATGGATATGATACAATGATACCATATTTTTTCTTTATCTATATGGTTTATGATTGTAATGATGAAATATTGATGCAACAAATATTATTTTCCATGGGATAAGTTATGATGAATGTTTTTATGATCTTATAGTATACATATGAATGGATTTATGATTATATGGTGAGTGGGCCCAAAATTATATATCTCTATAATACATTTGGTAAATATTAATGTTTTATGAGATTAATAGTGTATAGGGGAGGTTATCCCAATCCGCAAAAATGAGTTTAAATGGGATGTTATCCTAAGATCAAAAAAGGGTATATGGGAGGTTATTACAAGCATGAAAAATGGTTATATGAGAGGTTATAACAAGCATGATAGAGGGTAAACCAATGTTTATACCAATTTTGAAAGAGTGTACACATGGGGTTATCCCAAGCCAGAAGAACATACTTGGGTAATTATCCTAACCCTTATAAGTTATGAATGTCTTGGTGTTTATACTTGACATATGATTTCTATGATATGATTATTTCACTCTTTAATAACTTAATCTCATACCATCTACAATAATTTAATATTTAAATGATTATTCATATCTCCCTTGTTTACCCTTACTGAGCATCTGATCTCACCCGTTCTAATTTTTCCGTCCCCTAATTTATGAAGAAATGTTTCAAGTAGGGTATGTCTAAGAAGATTACACTATAGGAATATATTAATGGGATATGTTTAAGATCTTTCATTAAATAATAATATTGAGTATTAAATATCTAAATAAATTAAACCTATATGGTTTTGGTGTGGATTGTAATGTTATGTAATAAATATTTATCTAATAATATGTAATATTAATGTAAGAAACATATGGGTCACTATAGTTTTCATCATAATATGGTTTATTTAATATTTGGTGATTAAGAAGAGATAACTTTTTTGAAAACCATAGGTATAAGTCAATGATTAGGAAAACATCAGATAGTTTTGGTAAGGAATATATTATGTGGTATTCCTAGAAATAAATACAAGTCTAGATAATAAAAGTGGAAGTGGTTTTGGAAAAGGTAAATCTAGGGTTAAGAACCTTGAAAATAGTTGGTCGAGTATATCTCAGTCATAATTTTGGTGCAATATTAGGTTTCCCTTACAGTGCACTTGGTTTGAAACTCTAGGGGGATATGATTAGGTTAATTAAAATTTTATTCAGTACCCATTATGAAGGATTTAAATAGATTATTACCATGAATGATCAAGGTTATGTCTATGTTTTTATATATTTCAAATATTTTTTCATCATTTAGACATCATTTTAATTATTTTTTAGCATTGATATCTCTGATTAAAGATATCTGATAGACTTTCTAACCAATTTGGTTTTAGTATAGGATTGATGATAGAACAATAAAGTTCATTTTGTAATAGGTAAGTTCAACTATTGAAGTACCCTATTTGAGATTAGTCACATGAATTACTATATATCAATAAATGTATCAAGGAATGATATTTTATATCCTCAATTATTAGATATGAAATTATCCATGAAAATCCTGAATAGTATGATGATGACATAAGTCTAGGATTCTTATTCTGTCAACGTTTGTGGGAATATGATTCCTATATTTATTTTTGATAGAACTTTAGTTAAATTTGATGTTATTATAGGCATAGATTAGAATTATTTACATAAATCCCACATCAATTGATGAACAACGGAGGTCACATTTGATATTCCAAACCAACCTATGATCATCTATAATTATGATGATAAATATGAACTTATGATTGTAATCACATCCATTACATCGGTAATTATTCCCATTCAAAAGGGGTTTTTATCTCATATGGTTGGGGTAAAACTCAACATCGAATATATTTCTATTTTATATGATATTATTATTGTTTTTACAAAATATTTTCGTATTCCTGCACCAAATTGTGATGTTTAATTATCAATAAAACTCATGCCTCATGCAAAACCTATTTCAATGACTCCATATAGAATTTCATTGATTGAGTTGCAGTAATTAAATAAGAAACTATAGTAAATTATTTTCAAGGTATTCATTCATCCAATTGTTTCACATCAGGGTACACCTATTCATTTTGTAAATAATAAATATAGATCAATGTGACTCTAAATTTATTATCAAGAACATAACAAAATCACTACCATGAACATATATCCTATACCCAATGTTGATGATTTGTTTGATCAAAAAATGGGAGTTCAATACTTTTCTATGATTGAACATAATTATGGATATCATAAATTTAGGGTGAAAAAGGAGAATATACCCAATACATCATTCCATACATGGTATGGACACTATGAATTTACAGTGATGAAATTTGTTCTAACTAAATTTCCAACTATCTTAGTTGATTTAATGAATATATTCTTGAGAGATTACCATGATTATTTTGTTCTAGTATTTTTAGATGATATTAAAATATATTCTAAGAACATTAAAGATCATGAATATAACTTGAGGATTGTATGAAATAACCCATGGAAGGATCATCTATATGGAAAATAATATAGTGTTATATTTTTCTAAAAAAAATTATTTTTGGATAAAATAATCTCAAGTGGGTGTATATGTATGGAACCATCAAATATGGAGGTAATTGAACTTTGTATTAGAAGAAACACTATGAATGAGATCCATAGTTATTTTGGTTTTGTGGGATATTATCGATTATTTCATCATAATTTGTCATGGTTATCTAATCTACACACCAAGTTAATTCATAAGGGAGACAAGTTCGTTTAGATAGATTTGTGTGAATAAAATTTCATTAAACTAAATGATGGTTAGTCAGAATATATATTATTATATTACCCTATATTGGAGAAGTGTTTTACATCCATATATATGAGTAAAATAATTGAATGGAATGTGTAATCATAAAGAATGATATGGAGATAGCTTATGCCTCATTCCAATTAACGATTCATGGAAAAAAATACCCAACTCATGATTTGGAGTTAACTATGGTAATTTCTACAATAAGGATATATATGTTTCATATTTAATGAGAAATGCGGGATATATATCCTGATTGGAAAAGTTTAATGTATATATATTCACTCAAAAAGAGTTGATCATGAACTCAAGAAGATGGTTGGAGTTTATTAATGTTTATGATTACTCAATATATCCTTACCAATGGAAAGTGAACAAGGAGGTAAATTCATTGGGCTAAAAAGATCATGCTATATTATTTATCATATAGATAAATAAGGATCCAATATTTCTAGTTTTGTGACTGAATGATCTAGAAATCTATAATTTAGGGGAAAATAATATATGGCTTAAATGAGTGTTCCATAATTTATACAAGATAGGATTAGTGAGGAATAGAAAAAATACGTGAAATAAAAGAACGGTAGAAATTTTCTTGAGTTAAATCTTGGTTATGATGGAAAAATGAGGTTAAAGAACCATATATATATTATTTACATTCCATTTTTGAAGGAGAAGTTGGAGGAAGGTCGCAGTTCATTATTCCATATTCATCCTGTAGTTATGAAGATATATAGAGATCTAAAAGTGTATTTATATTGGGACAATAAGAAAATAGATATTGAATATTTTTTATCTTGGTTATTGATATTTTAGAAAGTTAAGGATGATAGAGATAAGTATAATGGGATTTTATAACCATTATGAATTCCCATATGGAAGTGAGAAAACATCTCCATGATATTTTTCATCATATTCAACAAAAAGTCTAAAGTATATAACCCTATTGTGATTGCAGTTGATCATCTTAAAAAATCATCGCTCTTAGTTTCTAGGAGATAATATTTCCCTCTTGATTATAGTTTCATAATATACATTAAATAATAGGTAATGTTTCTTGGAGTACTACATTCTATTATATCTAATCAGGATTCGATACATCCCTCAATGTTTTGGCGAAGTCTTCAGTTGGCTGTAGATACAGAGTTTAGTTTTTATACTTCTTATCATCCTAAAAACAAGGAAAGTCTAATAGAACCATTCAAACCATATATTATGTTTTTATGTCTCTTTAAATGGATTTGAAAGGTTTTTGGGATCAACACCTTCTTCTATTCATGTTTTTTTAATAATAGCTTTCCCTAAAGTATTCATACAGATCCCGATGAATCCATGTATGAAAAAAAGTGTATAACTCAGAAATTATAGCATGAATTTGAAAGAATAAGGATATTGAGACCTATTAAATCTTAGTGAATGTAAGATAATGTCGGAATCATTTATTACCACATCAAGGAATCATATATTCAATAAAAATGTTATAGTGACAATCATCGATGAAATTCGAAATTTTATATTGGTGATGAGGTATTTCTATTAATTTTTCCATGGAATAATGTTATGGGGTTCTAAAATTAATTAAACTTTTACCCCATGTATATTGGCCACTTCTATATTATAAATGAAGTTGGTATGGTATCTTATCACTTGGCGCTTACACCGAACCTTTATCCAGTTCAAGATGTGTTCCATGTATCTTTCCTGAGAAAGTGTATACTTAATCCATCATATATACTAAAATAATAATTAATAGTAATTGAAAATGATATTTATTATATGTAACAACCAATATAAATCTTTGATGTGTGAGATAAAGTATAACAATATAAGTCTACCCACTAGGTTAAGGTTCTCTGAGGGAATCATAAATTCAATGGAGCTTCTTAGGAATGAGAGGATGTAATCAAAGAGAGATATCCCCAATTGTTTGTATCAGGGTGACTAAAATTTAGAGGGTGAAATTAATTTTAAGTGGGTTTGAATGTAATACAATCTTATTTTATGATATATATTTCCATAAATTAATTTTATTTCTTCGATAATATGCATTTCGTGCAACACCGAGTTTAGACGAACTATATTATACTGTTGAAAATACTGTTTAATAATGTCACATTTATAACCTAGACTTTTATTTTGTGGGTATGAATAATATTATACTAATTATTAAATATATATAAACTTCTTACTCAATACAAGTATATTGATCAATTATTAGTTAATAAGAACTCATTTTTTAGCAAATTTAGTTTTTTCTTCAAAAATATGTCTTCTTAAAAAATGGTTTTATGTATTCCTGTGTGAAGAAAATATATTTAATTTATATAAATATTAGAAACATTATTTTATATAAATTATATCATATTTTTTAATTAGAATATAAAAATTATCTTAGGTTGAAACATTAAAAATTTTCTGAAAAGATATATTTTTTAGTGACTAGTTAAAAATCATTGATTTTTAGAAAACTCGAATTTTATTTAATTGAAAAATACCAATAATTATTTTAATTTTATTATAAATTAATATAATAATCATTTAATTATAAATAATATAATTCATTATATATGAATCAACATTATACTTATCTTGGAATAAAAATTCTTTCAAACTTAAAAATGCTTTAAAAAAACCATTTTCATCATGCGTTGCAAGACTATTATTAAATGAATTTATAACAGTTTTTGAGTTTTAATTTGGTAAAATGGATTCCATATTTTATATCCTTGTAATTAATATTATTTAATATGGTCAACCTAACCCTAGGTCATAATGAATAGTAAAAAAAATATCATAATGATAAATGGGTAAATAGGTTAACCTAGTTTAATACAAAGGGATAAAGACACTATTTTTCAATATAATTCTTGTAGAAATAATGTATTTAGACCATTATCAACTAATTCTCAAGATATAATTTTTTATGGGACACCTACCAATGAAAATGACCTATATAATTTTTTAAGTAAAGAAAAATAAAAAATGTCACTCTCTAAATTTATAAATTAGTCTTATATGTTAACATAAGGATAAATATAATTTGTGAATTATTATTAAATTATATTTTAAACATAATTAAATTATTTTCATGATTGTAATTTGTTTATAATTTTTAGTGATTATATAATTACCTTAAATTCTTATGCAATGCCAACAAATTATCTATAAAATTAATAGAAATATTAGATAAATAAATTTAAAATTTTTAAAAGTAATAAAAATTGCATGAATAATTTTATTCCCTAATTTTTTTAAATAAACATGACATATTTATGATGTTTTATATGTTTATATTCAATATATTTTGTTATATTATTATTTTTAAAGTCAATGTAAATAAATAGTGTCAAAATGACATTGATGATATTTTATGATAATTGTTTTTTATAAAATTATTTAAAAATATAAAAAATATTGGAATAATTATATTACAATGAAAAATGGTCCAAAATTTTATTTCTTATCCATTTATGAAGAATTTTTTAATTTATAAGTAAATTAATAACTATTTGATATTAAATAAGTCGTTACCATTGTTCATAATGTAATTGGTTAACCAAGGGGTTAAACCAAAAGATAAGGTTTAAAATGACATAAAAAATCCAAATTTCATTATATAAATCTATTTTTACCATTGTATCATTTTTTGAATCTACATCCATTTGGAATATTTTATATTGAGAATGACTTAATTATATTTTAATCTTTTTTCCAATTCCCAGAGTGTTTCTTCCTTCCCTAATAAAATTATACACCTTCTCACTTCACATTACACCACATTGAGCTATATATCTTGACAAAAACCTATCAAATTATCTTCCCAAATTATATATACTTATTTATAGGCATTAATTTTATTCAAATTACATTCCAATTATCCTTATGAAGGGATATAAACACTACAAGAAACACTAATAGTATTGTATTTTTCATTAGTGGTGTTTTAAAACATTAATAATTATTTTACCGATGTTTCTAAAAAACATCTCTAAATGAGGTGTCACTAATTTAAATACATTTATAAACATTTCCAATTTAGAAATTTTTTTAAACATTTCCATTTAGTGACAACTCATATATCATCGTTTTCTAGAAACTTTGATAAATGACCAACATTAAATTAGTGATGTTTAGAAATGCCACTATTTACAGACACCTCATTTACCGATGTTTTTTTAGAAATGTTGATAAATGAAGTCTCATTTACTGATGTTTCTAAAAAAACAACATTTTTTTAAGTTTATTATTTTTATTCTTTAAAGTTTATATTTTTTGTTTTTTTAATTTATATTTTTTCTAAAACTTGTTTCTAAAATGAAAAAATCCTCATTTGTACTGTTACCACATGAAGGTTCTAGACACAGCGGAAGCTCATGGGTGGATGTGCCCACTTGTCTTTTTTTGTCAATAACAGTTATCAATTCGGGATCAATATGACGATAAATGCCAGCCTCCACGGATCGAATCACAAAAATAGACAAAGAAGAAGGAAAGTCCTAGAACCACAAACAAGGATCGTCACAGGTTGATTATAATTAATTTAATTAATTGACAAGAAGTACCTTTTTGGGTGTTATTTCTTCACTGATATTCTTGATCACGTTCCGATGTGATTCGTCGTTGCATCGCAGAATCCAAGTGTAGACTTCTTCTAGTGGTGATCCACATGTAAAGCACTTATCTCTAGATGTCGCCAAAGGATTCTCCAGGTGCTAGCATGGAGAAACCTTTGCTTGCGTTGTCTGCCTTAGATCGTCTTGATCCGATGGAGGTGGATCTCTCTCGGTCTTGGGAGCATTCTTGGAGGACGAAGTTCTTTCAGTCTTGAGATAATTATCTAGAATTGTTGTGCACAACAATTCTTAGGAAAAGAGTTAGGGTTGTGAGGATATTTATAATCGGGTTTGATATTGTATAGTTTTGACAATAAATAAACGCATTACACGTTTTATTTATTTCATTAACTCTTTTGAAAATCCCATGTCGAATAATTAATTCCTTGACATGTGCCCATGTTTATTATAATAAATATCATTTAATAAAACGATATTTCCTCAAAATCGCGACTGAAAAAACTACACGGCGTGTAATTATAAATACACGGTGTGTACTTGTTTTTCATTAAAAAATACACGGTGTGTAATCATTAATACACGGCGTGTACTTGTTTTCAAAATAAAAATTACACGACGTGTAATCATTATACACGGTGTGTACTTGTTTTCATTTGATTCTTCCTCCAACATTAAAATTATAAAGACATGGAAATTTGAAGGAAAATTTTTTCTTAAATACCTTGGGATTTTACGAGTTTGTAGCTTCTGACGGCACTTGATTCTGAGGCCTGGTGTGCCTAGAATCAATTTCCGAAGTTTAGCTCGGGTAAGTTTAGTAAACGAACGACCGAGTTTTTCTATCTTTTGAACCGGTGCTCGGAATTGAAATCCGAGGGAACCGATGAACTCGCAGCACCGGTAATTGCTTAAGGGGACCTTTTCCACAGTTGTGTTTTAAGAAGGTTGTGAATTAATAATTGGGGAATTAGTTTAAAATAAATAAAATTGTTAGAACAATTTTATTTTATAACTTTGGAAGTTAATCCCTCCCATGGGAAGTTATTGGTGGGGACCACAACCATCCAGCATGCCATGTGTGGATATTTGAAAGGTGGGGCCCACATCAGCCCCAACCTTTCGTCTCCCATAACCCTCTTTAAACTCCCCAAATAACTCCCTTAAACCCCCCATTAAACACCCTTGTTTAATGTTGACAACTCTCCCAACATTTATGAGATCTTCCACCTCCTCTTCCTCTCTTTAATTAATTTCCAACACATTTAATTAATGAGGTGCTTTGAATGTTTGAATTTTAAATGGCTTGGGTTAAATAAAATATATGAGGTTAGCTTTTTATTTTATTTTGGGGGAGGGGCTTTTGTTGTGTGAAGAAGAGTTGGGGAGAGCTCTTGAGTTTTTGGGGAAGAACACCGACCCTCCGATGAAGAACGACATCTTCTTCGGTGAAAAACGCCGGTTCCACAAAGAACTACCGACGTTCAATTTCTTCTTTTCTCCACGACAAGTGAGGAGATGCCACTTCCTCCTCGGACGCACTCCGAAGTCGCCTATGAATCCTTTCCCCGCGACGCCTTCTTCGGCGATGCCCGACGTGCGACATCATAAACGAGGTAGGGGTTATGTTCAATTTTAATGGATTGAAATTGTGCCTCGATTCGTAGTTGTATATCTTTGATTGTCTCAGACTATTGTTATCTCTTAACATGGAGGGCGCGGGCTGAACGAACACGGCCCAAAAACCCTCCGCTAGAACTTGAAATTTTTAGAATCGACAATCGGAGGAGGAATGCGGAAGAGACTGGTGGCGCAAGGGCTGTCGTCGCACCCACAAAGAAAAGCCGCGGCCAAGCGGGCCACGGCAGAGGAAGCACGTCGCCGTCGCACCGTGTCGGGGATGCGGGGCCATGGCTAGTGCAGGTCGTGGTGGAGGAAGCCGGCACCGTCGCACCGGCTGTGCAGCGGGAACCGTGGCCCGCTTTGCGGGCTGCTTCAGCGGAAGGACCGGCCGGCCGAGCGGAGCAAAGCTGCGGCACCAGGAGGACTCCGCACTAAAAGACCGGCGGCCCACCCGTGTAGGCCGCTTGATCCAGAAGCTTGGGCAGCTGATCCGGCCGGTTTGGGAGGGCGGTGCCGCTTGGCGCCGCTGGTTCGGACAGCCGGGGGGGGGGGGGGGGTCGCGCCCCCTCGGACCGCTCGGCCGGCTGGCCGAGCCAGCCAGGCCGCATGCCCAAACGGGTTGGGCCGCACCCCGCTGGTCCAGGTCGTGCCCCTCTAGCCAGGCCGTGTGACTTACATGGCCGGTCCAACCCCTTTTCCGGGTCGGACCCTCCAAACCGAGTCGACCCGACCCGTTCGCCCATCGGGCCTAACGGACCAGGCCCTTTTTCACTTAAACGTGAATTACATAAAGACCGTGCATCCGATCGATGCAATGTCTGTGGCACTAGGACCCTTGCAACGAGGCGGTCCTTTTGCGTTACTCTTAGTGAGTTTTGGACGACTTCGGAAGAAGATCCGGGTTGGTTCGAACCTGAAACCAATCGGACCCTCGGAGCAGAAACGCTTATAACTTGAGGACCAGACGTTTGATTGATGTAACGTCGACTACGTTGGATTATTGTTGATGAGACGGTTCTTTTGGAATACTCTGCGTATTTTTCGGATGATTTTGGATTATGGTCGGGTTGGTTTTATCTTAAAAACCAACCGGACCCCTAGAACGGGAAAGCTAATAAGTCAGAGACCGGGCGTCCGATTGACACGTCGTCTGTTGCGTTGAGACCCCTAAGACAAGGCGGTCCTTTGTGTTACTTCTACGTGAAAATTCATGACACTTGGAAGTAACGACCAGTAGCTCATGGAGTAGACCCTCCCGGAGATGAGCGTATGGAGTGCGAAGACCTAGAAGCTGTAGACCTGGCGACTGCTTGACTGATTAAAATCAGAGTGATTCGATTATCGAAGTGGACAGAGTGTCCGGTATTTGGTGGAAAACCCACGGCGGACGGAGCGCCTAGTAGTTGGCATCAGACATGCGGTACTCGATATGAGGAGTACCTCTGTAGGCTATTAAGGGGATCGCCAGGTATTTGGCGGCAGACCCAAAGTGGACGGAGCACCCAGTATTTGGTAGCAGACCTGCGGTACTTGACAGGAGGAGTACCTCAGCATTCTAAGTTTAGTGAGTAGCGCATCAGAGTTGTGATAGGGCCACTGTACTCGACAGAGGAGGAGTTCTCCAGCAGTTGTGGTTTCGATAATGAAAATCTAGGTTTGAGCTGACTCAATGACCTTTTTATTTATCACATGATTGAGATGGGTTACTTGATAACTTAGGTATATGTATCGGCATATACCTAAGTAAAGGTTATCTGTTGAGATCTTTCTTTTTGGTTTATCCTTGTTGGATTTTAGTGAGACCTTGAGGGTCTCGGAGTCCCTACTGAGTATCTTTATACTCACCCCTACACGGGCTATGCCCGCACCTTGTTGTGCTGGATTCAGATGACAGACAATGCTGACCGAGGCAGAGTGTACGAGGACAGGACGGTACCTGGAGGTTTACACTCGGCGTGACGGCACACAGAGTGGACCGATAGACGCGGAGTGCTGAGGAGGACATCTGTACCTACCCTTAGGGTAGGAACCCGAAGGACGATCCAGGAGTTGCTTCACCATTCACCTGTTTGTCTTTTTAGTTGTATTTTATTACAGTTGTAGTTGTACCTTTCTGTTGGGATTGTATTCCGGCCCCTTTGTACTTACATCACACTTGTTATACTGCTTTACATAGTGTTTGCTTCCTCTTGTACTCTGGTTGTGTGTGTTTATGTTTCATAAAGGCAATGCCTTCCCTTTTTATCAGGATTTTCGCCTTTGGTGCTAGTCGCCAGCCCCTGGCCTATAGAATGTGGGCTTGGGGTAGTCACGGCACGAGCCCCGAGGACGGGTCGTGAAAAATTCGTATTAGAGGATTCGGTTCTACCACAGAAATTAGGACTCTGATATTTTGTTTCTATGAAGCAATAGTGTTAAGGGTACTAAGTGTGGTTTTCAGTTCAGGGAGTCCAGTGTTGGTGCGGGCGACCGACGTATCCATACACCAGAACCTTGACTTCTGATTTCTGACTCAGTGTACGAAAACACTGATTGCATGTGTGTTTTCAAAAGTTTTCTTTATGTCAGCTCAAACTAGGTCAGCTCACCAGGTATAGTCTTTTGACCGTGTCCCATCTGTTTCATTCAGTATGTTTACACCAAGTCAGTCAGTGTGGGTACCAATTGGAGAGCATGATGATAGCCCACCGAGTAGCAAGGCCTCATTACAGGGCCTCTTCGAGTTGAGACTCCAGCAGAGAGTGCATGCCTCTTGAGCGCGTTGCACGAGTTCCAATGAAAGAGGCCTCTGAGGTTTCGAGGCGAGTCGGATTTTCAGATAGCTGTGTACTGGCTAGAGTTTGTAGCAAGAGCTTTCCACATAGCTGGGACACCCGTTGACTGGATGGTGTACCTAGATTTTAGTCTCTTTTAGGGAGAAACTGAGAGGTGGTGGAGCCAAATGCTCCAGTTTTGCGACGAGACGACCTTCACCTGGGGAGACTTTGATATTTTTTTCAGGGTGGAGTTTATACTAACGACTCTACACTCTGAGCGTGCTCAGGAGCTGCTGCCCTTGCCGCAGGGTTTTCCGACCGTAGCGGAGTCTTCTGCAGCCGGCAGTAGACATATGACATAGTAGTCCAAGCGGACAAGGCCAAAAGGTGGGCAAACTCGGGATACAGGTTCGGTTGTACGAGGCACATGAAACAGAGCTAGCCATACGAGGAGAAGGAAGTAATATGCTTGCGGCAAGCAGGGTCACTTGGCTCGAGACTGCCCGACCAGTCCAACAGATGAGTAGCAGGCAGTAGAGGAACCTACCAGACCGAGGCAGAGGAGTTGGTCGTACAGCAGTTGGTGTATAACACTTCAAGGTGTTTCCACCACCACCACCAGGAGGTCCACCCCGACCATAGGGAACAGTTTGATATGGGAGAGAACAGCTTCAGGTAGCTGAAGAATATGACTATAGAGGCCGTTGTTCTTGGTGCTTCTAATTTCCATGTTGTTTTTCTTTGTGGTTGTTATGTGTCTTTGAACTTGGAGCCGCAGTAATAAAAAAAACTTATCTTTGTGACGTTTACTTTCCTTTCCTTTTTGTATGGTTGATATTAAGAGGTTCCGGTTAAAACTGTTGACTTGACCCTCACTTGAGAGATTCCTACTAGAGGAGACCCAGTAAAAACGCACTGATGCCGATAGTGTGACTCAACCCTTGGAGGCGAGAGTAATTGTTAGATCTCTTGGTAGTAGCGTCGAGGCCTTAAGATGTCGTCTATGGCATGAAATAGTACCGTTCATGTCAGGATTGACTATATTAGGAAAAGAATGTGGTTCATCCAGGGGATGAGACCAGATTTTTCTTTTCAGTAGAGGAGAAATGTCAGCAGCTCTTTGGTAGAACGTAGATGAATAAGGGTGAAGATGAGTTCTTACAATTGGCTAGTCTCACCCATTGTTCATTGAGTGAATGGTTTACGGTTCTCTCCAACTCAATAGTCTCAGGTTAAACTTCTCTCAGAAGGACAAGAACCTGAGACCGTGGTGATGGCTTGAATTCCTCCAGGACTATGAATTTGAGTTAGTTTATATTCCTGGGGAGGGGAACATTGTAGAAGATGCTCTTAGTAAGAGATCGGGCATTCAGCTATTAGGAGTGGTGAGACAGCAGCTGGACGCATTTCAGATATCCTTTGTGGATAGCGATGGAGTCAGCACGTGTAGAACCAAAGATGGTTCAGGCTATGACGGAGAAGTTGCAGATCATCCAGGAGCGAATAAAGACTGCACAGAGCAGACAAAAGTCTTATGCTGATAGGAGACGAAGACCATTGTAGTTCGAAGATGGCGACCACATTTTCTTATGGGGCTCACCTTGACTAGGTCTACGAAGATTTGGCCGGGGTGGAAAGTTATCTCCACGATTAATCGGACCTTTCTAGGTCCCCAGCACAGTAGGCGAGGTGGCTTACTGCCTGGCCTTTCCAACTCAGATGCATCGGGTTCACGACGTCATCCACGCATCTCAGCTGAGAAGATGTGTGCACGACCTATCTGTCATCATCGACCATGGAGGGTTGGATATCGATGGCAGGGGCGACTTTCAAGGACGTTCAAGTAGAGAATGAGGATCGATAATAGCAGGTCCAAAGAGAATGGTTGATTCCTCTGGTGCGCTTCACTGGAAGCACAAGAACCTCCAGAGGAGCACATGGTAGTAAGAGGCTCAGATGCGTGCTCACCTCTTTTGTTTTCCCTAGTGTGTGTTAAAGCATTACGGGGATGTAAATCCCTGAGTTGGGAGTAATGTAAAGACCCTAAAATTTCAAAGAAATTTTTTTCTTAAATACCTTAGATTTTTACGAGTCTGTAGCTTCTGAAGACACTTGATTCTGAGGTCTGGTGTGCCTGAAATCAATTTCCAAAGTTTAGATCGAGTACGTTCAGTGAACGAAGAAGCGAGTTTTTCTATCTTTTGAACCGGTGCTCAGAATTAAAATCTGAGGGCACCGATGAACTCGCAGCGCCAATAATTACTAAAGGGGACCTCTACAGTAGTATCATTTTAAGCGGGTTGTGAATTAATAATTGAGGAATTATTTTAAAATAAATAAAATTGTTAGACCAATTTTATTTTATAACTTTGGAAGTTAATCCCTCCCATGGTAAGTTGTTGGTGGGGCCCACAACCATCCAACATCCCATGTCTGGATATTTGAAAGGTGGGTCCCACATGAGCCCCAACCCGTTATCTCCCATAACCCTCTTTAAACTCCCCAAATAACTCCCATAACCCCCCCCCCCCCCATTAAACACCCTTGTTTAATGTTGACAACTCTCCCAACATTTACGAGATCTTCCACCTCCTCTCCCTCTCTTTAATTAATTGCCAACACATTTAATTAATGAGGTGGTTTGAATGTTTGAATTTTAAATGGATTGTGTTAAATAAAATAAATGAGTGTATATTTTTATTTTATTTTGGGGGAGAGGCTTTTGTTGTGTGAAGAAGAGTTAGGGAGAGCTCTTGAGTTTTTGGGGAAGAACACCGACCCTTCGACAAATAATGGTGTCTTCTTCAATGAAGAACTCCGGTTCCACGAAGAACGACCGACGTACAATTCCTTATTTTCACCGTGACAAGTGAGGAGACGCCGCTTCCTCCTCAGACATACTCCGATGTTGCCAACGAATCCTTTCCCCGCGACGCCATCTTCCGCGATGCCCGATGTGCGATGTCATAAATGAGGTAGGGGTTACGTTCAATTTTAATAGATTGAAATTGTTCCTCTATTTTTCATTTTATATCTTTGATTGTCTCGGCCTATTGTTATCACTTAACACGACGGGAGTGGGCCGAATGAACACGGACCGACGACCCTCCGCTAGAACTTGAACTTTTTAGAATAGACGATCGGAGGTAGAACAGGGAAGAGACTGGCGGCGCAAGGGATGCCGTCACACCCACAAAGAAAATCCGCGGCCAAGCAGACCATGAGGGAGGAAGAACGATGTAGTCACGCCGTGCTGAGGATGCGGGGCTGCGGCCAGCGCAGGCCGCGTTGGAGGAAGGCGGCGCCGTCGCGCCGGCTATGCCGTGGGAACCTTGGCCCACTTTGCGGGCCGCTTCGGCAGAAGGACCGACCAGCCCATCGGCCGGCTGGGGGGAGCAAATCCACGGTGCCAGGAGGACGCCAAGATGGAAGACTCGAAGCCTGCCCATGCGGGCCGCTTTCGCCAGAAGGCCGGCTGGCCTAGCCGGACGGTTTGGGAGGGCGGCGCCACTTGGCGCCGCCGATTCGGACAGCCGGGGGGGGGGGCTCGGACCGCTTGGACTTTAGGCCGAGCGAGCCAGGCCGCGCGCCCATCCGGGCCGCGCCCCACCGAGCCGCGCCAGGCTGGGCCGCGCCTCGCCGGGCCGGGCCACACCCCTTCGGGCTGGGCCGTGCCAATTCGGGCCAGGCCTCGTCCCTCGGGCCAGGCCGCATGACTAACCTGACCTGTCTGACCCCTTTTCCAGGTCGGACCTGCCAAAACCAAGTCGACCCGACCAGTCATCCCATCAGGCCTAACGGATCGGGCCCTTTTAAACTTAAACTTGATTTACATAAATACCACATTTCTGATCAATGCGTTGTTTGCTGAGTTTTGGACGACTTTGAAAAAACGGCCGGTTTGGTTCGAACCCGAAACCAACCGAGCCCTCGGAGCAGAAACACTTATAACTTGAGGACCGGATGTCCGATTGAAGTGATGTCAACTATGCTGGATTCCTCTTGATGAGAAGGTTCTTTTGGAATACTCTGCGTGGTGTTCAGAAGATTTTGGATTATGGTCGGGTTGGTTTTATCTTAAAAACCAACCAGGCCCCTCGAACAGAAAAGCTAATAACTCACAGACCCGGCGTCCGATTGACGCGCTGTCTATCGTGTTGAGACCCCTATGACAAGGCGGTCATTTGTGTCACTTCTGCGTGAAACTTCGTGACACTTGGAAGTAACGAACAACAGCTTGTGGAGTAGACCCTCCTGGAGACAAGTGTATGGAGTGCGTAGACCTAGTACCTGTAGACCTGATGACAACGTGACCGATTCGACTCGGAGTGATTCGATTAGCCCAGTGGACGGAGCGCCCGGTATTTGGTGGTAGACCCACGGCGGACGGAGCGCCTGGTAGATGGAAGCAGACCTGCGGTACTCGACTGGAGGAGTACCTTTGTAGCCTATTAGAAGGAGTGCCTAGTATTTCGCGGCAGACCCACAATGGACGGAGCACCCAGTATTTGGCAGCAGACCCGCGGTACTCGACCGAAGGAGTACCTCAGTAGTCTAAGGTTAGTGAGTAGCACCTCAGAGTCGTCACAGGGACACTGTACTCGACAGAGTAGGAGTTTTCCAGTAGTTGTGGTTTCAATAATGAAAATCCTGGTTTGAGCTGAGTCAATGACCTTTTTGTTTACCTCATGATTGAGATGGGTTACTTGATAACTTAGGTATATATATGGGCATATACCTAAGTAAAGTTTATCTATTGAGATCTTTCTTTTTGGTTTATCCTTGTTGGATTTTAGTGAGACTATGAGGGTCTCAGGGTCCCTATTGAGTATCGTTATAGTCACCCCTTCACGGGCTACGCCCGCACCTCATTGTGTTGGATGCAGACGACAGACAGTGCTGACTGAGGTAGAGTGTATGAGGATTGGATGGTCCCCAGTGGTGGACACTCAACATGATGGCAAATAGAGCGGACCGATAGAGGCCCAGTGCTGAGGAGGACATCTGCATCTACCCTTCAGGTAGGAACCCGGAGGACGATCCAAGAGTTGCTTCACCATTCACCTGTTTGTCTTTTCAGTTGTATTTTCTTAGAGTTGTAGTTGTACCTTTCTATTGGGATTGTATTCTGGCCCCTTTGTACTTACATCATAATTGTTATACTGCTTTACTTAGTGTTTTCTTTTTCTTGTACTCTGGTTGTGTGTGTTTATGTTTCATAAAGGCAATGCCTTCCCTTTTTATCGTGCTTTTCACCTTTGGTGCAAGTCGCCAGCCTCTGGCCTATGGAAGGCGAGCTTGGGGTAGTCACAGCACGGGCCCCGAGGACACGTCGTGTCAAAAATGTTTTAGGCTTCCTTAAATAATTATTAAACCATGTGTGGGAATAATCTTTATTCTACTTGAGATACTTGGATACACTTAGGGTGTGGCCCTCTAGGCCTCTTTCTCGTTGGCATTAGGAGGGTTTGCCTAAAGTCTAAGATTATTGTCTAGCAATGGGTCAAGGCACCCAAGAGAAAGAAGTTGACGCCGCATTGACGTTTCAACCCATACAAATTCTTACTGTGTCATTTAATCCCTCTGTCTCAATATCTCATCAAGCAGGTTTCATGGCAGTGTCATAAAACTATATGCTTGATCTGTCATTCTTTGACTTCTAGAAATAAACTCGTCATGACACCATGTCTATGGAATTTTTGTGACACTTCTATTTCAATCATAGGGCCCAAGATATCTCCATCCATAAATATGGAAGGGACAAATCTTTCCTCGACTTTTCCATTAACAACATGTCATTTGTGACGCACCCAACATACCCTACTTCCCGCCAACTCTCTTCGTGACAGTTTTTGTCAACAAATCTAAGTGAACGAGTCATGAAATGAGTTAATGATAATCTTCCATTCTAAGGACTATTACACACTATCATAGATAGAAATGTCCGATGACACCAAGACATTCGGAATTGCTACTGGCGGGTTTGTTCTCATAATCTCCCATCAGGAAGATTACTAAGTGCGAACTCCATGAGAGAGAGTCTCATCTTCTTATGAGTACTCGCACATGATGGTCTGTATACTATGTGTCCTATCATAGTATGTCATCCAACCGTAGAACTTTATTTAGGAATATTGTTATAGCATTTCAACGTTCTCATCATAGTGGGGATCTTCCATGACCTTATCAATGCAACAAATATTCTAGGACATTATTATATTATAGTCATGCAGAACAATGAACAATATATAATAAGTGTACATTCATGTAATCAAAGTACAAAACAGTTGGTTCTCAAGACACCAACCCTTACACACATGCGTCCAACCACTATAGTCAAATTTTCCCACTCTACCCCTAATCCACTATTCCCATTCCCCCCTCCAGTCCCCTATTTTATCTAGTCCTTATCTCGTTCCTCCGATCACCCTATAGAGAATCTCTCATCCTGTGCCCACACTTATTTGATTCTCCAGTACTGTCTGGTTTTTTTCTCACATATATTGCCCCCAACTCATCTGTATCATTCCTTGATTGTCCCGTCTGTACCCAAACACATAGTCGACAACCTAATCATGGTGAAATTTCCTATCCGACGTTATTTGAAGCCCAAATTCTAAAATATACCCTAGGAGAAACAACTAACTAACCCATAAATATTTTGGATATGTAACTGTATTATATTTTACTTATATATAAATACATTTAAGAATTTAAACAATTAACATTATATATATATATATATATTAACATGTATATATATATGTTTATATTTTATGTTTTATATTTTATGTTTATATTGTATTATATATTTGTTTATATTGTACATGTGTGTGTGTTTTTATGTTTATATATATATATATGTGTGTGTATATATATTATATATATATTTATATATTTATGTTATATATCTGTATATTATATATATATATATATATGTATATATTCTATATATATTTTATTTTTATATTAATATATATATCTATGTGTGTATTTATATATTTATGTGTTTATAAATATATATGTGTATTTTTACATATATATAATTATAAGTATAATTATAATTATAATATATCACGTTTTAAAACACTGATAAAAATATCCCTAAAATAGTCACGTTTTCTAAAAAAATGTTAATAAATTTAAAATATATATTCATTTATATAAATAATTATAGGTGTGTATATATATAAATATTTATGTCTAGGTGTTTATATATATATATATATATATATATATATATATATCTGTGTGTCTGTATTTATATATATTAATATATATATATATCTAAATATATGTGTCTGTTTTTAAATATGTCTTTATATATGTGTTAGTTTTTAAAAAATTATTATTATATATATGTTTATAGTTTTATATATTAATATACATATATTAATATATATTTTTGTGTGTATGTTTGTATTTTATATTTTATTTTTTATTTTTTATATTTTATATTTTATATTTGATATTTTATAACTTTTGTTTATATATATATATATATATTAAAGTTTATATTTATTATATGTGTTTATATTGTATATTACATATACATATATGTGTTTATATTTTATTTTTTATATATATGATTATATTTTATATATATTATATGTTAATATGTTTGTTTGTGTGTGTTTATATATTTATATTTATACATATCTGTGTCTGTTTGTGTGTATGTGTGTGTATTTATACATATATATAATTATAATTATAATTATATTTGTATTTACATATATAATTAGAAACACATTAAAACGCTGGTAAAAATGAAACTAAAATAGACATGATTTCTTAAGAATGTGACTAAATTTGATATATATATATATATATCTGTCTCTATGTGCGTGTGTATTTTTATATATAATTATATGTGTGTATATATAAATATTTATATATTTTTGTATGTGTGTGTGTGTTTGTTTATATATATGTGTATGTTTCTCTCTCTCTCTCTCTATATATATATATATATCTCAAAATATATATTAACAAAGATGTGGGTAGTTTAGTTATATAAATATATTTATATTTTTAATGATATTTCTTAAAAAGAATCGCTAATTTAGTGATGTTTTCTTATAAAGATGGCTAAATTAGTGACTTTTCCTTAAAAACATCGCAAAATTAGCCATGTTTCCTAAAAACATAACTAATTTAGTGATGTATTTCCAAGAAAGTTGTTTATTTAGACACATTTTCATGAAATGACTCCAATTTAGCAATGGTTTTCCGAAAACGTTGCTAAAATTAGCGATGCTTATAAGAAACATTGTAAAATTTGAAAATATTTCAGGAAACGTTGATAAATTAGTGACGTTTTCACGAAATATCTCTATATCATCGATGATTTTAGGAATAATATCCAAATTACTGATGTTTTTTATGAAATATTGCTAAATTAGAGATATTCTTCATGAAACATATCTAAATTAATGACATTTATAGGAAACATTTCTAAGTTAGTGACGTTCATATAAAAACATCACTCAAAGTAAAAATTAGTGACATTTCTAAAAAATATCTCTAAAAACATCACTAAATTATAGTTCTTTTTCTATTGAAAATAGGTCTTATAAAGAAGAGGTAATTTTCTTACCTGGCCTTTTCAATTTATTTCTCTTTCTACCTTTTATATATCTTTAGTATTAACAAAGAAATAATAACTTCAGTAATCTGGATATAATTAAATTTTATTATGATTATGGATCCACCAATATCCACCCTTTACTCCATTAAATAGAAAGTGAATATATCTCCCGTGCCTACGTGTGGACTACTATCCACGTAGTGTTATGATTAATTTTATATAACCATAATTCATGGTTGGTTATTATAATGGTTTTAATGTTTATAAATGATATTTATGAAATAATTATGATTCTATAATTATGACATTATATATAACTTATTACCGTCTTATTTTTTAGAAAACAATAACATCACCGATGTATATGTATTGACTACAACCTCTACGAGGTGATGTGATTCACTTTTAATTTCTACTTTTCATGGATGGTAATAAATATATATTAATGAATATATATGATATAAATTATATAATAATTATTTTTGTAAGTTTAATTATTATTTACCATTTTTTCATTCCATCTATCAAAAAATTAATATCACATTCATGTGTATATACATCCTACCATCTCCATAAACAATGTAATTTATTTTTCTATAACTAAAATTATTGAATGATTACATATATCTTTACCCATGTTTTAATTTTTATAAAATGGTTTAAGAGGAATCTTCTTTTTGGTTTCTAAATGAGTTACTTTTTACTTTTTAATGAAAATTTAAAGTAAATTAGTGTTTTATCATACACGACGTGAACAAAACATCGCACCATCATAAACAATCAATGATTTAAATATTACTTTACATTTTTCCAATGTTATTTTAGTAGAAGTTATTTTTCATAATATTTTTTAAATTTTTTGATTTTAAAGAAGTGGTTTCAAAATAAAAATGTTATTTTCCTCAATAAATATTCTTGTGAACTTCTAAAGGAAATTCTCATCTATGATAACATGATTTTACATAACTAATTCTTTATTGCGTATATGATCCAATTACACCATATTTACTATTTATTATGATGTTTTATGGTTTTGATTATGAAATATCTATGGATATTATTTTCTTTTCCATGTGTTATGTTAAGATGGATGTTTTTATGATCTTGTGGAATATATATGAATGGATTTATGATTATTTGATGGGTTGGACTAGAATTATAGTTAGATCCATAAAATTATGTGTGTATATATTAATGTGTTATGAGATCAAAATATTATAGTGAAGGTTATCCCAAACATAAAACAAGAGGGAACATGCACAATTGTACCAAACCTGAAAAAGGGTACATGGGAGGTTGTACCAAGCCTAAAAAAGGGTATATAGGTGGTTATCCCAATGTTTAAAAAAGTGACATGGGATTTTATCCCAATATTGAAAAATATTACAAGGGAGGTTATCCCAATATTTGATATTGGGTAAATGAGAGGTTATCCCAAGACATAAATAGGTACATTAGTGATTGTCCCTTTCCTAACATGTTCTTAATGTCTTTGTGGGTATCCTTGACCTAATAATTCTTGGATTATTATTATGATATAATTTATTCCACTATTTTATGACATGATAATATGACAATTTTAGGTTATCCTTGCTCATGTTCTTTGATCCCTTTATGATTCATATCTTATGAACTTCCAAAATGTATACCATGTATTCTGTTTATGATATAATAGTCTATAGGTATGATTTTAAAAGGATACACATATGAAATCCAAACCTTAATTTTCATGTAATGTTTAATTTATTATTAATATCTTTTTTATTTACACTTAATAAGAATCTGATCTCACCAATTCTTGGTTTCCTTCCCCTTGATTTCATGAAAGTTTTTAAGTATGGTGTGTTTAAGAATATTACTACATAGGGATATCATTATAGTAGATACTGAACATATTTCATGAAATATGGATATTTTGTATCTAGTCAATAAATACACTAAACCTATATAGCTCTAGAATAGATCGTACAACTTTGTAATGAATAATCATCTAATAAGATTTAATATTTATGTATGAAATATATGGGATGCTATATATATTATAATAGTTAAGCCAAAAAATCATCCAAAACAATGAAAATTATATAATTTAATTCAAATGGCCTTTAAATTATAGGTAATTTTTCTATTCATTGGGGTTTAGTATGTTTATGTTTTATATAATTTGGTTCAAAAAAACTCATGCATTAGGGTTAGTTATAGAATAAATCATAAATGGTATGGGAGAAGAATCTAGTGGATTCTGAAAACCGATCACATCCTTTCTCCATATATATGAAGGATCTTGTATGTCTAGTTTAGGAAAATACATTTGTGGTCCAAAAAAATGTTGTGGCATAAATCTTCATTGAGTAAGAGTTTCTTTAATTACATGAACATGATATTTATTTTCCTTTGGTTGATATTAGTATCTTATAATATATCCAAACACTTTATACTCTCATATTTACTAGTATTCATATAAACCTATTTCCCTTGTTCAAAGGCATATCAATAAAAACATTAAATTTTTTCATATATTTTTTATCCCAAAATTGAACAAAAAATAATCCAACTTTTATCTTGATTTATTTGTAATTATTATTCAATTTTTCATCCAATTTATATATAGATTCATTAACTATACAATGAAATATGTTAAAAAGGTTTCTCATGATTTCGAACCATCTTTAAATTTTACTCTTCGCATGAAAGAACTCATAGTATCTTTAGAAGGTTTTCAAAATAGCTCCAATGTTATATCACTTAACACATTTCCAACTTTAGTATATTTATCATCTCCACAAGCATCAGATTAAAATTAATATTTATAATATTTAGAATATGATTTTTAGAAACATGATAGTTAATGTCATTAATATTATATTTAATATCTTTTAGGTATTGATATAATATATCTAAAATCATTTAAGGATGAGCATGGTGACTATATTCTGTAGTAGTAACTAAAAAAAGATAAAAATCATTGGTAGATAGATTTATTTTATTTATCAAATAATATCTTTATTAAAGTTTAATGATGTATCTAGAGCTACACCATGAAATTTTATTCTTTTCATATTTATATCTAGCTTGGAAATATAATCAACACAACCCATAATATATATTTATGTCTCTATTTTTTTAGTTCTCCCAATATTTATTTAGAAACAATTATCTTAACAAGTCTATAATATTTTTATAACTCTTTATAAATAATATATATTTATTTCAGCTTATCAAAATATGTTTTTGAAACCATATTATATTCTATTTACTCAATGTTATTCATAGAAATTTAATATTCCTTCAAGTCTTGTAATATATCTTTAGTATGCTTCAATATGGATTTAAAATCGAGTAATACATCATTCAGCTATTGGAATTTAGAAAATACTACCATAGTACATTGATGTAGTTGTTTATAAAAAATAAGATTGTCCTCAACTTGAGATAGAAAATCATTATTCAATATCACAATTGAACTTTTAATAGGTTTATCACTCATTTATTCATCAATATATCCATTCAAATCATTATTATGATCAATATTTTAATAAATTACCTCAACTTCATTATTCATACCATCATATTCAACTAAAATACTATCATTTTTAGGTTATCATCTATAATTTCAGTTATATCCCTACCATCTTGAACATTCTTTTCTCTAGTCTAATTGATTCGTTATATTCATTCACAATGACCTAACTGTCATCCTCAACAAACTTTTTAGTGACTCTAGAATCAATTAAGAACAAATCATTATCAACAACCACATATACTCTATCAAAATTAGTAAAATGATCTAAAACTTTTTCCCAGATATCACTTTCATTAAAAAATATACTTTCAATGTTCAAAATTAATTTCATATTTATTTTAATTTCCTTATCTTTAATAGTAATAATATATGTCGCAATAGATCTACTCTTATGTAACATATTAGGAGTCTCATATAATTCTAGGCTATTCACTGAAACATTCACAACATCTATCATAACATAAGTAAGAAACCCCTTATATCTATAAAGGACTTATTTGTCATTATATATATCATCATCACCATTATCATCAATATCTATCAGTATATAAACCAATCTATATTCAGACACATTAATACTAAAACCAATCTTCCTTATAACTCCAATAGAGGGATTATTGTAGTTATGACACCTTTTTGTTTTGTATTTCATTATAGGAATTTTATTCCTCCTAAAAAGTAAGGTGAAGTTCCTTAGATAAGGATAATAGTTTAGTCTTATTTTACCATGAATCTAATGATCCATGATTCTACCGTTATATCGAGGAAGATTGAACTTTTTATTACTCAATAGGATATGTAAATATTTATATAATAAAATAATACCTCCCCAATATCACATTCCATTGGTGAAATACCAGTTAAAATGAGTTTATATATAAAAATTTACTCTTGTTTTAGTATTTTGAAATTATCTTCCTTTATAAAGGCAATTTCAAATAAATAAAAAATATATATTTTCACCTTGATTTTCAACATCATCAACCAAATTATTTTTATAAAGAAATATTCTTTCATGGGGATACTAAAAGTAACCAAAAATTTCCACCGAGGAAAAAGAAACTTCCTTTCAACTGAAATTCAACATTAAACTATATTTTATGCTCTAAAAAACTACACATTATCATATAACTCATAGATTTTAAATTTATAGAAAATTTGGAATTTTTTAAATTTAATACATCCTCCAATTATTAAAAACATCGTTCTTTATTCAAAACTACATTTTTTCTATTCAAACGCTAATTATTCTTAGTTATAACTAGGGAAATATTCCTTTCGAAATTGATCTTCTTATGTTTATTAGCATATACAAAGGATTCACCTATAATGTTTCTCTTGGTCTTCCCCAAATTAAAAGGTCAATCATAGAAAGGAATGTAGGGTTTGGTTTACAAAATTACGGGATTGGCATAAGAATTAAAATTGGATTAACATAAATCCATGTAGTAATTAATTGAAAAAAGAAATTAAAATTATTTAGAATAGAACAGGTCAACAAATGAAAAGTAAAATACACAGAAAGATTCATATAAATTAATAAAACTCATATGAAAAAATTAGTTAATAATATAAATTAAAATTTGATGTTAAGTAACTAATATAAAAAAAATAATATTATAAAAAACATAAATTACTCATATATATACATTTCTATAAAATTAAACCAGTAAAATGAAATTCTATATATTATTAAACATGAATTTTGTGTAAAATTAAAACAAAAATATAAATATTAACATAATATAAAAACAAAAATATCAAATACTATGTAAGATAAAATTATATAATATAAAACTATATTTATTGTGGTTTAAAAACATAAAAAAAAACATGATAAAATTACTTAAACTCGAATAATATTAATTCACTTTTAATGAAATCAAATCTATCAAAATCATGAAGTTTCATTAATATATCTATTAGTTGATGTTTGATGTCGATAAATTTAAGATAAATGTCTCCTTTTTCTGTATAATATCTCGAGAAAAAATGACTTATATATATGTACTTTGTTTTAGAATGTTTTATATTATAAATGTTGATACCACATGTGTTATAACATTTTATAGAAGAATGTTAAAAATTTAATACAGTTTATTTAAATGTTTATTTTTTCCATTTCACATGACCACAAAAATTAGGTGATTAATCATTTTTATCTTTATCTATTTATAGTTTAGTAGGGTGTTTTTTAGACCATACAATGACTCTAATTATTTTTCAAAGAGATAATACCTTTGAAATATTATTTTCAATACAGCCAAAAACCTCTAAAGTTAACATCAAAATATGAAATTAAATCAAATCCAGATGTTTGAAGTAACAAAAAAATATTAATGAAATTTTTTTGATATAGTAAAATCATGTTTCTAGATTTGGAATGATATTATTTTGGAATATATATAAATCTTGAATAAAAAAGCACAATAATTTTAATATATGGTCTACGGGTATTGAGAGATAAGAATTTCCAAATTATTCCACTATATAACAAGTTATTAACTAGTTTTTAAACATCATCCATGTAAATATTAACATTACAAATAAAAGAGTATCATATGCTTTACTATTTACAAGAATAAACATTTTTAGAAAACCAAGTGTATGTTCTCATTCAGTAATGACATACAAGAAGTCTCTCTAAAATATTTTAAAACTGAAAATGAAATTTAACTCACCCATAATTATAATTTTATATCCTCATTAAAAGAACTTAGAAAATTCATTACATAACATATGGTTGGTTGAATAAGAAATAATATCATCAATATCTATTATAACTAGAATGATACCTAAATATTCGATTATTTTAACTGTTAGTGTTACCCATCTTTTAAAATAACCATTTAACAAATTAAAAGAACTAATATGTTTATATCAAGTACATGGTGTCTATTTAACACCATATAAATATTTTTTTGGTTAAAAAATTTATTTTGTAAAAATAGATATTTAAAACTATGTGGTTATTCAAAACAAACATTCTCCATCAGAAAAACATTTAAAAATTAAATTTAGAGGCCATCCAAAAAAGTTAGAAATTAATATAATGTGTATACTTATGGTGGTACCTAATTTATTCTCACGTGGAAATGGCTGTAAAGTTTTCTCATAATTTATTCCTCCCTGTTTATAGGATCATTTTTTAACTAATCATTCCTTTTTAATAGTGATAACACCTTGATTTGTATTATTATTCCAAAGGACAAATTCATTTCCAAAAAACTAGATTGTTAGTGGGTATCTCTATTAATTTTGTTACATTATTTATTTTAAACTAGTTTAACTTGTCATTCAAAGAAACAAAACATAACTCATCACTCAAATATTTTTCTATAATGTTTTTATCAAGTTATCTTATAAAGGAAAAAATTCATCTATATTTATAAAACTTATTATAAAACTAAGATATTCATTCAAATCATCAGTCATAGAATCTAAAGGATAAATTTTTTTTGTTATAGTTCGTCTAAGTATTATACTCTTAGGTTATTTGGTTGAAAACTCTTCATGAATAAATTCCCTATTAAAATGTTCCTCATTATAATATATTACTTTTATTTATAGAGGTACCACCATATTTACATGGTCCTCATCATATATTATTTTATTAATATGTTCCTCATATCTCTAGTTATCTAAAGAAACCATAATAGCATCAATGTAATAACTTGTTGATGTTCTTGTGCACGTCAAGAGGTTGAAGACCATGAATCACTTGTTATATCATGTTGGATTTATTTTTAATGTGAAAACCCAGATATTTCAATGTTCAATCATGAAAAATTCGGAATATAATAAGAATAATTAAGTTCTTAGGATATTATTGTATCTATGAATATCGTAAATAAAGGTTTTTCATGGTGGATTTTTTTAAGGAATATGAGGATCTAATGAGATTGCCATATGATGAGTTGTTGTAAGATAAACTAGGGAGTTACCTTAGAATAAGGTATTAAGAGAATCTAGAATTATATATGAGATGAATATGCAAGGTGAGTCTATATTGTCAACAATAGATTTTGTAAGGTTTTATAATCCATCATATACATCAGTTGTCTTATGGAGGATATCAATCAAAATATATATAGATATATTTTGGAAGAAAGATATTAAAGAACACATGCATGAATTACTAACGAAGAACAACTATATAATGAAGAATCATAAGGATGGTGAATAACAAGATTGATATTTTGAATACTTACAGTGATTATTTTTTTTGATTTTCCATGTGATTTATTTCTCATATAATGATGGAGATCTCTCACAAAAACTATCCAATCTAATTTTGTTTTTCTATGAAACTCGGAATGGAGTTGTCTATGGATTCAAACTATAATATGGAGT
Organism: Viscum album; assembly: GCA_963277665.1. NCBI lineage: Eukaryota > Viridiplantae > Streptophyta > Magnoliopsida > Santalales > Viscaceae > Viscum > Viscum album. The sequence continues at coordinate 818,306,581 of OY728134.1, forward strand.
TCATGAAACACTAAAATATTTCATATAATTTTTTTTGTTATTTGTTGATAATCTTGATAATATTTAGAATATATCATTTGGATTGGAATGGAGCTTCAAATATAAATTTCTTTTCACATTGATAATGGAGAAAAAAATAAATTTTGAGGCCCAATGTGAATATAAGATATTAAGGTGATCCAATATCATTATAATTAATATTATAGAACATTATGGATACTTGAGAGAACCATAGATGAATTAAATATGTATGCATTAATATATCTCAATGTAGGAGAATATCACAGTTTATGAGAGATCACTATGTCGTGATGACTTTAGTCAACAGATGAGTTTTTACTACTACGAAACTATTCAAACTATAGTAATATGTGTTTCACTATGGTATATTAGATTTATGGTAATAATTATATCTTAACAAGATTACTAAAACTACATCATGATAGAATTGTTTTTTGAATCCTATCCTTGAGGAGTTTCAAGGAAAATAATTCAGTATGATATGGATGTCATTAAAAATTATTGTAGAACTATTCTGAAAACTGGAAGAGATTTAGGACAAAACATGGTGAGACATTCCAAAGTGGATATCGGAATGTATTAGTAAGATAGACCATGAAAATATAGTGTTTCACTATATTTATATATATTAATACTATACCACAAATAACATTGATACACAACAATGGAGGATTTTATTTTTTGGGCTTTATGAGGGATTTTAGTTGGAAATTTTGGGTCATATTTTCACTAAGTCATGCACCCTGATGGATTATATCACAATATTATAATCAATATTATTCTTCAGTAATGTCCCTCACATAATGATCTAGTAAGTTCTTGAATATCTTGGTATCATATCAACTTGCTTTTAGAAATGAAATAAGGTATTAAATTAGGATACAGGAGAAGCATACTAGAAAATTTCAACTCAATATTTAATAAAGATAACATGTGGAAGAATACTAGGTAATACGGGATTCATAAAATAATTTGTATCATTGATGAATATAAGGAGACATGAAATATCTCTATAAAAGCATCATCTATGATGTGAAAATGTGTACTCACCTAGTCAAGGTCACCAATGTATGTCCATTCTATGTGTTTATCCTATAAGTACAAGGTGATGAAATTCACATTGTGGTATATTTAAAAAATAGTTCCACCTAACTAGGTTGTTCTTAATAGAAGAATAGGGGTGTACATCTGATACGAATTCTAGAATCACTTGAGAAATAAGGTGTAATGATAAACCACAATGCATAGTTTCTTATTTCGATCTATATAAAATATAATTTTTTAAAACATTATCATTAGATTTTATTACTATCTTTTTATCAATCAAATACTTCATTCATTATTTATTCCAATATAGTGAAGTGGACAATGGGGTGATATCTATTATATGCCAATGATCTAACGACTAGATGAAAATAGTATTTTTAACCTTGTATTTTGTATGTCATATGAATTATCTCTATCATATATCATCATCATCATTGTCATATTGATCGTCACATGATCAATGAAATAATCAGTAATGTGGGAAAGGATCATGGTAAGTGAGAAAAAATGGGGGGGGGGGTGTTCAAATTTTACTTATACGACTGATTCACCCCCACTCTTCTTTGGTGTTTGGTTATCCCTCTCATGAGAATGAAAATTAGTATCAGTGACAGTGAATTCATGTGGATCCCAAAAAATGACTCTTTTATTTCCTAAAATTTGAATCAAAATTTTTATTTTCTCATCGAGCTCAAATTAAATTTCATTTCCTTTATCTGAGATTTAACAATCAGATTTGATCCAAGATTCAAGGAAAAAAGTTCTAGGAAATTCTACATAGAATCATAGTCTTTTATAGAAATAGTGATTTGAAACTTTTTATTTTGATCTATAATTTTACCATTTTATATGTTTCATTACTATAATCTTTAACATAAGTAATTGAAAAAGAAAATTTGTGTTTAAATCCAAAATTTTTCAGGATTATTTCATTTGAGACTTCTTATTCTAAAAGATAAATCCTTTTATTGGCAATGTTTTGTAACTCTCATTATTATATCATGAAGATAAATTTTAGTGACCTATCTACATTTTCATTAGAAATTTATTCAATAAATAAATTGGAGGCTATTTTAATTTAGGAATTATTGAATCAAAGGAAGGTAGGCATAGAAGTTAATAAAATTAACATATACGAAAAATTCTCATGTGGTTATTTCATAAAATTATATGAAACATGATCAAGAAAACAAGAATATTAAATTGAGATCTTAAGTCTTAAATAAACTCTTTATTTTTACCAGGAATATTTGGATTTATTGAGCATATATTCCACAAAAATTGAAGATGAATTGAAATTCTAGAAATCTAAATTAATGACACACAGGGTAATCATTAAAGGATTCTTAGATGACCACAAAGAGGGAAAAATTATTATTTTATAAATTTAAAATGATAGTTATAAGTTGAATTATTTTAAATACATGGAAATTACAGGTATGAATTCAAATATTTGGGATACTAATGATCAATAACTTTTAGTGTTTCTATTTTTTCAAGATCTTAGTTAGAAATTACATGAAAATAAATAAATTTTTAAATCATTTGTTAAAACTAAAAATATATCTATAATAAATAATAAAATTTATTCTAATAGAGAAACTCACTATTATACTTTAATGATTCATAATGGTGTTATATGTTCAGATAAAATTGGGACTAAATCATATATGGAAACCCCAATATATATTAAACACGTGAGAGAGTGTTTTTATTAGAAGAAGATATAATATTTTGGAACACAAATTGATTTCTATCATGAGTTGTGGAATAATATAACTTAGGGAAGGAAAAAAATCCATTAAAAATAGAATATAAATGATTATAAAGATAGAATAACTCATGATGAGTAGAGGGTTTCAAAAGCATTGTAGAAAAATAAAGATGTTTTTGTTAAGGAATAATAATGTGAAGGAACTAAACACATTAAATTTTTTAGAAACATTTATTTCATGCAACAAATAATGACACAATGTAGTTTCTCATAATGTTTTTTCTATAAGAAAATGATAAATAATTTCAGGTATATAATTATATTGGTTAATCTAAGAATAAGAATCAAGTGTGGTAGTCTAATGTTGAGAAGAAAGAACTAACCCATAATGGTTCACAAGAAGGGACTTGAAGATGGTGTAAACAATCAGGGCACACAGCAATGAATTTTATATCATGTTTGTAAAATTAATTGATGATATATCATGATTCTAATATTTACCTGCAGTGGAGTCATAATTATTTTATTTAAAATTTTGTGGAGGAAAATAAATAGGACCTCTCTGGACACATGATGGGTCATTAGGAGAAAAAATAATCAGGTTATTCAATAAGTTAATAAAACTAGTTTTATATTTTATATTTCTCAATCCCCTTAAAAACCAATGTAGTTTTTTTAAAAGTGGATTAAAATATATTATCTCTAAATAGAGAGTCTTTTCAACTCTAATCACTGAAAGAACTACTAGAATTAATAAAAAAATACAAAGTAATGAAGTAGATAAAGTTGGTGGTTGGAATACATAAAATAGGACACTAACATTTTATTGATGTTCACAAGGAATTAAAGAATGGGATTGATGAAAATAATGAACATCTAGTTATGAAGATACATAGAGGTAAATCTAAAAATATATTGAATTTTGTGTTGTTATAAATGGGATTACCTACTCCTATAAAATAATAAGTCATGAGAATATGAATCCTAATCCCTTATCCCATAAATTACTTGATGAATATTTAGCATTAAAGGGAAATATTATATAAAAAATAAAAGAGGGTGATCAAGGGGAAATTTATGTGACATGAACACTTTTAAATTACATAGATTATTGATTTATTACTCTTGTTTCTACAATATGTTTTATATCATAATTTTAGAGTATATAATTGATATTTATATTTTCAATTATTTAATTATTTAGCATCATAAGAATCTTTTGGAGAAAAATAAAGAAGATGAATTATTTTATGGTCGTTTAGATATGGATTACATCTCCGAATTTTGAATATGACTCTCTCTTTTATGGTTTTCATTTGAAATCAATTTAATTGGTATCAAAATGGGAGAAATATGATGATGATTACTTATTAGAAATTGAGTACATTTCTATATATAGAATTTTCATGGATCACTATTAAGTTAAAAAAGTCACCCACATTCAATTGTGGATAAGATTTTCATCCCTGATAGGGGAAGATAGTATACGGTACAATCCTAATCACTTTATCCTGGTTTTTTCTATAGGATTATATTTTGAAAGAGGATAAGAATACCATTAATAAAAAATGACATTTTTTAATATCAAAATATGGTTTAGATGATTTAATTGATTTTAATACTTTGGGTTACTAACTTTAGTTAAGGTTACATCATGATGTTTCATAAAATAATGAATATATTGATAATGAGGATTTATTATTTTCATATTTCCAACAAATACTAATAATTATATTGTTGTGATAATGATTATCATGAATACATGATTTTTCCTTTCCTGTTGGATTTTTCATCAAAGTGAAATGAATTTCTAATGACTAATGATTGTCAATGTTTAAACATGTTATAGTTGGAATATATTGAGGACACTAATGTGATTAAAATATTGATGTGATTCTTCATTTGATAAATTAATATATTTCATGTTGGATTTTTTAAGGAAAATAATATTAAATAATATTATCATAAAATGAGGTGATTCAAGATGAATTGAAGAGTTTCCATAGAATAAGATCATTGGATATTTAGCATCATCTATGAGATGATTGTGAATAAGGATTCCATTATTTCTATTATAGATTATTAATATTTTTTAGTCTATTACATTTCTTGGATAACTCATAGAGTATATTCATGAAATGAAATATTGAGTTTATTTTTGAAGAAAAATATTAAAGATCGCATTCCTCAAAAAGCTCTGAAAAGACTCATGTATCATGGAGAATCACCTGGAGTATAAATAATAAGATGTATAGGGTTACACTTGTTAATGATCAAGTAATTTAACATTGTATATAGGATTTATTTCTCACTAAGGGTTATATATATCCCAAAACACCATCTAATCTAATTGTGTGCTATAATTAATCTATAAATAGTGATGGATATAGATTCTACCAATGATGAGCAGTTTATGAAATAAAAAATATAATCTATATACACATGTTTTGTAGTTGTATATGATAATATTACCACTACTGAGAAAAAATTTAAGTGATGTCAATTGGATTTTAAATATAAACTATTTCTAAAATGGGGAATAAATAATAAAAATTAATTTTGAGGAATATTGTGAATGAAAGTGGTTATGTTGATAATATTGCATCATGATTAAGATTGGAGAACATTATTTATACTAGATATAAATCAAAAGTTTCAATTAAATGATTATCTGAGTTATATCACATAAATACACAAGGTACACCATTATTTCTTGATGATTTGACACAACAAAAGAGTTTTTACTCTTACATAGATGATCACACCATAGTAATATGTGTAACACTGTGATATGTTAAAGGTATTGGAATAGGTATCTCTTATATTGAATATTCACATCATATAATGATGTCTATTATTAGAAATTATTGGGGAATGTAATTTACCTTTCATAGATTCTATGAAAAATTATTGTAGCATAATCTTGGAAACTTGAAAGGACTCATCTCATAATCTGGTAAAACACACCATAGTAGACAGTACCATTCTATTGTGAGGACATCTGTGAAAATATAGTGTTTAACTATACCTCAAGAGATATAAATATCATGAATTAATGAACACGTATTTTAAAAAATAATGGATATTATTTTTTGGACATGAAGAGTGATCTCATCAAGGAATTTTTGATCTATGTTTGTCTATTTCGAGTACCATGATGTATAATAACATTTTTTTAGTATTCTATATTAACTCATCATAATTAAACTAACACTATGATTGAGTTAGTTCAAAAATATCTTGATATCATATACTATATATTTTAGGGATTAAATAGGGGCCTAAATTAGTACAAATAATTAGTATACAATAATAAATTGACTTGGGATTTAATAAAGGAAAATCGTTGAAGAAGATAAGGAAATCCAGGACTTAGGGATTTATCAAGATCCTTGAGAAATATATGAATATGAGGAAATCTTGTTCTCACCTAGTGATAATTTTTGAAAAATGTTCATATAGTATGATCATCCTTACCAAGGGGAAAATATTCTAATTATGAGTACATTGGTGGAGAGGCCTTAAAAACTAGGTTGGGATTGAGATAAAAACTAGGGTGCATACAAATCCTTAATTTATGAGGCACTTGGTAAAGATAAAAGGTTGGTCACACACCATATAGGTTATTATTGCTCATATGTATCCCTTGTTATTGTATTTGGCATTATTGTTGTATTTTAAGACCATCATCCTGCTCAATCTATCACTTTACTCATTATTGATAGAAAAAACATGAAGAGGGTAGTGAGATGCTAATCATTGTACACCAAGGATTTAACCACTTGATGAAAGTAGTGTTGAAACCGTGTATCCCCATTATCAGGTTTGTTGTATATCACAATTATCATCATCGTCATTGTCATTTTTACCATCATTTGATCTATTCACTAACTAGAAACTTGGGTAAGGATTGTGAAAAGAGAGAGAAAATAAGAAATTTGCCCAATGGAAATAGGCCACAAATTAACCCACTCACCTTAGTGGTTGTGAATCTCTACTAAAAGATTAAAATTAATGTTCTTAATGTGACCACTCTAGTCGAACATAAATTAAATATATTATTTAACAATCCTTAAATTTTCATTAAACTCCATATAATATTAAGAAGTAATGGAATAACCTAGAAAGAGTTGTCCATCCATCATTGGATAAAATTTTCCAAGGTTTTACTTTTTATTTAAGATATAAACATCACATCTAAAAATACCATTATTTGAATCATGGTTTTTTCTAATTCCATATAACATAAAGAGTTTTCTTAAATAATAGTCCTTATTATAGCTCTATTTATGAAATATTATACCATGTTAAGAGCTTCAACCCAAATATAAGTAAGTGATCTATATTCACATAATATTGTTATAAAAATTTCTATTAACGAATTGTTACCCCTTCAAATAGAACCATTATTTTGATATGACCTTTAGGGAGATAATTTATGCTTAATTTTGTGATTTCAACACGAATATTTAAAATGAAAACTTTCATACTATCCTCTATGGTCACTGAAAAAGGTTAATTTTCATAGGAGATAGTAAATATAATTTTTTTCAAAAGTATAAAATATAGTATAATAAAAACCTCATATTGTCTCCCAAGAGGCCATCACATTTATTTGATTCACTATGTGAATAGGTTATCAATATGATGTATAAATTAGTTCTTGAGGTATATTTATGAATCATTTTTTTTGAATTTGAATCCCAATATCTAATAATCAATGTTGAATGTTTGGGTGAGTGATCAGTGATCGAACCAGAGGTAGGATTACTAATTATTATACTATCATAATCGAAGAATGGGTAAATTTACAGTTTAATTTTTATCAACTATAAAATTTATAAACTATTAATTACCACCTTGGGTTTTTAATAATTATGTGTCTCAACCTTATAATGATGATTATTAATTAATAATATTTCTTATGTGTATGAAGAATTATTAGACAATCCTCTAACACCTAAACAATAAAATCTCCTCCAATTTATTTATAAAATGCTAATAATTATAGGGTAATCTTATATAAATTAAGGTCCAAGATCCATGTCTACAACACACGTACCAAAAATCTATAATCTTGAACATTTTATATATGATTAATTGAGTGGATGATAAATTGATAAAAACCCCATATAGTTATGGATTATAAGAATACCAGGCTGTTAATAATAGAATTAGAAAAAGTATTATGATCCCTAAAAACTAATTTTAACTAATTAAAGGATAATTATTAAATTATATTGAAAATAGGGAATAATAAATTTTCTCCACATATGAATAAATCATTAACAATAATTTTAGTCTTCCATGTGAAGGTTTAAAACCATGGAGGAGATGAAATAAATTCCCAAACAACACAATTTAAACTAATTAGAAAAATATAATATTCCCAAAAGGGATGTTTATATCTTCTTAAATAACTTATTATACATCTAATTATGAATCAACATGTTAGCAAATCATCATGGATTCCTTCAATGTAGAGTGTGATCCTTCATTTCCATGAACTTCTATATCAGTTCCGAAATTCTATAATCATATTCACAATACCTCTATCATAGAATTATTTCACCATTAATGTCTAATAAATTAATTTCATACTTTTTTAGATAATTGGAATGATAATTGCTTTGGTACTCATAGGTTATTTATTTAAGACGCATGTATATCACATCTAGTCATGCGATCTCATAGATATGTCTTCCCACCTCTCTGGTATCTTATATAGGGATTTAAAATCTATGAAATTTAAATATGTTAGAATATAAAATTTAATTGATGAGCAATTATAAGATTCATTGTCTATGAATGATGTACGACCCAAACTTTTATTAATGAAAATTATTCTTGATATAATTAAATGACTTATTATGTAAAGTTGTTATATAAAACATATTCACTTCCTTGGTTTTATGTTTTTAGACTTTAAAATACCTTTAAGAATTGTTACCATTGCTAATATAGTCGTTGAACAGTATTCACATGATTTGTATAAATACAGGGTTTTAAAAAATACAATATACTAAGACAAAGGAAGTGATGGTTGTATAAAGTAGAATTGCTCCATACAAAGCTCATTTTTCAGAGCATGAAAAGGAGGTGGCATTAGTCAGCTTCTATCATGACCAAGCCTAATCAGAGCTTCTGCACGTTAAGTATGAACATAATACCCTATGGTATAAGTGAAAGTTAATAGAGATTACCACTCGAGTGGTGTTATCCGAGCCACCCCAAGAGTCTGTCACCATCGTACACCATACCCTTAGGTATTATGCGGGTGTTATAAGGGGTTATGTAATAATACCCTAGCACTATGGATATTTTTGTATTAAGAATATACATTCATTTTATTATAGTTACTTTCTAAATGGATTTTGAAGCACAAATAGTATTTTTGGTTAATATTCAATTAATAAATATATTTTGTTGAATTAATGTATTTTTTAATTAAATAATATTTTAATAAAATATATTTTTTAAATTAATTTTTATTAAATAGAAATGATCATATAATTTTTACGAATACAATTGTAATTTTTATTAAGGCTTGAAAGTTGTTTTTGTCAAAACCCATGAATTTTATATATATGTTAGTTTTTATTTTAAAATTAAAAATTCACATATTTAGAAAATTATATAGATAAAATGAATATTATTTTTGGAATCTAGATTTAGAAATTACCCAACTGTAATTTTTTCATAATTTTATGAGACAATTGAATTTTTGGGTAAAAATTAAATACCATTTAAATATATAATGTGTTTTATGACATCATAATGACCCGATAGTTATGTAATAAAATACTATAAAATGGTTATTTGGCCAAAATATTTTTTACCTTTAAAATAATGTGCTTTTAGATTTGTTTGATTTATTTTACAAAGCTTTAATCGACCCTCCAAGACTGATAAAACATTATATCATTTTAAAATGATTTTTTTGAGAGTGTGACTCGCCTCCACATAAGAAAGACTAATATTTTTATAAGTTAGGACATTGGCCTTATAAAATAATGTTTTAAAATCAAATTTGGGAAAAACAATGTGCAAAAACCATGGTATGGTTTTTGGTTTTGATTAGTTTATTGTGTAATGTACAAAACCTAAATAATAAAGAATTCACACTCTTCTACAATATAAACCCACAAAAGATCCCACTTTTATTCACTAAAAATCCTTAGAGAATGTCCCTACTCTAACCCCCTCTCTCTATAATCCTCCTGAGGTTCCCCAATCTCCCTAGAAACCTCCCTCAATCCCCTCCCAAGCCTTTGGTATCACACTTCCAAGTAAGGGATTCCTTCCTTTCTAATTTCTGTGTATGGTTCTTTATAATGTTATTCCCTTTTATTTTCAATTAAAAATGTCAGGGTATTATTTTTCACCTCCCCCATACTCACCTCCTTATGTTTTAATGATTAGAGACCTCTTTGTCTCTCATTAATCCCTCCCATGTACACCTGTTACCATGCTGAAATTTCATAAGAGTTATTCCATTTCTCCTCTTTCTTCAAGTTTCTTTATTATGTTACACTTTATATTTCAAAATTACATATGTTGGGAAATGTATCTATATAAACCCATTAATTTCCATTTTATGTAAATATGATGATATACCTCTTTCTCTCTCGTCAACCATTTTTATGAATTTTTATGTCACGCCGTTATGCTACCAAAATAGCACCATGATTTTCCAAGCCAAAATCATAGTGTAGTGAATACCATACCCATGTCTCTATCAAGGGTATTCACCTTTATAAACATATACATATTGAATGGTACTTACATTTATATATTCAAAATTCCTTAATTGTGGAAAACTTGTGATTTTAAATGAATCCATGTTATATGATCCATGTGGCACACTTATGCATGAAATGAAATGTTTATAAAGGGTGCCCCTAATAGCGCTCCAATGCATTTGGTAAAGAATAGTATCATGATACGCCATGCAAAATGAGGGTTTAATCATCCTAATTCAAATGAAATGGGGGGGTTCACTCATACTAATTCAAGTTCAATGACAGTTTACTCATGCTCCATATGCAATGAGCCTTGGATCATTCTAAATCATGTTATATATTGTCGCTACATCTCCATGTAGTGATAATCATGATATATCATGCCTTTATGTTTATGTTTCTCTTATGCTTAATTGATATGACAATTTCCTAAAATGTATTGTATTTTTCATGTTATTCCATGTTTACTCCCTTATTGGGATTTTTTGCTCGCCAGTTTCTTATGTATATCCTCATGTTATCCAATGCAATGCTATGTAAGATGGAATGTTTTCTTCATGTAAAAGAAGTTTCCAAAAAAGAAGTTATATTTTTTATGTTGTAGGTTGTCATGTAATATTCCTAAGCCCCAAATTAACTAGACATATCGATCTTTTGGGTTGTATTAAGAGAAGTTTTATGTATTAAATGGTGTTTAAATGTGTAATAAAGAGCAGAGTTGTTATAATTGGTATCATATGATAGGTTTAGTTATTTTTGGGATTAGGATTAGAAACCCAAGTGGAAGACTTAGGGATAAAACTATGTATATTAAAAAATCCTTAAATTTTGGTGAGTATAGTGTAAGTGGTTTATGAAATAAATAAAACCCTATCAGTATATGAACAAGTAGAGGTGGATCTGGCACAGATGTATCTAGGGGTAAAAAATGAAAACACCACTTTGAGCTAGACTTGAAAGGGAACTAGTGCATGATAATGGGCCTTGCTGAACTCTTGGTTATGATACTCCCAAGGGATATGATTTGTTAAATTCATAAGATTATTATGAACCATTGTTAGGGGAATAAAAAATTCCCCTAAGAATGTATATTGGGATGTAGATCATGGATAACATAGATTGAAGCCTATAAATTCATAAGTTATGGAAATAAATGTAATTTATATGTTATCCTTTTTTGTCATTTGATTCGTCTTTATGTGTTATCCCTAAATTTACTTTTATTTTAGCCATTGTTCGGTAATAGGTGGAATCAGGCTAAAAAATTATGTGAATATCAATGTGAATACAATTCTATTGAGATTCCCAATTCGATGGGAGTGGGAATTGATAACATTTTCATGATACTCTCTTAGTTAAATAAAAATTTGAATAGAAACATGGGTCAAGAGAAACGTCCAACCCCACCCCCCTAAAGAAAGAACAATATGCAATCGAGAGCTTTATGAGACAAAGGCCTGTTACTTTTAATGGATCATCTGATCCCTCAATTACTGAACAATGGATAAACTCCATTGAAAAGATATTCACCATCCTTTAATGTTTTGAACAATAGAAGGTTCTTATGGATTCTTATTGTATGGAGGTTTAAGTTGATCAATGTTGGGCATTGATAAAAAATACGAAGCCTGAGAAAGATATTAAGGCACTGGAATGGAAGGATTTCTAGAAAATATTTTTTGATAAATATTTTCTGTGCACCCTCTGACTTAAGATAGAAAGGGGAATCCTTGCCCTCCAGAAAAAATAAGATGAATCCATCGAAGCATACAAGACATACTTCACAAAGCTTACATGATACCTCTCCGGCTTTGTCATTACCCCCAAATGAAAGGTCGACTACTTCATTGGTGGACTAAAACCTAGCCTACGGAAAGCCCCGTAGATCCGTGATTTTGATAGCTATGAATTTATTTTTGATGTGTCCTCAAAGTCGAAATGGAGATCAACGAACCTTAGGGGTATTATGGGGATAATAAGTGGAAATTGGACATTAATTCTGGATATCTGATGGATAAATCCAATAGTGCTAAGAAATTTTAGCACCCCACGTGCCAAAGGTGTGGAAAGAAGCATCCCATAAATTGCCTGAAGGGGACAGGGAAATGATTTAGGTTTGGAGGAGAAGGGAACCTAGCCATTAATTACCATCATGAAAAACCTTCTTCTATGACAGAGGGGAGGAATTTTCTGTTCGAACCTCAATTCATTGTTCATTGATTCAACTGGAAATAACCAAGGAAATTTTCAAATCAGTTCCCTAAGCCAAAGTTTTTTGGAGGAAACCAAGAACCTCTAAGTCAGCAAGGGTGATCTTTTTTACATCACTATCACCGAAGCAAACCTTGAAAATGAAGTGGTTAAAGGTACACTATTTATTCATTAAAAAATAAGTAATGTACATTTTGATTCTGGTTCTACGCATTCTTTTATATCCCAAAATATTAGTAGAACAATTCCAACACCACTATAGATCATGGAAGTCGAGATATCGGTGAGAATGAAAAATGGAGAAATCATTGCATCCCATTAATATAACTCATCCCCTGTCACAATTTGTGGATTGAACTTCCCTAAAAACCTTCTCATACTCCCTATGGTGGAATATGATGCAATTCTTAGCTTGGAGTAGCTTTCTCTATATAGATCCAACATAAATTTCCTTGAGATGTAATTCACTCAACATATAGAGAATCGACCCCCAATTCGGTACAAGTGCAAGGAGGAAGATGGATATTCTTTAGCACCATCATATCAAGAATGGATATTACTACCCTATGAGCATGCGTATCTTTCTCATATGATTGAGTCTAAGGAAGCAGCCATCCTAGAATAAATTCCTATTTTGAGGGAATTCACTGAAGTGTTTCTAGAGGGATTTCCCGGTCTTCCTCTTGGAAGAGATGTTGACTTCTTGAATGATCTTATACCCGAAGTATTTCCAATATCCAAGACTCCATATAGAGTATATTTTGTAGAGAATGAGTTGTTAAAGAAACAACTAAAGGAGAATCTAGATAAGGGGTTTATATGCCCCAGTGCATCACCATGGTGTCAACCAGTCCTCTTCATCAAGAAGAAGGATGGGTCAATGTGCCTTTTCATTAATTATCATGAGCTCAAAAAAAATCATGATAAAAAACAAGTATCCTATTCCACAAATTAATGACTTATCCGATCAGCTATGTAGAGCACATTACTTCTCCAAGGTGGATATGCGGTCATGATATTACCAACTAAGAGTGAAGAAAAAGGATATCCCCAAGACTGATTTTCATATGAGGTACGTGCACTATGAATTTCTAGTAATGCCTTTTGAACTCACTAATGCTCTATAAATCTTAATGGACTTGGTGAATATAGTCTTTAGAGATTACCTTGACAAATTTTTGGTAGATTTATAAATGATATTTTAATATACTACAAACCCAAGGAGGAGTATGAGGAGAATCTAAGCACTATACTAAAGACCTTGGAAAAGGATAACTTCTATGAAATGTATAACAAGTGTGAGTTCTGGTTGAGGGATGGCCAAGGTCAATATCTATGACGGATACCCATAGCTTCATTGGGTTAGCTGGATATTATAGCTGATTTGTGATAACTTTCTCATGATTGTAAAAACCTCTTACTAATCTAACTTTAAAGGGATTAAAGTTTCTTAGAGTGATAAATGTGAAGATAGATTCAAAGAGTTGAAAAGGAGGCGTATCATTGTGCTCATTCTAACACTACCCATAAGAGGAGATTTTCTTTTGCATTTATTGATGCATCAAAAAAGGGATTGGGCTATGTGTTGATGAAAAATGAAAAATTCATTATCTATACTTCAAGGAAATTGAAATTTCATTATAAAAACTATCCAACAAATGATTTGGTGGTGACTTTAGTAATCCTCACTTTAAAACTTTGGATACATTACCTCTTTGGGGAGAAGTATGAAATATACATGGATCAAAAAATCCTCAAGTATATATTCACACAAAAAGAGTTGAACATGCACCGATGAAGATGGTTGGAGCTGATCAAAGACTATAACTACTTGATCCATTACCACCCTAGGAAAGAGAACAAGGTGGAAGATTCTCTAAGCATAAAAGACCCAACGATTCTATCATTGATGAGAATTTAAAAGGATCCAATATTCTTATATTTGATGAAGATTGAAATGGGAATCATAAATAAAGGAATATCATCAATCCTTTCACAAATGATATCCCAACCATCTCTTTTGGAAAGGTTAAAGGATGCTCAAAAAGATGATGTGGGAATTCAGAAGAATGTGGAAACTATAAGAAAAGGGAAATCCTTGGAGTTCGGGGTTAATGGAGAATGAATTGTGAGATTTGGGTCAATACTATGTGTTCCAAAAAATCTAGAGTTAAAGAATAAACTTTTGGATGATGCACATAGTTCGAATTTCTCCATTAAACTATGAAACACAAATTTGTACCGAGATCAATGAGAGCATTATTGTTAGAATAACATGAAGAGGGAGATCACTAAGTATACATCAAAGTGCCTACTATGTCCGCAAATGAAGGCTGAGAGGCAGAAGTCTACATGGACGATGAAACCAATACCCATACCAACATGAAAATAGGAAACATCACTATGGAATTTTTCACAAGACTTCCAAAGACATCCAAAGGAAACAATGTTATCTAGGTTGTTTTTGATCATCTTACAATTATTTCACACTTAATTGCAATTACATAGGTTTTCTCATTGCATCAATTGGCATGCTTATACATCAGTAAAGTGGTAAGGCTACATTCATTACAACTATCTATTTTAACCGATCGAGATCCAAGATTCACCTCTAAGTTCTAGAAGAGTCTCCAACATGCTTTGAATACTGAGCTAAACTTCAATACGTTTTATCATCCTCAAACTAATGGCCAATCTGAACAGATTATCCCAACACTTGAGAACATGTTGAGAGAATTCTCAATGAACATTAAAGGATGATGTGTTCAATATCTTCCTTCAGTTGAGTTATCTTACAATAATAGTTTCTAATCAAGAATCCAAATGGATTCTTCTAAATCCCTTTATGGGAATAAGTGAAGAACACCAGTATATTTGGATTAATATGGGGAGAGAAAAATCCTAGGTCCAAAAATGGTGGAGAAGGTTAAGACCATCAGCAACACATTAAAGCTTCTCAGAGTCGACAAAATAGCTATGTTGATAATAATCGATGAGACCTAGAGTTTGATGTTAGAGACATGGTATTCCTCCACATATAACCATGGAAGAGGGTTATTAGGTTTGGGAAGAATGAAAATCTTAGTCCAAGGTACATCAGCCCTTTTGAAATCCTTGATCTCATTGGGTTAGTGGCCTATCGACTAGCACTTTCACCGAACCTATATCAAGTACATGATGTATTCCATGAATTTCTTTTGAAGAAGTATATACCTGACCCATCACATGTACTCAATCCATAGGTGGTACCATTGGATAATGAGCTCTCCTATGAAGAGAAGCCAGTGAAGATCTTAGATCATGTGGAAAAAGTTCTATGAAATAAGACAATGCCCCTCATCAAGGTGTTGTGGAGAAACCAAAAGCTTGAAAAAGAAGCATGGGAATTGGAGGAAGTGATGAAGCATAGTTACCCTCATCTATTTTATTGTGGGAAAAGAAAACTTATAGGGTGAAATTTCTTAAGGGGGGAATATCGTAATGACCCAAACATTTATTAATGAAAAATTCTATTGACCTAATTAAATGTATTATTATGTAAAATGGTTATATAAAACATATTCACTTCCTTGGTTTTATGTTTTTGGATTTTAAAATACCATTAATAATCGTTATCGTTTCTAATATATCCATTGAATAATGATCACATTATTAGTAAAAATATAGGGCTTTAAAAAATCTAATTTACTCAGACAAATGAAGCGATAGCCTCATCCAGTAAAATTGATCCATACGAATCCCATTTGTCGAATCTCGGAAAGGAGGTGGTTTCACTGGGCTTCTCTCTTGACCAAGCCTAATCTGAGCTTCAACACATTAAGCATGAACGGAATCGCCTATGGGTGATGTAAAAGTTAAAAGAGATTACTACTTGAGAAATGTTATTCGAGCCTCCCCAAGAGTCTGTCACCATCGCACACCTTAACCTTAGGTCTTATGTGGGTGTTATAAGGGGTTATGTAAAAAAACCCTAGCACTATTATTATGTGCTTTATTTTTTAAAAAAATACATTCATTTTATTATTGTTACTTTATAAATTGTTTTTAAAACAAAAATATTATTTTTAGTTAATATTAAATTTAGAAGTCTATTTTGATGAATTAATGTATTTTTGAATTAAATAATTTTTTAATAAAATATTATTACTAAATTGGTTTTTAATTAATATAAATGATCATATAATTTTTATGAATACAATTTTAATTTTTATTAAGGTTTTAAAACATTTTTTCTCAAAACCCCATGAATTTTTGATAAATGTCATATTTTCTTTTAAAAGTAAAAATTATCATATTTTGAAATTTTTTTAGATAAAATGAATTTTATGTTTGGAACCAGGAAGTCAAAATTTTCCAAGGTGAATGTTTCATAATTTTCTGTGACAGTCGAATTTTTGGGTAAAAATTAAATACCATTTAAAAATATAATGTGTTTTATGACATCATAATGACCCAATAGTGATGAAATAAAACCCTATAAAAGGTTTATTAAGCCAATATATATATTTAAATTTATAATAATTTGATTTTATATTTGTTTTATTTATTTTACAATTCCTTGGTGAACCCTCCAAGACTTATGAGATATTTTATCATTTTAAAATGATTTCCTTGAGAGTGTGACTCACCTCTACATAAAGAAGCCTAATATTTTAATATGTTAGGTCACTGAAATTATAAAATAATTTTTTTCACTCCAATTTGGAAAACAACATGGTAAAAAACCCTAGGATTTTTTTTTGTTTTTGATTAGTTTAATTTGTAGTGTCCGAAACCTAAATAAAAAATAATTCTCTCTCTTTTCCTATATAATCTCATCCAAGATCTCACTTCTCTTCACTCAAAACCCTTTTAGCTAGTCCCTACTCTACACGCCTCTCTCTAGAATCCTCCCAAGGTTCCCCAAGATCCCAAGAAGCCTTCATCAAGCCCCTCTCATTCCATTGGGATCACACTTCCAAATATGGGATTCATTCCGTTCTCATTTTTGTCCATGTTTCTTTATGTTGTTTCTTCCTTTTTTTTAAATTACAAATGTTGGGGTATGATTTTGAACCTCCCACATACTGCCATATTTATGTTTTAATGATGAGATACCTATATCTATCTCATTAATCCCTCCCATGTTCACCTGTTTCCATGTGGAAATTTCATAAGACTTATTCCATTTTCCCTCTTTCTTCAAGTTTCTTTACTATGTTACACCTTCTATTTACAAATTCCATATACTAGGACATGTATCTATATGAATCCCATACTTTAATGTTCATGTACATATAATGATATACCCTTTTCTCTCTAATCAACCATTTTTATGAATTTTTATGTCACGCTGGTATGCTGCTGAAATTGCACTGCAATTTTCCAACCTGAAATCATTATGTAGTGAATACCATACCCATGCCGCAATCAAGGGTATTCAACTTTATGCACATATTCATATTTAATGGTACTTAAATGTATTTATTCCACATTTATTAATAATTTAATAACTTATAACTTTGAATTATTCCATGTTATATGATCCATGTGGCACACTTATGCATGAAATGAAATGTTTATAATGTGTGCACCCTGATAATGCTCAAATGCATTGGGTAAAGAATAATATTATGATATGCCAAGTGTGGGGAGGGTTTAATCGTGATAATTCAATTGAAATTAGGGTTTAATCATGATAATTAAAGTGAAATGGGGGTTTAATCATGCTCCATGGGCAATGAGCCTTGGATCACGCTAATATCATGTTAAATGTTGTTGCCACATCTTCATGTTATAATAAAAATGTTATGTCCTGCCTTTATTTTCATTTTTATCTTATTATCCATTGATATGACTATTTAATAACATGTATTGTATTATTCATGTTATTCCATGTTTACTCCTTTATTGGGCTTTATAGATCACCCTTTTCTTATGTATTTCCCCAGGTTATCCCATACAATGATCAATACGATGGAATTTTGTGGTAATGTAAAAGAAGTTTTTAATAAAAATGTTGTATTTTTATGTATTAGGTTTTCATGTAATGTTTCTATTCCCCAAAGGCACTAGAACTCTCGATCTTCTGGGTTTTATTAAGTGAAAGTTTATGTAATAAATCATGTCTAAATGTGTAATAAAGAGCAGGGTTTTTATACATGAGTCATTGATAGCACTCATTGCCTGTATTGCTGAGACTATTCATCTCCCAAAAATAGTCTGTCTCTATGAACAATGTACTAGTGTGAGTATTTTGGAAATATTTAGGAATGAATGCATCATTTTTGTGACTTATATGTCCTACCAAGTTGAAAAAATAACACTATTATTGTTTCTAAACTATGTGTGGAACTCTACCATCATTCACTTGACTTCACTCTCGGGTTTTCCAATGTTTGAGCATTGGATCTCTATTGTGGTATGCATTGTTGATGAAAATAATAATAATTTATATTTTTTTATTAGAAAGGATCCAAATTAAATTATATTATTGATGTTTTCATAGGTACTCTCATGATTCAAATTCCAAAAAAAAGATCCTCCCAATTCTAGTTACATTGTCCACCTTTCACTGCCTTAATATGGTAACAAATTTGGAAATAATTTTTCTATATTGTGTGGAGTGTCAATGCTTGTAGAATGTATTAGTTCACTACCTATACAATATTAATTCTCTCTAAATACACTTGTAATCACTCTCCTTCACTATCCTTATAATAATTTTCATAAACTACTAATGGTTTCATTGTACCAGAAAATCAATGCATGTTTCATTCAAAAGTTATCACCCTATTGGTAGTGAATGTCATGAAGCATCAACTTATAACATATAACTACACTTAAAAACAATTGGAATTGGTATTAAAATGTTTTTTTTTAGAATGTTAATCCAAATGGTGAATTTTTTTTCTCTATATGAGGAAATTATGTAGATAAGGTTCATATTGTTTATACCTATATGTTGTCCATCGTATTTTAAGCTTCCCTCAATAGCACCATATGTTTCTAATTATCTTATCCTTATTTTTTATTCACATAAAAATATATATAGATAATATTTTTTCAACATTAATTTATTCTAACAATAATATTTTTAAATAAATTACAAATTTGAGTAAATAGATAAGCATTTATAAATCTAAATAAAATGAGGTTTCCTTTCTAAAACAATAAAAAAATGCATTCGATAAAAAAGGGTATAAATTGGATTTAATTTTGATAATATATAATGAAATATTTTATCAAATAAAACACCCTACACATATTTTCTTGTCCATATATATGGGTGAACATCAAAATGGTACCCAAGAAATTTTCTAAGCATAAGTCAGAGTGAGTAAACATTTACAACTACATGTTACTCGTTTATGTTCACAATTATAATTATTTATTTGATCAATTCAATTTTACCACCAATCTTATCCATTCATGTGCACTTATGTCTACTATCCTAAAAAATTTACCTCATTACATATAATTTATTTAATATAATATTATACTCTATATGATCTCAGGAAAGGGTCAACATTTGTTTTTTTATCTTTAAATTATCTACTCAAATGAATCAACTACTTTTTATTAATAATAATAACTTCAAAGGATATTTTATGGTTAAAGATCCTTATGTAGTTATATTAATAATTATGTCTAAATGAAAAAAATTTAATCTGATCAAAATAAAATACATTATTTCTAGTCTATAATAGAGGAAGGCATTTTTAAACATTCCATATTAAAATAACTCAACCAAAACATCTTTGATTATGGGATAGAAGATTAAAAATTTATGAATTTTTAGTTATAATATATTTTTCTTCTATCCTATCAACAATTTTTATTCTTACTAAAACTTCACTATCATTTTCCCAGATATTTTCCATAGAGATAGAGGGGAATCATTATATATTAATCAGCATCATGATTTCTCTCTCCATAATGAGGATGATTCCCTTCTATCTTCCCATAATAATATTTTCTTCAACTTGGAACAAAAAAAATAATATTTCCCTCATATTTAAGATTAACTATCATCATGTATTTACTAATAGGGCAATATATTAGTGATTTGTTTTCTTTAAAAATGTCTAAACAATATTTAATTTCATTGAATATAGGGGATAGACAAACAATGTAAAATATTCAAGTTGGTTTTGATATATTCAATGTCAAAATGGATATTCAAAAGTCTTAATCTCACATATTTTGAATTACTATTCACAAGATGATATAGTAATTCAAGATTGGATTTTTTCACTCAACCAAATGAGGATACTTTAAGAATATTTAAAAAGTTATAGATTCCACTAAATAATATTATGGAAGTATTTTATAGTATCTCATGGCATGGTATTCAAGAATCAATTAGATTTTTAAAAAGTTTCAATTTAGGTTCAAGGATAAATCACAATTCATCATTTATTTAATTTGGTTGTTCTTTAATCGAATCATTTCCTCACAACATTTATATGAATCAAATTTACTCGGATATTCAATATGTTTTAAAATAATAAAAAATTAACTAACAGAACTGAAAAAAAATTAAAATGAAAATATGAAAAAAAAGTCAAAAATATATAATAGTGCTTTCCTCACCTAAAATTTATTCATGAAATACTATCATGGTATTATTTATGGATAAAAAATTTCTTATAATATTTAAATAGGATAATAATTAAATAAATTATGGAGGGGGTGACCAAGGGGTGTTCTTTAAAATTTTATGAGGAGTTTGATCCCCTTTAGTGGTTAATATAGAAGGTTCCCATAGTAAATATCCATACTTTAGGAACATATAAAAAATGGATTCTTATATCCACTATATTTATTTCCACGACACTAAATGTAAGAACATTTGTAAATATGAATAGTCCTTCCATACAGAAAAAATATTACCGTGGACAAATTTGATACTAAATTTGTAATGTAGCACTTGATCTCCTAGAATAAATTCTCTCCTTAAATCAGATTATAATTTAACACTTTTGATTTATATTTTTAAATTTTTGAATTTTTGAATTATTCCCCTTTTATTTCATCATGATTTTTAATTTTTATCCTTTTATGATGTCCAATATCCTATATATTCATATTCATAATTTTAATTACGTTGAAATCTCTATGGTCCAATTTCATATTAATATGAAGACTATTATATTAACATATAGAATATCATTTTGATGGATGGGTTTCATAATATTGTTTTGTAAATTTAATTGTTATCCTCTATCCTTTATCTATATACCTTACTATTGGGTTGAAATTTTTCTCTGAAATCATTTTTAATTATAAAATTTAAACATACTTTTTCCCAATTAATAAAGGGGTGGTAAGGTGTAGCGTAATTTGGATTTACTCCAGAAATCCACATTAATATATCTGAGATCTTATTTTCAAAGATTATTCAATTTATCATTGATTATTTATATTATAGTTTAAAACCTACAAAAGATTTGAGTCTTTAGAATGTATAAACAACTAAACAACCAATAGTTTTTTGTAGCATTAGCCTCTACCTACTTTGAAACAAATTCAATAATATGTATAATATACAAATATCCAAAATATATAGGAAAGGGTCCTATAAAATACATGATGTATAAATTAAATACTTCATATATATTTAAGGGTATTTAAATCATTTATTGTATTATTTTAATGTTTTTAGTGAAGTGTAATTGACTAAACATCTTAAAAAACTCATTTGGGTATTTTCATGTGGTTGGATATTATAATCAAGTACCTTGAACTTTTTTATCTATAATTTAGGGTTTAAAATTTCCTCCATAGACTAATGAGGTAAATAAGTTTTTTATTAATTTTACTTCACATTAGGTAAATAATCTCTTAACCATTTTATCACTAAAGATAGATATGGTTATTTCCATAAACAACACTTTGATTTAAACCTTTTAAATTTATGTTTTTTAATATGTTATGGAAAAAAAATAAAAAATTTATTTAACTATGTTTTTATACCATGGTAATTCAATATTGATAAAGTAGAGGTGTTCACCTCATATTGATCCATTTTTAATATCTTGTATAACGTTCTGACCTTGGAAATGTGAGGTATCCTCCACCTGTTGTCTCCCACTAGATTAGTTCTACCCTACTTTTCCTAGATTTCATAATTGTATAGTTTTTGAAGTTATATCCATAAAATGAGCCTTAGTTTTTCATTTTACTTCTTCATCAAATTCCTAATTACTATATGATCTAAAAAAATAGGAAATGTAGTTTCAGGTAATTAGGATTGAAATTTATTTAATGAAGAACAATTTTTTGGAACTCTTTGTTATTATTGGTGAAATTATTCTAAGCAAAATCCAACTTCACTGACACATGTAAAATAAAATATCTTTTCTCATCATTTGAATGTAAATTTATTTCACTAATTTCACTACTAAAATATTTACCTAAAATTTCTAATTGATAATTCCTTCTTGGTTATTAAATCATAATAAGTGTGTTTCTCTTAATTTTTATTTCCTAAAATGACTTCTTTCATGAGCCATCAAATAAAATACTCGTCGTCATTTATAAGAAAATTACAATATAGTAAATTAACTTTAGTAAAATACTTGATGAACCTCCTATATAAACCTATATTTTTTAAAAATAACTTTATATTTTTTACAAAAGTCAATTAAGGTAAAGAACTAATTATCTCAAATTTGGATTTTGCAACCTCAATCACATTTTGTTTTGATCACATGACAAAGAATAAAAACTTTTCAACCATAAAATGGATTTTTTTTAAAAATAAAAATAATATTATTATAAATAAATTTATTATAAAATCTTTTTGTGTTGGATATGAAATTATCAAAAGATTTTTGAAGAACTATAAATTCATCTAGAAGAACCTCTGGGTAATCTTCAATAAAATCAAAGAAAAAAATCACCTCAGACCTCTAAAATATTCAATGGAAGTGTCATTATTTTAATGGAAATATTTTATAAGAAAAGGTTACATTTGGAAAGTGTAAGGTAGTTTTATCCCGTTCATCGTGGGTAATAGTTACCAAAAAACCCATAAAGGAGAAGTTTGATTCTTTCTTAATAGATGTTCTTGAACTTGATCAATAAAGGGTTCATGGATGTTATAATTACTTATTACTTTATTAAGTCTCCAATAATCAATGAACACCCTCAAAATATTTTAAATTATCATTGGGATTATCTCCCTCTAATTATCCTTAATGGTTGTGAGACTTAACATTTTAGGCACTATGTGCACTAGACGGGCACATTATGAATCAAATATTTTTTTTAAATTACTGTTTCCTCAAATACTTTTAAAAATCCTTATTTACTTACACCATAATTATTGGTTTATTTCTCATTCATAGCTATTATATAGTTTTTATCACATTTTCTAGTAAGTCCTTATGCATATATATTCCAAGACTATGTCTAGGAATGTTGTGTAGTCTTTATCCACTGTATCTCACATTATCTATTTATAAATTAATGAGTTTAATTACTTGATAAATGGAAATATTACTAGAATTATATATAATAATATTTTCTTCATCCATTAATAACAAATAATTAATGTTTAGTGGTAATATATTAAACCCTAACTTTTGTGGTCGAATTCGAGAAGATAATAGTTTAATATCACTTACCTCGGTAACTTGATGTTCCTATACTAAAGGTAGACCATTGGGTTCCTCATCACCTAAAACATTATCAAATCTACTAAAAAATTCATAGACTGTATTGTTATTTAGTAATTTACTAGTGTCTCTATGAAACTCATAATGTTATCTTCTTTCATTTCTTCCATATAGTTTTCAATTCTTAGTTTATTACCCAAAAATAAAATTTCATATAATAAAAATATTTTTCAATGTATATTATGTTTACATAATGTGTGAAAGTGTGGAAACCAAAATCTCATCCATGGTACATCTCCAAGAATCCAGAATATTAAATCTCATACCCCCCCAAATTCTATTATAAAAGTAACATTTACATTATTATCTTAAAAAAGACTCAACCTAAAATGTTTGGGGATTCGGGTTCTTTCCTCTCTTCCTCTAATATTAGCACATAAAACATGGATATAAAGGTTAAATTTTAAACTTTTAACAATATATAATCTAGAAATTTTTTTGGTGAGGTAGTGGATCAGTTCTCCAATTGAACTACCACAATTGTTGGTTTTAATTATCCTATCTATCAAGATGAAAGAACATAGTGAGATATGTAATTTATTAAAGAAAAAAAGATCAAATAATGTATTAGAATATTTAATTGACTCTAATGTATAAGGAATAAAAAAATATCCTTAGATCTTGTAATTTGGTTGGATGTTTTGGTGAAATTAAGACTAACACATTTAATCCAAATATAAACAATTTATTTCCCTGTAGTTTTCTTTTATTTGTGAATAATTTCTTAAAAACGTTTTTATTCATTTGTATCAGTTTATAATCATCTATTCATGTGATTTCAATATTTTTGAATATATTAGTGACATAATAATTTTATAAGTTAATGGTTTGGGAATATATATATTCTTTTCTAGGTGTTTTTAGACTATGTTTCTAATTTTATTACATTTTTCAATATATGTTTCCTTTTCTCTTATTATTTTGGATGGATTTTTTGAATTTAGTTTTTGATGTTGTTTGGGCTTCCATTCTATTACTTTTTTTTACAATTATAATATTTAGGTTAATATTAGGAGGGCATGGACCAGGTAATTTTTCATAGTTCTAGTCCATGATCTCTCCTAAGGATAACACAATTCAATCAACCTAATTTTTATTCCTTTAAACTCATATTTAAATTCATCAATGATTGGTTTTTGTAAGGTTTAAATTTGGGGTTGTCAACTTATTAAAATATATATAATGGGTTTACTTAGTTAAAATTGTGTTTCCTAGTACTTTGGGTTATATAATTTCTAGAAACATTATTGGAAGGTGGGTGTTTGTTAAATTTTTTTCTGGATTGGTGGTCGATACTTATTTTATTAATTTATATATCCATATTTATATGTGGTTATTAATTAGTTTTTGAAATTATCTACTATAATAAGAAAAAATACGACTCTCAATGTCATAAACCAGATAAGATTAGTCAATGAAAATGTATTTAGAAAGAATAATATCCATATGCCTTCATTGTGTTTAATTTATCTATTGATTGATTAAGATCCATATATCTAACAAAAGTATTTTTTTCTTTATGTTTTTATTCAAGTAAAAGGGTTTTTCTATGTTTTTTCTCATAGAATTTTCTAGTTATGTTACCTAGGGTACCAAACTATTGTGAGTTTTAGTTAATACACTCAATTTGTCCCTTTGTCTTCAATTTGTAACTTTTTTGATAATCCCCTTCCTAATGATGAATTAATTAAATAACCCCTACTATCAAGATATCCTTCAAAGAAAGATATTTAAAATTATGTTATTATATTTCTTAATGTGGATAAATCGAGTATAGTTTCTTCAACCATTATTAATACTCATAAAGTCTTTCTCTAGATATTTCCTTGATTCTATAAATCTATTTTCATAAGAAAGTGCATCTTGAAGTGGGGAAATGTTATATAATGTTCCTTTGAAGCTCATCAAAACTTTTTAATTATCTAGGTTATAGGTTATGTAGATAATGTTTTTGATGTCCTTCCAGAGATAATATTAATGACCTCCATTTAGTATATTCTTCAGAAAATCAACTTGGTTTCAGAGTTTCACATACCATAGTGAACAACATAGTATATTTATTTCGATCATCACTTGTAAGACTATGAAAGTTTTGAAATAGTTGAATAAGTCATGTTTTATTCTCATATTCATCCAATAATGTA
The DNA here is from genome assembly GCA_963277665.1 of Viscum album. Taxonomy (NCBI): domain Eukaryota; kingdom Viridiplantae; phylum Streptophyta; class Magnoliopsida; order Santalales; family Viscaceae; genus Viscum; species Viscum album. The sequence continues at coordinate 818,333,123 of OY728134.1, forward strand.
GAATAAAAAATTATTTTTATTTAAAATTTATTTTTGTGAACATATATATCTTAATGGTTCAACTAGTATTTCATCCATGTATATAATTAAATTTTTAGAATGGTCAATATTGGATTCACTTAAATCATAACTATATCCCCAAAAAAATTATAAATTCTCAAAATTCCATAAATATCATACTCTTTTAAAACATTATCAATTATTTTCCTGATCAATAATGAATATTCCTTGAATGTCATACTTTACCATTCATTATTTTGTATTGATGAAACAATTGTGACACCACATATGTGAAAAATGATATAATATTTCTATAATATCCCATTGTCGTATGTTCTGTTAAAAATAAGTGTTATCCTATGTTTAAAATATAGTATAATAGAAACATTGGATTTACTCCAAAGAGGTTAAAACATTCATTATTGTCACTATATTAAAATATTACCAATATGAATCATCAATTAATATTGGAGGATTGTTAATGATTTTTTAAAAATGTAAAACCAAAGAACCAATATTTGTGGTAAAATGTTTGGGTATGAGAGAAGTGATTGAACAATGGGTATGAGAACTAATTATCATTATATAAATTTTAATAGCAACTCAATCATAAAAATGGTTTCCGCCATCAAAATTCATTATCAAAAAGGGTATTATCCATATATGTAAATATTTATAGGCAGATAAGAGATGATATTGAATCATAAATAATAAAATAAAAATAATTAGAAAAAATATCCCCAAAAAGGTAGCTTTCTGTCTCCTTAAATAAATTATTTATCTTTTTTTGATGACTCCATGTGTTAGAAAATCATTCTAGATTACTTCCTCATAAAGTACTATCTATTTCAGCTGAAATTCTACTGATGAATTTTTCACTTCAACTGTCTCATTCCAAAATCTACTCCCCTGTTTCAAGAACCATAGGGAATGTTGGTTATTTTTTATATGGTTTTATTGTAAAATTGGTATGAAAATTTCATTGGTCCTCATAGGCTATGTATGCAAGACATAGATATATATATAGATGATATTATGATATATCATAAACTTCCTTATTCTATATAATTTCATACATGAAGTGAACTTTTATAGATGGTATCTATGTTGGTTTATGGAAAAGTATTGATGGAATATTAGAAAATATATCTACTATGTATAATAAATTGATACTACTTGATTCCAATATTGTTTTCTCTATTCATCTCCCCCAAAAAAGAGTTTCACAATTCCCAATAAGTTGAGGATACATCACAATAATAATTGGAAATACAATGATCATTTTAGTGAATTCATTATTTTGAGAAGTAGAGGCATATATCATTCTTTTTATTGTTACATAGGTTATAAAAATAGGATGATGTGGGCTACACTTCTCTCTATATATTATTGAAACATTATTATGATAGACCTCATATAGTTAGTGTTGTTATTACAGATATTGTTTATATTAATCATTATACAAACAAGAAATTGAATTTGTGTTTGATTTGTGCTTACATGGTTAATTTTATGATTTTTCATCCCATATAAATAAATTTTTAGTATAAGTTTCATTCAACACTTTTTATAGTCATGATTTGGTGGAATAGAATGTGTTGAGGTGTGTTAACTATTTGGAGTGACAATGTATATAGCATTGTGCAGGTCTATACCTATACTGGATCCTTTCCCCATAGACATGCATGGTGTTATTTCCCTTTCATATCCAATGAAACATTTCTCTAAAACATTAACAGGGTAATTATACTTGAATCTCAATACACATTTAATTTATGATAAATCTCTCATTTGGGATTAGGTATGGGGAAACCTCATCTTTCGATGATACCCATCACTCTATCACAAGAATCATTAGTGTTTTAACACTTTTTTAGCTTGTTGAATCAAAAAAAATTATTTTCACCAAAAATGTGAATAACATAGGCCACACTAAAATTTTATCACCTTATGAATTTATCATCTTATTTGTAGCACCCATCAATAGTTCCAAAAGTTATCATTTATTTGATCCCTCAGTTATCTTCACATCAACCAATAAAAGGATATTATAGACTCAATCATTCATTTTATTCCCAAAATTAGTTAATTTAAGAAATTAATTTTTTTTCAAAATAAGAAATATTTTAAAATATTAATGAAATGAGGAAAAATTTCCAGAATATTATCAAAAAAATTGATCAAAAAATATGAGGGAATACAAAATTAATATAAAGAAAATACAATGAAACATTTTCACCTAAAATTTAATTATAAAATAAATAATTATCTAATATTTTCATTCTGAAATAGTCTATAGAAATTCATGAAAATAAAACAAGACTAGATTCTAATCCCCAATAATAAAACCCTTGTAAATATAGAAACATCATGAATAAAAAGAAATCAAAATAATTTCCTCTATGGTTTTAAGTTATAGTAGGATAAATAAAATCTTTGAGGATAAGTTCCTAATTTATAAAAGAAATAACATCAATTAATTATATATAATAATATTTATGTTCTTTTTCCATTTAACAAGACTCGTATTATCTCCTCTCATTAAAATTTAATTTAATAAAAAGAAAAAAAATTCATATTAAACGAATTTCCCAATGAATAAGCATTAAAATATCAAACTCTTATATTCCAAATCCAATATTCTTTGATTTTAGTATTCAAAAAAAATTATTATATGTTTATAAAGAATCAAGATCTGATGTGTAGACTTTTTGAATTCCGGTGTATTTTAATATATAGTATTTATATTTATAAGTAGAAAACCCATTATTAAAAATATATAACCATAATAACAATAATGATAAATACTTATCGAATGATGTGTTAACCATTCAACATATAGAGCTTTATATATTAGACCAAATTATAGAAATACAAATAACCTAACTCTAATTATTTTTCACATTTCATTATATTCATTTGTGACATGTCCACCATAAACCTTTGATAAAGGGTAAAAATTAAAAAATTATTCAATATTATATATTGAACATCCATTGTCTATATTCCACTTTGTATTGTTGTTTTTTATCACTCCTTTCTTACAAAAATATCAAAAAACTAGGTGTTTTGGAACCTATATACCTATAGCTCAATAAATGTTATCAATTAAAGATTTATGGGCCTAGATTTAATTCATATGATAATATTTTAATAATTTAAAGTAGATAAATATTTTAAAAATTAAACATAATTAACACTACATAATTGATTTAATCATAAACTTTAATAAATAACAAAGTGTCCATAGATTACAAATGAAAATAGGTAACATTAGAGATGATTTTCCTACAAGAATAATGAAAAATGATATTTCTATACAACTTCTTCTTTTGATCATTTTTTTCAATACAATGTAAATTTTTAGAATTTTTTTTACAATGAATAATTTTATTCACGCATTCCTACCCCTAATAAACTTACCAGTTGCCAAAAAAAATTAGAAATTTTTATAATAGTTCATTAATCATTTTATTATGTTTAGAATTATAACATTTAGATATAGTAAATTTATATTTAACCTCTAAATTTTTATTAGATAAGATATACTTCCTAACAAAAACATAATCATTTGACCTTTAAAGAGATTTAATTTCCTTATTTAATGAATCATATTTATCTTAATGTGAAGAGAAATATTCTCTACGTTCATTAAAATAAAGATCATAATATTCAGGTCTATATGAACCAAATGAATTTAGATATCCAATCTAAGCCCTAAAACACATATTATCATAATCATTTGGTTTCTAAGATTCTAAATTAGAGTTAGATATATAACTACAGTACTCAAAATTACAACAAGTTGATTTCTTATATTTCATTCTACTTATTTTGTAATATGATCTCCATTAGTATTTCCTTTTATATTTATTATTCTCTTTGATAAGAAGAAAAAAAATATAAAGATATGTATAATTATATTACACTTGTAGAATCTATCATCCTAGTAATAACCATATTTTTTGAATTTATTAAATATATTAGGAATCCATTTATTGTAAATTATAATTTTTTTAACATTATTTCAAAATATTAATGTACATCACTTGAATTGGAACATCTAAAATCTATTTGATGAGTTATAAAATGCTTCTTATTGATATTTTTAATTCATAAAATTTTATCATTAAGAGAATCATAGTACTACTTAATTAATTTACAACTATCCTCTTTCACTTACTTTTGAACCATATAGATCATGAGACTAAAAATAAATTTTTTCATTTATATATCTTCAAGGAGAGAATAATTTCAAATATAAGTTGATATAACTAACCACATTGCAGGAAAAATATCAAGTCTTTCAAATATTGATCATATTCAATTACTAAATCTCCTAATGTTACATGATTATTTACTATTTCAATTATTTTTCAATTCTATTGGGTAACGTTTTCTCTATAAAGAATTATTAAAGTGTACAATTCTATATTTGAAGTGTTTTAACCCAAATATATCATATTTTTTGTACCTTTATAAGTAACTGATATGGTTTTCTATATCATATAATCTATATAACATTAAGAAAATATATTATAGTCATAAAAAACATGACTCTAATTTATAACATTCATTGCATTGTCATTCAAATCAACTTTTACTTTATTATTTGTATATTATAACATAGGTTCACCAATAAGAATCTTGTAAGTATTTATAAGTTTTAGAGAGCATTTAAACCAAAAATTTTAAGTTAAACAATCCTTTTTTTCAGCATCCATAGTTACCTCTTTGATATAAGGTTCCCTAATCACTACATCTTTAAGATCGTCTATTTAAAAAATAGTAGGTATATATTTAAAATTAAAATGAAAAATATAGTGAACTCAAAAGCATCACTTTGTTACCAAATGTTTTCCCTGTTATATCTATTATTATAACTCAATTTGGGTGGTCAAATAAGATATTTAATATTACCTATAAAAAATTTATCTTCAACATTCAATTAATTTCTTTAATCTCTCTAATTTATTAATAAAAAATAGAGTAAAAACTTATGAAATAAAAAAAAGAAAATAGCACAACCTAATTTTTATAGTGGTTTAGGGCCACAAAGATAATCCCCTACTATACTTCACCAATTACAAATGTAGGTGCAGTTATTCTATTAAGATACCTTTATTGGGTATCTTCATGGATGGATAAAATCATCTAAAACTTTGTGAAACTAAAAAATATAAGATCTTTTAACAATGATCTGATAAAAAACCTCCCATTATCCTCAAAATCAAACAAAGGATAACAAGTGTACACTCTAAAAGAAATATATATTTTTAGTTTTTAAGATATAAAAAACACCAGATTTATATAAAAAACTAACTTCTATTTATATTCTCTAATAAAACATATTCTACATGTTTAGTAGTTATGAAGGAGATATAAAAGCATAAAAAATTATTTAATAACATGCACCAACCATATAAAAATATTTTAATTATATTCTTCCTTTTATTTTTTCTTCCCAAACATTAAAAAATATAATTTGAGTAAAAGGAATTTTTTGGATTTTATTATCATATTTTAATAGCAGTTCATTTATATTTCATAAAATACTATTATATTCTTCATAATTATAAAGAAATATTTAAATAATAACTAAAATTTAATTAATTTGACTCAACAAACTCATTTATATTCTCCCCAAAATCGAGTTACCCTTATACATTATAGTGTATTATTCAATCATTATTTAAAATATATTGATATATAAACACAATCAAACATCTCCAAATATTAATATAATTGATAAAAACCCATATAAAAGTTGAATAAATATATTCTAATAAATAATAAATTACAATCCAAAATAAAATATCTTTAAAATAAAACCATGTATAAATTAGCCTATTGTCTTCCTTCATATAATATAAATCCTGAAATAATGTGATAATATAATAATACCCTCACCTTTATTGAGTTTACATATAAATATGTCAATATATGGGATAATATTAGAATAAAGTATTTTTCATATAATATTAAACACTGAATAACACTTTCTAAGTAACATATTTAACTATATAGGGAAAATTTCATATAATAATAAACTGCAACTTTGACATATCATGTATTAATAAAATCTTCCGATGTAATATATATATCATATAGTATTTCAATAAATAAAATTAAATCCTAAATTTAAAAACTTATGTAAGAGTAATTTATATTCATGAAAATTTTTTTCATGGAAATATAATTCATGTAAGAGTAACTCTTAAGTTGAATTAATCGGGTAAGATAAAATCATTTCTTAAAAAGATTTTTCACTTCTAAAAATTTAACCAATATATTTTTTAAAAGAAATTCCAATAAGAATACAGTAATTTATTAATAAACCTAAGTAAACTCCTTAGTAATAGAAAAATAAAATTCTCATGCCTATTTTATTTTTAATTGTGAGATTAAAAATATATCATAAAAACTATCATATAAAAGGGGGTTTCTTAGCATTCAGGGTGAATACAAGTGAATTACTATGAACACGAATCTCACTAACTTGAATCTTATTCTTCAATATTTTGGTTTTGACATTCCATATTGGGATTAGAGAGGTATGGGAAAGAATATTCACATATTTTGAACCTATAAATACAAAGATATATGTTTCAATCGGAATCACTTTTGTATTTATATCCCTTAATTTTGTATAATAACTTTTCAGATTATTCTATTGATTAATAAAAATATTTTTATTAAGATCATTGATATTAAAATCTAAATTTTTATGGGTTTCCTATATTACTTTTGGATTTTTGATGCTTGATTATTAAATATCCCTTGGGGCTGTTATAAGTCATATTGGAAAAAAAATATTTAATTGAGAATTATATTGAAGAGAGAGTATTTGGGTCTTTATTTGGATATATTTTTTATAAAATTATTTTTTATGGCTTTAAAATGTTTTTTTGTAAGTATTTTGAATCTTGAACATTTTATAATGTAAATTTAATTATTTTAATATTTATTTTAAAATTAAAAAATTTGTTCTAAACTAAATAATGTTTCTTTTATTTAGTATATATTTTTTAAAAATTGATATTTTGGTTTAATTTTACAAGAAAATTTAATGGAATAACCCTTTGAAGTGATTTCAAAAAAAATTATAGTGCTAAATCTATAAATGTTATATGATTATATCTTAAATATCATTTGTTGGAACAAATTTTATATTCTTTTTTTTATATTTCAAATTCCTTTTTTAAATTCTTTTTCTATGTTTTAGTTTTAATTAAAAATTGATTTCAATACATATTGAAATATTCCTTAAATGTTGATGGAAATGATTTTCAGGTTTTGTTAGAGAAAAGTGATATATAATATTCTTCTCGGGAAAAATAAAAATTTAAAAATGTTATATCATATATTATGTGTTCTAACTAGATAAAATTATTCATAAGATATATTTTTTAACAGATGAAGATGTTTATCATTTTATACTTTGTAAAAATTAGAAGAAGTGTGATACATAATTTTTTCTAAGGGTGAAAATTAATAACTTTGATATTTTTTGCCAAGTATTATCTTACATGAAATATTTTGGATGTGGAAGATCATATTTGATGTTTTGGAATTTTAAAATTTCAAAGTAGTTGATGTGTAATATATATTTCATATGAAGATTTAAAATATAGCATATTTTTCTAGAAGATGGTAGGTGATGATGCATAATATTCCATTTTTAGTAAAATTGATGACCATTCAAAGTTTTGAAGCTTTAACTACCAATTTAATACAGTGATATAGTAAATTATTATCACTAAAAAGAAAAGTAATTAGTAATCAATGATCAAATAGGTGTTCATATTAAGGTTATAAAAAATATCATTGGAGGCCTCAAAGACTTGATCAATTAGGGAAATGTATCTAGATTTAGAATTATTGGAGCCAACATCAATTTCATGTGGAGTAGCAACATTTTTTGGGAGGCATTGATCGAGTAAAATAAATGAAGATGATGAATACTAGAAGCTCCCATGTGTCTAGTGGTAGTCAGAAGCTAAGGATTAGTTAACTATACGTAAATTCCTTGATATTATTATTATTTTAGGGAAGCATCATTTTTTAGTGGATCCATCTTGCCACCTAGAGATTATTCTATGCTGATTCATAGAGACATGCTGTCAGTACTCTATTTTGGGTTTCTATGGGGCTAATTGACACTTTGAAAAATAAAAAGTAAAATAAACCAAAAATCCATGATTTATGTGGTATAAATATAGAACTTCATAAAATATAAATAAATAAACTATTGTAAAATCAAGTACCATTCAACATAGATGGATTTTTAACCTTCATGGTTTTCATCCAATGTGTTCGATTAAGTTACTAAAGTGATAGGAAAGATCCTCCCAACTACAAAGGTATCCATGGATAAATTAAATGTTTTTAACATGAATCATATTCCCTCCACTATTAGCATGCTTCCACCTAAAATTCAATGGGTGAAAAATATTATGAGAGCTTCAAGCATCTAATATATTCTATCAAACATTAAGAACCATCACATACCCTAATATCACTTGGAAGTGTCATTAAATGTACCTGAGGATACCCCTCAATGATGATAGCATTAACTCATGATATTATATTTAATGATTTACTTATAATTATAGTTCACAAGTCACATGCATGAATAAAATAGACTACCATATTTTTTATCATATGTAATAGTTCCATAAATGATAGTTTACGTGTAGAGGAGTGATCGAGTATCCAGCCATGTCATCATACATTGTTACAGAAACATGAAATGAAATATAAAATAGCCATGCATCACATGAAGGCTATTGATTTAGCTTATATAAATCCTTCCATCTTTCACTTTCATTAAACCCTAACAGACTTTGGGCTATTTTACCTTATATTGTATCATATATAATAAATTGTGAAATCCTATCCAAAAATCATTTCAAAAATGTTCTAAAACAATTTTATAAATATATCATTAGCTTCACCTCATATCACATCATGTGAAATTCCATTTGAATATCCATCCAAAACAAATTTTAAATAAACTCTAAAATAATTTTAGTGTATCTCTCTAAGTCAAACTAAATCCCCATTTTGTTGACCCAAAAGTGTGACCCCGAAGACCTTTATTTCATTGAAAACAATTAAGAATATCTAGATTCTTATAAATATAAATAAATATAATCCACTAGTTAGCTTTAACTTCTACTCGTGCTATAGAGAGTAATGAACTGATATCCATTGAACTTATGTATCTCAACACCTTTATCAAATATTTTGAAACATACGAAAATTTTTATTCACATATTTTTCCTTTGTCTAAGATATCAAGTGACCATGCACATAGATAATGTCAATACCATATATCTAACTCACACATTCATGATTCTCAGAGTATATACCTATTAGGTTTGTGAATACAACACATGTTATTCACCCTTATGGATAAGAGTTTCACATGTACCTCATTCAGATAGATAATCACTTCATATATACTATATTGGTGTGGTCGGACACTCTGTAGTCAATCTCCATTGAGGCCCCAATATAATAATCATTATTTGAGAGGAAAATTATCATCATGGTTGATCTCTAATAGTCAAAATGATTAGTAGCATACCCAACCAACCGCATATTAGATAAGTCAACATATAGACTTTCATTTAAATTGTATCAAGGCATGAAGGTTATCATTCTAGGTACCTTGTTATCCTCAGGTAATTTGGACTAAAATATGATTCATTTACTCCTTGAATAAAAAATACATATTTATGACACTCCATTTGGTTTACCTAATGGGTTATCCAATGCACACAAAGAATCTTATTAATTTCTTATGACTCATGATCATATTATGTATAACTATAAGATAATCCTATTCATGTTAACCTTATTGGTTCATCGGAACCAATAACATTAGAGGAAAATTTTGTTATGGATAACTCAAAGCCAAAATTTAGGTGGTCAATTATTTTTACACTTCACTAAATGTATATCAATATATAATAATATACAAAAAATGTGAAATAATGATAAAATGTATGTTTTCTCAAGTATGATACATTGAAATATTCGGAAAAATATTTAAATAATATTAAAAAAATCCGACTTAAGCACTTTTTTTCCATATCATATATTATAAACTACCTTGTTAACCTTATACATGCTTACCCTTGTGGGTCTTACTAACTCGTTACGTAATATATAGTTCTTGTCATATCTTTATGTGTCCATCTAAAAATAACCCTTGCTACAACTATTTAGTGCGAAATGTCTATGAATTTAGAAAGATTTAATAATAGTGAGACTTAAGAATCATATTTATAACTATTTAACTCTTCAAAAATGTTCACAATTCTTAACTTTTTAACATTAAATTTTATAATAAAAAATTATACTATCTACCTAAAACTATTTTAAATTTCATTATCATCATCATTGGAACTCATTCCATTAAATAGTTCCTCAAAATTATTCAAATAACATAAATTTTACATTATTAATTTAGCAGTATATCCTAATCCCTTTTAATATTAAGTGAGATTTACTTTTATATGATAACTAATGTAACTCTTTGCATTCCTCTTTACCTTCTTTCCCAAAAATCTTTTAAGGTAAATTATAAGTTACTTTAAAATATTCATTGGCATAAGAATTATAGAAATGGTGATAGTCACTTTCTCAAGGTAAATAAAAATAACTCCTTACACTCTTTTTTTACCTCACACATTATAGACCCTTTAGGATATTAAGTATAAATCAATCTACCTATAATATTTTATTTTTTAACATTTAACTTCTCTAAGTCCAAACAGACAACCACTAAACACTTTTCCATTATATTCTATTTATAATATCTTTCTAATGAATAACAAAAACACTTTTGATTTTGGGAAATAACCATTATTTTATTATAGAAGAAATATTTAACAAATGAAATATTATTTCTACATCATATATAGTATTCTATGTGTTTAAATAATTCCTTAAAAATAATATTTTATTCATTAAAATACACCACTAATGGGTGAGAAACATATTCCATCAAATTTTATCAAATTGATGGATAAACACTTTATCCTAAATAAACACTTTTATCCATGTGTTTTTCTCAAAAACAAGTTCTAAATACAAATGAATAACAAACCACGTGTATATAATTAATTGTATGTTGTTGCTTATAACAACTATTTGTTATCAAAAAAATTCTCTTATCATATAATATATATACATATATTTATATATATGAGATAAAGATACAAATCCATTACTTAGATTCATCTAAGACAGATAAATTATAATTCAATTAAATACACTTTTCTTCATTTGTTAAATGAAAAATACAAGCTCTATCATTTCTTACCATTATTCTAAACTCTTGTATATTTAACACAGTTTTAAAATGTACATTTGGTATCACAAATCCTTAAAAACTAATGAAATCATTTTGATAATCCCTATGCCTAACATGTAAATTCCACGGTGTTTTCTAAAGATCCTTTACTTATCTCGATAATCCGATATATAGATTCATTTATAAGGCACTAGATGTAAATAGTCTGACCCTTTTCATGTTTCTGAGGCTCGTAGTTTCTAGAGGTGGTTTAGAGTGATTTCAGAGGTGTTGGATACTAAAAATATGGAACCTAGGAGAATACATGACATTAAATGGGTTTTCATGTCATGTATGTGTAGTTCACAGCTTAATGGAGCTAGTTCATAGGGTGCTACATGATGTGTATTTATTTGGGGTTAATAGGTTAAAGGAAACATGTTTTTCTATGAAATATTGACCTGAAATTTACATGACACATTGTTGAAATCAGAAAACACGTCCCCAAAATCTTTTAAATTCTCCCATAAATGATCCAAGAGTGTAGAACGTTTCGTAAGCTTCGATAGGTCGTAGAGCCCGAATGGAGTTACAGATTAGGAGTTATGGACATTTGATGTTTAGATGGGAAACTAGTTCGTATAGCCAATTTACAAAGCTCCGTCCGCGATCGTGGAGCGTAGGAACTTTACTGGAGCCCCCAGGGCCCCATGCCAGTGCAAAGTTCTTTCTTTGCGAAGCCACCGTGGATCAAGGAGGTAGGATACTCTGTGAACCCCTTTTACATTCGTGAACCCACTGCAAAGCAAGGAGGAGGGATGATCCACGAACCCCTTTGATGTTCGCAATCCACAGCGGAGCGAGGAGACAGGATTCTCCACGAACTCTTTGATGTTCGCAATCCACCATGGAGCGAGGAGGTGGGATGCTCTACGAACCCCTTTGACGTTCCTGATCGTCTTTGGAGCAACCTCTGGCTTCATGCTGAGCGGGATCTACTTTGCAGCGCCTCGTGCCTATAGATACCCGGATCACCCCACTTCAGATATTGATGACTCTGCCCCTTGAGCGGCAGATCTCCCATTCCACGGAGCTCTGCTTCCCTCTGTGAAGCGGCTACATGAGTCTATGCTCTGTGAGGATCTTCTTTTGTGAAGCTACTCTGCACGTCCATGCTTCGCAAGTAGCTTCCTTCATGAAGCTGCTCCACGAGTCCATGCTCCCCATGCAACTTCCTTTGTTAAGCTGCTCTGCGAGTCCATGCTTTGTGAGAACCTTTCCTTTGCAAAGATACTTCATCAGACCCCATGCTCCATGAGTCCCCTTTTCTCCTGGAAGATACTTCATGAAGACCTATCCTTTGCGAGGCTGTTACCTTCGTGCCCACTGTCCCCTTCACTTCCGTTATTGATCCCCATGAAAAATGGAGAGTTGCACCGCGAACTTTTCTGGCTGGGATGTCGACATTTTCCATTGCACCCTTATGCGCACCCACCTTCCACCTATGGAATACCATTATTTGAGATTCTCTTTCACACACCATGAAACACCTTGATTCGACATATTCCTCTTGGTTCATTTCCCATGTTGTGAGTTGAGATTCTCATCATCAATTCCCTGAGTACCTTGATTCAAACCATTCCTCATGTAACTCATGCAAAGCCCATCACTTGGATCCTATGCTAGGTTAAACCAGAAAGGTCCACCCTTGCGTAAGCCCCAACACAATCCATTTCTTGGCACCTTATTCCTAATAGTAGAATCTACATGACTATAAATTGTAGTACACCTTATGTTGCAAACATAGGATGCCTCTTGCTCTAAAAAAGATATGCCTTATGTTCCTAGCATAAGATGCCAATGGTCCTTTCTCAATGACTCTAAACTATTGTACACCCTATGTTTTAAACCTAGGATGCCACTTGCTCTAAACAATATATTCCTCATTCTCCAAGAATAAGATGCCAACAAACCTTTCTATATGACTCTAAAATGTAGTACATCCTATGTTTCAAAAATATGATGCCTCTTGATCTAAAAAATAGATGCCTTATGCTCCAAGCATAAGATGCCAACATTCTAATCTACATGACTATAAACTTTAATACACCCTATGTTCCAATCATAGTATGCCTCTTGCTCCAAACAAGAGATACCTTATGCACATAGCATAATATGCCAATAGTCCATTCTACAAGACTCTAAACTGTAGTACACCCTATGCTCCAAACATAGGATGCCTCTAGCTATAAACAAGAGATGCCTTATCCTCCAAGCATAAGATACCAACAGTCATATCTACATGACTATAAACTGTAGTAAATCCTATGTTCCAAACATAGTATTCCTCTAGCTCTAAACAAGAGATGCCTTATGCTCTAAGCATGAGATGCCAACAGTCCTATATACATGAATATAACTGTAGTCCTCCCTATGTGACAAACATAGGATGCCTCTTGCTCTAAACAAGAGATGACTTAGGCTCAAAGAATAAGATTCCAACAGTCCTATCTATATGACTATAAATTGTAGTCCTCTTTATGTGAAAAACATAGGAAGCCTCTTCCTCTAAACAAGAGATGCCTTATACTCCAAGCATGAGATGCCAACAGTCATATCTACATGACTATAAACTGTAGTCCTCCATACATGAAAAACATAGGATTCCTCTTGCTCTAAACAAGATATGCCTTATGCTCCAATAATAAGATGCCAACAGTCCTAACTACATGACTATAAACTGTAGTGCACCCTATGTTCCAAATATAGGATGCCTCTTACTCCAAACAAGAGACGCCTTATGCTCCAAGAATAAGATTCCAACAGTCCTATCTACATAACTATAAACTGTAGTGCAACCTATGTTCCAAACATAGGATGCCTATTTATCCAAAAAACAGATTCCTTATTCTCCAAGCATGAGATGCCAATAGTCCTCTCTACATGAATATAAACTGTAGTACTCCCTATGTGACAAACATATGATGCCTCTTGCTCCAAACAAGATATGCCTTATGCTCCAAGCATAGGATGCCAATAGTTCTATCTATATGACTATAAACTCTAGTACACTCTATATGCCAAACATAGGATGCCTCTTACTCCAAACAAGAGATTCCTTATGCTCCAAGCATAAGATGTCTAATTCCATGATTATAGTGGAATAATTTCAAGAGTGGTGGAATCTGTTCAAACATTTCATCACTCCACATCACGCTTTTCGTGTCCTTCATTCGGATCTTCATCCACTTCCATGTCTGAAGGTACACACTAATGTCCTGGTCCCATGTCGTATCGGCTCAACTACCATCCAGGGCCAATGTACCATAACACTTTGGACAATACTTTGAGTCAGGTCCTGTGTTTCAGACAAGGTCAACAGTCGACCCTCTTTTGTTTGTCCCCGTTTTAGGCTAACGCGATGTGGATGATCTGTTTCAAACATGGTCAACAGTCATCCTCCATTTCCACACCACCCTCATTGTGTTCTGAATGTCGGGCATGTGATTTACACTTTTTATCTCCCTTTGTTCAGACTGCTTCCAATGCCCCTTGGTGTTATCCCTCTTGAGCACTAGCACATAGGTGAAGGCGTCAACCCACCACTGAGTTGGGATTCCCTCATGGCCAGACATGAGGAAGACCTTCAGGCAGCTTGATTGTGTAAGCCCCATTCACTATTGCCGCTCCATAGCGGCACCCAGGCATTTTCCATGCGTAATCCCCATGCACCATTGTCGCTCCATATCGGCACCTAGTCTGCTTCTTTGCGTAAGCCCCATTCACCGTTGTCGCTCCATAGCGGCACTCGGTCGGCTTCCTTGTGTAATCCCCATGCATCATTACTGCTCTATAGCGGCACACGAGCAGCTTCCTTGTGTAAACCCCATACACCATTGCCACACCATAGTGATACATGGGCAGCTTCCTTTCATAAGCCCCATGCACCGTTGTCGCTCCATAGCGGAACATGGGCAGCTTCTTTGCGTAAGCCCCATGCACAATTGCTGCTCCATTATGGCACCCAGACAGCTTCCATGCTTAATCCTCATTCCCCATTACCACTCTATAGCAGCACACATGCTTCATCCATGCGTAAGCCCCATCCATCATTGCCACTCCATAGAGGCACCAGGGAAACTTCCTTGTGTAAGACCCATTCACCACCCTTCATGGATGCACCTTTGCACCGTGATCATCAAGTCCTTTCTACCTCTTATTTCTCACCCCGAGCATAACTCAAGTGGGCTTAGAGTAGTAATCATTGACTATGGAATCCTACCTGGGCAGCCCAGAGTGTAATATCCAACCCCCATCCTGAACTACATGTTCTTTGATCCTTTCATAGGAAATGTACGTAGGAAGACTCCCTGAGGTTCAATCCCTCCAACCATTGGTTCCGAATATCTTCGTGTCGGCTCATCAACACCCATCCTGAACTACGGGGTCTTTGATCCTTGCCGAGGAAAGGTACCTAGGAAGCCTCCTTGAGGTTAAATCCCACCATCTATTTGTCATGACCGTCTACACGCCGGTTCACCAAGCACCCATCCCAAACTATATGGACTTTGATCCTTGCCAAAGCAAGGTATGTAAGAATCCTATCTGAGGATCAAGGCCAACACCCATTGGTCCCGACCATTATTCACATCGGTTCGCCAAAACCATCCCGAACTATATGGACTTTCATCCCTGCCAAGGCAAGTTATGTAGGAAGCCTCCCTGAGGTTCAAGACCAACATCCATTGGTCTTTACCATCTTCATGTTGACTCACATTTGTCCCGCTTGACATTAAACTGCATGCCCTCATTTCATCCTGACCGATGTTAAACTGTATCCCCCATCCAATGGTAAGTCGTTGTAAACCCCATCCCATGGTAAGCCATTATGACCCCATCCAACGGTAAGTCATTGTGACCAAATCTAGCTGTAATCCATTGTAACCCCATCTAGAAGTAAGTCGTTGTGACCCTATCTAGGGGTAAGCCATTGTGACCCCATCTAGCGGTAAGATGTTGTAACCCCATTTAGTGGTAATTCGTTGTGACCCCATTCAATGGTAAGCTATTGAAGTCCCCAATCGACTGTAATCTATCTTCAGATGAACTACATGGACTTTGATTCCCTGCCACTGGGATACGTAGGTATCCTTATTAAGGTTAAAGCCCCACACTCATTACCCATCCAGATATATCTCTCAATCCTATGTGATCCGGGAAGATCATGACCCCACCTGGAGGTTCTATTTCCTCCGGATCCCATCCAT
The DNA here is from genome assembly GCA_963277665.1 of Viscum album. Taxonomy (NCBI): domain Eukaryota; kingdom Viridiplantae; phylum Streptophyta; class Magnoliopsida; order Santalales; family Viscaceae; genus Viscum; species Viscum album. The sequence continues at coordinate 818,349,695 of OY728134.1, forward strand.
GAATCCAATCTCTTGGGCCGCCTCCTCAGGTGTCCCATCTTCCCACCGAACTATGCAGGCTTTGATTCCCTGCCACAGGGATACGTAGGAAGTCACTTCAAGGCTCAATCCCAACTTCACCGTTTTCCCCATGTCTGTTCCATCTCATTCTCCATCAACTTCATTCAACTCTCCATCATCCATCTTGATTCTTACCCGGGCTGCCACATCCCGGTGGGATCATGCCATCCACCTCCTCACTGCTCCTAGCAGTACTTGGGCCGATTTCTATGCATAATATTGAGCATGTATCTGGGTTGTTGTGATTTCTATACACCCTGATTCATCACCCCTTCGAACTATGTGGGTTTTGATTCCTGTCATCGACATAGGGTATGTAGGAAACCTCCCTGAGGTTCAATCCCATCCAATGGTTAACCTTGGTGTTCCCCCATTATGGGGTGTACAAGCCCGGATCCACCCTGAAATGTGTCTAGATTAGCCTTTATGGTGTGACATCTTTACTTTTTGGGACACACCATCTTGGGTCTGCTCTTATTGAGTGTTCTGATCCATCCACCTGATAAACCTTCCAGGTGTTCCCTCCTAGGGATGTACTAATCTGATCCATCTCTATGGGAGGTTTTGATCACCCTCATTCCATCTCCACAAGACGTTAAACTCACGGCCTACCTCATGTTAAACATGAGATGCCTGAGGAAAACCTCGGAACACACGCCTTTGGCGTAACCATCTCCACTAGACGATAAAATCGCGGCATACACCGTGTTAAACATGGGAAGATGAGGAAAACCTCAGAGTCAGGACTCTGGCATAAGATACCCCATGACAGATGTGGGATGCCTCGAGTTATGTGCCCTTAAGATGCCCTCTTATGAGGATTAATATAGGTTCCCCAAAGTCCATGCATCCAAATATGCCCTGACATGCCTGATGTTACCGTCTACTCCAACTAAAGGTTGCTACCGTGTCAAGACCCCATGGAATGTCTTGATGAAAGTAGTGTAATTAACTGTCATCCACAAAGATATGGCACTGGGAACGTGATTCACGAACCAAGACTTGATCTTTAAGGGAGACCTGGACTAGGTGACGGGTTTCGAGGAGGAATCCACGAACAGAAGAACTGACATCCCATCATCCTATTTCAATCAATGAGAAAACGTCCCTAAATAATTGATGGATGTTGCCTGCCTTTGGAAATCAGGAATGCCCAGCAACAGCTGTGCATCCTCCACAGACGGATGTGTGTGCTCCGGAGAAAGCATAAAAAGCACACGTAAATGGGTACATACTGTTAAAATTCCCTGTGAAAACACCTATAAAGGGTGAATAATATCAATAGTTACCAAAACCTATGACCCTTATCCCAATTTCATGAAATCCAGCGACACCCATATCTAAATTTTGGGATTACTTCATCAGGGACAGATTCATGGCCTTATGTCTTCGATCTATGGTGATCTAAGGTGAATTCTTTCTTCATTTTCTAACAAATCATCCATAATTATTCTCTTTTGAAACCATTTATTCTATACATGCTATGGCACTAGATATTAAATTTTCTAGTGAGGTTTCTTTATTATTGTTAGTTCGTTTTAAGCATGACATTTTGAGAATGTTATTGTTTTTTAAAGTGTGTGATATCAATTTTATAATTTTCTTATAGTGTTCGTATTCTTGGAGTAGCATGCTAAAACTGGTAAAGAATGTAAAGATACAATTAATTGATAATTAATTAGATTAACAAAAAATAAAGAAGTTAAATGTTTGAATCTCATGTTTGATGTAATTTTATGATAATCAAATTGATGAAATAATCATGTTTAATTGAAAATGATCTTCCATGTCTTAATGGAATTGATAAATAATGTGAAGCATGATAATTTTTTTTAAAATGTTTTTAATAAATAAAATTTATGTTTAATTCTAATGGTACTTCTCACAGTTGGATGACATTGGTTTTAATGATAAGAGTGGGTTCAAAATTTGATTTCTAGATATATCTTGATGCTTGAGGTTTCTTTTAGATAGAAATTATGATTAATGAACTGATTAATTCAAGATGGAATAAGAAATGGTTGTGTGATAAGATAATTACCAGGGCTTCAGTTTCCCATATAATTTTAAAGGTCAAGTGCCTTGAGTTTCGATCCATGAGATCTTTTTTATGTGTGAAGGTTGTATGCCTTGTTTTAGAGAATATATTTCTATTTTGGTTATGGTTGTTTATTTCCTACTACTTTTTTAATGTGCTCTAGATGTTAGCTTAACTATATGATGATATATGGGGTAGGGAGGTCCAAATATGATTTGATCCAGGGATGGATGAGCCTGGGTGGGCTAATTTGATGGGGCGGGGAGGTCCAAATGATGTGGAGGAAGTTTCCACCAGTGATGGAGAGATGCATTAGTATATGCATGTGGGTTTTAGGTATGGAATTGGAGAGGAAGAAATTGTTTGAAGCTAGGATTACCCATTCATATGATGCTGAATGTTTGAATTCTCACTTATGAATATGTTTTATGGTCGATGGATGCGTTTTTTTATCAACATTACCTTCCTCACTACATAAGGCATTCAGATGTGCTTGGTTACAGGTTTTCTATAGGTGGTATCATAAGAGGGTTTTATTATAGTACATGAATATATAAGGATACTAATAATGAATAAATAATTATTTACCCACTGGGTTGGTGTTTATGGAATTGAATTAATGAAAAGATTTTACTATTGAGAAACCGCGAACTATGTTTTGGATTATGCATGGAGGGAATCAACTTAAATATAATGGTTAATGTAATTAAATGTGGAATAATTTTAATGGTAAATTAATTGATAATGAATTAATTAATAGAAGGAAATGATAAAATTGAAAAAATAATAAATGTAGCTATTTAAATGCATGTGTTCTTATGGGATATCTGGCCTTAATAATGGTAGTCAGGATTCAAAGAGATGTTAGCTATATTTGAGTCTAATACTAGGTTATTCCCATAGTGTGGTTAAGATATATATTATATCATATATATTTTACGATTTCATAGGATTCCACACCCTTGACAGTTAAGGAAACTAACACCCTGTGGAATTTGGGAGGGTATTTTCCTTAACATCTTGGTTGGTGGATGGATGACTAACTACCCCCTATATCCCTTATCTCTTTTCTTAGTAGTTAACTGTGATGGTATATACAATGGTATTTTTTCTCATATATGATTTTAGAGGGATAAAATGGGTAGTGGTTATTTCATACACATGAATCTCTATATATAGTGTCTAAAGGATTATTATAGGTATGATGTGTATAGGTTGTGATCGCTTGAGGTACTTACTTATTGTATGGGATGTCATGGATTGTGGTATAATACTCGATGTATAATACACATCATATGAGATGTAGTGGCTCCAATGAATTATATGGTTACTATATATGGATATGTGGATGGGATGATATGATGATGTGGTGCATGAGGTTCATGTTGTGACACCTTTAGCTTGTTTCTTCCAAATGGATTATTTTAGATAGATATGGATTAAGATATGAGACATTAAGGAAGAATGGAAAATGAGTGTGGAAGTAGGAGTGGGATACCCTTCATGTTTCATTACTATATTATATTATTCCTTGTAATTTATATTTTTTGATCATTAGCCACTGTGAGGTTGGGAACTTAGTATATGTATTTAGGTGAGGATTTAGTTTCACAATTGTTCGTTATTCTTTAGCTTGATTTCATTATCTTTTTCATGAGATGATATAAGGGAGGATACTACTAAGTATATTTTTATGTTCACAATAAGTATATATAAACTATTTTTCAGGATAGTTAGAGCAGGTTAGAGATTAGTCTGGATATTACTAGCTTGTTTTTTTGTAGGATCTTCTTAGGCTTTGTGGTTATTATCATCATTAAATTTGGGTACTTGTAGTTTTCCTTTCAGTTTTTTATGTACATTATGACATTTTATATTTGAATTTTTTATTTCTTTATATATATATGTGTGTGTGTGTGTTTGAGAATATGTTGATTGTTGTATCTATATTATCTCTATCTTTTTCATATTCTCTTATAGGGTAATTCCACCCATATGTATTCTTATTATACACTTGTATAACATGTGTTCATGTAATTTATATAATTTTTTATCCTTTCTTTCACAAAATTTTTGATCTACTCAACCTTTGATATATAATGACTTTATTTTGGTTCTTCATTCAATGATTTCTCTATGGTATTAATAATTATTCCCTTGTTGTTGTTTTTTATGATTTAATTTCATAAACGATATATATTTTGATGATTTTTATAATGAATCATTATTCTTCCAATTTAATTAAAAATATGAAACTTTCTCATGATATTTGTTATTCATGGTTTGAAATACCACCCAATCCCCACATATTTTTTCTTCACAAGTTCATTCCTCATAGGAAAATGAATAATGACGCCACAATATTGAATTAAAGTCAAAGATTTAAGATTTAGTTCCTTCTTTTCGTTTGTTTTCATAATTTTATATCATATCTATCTTATATTATCTACTAAGGAATTAATCATCATTGAAATATAAAAAAATTTGGAAACATTAAATATCGGTTATTTTTATAACTGACATCAAAAATGGATTATAACAGTTGTTTTTCTTTATAACTGACATTATAATCCACATTCAAGATCAATTATAAAAATAAACAAAATCAAAAGACATTATTACTATTATTTTCAAAAATAATAATTTTAACTTCAATAATTAATAAACGAGATCAAATTCATATATACTATACCACTTTCAAATATGTCCCTTATAAAACTGATGTTATAAACACAAAAAAAATAATATAAAAACCTAATTTTTTACTTTTACATGGTTTCAATGACCTTGAATAACTTCTATAAGAAACATTGTTAAACTCTTCAACATACAATACTTATTTTGGTTAGACGTTATACCCACTAGTACTGACTATATATCAAATAGAACCTCGACATCATTTGGTCAGTCAATCTGTACTCACTAATTTGATAATATTTGATAAAATTTTATTGAATTTATTTATATTGTTATAAAATTTTATTTTCCAAATATTATTATGATCTATTATTTATTTATTTTCTTTTTATAATCTTCTATATATTTACAACACTTATAAATCATACAGTCGATATCATATATCTATTAGAACAATAAAACTGAATTCTCAATCTAATAAATCTTTAAGAAAAACATTAATATTACAAAGTCATGAAATAATTCATTAATATTGAATATCATATGGAATACCCAATCATAATCATTATTTGGGATTAAATTCCTAAAATTATTGATGTACCTAATCATATTTTCTACATGACTGAAGCCAAAATTTTATTTCGTCATTTTCTATCTAGTGCCTTTAAAACATCAATTAGATTATTCAATTCTTCACATAAGCCTATATAATCACTTTGTTGAATAATTTAAACACTTGATTGCTATGGTATGTATCGCTCAAACAAATTGAATTTTTCTTAAAAAAATTTCTTAAATCACTAATCCTGATTAAGATCTTTTCTTATATTACGAGTCTCAAGAGTATCTTACATTAAGCTTATTCTACCGAAGATTAATCAAAAAGTTTATTTTGATGATAATTACACTATTCATATAAAAAAATAACCCTTTATCATATGATTGTCATTTTTTTATTCACAATTAATATAAAATTTTACCAAATGGACACCCATTAAACTAATAAACGCTTTTAATGTCCTTCATATCAATTTATGGGATAAGATCCATATTCCATTAACCAATAATCCAACAAGGGTATTCCAAAACCAATTCATTATTATCATACATAGATATTATATCTTTTTAGATAAATATTAATTAAATAAATAAAGTAAGTTTACTCTCATGATAAGATAAGGTATAATCAATATGGAAAGCTAAAAAACTGAACACATGCCATTTGAGTAACATTACTCTCATGATAAGATAAGTCATAATTAATATGTAAAGGTAAATAAATAAAAACACGTGTAATTTAATCAATAAAGTAGGAATTAAATTCATCCATATATAATATCATTTTAAAAAATCACTTATAAAGATAAATAAGTTATCAATGAAGGAAATTCTTAATTATCAGAGGTCATGTCTCAGGCACATAATACCTATACCGTCAAGACCTATCATCATGAAAATTTAATATTAATTGGTAGAAACCAATTTAGCTAAGGGTAAACAACATATTCATATCATGATATATGTCAATTAATCTAGGTTATATCTATAAATGGTATCTGTCTATTTCATCATGTGCAAAGCATTCCTCATATATCAAATAATTGATTTAATTCATGAACAATGATCCTTATCAAAAATATCTGTATTGAGTATAGAAAACAGATTTATCAATATTTCCCAAGATAAAAAAATAATGTTCAAATAAAAAAATTTATATAAAAAATCTATATGGTTTATGAAATAATAATATCCATCATAAATAATATGTATATCTTGGGGAAATTTAATTTTCAGTGATGATAGTAAAGTAAATAAAACAAGGGAAAGTTAATGACTAAAAAATGAATCAACAAAGTGAATTTCAGTACTATACTTGGAAAAAATGATTATAAAACATCCATAGGAATTATAAGGAAGGTATCAATACAATATATATTTATTAGATTACGAATAAAGGGTTTTTGTTTTTGATAAATAGAAATACCATAAAAGAATTTTAAAATCATTCTTGAGAAAAAAATCAATTCCATTTTAAAAATTACTTTTTAAAACTAAAAGTTCATAAAAAAATGGAAACTAACTTTTCTTGAAAATAATATTTTAAACATATAATGTAATCTTTAAAACATTTGAGTGGTCCTGAAAGCTATAAATTCCATTTATATCATACATGTTAAAACAAAGATTCCAATAACATTTTTGATAAAACCCAAAACGGGAATTGTTTTGCAAATTACATAAAGATTCATTTAAAAATATTTTTAAAAAATTAAAAAATGGAACATTTTATTTAATAAAACATTTTGAAAAGTTTAAAAATATTATTGAAAATATTTTTAGAAAACATGGTTTTTGATAAAAAACATATTTCTAACCGAATATACAAATCAAGTTATTTCTTAATAAAAACATTTTATCAATTATTTTAAGTACCAATGATTGGGAAAATGATATTATTACATGAAAATGTTCATCAAATGATAATAAAATTAATTATTTTAATAAAAAATTATTAAATAATTTCCCCCAAGTAAAATTTAAGTATTAACAATCTTGATTAAAATCTGATTGGAAAATAAACCCTTACAGTGATAATAACTTTAAAGTGAGAATTAACTAGTGAATAGATTATGTGTACCAAATATAAAATAAATAAAACAAGTATAAATAAAACTATATATAGTAAAAATTTATTAAAAACATAATTTTTAAATATCAAAGACAGTGAAGAATTAATATAACCATATGAAAATAAATTGAGTTATTAAATTATTTACCACTTGATAATTTTCTAGTCAAATACCCTTAGATGAAATAATTCAAATTGAAACAGAAAATATAATGAATTATTAAGTAATAATGATATTATAATTAAAATATTCATTATATACACCATATAAAAAATGGTGCATAATATACAAATGTGCCACAATTAAAGGAAATTGAGATAGAATCCCTTAAATTTATAATAACATTGAAGTGTGGATTAATCAATGAATTTATTATATGTATAAAATATAATTCCACATAAAACAAGTGTAAATTATATATAAAATAATAAAATTTCATTACACACATAATCTTATCCTGATATAATCAATGAAATATATTTTTAACCTAATGGGTGGAAATTGAGTTAAGAAATCATGTACCTCATGCTTCCTTTTAGTTGAACATGATTTAACCTCTTGTATGCTGGTTTTAAAAATTTTATCAACTTATTAGAAAAAATATTAATATTTATAATATCATATGTATTTATTTCATGACATATTCTAACTCATTCATTAATATTCTTTCTTTCTTTTCGGGTATTAATTTCTTGTTTTTCTCATTCATGTTTTGTTAGGAATGTTCTCATTCTTGTTCATATTATATAGTTCCATAATCTATAGAATAATAATAAGCACATAATTATCATATTTATACATAAAATTATAACTTTATTACTAATCATTAAATATTGTTTTGATAAATGAAGTATTTTACGATCAGGGGAATGGTGGGTCGTACGTACGTAGGAGTAGTGTCTCCATTTTTCAATGATCATTATGGAAAGGAGTTATGTAATATTTTATATTTAAATAATGATAATAATATAATAAATATGATTTTATTTTTTTAATTACACTTATATATATCATATATGTGGTGAGTTGATAAAAAAAGGGCAACATCGCTTCATGAAGGTGGTAGTCCACAAGTACACGAACGATGTTATCATCATTAAGTGAGTTAAATGGTAATAAAGAAAATGATTTAGTATATTTTAATAATGATAAATATTTGATGAATAGAATTATTATTTCATATATATATATAATATTTAAAAAATTTATCCTTATTACCATTCATGTAGAGTGTTAGTGAAAAATTAATCACATCGCTTCGCGAGGTGGTAACCTGCCATAAACATATGCGACATTATCATATCCCCTATGGAATTGAAAGTAATATATATATATATAATGAATCCATATGTATTATTATGTTATTGATATCATATATATACTTTATATCTATAATCATACCCAATCGTGAGAGGTGGTAATAGAAAAAATCAATGACATCAATTCGTGAGGCAGTAGACCTATTTACACATGAATTATGATTTTGTAACCCATTTGACATAATTAGGGATGTTTTTAGGTAATTAAATTAATATAAAAACATATTTATATATTTAATATACATAGGTTATTATATCACCATGTTTTAGTAAAAATTGAAGGAGGAAGAGGAATAAATAAAATAAAAATACTAATTGAAGAACTTCACCTCTTCTTCGGGTAACCTCTTTAGGATTGCACAAAAATCCTTACTAGGTTAGATTTATTCAAAAAATAATAATTTTATTATGATATAAGGGAATTTTATAAGTTACTTAGGCAGGTATTGATGGAAAAAATAGGTTTTTAAGGTGTGAAGAAGAGAGGATAGTGAGTGGCCTTTAATAAGTAGGGCGAGTGGGAAACATGAAATTGTTTAAAAGAAAAAGGTATACCCACATTTTAAACATTAAAAATGTCTAATAAAGGGAGTATTATAGAGAATTATACATTATAATGTATAAATATTTCAATAAAATATTTTTATACTTGTTTTTGGGTTATTTTAAACCTTATATTTTTAGTTTAACCCCCAATTAATCCATTTTTACCTTAACCATAGTAAAAAGTTTTTATTATTGTCAATATTAATATTGATAAAAATTAATTTTAGATTACTAGATAGTATAAATTATTATGATTAAAAAAATTAATCCATTTTTTTACACCATACGTAGAATTGTAAAAATTTAATTTAAAATTAATTCCAATGACACGACGAGAAAGCAGGTTTTCAAAGAGAAAATGATAAAAAAGTTTACAAGGACTCTATATCAAAATTAGATATAAAAAAATTATAATGACCAAAATTGGATAAGTATATATAAAATAAAACTAATTTTACTTTAGAAAAAATTTAAAATATAATTTATCTCGATATATAATTTTAACAAAAAGGTCTTTTTCAATTAAAATGAAGTATTTTTCACTATTCCTCAAAAAATGAAATGTTTAAGAAAAATCACAAAAATTTACCCAAATATTATTTTGATATGATTATTTGAAAAATGATTTTTATTTATTCAAATAAATTTTATAAAAATAGTAAAAATTAATTTTAAATTATGTGTGCGAAGCACAACTAAACTGTCTTTTAGAAAATATAGTTTTTTAAAAAATTGCATTTCTTTTCCTTTTAAATGATTCTTATTTGATTTATAATCTATAAATAACAATGATTTTTATAATTTATTTAGTACTATTTATACATACCAATTTAATGGCTAGGTTATAACTGAATACTATATTACTATTCATTTAGACTTGGGGTTATGTGTTTTGTACGCTATCAAAGAGATTAAATTTAAAGAAATATATTTTTTGAGTTCTTTAAGCTCAGTGTTGCGTGACATGAATGATATCAAAAATAATGTTTTTATTTTAAAATATAGTTCTATTACTAATTTTAACTATATATATATTGGTTTCTATTTTGAACATGTTTAACTAAATCTCCATAGGGGATCAAATTAAGATGAATTGACTATATTTTCTTTTCTTGATTAAGTTATTACCATTGTTTATTGTCCTTCTTGGGGGTTTCTTTACTTATTTTTAATCCCTGATATTTTTTAAAAATTTAATAGATATAATTTAACTAATATGAATTTTATGTTATTATGAAATTCATTAATTCTTCCCCAATAGATTGGCATATTAAGGGGGTTTACAAGAAAGGAAAAGTGTGATTTTTGTTGTTGGACTTTCTTATTTTTATTCTCCATGATCATATTTTATACACAATTATATATACCAAATCAGTGAATAAAATTTTACCCCAATAATTAAAATATATAATATGAGTACTTATTCTATAAAATTTAATTTTTAATTCTCTTTAAGTGAGAATTTTTATTTTTATATGGACTTTGTGAATGCATCATTCTTTGACTGGGTTAATAAGACATTGTTGATAACTAAGTGATAGAAAAGTTTTTAAAATCCCAAATTTTCATATCTTTTTCATAACTATAGTAAATATAGATATAATTATAGACATAATTTCATAATTTAGATGACTCTGGACCCCTAATTATTCTTTTTTTACTTCTTCTTTGTCAACTCCCCTACTTATCAATTTTCACATGTTTCTCCTATGTTATTGCATCTATTTCTTCTCTATTTCAATATTTTCATTTTTCTTTATCATTCCATCATAACTTTTTGTTGATGTTTTTTTCACATTATTTTTTATTTGTTATTTTATTATAATATATTCTCTATTTGGGGTTTTACCCAAATTACCATTGTTCTAGTTATAATTGAGTTTTTAAAATATAGTTTTTAAAAATATTAATGAACTTGATTTCAAATTTTAATCATTTTTGAGTAATATGATATGTTTCAAAGTAAAATATCAATAAAAAATAAAAAAACTAAAAATCTAAAAAATAAATTTCAATAAAAACTGAGGGTACTACACCAAATAATGAGGCTCTACAAAAAATCGGATCCATACCTCATCCCAGTATCCAGACTCCAAACTATCTTGCATGATCATGAAAAACTGAGGGTACTACACCATCTATACTGGTAAACAAGTGCGATTTTTCCCAGTCACCCAAGTGAAATGGTGGACCAAGAATGGTGTGAGTAAAAAACCCATAATTTTACCCAAAATTTGGTCCCATACATAAATTTAAATATAGTAAAATATTCATGTGATGTGATTAGGATAATAATTATATTGTTGGAAATAAATAAATCTATAATAAACTAACATTGATCCTCTTTTCAATGACCCCTATAGGCCATACCTTCTTTGTAAAAGAGACATATCCCCTAAATCCTTACAAATATATGAAATATATATGTATATATTATGTATTTAATCAGATATTTTATTTTTATTCATAATGGGATATATATTTTTATTTACTACGTTGGTAGTGTTGGTTGGAAAGATGATCAACACTCCACCTTGGATATAAGTAAAAGATACATTTCATGAGATGGAATATATGTGATTTAGATGATTTCATTCATATGATACATGAATTAAATGACACGTTGATACATTCATCATAAACATATGAATTAATTATTTCATAATTTAGGTGTTCACTTGAGGGATTTATAAATTATACTATCATTATATAGCGTATATGTGATTGTATCATGCTTAGCCAACACTCTTCAAGAACCATATATCTATTCATATTCCTTCCAATAATATTGATCTAGTAGAAAATCATTGTGATAATATGGAACCCATATGAATTTTGGATGATTATATGAAGATCATGGATACACCATTGAGGTTGGATGCTTTTTCCACTTTGTGATATTCATAAAATTTGTATGGAGATGAAGATGTAACATATGCTATTTGGTGTAAGGTATAAACATTTAAAGTATTTTATTCATATTAATTTGTATGAATATTTCATATAATCATTCATGGATATCTTTGGAAAAGGGTTTTTAATTAGTTCCACTTGATTTGTAAATGTTATTAGACTCTAACAAAACTCTTCAGTGTTTTCAAAGGTAACCATTTTTAGTTTTATGAAACTCAAGAGTAAATAAATAATAAAATCATAAAATAAATAATCATTTTTGTTCCTAGAAATTATATTTTAAAATGTATTACCCATACATAGCAATTCTACGTAATGGTAACATGGATATTATCTATATAAAGATAGCTTTTATAAATTTAATCAAGTCATTACACTTAAAACTATTAATTACATAAGGGTAAATGAGGTGATACCTATATTTGATAGGTCATGTAAAGGTAAATCATCACTTACCTTTACATAAATGGGTTCATGTTAGGGTCAATATGGATTCCCCTTATGCAAAAGACTTTTTTTTCAGGGTCATCTGGACTTAAACTTACGTGGAGTGGTCCATGAAAGAGTAATCTACTAGTTCACATCAAGGTATTAACCATTTAAAATGTAGTTTATTTTTCCTCATAATTTTATAATGGTCATACCCTTACATAATCTAGCTAATGTGAGTTTATACCCTTATGTAGTGAGGTAACTTGGAACTACAAAAAATGAAGATAGTTACTTATGTTTATGCAGCGCTGTGTAAATGTATAATATAACCTACCCTAATGTGAAGCATTCATGTAAGGATCTTAACATAAAATAGAATGAGATGTGTAAAGGTAATCTAAATATAACCTTTATGAATAATATTAATTTTATGTTTATGTAAAGGTAAGGACTGACTTACCTTTACACAAGGACTCTCGAATCAGATTACCCTTACACAACCTATCTGTGTAAGGTTTTAGAGACCTTAACTTTACGTAGTAATAGGGTCCTACAAAAGGTTAAACCAAAAAATTATTGACATTTTTTTAATGTTAAAAATTATTTTAATGGTTTATAAAATTTTTATAAATCATTATAAAAGGTATTTTGGTATATCAAAATTTATAAAAGGTTTATAAATTAATTAATTATAATTTTTATAATAAATTAACAATTTATGAAATAATGTATTCTTAAATATTAATTTATATGATTTACGAAATTTATTTTACAAATTATATGGTATGTCTTATGATATAAAAATAAAACTGTTTATTTAGGAGGCATAAAAAATAATTTATAAAGGTTTATAAATTATAAAATAAGTCAAAAATAAAAAATGCTTATATTTAAATTATGAATTATTCAAAATTAATTATATAAAATTTTTCAAAATAAAAGGGGGTCTGTTGGTATTTTATGTAATCCACATAAAAATATATTGATGATTGATATGATCATGGTTTAGATAATTTTTAAGTATATGATGTTTATTTTATGTAAAATTATTTCCTAATAGAAGTTTCACTATATAATTTTTATAATTTATATAGTATCATAAAATGAAAATGAAAATTACATATAATGATTAATATTAAGGTGTTTATATTTTAATGAATATAAAATGTTTATGTTTATCAACTTCCATAATGTTAAAGATAAAATTATAAAATGTTTATAATTAGATTTTATTTAGGAATTGTTCATAAATTTATATCTCATGTTCATTTATTTTAGGATTGTTCCCTTTTAAATTCATGTTTAGTAAATTGTTTAAAAAATGTGAATATTGTGTATGATTTAGTCTAATTTTTAAACTACTTCTAGATAGATCCTTTCATTACATGATAGTATTGACTCTTTAATAAATTTAGCTTTTCGACTACCTTGACCTAAATTTTTAATTGATTTTTTGAAATTGAATTTAGTTTCTAAATATAGATTTTGGATATTATGTGTTAGAATTATAATTAATTGGATTATCTCTTGAGAAATTATCATCTGGTAAAGTGACTAGGGGTTGGAATATCAACTTACTTGGATGCTTAACCCTTATCAAGAATGGTGAATGGGGTTGTCTATTTTACTCTCATGGATTTATCATGTGGATATTTTATATCTAATATAACTCTATGCCTTTACATGAAGTTCTCATGTATCCTATGCATGTGATATATCTGGATATTTATGAATATGTGTGGCTTCTATTTTTTTGTGAGCAACAAAAACAAGTGCATTGTGTAAAGGGTTATATAATAATATGGTTTCAACATTTTGTTTTGGTTGAGGGAATCAGATTCAAATTTAAATTACTAGAATCATCCATACATAAAAAATCACATGAGTTAATATAGTGATATTAAAATCCCTTTCCAATAATAAGTGTGTGAATCCAACCAAAGTGAAACTTTTCAAGACCTCTATCATCTAAATAGGTAGTTTTGTTCCATAACCAAGTTCCCCTATCTTATCTTGTGTAATAAAAGACAGTAAAAAAGTGAATATATATTGTATTGTCTGGAATTTTCATGCTAACGCTAGGTGATAATAGATTTCACTTAGTAAGGTTGTTTTTTGCATTTTATTTAGCTAACACTTATATAGTAATTCCATATGATGGATTGTACAAATGTTTGTCTACTCTTCTATTATAGAATCAAATATGATATTATTAGGATGATTCCCTACATATATAATTAACTGTTGATATGACTGTTAAAGTGCGATCATTTCATTAGTGAAATATAGATCTAGGACCACTAATAAATATAATGGATTTTAAAATGAGTCATCATTTTTGTGGGATCCAATTTAATAAAATAATTTATTAATTGGTTATTAATAAATGATAGTAATATGATAAAATATTCTTATATATATAAATATCATCATCATCATCATGTGAAATTTTTTTATTAATCTTTGAAAGGATAATGTTAATGTAAGCTACTCCATATATTACTAACTTAAGAAAAGTTACTAATAAAGATTTGTGACCTAAGAAAATTTTTTAAAGAAATTTTTATTTATAGAACAATTCCTTCTTCAGAAACCAAATGTTGAAATTTATCAACAAGTGAATTTTAAGATTATAGAATCAAAGAGTAATTTATTAATGGTTTCAATGAAGATATATAAAATATACCTTGTCATGGTTAAAGAATTTATCTTATTTCCATCTATCTAAATATTATACCAATATGATGTAATTCATGAAACATTTACAAGATATTCTCAAAGCATTGAGAATAGATTAACATAGATAATTATATCTAGATTCTGGAACTATATGAAAAATACAGGTGAAAAATATTTCAATCCGGGAGAAGAAAAGTTAATTGAAAAGATAAAAAAAATTCTTAAATAATCCAATCAATATCATTAAACATAGTGTTTTTAAGATGGAGGAATAATAATTCCAAATCATGGGATTTTATAGAATACCATATGGAGTTTTTGAAACTCTGTGGAATTTATGTGTCAGGTATAAATGTAAAAAAAATTAATTCTTTGATTTTGAAATCTATCTGATAGAGATTATATATTTGAAAAAAAATATTCAGGAATTCAAAATAAATGTAACAATTGAAAAATATTATAGTTTATATTCCTAATACGTAGTAAATAGTTACAACATCAAGGATTTGAATGTAAATGATTTTATCAATCTCAAATGAATATATATAAAAGATGTGTATCTTCATCTAATTTAACATATGTGATAAGAGAAGATGTCTGATAAAAAAAAATTTATTATAAACATGAGTTGATTAAGTTTATATACATTTATTTATGATTCATGAATTTATATAACATTTTTTGAGATGAATATTTCTATAAAGAAATTAATCATGATAAAATGTTTATCAAAATATTTTTTGAAATATGTGGGAGTGTGTTCCTTCCACCCATCAGTGGTGTATTTTAATAAAAACTTATTTTCAATTAAAAATTTCCAAACACATAAAATACCATATATTTTTAAACAATAGATTATTTATTAAATATTCCTATTAAAAGGAAATAAATTTTATTTCCTAAAAAAAGGGTTTGTGTTTTTTAGAATGATATTATGAAAATAATAGAGTATTTAAGAGGCTAGAATTATAATTTTTGGACATAGAGATGTTTAAAATTAACAAATAGAGGATACATAAAATCTAAAGTTAAAGTGTTTTTTACAAAACATCAAAAAAATTAGGATATATGATGATAAAGAATAATTAAAATTGTTACATTCAGTTTCTATTTAGTAAGTGGATATCACTATTATACCGATCTAAGATTAAAGTGTTTTTCACTAAAATGAATTTAGGATAATTGATAAATAATAATGTAAGTACTATCATTATTTAAAGGAAAAAATCAGGGAATAGGGTACATGGGATGATGATGATGAACTAGAAACAATATAAGTTAACATTATAACATTTGATTTTTTGAATTTAATATGTTTGAATATGTTCAAATATTGAATAGTTTGGAATATGATTTCTATATCTCATCATTATTCAAACTAGATTTATTTATTGATGTTTCTTACTAAAATGTTCAGTGTGAGGATTTTATAAAATGGTAAAACATATTTTTGACATAGAATACATATTTCATAATGTGTTCACAAAACCCATAAAGTATAAAAAATATAACGATGATTTGGAAGTTTATCATATACAATATTATAAAAGGGATCTTATATTGATTTTATTAAATAGTATTAATGATTTTAAGAACATTATAACATATAATATTATATTCTACCTCTATTTTATCATTCATTCATGTTTCCTACATAAAGGTATATATAGATAAACATTTCATGAAGTGCAATGATAATTGACCCCTCAAGGTTTGACTTTAAGTTTATCCCTAACTAATTTTATTCATGGATTATTAAAGGTGATGATTGTAAGAACTCATATCTTCATTTCAGGTATGTTTTCCTTTTCTGGTCATTTTTGAGAAAAAGAGGAAAATTTGGAAATTTTCAAAGTACGCGTCGTGTACTTTATAAGTACACACCATGTACTTCGGTGTCATGTCAGGCCGTGTGCTGGCCATGTCTGGGCCACACACACGGTGTGTAGGGGTGATGTGGAGGCCACTTAAAGTGGATTAAGAAAATCCCAAGTACACGCCGTGTACCCTAGAAGTAAATGCCATATACTTTCTTTTTTTTCATTAAATGTACCGGGGTCGCGCCTAACCGAAAGAATAGTCTTATTCTCCAGGTTCTTTGACCGAGAGTGACCCGTACGGTCGAGAACATCATCCTAGCCCCCGAGCCTCCGTCTGTTTGCCGAATCGACCATCTTCAATTGCGTTGGAACCGCATCGGTGAACCCTTCCCTCTTCTTGAGTTTCATTCCATGATTTTCCCTCTTTCTCAAGATATCATGGGTTGAAAGTTTTGTGCATTTTCATAGATCTACGACATTATAAGGAGAATCAAGCCTCGTGGTCAAAGTATATTGATCTCCTAAAATCAAGGTAGGTGGGTTGTGCCTTACCTTTAGACGTCTTTGAATTTTATGTGCAAATTCCAACAATACCCGTGAACGGGGTATTGCGTGTTTACCGTTTTTCCCCTGTTGTTTTCATGCCTTGCTTGTATGATTTTATAGAGGTAATTTGATCATGTTTGATGATAATTGTTGTGCTTGGATGTTTTTCCATGCCTTTTGACCGTAGGATGGAGTGATATTCTTGACATGCTTGTTATGTAGTAGATTGGTTATCCAGGTAGCTCGATAGGTGTACTTTGGCCTTATAGCATTATTATGAACTGACTGGGGAGGAACCGTGAGAACCTGGTGCTATAGACTATACGGGATAGATCGAGTGAGCTTGCCAGAGAGTCTTGGATATTATAGACTATAAGGGATAGATTGAGTGATCTTCCTAGAGAGTCTTGGATATTATAGACTATAAGGGATAGATTGAGTAATATTCCAATAGAGTCGTGGACATTATAGACTAGAGGGGATAGATAGAGTGAGCTTCCTAGAGAGTCTGGGATATTATAGACTACAGGAGGGTAGATCGAGTGAGC
Organism: Viscum album; assembly: GCA_963277665.1. NCBI lineage: Eukaryota > Viridiplantae > Streptophyta > Magnoliopsida > Santalales > Viscaceae > Viscum > Viscum album. The sequence continues at coordinate 818,367,863 of OY728134.1, forward strand.
TTCCTCGGAGAGTCTTTACTTTGTTTTAATTTCTTTAAAACCTTTCCAAGCTAGAGAAGGAATTGACTGAGTGAGCTTCCTTAGAGAGTCTGTGATAGACCTGAGAATATAGGAGGATTGACCGAGTGAGCTCCTCAGATAGTTTCTAGAACTTGAGGCTATAAGAGGGTTAGAACGCGTGATCTTCCTCAGAGAGTCCCTGACTACCCTATACTATAAGGGGAATTGATCGAGTGAGCTTCCCCAGAGAGTCTTATAATTTCATATGACAAAACCAGAGGGGTTAGGCTGAGTTCACTGCCCATAGGGTTGTTGGTACTTCTTGGATAGGACCGGAGGGGTTGGCTACGAGTACTTCCCAGAGGTGTTCCTTTTGGGGTTAGTTGTTTGCTTCACTGCTGCTTGTTGGTTTGTGGATTGATCACTATTGTATATCATCCTATTTATTGGTTTCTATTTACTGATTACTGTACTATTACCTGCCATATACTCACTGACTATTAGGCATAGATCTTAGGGTGGTTGCCTACTCGGATTTAGTCTCACACCCTGTTTGGGCCATGATTTTACGCCCAAACAAACTATGTTGTTGCAGGTATAGACAATGGAAAGTGCCCTTCGACTTCTGGCACTTGATTACTTTGGATCAGGAGAGCATGGAACCAAGCTTAGGCTTGCGATGCTGAGGAGCTATTTATCTTTTCTATTGTAATTGTTTTGGTACTGTTTGTATTTCTAGCATTGTGACATGTTTGTCTATTTTCCTATATATGTATCATGCATCATTTTATATATACATATGTTCTCCAGGGGTTATTTTATTAGTCTTTCATTGTTTACATGTGAATTGTTGTTGGATATTTTCTTCTTCTTTTTCATGTTTTTTTACTTCCACTATGTACTCTGCCATTCAGGGCTTAATTTCCCCACTATCACACTCAAGGCCCTCGCTGCTAGTCAGAAGCCTATGGCGTTTAGGGAAATTCCCTTGAGGCCATGTGACCAACCGAGTATGGGGCACCTCTGGATGGCTTCCGGAACCGGCACATAACAAAGTGGTATTAGAGGAATTCTTTCCTCTTATTTTACTGTTTGGAATCTTTAGCCAGGGATAGGATGAATTCAGTACTTGGTAATAAGATGTGCCCGGGAGTAGCTAACCCGTGTACAGGGAAAAGCCAATCTATGAAATTTATTGCAGTTTTCTGGTTTTTATATTTTATGGTTGATATGATTTCACCTAGAGTGATTCACATGCCTTGTGTTGTTATTGTTGTGCTAGTGCGGTTCTATTTCTGTCGTAACCTGATGAGATGAGGGTATGCCATCTCATGCATCATATAGGCACTTGTTAAAAATCACATTTCATGCATTATTTCCATGCCATCTAGGGTGAATTAGCGATTGCATGTTGTTTTGATATATTTTTTATAGATTATGTATGTTGTTGTGATAGATGCTTTGATAGAATCCATGTAGTTTGATAGAGAAATTGTTTGTATTGTTACTTGCATAAATGAATGCCAAATTTTGGTTCTTGAGGTGTTATGGGCCCTCGTGAATCGGAACTTGGTGGATCATTGACTTGTTTCCCTTGTATATGATATGTATGAGATGCCAAGCTTTGATTTGTGGAGAGTATGGTCCCTCACAGATCGGAATTTGGAACCTTCATGCTTTTTTTAGTGTTTTCTGGGCTTCAGTGCAGTTTCTGAGCTACTGCTCGGAAAAACCCAGAATACACGACATGTACTTTAGGACTACACGCTGTGTAGTTTTTAAACCGTGTCATGGACTGTGTGAGCAGAAACACGGGGTTGTGAAAAGCCTTCAGAAACACGCCGTGTACGGTCGGTACACGTCGTGTAGTAATGAGTAGTGTACCCAGCCGTGTCACTAACAAACGGGTCGGGGAAACTCGTATAGTACATGTTGTGTTTGGTATGAACACGCCTTGTAACATTTTCCGAGGTACCCTGCCATGGCAAGAACAATATGGGTCGGTGTTATCCTCTCCAATACACACCGTGTTTGTTCGGAACATACTGTGTAAGGGTCGACCATGTAGCTGACCGTGTAAGTAACAACACAGGTCACCGAAACCTTGTCTAGTACACGCCATGTCCTTAGTGAACACGCCATGTAGTCTAAGGTTAAGAGGACTATGTGATTTAGTCGTGTAAGGAGACTCAGGCAGGGGAATGGAGTGCAGGTACACGCTGTGTTTGGGGACAACACAACATGTAGTCTGAGGTGTTACACCAACAGAGATGGAATAAGTACACTCCCATATGTATGGCATTAAGGAACACACCGTGTAGTTTTTATACACGTCGTGTAGTCATTTTTAGTAAACTTGAGTGTTTCTTTCTCATGTTCCCATTTTATACGCTTGTGTTCTCTGTCCTTGATAATCTTGATCTAAGGTATGCTTTTAATCTTTCAGAGTTATCCCTCCGAGACGTCCTTTGGTTGTACGTCAGCTGCCAGATAGTGATCAGATACCGAATATGGCCGATCAGGGACCCCCTATAGAACCTCCTGCTATGCCAGGCTTGGCACCAGTAGTTATACCCGTTGTAGGCACTGATGCACAGTTCAGGTAGGGCTTCATGAGGATGATGCAGACCTTTCTGGGAGCGTTGCCTCATGCCCCATCGATGGCTGAGTTGACGCGGGTTTTCCAGCAGCAACACCCTCCTATTTTCTCATGGGATGGAGGACCCAAGGCTGCAGAGTCATGGTTAGAGGCCACACTGACGATCGTCGAGCACCTGGAGATACCTCCAGATAAAAGGGTAAAGCTTGCTACCTATATGCTCTGAGACACCGCCAAGAGGTAGTGGGAGGTGATCTCACAGTCAAGGTGCCAACAGAGTATGACTTGGGATGAGTTTCGGCGCATCTTCTACGATTACTTTTATCCGGAGACCTTGAGGGCTGAATGAGCCTGGGTGTTTATGAGTCTCGAGTAGGATACTCTTTCTGTTATGGAGTACTCATCTCGTTTTACAGAGCTGCAGCACTTCACGCTTATTCCAGCAGGTGATGATTTTTCCTTTCTAGTAAGTTTGAGGATAGTCTCATGCAGGAGATTTGTTCCCAGTTGAATATCTTCAGGTTGACTTCAATATCATCTATCGTCAACTAGGCACTGATCACTGAGCGCAATCTGAGAGATTCTGGAGCAGTGAGCCAGGGCAATTCAACCTCCAGAGCTAGTGTTCCTCCTTCTGACAGTAGGAAACGACTCAGGGAGATGTCTCGAGGAGATCAGATTCAGAGGAGTGCATCTTTTGGTAGCCAGGTAGTATGATACCAGTGCGGGAGGATCGAGAATACTAGGCCTCAGTGCCAGAGATACCCGATGGAGTGTTAATCTTGCAGCAAGATGGGTCATCTTCAGCATTTTTGTCGGATCTTCTCACCTACAGCTGGTGGTAGGGGTTCTTCTATGACCCCTCATAAAGGAGATGTATCGCCAGTGTCTCACCGGTCTAGTAATTGGAGTTCTTTCGACCGTTCGGGCTGAGGTGGAGGTCGCGGCCATGGTGGTCAGTCACCAGGTTACCAACGACAATAGAGTGGATCAGCTCAGAGTGGTCAGCCAGGGGCGCAGGGCCGCAGTTCAGGCTAGACATTCGCTATGGAGCAGACCCATCAGGAGCAAGATCATAGCCCTTCTATCGTTTGAGGTACGATCTTAGTAGACTTAGTTTTATCTTCATCCCTTTTCAATACCGGTGCTTCGCATAGCTTTATTTCTGTTGCTATTGTGGAGAGACTTGGGCTTTGTATCATTTCGTCTGCTGACATGTTGACTCTTGATACACCATTGGGAATGAGGAATCTAGCATATGTTAGTGCAGAGAGTTCCCTCTTGAGGTTGAAGGGTGTAACTTCTTATGGGACCTCTATGTCATAGAGATGATAGTCTATGATGTCATTCTCGGTATAGACTGGTTAGTTCCCTTCCGGGCAGTTGTCGATTTCTATCATCGCAGGGTGAGTTTTGTATCACCAGAGGGCAGATCTTTTCTTTATAAAGGCGAGTGGGATGTCCAGGTGAGTAGATCTGGACCAGAGCATCATGGGCTAGGAGAAGTTACAACCTATATTTCCAGTCTTTATCTAGATTACCAGGGGACTTCAAAGTTAGAATTTCCTCCAATGGTGGATCGTTTCAGGGATGTATTTCCAGAGGACCTTTCAGATTTTCCTCTGGAGCGTGAGGTAGACCTTTCTATTGAGCTTATTCCAGGAGCGTCACCAATGTCCATTACTCCTTATAGGATGGCTACACCTGAGTTGTAGGAGCTCAAGAAGTAGTTGCAGGCAAAGGGTTTCATCCGACCTAGAACTTCTCATTGGAGTTCATCTGTCCTATTTGCGAAGAAGGCAAACAGAACCCTTAGGCTTTGTGTGGATTATCGGAAACTGAACTAGTTGATGGTCAAAAACTGATATCCCTTGCTGAGGATCAATGACCTCTTTAATTAGATTCAAGGAGCCCGAGTGTTCTTGAAGATTGATTTGAGGTCCAGTTATCATGAGTTGCGCGTTAGACCATCAGATAAACCTCTTATAGCCTTTAAGAGAAGGTATGGTCTATACGAGTATACAGTCATGCCATTCGGTCTCACGAATGCACCATCAGTTTTTATGGAAATGATGAACTGAGTGTTCCATCCATACTTGTATTCCTTCGTGGTGGTTTTCGTGGACGACATCTTGGTGTACTCTCACACTCGACATGACCATGCTACCCATCTTGAGATCGTTCTGAGTAAAATGAGAGAGCATTAGTTATATGCTAAACTCTTGAAATTACACTTTTGGATGGATCAGATTCACTTCTTGGGTCACGTTATCTCAGAGACAATAGTATCAGTAGACCCAAAGAAAGTGAGAGTTATAGTTTTCTGGTTACAACTGAAGAATGTCTTTGAGGTGAGAAGTTTTTCTAGGGCTAGCTAGATACTACATTCATTTCATACAGGACTTTTCACGACTTGCAGCACCACTGAAAGGTCTGACCAAGAAAGGGACGAAGTTCTTATGGTCAGATTTTTGTGAGACAACCTTTCTGAAGCTGAAAGGGAGGTTGACGTCAGCACCGATACTAGTCTTGCCAGAGCCGGGTAAGAGCTATAATGTTTAATGTGATGCCTCAGGTATTGGGCTAGGATCTGTGCTTATGCATGGAGATGGGGTCGTTTCTTACAGGTCTCGGCAATTGAGGCCACGCGAGAGGAACTACTCGAAGCACGATCTGGAGTTGGCAACTGTTGTTCATGCCTTAAGTTGTTGGATACATTACCTTCTTTGAGAGCACTTTGTGGCTTTCACCAACCAAAAGAGTCTCAAGTACATCTTCACATAGTTTGATCTGAATATGAGACAGCGTAGGTGGGTCGAGTATCTTCAGTCCTTTGACTTTGAGATTGCCTATACGCCGGGAAAGGGCAACGGAGTGGCTGATGCGTTGAGAAGGAGAACTCAGATTCTGGTAGTTCAGGAGGCCAGCAGTGAGTGGAAGCTTATGAATCTGTTCTATGAGATGCACTGTGTGGTTCACAATAGACAGGGACAGACTTTTATATCTTCTGTAGTTGTTACCTCTACCCTTCTCGATCGTGTACGGATTAGGTAGCTATCAGACTCAGAAGACCTATTCATGCAAAAGAGTGTGTCAAGAGAGGACCCTCTTCCTGGATGGACAGTGGGCGAGGACGAGATCTTTCATTTCCAGGGATGCATATGGGTTCCAGTAGACATACTTGAGGAGATGATACAGGATTTCCATTCTTCAGTTTGGGCAGTTCATCCTGGCTTCACCAAGATGAATCGTGATCTACACCACCAGTACTGGTGTCCAGGTATGAAGATAGATGTCGTTGGGTTCGTCATGATGTTTTCTACTTTTTAGCAGGTGGAAGTGTAGCATTAGAGACCAGCGGGGCTTTTACAGTAGTTACCCATCCCTGAGTGGAAGTGGAACGATGTCGTGATGGACTTTGTGATCGGATTACCGAGGTCACCTCAAGGGAGTGATTCTGTTTGGGTTGTCGTCGACAGGCTTACGAAGGTTGCTCACTTCTTTCCAATCATGGAGACCTTCAGTGTTGATGAGTTTGGGTGGTTGTACATCCAAGATATTTTAAGTTTTCATGAAGTTCCACACTCCATTTTTTGATACAGGGATGCGCGTTTTAATTCTCAGTTCTGGAAGGGGCTTCAGAAGGCTTTGGGTACACAGGTACTTTTGAGTAAAACATATCATCCCCAGACAGATGTCCATTCCAAGCATACGATTTAGGTGCTAGAGGATATCCTCTGACCTTTCATTCTAAACTTTGGAGGTTCTTGGGAGAAGCATATTCCTCTTGTGGAGTTTTCCTATAACAACAGTTTCCAGGAGACTATTCAGATGTCACCTTACGAGGCTTTGTATGGTAGGTCATACCGATCACCTTTGTGCTAGCTGGAGGCAGGAGAGGTAGATTTGGTGGGACCTCATCTTGTTCCGGAGACCTTAGATCAGATAGAGTTGATTCAGAAGAGAATGTCTATAACACAGTCTCTACAGAAGTCTTATGCTGATCAGTGGAGACGACCTCTGTAGTTCAAGGTCAGGGATCAGGTTTTCCAGCATATCGCACCGAGGTTGGTACACAAGAGGATTTGGAGACAAGGTAATCTTTCACCATGGTATGTCGGGCCATTTGAGGTGTGGGAGAGATTTCGGCCGGTTGCCTATCGATTGTAGTATCCTCATAGGTACTGGGCTATGTACGACATCTTCTATATTTCTCAGCTTCGACGTTACTTTTCAGACCCATTTCATGTCTTTCAACCCGAGGAGGTTGATCTAGAAGCAGATGCGTTGTTTAAGGATCATCCTATCTGTATTGTCGATCATAGTAAAAAGGTTCTCCATGGCCGGTCTGTTCCTCTGGTATGGGTGCTATGGCAGCACGGGCGAGTACAAGACGAGACCTAGGAGAGGTAGTCCGATGTACGATCACAGTGGCCGGAGCTGTTCGGGGTTTCTTCTTCTGCGCCTTGCTAGGGAAATTTGGGGACAAATTTCTTTAAGGGGGGAAGTTTGAAAGAACGCAGATCTTTGTTTCAGGTATGTTTTTCCTTTTTTGGTCGTTTTTGAGAAAAAGAGGAAAATCTGGAAATTTTCAAAGTACACGTCGTGTACTTTATAAGTACACGACGTTTACTTCGGTGTCATGCCAGGCCGTGTTTTGTCCATGTCCGGGCCACGCACATGGTGTGTAGGGGCAATGTGGAGGCCTCTTAAAGCAGAGTACGGAAAGGCCAAGTACACGCCGTGTACCCTAGAAGTACACGCCGTGTACTTTTTTTTTCATGTAACGGACCAGGGTCGCGCCTAATCGATAAAATAGTATTCTTCTCCAAGTTCTTCGACCGAGAGTGACCTGTACGGCCACGAACATCCTCCGAGCCCCTGAGCCTCCGTCTTTTTATCGAATCGACCACCGTCGATTGCGTTGGAACCACAGCGGTGAGCCCTTCCTTCTTCTTGAGTTTCATTCCATGATTTTCCCTCATTCTCAAGATATCATGGGTTGAATGTTTTTTGAATTTTCATAGATCTATGACGTTATTAGTAGAATCAATCCTCTTGGTCAAATTATATAGATCTCCTAGCTTCAAGGTAGGTTTTTTGTGCCTTACCTTTCGAAGTCTTTGAGTTTTATGTGCAAATTCAACCAATACCCATGAACGGGGTATTGCGTGTTTACCGTTTTGGCCCTGTTTTTTTTTTCCTGACTTGATTGTATGCTTGTGTAGAGGTAATTTGATCATGTTTGATGATAATTGATGTGCTTGGATGTTTTTTCATGCCTTGTTCTGTTTACGACCTTTGGGTCTGTTAGCCTTTGGCCGTTATGCTTGTTTCCATGCCTTATGACCGTAGGATGGAGTGATATTCTTGACATGCTTGTTATGTTGTAGACCAGTTAGCCAAGTAGATCTATAGGTGTACTTCAGCCTTATAGAATTATTATGCACTGACTGGCATGGGACCGTGAGAACCCGGTGCTATAGACTATACGTGATAGACTGAGTGAGCATCCTAGAGAGTCTTGGATATTATAGACTATAAGGGATATACTGAGTGAGCTTACCAGAGAGTCTTGGATATTATATACTATAAGGGATAGACTAAGTGAGTGTCCCAGAGATTCTTGGACATTATAGAAGAGAAAGGATAGACCGAGTGAGCTTTCCAGAGAGTCTTGGATATTTTAGACTACTGGAGGGTAGACTGAGTGATCTTCCTCAGAGAGTCTTTACTTTGTTTGAATTTCTTTAAAACCATTCCAGGATAGAGAAGGAATTGACTGAGTGAGCTTCCTTAGAGAGTCTATGATAGACCTGAGACTATAGGAGGATTGACTGAGTGAGCTCCTCCGAGAGTTTATAGACCTTGGGGCTATAAGATGGTTAGACCGCGTGATCTTCCTTAGAGAGTCCCTGACTACCCTAGACTATAAGGGGAATTGACCGAGTGAGCTTCCCCAGAGAGTCTTATAATTTCGTACGACCAAACTAGAAGGGTTAGGCTGAGTGCACTACCCAAAGGGTTGTTTTTACTTCTTGGATAGGACCAGAGGGGTTGGCTTTGAGTACTTCCCAGAGGGGTTCCTTTTGTGGTTAGCTGTTTTCATCACTGCTGCTTATTGATTTTTGGATTGATCACTATTGTATATCATCCTATTTACTGGTTTTTATTTAGTGCTTACTGTACTAGTACCTTCTATATACTCACTGACTATTAGGAACAGATCTTCGGGTGGTTGCCTACTTGGATTTAGTCTCGCACCCTGTTTGGGCCATGCTTTTGGGCCCAAACAGACTATGTTGTTGTAGGTATAGACAAGGGAAATTTCCCTTCAACTACTGGCACTTCATTACATTGGAGCAGGAGAGCATGGGACCAAGCTTAGGCTTGGGATGATGAGGAGCTGTTTATCTTTTCTTTTGTACTTGTTTTGTTACTGCTTGTATTTCCAGCATTGTGATCTATTTGGCTATTTTCCTAGATATTTATCATGCATCATTTCATATATACATATGTGCTCTGGTGGTTATTATTTTAGTCGTCCGCTTTTTACTTGTGCATTGTTGTTGGATATTTTCTGCTTCCACTATTGCATTATTTTGTTACTTTTGTTGTGTACCCTGCCAATGAGGGCATAGTTTCCCCACTATCACACACAAGGCCCTCACTGCTAATCAGTAGCCTCTGGAATTGGGGGAAATGTGCTTGAGGCCATGTGACTAACCGATTATGGGGCGCCTCTGGGTGGCTTCCGGAACTGGGATGTTACAATAGTGAAATGTTAAGGTTGTAATCAGTATAATTTTTTTATAGAGATACAAATTATGCTCATGAAGAACAAAATAAAGAGTATATTTCATTATGTATGAAGGATGGCCCACTAAGTGTACCACATGAAGTTCCATACTAATGTATTTGGTATAATTACGAGTGAATGGATTATATCTAGTTCCCTAATTACTATGTTTTGTGAGATACCTATCATTATAACCTTAATATTCTGATACCCTACTTATGTAAGTATATATATTGGTTTAGCTAATATGGGCCTGGTTGGTTACATTTTTTATCATCTTGTAAGTTTGAGCTTAAGCAATATGGGATTTTTCCTCTTGTGAGATGAGTATAACCTCAAGGACCTCGATTGAGATAAAATATGGGAGTGTGTAGCCACACATATGTATTATATATAATTCCAGATAAAGGTAAAGAAATATTATTTTCCATAAGGATGAATGGCATGTGAGGTATTCATTGATCAGTTCATTCTATACTTAGAGAGTCAAGAAAATATGAGTTTGATAGTTTCAATTGACATGCTCTATATCCCATGGTCACTCGATGTGTTAGAAAAATTCAAAGTATGAAAATACACATTTTCATATGATGAAGACTGGTAGACGTAGATATAAAGATACGTGTGTTTGATGAAGATCATTTCAGTTCCCTTTATAGCTTTTGAAATGTTGAATCTTTTATAAAGACTACTATTTTCTTAAAAATAGGGATAAATAAATTCATATTTTTTCCAAATCTATAAATACCCTTGGTGTTACACGAACTGGTTGACTGAATGGGGATTTAGTTTAACTCTTAGAATGACTCAAAATGTATTTTAGAGTTATTCCAAAAGTGTTTTAGATGGGTGTTCACAATGAATTTCATATTATATGATACAAGGAAAAGTTAATTATTGTTTTCCAAAAGTTTTGTGTAGTATATCCAAAAGGAGTTTTGGATATGGTTTCACAAGTTAGTATGCATGATACAATATATGGTGAAATGAAACAAAGTCTTATAGTATTTATTGAAAGTGAGAGATTGAAATAGATATAGCCCCAATGCCTTAAATATATGATATATATATATATATATATTATGGACTGCATGATATTTTTAATTTTCGTGCATAATTGGATATATATATATATATATAATACCGCCTGTGTTGGTATTATTGGATGGATTGCTGATAAATCCTCTACCTTGGATATCGTTAAAATATATGTTTCATAAGATGAAATTTATGGGAGATAAATGTATTCATGAATGTGATGCCGGAATTATATAAAGAATTAATGCATGCATTATAAATTCATGAATTATTTATTTCACTACCAAGTAGTGTCCTTGAGGTATTTATAAATCAAAATTCCATATAATGGTGTATATGGGATTTCCCAAAGCTTTGACAAAACTCCTCAATACCTGTATCTCTCTTCATCTTCCAATATTTTCATATTGAGGTACTATCATACTATAGAGATTGTAACGACCCGAAATTTTGAATAAATCTTGTTTCCTAATTTTATGTGTTATTTTATTCATTTTTATACTCAACAAAAATGTTTCATTTGATAACATGATTATAATTAAAATGATACCGTTGGGTTTAGACGGTTATATGACCATTGGTCAATATGACCGATAGAAACTAAACGATTTGATTATTGTCTCTAAATACAAGTAATCTTGGTTAATTATTATAGAAAGAAGATTTGATGGCCTCACCCAGTAGTCTTGGACCGATCGAAGCCCATCTAACAGAACTTGGGAATGAGGTAGCACCAACAGGCTTTGCTCTAGACCAAGCCCAAGCCGAACTTCATCATGTGAAGCTAGAACGGAATCGCCTTTGCGAGAAGTTCAAACTGATAGAAATTACTACTCGTGCGATGTTAGCCGAGCCTCCCTCAGATTCTATCACCTTAGCACACCTTACACTTAGGTCCTATGCTGGTGTGATAAGGGGCTATGTAAGGAGACTGTAACTGCCTTGTGTAATCTTTTGTTTTAAATAAAAATTGGGATTTATTCTTATGATGAAGTTTATGAATTTTTAAATGACCGGATAAATATAGTATGCATATTTTTGATAAATTTTAGAAAAATGATATTTTAAAAAATTTTATGTAAACCTTAAATAATTAAAAATGTGTAATGATTTTCAAAAAATGGTCTTCTACAATTATGTTCAGTACGAAATTTAGAGTCTAATAAGATCAACTTGATTTTTGATGAATAGTAAATTATGAATAGTTATTTTATGATTAGGATTAGTAATGTGTCCAAATGGATTAGTAATCTCACTTAAAGAAAGTATTAATATAATCTAGGCACCTTGATTAAGTAATGTGATTCAATAAAATGGTTAAATAATGGTTTCATAAATTATTATTCACGTATTAGTTTTTTCAAGTGAATAGTGTTTTTTAATTAAAAATTAAATTTAAAATTTTTAAAATTTTTTTTTATAAAATGGATTTCATTTTTGAACTCAGAGCACCGATATTATGTTATGGAAAGTTTTGGGGTTTTTTTCTGAAAAATGAATTTTCAGTGAATAGTGTATTTATTTAAAAAATAAATTAAAAATATTTAGAAAATTGTTTTTATAAAATGGAGTTCATTTTTGAAATCAGAGCATTGATATTTGGTTAAGGTGAAATTTTGGGATTATTCTGAGAAAGTTGAATTTTCGATGAATAGTGAAAATACAGTTTTTATGTTACGGGTGTTTAATGAAATCATTAAATGATGTATTAAGTTTGTAATCAATATGTTCGACTTATGAATAGTAAGATAAGGTATGAGGTGTCCCAAGTGGCCAATACCATGGGAAAATACCATGGGCAAGCCCATGGTTTTTCCAAAACCACTAATGAGGTGTCCCTTGGCCATTAATGTCTTGTCCCCTAACTTTCCCTATTAATACCAAGCCATCCTCTCATACATTCGACTCCCCACTCTCCCCCAACGAAGTTCTGGTCTCATTACCTCCCAAGGAGTCCTCCCAAGGTGCCCCCAAGCCGTCAAGGTCACAACCTTTGAGTTTTAAGAGTTACGTTTTAAGGTAAGGGATCCGATCTCTCTCTTTCTTTTCAAGAAATCTCTTTTATGTCATTTCTTTTATGATCCATGTTCTTATGTTATAGGATTTTCTTTTATACTCCTCTTACTTCCCTTTTCATGTTCATATAATGAGAGATCCCCTTTTTACTCTCATTATTTCGTTTTATGATGTTTTAAGTGGCGCCGTTAGGCTGCCGAAATTTTTGTAACGGATTCTTTCTCCCTTTTCATTTTTCAAGATCTATTTTCATGTAAAGTATTTCAAGTTCCTTTTTATTAAGTTGGGTTATGGTATCTAAATTTATCATACTGATCTTTTATGATAATATGATGAGAGACCCCATTTGATCTCTTCAATTCAGTATTTTGAAGTTTTAAGTGGCGCCATTAGGCTGCCGAATTTTTAAGTGGTTCTTCACCCATCTCGTTTTGAAGTTCAACTTTCATGTCAATTCTTTCAAGTTTATTTTTGTTATGTTGGGGTATGATATCTATATCTATCATACTGATCTTTTATGACCATATGATGAGAGACCCCATTTGATCTCTTCAATTCAGTATTTTGAAGTTTTAAGTGGCGTCGTTAGGCTGCCGAATTTTTAAGTGGTTCTTCACCCTTCTCGTTTTGAAGTTCTACTTTCATGTCAATTCTTTCAGGTTCCTTTTTATTATGTTGGGTTATGATATTTAAATCTATCATACTGATCTTTTATGATCATATTATGAGATACCCCATTTGATCTCTTCAATTCAGTATTTTGAAGTTTTAAGTGGTGTTGTTAGGCTACTGAATTTTTAAGTGGTCCTTGCACCTTTCTCCCTTTTCTAAGTTCTAATTCCATGTCAAGTCTTGCAAGTTACTTTTTATTATGTTGGGGTATGATCTCTATATCTATCATACTGATATTTTATGTTCATATGATGAGAGACCCTATTTGATCTCATCAATTCATTTTTGGTTGAAGTTTATGTAACGCTGTTAGGGTGCCGAATTTTCATAAGAGAAATCTTATTTTTGTCTTCCTTTCATGTTCTTCATTTCATATGGTATATTTTCAAATTTCATTAACATGTTCTTAAATCCCTTATATTCTGTCCCTCTACTGTTTTATGGGACATTTATGAATGTTTGACCCATGTCCCCTCTCTTTTCAATGTTTTCTAAAAACCTTGTAACATAGCCGTTATGCTGCAGAATTTTCGTCTCAAAATGTCTCTCTCTTTTTTTCTAAAGATATTTTATTTTATTAAGTGAATACTCAAAGCTCTAACTTCTATATGGGTATTCACATATATATCAAAATGTTCTATTTTAAATTCTGGGATTTACATACATGAGACCCGCTCTGCCCTTCCGTGGGTTTAAAGTGATGTAAATATCATGTCTTTAAAGCAGTTTTTAAAACGTTGTGATTATGAAATGAAACCCATTTATTTTATGCTATATGGGTTATTTATGAAATGTTTGATGATGATATATGTGGCTCACATGATAATAAAGACAAATTAAGGGTGCGCCCTGCTAGCACTCCAATGCATTGGGTAATGATGTAACCACTAGAGATTAAAATTTTCATGATACCTTGGTGAATAACCTTGGTAATTTTCAAATGAAACCTTGGGGATGGACCTTGGTGATATTTTCATGACTGTCTATGTTAAATGATGTAGCCAAATCTTCAAGTTATGAAAATGTTATTTTTTTATGATATGCCTCATGATTTCATTCTCATGCCTTAAAGTTCTTTTCATGACCTTATTGAAGTATCTCAAGTTCACATGTAAAAATGTTTCTCTTGTTTCCCTTACTGGGCTTTTTGCTCACCCTTTCTTTTGATGTATGTCCCCAGGTTATGTGATGCAGTAATGAACCTAGGATGAACATGAGGAGAATCCTTTCAAGTGTTTTAGAAGAATGTTTTATGTTTTCATGTTTAAAGTTCCTGGTTTCCAAGACACTAAGCCTTAAAGATCCTCGGATTTGTAAAATGTAATGAAAGTTTATGTGATAAAAAGGCGGGATGGTATAGTTGGTATCAAAGGATGGTTTAGTTATTTGTGGAAATTAGGATATGAAAACCTTAGGAAGAAGCCTATAGAAAAGTTAAAAAATACCAAATCTTCCTGGTATTTTGGTGAGTATTGAGTAAGGGGTTGCCAAGCAAATACATCCCTATCTTGATACGAGCAGGTAGAGGTGGCTCTGGCACAGATGTACATAGGGGTAAAACCCGAAAACATCGCTTTGAGCTAGACTCGAACGGGAACTGGTACACGACAACGGGCCTTGCTTCACTCTTGGTTACGACACTCCCGAGGGATATGCTTTGGTAAATTCATAATCTTAGTATGAACCATTGTTAAAGGAACAAAGATAAAATAAAATAAAGATTCACATAAGAATATATGATCATGGATAACCTAGATGGGAACCTAGGGGATCACAAGTTAGGGTATAATTTTCTTCTAAAAGTTATCCTTATATGATTTCGGTTCCTTTTCATGATTATTGGCTAAGTATTTAAACCTCTAATTATGGTTTCTTTTCTTAGTTAATGGTGGGAAATGGAAGAACATGTCCCAACAACCAATGTGATAGGAAATAAGACGATTGTCGTAATAATATGACAGGGATGATTAAGGGATTAAAATATGATTATTATTTTGGAAGACGTTCACTATTTTAGGGACCCTATATGATTGAGGTAAATAGATTACTACGGTATTTTCATTGAGGGGTAAGGTTGACTTATATTTTGAAGAATAGATGAATTTAAGGTGGACTTATTTTAATTTGGTTACTTATGGAAATGATTAGCCTATCTTGGGTAAAATATGTTTAGGTTAGCTACTTTTGTTATAAGATGTTAGGATTGGTTGATGTTGTCTGGAGATGAACAATGAAGTTTTTTTGGAAGACTATGTTATCAAATCCTTCTTGTATTTGGGTTTCAATATTAGCTTGGTTTATTTTGAGGAATCTTAATGGCCGTTATTTATGGAATAGTCAATGATGAACTATGGTTAGTACCGTGGAACTTTGAATATTTAAAAGTAGTTTCCATTCCTATGGGATTCTTTCTTTTTGAAGAGGTGTTTTACCTTACCCTTTCTGTTTTTGGGATAATATTTAAAGATAGAAGAAATAGATAGTTAATCTTTTGTGGATTATGAAGGGGATTCTTCTGTTTTGATGAGACCAAGTAGTTTTGAATGCTCATAGCTTGGAGAAATGATTAGTTTTGGGTAGAAACTTATTAAAGGATGAAACTCTACATGAAGATAGGTATATTTACTTATGTTTTTGTTTTATGTTGTAAATGAATTCCTCAAAATTATGAAAAGGAACGTAAAACAAAAATGTTGTTGGTTTAAGTTTCCTACTAGGTAATCAAAGACTGTTTACACGGATCATAAGTTTGGGATTTTCTTATGGTTAACTTTCTCCTAACCATGTTCTCTATCACTCTCCCCCAGAACATGACCCTTTGTTTTTCTTCCATGTCCATGTTTTCCTACATGGAATCCTAGTGTGGTTTAACTCAGGTGACCTTTGTACTTCCCTTTATTTCTTTTAAAGTAACAATTTTACTGACTCCTTTTCCGATGTGGGACTTTCAATGAAATTTCAAAAGCCAATTTTAAAAATTGGGACGACGCAATTTCTTAAGGGGGGAAGAATGTAACGACCCGAAATTTTGAATAAATCTTGTTTCCTAATTTTATGTGTTATTTTATTTATTTTTATACTCAACAAAAATGTTTCATTTGATAACATGATTATAATTAAAATGAGACCATTGGGTTTAGACGGTTATATGACCATTGGTCAATATGACCGATGGAAACTAAACGTTTTGATTATTGTCTCTAAATACAAGTAATCTTGGTTAATTATTATAGAAAAAAGCTTTGATGGCCTCACCCAGTAGTCTTGGACCGATCGAAGCCCATCTAACAGAACTTGGGAAGGAGGTAGCACCACTAGGCTATGCTCTGGACCAAACCCAAGCCGAACTTCATCGTGTGAAGCTAGAACGGAATCACCTTTGCAAGAAGTTCAAACTGATAGAAATTAATACTTGTGCGATGTTAGCCGAGCCTCCCTCAGATTCTCTCACATTAGTACACCTTACACTTAGGTCCTATGCTGGTGTGATAAGGGGCTATGTAAGGAGACCGTAACTGCCTTGTGTAATCCTTTGTTTTAAATAAAAATTGGGATTTCTTCTTATGATGAATTTTATGAATTTTTAAATGACTGGATAAATATAGTATGCATATTTTTGATATATTTTAGAAAAAGGATATTTTAAAAATGTTTATGTAAACCTTAAATAATTAAAAATGTGTAATGATTTTCAAAAAATGGTATTCTACAATTATGTTCAGTACGAAATTTAGAGTCTAATAAGATCAACTTGATTTTTGATGAATAGTAAATTATGAATAGTGATTTTATGATTAGGATTAGTAATTTGTCCAAATGGATTAGTAATCTCACTTAAAGAAAGTATTAATATAATCTAGGCACCTTGATTAAGTAATGTGATTCAATAAAATGGTTAAATAACGGTTTCATAAATTATTATTCAAGTATTAGTTTTTTCGAGTGAATAGTGTTTTTTAATTAAAAATTAAATTCAAAAAATTTAAAAAATTTATTTTTATAAAATGGATTTCATTTTTGAACTCAGAGCACCGATATTATGTTATGGAAATTTTTGGGTTTTTTTTCTGAAAAAATGAATTTTCAGTGAATAGTGTATTTATTTAAAACATAAATTAAAAATATTTAGAAAATTATTTTTATAAAATGGAGTTCATTTTTGAAATCAAAGCATTGATATTTGGTTAAGGTGAAATTTTGGGATTATTCTGAGAAAGTTGAATTTTCGATGAATAGTGAAAATACAGTTTTTAAGTTACGGGTGTTTAATGACATCATTAAATGATGTATTAAGTTTTTAATCAATATTTTCGACTTATGAATAGTAAGATAAGTTATGAGGTGTCCCAAGTGGCCAATACCATGGGCAAATACCATGGGCTAGCCCATGGTTCTTCCAAAACCACTAATGAGGTGTCCCTTGGCCATTAATGCCTTGTCCCCTCACTTTCCCTATAAATACCAAGTCATCCTCTCATCCATTCGACTCCCCACTCTCCCCCAACAAAGTTCTGGTCTCATTACCTCCAAAGGAGTCCTCCCAAGGTTCCCCCAAGCCCTCAAGGTCCCAACCTCTGAGTTTTAAGAGTTACGTTTTAAGGTAAGGGATCTGATCTCTCTCTTTCTTTTCAAGAAATCTCTTTTATGTCATTTCTTTTATGCTCCATGTTCTTATATTAGAGGATTTTCTTTTATACTCCTATTAAATCCTTTTTCATGTTCATATAATGAGAGATCCCCTTTTTACTCTCATTATTTCGTTTTATGATGTTTTAAGTGGCGCCGTTAGGCTGCCGAAATTTTTGTAACGGATTCTTTCTCCCTTCTCATTTTTCAAGATCTATTTTCATGTAAAGTATTTCAAGTTCCTTTTTATTAAGTTGGGTTATGATCTATAAATTTATCATACTGATCTTTTATGATAATATGATGAGAGACCCCATTTTATATCTTCAATTCAGTATTTTGAAGTTTTAAGTGGCGCCGTTAGGCTGCCGAATTTTTAAGTGGTTCTTCACCCATCTCGTTTTGAAGTTCAACTTTCATGTCAATTATTTCAAGTTTATTTTTGTTATGTTGGGGTATGATCTCTATATCTATCATACTGATCTTTTATGACCATATGATGAGAGACCCCATTTTATCTCTTCAATTTAGTATTTTGAAGTTTTAAGTGGCGTCATTAGACTGCCGAATTTTTAAGTGGTTCTTCACCCTTCTCGTTTTGAAGTTCTAATTTCATGTCAATTCTTTCAGGTTGCTTTTTATTATGTTGGGTTATAATCTATAAATCTATCATACTGATATTTTATGATCATATTATGAGATACCCCATTTGATCTCTTCAATTCAGTATTTTGAAGTTTTAAGTGGCATTGTTAGGCTGCTGAATTTTTAAGTGGTCCTTGCACCTTTCTCCCTTTTCAAAGTTCTATTTCCATGTCAAGTCTTTCAAGTTACTTTTTATTATGTTGGGGTATGATATCTATATCTATCATACTGATATTTTATGTTCATATGATGATAGAGCCTATTTGATCTCATCAATTCATTTTTGGTTGATGTTTATGTAACGCTGTTAGGTTGCCGAATTTTCATAAGAGAAATCTTATTTTTGTCTTCCTTTCATGTTCTTCATTTCATATGGTATATTTTCAAATTTCATTACCATGTTCTTAAATCCCTTAGATTCTGTCCCTCTACTGTTTTATGGGTCATTTATGAATGTTTGACCCATGTCCCCTCTCTTTTCAATGTTTTCTAAAAACCTTGTAACATAGCCGTTATGCTGCAGAATTTTCGTCTCAAAATGTCTCTCTCTTTTTTTCTAAATATATTTTATTTTATTAAGTTAATACTCAAATCTATACCTTCTATATGGTTATTCACATATATATCAAAATGTTCTATTTTAAATTCTGGAATTTACATACATGAGACCCGCTCTGCCCTTCCGTGGGTTTAAAGTGATGTAAATATCATGTCTTTAAAGCAGTTTTTAAAACGTTATGATTATGAAATGAAACCCATTTATTTTATGCTATATGGGTTATTTATGAAATGTTTGATGATGATATATGTGGCTCACATGATAATAAAGAAAAATTAAGGGTGCGCCCTGATAGCGCTCCAATGCATTGGGTAATGATATAACCACTAGAGATTACAATTTTCACGAT
The DNA here is from genome assembly GCA_963277665.1 of Viscum album. Taxonomy (NCBI): domain Eukaryota; kingdom Viridiplantae; phylum Streptophyta; class Magnoliopsida; order Santalales; family Viscaceae; genus Viscum; species Viscum album. Next base: position 818,387,166 of record OY728134.1, read on the forward strand.
ACCTTGGTGAATAACCTTGGTAATTTTCAAATGACACCTTGGGGATGGACCTTGGTGATATGTTCCTGATTGTCTATGTTAAATGATGTAGCCACATCTTCACGTTATGAAAATGTTATTTTTTTATGATATGCCTCATGATTTCATTCTCATGCCTTAAAGTTCTTTTCATGACCTTGTTGAAGTATCTCAAGTTCACATGTAAAAATGTTTCTCTTGTTTCCCTTACTGGGATTTTTGCTCACCCTTTCTTTTGATGTATGTCCCCAGGTTATGTGATGCAGTAATGAACCTAGGATGAACATGAGAAGAAGCCTTTCAAGTGTTTTAGAAGAATGTTTTATGTTTTCATGTTTAAAGTTCCTGGTTTCCCAGACACTAAACCTTAAAGATCCTCGGATTTGTAAAATGTAATGAAAGTTTATGTGATAAAAAGGCGGGATGCTATAGAGATAATGTGGATCACATTAGAACATTAGAAAATTATACACAACCCATGGATACACCATGGAGGTGGTATTATTTTTCTACTCAATGATCTTAATAAAACTAATATGAAGATGAAGATGTATTATATACTCTTTAGTATAAGGTATTCTTATTTAAATTATGTTATTCATTTTAGTTTTTAAATAGATTTCATTTTATCTTACTTGTATAAACTTGGGAAAGGGTTTTTAATCAATTTCACTTGATCTTATAAGTTTTTTTAGAATATAAAAACACTTGACTTTAACCAGTTACAGATTTCCTCCAATCACATTATCATAACTGTGCCAAAAAATAAAAAATGATGGGCTTTTCACCTCAGTATGAAGTGATAAACACCCAGGGCTATGCTCACTTCAGTATATAGTATGCAGACCTGGGGAAATATCTATCTTAGTATCACAACTAGATGAATAATCCATCCTAGTATATAGTTATTACCAACAACTAAGTCCTAGTTTCCTGGGAGACTCCACTACACCCTACAAAGACACCACAAGTCATAAGATAAAGAATGTGGATAGACGTATCCTCTGCTCGGGACCAATAGAATCTTATAATTGAATCCAAGGATGCTCCATGAACAATACCATAGACCACCCTACTAGGGGATTTTTCATTAGTTCAATAGACATCCATATTATAGGAGATTTCTAGACCACCCCATATGGTGTTTAAATATCAAACAATATAAATACCACCCAAAGTGGTCATTCCATTAAAGAAAAAATACATCTGAAAGATAATTTTCTATGCAAACCAAAAACACTACAAGGGTGGTTTCCATATCAAAACATGTATATAAAATAAATAAATAAGATATGGTTGAATGAATAAAACCATTATCATTATCCACAGACCATCACACCTCATCAATTTCATTATATCACTGGGGTATCCTTGGGTAAAAAAAATTTAGACACCACACTTTGTCTCAGTGGACTAGTAAATGATATATAGGAAAACATCCATTATATGAGATTCCATGTTCCCAAAAAATTGTTACTGTTATAACCTGGATCATGGAATCAATGTTCATGAAAATATGGAACCAATATCAAGGGATGGATCATGACTTAACCTAATGTCATCAGGGTCTATCTATGTCAGTCTACATACCCCACCTTATAAAAAATCTATCAAAGGTATACATACATGGGAAGTATCATGTAAAGGGGCACACTGGCCACATGTTAAATTAAATTAGATAATGGGCTCAAATGTGTCACTAGGGTCATGCATGTACCATGGGGAAAAACACTTTAATGTCATTTCACCTCTTACAAGTGGTCTTAAGGGTCACCCAAACAAGGTCCACTGAATCACACTAACCCCAGTCACACCCTTCAAGGTTTATAAATTTCAAAGGTAATCACAACAATAGTTACAACATAAACCATTGGAGGATGATGAATGTAATCTAGTATTCAAGGGCCTGACATGGCCATTTTCACTTTTTTAAATCCATGGAACTTCATAAGTGATTAACAATTTACATATAAATTATAAAATTTAATTTAAGATAAACCATTAAATTATTAAAAGGATTTCGATTATCATTGGATGGAAAACCAAAAATTCACATAAACCAAAAATAATGTATAAAGTTATATGGAATATAAAATTACCAACTAACTCATTAAAATCTTCCTCCCACTTTAAACCATAGACCAAAATCTATTGTTAAGCCTTGATCATGCCATATCCAAGCCTGATCCATCACCCATAAATCTATCCCAATATAGGAAATCCTTATTAATTAATTAAAACAAAAACATTTTTAAATTTTCAATTTAAAATATATTTTTAATTTTATAAAATTTGGAATAATTGAAAAAACACAAACTAAGTGGTCTCATCACACCCAAACAACAAACAATGCATGTAGAATGTCCATTCCATACACCCAACACCATCCCAGGTGAATTTCATACCATATAGAATAAATTATAAAATTAATTTATTTAAAAACTAATGAAAACCCTAAGAAAAATCACCATATGATTCACCTTCCATAAATTGTGACACAGTGACATTAAGATGGTGTCACATGATGTCATCATCATAAGAAGAATGAAATCCCTTTGATGATCAACTTATTTTAACATGTTCTAGTGTAATAGAAATAAAATCCCTAAGGATAGAGGAAATAAATTAAATAATAATCAAGGAAAGAGTGAATGGAGTCCAACTTAAATGCTAAGAAATAACCACCAATAATTCCCATTAATCACTGTTAAAGAGGAAGAAGGAGGGAGGGACCTAGACTGAATGTGAGAAATAATGGGTATAGAAGGGTTACCCATCTAAATATTCAAGGGAGGTAAAAATTTTCCCCTTAAATATCCACAATAGATATCTGGTATTTGGAAATTATCTTGTTGGTGGAAACCTGTACCCAGAAGGTGGCACTATCCATCCACTGGATATCCGATGGCTATATCTAGACCGTAGAAACTCTTTAGTGCTCTCCCAAACCATGGACCCACTATCTAAGTTTTATTTCAGGATAAAAACACCTATATTTGGTGTTCAAACTCCCAAAATGTGATTTTTAACTTTTATTAAAAATATATCCCCATAATGAACCAAACAAATATTCAATTTTCTTCATAAAAATCAAGACTCATAGAAACATGAGATCTTATAGGTTGAAATGTGGTTATAAATACTATTTTATTGAGATTTATTGGTCAAGTATTTTATCATTTCTATTGGAAGGGTTGTTTTTTCATGGTCTTGATATTTCTCTATGGACCTTCTATGGATTTATAACAACTATGAGAGACCTGAGATGTGTTTCTCTAGGTATAGTTGGATCAAATACCTTTATGGAATGACATAGAAGGCAACATCATGGAAATATAAAAAATGGAGTTATGTAGACTATAAGATTTCATTATAGCCTTATGGTTTTATATCTTGGTATAAATTTGTGGGCTCCCTTTAATTTTATTATTCTTCCTCTCTTTCCCTTAACTATTGGGTAATTCTAAGGTTATTTAATGAGATTTATTTTTCCTCTCTTTCTTGGATTATTCATCTTTTATACTTGGGTTTTCTCTCCATTAACCATTTTGAGAGGGTCTTAGATTTATAATGTTGTTGGACTATGTGATGATGAATAAATTTGTTTAAAATGGATGTTTTTATTTAGGTTATTAAAGGTTTTCTAGGATTTGTCTCAATCATGGGATCATATCTTCATTTCTTTGACTTTGTGTAGTGGATTGTGAAGTTTTAGTTGAGGTGGATGATTTGATGAATCTCTTTAATTCTATGTAAATTGTGTAATTAGTTTTATTTTCTCATCAATGAGTGAGTAGTATAGTTTAACTTAATAAACATAATGAACTATACTAAAAACAATTGTTGGAAATGGGGTGTATCACTTGTATTTTCTTTTTTTCATTGATATTACTCATGAGATTTATGCATATTTTCTTTTTTGTTGAAAATAATTTTCATTATTGAGATTAGTCTGTTGATTTTGTGATTTTTCTAATGAATTTCCTTTCATAAAATGTTAATCACTTAAATAAGGTAATAAAATAACTCTTTATAAAAAGTAAATTTTCATGAAATCATGTTTTGTGTAATAAAAAAAATGTGTTAGGTTTTGAAATATATTAGTGCATTTAGTTGCTTTATTAATGTTGTGGCTATGATAGTATGGATAAATTGGTCAATTATGTGGTCATTTATTTAGTTGGTTTTAGATGTGTTTGTTATCATGGGATGCATGGTGAGATGGTTTTGAAATGGCTATTTGATCAAGTTTGGGTAATTAATATGGGTTATATAGTTGGTAATGTAGCGATTTCCATGGATTGAATAGTGTGATATTCTTGAGGTTGTGGATTTTGAAATGTAAATATGGCTACATAACTATGGTTGAAAATAGGTAATGAGTGGGTTATTATGGGTGATGGATTAGCTGGTTGACATGAGATTTCTCGGCAGTTTCCATGTGGTTTGAAATGTAATTAATAATAATTAACATGAAATAGGTTTGGAATAATTTTACTAACATTATGGATATAGATTTAACATTTATGCTTGAAAAGAATAATTAATAAATGGGGATAATGTGGTTGATGCTTTGAATTTTTTTCATTAAATATGTAATTTATTGGTTTAATCAATGTAAATTGGTTGGTGAATGGTGAATATGGAAATGTAATAATAGAAGTATTAACTAGAAATTAAACTTGATTTATATGGCTTGTTTTATGGGATATAGGTTGGTTTTTTATTTTAGTATTTGAAAGTGTTGTTGGTGTGAGGTGGGGATGGTGTGGTGGTTGTGGTAGTGTAGCAGTGTTGTGGGATGAACTTATTAGGTTTCAATTATGTGCATAGATACAACTATATTTTTGTATTGTTTTCTTCTAATTTCTATATGTTCCCCACCTGAGTGTAATACCCTTATCTATGTCTAATATAATTTGGGTATCATGTGTTTTCGCCTAAAATCCATGTTGGTGTGGGAATAGATTGATGACTTTTTCATCTTCCCCACTCTCCCTTCTAAGCGTAGCATATTCTTGGAAGGATCAAGGTAAGTATGATCAAAAGCATTGTGTGGTGTACTAGTAGACTCTATAGTGTAATGGTGTGACAAGAGGTACTTTAAGTGTCGGTGGACCCTATAGAGCATTGGTGTGATGAAAGGTACTGGTTATACAAATAGATCCTATAGGGGTATTGATGTGATGATAGGTGCATGATTCACTAGAATACCCTAAGGTGTGTATATGATGAAGAACATGGGGTAACAATATACCCTACATGGTATTTTTTTAGATGATATCATATGGTGGGGGTTGTTCATAGTGGTAGGATGGCACCAATTTGATCCCTTATTGTCCATGATACTCTACTATACTAGATATGAGATGCCAACTTAAGACATGTGATGCTATAAAGTGACAATAAAAGGCCATGAGAGTATAGAATGTTTGAAATTGGGGAATAAAAGTGATAAATAAATGAGTAATATATTTTGGGTTACTTTCTTATTATATTCTTCAATACTATGTCATTGTGGTTGGATATGATATTTGGAGAGTGAACCTTGGTAAGGCTGGGTGGTATTTTACCCGATAGGTGCTCGATGATTCTATTATTTTTTCACTAATGTATTTATATACTCCATTGACATTATCATGAGAGGTATTAGGTAATATCTTAATAAGTATTCATGTTATGCTCACCCCTATTTATAAACTATTTTTTTAAATTTCCATGGTGATTTTGGGGATCGACCTGGATAGTACTAGGTTGGAGCTTGGTTTTTTCTAAGTAACATCCCAAGTTATTTAAAAGAAGCACTATGATCAATATCATATATAATATACCACATCAAACATAAATGAATAATTAAATAATGTTATTTAAATGTTACCATTATACCCAAGCTACTATAATGTCGGAAATGAATAGTATTAACTAAATTATGAAAATAAGTTTTTCAGATGTATATATAATTAATCCTTCGGTGAATAATTAATTATAAATGAATGTAAAAAAATTAAAATAAAAGGTAATGTTTTTTCTGAAAAATCATTTCAATGTGAAATGATGCATTTTATACCAATAAGTTAATAAACCAATAATGCTGGATTATAGTAATGAAATATAAATAAAATATATTTAATTTAACATTTTAAATTCATCTTATATGTTTTATAGACATGATATAAGAAAAAATTCAATTTTATGCATAAAATGAGTATTTTAAAAAAAGGCATTTTTACCGCCATTTAATGGAGAACCTATTTTAAATATAGTTTTTGACATATTTATAAGTTCTATTTAAAAAAATAAAATTATTATTTGGAATATGGACATAAAAATTTACTTTGGATTATTTTTTGGTATTTTTCTGAAAAAAATTGTATTCTAATGAATAATGAAAAATACTGCATTTTAATTCAAAACTTCTTTTTCATCTAATTTCTTTATATTGTAAGATTATACTTTTAATTGATTTTAAAGTATAATTAGATTATGTTTTTATCATTTAAATCAATTTAGGTTATTGAACTAATTTTAATATTGAAATTAGATATGAACACTTATTGAAATTTTGAATGTTTCTTTTACCCTCCTTCTCGCCACGTCTACAGGATTAATGTCAAACCTAATTTAACAAATTTTGCGAATTAAACTTCCAAAAACTGAAATAAATGGTTGTAATCAGTATGAAAATTTTGATCTAATAGGATCAAATTAATTTTTCTGAATACTAACTTTGGTATTTTATTTACCACGGTTAAGGGTAAATCAGGTAACTAAAAGTAAAAAAAAATTATCATATAATAAAATTACCCTAAAACTTGTTATAATTTCATTATATGTGTGGTTTTTAACCTAAATCAACCTTATGAAAAAAATATAACTTTTTCAGGACACTTTGGGTAAGAATATGACATTTATTTTATCTTGTATAAAGATAAGTTAAAAATGTCGTACTCATATTTTTAGTAAGTAAATCATTTTTAATATAGGGTTATATAGAAGTTAAATTCAACTATAAATTGTAATTTGAAATCTAAAATGATTATATAAACCATTATAATTTATTTATAATTTTTATAAATTAAATAATTAAATTTAATTCTGTCACAATGATGATACAGTAATATATTTATTAATGGAAGAATCAAATAAATATTATTAATAATATTAAAATAAATATAATATGAAATATTTGATGTCATACAAAAATTTTATTGATGAATTTGACATGTTAGGGATGATTTAAATTAGTGTTTCATAAGGAATCATGTTTTTATGACTTTTTAAAAAATTCATGTAATGAATAGTGTCAAAATTGACATAATTCATGTTTTAAAATACAAAATATTGTATTAAATGTTTTAAAATTTCTAAAAATAAACTATATGTCCAACTAGTTGATATAAGTCTACCAATGTAATTAAGGACTAATTAATTAGTCTTTTTTTAATTTAATTGTAATTATTTTAACCCTCAAAGTTTAAATTACTTCATAAAATGGTAAGTATTAAAAAGGTTAAATAAGTGTTAAAACAAAAACGATAAGGTTTAAAATAAAATCAATACAAGTCTAAAAATTATTGGTTGAGATTTTTTAGATCCATCCTCATCTTAGCTTATAACTAATATAATTTGGATTCATTTGTAGTTAAAAATTAGTTTATATTAATTTAATATTTTAATGGTTTCTATGGGTACCCCTCCCCTCCCCTATAAAAAGGCACCCACTCCTCTCTATTAATCACACTTCAAAAAATTTAGTTCAGAAACTATCTGCCAAAATATTTAATATAATATTTAACCACATTATAGAGAACTTAGTTTTGTTAGATCACCCTCTTTAGATGTGTTAAGGTGCTAAGAAATGTGATCATCTAAAGAAAATGTAAAATATTTATTTAAGCGTTTCCATTTTATTTCTTATTCCACTTCCTTCAAATCATCTCCAACTGTGATGAGATAAAAAATAAAGTGTCCTTAATATGAAATTATGTTATTATGTTAATTTCATCACCTAAATTCATCTCCAATTTCATCAAATGAGAAATAAACTTTTCATTCGTGTGTACAACAGACTACAGCCTTGTGAAATTATATGGTTCATTTTTCATTACCGTCTCTCAAGACTGGCCATAATGATGGAATTAATGTTTATTTATAATATTCATGACATATTTATCATTATAAGAGAATAATAAATAAATTATTTTCTTACTATCCATGCACATAAAACTGATAATGTCATACCTGCGTACGTGTGAACTATCACCTCCACAAACCGATGTAAATCGTTTTTATTCCTCACATCATTTATTTTATATATATATATAAGTATATTTCAAGGATTAATATGATATTAATGATGTTATGATCATTTTTTAAAGATAATATAATACTTACCTTCTTTCCATAATGATCAATGAAAAATGGAAAATGTTACTCATACGCACGTACGACCTACCAACTCCATGATTATAACGTTGTTTATTTTTAATTAACGAAATTATTGATTTGATTTAAGAGTATAATTAATGTATAAAATAAATCATTATTTCATGAATATTAATATGAATATTATGGACTCATGACCATTTTGATTATTTATTTCATACCAATGTCATTTTGAACTTAAGTATCGAATATCGACCAAATGTTCAACATGAACATAAATAATTTTTTTAAAGTTATAACATGGTAATAAGTCACATAAAATGAATAATAAACATGAAAAAGTTTTTAAAACTTGCAAATAATTAATATAAGTTTATTATTCAATATAATAAAGTACATATGTAATGAATCATACTCGAGTTTTGGGATTTCGTCTCAAACTCCTTTCATTAAGGAATTTCTTAAAGATATGAAATTTTATTATTTTATAAAATGTATATACAGAACATTTAATAATTCATATCTAAATTCTATATATACTCATTTTATTTAAGGTTTTATTGAATCTTCATTTGGATTATGATTTAAATGGTCAAAGTGGTATGGGACGCTTTGAATGATTAATGATTTATATGTCCAATCCTTTTCTACATGTCAATATTCATGATATATTTTACATATTATATGGATATTAAAGGATATTAGAGGAATTTTTATCTATATTTTTAATTTCATTAATTTTTTTGAAAAGTAATATTTTTACATGTTTTATAGGGATGTTTTGAAAAATGACTATAGTAATTTGTTTAAAATGTATATGGTGACAACAGATTCTCTACCAGTGTGATTGTTATTTGATATTTAGCATCCTCTACAAGCCTTAATGTTTTTAGAAGAAAAATAAATCCCTTATTCCCTATTTTTGGTAATTTGTTATTGAAAATGGTTTTTGAAATAGAATGATTATTTCAATATCTTGGAATTATTTCTTTCATTGCAAATGAAATTTTATGAGGGAAGTCTTTTAGGGATTATGATTATGTAATTGTAATTAAGAATTATATGAAATGGGTGTCTCTGATACAGCATATACGAAGGGTTGAGCCCCATTATGTCTCATGGGTGAGCCCTATAATGATTATACTAAGGGTTGAGCCCCATTATAGCTCATGAGTGAGCCCGATATAGCTAATACGAAGGGTCTCTCCCATTATAGATCTCCAATTCATTGGGTATAGAAGTTGTTTATATGGATATTCCATTTGTAAGAGTGATATGTATGGAAATCGACCACAAGGTTATTCCATTTAAGTATTATTATGTCTCAAGTTACCTTTAAGTGTTATATATTCTTCAGGTATGTTTTATGGAAATATTATGATTACAAAAAGGGTAAACAATGTTTCTTATAAAGTATTTATACTTTTTAATGGGGAAAATATGACTATATGATAAAGTATTAAGGTTTTACATGTTTTCACAAGACTAATAGTGTTCTGTAATTATGTAACCCTTACTGAGATTTTTGTTCTATTCCCAATATTTGAAACATTTTTTATTTTATTTAATGGAGAGTGGATTCAAAGATGGGATCAAGGACAATTTTTGAAGATAAAACATGAAAGAAAGCATGTTTCATTTTAAAACTTTTTGTTTTATGAATGAAATGGATATTATTTTAAGTGTCCAATTTTTATTTAGATGGTTTTGTTATGTATGGGTTATATCATAATTATATAAATCTCTAAACTGAAAAGATCTTCTCATGTTAATTCTAGCTCAAAAACACTAAAATAATTTATGTTTAAGGCTGGGGCCTTATAGTTGGAATCAAATGATGGGTTTGCAAACTTTTTATATTATGATGGATTCTTAAGAGTTATAGATTTTATCATGGGATTATAATTATCAGGTTGATCATAAGTTTAATGTCTTAGAAACCCTTTTGAGGCTTTATGTTATGAAATTTTAAGGTGATTAAATGTATTTTTGGAGACATTTATTTTTGAGTTAATTATGGGTTATTACCTTTTGTGATGTGAAACTAAAATTATGAGATAAAATTTTAGGTTAAAACATGTTAAGGTTAATTTTTATGCCTTTATCAAAATTTAGGAGTGTTATATTAATTATATAGTTTTATAAAAAGAACAACTCACGGGATGGGTGACAACCTATCACATCCAGAAAGGCCACATGAATCAAACCCACAACCAAAGAGGGGAAATGATTTATCTCCTACCACTAGCCTATGTGAAGCCCCAAGTTAGTACTAATTTTTTATTTTTATAAATGAGTTGTAGGAATAAGAATAAGTTGATTTTTGGGACTTATGTTTCCCCAAATAGATATCCTTAGTTTTTGGAAAATGATTTGGGGATTAAGTGATGTGTGTTATTTTGGGAGATGTTAACTATTTTGGGAACCCTAAATGACTAAGGTAAATAGAATATTATGGGATTTTATTTTAGGAGTAATGGTTGAATTTTATTTTGTAAGAATATATGATTTTATTGTGGAGTTATGGTGTTTCAGGTTATTTATGGAAATGATTAACCTAACATGGAGAATATCTTATTAGGATAATTACTTGTTTGTATGAGACTTCAAGAGTACTTGTATTTATTTGGTGATAAATGTTAAAATTTATCTTGGAGGACTTTGTAATCAAATTATTCTTTTTTTTGGGTTTCAAACATTTTCTATGTTATTTTGAGAGATTTTAATGATAGTTATTTTTTGAATGGTCTATGTTGAACTTTTAGTATTATAGTTGAATTTTGGGATTAATAGTATTTTTTAATCATCCCATGGTTTATTATTTTTAGAGAATTATTTTATCATATCCTAAGAATATTGGTTTTGGTTAATGTTTTAATACAATAGAAATATATAGTTAATCTTTTGTCGATTATGTGATTCTATAGAAGTCAATTCATCTTGAATACACATCATTTAGAGAAAAGGATAAGTTTCTAGTGGAATTTGATTAAATGATGAAACTCTACATTTCAAGTAAGTATTTTTAATTATACTCTTAGTATATGAAATAAATTAATTCCTCAAATCTATGAAAAGGATCTTGAAGCAAAAATGTTATATGCTTACTTTTATTAATAAACTTTTTCCCATCACATATTTATGGTATTATGATGGTTAAAAATCCACAATCAAGTTCTCTATCACTCTCTATTAGTCTATGAGAGTTAATTTTCTATTACATGTCTAGGTTTTCCTATATGAAACCCTAGTATGTGTAATCTCAGGTGACCATCGTACTTCCTTTTCTTCCTTTTAAATTTGAAGTTTTATTAATCCTTTTTTCGATGTGGGATTACAATAAGGGTATTTTGGAATTTTATACCTTAGTTACTGGCCATGAATTAAAAATTATATGGACACAATTTCCAAAAAGGTATATAATGTAACATCCCATGTTTTTAAAAAGAAACATCATGATCAAGAGCATACATAATACGCCACATCATGATTAAATAAAAAAATTAAATAATTTTATTTAAATGTTATCATTATAACCTAGCCGTTAGAATATAAAAAATGAAATGTATTAACTGAATTATGAAAATTTATTTTACACATGTATATATAATTAATACTTTGGTGAAAAATTATTTATAAATGAATTTAAAACTTTTTTAAAATAAAAGGAAATGTTTTTCTAAAAAAAATATTTAAATGTGCACAAGTGAGTTTTAAATCAATTAGTTAATAAATTGATCAAGTTATATTATAGTAAGTAAATATATATAAACTATATTTAATTTAATATTTTACATTCATTTTATATTTTTTATAGACCTGATATAGGAACAAATTCAATTTTATGTATAAAAGGAGTATTTTTCAAAAAATGTCTTTTTTATCACCTTTTGATGGAGAACCTATTTTAAATCTTGTTTTTTACACTTTTATAAGTTATATTTGAAACAATAAACTTCCTATTTGGAATAAGGACATACAAATTTACTTTGGTTGATTTTTTGGTTTTTTCTAATAAATTTCATATTTTAATGAATAGTGAAAAATACTACATTTTAATTCAAAACTGATTTTTCTGTTTATTTTTTTATATTTTTATATTATCATTTAAATTGATTTAAAAGTATATTTAGATTAATATTTTATCATTTAATCCAAATTAGGCCATTGAAATAATTTTTATATTGAAATCAGAAATGAACACTTATTGAAATTTTGAACGTCTCTTTTACCCGCCTTCTCGCCACGTCTACAGGATTAGTGTGAAACCTAATTTGACCAATTATGTGAATTTAATTTTTAAAAGTATACATACATGGTTGTAATCAATATGAAAAAATTTATCTAATAGGATCAACATAATATTTGGTGAATATTAACTTTTGTATTTTATTTACCATGTTTAAGGGTAAATAAAGTAATTAAATGTAAAAATGATATTATAATATCATAACATTACACTAAAACTTGTCTAAATTTCATTATATGAGTGGGTTCGCAAATATATAAAATTTACCTAAAAATGATAACTTTTTAAATCCACTTGGGTAAAAATATGACATTTATTAAATTTTATATAAAGATAAGTTAAAAATGTCATACTCATATTTTTAATAAGTAAATATTTTTTGGTATTAGGTTATATAAAAGATAAATTCAATTATAAATAGTAATTTTAAAGACAAAATTTTTATATACAACATGATAATTTATTTATAATTTTTATACATTAAATAATTGTATTGAATTATGATATAATGATGATACAAGTAATAGATGTATTAAAGGAATAATAAAATAAATGATATTAATAATACTAAAATAAATATAATTTGAAATATTTTATGTAATACATAAATTGTTTGGATGAATTTTACATGTTAAAGATGAGATAAAGTAGTTTTTTCAGAGGAATCGAGTTGCTGTTCTTTTTTAAAGAAGCCAAGTAATGAATAGTGTCAAAATTGACATAATTCATATTTTAAAATATAAAATATTTTATTAAATGTTATAGAATTTATAAAAATAAAATATTCAGAAAACTAGTTTATATAATCCTAAATTTTTTAATAACGACTCATTCATTAGTCTTTTGGCATGTTGTGGTAATTATTTTAACCCTCAAAGATTAAATTACTTGAAAAAATGATAAGAATTAAAAAAGTTAAATAAGGGATAAAACAAAAAGATAAGGTTTAAAATAAAATTATTATATGTATAAATATTATTGGTTGAGATTAATTCATTCTATCCTCATATTATATTCGAACTAACATAATTTGGAGTCATTTGTAGACAAAAATTAGTTTATATTAAGTTAATATTATAAGGGTTTTCAAGGGTTCCCTTCCCATCTCTTATAAAAAGACACTCATTTCTCTATATTAATCACACTTAAAAACCATTTTTTATTGGATATGACCTACCCAAACTCCTTTATAGAATCTCTCTCCACATTCTTGATGCCTTTTTTATGTAGAACTCCCTCTTTAGAAGTGTTGAGGTGTCAAGAAAGGTGATCATCCGAAAGAAAGTTAATGTTTTTTTTAAGTGTTTATATGTTTTTTTGTCTTCCACTTACTTAACATACTCTCCAACCATTATAAGATAATAAAAAAGGTTCCTAAAAATACTGATATTTTGTAATCTTAACACCATTACCTAAATCAATCTCCAATTTCATCAAATGGGAATTGAAATTTTCATTCATGTGCACGGCGGACTACCGCCTTGCAAACTGATACAGTTCCTTTTTCATTTCCATCTCTCAAGACTGTTCATAATGATAGAATTAATGTTTTTATATGATATTAATGAAATATTTATCATTATAATATAATAATATATCAATTAAGTTACTTTCCATGCACATAAAATTGATAACGTCGTTCTTGCTTATCTGTAAACTGTCACCTCCAAGAAACGATGTGAATCGTTTTTATTCACAAAATTACTTTTATTATATATATAATTATATTTAAATGATTAATTTTATATTAATTATTTTTTAATAATAACAAAAAGAAAAAATAATACTTACATTCTTTCCATAATAATAATTGAAAAATAGAAAATGTTACTCATGCATATGTATGGCCTACCGTCTCCATGATTATAATAGTATTCATTTTTCATTACCATAATTAATGGTTTTATTTAAAAGTAAAATTAATGCATAAAATTTATCATTATGTAATAAATATTATTTTGGAGATGATGTACTCATGACCATTTTGAATATTGATGTCATGCCAATGTCATTTTCAACTCAAGTACCAAATATTAAAAAAATGTCTGACATAAACATAAATAATTAAATAAAAGTTATAACTTGGTAATAAGTGATATAAAATAAATAATAAACATAAAAAATTTTCTAAAATAAGTAAATAATTAACTTATGTTCACAATTTATAATGATAAAGAACATACATGATGAATAGGACTCAGGGTAAGGGATCTTGTCTCAAACCTCTTTCATTGAAGTATTTCTTAATGATATGTAATTTTATTCTTTTATAAAGTGTATATATAGATCCTTTGACAATTAACATCCATATTTTATATATCCTCATGTTATTTAATTTTTTATTAAATGTTCATGTGGCATGTTATTTAAATGTTCAAAGTGGTATGAGACACTTTGAATGATTAAAGATTTATTTGTCAAAGAAATTTATCCATGTCAACAATATTGATATATTTTACATATTATATGGATATTAAATTATTTTAGAGGAATTTTTATCTGTATTTTTAATTTCATTAAAATGTTTACGAAATTAATATTTTTACAGGTTTTATAGGGATGTTTTAAAAAAGAACAAAAGGAACTTGTTTTATTTATACGACAGCAATGATTTATTCACTGCCATGAATGTTATTTTATATTTGTATTCTCCTACTAGACTTAATGATTTTAGAAGAAAAAAAATCAGTTTTTCCCTTTTTTGGGTTAACTTGGTATTGAAAAAGGCTGTTTAAATGGAATTATTATTTTAATATCTTGAAATTATTTTTTTGAGTGAAAATGAAATTTTATGAGTGAAATCTTTTAGCTATCATGATTATGTAATGGTACTTCAGAATTATACGAAATGGGTGATCCTGATACATCTTATACGAAGGTTTGAGCACCATTATAGCTCACGGGTGAGCCTGATATAGCTTATACAAAGGGTTGATGTAACATCCCAAGTAAGTAATGAATAATAGATAATTTTATCTTTGTCTATTAATGAATTAGATAGTGTTTTAGAGGCTTAAAATGAGAATAAATCCAATCTTAAGCATGAAATACACTAATATTTTTAAAAGATTGTTTTACTGCCTTTTGATGGAAAACCATTTTTAAATCTATATTTTGACAATTTTATAAGCTATATTTGTCAAAATAAACTTATTATTTATGATTGTGACATTGAAATTTACTTTGGATAAATTTCTGGTATTTTTCTAATAATGTTCTTTTTTTAATGAATAGTGAAAAATGTTGTATTTTAATTCAAAACCTCTTTTTAATCTAATTTGTTTATATGATTATATTATCTTTTTAATTGGTTTTAAAGTGAAATTAGAATATATTTTTACCATTTAATCCAATGGAGGTCATTGGAATTAATTTCACTTTGAAATTGGACTTAAACTAGTGTCAATCTTTTGATACTTATTGTTTCATAAAAACACGCTATTTGCTCTGACAGCGAGAATTAATTATTAAATTAATTAATGTAACTAATATGTTTTGAATTTTGTAAAATAGACATCATTTTTGAATTCAGAATATAAAATACATCTTAGGGTGAAGTTTTGGTATTTTTTTGAAAAACTTTAATTTTTGATGAATAGTGAAACCACTAAGTGGTACTTAAATAAAACTGATTTTTCATTTAAATGAAAATTTACCACCTCTGTGTTTTGAATTTCAAAAATCTGACATACATGGTTGTCATTAAGAAGTAAAATTTGGTTCAATGGGATTAAAATAATTTTTTGGTGAATAGTAACTTTTAAGTTTTTAATCGCGATTAGCGGTAATTAGTGTAATTTAAGGTAAGAATAATGTTTTAATAATATTAAATGACCTAGACACATGTCCTACCCTTATTTTATATGTCATGGCTGACCAAGAAAACCCATGGGTCGATTTTTGGGACCACATGGAGCCACTTGGGTAAGATGAAGACATTAATGCCTTTTATTTAAAGTAAAAGTAAAAATGACACAAACATGAGTTGTTTTACTAAAACGATTTTTTAGTGGGGTAATACAAGTCATCGTTTTGACTATAAGTATTCATTGGAAATATAAAAAGATTTCCTACATCATTATAGTTTTTTTATAATTTTTAGACATTATATAAATTAAATTATTTATGACATCATGATGATGCAGGGATTACCTCATTAATAAAGGATTCAAATAAAATGAAAATATAATGTTAAAACTATAACTTAAATGTATCAAAAACCAATTGGATGAGTATATTTCAAACCCATATCACCTTATCCTCTAAATACATCAATGTGGGACCTTTAAAATCCGAAACTCATTTGAAAATAAATTAACCTTTTATACCTTTCCAAGAGTGCCCCTTCTCTCCTCTTATAAAAGGACCCCAACTCTACCTCTTTACCCACACCTCTCAAGCCTTTGGCTCAGCCAACCCCTGCTCATTTTCTCTCTCCACATCCCTCTCTTACTCCTAGAATCCTCACTTTGGGCAGAAGTCTTCGCAAGGAAGCCTTTGGTCTCAAATCAAAAAGAGTTACCCGATTTAAAGGTAGTGTCTTCTCTTGTGTTCTTATGTATTATTTTGCTTCTCCCACCCACTAAACTCTTTTTATTCATTTATTTTGTAACAAAAACAGTATCTTCCATATACTAGGATGTTTGTATAATAAGTATTTGAGCTACACTTACACACACCTACATCTAATGGTTAAAGAACATAATGTTTCCGTGGATGGCGAATTTCTGCCTGACGAAACAATGATTGTTCAATATTCTTTTAACACCTTAAAAGGTGGCCATTAAGATGACACTATATTTATATATGATATATAATATGTTTATGTTTTACTTAAGCTTCTGTATTTTTCATTTATGGAATACCTTTATGGTTTCCATTATGGGTAAACACGATATCTTCATTTTAGGAAGTGCGGACTACCGCCCCCTCAAAGTGATTTGATTCGTTAATGCCATATGCGGGACGTAAAAAGGATGTAATTAATGATATTATATATGATATCATACTGGAATTATAATATACCTTTATATCATTATGATTCCATTCCATAAAATACGAAATAGAAATGAATGTAGCGTTCATGCGTACGTACGGCTTACCGTCTCCATGAACGGTGCATTTCATTTCTTACATCTAAACGTTATGTAATATTATAAATTCACGTATATACTGGATATATATGATATATATGATATCTATATCATGAGTATAACTCTGGATATAATGGATACATGAACAACTTGTAATTATAAAGAGTTTATTTTTGACTCAACTACCAATGATCGTTAAAACGACCATTATTAACTTAAATAATTACATAGTGTTCATGACATGGTAATAAGTGATATAAAAGGAATAATGAGATTGAAAAAGGTTATTAAGAAAGTATAAATTAACTCAAGTTTATTATTCAGGAGGTTAAAGAACGATCGAGTCAAGTCGGACCCGAGGTATGGGACTTCGTCTCAATCTCCTTTCATTGAGGCATATTTTGTTTTATACACAACCATCTTTTATACGGTGTATAAAACCCTTTGGATTTTAATTTTATCCAAAAGGAATCTTTTTCATACGAAGCATTTTACTAAATGACAAAAGGGAATGTTTTTGTCGTACGTATGCGGCGACAACGACTTCTCCGCCGCCGTGACCATTATTTGAGTTTCGGATTCCTCTACAAGCCATACCTTTTTTTTAAAAGAAAAATAAATACCATGTTTTACTTTTCTTTTATTTTGGTATTGAAAATGGTTTTCATAATGTTTTTATATCAATGTGTTGTATTGACATCTTGTGATTGAAAAGTGGAAATGTTATGTTTCCTTTATGCATGTTTTATGTGATACAATTATGTTATGGTTCTTGGGCATTATTATGAAGACGGGTGGTTACGTGATAAACTAAGGGCGGGTGAGCCCGATATAGCTCTCCAATGCATTGGGTAACGCGAAGGGGTTAAACGTTGAGGTTTCTCCGAAGAGATTTATGGAATATACTGTGATGGGTATTTCAAACGTAACCAAGAGGGTTACTCCCTATGTAAGAATGTTATGAATGCCTCAAGTTAACTTTATGTCTTCTTATTTCTATGATTTATTCATGATTTGATGAGGTATGTTAAAGTGGTTATGTTTTATGGGTAAAGTATGATTTCATTCTTATGTATATATATACTCATGTTTCCTTTCCATATTTTTATATCCCTTACAGATCTTTTTATGCTCATCCCATGTTTTTGAAATGTTTTTCACAGGTCAAGGGAAGGGTACATGATATGATGATAGTGTAAAGTAAGTGTAAAGAAAGATTCCATGTTTTATTTTAAATATGTTTTCATTGACGGGAAAAATGATTACTATCTTTTATGTAACCACGTTGTTTAAATGTGGAATGTAATGCAAGTTTTATGATCTAATTCTCTAAAACTCTAAACCTAAAAAGATCCTCAATGTGTAATCTTGTAATAACTCAAGATTAAGTAAGGTTTAAGGCTGGGGCCATATAGTTGGTATCAGAGGTCGGTTTAGATAACTTTAAGAGTTAGAATTCTATTAAATGATTATCCAAAAATATTTTTTTATGGTCAAATTTAAGTGATATAGAATTTGAAGATTACCATGTTGCTTCATCTAAGACATGTTTGTTCAGAATGGTTTTCCGCAGAGGAAATAGGGAAGCAGTGCGAGGAAGGCATACAAAAGGAAATAACCTTCCGAATCAGCATCCAGAGATGGTTGGAATTGGAACTGAACAGTTTGTTGCAGTAATGGCGTAGTTGACTCAAGCGATAAATGGTGGTGGTATCCATGCATGAGATTAGACAGATCAACTGCAGAGGAACATGTCAGTGGTGGAACATTTCATGAAGCAAAATCCCCCATCATTCAGAGGATCATCTGACCCTCTGCTAGCTGAAGGGAGGATTAAAGCACTGGAGAAGATTTTCGATGTCATGGGGTGTTCAGAAAATCAAAAGGTTAGTCTTGCTATTTACCGTTTGGAGGGTTAAGCAGATCAGTGGTGGTCGATGGTTAAAAATATCAGGGATACTGATGAGATTGATGCTCTCAACTGGGATGAATTCAAAGGTATGTTTCATGAGAAGTATTTTCCTAAGGTTGTTCAATTTAGGATGGAAAGACAATTCTTGGAATTGAGGCAACAGGAAGACTCAGTGGCTGCCTATGAAGAAATTTTCACTCGATTGGCAAGGTATGCTCCAAATTTTATCCGAGACGTTGATAGTAAAATCAATCATTTTTACTCAGGATTAAAGCCAAAATATCGAATGGCATTGGCTTCTCGTGAGTTTAAAAGTTATGAAAAGCTTGTTCGATGTGCTGAGAAGGTGGAAATGGAGTTATCCGATGATCAAGTGTTCTATAACAACCAGCAGAAGAAGAGACCGAGGTGGCAGGAGAAAGGAAAGAATTTTTCAAAAAATTCTGATGGTAAGAAATCTAAGTTTCCAGTTTGTGATAAATGTGGGAAAAGTCATGGTGGGGAATGTCTTCTGAATTCTAGAAAGTGCTACTGATGTGGTAGGATGGGATATAAGGCTCATGATTGCACTGAAAAAGATCAAGGTGATGGTAAGTCCAAATTTTATTTACAGTTAGTGAAATGTTTTAAGTGCAATGAGATGGGTCACTATGAAAACGTGTGTCCGACAAAGAGTTTGAGTGATGGGAAGCAGTTAAACTACAAGCAGAAAGGGGTGGTGAAATCCTTTGCATCTACTTCAGCAGATATCGGGCCATCAAATGAAGTTGTATCAGGTACTTTGTTTTTTCAGATTATGCCAGTGTGTTGTTTGATTCTGGGTCTACACATTCTTTCTTCTCTGAAAACTTTTCTAGTAAAATGGGAATACCATCTCAAGAAATGACTCCTGAATTTTTGGTAAAAACACATGGGGGAAATTTTGAGGCAAAGAGAATTTATAAGAATCTTTCTATCCTTATCTGTGGAAAGAACCTACTTGCAAACCTTATTTTTTTACCTCTAGTAGAGTTTGATGTTATCATGGGTATGGATTGGATCTCTATTTACCATGCTAAGATTGACTGTAGAGCTAAAGAAGTTTATTTTCTGAAAAAATTTCAGTTTGTGTACAAGAATGAACCCTTACTGTTGATAACTTATCAAGAGGCCGAGAAACTTGTAAAAGATTGATATGAATGTTACCTTGCATGCATTCTTGAAAATAAGGGAACTGTTCAGATTAATGATGTTTCCAGTGGTAAATGAGTATCCTGATGTTTTTCCTGATTAGTTGCATGGAATATACCAGATCGGGAAGTTGAGTTTACTGTAGACTTAGTTCCTGATGCTAAGCCAATTTCAGAACCCCCTTATCGAATGGCTCAAATTGAACTTTTAGAGTTGAAGGAGCAATTGCAAGATTTATTAGAGAAAGGTTTCATTCGACCTAGCACATCACCATGGGGTGCTCCTGTTTTATTTTTTAAAAAGAAATATGGTTCAATGAGACTTTGAATTGATGATAGAGCCTTGAATAACATCACTGTTAAGAACAAATATCCTTTTCCTCATATCGATGATTTTTTTTATCAGCTCTAGGGAGCTCAGTATTTTTCAAAGATTGACCTGAGATCGGGGTACCATCAGCTGAAGGTAAAGGAAGCAGATGTTCGGAAGACTGCGTTTCGTACAAGATATGACCATTATGAATTTTTAGTAATGCCTTTTGGGCTAACCAATTCACCTGTTGTATTCATGGACTTAATGAATAGAATTTTCCATGACTTCTTGGATAAGTTTGTGGTTGTTTTCATTGATGATATTTTGGTGTTTTTTAAAAGTAAAGAGAAGCATGAAAGACATTTAAGGGTTGTTTTTAAAACCTTAAAAGAAAAGAAATTGTATGGGAAATTCAGAAAGTGTGAGTTTTGGTTGCAACAAATTTCTTTCCCTGGTCAAATTGTTTCTAAAGATGGGATAAATGTTGATCCTTAAAAAACAATGGTTGTGGAAGAATGGCCAAGACCCACGAATGTAACAGAGATTCGTAGTTTCCTTGGTTTGGCAGGCTATTACCGAAGGTTTGATAGAAATTTTTCACGATTATCTAGTCCAATGACTAAGCTAACTCGGAAGGGTGTTAAGCTTATCTGGAAAAAAGAATGTGATAATTTTTTTCATGAGTTGAAAAGAAGATTGGTGAATTCTCCAGTATTGACACTTATTTCCAAGAATGGTGAGTTTGTTATCTATAGTGATGCTTCATTGAAAGGACTTGGTTGTGTCCTAATTCAGAATGATTAGGTAATTTCTTATGCTTCACGACAGTTGAAAACTCATGAGGTAAATTACCCTACACATGATTTGGAATTAGATATTGTTGTTTTCACTTTAAAAATTTGGAGGCATCATTTGTATGGAGTAATGTGTGAAATATATACCGATCACAAAATTTTAAAGTATATATTCACTCAGAAAGAATTGAACATGAGACTGAGGAGATGGCTATAATTAATCAAGGACTATGATTGTACAATTCATTACCATCCGGGAAAAGCAAATAAAGTGGCTGATGCTTTGAGTCGAAAAAGTACTGATTCATTAGCAATGTTGCATTTGGATCGTGATCCTTTGGTTAAGGATTTTATGAAATTTGGAATAGAAGTTTTTGGTGCAGGATGTCCTTATGTTTTGTTTCAGGTATCAGTGAAATCTTCTCTATCAGACAGAATCAAGAAAGCACAGAAGCAAGACAATGAGTTTCAGAAAATGGTAGAGTTGGTTCAAAAGGGTAAGTTGCATGAATTCAACATTGATAATGATTATGTTTTGAGATTTGGGAAGAGATTGTGTGTGCCGTGTGATTGACAGTTGAAGAGAGATTTGTTATGTGAAGCTCATAGTTCTCCGTTTTCAGTTCATCCTGGCTATACTAAGTGTACAGAGATCTGCGGGAGTATTACTGGTGGGATGGAATGAAAAGAGATATTGTTGATTTTACAGTGAAGTGTTTGACTTGTCAATAGGTTAAAGTAGAGCGGCAGTTACCGAAAGGGATGCTTCAGCCTTTACCAGTGCCAGAGTGGAAATGGGAGAATATATCCATGGACTTCGTTGTGGGATTGCCGAAGACACCTCAAGGTAATAATGCAATCTGAGTTATTGTTGATCGCTTAACTAAATCTGCTCATTTCCATGCCATACGAGATACTTTTTCCCTAGATTAACTTTCCCGTTTGTATCTTAAAGAGATAGTCAAGTTACATTGAGTTCCTCTCTCCATTGTATCTGACTGTGATCCCAGGTACACTTCTAACTTTTGGAAAGGCCTTCAGAAGTCGTTCGGTACTAAATTAAATTTTAGTATAGCTTTTCATCCTCAATCAGATTGGTAGTAAGAACGAACAATTCAGAATTTGGAGGATATGCTACGTGCTTGTTCGATGGATTATCAGGGAAGTTGGGACCAACATCTTTCTTTGGTTGATTTTTCTTATAATAACAGTTTTCATTCCAGTATATAGATAGCACCATTTGAGGCGTTATATGGGAAGCGGTGTCGAACTCCAGCTTTCTGGGATGAAGTGGGTGAAAGGAAGCTGATGGGACCAGAATTGGTAAAAGAGTTGGCAGAAAAAGTTCAGCTGATACAGAAACACATGAGAACAGCTCAGAGCTGGCAGAAGAGTTATGCGGATAACTGGGGGAAGGATCTATCTTTTGAGGTAGGTGATCATGTTTTTCTCAAAGTCTCACCATGGAAAAGTGTGATGCGATTTGGTCAGAAAGGAAAGCTGAGTCCAAGGTTCATTGGACCATATGAAATTCTAGAGAGAGTTGGATCAGTTGCTTACCGAGTGGCTTTACCTCCGAGTTTATCTCTGGTACACAATGTTTTTCATGTTTCAATGTTAAGGAAGTACATGCCAGATCCATCTCATGTTTTGAGTCTAGAGGTAGTTCAGCTGGAAGAGAACCTATATTATGAGGAACAACTGGTCCAGATTCTTAACCACAAGGAGAAAGGGTTACGAAATAAGGTGATTCATCAGGTAAAGGTTTTGTGTAAAAACCACATGATTGAAGAGGAAACATGGGAATCTGAAAATGCAATGAGGGCTAAATACCCCCACTTATTCAATAAGTAAATAAATTACGGTGATGCAATTTTCAAAAGGGGGGAAGGATGTAACATCCCAAGTAAGTAATGAATAATAGATATTTTTATCTATGTCTATTAATGAATTATATAGTGTTTTAGAGGCTTAAAATGAGAATAAATCCAATCTTAAGCATGGAATACACTAATATTTTTAAAAGATTGTTTTACTGCCTTTTGATGGCAAACCATTTTTAAATCTATATTTTGACAATTTCATAAGCTATATCTGTCAAAATAAACTTATTATTTATTATTAGGACATTGAAATTTACTTCGGATAAATTTCTGGTATTTCTCTGATAATGTTCTTTTTTTAATGAATAGTGAAAATGTTGTATTTTAATTCAAAACCTCTTTTTAATCTAATTTGTTTATATAATTATATTATATTTTTAATTGGTTTTAAAGTGAAATTAGAATATATTTTTACCATTTAATCCAATGGTGTTCATTGGAATTAATTTCACTTTGAAATTGGACTTAAACTAGTGTCAATATTTTGATACTTATTGTTTCATAAAAACACGCTATTTTCTCTGACAACGAGAATTAATTATTAAATTAATTAATGTAACTAATATGTTTTGAATTTTGTTAAATAGACATAATTTTTGAATTCAGAATATCAAATACAGCTTAGGGTGATGTTTTGGTATTTTTCTGAAAAACTTTAATTTTTGATGAATAGTGAAACCACTAAGTGGTACTTAAAAAAAACTGATTTTTCGTTTAAATGAAATTTTAGCACCTCTGTGTTTTGAATTTCAAAAATCTGACATACATGGTTTTCATTAATAGGTAAAATGTGGTTGAATGGGAATAAAATAATTTTTTGGTGAATAGTAACTTTTAAGTTTTTAATCGCGATTAGAGGTAATTAGTGTAATTTAAGATAAGAATAATGTTTCAATAATATGAAATGACCTAGACACATATCCTAACCTTATTGGATGTGTCATGGACGACCAAGACAACCCATGGGTCTATTTTTGGGACCCCATGGAGCCACTTGGGTAAGATAAAGACATTAATGCCTTTTATTTACAGTAAAAGTAAAAATGACACAAACATGAGTTGTTTTACTAAAACGATTTTTTAATGGGGTTATACAAGTCATCGTTTAGACTATAAATATTCATTGGAAAGATAAAAAGATTTCATACATCATGATAGTTTTTTTATAATTTTTAGACATTAAATAAAGTAAATTATTTATGACATCAGGATGATGCAGCGATTACCTCATTAATAAAGGATTTAAATAAAATGAAAAGATAATGTTAAAACTGTAACTTACACTTGCCAAAAACCTATTGGATGAGTATATTTAAAATTCTTATCACCTTATCCTATAAATACATCAATTTGGGACCTTTAAAATCTGAAACTCATTTGAAAATAAAGTAACCTTTTATACCTTTCCATGAGTGCCCCACCTCTCCTCTTATAAAAGGCCCCCACCACTACCTCTTTACCCACACCTCTCAAGCCTTTGTCTCAGCCAAACCCCGCTCATTTTATCTCTCCACATCCCTATCTTACTCCTAGAATCCTCACTTTGGGCAGAAGTCTTCCCAAGAAAGCCTTTCAGCTCAAATCAAAAAGAGTTACCCGATTTAAAGGTAGTGTCTTCTCTTGTGTTATTATGTTTTATTTTGCTTCTCCAACCCCCTAAACTCTTCTTATTCATTTCTTTTCTAACAAAAATAGTATCTTACGTATACTAGGATGTTGTTATAAGAATTATTCTAGCTACAATTACAAACACCTACATCTAATGGTTAAAGAACATACTGTTTCCGTGGATGGCGAATTTCTACCTCACGAAACGATGATTGTTCAATATTCTTTTAACACCTTCAAAGGTGGCCATTAAGATGACACTATATTTATATATGATATATAATATGTTTATGTTTTACTTAAGCTTCTTTATTTTTCATTTATGGAATACCTTTATGGTTTCCATTACGGGTAAACGCGATATCTTCATTTTAGGAAGTGCGGACTACCGCCCCCTCAAAGTGATTTGATTAGTTAATGCCATATGTGGGAAGTGTAAAGGATGTAATTAATGATATTATATATGATATCATACTGGAATTATAATATACCTTTATATCATTATGATTCCATTCCATAAAATATGAAATAGAAATGAAAGTAGCGTTCATGCGTTCGTATGGATTACCATCTCCATGAACGGTGCATTTCATTTCTTAACTCTAAAAGTTATGTAATATTATAAATGCACGTATATACTGGATATATATGATATATATGATATCGAAATCATGAGTATAACTCTGGATATAATGGATACATGAACAACTTGTAATTATAAAGAGTTTATTTTTGACTCAAGTACCAATGATCGTTAATGCGACTGTTATTAACTTAAATAATTACATAGTGTTCATGACATGGTAATAAGTGATATAAAAGGAATAATGAACTTGAAAAAGGTTCATAAGAAATTAGAAATTAACTCATGTTTGTTATTCAGGAGGTTAATGAACGATCGAGTCAATTCGGACCCAAAGTATGGGACTTCGTCTCAATCTCCTTTCATTGAGGCATATTTTGTTTTATACACAACCTTCTTGTATACGGTGTATAAACCCCTTTGACTTTTAAGTTTATCCAAAAGGAATCTTTTTTATACGAAGCGTTTTACTAAACGACAAAAGTGAATTTTTTTGTCGTACGTATGCGGCGACAATGACTTCTCCGCTGCCGTGACCATTATTTGAGTTTCGGATTCCTCTACAAGCCATACATTTTTTTTAAAAGAAAAATAAATACCATGTTTTACTTTTCTTTTATTTTGGTATTGAAAATGGTTTTCATAAAGTTTTTTATATCAATGTGTTGTATTGATATCTTGTGATTGAAAAGTGTAAATGTTATATTTCCTTTATGCATGTTTTATGTGATACGAGTATGTTATGGTTCATGGGAATTATTATGAAGACGGGTGGTTCCATGATAAACTAAGGGCAGGTGAGCCCGATATAGCTCTCCAATGAATTGGGTAACACGAAGGGGTTAAACGTTGAGGTTTCTCCGACGATATTTAGGAAATATACTGTGATGGGTATTCCAAACGTAACCAAGAGGGTTACTCCCTACGTAAGAATGTTATGAATGCCTCAAGTTACCTTTATGTCTTATGATTTCTATGATTTATTCATGATTTGATGTGCTATGTTAAAGTGCTTATGTGTTATGGGTAAAGTATGATTTCATTCTTATGTATATATCTACTGATGTTTCCTTTCCATATTTTTATATCCCTTACTGAGATTTTTATGCTCATCCCATGTTTTTGAAATGTTTTTCACAGGTCAAGGGAAAGGTACATGATATGATGATGGTGTTAAGGAAGTGTCAATAAAGAATCCATGTTTTATTTTAAATATGTTTCCGTTGACTGGAAAAATGAATACTATCTTTTATGTAACCACTTTGTTTAAATGTGGAATGTAATGAAAGGTTTATGATCTAATTCTCTAAAACTCTAAACCTGAAAAGATCCTCAATGTGTAATCTTGTAATAACTCAAGATTAAGTAAGGTTTAAGGCTTGGGACATATAATTGGTATCAGAGGTCGGTTTAGATAACTTTAGGAGTTATAATTATATTAAATGATTATCCAAAAATATTTTTTTTATGGTCAAATTGAAATGATATAGCATTTGAATATTACCATGTTGCTTCATCTGAGACATGTTTGTTCAGAATGGTTTTCCACAGAGGAAACAGGGAAGTTGTGCTAGGAAGGAATACAGAAGGAAATAACCTTCCGAATCAGCATGCTGAGATGGTCGGAATTGGAACTGAACAGTTTGTTGCAGTAATGGAACAGTTGACTCAAGCGATAAATGGTGGTGGTATCCATGCACGAGATCAGCCAGATCAACTGTAGAGGAACATGTCAGTGGTGGAACATTTCATGAGGCAACATCCCCCATAATTCAGAGGATCATCTGACCCTGTGCTAGCTGAAGGGTGGATTAAAGCACTGGAGAAGATTTTCGATGTTATGGGGTGTTCAGACAATCAAAATGTTAGTCTTGTTATTTACCGTTTGGAGGGTGAAGCAGATCAGTGGTGGTCGATGGTTAAAAATATCAGGGACGCTGATGAGATTGACGCACTCGACTGGGATGAATTCAAAGTTATGTTTCTTGAGAATATTTTCCTAAGGCTGTTTGACTTAGGATGGAAAAACAATTCTTGGAATTGAGGCAAGAGGAAGACTCAGTGGCTTCCTATGAAGAAAGGTTCACTCGATTGGCAAGGTATGCTCCAAATTTTATCTGAGACCTTGATAGTAAAATAAATCATTTTTACACAGGATTAAAGCCAAAATATCGAAAGGCATTGGATTCTCGTGAGTTTAAAAGTTATGAGAAGCGTGTTCGATTTGTTGAGAAGGTGGAAATGGAGTTTTCCGATGATCAAGTGTTCTATAACAACTAGCAGAAGAAGAGACCGAGGTGGCAGGAGAAAGGAAAGAATTCTTCAAAAAAGTTTGATGGTAAGAAATCTAAGTTTCCAGTTTTTGATAAATGTGGGAAAAGGCATGCTGGGGAATGTCTTCTGAATTCTGGAAAGTGCTATCGATGTGGTAGGATGGGACATAAGGCTCATGATTGCACTGAAAAAGATCAAGGTGATGGTAAGTCCAAATTTTATTTACAGTTAGTGAAATGTTTTAAGTGCAATGAGATGGGTCACTATGAAAACGAGTGTCCGACAAAGAGCTTCAGTGATGGGAAGCAATTAGACTAAATGTAGAAAGGGGTGATGAAATCCTTTGCAACTACTTCAGCAGATATCGGGCCATCAAATGAAGTTGTATTAGGAACTTTGTTTGTTTTTTTAGATTATGCCAGTGTGTTGTTTGATTCGGGGTCTACACATTCTTTCATCTCTGAAAACATTTCTAGTAAAATGGGAATACCATCTCAAGAAATGACTCCTGAACTTTTGGTAAAAACACCTGGGGGAACTGTTGAGGCATATAGAATTTATAAGAATCTTCCTATCCTTATCTTTGGAAAGAACCTACTTGCAAACCTTATTGTTTTACCTCTAGTAGAGTTTTATGTTATCCTGGGTATGGATTGGCTCTCTATTTACCATGCTAAGATTGACTGTAGAGCTAAAGAAGTTTCTTTTTAGAAAGACTTTCAATTTGTGTACAAGAATGAACCCTTAATGTTGATAACTTATCAAGCGGTCGAGAAACTTGTAAAAGATGGAAATGAATGTTACCTTGGACACATTTTTGAAAATAGGGGAACTATTCAGATTAATGATGTGCCAGTGGTAAATGAGTATCCTGATGTTTTTCCTGATGAGTTGCATGGAATCATACCAGATCAGGAAGTTGAGTTTACTGTAGACTTAGTTCCTGATGCTAATCCAATTTCAAAACCCCCTTACCGAATGGATCAAATTGAACTTTTAGAGTTGAAGGAGCAATTGCAAGATTTACTAGAGAAAGGTTTCATTCAACCTAGCACATCATCATGGGGTGCTCCTGTTTTATTTCTTAAAAAGAAAGATGGTTCAATGAGAATTTACATTGATTATAGAGCCTTGAATAACATCACTATTAAGAACAAATATCCTTTACCTCATATCAATGATTTTTTTGATCAGATCCAGGGAGCTCGGTATTTTTCAAAGATTGACCTGAGATCGGGGTACCATCAGCTGAAGGTAAAGGAAGCAGATGTTCCGAAGACTGCGTTTCGTACAAGATATGGCCATTATGAATTTGTAGTAATGCCTTTTGGGCTAACCAATGAACCTGCTGTATTCATGGAATTAATGAATAGAATTTTCTATGAGTTCGTGGATAAGTTTGTGGTTTTTCTCATTGATGATATTTTGGTGTTTTCTAAAAGTAAAGAGGAACATGAAATACATTTAAGGGTTGTTTTGAAAACCTAAAAAGAAAAGAAATTGTATGGGAAATTCAGCAAGTGTGAGTTTTGGTTGCAACAAATTTATTTCCTTGTTCATATTGTTTCTAAAGATGGGATAACTGTTGATCCTTAAAAAACAAAGGTTGTGAAAGAATGAACAAGACCCACAAATGTAACAAAGATTCATAGTTTCCTTGGTTTTGCAGGCTATTACCGAAGGTTTGTTAAAAAAAATTCATGGTTATCTAGTCCAATGACTAAGATAACTTGGATGGGTGTTAATTTTATCTGGACAAAAGAATGTGATGATTGTTTTCACGAGTTGAAAATAAGATTGGTGAATTCTCCAGTTTTGACACTTCCTTCGAGGAATGGTGAGTTTGTTATCTACAGTGATGCTTCATTGAAAGGACTTGGTTGTGTCCTAATGCAGAATGATCAGTTAATTGCTTATGTTTCACGACAGTTGAAAACTCATGAGGTAAATTACCCTACACATGATTTGGAATTAGCTGTTGTTGTTTTCGCTTTAAAAATTTGGAGGCATCATTTGTATGGCGTAAAGTGTGAAATATATACCGATCGAAAAAGTTTAAAGTATATATTCACTCAGAAAGAATTTAACATGAGACAGAGGAGATGGCTAGAATTAATCAAGGATTATGATTGTGCAATTCATTACCATCCAGGAAAAGAAAATAAAGTGGCTGATGCTTTGAGTCGAAAAAGTAATGCTTCATTAGAAATGTTGCATTTGGAACGTGATCCATTGGTTAAGGATTTGATGAAATTTGGCATAGAAGTTTTTGGTGCAGGATGTCCTTCTGTTTTGTTTCAGGTATCAGTGAAATCTTCTCTATTAGACAGAATCAAGCAAGCATAGAAGCAAGACAGTGAGTTTCAGAAAAAGGTAGAGCTGGTTCAGAAGGGTAAGTTGCCTAAATTCAACATTGATAATGATTGGGTTTTGAGATTTGGGAAGAGATTGTGTGTGCCGTGTGATTCACAGTTGAAGAGAGATTTGTTATGTGAATCTTATAGTTCCCCATTTTCAGATCATCCTGGCAGTACTAAGATGTACAGAGATCTACGGGAGTATTACTGGTGGGATGGAATGAAAAGAGATATTATTGATTTTACAATGAATTGTTTGACTTGTCAACAGGTTAAAGCAGAGCGGCAGTTACCGAAAGGGATGCTTCAGCCTTTACCAGTGCCAGATTGGAAATGGGAGAATATATCCATGGACTTCATTGTGGGATTACCGAAGACACCTTGAGGTAATAATGCAATATGGGTTATTGTTGATCGCTTGACTAAATGTGCTCATTTCTATGCCATAAGAGATTCTTTTTCCCTAGATCAACTTTCCCATTTGTATCTTAATGAGATAGTCAAGTTACATGGAGTTCCTCTCTCTATTGTATCTGACCGTGATTCCAGGTTCACTTATAACTTTTGGAAAGGCATTCAGAAGTCGTTGGGTACTGAATTAAATTATAGCACATCTTTTCATCCTCAATCAGATGGACAGTAAGAACGAACAATTCAGACTTTGGAGGATATGATACATGCTTCTTCGATGGATTATCAGGGAAGTAGGGACCAACATCTTTATTTGGTTGAGTTTTCTTATAATAACAGTTTTCATTTCAGTATACAGATGGAACCATTTGAGGCGTTATATGGGAAGCGGTGTAGAACTCCAGATTTCTGGGATGAAGTGGGTGAAAGGAAGCTAATGGGACTAGAATTGGTAGAAGAGTTGGAAGAAAAAGTTTTGCTGATACAGAAACACATGAGAACAACTCAGAGCAGGTAGAAGAGTTATGCGGATAACCGGAGAAAGGATCTATCTTTTGAGGAAGGTGATCATGTTTTTCTCAAAGTCTCACCATGGAAAAGTGTGATGCGATTTGTTAAGAAAGGAAATATGAGTCCAAGGTTCATTGGACCATATGAAATTTTGGAGAGAGTTGGATCAGTTGCTTACCGAGTGGCTTTACATCTGAGTTTATCTCAGTTACACAATGTTTTTCATGTTTCAATGTTAAGGAAGTACATGCCAGATCCATCTCATGTTTTGAGTCCAGAGGTAGTTCAGTTGGAAGAGAACCTATCTTATGAGGAACAACCAGTCCAGATTCTTGACCACCGGGAGCAAGGGTTACAGAATAAGGTGATTCATCAGGTAAAGGTTTTGTGGAAAAACCACATGATTGAAGAGGCAACATAGGAATCTGAAAATGCAATGAGGGCTAAATACCCCCACTTATTCAATAAGTAAATAAATTGTAGGGACGCAATTTTCAAAAGGGGGGAAGGATGTAACATCCCAAGTAAGTAATGAATAATAGATATTTTTATCTATGTCTATTAATGAATTAGATAGTGTTTTAGAGGCTTAAAATGAGAATAAATCCAATCTTAAGCATGTAATACACAAATATTTTTAAAAGATTGTTTTACTGTCTTTTGATGGAAAACCATTTTTATTATTTAATCCAATTGTGGTCATTGGAATTAATTTCACTTTGAAATTGGACTTAAACTAGTGTCAATCTTTTGATACTTATTGTTTCATAAAAACACGCTATTTGCTCTGACAGCGGAAATTAATTATTAAATTAATTAATGTAACTAATATGTTTTGAATTTTGTAAAATAGACATCATTTTTGAATTTGGAATATCAAATACAGCTTAGGGTTAAGTTTTGGTATTTTTCTGAAAAACTTTAATTTTTGATGAATAGTGAAACCACTAAGTGGTACTTAAAAAAAACTGATTTTTCGTTTAAATGAAATTTTACCACCTCTGTGTTTTGAATTTCAAAAATCTGACATACATGGTTGTCATTAAGAAGTAAAATTTGGTTCAATGGGATTAAAATAATTTTTTGGTGAATAGTAACTTTTAAGTTTTTAATCGTGATTAGAGGTAATTAGTGTAATTTAATGTAAGAAAAATGTTTTAATAATATTAAATGACCTAGAAACATGTCCTACCCTTATTTTATGTGTCATGGCCGACCAAGACAACCCATTGGTCGATTTTTGGGACCCCATGGAGCCACTTGGGTAAGATAAAGACATTAATGCCATTTATTTAAAGTAAAAGTAAAAATGACACAAACATGAGTTGTTTTATTAAAAAGATTTTTTAATGGGGTTATACAAGTCATATTTTTTACTATAAATGTTCATTGGAAAGAAAAAAATATTTCCTACATCATGATATTTGTTTTATAATTTTTATACATTAAATAAATTAAATTATTTATGACATCATGATGATGCAGCGATTACCTCATTAATAAAGGATTTAAATAAAATGAAAATATAATGTTAAAACTATAACTTACACTTGTCAAAAACCTATTGGATGAGTATATTTCGAACCCTTATCACCTTATCCTAGAAATACATCAATGTGGGATGTTCCATTTAAGTATGATTATGTCTCAATTTACCTTTATTTGTTATATACTCTTGTTATGGGTTTTATGGTAATCTTATAATTACAAAAAGGGTAAGTAGTGTTTTTTTAGGAAGTATTTAATCCTTCTTAAAGGTGAAAAATATTACTTTGTGATAAAGTATTCAGGTTTTACATTTTTTCACAGGACTAATATTTTTCCATCATTATGTAACCCTTACTGAGATTTTTTATTCATCTAATGTTTTTGAAATTTTTTTCATAGGATTTAAGGGAGAATAGATTCAAGGATGAGATTAAGAAGAAGTTATGCTGATTAAACAAGAAAGAAACCACGTTTCATCGTAAAACTTTATGTTTTCTGAAAGAAATTGTTACTTTTAGAAGTTTCCACTTTGTATTTGTTTGGTTTTGTTATGTATGAGTTATGGCCTAATTATATAAGTCATTAAACTAAAAACATCCTCTAATGTTAATTCTAGTTCAAAAACACTAGAATAAGTTATGTTTAAGGTTGGGACCTTATAGTTGGCAACAAATGATGGTTTAAACAAATTTGAAGATTATGATGTTTTCTTAAGAGTTATGGATATCATAATCATTTCAAAATTATTGTGTTTATCATATGTTTAATGTATTATAATACATTTTATGGATTTATGTTATGAAATTTTAAAGTTATTAATGGTATTTTTGGAGAAATTTATTTTTGATTTACTTATGGGCTATTTTCTTTTGTGTTGAAAAATGAAAGGTATGAGATAACATTTGAGGTTAGAACATGTTATGGTTATTTTTTAGGCCTTTATCATATTTTGGGAGTATTTTATGAATTATATAGTTTTATAAAAAGGAAAACCCTATAGGATGGGTGACAACTTGTTGCATCTAAAAAAGCGGCATGAAACAAACCAACAATTGAAAGGTGATAAGGCTGTATCACCTACCACTAGCCTATATAAATTCCATAGTTTGTATTACTTTTTCCATTTACTTAAAGGAGTTGGGGGAATAAGAATAAGTTGAATTTGGGGACTTATGTTTTATCAAATGGATATCCTTGGTTTTTGAAAAATGATTTGTGGATTAAGTTATGAATGTTTTCTCATAAGATTTTCACTATTTTGGGAACCCTGTATGAATAAGGTAAATAAAATACGTTGAGATTTTTTTTTATGAGTAATTGTTGAATTTTATTTTGGAAGAATCTATGATTTTACTGTGTAGTTATGGTGATTTTGGTTATGTATGGAAATTATTAACCTAACTTGGAGAATATGATATTAGAATAATTACTTTTTGGTATGATACTTCATGAGAAATTGATGTTATTTAGGTATAAATGTTAAAATTTATCTTGGAGGAATATGTAATCAAATTATTCTATTTTTTGGGTTTTAAGCATAGTTTGTATTATTTTGAGGGATTTTAAAGACAATTATTTATTGAATGGTCTATAATGAACTTTTAGTATAATAATTGAATTTTTGGATTAAAAGTAGTTATAACCATCCAATGGTTTATTATTTTTTGAGAATTATTTTACATTATACTAACCATATTGGTTTTGGTTAATGTTTCAAGATATGAGAAATAAATAGTTAATTTTTTGTGGATTATGTGATTCTCTAGAAGTTGATTCATCTTAAATAATCCACGTTTAAAGAAAAAAAGATGAATTTTTGTTGGAATTTGATTGAATGATGAATCTATACATTTCAAGTAAGTATATATGGTTATGTTATTTTAAAATTAATTAAATTAATTCCTCGACTCTATGAAAATGACCTTAAAGAAAAAATGTTATACTCTTACTTTTATCAATGAACTTTTTCTAATCGCATATTTATGGTATTCTGATGGTTAAATTTCCATGATCAAGTTCTTTATGACCCTATATTAGACCATGAGAGTTAGTTTTCTCTTACATGTCTAGGATTTCCTACATGAAACCCCATAATGTGTTATCTCAGTTGACCATCATAATTCCTTTTATTCCTTTTAAAGTTGACATTTTATTAATATTTTTTTGATGTGGTTTTTCAATAAAGGTATTTTGAAAAGTCATAATTTAGTTTCCAACCCTAAATTCAAAACTTTGAGGAAGAAATTTCGAAAATTGTAGATTATATAACATACTAAGTCTTTAAAAATAAACACTTTGATTAATAGCATATATAATATGCCACATCATGCTTAAACGAACAATTAAATAATGTTATTTAAATGTCACCATTATAACCAAGTTTTTAGAATGGAGGGAATAAAAATTATTAACTGAATTATGAAAATATGGATTGTACATGTATATATAAATAATTCTTCTGTGAAAAATTAATTATAAATGAATGTAAAACATTTTAAAAATAAAAGGAAACGTTTTTTTGAAAAACAATTTAAATGTACACAAGTGCATTTTATATCAATAAGATAATAAATCACTCATTTTGTATTATAGTAATGAAATATATATGAAATATATTTAATTTAATTTTTTACATTCACCTTATATGTTTCATTGACAAGATATAAGAATAAATTCAATTTTATTAATAAAAAGAGTATTTATCTAAAAATGCATTTTTACCGCCTTTTGATTGGGAACCTATTTTAAATCTAGTTTAAGACACCTTTATAATTTATATATGACAAAATAAAATTCTTAATTGAAATCGGTACATAAAATTTTATTTTGGTTGAATTTTTGGTATTTTTCTGATAAATTTCATATTTTAATGATTGGTGAGAAAATTGTAATTTAATTCAAAATTTCTTTTTTGTATAATTTATTTATATTATCAGATTATACTTTTAATTTATTTAAAATTATATTTAGATTATTTTTTATCATTTAATAAAATTTAGTCTGTTGAAATAATTCTTATATTGAAATTAGATATGAACACTTATTGAAATTTTGAACGTCTCTTTTACCCGCCTTCTTGCCACGTCTGTGGGATTAGTATTAAACCTAATTTAACTGCTTCGGTAAATTTAATTTTAAAAAAAAATATATATTTGGTTGTAATAATTATTAAAATTTTGATCTAATTGGGTCAAATTAATTTTTGGTAAATAATAAATTTGGTATTTTATTTACCACTAGTAAGGGTAAATTGGGTAATTAGTGGTAAAACAAAAATTATAATATTGTAAAATTACCCAACACTTGATATAATTTCATTGTATGAGTGGGTTTCGACCTAAATCAACCTTATTCCAAAATTATAACCTTTTCAATCCACTTGAGTAAGAATATGACACTTATTATATTTTATATAAAGATAAGTTAAAAAATATCATACTCATATTTGTAATAAGTAAATAATTTTTAATATAGGGTTATATAGTAGATAAATTCCACTATAAAGAGTAATTTTAAATATAAAATATTTAACTCTACCATTATTATTTATTTATAATTTTTATAAATTATGTAATTTAATTTAATTTTGATACAATGATGATGTAGTAATAGATTTATTAAAGTAAGAATCAAATAAATGACATTAATAATTTCAAAATAAATATAATTTTAGATATTTGATTTTATCCACCAATTTTATGGATGAATTTGAAATTTTAGGGATGATTTAAAGTAGTTTTTTTAAGGAATCAAGTTATTATAATTTTCTAAAAATTTATAGTATTGAATAGTGTCCAAATTTACATAATTCATATTTTAAAATATAAAATGTTTTATTAAATGTAATAAAATTTCTAAAAAACAAATATTTAGAAAAACTATTTATATAAGTCTACCAATTTCAATAATGAATCATTAATTAGTCTTTTGGTATGTTATTGTAATTATTTTAACCCCCAAAGTGTAAATTACTTGATAAAATGATAAGAATTAAATAGTTAAATAATGATTAAAACAAAAATATAACATTTAAAATAAAATAAATACATATATAAAAATATTTTTATGAGATTATTTGGAAATATACTCATCTTATATTCAAACTAACATAATTTGGAGTCATTTGGAGTTAAAAATTAATTTATATTAATTTAATATTTTAATGGTTTCTAAGGGTGCCCCTCCCCTCACATATAAAAAGAAACTCATTAATTTATATTAATCACATCTCAAAAACCATTTAGTTCAACCATTATCTACCAAACATCTTTCCTATATTCCCTCACCACATTCTTGAGGCCTTATTTTAGGCAGAATTCCATCCTTATTGGTGTTAAGGTGTTATGAAAGGTGATCGGCCGAAGGAAATTTAATGTTTTTATTTAAGTGTTTTTATTTTATATTTTCTTCCACTTCCATAAAATATTATCCAACCATTATGAGGTAATAAATAAAGTATACTCAATATACTAATATTTTATTAGGTTCATATCACCACTTAAATCCATCATCAATTTCATCAAATGGGAAATTAAATTTTTGTTTGTGTGTAGGGAGGACTACTGCCTCACGAACCGATATAGTTCTTTTTTCAACACCATCTATCAAGAATGATCATAATGATGGAATTAATATTTAAATATGATATTCATGAAATTTTTATCATTATAAAAGAATAATATATCAATTATGTTCTTATCTTCCATGAATATAAAAATGATAACGCCCTTTCCTGCGTGTGTGTGAACTATCACTTTCACGAAGTGATATGAATTGTTTTTATTCACCACATCAATTTTATGATATATATATATATGTATATTTAAATAATTAATATGAAATTAATTATGTTATTATCATTTTTTAAAGGTAAAATAATACTTACCTTTTTCCATAATGATCAATGGAAAATGGAAAATGTTACTCATGCGTACGTATGGCCTACCATCTCCATGATTATAACTTTTTTCATTTTTCATTACCATAATAAGTGGTTTGATTGAAAATTATAATTAATGTATAAAATTTATCATTATTTGAGTAATATTATTCTATAGATGATGGACTCATGACCATTTTTACTATTGACCTCATACCAATGTCATTTTGAACTTAAGTACTTAATATCGACAAAACGTTTGACATGAAAATAATTAACTATGTAAAACTTATAACATGGAAATAAGTGATATAAAATGAATAGTAAACATTAAAAAGGTTCTAAATCAAGTAAATAATTAACCTAAGGTTATTATTTAGGATGATAAATATCATATGTGAAGAATCAGACTCAAGGTAAGGGATTTCATCTCAAACTCATTTCATTGAGGAATTTCTTAATTATATGCACTTTTATTCTTTTATAAAGTGTACATACAACCCCTTTGATAATTCATATCCATATTTTATATATACCCATGTTATTTGATGTTTTATTAAATGTTCATGTTGTAATTATTTATATGTTCAAAGTAGTATAGGATACTTTGAATTATTATAGATTTATAGTCAAATATTTTTCACCAGGTCAATATTCTGGATATATTTTACATATTATATGTATTTTAAAGTATTTTATAGGATCTTTTATTTGTATTTTAAATTTCATTAAAAAAATTCAGAAGGAATATTTTTTACATGTTTTATAAAAATGTTTAAAAATGAAAAAAGGCATGTTTTTAACGTATATGGTGAAAAAGACTTTTTTTCCACTATGACCATTATTTGATATTTGACTGAAAGGCTCAATGGGCTAAATTTTTATTCATTTTTGGATAAACCCCCTTTTAGGGTAAAGGTAAAACCCTAACAGACTTCAAATATGTAGAGAAACAACAACACCCAAAGCACAAAAGGGCCGCAATCATCCCAGAACAAGACTATTATGGAATAGCCCTCCCCAACATCAACATCATTATGGAAAGCCTCAACCATTGCATGACTGATCATCAAGATATCCCATGGAGTAATGCATGGGCATGGTACCGATGGCAGTTCCATACCCTCTCAAACATCCAAATCCAAATAGCCATACATGGTGAACACTACCTGCTCTGGTCCTCTTCTGAAGCATTTCTTTGTAGAATGTCTGAAAGAAGCAACCCCGGAACCCTTTTACTACAGAATTCAACTTGCGATTCTTGCTCAAAACACTCTAAATATTCCATTATGAAAACCATTCCACAAAATCAGATATTAAACATATGTCAAGAACTCTTTCACCAATGCACCTTCATTTTCTCCTCCACCAAATCCAATACACAAAAATAGAACAAATACACATTTCACCACAATAAAAAATCTAGATTCACCCAATAACAAGGCAGAATCAACCAAAACAGATTACGAATATCAAAATATAATCAGATAAATACTATCACACAAAAATGATTAGGAATAGTCCATCACTACATGATTGCTCTTTCACACACCTTCATATATCCACAAACCACAAATCCTCACCAAAAGACCATAAATTCATAGAATTTCGTAACCAAACCCGAAAAAAATCAAAAATCAAGAAAAAAAACCATCACTAGAAAGACAGACACCCGAAAACATGCCAGAAGAAAGATATCGCCACAAGACAGAACTGCTCCCATTGCTGCCTTCATGACCGCACTCGAGACCGCAACATACCTCTCATTCACACCCACAACCGACATGGAAACAAGTCTACAACCCTTAGACTACAGTAGCATCACTCGACAGCTTGACCTTCAATGCTCCACCATGGAAACCCTATCCAATTTGGAGGATAGGGAATGAATATGGAAGTAACAATGAACTTTTGGTCACCCAAGAAGCCGCAACGCCACCACTAGATGAGGACGCACACATAGCAAGCACAAAGAACATGATTACTAAGAGAGAAGTCACTGCCGACCTGAGGCGGAGAAGAGGAAGGTGAAGATAGGGGAGAACCCTAACGAGTAGAGCTCATGTTTTAATAGTTTTTGTATTACTCTATAAGCTTTAATGTTTTTAGAAGAAAAATAAATCACATATTCCCTTTTATTAGTAATTTAGTATAAAAAAGGTTTTTGTAATGGAATTATTATTTCAATATCTTGAAATGATTTCTTTTATTGTAAATGAAATTTTATGAGTGAAATCTTTCATTTGTTGTGATTATATAATATTACTTGATCATTATATGAAATGGGTCAGAACGGTATAACTTATACAAAGGTTTGATCCCCATTATTGCTTATGGTTGATCCCGATATGACTTATACGAAGGGTTGAGCCCCATTATAGCTCACAGCTGAGCCCAGTACACCTTATATGAAGGGTTTATCCCTAGTATAACTCACATGTGATACTGATATAGATTATATGAAGGTTTATCCCCATTATAGATCTCTAATTCATTGGGTATGAATGTCTAGTGTTTAGATATTACATTTATAAAAGTGATATGTATGGAAGTCAACTGTATGGTTATTCCATTTAAGTATGATTATGTATCAAGTTACCATTATGTGTTATATATGCTTGATATGGGTTTTATGGTACTCTTATGATTAGAAAAAGGGTATGAAATGTTTTTTTGAAATTGTTTACCACTTCTTAATGGTGAAAGATATTACTTTGGGATAAATTATTCATGTTTTACATGTTTTCACAAGACTAAGATTTTTCCTTCATTGTGTCACCCTTACTAAGATTTTTTGTGCTCATCCCAAGTTTTGAAATGTTTTTCATAGGATTTTAGGGATAATAGAGTTAAATATTGGATTAAGGAAAAGTTATTTTGATTAAACATCAAACAAACCATGTTTCATTTTAAATGTATTTATTTTATGAAATCAATAGATAATGTTGGAAGTGTCCACTTTTTATTTCTTTGGTTTTATTGTGAATGAATTATGGCCCAATTCTCTAAATATATAAACTGAAAAGATCTTATAATGTTAATTCTAGTTCAAAAACACTAGAATAAGTTATGTTTAAGGCTAGGTCCTTATATTCTATGGGGTTACTACATTTGAGTATTTGGTATATAATTTGGGATTTTTATTTTCCGAAAATTATTCATGCATTTTTTAGTATTATGGATATTATATTGTAAATATTTTATAATTGATGTGTTTTTCATTTATATATTACTGATTTAGATGAGTGTAATATATCCCATTAGTTTATTTTATTCCCTTAGTGTTAGTCAACAAACTAGGGCTTATTAGAGGAAGTAAATAGGGGTCACTCTCTTCTTCATTTTAGGACTAAGAGGGGTTACCAATGGGGGAGGTTTGTGACATGGTCAATATTGTAAATTGATTAATTAAGGATATGAAATGTCTTATGTGTGAAGGATTTGGATAGAGTTTTTTTAATACAAGTTTTATATACCTTTATTATAAAATTTATATATGTTTGGGCATCAAAATGTGATTGTATCATAAATATCCTAAATATTTGTAATTTCTTTATGAAAATTGATTTATATGAATATTTTTTTTAAAATTCCTAATTTTTAGGTAAAATGACCAAAGGTTCTTCTCTTTCATCTCAATATGTTTTAGGAAACAATATTTCAGTTTTTTATTGAAAACTTCAATTGAATATTACATTAAAGATATTTATAAAGGTTTTCTGTGTTTAGATTAAAATATTTCAATGATTCATGTTTATAATTTTAATATAATGTTTTGGGAAACGCTTTTAATAATTTTTTACAGACTATAATTCCTTTTTTTAATTCTATTTTGAAGTTTAATTTTTCATTTTGAATTAATAAATTTTACTAAATACAAAAATATTCACTTTATGTTGATATGTATGATTTAAATGCTTTTTGGGAGAAAATAGATATATAATATTTTTCTTTGGTAATTTGAAAAATGGAAAATGGTAGATTATACATACGGTTTTAGATATAGAAAAGATGATACATAAGATAAATGTTTGAATAGAAGGAGATCCATAAAGTTTTATAGTTTATCAAAATTTCAAGAATCCTGAAATGTAAGTTTTCTAAGTCTTAGAATTGATATGTATGCTATTTTATTTCCAGGGATGGTAGTCTGTAATATATTTTTGAGGAGGGGAATCATACATAAAAATTGGGAGGTTGAAAAATTCAATGAAGTTGATGCATAACATATTTTTCAAATAAAGACTTTAAACGTAATATATGTTTTAGAATTAGGATGGTGATGAAACCTAATACTCCATAATTTACTAAAATTTTCTATCGATTAAATATATGAACAGTTAACACCTATTTAAATACACCAGTTCCCTAGATTTAGATAACTAGAAATCAGAGAAAATGGAGGTTCGAAGTCAAAGTGGTGGGCTTGGGAAGATATGAAAAAATGTCTAGAGAATGATTAAAGAGTTTATAAAGTAAATAAATGAATCCATATTTATAGTTATTAGAGTTTATTCTGATTACATTTGGGGAAGTAACATTATTGGGGTGGTTTTTCTCATGTCACTTATAAGAAATTGATGAATAGTTATGATTGCCACATGTCTAGTACTGGGAATATGTTTAGGATTATCTTATTATGAGTAAATTCCAAGATATCATTATTAATTTATTTAAGAAACATTTACTAGGGGGTCCATCTACCCATTAGGATATTCTTTTCAGAAGTCTTTATTAAGAAAAGGTAGGAGTGTGCACTGATGGAAGTTTATAGGGAGTGGTTATTAGAGAGTTTGTTAAATTCAATATAGAACATCTATATTTCTATTTTTATTATTCCATTGTTCATAACTATTTTCAAGAATTATAATTTATATGTTATTAGTTCTTATAGGAAAATGTTTCACTAAATCTTCTTATAGGATCATATAGGGATGAATTAAATATATTTATTTTTCTTTATTGAGTTATCAAAGTCATTTATTACCATTCAATACTTCCCCTCTAATATTTTTCATTCAACATTATTTGATGAATATTTAAAATATGAATGTAAGAGAATAGATAATTTATTAT
Organism: Viscum album; assembly: GCA_963277665.1. Taxonomy (NCBI): domain Eukaryota; kingdom Viridiplantae; phylum Streptophyta; class Magnoliopsida; order Santalales; family Viscaceae; genus Viscum; species Viscum album. The sequence goes on from OY728134.1 coordinate 818,430,168, forward strand.
ATTAATAAATTCATTCATTCATCAATAATAGATTTATAGTTTGAGGTGTGTTTTACTAGAAGTACGAAATTGTGATACTTTTGGTTTTTTATTCTCATTTTAATTATATTTAGTCATATTTTATAAGTTGTTAAATGTATAATATGGTTAAAAATAGTGTAATCAATGCACTAAATAAAATAACTAAATTACTTAGTCTGAAAAACGATTATTATTAATTTAATAAAACTCAACATAACTCTTTTTTGTGGGTTTAGTTGAAAATTCAATCTTAAAGTTTATAATTGAAAAAAGTTAATAACCAAATGATTGATGTGTGATTCAAATACTCCCTTTAACATATTTTTTTAAAATGATGATAAATATTGATGCAATAATACAAACCCTTTCTCAATTCAAATTTGAATAGTCTCCCTAATTCGATCAATATTATACTTTATCAACTCTCTTTATTAGTTGTTTTCTCACATTTATTCATGAATTTTTAATCCATTTATTATTTGTTTCAATATATTCAATTTTATTATATCTTTATATCAACTACTTTTCTGATTATTTCATATTTTTTATGGATTTTATAATATTTATTTTCTTGGGTTTGACCATACATAACATTGTGCTAGTTTTTTTGATTTATCGTAATCATACTTTTTGACAAGTTCAATGGTCTTTTTTAGGTTCTTTTTTTATCACCATATGTAATACATGAGATTCATATGTTTTTTTTAATTATTATATATTGTTTGGATTGGATTTTATTCCCATTATAAATTTATTTCTTTCTACAAGTGTAATCACTATAAAAATAAAAGGCACGCTCTATTATTTGATTATGATGTGATGAAAATTCATTGGAATGATTTGTATAATAGAGATTTTACAATCAAAAAAAGAATAAGGTTGTGTTTCCTTTTGAGTTAAGTCAATATATCTCAACATATTTTTAAATTTTCTAACTTTTTATCATATTAATAAAATATGAAGATTAACTTAATATACACATCCGAATTCTTATGTGCCTTGGTGTCCAAATTTCACTGTTTATAATAAAATCTTGTTGATTATTTATCATGTTACAACATTTTTTTATCTAGTTACCTTCCTACCCTAGGATACACCAAGATCCCCTTTATTGGTGTGGTAAAATCATATAATTACAAGATAATAATTTTCTCACTAATTTGATAATATAGGAAGTTGACACAGAACTTCTTGAACCATTCCCAATGCTTGTAAATTGACCATCATGTAGATAATTTATCCACTAGATCTCTTTTTTAATGGGTGTATTCCTTGATATTGGGAAATTCCCTTAATTATATGCTTTCAAAATCCTTATAGGAAGTTATCTCCTCAAGTGTCAAGCAGTACATCCAGTCCTTTATTACTCTATCAAATATGAATGAGAATAATCAAAAAAAATTTCTTCTGAAACAATTTTTTGAATCATGGTTGATCAAATAATATATAATATTTTAAGAAAAATATTTATTTACTCATAAGAAAATCCATGAAACATTATAAGTTTGTGTGTTAATATTAATTTCACTTAAAATACTATTTCAAAGGATGAGTATGCAATGAATTTATGATAATAATTAATGTCAATTATAAAAAATTATTGAATGGTTATTTCAATTTTTTATCAATTTATAACCATTTTATCAATTTTTATATAAATATTATTGGTACTATAAGCTTTATTTCCTTGAGAATTAAGAAAAAGTCAAAAATGGGAAATTTCAACACTATATGTGAACTATGATTGTTTAATTCAAGGAATATAACTACATTCAACATCAAGGTCTAATTCAAAGAAAAATTAATGGTGAAAATGTAAAATATATAAATGAATAACAAAACACATATGAAATTTGGACCATTGTATAATCTGAATGTGGATAATTTAATTTTATAAAAAATTAATCAAAAAATTAGTGGTAATTATAATAATAGATAAAAGTGGGAAAATTTAAAATTTTCAAATTATAAAAAAAATATATGTCTCTAAAACAAGGTGAAATTATATCCACATAGGATTAAAATTCTGGTAAAACATGGATTAAAATATTTGAGTCTTTAAGTGATAATAAAATTTATAATATGATACCCCTTATACAGATATCAAAAAATATATTTTCTCTTTAAAAGTGATTAAAATAATGAAAGTAAAATAAATTAAAATGACACAATGTAACAAAAAACACTTATCAAAATTGATTTTAATGAAATAAATTCTTATACCCAATGAAGATTCAAATTTAATAAATTGTTTTCATTATCTAAATTAAATAAATTTTAGTTTAAATTGGGGTAATAAAGTTCTTGTCTTAGGTACTTATCTTAATGGTGTCGTATTTTAAATATAATTTTATAGTATTAAATATAAATAGGATAATTAAAATTGAGTAAAAATTTTGTCTATATTTGGATGAATAATATTTAGAACAAAAAGATAAAAGAAAAATAATTTTTTAGACAACTTTATTATAAATGTGGAATTGATCTAATTTGACAAATTATTTATTTATTTATCCCTATTCGTCAATTATGGTACCTTGATCAACTATTAAATTTGATTATAGTTCATTATTAGTGATTTATAAGCTAATATTACACATCCTATAAATTATATTCATTCAAGTTAAATGGTTCAAATATAAACATAATGAATTGATCTCTTAGTCCTCATGTTTGGAAATGAAACTATGTCTGAATGATTTCCACTTAAACAGCTTCATTTTTAAGTGTTTATTATTTAATATATAGGAGAAGAATATGGAAACTAAAATAATATACCATATAAATATTAATATTATTAATATTATATATTTAAAATAAAAAATTTATATATATTATAATAATTATAATGAAAATATAAATGAAAACATGCATTGTATAAATATTCATTATATCTAAGATAATCCTTCTTCCAATTGTTGGATAAATAAGTATAAACCACTTATCTTTTGATCCCATTCTTCTAAGTCAAGTAAAATACCAAAAAATAAAAATATATATTTACTGTCTATATAGGGTATAGGGTAACAAAATTTTTAATGTTTTAATATTTAATTTTGCTAAAATATTTCACTCTCATTTTCGTTGACTTTTTTATCTATTTATATATAAATAAGTTATTCCCTAACTAGTTCAAATTATTAGACTATTTTATTCTCATAAAAACATCCAAATCCAATCCTAAAATAATGAGATATGGTATAAATGTTGATTTAGTGTCCATGTTTCGATGTCTAACGCATCTTTGGTTTAATTTCAGATTAATTCTATAAAACTATCAATCTAACAGAGTATTTTAATTAATATGTTATCCCAATGAGTTAGGAATGTAACTATATAATTTTAATCCCAAATAATCCTCATATAAATTTTTATTTTGAAAATACCGAGAGATTACAAAAGGGATTAAACAATAATTTTCATGATATTTTAAAATATAATTTCAAATTCCAAAATTTTATTAAATAGTCTTATACATCTCAATATAGAAAAAAATCATCAATTTTAAAATAAATTTTTAAGAAAATATTGTGTCTCAATCATATCATCCAAAAACCTTTAATCAAAAAATCTGAATTATTCCCCAACGTAAACTAATGTAATATTTCTTATTTGAAACCATTTTTTAACAGTAATGAAATATATAAGCACTTAAATTTGTTAAAAGTTAATTTTAAGATGAAAATAGATTTACTTTATTTTTTATTGGTATATTTTTCTTTTTATAATTGAATAAAATTTTATATATATAACTCTATAAAAGATTCATCTAAACATAGTAAACTCTAATATTTTAATTTTTCTATCACATTCTTTTCCCATAAATTAATATTCTAAATCATTTTTTTCTAAATTGGTGGTAGTTTTTATCCATTAAAACTACAAAAGAAACTAAAAATCCTAAAAAATTGTATATGAAAAAAATATATTAAATGTTGATAGTGTTGAAGATCGACAAATAAAAGACGCATGTATTATCAATATTTATCTACTTGATTACTTCATTTTTAGTACTAAAATCTTCATGGAAAAAAAAGACAAAATATTATTAGACATAAAATATTAATTTAAAATATCTTTTTCCCCCAAAATATGTGAAATTTTTTTATTCAAAGACATATACAATATAAAAAATATTGAGCGAAGTGAAAAGTTGAAAAAAAAATTATTTACCATCCATTGCATGTATTAAGCTTATAAACTCCTCACATTAAAAATATTTCTCAATATCTAGAAAATATAATTTAACCTTCATTTTTAAAACACTAAAATTATTAATATAAACGTAATGTGTTCACCTTAATTGTGTAATTATAATTTGAAGGGATAAAACTAAAATAAAATTTAAAATAATTGGTTTATTCATTAGAACATAATGAGTAATTATTTCTAATGTTTTCTTTTTAAGGGAATATTTTGGTTGTTTTGATTCTCATGAGATAATCCATTTTTTCAAAGGTGAGCAATGTCAAGTGGAATTAATATCTCTTTTTATTAGTTGAGGAGGTGGGAGTTCGACTCATCCTGTGAAGAGTCTTATTTTCAATTCTATGATTCACTTATAGATTTAATTTTTTTTGTGAAATACTTCATAGTAATAATGTTTTTCCCTTTTAGAGAAAATTATTTAATGAAATATTTTATCTAATATGACGCTATACGTGGGAATTATACTATCTCTCATTTAATTCAAGTATATTTTTACTATATAGTTTAAATACATATAATAAAGAACACTATAATTGTTCACCATATAATGAGGAGGATGGTGTTGGGATGGTGGGATTTGTCCTATAAAAGTGAATTCCAATATGTAAAGATAAAGCAGACCAAAATCCATGTATTTTGTTTTCATATAATGATTGATATTGTATGTGAGAAAGTGCAAAGTGGTTATTTTTAAGTATGTGCCTACATGACCAATGGTGTTACTTTTAAGGTATTATGTCGCAACCCATTTCCAAGAAGTTCAAAGTAATTTGGAGTGGAAAACATGGTGAAAGGGGTCTAGAAATTCTTTAGTGTGGGATGTGTGAATTTTCATCCCATTCTATTTTAACTTGATAGATGAGTCGGTTTGAGGATGATTGGGAACCAAGAGGAGTTTTTTTACTCAAGTAATTTCAAGAAATGAAGATAATGATACCAAGATTAAGGATTAAAAGATGTTCAAAGGATAATATCATCTCCATGAACCTATAAAACCCAATAATAAAATCTAAACTCATGTAATTTGAAGAAAATAAAAGGATAATTTCAGGTAAAGTTATTCGAGAAACCAGGAGGAGAATATTAAATCAAGAAATTTTTTGATACCAAGTGGAAAATCTCAACCCAATATATTTTAGGAAACCAAGATTAAAATATTAACTCAAGTAAATTCATGAAACTAAGAGTAGAATCAAGACACTGAGAATTTTAGAAAACCTAAAGAATAATAACTACTCAAGGTATTTAAGAAAACATAGAGGATAATCATGAATTAAGGTATTTGGGGGGAAGTTTGAGATTTATTGTTTTTTGACCCATATCCTATTTTACCTCACCTAAGAAGATCAGGATGAAACTCATGAAATTTGATGCTGTATAGTGATATAATAATAATAATCATGTCAAATGTCCAAGACTATATCCCATCACTAATACTGATAGGGGTTCATGGGTGAATCCCTAGTTGAATGGAATAGTTTGTTTGGGATAGGAATTAATCCAAAAAATAAGTAGTTTTTTTACATTTACGGTTCACCCCAGTGATAATTCAAGGACCATGTGTGATAAAATATGATTTTTAGGTTAAAATAGCATCCTAAGAGGGATTTGGACAGTTGGGTGTGGCCCTACATAAAAGGAACTTTTGCGTTTCCTCTAAGTTGAAGTGTGGAATTTGTGAGAACCGTATTTGGTTGACCTAGTAGAAATGATAAAATTAAAAGGATTGGGTGAAACTATATTAAGAAAGGATAGGTTTAATTTCAAATCTTGTGAATAGATCAGGATATATGGTTTATAACCTTGGTAACGACTTTAATTAGGATATTCTGGGAGAATTTCCACTCTATAAAATATATTGGGAACCATTTTCAAAAACTATTGGCAAGAATCCAATTAGTAGGACCTAGGTGAATTGTGAATCAAATGGGTAACCTTATAAAATGGCCACATAGTTGTTTCTATGAATTCTAGGAATAAATCTACTTAGGGAATACCTAGACATAGCCCTTAATGGAAAAGTCTTAGTCCACTTTGGGATACCTAGACACAACTTCACTTTAGGATACCTGTGTACCCTAGTATTTATTTAGTTACTTCCATTCATTACCCATGTGTCTTGATTTTTAAATCACTTGTAGGAATACATGGAGTATTAGGGTGATTAAACTAGGGATCTAGGTAATCTAGTTGTATAGACTCTCTTAGATGTCATACTTGATTACACAGGGTAATCCTTTATGAAAATAAGTTAATAGGGTATTATATTACTATAAAACATAGGTCTAGAAACCAATGTTTTATTGGTAACTACTCTTAACCATTTGAGTTCCCGTGTGTTTCATAGGGGTGTGTGCATGTCTTATATAGTGTGTATTTGAGGCATCATTTAAGCATGCAAGTGGGACTTCATTAGGGCTCATGCAGGAATATATTTTGGAATGAATAGTAAGGCATATATGGTAGGCTTTATAAGGTATGGAGTTCATAGAAGGGTGACTACGAATAAGAACATATGAAAAGGTGTGAAACGAAGGGACTGCATGGTAGAATGCCTATGGGAGGGTGTTTATAGAAGGGTACCTATATTAGTACATGGATAAAAATGTGAGTATGAGAATTTGGAAAAAAATATTCCTGAAATAAAAACTTAAAACATAGCTAAACTTTTATTCATGCATATTTTTTTCTCCAAGAGAAATCAAACAATTCCATTGAAGTGAACTACACCCCTAACTATAGGGTTTATCTATATAAAGCATCTGCTATGTCTAAATGTGTTCTTAAAATATTTAAAAATGTGTTTGGTGTATAGAGAAAACTCTTCCCTAATAATGAATGGACTTCGTAACCTACTTCCAATTAGAGGTTCTCACCACCACATCACTGTATTCAGTAATTTTTTTAATGTAACTTTTTTCATCAGTGTCTTATCAATAAAGTGGCATATAGAGATCCCATTTTTCTATTCTTCACAATGTGAGATACTATTTTATCTTTGTCTCAACTCTTTTCATCTAAGAAAGTTATATATAGTACAATTTCCACCACATTCTTTTAAGGACAAATATAATACCTAAACGATCATAGTATTTAGGATCAAAAATTAAAACATAATAAATAAGTTCATTTTTATTCAAATTTTATGATTCCATGCAACAGAAATTCATCACATTAGTACCTTATTCCTTAATAATAATATTCAAAATACTAAAAAATAAACTCTAAAAAATCACCACTTTTAAACATTATTTGATCAATTGAACAAAAAATTCATAAGGTGTATACATGTAGCTCTATGGCCATAAATATAAGTAATATGATTCAATAAAGATAAAAAAATAAAAATATAAAAAAATATTACCATGGGTTAAAGTTAGGACACTTATCTATGGTTGTAGCTTATGGGAATAGTCATTTCACTCATGACCAATTTTGGCCTGGAAAAAGGGATATGGATATGAACATAGGCTGACCTTGGTCATGGACCTACTATCATGTCTGACTGAAGATTCATTTTTTTTACTTTCAAATAAACCTCTTTAAGGCTGAGCGGTAACCCCGATAACCAAAATTCATGTGCGGGATACATAATCAAAATAGAAAAATGAAATTCAAAATTCAAATAATACACATAATTCAAGGAGTCCTCGAGCCTTGAGAATCCCAACTTCCAAGTTCACGTCATGTTGCCTCCCATACCCACCATCGTCTTGCCATCCCGTCAACCCCGTCATCGCGATCACAACACCCGTTTCTGGAGAAACATCGCCACCTTCAAACACCCTAAAATAATATACCACTGTTCACCTGTAAATGTCAAACCAGAATGCTGGAGACGGACGAAAGCGGGTCACCGAAAACAAGAAAGCCGGAAACTCATCATCGCCAACATCACGCACAATGCCATCGCATAACACCATAGAAGAACACCGTCATAGACTACAAAAATTTGATGTCGTCGCCTGCACTAAACACCTCTGACGCCGAACGAGGGCGTCATCATCGTCGTCCCCAAATCACGAGCATCACCATTTGGGAGTCGACATCATCAGCCGCTAAACCATTGAAAACCACAGAAAGAGGAAAAAATCACTCCTCCTCACCTCAATAATCTAGTAATCAAAAAGATACCACCGATGAAAAAAAACCACAAGCAAGAATACCAAAAAATAGAACACGAAACTGAGGAAAACCATAAAGAGGGCAGGGAATGAGACCGTGAAGAAGACTGGTATGCAACCCTAAAAGGAACCTTGAAGACCACAAACCAAATCGACCAAAAACTTGTCTACCCATTTTTCCAACTCCGACCTGGAGAGTGGTGGTGGAACCCTAGGCCAAAGCAGGTTTTGGCAGCCCAGGATGACAGACTGACTCCAGTAGCGGCTGGAAACCCAACGTCCACCGAACCACAATCCCAAAATCTCTAGGTTAACTCCATACCATCCCCGACCCAGATAGGCACGAAGGAACATGAGACCAGAGCAGGTTAGGTAAATGAAAGGCATAAAAATCTAATACCTTCCCTAGAAGAACCTGAGAACTTTGGAGAAACAGCGACAAGCAATAGAGGAGAGGAAACTCTAGGGGAATGAATCGTGTCGGAACAGAGCTGAGGAGTAGAGAAGAGAGCAAATGAGAGAGGATGTTCCCTAAAACCCCTTAGGAACAGAGAAGAAATCATAGATATCACTCTCCACCGGGATCACGGAGAGCGCTTCTCTTAATTTCCTATAACCTACTATCATGTTTAATCACCATGTTAGTGAGATTATGGCCATAGAAACATATAAAATATAATTTTCCAAATACACATTAATAAATAAAATTTATAAACATTGATATGTGAAATTATCTCTCATATTTGGGATGGATCAGGCCTTGAATCAACCTCTGTATTGAGAGGAAGCTTCCAATCACCTCTCTCATTTGATTCTTTTAAAGTTGATGTAGAATCATGAACATGGAGAAATTGTTTTTTTGACATTCAACAACCCCATAAACCTAAAGGAGGTCCCTATAATCAATCCGAACTAGAGATATAATGATTCAATCGAGATTTTTTGGTGGTAAATTTTTTAAATTTTTTATACATAGAATATCTGGCCCAATAGTATATTTCATTGGTCGATAAATTGATCAAGAGTTATTACACTCATTCCTTCAATAAGTATATGAACAAGTTTGGTGTTTAAAGTTCCATGGGGTCATTTTCTTGATTTAAACTCATCTCACCTTGATAAATTTGGAAGATAATGATAATATACCTTTAGTGTTATCTTGATCTCATTAGAACTTCAAATCAGGTAGATAATTTTTTCTCTAATAATTTTTTTTAGTTTCATGATGGGAAGGCCACTACCATCACAACTATATTATTAGGTATTTATATCCTACTATAGAATCAACCATTGCTCAAGGTGTAAATGGGACCAATTAGATACTTCCTTATCATTTGTCATAATATAATATTAGGCAATAATCTAATCCTTTCATTATTGTGCGAGCAATTAAAATGACCACAGAATCATCCTAGTATTTATTTTACTAGGTATGGAATTATATGTAAATAAATCACGTATGTGGAATTGTTTAATTTATTCCCAATATATATACTATAATGGAATTATTTCCTCGATTTTTATAGGACCAATACAGATACCATTTGGTTGGTTTATGTTGTTACTCATATTAAGGCTTCAATTACAGATATAGATGTGGGGGTCATTACTCATGTTTCATCTAAATTATTTGTGCGTGTTTTGTCTATTATGGATCACACTAATATAGGTTTCATGAAACCTAATCAAAATAATATTCCTTAAATCCATGTGTTATCATATTTTATGATATTTTATATTTTGTAGTATGACATACAAAGGGAAAAGGTCTCATTTTAGGCCTTTAGGGTGTATCTTATTTTATGATATACATATATCATAAAGGATAACTTAGGTAGTCTTATTTTACAGCTTGGGTAAACCACAGTACCATAAATAATAAGGTATTATTTAATTAGAACTAATGTGATTCATTAAATGGAATTTAGCTTATAACACATTTGACTATCATTAAATAATTGCTTCATTAGATGAAACAAATCGAAGAGTTATTAGTCGAGGGTTACATGATATATAATCATAGGTATTACTCATAGCTTATTAAAATGAATGAGTAAATTCATGGCTTATGGAGAATCCCCATATCCAATATTAATTTGGCTAAGATATAATTCAAGTGTATATATTCTCCTCATGAAACCACTAGGTGTATGACTTACTTATTGAAGCTCTCATATTTCTTCCTTATTTTATTTTGTGATACAAGTATATTTCGATAGTTGAGGATCCTACAAAAATTTTTGGGATGATCAATTATTATCCATAAATACACCTTCGACGGAATAATGTTTTGATATGTCCACAGTGATCACTATTCAACACTTTTTGATGGAGAATATAGAATCATACTACGGTGTGAGGAAAATATTCTTCATTTCCAATATTTCAATTATTTCACTTTCAATGGCATGGTGTTCTTAGTTTTCAGGGTTTCTTATCCATATATCGTAATTCATGATTCAATAAGAAAAAATAAAAAGTATCAATAAAATTTGATGATAGAGGATATAATTGGAAATAATATTAAAACTTCTTTTTTTTTGTATAGTTCTTAGCATTCAACACTCGGATATCATATCTGATGATAGAGTTTTCCAGAAGTTATAAAACGGATAATTTTATCAATTTTATGATATTTATGTGAATCATAAAATATGATATGATATGTAAGGTACTTTTACCTTGATATATAAACCTATGTAAATTGATACATAATGTTTACCTGATATGTAAGAGTATATATCTTTTTCATGAGATTGGAAGAATACTCTTACATATGCTTATTGAAAGAGATGATAGGATTGTAAAATGTAAAATATAGTTGGTGGCACTTAAACTATTTAAGCCTTATAGCCTATCTATCAAATTCTTGGATTCTCCCTATATGGATAAATAATATTTGTGAAGAAAAAAATTATTAAAATTAAAATATAAATTGAGTTATATAATTTATAAATTATTTATCAATTAAAATAAAAGGGATTTTAATATATTTATTTTTTTATTAAGGTATTTATAAGTTAAGTATAAAGTTTTTAAAATTAATTAATTAAATATTTGTGAAACAATTATTATAAATATTCCAAACTATTTTGTATTAATATTAAAATACACTTTTCAAAATTATAGGGAATGAATTATAATTTAGATATAAATTTTTTATATCAAATTTATAAGTGTAATTTATAAAGGGAATATAATGAAAAATAATTAAGGTAAAATAGAAACTATTTATATTAAATTATGAATTGTTTATAATGTTAAATTTGAATTATTCAAATTAAAAGTGCCTAATTTATAAATTTTTCAAATAACATCAAAATAGTTTTGATGAATGATTTAAATAAAGGTTTAAATAATATTAACTATATGATATTTAGATTGTGTCTAATGTTTACATAATAGAAATTTAATTGAAAAATATTTATATTTCATTAAATTTTATATATCTAAAGTAAACTCTACATAATGAATAATATGAAGGAATTAATATTATGGTATAAATATAAAGTGTTTATAATTATCTAATTATGGAATGTCTATAATGAATTATAATGACTATAATTTTTTAATTGTGCTTTTTTCATTAGTAAATATCTCATATTTGGAAGGTGAATAAAATATTTTTTTTAAATTCATTTGGAATATTAATATTTTAAAATTCTTTAGGAAATGGGAACATTGTGGATTATTTAAATTATGTGTTAAATTTCTTCTAATAGTTTTTCATTCCATGCATTACATGATAAGTTTGACAATATAAGATTTTGTTTTCATCTACCCTAACAATTGGTTGTAATTATTATTATTAGCTTGAATTTAGTTGTTGAACATAGATTGTAAATATTAGGTGTTAGATTTATAAAAAATTAGATTCTATCATTAGTAAAGTATATGTGGGTAAATGTAATTTTAGATGGACTCCTCACTAATCTGGATGCTTATGCCTTGTTTTAGAAAGGAATGGTTGGTTATCTATGCCTCCAGGATTACTCATGTAGTGATTATCAATTTTATATAATTTCATCCCTTTACATTTAATGTTTATGTAACATATTAATATGATGTATTTGGATATATGTGTGTGTGTGGGTGGGTGAATATGTTTGGCTTTTATTTTTAGGTGAGAACATGAATTATTGGCTGTGTAAATAATTACACATTAATTTTCTGTGAACATATTAATTTGGTGGATTGAATAGAAATTCCAAAAGTAAATTATTATAAGTATTCATACCTAAAGGAATAAAACATTTGATAATAAAAATTTCATGTAATGTAATAGTTATGAATTTATAATTAATATGAGGTTTAATGAATTGGATAAGCATTATTATAAAAAACACAAATTATAAGTGTGAGATTATTTCCAAATAAGACACATGTAAAGACCTCAATCATCTTACTGGGTACTTTCTTATTAATGTTGGGTGCCCAAGGATTATCATAGGCATGGAATGGTGGAAATAAATAACCCCTTGATTTAGGAAACCAAATCCATTTTTTTGTTATAAGTGACACTTAGGTTAAAAAAACTAAGAGTTAAGATACCAAAGGAAATTAGTTGAGTTTATATACATATGATGGATTCTGGTCAAGAGTTTTCTACTAAACTAACCATGAGTCATATGATATGATCAATATTTTGGCTTACCAAAATAGATATTTTTTGAGACTACCACTAAAGTGGAATCAAATCTTAGGAAAATATGGATCTTAGATTACTAAATTAAAATGATTTATAGGGTCAATGTTTTTAATGGGAGTAATTAAAATAACATTCCATTTTAAATTAATATAAAACATAAAAAAACTTATGATAAATGATTCTTTTATAGAAAATTGGTTCATCATATTTAAGATTTACCTTGATATCAATACTGGATAAGTAAAATCATATTAACTTCTTAGAGTTATACTATAATATGAGAATAGATCTTAAGAATGAGACAAAATGCTATGTTTTGGATGAATCCCTTCCTAAGAATAAAATTAGTGAAGTTTTTCAAGATATGGAAATAAATACCTATGATAAGAATCAAAATGATTTCCTAGAAGTCTTTACTCTAATTCTTAGTACTATAGAGTCTAAGTTACCCAAGAAACATGAGATCATTGATTCAAGAAATATTATAGAAAACTTAAAGGGGATTTTTTATGTGTAAGTTAGGAATAGAAGGTATGAGGTGTTGAAGGATCAATTTTAGTATAAAATAGTGAAATGTACATCATTCTTAACTCATGTGCTCAATATGATTGGGTATATTATTGACTTTAATAGATTGAGTTCAACTATTAGACTCAATCTAGACATGGTATTCATTCCATAATCATTATAAAAAAAGGTATCAACAGTTTATTGTGATTTATAATAAGAGTGAGTTAAATGAAAATCAACTAATATACTCAATAGGTTAATAATAGTTGAGTATCACATCAGTGATCCCGTGTTATGAGTCATCATAATGGTGCAGAAGGATAAAAGTAAAATATTTTGTTAGAGAGAGAATAAAATAGGTTTTTAAGACTCCACGGTGATAACCAAACTAATTAAAAAGAAGGATAAATATTTTTTCAATACAGAAAATATGGATTTTGGATAAGGAACTATCTTAAATACGTTAAGGGTTATAAGAAACCACATGGGTAATCTATCATAGGTATTAATGTAATTGAATTTTAATTTTTATAATTAAGGGTATATGAGACAAATTATATGTTTTATAATTGTTTTATATTTAAATAAATTAAAAATTAATGAGTATTTTATGGTGGGGGATTAAATTTCTATTTCAAGTAATTATGAAAATGGTTTTTACAATGAGAACTTAGATATAAGAAGTTAATTATATCTTATATGAATTTAAATAAAGAATATGTATTTTTGAATCCCATTTTTCTCTCCCATGTGAGGAGCTTCTAGAAATCCATTTTTTAAATGAATGTGATGAAGATTTTGATACTCATGGTTTATGATTAATCCAAATTCATACCATTTTAAAAAAGATATTGGGATAAAATAAATTTTATCTAGGATGAAGTGTTTATCCAAGAATATGATTCCACAACCAATATTGCTATATTTTATGATGTTTTCCTTATAATATATATTATAATATCATAACATCCAATATATAAAATGGAAAACGAATATTTTTCATTTATATCAACTAAATGTAAATAATTGTTATTTACAAACATAAGGAGGTTTTTTAATCTCACAAATATGGTTTCTGAAACATTCCCGGGGACCAGTCTGTTGGACTATACTACGATGTTCATGATTGAGGTCCAAAATTATTGTTTTACAAAGGAAGTCAACCTATCACCACTGGGGTGGGGATGACAGCACCTTGATCAGAATGAGAAAATGGGAATTTATCATATCTCTCTGAATATCTTTTTTCCTATTATAATACTTCCATATATATTGAATATATTCTCATGGATCTCATTCTTGATTCATTATTCATATTGACGTCAGTTAATTACATCACATGCTACCTTGGAAGGTTATAACCCTTATAGTCCAAGGGGATGATTAAATTTTTTTGAAATCCAGATATGTGTTTATATATCATCCTTATCAAGGACCATGAGGGAACCCTATGCCTAACATGTAAGAAAATAGGTCATTCTTTGAGTTTAAATATAGGATGAAAGGTTATTTTTCTTCCTTGTGTTATACCATCATGGAATCTCATGATAATCACATGATGCACCCTATATACATCACATAATGAATTTAGTTCACATAAAAAATGGTATACCATTCTTGTCACCTAATGAATCTTGTGCTCATCATGAAATTCATATGGATATCATATCACATGGAATCTCATGTTCATTACATGAGGCTTCATGGACTCATCAAAAAAGGTATCTTATAAACATACCAGATAAGAGAATGGGTCACCTAGATGGGTTATCCTATATTCATCACATAGGACTTCCTCATGCCAGGCCATGAGGGAAAATTTTTATAATCATAAAACAATTTCTCTTATTCTCTTCACATAATGGTATACCTGTGTTAAAGTATTTTAAGAACCGATCTTATTATTATTATCAAATATGGGCAGTCACATTTTATTGTTCAGTGTGAAATGATCCACTTTTTCTTGTCACATAAGGGAGGGAACATTTTAAAGTATATTGGGGATTGTTCTACTTGTGGTCTTCAGACAATGACATTTATGTTTTAAAATACAATGGGGATTGATCCTCTTACACACATCACACAAGGTTTATCCTATTTTAATGTTTAGTGGGTACTCTCTATGAGTCTTTGAATTATATATAAAACAAACCAACCTTCGAAGATACTACATCATGAGAGAGACACGGGGCAGTGATGATGCTGGGATTGAACCCAAGATAGGTGTACTATATATCCTACTAGAATGGGAATCAAAACACATATAACATGACTTGTATAGTTTAAGGTCACGTTAAAATAATGGTCCATTTATTTTAAAATCATGTGGTATGTCATGACCACTCCCTCTAAAGGTACCCCTCTTGGTTCGGTAATGAAGGAATAGAGACATTGACGCCTCAATCCCACCTCTTATAGGCCATGGGTTGCCAAAAATCATTGAGGGTAGATAATCACACATATGGGAGGCATTGCCCTCATAAATATTTGAAAATTCAAAGATAATATGAGAACAACAACCAAAAAACTCATGCTCATAATAAATTAATAATCAATCCTAAGACCTAAAAGTAATAGAAAACAACTGAAAAAACTGAAAAAACTAACTTAAATCAACCAAAACTTTTGAAAAACTCCTTGAACTCTTAATGTCTAGGTAAATCACCAACTAGATATTTTTAATTGAAAAAAACGGTTTATCTATTCATAGTTTTATCTTAACACGTATAGTCAATAGGATCCTCCCTAAAACCTCACATTCAAAATGTGAAAAAATAATAATAAAGCCCAGTGTATAAAAAAATTGAAACTAACTTGTCACCTAAATAGGTTTATTATTATTTTTCCATCATATTATGGTTCTCTCAATAAGTATGGAATTAAAGTTATTGTATAATATCCAACATAATATAAAATTAATGTACCCAAAATCTATTTCCCCATTGGTTTTCCACTCCACCCTAATGTCACACTTCCTAAGGCATCTATCTTCAATAAATGATCACGTGTGAAAACACCAAGGAAATTTTAACATAACATGGACCCCAGGAATCACATCATCTCATCATTAAAATCCCATCTCTATATAGTAACCAAGTAGTTTTTGGGATCCACTGTATCATGTACCTTGTGTATTATACCTTAGGCCGTCACAGCCCATACACAACATACCAATAATAATCGTTGAGATACTATATCTATAAATACATGTGTTTGAAAATAAAAATAATCCATTACATCACTTGTAATATATATATGGGAAGCATAAACACTATGCATAAAAGCACATAATCTACTAAGAAAATAGAGTGGAAAAAGAGGCGGTAGTTAGCCATTTGTTCCTCGCCAACCTAGATGATGGGGAAAAGACCCTCCTTAGTTAATTGGTGTCGGTCTCCCTATGGAAATGTGTAGATTAGTAAATAAAATCTCATAACATATTGATTATATATTTCCCACAACCACCCTAAGGGAAAATACATAGACTTAGACTCATCTACCATTATCATCACATAGGGAACCAGGTAGCCACCACAAATTTCTAGATATCAAACAATATTATACACATCAAGTTAAAACATAATTTATTTATTTACTACTAATTAAAATTTTACTATTTATAATTTCTACATTTTAATCATCTAATCCAAGTGTCAACAACACTATTAATTATTTGCTTATATTCTCAATTTTGTCGTTATCAAAGTAAGCATCAAGAACCAACACCATTCTTTCATTAATTAAGTATCATTTAATGAACATATTGGTACAAAATTACTCCTTAAAATCTACCACTTAAAATATTAACTCATAGTATGTAGCCGAAACTTCTACCATTATAAAAAAATAGTCATAAAAACAATCACATATTGCCCAACAAGAAAGAATCAATCCATAAATAATAATCGATACAAAATCCAGGCTCTAAACTCATCCCAACTACCTTGGTGTCATCCACGAAACAACTTCACATCATATCTCATCCATCATATCATTCTAACACCATCATAATAACTGACACCCCATGTCACCATCAACATCATAGCTTGGACCTTGTTTCCTCATCGTCATAGAATCAAGTACTCCCACCCACTAGTTATCAAATATTCTAACCACAAAAGTTTATCAATCAATAAATATAAAGATCTAAATAAAAAGAGGATAAATAAAAAATAAATTTACTACTCCACAAATAATTTTCAAGGAAAATATGGAAAAATAAAATGATGGGATTGCTATTCCCAAAACAAAGGATTTGATAAATAATTAAATTCTCATTACCACCTTTAATTAACTAATTAAAAACTTATAAATATCATCATCATTATCCATACAATGTTTCCAAGTATAAATATTATTTAATTAATTTGGAAATTTTCTTTAATATTCTATTTTATATACCAAAAATCTCAATAATAATTATTTAAAATTGCTAAATTTATTATAAACAAAGAACTATGTTTTCTTAGTTGTCATTTAATGTCTGAGAATATTAACCATGATTAACAATTGTAACAATATATAGAAAACTTTATTGTAAATATCATGAGGCAATAAAAAGAAAATATCACAAAATCATGCTATCACACATCCCAAATATTTCAAAAATTAATATTAACATTCCCACATGGTATAATATTTATTTTTAAAGAGATTATTATAATCATGTTATAATCATTTATAATCATTAATAAAGCTCTATTAATGTAATAATATTCATTATAAAAATAATAACAAGAATAGAACCTACAAAAATATCCATCTAAATTTTCAAACATACAAAATTATAAAATATTTGTCGTTAATGTTATTTAAGTAGTTAAACACCATGGAATTTTATCATATATTAATTAGATAATGTAATTTAATTGTCTATTTCTCTCTATTGGATTACTTCATTAGTTTTTATCAATTCTCTACAACATAAAATTATTTATTTACCTTTACTTCAGTAATATTTCAATCTATCATGTTAATACATAGCATTTGTTAATAATTATTTCATGATGAATAATTATAATCTCAAAATGAAATGATAATTTCAAGAAAATAATATTAAAGAACAACAGGAATTTATATTTTCAAATAAAGAAACAATCTACAGTATGTGATGAACATCTTAAAGAAAGAATATTGATTTTAGAACACGTTATAATATTTAAAAAAAAATTTCAAAAATCCGAAATATATATTTATCTCACTTGAATATTTCAATATAATTTCAAAATGAGACAATTCTCTCTTTCCATAATAATTATATTATAATCTATTTTCAATATTTCACTATATTTATTTCATCTCCAATCTTTGGAATTTTTAGATGACATAAAATATTCCATCATGAAATTATTTCTATATTTTAATCTAATTATGGTTAACAAAATTCATTTAAACATATTAGTTTATATCATGTTAATTTCACACTTTCACAGTATAAATTAAGGATAAGTTATAGATCCTTTACATGGGGTTTTCTCTTGCAATTTGTTGTATCCAAAATGATAGATTAGAGAGATTACTTCCATGACTAGAAACTTTATAGGGAAATCAATATAATTTTCTAAATATTACTAAGACTAGAATAAATTCTATTTTTTCATTAATATTATAAATATAAAGGAATAAAATTTCAGATGTTTTAAACTTTCAACAGATGCGTACAACATTGAACATCATATAAAAACTCCATTTTATTATATTTTGAAGAAAAATAATAATCATAGAATGATTAGAATCATCCAAATATTAGATAAAAACATTAAAAAGGTAAAATAAATTAATTCCATGTTTTTAGGAGTTTCTATTGTTAAAAACACATTTACAAATTGAGGGAGTAAAAACCATGGATTTATATAAAATTTTTCCACCCTTACATGAGACACATATTTTGTGTAAGAGTAACAAGGTTTTTCCCTTATGTGAGATTTAGAAAATTGTTAGGACCCTTTTGTAGGCATAAGGACATTCGTGCTACCCTTATGTGAGATTCAGGTTACCTTTATGAAAGTATTGGGAATTATCCAGTATTCTTATATAGGTAAGTCCTACCCCATGTAGCCTTTAGAAACACTAGATAACCTTTATCGAGGTCATAGAAAAATGAATCCACCTTTACGAGACTAAGAGAATCAATTGTACCCTTACTCTCGAATGAAACCACTATTATATAGCTAGTTTAAATCATTTCCTACTCTTACGTGATAAGAATATTACCATTATGTGAAGAAGGAATTAGTGGTCTGACATTTATGAGGGTAATGAGAAACTACGGCTCCCTAAAGATGAAATCTGAATTTATGTGTCTAATAGAGACTCTTTTTTACCCTTACGGAACAAGGAAAGAAAGTAGACAAACCTTACTCAATTCTTAAAGGATAGGATAGCTTTATGAACCCTTTAGAAAACTCATCCTATGTTTATGTAGGGGCGTATTTTTATAAGGGTAAATTAATATATTATATTTAAAAAAACAAAAACAATTTCCAACCTTTAAAATTACTTCTAACACTTATAAAAATATTTCAAAACATTTTATGTTACCTTGTAAATTAAAAACATTATTTCGGAATAAACTTTTTCAAATATTTGAATCACTTTAAGAACTTTCAAACCAATTTCCCAAATAAACAATTAAAAAATTGAAATTAATTCCATAATTTCCAATACCACTATAAACCATCTTTATAAATTACAAAATAATTTTAAAACAAATTATAAAATTTATGAAACTCAACTAAACCACCAGACCCCCAGAATTGAAAGGGAAGGCTCAGGAATATTCGAGACTATTACATTAGATACCTATCAAAAACATATCATCCTTGAGAAATAAAATAAAGTCAATAAAGAGATAAAGTAATAGGAGATAATTAATAATACTTCATATACCTATCAAGGATCATGTTATATTTCGAACACAACAACTAATCTATAGAAGAAATCATAAATTTTTTCATCACTTTAGTGTGCTCTCCAAAAATATCCTAGGGTAGATACCTATCAAACAGAAGTAATGCCATTAATATAAAATTGCAATAAGGAATAAAATCAATCTAATATATCAACATGAGATCAAATACTTTATCTCAAAAGAAACAATCATTAAACAACTTAAGTTATTTAATACTCATGCGAGACATTTATTCCAACTCAAGATCACATAGATAGTAATATTAAACCAATCAAGCAATGCATATCGATAAAATAATCATAACATTAAAATAACATTATATAAATAACACATTCGAAAATAAAAACTTCATATTATTTGAAATAGAAATAATAGATATTTATTTTCATTTATCTTGTTATTAGATTTTAAATCAAAATTTAGAGAATATACTATGATTGACATTTCATAAACAAGGAATATTTACATTCTTCCATAAAAATTTATTAACAAAATTAAGATATGATTCTTAATAAATATAATTAATTCCTTACTAGGAAAAGAGTTCAAAATATAAGTGTATTTTCTGAAATATTCCTTTCGTTCAAGGAATGTATCCCAACAAATCACATTAAAACTCATTAAATTTAAAAACATGTAGATACAATTTTTCACCAAGCCACTTCTATTTAAAAAAAATTAATTTGATTAAAACCCCATTTGAAATGAAAAAAAATATATCATTCATCATAACAAGGTATTAATCAAAAAAACTTTTTGTGAAAATAAATCCATTTCATTTTTTATAAAAAATTTAAATAAATTCATGCTTCATGGAATAATTAAAATTTCTATTTAAGAAAGCATGTTACCACAATAATTAATTATTCTAAAATCATTCTCTTTCTAATTAAACAAATCAAACTAGTCAGCAAATCATTAAATTTAATTTATTTAAAAGGATATAATTTTACTTTATCCACCCACTACAATAATTCCCAAATGTTTCAGGTTAACCAAATGATAATTAAAAGAAATTGAACATATTATTCCATAAAATTAATTTTATTAAAATAAAATGGTTCTACCTTAATCCATACCAAGTTAAAATTAATACACATAACATCAAAAGGTAGAGAGCTCAACTCAACAAATGAAAATCATCATAAGTTAAACAAGAGGCTTAATCAACCTACTTTATTTAGTTTTAAAATCCTTTCCTATGTTTATTGGAATAACATTATTTACGATAATGCTTCAAAGAATTAACATTACAATTAACATTTATTAAAGGTTCATTCCATTAATTTCAAATGTTTCAAAGTAACTCTATATTAATCTCTTCAACTAGCACAAGCACTTGTATCAATAAAACAGAGCTACTAAAATCATGAAAATTATATAAACCCATCCACTACACTGATATTAACCACTTTGGGTGGAAATGACTCAACTACATGGTTTAAAGAATATCATTATATAAAATTTCATGATGGGTGAAGTTTCCACTCTCTTCATATGCTCAAGTCCATAACATATAAAAATTGTATGAGATAAAATTCCCTTCTGGGAATGTAAGAACACAGGGCCATGGTTCCATCATAAACAAAGACGCATGCACAATTAAAACATAGAATAATTTAATTCACATAATAGAGAAAAATTGATCTAGTTATTAGTATAAATTCAATTAAAGAAAAGGTATTAAATATCCTCTTTCCTTGAACTAGGTCTCATATCACGTAGGTTGGGTGAAGTGATATTGATTAAAATAAGTGAATACATATATGAAACCCTTACCTTAGAAAAAAAATCTCCACCACACTTTCCCCAAAATAATATTTTAGGATGCATGTGATGATATAAATCCCTCCCCCAAACAAAAAAAAGGGACTGAAGAGAGGGTAAGTATTCACCCCTCACCCCAAACCAAAAAAGGGATCAATGAGAGGGTAATAGAATGATATGAACAAGTTTATAGAAACCCTTTCCCCATAATACATATACATCTCAACACTAGGCCCAAGTAATGAGTTATAACTACCATCACTTAAGTAAATTATGAGGGGGTTATAAATTAAAAGGATAAAGTGATACAAATGATCACAGATCAAATATTTAATAGTTGGGTTTCAATTCGAGTGAAAGAGGGGTTCCCCTATACTCATTCCAATGGGATAGAAATCTATGAATGATGATAAATTGTTCATTCACTTTATGGGGAAAAATTGATGGTTTCTAATCTCAAAAATAAATTCAAATTTTTTAAAACACATATCAGGAGAAGAAATTATATATTCCCAAGAGAAGGGGATGCATCACCAACTAAAGAGTCACATTTTTAGTTGAAAAAAATAAACTCATCCTAAAAACTAATCTCATAACATCGCCCAAAAAATAGCCAACTCCTCATAAACTCTGAGAAAAAAAATAACTACCACTGTTAGGCTATCCAATAGGGAATCCTCACTACTAACGAAGCCCATTTCTCTCTCCAATAACAATGTCAAATAGAGGCTATCACTGCCTCCTTCCCCCAAACCTTTATCCCATGATCCAAAATATATCCCTTAAAATTATACAAACAATATAATTGTAACATTCTGAGTTTGCACCTCTAATCATTTTCATCTTCATCCTCTACTCTATGGTGATTTATTACCACGTCTTATGGAATATATCAAAATTAACTTGATAGGGATGTTGACCTATATCCATTATTTAGAAATAAAAAACATTAGGAACTTCTAACCTTAGAAACAAATTAATTTTAAGGATAATCCATTAATTTTAACCTATTACCATTATATATATATTAAACATAGCCACATACAAGAATGATTCATGATACTTTCATACGTTTCATCCCAACAAGAAGCATCACTTCCCAACTATTTTTCGACTCCCCTCTAGCATCGCATGTCCTGATCCAGCTCTTCCCAATAATATAATAATTCCCAAAAACACCTAGGATATTGTAACACCACATGAACCTCTTGAATCACATAATCTCATCACCAACATCACATATTGAGATATTAACCAACTAGTTTCTAGGATCCACCACAGTCCATACATTGTGTATTATGCCTCAATCCATCGTGGACCTTACAAAAACATACCTATAATAATCCTTAGGATAAAATATCTAGAGATTAATAAGAGTGAAAATTACCACAATCCATTACATACCTCTATACACATATATGGTAAAGGTAACCATTGTTCATACAATAATATGATACTACTAGGAGAAGAGAGAATGGAAATATAGGGTAGTCTTCCATTCACTCATCACCAATCTGAATGCTCAAGAAAACACCCTCTAGAGTCCACTACACTTTTTCTCCCTATAGAAATTGGTGGGGTATCATATGAAATCACAAAACATAAAAAGGTTATAGCTCAAAACCACACTAAGTGAGACTACCCAGTCTTAGAACCTTCTACCATTATCATCACACATGACACCTAGTTTCTAATAGAAAGGTCTAGATATCAAATCACACAAGTATCATGTTAATAATTAATTAATTAATTATCTATTAAATAATATAATTCCATTTCCAAGTTTTAAATTTTAATATTCTAAGCCAAGTGTTGATGACAGAATTGATTTATTGCTTGTATTCTTATATATCTCATCATAACATTAAGCATTAAGAACTAATATCATTTTTATATTAATTAAGTATGATTTCATAAACTATTGGGTAATCTATGTACCATTAAAATCTACCACTTAAAATATTCACTCATTGTGCAGAGCATAAAACATCTCCCATATATGGAAACAAGTCAAACAAATTACATCCAATCATTAACCATAAAGTAAGAATCAATCTTGAAATAATCATCAATGAGAAATACCTACTCTAAAATCATCCCAAGTACCTTAGTTTCATCCTAAAAACCAATGAACATCATATCACATAAAGAATCTCAATCCAACATCATCATCATAAATGGCACCCTATTCTACCATCACCGTCAAAATTGGAACCTCGTTCCCTCATCAATACATCCTCGGCAATTCCCACCTATTAGTCATCAAGTATTCTAACCACAAAATTTCATCAATAAATCAAAAAATAATCTAAATCCAAAGATCATAAATATATTTTAAATGAATTAATCCAAAAATAATTTTCAAGGTTACTATGGACACATTAAATGAAGGATAGATCATCCCAAAAGTAATAAATTAAGAAATCATTATATTCTCATTACCATCTTTAATTAATCAATTTATAAAGCATAAATAACAACAGCATTAACCATAAAAACATTCTAAGGTTGAATATTACTTAATTAATATGGATTTATTTCTTAACCTACTCTTTTATATATCAAAAATCTCATCAACAATTATTCTAACATGTCTGTTTTATTATAAATAAATATTTTCCAAAATTTAAGTTACTATTTAATATCCAATCATATGAACCAATCTTAACAAATATAGAAATATATAACATTCTATTTAGTAAATATTAGGAGGAAAAAATATCTCTCTTAAGAGAATGTGATGACACATCCAAAATATTTCAAACATTAATATTAATATTCTTATGCACAATAAATTTTCCATTTCACGAATTTATTATAATCATGTGATAATAATCTAAAAGAATTAATAAAGTTAAATTTATTCAATAATATTGTTAAAAATAACAACAATATCACATGAAACAATCACCATTTAAAATTTTAAAATATATAATTACAAAAAAAATATAATAAATATTAATTAAGTAGTTTAATACTATATAATTTTATCATTTTTATGTTATCATATATTAATTTAATAATGTATGTAATTATCTCTTTCTCTCCCTTGGATAATTTCCAAAATAATTATCATTATTCAATAAAATGAAATAATTTATTTATCTTTCTTATAATAATATTAATAATAATCATGTTTATCAGAAACATATGAAAAACATTATTTCATGTAGAATAATTATAATCTCAAAATTTGATAATATCATCAATATAATATTATTAAAGAACCACAAGAATTTATATTTTCTAAAAAATAAAAAAATTATATCACATTATTGTCATTTTAATGAGAGAATAATGCTTCCAAAACATGATATAATATTTTCAAAATAATTATATATCTGTAATATGAATTATAAATTTATCTCACTTGAATATTAATAGATTATTACTGTATGAGATAATTCTCCCTTTTCTTAATAATTATATGATAATATATTATCAAAATTTTATTGTATTCATTTCATAATCAATATTTTGAATTTACATATTAACGTAGTCATTATTTGAAAATATTATCTGCTTATGGTTAATCCAATTAATCTAAATGAGGGATTTTAAAGCATTTTAATTCCACACTTAAACAATATAAATTAAGGAGAATTTTCATATCCACTACCTATTTTTTTACTTATTTAAGTGACTACACCCAAAATTATTAATGAGAGAGGGTTATTTCACTCCTATAAATATCAATAGAAACTTGGAATAATTTTATGAATTTTATCAAGACTTGGATAAAAATTATTAGTTCATCTGGATGTGAGATTAAAATGAATAATAAAGAAAAAATGTTCAAATGTTTTATATATTTAAAAAAGACATATATCTTTGAAACTTCAAATAAAGACTTCATTTAATTATACTTTCAGAAAAAATTAATTTAAGAGTGATTAAAATCCTCTAAATATGAGTTACAAATTATTAAACTAGTAAAAAGTAATTAATTAAATGGTTTGGGAGTTTGGATTATTTAAAAATGTGTTTAGATGTTGAAGGAGATGAAAAAACTGGGATTTTTATAAAACCATGCAAGCCTTACATGGGAGACACACACTATGTAAAGGTAATAAGGTTTTACCCTTAAATAAGTTCTGAAACATGGTAGGACCCTTACATAGGATTAAGGGCCTAAGGGTTACCCTTATGTGATATTTATATTACCTTTATACAAGAATTGGTAATTTTTTAGAACCCTTACACAACTAAGGCTTACCCTCATGTATCCTTTAGAAACACTAGATATCCTTTATGCATGTCATAGAAAACTAGAGATACCTTTACATGAATAAGGTACTTAGTTGTACCCTTACACAGTAGTGAAACTACCCTTACATAGCCAGTTTAAATCCTAGACTACACTTACATGATAAGAAGATTACCTTAATATGAAGAAGGAATCTGTAATCATATCTTTACACAAGTAATAAAAAAACATAGCTACCCTTATGAAGATAAAATATACTTTTATATTTCCTATAGGTACTCTTCCTTACCCTTAAAGTATATGGAGACAAAGGGGATTTACCTTATGTAACACATAGAGGCTAGGATACATTTATATAGCCTTTATAAAACTCATCCTACCTTTAATCATGTGGATTATTTACATAATTGTAAAATAAAATTTTATATTTAAAAAAACCATTTTTCATTCATTATAAATTACTTCTAACGATTATAAAAAAATCAAAACACTTTAAATTGCCTAATAAATTACAAAAACATTTCAAAACCCACTTCTTAAAATATTTGAATCACTTTAAAAACATCAAAATTAATTTCCCAAATAAACTTTTAAAATATTGAAATCACTTCCATAATTTGAAAACCCATTTTCAAATTACATTATAAATTAGAAAAAATTTTAAAAAATATAAAATTTATGATGTTTCTTATAGGTGACTAGACACCCCAATATGACAAAGGAATACTTGCGAATATTCCATACCTTTACATGGAAAGTATTATTGTGTCATGAAAGGAGTAAAAAGGGACCACATGGAGTTTTGGGGTACCGATGGTTCATTTATTGGACAAGGAATGAACCAATAATGAGGATATAGATGGGTATTATAGCTATATGGTGTTCTAAACCTTACATCGATTCATCATCATTGCGTATGATATTTACATAACATTATTTTGGCCTTTGACTGATGCAAATGATCATAGGTGAAAGAACATGTGTCTGGTTGTCCATATTATGCTTGTATGATTAAATATGGATCAATCAGGTGTGGTTCCTATGATCTATCAACTCTCATGGGAGTTTTCCTCTTATAGGATGCATCAAATCATTTGCCTTAGAATGGGTTTCATACAAAATAGATTCTACATGATTCCATGGCTAGAGTAAGGAATGGGTCCCTTGACAAAGGGTGTTTTTCATGAAGATAATTATGTGAAATAATATCAAGAAATATCCAATTCATTGAAGGTCTTACATAAGGTAATTCACATAAATATTTTTATATATAGTATTCCATGGGATTTTCCTTCAACCAAGCTTTCATAAGTCATGAAAAATAGAGTTCTCCATGACCAGACGCTTTAGATTACCCCAAAAATCCAAAATCCCACAAATTAGTGAATTGAGAGTTATTTATAGTCCCTTACCTAAATAATTTTGTGTTGTCATAGAATATTTGTTATGTATTCAACTAATGTATTTGTGTGAAACCTCAAGTTTTTTTATTTATGAAATATGGGTTACATCGGACTCTACCCCATTTCTTTGTTTTTTATGATATTCCAACATTATCAATTTGAACATTATTTTTTGAATCAAAAAAAATCCACCACCCACATATTTGGGTCCAATGAGGGTGGTGATGATTGAATTAAAATAAATATGCTAACATTTTTCCATTTTCATCCTATATTATCATGCAACACAAGTTACCCCTTTGACAATAAATATATTATGTAACTTATAAGGGAACATTAAGACTTAATTAAAATTGAATTGATTCCCTATTTTCAGGGAAATAAACACATTTCATGAAATTACAATGATGAAACCACTTGAACATTGAATGACTTCACTTAATTGAAAATGACATGCATGATAACTTATCTAAGAACATTATATAAACCAAAATCCAATAATTCCCGAAGTAACATACTTCTTTGATATATATTTTCATGAGGTAATATTTCATGAGGCAGAGACAAACTCCAAAAAATCAACTCGATCATTGAATACTATGAGATGGTTGCTTAGTATGATGCTTCTTATAGGGAATCCATAGTGAAAACACTAGAATCAAGGAAAATGAATGGGTCTCACCGCTACACAAGCCATTGTACAACTTACTAGAACTAGAATAGAGGGAATACACATATTTCTGTATTCCTAATAGTATGGGTATTTCCTATTATTTAACATCACTATTATAATAAACAACATTGATTCTCTTGTACTCTAGATCATGAACACATCGGAATTTATCTGGATGAAAATATCCACCATCGTCCATGATTTGTTAGAACACAACCTAGCACTATCTTTCATTATATATAACTCACTCTATAATTTTATCTGGTGTTTGCCTAATAAAAAAAATTCACCCCTTGGAATGATAATTTTTACCATGAATTTTGATCAGACAACCAGTAGGGTTGGACCAAAGAGTAGTATATGTACCCAGGAGTTAACTTTACAGAATAATGGGAAAGGTGATATTGGTTATATAATAGTTTCTAATTTTATGTCTTCTTCTTAAATAATGACTGTAATAGGTTTTATGGATATCTTAATTTGATTTCTTCCATCATCCAGACCTCATTCTAGAGATACTGAGATGATAGTCCTTATATAAAAACACTTTTAATATTCACCATAGGGAGGTTTATATTAGCTTGTGGTATATCCACAAGATCGAATTCATCCCCATATGAGTAGGAATATATGATGAATTATTGTCAATGGTGAATATTTTTGAGGATATAGAGAATACCCCATTATTAGAGAATGGGATTTTGGGGAATTAAGGATCACACTAGGGAAAGACCCCAAGATGCATCCTGATTTTACCTTTATGGAGTGGTTTATGATATTCTAGGATATGGTTTGGTAATGGATAATGGGGTGGATAAATTGGTGTACTGTTGTTAGGGCGTAAGGAAAACCAAATTCATAATGGTTTCATCTGGAATTGGTCTAGTACATGAAGTGGTTCTTCTACGTGAACTAATGAGTGCCACTGGAGCTAAAGATGGTAGGGTTCCTAGTGGACTTCTTAAGAGGATAGATCATATTAGTCTAGTATACTCATATAGAGTGTGGTCAACCACCTTCATTATGAAGGTGTAGCTAGGTAGTGGACATTATGTCAACATAATTTTCTTAGTCTTATGAAGCAGTATAACTTTCTGGGGTATATCTATGAGAGGGATATACCCATGAATCTATGTGTCCAATTATAATTCTTATATGGGTGGGTTGCCTCACATTTGGGGGCATACAAGTTCTCAACCCCATCAATCCCCGTGAACATGATCTTAAATCCAACACTCTAGAAATTTTTTTAAGTTACTCCCTCTATAAAAATTATAGAATTGGTTTAGTCTCCCAAATTATCTCACAAGAGTAGTTTAAATTCACCTCCTTTGGAACAGTAACTGGGTTGAGCATATTCGATTTGTGTGGTAGTATTGATTAGAGTGAGTACTTTATAACCTTTAATAGTGGGGTATCTGTCACATACATCAATGATAACATCATTTATGAGGAATTTACCTCATGAAAGTTTATTTTCCAATTCTATTATCTTTATCAGTTTATTATATAAGGGTAAACTAGATTTCACTATGATACCTACTCAATACTCATTTTGAAAACTCTAATGGATGTTTTTTCATGACCACATTGATGCTAAGAAATGACTACTTATGGATTTCCCCCCATTAATGATACTCTTTGATTATTCTTGGAGCATGATGGAAACATATCATGGGAATATGTTGAGGGAACTAGTGCTCTATAAAGATTCACTAGTGAGACCCTGGGGATGGTAGGGTGGGGGATACTCCACTACTACTAAATCTCTCAAGTCAAAGAGAAATTCTTGTAGTGTGTGTAACATCTCATTACTATTTTATTGTGCTCCTTTACCCTCACTTTTGATCATTATTTGGTTGGGTCTCATTTGGGGGTTCTTCAAGTGAAATTTTTAAAATTTTAAAAGGCTATTGGGTTGTGTATAGATGGAACATGGTTTTCACAAACCGTGCACCCTGTTAGTGAAAACCATATAAACCCAGATAGTGAGGGTTTTCATGGTTACAACATGGTTTGAAAAACCATTTTCTAACCTATTATAAACTATAAACCCATTTATAGGGGTGTATGGTTAGGGAACACTATTTTGAAACCCCTTTTGGCCCCCTCTAAGAAATCATGAGCACATATTTATTTTATACTAAAAATTAAATTAAAAATTATTGAACCCCTATTTCTTTCCCTTCTTATCCCTTAATTGGGATTAGACATCCTCCAAGATCATTTCCTCTCTAAAGGACCCATTTTTTATCCTCTAAACACTTTCCAAGGTGTATCCAAGAAAGGATAACATCATTCAATCTCTTACCAATAAGTGTACTTATCTCATTTTCTATGTCCCAATATCTTCATCTATCCTACTTAGGGTTTTTTAAATATTAATGTTGTTGAGAGATCTAAATTCCACTATTTTAGATCTTTAATCTAGTTATGATTTTGGGATCTTCATTATCGATGTCTGTCATGGAATTTACCATTTGGGGTGTTCTATTGTGTGATCTTGTGATCTAAGGTAGGTGGTTACATATACGTTTGGCCATTTAATTTAACATTTAATGGATTGATTGTTTTATATTTATTTCAATGAAATTTTGAAAACCCAATTTGGTGTGAATTGGTGTTTGTAATTGATTTGGAATGTGATTTTTGGAAAACCCCCAATTTCCATGAAATTAGACATTAGGGTTGTAATTTGAAATTGATGGAATTTGTTAAAATTGATTTGTGAAATTGATTTGAAATTGGTACTTGAGGAAAAATGAATTAAATTGTTTTGATACGAACCTTGGATTGGTTTTATCCTAGAAAAGAAATGAATTTATTAAAAATCTATGTTTTGGTTTTTAAATATAGATTTGCATATTGAAAAGAAAAATGGGTTAATTTTATTTTAAATAGTATGAAATAAATTGGACATTATCGATTTATTTTTGAGTATATGAAATCCTAGGTAGTGAATTATTTTCCAAAAACATGATGGGTCATAATTTCCTTTAAAAAAGATTGACTATTTACAACTCTAAAATAAATTTATTTGTAGATCTTATCCTCAATGGTATGTTGGTTCGTCCACTTTGTCCAGTGTTAGAGTGATGTGTGTGAGCCTTGTTGTTATCAATATATAAGTGTGTGAGGATCATATAACCTGAAACTATCATACCTCTTATTTAAGGAACATTTTTCCCATTTGAAATTTTTTTGATATATATTCCATTGAATGTGAAACTATTTTCCATGCCTTATGAATTTATATAAATCATTTTAGATAAAATGTTCATTAATCCATTGTTTGAATTGTTTACATAAATTAAAATGTAAAGATTTATTTTTTTAAATATGATCTTCGACTTCCATTATTGATTTATTTAAAATTGAAATCATTATTTGGTTAAATATAATAGAATCTTATTATAGAAAACTTAGTGATACCCAACTAGGATTTTATATCACTCCCTACCTTTTCCTTCGAAAGTTTGTAGATTTCATCCTTCCATGTTCAAGAAAGAGGAAAACATCACATGTAACTGATTCTTGTTATTGATCTTTG
Organism: Viscum album; assembly: GCA_963277665.1. Lineage (NCBI taxonomy): Eukaryota > Viridiplantae > Streptophyta > Magnoliopsida > Santalales > Viscaceae > Viscum > Viscum album. Next base: position 818,462,190 of record OY728134.1, read on the forward strand.
GGATTGGATTTTTTTGTCCATTGGGACTTGGGATTTTTATCTTACTTTCTGATAATTTTTTATTATACCAAGGGTTTATGTACCTATTTGACTTCGGGTATTGTTCTCTATATATAGTTTATTTTTAGAATACTGATATGTGTTCCTTATTCTATAGTATTTGTCATAATTCATTCCCACTTTAAAGTTGTATGATGCCAAGTGATAGCCACCAACCCATTGGGATTAGGAACTCCATTTATGAAATTCTAGGATTGGCCTAGGTATGAGGGTACGAGGGTTTTAGGGCTGGTTTGTGACAAAGCTTTGTAAATGGTGTAGATTGTGCATCTTACCTTGATGTCAGTAGGAATTTTGTAATCTTTTTGGGACTTAAGAGGTAGTTATGACTGAGTGTCTAGCTATATCTCACCATAATGATCTTTAAGTCACCATGAGTTGTTTTGGAAATATGTATTGAGGATTATTTATATTTTTTTCCCTACTTTTTATTTGGATGGGTATAAAATCAAAATCTTTTTTATATATCTTTTGGGATAAATTTACTTGTTGCTCTGTTTGAGTGTTAATCTAATGTATTTGATGTTTTCTGTTGGTTTTGTGTAGCATCATGCATTAGAAGAATGTGTGTGAATTGGGACCAGGATAAATCAACTGATGAACCACATAAATAAAATATTCTTATGAACCAGGACCTCGTAGAGGTTATCGTGTGTATTTTCCATGATCTGGGATAGAAACCTTCACCCATACCCATTTAGGATCCAATTTTGGAACCTAAAATGCTTGATTTCAGGCATCGTGCTTAATAATTCCTTCACCAAAAACCACTGGTGTTCCAAGGCTCAAATGATCCACAAGAACCTAAGGATTGGTTGTGGATATTTTATATTTTATTCAAGTTCATGGAAACTTCTAATTTAATCAAGGTGAAATGTGACACCTTCAATATACAAGTTCCAAGAAAAATATGGTGGGACATGATGGTGATAGAAAAGAATCATGAGGGCTTATAGTGGAAGATCATTAATCATCTGTTCACCAGCTAGTTATATCTAGAGTTGATGGTGTTGGCCAATGCTATAGAGTTTTTCAAAATTGAGCAGGCTGACAAGACCATGATAGAATATAAAAATCTCTTTGTTGGGATTGTGCAATTTTCACCTAAGATTGTATCAAATGGGAAGATGAGGACTCAAAAGTTTGATATGGGACTTTGATCTAACAGTCATTTTCAAGTTTTCTTTTTTCAATATTTCTTCTTATGTTGATGTAATGGATAGAGCGTTGATGGTCAAACTTGACCTAGCTGGTAAGTCAGGGTTCATAGTAGTTCCTTTTTCTCTTAGTGTCAATTAGCTGAATTACTAAAAATTAAATAGGAAGTGTGATGAGTCTCATGGTAGTTATTGATGTAAGGTCCTTTCTAGACCTCATGTAGTGTCGAGAAGAGGCCCTTTTATTTTATACACGTGTAGAAATATAGGTCACTAGAAATAGGTTTTCACTGAGGAACCCAAGATTTTTGGTTCCTATGGTTGCTCAAGCCACTTGTAGAATTTCTATCATATATATATTCTTCCAAATAGTGTAATGGGATCATTATCTCCAAAAATTATAGTGGTTTAATTATATTCTTCAAAAAAAGGGGTTCCTAGCATAGGCATCCAGAATGAAGCTTCTTCACATAGTGGAAGAGTTTATAGAGGAAGAAGGAACAAGTATAGGGACCATGAGAGCTTCTTTCACTATAGATTCATCTCTATTGACTTCTTTATTTGGTTCTGGTATATATCATTCATTGATTTTGACTCATATTTTGAATTTTCTAAATCATTCTGTGGAGATTTTATCTTATGTGATGGATATTACAACACCCCTCAGAACAAAGAGAATGAAGGGTCTTCATTTTTATGCTTGTGTTATCTCTTTAACAGAGTCTGAACTCACCTAGGAATTTCAAGTTCTCGATATGAAACCTCTTCAAATAATATTCATAATGGATTGTCTAATTTATAATAAATACTAAAATTATTTCTATCTTCAATGGGTCTCTTTTACTCTTCCTGATGGGGTGTGTCGTATCTTTTAATAATAATGTGATCTAATTTTGGGTAGATTATAAAACTATTATCTAGAGTTGAAGAAAGTAATATCAGTGTTTTATTTTTAACTAGAGAAAGAATCCTTGAGCGGTGATCTACCTCTAGTCATCATTGAGTGTGTCACCTTGTATTTTTTTGGTTCTATTTTCTAAGAAAACCGATGGGTCACTTCGCCTTTATATTGATCACTAAGAAGTCAATCGAGTTACAGTAAAGAAAAAGTATCTATTTCCATGGATTTATGATCTATTTGACCTGTTGAAAGGGTTGAATTGGTTCTTGAATATCGATTTTCTATATGGTTACCATCAATTGATTATAAAATAATCTAATATTTATAAAACCACCTTTTGGAGAAGGTACGACCATTATGAGTACATTTTCATTCCATTTGGTCTAAAAAATTCTCCTATTGTATTCAAAAATTTAATAAATAGGATTTCCCATGAATATCTAAATACTTTCATAGTGGTCTTTATGGAAGACATCCTTGTATACTCTAAGTTTTAGGTTGACCATGTGCATCCTTTGAGAGAAGATATGAAATTATTGAGAAACCACCAACTTTATTCCATGCTATCAAAATGTGATTTCTATATTTGGGAAGTGAAGTTATTGGGACATGTGGTGTTGAAACAAGGTATCTTAGTTAATCCTAAGAAGGTGAACGATGTTATGACATGGTAACAACCCTTATATATTTTTGAGATTCATATATTCTTGGGTTTAGCATGGTATTATCTCTAGTTCATAAAGGGTTTATAAAAGTTGGCTTCTATGATGACCAATCTTGCTAAAAAAGAATAAATTTGGTGAGGGGTGGAAAATTTCAGTGTTTTTTGTTGATATAAAATTTATTTTGACTAATGTATCTATTTAAACTCTTTTAGTAGCTGGGTAGGGAAATGTGGTCTTCTATGATGCATCAGGTTTAGGTTGGGGATCTGTTATTATGCCAGGTAATCACATCATTGACTGTGGATCTTGGTATCTTAGGCCACATGTAATAACTATCTAACCCATGAACTTAAACTTGCAACTATGATTCATGAGCTTAAGAGTTAGTGGAATTTCCTTTTCAGATATAGGTTTATTGTGTTTTCATACCACAAGATCTTGAGTTATATCTTCCAACAAAAATAATTGAATCTTAGCTAAAGTAATTGGGTGGATTACTTTAAATCTTTTGACATTGATATCACCTATACCCAGGGGAAAGAAAATGTTGTCGTAGATGATTTGAGTAAGGAACTTCTGATGAAGGCCATGAAAGAATCATCCAAAGAGTGTAACTTGATGACTCTTTTTGAAAAGTTTCATATTCCAGTTTGGGAAATAGGGGTAGACATTATTGTTTCTAGTATTCAATTGACCTCCACTATTCTTGAGATGATTCTTCAGGAACAACAACTAAATGATGAATTCTATAACATTAAAGACTCTCTTTTATAGTGGTGATACCATTGTCAGGTGTATGTTGTCCAAAAAGGGTATTATATGTTACCAGAATCTTTTTTTGTACCTTTATTGGTCAGGAAAGCTATGATAGTGTACATCCATAATTCCTTGTGTTTTGTGCACCAATGAACCATGAAGATGTTCTATAACATGTGACGATGATTTTGGTGGCCAGGTATGAGACTGGGAATTGATGATTTTTTTCTATCATTGTTATACATGACAATAGGTCAATTACAAACACCAGAGTCCTTTGGGATTTATTTAGCCACTTCCATTGTTGACTTTCAAGTGGGATGATATATCAATATATTTTTTGGTTGTGTTGCCTCATACCCATAAAATGATTAATTATGGGTTGTGATTGAAAGGCTAACCAAATCATCTTACTTTATACACATTCATGATACAACCAAAGTTAGGGAGTTGGGAAATCTATATGTGAACTAGATTGTTTGTTTTAATAAATTTACAAATAATATTTTCTATGATAGGACTCCCCATTTTACTTCTCACTTTCGAATAGGCCTTCAGGAGGCACTGGGATCTTAGGTTATTTTGAGTATGGCATACCATCCATAGTCATATGGAAAGACATAGAGGGATATACATATTCTTCAGGATATACTTATTGTATATATTATTGACTTTTATGGTCCTTAGGATGACCATTAATGGTTCTTTGAGTTTTCTTATAAAAATAGTTACCATTATGTGATTTGGATGGCTCCCTTTGCGGCCTTTAATGGTCAACCCTATAAATCTTTGTTCTGTTGTTTAGTGATTCATTGAAAGTTCCTTGGTTGTATCAGGCTTGGTTCAAGAGATCAAAGTAAATATTTAATTGATTTTTCAGATAATTTTTATGGAATATATCCATTATAAAACATATTTTGATCGTCATTGTAGACCATTTAGATTTTTAGTGGGTAATAAGGTGTTCTGGTAAGTTTCAATTCGTTTGGGTCATCAACCACTTAGAAGGAAAAGGAAGATTATTACTCATTTTTTGGGAAATTTTTAGGTTGTTTATAACATAGTGGAAATGGATTATCATTTATATCTTCCACCACAATTTATGTTAATACATAGAGTGTTTCATTTATTGCAGCAGCAAAAGTGTCTTTCTGATCTATCTCACATCCTGAGCTGAAGTGATCTTGATATTGAGCCTGATTTATCTGTGACTAAGAATCCAATCAAGATAGTTGATTTTTAAACCAAGGTACATCATGGGATTAATTTACCTTTGGTTTTAGTTCTATATAATCATGGTTCCGAAACTCATGATACTTGGGGGAGAGAGTCACTGATGGGAGAATAATGGTCTCATCTTTTTAACATAGAGACTTCTTGAATAGATTTCTTAGGATAGAATGTTTCTATGGTGGGGATGTTGTAACATCCCATTACTATTTTTCAGTGCTCCTCAACCAAATATATTGATCATGAATCATTTGGATATTTTTTAGGGGCGATTCATGTGAAATTTTGAAAATATAAGAAGGATCTTGGTCTATTCACGATTGCTTCACAGTTTTCCCAACCTGTGCAACCTACTACTGAAAACCATGAAAACCTAGATAGAGATATTTCTCATAGTTAGAGCATGGTTTGAAAAAAATTTGGCCACTTAGTGTAAACCATGAACCCCTTTATAGAGTAATATGGTTAGGGTGCATGACATGACAAACAATGCAGGCCCCTTTGGGAAACAATATGTGTCGATTTCTTTTATTATGAAAATTATATTAAAAATTATTAAACCCATAATTCTTCCTCGATCAACCATAACTCAGTATTAGACATCCTATAAGGTTATTTTTTCTCTCAATGACCCATTTTTTCTCCTCTAAATCCATTCCAAGGTAGATCTAAGAAAGGTGAATGTCATTCGATCTCTTCCTAGTAAGAGTTATTCTCACATTCTCCATCTCCCGATCTCTTCAACTATCCTTATAAGGGTTTATTAGATATTCCTATTATTAGTCGATCTAGTTTAATTAATTTTAGATCTTGAATCTATGTTTGTTTCTTGGGTATTCCTTTTAGGCGTTCCTCGTTGGATTTTTCCATTGTGGGTTTTGTGTTACGTGATCCCGTGATTTAAGGTTGGTGTATTCGTATAAGTTTTTCTGATTAATTTAACCTTGAACTAATTAATTTTTTATATTTATTTCAATAAAAATTTGAAAAAACAATTCGGTATGAATTGGTTTTTGAAATTTATTTGGCAGGAGATTTTGGGAAAACCCCCAATCCCATGAAATTGGAAATTAGGGTTGTAATCTGAAATTGATGGAATTTATTAAAATTGAATTGTGAAATTGATTTGAAATTGGTATTTTAGGAAATGTGGTTTAATTTTTTTTTTGATATGAGCCTTTAATTATTTTTATCCTAGAAAATGTTATGAATTGATTAAAACACAGTGTTTTGGTTTTTAAAGAGAAATTGGCATATTGAAATGGGAAATGGGTTAATTTTATTTTAAATAGTTCTGAAATAAATTGTTCATTATTGATTGTTTTTTAGAGAACATGAAATCATAGGTATTTAGTGAGTAAATTTGGACAAACATGCTAGGTTTTAATTTCCCTATCAATGGATTGAGACTTTAAAACTCAAACATAAACTTATTTTAAAATCATATCCCCAATGGGATCTTAGTTAGTCCTTTTTGGCCAGTGTTAGAGGGATGTGTGTGCACATTTTTTTTATCACTATATAAGTGCATGAAGATCCCATAACTAAGAACTATCATACCTATTGGTTAAGTAACATGTTTCTCATTTTTAATTACTTCAATATATATTCCATTGATTGTGAAACTATTTTTCATTACATGAAAACTTTTATAAACTATTTTACGTAAAATTTTTATTAAGAAATTGTTTCAAATGTTTCCATCAATTGAAATGTAAAGCTTGATTTGATTTAAAAATACACTGGTATTTCCATGAAATTTTTATTTAAAATTGAAGGAGTTATTTGGATAATTATTATGGAATGTTATTATGGGTCACTTGTTGAGACCCTTCTAGTATTTTAGCACACACCTAACCTTGGCCATTAGATTTTTGTAGATTTCCTCCATCCAGGTTCAAGTAATGGGAATTCGCCACTTTTAGGTGGTTCTTGTTGTTGATATTTGGTCTTGGAGTGTTGTATTCATTGGTTTTTGAATTGTTTCTCTTAATTTATAGTACTTTATGGTTCTAACTTGGGTTTATATACATGTTTGATTTATGATACTATTCTCTCTATGGAGTTTTCTTTTTATTGTACTATTATCTATTGTTTATTCCATTGGGTTTGTTGAAAACAATTTCCCACTTTCATTTTGTATGATTCTAGGTGGTAGTCCCCAACCAATGGATATTGGGAAGGCCCTTTAGTTTATTTCATGATCGTCCTGGGTATCAAAGTACCAGGTTGTTTGGGCCAATTCATGACAGTGTAATAGTTTTAACTACTAGAGGATATCAAGTCAAGGATTCTAGAGTAGGAACAAATATTATATAATGGATCCTAGGTGAGTATGTCTATAATAATAACAAATAATAATGGTCCTATAAGGATATACCTATAGTTTATTTAGTAAAGAACCTATGAATTCTTAGTGAAATTTCTATAGACATATGCTTCCATGATTCCTGGACACATTGGGACAAATTCTAGAAACACTTCTCCCCATGATGTATATGGGGGTACTATGGACAACTAGTGTATACCTTTGTGATATTTTGTATTCTAATAAAATTTTCACAGATCATTAGATAAAAAAATTATGTACACCCTTGATATGGATGATTTAGTTTACTCTCATAGACGAGTGGGTTCCTAGAATGATAGAATCAGAGTGTCGCGGGGTCTGAGTCCCAGTTAAGTCTTGGGATATGTTTTTCTGCTTGAAGTGTTTGAGAATATGGATTGTGATGATGAGGGAACCTATGGATGCAATGTTGACTAGTCATATGACTTAGAGGATGTAGAGAATATTTTATCCATTGAGGAGTCTGAAAGAGGCTCACAAGACTTGGTAAAATGAAAATCATGTAATTCCATGGTGGTGATGTTATACCTTATGCATTATTGAATATATTTTATGACATGTGAAGGAGTAATAAAGTAATTATAATTAGGGGAAATACTTTTGGCATGTACGGAGGAGTGGTGAGAATCTCCCGGGAATCCTAAAGGTGAGAGTCGGGTCTCTTATCTCCCTTGCTATTCTAGTGGTCCAAGGATTGATACCTACTAATGCTCTATGTATTTAATTGTCCACCAATTAAGTGTGGAATTTAGGACAACGAGGATCTATCTGGAATGTTTATTATAAGTAATTATAAACCCTCTCACCATTTATTACATATTATGAGAATTTTTTCTCACTTTTCTTAATTGTTTCATGTCATGGACTACACATCATGCTAAGAAGCCTCGAATAGTGATTGTTGAGGTCTCCATTAATATTTATGGGTCATGGGAAATAGAATCCACCTTCAATTTCTCAATAATTAAGCTACTAGATGTTGTGTTGGATATGTTCATATATGCATTCATCACTTTCTACTTCCTTATAGAGGGGAATAATGATTTCATGACCAACTATGCGGAAGGTATATGTTTAATCTAGAGTCTCTATTTTCATATATAGCTAATTTTGAAGATTTTTTGGACTTATTTTATGGTATTGTTTCTAAAGGATCAAGAACTTAGAACTCAAATGGGTCAAGAGGAATCCATCACCAGCCTAATAGACACTGACACTAAGTAAGAACTGGAAGCACCCGCTTCTTATGAGGGTGTTACCCTGAGTGAGTTAGTGTCAAGACAAAACATGGAAGTGAAAATAACTTAATAGGAGCCTATAATGAACCTCTAAGTGGAGTCATCAGCTATCGATGTGGGAATCAGTAACATAATCCTTCCCTACACAAATTAGTAGAGCCTTGTGAATCCTAAAGTTGAGTCTCTATCATTTTTACTCGATCACTTCCCAGATTATATTCATATTCTTAAATATTAAGAGGAATCAAGTTCAATTTTAGCAATGAATAACTGAATTATCTATTGAAGGGAGTGGAAGATATATAGGGCCTCATCACTGATAAAAAAATATACCAGAAGGGAAGTCTGATGGAAAATCTCCATCATTATATGGTGAAGCTAAGAGCTAGTTGGGTAAACTATTATGCACTCCATGAAATATCCCAATTTGTTATAATTGGGATAGGGTGACTTTAGGCAAGGACATCCAACCATTTTAGGGAAAAGACTATATTCCATGTTGGAAACCCACTTCATTTAGGTTAATAAGAAATTTTCCGATTGAAAAATAAAGAGCACTAGATCTTGGTCCACACACTTTTGAAGGAGGATTCACTCACATAGATTTGGACTCAACTTGACATAGATAAATTTGATCTGGCCCAATATACATCCCAAAAGGTATAGTGTTAATACAAACAAGATAGGATCCATGTATTAGTGGATGAAGTCTACCCACGTGTTGAAGCAAAATTTGTGGATATTACCAAGATATAGCAGGGTATCAAATCCTCTTAGTAAAGACTGTACAAACTCAATGATGTTATGGATCAAGAATTTCCATAAACGGATTTTTCACTGAATGAGAGGCTTTATTCTATGAATAAACCTCCCTAATATTTTTCTTTCAATGAAATTTACTGCTTGATGTACTCGCTATGTTAGAATTTTACCTCATCGCAGTCATGTAGATGCAACTGCCCACTTAAATCTATAGTCCAATCTAATTCATGATAAATGCGAGAAACAATGATTTATGATCGATCAACCGCATTAAAAGGGAGTGTATGATATGGATATAAGGGTTCAGTTCAAATGTTTCTTTTGTCTTCACAAGGAAACCCATGCAGTTGAGGGAATTGGGTCGGTGTGATTCAATGAGCTTGAACAAACCTATTAACATGTACAAATACGTGGGCTCGCAAAACCAAAGGAATTAAAATTCTCTTTGATAAATGGAATACAGGATAAAGTAAAATTGTGTCTTTTACAACTTAAATTAATGGGTAAAGCAATATAGGTTCGTTCTTACCATTTACAGACTTTCTAAATATAGAATCTACTAACATACATCTCTAAATTAGGGAAAACACAGTGAGGGTGATTGTGGAATATTCCTAGAACATGGGTTCCATCACATTATCATTGATTTATTTGAGAGGTAGGACAATATAGGGGCTTATAAACCATCATCGTATATCGAGGGTAGTTTATTTCATAGAATGATAAATCTAGGATATGTTCCTCAGATAAAAGGTGGGATGAGGTTCGGTAACCTGAGTCATCACCGTAGACCATGGGGGTCCATTTAGAAATGAGAGGTTCATATTTATTTAGGGTCAAGTTATATAAAATGTTCCTATGGAAAGAGAGATACTCATGAAGAGATTTATACCTCTAGGATTATGATATTGTTCATTAGGAACATCAGTGGTGGATACCAAATAGATGGATAGTATACATACCAGTATGAATCTAGGTTTGGTGCTCATTTTAACCTTATGAGGGATAGAATTATAGACTTTTATCATGCTTCTTGGGGAGAATAATGTGATATCTAAGGTTATATAGTTTTTTGTTCATATATCTTGGACCACATGTATATAGATTATGGTTATATAGATTGGACCATAGGGGTGTTTTTTTAGGTTCATACAACTCACACCATGGGAATGCTAGTATTTTTTTATCATAAAGAATTGGTTGTGGGATGTGGAAGTCTAAACTGTATTAAGGGGAAGGTAAACATGGTATGAATTTAGTACCCAATGTTAATATAGAAAACCCCAAGGATTAATTCACATATATTATAGTCATGATGTTTGGACCATGGTTCCTCTTTTAATAACATGAAACTTGGAACATGGTTAGCTAGAAGTTTAATGCGCTATATCTCAGAACAATGATGTGACTTTTAATATAGTTCAAATAGGACCATAGTGGATACATTTAAGTTCATGTATACATAAATATATGATATAAATATTTTATGGTGACAATAATTAGAACATTGGTGTCTATTTTAGGTTAACTTCATGGAACTCTGACCATTGGGTATTAAGATAGAGTTCATGGTAATTAGGGAGAGGTAAATCCTTATGAAGATTGGGAGCCTAGTATTAGGACAAGATATCTCTAGAATAGGTTTATGTAGTTTAAGGACATTATTTATGGACCAATATAACTGATATTTTATTTTGTATAACACTGACCAAAAAGGGGGTAATATTTTACAGTCATATTTCATGTACCATTTCCATAAATGGTATCATGATCTTACTTCTAAGTAGTCATAGTTATCCCGATGATGTAGAAATGTTCAATATGGGTTGTTTTTAGGTTTATGGATGGGCCTAGGATATGATATTTTGATGTCACTATGTATCGCAAACAATCAGAATTAAGACATAGAAAGAAATTAGTGGTGAAGTATTTGTTCCAATCTAGCTCGAACCTTGGAATATGGGGGAAGATAAATTTTGTGGATTAGTAAGAATAGATAGAATAAAAATCAATTATAATTAGATAAAATCTCTTATGCATTGAAATAATGGGGTTCATGTATAATTTTTTTCCCCATAACTAAGTACAGTTATCACTATGTATCCCAAAGAATGGGAATCAAGTCATGAATAGTTATGAAAGCCTCTACACCGATCAAGATCTTACATAGAAGAAAGTATGGGGCCATCATCCAAGCATTGGGAAGTGGATTGGATCTCAACATAGGATAAATAAGACTAAGTACGAAGATGTGATGGAGTGTAAATTTATAGTTGGGATCAGAAATAGAAAACAATTCTTCATTAAATATACCATTGAAATGGAATCAAGACATATGTGGTTCTTTGTGTGGTAAGTTATTAACAAAAAAAGGGGCATGAAAGGAGACCAACACACTAGAAAAAGGGACATACACTTAGGTGAGGGACAACATATCATGTCCTTTGGATTCATGTGATAGGGATAGTTCTATGTAATTTGGCATAATTCATGAAGGTTATTGATAACAAAATATAACATCATATGGGATGAAAACAATATTTTTTAATTTCATGCATAAAAGTTGATGAAAATTTAGTTTAGAATTGTATGGTATGGATTAAGGAGTTATACAGTTTTAGGTCACACATCTTGGATGGTAGGGGTGTGAGATAGTCTATATAGTAATAATGGAAAGGTAACCCAACATGAATTAGATTCCTAATTATAATATAGATGATCACATATATGGGTTCACATAGTATGTTGTTGTGATGATTGGATCAATGGGGATATTAACTTTAACATAATTATATTAGGACAACATGTTATAGATTTGAATATAGTGTTGCTATTATGGATGGGGATCCCTGCATCAGACTATAACATGCATAAATAGTATAGGTAAACAATCTAGTAAAACCCCAAATCCCACATGAGTAATCATTTTTATAAGAAAAATGGGCCAATTTAATATTAGTTGTATCACATAAGAGGGAATAGCAAGGGTAGAAGGTTCAGGATCAAAATTCTTCGATGACCATTGTAAGAGATACTATAAAAATAGGCAGAGACCATCTGGGTGTGATTTCAAAACACCAATTCATCCTAAAAATGTGAAAAATGCATGGGGGTTAACATACAGGGTTTTAAAAATCCACTGGATATATGGATATAAAAGAGATGTAAATTTTTTCGTGGAGATTTGAATCAAGAAAGGAGGAAAATATAATGATTGTGACCACTATGTCACTTTTTAAAGGATGGATACAATACAATACAACCAATAATGGGATAAGAATAGCTAAGGATGGCCAATGACCATGTTATAAATATAGGCTCCATCACATTATCACAAATTCCTCTTATATGTGCAACCAAGGTGAGAGGCTGGCCAAGATTAGGGAACCTTACCTTTCACTAAGAACCAAGGAGAGTCTGTTTAGACCAAGTATACTTCCTCTGAAATTTGTACTCTAGATGAGAGGTGGGTTAAGAATGGGTTACTTATGTCATCACCATGAACATAGGGGTCTATTTGGAAATGGGTATTGATGTTGATTTAAACATAAAAGGAATCGAGTGTGAAGGAAAAGGAAGAGATGATATCAGGGAGAGTTTGATCTCTCTAGGGTTCACAAAACAATGCATTATGTACATCAATTGGGAATACTAGTACCACTTAGAGACAGACCTAGTAGAGATATAGGAGTGAGATTTTATCATGTATTGGGGACTAAAATGATCTATGAATCTTTATATTATATGTTCATATATCTTAGACCATCTATTGTGACATTTAATGCCATACATCTAGGGAGAATTCATCTTGAATTTTAAGGTCATACAATGATGTCTTATTCCATGAAGTTTAAATTCATGTGAATTATACAATTACCAAGTTTTTTAACTCCTTTTTGGTAATACGAGATGCTATGAAATTTAAGAATATGTGACTAAGACCTGTGTCAGGTAATCTAACATCATGTGATAAGGATAAGGAAAATGTTTTATAATTTTCTACTTGAAGGATTGTGGGTGGGTTTGTGTATATTGTGCATGCTACTTCTTGAGTATCATTCCATTAGTTGATGGTGTGATACACATACACACTATGATGATCAACAAGTATGCACCATTAGAGAAAACCATATGAATGATGAAGGGGACGGCCCAATTTAGTTCCAAATTCAATTTTTTTTATTTTATGTATCATTGAATCCTTCAATTCCAACACCAAATACCCCTGGAAGAATGAGGTAATGATAAAATAATTATTGAATTACTTATATAGTAGGTTATTTTAGAACATAAGAAAATATAATGCATAGTGCTTATTTTTATCAAGGGTTTTCATCTTGTCTAGTTAGACTTGTGATCGTTCATCTTACATTAAGAGGTTATACATAGTTTTCTAGAGAAATGGTAGCTAAATATCAACAAGCACAACTTCTTCTTTTCTATAAACAAAGTAATATGGGTCCACCTAGGTATAAATACATGTCATGTTCTGGTTTCCCATAACTCATTATAGAGTTTTTTAAGACAAATCTTATTTTTCTGATCAGACTACTTCTATATAATATTAGAGAGGACTTATTTAAATACTCCAATTTATCCATTTGTTGTCACATTATAGAGAGAAGTATAGAAAAACTAGATTTAGTACTTGGAATAAACCTCTTTTATCTAATAATCATATAATTTTTTGCCATTATCCATGAGAATATTGTAAAGGATGTAGCGACTCGGGTTTTTGGCCCTGTCAGACTTTGGAATATTTCTACGAATAATTCCAGATCTAGGCGCGAAGACGGCGTGCGATTCCGAGGCCCGGTGTGCCCGGAATTAATTTTATAAAAATATTAAGTATTTTTATACTATGCACGTGGCGGGGGTGTGAAATCTCCTAAACGGTAGCTCAGAAAGGGAATCTGAGGGCACGGTTGCGTCCGGAACGTCCCGTTTACCCTAGGCGGGGTGTAAACTTTGCGGGCACGGGCCTGCGGTGAGAAACGCCACCAGGGGCGTTTCCGTAAATAAGTGGCAAGTTAGTGTGCGAGCGTCGGCTCGAATAACTTCTGAACGGAGTCTCGGATGAAAAATCTGAGACCGCCGTTGCGTTCAGAACGGCGCGTTTACCCTAGGGGTGACCTTACTTTTGTTCGCATCGGGCGTCGGGTCCGAGGCGGGTTTGGCGCCGGCGGGCCGCTGATATAAATATCAGCGCTCCCCCCCCCCCCCCCTTTTATCGTTCTTCGTCGTTTTCGCCGTTCTTCGCCGCCACTCCGCCGAATCGAGCAAACGGAGCGCCCACGAGCTCAGAATTCGATGGCGGACGTTCCAGGAGTGCGTAGCGGAAGCTCGGGAGCGCGGATCTGAGGCAGAACGTCGGCGTTTCGCCCGCGAGGTAGGCGGTTTGAGTTTTACAATCCCGGATCCCATTTTTGTGTTTTTTTTCTTGAAATTTTCATAAAATTTGTATAGTTCGGGTCCCGAGCTTTTCAAATCTTTTTTCGGATCTGAATTTGGAGCACCGGGGTGCTCCCGGTGGCTCCCGGAAGTTTTCCGGCGAAAAATCCGGTTTTCCGGCGAGACCCGCGGCGGCCATGGCGGAATCCGGCGAGACCCGCGGCGGCGCGGCGGCGGCGCGGTGGTTTCCGGCACCGGCACGGCGGTCCGGCAGCGGCGCGGTGGTTTCCGGCGACCCTGCGGTGGTCCGGCCAGACTGTTCCGGGGGTTCTTTAAACCCCCGTAACTCGCAAACCGTAACTCCGATTCGCGAGCCGTTTGCGGTGACGCACTCCTTGCGTCGATACGGACCTTTTGAACTCACTTTGAGGGTTTAAGAGTTCGGGATCGTGGCCCGGGAGTTAGAATCGTCGTATAAAATAATATTATTTTATTATTTTACGACTTCGGGCCGTTGTAACTCCTACCCGGAGCGTCCGATTGACGTGCCGTCAGTGGCGTTGAGACCCTGATGGTATGACGGACTTTTTGAGATGGTTTCCGGGTGTTGGGACTGAGAACGGGGTGCGGGCCCCACGAGGCCGGGTTTTGGCGTTTGCGGGGAAACGCAGCTTTTACACCAGGAGTCCGATTTTGGCGGATGAATAGTCGATCCTGTGTGTTTTTCCGAGAGGATCGAAATGGCGTGATCTGTTCGATGAGTTTCGGAATCCAGGCGTGGGCCCCACCCGAGCCGGCCTTCGGTGAATAGTACCTTTTTCACCGGGTGTCCGTTTTGGGCGAGCGAGTAGTCGATTCCGCTTGTTTTTCCGAGGGGATCGCCGTGGTGTGATCCGCCCGATGGGTTTCGGGGTCGTTCTGTGGGCCCCGCACGAGCTAGCTACGGTGAATAGTGTCGTTTTCACCGGTGCTCCTTTTCGGACGAGTGAACAGCCTATCCTGCGTGTTTTTTCGCGTGGAACGCGATGGTAGCCTCGGTTTTGGCTTCGGAGGTGCGCAGTGTGGCTTTGAGGGGAGTCGCTCGGGTTAGCGACGTTTGGACCAGCAGTGGTTGAGGGTTCTCCCTTGATTCGTTCCCACGAGGGTTCGTGTGGCATCACAACCTTCGTATGGGTTTGTGATCCTCTCGATGGGATGTTTAAACTGTTAGAGTTGTGGTATCCCTCCGGTGGGCCCGGAGTGGATCCTCTAGCATCTTTACCATAGATCGGGTTCTTGGTATCGCTGTGACCGCTTATTCACGGGCCGCGATCCCCTATCTAGCAGGTTAACCCCGTAGGGTTTGTGGCATCATCGGACTTATGATCCCCTACGCGGTGGGTCGTGCACAGTAGGGTTGTGGCATCGTCGGGTTTACGATCCCTTACTCAGCATGATGTTTATAGTAGGGTTGCGGCATCGTTGGTTATACGATCCCCTACTCAGCGCTTGATGTCGGTAGGGTTGCGGTATCGTTGGTTATGCGATCCCCTACTCAGCGCGTGGTTTCGGTAGGGTTGCGGCATCGTCGGTTCGATCCCCTACATCGCGAGTTATACCAGATAGGGTTCCGGTATCATCGTGACCATCTTTATATGGACGATGATCCTCTATCTGAGTGTGAAGCTTCTGTCGAGTGCAGATCGGGTTGTGGCATCCCCCAGTGGTTCCTGGGTGTGATCCCCTATCTGTGAGAACTACGTATGCCAGATCGGGTTGTGGTATCCCCCAGCGGACCCTGGGAGTGATCCCCTATCTGTGAGCTATGTATACCGGAGTGGGTCTTGGTATCCCCTAGCGGACCCTAGCGGCGATCCCCTCTCCGAGGAGTTTGGTGGTTATGTTGTTTCAGTGAGGTTTCCTCAGTGATGTTGTCCGACTAGCGTGGTCTCTCGGGTGAGCGTCTGAGATGTTTGTTTGGGACCCGATGGAGTGTATCTCTCGGATGAGTGTCATCTGGTATGACAGTGTTCTTGGTGTACTCTCCTGGTTGTGGACAGTTGCTGGTGATGAGGTCGGTACCTCTTGTGGCTTGTGGCGTGAGCTGTGTATATCTGGATTGTTCAAGGTGTGTGTATGGGCATACACCTGAGCTGAGCTGAGCTGACTTGTTGTGTTTAGCTGAGGATGGTCACGAGATGGAGTTTCTCTCTCGTCTGGGTTCCCTCTGGCTGGGTTGAGCGGACTGTTGTCTTTCAGTTGCTCCCTTGGGTTTTGGATTTTTGGGGTGCCTACTGAGTATGTTTATACTCACCCCTGCACGGGCTTTGCCCGCACATGTTTGTGTCTTGTGCAGACCACAGGCCTTTTTACGGAGTCCCAGGAGGACCCGGAGCAGGCGGAGCTTTGTGAGCGAGTTGACCGGGGTGTTTACCGGAGCTGTGCCGAGCGAGCTTTCCGGCGGGTGTTTGTGGCAGCGTTCCCCTTCTTCAGAGCAGGTTGGACGCGCTTTGTAGTTTTCTTTTGGTGGGCCCTGTTTTTCCCTTGTACTTTTGCTGTTGCACTCTGGTTTGGGATAGATTGTATGCATGCATTTACTTTTCAGTTTCTATATCTCTGCACTGTTGCATGGAGGTGTTTGTGGGTGCGTGTGTACAGGTACCTTAGGCTAATGCCTCCCATGTGTGTGATAGCCTACTCGGCGCTGGTCGCCAGCCCCTGGCCTATTGGAGGCGGGCTTGGGGAGTCGCGGCTCGAGCCCCGTTGGGTCGGGTCGTGACAGAGTGGTATCAAAGGAGGTTCCACCTTGGGATCTCAGAGCGTAGCTGGTCTAGCTGTGAGTTTGGTTTGGGTTGCATAGCGGCAGTGTTAGGGTGTTTCGAGTTCGGCTTTCAGGCCAGGGACTCCAGTGTTGGTGCGACGGCCGACGTATCCATACACCAGGACTCTGATAACCTGCCTTTCGACTCGGGACATTCGTACACTGGTCGCGGGGACATCATGGTACATGCATCATATAGGACTGGGTTTTTGGTTTTTCCTTGTCCTTCTTGAGTCAGCTCTCCAGATATACTCTTTGACTGTGGTGTGTCTTGAATGTATTTCAGGATGCCTCCACGACGACAGCCAGCGAGGGTTCCGCAGCAGGATTGTGCTGATGACCCGCCCCGTGTAGTGGCTGTGGAGCAGGGCGCAGGTTCTGAGGTTGCACCTCCAGGTGGTCTGCCAGTGGAGCCACCACCTGTTGAGCAGCTGGTTGTGCCGGCGGTGCAGGACGAGGTTGCACGCAGGCTGAGTGCGTTGCACGAGTTCCAGAGGCAGCGACCTCTGAGGTTTCGGGGTGATCCAGACCACCAGGCAGCTGATGACTGGCTCGAGGCAGTTACTCGAGTTTTCCGCCTAGTGAGGACACCTCCTGACCAGATGGTGGTCCTAGCGGCGAGCCTTCTGCATGGTTCGGCCGGGCGATTGTGGAGTTTGGTGACGCAGTCCCATGACGAGGAGACGCTCACGTGGGCAGAGTTTGAGCGACTCTTCAGGGAGGAGTTCTATCCAGTGACGCTGAGGTCAGTGCGGATCCAGGAGCTTCTGCAGCTTCGTCAGGAGAGCATGACTGTGTCGGAGTACTCAGCGAGGTTCACTGACCTGTCGCGCTACTCCCTGGATATGGTTCGAGACCCGTTCTTTCGGGCTCGGACCTTCGAGCAGGGCTTACGCAGGGACATCCGAGCAGGTGTGGTTTCCTTGTGCCTGCCCACCTATGTTGGAGTGCTGGAGCGAGCGTTGGTGGTGGAGAGTTTTCTGGCTGAGCAGTTTCCCCCTGTTCGTGCTGGGCACTCGGGATCTGAGACTTCGTCGGTCGGATCGGCATCTGGTAGCCGACGTCAGACTCAGGGGTCTGGACGTGGCCGACGTTTCCGGAGGCGACCCCAGGATGGAGGATCTGAGCCTCGGAGCTCACAGGGCTCGCAGGCCAGTTTTAGTCAGCCGCAGGAGAGGCGGTGTTACGCTTGCGATGGTCGGGGACATCTTGCTAGAGATTGTCCGACCCAACGTGCTACTGAGAGGGAGCCGGTCGATGGACCGCCTTGGCAGAGGCAGCGTCTCGAGCAAGGAGGTCCGCAGGGCGTCGGACGTGGCGTCGGAGCTGGTGCAGCAGGAGGCGGTGGTAGACAGTACCAGTTGCCACCACCCCCACCCCCAGGTGGTCCCCGCCAAGCTCAGGGAGCTGGTGGTCGAGGGCGAGGACAGTTGCATGCCCTGGAGGCAGTCGACCCAGAGGCACCACAGATGGATAGAGGTACGCCTTGTGTCTTTTCTACTTACTGCAGTAGTTTGTCAGACACTGTTTAGCGGTACTCTTCCCTTTTGTTGCTTGCTCGAGTTTTGCTCAGGGCGTTGGTACGACCCTGTGTGGGTGTTTGTTGGTGAGCTCGCTGGTGTGTGAAACCCAGTTGAGAGTCCAGTCGCTTTCCGTGTGCTTAGGGCTTTTCGGGGACGAAAAGTTCTAAGGGGGGGAGGATGTAGCGACTCGGGTTTTTGGCCCTGTCAGACTTTGTAATATTTCTACGAATAATTCCAGAGCTAGGCGCGAAGACGGCGTGCGATTCCGAGGCCCGGTGTGCCCGGAATTAATTTTATAAAAATATTAAGTATTTTTATACTATGCACGTGGCGGGGGTGTGAAATCTCCTAAACGGTAGCTCAGAAAGGGAATCTGAGGGCACGGTTGCGTCCGGAACGTGACGTTTACCCTAGGCGGGGTGTAAACTTTGCGGGCACGGGCCTGCGGTGAGAAACGCCACCAGGGGCGTTTCCGTAAATAAGTGGCAAGTTAGTGTGCGAGCGTCGGCTCGAATAACTTCTGAACGGAGTCTCGGATGAAAAATCTGAGACCGCCGTTGCGTTCAGAACGGCGCGTTTACCCTAGGGGTGACCTTACTTTTGTTCGCATCGGGCGTCGGGTCCGAGGCGGGTTTGGCGCCGGCGGGCCGCTGATATAAATATCAGCGCCCCCCCCCCCCCTTTTATCGTTCTTCGTCGTTTTCGCCGTTCTTCGCCGCCACTCCGCCGAATCGAGCAAACGGAGCGCCCACGAGCTCAGAATTCGATGGCGGACGTTCCAGGAGTGCGCAGCGGAAGCTCGGGAGCGCGGATCTGAGGAAGAACGTCGGCGTTTCGCCCGCGAGGTAGGCGGTTTGAGTTTTACAATCCCGGATCCCGTTTTTGTGTTGTTTTTCTTGAAATTTTCATAAAATTTGTATAGTTCGGGTCCCGAGCTTTCCAAATCTTTTTTCGGATCTGAATTTGGAGCACCGGGGTGCTCCCGGTGGCTCCCGGAAGTTTTCCGGCGAAAAATCCGGTTTTCCGGCGAGACCCGCGGCGGCCATGGAGGAATCCGGCGAGACCCGCGGCGGCGCGGCGGCGGCGCGGCGGTTTCCGGCACCGGCACGGCTGTCCGGCGGCGGCGCGGTGGTTTCCGGCGACCCTGCGGTGGTCCGGCCAGACTGTTCCGGGGGTTCTTTAAACCCCCGTAACTCGCAAACCGTAACTCCGATTCGCGAGCCGTTTGCGGTGACACACTCCTTGCGTCGATACGGACCTTTTGAACTCATTATGAGGGTTTAAGGGTTCGGGATCGTGGCCCGGGAGTTAGAATCGTCGTATAAAATAATATTATTTTATTATTTTACGACTTCGGGCCGTTGTAACTCCTACCAGGAGCGTCCGATTGACGTGCCGTCAGTGGCGTTGAGACCCTGATGGTATGACGGACTTTTTGAGATGGTTTCCGGGTGTTGGGACTGAGAACGGGGTGCGGGCCCCACGAGGTCGGGTTTTGGCGTTTGCGGGGAAACGCAGCTTTTACACCAGGAGTCCGATTTTGGCGGATGAATAGTCGATCCTGTGTGTTTTTCCGAGAGGATCGAAATGGCGCGATCCGTTCGATGAGTTTCGGAATCCAGGCGTGGGCCCCACCCGAGCCGGCCTTCGGTGAATAGTACCTTTTTCACCGGGTGTCCGTTTTGGGCGAGCGAGTAGTCGATTCCGCTTGTTTTTCCGAGGGGATCGCCGTGGTGTGATCCGCCCGATGGGTTTCGGGGTCGTTCTGTGGGCCCCGCACGAGCTAGCTACGGTGAATAGTGTCGTTTTCACCGGTGCTCCTTTTCGGACGAGTGAACAGCCTATCCTGCGTGTTTTTCCGCGTGGAACGCGATGGTGGCCTCGGTTTTGGCTTCGGAGGTGCGCAGTGTGGCTTTGAGGGGAGTCGCTCGGGTTAGCGACGTTTGGACCAGCAGTGGTTGAGGGTTCTCCCTTGGTTCGTTCCCACGAGGGTTCGTGTGGCATCACAACCTTCGTATGGGTTTGTGATCCTCTCGATGGGATGTTTAAACTGTTAGAGTTGTGGTATCCCTCCGGTGGGCCCGGAGTGGATCCTCTAGCATCTTTACCCTAGATCGGGTTCTTGGTATCGCTGTGACCGCTTATTCACGGGCCGCGATCCCCTATCTAGCAGGTTAACCCCGTAGGGTTTGTGGCATCATCGGACTTATGATCCCCTACGCGGTGGGTCGTGCACAGTAGGGTTGTGGCATCGTCGGGTTTACGATCCCCTACTCAGCATGATGTTTATAGTAGGGTTGCGGCATCGTTGGTTATACGATCCCCTACTCAGCGCTTGATGTCGGTAGGGTTGCGGTATCGTTGGTTATGCGATCCCCTACTCAGCGCGTGGTTTCGGTAGGGTTGCGGCATCGTCGGTTCGATCCCCTACATCGCGAGTTATACCAGATAGGGTTCCGGTATCATCGTGACCATATTTATATGGACGATGATCCTCTATCTGAGTGTGAAGCTTCTGTCGAGTGCAGATCGGGTTGTGGCATCCCCCAGCGGTTCCTGGGTGTGATCCCCTATCTGTGAGAACTACGTATGCCAGATCGGGTTGTGGTATCCCCCATCGGACCCTGGGAGTGATCCCCTATCTGTGAGCTATGTATACCGGAGTGGGTCTTGGTATCCCCTAGCGGACCCTAGCGGTGATCCCCTCTCCGAGGAGTTTGGTGGTTATGTTGTTTCAGTGAGGTTTCCTCAGTGATGTTGTCCGACTAGCGTGGTCTCTCGGGTGAGCGTCTGAGATGTTTGTTTGGGACCCGATGGAGTGTATCTCTCGGATGAGTGTCATCTGGTATGACAGTGTTCGTGGTGTACTCTCCTGGTTGTGGACAGTTGCTGGTGATGAGGTCGGTACCTCTTGTGGCTTGTGGCGTGAGCTGTGTATATCTGGATTGTTCAAGGTGTGTGTATGGGCATACACCTGAGCTAAGCTGAGCTGACTTGTTGTGTTTAGCTGAGGATGGTCACGAGATGGAGTTTCTCTCTCGTCTGGGTTCCCTCTGGCTGGGTTGAGCGGACTGTTGCCTTTCAGTTGCTCCCTTGGGTTTTGGATTTTTGGGGTGGCTACTAAGTATGTTTATACTCACCCCTGCACGGGCTTTGCCCGCACATGTTTGTGTCTTGTGCAGACCACAAGCCTTTTTACGGAGTCCCAGGAGGACCCGGAGCAGGCAGAGCTTTGTGAGCGAGTTGACCGGGGTGTTTACCGGAGCTGTGCCGAGCGAGCTTTCTGGCGGGTGTTTGTGGCAGCGTTCCCCTTCTTCAGAGCAGGTTGGAAGCGCTTTGTAGTTTTCTTTTGGTGGGCCCTGTTTTTCCCTTGTACTTTTGCTGTTGCACTCTGGTTTGGGATAGATTGTATGCATGCATTTACTTTTCAGTTTCTATATCTCTGCACTGTTGCATGGAGGTGTTTGTGGGTGCGTGTGTACAGGTACCTTAGGCTAATGCCTCCCATGTGTGTGATAGCCTACTCGGCGCTGGTCGCCAGCCCCTGGCCTATTGGAGGCGGGCTTGGGGAGTCGCGGCTCGAGCCCCGTTGGGTCGGGTCGTGACAAAGGATGCCAAACCACAGATGATAGGCATTTCATGAACTTGTTTACTAACCTAGTATAGACCTACTTTAGGGGATGGATTCCACAAATTTTAAAAAAAATCAGTAAAATTAGGGATGAAATTAAATTATTGTGATATTGTCAATGGTTAAGGACCCATGACATCAATTCCCTAGACAATGAAAGCCTACAAGTACATGGTGGGGTGGAGCATCTCTAGAGGAAAATTCCAGAAGTCATAATTAACTAGACATGAATAAAAACTCTTTTTAAATTATATAAAACCATAAAATATAGTGAACTAAAATTAACCAAATATTTGGATTTGATGGGAGAGATTCAATTCAGTTTGATATGTTATATGTATCCCAACATAATATTCTTGTAATACATGATGAATTTCATTTCCTTGGATGAAACGTATTCATATATAGGGAAATTACTCTAAATTATAGTCTTCATGTATTATTAAATTGGATTACCTTCTATATATTAATTCTTTCAAATCAAAGGATCCTCATAAATTCCCATTTTAGAGGTACCCAATGAAGGGTGTTATTGAATAAGGTATTTATACCTTCTCATTAGTATTCTAGGGTCTCGGAAAGGAGGAATCAGTGTTAAGGGGATTTACCTTCCAATCCCCTTCATATAGGGAATGATAGATCACTCTCTAACAAGACACATTAAATATATGGTCATCCTAGTCTATTTTGGAAAGGGACATGATAATGTTTTCTAAGGAATCAACTCATTATTTTTGGAGAACACTAGATATGAGACACCTTTAGTTTGAAAGGAAATCCAACCATCAAACTATGTACATGATTGAGTAAGGGGATGGGCTCCAATTTATTGATATCATATTCACCATTAATTTTCATGATAACTAACTCGTAAAAACCATTGGTACCATAATTATAAGGACTGGTTTGAGGATGGTAATAATGGCTTGGTATTTAGGCACATTTTTTGTGCATCACTCTAAAAGGAGGAATTGGTATGTCTGTAGAGACCCAAATCTTTACGTACATGGACATTAAATTACTTTTTCGGAATACATAATACATGATAAAAACAGACGGCCAAAGATCGTATTAGTTTAGTGTCTTTGGAAACTCGGAACGTAATCTTCTAATCATGGTGAAATATCTTCAACATCTCCCATAAAGATCTTACCCTTTTGGTTTTCTTACCTAAAAACTTTATTTATATCCTGGGAAAAAGAAAACATAAAAAGGGTGAGCTCAAATTCTCAATAAGGGTAAACATAGAGAACATAAAACAATCCACAAACATTTGAATACAAAAACTTGAACATAAAAGCTAAACATCAAAATCTTGAGCAAAGTCATAAATCTTGGAAGTACGTAAGGCATATATCATAAAGAAACTTCAATCATGATAAAATAGCATGGGAATAAAACATGTGATTGTGGAAACCATTAATCACATGATATTATTTCCATAGTAGCCAAGGCATTGCTGGCAAGACCATCTTAGTTGACAAAGTTTCTTTCGGAATCGAGTTCACTCCTCGTTCCAGTCCTGTATCACTGAACCGGATTAACTTACCATTTCAGTCATGTATATATCATGAGATATAAATCTTTACCCAATTCATTGGAGGGAGATATAGTTCAAACCCATCTCATAATGAAATAATTCTTACCTATGCCACAACATGAACATAAACCATTCATCATTACCCAAAGAATAAAATGGGTTTCATAAACATCATCCCATCATGACATAATCCACATAAAAAAATGGATATCATTTCATCATAAGAAAAGTGAAACCATGTAAATCATAGAGACATTATACTTGAAACATACACATATGAAATAATTCCATCTTATTTGGAAAATGGTTTTGATAAAACACTTGAAATGAATTCTTGAGGAAAATATCCTTTCTTTTTCAAAATCAATTTTCTTTTCATAAAATGCCATGAAATTTTAAAAGAAAGGGATTTTGTTGAAAATAGTCATGAAATCCTGTAGAGTAAGCTTCATGAAAATAAGGCGTTATAAAACCATAAAAATCCATTCATGCCGTATAAGTTAAAAAAACATTTTCCTTTTACATTTGTCGAAAAAGTCAAAAAGTACCTCGTATGGTAAACAAAAAAATATTCCTTCCATACGACGTGGTAAAAGTAAAAAAGGGTAAAAATGACATTAAACATACATGGAAGAAAAGTAAACATTTTATGAAAACATTTTGAGAACATATGGACGTGGAAGATAAACATAACCCCAGTAAATACTTACGAATAAACAATCTCGGATAAGAGTGAGATTGGAATAGTTATCCCTTACCTTATGTCCGATATGTTTCATATGAATCCAAACATCCTGTATAATGATTTAAATAATTTCATTGACTTATTACAGAATCATATTCACTATTATTATATCATATATGGTTTACTTATGACTTTATATTACCCGTTCTTTTGTAAATTTGATATAAAAGCCGTGATTTGGGTAAAATCGTTTCATTTATTGTATGTGTTTTGACTTGCTGTTCTTAATATTATTACTTATATCCTGATTTACTTAATTCCAGAATGTAAAAAATGATTTATATTTAATATATATTCATAATATACATATATATATGATAGATCGATAAATGGAATGAAATGCACCATTCGTGGAGACGGTAGGCCGTACGTAAGCATGAACGCTATTTTCGTTTACTTATTGAATTGAATGGAATTAAGTAGATGACATACATATATATATACATAAATCCAGTATCATTATTATGTCATATATTTCATTATTATTTATTATATATACATTATATGCATTCATGAATGGTTAACATGGAGAATGAATCTCATCGCGTCGTGGAGACGGTAGTCCGTACGTACGCATGAGCGATGATATCATTCTCCTGATCGTGGAATTGTACTGAAGTGTATGTATAATATTTCAGAATCAATATCACTTTACAACAATCATATATTGTTATTTATTTATAGCATTATACCCATCCAAGTAAGGTGGTGGTCAAAAACAGATTACAACACGGCGTGGAGACGGTATTCCGTACGTATGCACACGCGGTGATTTTGTTTTCCGTAGGATGGATAGAAGGTGAAATAGGTTTGTTTCATATTTATAATAACATATCAGTATATAATTAATACTGATTTTATTACTTTATAATGAGACAACTAAATAAGAAGAAGTATAAGAAGAAAGAAACTCGAGAGAATCGGAAGAAGAGATTACCTCTTCTTTGACGCACCTCCTTTAAGCTTCCTCTTAAGGAAGTAGAGTTGGTATTTTGAGAAGACCAGAACCTATAAAATTTTTCTAGGGAAGTTTAAAATAGAAATTGGCAGGGTTTGTCCGAGATTCAAGTCTCAAAAGGGTGTGACGAGAAGAGGGAAGGGGTGCCCTTTTTATAAGGGAGGAGAGGGGCACCATTGAAAAAACTTAAAATATTATTTCATTATAAAGTCATATTCAGTTTTTCATAGCTCCAAATTAATTTATTTCGAGGATAAGGTGGTTATGGGTCTAAATACTTTCTACCAATAGGTTTTAGACAAGTTTAGCTTACTATTTTGACCTTATCATTTAGATTTAACTCTATGTTAAATAATTTAACTTTTACCGTGTCTTCTTGTTTTCTTACACTATATGGTTAATAAACATACTATAACAAGCCAAAAGAACCCAAAGTGGTTAATTATTAATATATATAACCTTATATAAGTCATTTGTCCTAACCTTATATTTTTATGAATAAAATATAAATTAATAATATTATATTTGTTTTAAAAACTATTTTTTGTCAATTTTGACACTATTTGGTAATTGATTTTTGTGAAACTCATAACAGCATGATTATTTCGAAAAAAGTTAATTAAATATATAATAACATGTAATATTAACCGATAAAATTAGTTTAATTCATAAAAAGTCCCAAATTACATTTATTTGCGTATTTATAACATCAATTATGTTAATATTTCATTAATAAGGTAATTACTGCATCATCATTGTGTCATAAATAAATTAACTTATTTAATGTCTAAAAATTAAAAATAAAATACCATTATGTAGGAAATATTTTTATCTTTATAATTAATAATTATAGTCTATTTTATCTTATTTATAACCCTATATTAAAAATGTTTTAGTTATTAAACTTTGATTTTAACTATTTTAACTCTTCTATAAATAAAATAATATTAAATGTCCTAATCTAATCCAAGTGGACCTAAATGGTCATATTTTATTCCTAAGGTTGTTTTTGGTCGAATTAAACTTATCCAATAGAATTAGGACATGTGTTAGGGTAATAATAATATCATTTTTACCCTTAATTACCCTATTTAATTTTAACCGTGGTAAATAAAAGTAAAAAGTTACTATTCACCAAAAATTATTTTTATCTTATTGAACCACATTTTACTACTTGATACTAACCATGTCTCTCGGATTTTCTAAATTCCACTCACAGAAGTGGTAAAATTAAGTTTTATGTAAATTTTCAAAAAGCTCCTAGGAGGTAGGTAAAAGACGGTGGAAAGTTCAATAAACTTTTTATATATCTAAAATTATTATAAAATGACTCCAATGAATCACACTGAAATTCTATAGGTATTATGTATCAATTTTTACCTAAAATAAATTTAAATAAAATAAATAATTATTTAAATAAAAAGTCGGTTTTTAAATAGTAACCTAGTGTTTTCACTATTCATCAAAAATTGAAAGTTTTCAGAAAAATATCAAAAATTCAACCTCGGATAATTTCAATATTCTGAATCCAAAAATGAAGTCCATTTTGAAAGATAAAATTTATAAAATTTCAAAAATTGGGTTTTACTATTCATAACGACTATTTTATATAATATTTTAATAACATATCGTTGTTTAGTGAAACTTGATATTGCATACAACACACGCTATCGTGAAAGGTCACGATTGTGTGTAATGTAAGCCAAGTCAGGGTTGCGTATAGTGCAAGACTCCTTTGTTGTTGCGTATAATAGAATCCAAAAATATTTCAGTTATACATTGAATATATATATATATACACTCAATTTTACGTAGAATAACTACTATCAAACGAACTTGAAATTGTGTGTAACACGATCCAAGAATAGTGTTGTGTATACTGCAAGCTAATACGGTGTTGCGTATAGTGCAAGATAATCTTTGTGTAACGTACAACAAAAGACATCAAATAAATTAAAAAGAATAATTCTCATAAAATCTCGGGTTGTTACATTCTACCCCCCTTAAAATGAATTTCTCCATCGAAATTTGTCGAGGTTATAAATGGTTTTATACTTCAAAGTTTCTTTAATTGAAACCCACATCATAAAATGGAATACCAAAACATAACTTTAAAATCAAAAGTATGAAACGTAACAGTTACCCAAATTAACTAATCATTGGGTTTCCACATAGGAGAACATAGGTGAAAATATGGATATAGAAGAGAAATATAACCATCAAGTTCTGATGGAGAGTGGTAGAGAACATGGATATGAAAAATCCAACAATCACAAAGCCATAAATTTGTGATGATCTAAGGTACCATCTGATTCATCGTATATGAGGACACTGGGACAACATTTTTGGTTTTCAAGATCATTTCCCTAAATTTAAAGAATAAGAAGAAATACTTTATTTCCGTCCGTACGCACGAGCGATGATATAATTCCCATAATCGTGGAATTGTTTTGAAGTGTATGTATAATATTTCAGAATCAATATCACTTTACAATAATCATATATAGTTATTTATTTACACCATTATACACATCCAAGTAAGGTGGTGGTCGAAAACGGATTACACCACGGTGTGGAGACGGTATTCCGTACGTACGCACGCGCGGTGATTTCATTTTCCGAAGGATGGATAGAAGGTGAAATAGGGTTGTTTCATATTTATAATAACATATAAGTATATAATTAATACTGATGTTATTACTTTATAATGAGACACCTAAAGAATAATAAGTATAAGAAGAAAGAAACTCGAGAGAATCGGAAGAAGAGATTACCTCTTCTTTGACGCACCTCCTTTAAGTTTCCTCTTAAGGAAGTAGAGTTGGTCTTTTGAGAAGACAAGAACCACTAGAATGTTTCTAGGTAAGTGTATAAGAGAAATGGGCAGGGATTGTCCAAGATTCAAGTCTCAAAAGGGTGTGAAGAGAAGAGGGAGGGAGTTCCCTTTTTATAAGGGAGGAGAGGGGCACCTTTGGAAAAACTTAAAATATTATTTTATTATAAAGACATATTCGGTTTTTAATAGCTCCAAATTGATTTTTTTTCGAAGATAAGGTGGGGATGGGTCGAAATCCTTTCAACCAATGGGTTTTAGACAAGTTTAGGTTACTATTTTAATCTTATCATTTAGATTTAACTCTAAGTTAAATAATTTAACTTTTACCATGTCTTCTTGTTTTCTTACACTATATGGTTAATAAACATACAATAACAAGCCAAAAGAACCTAATGTGGTTCATTATTAATATATATAACCTTATCGAAGTCATTTTGCCGAACCTTAGAATTTTAGGAATAAAATAACAATTAGTAATATAATATTTGTTTTAAAAACTGTTTTGTGTCAATTCTGACACTATTTGGTAATTGATTTTTGGGAAAATCCTAACAGCATTATTAGTTCAAAAAAAGTTAATTAAATCAATACTAACATGTCATATTAACCTATAAAATTAGTTTAATTCATAAAAAGTCTCAAATTTCATTTGTTTGGGTATTTATAACATCAATTATGTTAATATTTCATTAATAAGGTAATTACTGCATCATCATTGTGTCATAAATAAATTAACTTTTATAATTTCTAAAAATTACAAATAAAATTCCATTATGTAGGAAATATTTTTATATTTATAATTAATATTTATAGTCGATTTTATCTTATTTATAACCCTATATTAAAAATGTTTTAGTTATTAAACATTGATTTTAACTATTTTAACTCTTCTTTAAATAAAATAATATTAAATGTTATAATCTAATCCAAGTGGACCTAAATGGTCATATTTTATTCCTAAGGTTTTTTTGGTCGAATTAAACTTATCCAATAAAATTAGGACATGTGTTAGTTTAATAATAATATCATTTTTACCCTTAATTACCCTATTTACTTTTAACTATGGTAAATAAAAGTAAAAAGATACTATTCATCAAAAATTATTTTTATCTTATTGAACCAAATTTTACTCCTTGATACTAACTGTGTCTCTCATATTTTTGAAATTCCACTCACAGAAGTGGTAAAATTAAGTTTTATGTAAATTTGCAAAATGCTCCTAGGAGGTAGGTAAAAGAGGGTGGAAAGTTCAATAAAATTTTTATATATCTAAAATTATTATAAAATGACTCCAATGAATCACATTGAACTAATATAGGTATTATGTATCAATTTTTACCAAAAATAAATTTAAATATAATAAATAATTATTTAAATAAAAAGGCGGTTTTTAAATAGTAACCAAGTGTTTTCACTATTCATCAAAAAATAATGTTTTCAGAAAAATACCAAAACTTCACCCTATGATTATTTTGATATTCTGAATCCAAAAATGAAGTCCATTTTGAAAGATAAAATTTATAAAATTTCAAAAATTGGGTTTTACTATTTATAATGGATAGTTTATATAATATTTTAATAACATGTCATTGTTTAGTGAAACTCGGTATTGCGTACAACATGCGCTATCGTGAAAGGTCGCGATTGCGTGTAATTTAAGCCAAGTCAGGGTTGCATGTAGTGCTATACTCCTTTGTTGTTGCGTATAACATAATCCAACAATATTTCATTTATACATTGAATATATACATATATATACACTCAATTTTGCGTAGAATAACTACTATCAAACGAACTTGAAATTGTGTGTAACACTATCCAAGAATAGTGTTACGTATACTGCAAGCTAATACAGTGTTTCCTATAGAACAAGATAATCTTGGTGTAGCATACAACAAAAGACATCAAAGAAATTAAAAGGAATAATTCTCATAAAATCTCGGGTTGTTACAATGTCAATATGGAATTTGAGGTAATGACAAGGATAGATCTAAGGCTGACTCTTTTGAGATTGATCTCTTTTATACACTTTCTGGTCGGGCTTTAAGAGGCACCATAAAAGTGAGTTTACCGATATGAGACACTTCATCAATGGAGAGAATGTAATCATTAATAAATATGAAGTCAAAGTGAAACAACACTAGGGTTTGGCATTTAGAAAAATATATATTAACGCTTTCCACCTAACGACATTCTGAGAGGTGAACGTAATGTCGAGTTTATGAATGATTAATTCAAATCACAACAATTGTTTTGTTAGTATTAGATGATTTATGATGTACTTTAGTAGGTAAATGTAGGATATATTCTTGACCATGTGTTACAAGATATTAGCTTCTAGACCACAATGACCAAGGATAGTCATTTCTTTTGGATAGAATAATATCTAACCTTAGTGTCTAGCATCATACGACTTAGTTAGTAAAAACTATTCTCTTTATCAATTCAATTTTTTAGACCTAGGATGGATCCAAGAGAACACTCCAAGGATATCACATAGAAGTTAAAAGGATTTCTATGATAGGTGAATCAAAACTAGAGAATACAAAAAATAATACATGATATCATAAAACATGTTTTTTATTCTTTTTCTAATTATTATTCATTTACTTTCTTCATCATCTTGGAGAAATAATTACACTTTTCTACCAATTTGGTGATAAAACACAAAAATATAGGCCAAGAACCCTTAAAAGTCTCTCAAATCCAACAAATAATATATAGGGGGAATCTCAATAGTGGCCTTAGTTTTCTATAGGTCAACCTCAATGAATCTATATTGAAAAAATAAAATTTAGTAACTTCTCAATGGTGAACCTAAATATACACTTCAATGGGTTGATCATTAGATTTTTAGCATAGATTAGATTGAAAACATTCTAAATTTCATAAATATGATCTTACAGTTAGTAGTATTTCCCCACCAAATAATCCATGTGTCTCTCTACCAAATTTCACAAAATGTTCTTAAAAATTTGATTCATGAACCATTAATAGGTGGAATCTTCATTCATCAAATCAATGGGATTAACTTAGTAATAGTAACTTCTTCAGGGTTCCTAGAATGTTGTTGAATATATTTCCATTAGTCCCATACAAATTTTGTTATACCTAGAGTATCCATAAATTAAGTGGATGGCTCGGAAGCCAGAAGTTGTGTTGATTTGTACCTCTATGACCAATATGGGCAATTCATCCTTAATATAGTGGTAATTGAGATCCTAGAATTCAATATAAAATTGGAATAACTCATTGTTCTATTTGACTATAATAATATTAGAAACACATACAATGTACTATAAATCCTTGATCAAGTCGGATTTGGTCATCTTATCAGCTTAGGATACATCTATGGAACTTTTCGAGGGGTTAATTCTTATAGGTTCTAGTGTCATGACTTAGTTTCATCCATTTAAATATTTCAAAAAATATCTGGTAATATTTTTAGAGGTGGTCGCTAAGAAGATGAGGGATTCTAAGGCTCGGTGATCCCAAATTGGTATTTGAACAATATTAAATATATTAATATAATTCACAAGAAGTTTTCCAAAAAAAAGTGTAATAAATCTATAATTATATCTTTGATAAAAAAATTTGAAGTTGTTGTAGAGTCTAAAGCATGTTTTTTACCCTAGGTAGGACATAACTTTGGAGTGTATCAAACGCTTAGGTTGGGTGCGGTCATGGGTGAAATTTTAATTCAATTAATTTATTTTATTAATTTTCCATGACCTAAGTTTTCCTATAAATATATGTTCATGGTATAATCTCAAGGTTATTCCCATAATACTAGAGATCTAGAGGAGCTATTGGAGAAGATATTGGTGAACAAAACAGTTCCTGATCGATAATCGAGGACCATCTTCACCAACACAACCTGTGGATCTCACCAATGATAGTGGAGTATGATCATTATTTTCTAGTGACTGACCCAAAATGGGGTAGAATGTATGGTTTATGAAAATTCACCCCATTATTTATCCCATTTTGAATTTTAATCGGTTCAAACAAATAATAATTAATTCAAACAACTATTGTATATTTATTTTAAGGTTTATTTAATTGCTCATTATTTATTTTTCCTCTTCATACGTATATTATATGACAATTGATAGAGATAGAAATTTAAAAAGGTTGAGTTTCATTCCTTATGATTATGGTTAATGGTTTTTCCCCTATTTCTTCACACATTCATCGTGGGAAATTTCTTTGGCCTTCGGTTCTAAGAATGTTGGGTATTCTATCATTGTCTAATCATTCTTCGATGCAACATATCAATATATTGGGTTCAGTTCACAATCAAGGGTGTGATCGAGGTGTGATAATAGAGGATGATATCAGGTGGATCGTATTAGACCAGTGTTCCTTGTTCTTCCTAGATGACCCATGGTGATGATTGTGTGGCTTGATTGAGTGATTTCTGAGTAGATCGGAGCTTGGGTCCTAGTGACCAGTGATGAAAAGCATTAACTAATCCCCAATCCCTAATTTTTAGTTTTATTTTTAGTGGTGGTGGTTTGGATGGATGATGAAAGAATGATTTGAAGGATTTAAAAAATCTCAATGTACAAAACGTGTAATTAGATGTTTCACATCATGTGAGACCCCCAGCTGTGGCACTTGGGTTTTCATAGAATACATAAGTATTAAACACTGTGTGGTCACTACCATACATTGTGTGTCCTTCAGCTGGTGGCATACTTTGTGTCTCAAAGGATACATGGGAATAGACCAAGTAAATAGGCCAAGCTGTGTACTCGAAGATGGCCAGAGTACATGGGTTGAGCCATGTACTTGGACACAGACATATATACATGATCACAACTTGAAGTATATAGGAATGTTCAATGGAACAAGAGCATGGGCATTGGAATTTCCAAATTTAGTGGTACACATAATGTACTTACCCATATATGGATTTTATCCCTTCATCTCTTCAGTATAAACCAATTATTATTGATTATGATACCTCAGTCCTTTCCTGTTAGGGCACAGTGTGGTATTAATTCCTTAGTATAGGATTGTGATCCTCACTATCGGATCAATGTTGGATGGATTTTGGTGTATCCCCCTATGGGACTAGTGTGGGATTCTCTATAATTATTAGATGGGTTTTTTGGTATCATAGTGACCACCATTCATAGGGTGTCGATCCCTTATTTATAAGGAAGATATCGTAGGGTTTTTTCCCACTAGTGGCCCTGGGTGTGATCCCCTATATGGATGATTATCACTTCTAAGATCTATTGAGTACTTCTTGGGCATGGCATAGTGATATTGACTAGTTGGATGAGCTTCTCCAGTGATATCATGGATCGTGGAGTGAGTAATCCTAAAATTATCTTTACCTTGAGGCCACAAGTAGTATCCTATGGTTAGTAGTATTGGTTGAGACCACTTGAGACCAATTATATGTTATGAGCAAATCTAGATATTTACATCTCTTATATTGTTGAAATATATTGTGTTGATCTGAATATTATTGATTTTTTATGCTTGGTGATATTCGGGTGTCATACTTGGTATTTTTATACTCACCCCTTCATGGGATCTGCCCATGTATTCCATATCTTGTATAGACAGTGGACCTTTTGATGGTTTCCTAGGGGACAAGGAGTAAGCGGAGTGTAGTTGGGCTATAAAAACTGATATGTTTTCTAGGTGGTGGAATTTGATAGTATTCCCCTCCTTCTAAGTAGGTTGGGCTTTTAGTTTTACCCTTTATTGCTTTCAGTATTTTTTTATAATCTGATGTGGGATAGATATTGTTCATGCATTTATGATATCATTTGTTTTTTACTTCCTCAAAACTTTATGGGTTTGGTGATGTGTGAATGTGTACAGTTACACTTGGCTAATGCCTCCCATGTATGGGTTATCCCTACTCGACATTGGTTGTAATACCTTGGCCTATTAGATGTTGACTTAGGGTAGTCAAACCTAACATATCTTTTTCTAGGAAGGCTCTAGTGGTCTGGTTCATGAAAAAGTGGTATCATAGGAGTTAGTTCTACCTTAGAACAGGAGCATATTTTTTTTCTATCCATGAGATTGGTTTTAGATTTATGGAAACAATGTTAAAGTGTTTATAGTTTTAATTTTAGGCTAGGGACTCTATTGTTGGTGCGATGACTGACATACCCATTCACCACGACTTTTCTAACCTACTTATTGAAACGGTACTTGTAATCATTGGTGTAAGGAAACAAATTGGTACATGAATCATATAGGAATGGGTTTTGGTTTCCATTTCCTTCTTGAGTCATATCCCAAAAAATACTCTTTGAATGTGGTACCCCTTTTTATTTTAGGATGCCTCTGTGGGGAAATCTAGCTAAGATTCCACTATGTGATCATGAGGATGGTCCTTTGAGTTACAAGGCTTCAATAGAAGGGATTATTCAGAAGATAGTACCTCCGGGTGGTTCTCCAATTATGTACCCTCCCATATAGAAGTAGTTATCACTAATAGTATGGGATGAGGATGTATGTAGGCTGATTGTGCAGCCTGAGTTCAAGAGGTAGCGACCTCCCAGGTTTTGGGGAGATCCAGAACCCCGGGTGGATAAGCCCTAGCAATAGTCCATCACCTCATGAGGACACCTATAGATCAAATGATTATCCTAATAATGGGTCTTCTTCAGATCTCCCCTAGGTAATGGTGGAGTCTGGTGACTCAATCACACAATGAGATAGATCTATCCTTGTTAAACTTTAAATTTCATTTCATAGAGGAGTTATATTCATCCATGTTGCAATTAGTACAAATCAAGAAGATTATTCATCTACAACAGAGTATTGTTATTGTGGTATACTATTTAGTAAGGTTTAATAATCTCTCATGATACTCCCTATATATGGTGTGAGATATGTTCTTTAGGGCATGAACCTTCAAACAGGTCTTACATTGAGATATCATGGCTTCATTGATATCTATTTTTATTCCAACTTATATTATATTGATCGAGTGGGATTTACTTGTAGAGAGATTCTTGGTGAAGTAGATACTGATCGTGGGTACTGGTAGTGGGAAACTCAGATAAAAGACCTCAGTGGCTACTAGTTTATGGTTGACTTAGTGATCCAGGCATTCCAAAAGCTTTACTAGATGATCAAAGGATAGAGGATCTGTAGTGCAGGGCTCCCAGGATGTCTCAATTCATCCAAGGGATAGGCGGTGCTTCTTGTGCGATGGTTGAAGACATCTTTCTTGATATATTCTAACTCGTTGTATAGCTAACAATGATATGTTCAATGGACCACCTAGAAAGTGGAAAAGTAATGATCATGTAGTTCTTTAGGGTGAAGGATGTGTCATAGGAGTGGGTATAGTAGATAGAGGTTGAAAATGGTTTGAATTATTACTGCCACCACCCCTAGGTGGTTTGAACCAAGCTCATGGAGCTATTGGGAAACCATGAGGATATCTACAAGAAGTAGAAACTTATGACCCTGAGGCTCCAAGAATGATTTGAGGTGTGATCTATGTCTTTTATATGTTAGTTTTGGTACTAATAGACACATGTGTGGTACATTAATTTCTTTTCATTTTCCTGGTTTGGAAATTAGAGATTTCGGTTGAGCACATTGATCAAGCATTATGCATAGAGACTCTTAATGGATTTGACTCAGAAATCCCAAACTTCTAGCAACAATGTGACCTAACTCTTAGAGGCAAAATCTTTTTATGGGATCTATTTATACAAAATATGATGCCTTATTATTCCATATAAGGTATGGACAATATATCCATGCTTCATGCCCATATTGACTACTATAGGTAGTGGATGTGGTATGTCCATGATGATAGGATGAGGTTTTCCTTTATGAGTGAAAGGGAAACTAGGGCTAAGTAAGATGGGCTCATGCATAGAAGAGTGAATCTGATTACTCACCAGTTGGTTAGCATGACTCTTGGAGTAGTGGATGTTATTTTCTAACAGTTTTCTATGGTGGTGGTATACTATGAGGATGTCTTTATTGAGGATGTGTTCGGATTACCTCTCCACATAGAGAAAGGATTCGGTATTGACCTACACCAGAAGATAGAACCGATATCTGAAACAGTATATCAGATGACTCCATTAGATCTTTGAGAGATTAGATTTTGTTTGGAGTACTTTTAGAGGAATGGCTCTGTGAGACCTAATGTTTCCCTAAGGGCAGCCCTAGTTTTTTCAACAAGAAGGAAAACAGGTTATTAAGTTTGGGTATGAATTATCACCACTTAAACTAGGTGAAAATGAAGAATAATTATCCACTGTTGAGGGTTAATGACCTCTTTAATTAGTTAATAGGGGCATTATGGTTATCGATGGTTGACCTCAGATTATTCTATCACTGGTTGCGAGTATGGGAAGAGGATATAATTAAGATGGTATTCATATAACACTTTGGCCATTATAACTACATGGTGGTTCCCTTTATTGTGAAGAATTCCCCAATACTGTTCATGGGACTCAAGAACCAGATCTATTAGCCTTTCTTAGACTAGTTTGTGGTGGTCTTCATCGAAGATATCCAAGTGTACTCGGAATCTGAGGAGGAACATGTGAGACACTTTAGAATAGTTCTAAACACACCCCTAAGGAACAATTTTTGTGGGAAGATCTTGAAGAGTCATAGTATGGACTGTGGTACCAATGAAATTGTGGGAGGAGATTAGTGGAGAGTTTCATACATCCCATTTTACATTACATCCAGGGGTGGTGAAGATGTACTGGACCTCCAGCATTGATTCTGGTGGGAAGACATACAGAATTTAGTATTACAATTTTTCTCTCAAGGACTAATTTTTTAGTAGGTGAAGGTTGAGCACCATGTTCTATTGGGTTTATCTCAACCCCTTGAGATTCCAGAGTGGAAGTGGTTTGGGATTTCTATAGACTTCATGATGGGGTTACCATGTATTTTTAGAGAACATGATTCCATCTAGGTTATTAGAGACCAACTCACCAAGTCTTACCACTTATTATCTATTTAAGAGTAGAGTTAAGTATAGTACTTGGGATTCCTTTGTGTATAGGATATATTATGGATCCACTAAGTTCCATTGAGTATCATTTCAAAATGTGATACTTGATTCACCTCATGATTATAAAGGGGATTGTAGGAGGTTATTCCAAATCAAGTGAATTTGAGCATATAATTTCACCCCCACATTGAGGTCTTGAGTTAATAGAACATTCAAATTCTATAGGAAATGTTTTTTGATACCATGTTATACTTTGGCCATAGTTGGGAGGAACACTTACCTTTGGTGCATTTTTTATAAAACAACAGCTTCCAAAGAACCATTGGTATGACCTAATTTGATGTCTTGTTTGAGTGACCCTATAGGTCGCCACTTTGTTGGACTGATGCAGGTGAATTAGTAACATGGACCTAGAGTTTGTGTGAGCTATGACAAATAAATTTCATATCATGTAGGAGTGGATGAGGACTGCATAGATCTATCATAAGTCCTATACAGACTGATGATGGAGGCATTTCGAGTTTGAGGAGGGAGAACATGTGTTCTTGATTGTCACACATTGATGTAGATTACATAGGTTTTCCTAGGGTTTAAAGTTAGCATCTAGATTCATTGGCCTCTTTTAGATATTTTTTCGAGTCGGTGAGGTGGTTACTGCTTGGCTCTACCACCGCAGTTAGACTGGGTACATGACATCTTCAATGTATTGCAGCTAAGGAGGTATGTGTACAAGTTGTTGCATGTTATCTATTGGGATGAGATATAAATAAAGCATGGATCCACCCTTGTAGAGTTCCCATTGGAGATTAAGGATCAATAGGATATGATACAACACGGTTTATTGATTATTTTGATACATGTCTGGTGGTATCATGGAAATATTCATGAGATCACCTTAGAGCGGGAGACCCATATTAGAGCTCATTACCCACATCTTTTTGAGTAGTCCTTTTTAGGATAAAAAGATCTAAGGTGGGTATAATTTAATATCTTATTTTTTTAATGTAAATCTTTTAAATATATCTAGTAATATTTTTAGATCCAGGGGATTAGACGATGAAAGATTCTGAGACACAATAATCCTAGAATTGATATTTGAAAAATATTAAATATATTAATATCATGCATGAGAGGTTTTCCTAAAAAAGTGAAATAATTGTAGATTAGAGTCTCATATCAGAAATTTGAGGTCGTTGTTAAGTCCAAAGTGTGGGTTTTACCATATGGGAAACAAAACCTAGGAGCACGTTGAATTCTCAGGTTGGGCACAATCATGGGTGAAATTTTTAAATAAATAAATAAATTAAATTAATATATTTTATTAATTTTCCATGACCTGAGTTTTCAAAATAATATATAACTGTGAGGGATTATCAATGTTTGATTCATAACCCTGGGGATCAAGAGGATCTATTAGAGGTTATCTTGGAGAACACAATAGATCTTGATCGGTAACCCAGGATCGTCTTCACCAACTTATCTTGTGGGTATCACCAAAGAAAGCGACTTATGATCTTTGTTTACAAGAAATTTATCCAAATCAAGGTAGAATTATTTTTAAATGTGGAATCATCCTATGTGAAATATGTGTCAATTATAACAAGAATTATTGTTTCATCCATCAATAGTTGATTTATTTTATGGTTGATTTTGTTTTTCACTTTTAATTTTTATTATTTTTTATTCAATTATAAAACAGAGGAACAAGGATAAAATGAAAAATGCCAAGGTTCATTCCTTGTGTTTTTTGTTTAGTTTTTTATCCACATTTTCTTCACACCTACATCACAGGAAATTTCTTTTTCTTGTTGTTCGACGAATACTAGTTATTTGATCTTTGTGCGACCATTATTCTGTGCAATGGATCAATAATATTGGTATGGTTCATGATCAAAGGTGGAATTGAGATATGATGGTGTAGGATGATTAGAGGTAGATCAGATCATACCCATGTTCCTCGTTATTCTTTATTGACATATGGAAAAGATTGTGGAGCTCAATGGAGTGATTTCCAAGAAGATGGGAGACCAGATCCATGCCAGAGGTAATGGAAAAGGTTAGATCACCCTTAGTCCATGATTTTTGGTTTGATTTTTAATGGTGGTGGCATGGATGGATGTTGTATTATGGATCCACAATATTTAAAAAATATTACATTACACAACATGTAATCTGACATTACATGTCATGTGGGACCCTAATATATGGTTCTAGAGTTTCCATGAAACAGATAAGGATCACAAATCATGTATCCCCTACCACACACAATGTGGAAATTATATGACATAATTCTATGTATATTAGAGGATAAATAGGCACAATTTAAGTACACAGGACAATCCGTGTACTAAAAAATGGTCAGAGTACTCTAGCTGATCCATTTACTCATATATGGCCAGGTGTACATGGGCACAACCTGAGGTATAAGGGCACAGGCAGAGGAACATGAGAACCAACATAGGAAGGTATGGATTTATTAGTAAACATAATATACCCAATGTGTAGGTTGTTTACTTACTCAAATCCAGCATGGATCCCTTCATCTCTTCTGTATAGACTTGTTTTAATGGAGTGTGATACATTGGTCCTTTCCTGCAAGGTATACTGTTGAATTACGTCCTCAACACCAGATTATGATCCCATATGTGGGTGCAATATTATATGGAGATTTTTTCAACCCTCATAGGACCAAGGTGGGATCCTTTATTATTCCTTGGTGGGGTTCTTGGTATTTGTGTGACCACCATTCATATGGAATCAATCCCCTATTAAGCAGATAGATTCAGTAGGGATTTTGGTATCCACCTGTGGTCTTGGGTGTGATCCCCTACCTAGATGATGATATCTTCAAAAATAAAGTGATTACATCTTGGGTGGTTCCTAATGATCTTGACCTCATGGATGATCATCTGCAATGATAGCATGTCTCATGAAGTGAGTACTCCCAGAATGAGCATTACCTTGAAGCCTCGAGTAGTATCATGTGGCTTGTAGTATTGGTTGAGACCACTTGAGATTGTTTTTCTATTTTGAGTATATCTAGATCTTTATGCATCTTATATTTTTGACATATCTTATTTTGAGGTAACTTTTACTAATTCTTTATGCTTATAGGTTTCAGATTTCCTACTGGGTATTTTTATAATCACCCCCACATGAGATCCACCCACATGTGTTGTGTCTTATGCAGATGAAGGCCCCTTTGAAAATGTGCGAGTACGATAGGGAGTAGGTATAGTGTAGTTGGGCTAGAAAAACTGATGTTTCTTTTAGTGCTTTCATTTGACAAAATTCTCCTCCTTTCTGAGCAAGTTGGACTCTCTGAAGTTTTTCTTGGGCTTGTATTTTTCCCCTTTATCACTTTTAGTAATTTTTTAAAAATATGATGTCAGGTAGATGTTTTTCTTATATTTATGGTATGATTTTTTTACTTTATCAGAATTGTATGGTCTTGGAGATGTGTCTGTGTGTGTGTTTGTATAGGTACATTCAGGTAACGCCTCCCATGTATGGGTAATGCCTATTTGATGTGAGTCTCCATACCATGGCCTATTGGAGGCAGGCTTGGGTTACTCACACTCAGCTTATCACTAGATAGAAGGCCCCTAGTGTGTTCGTTCATGAAAATTATCTTATATCTATGGTGCCTAATGGGAAGGCCCAACCAGTGGAGGGAAGCCTGAGTACCAATCCCAAGAATCTCTTTTTAGTTCCATAAAAATATACTATAATGATAATTCAATAATGCATTTCACTACTCTTTCTCATCGAGATACATGACATCACTGGAAAATATTAGCCTCATATCTCCTTCTATACTAGGTTTCACCTTTATAAACTCCTCAAAAATGGTGGTTAATATGTCTTCAAATGTGGGAGATAATTCATCCATCTCTTCCTCATTATACGTATGGGGGATTGAGGCTGATTGAAACTCCTCGAGCATAGTTGGTGGAGTAGAATAGCCTTATTATATAGGGAGAAAATATTTAGAATTATGTTGGAAAAAATCCATATAGGTGTCTTCTCAGTATGTTTTGGGTGTGATTGTATTTTTTGACAAAGCAATATGACCATAAAATCCCTCAAGGTGTTCGCATACCATGTCTGGGAATGGTTCAGTACCGCGTACTGGGCAGCGGGAATGGTACATGGACTGGAGGAAACGGTTCACGATAATATTTTGTGGAGAAGGGATTGCGATATGAGGAAGGTGTGATGGTTTGTGGGATGTTAGATGAGAATGGATCTACATAAGAGTAAATGAAGTATGTAGACCACATATGAAAAATGGTTCACTGGAAGGCTTGCAGTTCGTGGTGGCAGAAGTAGTACACGGTGAAGGTGGTGTCGAATCAAAGATTTGGTAAATCAAGATTTTGTAGATTAAGTGGATATATTTACCTTTATAAGGACTACCAATCCCACCAATTAGAAGAGAGATAAAATATCATTATAGAAAATCACTTTTCTCCAGGAATTCGGAAAAGTCCGAAGGAAGTTTGTGAGGGTGAATTCCATGTAGGCAAAAGTGGTTCGCATAAATGGAATTATGATGATGGTTTTTTTTGGGTGTTGTAGGGTAAAAAGGAATAACATCCACATAAGAAGAACATGGTTAATGGAGGGGGAGCTCTGGTATGTGGAACTTAAGGAAACCTGTGAGAAGAGAACAATTCGTGGATAGAGGCTGATTTACAGAAGAGGTTTGTGAAGTTAGTAAGCAGAGGCAGTACGCGACTGCAAAGGTAGAGACAAACCGTGGAAGAAGGGCAGTTCGTGGAAGAAAACGTGTTATGCGTAGAAGGTTTCTCATGTACTATACATAGTACACAGTATGTAGGGGGAGTAGGTGGTTCGCAAAACACTCAAGGAATCTTGAAAAATATTCAAGTCAGTTTGCGAAAGTAATTTTCATTACCTAACAGTACATGAAAAGGTGTATTTCATCCACAAGTGAAAAATGAACTTCAAAATATCATCTACCTATAGTTGAGGATGGTTATTTCATGAAAATGAAGGGACATACATGTCCATAAACTAATTTTGAACTATAAGGCTATAAACTGTGAGTATATTCCTTTACAAGAGCAGTGAATGAAGGAAGAGGAAGGTAATGACCATTTCCACAAGCAGTGAGTGAGAGAAAGGGGCATAGGGAGTGAACCTTGCGAATATAGTGAGTAGACCCTAAACCTTGTAAAGGCGGTGAGCCAGGGCATAGAAGATCTAGCCTAAACCTTTTACTCATTATTGGAAGTGATCCTTAGTAAATGTTGTAAATTGACACACAGCCATTGTATGCTCTTTGGATGTATCATAGTGAAGGTGAACCAACACTATAAGAAAACAGCCGTTTAGCGGTGGTTTTTTCGCAGCGGTTTTAAAAACCGCCGCCAAATGTGTTTTGGGCCGCCATTTCACGGCGGTTTTTAAAACGCCGCAAAAAACCGTCGCGAAATGCCTTAATTTTTTTTTAATTTTTTCGAGGATTAGTGGCGGTTTTTTAAAAAACCGCCGCAAAATGGCGGTGGTTTGGGTAAAACCGCCGCGAAATGAAAGGAAAAAAATTAAAAAAACACGAGAAACCCCAAAATCACTAAAATGACGATAACTTTTGATCTGGGTGTCTGTTGGAGCACCACGACCACTCAAATTGAAGCTCATGAAGAGATCTAGAGGAACGTATAATCAAAACTGTGAGACGGTCTAAGGTGTGGAAGATATGAGAGTTATAAAAAAGTTGAAAAAAGTTTTCCAACTTCAAACGGCCATAACTTTCGCTCCGGGTGTCCGTTTGGGCTCTACCACATATCAAATAGAAGCTAGCAAAGAGAGTTACGCACTAGTTTGACAAAAAACCCCTAAAAAGGCCTCCAAACCCCCGTTTCCGTCACCGGTGTCCCATCGAACTTGTCTTCAAATGGACCTAACTTTCGATCCGCGTGTCAGTTCGGACTCCTCCGCCTGACAGATCGTAGGTCGTTCCATAATCTTCGGTTTGACTGGTCGTGGTGCCCACATGGACTCCTGGATCATAAGTTATGGCCTTTTTAGTGGGTATCGGGTTTGTTATATTTTTATATGCGTCATTTCTAGCACCTGTTCCCCATCAACTTTTTTTTAAACAGTCGTAACTTCCGATCCGTCGGTCCATTCGGTCTCTTTCACCTATCAGCTTGAAGATAGTTTTAGGATCTTTGATTTGAATGGTTGCAGATCTGGAACGGACTCTCAGATCATAAGCTATCTCCGTTAATATGAGTCCAATTTTTTTGTCACTTTATGACCGTTTTGACGGGTTTTAACGGTTGCTCCATTTATTACTGTTTACTTGGTTTTCCATGACTTGTTATCTTTATCAATGGTTTTTTGTGGGTTATTATGATGGTTATGTTGAATTCTTAAGGGGTTTTCCTGAGTTGTCATGAGTTTTCATGCATTCTCATTCTTTCTAATGCCTCATTCTTCATGCTTCTCCATCCGTTTTCATGCGTTTTCATGATTTTTCATCCCTTATCATGTCTTTTCATACTTTTTCATGTGTTCCATTTATTATTTATTATTTATTATTTATTATTTATTATTTATTATTTATAATATACTTTAAATTATTTATCATCTATTATTTGTTACTGGTTATTTATTATTTATTATTTATATTTATTTA
Organism: Viscum album; assembly: GCA_963277665.1. Classification (NCBI taxonomy): domain Eukaryota; kingdom Viridiplantae; phylum Streptophyta; class Magnoliopsida; order Santalales; family Viscaceae; genus Viscum; species Viscum album. The sequence continues at coordinate 818,506,377 of OY728134.1, forward strand.
TTAATTTATATTTATATTTATTAATTATTTATTATTTATTATTTATATTTATTTATTATTTATTATTTATTATTTCTTATAAATAATAATAAAATATTATTATTATTATTAATATTTGTTACTGGTTATTTATTATTTATTATTTATATTTATTTATTATTTCTTATCTCTTATTTATTATTTATTATTTATATTTATTATTTGTTTATTATTATTTATTATTTGTTAATTATTATTTATTGTTTATTATTATTTAATATTTAATATTTTATATTTAATATTATTTATTATTTATTATTTATTATTTATTATTATTTATTATTATTAATTTTTATTATTTATTATTTATTATTTATTATTTATTTTTATTATTAATAATAAAATATTATTAATAATAATAATATTTGTTACTGGATATTTATTATTTATTATTTATATTTATTTATTATTTACTATTTATTATTATTTATTTATATTTATTTATTATTTATTATTTATTATTTATTATTTATTATTTATTATTAGTTATTTATTATTTATTATTTATTATTTGTTATTTATTATTTATTATTTATTATTTGTTATTTATTATTATTTATTTTTTATTTTTTATTTTTTATTTGTTTATTATTATTTATTATTTGTTTATTATTATTTATTGTTTATTATTTATTTTTATTTATTTGTATTATTTATTCTTTATTATTATTTATTATTTATTCTTTATTATTATTTATTTATTCCTTATTATTTATTATTTATTATTTATTATTTATTATTTATTATTTATTATTTATTATTTATTAATAATAATATTTTATTTATTATGTGTTATTTATTATTTAATATTTATTATTAAATATTTTTTTATTTCGTATTTATTATTTCTTATTATTTATTATTATTTATTGTTATTTATTATTATTTATAATTATTTATTCTTATTTATTCTTATTTTTTATTATTTATTCTTATTTATTCTTATTTATTCTTATTTATTCTTATTTATTCTTATTTTTTATTATTTTTTATTTTTTACTTTTTATTTTTTATTTTTTATTATTTATTATTTATTTTTTATTTTTTATTTTTTATTTTTTATTTTTTATTTTTTATTTTTTATTGTTTATTCTTTATTGTTTACTTTTTATTATTTATTATATATTATTTATTTTTTATTATTTATTATTTATTTTTTATTATTTATTATTTATTATTTATTATTTATTATTTGTTATTTATTATTTATTATTTGTTATTTGTTATTTGTTTATTATTATTTATTATTATTTATTATTTGTTATTTGTTATTTATTATTTATTATTTATTATTTGTTTATTATTATTTATTATTTGTTTATAATTAATTATTTTTTATTATTATTTAATATTTATTATTATTTATTATTAATTATTATTTATTTCAATTATTTATTATTTATTATTTATTATTATTTATTATTTATTATTTATTATTTATTATTTATTATGTATTATTTTTTTATTATTGTTTATTATTTATTATTATTTATTATTATTTATTATTATTTGTTTATTATTATTTATTATTATTTATTATTTTTATTATTAATTATATCTATTAGTTATGTATTATTTGTTTTTTCAATTAATATATATAAGTACATTAAATTCTGTTTATTAACCACATGGCGGGCTTGCTGGAGTGGTAAAGTCTTTGGAAAATATGCAAGAGGTTAGGGGTTCAAATCTCACCAAACGCATTATTTCTTTATATGGCATGGGCATGTGCATGGGCATGTGCATGGGCATGTGCATGTGAATGTGCGTGTGCATGGGATGTGCAAGCATGGATAAATAAAGTAAATAAAGTAATACGAAATAAATAAAATACGAAATGAATAAAATAAATACGAAATAAAATAAATAAATAAATAAATAAATAAATAAATAAATAAAATAAACACGAAATAAAATAAATAAATAAAATAAATACGAAATAAAATAAATACGAAATAAAATAAATACGAAATAAAATAAATACAAAATAAAATAAATACGAAATAAAATAAATAAGAAATAAAATAAATAAAAAATAAAATAAATACGAAATAAAATAAATATGAAATAAAATAAATAAATAAATAAATAAATATAAAAAATAATTAAAAAAATTAAAAAAAGTAAAAAAATTTAAAAAAATTTAAAAAACCGCCGCTAAATAATTTAGAGGCGGTTTAAACCGCCACTAAAAAACCACCGTGAAACGTTCTGCGACAGTTTTGAAAACCGATGCGAATAGTTTCCCGACACACGATTTCGCATCGGTTTTTCAAAATCGCCGCCAATCTATTTAGCGGCGGTTTAAACCGCCGCGAAACGTAAAACCAAACCACCGCTAAATGCCTTTTTTTCCGTAGTGCAGGTAAACATTTTGGTGTCTCGTGAATGATTTAAATTCTGTTCATATTTTTCAGTGGAAATGAGAAGGAATTAATTTTTGTTTAATGACGTAAAAATATTCTAATAGGAGGAAATTTTAATATGTCATACCCTGATTCACCCCCCCCCCTCTCAGGGTATTCGACATAGTGGACCTAACAATTGGTATCAAATAGAAATGTTGAAAGTTAGTGGTTCCCTATCTAAGAAGAGGAAATAGAGGAGGTCAATCATAAAGGAATTCTGATCTTCGATGGAAATAATTTTCAACTATGGAAGAATTGGATGTAGTACTACTTCTCATCATTAGGAATGGATGTCTACACGGGAACTATGCAAGGAATATCAACTGACATCAATAGTGGTGATTTAATAGAAGATGAAAAAAGGGAATTGGATGCTGATTATAAAGGGATCAATGCTTTAGGGGTATCCCAATCAAATACAATTTATATGGAGATGATGTACTATAAAACAGCACATGCTGTTTGGGGAAAATTTTTGAACATTTATGAGGGAGATAAAAATGTCTGAGAAGAAATGATGCAAGTTCTATGGAACAACTCTGAGGATCTTAGAATGAATCCCAATGATACTGTTGATTCATTCTTTGATAGGGTAAATGTTATTTTTTTGGACATGTGGGGTCTTGGAGAAGTCATTGAGAAAATTAGGATTGTGAAACATATCTTGGGGAAACCTCTGCCACAGTTCCATCTAAAAATTTTAGTATTGGAAGACAAAGACTTGGAAAATTTAACACGGGATAACCAACACAGTACCCTTGTAGCATATTAAATGATAAATGATGATAAAGATGTAGTGGAAAAGGGGAAGTCTAAAGAAGTGGAATTTAAGGCCAAAAAGAATATCTCTGTTGAAGATAGTCCTAAAGAGTACAATTTGGATGATTTCATTTCATTCCTCTCCTAAAATCTTAAATGGATAAAAGGGAAGTTCAAAGATAAAATTCTGTTTGCATGATTTTGATGTGTAAATATTGGGAAATTTGTAGTAAAGTTTCCTAATAAGTTTGATGATGACAATGAATACAGTGATAAAATTCCCCAAAAAGAAGTATTCAACAAATATGAAAGCTTGGATAAGTACTAAAAGAAAGTTCTTCAAAAATAAAAATTTGATTTCAAAATAAGATGAAAGTTTAGAAGAATCTAAGGCAGAAGAGTTGGAGGACTGCAATGATCATAAAGTAGATGCTTTGGTGGGAGTTGTAGGAAATTATTTAACATGATAAATTAAAGGAAGATTTGATCATGAGGTAGAATTATAATCTATCCTTGAAGAGATAGATATTTTGAGATCCAAAATAAATAAATCTAACAAAGTTGTTCATGATGCCGAACTCTTTATAAAGAACCAGGAAGAAGAGAATTTTGAGCTGAATATAGAAATTGAATATTTGAGGTCTTCAATGATAGAAATATTAAAAAAGGTGGCTGTGTAAAAACTCAAAATTGAAGAATATAAAACAAAAATTGATCGTTTGAATGAAACTAGAAAATATCAAATCAAACGTATCAAAGAACTAGAAGAGGAAGTCGTTGGTCTGTGATGAACAGTTAAAGACCGGGAGAAACTGTTAAATCTTGGTTTGACATCAGGAAAGAAGATCATAAAGGAAACAAAGATGATGAAATTTTAGCAGAGTGGTCCATTAGAATGGAAGCAACAATCAACTCTGAATGATAAGGCTAGAATGGGGCTTGATCTAAAATAGAAAGTAGTTATGGTTCAAGTTAGACCACAAGAACCCACTCTAATATTGAATATTTATTTGGGTACAAAGAATAATAAGAAGATTCATAAAACCCAAGATACAACTAGTGGTGTATCATTGCCACATAGGAATATACCTTGCATAAGATGCTATTGTTGTGGTAATATGGGGTGCTCTCAAAATGTGTGTTCTATAGAAAAGAGGTAATGAAGGGAACAAGACCAATAGAGGCGGTCGTACATAGCTCAATATTCTAGGTCATCATTTCATGGTCTTTATTTTAAGTGTAAAGGACTCAAACATATGGAAAGATACTACACATCAACAATGCAGAGGAATATGTTGAGGCTAACTGAATTTGTTCATAAGAGGAAGCCAAATATATCCTCAAGAGGGTGAAAAATTCAAAATCGATTTGCAGCTCTTCAAGTTGAAGTTGGTCCATAATATACTAAGGAAGACAAATATTATAATTTTATGTTGGATATAAAGTCAAAGACTTGGGTCAAAAAGAAAAGGGTTGAGCAGGCAGTGGTTATAGAAAATGTGTTCAAGGCATCAGATCGTACTGGGATATGGATCATTGATAGTGGATGCACTTCCCATATGATGGGAAATATGGATATAGTGAAAAGAATCAGGTATTATAAGGAAGTTATCATAATTTTTGGTAATGTTGATGGCCTAAAAATTATTGGTTCAGGAAAAACCATGTTTGGAGGAAAAGACATGAGATGAGCAGATGTCTTGGTTGTTGAAGGGATTAGTCACAACTTGCTTAGTGTCAGTCAATTGTGTGACTCCGGGCATGCCATAAGTTTTTTCAATAAATTATGTATCATCAAGACAAATGATGGTTATATTAGGTTTCAATGGAAACATACAAATGAGAATCTCTACCTCATGAGTGGAGAAAATATATGTGATTTCTGTACAAGAATGAAGAAAACAGGTTATGGAATAAGTTTCTTGGCTACATAATCCAAACGTCCTTTGATGATCTTGTGAAATATGATGCTCCTTGAAATCTCCCTATATTATCACCTGATTATACTCATATGTGTGATGCCTCCCAAAAATGAATCCAAAAGGGAAAAAGTCAACAAGATTTCTTGATTTGGTGCATATTGATGTGTAAGGGCCAATTCCACCAAGGTCTATTGATGAGAGGAGATATTATGTTCTCTACATTAATGATTATAGAATAATGGAATGGGTTTCAATAATCACCCACAAATATGAAGTGTTTAGTTGCATTACAAGTTATCAATGGGAATGTGAAAAGATGCTTGGTCAGAAAATCCAAATGCTTTGATTAGATAATGGAATAGAGATCACAAATATCCAAGTGGAGGATTATCTTGAGAGACATGGGATAAAGCATCAGGTTTCATCGGTAATAACTCCTCAGTATAATGGAGTAGTTGAGAGAATAAATCATAGTGTGAACAACATGGATAAAATATGCTCATTGAGAAAGCTCTTCCAAAGAAGTTTTGGAAATATGTTGTGATGATAGTATTATACACATCAAATAGAGACTTGTTTTTTCCAAAAGAAGAGAAGACTCCATATCAGTTATGGTATAAAAAGAATACATCATTGAAATACTTTGGAGTCTTCATAAGTAAGTGTTTCATTCAAAATAAGGAGAAACATGGGAAGTTTGAATCCTATGGGGATGAAGGGATATTTTTTGGATACTCAAAGAAAATAAAAGCATATAAATGCTTCAATAAGCGGCTAGGAAAGATAGTTTAAAGTAATGATGTCACTATAGTAGAGAATGAACAGAATCTTCATCAAATACATGATAAAAAATCAGGAGGATAGTGATTAAGAGATGAGCAGGTTGGGAGACACTCTAGCACTTGAGATTAACTCAAAATAAGACTCCAATAATGAGAAAAAATAAGTGTCTTTCTAGAGACCAATGAGAATAGCTAAAATTGATAGGTAAAACATAATTGGTGATCAGACAGAACCAGTGGAGACAAGGAGGATTAAGTCCCTGCATCAAGCATCGTACTTGTCATAAGTTGAGCCAAAATGATTTGATGAAGCACGTGGAGATGAGAATTAGGTTCAAGCAATGAATAAAGAGCCTGACCAAATTTACAAGAATCAGACGTGGTATATTGTTACGAGACCAATAGACAATAATTTCATCGAGAAAAAATGGATCATTCATAAAAAATGAATGAAGATAGTGTTTTGATTCAAAACAAAGCATGAATTGTGTGAAAAGCGTACTCCCAGATAGAGGTTATTTATGTTGATGATACATTCACCCCTATTGAAAGGATGGATACAATTAGATTATTCTTGGCCATAGCATTGCAAAGAAAGTTTAAGGTTTTCCATATGGATGTCATGTTAGCATTTATGAATGGATTTTTGGAAGAAAAAGTTTACATTGAATAGCTAGATGGTTTTTCATTCATGAATATGAGAATAGAGTAAGCCAGCTAAAGACAATTATATAGATTAAAGAAAGCACCTTTAGTATGGTAATCAAAGGTTGACCACTTTTGGAAGAAGCTCAGTTTCCAATGTGGGGGATTTGATTACAATCTATATTTCAAAAATGGAAGTAATCAAATTATAATGGTTCTAGTTTATGTCGATAAAATAATATTTGGTGGATCGGATGAAGCACAATGCAGACAGTTTTCTAAATTCATGAAAAGTGAGTGGTAAATTTTGATGATTGGTGAGATGACATTTTCCTTGGCTTACAATTGACATAAGGAAGGAATGGAACTTTTATTTCTCAATATAAATATTCCAAACATGTTTTTACAATGTTTGGAATGGATAATTCCAAAGAGATGAAGACTCTGGTTGCTACTAAGTTGAAACTATCACAGGATAATGAAGGCAAGGCAGTAAATATCATAGAATACAGGAAAATCATTGGAAGTCTATAGTACCTAATAGAAACAACATCTGATATTGTATTTTCCACATTCCATGTAGTGAGATATCAAAGAAATCCTAAGTATATCCACATGCTTGCAGTGAAATGAATAATTCAGTAAATCAAGGGCACAATGGATTTTGGTTTAATGTACAATGACACATCTCATCTAGAGTTATTGGTATATACAGATTCATATTTTACTAGAACAGTAGATGATCAGAAATTGATGTACGGAGGTTCTTTTTGTCTTGGTAGATTGTGTGTTTATTGGTTGAGAAAGAAACAATATTTGAATTCATTAAGCACTGTAGAACCTAAGTACATTGCAGCTACTCGTGCATGCACACAGTTACTGTGGATGAACCAATGGATTGATGATATGAGAGTTAAAGTGAAATCTCTGATCAGAATCCATTGGAATAATTCAACTATTATAAATCTGAGAAAAAATCCAGTGCATCACTCAAGGAAAAAGCACATTGAAATCAATTATCATTTTATCAAGGAGAAGGTGGAGCAGAAGCTTGTGAAGTTAGAGTATGTCCCTACAGAATGATAAGTTGCAGATATTCTTATGAAGGCCTTACCTAATGTAGCGTTTGAAAGGAATCGAATGGCTCTTGGAGTCCAGTCGACTCCCCTCACTTTAAAAAGTTTTTATGTGGGACCCCCCTCCCTGAAAAATGACATTTCTTTCCCTAATGTGTTAATATGTGTTTTTACCCTGTTGCAGAAAACCTTAATGTTCCCATTGGGTTCATTAATAAAGGGGGTAGAAGTGTGACTAGTTTAGGTGGAGAAAAGACAAGGGGAGAAGCTATTAAGTGGAGAAGTGAGATAGAGGGAGTTGAGGCTGAGCTAATGCTTTTTGGAGAAGTAGCAAGATATGGGGATTATTAAACCTGACGATGCTAGAACTGATCGATCACAGATTATATATCACAAAATTTGATGTTCGTGATGAAAGCAGCTAATTGGTTTCAATATATGGTGTGAATAATGAAGCAATTCACGGATGAACTTTTGATTATACTCCTGTTTATCATACCAAACATTGTTTATCTGTTCTTAGAGTATTTGTTGAGTAAATCTACGATTCCTATCTTAATCGCATGAAGATAATTCTATTTGAAGAAGGAAAGAGGCTTAAAAAGGTATCAAAATGTGAAGAAGTGTTATGAGAATAGTTTCCAACAAAACCAAAGGAGGAGATTATTGGGAAAAATAACTAAAGGTTTCCTCTTGGTATGTTTTGGGTGTGATTGTGTTTGTTGACAAAGCCAGATGACCATAAATGAGTATGGTTGGTGTTTACTAAAAGCAGCTTCTTAAGGTGGCATAGTTTCCTAGTGTTTTCCATATTTTTGGCCTCAAAATTGGGATTTTGTGTTTGGAAAATAAGTTTCTAATCGTAGGAGTAAATTGTATGAAGAACTGTGAGGAAAATCAGCAAGCTAAGAGAACCACATACCTCAAAACATGGTCTGCATACCATATCCAGGAATGGATCTCGACCACATACCATGCAGTGGGAATAGTATACAGAGTGGCAGAAACGGTTCGCGGAGACGGTTTCTGGAGAAGGGATTGCATTATGCGGAAGGTGTGACTATTCACCGGATGGTGAAAGATAATGATTCCACATAGGATAAAAGGTAATATGTGGACTGCATAAGAAAAAATGGTTCACTGGAAGGCGTGTGGTTTGCAGTGGCAGAAGCAGTTCGCGGTGAAGGAGGTGCTAAATCAAAGGTATGGTAAATATTGATCTAGTGGATTAAGTGGATATCTTTGACTACATAAGGATAGTTAATCCCACTGATTATAAGAGAGACAAAATATTATTATATAACATATCTTTTCTATAGGAATCTGAAAAATTCTGAAGGAAGCTCGTGAGGGAGAATCTCGTGAAGTCTGAAGTGGTTCGCGTGAAAGGAATCCTACTGAAGATTTTTTAGGGAATTGTAGGATGCAAAGGAAGAATGTTCATAGAAAAATAATGTGGTACATGTAGGGGGTTCTCTGGTATGTGGAAGTTATAGAAGTCTACGAACAGAGAACAGTTCGTAGACAGAGGGTGATTCACAGAATAGGTTTGTGAAGTCAGTACGCGGAGGCGGTATGCGATATTGAAGGTAGAGGTAGGCTACAAACGAATGGTGGTTTGTTGAAGTGGTTTTCATACATATAGGAGGTGTTCTGCGTAGCATACCTAGTACATAGTATATGGGAGGAGTATGTGGTTCATGAAACACTCAAGGAATCTTGAAAAATATTCAAGTCAATTTTCAAAAGTCATTTCCATTACCTAACTGTACATGAAAATGTGGATTTCATCTACGGGTGAAAAAGGAACTTCAACAGAGCATATACCTATAGTTGAGGATGCAAAATTCATGAAAATTAAGGGACCTTCATGTCCATAAACTGTGTTTTACCTATAAGTCTATAATCTATGAGTGGATTCCTTTCCAAGAGTAGTGAGTGAAGGAAGAGGAAGACCATGACCTTTTCCACCGACAGTGAGCTAGAGAAAGAGGCATAGGGAGTTACCCTTGGGAATGTAGTAAGGAAAACCTAAACCTTATAAAGGTAGTGAGTATGGGAATATAAGATCTATCACAAACCTTGTACTCATTATTGTCAATGAGCATTAGTGAATTTGGTACATCAGCACATCGTCGTTGTATGCTCCTTGGACATATCCCAACGAGGGTGAACCATGTAAAAATTGTGGTGTCTCACACATGATTTAAATTCTATTTTTCATTGGAAAATGGAATAAGAGAGATGAGAGATTTGTTTAATGACGAAATAAGATTCAAAGGGGAAGAAATTTTAATCTGTCATACCCTGATTCACCCCCCCCCTTAGGGTATTTGACCTACTAGACCTAACAAATTATCTATTGATTCATCTATCTCTATAGAAACCATATTATGGAAAGACATTATTTCCTACCCTCATGATCATAGCTAATATATTCATCCCAATATGTTAAAATACCAGGGTTCAATCAATTTTCATTTGCTGAAACATTCTCTCTAATTGAAGTGGGTGGGGCGCTGATTGATGAGCATAAGGAAAACTCTTTTCCATATAATGAGAGGTGAATTATTTAGATTAAGGCTTAACTATCACACATAGGATTACATGTGATCTGGGAGAACGCCTTTTTATCCTACATAATGAAGTGGTGTCCAAGGTCTGTATTTATTACTTCCAAATGGTGTATGGGTAGTATAAAACTACTCTTTAGGTTTCCTGAGGTATTCATCGTGGTATTAATCAATTCATTAGCTCCATTAACGAATTTAGATCATTAAACCTAGGGAGAAATTATACTCCTTTTATAATACTCTTCATAAATGTAATAGTATTTGGATGATTCAAATGGGAAGTATCACTCTAGATTACCCCTACTTTACCTTTGAGGGTGTATTTGAGAAATTAAGGAATTTATAAGGGGGAGGCTTCATGAAAGTGTAACAAATACCTTCATAGTAAGGCATTTAAAGTGGATTATTGCAAGACTTCCACGAACAAGATGTTAGATACCAAGTCATTATATTTTTTCTTCTACTAAATCATATTGAGATAATTATACGCACTATAGTTATATCATTGAATCCTTAGGTTTGAAGATGAAATATCAGCATTTTTGTATCCTAATTTGTGAAGAATTTGGTTTGGTATGATATTGATAATAGATCCATTATCCAAAATAAATTGACAGACATTAACTTCATTAAGATTTCCTAAGAGGTATATAGGGAATATGTGCCCTTGTATGACCATTCACTCATCTTCCCCTGCAAGGGAGATGATAATACATCACTATTTATGCTCAAATTATTTTACAATGTTTGTTTTAGTAGTTATTGGTCACAATAGTGGCTAGTATAATAGACTCTACATGCCTTTCTAGCAATTGGAGTCTCAATCCAAGTCTGGTGGGAAACTTTATTATATAGATTTTAGTATGGCATGGATCATGATGGTAACTATAGAGAGGTTATCAGCTATAGGAATTGAGGTAGTAGGATCATCTTTCCACTAGGAAATGTGATTCCCCTATAATGGGTGCTATATAGCTAAAGTCAATCTAGCCTGAGCATGAGTACCCTCAACCTGCATGGCTGTCAGTTGAGTATACATGTATTGATGGAAATTATGGTTGGTAGAGCCCACTTGGTTAAAAATTTGGAGGTATATCGATTTTAAAAACCATTAATATATCTTACATCCTTATGATATAGGAATTAATCATTGTCATTCTTCATGGATGGACTCCTCATGTGGTGAAAAATAGCGATTGGAGGTGGTTTCCCCTTGTGGGATCCCTGTTGTTGGGGGTGATGATGTGGATCCATGGCCTCAGGATCATCACATTACATATTACTTTTAGTTTGGGGTGATGGATTTGATAGCACTCTTCTATATAATCAATATGTAAAAAAGGTTCTATAGATCATGGAATTCTTAGAAGAGGTGGTGGTCACATCTTGGGTGTAAGTGTATGGGATCACATCTTGTAGGAATCCAGGAGAGTCTACAAAATTGTAGACACTTATAATTCCCCATAACATATGATAAGTGGAAGGGTAATCTCACTTGGAATGAATCGTGGATGAAATTATATAGGAGTTAAATCCAATAATGAGTCCATGTTTAATGATGAAGATTCCTACCACCCAACTCCACTCATCCCCTCACTACAAAATGAGAAGGGATTCATATTGAATTAACATTTTCTTTTCTTTACTAATTATTATATGACTATTTCATTATACTATACTATTATAATCATGATCTGAGTTTCACATTATATCTTTCCAAATTGGGAGGCCTAACTACCCTAGGGTATAAATGACAATACCTTAATAAAAAAAGGGTATGAGGGTATCACATGTCTCAGAAGATATTGTTTCTAATTAGGGACTCCCTAAAATATTTAAGATATTTTTTTTAATCCCATTACCAATTCAGTCCCTTTGAGTACTTAGATTAATTATATCACTTTATATCTTGGAAGGGTGAAAACATTATAGTTGGAGGGGATGAGTACTTCAGAAATTTGGGAATTTGGATGCTTATTTACTTAACTTTCTCATGTTTTTATTTGTGAGGATATTTTATTTTCACAAAAAAAAATAACAAGGTGGGTTATGAGTTTAAATTTAGTAGAAATATTATTCTATATGCCTCGTGTCAGGCCATAAAGGTATCACATGCTCATCCCATGTGTCATCATAGACTTATCATGTAAGGAATTCATTAATCATCACACAAGACATCCAATGCTCACCACATAAAACATTCTATAATATCCAAATAAGTAATCTAGTACTCATCACACAGGGCATCCCATTATCGTGAAATGAGGAATCTTACACTCTTAACACAAAAAGTACAATGATTTTCACTTAGGGGTAGTGGACCATCAGGATGGGTTTGTTTCTAATGTTTTCTATTGGGGTTGTGTGTTGTGCTTCTTCTTTCCCCGCTTTCCCATTTTCTAAATTAAGGCTTCCTCCATCAATTTAATTGGTGATGTAGGCTCCTTTATTGATATAGGATGATGGGATGTTAGTTTTTCCTTACATGGATTCCTCCTTGGATATTGTTTCCAATTTAGGATCTCCCTCATAGATTTAAGTCATATTTTGGAATCTCATTCATAGAGCCATCTTGAGGTGGACATAAGTTAATTAAACTTCTTATATCTCAAAAAATAATCAAACTTAATTTAAATTAGATAGTTACTCTGGGTATTTCTTGGAATTTATGAATATTGGGTAGGTTTGGAACCTGTAATTTCTTCCCATTTTGGAGGGAATCTCTCATTCGAGGCATCTTGGGTGTAGAACCTAAGGCATCCCATGTCATCCATGAGGCAGTTAATGTTAGGGCTGTATTTATTCTGAGGAATTTTACAAGAGTAATTTCATGTTTATTTAATGGGTTAGAAATTTTGGATCGGGTTAGGGATTCATGTCTTTTGGGGATGAATGGGTTATAGGTTTAACATCTTGTGGGGAAATATGGGTCATAGGTTTAACCACTTGAGGGGATATAATGGTTTCAGGTTTAACATACTCTGGGGAGATATGAGTCACAATTTTAACTTCTTGTAAGGATATGTTATTCAATGGTTTAATGACATGTGGAGTCAAATGGGTCACAGGTTTAGTGTCTCACAAAGATAGGTCGGATGCATGTTTAATCTCTTGTAGGGACAAATGGGTCAAAGGTTTAATATATCATGGGGATATAAGGGACTTAGGATTAAAATCTTGTAGGGATAGTTTGGTCATATTTTTAACATATTTTAGGGACCGATGGTTCATAGGTTTAACATCTTTTGGGGAAAGATGTGGAGTAGTTTTAACATCTTTCGGGGAAAAAGGGTCATAGTTTTAACGTCTTGTGGGGATAGATGAGTGGTAAAGTGTGTCCCCATGGGGGATATGATGAAACTTGAAGGATTTGGTGGATTTATGGTGCATTAGGATTGAAATTGAAGGAGTTACCCCAAATATTTGGGTATGTTGGGATTGAAACTCAATGAGGAATCCTTTGTACCATGCTAAGAAATAGGGATCAAAACCCACATAGTTTGATGTTGTAGTTTAAGGTCAAGTGATAGGACCAGTCCATGTAGTATAAAATTGTATATTAAGGAAACTCATGTTACAGAAGGAGAATCAATGAGGGATGGTGTGGGGATTATGCATGAAAGCTTTCCAATGTAGGATCCCATGTGGGTGAGGGTTGAGGACCCATAGTAGATGTCCAATGGGGTGAGGGGATTAGGCCTAGAGTAATGTCCATGGGGGTTTCATCCCATGATGATAACACATGGGGAATATCATTCTCATTACATGGATTACTGCTACATTTTAACACCATGTGTTGAGAAAGTTTTCATTCGGTTTAACATCTATAACTTTGAAGTGGATCTTGGTAGTTTTACATCATGTAGCTCAGATATGGTGGGGATTATACCTGAGTAAGACATTTCCAAGTGGGGGAGGAATATTTGGAATAAGGCCTCTCTACCAGAAATTATTGGTAGCTTCCTATGATAATGCCACAATTAGGGGTTACATGTCCACTGATCATGGCCCTATAGTTGGAGCATTATGTGAACACTACTGTGGATGAGTGAAATCAGGGGTCCTGATGTTATGGTGATTATACTTAGGAAAATAAGAAAAGGTAATAGTCCAGGTCATGTTTGAAACACAAGGGAAGACATAGGGGTAGGTTTTACTAGTCACATGAAGATTTGGGTTGCGGTTGAACCAGTTTTGGATGGGTACAAGGGCCCTGGGCACTCGACTTTCAAGAAAGGGGATTTTATGAAAGAGGGGAACATGGGAGGGTATAGTAGGTTGGTTTTACAAAAGGTGGTGTTTTACAAAATTTGGAGGTTTCACAATGTTCATTTGTCTCATAAAATAATATTTTTAGGGAAATTGGGTGAACCTAACTCAAAGTGAAGTCTTGGTTCTCATAAGGTTGGTTTTATGATGGATAGTTATCTCAAAAAAACCAAGAGCAGTAAAGGTAATTTTTCTTACATAAAATCCATAAATATCCATGAAAAGAATCTCCACTATGGGTTCAAATTCTCAAAAATCCATTGGAGGTGACTTCATGAAAGATGTATAATTTTGTAAATCCATCTCTTTTCTTTATCACAAAGCTTATGAGTTTCATGAATTCATAAATTTTATCATAACATGAATGGTCTTAACCCATTAAAATTTGAACATGGGGAGGTATTTATATTCCCAGTGAAAGAATGGGAATAAATTCCCTGTAATAAGTAGGCTTCCACAAATATTATGACCTTCATGATATAATGTGGATCCATGAACCAGATTTACAACATGCAGAGGTTATCGCCTCTAGCTTCACATGGTTGGGGAATTACATTAATGGGAATTATGTTTCTCATAGGTTATCTACTCAAGATCAATACGGTTGATGACTTCCTCAAACCATAGTTACACTACAAGGATGTTACTGACTAAATATTCAAACAGCCATTATCTTCCATAAATTATAGTCATGCTATGTGGAGATGACCACCTTAAGATTCACACATATGGTGAATTCTATGAATTGAAATTATGTTTTATGGAGGTTATCACCTCAAGATTCATGTAGGTGGTGAATACCATGATTCATAATTTTTCCAATTCTTTTAACCTTCATGAAACAGACCCTTAAATGGATTTTTAATCCATTTTGACTTGAATTTTCTTTGAACCAGTTATGTATTCCTCAACATCTCACATGACATGTATATTTAGTCATTAAAAGATCCACCCTCCTCAAAATTAGATATAATGAGGGGAATTAAGGTCAGATTATGAGGGAAAACCATTGAATATTAGAAATCATCAAACCCTATTTGAAAAACTCGGTCTAACTCTCTATGTATAAATAGTGGAAGTGTCCCATAGGAGACCTAGAGTTTTTTGGGAATGATAGGATAGTTCTCTATTTTTTTTAATCTCAATACCTTCATGAGAGTTTTATGATTTTGATCATCTCCACATGAAAAACTAACCTCTTTTTTGAACTGTTATTCTATGAACTGATCTCCATTAGCTGGAGACTTCTACACACTAGAACTTCACAAACTAACCATTATAAACTAGTTCCAAAAAATTTATAATTCTTAGATAAATTGGACATCGAATATATTGAAGATTTTTTTGATCAATGAAGGATTGTGTCTGAAAATCACGTGATTGGAGAAAGTGTTTAGAGAAAGTTAGATAATGATAAGATAATTCCATTACCGATAGAGGATCAGTAGGACAACCAATTGTGAAAGAGGTTACCATTGTATAGTTTCAAGCAATTGGATGACTTTTTCTTCCCCATAACCAATCAGGATGATCCCACCCACTAGCTTAGGAGCATGCTAGGATAGTACTTATGGCATAGGGATGTTGGATGCCACATCATAAAGGACCACACATCAATTACCACTCATACCCTATGGAACCATGTGAACAATTTCAATAGAGATTCACTGGAGGAGAAGGAATATCTCCTTCAATATGATATTATTCTTAAGGTGGTTTGACAGACCATATCAAAGGCTGGACCAAGGATTGGCACTTATGATTGGGTGGAAACATCATGGATGAATGGGCCTAGTAATATATATTATTCTAGTTCTATCATGAATTTTAGGTGGAGGTGAAGTGGGTTGGGATCTATGAGGTGGCATAGTTCTCACATCTCCATGTCTACCATCATCCGGGCAACAAGCCGAAACTGCAGAGTAAGTGGTCATCGAGGAAAAAAACATTTCACCTACATCATGGGGAGGTTGGCATTGGTTTATGGGACCTCTACTACATCGAAGGAATCCCCATTCAATTGGGATGCATTAGGATTTCCTCCCAACATAGGACGTTTAGTATGACCAAGAGTAGATTCTAGTGATCACAAGGGTGTTTCTACACTTGGTGTAGGGGAAGAGTGACCATAAACTAGGGATGAAGGAAAACCCTTTCAAGCAATGGTTTGGGTATTTTCTAAATTAACCAATGGATTGGATACCAGCTAGGTCATTTCAGTTCTTGAAGGAAAATCATTGATGTAAGGAGCACTCATATTGAAGGATACTGGAGGAGAGTGAATAAAGGTTGTGGGTATATAGTGAGAAGCTTGAGGGTTAGGCTAACATGATTTATCACCATTATAATATATGTATGAATGATCCTATTTGAGGATGCATACATCAGGGTGTGACTAATTTCCCTCATCATGGGGGTGATGCAAATGATGGGGAAATGAAATACCCTAATGATCCTAGTATTGCTGAATCTATATAAAGTGATGCACCACTTAAGCCAGTAGAATACTCCCTTACATGTGTATGGGACCTTCCACTTCTTCTATAGTTAGATTACCTCACACATGGTTAGATATGAATATCTGAACCCCATATCCCCTCCCAACACAAATTCTAATTCTTTGACTCTCAACATCATCGGGAGTCAACCTTTGGAGTTGGTATCAGTGATGGTTTTAGAAAAGATCAGGATGGTGTACCACTTCATTTTTTCCCTATTCTCATTGGAATAGTGAAGGATGATAGCACCAGGACCATTGAGTGGTGGTTACACCCTATGGCATTTCAAGGTGGGGTATTGGTGGTGAGGGTTGATTGTAAGGTGGTTTGTGATCCAAACACCCCACATCACTTTTCATGGCAGTTCTACTGCCACCGACAGCTCAATTGGAGGTGTATATAAGGTTAAACATTGATAATAACCCATCATCCCTCAAGAAAGCATTGTGCATGTTTGCATGTGGGGACGGAAAGGGGATTAATGAGTTTCTACCAGCTATTGTCACTTGTGTTCTTATCCATGAGTATGTTCTCATTTTGGATATCACATATCCAGGTGATATATTAAAGATAACAGTGAATTGGATAGGATAGAAAGGATCCCTATAACCATGAGTCCAGGGGAGAGCAATGAGTTGGGTATTCCATAGAGGCACAGTTGGTCTAGTGGGAGAAATATTAGGTTCAGGGATAGACATTCTTGGTCTTGTGCAGGTGGAATCCATAAGGAGGGGAGTTAAGATAGACTCAACACTCCTATGAAAGTGGTTGCATGAGGAATGAGTACCCTTTAGAGTAGTTATAAGGGAACATTTCCAAGATCCAATGAAGTGATTGTATCACCCAAACATTCCCAGTAATTCCATTTTCACTAAATCTTAGGAGAGTTTGTTGATTCACAAGAAAATCACCTCTCTTCATGGGATGTAGAAGCATCTCCACACCAAGGGAATATTTTTCGTCAGGTTGGGTCATGTGAGGGCAGTTTTCCATGCCCCATGATCTAAGTAAATGAAATACATGGTAGAGATGGAACACTTCATCTACTCTCATGGTGTCGCATGTTAATTGATCGACCAAGTAAAGGTGTTGTTGGGAACTCCATATTCTATGGGTCTCTATGTGTACTGATTGGATATCGATGCATCCAAGGGAGAAGAATCAGAGGATTCCTAGGGAATCAATTACTTTCAGGAATATCCAAGTTATGTATGTCCTATTGGTGATCAGGTAAATCCTCTAATATCATGTGTCTTGGATACTACCCAACCTCTATGATTATTTCCTAAATCTTTTTTCACTTGTTTAGGAATCTGTGAGTATAGAGGAGTAGTAGTTTCATAATGAAACTTCGATAGAGGAAAAGGGAGCCTCAACCCTTGACTGGGGGGCATAGGGCCTCTTCCTGATGTTTCATACACATTCCATCAACCTTCAGCTGAAATGATACCTACAATCGAGGTGAAAACTACCAGTGGAATTTTTTCACCAGGTGGATTACCCATGAATTATTCTAATTTAATGGTCACATTTTACTACACCGATAAGACTTATCCCCATTTAAATACCTTTTTTATCTCTCTATAAGTTATGCTCATCTAAACACATGATTTAAATGATGGTAAAAAAATCATGTTTGGGGATCATTAAACTATAGCAATGCCTGATCTAGAAAATCCCATATCTAAGGTAGTGATATGAAAGCATGGTCAATTGTTTCCTATTGACTATTCAAAGTTTTGATGCTCTGCTAATTTGTATAGCAGCACTTGGGTCGAATCCTCGGCGATGATACTTTTTAACAGTCGATTATTTTTAGTTGATTGTATTTTGATTAGGGGGTTTGTTTACAGAGCTTAATTGAAATTATTCATTGATTTAACAATTTAATAAAGATTTGGGTGACTTCATTTTTAGATATTTAAGCTTGTAATATCCATAAGCTTTTATTTATATTGCATTTAAATTAACACCCACTTCACAAGATAATGTTGATTGGAATTCCTAAGTGTTAAGGCTATAATCCAGGACTTAACATAAATCAAGGTTATAATCTCAATCAGATCTTGTTTATGGTAGTGTATTTATAGTTCCAATGATCCATGGAAACTACACGTTAAACAAAACAGTTCATCAATCCATGACATGTTAAGTCCAACATACACAATGTTAAATTAAAGAATACTCATTAAGAAAAAGATCGCAATCACTTAACGTCTCTAAATAATGAATCACCCCAATGGTATATTTACTCAGACATTAATATGGTTATTAATTCGGTAATATATGATTATGGTGATGAATTATAAATAGAACAAAAAAACATGATAAGAAAAGAGTAGTGTGTCGAACACACAAGATCGTTGAAGAGAGTTAAAAAAAATTTATTAAATGAGGAAGCAAAATATGGGAAGGGTTTTTAACTTGATTTAAACAATTTTATGAAAATTAATATTAAACTACAGAAGTGTGATGATAATAAGATATATTTAATAAGAAACTTGTATCAAAATAGAATTACAAAAAAAAGACTTACAAGATTACAACAATGAAGAACACAAAAGTAAATGAAAACAAAGAGAGGAGGAAAGGTCTCTATAGTAAAAACATGAGTATGGAAGGTCCTCAAAAGCTTTTTTAAATGATTTTTTCATGCCAATATATGCTCTTCTCTTTGGAAATTCCAATCCTTTTGAAATAGAGGAGGGGATGTATTTATAGCCCAAGGTGGTGGATAGTTTGCATCCCAAAACTACCCCTCCACTTGGATCGACGATTTGGACATCCATATAGATGAATCTAGAGATATCTTATTATTCAATGTTTTGGATAATAGTTTTGGACAACTACTCTCCAAATATGGGGCCATTTGGACTTATAGAACCAAAGTTATGGCGGTTAGAGTAAAAAATTGTAATATGTCCATTTCAATCCAGACTTTTCATAAGGTCAAAATGTGAATGGGTTTCTGAATGGGAAGACACCCTAAAATAAATATAGTTTATTATATCAAGTTTTCCACACATATAATATCTTTCACAATAAAAAATACCAGCTTGATTTTATGACTAGAACATGAGCAATGTCATGAATAGTGTACGGATTTTAATTCCCTGCCAGAATGGTGTTCTGGACTTCAAAGCATCTTTTGGGCCCCTTTTTATTGTAGTTTAACCTTAAAATTTTTATACATTATTCATTTGGATAATAAAGAAAATATGGTAGTGTTTCATAAAATTTTGGATTCAGGATTTAGGCCAGTAACTCAATCATCATGGCTGGTTCGGTTTCTTCACAGATTCTTTGGGTCATCTTGTGAACACTATATGACCATTAAAATGGAAGAATTGGCCATTGATTCTTCATAATTATATGTTGTAAATTAAATAAGGAATTTTAAAAAACCATAATCACACAATTTGGATCATTAGGGTGATAGTTATAAATAAAATAGTAAACTAACTCAATTGAACTACTTCTAAAAATGCTCAAAAATTATATTTAGTATTAAAACATTAATATTTCACACAAATTATGCACATTTCATATAAAATCAATAAAGAGAGTATATAATAAGTCATTAAAATATTAATAACAGCAACTCCCCCACACTTAGTCTTGTGCATGTCTTCATGTACAACAAATATAAAAAACATAACAAAATCATTTTTACTCACCAACAAATATTAAAAAAAATCCCCCCCACTCTAGGTAGGTTTATAAAATTTCACTCATCCATATTAAATTACACCACAAGTATTTATAGAAAAAATTTTCCAAAAAAAAAATCATTTTTTCATGCTCAAATTTAGAGATGGAAAATGGTGGCACACAAAACTTACTCCTCTCAAGATAGTAAAATTAATTTATGGAGCTTCACCCATTAACCAACCAAAAGTGAGAATCTTAGAGTTTTTAAGAGATATATCCTAAAGTGATCAAAAATCAAGAGGTATTTTTAGAGGTTTCTCTTTGGCTATGGGACGGTAAGAAGATGATATGGGAAAAGGGGGTAAAACACCAACCTGGAAAAAACAACGCACAATTTTTTTGAAATGAAACATGGAAGGAAATGAAAACACATATTTACAAGGTAATTATTGTGTGAAGAAATACAAAATATAAGAAGAAAATTTGACAGGGATGAGAATATGAAATATTTAAAAAACACCAAACTTCTCCCAATGACATGAGTTTTTTTTTTCTTCTATTTTTTTTTGAAATTTGAACTTGAAAATGATATCACACTCATACCCTAACCCATGATTGGTCTCCTCACGATACTAATTTTAATTTTTTTAATAAGATCAAAGGTTTAGGTAGAGTGATTTTTGACGTTCCCAAGACACAACCCATTGTTTCCCTTTTTTGATTTTTTTTAATATTTTTTTTGAACACTTGTCAATTAAATTTATAAAATTACATAAATGAAAGTACATTACATTTCCCAAAACTCACTAAATGACAACCAATTCCCCATAATAAAATGGATTATTTCCCACAATAATATTATAACTTTTTGAAAATAAATAAAAGGGCACCAAAAAATGAAATCCATTCCCCCCCCCCCCACACTAAAATCTCAATAAATAATGCAAATTAAATCAATTTATATATTGGGTGGGATAAGGTATTGGGATTTTAATGTGGATTTCAAAGAAAATGTTTTCATAGGCTCAAAGGGGCTTTCAAAATGATGATTAATGTAAGGGAAATGGGAGGCTATTTAGCTATTATGATTCTCATGTGGTTTAGAAAATGCCTTTATCATATTAATGAACATCAAGGTAAGAAATTCAGCTCAAAGGTCCAAAAACTCAGAACTCTCAAATGGCTTTAAAAACCACACATTTTTAAAATATGGCCTTAGGTGTCCTTTCCATGAAATCTAATGTTGGTTCTCACAGTTGGGGAAAATCATTTTCCAAATCAAAAATTGTGCATTCAAAATTTATTGGTTTTGACACAAAATTATTTATCCAAAGTCATGATGAAAATACAAAAATATTTATATGAAAACAAGTATTTTGACACCCCAAAATGGCTAAACATAATTTCAAAAGTTAAAGTTGATTAATCATGACTCTTTCTTTTCCATATTTGTTTTAAGTGATTTTTATTATTGTTTTTCAGTTTTTTAGTTTTTTTTTATTTTTTTATAAAGACACACCCAAACAAAAGAGTAAATATAAACTGTGATGAGGAAAGTTCTAAAAAATGAAATATAGGGGAATAAGAAGAAACAGGGAGAGAGAATAAGAGATGGAGATAGATTTAAAGCGAAATAGGTGCCCCCTGGTTAGGATTTGGCGGACCGTCATCTCTATCCGGTGGTGGGTCTGTGGAAGTTGTAGATCTGATGGAAGTTGATGTGCTTCCAAGATTGTGTGTCCTCTCATATTGATTCTTTAATCAAGGTCCATTAACTGTGAATGTCGTTTTTGAAGAGGGATCTTGGACTTGCACTACACCAAATGGGTAAACGTTAGTAATAACAAAAGGACCTTCCCAACGAGAATTAAGCTTACCTGGGTGAAGTCAAAATTGAGAATTGAAGAGAAATAACTTTTCACCTTCATGGAATACCTTTCAGAGGATGTGTTTTACATGTAGAACCTTGTATTTTTCTTTTTAGAGATTAGAATTATCATAAGAAACAAGTCGAAGATCCTCCGGTTCAGCCAATTGCAACAATCTTTCTTCACAAGATTTTTCATAATCAAAGTTACAGATTTTCACAGCCCAAAAAGACTTACGTTGGATTTCAACAAGAAAATGACATGATTTACCAAAAAATATCCAAATAGAAGACATCCCAATGTGTGTTTTATAGTTAGTTATATAAGCCCAATGTGCTTCACGAAGTCTTTCAAGCCAGTCTTTTCTGGTGGGTTTTACAATTCATTCAAAAACTCTTTTCACTTATCTATTAGAATTTTCAGCCATTCCATTTGTTTGGGGTGATATGCAATTGATGTTTTACGTACAACCCCATTCTTTTTGAAAAAATATTCCATGTTTCTATTAAAAAAATGGGTTCCTAAGTCACTAATCAAGGCACAGGGAGTGCCAAATCGCTGGACGATGTGTGTCTTTATGAACTCACTAATAGTATGTGAATCATCCTTTGTAGTGGTATTAGCCTTGAACAACCTAGAAACATAATCAACTGAAAGAAGAAGGTATTAGAATACATTGGAATAGGGTAATGGTTCCATGAAATCAATTCCCTAAACATCAAATATCTCACATAAAATTAAACGCTTTTGGGGCATTTCATTTCTCTTTGAAATTGTGCCAAACTTTTGGAAAGTGGGACATGATTGACAGAACTTATGTGAGTCCTTGAAGAGTTAAGGCCCGAAGAATTCAGATTCTAGGACCTTACAGGAAGTCCTTTGTGGTCTACAGTGGCCACCTCTGGGAAGTGAGTGACAGAATTCTAAGATGGAGGAATGTTCAACTTCATCAACACATATCCTAATTACCATGCCATCCCCCGTTTTCTAATGTATATTTTCTTCCCAAAAAAAGTATTTTGAATCACTTTTCAACTTCATTTTTTTTCTTTTGAAAAAAATAGGAAAAATACAAGAAACCAAGTAGTTTACAATTGGGGCATACCATGGTAAATTTGGAGTGAGATATGAAAGGTTCTCAATAGGGAATTCAGGATCAATGATTTATGAATGGGAAGAATTAGAAATTATACTCAAGTGATCAGCCATATGGTTTTCATTTCCTGGTCTATCTTTTATTTCAAGGTCAAACTCTTGGAACATTTGGATCTATCTGATTAGCCTCGGTTTGGAATCAATTTTCTTGAGTAAGAACTTTATATCAGAATGGTATGTGAAGATGATGATTGTGTCACCTATGAGATTGGGCCAAAATTTATCTAAGGAAAAAACAACTACAAAAAGTTCTTTTTCAGAGATAGTGTAGTGATATTGAGTTGCATCCAATGTTTTTTAGGCATAATAGATGACATGAGGAATCTTTTCTCTTCTTTGACCAAGAACAACCCCAACGGCTCTATCAAAATCATCACACATCAACTCAAAGGGTAAGGACCAATCTAGGGGTTGGATTATCGAGGTAGATGTAAGAGAAGTTTTGAGTTAAATGAAGTCTCTCTTTTAAGCCTCATCAAAACGGAACACAACATCATTTAGGAGTATACGAGTGAGTGGGAGGGAAATCCTACTGAAGTTATTGATGAATCGCTGATAGAAACTGGAATGAACTAGGAATGAATGTATGTCTCGAACAGAAGTGGGTTCAATAAGTGATTGGATCACTTCAATTTTGGCAGGATCAACTTCAATACCCTCTTTTGAAACTATGTTCCCTAGAACAATCCCATTTACAACCATGAAATGATATTTTTCAAAATTTAACACAAGCTTACACTTGACACACTTTTGAAGGTTTATATAGAGTTAATTCAAGCAAGATTCAAATGACTCACCATAAATGGTAAAGTCATCCATGAAGACTTCCATGCAGTGCTCAATGAATTCAAAAAAGATACTCATCATACACCTTTAGAATGTTGAAGGAGCATTGAAAAGGCCAAAAGGAATTCTCTTATATGCATATGATTCAAAGGGGTGAGTGAAAGTAGTATTTTCTTGTCCTTGAGATGCGATTGGGATTTGGAAATAGCTATTGTATCTATCAAGAAAGCAATAATGTGACTTTTAGACTAATCGTTATAGAATTTGATCAAGGAATGGAAGAGGGTAGTGATATTTTCTTCTTTCGACATTCAATTTTCAGTAGTCAATGCACACATGCCATTTTTTATTCACTCGAGTTGTGACTACCTCCCCATGTTCATTAGTGACAACAGTTATCCCACCCTTCTTAGGTAATGATTGATTTTGACTAACCCATTCACTATTGGAAATTGGGTAGATGATACCAGCTTGAAGAAGTTTGGTGATCTCTTCACTAACTACATCAAGAATGAGTGGATTGATTCTTCTTTGTGGTTGTCTAATTGGTTTATATGATTCTTCAAGATGGATGTGATACATAAAAAGAGTAGGGTTGATTCCTGATATGTCATACAGGGTCCAACCTAAGGCCTTTTTGTTTTCCTTTAACACCTGAAAAAGTTTGGACTCATCAGTTATGGTAAGTGAAGTGGAGATAATTACAGGATAAGAGTGATCATGGAAAAGGAATGCATATTTCAGGTGTTCAGGAAGAGGTTTAATATCAGTTTTGTCTTTCATTAGTGGTTTAGACAACTCAGGAATGGAGGAAGGGACTTCAGTTGATTCAGATTTATTTTCCTTGATATTGTCCAAGGTGGAGCAATAGAGATCAGTGTTGATGTGGTATTCAAGAGAGTTTTCATGTTCCTCTAGATTGATGGAGTCTTTGAATCAAAGGTCCACATCAACTTCACCATTTATGACTTGGTTAATCATGGTGTATATTTCACAAGATACTTTTTCATTAGAACATGAAGAACATGGTGGATTGGGGTTCAATTGAATCTTAGAAATGTCCTCAGAAGCATGGATTGATAATGTGAAGTGATCCTCAGATGTTTATCTCATGGCTTGGAAAATGTTGAACATGACCAATTGGTCACCAAATTCCATGGATAAGATGCCTCAATGGATATCAATTTTGGTTCTCGCTGTCATTAGAATGGTCTTCCTAGAATTAAGGGAGATCAATAAGAGTTAGTCTCACCTTCCATGTCAAGTACATAGAAATCAACTGGGAAGATAAGATCATTCACACAAACAAGGACATACTTGATTATACCCTCAGGACTGGCAGTTCTTCTGTTGGACAATTGAATGACGCCACCCATTGGATGTAAGGGACTAAGACCAAGGTTGGAGAAGATGGATTTGGGCATGAATTTAATTGAGGCTCCTAGGTCTGTGAGTGAATCATCAAAGTTGGAACTTCTAATTTGGCATGCAACCGTAAGGGTCCTTGGATCTTTGCACTTTATGGGAATATACTGTTGGGTGGAAATATTTTCAAAGGTCCTAAGTTGCCTCTTGTGGGTGCACAATTCCTTAAAAAAAACTTGGCATACATAGGGATTTTTTTTATATAATCTAAGAGGGGAATTTTAACTTCAACACGTCTAAACATGTCGAGTATTTTAGGATCATGTTCAAAGGACTTATTTGGCTTAGAAATAGCTTGAAGAAAAGAAATCAGATTCCTAAGTGAAATGGACAGTGGTGAGGGAATGGATTCAGATTCCTTTTTGAGTTTTTTTTCTCTTCATTTTCTACATCAACATTTAAAGGTGGGTTAGAGGACTCATCATTTGGAATAGAAATTTTATTTCCCAATCTAAGTGAAATTGTACTTACATTACCCTTGGGTCTAGGTAATGGTTAAGCTGGGATTTTGGAAGAATTGGATGGTTGCTACGGACTAAAGTGGGATGCAAGTTGACCGATTTGGGTTTCAATACTTCTAAGGCTGTAATGAGTGAAAGAGGAAAGATCTCCAACTGCAGTTTCCCATGGTTTCTTGGAAGAAGTGGATTTTCCTCGACTGGGATTGCCTTGATTTTGGTTCTTGTGAAATTGATTATATTGGTTTGGGAATTGGGAAGTCCCACTAGGATAGTGGAAGCCTAGAGGGGTAGGAGGAGGATTTCTTCTTTGTTGTTGAGGAACAAAAGGATAATGTTGTGGGAAGTTACCAACAACTTGACCATATTGAGACTGGTTTGGAATTTAAGGAGGGAATTGAGGGGGATGATAGACAGGATTATCATACCTCAGGGCATGGTTATAGGAAGAAGATAAGGGCTTAGAGTGAAGTTGGTTGAAGTTTCTAACAAACTGACCTGATAGTTAAGGGTTGGTGTTCTTCAGATCATAGGCTACATTGATCTGCATTATTCCAGATGAACTAGATAGATCCTCTTGAATTTGAGGACAAGTGTCAGTTGTATGAGATAGGGAGATATAGATTCCATAGTTCTTGATAAGTCCAGGGAATAGAGATTTTAGAGAAGATGAGGTTGGGGATTTGGAAGCCATTGTTAGTTGTCACACAAGACCTATAAGTTCACTCATCCACTCAATCATCTGGTTTGGCTCTATGGATTGATTCTCTTGGACTTTTTTGACTTGATCATGTTCTCAAGTATGGAATTATTGTTTGTTGGTATCCATGTTTCTTATGATATCTCTTGCAGTTGTGGGAGTTTTATCAACAAGAGCACTGCCACTTATGGCATCAATGAGAGTTGTCTTCATAGCCAATAACCCCTCATAGAAGCATTGGATCAATATTTGGTCAGGGATTTGGTGGTGTGGATAGGTTTAAAAATGTTTTTGAACCTCCTCTAGTACTCATGGAGTTATTCATATGAGAATTGACGAATACCACTTATTTCCTTTCAGATAGAAGCAGTAGGAGAAGCATGAAAGAATTTATCTAAAAAGAGCTGCTTCATGTCATTCCATATAGTTAGGAACCTAGAGGGAGGTAGTAAATCCATGACATAGAAGTGTCAGCTAAGGATGAAGGGAATGCTTGGAGTTTTATTTGTTCCTCAGAAACCCCTTGAGGATTCATGGTAGATCACACCACATGGAACTCTTTAAGGTGGAGATGTGGATCCTCACCGGCTAGCCCGTGGAAATGATGCAGAAGATGAATCAAACCTGATTTGAGTTCAAATTCAATCTCTATTTTGGGATATTTAATACCAAGAGGTAGGTAATTCATTTTAGGGGTAGCAAGTTATTTAAGTGTTTGTTCCCTAGGATTGGCCATATATAATTCAAATGGTTGGACAAGGATAGGTTGTTGAATGAGTTGATTATCTCTTATGTTCCTCCTAATTTGGTGAAGTGTTCACTCAATTTCAGGGTCAAACAAATCTGGGGGATTTTTTGGGAGGCTATGGGGCATTCAGAGAGATTTTGGAAGAAAGAGGAAGATGAGTTTTTTTTTCTTTTTATGATTTTTATGATAATTCGGGTTTTTCTTTGTGTTTTTTTTTCATTTTTTTTCATTTTTTTCATTTTTTTAATTTTGTGTTTTTGTTTATATTTTTTTTTACAATAACCGAAAACTAATGACTACTTAATTTCACTATCCTCAGTAATGTCGTCATTTGAAAGTGCGGCTGATTGTCACCTATCGATCGGTCAAAGTTCTGATGCCCTACTAATGTGTATAGCAGCACTTGGGTCGAATCCTCAGCGATGATACTTTTTAACAATTGATTGTTTTTAGTTGATTGTATTTTGATTAGGGGGGTTTGTTTGCAGAGATAAATTAAAATTATTGATTTATTTAAAAATTTGATAAATATTGGGGTGACTTCATTTTTAGAGAGTTAATCATGTGATATCCTTGATATTTACTTTATATTGCATTTAAATTAATACCCACTTCACATGATAACGTTGATCTGAATTCCTAAGTGGTAAGGCTTTAATCCAAGCCTTAACTTAAATTAGGGTTCTAATATCAATTAGAGATTATTGATGGTAGTGTATTTATGGTTCCAATAATCCATGTAAACCACACATTGAACAAAACAAGTCATTAATCCTTGACATGTTAAGTCCAACATACACAATGTTAAATTAAAGAATACCCATCGAGCAAAATCTCTCAATAACTTAACATCTCTAAATAATGACTCAATCCAATGGTATATTTACTTATCCATTAAGATTATTACTAATTTTTTAATATATGATTATACTAATGAATTATACATAAATAAAAAGAATGGGATAAGAAAAGAGTAGGGCGTCGAATACACACGATCGTTGAAGAAAGTTAAAAAAAGACTTTCGATTGAATAAGGACGAAAAAGAAGGGAAGGGGTTCTAACTTGATTTAAACCATTTTAAGAACATTAATATTGAAATACATAAGGGTCTATTATAATAAGATATATTGAAGAAGAAACTTTTATTAAAACAGAATTACAAAAAAGACTTACACGATTAAAACAATGAAGAATGCAATAGTAAATGAAACAAAAGATAGGAGGAAAGGTCTCTCGAGGGAACAATAGAGTATATAAGGTCCTCCCAAGAATTTTTCAATTATTTTTTCGTGCGAATATATGCTCCTATTTTCTAAAATTCTGTCCCTTTTGAAATGAGAGGAGGGGATTTATTTATTGCCCAAGGTGGTGGACTGTATGCATCCCAAAACTACCTCTCCACTTGTATCAAAGATTTGGACATCAAGAAAGCTGAATCTTGAGATATATTCTTCTTCAAAGTTTTAGATAATAATTCTGGATGAATACTCTCAAAAGTTGGAGCCATTTGGACTTATGTTACCAAAGGTATGGTGGTTGGAGTAAAAAATTGTAATATGTCCATTTCAATCCAGACTTTTCAGAAGGTCGAAATTTGAATGGGTTTTGGAACAGAACTATTCCCTAAAATAAAAATAGTTTCTTCTATAAAGTTGTCCAAACATATATTAGCTTTCAAATTGAAAAATACCGCTTGATTTGATGACTAGAACATGATCAATGTCATGAATAGTGTCTGGATTTTAATTCCTAGCTAGAATGGTGGGATGGACTTCAAAGCATCAGTTGGGCCATTTTTCCTTGTAGTTGTACCTTCAATTTTTATCCATGATTACTTTGGATAATAAAGAAAATATGTTATAGTTTCATAAAATTTGGTCTTCGGCATTTAGTCTAGTAACTCAATTGTGATGGCTGGTCCAGTTTTTTTCACAGATTCTTTGGGTCATCTTGTGAGGACCATATGTCCCTTAAAAGGGAAGAATTGGCCACTTATTCCTTCTAATGATATGTTGTAAATTAAATAAATAATCATAAAAATTCATAATAACACAATTTGGATCAGTAGGGTAATAGTTATAAAAAAATAGTAAACTGACTCCATTGGACTACTTCTAAAAATGCCCAAAAATTATATTTAGTATTAAAACATTAATATTTCACACAAATTATGAACATTTCATATAAAATATGTAAAGTGAGTATATAATAAGTCATGAAAATATTAATAACATCATGATAGTATATGTTATTGTCCCAGCTAAGAAAACCGGGGGGATATGGTTTTCGGGCCATCCATGGAGGTTCCATAAGTGGGATATGCTGATATGAAGGCCTCGATGAATTAGTTGAAACTATTACAATAATAGGGCCAGTTTAGGGGGTTTTGGTGGTCGAGCCTACCACAGAAATGTCATCGGTGGAGGTTTATGGAGTTAAATACTAACCAAATAAGGTTAAGATCAAGCCACAAAAATAGGCAGTTCAGTGGGATGTGATAGCCAAGCCTGCCTCAGAGATTCTAGAGGAGATGGAAGGGGATTATACTATGGGTAAGGGGTCTATAAAACATGAACTTTCCCTAGACCAAGGGCGTAGACCCTCCAAAGACCTAATCCAGATGACCCCACCACCAATATTTTGGAGGACTTACCTCAGTAGGAGTCTACAAACATAAGAAAGTTGGGGATTTTTACTCAGATGTTACTACGGAAAATCAAACCATCCAACACAAGGCATAGAGGAGTGTGTGGAAATTCATCACTCGACTCCACTGGCTGATCTTAAAAACCATGTGAGATCTCTCGGTCATTGTTTATTCATCATGAAGACTGTTTGGGTGTGTTTTAGAAGCCTCCATGAATTATATTTGGAAATTCTAATTGATTTGGTGCATACTAAGTGGGAGGAGATTGATGTATTCTAGAATAAGAAGAAGGGTGAGGGTACTTCGGCACTTATGGAAGATAAGGAGGATATTTCTCATCTAGAAGAGTTAAATTAAGTGCATACAACCATCTTCATTGCTCAAGTATAGATGATTGGCCAAATGAAGGCTTATTTGGTAGTAGTTGGGGATGGGATGGAGAAGAAATCATCTCAAGGGGCCTAGTTACAATCAGAGAAGTAATGTGTGATAATTAGGGTAGAAGAAGTTTTCACTAAATCCGAGGAAGAGGTGGTTGATCTAGTGGAGAGGTAGTAGATCTTAGAGGCTACTCGATGGAGGATGGATGATCTCGATCACTCTGTCGTTCGGGATGAACCTTAGGGAATATTATCTTATTTGGAAATAAAGTATATGCTTTAACATGAAGATGACCCACCCGTCTTTCGGATGGTTTGTTTTAAATGTCCTGTGCTCCCAAATGTGTCCCTTATTTTTTGCAACTACATCGCAATCATATTAATAGGAAAACCAATCAATTGAATCTATAATCCCATTTCATTCATGATTATTGTGGGAAACAAGGGAAAATAGAATATATATCATTTATATGAGAGTTATGTAAAAGGGTTGAACACTTAGAGTATGGGCTCATTTATGGACCACTGGGAGTATCCTGATCATGAAAGTTTCCTCTAGAGCATGAGACTCTCTACACATCCAATTTTATTTATCAAAACGTTCTAGTAAAAAAAAGGTAATGCTAGGGGAATTAAATTATATACTAACAAAGTGGGAGTGATGAAGAGTGTGAATCAAGACGCCCATGATCTGGAGCACAAATGGGGTGGCATGATGATGGAGGATAACTTTTGACCATGTTTGAAACATATAATACATTATCATTATTCCTTGGATGGGTAAACAAAAATAAGTATCTATCATTGACCAAATTAGAAGCATGATACCTCTCAAAAAAATTTGTTGGTCCTTTAGAGTGTGATCCCATGACAGTAGGTGAACAAATTTTCACAATAACCATTACCCTCAAAGGGGGTCTGTTCAGATGTGAATGATGATGGGGATCCAAATCATGGATTCCACAAAGCATGGGGGTGAACTAATGGAATGTTCTAATGGAGTTCAAAACTCTTGAAATTTTGTCAATATGGATTTAAGCACATTGAGTTGGTGTATCTATATGAACAATGGTTAGAATCAACTTCCAAGGGGAGAATCATCTCAGGTATCAAGTGACATTTGAGGAACATGAATGATGTGGTAGGTGAATGCAACCAAAAGGGGGAAGGGACCTCTTAGGAGTGGTCCTAATATGATTTAAAAAAAATCATGCAATGAGGATAATGGATACATGGTTTAAAATCATACAGTTTGGATGATATACATGAATTTTAATGTCATACGTTGAGAAAAAATCATCACACATTTTAACATTCTGTGATTCGGATGTTCATAGAACAATTTAGCATCTTGTGACTAGGATATCACCTTGTGCAGTTTAAGGTCATACCATTCAACCCAAGGAGTTTCAAATAGTTTAAAGTTCATAATTATTGAACTATAGAGGGCATGTCTCAAAGGATTGTGAAAGGAAAGTAAGTGGGTGACTCGACATGAATTGAGGGCCAATGAGGTGTGGCGCCACATGAAATATTCATAGGATGAATTGAACATAGTTTAATTTTTTTTATGCATGGACTTTCACTCTTATTTGAAGGTTGTAGGGTTCATAACTTGGGGTAGAAAAGAAAATTAGGTCATAGTACTTGGACCATGGGTTGAGAATAGTTTAATTTCATAATCCATGGACCA
Organism: Viscum album; assembly: GCA_963277665.1. NCBI lineage: Eukaryota > Viridiplantae > Streptophyta > Magnoliopsida > Santalales > Viscaceae > Viscum > Viscum album. The sequence continues at coordinate 818,538,860 of OY728134.1, forward strand.
TGGGTTGATAATAGTTCAAGGTCATAATGCTAAGACCATGGGATGTTTGTCTTGAAGGAATATGTATGGAATTGAAGATGGGTTTCCCAACACGAATTGAGGGCCAAGGAGGCCACCCGATGCCACACATAACATCTCTGAGATAACCTGCATATAGTTTAAAGTCATGATGCTTGGACTTGGGATCCTAGTTTAAGGTTGTATTTTTCAGACCAAAAGATGAGTGAAAAATCCAAAATCATGAAATAGAAGAGTGATGACCCAATGTGAATTTGGATACAATGTGGCTTTGTTCAACATAAAACATTCCCAGTGTGACTTGAACATGGTATAATGTTGTGATTCTTGGAATTGGTATCTTAGTTTAAGTTCTTAGAGTTTAGACCATGAGAGGAAGTGCTTCATTTAAGTGGATTCGGTGCATCCTTGCTTAGGGAAAATCTTACCTAACTCCTAAGCTCATGTGATCCATTATTGATGTGAGAAATAAGGATTGGCACAAAATATTTGTTATTTATAGGGGGTACACACAATAAGGGGCCAAGGTGACCAACCTATGAAAGTCACGCGAGGGTAGATCATGACTTACAAGACATGGATAATAAAAGGGGAATGGTCGATGGTTAGGGAATGACTGTTGACCGTGTTTTAACCATATGTTCTCCACCTAAACTGGTCAAGGATGTGGTGAACAAATGAGGGATCAACAGTTGAATAAGTTTGAAACACAGGAGACATTATCTATTATTGAGGATCATTCGAGGCATGAACCCATGATGTTACATGAGATAATGTCTCTAGGAACCATTACCATTAGGGATCATGTTCAAAATAGAAGGATAATGATTATCCAAATCAAATAAATCATGAAATACATACAAGGAAATAGGAAACTTCTCAGATGGGATGTTGAGTTCCCCAGGGATCATCCCTCCATGTGCTCAGGTGCACTAGATTAAAGCATGTATTGGAAAAGATAAAAAATAGATCAAAGGGTAAAAAACCCAAAATGATTCAATTATAGGGATAGTTCTTGGATAGTTGATCTGAGAATCACTACGTACATGAGAATGAGAATCAATATGCACATAGTTTTAGAACACGGTGTGCTAAGAGACTTCCATCGGAGGGGTGAAATCCTCTCTCGTGAGATTATAGAAGCATATCATAGATGTAATATGAGACATCCTATGTTCATTATATAAGGTAAGGATATTATTTAACATTGTGTGTTGAGGATTCTATTTTGGTCTATCCCATATTTTTTATTAGATGCTTCCGAGTCTCATATAGGGTAAGGCTACTATTTAATATCATGTACTGAGGAATTTGGTTTGGTTCATATAATATTAATCATATGAGACATCTGAAATTCATATGGGGTAAGGATATAGTTTAACATCATGTTCTAAGGAATTTTTTTTGGTTTATCTCATATTTATCATATGAGGCATCCTCATTTCATACAGGGTAAGGCTGTAGTTTAACATCGTTAGTTGAGGATGTCAATTTCATTCATCTCATATTTAATATATGAGAAATTATGATTTCATATAGGGTAAGTTTAAATTTTAACATCATGTAATGAGGAAAATGGGATCTTTATTTTAGATTCATATATCGTGGACTATGTTTTATACTAGTTTAAGGTCATAGATCCTAAACCATATAATGATGGTATCCTAAAGGGGCATGTGTGGTGTGAAAGTGTGATAATATGATGTGAAAATAGGAAAAAGTAGACACTTCCCCACACACGCTTCTAGTATACACTAAACCCAAGTATAGATAATGATACTAATGGAGGAAAGACCTCACGATAGGTTTATAGTGGTGGATGGACCCAAGATATGAAATTTGGGCATCGCAATATACCCCATGAAAATGGGAATCAAGCCACATGTAGTTCTAGGAAGCAAAGTGGTAGTAGACCAAAATCGGTAAGCTATGTTTCTCTCAATTGAGGTTTTGTTGAAAAATATAATTGGTAATTCGATTATTGAAATTCTAGCTGTGAATAAAACTATGAAAATAAGGGGAAAAAAGGGGGCAGTGCACATAGTTTTAGGTCGTAATGTTTCGACCTGAAGGGGTGCAGGTACTTCGAGGAATCTTGGATGTTTCATAAGTGTTAAAATATTATATAAAGGAGAAAATGAAGATATAAAACACATAAATAAATACTAAAACTAGTTTAACATTTTCTAAGGACATTAGGTATGGATCGGGGGGAGGCCCCAAAATAGGTTGGCTCTGAGGCTGGGCACGGGATGTTTGATCCAGGAAACCCTATGTATCCCATCAGGTATGGCAATAAATCCATACATAGTTCTAGAATAATACATCGTAGGATACCAATATTGGTAAGGGGTTTCCCCATTAGAAAGAACATTAAAACGTCTCATATTTGTGATATGAGGAATCTTATGATCATTATATAGGGTATGGCTGGAGTTTAACATTGTGTGTCGAGGATGTTCATTTTGGTCATCCCATATTTTCCATATGAGGAATCTTGGGTGTATATGGGGTAAGGATTTTAGTTTAGTTCCATGTGTTAAGGATTTTTTTGGGTCTTATGAATTGAGTTTCCCAACTTTCCTTCCATATGTGGAGTCATCAGGGCATCTCAGTTCACTGGTGAGATAGGGAATATGATTGGGATGTATTGCTAAATATGAGGCCCATACGGGTATTTGGGGGTGATATTTTCATAGGAAATGGGTGGTTCTATGATGAAATTGTGATTGGGACCAAATAAAAGAGGTATATCTGTCACTATGTATTCCATGAAATTAGGCATCAAGCCACATGTAGTTCTAGAACATGGCATGGTAGGATACTGATGCTGGTAGTAGAAGGGGTTATCCTCTCCAAAAATAATGGGTCAAAAATTATGTAGTTTAAGAATCATTCAAGAGGATGTGGGATATGTAGTTTGAGGACATTCATATAGAAATAATGGGAATTTGGAAACCTGTTTAAATTCATTATGCTTTGACTGGGGGAATGTTTTTTTAAGGATATTTTTGTTGCATGAAAAGGTAAAAGCCAATGTGAAAATATGGTGATTCAATCCCATGTTCCATATAAATATCCTTAAACAAACTAAAAATATTTTATGTTCATAATACATGGACTATAATTGGGTCCAAGGGGGAAAATGTTTGTGAATGTAATCCCCACCAGGGGGGAGGATTTATGATTAAATGGAAGCTGGGCCTGAAGGCAGGGGGTCCAGGTATCATCATATATCTCATAAAATTGGGAATCAATTCACACATTTTCTGGAATGCAGCATGGTAGAAGACTGATTTTGGAAGTTGGGTTTATCCTCTTTGACAAGGGAATCGAGGTATCCCACTGTTGTCATAGGGACTCCTATGTTTATGAAACAAGCTAATGATATAGTTTACCATCATGTGTTGAGGATATTGTTTTTTCATCTCATCCATGGTAGGTGATGAGTCCTACATTTATTTCATAGGGTAAGGCTACAGTTTAATGTCATGTATTGATAATGTTGTATTTCGGCCATATCATACTTCTTATGTGATCAATCCTATGTTTATTTTATAGGGTTAGGATTCATTTTATCATCATGCATTGAGGATTCAATTTTTTGGTCATCTCACACATGGTATGTGAGGTATACTTTGTTTATTGAATAGGGTAAGGTTGTAGTTTAATGTCTCTTTATAAGAAAATTGGGATTTGTAGGTTATAGTCATACAAACTATACTATGGAATCTATTATTTTAAGTTCATAGATCTAGGACCCCAGAGATTTGGAAATAGTTTAATGCCATAATACTTAGACCACATGATCTATGAATATTTTAAGGGCATAATTCTTGGAACATGGGAGATGCTATTAGATTAAGGTTATTGAGCTTGAAACCAGTCACTATAGTTTAAGGTAACATAGATTTTTCCATAGTTTCTATATTTTAAGGTAACATAGATTTGACCATTGTGTTTACATATAGTAGAACTTATGGATAATGTAAGTTCCTTCCCATCGAGGCTGCATCTTTAGTGGATTTTTTATAGGTATCATTGGTATTATGAGAGTTAATACCATGTCACCCTGGAGGAATGAGAAGAGAAAACCCATATTTTTTAATGCTATCTCTATCCTATTCTGGTACCTCTCTAAGTTATTCAAGTCCTGAAGCCTATTTTTCTCAAGGGATTCCAACTTGGCTAGATGGAATTCTTCCATTATTTCTAGAATCTCATTATCATAAATGTCCATTCAGGTAGACTAAAACTAAACATAAATGGGTAAGAATAACCATGTTATATACATGAGGTAGTATGGGTCACCTAGGTGGAATTTAGAGTTATTTTTTTGATATTTCCAAAGGGGATTGGGGATCTTTTTGGGCCAACTCCTTTAGTTTTGGTTCACAATTTTATAAAAGTTGTTAGAGAGAGTCTTTTGGAATTTCTCAATACTTCCATTTTCATGTGTATGGTAGTGAGAATCATGGTTGGTTTTCATGTTGTACTTTGCGTATGAATTATTCAGCTTGGTATCTTATAAGTTGGTTCTATTTTCTGTGATAATATTATGAGGCACCCCAAACTGGTGGATGATGTGGGATCTCAAAAACTCAATCACGGATAGGGTTTTGACTTCTTTGAGGGGAACTACCTCTACCATTTTGGAAAATAAGGATATATTGTTCAAAATTAACTTGCAAAATCAAGCTATTGATGTTGGTTAGGGCCCCACAATAGACAGTACCCATATTGAAAAGGTATAATAATATTTGGTAATTTAGAGAATCTTTGTTGGTCGTTACATAAAGATAGCATGGATCTGACATGCATGACATATCTTAGAGAACTCAATGCAGTTATGAACCATGGTGGGAAAAAAGTATCCCAACCTCTAGATTTAGTGTCAGAGCTTCAATCCTATTTGATTGGAACTGCAACACCCCGATATTTTTTGAAATATTTTTTTCTAGTTAATTTAATATGTTCAATATTTTGTATTTCACTCAACATAGAATATAAATTTTTTTATATGAAAGCACTAAGATTGTCATGAGTTATATGAAACACAAAGTTAATATTAAACTACATTAAACACATAAATAATCTTATGTAACATTCAACACTATGTTTTTCTGGTGTTACACACAATAGTGTGTCCCTTTCATAGCTTGTGTTACATGAAAGATAAAGTTTTACCAAACTACAATATACTATTAATAATATTATAAAAATAATTATCACATAGCTATTAGAATGGAAGATATAACTGAGATTTACTAAATTATGAAACTATGGTTTACATGTGTATATAAAATTAATCTTTTGTTTATCAATTAGTTATAAATGAAAGTAAGAACAATTTGAGAATAAAGAAATTCCTTTTCTAAGAAAACTATTCTTCTATGTATGGACACCATTTTAGCTCAATAAATAAAACAAATAAATTTTGAAGAATATTTTTATAAAATTTATACATTATACGTAAATTAATGTTTTTTACACTCATCCAATATATTTTATAATCATATGATAAAGATAAATAAAATTTTATAAATAAAAAAGATGTTTTTTTAAAAGGTAAGTTTACTTTCGTTTAATGGTGTGACCATTTTAAATATAATTTTTGACACTTTTAAAATTTTCATTTGAAAAACTAAACTTCATTTATGGAATTTGAATATCAAAATTTACTTTGGGTAAATTTTTGGTAATTGTTTATAGAGGTTTCATTATTTGATGAATAGTGAAAACTCTGAACTCTAATTCAAAAATGATTTTCCATATAATATATTCATATAGTTAAACTATATTTTAAGTTGGTTTCAAAGTATAATTATATCAATTATAAATTAAAAAATTAAATTTATGTAATTTCATCCAATTTCAATTTCAAATTGGATATAAAAAAACTTTAAACCTTTGGACTTTTTAGCTTTAAAAACTCGATGTCTCGTCCCATATACGGGATTAATTTTATATTAATTTCTACCACTTATATAATTATAACTTATAAAAATGGATTCCATATTTGGAATCAGAATAATTTATAATTCCTAATAATATAAACTTATTTTTTTACCAAAAATATTAGTTAAAGTGATTAAAATTAATTATAGTGATCAAGGTAAACACGAGTTTACTTAGTGGTTAAAATTTAACTTATGCATCCAAATGCCCTATACACTTGTCAAAAATATATTTTATGGCCATATTTAGACCATATGATCCATTTTATATAAAATGGAAAATTATAGGAGGCACATGATGTAAGGGAGACCACTCAATAGTGTTTACCTTTTTATATTTAGAAGAATGCCACTCCTCCTCCACTATAAAAGAAAACTCACCCCCATCACTTCCTCACACCTCTCAGGCCACTTTGGATCATTAAAAACTTCCCAAATGAGCTCCCAAATTTCGTACCTAAATAATATAATCCTATATTTGGTAAAAAATTCAAACAATGAATCCCTTTGGTGAAAACCATAAAAACTTTCTCAAAGAAGAGGTAACATCCTTCAACAAGCACATTGTATTTATTTTTTATCAATCCCCCTAAATTATTCTTAATCCACTATTATATAATAAAATAATTGTAATAAATATACTGAGATTTTATTATGTTAAGTTCTATACCTACGCTCAAACACACTTCTATCAAATGGGATATGCAATCATCATTCATGTATACGGTGGATTACCGCCTTGTGAACTGATATCGCTCATTCTTCTATCACCGCCTTTAAAGATTGGAAATAATGATGGAAGTTTTGTTTCTATATGATATATATTATATTTATTAACTATTTATTCTTATATAATTATTTTATAAAAATTACCTTCATGCTTTCTGTTTCATGTAAATACAATTACTTCGTTTGTGGACGTGTGGACTACTACCTCCTCAAAGCGATGTGATTCATTCACACTTTACATGGAATTTATAAAAGATGGGTTTATTATATGTATATCATATATATGAAATAATTATTACACTAGAATCATAATATATGTATACATATATTTCATTTACTTTATTTCCTTCAATATGATAATAAAATGCAAATAGTGTTCATGTGTGCATACAACCTACCGTCTCCATGAACAATGTACTTCATTTAATATTACTATATATTATAGATTATTACCAAAATTTATATAATGAAAGTATATTATATTTAAAAAAATACATTCTATAAATAATTAAATAGTTATCAAATTAATAGTATCAATAATTACAAGTCAAAACGTATATGAAAAACAAAGTGGATATTACCCGAAACGTAACATTAACCTGAATCGTTAATAAATGGGTAATATAAAGTAGTAATAATGTCATATATAGTATTATATATAATAATATGGTTTTGTGTTTTATTTATAATAAAATTATATTTCTTATACAGGATGGTTTAACATGTATGAAGAAAGTCAAGACTTAAGGTAAGGGTTTTCTCATCTCATTTTCATATCTATGAGATACATGACATATTGACCACTTGTTTCTTTTATGTGGTGTAAATACATACATATAAAATTTTATATCATGAATTTAATTTATTTAATATTATTAAATGTTTTAATTGATTTTATTCTTACATGAGGATAATGAATCAAAAGTTACTCATGTAGTAATGGGACTTCTAGTCTCACTTTAATTTCTATGAGACAAATGCCTAATTTACCACTTTTTTCCTTAGTGTGGTATATATACTTCCCATTAATGTATTATATTATTATTATCCTTAAATTTATGTGTAATTACACATCCATTTTATGATATCTATTTCATGGGGTTGATGTTTTAAAATTTTCCAAATCGGTAATGTATTGATGTCTTAATTTACCTTCATTGAGACACATATTATGTTATGCACTTATATTATTTTATGAGGTGTATATAATAAACTTTAACATGGTATATAATCAATATATTTATTTCCATGATAGTTTATACTTCAATAATAATATTATTTCATGGGTATTAGGATTTAAAGTTACCAAAGTGGTAATATTTTATTGTTACAATCTCATATTTTATCAAAATTATTTATGATTATGGTTCCATTGATGAAATATTATGATCCATCTCTCAAGAACTCTTGTTATTTTTCTTATCCTCTCATTTTTCATGATATTTTCATGTATTGGTACCATGTTTTCACTCTTTAGTACATAATATGATTAAGAAAAAATTTAAGAAAAACTGACTTTATTTATATCTTCAGTTGGAAATCTATTTTATTCACAAATCATGTTTTCTAAAAATATTTTCAATTTTTTTAGATGATCAATTATGTTAATTTTCAAGGAAAATTATTTTAAGGAAATTTTTATGTTTTAAAGTTTTTAAAATGGTTTTCAAAGATTCCTTTATAAATTTTTAAGGTTATTTTCGAAGAAAAAGGTTTTTCAAAATGTTTTCTATTTTAAAAATTGTTTATTAAAGTGGAAAGGGTGTTTTCCACATGAAATTTGTTAAAATTTTTAATTATTTATTTATAAGTTTTCAAATTAATTTCCTAAGGAATGTATTTTGAAGATGTTTTATGCCTTACAAATATGTTTTCAGGGAAAGGTTATTTTCCTCAAGAAATGCCCCAAAATCCTTCTCCTGCTAAGATGACATCCTTTGATATAGTATATGATTTAATGGGGATATAATCTAAGGACATAATTATTATTATTTCTATGAATGGTTCATATTTAATATATCATGTTTTTTATGAAACCCATTTCTCTTCCACAGGTTATACCATGACCAAACCACTATGAAACACCCTTCCTTTCATAGGTTATTCTATGATGAAAGGATTATGAAAGCTATCTATTTTATATAGGTTATGATATGATAAAATGTTTATGATACCCATTTAATTTCATGGATTATGATATGATATTTATAAAACCCATCTCTTTTATGGTTTATGATATGATGAATATTTTATTATCTTGTGGAACACATCTGTATGATTTAATTATGTTATGGGTGAGACCTATATCACCCACCAAATCATTATTTAATGATTTATATATCATGATATATATATATGAATAGTATTAGGGTTGAACTCGGTTCAGTACAATAGGGTTGGAATGAGGAGTGAACTCAGTTTAGAAATACAGGGCTGAAATAAGGAGTTAAATCGGTTCAGCAATACAGGGCTAGAACTGGAAGTGAACCCAGTTCAGTAATACATGGTGAGAATGGGAAGTGAACCAAGTTTAGTAATACAGTTATAGAATGAGGACTGAACTCAGTTCAGTAATACAGGGTTAGAATGGAAAGTGAACCCAATTTATTAAATGAATTTTTCTGTTAAGATTGTCTTGGGAGTGAACATTGACAATTAACATGGCTTGGGGAGTGAACTTATTCCACAAATATGACCTTTGAAATAATCCTTAACTACTGTGAAAATCATTTTTAAGTTTCTTCCACAACTCCATGTCTTGTTATCTTGTTATTCTCCCATGTATTATTCTATTGATTACCTTATGATTCATGCCTTAAGAACTATTAACCTTTAATCCATGACTCGTGATTATGATCATTGATATATAGCGTATGATCTTAAAAAAATTATTTTCCTCAAACCCTTACAATTATTTCATGCTTAATTATATATTTTATTTATCCTTATTGAGAATTTAATCTCTCCCTTTCTTGTGTTTTCTTTCCTTAGGTTATGAAGAAAGGTTTTAAGTGTGGGTGAAAAAAGGGGAAGTTCTTTATGGGATATGTTGAATATCTTTCACCAAATTAGAAGAATGTTTTCCCAGTTTACAAAGACACTAAACTGTTATGGTCCTTGGGAATTTACTTTTTTAATGTGATGAATATTCAACAAAAATGATGAAATATCCATGTATGTTAATCCTATGCTGATATAGTTGGTATCAAAGGAAATTTTTAGTCAACCTTTGGAGACTAGGATGAGAAAAAATTAAGGAGATCCCTAGGGATATTTTTAATGATATTTTTAGGGGTGTCTCTAAGGATAATAAAAAGTTGTAACATAATAAATAAGGTTTCATAATTTAGGCATCCTATAATTTATTTTTCATGATTATGTGGTTTTCCACTATGATAAGTGTTTCTCACACAATGCTTTGTAGTTTTATTTAATGGAGGGAACTAGAAGGAAATGGGTTAATATTGAATGTCTCATATGTGTAAAGTATGGGAATTATGAAAATCGATGTCCTAAGTGGAAATATCGTCCATATAATCATGAAAATGGAATAAGTATTGGTTATACTATTGAAGATAAAGGGACCATGAATGACATGTGAAAGGTCTGGGATGATATAACAGTATTGTTTACATAAAACATAAGAATCGTGATTAAATTGAGGTTGAGTAACATCAATACATGATTCAAATTTCATATTCCATTAATGAGTTATTATGGAATAATTTGATGAATCCTAAGTAATGGTTCAAGAATAAATTCTTATGATTGAAGTGTGTATGTATTATAATTCAAGAATTATGTTATATGAATCATGAAGTATATATTTTCCATTAATTATTTTTTTTACATATTGAATGGTGTTGATGACCTATAAATGTGATTTAATGAAAGGTGATATTTTTATTAAGGGAAGGTAACCCTTAACGTGTTAGTGATATTGAGAAAATTGTGTTTAGCTTGGATAAAGAGATGATTAATATGGATAAATAAAGATGGATAATACTTATTTCCATGAAACTGATTATTAATTAGTTGAAAAATTGGTGTATGTTATCATTGATGAAGTTTACAACTTCTTGGATTTAAGTAATATATCTATTAATCCTTGTAATAAATAATCATGCCTGTTTTTCAAAGTGATTTATAGTAATTTCAGTTATTACTATGTTTTCACAGAATATATGATGAGGGTATTCACATGTTTAAAATGTGAAAACCAAGAGATACTTTATGATATATTGGTGATCTATGTTAAGATAGTTTAATGACATCATTTCTAAAGTTTTGGATTTTCATATTTTTGAATGATTATAAGGTTAACCATTTATGGAATGGTTTAAGTTAAACTTCAGATGAGGTTTTAGAGATTAAATATTATATCTCCATATGAGGATTTATGAATATTTGATAACTTTTTTGAACCATTTTACTATTATTCTAACTGAAGATATATGGAATGACTTATCATTCTACCTAATGATCTATTAGTACTTCAGGAATGAAAAATTAACCTTTATTTCTTAGAATAAGAGATGAAGAGTAAATTGATCATGGTGAAATGCAATGGTGAGATTGAGGTTATAAAATGGAATGAAACCATGAAACTGCAATTTCTTATGAAAATTATTCAAGTTTAGAAGAATGGTCTTTAAATAAAATATTCTCCCATTATCATTATTTTTTTATTTCAATTATTTTTTTCAATACTCTTTGGGTTATGGATTTGTGATCATCAACTTTCCCTTAACAGTGTTATCAATCACTCTCCATCAGAACTTAATTGTTATATTTCTCTACTATTTACATGTTTTCACTATCCTCCTATGTTCTCCTATTTAGAAACCAAATTATGAGTTACTTTTGGTAATTGTTATGTTTCTAACTTTCTCTTTTTAAATTAAGTTTTAATATTCATTTTTAATATGTGGGTTTCTAAGAAATTAGATTTCAAGTATTTAACCTTTGATAACGTAGAATAATTTTTAGGGATTAATTCAAGTTAAGGGTAGTATAATGTAAAACTCTGATATTTTTTGAAATATTTTTTTCGATTAATTTTATATTTTTAGTATTCTTCATTTTACGCAACATTGAATATATCTTGTTTTATATGAAAGCACTAAGTTTGGATCTCATTATACACAACACCAAGTTAATCTTGAACTAAACACAACACTTATATTAGATTTTATTACAGACAACACTATGTTTGGCATGTTTTACAGATAATATCAAGTCCCTTTGAGCTTGTGTTACATGAAAGAAAATGTTTTACAAATCTAAAATATAATATTAATATTATTACTAAAATAATTGTTTCCTAGCCATTAGAATAGAAGATATGAATTATATTGACCAAATTATGAAACTATTGTTTACAAATATATATATATATATATATAATTAATCCATCTGTTATCAATTTGTTAGAAATGAATGTAAAAAATTTAAAATAAAGAAATTCCTTTTCTAAGAAAATTATTCTTCTATGAACAAACATGCTTTTATCTCAATAAGTTAAAAAACTACTTTTAAATAATGATTTGATAAAATTTATATAATATTTAATCTCTAAAACCTCATTCTAAGTTTAACTTAAACCATCCCATAAATGGTTAACCTTATAATTCTTTCAAAAGATAAAAATACAAACAGTGTTATCAATCATTCTCTATTAGAACTTAATAGTTATATTTCTCATCTATTTCCATGTTATCAAAAGATACCTATGTTCTCCTATTTAGAAACCTAATTATGAGTTACTTTGGGTAAGTGTTATGTTTCCAACTTTTCCTTTTTAATTAAGTTTTAGTATTCATTTTTACGATGTGAGTTTTTAAGAAATTATATTTCAAGTATTTAACCTTTGATAACCTAGAATAATTTCTAGGGAAGAATTAAATTTAAGGGGGGTATAATGTAACACCTTAAGAATTTTTGAAATATATATTTTTGAATTAATTTTATATTTTTAGTATTCTTTATTTCACACAACACTGAATATATATTGTTTTATATGAAAGCACTAAGTTTGGATCTCATTATACATAACACCAATTTAATATCAAACTAAACACAACACTTATATTAGCTTTCATTGCACACAACACTATGTTTGGTGTGTATTACACATAATACCGAGTCCCTTTGATAGCTTGTGTTACATGCAAGACAATGTTTTACAAAACTATAATATATTATTAATATTATTAATAAAATAATTATTACATAGCCTTTAGAATGGAAGATATGAATTATATTGACCAAATTATGAATCTATGGTTCACAAATGTATATAAAATTGATCCCTAGTTTATCAATTAGTTCTAAATGAAATTAAAAAAAATAAAATAAAGAAATTCCTTTTTTAAGAAAACTATTTTTCTAAGAACAAACATGCTTTTATATCAATAAGTTAAAAAACTATATTTAAGGAATTATTTAATAAAATTTATATATTATATATTAACTAAAAAAATTTACACTCTTCTAATAGATTTTATAGATATATTATAAGAATAAATCAAATTTTATAAATAAAAATATGTATTTTTTAAAAACGCCATTTTTCCACCTTTTAATGGTTTTCCTATTTTAAACATAATTTTTGAAAATTTTATTATTTTTATTTTAAAAAATAAACTTCATTTTTTTATATATAATATAAAAATTTACTTTGGGTGAGTTTTAGGAATTTTTTGAGAAGTTTTGTTTTTTGATGAATAGTGAAAAACACTAAACTTTAATTCAAAAATGTTTTTTCTTCTAATTTATTTATATTGTTAAATAATATTTTAAGTTGGTTTTAAAGTATAATTATATATATTATACATAAATTAATAAAATTTAGTTAATTTTATCCAATTTATCATCGAAATTGGATACAAATACATTTCATACTTTTGGACTTTTCATTTTAAAAACTCATCATCTTGTCCCGTCTACGGGATTAATTTTAAATTAATTTCTTCTAATTATGTGATTATAATTTCAATAAATGGTTCCATATTTTGAATCATAATAATTTATAATTACTAATAAGTTCAACTTAGTTTTTGAACAAAAATATTAATGAATGTAATTAAAATTACCTGCCATTAAGGTAAAAACGAGTTTACTTAGTGGTTAAAATTTAACTTAAGGAGATAAATACCCTATAAACATGTCCAAAATCCATTTTCTGGAATAATTTAGTAAATATATTCCCTTTTATATAAAAATTGAAATTATTAGAGTCAAATTACGTAAGGGAGGCCTCTTAATAGTGTTTACCTATTTATATTTACAATAATTCCACTCCTCCTCCACTATAAAAGGGAACTCACCCCCTCACATACTCACACCAGTAAAGGAAATTTTTATCATCCAAAGACTATGAAATGATCTCAAAAATTCAATAACTTCATCATATAATCCTCCCTTTGGGAATAAATCCAACCAATGAATCCCTTTGGTGCAAACCCAAAAGAGTTTCTCAAAGAAGAGGTAACATCCTTCAACAAGAAATCTGTTTTTATTTATCTATCCACACACAAAATTATTCTTATTAAATTATTACATAATAAACTCAGTGTATTAAATATAATTATATTTTTTTATTTTATAGTTTCTACCTTCACTCACATACACTTCCATCAAATGGGATACACAATCATTGTTCGTGTGTAAGGTGGACTACTGCCTCGCAAACTGATGTTGCTCGTTCATCCATTGCCACCTTTCAATTCATGAAATATTGATTTACATTATGTTTTTATGTGATATATAATATATTTATTATTTCTTTATTCTTATTTAATTATTGTATAAAACATACCTTCATTATTTACATTTTGTAAATATGATAACTTCGTTTGTGAACGTGTGGACTACCACCTCCTAAAAGCGATGTGATTCATTCACACATTATGTAGAATGTATTAAGGATGGGTTTAGTGAAATTATATTATATATATATGAAATAATAATTCTATTATAATTATTATATATATATATAAGTATTTCATTAAATTTCTTTCTTTCAATACGACAATAAAATGGAAACAACATTCATGCATACGTATGACCTACTATATCCATGAATAGTGTATTCCCTTTCATATTTCTATATTTTATATATTATTATAAATATTAATATAATTAATATATATCATATTTACATCATTTATTACATTCATTAAATAAGAAAATAATTATCTAGGCAAGAGGATCAAGAATAAAAAGTCAAAACATATACGAAAAATAAAGCAGATATTACCCAAAACGTTACATTAACATGGAATTGTTAATTAATGGGTTATATAAAGTCATAATAAAATAATATATAGAAATACATATAAGAATAAGGTTAATTTTTATATTTATAATAAAATCATATTTATTGTACAGGAGGTTTGAATATCTATGGAGAAATTCAAGACTTATGGTAAGGTTTTCTTGTCTCACTTGTATATCATTGATATACATTCCATATTGATCACTTTTTACTTTTATGTGGTTTACATACTACCATATGTATTTTTATGTCATTAATTTCCTTTGTTTCATGATATTAAATTTTTCAATTGATTTTATTCTTTTATGGGTATCATGATTCAAAAGTTACCCATGTAGTAAGGGTATTTCTAGACTCACTTTTATTTCTATGAGACTTATGCCTAATTCACCACTCATTTATTTTGTGTGGTGTACATAATTTCCATGAATGTATTATATTATTATCATCATTTAATTTATGGGTATTTTAATGTCTATGTTATTATCCATATTTCATGGGGTTTTTGGTTTAAAATTTACCAAATAGGTATGGTAGTTTTGTATAAACATGCCTTCTTTGAGACACATATTAAGTTATGCACCTGTATTCTTTTAAAAGGTGTATGTACTACCCTTTGACATGATATATCTTGATTATAATTATTTTAATGATATTTAAAACTTCATGTAATATTATTATTTCATGGGGATTTGGATTCTGTGTTACCAAAGTGGTAAGAGTTTATTGCTACAATCTCATCTTTTATTGAGATTGTTTATGATTATGATTCCATTGATGATGTATTATGATCCATCTCTCAAGAACTATCATGAATGGTCTTATCCTTTTGTTTTTCATTATATATTCATGTATTGTTATCTTTTTCCACTCTTTTTTATTTAATATTATTAAGAAAATGTTTTTAATAAAATCTTACATTGTTTCTCTCTTCGATCAAAAATTTGTTTTATTCACAAACCATGGTTTCTAAAAATAATGTCAAAATTTTTTTTAAATGATCTATTATGTTTTATTTCAATTAAAATGATTTTAATGAATTTTTTATTTTTTAATGTTTTTAAAATGTTTTTCATATCTTCATTTATAAGTTTTCAAGGTTATTTTTAATGAAAATTGTTTTTTGAAATGTCTTATATTTTAAAAATCTATTCTCAAAGTGGAAAGGATATTTTATTCATGATATTTTTTAAATTATTTTAAATATTTTTTTATTAGTTTGCAATGTTTTTTTAGGAAATTAATTTGAATATGTTTTATGCCTTAAAATTTTATTTTCAAAGAAAGGTTTTTTTCATAATAAATGCTCCAAAATCCTTATCCAGCTAAGATGTAATCCTTTAATATTGATTTTTATTTATAGATATATGATATAAGGAACCCATTATCATTATTTATCTTAATGGTACATTTTTAAGATGTCAAGTTGTTTATGAAACTTTTTTCTCTTCGATCATGATAAGATGCTTATGAATACCACTTCCTTTTCAAAGGTTATTCTATGATGAAATGATTATTAAACCTGTCTGTTTTCTATAGGTTAGTATATAATAAAATTTTTATGATACCCTTTCATTTCATGGGTTATGATATGATGTTTATGAAACCCGTATATTTTTTTGTCATGATATGGTGAATATTTTATCATCTTTTGAAACATGTATGAATGATTTCATTATATAAAGGGTGGGACATATATTTCTCTCCAATTCCTTGGGTAATGATTTATATCTTTTGATATATAATTTTTTGGAATTAGGGGTGAACTCGGTTCAGTATGATAGGGTTGATATGTGAAGTGAACTCAGTTCATAAATATAGTTCTGGAATGAGGAGTGAACTCAGTTAAGTAATATAGGGTTGGGACAGGAAGTGAACTCAGTTTAGTAAAATAGGGATGGAATAAGATGTGAACTTGGTGTAGCAATACAGTGATTGAATGAGAAGTAAACTAAGTTTAGTAATTCAAGGATATAATTGGGATTTAACCCATTTTAGTAAAGTACTTTGTCATATAAGAAGGTCTTGATAGTGAACCTTGACTACAAATATGGATTTTGGAGTGAACCTATTCCACTAAGATGGCCTTGGAAATAAGCCTTGACTACTATGGAAATCATTTTTAAGTTTCTTACACAATTCCATGCCTTATTATTATGTTATGATACCATAGATTATGCCCTTGATTCCCTAATGATTCATGTCTTATGAACTACTAATATTTATTCCATTACTCATTATTATGATCTTTTGTATATAGGTTATTATCATAAATTATTATTATCTAGTCCTCATACCCTTATATTCAAGTTATGCTTACATATTTCCTTTATTTACCCCTACTGGGAATCTGAGTTCACCCTTTCTTATGTTTCCTTAATCCAATTTATGAATAAAGGTTTAAACTAAGAGTACCAAAAGGGGAATATCATTATGAGAGTTGTTGAAGATCTTGCACCGAATTAGAATAATGTGTTTCTAGTTTCCAAATACATTAAAATATTATAGTCCTTAGGCATTCACTTTTGTAATGTGTTGAATATTCATAAAAAATGATTTAATATCCATTTATGTTAAGACTGGGTCACTATAGGCACCATGTGATAAAGTATAAACCTCTTGCATGACTTGAGGTACCTCACCTACTTCAACACAACTAAGGATAATTTCATCGAACCCATTCCTATAGATGGTTTTCTCATGTTTAGGGCCACCCTATAGGGTAAAATGTGTTGTACTCCATTGGATTTGATCGTGATCAAATTAGTATAGTGGGGAATTCTGTGTTGGAGATATTCTAAAAATTGAGTTATCTAATTGGTAATTTTCAAGATGGAATGGGGTTTGAGGGTCCTAGAATAGAAGTATCAGTAGTCAACTAATCACCTGTCGGTTTCCATCATCTAAAGTGGTGGGGGAGATAACCCTCTAGTGTGTCATGTGAATTATCAGGTTATCCTAGTCAGGTTATGTAGGTGACTCATCCAGTCTTTCCAAAGGATCACCTTGACCATTCGTTAACCAATTAACATGGTTTAGCTTCAATTGGGAAAAGAAATAAGCCATTAAATAATGGTTACATTCTAGAAGGGATACAAGATAATTCTTTATGATGATGTAGTCACCCTTGATCTATTTGACAACTATATCAGATTCTCCCTTCATTTTTAAGAAGGGGTAATTAATCTCACGGGATAACTCGAGACCAATAATAAGGTTGTGGTACTCTGCCTCATTTTTTGGTATATCCTTTAGACAACAGGAAAGAGTATGGAAATATATAATATTTCTGAGTGTGAAGATGATCCACAACCCTACACTATTAATATTGGGGTCATTGATCCTTCTACCAATTGAAATCTGGGAGGAACCATCAAAATGAATCTACCAACATGGTACCACCTGGTCCCCTGAGATAATTGCTTCATCTATAAAATCAATATCCAAGGGTAGTTCTTAAGGGTATGGATGTGCAGCTAGGAAGTCTAACAAGACCAATTCTTTGATGACCTTTTGTGGGATAACCTGGATTTATAACTACTAGAGGATTACCGCCCAGTATGTTAATTATCTCACTATCATGGGTTAAATGAGGATTTCCTTTAGCAAGTCTACTTAGGACACAAATTGTATCTCAATGTAATAAAAATAATATAACAAATTTCTCACGGTAAATAATAGAATGAGGAAAATCTTCTCGATGAAGGAGTATCTAGACATCATGTTTAGAAGCATTCAGTTAAGATAGTAGAGGTTGTTTTCCCTTCCCTCATTTTTCCTCTAGCCTAGAAGGGTGTCAAGGGATCATTCATGAGTGGTCACATGAAGGACTAAGGTATTTCATGATATTAGTGGAATCAAAACTAGAGGTTGTAGTAGGTATTGATTAATATCCTTCAATACAGTCTATCAATCCTCATACCATTGGTAAAAGGTGCCTTTTTTCATGATCCTTGAGAAGGGATTACACTTTCTAGCCAGATTTGAAGTAAATTTCCATATATAGGTTAATTTTATTTAGAGGGATCATAACTCTTAGAGATTTCTTGGGGGAGTCATTTTATTGAGAGCCTTGACATTATATGGATCAATATTGATACCTCTGTATCTTATGATAAAGTCGAGAAATTTTTCAAATGTAACCACAAAGGAAAACTTCTGGGGTATCATCTTTAAGTGTATGTATTAGAGGAAACTGAACACTTTCTCAAGATCCTTGAGATGGTCCTGAAACTATTAGGATTTGACCACTAGATCAATGATGTAAAACTCCACTAATGTTCTGATAATTGGCTTAAATATGTGGTGCATGGGACATTGGTAATTGGATTTAGTGTTCCTCAAGCCATAATGAATCACCTAGTAACAAAACGTCCCATTGGGAACACTAAAAGTAATGGAATCCTAATCCTCAAAGGTAATCTAGATTTTATTATACCCAAAAAAATTTTCAATGAAGGAGATATCTTGGAACCAAGATTAAGAACCAATAAAAGGTTATATCGTCATAAGGGTAAAATTAATCTTTAGGAAATGGTGGTTGAGGTCCCAGAAGTCAATACATACTCTTATCTAGCTATTTTTATCCTTGAATAATATAATTTCGTCAAGAAACTTGGGGTACTAGACCTCCCTTCCAAAGTTAGATTTAACAATATTATCAACCTCAGCCTCAACCAGAGTAACGAGATAGTGTTTCATATTTCTTCTATGATATTTGAACATGTGATGACCCACTAGGAGGCCAAGGTGATGAATGGTAACCTGAGGTTCTAGCTATGGAATCTCATCAAAGCTCCAGAAGAATACGCCGCGATGCTATTTTAGGAAGTGAACATACTATTGTAGCACTACTGGGAACATGGATGTAGTGATATGTGTCTACCTCATATATTCCTCAGTACTAAGGTTTACTTGGATTATCTCATCAACAGTGGTGGAGACACCCTCTTTAATTTAAAGAAGGATTTCTTCAATAATTATCTTCATCATCTGAGACTGGGGGATCAGAGGGAAGAGGTTTCTCTTCTGGGCT
Source organism: Viscum album (assembly GCA_963277665.1). Lineage (NCBI taxonomy): Eukaryota > Viridiplantae > Streptophyta > Magnoliopsida > Santalales > Viscaceae > Viscum > Viscum album. The sequence goes on from OY728134.1 coordinate 818,558,877, forward strand.
AGCTGACCAAGGGGGGAATATTTTTATACTTTAGTGGATATGGAATAATTAATGAGGGGTTCCCATTCTATGGATATTGTGTAGAAATAGGTTATCGAGGCAATTTTATTTAGTTTTTAGTTCTGAAGTCTGCTCTTGATGTTGAAAAAATGGTGATGGGTCGGCATCTGTCAAGTCATCCCTTTTTTGGAACATGTGGGGGTGTCATGTATTCATGTCCATTAGGAGAACATCTCTGTACTTCATAGGATTAGGGTCTTTCTATATCATCTAGGCTTATACAGTGTGGGATTATAGGGTAAATTTTGAGTACTCATTTATCTTGTAAATGATGAAATAACCGCCCAAGTTTGGTTTCATGGGCTCTAGATAATGAATTGGGATAACAATGTTATCTTTTACATCTACCCATGGATCAGATATAGTATCTATGAGGTCATTAAAAGAATTTATGCACTCAACCTCAATGGTATAGACCATCTTTTCTTCCCTTTTTCAGTAACCACCATCTAAATAGTGGTCCTCACTAGATTCAAGGGGGATTAATTTCCCTAGAGTAAACCTAATTGACCATCAAGTGAGTACTTGAGGCATTGGTTGTATGAAGAGGGGACCTCTTCATGTAAATCATGTTAGGGTCATCTCAATAATTTTTGTAGGAATTATCCTATGAAACTGTCATAAATTAGGTTCTTGATACTAGCCCATTAAATTTAGTCTTTAGTTGGATCTTTCTATGGGTTTTCTTATCACTCTTATCATGCCCTTGAATTGTCGGGTTAGAGGGAGTCAAATCTACTTATGTAAGTACCAACTTATAGACCAACCGTGTCAGGATGAGGTTGATCCCAGATTCATTATCCACTAAGAAGAAGTTGGTTTTCATTTCATTGAACTCTCATGTGATATAAAATAGGCATATGTGCCTCTAAATAGTGATACCCTCATATTCTCTATAAAATGAGATTATGGACGAACATTCCTCTCAGTTGGCCTCTTATGTATAGTAGGACTCATCAGAAGCTACCTCGATCTCATAATAAAGGGATATATTCATGATTTTATGAGGGACTCATGAATTTCATTTTATATGTAGAGTTCCTCAAGAATCAAGAGCCTTACGGGTATGCTGGAGAGGTTCTCTAGCTCATCGTACTTCCATGCTAGGGGGATATTTTTTCCAAAAGAGGTTCTCTCATAAGAAAAGGTCATAGAAGATGTTGTGAAATGGATATATAGTTCCTTTCTAGTACTGGAGATACTCCCTTGATTATTAACTCATCAACTCTAAAAAATGATGTTTAGGTCCTAGTTGGATAAGGTCAGGCCCTGTAAGGACATTCCTTCTCATGGTGTGATCAAGGCTGAGTCACGTGGTCAACCAATACAGTCGACTATAGGGGTGTACCTAAAAAAGAGGATTGGGAGGGTTGTTACTTCTAAGACCTAAAAAATGGTAGATGGATGGTCTAAGTTTCATAAAAAACCTGGTTTGAAGTGATATCCAGATCATTCTACTACCTTGAATGTCTCGTGTCTCTCATTCATCGACGACATCCAAAGGTGACTGAGGGATTCACATGGAATTTCTCATTTTTGGAATTTTGAAGCAATCCAGTATTTCAATAAAATTCATGGAGGTTTATTATTACTCCTCATCAGTGGAATAATCATGGTATGGGCATACCCTGGGTAAATTTACCAATTTTGGAGGCATGAAGGTGCCAAGGGTAAGAGAAGGTTTTGGAATAGGTAGATAACTATAATTTCCCTTATCTCATCAATTTCTGCTCTTCTTAGACTTGGTAGGATTCATTTTAGATTTGGAGGAAGTGGTTAGAGGAGGTGTGGTAAGAACATGAGGTTATGGATTTTTCAAGAGGGAATATATGATTCCATGGGAACGAGAAACTATCTTATGAGTCAACTAGTCATTTTAATTCTATATACTAAGGTTGGGAACCTGTTTCCACTCAGTAGAATCTTCACTTTCACGGTCAGGGTTAGTGGATACATGTGCCACATGTGTCAGGGTCACTCCCAATCTGACTAAACCCTGATCTACATGGTCATGAATCCAATATTTAAAGATAAAAAATTCTTTTATGGTGTTTATGAGTATTTTTTAATTTATGAAGTTACCGGAATGGCTAGTGAGTTTGGATTACTAGGGTCTCCTGCAATTTGGAAACTTCATGATTCTTTTTTCTAGGGTGAAAATGAAATATCTTCATACCTGCACATCCTTGAAGGAATTGGTCATGTTCTTGATTTTTTGAAACGCACCATAGGAGTATGAACCTGACAGGGGGTAGAACCACATTCTCTCACTGAGGTGAATATTCCTAGTTAGGATTCACTAGGTGAGGCTACTCATGGTAGGGTTGTACTTGGAAAGTATCATCCGATAAAGGGTACAATTGTTGTACCAACTCAGGAGCCTCTGTATTCACAGCAACAGTTATATCTTCTTTTACGTGCCTTCTCGTGGAAGCTATAAGGGGTAGTGGGTCTAGCCATTGTTTTTTATACTATAAGGCTTCTTCCAATCACTAATATATCTTGGATAAATCTTGAAATATGCCTAGGTATTTTATGGAGATGAGGGTAGGAACTAAATCATCTCTTAAATTTTCCATACACGTCATAATAATTTGTTTCTAGGAAGGAAGTATGTTGAGTGAATACAAGAGTCCCTTCCATCAGACAAAAAATTCAGCAACTCGCTCATCAAGATTATTCTTGTATTGAAAAGGTCTGTGATTATTTTATTACATGATATATAGATGAACTAGAAGAGTAACTATCTATGGAGGTTCTCCCAATCAAAAACAGACCCTATGGAAAACTTACTATAACAAAATAATGTAGGTCCTTCCAAATTCTAGAAAAAACATTGGATCTTGGTGGCTTCCTACTATTCTAGAGTCCCCAAAATTGGACCTCACCTTGAGGAGAAGTGATCCATATATATTAGTTGATCACTGATCCCATTAAACTGGGTGAATATAGGGTTACCAAATTATTAGGGCACTCAAACATGGTCCACCCATATTGATTATGACTTTCCTTCAGGATGAATTTCCAACTATCTTGTTTTGAAAAACATGATACCACTGATGAGAACAGTTATCACGTCATATTAGAAAGGATTTTAAATCACCAATGTGTTGAAAGTCTCATCGACTCAGGGAGTATCATGGACTTAATCCCGAGGTTGGTAATCATGCTGGTCAGATGGGTTGGGTGACTCAAATCTTAGTCATTTTTCAAAGCCCCAATCTTCTTCCCTAAACAGGTGCATGGGGACACCAAGTAAAAAATTGGGGCACCTGGCTAAGGAGGATCTGGTTGCCAAATAGAGGAGATATGTGGTCCATTTTGATGTTATCAGGGTCTGGGCACATTTTTTTAATAATATTAGTAGTGATCCTCTTATATTCCTCAAGTTCTAGAAATAATTTAGTTATCCTAAGGTCCAACTCAGCTTTTGTTGCAACCTCAGATGGACTGATAAGCTAATAAGGCCCCTTTCCAATGAAAAACTACTCACATGTAGGCTATAATGTATTATTATGTGGACTCCCAAGACCTAATGTATGTCTATGCTGGTGATTATGGGTTCTTATCGAGGGGTATTCTTGGTATTATATCACCCCTTGAGGTGGGTTTTCCCTACCATCCCTATGTCAGTGGTTATGGTTCTCTTATCCTCTATAAGGTTGATGAAGATGACATTAAATATGGTAATATACAGAGAGGAGCCTTCAATATTATTATATGGGATGAATTGATGACTCTGTTAGGGCTATAGTATTGGGATGAAATGGAGGGTATCATACTTCCCCCAACCTATGATATGTGCACATTGATACACCTCTTTCATTACCTGATAGAGCATGGTGAGGTTCTAAATAGAGGTTTTCTGAAAGTATAGTGGTGTCTATATGATGTAGGACATTGATTTAATGGGAGTTCTTTGATCTCAACCCTGTTTCATTATTGGTAGATGGCCTCAAGGTTTTCATGTCTCCCTTGGTAGTTCATCTAATGATCCCTAAGTGGTGAAACATCACTAAGAAATTCTATAAAAAACAAACTTCATTGTTCTTTGTGAGGGACTTTAGGATGATGAAATCTAGAGCTTTTGGTAGAAAAATGTGATTGATAGCTGTTCAGTGTCTAAGATTCTCCAAAAATCATCTAGTTTATTGCTAAATGGATGGTCCTCCTCCTAGTTGGGCTAAGCATCGATCGGTGGAGGCCCAGTTACTAGCATTGGCACTGACCCAAATCTTATTTACTATTGATTTACTGAGAGTGGGGGGTGTTGTGCATATCAATTGCCATTACATGTTGGAATGTCTCTCAGTGGAAGAACCAGAATTAACAAAATAACCATGTAGGATGGGGTGTTTACCACCACCTCATGCATGAGAGTGGAAAATCACTTTGAGAATCATTAGAGTGCTCTCTATCACCCAAAGGAATCAATCCAGATCCTAAAATCTCTTCAATTTCAAGCATGGAGGAAGAGAGAATGGAAATTGATAGTGGTAGACATGGTTTCACTATGATTCCTTGGAAGGATTATAGGAAATCCTCCCCCTACAAGTACCTACAAGTGTATTTTTCGATCCTATGGACCTTGGATTCCAAGATTGTATGTCTCAAATGATGGTATTTTTTCCTTAGCTCTGGAAGTAGGTTAAAAGGTTCCTTCATCAAAACATTAGTCTCTCAGGAGTCTAATAGGTCGATGGTAACATGATTCTTCCCATGTAATTTCCTCTGAGGGAATTTACTTCTCTAAGAATAAGTTATTGAAAATCACTTGGGTTACTCCCTTGTGAGTTTCAAACTACGTCATAGGTCTGGACCCCAGGGTGGGTATTCTCTCTCCTTTCCTAGGATGGTTCTTCAAAGAAGTCCATGTTTTGGCATAGGTAGGACCTCCACACTAGTTGGTGGTGGTGTGGTGAGGACCTCTACATTGGTATTCCTCATCATGGGATGGACCATAATGGCTTATAGGGGTGTCTATGACTAAGAGAGTCATTCAAGCATGACTAAGAGGTTGATAGGGTTTTGATCATATGTGGATGAAGGTGGATCCCCATTAAGAAATTGCAACAATCTGATGGGATACGCCGATGGTGGGGAATGCCATTAGAGCTGTAGAAGATGCCTTCTATCGGGCGATGGTCTAGGTATACCCTTGGCATTATAATCTGGTGTTTTATACCAGGACTAGTAAAGTAGGGCTAGATTCAATCCTCTCGTCGAACTAATATACTGGTCTATGTTATCATTGATGTGGCACAGTGGGTGGCCTCTTGGGTAGCTCCCAAGTGGTTTGCATGATGGGTACGGCTCAAAAATCACCTACCTCCCTGTCATAGGGGATTGAACTATCAAAGCGCTATGTGGGGAGTATATCAAAGAGGTTTGACATTGAAAAGTATGGTGATTTACCCCAATGTGGTCCTAGGGTAGGCAGTGTCCATGAGGTGATGATGACTCGTTATCCTGATGGTCCATATCCTAGGTGTGAATGACTCAATCCTATTTATATTGATGAACAAGGGTGTCAATCACTCTCCTCTGGATGATCTCATAAGGTTATATAGGGTGTAGAATCCCAATAGGTTAAGTTTAAATGGCTCTCATGGTAGTCATAAAGTCATGTCAGATTGTCTCACTAACATTTCTCTTACCCCTACGCCTGTTGGTGTCAGGTCACCAGTCTCTTATATCTTGAGTCCTATAAAATATGAAGAATTAGACTTTAGTATAGCTACAGTGAGGGAGATTCCCTGTGCCTTAGAATTTTATATCATTCATTAAATATAGGAGGGATCCATGCTGATGATGTTACACACTGAGGAGTCTCATTTTTATCTACCCCAAGTCAGAGGAAGTTTCATGTTGGGCCCACCACTTACCTTTTGGGACTTGGCGGTGAATATATGGATCTGGTGACATGAAAATATAATGCTATTCAAAATTACTAATCTAATCACTGTGATAGGAGTATATTTTTCACACTAGGTTCACAATTTTTTAAGAATTTTTTTCTGAAGATGCATGTTAAGCTGGTTCTTTCCCTATAATCCTAATTTCCAAAGGAAGGTTAATTCTATCACTTTAATCAGTGATTTCAGCTCCTTAATTGAAATGGGATGATGGGATGTTGGTTTCTCCTTTCATGGATTCCTACTTGGAGCTCATCACCTACTTTGGGTCTCCCTCTTGAATTTGATTCATATTTACGAAAATCATTCCTTATTCCATCTTGAAGTGGACTTCAGTTAATTATAGTTCCATTATCTTGACAGAGAAGCAACCTTTAGATATAGTAGATAGTAACATTGGTAATTTATATGATTTTTTGGAAATTGGATAGGTTGGGACCTATAAAATATTCCAATTTTGGAGGTAATCTCACCAATGAGGCATCGTGAGTGAAGGACCTAAGGCATCTGGTGTTTACCATGAGGTAGTTGAATCCTATGACATATGTCTTTTGAGGGGTTTTACCTCATGAATCCTATTTTTATTTTATGGGGTTGAATTTCACGTTTGTTTCATGGATTTAACATCATGTGGGAATGGATAGAATGTAGGATTATCATCTTGTGGGGATATATGGGTCATATGTATAATTTCTTATGGGGATAGATGGATCACCAGTCAAATTCCTTTTGGGGATAGATGGGTCACAGGTTTAATGTCTTATGGGGACAGGTTGGCCATACGTTTAACATATTTTGGGGAGAGACAAGTTATAGGTTTAACATCTTTAGGGGATTGGTCATTCACATGTTTAACATCTTACAGGGACATATGGATTGTGGGTTTAACATATAGTGGAGAAATATGGGTCCTCGTTTTAACATCTTGTGAGAACAAGTTGGTTGGAGGTTTAACATTTGGAAGGGATAAATGGGTCGTAGGTTTAACATCTTTTAGGGATAGATGGGTTATAGGTTTAACATATTGTGAGGATAGTTTGTTCATAGATTTAACATATTTCGGGTATATATGAGTGGTCAAGTGTGCCCTTGGGTGGGAAGATTATCACACATTAAGGATTTGGTTTATTTTTTTGGCATCATAATTGAACCTTAGGGAGGTACCCCAAATGTTTTGGTATGTCAAAATTGAACCTCAAGGAGTCATCCAAAATACCCTATTAAGAAACAAGGATCAAAACCCGTATAGTTCAATCTTTTAGTTTAAGGTTCTAGGATAGTACCTGTCCATGTAGTTTAACATCTTTCGGTAAGGCCACTCATTTTTTTGAAGGAGCATCAACAAGTTGTGGTGTGGGAATTATTCATTAAATATTCATAAAGTAGGATTCCATAGGGATAGTGGGATTAGCCCCAGAGGATATTTCCATGTAGGTATAATCCCATGATGATCACACATGGGGTGTCCCGTACACATCACACATGGTAAGGCTATAGTTTAACTTCATGTGTGGAGGATGGTTTCATGTAGTTTAACATCATACAACTAGCATGTGGAGATAATAACTTTTATTTCATTCATCTCAGATGTGGTGGGGATTATTCCCTAGGATGCCATTTCCAAGTGGGAGAGGAAGATCCCACATAATTCCTCTATACCAAGAATTATTGGAAGTTTCCCATTATGATGACACTTTTAAGGTTTATGTGGCCCCTACTCATACACCTCTGGGTGGATCATGGTGTGAACACTACTATAGAGGAGTGTAAATCATGGGTCCCAATTTTAGGGTGCCAATTATTATGATTAAAAGTAAAGGTAATGGTCCAGGTCCTATTTGATACATAAGGGGTAAACACTAGGGTATGTGGTACCAGTCGAACAGAGATTTGGGTGCGACTATACTAGTTTTGGATGAGCATAGGGTCCCTGGGTACTCGAATTTTTTTAAAGGGTATTGGATAAAAGGATGCACCGTGGTGAGTCCAGGGAGGTTAGTAATGTGAAAGTTAGGTTTATCTTGAATTTCGGGTTCTGTGAAGGCCAGGGTTCTCATGAAAGAATATGATTCATGAAATAGGGTATCCTGGACATGGAGTGAAGTATTGGTTTCCAAAAAGTTAGTTTCATGAAGTTTAATTATCTTGTGAGACCCCAATACCCACAAAGGGTTCTTTACTTACGTGAAGGCCATGTACCTTCACAAAGGGAATCTCTACCATGGGTTGAGGTTATCAAAAACCCATGGGAGGTGGTTTTTAAAAATATTTATACCTTTAAAAATATATCCCCTCTATTACTCACAAAAATTTTGAGTTTTGAGAATTCACATCATTTCTAAAAATCTTAAAGGTCGTATCCTCTTTAATGTTGGACATGGGGAGGTATTTATTGGACCAGTTGAAGAAAGGGAATCAAATTATAGCAAGATGGAATCTTTCATGGAATATTATGATCTTGAAGAAATTATGGGGTTTTATGAATTGGAGTTAAGGTGAGTGAAAGTTATGGTCTCAAGATTCATGTGGTTAGGGACTTCTACAGATGAAAGTTATGTAGTGTAGAGGTTACCACCTCAAGCACCATTGGGCCAGTGACTTCCATGAACCATAGTAACACTTCACTGAGGTTTCCACCTCAAAATTCAAGTTTCTAGTGAATTCAACAAACTAGAGTTATTATAATTTATATTTACCACCTCAATCTTCATTAAATAGGTGACTTCCATGAACTGAAGTTTTTTTGTGAAGAGGTTACCACATCAAGCTTCTTGTGGTTGATGGATTCTGTGAATCGAAACCATTAGTGAAGATTTTTACCTTCATTAACCAAACCCTTTAGTGTATTTTTTATCCATTTTGAATCAAATTTGATTCGAGTTGCCTCCCTTCCTCAACCACTCCCACAAAACAAGTATTTTAACATAAAAACAGTTATTCTATGCTCATCACATAAGACTTTTTCATGTAATTTCATGAGAAAATATTATTATATTTACATAAGGAATCATCTTATTAACATTAGATAAAGATATTTAAGATTTAAATTCTAGTGGGGACAGATCCTCATGTTCTAGTCACACAATGTTGGTTGTTTTTAAGATTCTAATTGGGAATGATTATCTTGTGATCTTTGAACAAGGGTGAAAAAATTTTAAAATGTAGTGGGGATTAATCACATTTTTTTAGCATAAAAGGGTGGACACATTTTATAGACCATTGTAAATTGATCATCTTTTTCCCATCACATAAGTTTGGTCACATTTTAAAGTCCAGTGGGGACTTTCTGGGAGGATTTTCATTCTCTATGAAGGTGATCAAAATTATAAGATACTCCCTACCAAGGGAGGTATGTGGGGGGTGATTATATTGGGATTGAACCTCATATATGTGTCTTATATATCCTACTAAAATAGAAATAAAAACCCATATAGTTAAATTTTCATAGTTCAATATAATTTGATAGGACTATTCTACGTAGTTTAACATCATGTGATAAGGATTGTTGTGCAGTGAATGGAGATACAATCAGAGAGGGTGTGTGGATTACACATTAGGATACTTATGGATCATTGAGTAGATTATAAATTAGTCAAAAAATAACAAAATGGTTGGATATTACACAATTATGAAGGCCCATACCATTCTTATAAGTAGTAAGAATACATGTGGGGTTTATGGAAAAGTTTTACATTCCTTGGGTTGAGAAATGGAATTAGAGGTGAAAGGATACAATTTTGGTGGTGTGTGTGTAGTTTTAATTAATTAATATAGACATAGTGGGTGAGGGACCCATTATCCATAATCTCTCATAATAGTGTTCTTTAGAAAGGAGGCATCACATGGGTCGACTAAGCATGGTTTTCATGCAAGATAGTTACTGTGTGAGTACCTAGCATGAATAAGACTTCTTCTTATTATGTAAAGGGTGTTAATAATGGGAGGGAGAGAAAGAGACTCAAGTTTTTTTAATTCATTAAATTTATTATTTAAGGTAATTCACATAATATTTCTCACATATAAAATTCTATGGGATTTTCCTTCATCTAATCTTGTACGAAGTATAGAAATTAGATTTTCAAGAGTATAGATTCTTTATATTCCTACAAAAAACAAAAACCATCATTGTGGTGAGATGATGGGTATTAATAATCCAATATATCATAGAATTTTTGTTCTTGTGGAAGAGTTTTATATTCCCACAACTAATGGATTTTCACAACACATCAACTTTCTTGCTTGTGCAGCATCAGTTGCACGAGAATCTACCCCACTTCTCTAATTATTATAATTTTGCTATTTTTACTCTACATTCCTTATTGGACATGGTTTTTGGAATCAATAAAAAAATTTATAAATTAATATAGTTTCTAAGAGGCTAGTGTGAGTATGTTTTTGTTTTTAGAAGTTCAAATTTAACAAATAAAAGATAATTTTAGTCAAAGATAAGTGTGTTTTTTGCACAAAAATCCTAAAAGAGTTTAAGGATATTGTGGAAAAGATAAAAGGTAAAAATTATATTTATTTACCATTTAATAATGAATTTAAATTAATTTCCTAAAATAAGTTTATAATGTGTTGGACAATGATACAAAATAAAAGTTACTTTAGTTTCTAGATGATTTCAAGGAAAAAAATTGATAAAAAGGGTTTTAAGGATGATTATGGTTCACTAAGGAAGAGTTATCAGTAGAAAACATAAATTATTAACATTATAACTTTAGATGTTATGGTGTGAAGGATTTTGAATATATTAAAGGACTTGAAAATTGAGAATAGGACTCCTAAATCTCACTGTTATTCAAATAGGCTTACGTCATAGATGTTATCAAATAAAGAGCTTAATGAAATGGTTTAATAGTATGATATCATAAATATGTGTTATGAATTACATATAGATGTAATGATATTAACCCTCCCCCCCTAAAATTGCAGAAAACATAAGGATAATCTGGTATCTTATCATATATGATATGTTAGACATGTTCATATTTATGATTTTATTAAAATATTTTTAAATAGTTTAAGAATATAAAAGATATCAAACAAAAATAAATATCAACTTTATTTTCATGAACCCCTCACTCTAAAGGTAACCCTCCTGAGATGGTAATGGATAAATAAAGATAATGATGCTTAAAGACCACCTTCAGAAGTTCATTGGTTGGAGACTAGCACCAAGGGTATATAATAACACACATGGGAGGCATTTCTCTCATAAATACTTGAGAAGTACGTGATAAGATGACAAAAACCACCAAAAAACCTATTCTCATAATAAATAAAAAATTAATTATAATAGAAGATGTGATATAATACATCACTAGATACAATTAAAATGAAAATAAATAAGATATAAATCCATAGTAGCAACTATGAAGATCCAATGGCTCTAGAATAACTCCTAAAAATCATATTATCATGATTGATCACTAAAAATCCCATACTGAACTAGAAAACAATTTATATATATAGGGTGAGAAAAATATATATACTCAGTAGGATCCTCCCTACAACCTCTCATTAAAAAATTGAAAAAAAATATTAAAGATCAATTAACAAATAAATGAAACTAACTCACCACCAAAACCCGTCAATGTTATTTTACCATCCTCATCATAGATCACTCACCAAATAATACATATAAGTAAATCATTCTATATCAAACTCATATATATAAATGAAGGAACCTTGCTTCAACTTCACCACTAGTTTTTTTCAATCAAGCCCTAATTCCATACATCCTATGCTCATCCCCTCCATAAGTCAAGTCATCCCTAATGTGAGTAAGACCTCGGACCAACCTACCTCTATTCTATATTAGTCCCAAAATCTCATGTTGGAATCATTCTACATATCCACCTCATCATTATCACCATCCCATATATAGCCAAGTGTATTCCTGGAATCCAACATAACCTGTGTAAGTTCATTATACCCCAAGACATCATTTCCCATGCATGCACACCCATGGGAAGACAAACCCGCTGCATACATATACAAGTATATGGTATACCTCAACCCTTTACAATGAACACATAAATTTATTGTAAAATTGTGATCCATAAAAACCCTTGTAGGAATGAACCCTATACCATAATCAATTATAGCCTAGGATATTCCTAATCATAGGCATTAATAGGGGGAGTGAGGAGAGGGAGAAGTTATCCATATATTCCCCCACCATCTTGGATATTAGAGAAAACACCCCCCCAAAAAAACTTTTCAGTATCGGTTTCCCTATTAAAGAGGGTGGGATAGAGTATGAAATTAGAAAATATAGATTAATGTCATGCATAAACACACTAGGTGTAACTACCTAGCCTTAGACTCATCTAACACTATCTTAAAACAAGAGACTCAGCTGCCACTAATAAGTTCTATATATCGAATAAGCATAAAAGTTTCAATATTAATTAATTCATTATTGATTAATTAATATTATACCATTTATAATATTAACATTTTAATATTCTATGTCAAGTGTAGATGACACTATTAATTCTTTTCATGTATTCTCTAGTATTTCATCATCATAAGTAGGCATGAAGATCTAATAATCTTATTTCATTGATTCATTATCATTTTATAAACATTCAGGTACTCTAGGAATCAGCCTAAGATACCATGTAAAATATTCCCTCAAAATGTATAGCATAAAACTACAGTCAATAGTAGAAAAATAGTCATATAAATAACATTTTCAATAAAACCATCAATAAATATCATTCAAGAAGTAAGAATCAATGATCAATCCCTGCTCTAAACTAATCCTAACAACCCTGGTGTCCCACACCATTGTGAATAAAATCACATTCAGCATCTCATGCCAATATCTTCACATCCAAGACTATGTTACACCATCATCATCAAAAACAGAACCCTGTTTCATCATCATAATCATAATGGTAACCCTATTCCATCAACATAAACATCAAAACTAGTATATCCTTAGGTATCCCCACCCATTACTTATCATCACACCAATCATATTAGTTTATCAATAATTCAAATAAAGTCTCTAGATTATAGATTATACATACATATCAGGTGCTCTGAATATGCATGACATGAAATGAATCAAGGAGAGAAGGAGACCTCAGTTATGATTTTGGATCCCGGCTAGTGATGATGGTGGCCTCCGAGTAGGTTCCTCCCCACCCAGGGGAGGGACCTCCGCCATCTATCACAAGAGAGAAATCATCCTTTCTCCCATTCTCAAACCCATATTTTCTTCCTCCATTCCCTCCAAGTTTCCTAATCCCTAAGGTTATAGATCTATACGATGGATGCCTCAACCATCCAATTTCGGTCGTTGAGTTTAATAAAGCTTCGTCCCTCCATAGTCTATATTTAGTTGCTCAATTTTCAAAGAAAAGACCCTCAATCGACCTATTTGACATATTGTTTTTGGTTTCTAGGATTTACAGGAAAGGGAAACCATAGGTTTGTTGGATAACATGAATATTTTGATCTGTTTTTATTCATAGGAATACTTGATAAAGGCATGGTCGAGGGTTCCCTACAACTATAATGGCTCATGATTCTACATGTACTGATGGTCATAAGATGTTCACATGAAACGTGATTCACCCTCAGTGGCGGTCTGGGTAAGTTTTTCGAATCTCCCACTTCTATTTCAAAATCAATTAATTGTTAAAATTCTTGGAAACAAACTGGGAAGATACTTGTGTTATGATATTCGGACTAATTTTGTCTATCATCCAGTTAACCCTTGAGTGTGTGTGGAGGTGGATGCATCAAGGATGCCATTAGACTTCATTTGGATCACTGTAGGCAAAGAGTTCTGGTGTAAACAGCTTGTTGTCTATGAGTTGTGGTTCCATTTTTTCCATGTTTTCAAATGGTTGGTCCATTCACTGGAGAACTGCAGGCGAGGATATGAATACTAGATTTAAGAATGATGTGGGCAATGGTGATTGTGTAAATCCAAAGAATATCATGGTAGAGGGTGCTTTGGTTGAAGGAATATCTGGGGAAATATGCAATAGATCAGCTGAGGTCCACCAGGCGCTACTTCGGTTGTCCAGATTGAAGGTCTGGTCCAAGATGAATAGGGGGATGGCATAAATTCAGTTGGAACGGGTCCTTTGAATTCTTGTGTAGCCAACCAGGTGAGGTAGGAGTAGCCGTAAGCTTTTCCTCCTGATCTGAAAGTCGAAGATGTTTTTAGAAGGTTGATAAGGGATCTCATTGGTGTTTTCATGCCAGTCAAAGTGCCTAATGGTAATCCATTTTCCAGGCATTGTTAGTTTATACTTGTAAGTTTTTTTTAACTGAAATCAACAAGGAGTGTCCTATGGTGCAAACATCTTGTGCTAAACTGGGTGTGGTTTTAGAGGAATTTTCCAAGAAGCCTCAGTTTATGGGGATTGGATTCATATAGCCCAGTCAAGCTGAGACTATAGGTCAGATGTCACTAGATGGGGAGGCTGGTTTGGGTATGGATAATTCTCTTTTGGGTGGCAGCCATGATAGGACTAGAAGGTAATTGCAAATTGTGAATGAGGGAGGGGTTCTAGACCCGATTTAGACCTCAGTTTCCTTGTGCAATAGGTTTGAAGGCCTCCCATAGGCTAATGTGAATTCTGACATCATTACCCCAGGTGGGGGAGATGGGTCTAGAGTGAAGGTTTCTAAAGGGAGTGAACATGGATAACCAGTAGATCAGGATTCAACTCCAAGGAGTAATAGGGGTATCAGGAAGAGGAAGGGGAAGAAGGACTACTCCTCTTTACCTCCTCCTTTAGAGACTCACTCTGTAAAGAATATTAATGACAAGAAGATGGAAAATGATTCTTTGCACATTTATAGTCTAGGGGAATAGGTTTATCAAGACTCAGACCTCCTTTTAAGTTCTGAAGAAGAAGTGATGGAGTAGGTCTTGATACTTAATGCAACCGATTAGAAGTCAGATAAGGTGATGGGGAGGTCTCTAGAGGTGTCTCTTAATGAGGAAAAATTTTCATGTATTTATAGACAGGACTCAATTCTAGTAGGGGGTTTCAACATAGGAAAATCAGTATTGAGGAGTACATTCAGACGTGGTACCAATTTTCTTCTGAGTTTTAGAAGAGGATGTTGGAGGTTGCGGACTTATAGGTTTCATCTCTATCCAGGAAACTTCTTAGGGAGAGAGATTCGGGTAATATTAAGTTTATTCTTAATGATTCTGGTTAAGTTGGTGGTTTTGGCTAGTTGTTTTGAGGGGATTGTTAGTGTGAGATGTGCAGGCCTCTAGTTTTTTATATATTTTGACTTACAGGTTTCATCTCTATCCTGGAAACTTATTAGATCACGAAGTCTGCATTGATTGAGTCCTTTTGGAGTGGGACGATTGAGATAGCATGGCTATTCCATTGGTACCGTGCCCGTGCAATTCTGTATGAGACTCCTTGCCTAATGGTCTTACATTGGTGAAGGATTACTATCATGACTCAATTTCTAGGGTGGGGTAGGTCCAGTTGTTTGCTTTGGTTTTTCTTTATTTTCTTGTGTTGTTATGGGTTTGCTCAGACTGATTTTGTGGTTTCTCACTTTCTTCCTCAAAATTGTTTTGATAACAAAAAAGTAATTTTTAGTCAGTACATACATATCAAATACATTTTTTCATACTTAATTTCACATTAAACTACATCTATAGAATCAATTCATTATTACATCCCACAATCAATAATGAGATCACTCATCCCCAATCAATTCATATTTAAAAAACAACCATTTAAATTCCATCATGAATCAACCAGTATATTATGTACAAGTTTTCCATGTTAAGAAACCTATAACTAAAGCTATAAGTTTCTACAATCACTGTAACATGCCCCATGAATAAATTTCATGTTTAAAAATTCTATGATGGGAAAGAATTATTATATTCATTCCACTTTAACTTAACAAATTGATAACATCTATATTTACATTGTTTATCAATTTCATGAATTCAACCATGCTAAACTAACAACAATAAAATAAATCCAAGTAAATAGAACATTATCTACTAAATATCAAGAGGAAATAATAAAAAAATCTCATCAAAAAGTACCAACCAATAATTTAATTAATTAAACATAAAATATTAATTATCATTGACATGAGATTACCCCCATTTAAATTCACAAATATGAAGAATCATAACATAAGTATTATCATGATTTATTCACTGGTTTTACACTGAAACATGCTATTATTTGAAATTAACAAATCATAATTATACAATGGCATATGATTATCTGATTCCCTCTCTTGGATAATTTCAAGGATAAGCATAATTATTTTACAACACAAAATTATTTATTTTCACATTGTTTTAATAATATTACATATTATCAAACACCTTTATCTATTTCATGTGATAAGTCATTGAATTCCATTATTAAAACTATTATAAATAATATTATATATATATTTCAATTTGTGATATTCAAATTCTATAATAATAATAATTATCTAAATCATTTAATATTAATTCTAATTCAAATATAGAAATAATAACAATAGTATATTACCCATATTTTATATGTCATAAACAACTATTTCAATTCTTAAAATAGAAGCAACATAGTGATAATATCATATATAATGACATCATCTTATTGGTATTCAATTTTAATTTGAAGAAAGATTAAACCATAATAATCTATTACATACATTACTTATTCCTTGTAAATTTTTTTATCCCAATTTATGGAATAACAATAACATTCAATGTATATGATAATATTTTCCCCTTCTAGATAATTTATAGGATATGGAATAACATTTAATTATTTCATTTGATAACTCATTCTCTACATAAAATTCTATAATTTATGGATTGTGAAATATTAAGAAGATAATATTATAGTATTTGGTCATTCTAATAGAAAACAATTAAATAACATCATTTAATGATGATTCATTTCTTTCTCCCCTTAACTATTTATAGATTATTATAAAATAATTTTTTATGTTTGAGGCATGTAAAGTTGTTTCCTAGGTTTATCAATATATTCATTCTTTATGTGATATAATTATATTATTATATTTTCAAGGTTAATCACACCCATTTAAATAATGGAAACTTAGGAATTATCCAATATCAATTTAACTTTATAAAAATATGGGTAATAGATCCCCTAACTTTAAAAGAATTTTTCACATGTTTTAGCACCAAAATAGATGAGAGGGTGATGGTAATTCATGTAGGCTAAAATTTTTAGAAGAACACTGAAATGATTTCAGAAGGCTCACAAAACTCAAAAAACATTGTTTTGATTCAGTGGGACTTTAAAGGAATTAAAATATTATAAATGGGGTTGAAGGACCTCTCATTTTATAAAATCGTAGATCTCTTGGATTATTTGAGAAATCTATACTGAAAATCAATATCAAAATGAATTCTGTTTTTTTCTTTCATTTTAATTCTTCCAATAACTAATTTTAAGACTTATAAATTTATATAGGTATAAAGATTTAATTTAAAATCCTTAATATTTTTAAAACCATTCAATTTCCACAATTATTTCCATAATTTACATTAAAATTAATTTTCATTCCAAACTAGGAAGTAAATATGGAATTTTAAGGAAGATTTGATACACCTACTCAAATCATGTACACTATGTATGGTTAATAGGGTTTTACCATTATGTGGATGGGAACCTTCATGAAGTATTTTTAATTCTAGGTATTGAATTACTTGACCCATTACTCCCTCAAGAGATCAAGTTGGGTTAGCTATGTGACCTCAGGTGAACCTCCATGAATAACAAAGGCTGCTGACTAGTAGTGAGGGTGTGAGGGATACAGTGGGGAGACTATACCCTTTAGAACAAAAAATCATTATAGTATAAAATAATAACATAGTACCAAAAATTTCATAAACAAAAAAATCAACACATGAATCCATAGAAGACTCAAATAAAGACTCAAAGATTTTGGTCTTGAACCCCATGTTTTTCTCATATCCAAGATCCAACCAATAAAATAAGGAATTATCAATAATAGGGTCCCTTACGCTTGTCCAAACCTATATCCAAGAAATTTTTCTGGGTACCAAAAGGTGGCTTCTCCAAGGTGTGAGTACAACTCAATATTTTGACACCCCCATATCTAAAGAAATATACTTTGAGATATATAGTGAATAAAATAAATTCATAAGTGTGGTATTAACTTAAACATCTAATACTACATATGAAATAAATCCATTGACCCTCGAGCTCCAAGTTTACACCTAGGGTCAGCCTCAACCTACTTCAGCACTAATCCAGTTATATCAAATCATGTCAGGAAACCATACCAAACATTTACATAACTCTTATCAAATATATCCCATAAATTATCATAAGAGAACTGGTAAGAACCCTATAATCATTGTATCATAATCGTGATAATCCCTATAAGCATTGTAGCATAATCAGGACTTGACCTATAAGTATTTCATCATAACATGGATAATCTCTATAAGAATTTCATCATAAATAATCCAATACCTATAAGAATAATAGTATAACCAAGCACAAGTATAACATATATTTTCACAATCCATTATGGTCAAATTATCAAATAACAATTTATCAAGCCATTGAGACTCTATAAGGGTGTAATTTCAATTATCTAGGTCACATGCACAACATATTGGCATGATTGAACATATTGTACAAACTATAAATAATTTAAATAGACAAATAGAAAAAATTTATTGACCACCAACCTCAAAAAAAAATAAGACAAAGGTAAACTCTTAATGTATAAGATAGCATTTGGATTCTTCTCCCTTCCATTAAAACTCTAATCCCATAACACCAAGATTGGAAGGCTCAAGTCACCATGAATTGATACCTAAAAGGTGTGGGATGAATCCAATGGAAATTATATCAAAAATAATTTAAAAACTATTTGGGGTTCCAAGGGGTTGTGAGGAAAATACAGGATCTAAAAGATTTCAGAGGGGACTTGGGGTATTTATAGACATATTACTAGAAATAGGATCACAGTACTGCCCATTGGGCCATGTCATAGAACCGCCTAACATAGGGTATGTTAAGGTATAGTCTAATGGACTATGTAGTATCCTCCATTGGTTAAATGGTGTTAAAGATCCCTACCAAGGTCCATGGAATAGATCATCCTTACCCGTGGGTACACCATGTCAGAGCAGGGGAAACCATGTCGTAACTGTTCATTTTCTAAGGAAAACACTATACCACATCCTACCTTTACACCATAGGGGTATTAGATTTGGAAAATGTGACCAAATCTTACCCAAAGATCTTTATTCGGCATCCACCATCTCCACACCATAACACTCGAATGCCAAGGAATGGCCTACAACACAACAATACTCCATGCTGTAGCTATGAAATAATTGGTAGTATCCCTGAAAATCCTTTCTCCAATCCACTATTCTGCATCCTTAATCTCCTCACCATAGAAACCTACACTATAGGGTATCCCAGTGCTCCACAACATAGTCTACCCTATAGGTGATTATTTTTCAACTCCACTCATCCTACTTCATTTCTTTGATCAAATTACCCCAAAAAAGGTCTGACAATAAGATTATAACTGAAAATTATAGGTCCAGGAGGGTTACAAAACTACTTAAACAAATTGATCCACATGGAAAAAATATGGGATCATACAACCTTCCCACAATATAATAACTCATACCTAAGCTACTCTAAGTATCCTAATGAAGTATCTATAACAATTCTATCCATTGTGTCCACATATCTGACTCCCTCTCCTGTGTTTACTCTTCCACATTTATATGATGCCACTATACTCACACTAGAGGTATAGTCTTCTACTAAATGTTCTTCTCACTATGGTTTACAATATAAATTGAATTTTCTTCAAAGGATGTATCAACATCTAGCTCGATGTCATCAATGTCAATCTCATGAGAAGGGTTAGAAAAATATCTCTGAAACTGTGACATGTAAAACACATCTTGTATGGTGTTGTAGCACTATGGAATGGATAAATGGTATGCCACTAAAATAACATGTCCCACAATCTCAAATTCCCTGAAAAACATGGTCACTAGCTTCCCTTGTTTCCAAATATAATGTTTACCCAACCTAGTAAACACCCAAATAAAAACACAATGACCAACCTCAAACTCTATAGGATGGATCTGATGGTCATTGTATAATTTCTCTCGACTTTGTGTGGTCACCAACTAATTTCTGATCAACTGGACCATATCAAACATCTCTTATATGAGAATATGTCCACTGATAATTGACTCGCCTTCCTTTAACTATAAAAAAGGAAAATGATAAGTTATTTCATACAAAAACTCCAAAGAAACCATTTGTATCAATGCCTCAAAGTTGTTTTTATAAGTGAACTATGTGCGTTCTATATGCTACCCCCGTGAACCATTAAAATCTAAGTCATAGGCCTACAACATATCCTCAAGAATATTAATTTTCTTCTAATATTGGTTTTCATTATACAGATGATAGGTTTCACTTAGAAAAACATGTTATCCAAGAGCCTAATGGATATCCTTCTAGAACTGAGATGTGAAAAGAGGATCTTGATATGAAATGAAACTCCTTGGAACACCATATAGTCAAACTATTTCAAGCACATAGTTACAACCTAGATCATCAATGGTGAAAGTTTAACAGATGTGAAACAATTTAAATAAATTCACCATTCTATCCATAATCAACCATATAGAATCATTATTATAGGGTGTACTGGGTAATCCTTACATGAATTTCATAGTGACATCATCACACTTCCATTTGGGAATGGGAAGGTGTTGCAACAACCCATTAGGCCTCTAATTCTCAGCCTTCACTAGTTCATGGATGATTCTTCTCTTCATAGATCCTATTGTCTTCTTTTTCAACCCTAGAGACCATTATTTACAAAGGATATCACGATACATAATTATCAGACCTGGATACACTGCCAATTAAGAATCATGAAACTCTCTCATTAACCACTTGGGAAAAATCGTAAGGACCCATATTTACCCTTGTGAAAGAAGAATTTTTTCACTGCTAAGAGACTATCTTGATTTTAGATCCCCACCAAAAAGGTTTTCACTCATAATTAATCCATCTAGATTAGATTACTATTTAATCTTTATTTGGTTGAAAATAACAGGTATAACAAAATATGAAGTCAAATCAACCCATCCCTAAGACTCCTAAACATCTAGATGCATGTCTAAAATTAGTATCATCAGCCTCCACTCATAAAAAGGATCTCAAACTTCCTTGATCTGTAGATTTCAACTTAATTAATAAGCAACAACATTTCCCTTACTTAGTGTGTAATCTAACTCAAAGTCAAATTACTACAGATACTCGAACCACCTCCTCTTCCAAAGGTTCAGGTCTCACTAAAAAAATATATAATTGGGTATGTTGTGGTTCATGTGAACCACAAACCTCTATCCCAATAGATACTATCTCCAACATATCAGGGTGTGTACTACTGAAGGTAACTTCATATCATGAGTAGGGTAATTCCGCTCATGTGGTCTTACTTTTCTAAAGTCATAAGAAACAAATCGATCCTATTGCATCAAAAATACTCTGATACCAACTCCAAATATGTAACAAGACATGAGATAATATTTTTTGACATATAAAAAGTCAGGATTGATATTGAGGTTAATATAATCTTCATATCAATTAAATCCCCCATGCAGGCATCTGACTAAACAAACATAACCCCTTTCTTGGTCATCCCATACATTGGTGCTACTAAATTGGAGAAGTACTCAATGAAATTATGATAATATCCTAATAAACACATAAAAATTTAAATATATAAGAGATTCATAGGTTGATAAAAAGATACTAAGGATGAAAATCCACTACCACTCCATCCTCTAAGATGACATGGACTAAGAAGTGAATTCAGTCAGTCCAAAAGTTTAATTTCGAAAGCTTAAAATATATTTGATACTCTCTCAGTATACTCAAGACAATTTCAAGATTTTGGGCATGATCATCTTCTAATTAGGATTACACTAAGATGTTGTTCATAAGAACTACCATATGAAGATCCAAGAATGGATGAAAATCTGATTCATCAAGACCATGAATACTGTTGTTGCATTTTTCAGATCTAACAACATCACTACAAACTTATAAAATTTATAACTACACCTAAAATTAGTCCAGGGTATGTCTGATGATATCACCCACAGCTAGTGCTAACCCATCCTGAAGTAAATTTTAGAGGAAAACTTGGGACCTCTCAGATGATTGAAGAGATCATTGATGCATGTAAAGGGATATCAGTTCTTGATCATCATTGGGTTTGGTCTCTAATAATCCACACATAAACAGAAAGTACCATCAGACTTATTGGTAAAAATAATGGGAGAACCCCATGGATAAGTAAAAAATCCATATGAATCATTTGGCTTCCAATTATTCCAACTAAACATTCACCTCATGAATCTCTGCTGGTTCCATTCTGTAAGGTGGGATAGAAACTGGTTCAACGCCCATCACAAACTCAATTATACACTCAATATCTCTATCATGGGGTAATTTAAATAAATAGTTAGGAAATGCGTCATAAAAACTATTAACCACATAATTAAAAACATATTACTACATCCATCCATCATCCAGATCAAGGATTTCTATCTCAGCCGTGAGATAATCCAATATATACGGAATTCGTTCTCCATGACCAGTCGGAATATTTCACTCACCCTGATGACTATAGCTGCATCCTTATAGGGATAAAAAGGAAAATACCCTATGATAACATTATATATGATCCTAGTATAGAACTATCCAATATATATCGAGAATAAAATCTAAACCTTTCATTTCTATCACAAACAACTCTTAGGGAAAACGGTAGGCGCGAATTTCTAGGGAACATGACTTGAAACATTTGATATCCTCTAACGACATGCTTGACATAATATTGGTGGTAATGAAACCATACAAACGATACACAACCAAAACCAAACCATTTTCAAATTTATTAGATAAAAAGAAATGTGATCTTTATGTATCAAACAATATCCAAGAAATTATAGATGATTCAATAATTGTACTTTTAGTGATTGATGTTCTTACATCCAATCTTACCGGAGTAGACTATATAAATGCATCTTACATTCCCCTTTACCATAATCTCTAGTCTAAATCACCTATTTCATTTACTTGGGAATGGAATGTTGCACCTATATTGGGGTACCACATCCATTACCTCAAAATGAGCATCTGTTGGAACTCCATCTACCTTTCTGATATTGGAAAGCTAATTCCCTCTCTAGATCAAGTGCCATTCCTAATACCCAATCACTTATTTACTATTTTGGGTCTATAAAAACAATATAAATATTACCTAAAATAAAAAAACATGACATTCCATAGTAGGGTAAGTACATTGAGGCCTCTTGTGGCCATCCGTGCCACACTAAAAGCACTCCAATGGACTATAGTTCTAAAATGACTTCCCACTTCTAATATGCTCTTCCCACAATATCCCTAATAGCAATTATCATAGTGTAACTTCCTACTACCATATGAATAAATACTAGATTGAACTAGTAAAACTCTCTAACCACTACTCAAGGGCACTTTTAGGTTCCCTTCCGCGATGAGATACTAATTCATCACATCTATAAAACTACCCAAAAGAAAGACATTCACACGTTACCTAACCTAAGAAAGACATCCTAAAAATTCCTCACCCTAGAAATCTTATTAGTTTCCAAGAATGGAGAAAATAACTATAGGTCTATGAATAATCTGACATATTCCATCACTAAAATTTTCTCCTATGTCAAGTTCATGAACTCATGATCCTTCTCATCCCTCGATGTCCCTAGATAGAAGTGGCTTCAAAACATCACTTAAAAACCCTTTTAGGGAAACTCCTCTTACTTCCCATATTTCTCCAGGATGTAACATTGATGTATATATGGTCCTTAAATAATATTATTAGCAAGATTCACCCACCTATCAGTAGGTTTCTTGAGGTAATTGAAGATTATCTAGACTGCCTCAATCTAGAACTCAACTGCTTGGGGGCCACCCACCCCAGTGAATATAGGAGGATGTTTTAGCTGGAAATATCTCACTATCTCAGACATCAAAGGTGTGGTTTGAATAGTATCCCTCTCTATGGGTTGCATGACACTCGGAAATATTTCATGAATCAGATCTTACATCATATTCTCTAGAGCTACAAAAATTTCCATCTCAACTACATTATGATTGTGTTTATTACTACTCTCTTGATGCTGAAGTGGATGAATATTCACTATAAAGACCAATGAACTCCTTAGAACACAAGAACTCAAAAAATATTAAATTCAATAGGTTATAAAAATAGAGAACCTTTAGATCGAAGTTTTTATATACTTATCCTAACAAGTGAATTGTCATAACATAAAGACTTTTTTCATTTCATTTATCAGATATAACAAGGGATTTCATTTCGTAGTATGGTTGGGAAAGTATGTCATGTGCAGTTCATATGTCCCTATCATGAAAAATGAAAGTAAAAATATATCTCTATGTGACTATCATGATGAATTCATACTCATATCATTCTCAACCATTCCAAAAGTGTAAATCCCAATAAACAATAGCATCACACAATAAGTGAATCACCCAAGGTGAAATAACATCAAAACTATAATAAGTGAAAAACATGAACAATGATCTCATCCCTGGGAACTTGGGTTTTCACCCATATATGGTTTAGTAACTCCCATGTTCATGATCATTTCCATATTCCAACATATCCTAGTCTCTTTTATACTTTTCTCTCAAATATTAATGAAACAAAATACAAACCTGCTCTGATACCACTTTATAATGTCCCCATCCTGGTGCTCCCTCAAGTAATAGAGCCAATTTGGATACATAACCTAAAGAGTGCCTCCCTATATTCCATAGGTTTCTGAATAGTAGTGAGGGTGTAATGGATAGATTGTGGAGTCTATACCCTTTGGAAGAGAGTATCATCACAATGGAAAATTAATAATAGAGTATCAAAAATAGTGGAAAAAAACAATCAACATATGCATCTATAGAGTAAATAAAGAACAACTCCAATAACACAATAATAATATAATCATGTAATCACATGATGAAATGTAACTAAATGGTGTAGTAAATGTAAAATAGATATAAGACTATGAAGATGAAAATAAATAATCTAATATCCCATTCTTGGACCTCAATTTAGTCCCATATTGAAGCTACAACACATTAATCCAAAAACAAGGTCCCTTAACCTTATATAAACCTGTATCCATGATATTTTTTTCAGTAAAAAATGTTGTCCCATCCAGGGTGTGAGTATAACTTAGTACGTTGAAACCACCGAGTCTAAAAAAATATTATCTCAGAGGTATAGTGAATGAAATAAAGTGATAAGTGGGGTATTAATTTAGTCACTTAATACTACATATGAAATAAATCCATTGTCCCTCAAGGTCTGGGTTGACACTTAGGGTTGGCCCTAAACATACCTCGGCCCCAAGCTAGTTATCTTAGAGCATGTCACAGAACCATACCAACCATTTATATAACCTCCTAAGGTATATCCCATATATTATCATAGTATAATCGGTCGGAGCCCTATAAGAATTACTGCATAACTGGGCTAAGCCCTATAATCATTACAACATAACCAGGCCAAGCCCTATAATCATTTCATCATAACCTAGCCAATCCCTATAAAAATTACAACATAACAAATCACAAGAATAAAACATACAATCACAAGACATTATGGTCAAATTATAAAATTACCATTTATCAAGACATTTACACTTTATAAGGTCTAAATTTCAATTATTTAGGTCGTGCACATGGTGTTCTAGTGTGATCTCACATATTACACATACAATAAATAATTGAAATGGTCAAATAGGGATAATTTCTAGACCACCCACCTCAAAAATGAAAAGGTTGAGGGTAAAATCCTAACATGAAAAATAGTATTTCAGTCCTTCTCCCTTACCTTCAAACTATAGGACCATAAAACAAACATTGGAAAGCTTAATTCACTATGGATTGATCCCTATGAGGAGTGGGATGAATCCAGTGTAAATGAGAACAAAAATCCTTTGAAAAGATCATTAAGAAACCTAGAATTCATGAAGAAAAGACTGGATCCAAAGACTTTTAAAGGGGATTATGGGTATTTATAGATACAGTATTAAAAATAAGAATATAGAACATCCCACTAGGCTACACCATAGAACCTATTGACATAGGGTACACTACCTCACAACCCAAGGGAACAAATTATATCCTCCCTTGTTCAAAGGGTTCTTGAGATTCATGTTTTGGTCCATGGAATAGATCCGCTTTACCTAGGGGTAGACCACGCCACATCAAAGGACACCATGTCATGGTAAAGCCTTTTCCAAGGCTGAAGCAACATCATAACCAACCTCCACACTAACAGGGTGTTGTAGTTGGAAGAACTGGACAAATATAACCTCAATACCCATACGCCACAACCACCATCTCTATGTTGCATCACTTAACTTCCAATGTAGGTCCAATACCATAGCAATACTCCACTGTATAGTTATTCTATAAGTGGTATTATCCCCATAAATAATCTCTCCAAGACACTACTCTATAGCTTTGATCTATATGCCACAGTGACCTACACTGAAGCATACCCCAAACTGTATGTCGTAGTCTACCTTATAGCTAAATATTTTTCAACTCCACTCCTCTTACTTCCTTCATTTTATTAAATCTCCCTAAATAAGTTTTGAAAACAAGGTTATACCTTAAAAAATAAGCTCAGGTAGGTTTAAAAGATATTAAAAAAATGGGGATACACCTATAAAAAAGACTAAACATTATATTGGCATGCCTTTATAAAACTAAGACACTACCCTCAAGAGAGTTGAGGGAACTCAGCTAAACCCTTACGCAAGACTCGGGTTTAACATATAAAAGTAAGTAAAAGAGTAAGATACCATTATGAACCTTTAAGAAACTCATAAACACCTTCATGGGAGGTAAAAATTACCATTATATAGGAAAGGAATCAATGGTTGAACCTTATGTAAGGTGTGGATACTATGTATTACCCTTATGAATCTTTCAAAAAACATTATTACATTTATATAAATGAGGAAAAGGATAATTTTCCTTATAAAACAATAATAAAATATATATGACCTTTACATTGCTAAAAAAATATCTAAACCTTTACACAAGCTAATAAAAATCCATCTTACCATTACACACCCTTTTAAAAATAATTTTAACCCTAATTCATAGTAAGGCCATGTGTAAGGGTAAAAATATCTTTAAAAATATTTAACTTCCACTTATATAAGCTTATTAATAAATAATATAAGGCAATATTATCATTCCCAAAAATTCCAAAAACACTTCTAAAATAATAGAATCATTTTGAAAAAATCCTAATTAATTTCTCATTAAACTTGTAAAACCTTTAAATTACTTCAATAGTTTGAAAACCCCATTTTAAAACCACCTCTTAAAATATGAAAAATGTTTCTGAACTACTAGACACCCCAAAATGAAAAAGGAAGGTATAGTGTTATTCCAAACCATTATATTTTTACCTCTTAAACAACTCTCACCCTCAGAAATTAAAACAAAATTGGAAAGGAGAGAAAAGTTAAGGGATATAATGTAACTACCCTAAGAGATAACTCTCAAGGATCTCACTAAGCTTGGATAATATATAACACACTAGAGGAATAATGTACATAACCACACAACATTTGAAAACACTCTAAAAACAATATCTTTGGGGATATACCTCTAAAATAGGAATAATAACATTAAAAAACATTTTATCAAGGAGGATAATGTCCTGAACTAACCTGTATTACCTAATTATAAAGAACCTAAGCTAGTCCTAACATAATCTGAATGAAATTACTGATCCCCACGGGCTGGCAGATGGAACCTAGGTATCAAAAACTACCCTTGGGAATTATTTTTATATAAAATAATGTAGAACAGAATAACATGAATAAAGATAATGTCATTATTTCTATAAAATAGTGGAAAAGAGACAAAGGTAAGGAAATATAGGTTCCAATATGATAAACAAAACCAATTTATGTAATAACAACAAAAAACCAACTCCATATGACATGTAGTCACTACCAAACTCCCACACCCTACTAATGAACAAACCCACCGCCACCCTATGGTTCTTTTCCGTTACTTTAATCAGATAAAAATATATACAAACACCCAAATTGTATACATGGTGTGAAAAAAATCTCATTGGGATCCCATAATTTGTTTCATAATAAGGCATTATAATATAAAATAATTATTATCAAATAAATAAAGAAAAGTAAAGATATAAAATTTTACAGAATTTAATATAAAATATGGAAATACAACCTTTTCAAAACTTATCATACATCCAAAAATAA
Source organism: Viscum album (assembly GCA_963277665.1). Taxonomy (NCBI): domain Eukaryota; kingdom Viridiplantae; phylum Streptophyta; class Magnoliopsida; order Santalales; family Viscaceae; genus Viscum; species Viscum album. The sequence goes on from OY728134.1 coordinate 818,587,260, forward strand.
ACTAATTTTCAAACAACTCCCAAGAACCTTCCAAATATACATTTCAAAGAAAACTAGCCACATGGTAACATTAGGTCCGAGTTAGTGAGTATCCTTAAAAAATATCCATAATCAATAGGATACATCATGCACACATTACCCAAGATAAATAAGCCTAAGGGTAACAAATCACCCCCAAGAGTGTCTCCCTATCACACATTAGGCCCCCTGGTGCACACATTACCTAAGAATAGAAACCCTATAGGGTAAGAGTTCATCCTTGACGATGGATCCCAACCTCGTCAATGATCACCATTGGGATTTCTATATTAAAATAATTTAAATGGGCTTTCACATGTTGGTGATAGAACAACCCAAAAAACTAACATTATTAAAAGTTATTATCATTTACAATACCGATGGGGAAAATTCATTTCATAAACAATTTCACAAAACACATATATTTAACAAATATTTCTCTTAATATCAATCTGAATCCATTTTCTATATGAATCCATAAATAATGAATTCCAACCATTTTAGGAACCGATTACAAAGATAAAGAAATAATGAATTGTATAATTAATCCATTTCATGAAACCACCTACCTCAAAACACTTGTAATTCAATTATGGGAAGGAATCCACAAGCTAGAAGGAGGGAAGGATCTAAAAACCAAGAGAAAGATCCCTAGATTCAAAATAATCAATTGGAAACCCAGATCCAATGATTTATGAAGGACGACATGGATGATTAAAATCAAGAAACAAGATGAGTGGAATAAGGGAGAAGATCTAAGTCCAAAAAGGAGATATACATGCCAAATGAGGATCACAGCTTTGATCCACACTTTGATCCACCAAGGATTAAAATCAGAAGATAAAAATACATTTATAAAGATCCCCCAAATTCATATATATTGAGAATAGGTCAAGGGAGAATGATTAATAAATAAAATGGGGGTTATGGGAAGAAAATATGACTCTACCGTTATTTTACCTAGCCAAAATAGCGTCATCGGTGAATTGGTAGACCAATGACAGGCCAGTGGTGACCCAACTACAAACTAGTGAAAATAGTAGAATTTTTGTAGCCACTTACAAGAACACCAATAGACCAGTGGTGACCCACAAACCTGTTAGTATCTAGTAAAGAATTGGTATAGCCACTGCAAAGCCTACAGTCTAGTAATTGGCTCTCATCAGGTGGTCAGTGTACCACCTACATCTTTATTAGTTTTAGGTTCCAATCCACAAATCACCAAATATTATAGGCACACCTTCAGCCCCACTAAGAATAAAAAATAACCAAAAACAATATGTCTTCAAAAAAAGGAAGAATAAAGTGAAACAAGAAGATGTAATTACCTAAAAACAATGTTGGGATATAATAGGGAGTCAATTTGATATATCAACAAGAGATTAGATACACCATCCTTTTAAAATAAAGTATTAAAAACCATTGGATTTTTAAAACATATGTGTATCTATCATTCCCAATTAGGATCACATAATCAAAATAAAGGTCACATATATAGCAATAAAAATCATGGAAACAAATGCATATTAGTAAAGAAATCATTACGACAAAAAACACTACATAAGAAAACACATTTTGAAAACATCACTTCACATTGAGTAAAATAGAATAATATAACTCTAAGTAGGATAAAACATTATTATATCCAGCACTTCAAAAAAATTACTTAAGCATTCTATAAAATGAAAATATATAAAATATTTATCTTCATGTATCATGATTTTAATTTACCACTTAATTTTCATATGTCCCCATTTCATACTTTACACATAATTGAAACATAGAAAATTAATAATATTTCGTATTAAATTCATAACATTAAGAATATATCATGATTAAATATTCTTTAAAAAGTATATTAGAATGTTTTTATGTTAATTTATTAATAATAGATAGCTATTCTACTTAAAATAATTCATTAAGTCCTTCTCGTTGAGGATTTTAAAACATAAACATGTATTCCAAATGGTTATTTACTTATAAATGTATCACTACCTATTAAATTCAAAAGCATACTGATAAAAACCCATCACAAATTTTCTTGTATTTAAAAATATAGAAGGTCAAAAAACTTTTAAATGAAAACCATTTAATCCTTCTTCATATCGTGGTACATATCAAAATCTTCCTTGTGAGAACACTTCCAATACATTTTTCAAAACAACCAATAAAATAAATGCGTGTTTCATGGAAAAACATTCATTGATTATTTATGAAAACACATTACCACAAAAATAAATTTTTCTTCAAAAACATTTTATTATTAATCAAACAACTAATCTCACTATTAATTTAAATAATTTATTCAATCATTGATTATAAAAAAATTAATAATCTACCCACCATTGTAATTTAAAACTCAAACATGCTTCACGTAAAACTAGTTGATAATTTTAAAAATTTAAAAATATTCCAAGAATGATATCTAAATTTCTATATTTAATATTCTCTCTATGATAAGTAATGTATATATATAAGTTAAATTCTCTCATTAAATGTTGTCCATTCAAAATTGAATTCCCAAGAGTGTCCTTTTCAAACCCTCTACACCCAGGAACCCCCCCCCCACGAAGAATTCATCCGGAGAAGCCTTAATCGGGGAGGAGCCATTGTCAGCCTACTCGGTGAGACACCGGGTCACACAACAATATGAGTGGTACATGGGAGGCGGAAATTCCCCCAAGAGCGGGCTCCCAGGAATCGAACCCCAGACCTCACCAAATGCCTGTTGTATGCTCTCATTAAATTATTTTTATTCAACTATGAAAAAATATTACTTAAATATGACCATTATAACCTAGACATTATATTTGTGGGTTTGAATAAGATTAAATAATTTATAAAATATATATAAATATATATAGATATAAATTTCCTACTCTAAATATATTTATTGATAAATTATTAGAAAATAATCACTCAATTTTTAGTAAAGTCATTTTATTCTTCAAATATACATTTTCATCAAAAACAATTTTTATTAGTTTTGGTGAAAAAATATTATTACTAATAACTGGAAATATTAGAAATTTTATTTTATAAAATGAACAATTTTTTTTTAAATCATCATATTAAATTTCCATAGTATATATTTTTGATAAATTTCTAAAAAGATTGATTTTCTAGTGAATAATGAAAAATATTGATTTTTTTTAAATTGTATTTTTATTTTAGGAATTTACAAAGATCCATTTTTATTCAAAATGTTTTAAAAGTAAAATTAGTTCTATTATATTTTGAATAAACTACTTAAGTTCATTCTAATCAATTTTATGTTTTAATTTGTTATAAAATAAATTTGGAAAAAACTATCTTTATACGCATAATATTTTTTTATCTTAATAAACTAAATTTATCATTATTAATAAATGATTTTTATGAAATTTATATATTATATACTCAATGAAATTTTTTAATATTCATTTAATATTTTTATCATAAATTAAATAATAATAAATATATTTTTAAGCATAAAAATATATTTTTTCCTAAAAAACTGTTTTTGTCACATTTTGTGTACTTACATTAAAATTAATTTCTGAAATTTATTGGTATTGAATTAGATAAAATTAATTTCAGATTTAGAACCATGATTTTTAAATTTGGTAAATATTCCCCTTTTAAATTTGGTAAATATGATTAGTAGTTGCTATAAAATTTATCACCGTGGTAAAGGGTAAATCAGATTAATCTAGATTAAAAATAAGTTATAGGGACATAATTATTCATTATAATTATTATTGGATGCATAAAATTCAAACCGCAACACCTTAGTCTTGAAATATAATTGTTTAATGGACATGTTTCCATTAAAATGACATATATATTATTTAAATCAATGAATGTTACAAAATGTCACTCTCTTAATTTTAAATATTCTTTATGTGTTAATATAGGAAAAATAGTTATAAAATAATATTAACAGTCGTTTTGAGAATAATTAAAATTTATTCATTATGGTAATTTATTTCTACTTCTTAGGTATTATATAATTTCCTTAAATGCTTACATAATGCCAAAATAGTATTTATTCAATTAACAGAAAAATAAAATAAATGACTTTAAAAATAATAAAAGTGATATAATTTGTGTAATTTATAGTGTTCCAGGAAATTTATAAGTTAATATGACATATTAGTGTTATTTTAAAATATTATATTTTAATTCTAACATTCTCTTTATGTATTTTAAGTCAAATTAACTGAATAGTTTCAAAATTGAAAATATTGATATTTTAAAAAAAATATTATTTTAATAAATTAGTTTATAATCATAATAAAATTAAACTAATACAAGTAGGATATTATATTGTCCAAAAGTTCATAAATTTTCCATTTCTGGTTCATTTTTTACCTTATAAGTAAATAATTAAAACCCATTAATATTGAAAAAATTGAGACCATGGTTAAAATTAAAATTGGTTAACTAAGGGTTAATCAAAATAATAAGGTTCAAAATGAAACACAAAATTGTCTAAATTATATTTTTTTATGTGATTACAACCATATCCTACCTGATATTTTAATCCCTACCATTTTAAGGCATTTTTATGGATAATTAATTTATTAGAATTTAATATTTTTAGAAATTTTAAAAGTTCCCCTCACCTCAATTGTAAAAGGGAACCTCCTACCTCACTTATATACACCATTTTTAGCCTTATAGATCAATATAAATCTGAAAATTTAAATTATAAACTTCCATATCCAAATTATAGAGGTTTTTTTTCTTCCCAAAAGAACAACCCTAGATCCCTTTATAAAATATATAAAGGAGTTGTTTCAAAGAAGAGGTGGTCACCTTACCCAAACACAATATTTTATACTCTTATTTTAATCCTAAAAATCTATGGTATTTATCATAATATAATAAATTAAATATACTCAATATTCTAAAAATGTTATTATGTTTTTTAAAATGTAATTATATATAACAATTATTCTCTTTATTACATACTTAAACAAGATTTATTTCAAAAACTTTCACTTTATACAACTATAAGGATCAAGAGGTATATTTTATAGGGATATTAGGAACATTAAATAACTATTTAAAACATTAAATGAAACATATTTATTGAAAAATTCTTTTACATGACCACAACATTCCGTCATACTTAGCATTGCATGGGATAACCTCAGGACATACATAAGAAAAGGGTGATCTATAAAGACCAGTAAGGAAGTAAACAAGGTATAACATGAAGAATAAAATACATGTTATGCAATAGGCATATCAATGGAGAATAATAGAAACATGAACATAAAGGAATGATATAGCATGGTTATGATAACATGGAAATATGACAACAACATTTAACATGATATTAGCATGAGCCAAGGCTCATTACATATGGATCATGAGTAAACCCTCGTTGCACTTGAATTAGAATGAGTAATACCTAATTTTACTTGAATTGTATTGAGTAAAATCTAATTTCACAAGGAGTATCATGATACTATTATTTACCCAATGCATTGAAGTGCTATTAGGACACACCCTTTATAAACATTTCATTTCAGGCATAAGTGTGCCACATGGATCATATAACATAGAATCATTCAAGATCATAAGTTATTCCATGATTAAAGAATTTGGAATAAATACATGTAAATACCAACCAATATTTATATGTTCGTAAAGGTGAATACCCTTGATGGATTTATGGGTATGGTATTCACGACACAATGATTTTGGCTTGAAAAATCACAGTGCAATTTCAGCAGCCTCACGACGTGACCAAAATATTCATAAAAATGGTTGATGAGAGAGAAAGGGGTCTCTAATAATATATACATGAAATGGAAAGGGGTTCATATATATACTTGTACCAACATATGTAATTTGTAAATAGAAGGTGAAACATAATAAAGAAACTTGAAGAATGAGGTGAAAGGGAATAACTCTTATGAAATTCCAGCATGCTAAAGGGTGTACAGGGGGGATTAATGAGAGAGATAGAGATCTATCATCATTAAAACATAAGTAGGGAATTATATGGGATGTTTGAAATCATACCCCAACATTTTTAATTAAAAATAAAAGGGAATAACAACATAAAGAAACTTGGACAAAAATGAGAAAGGAAGAAATCCCTTACTTGGAAGTGTGATCCCAAAGGCTTGGGAGAGGCTTGATAGAGGATTTTTGGGAGCTTGGGGATCCTTGGGACGATTCTAAAGAGGATGGTAGAGGTTGGTAGATCTCTAAATGGTTTTATTGAAGACTAATTGGAGTTTTAGTGGGTTTATATAAGAAATTAGAGGGAATTTTTTATTATTTACGTTTTGGACACTACATATTGACCTAATCAAAAGCACAAACCATCTCATGGTTTCGGCCCATGGTCTTTTCCAAAGGGTAGTGGAAAACATTATTTTATATTTTCAATCGCCTAACTTATTAAAATATAAGGTTTTCTTATTTGGAGGTGATTCACACTCTCAATGAAAACATTTTAAGATGTTAAAATATTTTATAAGTCTTGAAGGGTCCACTAAGGCATTGTAAAAATAATATGACAAATACGAAATCACATTATTTTAAATTTAAAACATATATTAGTCTAATATCACTTTTATATTATTTTATTACATCACTATTGGGTCATTATGATGTTATAAAACACATTATATATTTAAATGGTATTTAATTTTTATCCAAAAATTTGAATGTCTCAGAAAATTATGAAAAATTCACTATTAGATATTTTCGACATCATGAAACCAAAAGTAATATTCAATTTATCTAAATAATTTTCTAAATATGTGAATTTTCACTTTTAAAATTAAACCTGACATTTATTAAAAATTCATAGGTTTTGACAAAAATGATTTTCAAACCTTAATAAAAATTACAATTGTATAAAAATTGTACAATCATTTATATTTAATAAAATTTAATTTTTTAATAATATTTTATTAAAATATTATTTAATTCAAAAATCCATTAATTCATAAAAATAGATTTCTTAATTGAATATTAACTAAAGATACTACTTTTATTTAAACAAACCATTTCCAAAGTAAAAATAATAAAATGAATGTATATTATTTATACAAAAATAATGCACATAAACATAGTTCTAGGATCTTGTTAAATAACCCCTTATAGCACCCACATAAGTCCTAAGGGTGAGGTGTGCGATGGTGACAAACTCTTCGGGTGACTCAGATAACATCGCTTGGGTGGTAATCTCTATTAACTTCTACTTCTCCCGTAGTCAATTATGTTCAGTATTAACATGTTGAAGCTCAGCTTGGGCTTGGTCAAGATCAAATACCAGTGATTCTACCTCCTTTATAAGCTCTGAAAAATGGGATTTGTATGGAGAAATTCTACTAGATGAGGTAATCGCTTCTTTTTTCTGAGTAAATAGGATTTTTAAAGCACAATATTTATTTTATTCAGGTGCTCACTGTTCAATGGCTATATTAGCAACAGTAACAATTCCTAATGGCATTTTAAAATACAAAAATATAAAACCAAGGAAATTCATATGTTTTATATAACCATTTTACATAATGAGATATTTAATTTGATCAAGATGAATTTTCATTAATAAAAGATTTGTTCATTAAAATCTTCCCCCCTTAAGAAATTTCAACCTCGAAATTTTCTTTCCCGCACTGAAATAGATTAGGGTAACTCTGGTTCATCACTTCCTCTAATTATCACGTTGCTTCTTCAAATATGTGGTTTCCCACAACACCTTGATTAGGGCCATTGTCTTATTTCATATAACTTTTTCTCTATGATCTAAGATCTTCACTGGCTTCTCTTCATAGGAGAGGTCATTCAACAATGGTACCACCTATGGATTTAGTACATGTGATGGGTCTGGTATGTACTTCTTCAAGAGTGATACATGGAATACATCACGTACTTGATAGAGGTTTGGTGGGAGTGATAGTCGATAAGACAATTATCCAATGCGATAAAGGATTTCAAAAGGGCCTATGTACCTTGGAATATGGTTTCACTTTGTCCAAAATCTCATAACCCTCTTCTATGGTGATATACATAGGAAAACCATGTCTCCAACATCAAACTCTAGGTATCATTGACGACTATCAGTATAGCTCTTTTATTGACTCTGCCCAGCTTTAATGTGTTGGTGGATGGTCTTAACATTCTCAACCATTTCTTAGACCATTTCTAGACCTAGGAGTTTTCTCACCCCAAATTAACCCCAACATGTTGGTGTTCGGCACCTCTTCCCATAAAGGGATTCTTAAGGAGCCATTTGGATGCTTGTGTGGAAACAGTTATTGTAAGAGAACTCAACCATAGGAAGATGTTGATCACATCCTCCTTTGAAGTCTATTTATCATGCTCTAAAAATCTTCTTAAGTGTTTGGATAGTCCCTTTAGATTGTCCATCAGTTTGAGGATGATAAACCATACTGAAGTTCATATCAGTATTCAGAGCGTGTTGAAAACTCTTCTATAACTTAGAGGTGAATCTTGGATCTTGATCGGATACAATAGATTATGGTACTCCATACAGTCTTACCACTTATCTAATGTATATCTGTGTCATTTAATCCAATGATAAATCCTCTTGAATTTCAATGAAGTGTGAAGTCATTATAAGACGATCCACAACAACCCAGATTGCATTGTTTCCTTTGGATGTCTTCAGATGTCTGGTGACAAAGTATATGGTGATGTTCTCCCATTTCCATGTTGGTATGGGTAATGGATGTATCATCCCCTTAGACTTATTCCTCTCATCCTTCACTTGATGACATACCATGAACTTTGATGTATACTCAACAATCTCTCTCTTCGTGTTATCCAACCAATAATTCTCTTAGAAATCTTGATACATCTTTTTGTTTACTAGGCGAATGGAGAAATTTGAGCTATGTGCATCATCCAAAAGTTCATTCATTAACTTCATATTTTATTGAAAGCATAGTCTTGACCCAAATCTCACAATTCCTTCTTCATTAACATTTAACTCTAAGGGTTTCCCTTTTCTGATAGTTTCCAATTTCTTCTAAATTCCCACATCATCCTTTTGAACATCCTATAACCATTCCAAAAGAGATGGTTTAGAAATCATTTGTGAAATGATTTATGATGTTCCCATGTTTATTATTCCCATGTCCATCTTCATCAAATCTAACAAGATTGGATCCTTTTCAATTCTTATCAATGATAGAATAATTGGGTCCTTTCTACATAGATCATCTTCCAACTTTTTCGCTTTCCTAGGGTGGTAATGGATTGAGAAATCATAGCCTTTGATCATATCTAACCAACATCATTGGTGCATGTTAAACTCTTTCTGTGCGAATATATACTTTAGGATTTTGTGATCCATGTATATTTCACACTTCCCCCCAAAGAGGTAATGTCTCTAAATTTTTAAAGCGAAGATTACTAAAACCAACTCCAGATCATGTGTTGGATAGTTCTTCTCATGAACTTTTAATTGCCTTGAATCATAAGTGATGACTTTGTCATTTTTCATCAACACATATACCAGGACCTTCTCCGAAGCATCACTAAGTACCAAAAAAAGTTCTCCACTTGTGGGTAGTGTGAGCATGGGTGTAGTGATAAGCCTTCTTTTCAACTCCTTGAAGCTCTCTTCGCTTTCGTCACTCTAAGAAAACTTGACTCCCTTCCGAGTTATATTGGTAATAGGGTTTTACAATCCTGAGAAATTTCTCAGAAATCGGTGACAATATCCAGCTAACCCAAGGAAAATATGGATATCTATCATATATGTTAGCCCCATCCATCCCTCAATTGAATTTTTCTTGGGTTGATCCATAGATATCCCATTGCTTGTGATGATATGACCCATTAATGAGACCTCCTTTAACCAAAACTCACACTTTCTATACTTTTCATAGAGATTATCCTTTCACATGGTCTCTATTATAGTGCTTAGATTGTCTTAATGTTCCTCCTTTTTGTTTGAGTATATTATAATATCATCTATAAATAATACCAAAAATTTGTCAAGGTAATCTCTAAAAACTATATTCATCAATTCCATGAAGATTGATGGAGCATTAGTGAGTCTTGGGGATATCCTCCTTCTTCACTCTTACTTGGTAATATCCCGACCAAAGATCCATCTTTGAGAAGTATTGTTCTCTACGTATCTTATCGAACAATTTATCAATTTGTGGTAGAGGATACATGTTCTTTATCATGATTTTTTTAGATTGCGATAATTAATGCAAAGGCGCATTGACCCATCCTTATTCTTGATGAAGAGTACTGGTGCACACCATGGTGAAGCACTTGGGTGTATAAACCCTTGATCCAAATTCTCTTGTATTTGTTTCTTTAGCTACTCAAGATCTACAATATCTATTCTATATAGATTATTATATATTGGAAAATCCCCATGTATAAGATTAATCAAGAATTCAACATCTCTTCTAGAAGGAAGACTAGGAAATTCCTCGGGAAACACTTCAGTGAATTCCCTCACAATAGGCATGTCTTCAAGGATGGTTGCTTCCTTAGACTCAATCACCTGAGAAAGATACATTTTCTTATAGGTAAGTAATATACGTTATTGATATTATGGTTCTAAAGAAGATTCATCCTCCTCCTTTCACTTGTACATAATCGGGGGTTGATTTCCCATATAGAGAGTGATTTCCCTCTCACGGCAATTTATTTTGGCCCTATATAAAGAAATCCAATCCATGCTAAGAATTGCATTAAATTCTACCAGAGGGGGAATTAAAAGGTTATTTGGAAAGTTCATTAAATATATTGTGATAGAGGATGATTTATATTCATGGGATGCAATAATTTCCCATTTTCCTTTCTCACTGACATATTTACTTCCATTACTTGTGGTGGTGTTGGGATTGTTCTACTAAACTTTCGAGATAAAGAACAATGCGTAGAACCAAAATCAAAAATTAAGTTCTCTATTATTGAATGATAAACTAGATTACATTTTACCACTTCATTTTCAGGGTTCACTTTGGCAGTAGTGATGGAAAAATCTCTCCATTGATTCCTTGGAGGTTATTGGTTGCCTCAGAAAACCCTTGACTTTGGGCACTAGTTTGAAAAGTGTCACGGTTCTTTTCAGTTGAAGCATTGAATGGAGAGTTCCTCTCCTCTGTCACAATAATGGTTTTTCCTTCCATAAATTAATGTCCAGGTTCCCTTCTCTTCCCCACCTAAATCATTTCTTCATCCCCTTCAGGAAATTTCTTGGGTGCTTCTTTCCGCACCTTTGGCATGTGGGGTGATGAAATTTCATAGCCCCATTAGATTTATTCAAAAAACCACCACAATTAAATTCCACTTTCCACTTATTATCCCCATGATACCCCTGAGATTCATAGATCTCCATTTCGACTTTGAGGGCACATCAGACAATTTCCTCATAGCTATCAATGTCACTTATCATTAAGGCTTTCTGTAGGCTAGGTTTTAGCCCACCAAGGAGCGGTCAACCTTGTATTCAGGGGTAACGACAAAGTCGAAGGCCTATCATGAAAGCCTTGTAAAGTTTCCTTGTATGCTCCGATGGATTCATTGTCTTTTTACTTGAGGTCTGGGAAGTCCCTTTCCATTTTAAGTCAAAGGGTGCGTGAAAAATATTTATCGAAAAACATTTTACCGAAATCCTTCCATTCCAATGCCTAGATATCTTCCTCATGCTTAATATTTTTTATCAATGTCCACCATTGATCAACTTCACCCTCCATACGATAAGCATCCATAATAACCTTCTCTTGTTCAAAAAATTAAAGTATGGATCAGATCTTTTCAATGGAGTTGATCCATTGTTCAGAGATTGATGGATCAGATGATCCATTAAAAGTAAGAGGCCTTTGTCTCATAAAGCTCTCAATTACGGCTTGTTCATCCTTATGAGGTTGAAGGTTCATCTTGACCCATGTTTCTATTCAAAACATGAGTTAACTAAGATAGTGTCTTGAAAATATTTTTGATTCACACTCCCATCGTATTGGGAATCTCATTAGAATAGTTGTCACATTGATCTTCGCATCAGTTGTTATCCTGAGTCCTCCTATTACTGGCCATTTCATGGAATAAAAGAAAATTTAGGGGTAACACATAAAGGTGAATCCCAAGAAAAAATGGATAGCTTATAAATTATGTTTATTTCCTTAACTTATAAATTTCTAGGCTTCAATCTATGTTATTCATGATATACTTACCAATATATATTATTATGGGAATTTTTTTATTCCCTTAACAATGGTTCATAATAAGCTTGTGAATTTACCAACGCATATCCCCCTAGAGTGCCATAACCAAGAGTGCAGAAAGGCCCATTGTCATGAACCATTTTCCATTATATTCTATCTCAAAATGGTGTTTTCAGGTTTTACCCCTAGATACATTTGTGCCAGATCCACCTCTACTTGTTCATATCTAGACAGGTATGTGTTTTCTTGAGAAACCAGTTACTCTATACTCACCAAAATTTAGGGATGTTTTTATTATACATAGTCTTATCCCTAAGTCATTCACTAGGTTTTTCTAATCCTAATCCCAAAAATAACTAAACCTATCCTCAGATACCAACTATAATAACCCTTCTCTTTATTATATACTTAAACATGATTTATTACATAAACTTTTACTTAATACAACTCTAAGGATCGATAGGTATAGTGTCTTGGGATATTAGAAAAATCATATAACTACTTTAAACATAAAATACAACATCTTTATTAAAAACTTATTTTACAAGACCACAACATTCATTCGTACTTAACATTGCATGGGATAACCTGAGGACATATATAAGAAAAGGGTGAGCTATGAATCCCAGTAAGGGAGTAAACAAGGAATAACATGAAGAATATAATACATATTATTCAATAGTAATATCAATGGATCATAAGAGAAACATGAACATAAAGTCATGATATAGCATGGTTATCATAACACGGAAATGTGGCAACATCATTTAATATGATATTAGTATGAGCCAAGGCTCATTGCACATGAAGCATGAGTAAACCCTCATTGCACTTGAATTTGAATGATCAAACCCTCATTTAACTATAATTTTCATGAGTAAACCCTCATTTCACATGGTGTATCATGATACTATTCTTTAGCCAATTCATTGCAGTGCTATCAGGGTGCACACTTTATAAACATTTCATTTCAGGCATAAGTGTGTCACATGGATCATATAACATGGAATAATTCAACATCATAAGTTATTACATGATTAAGGAATGTGGAATACATAAATTTAAGTACCATCCAATATTTATATTTTTATAAAGTCGAATACCCTTGATAGATACAAGGTTATGGTATTCACTACACAATGATTTTGGATTGGAAAATCACAGTGCAATTTCAGCAGTATAATGGTGTGACATAAAAATTAATAAAACTAGTTGATGAGAGAGAAAGCATTATATCATCATATGTAAATGAAATGGAAAGTAAGGGGTCGTATTGATACATGTCCCAATATATGAAATTTGTAAATAGAGGTTGTAACATAATAAAGAAACATGAAGAAAGAGGAGAAAGGGAATAATTCTTATGAAATTTCATCATGGTAATGGGTGTACATGGGAGGTATTAATGAGAGAGAAAGAGGTATATAATCATTCAAACATAAGTAGGTCAGTATGTGGAAGGTGTGAAATAATACCCCAACATTTTTAATTGAAAATAAAAGGGAATAAAAACATAAATAAACTTGGTCAAAAATGAGAAAGGAAGAAATACCTTACTTAGAAGTGTGATCCAAAAGGCTTGGGAGAGGCTTTAGAGAGGCTTCTTAGGATCTTGGGCTGCCTTGGGGGGATTCTAGAGAGAGAATATAAGATGTTGGTTGAGCTCCAAATGGTTTGAGTGAAGAGGAATGGGAGGTTGAGTGAGTTTATATAGAAAGGGATGGGTAATTATTTATTATTTTGATTTTTGATACCACACATTCAACTAATAAAAACCAAAAACCATACCATGGTTTTTGAAAAAAGGGAGTGGAAAATTATTTTTTAAGCCCAATCTCAAAAATTATTAAAATATTATGCTTTATTATGTGTAGGTGAGTCACACTCTCAAGGAAAACATTTTAAAATGTTAAACTATTTTATAAGTATTGGAGGGTCTACTAAGGCATTGTAAAAATAATCAAACAAATCTAAAATCAAATTATTTTACAGGTAAAACATATATTGGCTGAATATTGCTTTTATATTATTTTATTAAATCACTATTGGTTTATTATGATGTCATAAAATACATTTTATATTCAAACGGTATTTAATTTTTACCAAAAACTTTGACTGTCTCATGAAATTTATGAAAAATTCACTTTTAGATAATTTTGACATCCTGAATCGAAAAATATTCATTTTATCTAAATAATTTTCTAACTATTTAAATTTTCACTTTTAAAATAAAAACTAAAATTTGTTGAAAATTAATGGGTTTTGACAGAAACAGTTTTCAAACCTTAATAAAAATTATAATTGTATAAAAATTATATGATCATTTAAATTTAATAAAAAGTAATTTAGTAATAATATTTTATTAAAATATTATTTAATTCAAAAATCCATTAATTCATCAAAATATATTTCAAAATTTAAAACTAAAAAAAATTACTATTTGTGTTTAAAAAACAATTTACAAAGTAACAATAATAAAATGAATGTATATTCTTTATCCCAAAATAAGGCACATAAACATAGTACTAGGGTCTTATTACATAACCCCTTATAACACCCGCATAAGACCTAAAGGTGATGTGTGTGACGGTGATTGACTCTTGGGGTGTCTCAGATAACATCACTCTAGTGGTAATATTTATTAACTTCCACTTCTTCTGTAGGTGATTTTGTTCAAGCTTAACGTGTTGAAGCTCAGATTGGGCTTGGACAAGAGAGAAGCCCAGTGACACTACCTCCTTTCCAAGCTCTAACAAATGGGATTCGTATGGATAAATTATACTGGATGATGCCATCTCTTTGTTTTTATGAGTAAATTAGACTTGTTAAATCCCTATATTTATAGTAATCATGTGGTCACTGTTCAACGACTATATTAGCAATGGTAACAATTCTTAACGGTATTTTAAACTCCAAAAACATAAAACGAAGGGAGTGAATATGTTTTATATAACCATTTTACATAATAATACATTTAATTTGATAAAGAGTAATTTTCATTAACAAAATTTTGGGTTGTTACATTATACACCCTCTTTCCTATCAAACGAGAAGTGAAAGTATCACTAATGCATATATACGGCCTACCATATCCATATAGCGATACAATCAGTTTCTCATCACCATATTTCATGGATGGGTATTATGATAGATTTAATGTTTATAGGTGATACTTCAAAATTAATTATAATTCCTTAATGATAATATCATATCTACCTTATTAACTTACAAACTGTTGAAAAAAAATAATATCAATCGTCCATACGTGTGGGTACCAACTCTACGAAGCATTGTGATTCATTTTTCATTTCAGATTTACTTAAACGGTGATAAGGATGGATTAAATGAATATATATTATATATATTATATAATAATGATTCTGTAAAGTTGATTATTATTTTTATTTATCTTTATCCATCCATCGAAAAATAGAAGTTGCATTCATGTGCACACACAGCCTACCGTCTCCAAGAATGGTGTAATTCATTACTATAAATCTACATTTTATGAATGAATATGAAAATTTATATAATGAATACATATATATATATATATTATAATTATATCATGACTAAAATTATATATAGTATGGAAACATGATCAAAATACAAAGACCAAAACTACCAAACCATAACATACATGAAAAACAAAACAGATATCACCCAAAAAGAGATTTTAATGAAGAAGTGTTAACAAATAAGTGATAAAAGGATATAAGTAAATTACATGTGGTATTATATACATAAATATGATAATAAAATATAAATATAATAAATATATATTTAATATATAGGAGGTTCTAATTCATATGATGCAATTCAGACCTAAGGTAAGGTATTTTTAGTCTCTCTTTTATTTTTCGGAGACATAGGTCATATTCATAAATTTTTTCTTTTTTTGGTGTATATAATACCCATTAATTTCATTTATGGTAAATATTATTAATTTTAAAGATATTTATAAATTCATATTTTTTTTTTCTTTCATTGGTCTTATGATCCAAATGTTTCTAATGTGGTAAGGGGTTTTATGTTACAATCTCATTATTTATCGAGATTGTTTATGATTAAGTTATAATGATGAAATATTATGTTCAAACTCTCAATATACTCAAAACATTTATTCTCCTATAGTTATTTATTGAAAATAAATGTATTCCTTTCATTTTCCTTACTTTTGAACTCAATATACTAAATATATGCTTTTAAGTAAAATCGACTTGATTTCTTTCTTTGATCAAAAAAAAAATTCATCCAAATCTATGTTTTCTAAAAATATTTTAAATAAGTTTTTACTATCCTTCTATAATTTTTTAATGTTATTTTCATCCCCTTTTTAATTTTTAAAAAATGTTTTCAAATGAATATTTTTTCTGTTTTCCATATGTGGTACTTTTTTACTTTTTTGAAAAAAGTATGGACGTGATGTTTTTGAAATTATAAGACATGAAATCAATTTCACACCATGATGAATAATTTTTTATTTTAATATTTATTTTTAATTTTACATGGTTATTTTAAAAAATCTTTATATTTTCAAAGTTTTTTTAATTAAGCTGTGGAAAAATGGAAAGGTTGTTTCCTCAATGTTGTTTTAATGATCTTTTAATGGTATTTCTATTCATCAGAGATAAAAATTGTTGATTTAATTTATTATTTACTGGGGATATAATCCAAGGATATCATCTTTATTGTTTATCTGAATGGATTATGAATATGATGATACAATGTTTATGAAACCCTTTTCTTTTACATGGGTTATGTTGTGATGAAATGATGAAATGTTTAGGAAACTAATTTATTTTCTAGGGTTTATGATATGATGAAATTTTTATGAAACCCATTTCTTTTAATGGGTTTTGAATTTGATGAATGATTTATGATCTTGGGGCACACATTTCTATGATTTTCAATATGCAGTGGGTTAGGCTTATATCTCCCTCCAATTTAATGGGTAAGGATTGATATCTCATTAGATAAATATGAATTTAATAGGGGTTAACCTAGTTTAGTAATGGAATATATCCACTATGATAGTCTTTATAGTGCACCTTTACTACTATAATGGTTTAGGGATTGAACCCATTCCACTATGATAGCCTTGTAAATGCTCCTTTATTAATAAGGAAATGATTTTCTATAATTGTGTGTAGTCCAAAAACTTATGCCTTATGCCAGTGTTATTATCTCATAAATAATTTTATTTCATTACCTTATGATTCATGTATTATGTAACTCCAAGTATTATTCCATGAATCAAGATTAAAAATTTTGATATTAATGGAATGGTTTTCAAATTTTAAGCTCATTTTCTCATACCCTTTTACCATTTTATGCTTATATAATCATTGATATCTCATTTGTTTACCCTTAGTGATCATCATATCTCACCCTTTATTATGTTTCCTTTCCCCATGTTATGAATAAAGGTGATTTTTATGATATGATTCAGAAGGGTTATAGTTATAAAGATCTTAGTGGGAGATGATGTAGATATTTTATAAACCAGCTATTTATGTTTCTATGTTTCAGAAGGCACTAAACCTATATGATTCTGGTGTTTATTGTTCTGTTATGTAATGAATATAAATGTAAAAAATCAATGATATCAATGTACAAAATTTTTTGGTCCCTGTAATAATAACCACTAAACAATGCATACTCATAATAAATAAAGAAGAAATCAGAATACATGATGTGATTCCACACATAAGTGGATATATATGAAATGAAAATATAAAAGTGATAAATCCTCAATAGTGACCATGAAGCTCCAACAGCTTCTAAATAACTCATTAAACTAGAAATACCCAGCTCGATCATGAACCAACCCCTGCTAACTATAAAAATCATTTTTATATAGTATGGTGAACATAAAAAGTATGATAAATATTATCGTCCTCGAAACCTATCATAAAAAATGTAATATAAGCATATTAAATCCCAGTAAATAAGTAAATGAAACTATCTCATCACCTGAATAGGTATTATATTATTTTCTCATCCTCATCATGGCTCAATCAACAAATAATTCATAGTAGTAAATCATTCGATATAAAAACTTATACATATATAAAGGTACCCATCTTCCACTTCTCCATTGGACCATCTCTATCACGCCTTAATGACACACATCTTGTGCTCAATGCCTCTATAAGTCAAGTCATCCATGATGTGAGTCAGGCCTCATCCCTACCTATATCAGTCCCACCTAGAGCCCAAAATATTGTGTTGGAATCAATATACATATCCACGTCATCAGCATCATCATCTAATATATATCCAACTTTATACTCAAAATCCATTATTGCCAAAGTATGTTCATTATTCCTCAATCCATCACTACCCATGAAAACACACTCATGGGATGATAAAAACTCCACATCTGGATACAAGAATTTTCTACACCTCAATCCATTATAACACATACATAAAATTATCATAAAAACTTGAGCCATCACATCCGTGATATCAAGGAAATATATATCATAATCAATTATAGCCTATGATATTCTGACTCATCAACGTCAATATAGAGAGTGAGGAAGAGGGATAATTCATTCATCCATTCCCTCTCCATCCAAGATATTTTGGAAAACAACCCTAAAAACATTTGGGTGTTAGTTTCCCAACAATCATGGATGGGGTATCATTTAAAATCAAGATATATAGAATAATATCATGCACAACCACAATAAGAAAAATTACCTAGACTTATAATCATCTATTGTTATCACCACATAGGACACTTGGTTGCCACTGCTAAGGTATAGATATCAAATAACTATAAAAGAATCAAAATTAATTAATTTATTAACCATTCATTAAAATTATCCCATTTCTAATACTAACATTTTAATATTCTAATCCAAGTACTAATGGAACTATTAATTCATTTCTTGTATTATCAAGTATTTCATCATCATAAGTAAGAACCAAGAGCCAATCATGTTCTTTCATTAATTCATTACCATTTTGTAAACATAAGGATACTCAAGGAATCATTCTAAGCTACCACTTAAAATTTTCACTCAAAGTTCATTACATCAAACTGCATCCCATAGTAGGAAACAAATCATATAAATAACATCTGAATATTTCCCCATAAAGTAAGTTTTAAGCTAGAAGTAAGCATCCAAAATCAAGCCCTTCTCTAGACTTGGTTTGACTTCCCTAGTTTCCCACACCCTTTAGTATAAAATCACATATAGCATCTCATGAAAATATTGTCACATATGTAATCCCATACAATAACCATTATCATAACCAGAACCCATTTCCACCATCATCATTATAATTGTACTTGTTCTTCCATCACAAACATCAAGACCACTCTATCCTTAAGGATCCCCACCCATTAACCCTTATCACATCAATAATATTAGGTTATCAATCATTCAAATCAAGGAACTATATTTCAGAGCATGCATATATACAAAATTTGTTTTACACACATAATTTCAATGGAAACTATGACCATAAAATTAAGGAATTCAAGCCTCCTGTGATCAATAATAGGGTCACTCATCCCTAATCAATTCATCTTTGACAAAAAACCATTTTAATTCCATGTTGAATTAACCATGTTATTATGCATAGGTTTTTAGTGTTAAGAAACCTATATTTGTATCTATAAGTAGCTATAATCAACATAACATACTTTAAGAACTAATTATGTGTTTAAGAAATTCCAATGATTAGTAATTATTTTTCCCATGAAACTTTAATTAAATTAATTAATAACATTCATTTTTATGTTGTTTATTTGTTTCGAGTATTAAACCATGCTAAAAGGCAACAAAAAAATAAAGACAAGTAATAGAAAACCATCTATTAAAGTCAAGAGGTAATAATAAACACATATGATCACAATGTCCCAACCACTAATTTAATTCCAACAAAATAAAAGATAAATTATCGATAACATGTGATAAACACCATTTAAATTTTTAAATATCTAGAATTTTAAAATAGTTCTTATTATAATTTATTAATAAATTTAACACCACAACATGATATTATTTTATTTAAACAAAAAATAATCATAAAATGGCATGTGATTATCTATTTATATATTCTGAAAAATTTCTAGAATAATCATAATTATTCAAAAACATTCAATTATGTGTTTTCACTTTCTTCTCGTAATATTAACAACAATCAAATACCATTATCCACTAAATTTGATAAATCATTAAATTCCATTGTTGAAATTATCATCTACAATATTAAATATATATTTCAATAAGAAATTTCCATATTCTATGATAATCATAATTATTTACATTATATAATATTAATTTTAAATAAAATATAGAAATTATAACAATATTATATTAACCATATTTTTTATGAAAAAAATTATTTCAATTATTGAAATGTGACTAATACTTTAATAATATTGATAGGACATCAATATCTTCTTCATATTCTATTTTAATTCCCATAAAGATAAAACAGTAATAAACTATATCATATATTAATTATTCCCAATAAATTCTTTTATTCCAAATTATGAAATAACAATAATATTCACTAATTGTGATGAAATTTTACACTTATATTTTATTTCTAGGATGAAGAATAAAATTCTACTACTACATTTGATAATTCATCTTCTATCTAAATTTTTTTAATTTCTAGATCATCAAATATTAAGCAGATAATACTATATCAAGAGATCATTCTTAGAAACAAAGAATATAAATAACATGTTTTAATGATAATTCTTTTTTATCCCATTAATTATTTACAGATTATTAGAAAATCATTTTTCATATTTGAGGCATGTAAATGAGTTTCTTAGATTTATCAAGATATGCATTCATCGTGCAATATAACCAGATTATTATCTTCTAAAGGTTAATCACACCCATTTCAAAAAATTAAAATTAATCATGATTTTATCACACTTATACTTTAAAAATAGTAGAAATAAAATATCCCATTCCTAGAGAATAAGTAATCACACTTAAGATCCTAAAAACGAAGTTGATAGAGAAGGTTATGTGTATAGACTAGAATTTTTTAAAGAAACCTCAAATGAATTTTGGAAGACTCAAAAAAATCAAACAATTAGGTTTGGATTCACCAGAGATCAAGATGAAGAAGGAAATGTTAAATGGGGAGGAAGGATACCTTATTTTATAAAAATAGAGAGCTATCAGATTATTTGACAAAATCCACTAAAAACTAATAACAACCCATATTGAATTTTTAATTTCTACTTAATTCCTCCCATGAATAATTTTATGAATTTTAAATTTAAGGAATGTAAAAGATTGTGTTTATAATGATATCATATTAAAAAAAATCTTATTTCCACATTTAATTTCTTAATTAATAATGAAATTACATTACAGGTCTAACTTGGAAAGAAATATTTAATTTTAAGTAAAATTAGATACCCCAACAAAACCCAAACATGTTGTGAAAGGATAATAGGGTTTTAACCTTACACATTTTTCCACCCTTATATGGAATCTAGAATTCTCAACTTTACTTTACATGACTAAGGGACTATCCTTATGTGATATAAAGGAAATTGACTACACTATTACATGAGATTCGGGTTCCCCTTACACGGGTAAGGAAAAGACTGAGATGTCATTAAGTAGCTTTAAGAAGTTAAAAAACACCCTTACATGAGATACAACATACCTTTTCAGAGAAAATAAATAGCGGTTGACCCTTATTCAAGGTATGAAAACTAGGTATTACCCAGACATATCCTTTATAAAAATCTATATATATTTACATAATTGGGGGAAAACTTAATTAACATTATATACCAAGAATAAACTCTAGATGAACTTTATATAACTCGTAAAATGAGTTGTACACTTACAAAAGCTATTAAAAATACCTCTTAAATCTACTCACCTGTTTAAAAATAAGAGTTTCCCTTACACTAAAGTAAGGACATGCATAATGGTAAAAATAAACTTAAAAATATTAACTTTCACTTATATAAACTTATAAATAACTAAGATAATACTTTATAATCATTCCCAACATCCCAAAATCTCTTTTAAAATATTATATTCAATTTAAAAACTTCTCAATTAATTTCTAAATATTATTTTAAAACCTTGAAATTACTTCTACATATTGAAAAACCATTTTATAATAACCTCTTAAAATATGAAATATGTTTTTGAACTACCAACACTGAATAATGACAAATGATTGGAAATATTATAGAACTTTACATTTATCATTTCATCATGTTTTCAACATATATTTATATATTGATTTATATATTTCACAATGTTTAATGATGATTGAACTCCTAATGCATGACATTCAATTATTCATAACCCATGTTTTTCATAGATTATTATAGGTTATAATGTAATGTTAAGGCTAGCATGAGTATGATTATTGTATTAGGATATGAAATATTCTAATGTGGAAGAAAAAATATTTTACACCTTGGATAACCCATGAAGTATATCAAATGGATTTTCATACACTATCTCAAGGGTAGATATTATTATCTTTAAGAATCTATAGTTACATGTGGTAGAATATGATTAATGTGTTATTATTTTTATTTCATAAGTTGGAATAAAAGGATTTATAAGAAAGAAATTATGTGTACAGTAAAATATTATTATTTTATTATTACTATTTCATGAAATAAAATAGATTTTTTTGTTTACAAATTATGGTTAACATATTATTATTATTATTTTAATAATTGAATTAGAAATAATATCGTGTTATTTGGATAATTATGATTATCTTAGATCCTGTAAATCAAATATTGAAATATATATATATATATATATTTAATATTGTTGATAATAATTTAAATAATGGAATTTTTTGATTTATCACATATATAAGAAAATAGTATTTGATAATTTTTAATATCATTGGATGAAATGGAAAATAAATAATTTTATATTATAGAATAATGATAATTACTCTGGAACTTAACCAAGAGAGAATAGATAATCACATTCCATAATATAAATATTACTTGATAATAAAAAATATTAGCATGTTGTAGTATTAAAACTTATTGATGCATTGTGATGAGAATTATTACATAATTTCATTTTTAAAAAATAGATATGAGGGATATCATATGTTAATGATGATCAATATTTATTTTTGGAAATTAAATTATTTATCGTGTCTTTAGGATCAAATGGTTTTTATATTGCATCGTTATATTTACTAGATAGTGTGTCATCTACTTGACTATTTTTATTGTTGTTGTTTTTATCATGTTTAATTGATTGAAATGGATAAATAACATAAAGTCAGATGATATTATTAATTAAATTAAATATCAATGATAAGAATAATCACTAATCATCTTGGAATTATTTAATCATGGAATTAATGCTTGAACCATATTATGTTGATTATACCTATTATTATCTAGAGAATTGGGTTTCCTTGATCAGAAAACATATGCCTATAAAACTTTTAATTTGGGATGTAATTAAAATGGTTTTTTATTAAAATAAAATGTTTGGGGTTGAATAATCCCATTCTCGACTGACAAAGGATTGAAAACATTGATTTTATGGCTTATGTTATTTTCAAATTATTTGTGGAAAAATTAATTTAATATGTATTAATTCACTAGAATTTACATCCTTGATGTGAATGATTAATAACCTAATATGTTTGGTTTGATGACAAGAAATGGGAGGGAGTGCCTGTGGCTATGGTAATATAGATGATCACGGTGGCATGGCTTCAAGTTATGATGTTGATGGTGTCACAAGGAGATATATGTGAATATATGGGCACAAGATAATGGATGTGATATTATGTGTAGTTATGTGTGACACTTGGGTGACTAGGATGAGTTTAGAGTGGGTCTTTCTCATTGATTTTTAATTCAATATAGATGGTTACTTGATAGAAAATGGTAAATTTTTATTTATATGTGTAGTTCCAACTATAGAACATGATTTGATGTTATTCACTATGAGTTTATATTTTAAATTGTAGCATAGGTTGAGTCTTAGAGTACCTATATGTTTATTAAATGATAATGAATAAATGAAAAAATAGTGTGGGTTCTTGATGCTTAGTTATGATGATGAGAAAATTGGGAATAAAATTAATGAATTGATATTGTCTTTGGTACTTGGAATAGATGATTAAAATATTCATCTTATAAAGGAAAATTGAATTATATTAGTTAATTTATAATTAATTAATTAATTTTAAACTCAATGCTTGTATTCTTAATTGATATCTAGAACTTAGTGGTGGTAGCTAATTGTCATATGTGATGATATAGGAAGACAAGTCTAATGATAGGTAGTTTTCCTTAGTGTGGTTGCGAGATATACTTATTTAATATGTTTTTTATTTCTTACCCTACCCACCCATGTCATAAGTTCAACCAACAACTAGAGGTTCTAGGGGTGTTTTCCCTAATATTCAAGTTGGCAAGGATATGGCTGGTTGAGTACTGCGATCTCCCACTCTCTCTTCAGATATATTATTATGTGTGGGTATGCATGATGTTGGTTTCAAATAAATGCGTGTCTCAAGATATGATGGATTTAGGTTATTGTGTGTGTGTGTATTTTGGATGTTGTATCTAAAGGATTATCATAGGTATGTTATTTATGGGCCATGATGGCTTGAGGTATAGTAAATAATATATAGGTTGTGGATGATTATAAAAATAAACATTGTGAATATATAGAGGATGTGGATGTGATTATGTGTTATAAGGGGTTCAAGGTAGGATATAGTATCCCAATTGTCTTTAGTCGGTATTAATTATAGAAGGGATGATGTCTTAGGATGTGCAATGTTGGGGCATGAGAACAGAAAACCAGTGGGAAAGTTGTTGTAGGGTTCCCATAAATATATATATATATATATATTTATATTTATATTATAAATATTGTGGTTTTACATTTTTGTATTATTTTTTGATTGATCCAAGCTAAGGATGGGAAAAGAATATTATACCCATTTAAGTGAGGCTTTACTTTCACTTATTTACTCATTGGGATTTAGTATGATTCTATCACATTTTTTCATATAATATTTTAGGGAGGATCCTATTAAGTATACATGTTATACTCACCCTACATATATTTAAACTATTTTTAGATCAATAGGGGGTTCTTGGTGACTGAGTGAGACATTACTAGTTCAATGAGTTTTTCTGGAGATGCTTGAGGTTCACAGTCATTGTTGAGGATTTATCTCTTTTTAATTTTCATTTTAGTTGTATCCATTAATGTATAAAAGAATATCATGTATTAGGATTTATTATATATTTATTTTTAGTAGGATGTTTTTTTGTGTTAGTTCTCATATTATCTCTTATTTGTCAAATCTTTATGATGGAAATACCTCCCATGTGTGTGATTAAATACCCTCGATGATAGTCACCAAACCATGGCCTATTAGAGGTGTTCATAAATCATCCTTATCTATATTTCTCCATTTCTATCCTAGGATTGGTACCTTCAAAAATATGGGGTTATGAAATTATGTAGATTGAATAACTCAAAAAAATCTCCCATGATCTTTCCATTTATGGTTGAGTGAACTCCTTGATCTTCTTATTGTATTATAATAGACACAAAAAAATTCATATCTTCTCACCTCATATCATGGATCAAGCCTCCTATATATCCCCAAGATTTTATGAATTTAAAGCTTTTTTAAGGTGCTCATTAAATCCATCCATTTATTCATATTTTTCATTTTTTATTCTCCATAAAATAACCTCTCTTTAATTTTCCATCAGAATTTCAATTTTTGTATTTATTATAGTTTTGAAGTAATACACTATTCAATAATCCTACATTTCATATGACTTTAAATTAATATGGATATGTTTTGAATTTTATATAACCTCAAAAATAATATTATCTTCCCTAAATTCATGTGACCTACTGTGAAGTCATAAAAACTATTCAAGGTTCGAGACGAGGTAAAGTCATATGAAACACCTATAAAGTATGATGTTGGATGAAGTTGTAGGGAACAGTTATATAATCCAATTTTATATGCATGGTCCTTTCCATCAAATTCATATGTGAGATTCTAACATACCTTACTAAAGTCTTTTGATTTTTAGAAAATTCATACACCGAAGTCTTTTGATCTACCTAAAAGTAAAATGGGGAAGTCAAACAATATGACTTAAACTCATATGATTCAACCAAAGTAATATGATTTTATAAATCTCCAAAAATCAAAACCTCTTATAAATGAATTATAAACTTCCTCAATCCAACTCTATTCCTTCTCAAGCTTCTGAATACTTCATCCAAATTATTTTTTACCATAATGTTAGTAACCTCAATTCTTCTAGGATGGTTTTTTTAGTACTTCAACTCCTCATACTTTCATTTTTCCATATTGAAACTTCTTTAATAATATATTTTACAATCTATTAATAATATACAATGGTTATTGAAACTTATTTTAGATGTTTCTCTTATCTCTATTAGTAATTGTTATATTTCCCTAAAGATCATCACACGTGATCATCACATATTAATTGTTATTTTGTATTGAATTTTTCCAAGTGATGTCCTCAAGTTTAAGCCTAAAATATCTTTCCATTAATCTTTAAGAACCTCCATATAATTTCCAAAACTCATCAACACATATTTATATCTTCTAAAATGCCATGATTCCTAATTAAAAACAAATTAAATTCCAATCAAAGTTGGAACAATAGTCTCCCACCTTAAATTTTTTATCAATATACCTTCCAATATTCTAAATAAAACATTTTCTTACCTCTATTTGTATTCTACCTCTTATTGATAATGTATACAAATAGAATATATGGAAATACTCGATATTTCTTCTCAATATTAAAAAAAATTCTTCTCTCTATTAAAATATGAATATCATCTTTTATCCACTTTTTGGGTGAAGGATGATACCACATATAGCCTTAACCAAAATCCTTTATCTAATCCAATCTAAGTCAATACCTGAAAATTTAGTATAGAAAAAAAAGACAGATTTAACCCAGACATCGGGGTTGTCTATAAAATATTTATTATGTGACATCCGCATAGATCTTGTTTTAGATTCTACTAAAAAAACAATTATCATGAAAAATATGTTTCATACACATATCACAAAAAAATCAAGAAAATTTTCAAGTTAAAGGTTTATAAACTTTCCCTTTTGTAAAAATATTTTATACAATAAAAAATAAGGGTTGAATGTGTGATATCCATATCATTTTCTTTAGTTTTTTAGGGCTATCTAGATTTCCTAGATTAATTTCATAATATATTATTCTCTTCTTTTATCCCACTCAATGGATTCACTCAAAACCTTCTCTCTATAGCAGTTAAAAACACCATGAAGAACACATTCCTTATTGTCAAGTATGTGTAGAACATAACATTCTCCATAAATTCCCCACATGTTATCACAAATGCACAATAATTTTAGGGAATAAGGAGGGAATTGTTTGTTACTTAAATGTAACACTGATATTGAGATTTTCCACTCTACCTAGTCTAACCTTTCCTTCTAAACATAACATGTGAAGTGATCTTCTTCATGTCAGTAAGATTCACTGGTTGAATAATTTCCTTCCATATATGAATTTTTCCTATGGATATATCTTATCTTATTTAATAAGACAGAAAAAACTCATTTTCTTATGCTTTTATATATAATTTCATCAATTCTCTTGGTCTAGAATGATAGTCATACAATTAATCATACCATGACCAGTCAGTACACATATCTCATATAAACTTTCTTAAACCTTAAAATATGTATTAAGGATAGATTTTCATCACAATAATGCTTCTCAATTGAAATAAAATATTTTCTTATCGATTTTAAATCTATGAATTCTCTATTTTTTGACCATTTTCAATTTGACTGGCCAAACCATCATGCATTTGTTCCTGAAATTCTAAGTTTCTTTAGGCATCCCATATGACTACTTGGTAAACTTAATAGTACATGACTTCCCTTTCACATAATAGGAAACCTATCCAGGTAGTCTAGTTATTTGTAACTTAGAATCATGACCTTACTCTCCATATCTACAACAAGATTCTTCACAATATCCAATTAAAATTGGGTGGATATATTTGATGCATTCTTGGTCATGACGTTACTTCCATAAGATCCTTTCATTATTGGATCACCAAATCTCCCCCTTGGTTCATTAATTTTCCCTAGTGTGGAAATGTAATGCCAAAAAATAGGATTTGTGTCTATACCATCCATAACACCAAAAAAACATTAAAATATTAGTCTACTATAAACCCATCAATACTTTTATTTGAATTTTCTTCCTTTGGATTTAACCTTATTTTTCATAAGGGTGGTGGTAATAATAGCACATTTTTTCTCCCTTTTATGTATAATAATTCCTTTTATATATATTTTTTTTATAAACATGTTTATAATTATTTTATTCACCAGAATAGTTGAAAATTTTAGATGTACATTAAGATATAATATGTGAGGATTTCACCTGCCTCTTGAACACACATACTTAATGACTTTGTAACATTAAAATTTAACTTAAACTTAATTTTTGATGTATTATATGACTTTGTTTAACTCATTTTGAACAACATGACATATTTATTAGGTCTCATCCTATTATTCTTCTCTTAAAACCAACTAATCCTCAAGATCACTCAAAATATTCACCTGTTTAGCCTCTTTGAGATTATACTTCATGATCTTAACTATATAATTATATTCCATATTGATCAATTCATACTTTTATTTTTCAAATTAATTCTTTTTTTATCATATTTATCATTAATTTCTTGAGTTTCTAAATATCCTCGAGGTTGGATTATAATTTTTATTTCAAGTTGTACTCATGTTTTGTCATTTCTTGTCCATAATCATTATAGCTTGATGAATCAAAACATTTCTCAACATAATAAAATAATATGATTTCATCATAATATTGGATACATGAATAGTTAGATTACTTGTAATGTCCCCTGATTTGGAACTCTCTCGCATGGATGAAATGGTTTGGTCATGAGATGTTGAGGATGCCTCCCCATATGCTAGAGGCTTCCGACTAGCCGTGGGGGTGTGATAATCATAGTAAAGAGACTATACCCCATCATTACATAGTTACAACAAAGTAGAGTAATACAATAATAAATGATAAAGTATAAGAGTTCGGAAATTATGGAAACAATAATATATAGTGGAAAGCCAATCAATAAAATCTAACTAAATAATTAAATAAATAATAAAGGAATGGAATAATGATGTTCTTGAATGTTACTAAATAAAATGCTAGATGTAATACAAGTAAATTAATAGTAGACTCAAATAATGAATCAAAAGCCTCTGGTCCCAAACCCCAAGTAAGTTCTATCTCCAAAATCTAGCCCATCCAGAAAAGATAATCAAAAGTAAGGTCCTTTTCCCTTGTTCAATCCTACATCCAAGTAATCTATGCATGTACCGTATGGAGGCCTGAATATGGTGTTAGTAAAGCTCAGTAGGTTGACACTATCTTTTATAAACAAACCATTCTAATATAAATTGAATACAATAATATAATAAATAGGTGTATTAATTAATTTAGAAATTAAATTAATACTACATCAACCATCTTCGGCGCCATACCGGAATATCTATGAGCATATCTCACAAACATGCCAACCATATACCTATAACCATGGTGACATAACCTACCTCAATGCCATACCGGAATTCCTCTGAGAATTTATTATAGAAATTAAAACCATATCCTTATAACCAAGGTATAACATAAGAATCTGGTTCAAACCTTCTATATAATAATTTCAATATTTAATCTCAGTTAGGCCTGCTATATAAAAATTTTAGTTTGTGTCACTTGGCCTAGCTTACTATATAAGCATTTCAGCATGTCATGTAGAGACCCGAAGCTTGACGTACATGGACATTACATTACTTTTGCGGAATACTTAGTGCATAACAAAAACACACACACAAGGACCGTAATAGTTTAGTGTCTTTGGAAACTCGGAATGTAATCTTCTAATCATGGTGAAAGATCTTCAACATCTCCCATAAAGATCTTCCTTTTTTTCTTACCTAAAACCTTTATTTATATCCTGGGGAAAAGAAAACATAAAAGGGTGAGCTCAAATGCTTATTAAGGGTAAACAAAAGAAATATCAATCACATCATATTCATAAGAACATAACATTTTGGAAATCTTAACCTGCAAAAGAGAGAGCATAATTTCATAACATGGGATAAATCATAGTAGTGAAATGAAATCCCAATAATCATAACTTAAAACATGAAACTTTGTGGCATACACACATAATCAGAGAGAATCATATCTTATTAGTCAAGACTCATTGCCAAGACTATCTTAGTGGACAAAGTCCATTTCTGAATCGAGTCACCCTCGTTTCAGTCCTGTTTCACTGAACCGGTATAACCTACCATTCCAGCCATGTCTATCTCATGAGATATAAAATCTTTACCCAATGCATTGGAGGGAGATATAGGTCCCACCCATCTCATAATGATACCATTCTTATGTGTGCCACAAAATCATAAATCATACATCATTGCATAACCCATGTAATACAAATGGTAATCTTAAACATCATGACATCATAAAACAATTCATATAAGATAAAGGAATTCATAAAAATAATTCCATCACAACATAATCAAATCAATGTAATAATAGGGATAAAAATAGAACCCTTTATTATCTTAGATGGAAAATAATTTTTATAAAACACTTGAACTCCATTCTTGAGGAAAATATCCTTTCTTCTTCAAAAACATTTTTCCTCTCCTAACATGTCATACAACTTTAAACTAAAATAATTTGATTAAAAATAAACTTGAAAACTTGTAAAGGAAGCTTCTTGGAAATAATGTTTTAAAAATACATTCATGCCGTATAAGTTAAAAAAACATTCTTCTCGTACTTTTGTCGGAAAAGTCAAAAAAGTACCTCGTACGAAAAACGACAAAAGATTCCTTTCATATCTTTTACTAAAAACTCACCGAAGGGTAAAATAGGATTTAAAAAATTTTAGGTGGATGGAAATAATATTACATATTGATGAAACATTGATGTAGATGATAAAATACACCCCAGTAAATTTCAAAGAATAAACAATCTCGGATAAAAATGAGATTGTGATATTTTCCCTTACCTTATGTCCGATATGCTTTGTACGTATCCGAAACTCCTGTATAATGATTTAAATAATGTCATTAACTTATTACAGAATCATATTCATTGTTATGATATCATATATGGTTCACTTATGACTTTATATTACCCGTTCTTTTGTAAATTCCATGTTAAAGAAGCGTTTTGGGTAAAATCGTTTCATTTATCGTAGGTGTTTGGACTTGTTGTTCTTGACATTATTATTACTTATATCATGATTTAATTACTTCCAGAATATAAAATATGATTTATATATCATATATATTCATTATATATATATATATATAATAGATAGATAAATGAAATGAAACACACCGTTCATGGAGACGGTAGTCCGTACGTACGAATGAACGTTGTTTTCCTTTCCTTATTGTCTTGAATGGAAGTAAGTAGATGACATATATATATACATAAATCCAGTAGATTTACCATGTCATATATTTCATTATTATTCATTATATATACTTTATAATCATTCTAGAATGGTTAACATGGATAATGAATCTCATCGCGTCGTGGAGACGGTAGTCCGTACGTACGCACGAGCGATGATATCGTTCCCATGGTCGTGGAATTGTGTTGAAGTGTATGTATACTATTTCAGTATCAATATCACTATATAATAATAATATATAGTTACTCATTACACCATTATACCCATCCAATTAAGGTGGTTGTGGAAAATAGATTACACCACGGCGTGGAGACGGTATTCCGTACGTACGCACGCGCGGTGATTTCCTTTTTCCGTAGGATGGATAGAAGGTTAATTAGAGTTGTTTCATATTTATAATAACATATCATTATATAAGAAATACTGATGTTATTACTTTATCATAAAACAACTAAATAAGAAGAAGTTGAAGAAAAAAGAAATTGAAAAATATCGGTAATGGATATTACCTCTTTTTGACGCGCCTTCACTTAACCTCCACTTAAAGAACTAAGGATGGTATTTGAAGAATACAGGGACCTCTAGGATGATACTAGGGAAGTGTAGAAGAGATTTTGGCAGGGTTTGGCCGAGCTTGAATTCTCAAATTGGTGTGAGGAGGAGAGGGAGGAGGTGCCCTTTTATAAGGGAGGAGAGGGGCACCTTAGGAAAATCTCAAAATATTATTTTATATTAAGGTCAAATTCGGTTTATAATGGTTCCAAAGGGTCTTATTTCGAAGATAAAGTGGGTATGGGTCACAATACTCTCATCCAATAGGATTTAGACAAGTTTAGGTTATTATTTTAACCTTATCAATTAGATTTAACTCTAAGTTAAATAATTTAACTTTTACCGTATCTTTTTGTTTTCTTACACTATATGGTTAATAAACTTACTATATCAAGACAAACGAACCCCAAGTTGTTTATAATTAATATATATAATTATATCTAAGTCATTTGGCCGAACCTTATATTTTTATGAATAAAATAACAATTAATAATATAATATTTGTTTTAAAAACTAATTTATGTAAATTTTTACACTATTTGGTACATGATTTTTATGAAATTCATAACAGAATGATAGGTTCAAACCAAGTTACTTAAATAAAAAATAACATGTCATATTAACCTATAAAATTAGTTTAAGTCATAAAAA
Organism: Viscum album; assembly: GCA_963277665.1. Classification (NCBI taxonomy): domain Eukaryota; kingdom Viridiplantae; phylum Streptophyta; class Magnoliopsida; order Santalales; family Viscaceae; genus Viscum; species Viscum album. The sequence continues at coordinate 818,620,207 of OY728134.1, forward strand.
GTCTCAAATTACATTTATTTGGGCATTTATAACATCAATTATGTCAATATTTCATTAATAAGACAATTACTGCATCATCTTTGTGTCATAATAAATGATACTTATTTAATCCCTAAAAATTATAAATAAATTCCTATGAAATAGATAATTGTATTAGATCTTTGGATAATATTCATGTTTGAAGTTTCATGAAGTTTATCACTAGATTAAAATTATTATACTTATAAGATTTAAGAAAGTGACATGTTGTCACATTCTTTGGTTTTAATAATAATTAAATTATTTTCATTGAAAAAATTTAATTAAATGAATCTAACCCGACACTTAGGTGATATGGGTCGACTCTTAGTCATCCAATAGGATTTTGAAATTTGTTAGGGTATTTTTAAAATATTATATTTACCCTTAATTACCCGATTAACTTTAACTATGGTAAATAAAATTTACCGTAGTTACTATTCATAATATCCAAAAATAAAAAGTAGATTATTAACATAATTTGGACCCACTGATTCCAAATATGTAATCCATTTTTCCAAATTCAATACACAAAAGATGTAGAAATTAAATTAAAATTAATCCCATTGTCGAAAGAAAATGGGGTTTTCTTTAAAACATTGCAAAAGATTGAATTGATTTAACCTACGAATTCAAGGTAAAATCAATGCTAATGACATACATTATATTAAATGGTAAAAATATATTCTATTTATACTTTAAAACCATTCAATATTATAATTTAACCACATAAGATATTACGATGAAAAAAGTTGTTTTTAATTAAAATATAGCATGTTTTTACTATTCATTAAAATATGAAAGTTATCGGAAAAATATCAAAACTTTATCTAATGTAAATTTTTATATCCTGATTCAAAATAAAATTTTTATTTTGTAAAATTGAACTTATAAAAATGTCAAAAACTATATTTAAAGTGGGTGCGCCATCAAAAGGCGGCAAAACTGCATTTTTTAAAAAATACTTATTTTACCCGAAAAATTTATTTCGTTCTTATACCATGTTCTAGAAATGTGTAAGATGAATAATAATGTTATAAAATTCAAAATTTAGTTAACACTATTCGTAATGGCTAGTTCATAACAATATTATAATAATATATCGTTGTTTAGTAAAACCCGGTATTGCGTACAACACACGCTATCGAGGAAGGTCGTGATTGCGTGTAATGCAAGCCAAGTCAGGGTTGCGTGCTGTGCAAGAATCCTTCGTTGTTCTGTATAACAGAATCCAACCATATTTCATTTATACATTTAATATATATATATATATACTCAATGTTGCATAGAATAACTATTATCAAAATTGTGTGTAACACGATCCAAGAATAGTGTTGCGTATACTGCAAGCTAATACGGTGTTGCATATAGCGCAAGGTAATCTTGGTGTAGAATACAACACAAGACATTAATGAAATTAAAAGAATATTTTTCATAAAATCTTGGGGTGTTAGATTCTACCCCCCTTAAAATGAATTTCTCCCTCGAAATTCATCGGGGTTATAAATGGTTTACTATTCGAAAGTTTCTTTAATAGAAACCGACATCGTAAAAAGGAATACCAAAACCAATCTTTAAAAACAAAAGTATGAAACGTAATTGTTACCCAAATAAACTAATCACTGGGTTTCCACATAGGTGAAAATATGGATATTGAAGAGAAATCTAACCATCATGTTCTGATGGAGAGTAGTAGAGAACACGGCTATGGAAAATCCAGCAATCACAAAGCCATAAATTTGTGACGATATAAGGTACCATCTGATTCATCGGATATAAGGGCAATAGGACAACAATTTTGGTTTTCAAGATCATTTCCCTAAAGTTGAAGAATTTTAATTAGAATAAATACTTACTTTATTTTGGTACAATGTCACTGTTGTTCGTGCCTTGAACAATTTCCACTTCATCTATTAAATAAATGAAGTTGATTTTGTTATTCGTGAAGTGTTAGCAGATCATGTGATAGAATGATGGGTCATTCCATCTGTCTCAAACAAAAGGTTAGCAAAAATTATATACATAAGTTGATCTATAGTGAGATTAATCATATATGGTTCCTAAAATGGACTTATACTTCATATATCATACTGCTTAATATAATAAAACTAGTTTCTACTAAACAGGGACTTCCTGTAGGCCAGTGGTAGGCGATAAAGGCCAGTCGCACATCGGTTGTGGGTTCGATTCCCACAGCCTTGTCCGACGCGATGGGATGTCGCCCGTCCTGCAGGTTTTCCTTTTTCTAAAACTACATTACTATACCATCCCATCAATAATATCGAAAAAAGTTCTATCCTAAAACAATACTAACTTATGTCCAACATAATCCATTCCAATCTTTAGGCTTATCCAAAATACTTCGGTCCAAGCTCATAGTATAGAGAAAATGATCACGTGAATCCAATCATTTATCCCTCATATATCTTGTTCGTCACATTCCAGTCATGTGAATACCATAATCATGTAATCTCTTGAAAAATGAATACCCATTGAATCTTAGTAAAAACATGAGTGCTGTCAAAAGTTAACGCATTCCACATACCAAAAACCCAAAATTCTATATACTCAAACCATGATATAACCATTTCCTTATATCAGTCATGAGCTCATGAATACTATCAAACATTTAATTTTCTCTTTATCCCTTCATTATGCGCATATCATCTACATTCCAAAAATATCTGAATAATATTTCATGGATATTGGTACCATTAATCATACACTTTCAAAACTCAAGGAAAGAAAACAGTGTAACAATCCTTAGATGTCTCTTTATTCCATAGTACCATTAGATTACTTATACAACATTACACATGATAAACATGTAATCATTCCACTACATTCTTATACCATTGACCGAGCTTCAAAAATTCTTTCATCTCACATATCATTTGTAGTCTCTTCATCATCATCAACATAAATATTACCCATACGACCATACTGATTCTCTTCATGAGACTTTACCTTAGGTCATTGGTTTGCATAATTCCCGTACATTCCACATTTAAAACATTTAACCATTGTTGATGTCGTAGCAATACCATTATCCTCATCCCTGGTGTTAACTGAACCTTTTCCTTTGCACTTACTAGCTTTGTGTCCTTCTTTTCCACACCCAAAGCATCTTCCAGTTCCTTTGAAACATTCTCCTTGATGCCTCTTCCCACATGATTTACAAAGGGGAAATTGAACTTTCTTTCCTCTATGATCATCATTAAAACTCCATCTTTCTCTTATTAGCCGAGTCAGGAAACTTACCAAATTTGAGTTTATTGATCATATTATGAGATTGCTGATTCGGCATAATAATGATGGTTGGAATTCCAAATCCCATTTCATTTGGTTTCTCATGAATAATATCATTACATTATCCATAATATCCTCCATTATCGTGAATCATCATGTTTCCAGCCATTTTCTAAAACCCAAAAAGAATAGTGTTAGAGGAAAAAATCATAATAAAGGGGGAGTAACTTCAATATCTAACATCTTAGGTTAAATTCTAAGATCTTTACCATAGTTCTAGGACTATATCCTATACGTATACTTATCCTTAGGGACATCCCTAGACATACCTTAGAAATATCTCTTGGGATCTCACTAACGTTCTCACATCCTAGTTTCCAAAGGTTGACTAAACCTTTCCTCTGATACCAACTGTAGATACTTGAAGCTTGACGTACATGGACATTACATTACTTTTTCAGAATACTTATTATATAACAAAAACACACACAGAAGGACCGTAATAGTTTAGTGTCTTTGGAAACTCGGAACGTAATCTTCTAATGATGGTGAAAGATCTTCAACATCTCCCATAAAGATCTTCCTTTTTTTTCATACCTAAAACCTTTCTTTATATCCTGAGGAAAAGAAAACATAAAAGGGTGAGCTCAAATTCTCAGTAAGCATAAACAAAAGAAATATCAATCACATCATATTCATAAGAACATAACATTTTGGAAATCTTAACCTGCAAAAGAGAGAGCATAATTTCATAACATGGGATAAATCATAGTAGTGAAATGAAATCCCAATAATCATAACTTAAAACATGAAACTTTTTGTCATACACACATAATCATAAATAATCATATCTTATTAGTCAAGACTCATTGCCAAGACTATCTTAGTGGACAAAGTCCATTTCTGAACCGAGTCACCCTCGTTTCAGTCCTGTTTCACTGAACCGGTATAACCTACCATTACAGCCATGTCTATCTCATGAGATATAAAATATTTACCCAATGCATTGGAGGTAGATATAGGTCCCACCCATCTCGTAATGATACCATTCTTATGTGTGCCACAAAATCATAAATCATACATCATTGCATAACCCATGTAATACAAATGGGAATCTTAAACATCATGACATCATCAAAAAATTCATATAAGATAAAGGAATCCATAAAACTAATTCCATCACAACATAATAAAATCAATGTAATAATAGGGATAAAAATAGAACCCTTTATTATCTTATATGGAAAATAATTTTGATAAAACACTTGAACTCCATTCTTGAGGAAAATATCCTTTCTTCTTCAAAAACATTTTTCCTTTCTTAACATGTCATACAATTTTAAACTAAAAGAAGTTGATTAAAAATAAACTTGAAAACATGTAAATGAAGCTTCTTGGAAATAATGTTTTAAAAATACATTCATGTCGTATAAGTTAAAAAAACATTCTTCTCGTACTTTTTTCGGAAAAGTCAAAAAAGTACCTCGTACGAAAAACGACAAAAGATTCCTTTCATTTCTTTTACTAAAAACTCACCGAAGGGTAAAATAGGATTTAAACAGTTGTAGGTGCATGGAAATAATATTACATATTGAGTAAACATGGATGTGGATGATAAAATACACCCCAGTAAATTTCAAAGAATAAACAATCTCAGATAAAAATGAGATTATAATATTTTCCCTTACCTTATGTCCGATATGCTTTGTACGTATCCGAACCTCCTGTATAATGATTTAAATAATATCATTAACTTATTAAAGAATCATATTCATTTTTATGATATCATATATGGTTCACTTATGACTTTATATTATCCGTTCTTTTGTAAATTCCATGTTAAAGAAGCGTTTTGGGTAAAATCGTTTCATTTATCGTAGGTGTTTGGACTTGTTGTTCTTGACATTATTATCACTTATATCATGATTTACTTACATCCAGAATATAAAATATGATTTATATATCATATATATTCAGTATATATATATATATAATAGATAGATAAATGAAATGAAACACACCGTTCATGGAGATGGTAGTCCGTACGTACGCATGAACGCTGTTTTCCTTTCCTTATTGTCTTGAATGGAAGTAAGTAGATGACATATATATATACATAAATCCAGTAGATTTAACATGTCATATATTTCATTATTATTCATTATATATACTTTATAATCATTCTGGAATGGTTAATATGGATAATGAATCTCATCGCGTCGTGGAGACGGTAGTCCGTACGTACGCACGAGCGATGATATCGTTCCCCTGGTCGTGGAATTGTGTTGAAGTGTATGTATACTATTTTAGTATCAATATCACTCTATAATAATCATATATAGTTACTCATTACACCATTATACCCATCAAATTAAGGTGGTGGAGGAAAATACATTACACCACGGCGTGGAGACGGTATTCCGTACGTACGCACGCGCGGTGATTTCCTTTTTCCGTAGGATGGATAGAAGGTTAATTAGAGTTGTTTCATATTTATAATAACATATAATTATATAATAAATACTGATGTTATTACTTTATCATGAAACAAATAAATAATAAGAAGTTGAAGAAGAAAGAAATTGAAAAAGATCAGCAATGGATATTACCTCTTTTTGACGCGCCTTCACTTAACCTCCACTTAAAGAACTAAGGATGGTCTTTGAAGAAGACCAGGACCTCTAGGATGATACTAGGGAAGTGGAGAAGAGATTTTGGTAGGGTTTGTCCGAGCTTGAATGCTCAAATTGGTGTGACGAGGAGAGGGAGGAGGTGCCCTTTTATAAGGGAGGAATAAAATAACAATTAATAATATAATATTTGTTTTAAAAACTAATTTATGTCAATTTTGACACTATTTGGTACATGATTTTTATGAAATTCATAACAGAATGATAAGTTCAAAAAAAGTTTTTTAAAGCAACAATAACATATCATATTAACCTAGAAAATTAGTGTAAGTCATAAAAAGTCTCAAATTGCATTTATTTGGGCATTTATAACATCAATTATGTCAATATTTCATTAATAAGACAATTACTGCATCATCTTTGTGTCATAATAAATGATAATTATTTAATCCCTAAAAATTCTAAATAAATTCCTATTATGTATATAATTTTATTAGCTTTATGGAGACTATTCATGTTCGAAGTTTCATGAAGTTTATCACTAGATTAAAATTATTATACTAATAAGATTTAAAAAGGAGACATGTTGTCACATTCTTTGGTTTTAATAATAAGTAAATTATTTTCATTGAAAAAATTTAATTAAATGAATCTAATCTGACCCTTAGGTGATATGGGTCTACTTTTAGTCATCCAATAGGATTTTTACATTTGTTAGGGTAATTTTAAAATATTATATTTACCCTTAATTACCCGATTAACTTTAACTATGGTAAATAAAATTTACCGTAGTTACTATTCATAATTTCCAAAAATAAAAAGTATCTTATTAACATAATTTGGACCCACTGATTCCAAATATGGAATCCATTTTTCCAAATTCAATACACAAAATATGTATAAATTAAATTAAAAATAATCTCGTTGTCGAAAGAAAACGGGTTTTTCTTTAAAACATTGCAAAAGATTGAATTGATTTAACCTACGAATTCAAGGTAAAATCAATGCTAATGACATACATTATATTAAATGGTAAAAATATATTCTATTTATACTTTAAAACCATTCAATATTATAATTTAACCACATAAGATATTACGATGAAAAAAGTAGTTTTTAATTAAAATATAGCGTGTTTTTACTATTCATTAAAATATGAAAGTTATCGGAAAAATATCAAAACTATATCTAATGTAAATTTTTATATCCTTATTCAAAAGAAGAATTTTATTTTTTCAAATTGAACTTATAAACATGTCAAAACTAGATTTAAAGTGGGCGTGCCATCAAAAGGCGGCAAAACTGTATTTTTTGAAAAATACTTATTTTACCCGAAAAATTTATTTCGTTCTTATACCATGTTCTAGAAATGTGTAAGATGAATAATAATGTTATAAAATTCAAAATTTAGTTAACACTATTCATAAAGGCTAGTTCATAACAATATAATAATAATATATCGTTGTTTAGTAAAACCCGGTATTGCGTACAACACACGCTATCGAGGAAGGTCGTGATTGCGTGTAATGCAAGCCAAGTCAGGGTTGCGTGCTGTGCAAGAATCCTTCGTTGTTTCGTATAACAGAATCCAACCATATTTCATTTATACATTGAACAAATATATATATATACTCAATGTTGCATAGAATAACTATTATCAAAATTGTGTGTAACACGATCCAAGAATAGTGTTGCGTATACTGCAAGCTAATACGGTGTTTCGTATAGCACAAGGTAATCTTGGTGTAGAATACAACAAAAGACATTAATGAAACTAAAAGAATATTTTTCATAAAATCTCGGGGTGTTACATTCTACCCCCCTTAAAATGAATTTCGCCCTCAAAATTCATCGGGGTTATAAATGGTTTACTATTCGAAAGTTTCTTTAATAAAAACCCAAATCGTAAAAAGGAATACCAAAACCAATCTTTAAAAACAAAAGTATGAAACGTAACGATTACCCAAATAAACTAATCACTGGGTTTCCACATAGGTGAAAATATGGATATGGAAGAGAAATCTAACCATCATGTTCTGATGGAGAGTGGTAGAGAACACGGCTATGGAAAAGCCAGCAATCACAAAGCCATAAATTTGTGACGATCTAAGGTACCATCTGATTCATCGGATATAAGGGAACTAGGAAAACATTTTTGGTTTTTAAGATCATTTCCCTAAAGTTGAAGAATTTGAATTAGAATAAATACTTACTTTATTTTGGTAAAATCCCACTGTTGTTCGTGCCTTGAACAATTTCCACTTCATCTCTTAAATAAATGAAGTTGAATTTGTTATTCGTGAAGTGTTAGCAGATCATGTGATAAAATGACGGGGCATTCCATCTGTCTCAAACAAAAGGTTAGCAAAAATTATATACGTAAGTCGATCTATAGTGAGATTAATCATATATGGTTCCTAAAATGGACTTATAATTCATATATCATACTGCTTAATATAGTAAAACTAGTTTCTACTAAACAGGGACTTCCTGTAGGCCAGTGGTAGGCGATAAACACCAGTTGCACTTCGGTTGTGGGTTCGATTCCCACAGCCTTGTCCGACGCGATGGGTTGTCGCCCATCCTGCAGGTTGTCCTTTTTCTAAAACTACATTACTATATCATCCCATCAATAATATCGAAAAAAGGTTCTATCCTTAAACAATACTAACTTATGTCCAACATAATCCATTCCAATCTTTAGGCTTATCCAAAATACTTCGGTCCAAGCTCATAGTATAGAGAAAATGATCACGTGAATGCCATCATTTATCCCTCATATATCTTGTTCGTCACATTCCAGTCATGTGAATACCATAATCATGTAATCTCTTGAAAAATGAATACCCATTGAATCTTAGTAAAAACATGAGTGCTGTCAAAAGTTAACGCATTCCACATACCAAAAACCCAAAATTCTATATACTCAAACCATGATATAACTATTTCCTTATATCAGTCATGAGCTCATGAATACTATCAAACATTTAATTTTCTCCTTATCCCTTAATTACGCGCATATCATCTACATTCCAAAAATATCTGAATAATCTTTCATGGATACTGGTACCATTAATCATACACTTTCAAAACTCAAGGAAAGAAAATAGTGTAACAATCCTTAGATGTCTCTTTATTCCATAGTACCATGAGATTACTTATACAACATTACACAAGATAAACATTTAATCATTCCACTACATTCATAAACCATTGACCAAGCATCAACAATTCTTTCATCTCACATATCATTTGTAGTCTCTTCATCATCATCAACATAAATACTACCCATACGACCATACTGATTCTCTTCATGAGACTTTACCTTAGGGCATTGGTTTTCATAATGCCCGTACATTCCACATTTAAAACATTTAACCATTGTTGATGTCGTAGCAATACCATTATCCTCATCCCTGGTGTTAACTGAACCTTTTCCTTTGCACTTACTAGCTTTATGTCCTTATTTTCCACACCCAAAGCATCTTCCAGTTCCTTTGAAACATTCTCCTTGATTCCTCTTCCCACATGATTTACATAGGGGAAATTGAACTTTCTTTCCTCTATGATCATCATGAAACTCCATCTTTCTCTTATTAGCCGAGTCAGGAAACTTACCAAATTTGAGTTTATTGATCATATTATGAGATTGCTGATTCGGCATAATAATGATGGTTGGACTTCCAAATCCCATTTCATTTGGTTTCTCATGAAGAATATCATTCCATTGTCCATAATATCCTCCATTATCGTGAATCATCTTGTTTCCAGCCATTTTCTAAAACCCAAAAAGAATAGTGTTAGAGGAAAAAATCATAATAAAGGGGGAGTAACTTCAATATCTAACATCTTAGGTTAAATTATAAGATCGTTACCATAGTTCTAGGAATATATCCTATACGTATACTTATCCTTAGGGACATCCCTAGACATACCTTAGAAATATCTCTAGGGATCTCACTAACGTTCTCACATCCTAGTTTCCAAAGGTTGACTAAACCTTTCCTCTGATACCAACTGTAGAGACCCGAATCTTGACGTACATGGACATTACATTACTTTTGTGGAATACTTAGTACATAACAAAAACACACACACAAGGACCGTAATATTTTAGTGTCCTTGGAAACTCGGAACGTAATCTTCTAATCATGGTGAAAGATCTTCAACATCTCCCATAAAGATCTTCCTTTTTTTTCTTACCTAAAACCTTTCTTTATATCCTGGGGAAAAGAAAACATAAAAGGGTGAGCTCAAATGCTCAGTAAGGGTAAATAAAAGAAATATCAATCACATCATATTCATAAGAACATAACATTTTGGAAATCTTAACCTGCAAAAGAGAGAGCATAATTTCATAACATGGGATAAATCATAGTAGTGAAATGAAATCCCAATAATCATAACTTAAAACATGAAACTTTGTGGAATACACACATAATCATAGAGAATCATATCTTATTAGTCAAGACTCATTTCCAAGACTATTTTAGTGGACAAAGTCCATTTCTGAACCGAGTCACCCTCGTTTCAGTCCTGTTTCACTGAACCGGTATAACCTACCATTCCAGACATGTCTATCTCATGAGATATAAAATCTTTACCCAATGCATTGGAGGGAGATATAGGTCCCACCCATATCATAATGATACCATTCTTATGTGTGCCACAAAATCATAAATCATACATCATTGCATAACCCATGTAATACAAATGGGAATCTTAAACATCATGACATCATAGAACAATTCATATAAGATAAAGGAATTCATAAAAATAATTCCATCACAACATAATCAAATCAATGTAATAATAGGGATAAAAACAGAACCCTTTATTATCTTAGATGGAAAATAATTTTGATAAAACACTTGAACTCCATTCTTGAGGAAAATATCCTTTCTTCTTCAAAAACATTTTTCCTTTCTTAACATGTCATACAACTTTAAACTAAAAGAAGTTGATTAAAAATAAACTTGAAAACTTGTAAAAGAAGATTATTGGAAATAATGTTTTAAAAATACATTCATGCCGTATAAGTTAAAAAACATTCTTCTCGTACTTTTGTCGGAAAAGTCAAAAAAGTACCTCGTACGAAAAACGACAAAAGATTCCTTTCATATCTTTTACTAAAAACTCACCGAAGGGTAAAATAGGATTTAAACAATTGTAGGTGGATGGAAATAATATTAAATATTGAGGAAACATGGATGTGGATGATAAAATACACCCCAGTAAATTTCAAAGAATAAACAATCTCGGATAAAAATGAGATTGTGATATTTTCTCTTACCTTATGTCCGATATGCTTTGTACGTATCTGAACCTCCTGTATAATGATTTAAATAATGTCATTAACTTATTAAAGAATCATATTCATTTTTATGATATAATATATGGTTCACTTATGACTTTATATTACCCGCTCTTTTGTAAATTCCATGTTAAAGAAGCGCTTTGGGTAAAATCGTTTCATTTATCGTAGGTGTTTGGACTTGTTGTTCTTGACACTATTATTACTTATATCATGATTTACTTACTTCCAGAATATAAAATATGATTGATATATTATATATATTCAGTATGTATATATATATAATAGATAGATAAATGAAATGAAACACACCGTTCATGGAGACTGTAGTCCGTACGTACGCATGAACGTTGTTTTCCTTTCCTTATTGTCTTGAATGGAAGTAAGTAGATGACATATATATATATACATAAATCCAGTAGATTTACCATGTCATATATTTCATTATTATTCATTATATATATTTTATAATCATTCTGGAATGGTTAACATGGATAATGAATCTCATCACGTCGTGGAGACGGTAGTCCGTACGTACGCACGAGCGATGATATCGTTCCCATGGTCGTGGAATTGTGTTGAAGTGTATGTATAATATTTCAGTATCAATATCACTCTATAATAATCATATATAGTTACTCATTACACCATTATACCCATCCAATTAAGGTGGTGGCGGAGAATAGATTACACCATGGCGTGGAGACGGTATTCCGTACGTACGCACGCGCGGTGATTTCCTTTTTCCATAGGATGGATAGAAGGTTAATTAGAGTTGTTTCATATTTATAATAACATATCAGTATATAATAAATATTTATGTTATTACTTTATCATGAAACAACTAAATAATAAGAAGTTGAAGAAAAAAGAAATTGAAAAATATCGGTAATGGATATTACCACTTTTTGACGCGCCTTCACTTAACCTCCACTTAAAGAACTAAGGATTGTCTTTGAAGAAGACCAGGACCTCTAGGATGATACTAAGGAAGTGGAGAAGAGATTTTTTCAGGGGTTTTCCGAGCTTGAATGCTATAATTGGTGTGAGGAGGAGAGGGAGGAGGTGCCCTTTTATAAGGGAGGAGAGGGGCACCTTAGGAAAATCTCAAAATATTATTTTATATTAAGGTCAAATTCGGTTTATAATGGTTCCAAAGGGTCTTATTTCGAAGATAAAGTGGGTATGGGTCGAAAGCCTCTTATCCAATAGGATTTAGACAAGTTTAGGTTATTATTTTAACCTTATCAATTAGATTTAACTCTAAGTTAAATAATTTAACTTTTACCGTGTCTTTTTGTTTTCTTACACTATATAGTTAATGAACTTACTATATCAAGCCAAACGAACCCCAAGTTGTTTATTATTAATATATATAATCTTATCTAAGTAATTTGGCCGAACCTTAGATTTTTAGGAATAAAATAACAATTAATAATATAATATTTGTTTTAAAAACTAATTTTTGTCAATTTTTACACTATTTGGTACATGATTTTTATGAAATTCATAACAGAATGATAAGTTCAAAACAAGTTACTTAAATCAACAATAACATGTCATATTAACCTATAAAATTATTTTAAGTCATAAAAAGTCTCAAATTACATTTATTTGGGCATTTTTAACATCAATTATGTCAATATTTCATTAATAAAACAATTACTGCATCATCTTTGTGTCATAATAAATGATAATTATTTAATCCCTAAAAATTCCAAATAAATTCATATTATGTAGATAATTGTATTATCTTTCTGGAGACTATTCATGTTCTAAGTTTCATGAAGTTTATCACTAGATTAAAATTATTATACTTATAAGATTTAAGAAAGTGACATGTTGTCACATTCTTTGGTTTTAATAATAATTAAATTATTTTCATTGACAAAATTTAATTAAATGAATATAATCGGACCCTTAGGTGATATGGGTCGACTTTTAGTCATCCAATAGGATTTTGACATTTGTTAGGGTAATTTTAAAATATTATATTTACCCTTAATTACCCGATTAACTTTAACTATGGTAAATAAAATTTACCGTAGTTACTATTCATAATTCCCAAAAATAAAAAGTAGATTATTAACATAATTTGGACCCAATGATTCCAAATATGGAATCCATTTTTCCAAATTCAATACAAAAAAGATGCAGAAATTAAATTAAAATTAATCCCGTTGTCGAAAGAAAACGGTTTTTTCTTTAAAACATTGCAAACGATTGAATTGATTTAACCTACGAATTCAAGGTAAAATCAATGATAATGACATACATTATATTAAATGGTAAAAATATATTCTATTTATACTTTAAAACCATTAAATATTATAATTTAACCACATAAGATATTACGATGAAAAAAGTTGTTTTTAATTAAAATATAGCGTGTTTTTACTATTCATTAAAATATGAAAGTTATCGGAAAAATATCAAAACTTTATCTAATGTAAATTTTTATATCCTGATTCAAAAGAAGAATTTTATTTTGTCAAATTGAACTTATAAACATGTCAAAAACTAGGTTTAAATTGGGTGCGCCATAAAAGGCGGCAAAACTGCATTTTTTGAAAAATACTTAGTTTACCCGAAAAATTTATTTCGTTCTTATACCATGTTCTAGAAATGTGTAAGATGAATAATAATGTTATAAAATTAAAATTTTAGTTAACAATATTCATAACGGCTAGTTCATAACAATATTATAATAATATGTCGTTGTTTAGTAAAACCCGGTATTGCGTACAACACACGCTATCAAGGAAGGTCGTGATTGCGTGTAATGCAAGCCAAGTCCGGGTTGCGTGCTGTGCAAGAATCCTTTGTTGTTTCATATAACAGAATCCAACCATATTTCATTTATACATTGAATATATATATATATATATATATATATAATCAATGTTGCATAGAATAAATATTATCAAAATTGTGTGTAACACGATCCAAGAATAGTGTTGCGTATACTGCAAGCTAATACGGTGTTGCGTATAGCGCAAGGTAATCTTGGTGTAGAATACAAGACAAGACATTAATGAAATTAAAAGAATATTTTTCACAAAATCTCGGGGTGTTACATGTCAGCTGGTCCACACCTACTATATAAAAATTTTAGCATGTGTCACTAGGCCAATCCTTCTATATAACCATTACAACATTTACCATTGGGACAATGCCTTATATAATCATTATAGCATTTAATCAGAACACAAGTCATAGTAATAAGGATATCACAATATCACATCATATGGACCAATGGTTAGTTATGAAAAATTATATTTAAATTCCATTTACACATTTCATATTTCAATTGATAAAAACCAATAACAATCCAGTTATCTCAACAAAAAATCCATGCCGAGGTGAAACAATATCAAGCAAACACCCACAATCCATGCCATGTTAAACACACTTTAATTAATTAAAAAATTTATTTATTTTCTAAGGTTTTCTCACCCAAACGGTTTCCAAAATCTAGGTCAATAACCCCTTGGATCCAAAGGGACTCCAAAGAATAATTTAATTCATTATTTTAATTTATTCAGTGCATAATATGTTAGTGAAATTGTAAAATTTCACATAATTGACAATTATCAAACCACGGGGTTAAGGTTTAGGCCCCATGCCTTTAATTACAATTCAAACAATGCTTCTAAAGATAATCACCCTTTATAATGAAGGTTTAGATGATCTAAAGAAGTATCCTAGGTCAAAACTAATCTAGATCAAAACCAACAACACACATGGTCAAAGGATTAAACCAAAACATCTGAGAAACAAGGGATAGAATAGAAAACTAGATCAAAACCACTTACCAGGGATTGATCACACAAGAGGGAAATCTATAAGAGATTTTAGAACTAAAAAATTACCAATAGGGTTTCCCTAGGTTGAGAGAAGAAGGTTTCATCCAAGTGAATGTAAAATCATCTGTACAACGCACTTTAAAATAGCAGGTCTCGAAATTACGTGGCATGTTATATATTTACACATCATATAATTGTTTTTAATAGGATAAGCGAAAAACTCATCATCTCGGTAAAATATTAAAATAACTCAAACATTAAACAACATGTAATCCATTTACATGATGTGTAAATGTTCTTAATTTGGTTTTTCAACCCATTTTCATTATAAAACAACCCAAACACACTTTGAAGCTTCTCAAGAAACTGAGAACCCATGTTAACACTTGACACATTTATACATGGACTATATTGATTCAAATAATCTTATATCCCCAAACATTATACCATTTTCCCAAAAAGGATCTCAATCTCTGAATAATACAGGACCACCAAAGCTCAATGGAAACTCAAAGAGGGGTGTACTTAGAAAAAGATGGGATCTTACATTAATTATTATTTCACATAAGGATTTTTTTCTTATTATTTAAAAGAATAATCTTTCTCGTATCTTTTTTAAATTTTGTTATTTATCAACCTCTTCATCTAATTAAGGTTTTTCTACCTTCTTTCTTAGGAAAACCACGATAAAATACCCAATTCCATCCCACTTTCAACACCTTGATTGTTTTTTTAATTTTCTTTTCCAATTTACATTTATTAATCTATTTTAAAGTAGAGAAATTATTTTATTAAAGTTTTTATCATCAACCTCCTCATCAGAATCACTTGATTCTGGAACCGCTTATTCTTTGAACTTTCCTTTTCTCTTGGACTCAAAAACCATCTCGTGTTTTTTTCTTGAAAGCTGGTGTTTTTCTCATCTCATATGAAATGATCATATTTTACAGATCCTTAACAATCAAATCTTTCCAATATTTTAGAGATGATAATTTTAGATCAAATTGACCTTGAAAATTACATATCAACTTCTTTACAATGATAGAATCATTAATATTCTCACAAAACCTTAAGAACATTGCTTACAGTCTCATTTCAATTTGTAAAATAATCATGAATGTTCTAATCATCAACCAATATTATGTCCTCAAATATGTTTCTCCAAACTTAATGTTTGACTTCTTTGACTTTCTTATTTCCCTCATAACTTCTATTTAATTTATCACATATATATTTGGTAGTTTAAATATTAATGAATTTAGTATAAAATTTATTTTATATAGACTTCAAGATGGAAATTTATGATTTTTCATCAACCTTCGCATTCCTCTTTTCACATGGGCTATAGGAGTACCTACAAAAATATGTGGAAATACCATTGTGCTAACATCTATAAACTCGTGTAAAACTAAAAGGATGAAGGGGAGAATTTTATTCCTATAATTGTGGTAGTTCATTTCATAAAAGATAGGTACTAAATTTTTTTTTCACATATTTTATATTAATTAACTTTTTGGATCTTTCATAGGGAACCTGGGATCTGATGCCACATGAAGTTCCTATATCCTATTGGATCACTAATAATGGGAGGGGTGAATTAGTGATCACTTTTTATTTTTTTAAGTTTCTCTCTATTAACCCAACCACTATGATTAGTTAATGTATTTATAAATGCTCAAATAATTATATCACCCTTACTCATATGAATGCGGATGAAAACATAGAATAGGCACACAAGTATTTACAATGTTCTTGCTTAAATACCTAATTATTATTATGATATTTAATACATCACAATAATTTATTAATTATTATAAATGCAATAAGTTACACAATGTATAACTCTAGTCCAATCAATATAGAGTCCCATTGTGTTCCTTCTCCATGTAACTGGTTATACACCCCAATCATAGTTTCTTCTTTACATGATTAGTTATAATCCCCATCCATGAATTCTCTTATATAATAATGATCCAAATATATAAAGACATATTTTTTCCCATGGATTCCTTTGTGACACATCATAAAGATATTCCTCTATAATCATACAAGATCTGGTTCACATATTTACAACACCTCCAAGAAATTAATCTTACAATAATGGTGATTAACATTTCTAGTTTTAAGATTCACTGTAGATCTTGAATGATCTAAGTCTTCATCTTCCTTATGAATACTAAGGAATCAGGTTTTATTCTCTATAAAAATGTCTCCCAGATTCAAAATCACCCTTCTATCTTGGACACAATTATGTATCAAGCTCTCAGGATTATCTAAAAATTGATCAACCCACTTTATTCTTCACACTTGTATATTATATATTCACATAATAATATTGTTAATTTTTGTATCAATATTTTATTTATTTAAACTATATAAATCAAGGAAGTAGGTGATCTTATTTTTAAAACTCAAATATATTTTCCATCTATAATCCTCATTAAAATCTTGAGCTATTAGATTCCTCAAATGGAACTAGATTATAAGGATAAAGAAACTAAAAAAATATCCTATAATAATTCCATTTGGTCGATTTAACTCATTGATCTTATCTCTCTTCCAAAATAAACACAAAAATATGTCATATCCTCTCACATAAAATCATGGATTAAACCATCTATATATTTATGGTTTTCTTTATTTAAAAATCATTTTGTATCCAAAATTTAAATCACCCAAGGGTTTAGGTGTTTCTTTTTATTTCTTCTCCATTAAATAAATTCTATTTTATTTTAATTTTGAATTTGAATTCTAGTATTTTTCATAATTTCTTTCATTATTGAATTCATAAGTTGCTCAAGAATCCTCATTTTCATACAACTTCAATTTCATAAAACTAAGTACTCAATCTTGTATGAATTACAAAGACATATAATCTTCCTTCATGTTATAAATCCTTTACTAAATTTATACAAACTATTCAAGGTCTAACATGAGTCAAAGTCATATATATCACCCCCAAAGTTTGACACTGGGTAAATTCATATAGTAGAGTCATATAATAAAAATTTATATACATGTCCCTTGACCTAAAATTCATATGTGGAAGTCTGATATGCCTTATTAAAGTCTTATGATCTTTAGAAAAATTTTACACTAAATTATTATGATCTAGATCAAAATTATACTATGAAGTCATATAATATGAATTAAAGTTATGCAATTCCACAAAATTCATACGACCTCTTATATCACCAAAAAAATATTGAATTCTTCCAAATGACTTCAAAACATCCTGAAACCAACTCCAATCCTTCTCAATATCCACAAAAATTCATCAAAATTAGTATCACAATAATGAATATATCCTCAATTATACCAAGATGGTTTCTCCAAGACATTATCTCTTACTTATTCCATTAATCCATCTTGAAATTTCTTCAAAAATTACTTATACAAATCAATCAAAATAGGCAGTAGTTATCCACACTTATTGTAGATATTTCTATTAGCTCTATCACCACTTTTTCTATTTCTATAAAGATATTTACACACAATCATCACATATTAATTGATTCTTATTATTGAATCTATCCAAGTTATGTCCTTAAGATGTATCCTAAAACCTATTTCAATTTATAATAGAATAAACTTTATCATATCTATGAACTCATAAATACATATAGATATATTTTAAAAAAAAATTCTTCATCATTAGAAAGAAATATAATTCTGTTCTAAGCGGTAAAAAACCATGTGTATGAAATTGAAGAGATATACTGCCATTAAGACCACATACGGTAATCAAGGAGGGAGGGGTGAGCAAGCCCCATTGGTTGTTAAATTTGATACTATTATACCACAAGAAAATATGATAGATGATTATATATATGGTATATTTTTATAATTTTTTTAGTCTTTTGATAGGTAGGCTTCATGAACTTCACCTATCATGTATTATTTAACATGGGAATTATATATGCAGATCCCATCCCTATTTATAGTTGAAGGTCTCTTATATGAAGTAGATCTATAGGTGGATTCCATTGAGACTACTATTGATCATCTAGAGACACCCTCAAATAGGAGGGTGAATATAATTTTTTATATTATATGTCACCTAGTGAAGTACTAGTAGGATATTTTTATCCATGTGGTCTATAAAATGATGTGGTCTTGGGGGGACTTACAAACTAGTTTCTCTAACCAATTATTTTTAGAGACCATAATGATGGAAAAGACTTGAGATTTTATACAACTCATGCATGGAGGTGTTTGGTCATGGACTATACTACTAATTTTGGTGTTTTTTTGTGTTTTTCCTCAAAGATAACTGGAGATGAGAAAGATAGGGTGGAGTTATTTGAGAAAACCCAATAATATTTTATCCAAGTTCATGTGAATTTTTTAACCTAATTATAATTTTATAAGTGGTGGATCAAGATATCATCACAGAGAGAGACCTGAGAGAGGGAAGAGGCTTGAGAAATAAGGATTCTAATATAGGGACTGTAATTGGTTCATCAGGTAGTAGGAAGCATCGATTTGATAGTTAATGCCAAGGTCATAGAGTGTAATTCCATTTATTCCCCCTCAGGGAGGCATATTGGTGGAGTGCTGCAAGTTGATTAAGCTCATCCATGTTCATACCATGTGTGATTGGTTTCCTGTTGATTTCCAATTAAGTGGTATGATGGGGAATCTATATATATTTTACAAGAGTTCTCAAAATACATCTAGTGATTGAGGACTAAGAAAATTGTAGGGTTATGAAGTCAGAATAGGTATGATGTAATAGGTAGGTAGTTGGAGATCCATAAACCATTTGGTTTGGGGTGGAAGAAATGTTTCCCAAGGATATAGGAAGTATCACCAATAGGGGTTATATTCCATGGGAGTCTGGTAGGAGAATCGGGTTGAGGTTTTGGATAGTAGCATGTTTCCAAGTCAACTTTGGTAGGTTGGGATACTGAACCATCTAACATCTAAGTTATGATTTTAGTATATTATACTTTTTAATATACTTTGATATATATAGGTAAATCACAATCTTTTAAATTTAAATTATGCATTGATATACTATAGTTTTCCATAAAGTACTTATTGTAAGGACCCGTGTTTTCTGGGCCGCAATTTTGAGCAAAAATTTTAATTTTTTCTGTCAGATGCTTATAAAGGGGTAAAATGTTATTTTCCTATAGCATATGATCTTAGATAATTTTTATGAACACCTTGTTGGTCTCAGAATATGGTGTTTACTCTAGGATGGGAGTTTGGTAGGAATCCAAGACATTCGAATTTTTTGTGGAATAATTAATATTTAATATTTAATAAATTAAATATTAAATTATTCTTATATGTTCATTTGGCCATAACTTTTGAAAAGAGTGTCAAACTGAGATTTTTCCTCCACCATTGAGTTTGGAATAGGGATTTTATCCTTGGTGAGGCCTAAACTCAAGTCGAGTGTTGGGGCTGGCCCAAGCCTCTTTTTATTCTTTTTCTTTCCTTTTTCTTCTTTTCTTACTCTTCTTTCATCCTCCTTCTTGTTCACGCCTCCTATATAGATCCTCTTTCATCATGACCTAATATAGAAAAGGGAAGGTAGAAATAAAGAAATAGGTAAGGGAAGAGAGGTACCATTGTGAAGTCCTCGACATGCTGAGTCGGCATATGGAGACCGTGGATGGTGAAATCAAGAGAAGCTTCAGTGGTTTCTACCTGAAGGTATGTATGTTTATTTCTTCCCCATATATCCCCTTTAAATTTTTTTTTAGTTTTAAAATTCTTTTTATGCTTGATTCTGGTCTCTAACGGTCAGATCTATTATAATAGGGTGAAAATGGGGGATTTGGGCGATCTGAGGGTTTTCCCATCAGGAAACCCAGGTAACACGGTGTGTGGTTTAGGGGAAAACACTTTGTTTTCTTCCCGTTAATGGAAGAAGATGTTTTGGGAGTACAATCCATGTATAGGGGTGTACACTCTATGTATTGGTACTTGTCCATATAGTCGAGTACCTGGGCATGTCTGCCCGTGTAGGGGTACACAGTCATGTGGAGTACATGGTCGAACCCCATGTGCGTGACACGCCATGTAGACGTACATGACTTAGCCGAGTAAATGGAAAATCTGATTGAGGTACACGGGCAAGTACCACGTATTGGGTGCACACTATATACCCATTCCACACACTATATACATAAGGTTTTCACACACCCAAACCGGTAGAATTACACGCCCATGTGGGAGCTTGATGGTACATGCCTTGTGTAGTACAGACAAACCATGTACTCCTCTCTTGGTACCCTTTGAGGTTATTTTCTTGTTTCATGCCTCGGTATTATATTTGGACCTATTAGTAGTCCATTCTGAGTTGTTTTTTCATGTAGATCATGATGGTGAAACCTGTGGAGCATTATGAGTTCTCTTAATGGATGTTTTGGGGATTCTATATAAGTGGAGAGGTTTTTCCTCTAGATATCTAATTACTACATCTCCTAATGGAGGGACTAGAATGTGAACGATAGGTTGGGTGTTCGGATAGACCTATTTGGGACACCTGATCTAATATGAGATATGAGAAGTCTCTCATGATGTATTTCTTTTGAGGATGTTTCCCTTGTGATATGTGCTCCTCTAGCCTATGAGGCCATGAGATTTGTTGCTTCTAAGGATCCCCTCAGGGTGTCCTTTTGTTACATGATGATCTAGTTAGTCCCTTATAGGATCCATCACTAGTGTATCATTTCAAGGATCCCTATTTTAGGATGCCTCTATTGTTTTTTTTCAAGGACCCTGTGTAGGATTCCTCCTTTACCTTACAACTAAGGATCCTGTGTAGGATTCCTTCACTTGTGTTTACCTGGAGGATCCCAAGTACGATTCCTCTTTAGTGGTTAACATGAGGGACCCAGTGGGTGCTATTGTTGATTGACCATAAGATTCCATCGAGTTTGGGTAGATATGGTGTTAGCATCCCACCTAGAACCCATGTCGAACTAGTAATCCCTGTAGGTTCTGGGCGCAGGGGAAGCACATTGGTGGGTTTTCCCAACTATAATATTAGCATTAAACAATGTTCAATCCGAGATTTGTCACAATAATAAAATGTCGGCTCTTTATAATAGAATGAAGAACGAAAATAAAGAGAAGGGTCTCAAAACCATCTAGAGGATCATCATTTGTGGGTAATAATTAATTTAATTAATTGACAAGAATTACCTTGATGGAATTCTTTCTTAGTTGATGTTTTTCAATCAAGTTTTGATGTGATTCATCGTTGCATTGTAAAATCCAAGTGTAGACTTCCTCTAGTGGTGATCCACATGTGCACCATATATCACTGGACGTCGCCAAAGAAATCTCCGGGTGTTAGCATGGATAAGCCTTTGCTTGCGTTGTCCGCCTTAGATTGCCTTGATCCGACGGAGGAGGATCTCTCTTGGTCTTGAGAGTGTTCTTGGAGGAAGGAGTTCTTTCGGCCTTGAGATAATTCTCCAAAAAAATTTGTGCACAACGATTCTCTCTAGAAAAGTGTTGGGGTTGTGAGGATATTTATAATCGGGTTTGAGGTTATAGAGTTATAACAATAAATAAATGTGTTGTGCCATTTATTTATTTCATTAACTCTTATTTAAAACCCCCATGTTGAATGATTAATTCCTTGACATGGTCCCACGCTGATTATAATAAATATCATTTAAGAAAATGATATTATTTCCTCAAAATCCTGACTGGAAAAACTACACGGTGTGTAATGATTAATACACGGTGTGTACTCGTTTTCCATGAAGACTACACGGCGTGTACATTCAATGCACATGGCATGTTTATCTTGTTTTCATTTTTCATTATTTCCTCCACCACATTTATTAGACCTTGATTAATGGAGATTTATTTCTTAAATAAATGTAACTGCATTAATTGCTAATAAATATATATTAGTTTTTCCACAATATATTCTCTCGAATAACTAGTGTCAAAATAAATGCGATTAGGCATCCTTAATTAATTATTAAACCATAGTCAAAAATAATCTTTATTTAACTTGTTAAATTAATATTCAACTGAGATATATGGACACACTTAGTGTGTGACCCTCTAGGCATCTTTCTCAGCGGCATTAGGCGGAGCCTCCCTAAAGTCCAAGGTTAGCATCTAGAAACACGTTAAGTCACCCATTGAGGAAGAATTTAATGTCGCAATGACGTGTCACCTCATACGAATGCTTACCGTGTAATATAATCCCTTTGTCATGATATCTTGAATCAAGCGGGTTTCATGCTGGTTCCATCAACCCATGTGCTCGATTATTATTTCTTTGACTTTCCAAAATTGAACTCTCCCATTCCTTACCATATCCATGGATTTATTTAGGCTATATCAATTCCATCAAAGGGCCTTAGATAGCTACTTCTGTTATGGAACATAAGAGATAAATTTTTTCTCGCATTATCTATTAATGCAGTATTACTCATGACGCACCCAACGTATCCTACCTCACTGTAAATAGTGTGTCATCACAGTTTTCATCAATACATATAAGTACATGAGTTTTAATACCCATTAATAATAATCTTAAATTCTATGGACCAATACACACATCTGTGGATAGGAACATCCAATGACACTATGAAATGTGGATTTCCTACTGGCAGGTCTTGGTCTCATAATATCCTACTAGATATTACCAAGGGTGCACACCATGAGAAGGTGACTCAAATTTTTATGATTCCTCACCCCTAATGGCCTGTATTATTTGTTTCCCTCAAATAAAATCATCCAGACATAGAACATATATTCAAGAACAGGGTTATGGAACTTCCGGGTTCTCGTCATAGCAGGGATTTGCTATGACCCTTTTAGGAAAAAACTATCCTTTGGACATTATCACATGCATTGTCACACAGAAGAACAATCAAGATGTGATAAGTTGTTTATTTAATGAATAAAGTACAAAGTATTTGGTTCTAGGCCACCTACTCCAACAGACTCCCACTTGGACTAGAGCCAACAACTAATAACTTTTAACCCAATAGATCTCACATGATATTCATGCTTCTACTGAGACAGGCCTTTAGTCATGGGGTCTGCCACATTCTCTTCCATGGACACTCTTCTCACTGAAACTTCACCCCTTTGATATAAATCCCTCAAGAGGTGATACTTTTGGAGTATGTTCTTTATTGGTTGATGTGAGCTTGTTTCTTTTGCAAGAGCCACCACTATAGTATTATCACAATACAACATGATAAGATCTTTACTGATAGGCACCACATGAAGCTCCTGGAAAAAGTTCCGAATCTAGAGGGCTTCATTGGATGCATCATAAGCCTCTATATATTTAGACTCCACTGTAGAATCGGCAACAACTGGGTGCTTTTAACTCTTCCATCTCACAGCTCCTCCATTGAGACAGAAAACATATCCAGATTGCGACTTCAGATCATTTTGATCTGTCTAAAAACCAACATCAGCATACCCTCTGATGACAAGCTCCTCGTCCCCTCCATAAACCAAGAACATATCCTTAGTTCTTCTTAGATACTTATGGATTGTCTTAACAGCAGTTCAATATTGTTCTCCTGGATCTTCTTGATATCTGCCTACCATGCTCAGTGCATAGGAAACCTCAATCCTGGTGCATAACATGGAATACACGATGGATCTTATAGCCGAAGCGTATGGGATCTTACTCATTCTATCTTTCTTCTGTTGTGTCTGTGGATACATTTTCTTAGAAAGATGTAGGCTATGTGACACTGAAACAAATCCCATCTTGGATTGTTCCATACTAAATATATTTAGTATCTGGTCAATATATGTACACTGACTTAGTCCAAGAAGCCTCTTGGGTCTATCACGAATGATCTTGATCCCTAGAATGTAGGTTGTTTCACGCAAGTCCTTCATGGAGAAACACTTGTTCAACCAGTACTTAATTGACTGTAAGACTGGTACATCATTTCCAATAAGAAATATGTCATCAACATATACTATTAGGATAACAATCTCATTCTAATTAAACCACTTATAAACACATGGATCACATTCGTTCTTAATGAAACCAAATTCCTTTATGGCTTCATCAAATAGAATGTTCCATGACCTGGATTCTTGCTTTAATCCATAAATGGATTTCTGCAACTTTCAAACCCATTTGGCTTCACCTGGTGTCACAAACCCTTTGGTTGTGTCATATAGAAATCTTACTGAAGGTTCCCATTAAGGAATTCCATTTTGACATCCATCTGTCAAATCTCGTAATCAAGGTAAGCTACTATGGAAAGTATGGTTCTTATGGATTTAAATATGGAAATTGGTGAAAAGTTTTCATCATAGTCAATTCCTTGAAGTTTTCTAAATCATTTATCCACTATCCTTGCTTTATAGGTTCTAACTTGACCTTCCATGTCTAGTTTTCTCTTCAATATCCATTTGCATCCAACAGGATTTACATCAACTGGCTCATCGATCAAAACCCAAACTTGGCTCTGATACATGGAATCCATTTCAGAATTCATAGCTTCTAGCCATCTTGCAGCTTCTGAGCAATCTACTGCTTCCTTGTAGTATAGAGGTTCATCATTGTCCAACAATAATGATTTATCATCCTTGATGACTAGGAAACCAAATCTCTCTGGTTCCCTTACCTCTCTTGAGCTCCTATGCAGTACTTGTGTTTCTGGAACCTCTTCCACAGGGACCTATGGAACTTTTTCCTGTACCAACTCTTTTGTATCCTAATCATCAACTTCATTGAAGTCATTCTTGCTCCCACTATCCTTTTTGAGTATTTTTTCCCTCTCAAGAAATGTGGCTTGTCTGGCGACAGTCACTTTCTCATATGAAGAGTTAAATAGGTAATATCCTTTTGTTTCCTTGGGATATCCTATAAAGATACAACTCATGGAACGGGGTGCTAGTTTATTGCCTGATAAGGCCTTAACAAATTCCTCGCATCCCCATACACGTGTGTGTGAAAAAATGGGTTTCTATCCATTCCATAACTCAGATGGAATTTCATTTTCCACCTTAGTTGGTACTCAGTTTAATGTGTATGTTGTAGTTTGTAATGCATATCCCCAAAAGGATAATGGAAGATCTGGATGACTCATCATTGACCTCACCTTGTCCAAAAAGGTTTCGTTCCTCATTTCACTAACACCATTCCACTGTGGTGTATAAGGAGTAGTGATCAGAGATAGAATCCCAGACTCTCATAGAAGATCGATGAACTCTTGGTTCAGATATTCTCCACCTCAATCCGATCGAAGTTTCTTTATCTTCTTACCAAGCTGATTCTCTACTTCATTCTTGAATTCCTTAAATTTCTCTAAGGCTTATGGCTTATACCTCATTAAGTAAACATATCCATATCTACTCAAATCATCAGTAAAAGTAATGAAGTAAAAATATCCACCTCTAGCTTCTACTAGAAGTGGTCCATGTACATTCGTGTACACCAATCCTATAAGCTCTGTAGCCCTTTTGCCTTGTCCACCGAAGCGCGGCTCAGTCATTTTTTCTTGTAAACAAGCGTGACATCTATCAAGTGGTTTTAGCTCAGTAGATTCCAAATAACCATCTTAGCATATCTTTGTCAAGAGCTTCTAGTTTACATGACCGAGATGGTGATGCCATAATTAGGTGATGTATGAGTCATGTGAGTTTGTTTCATTATCGATTGTCAACACTTGGTTTTCATAATTTAATACATAATAATCATTATTTAAATATGCCATACCATAATATACATTGTTCTCATAAAAGAGACAACCCTTATTTCCAAACATGAAAATAAATACATCCATATCCAAACAAGAAACAGAAATTATGTTCTTAGTAACACTAGGCACATAATAACAGTTATATAAAACCAAAATCATCCCAGTCAGCAATGAGAGGTTTTAATCGCTTGTAGCCAATGTAGCTAGTCTTGCGCCATTGGTAGCTCGAAAATCCACCTATCCTCTAGAAATCTTTTCAAATCTACTTGGTTCTTGCATTTGAATATAGATTTGGGCCCCACATACTGTATCTAATATCCAATGTGTAGAAATGGAAAGATTACACTCGATAAAGACCGCACCTTTAGTGTCCTTATGATTCTGAGTGCAGTTCCTCTTTCAGTGGCCTTTCTTGCCACATGAAAAACATACCGCCTCTCGTTCCTTTCCTGCCTTTAGATCTTCCCCTTCTTGGAGTGACGATGCTCAGGGGCTTCAGACCGTTTATAAGTCTTTGGCCCCTTTGCATTGTCCTTCCTTTTCTTATTCACCATAAGGACTGCGGGTTTGTCACACCCCATGTCCTTATCTACCTGGATAATTATGGTCAGAAGTTCCGATAGACTCTTCTCATTATTTATCATGTTATAGTTGACAATAAAGCTAGAGAAGGCCTTGGACTGTGATGATAGGATGAGATCTGTACGTAACTCATCCGAGAATTTAATCCCTATGATGTCCAGATGTCCAGATGTTCAATATAAACAATAATCTTGACTACATGAGGCCCAGCTGGCATAGACTCTCCAAGATTAGTTGTAAACAAAGCATTGGAGATCTCATATCTCTCTCGTCTCGCCTTCTCTTGGTAGAGATCCTTAAGGTGATACATCATGCTATAGTCATCCATGTTTTCGTGTTGCTTCAAGAGCTCATAAGACATGGCTGATAGCATGAAAAACTGGACATATGTGGCATCATCTATATGTTTCTCATAGAGAGATATTTCCTCATCACTGGCCTCTTTCCAAGGCACAACTAGAATAGGCTCTTCCAGCACCTAAAATTTCCTCTCGTGGCGAAGGATGACGTGTAAACACCTCTGCTACTCTTGGAAATTGGTGTCGGTGAGAAGGTTTTCCTTCTAGAGTATGGTTCTCAATGATATATTTGAAGTCATTTTTCTTGTCATTTATACAAATTAAGGTGATAAAAGGTTTTAGTAATTTATAAAACTGAGACAAATGGATAAATTAATACTTATTAGTCTCCCATTATTTTATCGAAATCCAATAGCCCTCACCACTGACTTCGGAATATTCTGTTTCCTAAATATTCTAGTGGAAAGGATCCATATTTCCCTTCGCATTACCCCAACTAGGGTTGGTCAAGAAACTTGAAGGGTTTTAGGTAGGCATTCTGAATTCCAACTGCATTAACTCGTAGCTCCTTGATCTGCTGAGTGGACTCCCCAATCCTGAAATCCTTTTATTTTGGATTTCCTCAACCTTTTCCTCTTGGTCACACCAAGTCCTGCTGTGGTAGTCATCCCTTGATGTGAATCAAGTCAATTCAACCCAAAACCTTGAATTAGAATTCCCCGATAATTGAAATCGCCCCAACTAGGGTTGGTCAAGCACTATGAACTATGGTTCGATTCTAACCAATATTATAGAAGGCTATACCGACTTAATATTTCTTTGTGGGATTTTAATATTATACATAAATATCTATTTTATTATCTTTGATTACATACTTGTTAATATTAAGTGGTATATACTTAAGTGATTAACCTCATCTAAGATAATATTTACACATAATCCGGTCTTATTTTAGTTTCATCTTGCATTCTTGTTTAATTCATTAATTGTGTGACCGTGACAATGCACCCACAATAAATAAACCATGAAATTGATGGAAATAAAATAAATGGTATTATCATGAGCTTGTTCTATTAGTTAGTTTGTCTAGTGGTTTGATAAACTAACCCAAGACCTTGGGGAGAAACACCATGAACCTTTTGGGTTCATGTTTACAACTTTACACCTGTCCACCTTTGTTTCTCCTTGGATTGGTTTCACCTTGGCTCCTGACTTGAGCCACCTCCATTAACTTGGGAGATCCATCCATTACATATGAATTTATCTCACATACAGGTGAGTGGTAAAAGGGGTTTTTTACATAAAAGAATCCTTGGGCGGTCAGGCCATACATATTAATGAGGAGAAGGCTCGTAGTCCAACAAATTTAACTTAAATAAAAAAATTAAAAGAAACCATTCACATACAAAGGTCTTCATCTAGATCATGATCATCCATAAATGCAATGATATTTATGCATAAATAAAACTAGCATTCAATTCTTTGATCATTCTTTCTTAAGATAAATCACACTCGAATCAATTAATCATCTTTAATTAATCAATCCTTTTATCTTAAACTCTTTTTCTGAATTTCCCGGAGATTCTCATCCATCATAATTTTTAAGAAAATAAATTCATTTAAAATTATCTTTGTATGTAACTTGTACCGTAGAGGCAACCCGGTTAATTCATTTTCATTAAGCAGATGTTAAATTAAACACATATATATAAAACCCCTATCAGGTTTTGTCCCTCAGCTTTACGCCTGCACTATGGTACACGTCTCAAGGGTTTGTATAATATAATAATAAATTTTAATAAATCTGTATAATTTGAATGATTACATGGCATGTAGTTCTGACTACACGGCTTGTACTTTTTTCACCATCCATCTGAAGTATATGCCTGGGGACATGGCGTGTAGATGTACTTCAAAAAATTTCAGAGTACACATCATGTTCAGTGGGACACAGGTCGTTTAGTATTTGTGTTACATGTTTTCCAGCCAGGCAATCCGTGAACGGGGTACACAGTTCAACCCTAACTCTAAGGGACTACACGCTGTGTTCAGTGGACCACACGGTGTGTAATCCGGAACCTATATGCCACCTGTTCCTAGTCAACACATAGTGTCATTTATGATTTAGGTATACTCCAATACATAGCCTGATTTCGCGGACCAGTCCAATGCATTGAACCTAGACTACACGGCATGTACTTCGGAATACACTCCATGTATTTTTGTGTTGTACATCCATAAAAGTTTGGCACCTCCGGATGAGATCCTCTATTTTATTTTAATCAAAGTTAAAAGAAAAATTCTTTTCTGTAAGGTGAACGAGAAATGAGAGAGGAGAAACAGATCTCAAGATTAAGATTTAAAGAAAAATTAACTTGAATTGAAACAACTAAATTATTAAATGCGTAAATCACCAATGAAAAAATAAATAATTATAATCAATGATATGACCGCTCTGATACCACTTGTAGGTTTCAGGTGCAACAGAAGTGCGTTGGTGGGCTTGCCCAACTTTTATTTTAGCGTTAAACAACGTTCAATCCGAGATCCGTCACGATAATAGAACAATGGATCTTAGGAATAAAATAAAGAATGGAAAGAAAGAGAAGGGTCCAAGAACCATCAAGAGGATCATCATATGTTGGTTATAATTAATTTAATTAATTGATAAGAATTACCTTGATGGAATTCTTTTATCGCTGATGTTTTCTGGTCACTTTTCGATGTGATTTGTCGGTGCGTCGTAGAATCCAAGTGTAGACTTCCTCTAGCAATGATCCAGACATGCACCACGTATCTCTAGACATCGCCAAAGGAATCTTTGGGTGCTAGAATGGAGAATCCTTTGCTTACATTGTCCGCCTTAGATCTCCTTGATCCGATGGAGGAGGACCTCTATCCGTCTTTAGAGCATTCTTGGAGGAAGGAGTTCTTTCGGCCTTGAGAGAATTCTCCAGAGTTTTTGTGAACAATGATTCTCTCTGGAAAAGTGTTGGGGTTGTGAGGATATTTATAATCGAGTTAGAGTTTATAGAGTTATGACAATAAATAAACACATTAAGCGTTTTATTTATTTCATTAAATCTTATTGAAAACCCCCATGTCGAATGATTAATTTCTTGACATGCGCCCACGCTGATTATAATATATATCATTTAAAAAAATGATATTATTTCCTCAAAATCCCGACTAGAAAAATTACACGGTGTGTAATCATTAATAAATGGAGTGTACTCATTTTCCATGAAAACTGCATAGCATGTACATTCAATGTACATGGTGTGTTTATCTTGTTTTCATTTTTCTTTATTTCCTCCACCACATTTATTAGACTTTGAGTAATGGCTATTTATTTCTTAAATAAATGTAACTACATTACTCACTAATAAATATATATTATTTCACCCACAATATATTCTCTTAAATAACTTGGGTCGAAATAAATTTGATCAGGCATCCTTAAATAATTATGAAACCACAGTCGAGAATAATATTTATTTAACTTGTTAAATTAATATTCAACTAAGATACATGGACACACTTAGTGTGTGACCATCTTGGCCTCTTTCTCAGTGGCATTAGGCAGAGACTACCTAAAGTCCAAGGTTAGCCTCTAGCAACACGCCAAGGCACCCATAGAGAAAGAAGTTAATGCTGCAATGACGTGTCACCTCATATGAATGATTACCACGTAATATAATCCCTTTTTCATGATATCTCGAATCAAATGGGTTGCATGCTAGTTCCATCAACCCATGTGCTCGATTATTATTTCTTTGACTTTTCAAAATTGAACTCGCTCATTCCTTACCATGGCCATGGATTTATTTAGGCTATATCTATTCCATAAAAGGGCCTAAGATATCTACTTCTGTTATGGAATAGAATAGACAAATCCTTTCTCGCATTATCTATTAATGTAGTATTACTCTTGACGCACCCAACGTATCTTACCTCACTGTGAATAGTGTGTCATCACAGTTTTTGTCAATACATATAAGTGTGTGAGTTTTAATACCCATTAATAATAATCTTAAAGTCCAAGTACCAATACACACGTCCGCGGATATGAACATCCAATGACACTATGAAATGTGGATTTCCTTCTGGCAGGTCTTGTTCTCATAATATCCTACAAGATATTACCAAAGGCACACACCATGAGAAGGTTCTTCAAAGTTTTATGAGTCCTCACCCCTAATGGCCTGTATTATTTGTTTCCCTCATATAACATCATTCGTCCATAGAACATATATTCAAGAACAGTGTTATGGAACTTCTAGGTTCTCATCATATCAGGGATTCGCTATGACACTTTAATGCATCAGCTATCCTTGGGACATTGTCACATGCATTTTTACATAGAATAACAATCAAGATGTGATAAGGTGTTTATTTAATGAATAAAGTACAAAGTAGTTGGTTCTAGGCCACCAACTCTAACAGGCATGTGAGGCTATGACTGGAGTTTTGGGTTGGGTGTTTAGGCCACCCTCACTCGTTTGTTTATGTCTCTAACTTGGTTTTCTTGATGCATCATTGTTTACCATAGGTTCTTCCTGGTTGGTGGTTGTGGATCCTAATGAAAGGCTTCTTTATTTCTATAGGGATTCCTAGATCTTCTCCATAGGATCTGTATTACTTATTGGGATGCTGAGACATGCTTAAATGATATTTAGCTTCTGATCCATGTTATATTTGATATATGACTTGTATACTCCGAGGTATTACCTGGGACTTGGTTGTTGATCCTGGTTATGTATATAGTTATTTATATTTTTTTGGTATGTCCAGAGGTGTTTCCTGGTATCTAGTTGTTGATCCTTATGTGTTTATTTGTGAACCCAGAGTGATACTTGGATTCGGTTGAGGGATGCCTTGAATGAGATTAGTGTTTTGTTTACTTATATCATAGGTCTTGAGTTATACTTGTATTTACATTGTAGGAATTACTTGTATGAGCTCAAAGGTTGGATGATATATGATGATGAAGACTCTTCTCTCCTCGATGCAGGC
This sequence comes from Viscum album, assembly GCA_963277665.1. NCBI lineage: Eukaryota > Viridiplantae > Streptophyta > Magnoliopsida > Santalales > Viscaceae > Viscum > Viscum album. Next base: position 818,652,793 of record OY728134.1, read on the forward strand.
ATGGAATCCCAAAACATGGGTAGATTACACACTCTCGAGTGGTGGGGACGATTACGATCCCCTATCTCTGTGATCAAAATGATTATTCTCTCCGGGTAATTTATGATACTATAAGGTATAGTAGGGAATATCAAGTATGAGTTATCTCTTTACATATATCTTAAGTGTAAGCCCCTTAGGGTTCATCCATGTTCTGAATTTCATGACCACCTACGGACCGAGACCTAGGGCTCAGAAATTAGACCGGATTTACAGGCTTGAGCACCATGGCGATTGAATCAGTGACCATTTATAGGATGTCTATACAAACTCCCTATAATCCTTTTATATAGTTGGGGATGATCACACTCTCATCATCCTATTATTGGAATGATTACACTCTTTTGGATCTAATACAAGTCAGGTTGGGATTGTCGAACATTGTGTTCTGAGTCTCAGATGGATTCAAGGACTGATGTTTTATGTTTTTCGACCAATGACCTTTTTATAGGATTAACCATCAGTATACGGAATCCTTGTTGGTTATTGGAGGTGAATAAGTGTGAACCCAGTTTTAGGATGAGCTTACCCCTTGTGGTTACATATCTTTCTCAGAGATATAATTCCAACAATGACCAAAGAAGGTACATGTCGATGGGATTATGGACCCAGATATAGACTTAATGATACAAGGCTTGAGTGGAATGAGGTCCAGTTCAATGCCCTTTAATACGATTTCTTGTCGATCAGGATTACATACCCAATGATTTACTTCTGATGTGGTTTCATATTGTTTGATTTACATACCAATGAATATTAATATCTATGTATATATGTAAAGATATTAGACTGTACATGTTCAAGTATATAGTTATATACATCCATGGTATAACTTTCCTGGATGACAGATATTACAAACCCTGGGTTTTATTGTGGTCTCATGTCAGTTTAACTTTTCTTTTTGGTTGGGTTTCATCTAGGATGAGAACGTTTCTTTTTTATACACTTAGCATCACAGTTAAAAGTTTCTTGTTGGGGTGGCCTACTGATATTCTTTCTCACCCATAAACGTGCACCTCAATGTATGTATAGATATTATGTCCGATTTTTAGGATGATCACATGTTTCATGGTGGGTAGGGATAAGGCCTTGTGTTTCATGATCAAGCAGAGCTCCTCGAGTGGTTCATCTGGTAGGGCTGGTGCAGTTTGACAATGTCTGAAGATCAGGTACGTGGTTTGGCTCAGAGTTGGTATTAGAGGCCTGTAATTATACTTTTAGTTTATTTTTTAATTATTTATCTCAATGTTTGTCTCAGTGGGTGATCATTGTTGTATTGTATTTGACAATTTTTTTGGATTTTACAGCATTTTATTTATTATTACATCATGTTTTGTTTCATTTTACTGCATCCACACTCTATTTACTTTCTAATGTGTATGATACTTAGATATTTTTCTATCGTTTCTTACTATGATATGATGGAATATTATCCCCTCTATCACACCCTAGGTTCTCACTACTATTCAGTAGCCTCTGGCATATGAGGAGGTGCACTTTTCGCCTTGTAATCCACCGGCTCAGAGCACTGGTTTAGTGGCATCAGGGTTATGATTTTAAAAATTGGTATTAGAAGTTTTTGTTTCTCAACCTTTACTATTTGGGATATGGTAAACATGAGTATTAGGAATGTGTTTGAACCTGTGATGGATATCAGAATGGTTCGTTGAGAACACTTGTTCTGGTAGGAAGTCCTAGTTTCCATGGTATGGGATTGTTGTTTTGTTTTATAATGTTATAGTTGTATATGATTTTTTCCTTGATTTATGCACATGTTGTGAGGGGATTTTATGATTAATTGTGTATATCTGGCTCTTGGACAATGGAAAGCGGATATAGATGGATTTTTAATCTTGTACGGTAAAGACAATTGGCATCCTATGAATCATATTTGTCATGTAAGGTTCACATCATATAGGCCTACTAGTGTATTTTTTTTACTGATGACTAAGTCTTTTGGGCCTACTTAAATATCTATTTCACTCTAATGGCAGGTTATGTGTATCTATGTTGATACATTTTGTTGTCAGGTAGATGACCCAGTCTTCATGCACGTAAGGTGGAGTGACCTAATAGGTTGATATGACATGTGATGCCTTTCTGTTGAACCCCTTGCTAGGTGTTGATTCTCATGTATGTGGTTATCTAGTCGTATCACTGAGTCCGATGTTGATAGATACCAAAATGTTTCTTTTGAACTGGACCTCTATGGGGTATTTCCATATGTCAATGCCTGATGAGCATCAGTTTAGTTCTTTTCTGTGTTGGTTGTGTCCTCTAGGGATTAGTTCTTTCTGAGGATGATTAGAGAGGATCAAGTCCCTTATAGGTCATGTTTTTAGTTTTTTCCCTTCTTAGGTTGTCGTAATCTTTACCTACATTTGAGAGGTTGGATCTTTTGGGCTTGGTGGTTGGACCTTATGACCTAGTTTTGAGGCTTTTTCTATAGGGCTAGGTGGGATACCTAGATTCCCTTAGTTTGACTCGGACCACTATAGGTCTAATTTTGTTTTGTTCATGGTAAAATTGTGCGAGATAGGTTGGACCATGTTTTCTAGTGCCTTTCTAGAGGTGAGATTGTTTTTACACTCGTTTTGAGATTGAGGCATGTTAGGTGCTTGAGTTTACATTGTGGTAATGTTGATTCCTTTTGCTTCGGGAAAAATACCTTGGGTGTTTTTTCTTTGAGACTAGATTCAATAGAAAGGATTTTTTAGATTCCTGGCCTGGTTGACCAGTGTTTCTGCGATTTCCAATATAGTTATAGTGCGGGTAGACGCTCATGACTATAATGACTCGCTATGTGTACAGGTCGAGTGATAAAGATATACACTGGTTATGCATGGTATCATTTGAATATAAATCGGTGAGTGGCTGGGTGCAAACTGAGGATAGATGTTTTGATACTTCCCATGGGTTTGGACCTCAGATGTTGTGTTGGAATGTCCTTATGTGGTAGAGGTGACAACATGAAAAGGGTTATTGTGAGACTATTGACCTGTGGCTAAATCCTAGAAAAATTTTAACAGGATGTGAGCATTGATCTAAGAGATATGTACATGCCCTTGGTGGAATCTTAGTGTACTCTTGTTAAAGATGATCATGTGCTATCTTGACTCATCTTGAGTATGATAAGAGAGAGTCGACCCTACACTAAGATCTTTTTTCTTTTTATGTATCTTTCTTGGTTAGGAAGGAACCTGTTGAGGTTGTTCTCAAGGAGTGGTGTAAGGTAATACATATGGTGAGGAGTGAACTGTTAGCCGTTTGAGGGTGGTGACCTTCATTTTCATTTAAACTTTGGTGTTTTTCATGAGCCGTTGTTCTAAAGTTTTTTTAAGACGACTATAAGGGTATTCCTATAGTGGAGAGTACCAGATCTATCATAGTTAAATTTCTTCCGTGTAAAAGCTAGTTTTTAATGGTATGAGACTGATTTTTGGACAATCCAAATATCTTGGTTGTGCAGATGTTCAGGTTGAGAGCATGGCTATTATTCTTCTCACCAGGCTTCTCGAGGATGATAAGGTTTCTGGTGGGGATTTTGTAAGGACCCTTCTTTTCCCAGACTGTAGTTTTGAGAAAGAGTTTGAATTTTTGATATTATATTCTTGTAAAGGGGTAAGATAGTATTTTCCCCTAGAATATGATATCAAATAATTTTTTTGACCACTTCTTTGGTCCCAAAATAAGGTTTTTACCCTATTACAAGAGTTTGGTAGGAATCCTAGTCGTTCAAATTTTGGCAGAATAATTAATATTTAAAATTTAATAAATTAAATATTAAATTATTTTTATATGATTGTTCAGATGTAACTTTTTTAAGGAATGTTTAATTGATATTATTTCTCCTCTTTTTTGTCTAGAATGTGGAGTTTAACCTAGGCGAGGCCTAAACTAGACTCGATCACTGGGGCCGGCTTGGGCGCTGGGGCCGGCTCGATCCCCTTTTTCTTATTTTTCTTTCCTTTTTCTTCTTGTCTTTATTTTATCTTCTTTCCTACTCCCTGTATCCTCTTTCACCAAGACATAATAGAGAAATGGTAATGGTCAAATAGATAAAGAGATAGGGAGAGAGGTAAGGGAATAGAGGTATCGTTGTGAAGGTCTCGATGTGCTGAGTCAGCGTATGGTAATCGTTGACTATAAAGTCAAGCGAGTCATCGATAGTTTCCGCCAAAAGGTAGTATCGTTTATGTTTTATCCATATATACCCTTTAAACATGTTGTTTTAAGTTTTATAAGCCTATTTATGCTTGTGTGTGTCCTCTTAAGGTCAGATTTGTTGTATCTGGGGTGAAAACTGGGGTTTCAGGTGATCTGAGGGTTTTCCCATTGGGAAACCTAGGTGACATAGTGTATAGTTCATGGGAACATGTTGTGTGTTATTTCCATTTGGAAAGAAGAATTTTTTAGAGTACACATCATGTACAGGGGTGTACACATCGTGTTCTGGTACTTGGTCGTGTGGCCGAGTACCCGAGCATGTCTACCCGTGTAGGGGTACACGGTCATGTGGAGAACACGACCAGACCCCATGTGGGTGACACATCATGTATAAATACATGGATTGTCCAAGTAAATGACCAAGATGGCTGAGGGACACTGGCATGTACCCCATGTTGGGTACACATCATGTACCTGTTTCACATGTCATGTACCTGGGGTATTCATACGCCCAAGTCGGTGGAAGTGCACACTCATGTGGGAGCTCAAGGTTACACAACATGTACTCCTCTCTTGGTACCCTTTGAGGGTATTTTATTGTTCCATGCCTCGATGTCATATTTGGACCCATGAGTAGTCTATTCTAAGTACTTTTTTGTGTATATCATGATGGTAAAACCCGTGGAGCATTATGAGGTCTCCTAATGGGTGTTTTGGGGCTTTATCTAAATGGAGAAGTTATTCCTACAGATATTTAATTTTGTCATCTCCTGAGGGAGGGACTTGAATGTGAACGATGGGTTGGCTGTTCAGACCAACCTAGTTGAGACTCTTGATCTGAGATGATATATGAGCTATCTCTCGTGAAATTTTTTTTTGAGGATTTTTCCCTTATAAGATGAGCCTTTATGACCTATGAAGCCGTGAGATATATTCCTTATAAGGATCCCCTAAGGAATTCCTTTTCTTATATGCGGATTTAGGGATTCCCTTGTAGGATCCCTTTCTTGTGTATAATTTTAAGGATTCCAATTTTAGTATTCCTCTGTTGTTGTTTTTTAGGATCTCGTGTAGGATTCCTCCTTTACCTTACAGCTAAGGATCCCATTTAAGATTCCTTCACTCGTGTTTACCTATAGGATCCCAAGTAGGATGCCGCTTTAGTGCTCAGCGTGAGGGACCCAATAGGTACTTTTGTTGACCAACCTTTAGTTGTTCTTTAGGTTCGGTTATAGATGGTGTTTGGGTGTCACCTAGAACCCATGTCGAATTGGTAATCCCATGACGCTATGATAGGAGTTTTGGGTTGGGTGTTCAGGCCGCCCTCACTCGTTTTTTATTTCTCTAACTTGGTTTTCCTAATGCAACATTGTTTACCAAAGGTGCTTTATGGTTGGTGGATGTTGATCCCGACGCATGGTGTCTTTATTTACTTTAGGATTCCCAGATGTTCTCCCTAGGATTCGAATTTCTTATCGGGATGCTCGAATGAACTTACATGAGATTTGACTTTTGAGCCATGTTATTTTTGATATGTGACTTTTATAACCATAGGTATTACATAGGACATGGTTTTTTATCCTGGTTATGTATATTGTGACATATATATTTTTTGGGATGTCTAGAGGTGTTTCCTAGTATCCGGTTATTGAGACTACATGTTGATTTGTGAACCCTGGGTGATACTTGGATCTGGTTGGAGGATTCCTTGAATGGGATCGGTGATTTGTTTACTTATATCATACGTCTTGAGTGATAATTGGATTTTTATTATAGCAATGCCTTTCATGGGATCATAGGTTGTTTGATATATAATGAGTAATATTTTTCACTCCTTGATGTGGGAATGGATTCCCAAGACTTGGATAGATTACATACTCATGATTGGCGGTGATGATTACAATCTCTTTGACCTATGATCAAAATGATTACACTCATTGGACTATTTAAAAGACTACAAGGTGGAGCAGGGGGTCTCACCTATGAGTTATATCTTCATATATCACCTAATGGTAAGCACCATATGGTTTATCCAAGTTCTGAATGTCATGATGGTCTAAGGACTGAGACCTAAGGCTCATGAATTGGACTGGATCGATGGCCTAAGTAGCATGGTGACTAACTTAAGGACCTTTTACAGGATGTCCAGACATAGTCCTTGGAATCCTTCTTTATAGGTGGGGATGATCACTCTCTCCTTAGCATATGATCAAAATGATTACACTCTTCCAGATCAGATACGAGATAGGTTGGGATGGTCAGACATTACGTTCTGAGTCTCGGTTGGATTCATGGACCGATGCTCCATGTTTTCCGACTAGTGACCTTTTTATAGGATTGATCTTCATTATATGGTATCTTTATTATGGATTAAAGGTGATTACAAGTCAACCCAGGTGTAGGATGAGCTTCCCCCTTTGGTGAAGTAGCTTGATCAGAGATATAATTTCGGTGTTGGCCGAAGTAGGTACATGTAGATGGGATTATGGACCCAAATATCAACTTAATGATACATGGCTTGAGTTTCAAGACATCTAGCTCAATTCCATTACATAGGATGTATAGTCAGTTGGGATTACGGCCCCAAAGATCAACTATTGATGTGTTTTCATGTTGTTTTATTCACATACAAATGAATATTCAAATCTATGTATATATGTATAGGTATGAGACTATACATGTGCGTGTATATAGTTATGGAAATCCATGGTGGAACTTTCCAATTTGATTGGGATTATGGACCTTAGTTTTGAATATAGTCTCACATTGGTTTTAATTTTCTTTTTTGTTGTGTTTCAGCTTGGTTGAGCATGTTTCTTTTGTATACACTTAGCATCACAGTTGCAGGTTGCTTGTCGGGGTGGCCTACTAAGATTCTTTCTCACACCTTCACATGCATCTTAGTGTACATGTAGACCTAATGTCTACTTTTAAGGTTGAGCATGATTTTCATGGTGGATAGGGATAAGTATGAGTTTTTCATGATCGAGCGAAGCTCCTTAAGTGGTTCTTGTAATCGGGCCGGTGCAGTTCGACAGTGTCTGGAGATCAGGTATGTTGTTTGGATAGGCGTTGGTAGTAGAGACATGTACTTTTACTTTCAATTTGTTTTGTACTCCTATATTTGTATGGTCGATCCAGTGTGTGAATAGTGTTTTATTATAGTGCACAGCCTTTTGATCTTTTACAGCATTTCATTTACTATTACAACATGTTATATTTCTGTTTACTACTTCTGCACTCTATTTAATTTTCACTGTTTATGATACTTAGTTGTTTTTCTACTGTTTCTTAATCTCATATGAGGTAATAGTATCCCCACTATCACACCCTAGGACCTTTCCACTAGTTCGTAGCCTCTGGCGTACAAGGTGGCACGTTTGAGGCCATGTAACCTACTGGCTCGGAGCATCGGTTTAGGGGAATATGGGTTGGGATGTTACATATATATGGGTTTATATTGATTTTCCTGACTTAAGGGATTTAATTATGGGTAATTTATAGATGAAATGTGTATTTTACAGTGATTAGTGGAAAAATATTTATCTGTGATTTCCTTATGTTGGACATGGGAAGCTTTGATGTGATCCTTAGGATAGATTGGCTATTGTGGTTTCAAGCCCATATCAAATGTTGTCATTGATGTGTGTTGTTTACATCTATTGAGGGCATAGTTAATTATATAATAGAGAGTGTGAAACATTGTTAGTTCCCGAAGGACCTGACCATCAGCATCTGGGTGGGATTATAACTTAGGTTATTATTCTTGTATTGCATTATTGGGAGATACATCAATGTAATGTATCGTGTTTTTGGACCGGATGAAATTTATAAAGGAAAATAAATTTTCAGGTTGGTGATCAGAAATATTTGTAATCTATGTTTTGGGATGGAATTATGAAAGTTTAGATACCCTAAAGTGTTCTTTTTAGACTTTTTTTAAGGTATGAGGGGTGCATCTAGTGTTCCATTGAGTTTTAAGAGTATAAAACCTTGAAACTTCAAAACTAAAAAAGGCAGATAAGGGCACATGGTTTGTCTGAAACCATGAAATCCTCCAAGAGAAATCATGTAACCAATCTAGAGGGGATAACGGTGTTGCATGGTTTTTTCTAGACATGAACAATAGGTCGCATAATTGTTCACTTAATTTTGGGTTTTTCATATAGGAGAAACACGTGGTTTGGGCATGGTTTCTCAAATCATGCACATAAACCTTGCAATTCCCCTTCTTGGGAAGTCTTTGAAGCACGTTTGGTGCATGGTTTGGCCAAACATGTGGAAAAACCATGAACCTCATTTAAAGGGGTGATATATTTATTTTTTACCTTCCCCCTTATTTATTTTCTTCTCCCCTTTCTTCTCATAATCCATGTGCGGCATCCTACCCTGCTCGAGCTTCTTCTCTCCTCCTAGGCATGGAGGGATAGCCTCCATATAATGTAACACTCTGAGTTTTTATGAACATTTTTTTGAATAAATTAAATCTCTTTGATGGATTCCATTTCATGCTACACCAAGTTAAGAGTGTGTTATACACAAAACCAATTCAAGCTTACACTACACACAATACTGGTTTAGCTTATGTTTAACGTGGCACTAAGTTTCTATGAAATGTAATTTTACTATCATAATTATTTAAATAAGACACTTATAACCGAGCCATTGAACATAGTAATATGAAAAGAAATAACTAATTTTTAAATATGATTTATAATGGTTTTATAAAAATAAAACATATTGATAATGAAATATATAATTTCTTGTAAAGTCTTTATATTTTTTGAAAATACTTTTATCTCAAAACAAATTCTTTTTATGTCCTTCTATGAACAATAATAAAATTATTTTTTTACACTTTTATAAATTTGATTTTATAAAATAAACATTATTTTTTAATTCATAATGTCAAAATTATCTTAGGGTGAATTTTTTGTATTTTTCTGAAAAATATAGTGAAAAATACTGAATTTTAAATGAAAATCACCTTTTCGTTTAATTTATTTATAAAGTAAAATTATATTTTAAATTTATTTTTAAAGTATTATAAGTTCATTTATACTTCAAAAAATAAAACATATATCACTATAATCAATTTTACATTGAAATTTTATATAAATACATTTAAAACTTTTGAACATTTTCCCTTTAAAAACCTAATGTCTAGTCACATCAGTGAAATTAATTTTTAAATTAATTTTTGCTACTTTTCTGAATTGAATTTGGAAAAAAATATTAAATATTTTTAGATATAATAATTTATAATTTATAAAAAGGAAAAATTAATTTTTTACCTTAATCGCTAATAAAAACAGTTAAAGTTAACTACAGTGATTAAGAGAAAAACGACTTTACTATGGGACTAAACTTTAAACTTTAGGGGAAAATGACCTATAAATTTGTCCAAACCCCATTTTATTTCCATATTTATAAATCATCACTTATATTATCTAGATTATTCCATTTTTAGAGACACTTAACATGAAAAAAAACATGGGTGGAATTCTCTATTTTAGAAATTTACAAGTTTTCAACTCACCTCCCTTATAAAAGGCCACCAACTCTTCCCCTCTCTTCACACCATAAAACACAGTTGGTTCAGAAAATAACTAACCAAATAAGTTCTCTACTTCAATAATAGTGTCCTAAAATCTATACTTTGGTCATAAATCCAACCATGTAATTCCTTTGGTGAAAACCAGAAGGAAATACTTGAAGAAGATGTAACGTTCATCAACGGACATTTCTATTTTATTTACTTATTAAACCCTGCTAATTATAATATATCATGATTATATAATAACCTAATTATCTTATATATTCTTAAATTTTTTATTTTCAGGTTACAACCAAAAACAACACACACTTCCATCAAATAGGTTATGAAATCATTGTTCGTGTATACAACAGACTACCACCTCCTGAACCCATGTCATTCATTTTCCCATTACCTCCTATCAAGGTTGGGAATAGTTATGTTAATACTATTTATATATAATATATATGATTTTTATGATTTTATTATGATTCTAAGATTTTTATATCACACATAACTTAATGCTTTCCATTTTGTGGGAATACGATAATGTTGTTCGTTCATACGGTGTTCTACTGCCACATGAAGCAATGTGATTCATTCATGATTTACATAGAATGTATTAAGTATGGATATAATGAAAATAAGTGATATATATGAAATAAAAATTACTTTTTAATAATAATATATCATTTACTTTTCTTTCTTTTAAATTGAAAAGAAAATGGAAATAACGCTCATGTGTACGTATGGCCTACCGTCTCCACGAATGGTGTATTTAATTTCATATTTATATCTTCTATGTATTATTATAAATACATAAATACTGAATATATATGATTTTTACATGATTTTTATCATTATGGAGATTATTAAATCATTATTAAAATAATAAGACCAAAAATATAACAAATCAAAATATATAAGAAAAACAAAACAGTTATTACCTGAAAAGTAACTTTAACATGGAATTGTTAATAAATGGGTAATAAAAGATAATAAAAAAATAATACGTGGTGTTATATAAATTAATATGGTTCTGAAATATATTTATAATAAACTTATATTTATTATATAGGATTATTTAATGATTACAATGGAATTCAAGACTTATGGTAATGTATTTTCGTCTCACTTTTATTTTCTGTGAGACACATGACATGTTCACCACCTATTTCTTATATATAGTGCATATAATTCCAATGGATTTATTTTATTATTATTATAATTATAATTATTCAAATTTAAATATCCATTTTAGGATCTCTATTTCATGTGGTTTATGGTTAAAATGATACCAAAGCGATACGGGAATTTTTTCTCAATTTCCCTTCTTTGAGACACATGTTATGGTATGGACCTACACACTTTTGAAAGATGTATATAATGACCCTTAGATTTTATATCATGAATATAATTATTTTTATGATATTTTAAGCTTTATTTGACGTCATTTTTTCATGGGGATTATGATTCAAAGTTACCAAAGTGGTAAGATTGTATTTCTTCAATCTCATCATTTATCGGGATTATTTATTATTATTCTTCCATAAATGAAATATTATGATCCACATATAAATAATTCTAATTAATTTTCTTATCCTATGGTAATTAATTATATATTCAAGTAATATTACCATTTTTACACTCTTTGATACTTAAAAGTATCAATAAATTGTTTATATGAAAATATGAATTTATCTCTCTATTCAGTTGGAAATATGTTTTCCTTAAAAACAATGTTTTTTAAATGTTTTCAAAAAAAATATTCATATATTATAATTTTTTAAATACAATTTTACCCATGTTTAACTTTTTTCAAAAAAAAATTGACAGGAATCTTTGTATCATTTTCCAAAATAATGCTTGTTTGGATTATACCAAAATGTGAAAGGAACTTTTATTTTTACATGTATGAAATGAATAGAATATTCCAATGTCATGAAAAATAATATACTATAAGATTCCTAAGTAAGTTTTCAAAATTATTTTCAAAGAAAAAGTTTTCAAAAAGTTTTATGTATTAAAAAGTGTTTTTCAAATCAGAAAATATATTTTCCTCAAGAAATGTTTTGAATGATATTTCATAATTATTTTCCATCTGAGATGAAAACTTTTGGTGTAACAAATTCCTTACTGGGGATATTATCCAAGGGTACCATTCATATTCTTTATCTAAATTGTTTATTTTTTTATTTCATGATATTTATGAAACTTGTTTCTCTTCCATGGGTTATATGCTTATGATACGTGTTTATCTTCCATGGGATATATGCTTATGAAACCCATTTATATCCCACATGTTATATGATTAGAAAAACCCACTTCTTTTCATGGGTTATGAAATTATTAAATTATTAAGAAAACTATCACTTTTACACAAGTTTAGATATGATGAAATGTTTATGATACCCATTTATTTTCTTGGGTTATGATATGAAGAATTTGTATGATCTTATGGAACACATAAATATAGTTTTCATTATGTGATAGGTGGGAACTATATCTCCCACCAATGTAATGGGTAATTAATTATATCACTCATGAGATATACATGGATGGAACAGGGACTGAAACAGGTACAATAATACAGGGCTAGAATAAAGAGTGAACTCAGTACAATAATATAAGTTTGGAACAAGGAGTGAAATCTATACAATAAAGGACTTTATCCACTATGATGGCCTTGGAAATGAGCCTTAACCAATATGGAAATTATTTTTTATTCTTATGTGCATGCCATAAATTCATTTCTTATGCAAATTTTATGCTCTCATGGATTAGGTTTTTTCATTCCCTTATTATTCATGTCTTATGAATTAAAAATATATATTCCATGAATCATGATTATGATATTTGATATGTAGGGTATGGTTTTAAAAGGCTATGATCATGTCCTTATACACTTATTTTCTTATTATGCTTACGTGTCTCCGTTATTTACCCTTAATGAGCATCTAAACTCACCCTTTCTTATGGTTTCCTTCCTTATGTTATGAATATTTGTATTATGTATGTTGTTTCTAAAAAGGGTTTTATTTATGAAGAATGTATTGGTAGACAATGTAGTTCACTTATGGACCATTTTTTATGTTTGTATGTTTCCAAAGGAACTAAACTAATATATTTTTCAGGCATGTGTTTTTGTAGTGTAATAAATATTCCGAAAAAATGATGTAATGTCTATGTATGTTAAGCCTAGGTTATTATAGTTGGTATCAGAGAAATGTTTTAGTTAATCTTTGGAAACGAGGATGAGAAAACCGTATTGATATCCCTAAGGACATGTCAAAGGATAATCCTATGGATGATTTAAAGTATAGGAAAATGTCTAAGAATTTTGTTAAAGTATATAAGGAGCGGTTTAATTACAATAAATCTCTATCTAGATATTATAAGTATATGTAGATCTAGAACATATGTATCTAGGGGAAACAACCTCAAAACAATATATTCATCTAGACAAGATCAAGAACTAGTTCATGATAATGGGACTTGCTGCACACCTGGTTTGACACACCCAGGGGATATGCTTTGGAAATTTACAAAATCTGTATAAACGGTCATGAAGGATTTAAATAGAAAATTACTATGAATGACCTAGGAAAAACTAATGTGTCATAGATTAAAAAAAATTATCATGATTTATACATTATATAAGTGATTTCTCGTGCTTATGTGGTTCCACAATATGATTATTATTTCTTGCACTATGATTTTTGGTTTTATTCAATGGTTGGAACCCAAAGTAACCAGATTAATTCTAAGTGTGATGGAAAATGTAACGATTATCCTCTAAATAATACAAATGTTATGGGAGTTCAAATTTAAAATATCATTTTTATGCTCACACAACTTTCTTATGTTATGAATCATGTTGGACTTACAAATGAGCAAAGGAGGGAACAATATTTTGTTGTGTCCTTCATGAGGCAACATCCACCTTATTTCAGTGGGTCTTCTAATCCACTAGTTTATAAATAATGGATCAGTACCACTGAAAATATATTTTATATTTTTCCTTGTTTGAAGCATGAAAAGTCATTTTTGTTTTCAACTATTTATAAGGTGAAGTAGATCAATGGTGGACACTTGTCAATAATACATTGCAACTTGATGAAATTGACTCAATAGATTGGGATGATTTCAAGAAATTATTTTCTAATATGTACTTACTCGCCCTCTTTATACAAATATTGATAAGGATTTCCTTGAGTTAAAGAAAAGAAATGATGAGTTTTTTTTCACCTATGAGGCAAATTTTATGAGACTTGTGATGCACGCTTCTAGTATTATCATTTAACCTGAAATTAAGGATGATCTATTATGATATGAATTATATCCAAGTCTCCGAAGGGAATTAGCCATAAGTGAATTTAGTAACTATGAAGAGATTTTGTGTTTTACTATCAAGGTGGAAATGGAAGTTGGATTTATGTATCAATATCATGGTTTTGATAAGAAAAGGAAGATTGAGTTCAAAATAAAATTTAAAAACCATAGAGAGAAAAAGATGATCTTTCCTTTATGCTCAAAGAGTGGGAAGAAGCATGGAGGAAATTTTATTAAAGGGATTAAAGAATGTTTTCAGTGTTTCTAGTAATGTCATTAGGTAATAGATTTCTGAATTTATAGGAAGAGGTTAGCTAATAATGTGAATAGAGGGGAAGCCTCACAGAATGCACCTCCCTCGCATCAGTGCTTCAAGTTTAAGTAGAATGAAATTATGCTAACCAATTCTCAAAAACGAGATTTAATGATGATGATCGAGATCAAAAACCTATTAAGTAAAGGGACAAGGGGAAATATCATGTGGTTATTATTTATGACAAGGGGTGCGATACCAACATGGACAAAGGTACACTTACCATCCACTTTAGAACTGACAATGTCTTATTTGACTCTATATCTACCCATTATTTATGTTGGACTCCTCATGTTTTAATCATGTATTAAGGGTCATAAATCTTGTTAACCTTGATTAATCTATCTCAAATCATGTATAGAGATGGTTTATTACTCTATGATTTAATGTTTACAACTCATGGTATAAACATTCACAAGATCTTGATTACTATAACTCATGTTTGAATCATGTTTGAATATTATAAACAATATTTAATTTTGTTCTATAATGTTTTATTATATTAATGCTTAAGTATAATTTATTCTGCAAATATTATTTCATAATATAGCTCTACAGATATTTTTCTAAGTCTGAGAAACCGTAAGTCTGCCACCAGTTCTGGATTTTGGCAAAGTCCCAGACACCGTCACCTAGACACTGTAACCCAGACACTGTGACCCAGACATGGTAACCCATACACCATGACCCAGACACCGTAACCTAGACATAATGACCTAGACACCGTAACCCAGATACTGTGACCCTAACATCGTACTGCTAACACCATCACTCAAGCACCGTTCAAAGTTTTGACAAAGGATACAAGACACAGTTACCTGAGACACTGTGATTCTGACACCGCATATATGCTACCAATTGTTGATCTCAATTTAACTATGTAATCATGGCTGTATCAATGCAAAAAGGAAAATAAGAAGAAACTATTTCCTGGTGGCACCATTTCCAATTGATACTGTTTCAAGAAAAACTATGACACAATTATTTAATCTGTTTTGTCGTTTTTAATTTAATTTATAACGGACAGATTTGAGTCATTTAATAACACTAACATAATTAATGTTTATTTGTAGACATGTCACCTTACATCATGAGATACTAGGTGTAGAAATCATGCATCTTGTTTGCTCCAACAGATGCATCCCGAAATAAAGACAAGAACACGAGACTCAGAGAACAAGAAGCAAGCAGTGGAAAAGTAAACTAATGCATGCAACTACATACCACTAAAGAACATGTGAATCAATATAGATCCCTAAAGGATGAACTATCGTAGATTAGAGCCTCAAAAATCTTCGCAGTATCAAGTAAAATAAGATCAAGAGCCAGATATCTCACATCATCGAACTGGAAACCAGAGCACCAGAATTCTGATACTCTGTTTTTTACAAGACGATTCGATACTCACATCTACTTCATCCTACAAGTCCAAAGCTGCATAGAATTACACTCAGATCATTTCTAATCCTTTCTCATCATCTTTTCTTTATTGTGTACCACTTTTATCTTTCGAGCAGTGTGTGTGTGTGTGTTAAAACACACAATGTCTCCTATATTAAATGGAAGGATACAAGATATCCTTCCTCTCATATCTTCTTACATTTGTTTACTCCCACTGATAAGTGAGGAAGAGGCCCTTGTGTGACCTGGTAGTTTATACCCACAAAGAATAATGGAAGTGGTCATGTGACATGGACAGTCCTATATACTTTTTTTTTACCCTGATATAGGGTTTGGATCAATTTTATTAATACAAACTTCTTGGTGGAAGTTGATCCCCAAGTGGAGTGGATTAGGTCTCATCTTGAGACTGAACCACTTGTTTTAACTGATGTTTCTTTTGATCTAGTTTTTATCTTCTTTATTGTATATTTCATAAAACTAGATTTTACTTTGATAGTTTGTATTGGATAGAAGTTATAACTATTTTTCCTCAATATAATAGCTTTAAAAGTTGTATCAATAACTTGCATTGATATTACTGAGAATTAATCAATCTTTTTAGAAGTTATTTGAACAGTCAAAATATTATAACCATATTACCTTGACTAATTGGCATGTATTCATTTTTATTAGGCAATATTTTTAAGTGAACTTTTTAACAAAAAAAAATAGATACTAAATTCACCCCGCTTCTAAGTGCTCTACTCCGACCAACACTTTCAAATATAAAGAATTTTATAAGGGTATATAGGTTCCACTTAAATGATTAGATATGGGATTATTAGTAAAACCCCTCAAGATATGATGAATGCGTCTCATATCTATTATTCCTCTCTAGTAGATTTTGGTGGGAATTTGATTCCCTCAAATATTGTCATTCTTCCTCTAGATCAATTTTATTCCATCTTAAGAATGGATTGTATTTTACAACATAAATCCCACATAAATTTTCAAGTAATGGAATTCATTTTTTATATTCCAAATCAACCAATGATAATATATCAATGTAATAACAATTATGAGCTTTAGATGGAGACCACATCCAATGTATGGGTCGTAATTCCCATTCAGAAGGGGTGTTTATCTCAGATGGTGGGGTAGAAACTTGGCATCAATGGTATGCCTACTGTTCAAGAATTTTTTGATGTATTTTTTGAATAATTGTCTAATATTCCACTAAAATATGATGTTGAGTTCTCAATAGAACACATACCTAGTTCCACACAAATTTCAATGACTCCCAATAGAATGGACCTAATTGAGTTTTATGAATTGAAGAAGAAACTCCAATAAAACCTTGACAAGGGATTCATTTGGCCAAGTGTGTCACCGTGGGGTACACCTGTTATTTTTTTCAAAAATAAATATTGATCAATGTGAATCTTCATTTATTATCAAGATTTTAACAATATCAATATCAAGAACAAGTACCCTCTTCCCCTTATTGATGAATTGTTTGATCAATTGTGTGGATCACAACACTTTTCCAAGATTTACCTTCATTCTGGATATCATCAAGTTAGGTTTGAGAAGAGGATATACCCAAGATGGAACTTCATGTAAGGTATAGATAATATAAATATATACTAGTTCCATTTGTAATTACTAATTCCCCTGATATCTTCATGGATTTAATGAATAGAGTCTTTAGGGGTCAACTTGATCAGATTGTGGTAGTCTTTATAAATAATATTACTATCTATTCAAGGAACATGTAAGATCATGAATATCACCTGAAAATTGTACTAAAGACTATAAGGAATGAGAAAATATATGAAAATTTTAGAAAATGTAAATTTTGGCTGCAAAAGGTTTCATTTTTGTGTCATATAATGTCAAGAGATGTCATATCATTAGATTTATTGATGATGGAGGCTATTAAATTTTGGCCCAGAACAACCATCATGAACAAGATCCATAGTTTTCTTGGTTTAGCTAAATATTATTTATGGTTTTTGAATAATTTATCATTATTATCTAATACTCTGACTAAGTTATCTCGGAAGGGGTAAAGTTTCTCTGGGTAGATGAATGTGAAGAAAATTTCATTTAATTGAAGAGAATATTCATCACCACACCTATGCTTTCATTACCATGTATATGAGAAGGGTGTGTAATCTATAGTAATGCATACAAGAAGGGATTGATATGTTTTAATACGTAATGACATGGTTATAGCTTATGCCTCATGAAAATTGAATATTTATGATAAAATTTACCCAACTCGTGATTTGGATTTAGCTACAGTAATTTTTTCATTAAAGATATGGAGGCATTATCTTTATAGAGAAAATTTTGATATATATACCAATCAAAAATGTTTAAAGTATATATTCACATAGAAGGATTTGAACATGCACCAAAGAAGATGGTTAAATATGATTAAATATTATGATTTCTCAACACATTTCCACCATAGGAAAGTGAACATGGTGACCGCTACTTTAAGTTGAAAGGATTGTGCTAGATTATCGATGATGAGGATAAGAAAAGATCTAATATTTCTATATTTTAAAATGATGGATCTAGAAATCCTAAAGAAAGATGGAAATATTATCTTTCTCAATTAATTTTTCAACTATCGATCCATATAAATATTAAAGGGAATAGAAGGAAGATGTAGGTCTATAAAAGAAGGCTAGAAATCTTCTTGAGTTTAACCTTTATCGTTACAGAATGATATGGTTCAAGAACTGTGTATACATTCTGTCTATACCAAATTTGAAGAAGGATATTTTAGAGGAGGATCATATTTATTCATTCTCTATTCATCTAGAAAGTACGGATATGTATAGAGATTTGAAATAATACTATTAGTGGTGCGAAATAAAGAGAGATATTTCAGAGTTTTTATCTTAGTGCTTGGTATTCTAGTAAGTTAAGGCTGAAAGAAAATTTTATAGGGGGATATTCTATCCATTTTCGATACCAAAATGGAAATAGGAGAACATTTCCCTATATTTTTTCAATGAGATCCCCAAAGTATCTAAAGTGAATAATTCTATATGGGTTTTAGTGGATTACATTACTAAGTTGGTACACTTCATCGCTATGAGAGAAGACTTCCCTCTCAATCATTTTGTCAGGATATACATTAAGAAAGTGGTAAGGTTCCATAGAGTAATACATTACATTGTATCTAATTAGGATCTGAGGTTCACCTAAAAATTCAGAAAAAGTCTTTAGAAATCTCTAGAAATAGAGTTGAGTTTCAGCACTATGTATCATCCTCAAACATATGGTCAATCTGAAAAACAATTCAAACCCTAGAGGATAAGTTGAGATCATATGTTTTGAATTTAAAAGGTGTTTGGGATCAACATTATCCTCTAGTTGATTTTTATTACAAAACAATCTTTCACTCAATGATTAATATAGCTCCTTATGAATCCATCAATGGAAAGAAATGTAGAGCTCCAACATGTTGGAATGAAGTTGGAGAAAGAAAGATATTGGGACCTGAGATAGCTAAAGAAATGGTAGAGAAGGTTAAATCCATTTATTAGCATACCAAGGAAGATCAATCTATAATGAAAAATTATGCTGATACTTTTTGACAGGGTCTATAATTTTATGTTCGTGACAGAGTGATTCTAAGAATTTATCCATGAAGAAGGTTTCAAGATTTGGGAAGAAAGGGAAACTAAGACCTAGGTATATCGGCCCCATTGAAATTATTAATCATATCATGACAGTTGCCTATCACTTGACACTTCCATAAAACCTCTATCAAGTCCATGATGTGTTCTAGGTATCACTCCTAAGTAAGTACATACCTAAATCTTTACATGTACTGAACTCGGAGTCATACCATTGGAGAAGGATCCTTCTTACAAGGAACAACCGAGGGAGATTCAGGATCATACAGAGAAAGTTATTGGAAACAAGACCAATCACCTAGTAAATTATTGTGGTAAAACCACCAGTTAAAGGAGGATATGTGGGAACTAGATTATATGATGAGGTATAAGTATCCTCATTTTTTGGTATCATAGTGATGAATTTTGAGGGAAAATAATTTTAAAGGTTGTAAAATGTAACACCCTGAGTTTTATGAACTTTTCTATCAAATAAATTAAATTTATTTGATGGATTTAATTTCACTATACTCCGAGTTAATATTTATTTATATGAAACACCATGTAAATAATTCACTACATGCAACACCAACTTATCTTACATTCCATGCGATACTAAGTTTCTATGAAACAACATTTTATTATTATAATTATTTAAACAAGACATTTATAACTAATCAATTAAATTTTTTTATATGAATAGTAATTAATAATTTTTAAAAATTAATTATAATTTTTTTATATAAACAAAACATGTTGGTAATGAAATATATAATTTTTGATAAAGTCTTTTATTTTTTGAAAATACTCAATTCTCAAAAGAACTATTTTTTATATCCTTCTGTGAACAATAATAAAATTTAGTTTTTACTCTTTTAAAAATTTAATTTTTTAAAATAAGCTTCATTTTTAGTTCACAATGCCAAAATATATTAGGGTGAATTTTTGATATTTTTCTGAAATATATTTTTTTGAATGAACAGTGAAAAAAACTAAATTTAAAATGAAAACTAATTTTCGATTAATTTATTTATAAAGTTATATTTTATTTTAAATTGTTTTTAAAGTTCAATTATTTCAATTATAAATCAATAAATTCAAATTATTCTATTTTAATCAATTTTACATTGAAATTTTATATAAATACATTTGAAACTTTTGAACATTTTCGCTTTAAAAACTTGTTGGCTTGTTTCATCTCTAGGATTAAATTTTAAATTAATTTATGACACTTAACTGAATTGAATTAGGAAAAATTGATTCCATATTTTTAATCATAATAATTTATAATTTATAATAATTACAACTTAATTTTTGACCCCAATTATTAGTGAAAACAGTTAAAAATAGTAATAGTGATTAAGAGAAAAACGAGTTTAGTAAGGGAATAAACTTTAAAATCAAGGGGGAAAATAACCTATAAACTTTTAAAACACCCCTTTTATGGTAATATTTTAACATTATAACTTATTATATATATATCTTTCCATTATTATATCCACTTTACATGGAAAAACATGGGTTGAATTCTCTCTTTCAAAAATATACAAGTTTGCCGCTCACCTTCCTTATAAAAGGGAACCCACTATTCCCCTATCTTCACACCTTAAAAATAAATTGGTTCACCAAATAAAATACCAAATAACTTATCCATTTCCATATTATCATCCTATAATCCTTAATTTGAGCATAAATCCAACTAGGTAAGTCCTTTGGTTTAAACTAATAAAAAGTACCTGAAGATGAGGTGATGTTCATCAACAAATGTTTTTATTTTATTTCTCCCTCAAAAACCATTATTTATTTTTATATAATAATTGTATAATAACCTCATTATCTTAAATATTTTTATATTCTTTTTTATTAAGTTTAATATCTTCAAACACACATACTTCCATCAAATGGGTTACGAAATCATTATTTGTGTGTACGTCGGACTACCGCCTTGTGAACCGATGTCGTTCATTTTTCCATTACCATCTACAAAGGTTGTGAATAATTATGAAAATACTATTTATATATGATTTTTATTATTTTTATGGGCTTATTATTATTATTTAATTTCTATATCATACATACCTTCACGCTTTCCATTTCGTGGGAATATGATAATGGCATTCGTGTGTACGGTGTACTACTGCCTCGTGAAGCGATTCAATTCATTCATGATTTTCATGGAAGGTATTAAGGATGATTTTAATAAAAATATTTTATATATATGACATAAAAATATTCTTTAATGATAATATAAAATGTAATTTTCTTTTATTCAATCCTATAAAAAAATGGAAATAGTGTTCCTATGAACGTATGACATACTGTCTCCATGAACAACGTATTTCATTTCCTATTTATATATTTTATATATTATTATAAATACATGTATACTAAATATATATGATATTTATATCATGTTTATCATTATTTATATTATTAAATCATTATTAAATTAATAGGATCAAAAATATAACAAATGAAATCTTATATGAAAAAAATCCGTTATTACCCGAAAGATAACTTTAATATAGAATTGTTAATAAATAGGTAATAAAAGGTCATAAGAAAAAAATATATGGTATGATATTAATTTATATGGTTCTTTAGTATATGTATAACAAACTTATATTTATTATACATGATTATTGAATGAGTACAATGGAAGTCAAGACTTAAGGTAAGGGATTTCGGTCTCATATTTATTTTCTGTGAGACATAAGACATGTTCACCACCTATTTATTATATGTGGTGTATATACTACCCTTGTATATATTTATGATTATTATTATGTGAATTATTGGGATTTACATATCCATTTTATTATCTCTCTTTCATGGGGTTTATTGTTAAAATTTTACTAAAGTGGTAATGGAATTTTGTCTCAATTTGCCTTCTTTGAGACACATGTTAGGTTATGAACCTATACTCTTCAAAAAAGTATATATACTACCCATTTGAAATGTTATATCATTAATATATTTATTTTCATGATATTTTAAGCTTTATGTTATGTTATTTTTTCATTGGGATTATGGTTCAAAGCTATCAAAGTGGTAAGAGTTTATTACTACAATCCTAAGGTTTATCAAGATTATTTATGATTATGCCTCTATTGATGAAATATTATGATCCATCTCTCGATAATTCTCATTAATCTTATTATCCTCTATTTATTCATGATATATTAAAGTAATATTCATGTTTTCCCACTATTTTAAGTAAAATTATTGATAAAATGTTTTTATGAAAAAACAACAGTATCTCTCTATTCTGTTGGAAGTCTATTTTCCTTCAAAACCTTGTTTATTAAAAAAAATTCCAAAATGTTTTATTACTCAGTTATAATTTTTGAAATACAATTTTACCCTTATTTTTCTTTTTACAAAAAAAAATGAAAGGAATATTCTTGTTATTTTCTAAAACAATGTTTGTTTGGATTTTATTCAAAATGTGGAAGGAACCTTCATTTTTATGTGTATAGAATGAACATAATATTCAAACATCATGAAAAAATTTTACCTCAAATATTACTTATTAAGTTATCAAAATTATTTTAAATGAAACAATTTTCAAAAAAAATTATGTTTTAAAAAAAATTAAAATGGAAAGGATATTTTCCTCAAGAAATGTTTTAAGTGATCTTTCAAAATTATTTTCTATCTAAGATGACATCTATTAGTGCTAATATTCCCTTAATAAGAATATTATCCAAGGGTACTATTCATGTTTTTTCTATAAATGGTTTATTTTTTATGTAATGAAATTTATGAAACCCATTTCTCTTCCATGTGTTATATTCCTATAAAACCCTTTTCTCTTCCATGAGTTATATGCTTATGAAACCTATTTCTTTCCTACTGGTTATATTCTTATGAGACCCACTTATTTTCATGGGTTATTCTATAATGAAATAATTATATTACATGTCTCTTTTCCATAGGTTATAATATGATTAAATTTTTATGATACCCATTTTATTTCATGGGTTATGATATGATAAATTTTTATGATGTTATGGAACACATAAATATGGTTTTCATTCTGTAAAGGGAAGGTCATATATATCTCTCCAATTAATTGGGTAAATATTTATATATATTTTGATATAAACATTCCTGGAATGGGGATTGAACCCAGTACATTAATATAGGGTTGGAACAATGAGTGAAATCAGTACAGTAATACAGGGTTGTAATGAGGAGTTAACTTGATACAGTAAAGGACTTTGTCTACTTTAATGGTCGTGGAAGTGTGCCTTAACCAATATTAAAATGATTTTATATACTTATGTGTATTCAAAAAAACTCATATCTTATTCCAATGTTATTCTCTTATGGATCATTTTCTTTGATTACCTTATGATTAATGTCTAATTAACTACCAATATTTATTCTATGACTTGTGATTATGTTCCTTGATATGAAGTGTATGGTTTTAAAATGTTATAAACATGTTCTCATACCATTTTGTTCATATTATGCTTACATATCTCCCTTTTTTACCCTCAATGAGCATCTATGCTCTCTATTTCTTATGTTTTCCTCCCCTGATTTATGAAGATTTTAATTATTTATTATGTTTCTAAGAAGGGTTCTAGTTGTGAAGAATTTAGTGGGAGATGATGTGGTTCAATTATGGACAAGTTTTTATGTTACTAGGTCTCCAAAGGCACAAAAATAATATAGTATTTGGGAATGTGTTTGTGTATTGTAACAAATATTCCACAAAAATAATGTAATGTCTATATATGTTAAGCCTCAGTAATTATATCTAATGTCCATTTCAAGAACTAGCTGGTGCCTTGGATATCCCATGGTGAGTCTACAACTCCTCTTCCTTCTCTTCTTATTTTCCCTAACCATCATAAATGATATCATGGTGTGATCTAATTCTCCCGATTTCTAGGGTGTTTGTCTGTTCCGTTGATTTATCTTGAACTAGATCAAATCAAGTCGTGATGTTACGTTTTTGAGTTTTACTAATTATGAGGTAGGTGGTCTATAACTTTTCCCTCAAGTTTTTTTATTTATAAAATTGATCCATTATTCCACACGCCTAATTTTTTTCATTTCTTTAAAATTATAAAAATTACTATATAGAACCTTACTCATTTAATTAAATAAATGATACATTTAAATTTCATCATTGGAGGTTAATCTCCCCAATGTGAATCAACACATTATAGTGTGTCCTAGAATTAGCTTAATAATTAAAAAATTCATTTCTAATAAAACCACCTGTTGAGATACACTTTCTTCTAAACTGAGAATGGGTCACTTAAATGGCTTTCCTGAGATACAGAAAGAGTGGAACTATTTCCCCTTATTAGTCCCTTGTGGACAAACCAACTCTTATGGTGTTTGGTTTGGTTTATGTTTAAAAGTTACAATTTAAATTTAATGTAATGTGTGTTGGTATGACCTTGACACATGACCTTTAGTGAATATTTAATTAAACCTTGAGCTAGTAAATGAAATATATAAGTTTTTCCTTGAATTATATAGTAAATGGAACATATTATTCTTTAATTAAAATGGTAAATGGGTGTTCCAACTTAAATACATGTGGTATGTGATATTCCATTCTTATGGTTATGGACTGCCCTATTCTTAAAAGTACATGTTTAAATGAATAAAAGAGTTGTGAATTCTAAGAGTGATGCTTAGGATTCAATTTATGGATCTTCTTGGATGGGCTCATTATGATTTATAATTCTAATTCATTAATGAATCGTAAATACATTGGGAGCGATACTTGGTATTCCTTGGATGGGCTCATCATGGGGATTCTCTACCTCCTTATGAGTGATAATAGTTCCCTAAGGAGAACACCATGTACAGTCTCGGTGCCTAGATGTTTATACTAAGACATGATTGATACTTGGTTCCCTGTGTGAGATATCAGGGATGGGCTCTTGGGGTTTCACTTCACGCCATTCCAAATAGTGATACTTGGTATTCCATTTATGGATCACCTTGGACAGAATCTTATGGTATTGGGTATTTATAGTTTTCAGGGATTCATATTTGCGATTCTTATTCAGATCACCTTGGATGGGATCAAGGTGACTCTTATTAAATTGAAATGATGAGTTTTATTTTAAAGGTGAATAATGAATGGTTGTTATCCTGGGATGCATCTGCCAAGCCAAATCACATGATTGGGTTTTGGTTCATATCTCTATACTTTTTTATGATGACTCATTATTACACCCATATTATATATCTAAAAAGGTTTCCATCCTTTCTGAAATATCCGTCTTGGGTTGAAGTATGTATAGTCATCCAGGTGTCCCTAAGGAACCTGAACTGATTTGTTTACTTTTATTTATTTAATAATTTACCTTCCATAACTACACACTATTTTATTTTATATACAATGACTAGATATATTTAGACACCATTTTGGTGACCTAATAATTATATCTCACACTCATCTCAGGTCTTCATTGCACTAGGGTACCTGAGTAGACCTCATTTTTGTAGTTCTTTAGATCATTATTATGTTCTTCATTATACATGGGATCATAGGATCAAAGGACTAAGTTGTAGTTCATGATTCTCGTGGGAATATCCCTTGAGGATGGTTGTTAATTTTCTTTAGTCATGTTTTGTAATGTATTCCCTGCTCTATTTTCTTGATTTTACCTTATATTATCATCTGGACATGCACGCATGATGATATATTTGGAGTTTTCCATGTTTATTTAGTTATGATATTTATCTTCCACTACTCTTCCTATTTTATGTTGCTTACATTTTTTAGTGATTTATTTAGTATATCTTATATTGTTGTTCCACTATGATAATAAGGGTATAGTCTCCCCAACATACCATCATTAGACCATCATTGTTAGCTGGCAACCTCTAGAATATGGGGAGGTATGCTTGAGGCCAGGTGGTGATCAGTCTGGCGACTGGTTTCACATTCAGTCAGGTCGGGTGATTACAAAGTGGTATTAAATCTTCTTTTCATTTATCTTACTATGTTGTTCTGGTAGACAGGAGACTAGGAATGTGTTGTGGGCAAATATTCATTTCTGCGAGTGATCAACCCACACATGGGTAAAAGTACAAGTGTCTAGGGATGAGATTATTATTCATGTAGTTCATTATTAGATTTGATTATGATTTTACCTTGAGTGATTGGTGTACTTTTACCACATATTGATTTATAATATTTTTAGTATTTTACCCTTGGCTCGGTATTGAAAGGAAGTATTAGTACACACATCATTATAGACATATAGAGATTCACATGACATGAATAGGCCATGCCATGTGGATTGCATTACTAGGATATCTGAGATTTATTGATGTGCCTTGTGTGTTTATTACCATGCCTGTTATAAACCCTTTTAGGTATTTTAGAAACATTCTTAGTTTTATACATTCTTAAGTATTTTATTATCATGATTTTTTAGTAACATGATGTATGATTTACTTACTATGTTTTCAGGTATAGTATTCTTCTGTGATTTTACTGTTATGATTATCATGTTTATCTATGCATTATGTTTGGGTGTTTCCCTACTTACATAGTGGATTTCCATGTTTTTTATCATGCTATTTTGATTATTATCATATTTTCTTTTATCTACTACTTTTGATATCATACATTGTTAAAATTTTGATATACAATCGGTTATTAAAGTTTCATCATCAACCTAAATGGTGTTTTCCCACATAGATTGTTGGTGGCACCTTAACTAACCAATTATGAAATGTTTGATCCATGAACCATTGGTTACATGGGATGGAACATATTGGTTGCAATTAAATGGGATCCAATCCTAAATTAATTTTGTATCAGCATTTTATAAATTGGAAAATGGTGAACCATATAATCAAACCATTTTGTTTGGGTTTAATATTCCTAGAGATTATTGTATAAATACAAAATCTAATAAATTTTGACTTTTAAATGAATTGGTTGCCTCTATAAATTATTTTTACTTGGATATGATGACATGTTAGTCTAAATTCTTGAATTGGAAAACTGGACCCAAGTAGGTCATTTGGGTCATGTTTCTTATGAGATAAACCCATTAAGTGTGTTTTTAAAAAAATCATATTTCTCAGATAAAATGGGGTTGCATTTAGATGAACATGAAATAGTTTAACAGGGCCCTCATAGTTCACCTTTATCTTTTTATTTTTTAGTACTTAACCCCATGGGGTATGTCATGATATACATATATATATATAGGATTGGTTATTTAAGGTGTCTGGAGCTGCCTATATATGTCCACCTATAGACATATAGTGGCATCTTGCCTGAATAGCCCCTTTTAAAATTTATAAAACAATATTTATCTATTTTTGAGATGTACTTATATAAGGCTTAGTTAATTAAAGTAATAATTATAACCTAAATAGTGTTTTCCTCTATATATTAGAATTGAAATATTATTTAATAAATCCCAATTATGGAAACTTTATGGATAAATGAAAAGGGATAAAAAAAGAATTTACAAGATGAATTTCCTAAATATGATGGGATTTTAGTTAAATACCTAATTCTTAAAAGTAATTTGATAAAACTTTCCTTTATCTCATGTGGCTTTAGTTTAATAAAGAACCGTGTATAGATGTTTGCATGATTAGTGCTAGATAATCTTAAATAAAGATTTTAAAATTTGTATGCTTCAAATGTAAATAAATTAATTGGTTGAAATAAAATCTTAAATTGATTTTTTTAGCTTAATCCCCTGTATAAGGGTAATTTTAATCTTTTTGGAATGTTTCCTTGGCATGGAGACGTGATCATTTCCATAGAACTCTTCTTCTATAGATTGAACCAAAAGATGTGCATTTAAGCCTAGTGACTCTTCCGACATGACCTCTTTATAGGGTCGATACCTTATTCTTTTATATGGTGCTATCCTAAGGTAGTTAAAACCCTTATAACTTTAAAACCTTGCTCAATGCTTGTGAGACGTTTAGACAGTAGGTTTCATTTAGGTACCATTTCCCCCTAGTGGGAATCTTAGTTTCTAAGATGACACTAAAGGTATATGAGTGGTTGTTTGATAATTTTACCATTGTTACGGGAATGAGTATTAAGTAATTATTAATTCTAGTGGGTTATACATTCCTAGGTAATGGTCATATACTTGGTAGGTCAGGTAACCCTTCTTCTTCTTCCATTTAAGTGCTAGAAGACTCGGGAGGTCATTATCTTGTTTTGTGGTTGTATGGGATGGTCAAACTCTGATCTAGTTATTTATATATGACACCAAATACTGATATGTATAGAGAGATAATCCTAGGTATATTATCAATAAATTTTCATACTATAGATGAAATATTGGGGTAGTATGCAATGATACATGTGGTACCCATCGGTGTACTAAAATGGTACATCAAACTGTTTGAGTTCAGTGGTAATCATTAAGATTTGATTTGTTACACCACATTCACTGGATATCTTTAGAGTAGAATGACTAGGAAAATAGTGGAAATTAGACTCATCCCAATGCTTGGGATTATGTTTCAAAGAGGATCAGGTATTTTTACATTTTTTCAGTTTGTTTGGCTTCCACACCTATTGTTATAGCATGCATGGACATTACTTGGGAGGAGTGTCTTGAATATGCCTAAATTGAATCTAATCAAGTATCCTAAGAAGTTTTATTCCTTCTTGTTTCAGTTTAATACTTTCTAATAGTGTGTTTCCCACATCCAGAAACTTCATTCGGAATTTTATTGAATTTGTCCCATAAAATGGGTTTCTATTTTTAGTGAATCTAGTAACTAGCACACTCCTAAGGTGGGGAGAATCATTTCAATCTAGGTAATACATGTCCCCCCTATTAGAAGGACCAAAAGAAAGAATGAACATTCTGAAATGGTCAATTATTATTTTAAATTCTCTTTAGGCTAGTGATTTTTGATTTAATTTAGTGATTATGAGGTAGCACAATGATGATATGGTTGGCTATTATAAAACCTTTTAAAATGTTGAAAATCTTGTTGGTCTTCATTTTTTATACTTGAGAAATTCTAGGAGGTATCCGGTGGTAAAATAATCACATTCATGTAATGAGGTTGTGTCGGTAGGTGAAGAAAAGCTTCTTTAAAAAGATTTTACTAGATATGGTTCAACTATTCTTTCCTTTAATTGATGGGATGATAGTACAAAATTGTACTGATCACTTCATCCTTGGAGTATTAGGAGTGTCTCGGGTCCTTTTTGGAGATTTTTTGAATCCTCTTAGTAAAATATTAGCTAAATTATGATCATGTCCCCTATCTTGACATCATCTGGGTATATTGAGGGAGCGATAGTTATATATAGAGCTAAAAGTTTAAATTCCCTTCTGTTTAGATAAATAGTCTTCTTCATAGTTGCATACCAGAAGTGTGGTTGTTATCTAGGTGTCATTGTCTGGAGTGATACCTAGGTTTTGAGTCGAAATTCCATGGAAAGACTCATGGACACCAACTGGTTCTTGTTTTGACTATTTCTGGGCTTAGTCAGTGTTCTTGAAATATAAATGTTCTTCTATGTGTCGACGTCTCACTTGTAAACATCATAGTATGGAATGCCTTAGATTAGATCCTTGGACTCCAGTTCAGGATTCTGAGGTTTACCTAAACTTGAAATCAGACTTGGATCATTTTTTTGATTTTTGATGATTCGAAAATGATAGATCAGTCTTAAAACCAACGTTTTTGTTGTGTAATGACAGTTTAAAGTGGACATTATGGCCTGATATGTCACTAGAAGTTGGTTATGGGCTTCGATGGATGTGTTCAAAGTAAACACAAAGTTCCCTTGGATAAGGCTTCGTGTTTTGGGTTGTGATACACCAGTAGTATAATCCAAGCATTCTTGTGAATAATTATACAGAAATGG
This sequence comes from Viscum album, assembly GCA_963277665.1. Classification (NCBI taxonomy): domain Eukaryota; kingdom Viridiplantae; phylum Streptophyta; class Magnoliopsida; order Santalales; family Viscaceae; genus Viscum; species Viscum album. The sequence goes on from OY728134.1 coordinate 818,683,059, forward strand.
CATGACATGTTCTTTTTTGTTTTGATGGATACAGTTAGTGAGGAACCATTTCAGGTACACCGTCAAGTTAAGACAGGTATAATGTAAATATCTACTGAGGTTTTTTGTGGGAAGATCTGCTCCACCAGACTAAATAAGGTCAATTTGGATTAACCCTTCAATTTAATCAGGAATCATGTAATGGGAATCATTATAATTTTATGGAAAAACTTAAATAGATAATTCCAATGGTGGATATAACATGATTCGGAATTTTCCTTTCAAGTTTTGAAACCTATGGTGGGGAGTGCCATAGGCTGGGTGGTGAAGGAGAAGATGATGTGATTTTGTCTTAGGTAAAAGGGTCTTGGGTAAGAACTATCTTGGTTCTTTAGATCATAAAATTAGTGTAGATTTAGTTTTAATAGCTCATGTATCGTAATCATAAGTGATGCTTATAGGGTTCTGTTGGAATTTGGAAACACAACATGACTATTGTACTAATTTCATGAATCGATTGGGTTGGGTGATGTTTCCATCATTCCCAAAGGCTTCTCTGGGATGAGAATTTTTAAGTTTGGGAGGTTTTAAAATCCCATGTTTTTGGACCAGATGAAATTTTTTAAGGAACATAAATTTTCAATTTCGTGGTCAGACTAAATTGTAAAATAAGCTTCAAAATGAAATTGTGAGAGATTTGATACTCTAAAGTGCTTTTTTGGACTTGTTTTAAGGACCAATGGGTGCCTCGAATGTTCCATCATGTTTTTGAAGTGTTGTACCCAAAAACCTCAAAACTGGAAAAGGTTGACAGGGGCGCTTGATTTTCTTGAAATCATGAGACCCTCCAGGAGAAATCATTGTCTATTCAAGAGAGGATGAGGGTGTATCTTGGTTTTTTATAACTGTGTAAACCAGGCCATAGGGTCATGAACCTATTTCCAAGTTCTCGAAAATGGGGAAATTCATGTTTTTCACACAATTTCACAAACTGTGTGCATGAATCATATGATTCCCATTCTTGGGTAGTGGTTAAAGTCTGGTTAGTACAAGGTTTGTTCAATCTTGTGGCCAAACCATGTGCCTCATTTAATGGGGTGATATACCCATCTTTCTACTTCCCCCTTATTTTTTATCCTTCCTTTTATTCTCCTCCTTTTCATGTAGCAGCCTCCCTTGCTCATGCTTCTCCTCTTCTTCGAAGTATGGAGGTATCTCTTCCATATAGTCTTTGTTTTGAGCACCATCAGACACATTGTATAGCCCTTGGTGAGACTATGACTCCTCCTCCTTCTCTTCTTGTTTTCACTCACCATCTTAAATTCTATCATGGTGTAAGATAGTTTTCTCTTTTTCCAGGGTGTTTATCACTTTCATTTATTTCTCTTGAACCAGACTGAATCAAGCCTTGGTATTGGATGTTTGGGTCAACCTAAGGATGAGGTAGTTAGTCTATATCTTTCCCCTCAAGTTTTGTTGATTTATAAAAATGCATTGGTGTTAAGCATGTAAAATACTTTAGCATTACATTAAAATTATACAACTAAATATGTAAAAACTAATGCCTTGAATTAAATGAATACTACCTTTAAATTAAATTATTATTGTTGCTATCCCCAATATAAACCACCACCTTAGCATGTCCCTTCAATTTACTTAATAATTAAATAACTCTTTACTAATAAAACCACCTGTTGAGGTGTGTAGTCTTCTAAAATGATAATGGGTTATTTAAATGGATTTATTGAGTTATGGAAAGGGTGGAATTATTCCTATTTATTACTCTCTTATGGACAAACCACCTCCTAATGGGTTTGATTTGGATTGTATTTAAAAGTTATAATTTAAATTAAATGTAAGGTGTGTTGGTACGACCTTGACATGTGACCTTTATCTAATAAATAATTAAGACTTGAGATAGTAAATGGAATAGATAATCTATTCATGGAATGTTCTAGTACATAGCCTATATTATCTTTAATTGAAATAGTAAATGGAAATGCCCACTTAATTACATGTTCAATGTGATATATCATTATTATGGTTATGGACTTCCTTATTGTTAAAAGTAAATGTTTAAATGAATAAATAATTCATGTGTTCCAAGAGTGATAATTGGGATTTCATTTAGGGATCGACTTGGATATGCTCATTGTACTTTATAATTAGAATTCATTAATGAATACTAAATATGTCACAAGAGATACTTGGTATTCCTTGGATGGGTTCGTCATACAAATTTTCTACCCATTTGTGAATGATACTGGCTCCCTAGGGGTGACATCATGGATGGGATCTATGGAGAGATGTTTATACCAAGCCACAACTGATACTTGATCCCTTATATGAGATACTAGGGATGGGCTTGGAGGATTTCTCTCCATGCCATTCTTAGATTGATACTTGGGATTCCATTTATGGATCACCTTAGATGGAATCTTATGGTGTTGGGTATTTATAGTTCCCATCGAGTGATACTTGGGATTTCTATTTGGATATCCATGGATGGGATTAGGGTTCCCCTTATTAAATTCGAATTTTTAAATTTATATTAAAGGAAAATAATGAATGTTTTTTATCAAGGCATGCATCTTCCAAGATAAATCACATGCTTGGGGTTTGGTTCATCTCTTGGTACTTGTTTTACGATGACTAATTATTGACCCCATATTCTAAATCTTCATAGTTTGACTTCCTTTCAGACATATCCATTCTGGGATGAAGCAGGTATGGTAGGCTAGGTGTCCCTAAGGAACCTGAGCTAACTTTTTTAATTTTATTTACTTACTACTTTACCTATCATAATTGCACACTATTTTATTTTATATACAGAGACCGGATAGCATTAAACACTATTGGTGGTGTCCTACTGAGTATATATCACACCCTTCTCGGGCCACCATTGCATTGGGGCTCTTAAGAAGACCTCTTGATTGTGGGTCTATGGATCACTTTTGTGTTGTTTATTGTACATGGGATATTAGGTTCATAGGACTGAGTTATAGATCCGTATTCTCATGGGAATATACCTTGAGGATAATTGATTATGTTATTTAGTTACATGTTGTATTGTACTTCCTATTGTATTTTTATTTCTTATACCTTGCATTATGATCTAGACATGCATGAATGAGGGTAAATTTGTCATCTTACATGTATATTTAGTTATGATATTTATCTTCTGATGCTCTACCTTTATTTATATTGCCTCCACTATTGAGTGATTTATTTAGTATTTATTATATCAATGTGATACTCAGATCATGAGGGTATTTTACCCCTGCCATACCATTATTAGACCATCACTACTAGTCAGCAACCTCTGGTGTATGGGGAGGCACACTTAAGGATATGTGGAAACTGGTCTAGTTACAAGTTTCATATTCATTCAAGCCAGGATGTTACAATCATGCAGTATTTCCTTCAGTTTTTAATCATTTATATGATGTTTTTATTGAGTATTTATCAATATTACAACCCAAGAGAGAGGTTTAGTTTATAATCGATCTCATTATAGGTGTGGAGCCAATTTCTATACTACCTTATAGGATGGATACTATAGAGCACCGAGATCAAAAGGCTCAGATGGAGTATTTAAAGGCAAAGTGGTTCATATGTATGAGTATATCTAGTTGGGGAGTACCAGTTCTATTAGACGAAAAGGAGGATGGCTCTTTAATCCTATGTAGACTATCGAAAGTTGATCCAAATTATTTTTAAGAACTAATATCCACTTCATTATATTAATAACTTATTCTGTTAGATTTAAGGATCTAAAGTGTTATCTAAGATTGACTTGAGATATAGCTATCGTCAGCTTAGGTTGAGGCCTTCTGATATTCCTTTCTTAAATTTCAAGAGTAATCATGGATTATATGAATATTTATTGATGTTTTTCAGCCTAATGAATTCATCAAATATATTTATTTCCATATTGAAATGGGTCTTCCATCATTATTTAGATATATTTTTAGTTTCATTTCTCAATGATAGACTCTTGTAATTAAGGTCAAAGGAGGGTCAATATAGAAATATTTATATCATTTTGAGTATGGTTAGGTCACATTAGATTTATTTCATGTTTTAAAAGTTTCATTTCTAGATAGACTAGGTTTACTTCCTAGGGAATGTTATATCATAGGCATGAGTATCAGTAGACCCTGGTAAGTTTAAGGTAATGGTTTCTTGGGAACTACCAATGAATATTTTTTGAGATTTATAGATTTTTAGGACTATCCAATTATTATAGGATATTCATTCGAGGCTTATCTTCGTTTCCCACACTGATGAGGGGCCTGACCAAAAATGGGGTGATTTTATTTATGTCAAAAACTTATAGAAATCATTTTAATAGAATAAAGGTAAATATAAATCCCTATTGATAATGACCATAACTAATTTGGGTAATTGTTAAACATTATATTGTGTTGCATAAAAGGTTAAATTGGAAATAATTCTGATACATGATGATCATGTAGTCACATATGAGTCTAGATAGTTGATGTTGTTTGAGCAAAACTATTTGACCCATCATCTAGAGTTATTAGTATTGGTGCACACCTTGAGGTGTTGGAGAAATTTCCATTTAAGTGAGACTTTTGTGGTATACATCGATCATAATAATCTATAATACATTTTACCATAGGGGGACTTGAACATTTAGTAGCAAAGGAAGTTTGAGTATTTTCAATCTTTTAATGTAAATCTAAAACATACCCTTAATATGGGGAACTTCATTGAATATTCAATGAGAAGAAAGATTCTAACTCAAGTTGTATTGGAGACCAGTGGTGAGGAGGAGATGATGGCCCACTTTAATAAGATGTGACTTGACGTCTATGAGCATCAAGTTCGGGAGAGCCTTATGACATTATCCATAAAATCTTCACTCCTTAATATAGCGTTGATTTATTAGATGTTAGATTTGGGCTGTCTAGTCATGAGGTATAATATATATGGTAAGGATCTACCACCAAACTTTTCACTTGATTATGGCAAGGTTATTTATATATAATATCATATAATATACCAAACAATAATTTTTTAGGTGATTGTGAGGGACTCACATTCTTGGATATGGGTTCTTTATCCATGTTTAACCAATATGTTATAAAATATATACAGGTAGTTTTGGTGTCTGAGGATGAAGAGTTATATTTGTAATTTCATTACAGAGTGTGCCACCTATCCGTAGTTGAAGGCCGAGCACTGGATTCTTATGGGTCTTCTACAGACACTTCCCACATCTCAATAGAAGTGGGATGATGTGACTATGAAATTAATGATGGGGTTACCAAGTACAGCCTAATGCAATGATTTTTTGTTGGTTATTATGATTTGGTTAACTAAATTAGATCATTTATTACTATTATAATATTATATTTCCATTGATGATCTAGGAAATTTGTACATAAAAAAATATCGTATATCTATATAGAGTTTCATAGAGTTTCATCTCAGATAGAGATACCCACTTTACTTCATGATTCTGGAAAGGATATAGAGGGAACTTGATATGCAAGTGCATCTAATAATTATATTTCATCCACATATAGATAGACATTTTAAACATACAATTTGAATTTTAGAGGACATGTTGAGTTAATGTGTCATGGAATTTAGTGATTCTTGGGAGAACTACTCAACACTTATAGATACCTCTTACAAAAATAGATACCAAGAGTCAATTCATATGGATATTTTTAAAGATTTATATGGAAGTATTTACTATTCACCTTTATATAGGTTGGACTCTAAGGATTTATTAATCTTTTGGTAAAGTCTTCTTTGGTAGATGTTATAGAATATCTATTTGATTAGGAAGTCATTATCAACCATTCAAAGTAATTAGAGTCTGTATACCAACTAGTAATATCATCCTATAGAGTTCAAGGTTGGTCATTGGGTATTCTTATGGGTGACATCAATATTGGGGCATCATCATATAGGGAATAAAGGGATTTTGGTACTCATATATGTGGGGTCATTTGATATTATTGAGAGGATAAGTATAGTGTCATACTTACAGGCTCTCCCATAATGTTTTAGTGTTGATCATAATGTATTCCATGTAATATATCTTCAGTGATAATATTTTAACCCTTCTCAAGTGATTAAGATAGATGATGTCAAGCTCAAGTATGATGCATTATTTGAATAGAATATGGTGCATATTAGGGATCATAGTAAAAAAATTATGTGGGAAGATGGTTCATATAGTGACGGTATAGTACCAACATGGATATATCCAAGATAAAATAAGGGATTAAGAATCTGACATATGATTGAAATGGTCAAAGTTGTTTTCTAAATAGGTTCAATGAAATTAGAGAATGTATATCATGAATTAGAAGCTACATTATGAGGATATTTAAATATACCAGGATGTTTAACATGTTTAATATTTTAAAACTTTATTTTTACGCATTTTTTTGATTCCATGTATGTTTGGGAATTCAGGGGTAGTATTTGGAGCGATATTGTGTTCGTCTATGTGAGATTAGAACTAGTGGAGGTGTCAAGTATAGAAACCCATACTTTTTCATACATAAATATCACATCATTTAGATTAATATTCATTATATAACATTATAATCCATGATATAATCATATAGGATTAGTAAATTTGGAAACTTGGATACATGAAAAAATTATTCTTAAGATATCTACATCATCTCCCACTAAGTTCTTCATAATTAGAACCCTTGGTAGACTTATCATACTAAATACCTTCCTACATAACCAAGGGAAAGGAAACATAAGAAAGGGTGAGCTCTGATTCGCATTAGGCTAAATAAGGGAGATATCAATGATCACTTAATCATAACATGAGTATAAGGGTATGAGAACATGAGATTAAAATTTGGAAACCATACCCTATATATCGTAGATCATAATCATTAATCATGGAATAAATATTTCTAGTTCATTAGACATGATTCATAAATTAATCAAAGAAGATGATCTATGAGGTCATAACATTAGCATAAGATATAATTTTGTTGAAAACAATTAAGCATAGAAATTTATTAATCATTAGTCAAGGATAATTACCCAGACTATCATAGTGGATTGGGTTTACTCCCAAAACAATTGTATTAGTCAAGGTTCACTCCCAAGACTATCATAGTGGATAGAGTACCTTTCTAAACTGTGTTCACTAACCATTCCAATCCTTATTATCTCATAATATATCCATATTTACCCAATGAATTAGAGGGATATATAATTTTGGGCACACGTGTCACATAATGAAAATCATACATATGTGTTCTATAAGATCATAAATAATTAATCATATCATATCTTATAAAAATTTAATGGGTAATATAAACATTTTATTATTCCATAATAGCATATATCATGGAAAAGAAACAGGATTCATTTCTTAATTAACCAATGGAAAATAAACGGGTTTCATAGAATCATCCTTAAATCATAGTCATTATAATACATACAAATAATTAAAATGGAAGGTATTACTCGATCATATCCCCATTAAATCATAAGTAACATCAAAATATGTTATCATAGATATAAATTTTCTTTAAATTATCACTAGAACATTTCTTGAGGAAAAAACACATTTTATTTTGAAATAACTTATTTAAAATATAAAAATTTCACAAATATTAAGAAAAAAATTTTATTTGAAAATAAAATTAGAAACATATTTTAAGTAATATTAAAAATATTTATTGGTTATGATGTTTTTAAAATCCATTTATGTCGTATAAGTTAAAAGAAAATATTTCTTTTAGACTTCTATAAAAAAGTCAAAAATACCTCATTCAAAAAATGACAAGAAGATTACTGTTAAACTATTTTCTAAAGAAATCATGGTTAAAATGAATTTAAATATTAATATAAAAATACTACAATTATTCTTAAAAACATTTTTAGAAAACAATGATATTTAAAAAAATATTTTTGAATGAAGAGATAAATAAAGTCAGTTTTCCTTAAAAACGTTCTTTCAGTCACTTCAGTTCATAACGAGAGGAAAATGAAATGAAAACTTATAATATCCATAAATAACCATGGTATAAGAAAATTTATGGGATTCTGGATATATAAACCATAAAATTGTTTCATTGGAAACATAATCATAAACAATTTTGATAAACAATGAGATTGTGATATAAATCACTTACCTCGAGTTTGAATTGCTTCAAAAGAAATAAAAAATACTATATAATAAATTTCAATTTATTAAAATTAAATAATAGAATCATTTAAATACTTATAGTATCATATATTTTCCACTTATATCATTTCAACACCCACTTATTAATAATTCATTATTAGAATCATCATTTATGCGTGTCAATTGTTTCTTTTTTCGTGACAATTTCATTTAGGTTTTCTGGTCCTTGTACTTTGATCATGATTCCATCATATTAGTAATTTTAATAATGATTTACATATCATATATATTCATTATATATAGATATATAGAGTTTTCCAGAAAATAAATAGATAGAAAAATGAATTATACCATTAATGAAGATGGTAAGTCATACATACGCATGAATGTTGTTTTCACTTTTCAATGGATGGAACAAAATAAAGATAAATATTAATTCAAATTTATATAATCATTATTATATCATATATATTAATTAAATATATCTTTATTTCCATCCATGTAAATTGGAAATAAAAAATGTATCACATCGCTTTGTGAAGGTGGTAGTCCACACGTACACTCGAGTGACGTTATCATTTTACAAAGGGTGGGAAGAGGGTTCATAATGGTTGTTATATCATCATAATAAAAAATTATAATATTTAATATACTTAATTAATTATTATATAATTGATACCATGTATTTAGAGGAGGTATACGACGAAATAATATTGGAAATTCTCAATTAAGAGTTATACATCTTCGTTAAGAAACCTTTTTTGGATTACACCTTATACCTTGAAAGGATGGTTTTTTAAAATAAAAAAGGATTTATAATGTGTTAAAGTAATATAGTAAGTAATTATTCTAGGTATTTTCCAATATATAATGAACAATAATTTTGAATAATGAAGGATAGGGGTGGCCTTTTATAAGTGAGGGGTGGGGCACTCATGGGATTACTTACAGTATTAAATTAATATGAATTAATTTTCATGTAAAAATCACTCCAAATTTATATATTTAAAATATATTATTATTATTAGTCTAAATACTCCCATAAAATAAAAAATTTACAATTTTAGGTGATGTTTTAACCCTTATCTTTTAGTTTTAACTCCCTATTAACCCTTTTGACACATACCGCAAAACCAAAGTTTTCTACACTTTAAGGGTCAAGAATGTTACCATAAAAGGACAAGTGACCCATAAATGGACCATATTTTAAATTTTAAACCATATACCACTAACTTTCGGAAGATAATATTTGTTATGATTTTAAAATCATTTAATTAATTATTAATTATTATAAAATATTATTACTGGCATTTTTTGGAACTATTCATTTAATTTGACATTGAAAACAACTTGATATCAAATGAGTTTGAATATAAACCTTAAGAACTTACCTAATATTTAATATTTATATAAAAAAAATTGAAGCATAAAAATTAATAAAATTATATTACTTTTAATATTTTTAAAATAATTTATTTTATTTTTCTATTTATTGAATAAATACTATGTTGGCATTACGTACGTATTTAAGGTAATTATTTAAAAACTAAAGATTAAAAATAAACCTCTATTATAAGAAATAACATTTTAAAGAAATTAGGGCCAAACTTCTCCTCTCTTTATCCATATTTAAAAATATTAGAGATATTAAAATCAAGAGTGACATTTTGCATTTATTGTTTTCTTAAATGAATATAAAGGTTATAATCAATGAAAAATGGAACCAATTGGCCATATATATGATACTTGAATGGAAATGGAATAAATAAATCCATTTAATAAGATAAATGGATTTTTTTAGAACTTATATCATGGTTTTAACCCTATTTTACCCATTCTACCCTTACCTAGGTGAAAAAAATTTACCAAGGTTACGATTTATAAAGACTAAAAATAAAAGTGTAATATTTACCAAATTTGGACCTCTTAATTGAAAATAAGGGATCTATTTTTCAAGATTCAATTCCTATAATTTGAATAAATTAATTTTACATAAATTTTCAAAATGCAACAAAACCATTTTTAGAAAAATTGATATTTGAACATAAAATACGATTTATTATTATTCAAGCCAAGTAAAAACCTTTAGGTGATTATTAAAAACTTTGATTTAATATATTATATATAAATTTCATTTAAATAATTCATTATTATTGATTGATTAAATTTATAAAGATATAAACACATTGTGTGCATAAAAATAGTTTTTAAAAAAACATATATTTTAATTTGAAATGATTTTTTATCTTTTCTAATTAATTGATAATTGATAAATTAATTTTACACATGTTCAAACAATAATTTTTTAAAAAAATTAGTTATTCCTATTAAAATTCTAAAATCCAATAGATGGGTGGTAACTATCACATTAAATAATAATATTTCACTAGAATATCATAGTTGGTTAAACATGGTGTTGTGTGTATCTCAAGATATCAAAGAAATTAAATTTATAATATATATATATATCATAAAATATTGTGTTGTTACATTATACCTCCATTAAAATTAAATTTTCCCTCAAGATTATGTCACTCTGATACAAAAAATGAGGATAACCATGTTTCATCACATCCTCAGGTTCCCATGCAGCTTCTTCGAATTTATTATTCCTCTAGAGAAATTTAATCAGATTAATAGTCATATTCCATAGTAATTTATCTATAATATCAAAGATTTATAATATTTTTTTTTAATAGTAAATAACATGATTTGGTGTTACAATCTCTGAATTTAGTACATTTGAAGGATTGGGTATGTTCTTCCTTGGGAGAGATACATGGAATACATCATGAACTTGAGAGAAGTTGAGTGGAAGTGCCAAGTGATAAGATTCCATCCCTGCTCGATTAAGAATATCAAAGGGTTTTATATGCCTATGGATTATCTCTTACATATTTATAAGTCTCATAAACATTTTCCATTAAAAAATTCATAGGAATACCTTGCCACTAACTTCAAATTCAAGATCACTTTGATGATTGTCGGCATTACTTTTATATCAAATCTGAGCTGCCTTTGATGTGTTATTGAATGACTCTAGATTTCTATGTCATTTCCTTATCTAGATTAGGTCCCAATATATTTATTTATCCAAAATCAATCTAGCATATTATATTTTTATACTTCTTTCCATATAAGGATTCATAAGGAGATATCTGAATGCTCAAGTATAATATATTGTTATAAGAAAACTTAACTGGAGGAAGATGTTAATCCCAAACACTTTTAAAATACATATAATAGGATCTCATTATATCCTATAGGGTTTAAATAGTCCTATTATATGGATCATATATCTTTATATGATAAAAAATATATATACATAACTCTGTATCAAGATTCTATTGATGACTTTGCCGGAACTTTAAGGTAAACATCGTATCTTGATCTGATACAATATAATGTGGTACTTTATGCAACCTTAACACTAACTTAATTTATAATCTAGAAAGCTTATAAATATAGAAATCATATATAATTGAAGTGAAGTTTGTTTAATTTTTAAGGAAATTGACTACAACCCAAATTTCATTATATCCTTTAGATGTTTTGGGGATTCCAATGACAAATTTCATGGTGATGTTTTCTCATTTCAATTCTGGTATGAGCAATGGTTATAACATCCCCTTAGACTTTTGTATCTCATAATTAACTTTTTTTCATACTAATCACCAAGATATATACTCTTTAATATATCTCTTCATGATATCCCACTATAAATAATCTTTCATATCTCTATACATCTAAATACATCCCGGATGAATACAGGATGATGAACTATGAGCTTCCTCCAACATCTCCTTCTTCAAATCTGGTATGGGAGAAACACATACTCTGATCCTAAACCTTATCATTCCTTCACAATAAAGGTTTAACTTAGGAACATTTTAACCTTATTTTATAGTTCCAAATATTCCTTTTATGACTCTTTAATGCTCAAATGGTAGATGGTTGAACCCTCTTTTCGGAATGATAAGATATTTCTCCCTCCTTCATGATTTATGGATCTATACTTTGAAAATCTATAAATATTATATATTTTTTTATCCACAGCATATCTAAGCTAGCATGACCCTTTCAAATCGAAGAATCACCCACCTAGTTCTCATTCCCAGGGTGGTAATATATTGAGAAGTCATAATATTTAATCAACTCCAACCATCTTCTCTAGTTCATGTTCAACTCTTTTTGAGTGAATATATACATTGGAATTTTATAATTAGTATATATATCACACCTTTCTTCATAAATATAATTCCTCCATATCTTTAATGAAAATATGACTACATCTTACTCTAAATCATGAGTTGGGTAATTTTTCACATGAACCTTCAATTATTATGAGGAATTAGCTATAACTATATAATTTTTCATGAGTATACATCCCAATCCATTCTTCAATGCATCAATATATATTACAAACCCTTATCCACTATAGGGTAGTGTAAGAATAGGTGTGTTGACTAACCTTCTCTTTAATTCCTTGAAATTTTCCTCACGTTCATATGTACAAAGGAACATGGCCCCCTTATGAGTTAACTTGGTGAGTGTATTATAAATATATGAGATTCTCCACAAAGAATTGATCATATCTAGCCAAACTAATAAAAAAAGGATCACAGTCAGAGTGGTTAGTCTAGGCCAATGTTCAATAACATTTTTCTTATACGGATCCATTGATATACCCTCACTTGAGATTATATGACACAAAAATGAAAGTTTTAAAGAAAAAAATCACTCTTTGTGAAATTTTCATAAATATTATCATTACATAATGTATTTATAAAAATACTCAAGTATTATTTATGGTATTCCTTTATATTTGAATATATAATAATATCATCTATAAATACTACTAGAAACTAACCTAGGTAATCTATAAAGAGTCTATTAATTAATTCCATAAAAATAACAGGGTACTTTTTAAGACCAAATGTAATCACTACAAATTCATAATGTTATTACCTTATATGGAATTATACCTTGGGTATATCCTCCTTATTAACCCTTAACTTATGATGTCCAAAACATAGGTCAATTTTAGAAAAGTATTTATCTCCACATGGTTGATCAAAAAATTCATCAATACAGGTTATAAGATACCTTTTCTTGATACTGATCTTTCTAAGTTCTTGATAATCAATGAAGAGTCGCATTGATTCATATTTCTTCTCAAAAAATTAATAGGTTCACCCCAAGGTTACACACATGGCCAAATGAATATCTTATCAATATTCTCCTCGATTAACTTCCTCAATTCATGCAAATCAATTAGTGATATTCTACATGGAGTCTTTAAAATAGGTGTAGAACCATATATGAGTTCTATTGAAAACTAAAATTCATGATTTGGTGGAATAATAGGTAGTTTTTCTAAAAATACATCAAAAAATCCCACAAAATAGGTATATATTTGATGTTCAGTTTCTCCCCAACTATCTAAGATAAACACCCCTTTTGAATTGGAATCAACAGCCATATAATGGATATGGTTTCCATTGGAAGTTTATAATCATAATCACTCTAATAGATGATCATAGGTTGGATCGTATAAAATGTGACTTCCCACCCTCAGAAATATATGTGGTATTTATATAAATAAATTCAATCCAGGCCTAAGATAACCTAAAATTCAACTATATGGATAACAAAGTGATTTTTTGGAAGTACATTCTCACAAAATTAAATTTTTAAACAATCATAGAATTGAGATGTGATCATCGTACCATTAGGTGTTTTCACTTATAATTCAACTTATAATCATTGAGGTGTTATTGTGATTCCCTTATAATATTATTAAAATTTAAAATAGTGGGTAGATCCATAATCAAATAATATATTAACAGTCCTAGATTAAATGGAAAGTGTACCTTTCAACACCTCATTATCGTACCACTCATCAGCAATAGTGATCGTGTGAGATTTCCATTTTTCTCTAGGCTAAATAGGTTTCTTATATTGATCATCATCATAAAAATTATGATTTGATCACTAGTTATAATAATTCCTATAATACTTTTATTTGAAACACTAGAGTGTGTGTGGTGCATTCTATGGAGATTAATCATTATTCGCATCATTAGCTAACTTCTTCTCATTACTTTGGCATTACATTTATCTATTCCCTTTCATTATACACTTAAAATATTTACCAATTCCTTTAATATAATTTCCTTTATGTTTCCTTCCATGCATTTAGTATAAAATAAATCTCATCTTCTTCTCTTTCTATTTTTTAGAATTTTATTCGAATTAAATCTTTATTTTGTTATCAAAACCATGAGATTGATTGATAAATTTGAACTACATTTCCCCATTTAGAGTAAATAAAACAATTTATTTATCGTTATATAAGTCTCTTGTGAATAAAACCCTTAAAATACTTGGTTTTAATCCACAAAAGAAATGAAAAACCTTACTTTTAGTTTGGATGATAATACCAGAATTGTACCTCATAAGTATTCTAAAATTTTCTCATAGGCCCTAATGGATTCATTATTCTTCTAATTTATCTCAAGAAATTCCTTGCCCATTTTTTGTATAAATAATATAATGAAATTACTTATTGAAATATAAGATCTTAAACCCATCCCATTCTATAGATTCAGTTTCTTACTATTTCTCAAGTTCTTGATAACTGTCCACTATTGATCTTCTTCTCCTTCTAAATGATAAATTCCTAAGATAAATTTTTCATTTTCTGAACACTGGAGAATATAAAATATATTTTTAGTGATACTATTTCATTTATCAAAAACTAGTATATTGGCAGACCCGCTAAAAGAAAGTGTATATTTCCTCATGAAGGAATCAATATAATGGTGTTCCCTCTATTTATAATTTTTAAGCTCATCATTATTCATATCTTAAGAATATTGTGTAAAAATAGAAATAAAAAAAATTATTCCAATTCCTATAAAATTTGGTTTCTTAGGAGGAAAATCATTTCATTGGATATCACATTAAACATTAACATACTTCCTTCAAGTTTAGACCATTGACTAAAACCAAAAAACATAGTATGAGAAATAATAACCATAGTATGAAGCCACATAATCATGAAAATAATTTATAAGATATATAAATCATGACACCTTATTTTTAATCTATGAAACCTCATGTTTAACCTAGTTCATCCATAATCATCATATATTCAAATCCTTAATGAAGGTTCATAATGATATGTGAATTAACCAAATCATATCCCCCAAGAGTTTCAAACAAGGTGAACAATAAGGGATTAATCACTATCAACTAGAATAATGGATGAGATATACTTAAGCATATAAATTTGGGGTTATTACCCCTAGATACATATGTTCCCAAACCATGTATGCTTATAGTATCTATATCGGGATATTTTTCTAATAAAACTACACTCCTTTATTTACCATAACTTAGGATGTTCTTCTCTACATAGGATTATTCTATGGGTTCCCACTAAATCCTTCTCATCCTAGTTTTAAAGGGTAACTAAACCTTTCTTTGATACCAAATATAGTGACCCTATCACACCCACCATGTCTAAATCTTTTATTTTATTAATTTTTTTGGGCATTGGGTACTTTGGGTTGAAGCCCGACTTAAAACTTTTTGAGTTCTTATTTAAAAACACACATTTTGGCCTTGACAGCGTTCAGTGTGCCCCTGTCGAAGCTGTACGGCTTCACCGAGGTCACCGTGCAGCCTCACCCGGTTCCCTACACACCTTCCCAATGTGCAACTAATTAAATAAAAGGAATTAATAATAAAGAAATAAAATTAAATGATTGGTGAAATAAAAATAAAATAAAATAATAAAAGTGTAATAAAATTTAATGAATTTTATTTTAATGATAATAATAATATTATTATTATTATTATTTGAGGATATTATTATTATCATTAGTATTTTATTATTATTATTATTATTATTATTATTAATGGTGTTCTTAATATTATTATTACCATTATTATTAGTAGTAGTTTTAGTTTTGTTCTATATTTATCTTTTTTTATTTATTTATTATTTATTTTGGTTAGGGTTCCCCCCCCCCATTTTTTTTTCAATGCACGCTTCCCCCCTTGAGCAGGCTTCCACACTATCTTACTCTCCCCGGCCAGCCCGCTCGCCTACCTCCCTCGCATGGTCTATGTTTGTTGCCTCCCTCGACCAGCCACCGGACCACCCACACGACCTCCTCGGCTAGCCTTCCACCTAGTCGTCGCCCTCCTACTCAGAATCCCACCAGACCTCTTGTACTCCCCTTGTCCTTACGCTATCACACACCCCTCTCCCGGACTCCACGCTTCGCCTGCTCTCCATCCAGCTTGAAGCTCTGCCCCATCGGCCTCCCCTTGTAGCTTGTATTATCCTCTTTCTGGCAAGAAACTCTAGAAAATAACCTTGTTTCACCCTTACCCTACCTTTCCCATCTACCCACCTCCCTCACGCATTACCCCTGCTCCCCATCCAGCCCCATCATGCCGGCCCTCCTTCTGCCCCTCGCATGACACACTCTAATTTGTAGGGTTTCATATTTCTTTATTTTTTCTATCTTTTTAGGTTGTGTTTATGGGGTTAAATTTTTGTTCATTTGGGGTTTAATCCTCTTGATTATGGTTCTATGTTGGTTTCTTCTAGCGTGTATGAATATTTTCACCAAACTCATGAGTTTTGTTCATGAGAGGTAGGTGATTCCATTCCCTTACATTACTCGATTAATTTAATATTTTTATTTTATTCTACAAATATGTTCTATAATCTATTTGTGGGATGTGAATGTGATTTTCTGAAAACAAATGATATCTTTTCATTCTAAAATGGGGTTTTCATGAGAAATTGGGTGAGGTTTGTGCCTTTGGTTTTAAATAGGGGATTTTAGAAATATTTTGGGAATAAAGTGCTCTTGGTTTCTTTGAAATGTATAATAAGGTGGGAAATTGATTATTTAGATTGTAAAAGTGTTGTGGAAGTAGTTTTAAAAAAATATTTGATGTGTGATTGATTTTAAAAAAATATCTTCATGTGAAATTTGTGTGTTTTGAAGTGATACCTTGTAGAATACTTCTGAGATGCCTTATAAATTGATAAATTGTTTATTTAAATGGTGTTTGGAATGGAAAACATGGTTGAAAGTTTTTGGGGGGTTGTTTGATAGGTTTTAAATGTGTTTTCAAGTCACTCTAGGTGTGTGTGTGTGTGTGTGTTTAAATGGAGATTTTCAAAGAAAAAAAATCACTTTGGGTGAGTTTGCCTTGTTGTTCACTTTTGAAATTGAAATTAAAAAAATTGTTTGAATAATGGAAAAATGTTTTGATATGGTTACCTTGTGTATCTAGTTTTAAAGTGATTTTTCTATATGTAATCAAATACTTTTTGGTGTAAATTCTTCTTGATTATTTTTTTTAAATGATTTAAATAATAATTTAAATGAATTATTGATTTATTTAGATGGCGTCAAATTACTGTTTTTGAAGATTTGATTATGAATTTGTTTTTAAAGTAGTATGTTTATATAAAATGAGACATTTTTTTTGGGGTAAAACCTCTTTGATTCACTTTGTGGTGTTTTATAAATAGTGAAAACTATTCATTTAATTGATAAAGTATTGAAAACTAGTTTTAAGGATAATTTGTTAAGCAAGTGGTTTTAAATGACTTTCCTACTTGGGATTGGGTATGTTTATTATATCGGACCTTGTTATATTATTTAATAATGTTTTCTATGTTGTGGAAATTGGTTGTGTTCTTCTTTGAGAGTTTCGAAATGGGGATTTGTGAAATGATTATGTAATGAAAAATATATTTTGGAAAGGTATTTTGGTGTGCGTGTGTTTTTGAAATGGTGTTTGGGTTTGAAAGTGGTGTATTTTTGTGTGTAATGTCTTATTTGGTGTGGGATATGTTAAAGTGATATGTTATGTGAATGTGAAATTCGTTTGAGCACAAAAAGGGGAACCCTAGGTACATAGGTGGGAAAATTAGGACTAGTACGTGAGATGACACGTAAGTGGTTCATCCCAGTTTCATCTGGAAGGATTGATGTTACAACACTAACTAAACTTTTGGGATGATCTAAGACCACTAGTTTATGGATGTGTTTCCCTACTAGTGGCTCATGCATGAGAGCGTTGATTATTGTGGTTCTTATGCCACATTTACAAAGAGGTATGATGTCTCTATCACACCACACATACTAGCTAACTTAGGGGATTTACCTGCAATGCTCTACTATTCATGACGTGGTGCCTTCCATTGGCATACAGATGACCACTTGAGTATTTTCATGTTCTTTGTAAATTTTCTCTTCTATTTTAAAGTAATATTTGTCAAATGGTTTTTCTTTCAGTGCTCTTTTCTTTTCACTTTTATCTTTTAAATGTTTTCCTTAAAATCATTTCAAAAGTAAGGTTTTAAATAAGCATGTTAAATTATATATATTTTTATTGTGGCATCGAACCTTTTTATTGGGTGGTATCCTATTGGGCTCTTGTATCACACCCTACATACACCCTTGGGTGTATGTAGACCTTGTTCGTTGTGTATTCCAGGTTGAGGCGTCGTGCTTAATATTGGTGGTTTGGGTTTTCGATGGTTTTCCTGTGTAGTTCTAATGATGGTGAGTTGAAAAGGTGGATCCTCATGTTGCATGAAGGTGAAAATAGATGTGTTAGTTCTCTTTTCATTGTAGTATTCTTAGAGTTTGGGGTTGAATTGTAAACTTTAAGTTTGGTCTAATGTTAATGGTATGTTTGGTTTTATTTTCCAGATTTTGTTTATTTGTCTTGTTAGTTGTCTTTCTGTCTTTTATTTTGGGTAAATTGTTCTCACATGTAACTCTTGATACCTTGGAACTTGTGCCAGCCTATGGGGATTGGGAACTCCCTTTAGGCCATGTCGCGGATAGGGTTGGGTATCGGGTCAGATGGCGACCCAGCCTGGTTTGTGACAAAATGGTATCAGAGAGAGTTTTTCTCTCTTGGGTCATGTTCTTCTGGGATAGAGTCAGGGTAGAAAAAAGTAAAGGGTTTCAAAACTCGAGGTTCTAGCTATGAGTAAGGTGGCTGGCCTGCACACCTCGTGGCGGAACTCGAGTTACCAGGATACGTTGAGGTTTGTCTGAATCTTTGGTCTTTGTGGTTAATTTTGTCTAGGGGAAATGAAAAGGGAGTGGGGTTAGTCGTCCTAGGGAGATCTCAGGGTCTAGAAAGCCATGTGGAGTCGGGGATGATATCCTAGAATACCCTTCATGGTAGTGGTGTGATTGTCATATGGTCGTCAACCATATGTTCCAATCACCTACTGAAACCAGTTTCCTCTTGCATCATTCCTCATCTCTTTGTTTTGGATTCATGGAAATATGGTTTTTAAGTAAAAATGATTTGGTCTTGGAAAATGTTTTGAAATAAAGCACTTTAAAAATAAAATGATGTGCGAAGTTTGAAAAGGATGGGTTGAATGTTTTAGTTTTGAAAGATGGAAGGTTATGGTTTTTATTCTTGGTGTTCTCATGGGAAACCACATGCATGAGTGTATATGGAAGAAGAAATGGTTAATGATATGAGCGGATGATGTCCTAGATAGACATGAGGTGGATTGCCTGGGGTGACACAGGAACATGCAAGTGTGAGGCCCATGGGACACCATTGGTGTTTGTGCAACCCACCAACTTGTTTATTTTTAAAAAGTTTTGTTAAAGGAAAATTTGGTGTTTTAATAACCAGTGATTGTGTAGTGTGTCCTGGTGTTTTTAAAATGTTGGATGTGAGGTGTTTCGAGCTGAGAATACTTTTTTACTGATTTTTTCCTTGAGTTTGAATTATTATTGGTAAGTTGGGGTGTAAGTATGTGGTTAGTGGTTTCTTTTAAAAAGTGTTTTGGGAATCCCTTGTAGTGGTTCCCCCTATACATTTAGTGTTTTCTTGTGGTATGTCTTGGCCATTGGAACATTTTTATTGGGTTTATAGTTTTCTTTCTTGACTAGTGTACCCCCCCTAATATTTAACACGCGATTGAAGTGAGACCATGGGAAATTCACTGTGGGTCAACCCACCAGTTGATCGAAGGAATCCCTTCTCGAATTCTAGAATTTAACCCACCTCTCCTTTTACAACTAAGAAGATCCTTTCACAGCGCGATGACTGATGCGAGGGGAGTTGAAGGGAGTTTTCATCTCTTTAAGTTTTTTGAGTCGTCGGGTGTGAAGTTTGACACCATTGTCTTTGAAGGTCCCCCCTAGAAATGGTGGGAGGAATTCCATTGGGGAAGGGTTAAGGTGGTTTGAATTTATCGGTGATGACTAATGTCTTGAAATTCTTGTAGTGCTTTCATCGGATGCAAGGTTCATTTTTGGTGATGTGTCGCAACATGAGTTCTCCTTGAAGTGCAAGGGTGGATTTTCTATAATCCTTCAGGAATCCCTATTTTCATAGGGGTGTGTCCCTTTAGGGAGTTCTAATTTTTCTATTCAAAGGGGAGTGTTTGTCATGAGTCTTTCCTTTTGAAGTTTCTTGGTGAAGGTGTAGAGGTGATGCATGTGTATCATCTAAACCCCAGTCTTGGTAGATGTGTTGGGAGGGAGTATTTGTATTTCGTGGTGTGTTGTTTTTTCTGGTGTTGTCTCAATTGTGGTGTGGTTTTGTGTGGCACCAAAAAGGAGAAGCTTTGTTCGAGAATCTTCAATGCCTGACTGTGAGGAATGAGAGGCTTCAAACATCAGGTCACTAGCTATAGGCCTCAGACTGAAGCTAGAATGTGGTTAGGAACCTGAGAGTGTATGGGACTCTAACCTTATTTCTATCATCGGTACTGAAGTTGAAGGCAGTTTAAATTTTTTTATGTGGTTATCCATTCTGAATGACCAATTTGGGTGCATAATGTTTTCTCGTGTCTATAATAAAGTGTGGTTGTCTCGTTACCTTAAAGTCCGAGTGGTTACGTCCCATTGGATGTAATTTATTTTAGTTGTACTTATGGTGTATGTTGGGTAAATTGGTCTCAAACTTTAATGTTGATCATCCAGGGATGTGAAGATGTTGGTTTGTCTTTGGATGTGGTTTTGATGCCCCGATAGTTGGGCCCTTCCCTCTCCACCATTTTTGGTGGGGTGTTTGGTCACTGTCAGGAAAATTTTCAAAGTTCCCATATCTTTAATTAGTTCTAATGTTGGGGAGACCCACATCGGGTCTTGCTCAAATATCTCTGGAATGAGTTAGTGTTGGCCTTTTTCATAATGGCGGGGAGTCCACCCGGGCCTCTCCATATCAGTTTTCCAGTATCGTCTCGGGTGTTGGTAGGTTTCTAATGTTGGGGAGGCGCTCCGGGATTTCTCATGTTGGATTTGTGGTAAGTTATAAGAGTGTTCTTTGGATGGGGTTTGATCTTGAGTGTTCACTCCAGTCAAATAGGGTGTTTTTCATTTTATGGTACTTGAGGTGTTTCGGTTTGTGAAGTTAGTTTCTGTCGGTGCAAGAGTTCCTTTCCTTGATCAATCAACTGGAGGTGTCCTAGCTCTTTGGTGTGGGTAATGCATAGTAGTAAGTTCTTTTTTTATGGGTTTTTTGAGGTTTTCATGTAAGTCACTTTCTCTAAGAATGGTTCATTTTCCTCTTTTCACTTGCTTTATAGGGGTCCACTTTGAACCTCAAGGGGGTATCTTTTGCTGCTTTGGGGTTCAGTCTTGTTGTGGATTTCTGAGGGTGGAAAGCTTTATGGTGGGGAAAATTGTCACACCCTCCATGTCTAAATATTTTATTTTATTAATTTTTCTGGGCATCGGGTAGTTTGGGTTGAATCTTGACTTAAAATTTTTTGAGTTCTTATTTAAAAACACACATTTTCGCCTTGACAGCATTTAGTGCACCACTGTCGAAATCGTGTGGCCTCGCCTAGGTCACCGTGAGGCCTCACTTGGTTCCCCGCATGCCTTCTCAATGTGAAAATAATTAAATAAAAGGAATTAATAATAAATAAGTAAAATTAAATGAGTGGTGAAATAAAAAAAATAAGAAAAGTGTGATAAAATTTAATGAATTTTGTTTCAATGATAAGAATAATATTATTATTATTATTATTTGAGGATATTATTATTATTATTAGTAGTATTCATATTATTATTATTATTATTAGTATTCTTATTATTATTATTATCATTATTATTAGTTTTATTTTGTTCTATCTTTATCTTTTTTTATTTATTTAATATTTCTTTTGGTTTGGGTCCCCCCCATATTTTTTTTCAGCACACCATTCCCCCATTGAGCAGGTTGTTGGACCGCCTTACCCTCCCTGGCCAACCCACTCACCTGCCTCCCTCAGGTGGCCCGCATCCGATGCCTCCCTCGGCCAGCTGTCAGACCACCCGCACAACCTCCTCAGCTAGCCTTCCACTCGGTCATCGCCCTCCTACTCAGAATCCTGACAGACCTCCCCTTCTCCCCTCAACCTTCTGCTGTCGCACACCCCTCTCCCAGCCTCCTCACTTCGCCTGCTCCCCAGCTAGCTTGTATCATCTCCCTATCGACCTCCCCGTGTAGTCGGCATTCTCCCCATTCTTACGAGTAGCTCCAGCGAATCACCATATCGCGCCCTACCCCCTACCGTTCCCATCTAGCCACCTCCCTCACACCGCACCCCTGCTCCCCGGCCAGCCCCGTCGCACCGGCCCTCCTTCGGCACCTTGCGCGACTCACTCCGGTTTGTAGGGTTTCAAATTTCATTATTTTTTTCAGATTTTTAGGTTGTGTTTAGGGGGTTCAATTTCTGTTCATTTGGGGTTTAATCTTCTTGATTAGGGTTCTATGTTGGTTTTTTGTGGCACGGATGAATATTTTCACAAAACTCGTGAGTTTTTTTCATGTGAGGTAGGTGGTTCCATTCCCTTTCATTACTTGATTAATTTAATGTGTTTATTTGATTCTACAAATATGTTATATAATCTATTTTTGTGATGTAAATTTAATTTTCTAAAGAAAAAAATGATATGTTTCTGTCCTAAAATGGGGTTTTTATGAGAAATTGGGTGAGGTATGTGCGTTTGGTTTTAAATAGGGGATTTTAGTTATATTTTGGGTATAAAGTGCTCTTGGTTTATATTAAATGTTTCATAAGGTGTGAAATTGATTATTTAGATTTTAAAAGTGTTGTGGAAGTAGTTTTAAAAAAATATTTGATGTGCGATTGATTTAAAAAAAATTCTCTTCATGTGAGATATGTGTGTTTTGAAGTGAGACCTTATGGCATGCTTGTGAGATTTATTATAAATTGAGAAATAGTTTATTTAAGTGGTGTTTGGAATGCGAAACTTGGTTAAAAGGTTTTTGGGTATTGTTTGGTAGGTAAAAAATGTGTTTTCAAGTCACTCTAGGTGTGTGTGTATTTAAATGGATATTTTCAAAGGAAAATGAATCACTTTGGCTATGTTTGCCTTATTGTGCACTTTTGAAATTGAAATGAAATTTTTTTTGAATAATGGAAAACATGTTTTGATATGGTTACCTTGTGTATCTAGTTTTAAAGTGGAACCTCTATATTGAATCAAATGGTTTTTGGTGTAAAGTCTTCTTGATTATTTTTTTGAAATGATTTAAATAATAGTTTAAATTATTTATTGATTTATTTAGATGGTGAAAAAATAGTTTTTTGGAATACTTGAATATGTGTTTTTTTAAAGTAGTGTGTTTATATAAAATGAGACACGATTTGTGTGTAAACCCTCTTTGCATCACTTTGTGTTGTTTTATAAATGGTGAAAATAGATCATTTAATTGTACAAGTAGTGCAAAACTGGTTTTAAGGATAATTTGTTAAGAAAGTGGTTTGAAATGACTTTCCAACTTGGAATTGGGTATATTTTTGTGTTGGCCCCTTTTGTGTTATTTAATAATGTTTTCTAAGATGTGAAAATTGGTTATGTTCTTCTTTGAGAGTTTCCAAATGGGGACTTGTGAAATGATTAAGTAATAACAAATATATTTTCGAAAGGTATTTTGGTGTGCGTTTATTTTTGAAATTGTGTTTGGGTATTCAAGTAGTGGATTTTTGTGTGTAATGCCTTTTTTGGTGTGTGATATGTGAAAGTGATACATGATGTGAAGGTGAAATTTGTTTGAGCACAAAGAGGGGAACCCTGGGTACTTAGGTGGGTGGATTAGGACTAGTACGCTAGATGACACGTAAGTGGTTCATCCCAGTTTCATCTGGTAGGATTGATGTTACAACACTAACTAAACTTTTGGGATGATTAGAGACCACTAGGTTATGTATGTATTTTCCTACTAGTGGGTTGTTCATGAGAGCGTTGATTATTGTGGTTTATATTCCACGTTTACACCGAGTTATGATGTCTCTTGCGCACCACATATACTATCTAGCTTAGGGATTTACCCACAGTGCTCTACTATTCATGATGTGGTACCTTCTGTCAGTATACAGAGGACCACTTGAGTGTGTGCATGTTCTTTATAAATTTTCTCTTCCGTTTTAAATTAGTATTTGTGAAATGGTTTTTCTTTCAGTGATCTTTTCTTTTCACTTTCATCTTTTAAATGTTTTCCTTAAAAGTGTTTTAAAAGTATGGTTTAAATAAGCATGTTAAATTAACTTTTTGATGTTGTGGAATGGAACCATTTTATTGGGTGGTATCCTACTAGGCTCTTGGCTCACACCCTACATACACCCTTGGGTGTAAGTAGACCTTGTTCTTTGTGTATTCTAGGTTGAGGCAACGTCCTTAGTGATGGTGGTTCGGGTTGTCGATGGTTTTCCTATGCAGGTCTGATGATGGTGAGTTGAGAATTTAGCTCCTCATGTTGCATGAAGGTTTGAATGGATGTGTTAGTTTTCTTTTCATTGCAGTATTCTTAGATTTTGGGGTTGAATTGTAAACTTTAAGTTTGGTCCAATGTTAAGGGTTTTTTTTGTTTGGTTTTCCAGCGTTTTTTTATTTATCTTGTTAGTTGTCTTTGTGCCTTTTATTTTGGGTAAACTGTTCCCACATGTTACTCTTAATACTCAGGCACTTGTTCTAGCCTATGGGGATCAGGAATGCCCTTCGGGCCAAGTCATAGACTGGGTCGGGAGTTGGGTTAGATAGCGACCCGGCCTAGTTTATGACAGACCCATACATTTCATACATAAATATCACACCTTTTTATATGAATATTCATTACATGACATTATTATCCATTCTATAATTGTCTAGTTTTGGTATATTTGGAAATTTGGATACATAAACAACTTTTTCGTAAGATATTTACATCATCTCTCACTGATTTATTCATAACTAGAAACCTTTTTAGATATATCATACATAATATATTTCTCCATAACATGAGGAAAGGAAACATAAGGAAACAGGTTGCATAAAATCATTCCTAAATCATCATCATCATAAGAAATCCAAATAATAAAATTGGATGGTGTCATTAGATCATATCCCCCAATAAATATTAAGTAACATCTAGATATGTTATCATAGATGTAAAATGACTTTAAAATATCACTAAAAAATTTCTTGAGGAAAATACCTTTTACATTGAAATAATTTATTTAAAATATAAAAAATTGACAAATATTAAGAAACATATGTAATATTCCGTACTTTTTGGAGGTTTGTTCTTGTTTAAAATTTGGTTTGACTCCCCAAAAGTTGTCTAATTAAATATTTATTAGGAGTTTGAGGAATATTGGGGTGTTTTGTGGGTTCAGGACACAAGATAAAGATAAAATTGGTCCATCATATTCATGTTTCATGATTGGAACACATTTTGGTGTAACTGTGCACCAAAATTGTGCTAGACAGAAGGAGGGGTACACGGTTAAGTAAACCATGCAAGGGGAAATCCAAACCATGAGTTTTGGGATAGAGGCATTTTGCACAATTGGTGTGTGGTTTTTCAAATCTTTCAGGCTCCCTGGGTAACTATGCAACTTGTACCCATCTTCGATATTGAAAGTCCCATGGTTGGTGCATGGGTTTTCAAACTAGGCATTCAAATCATGCACCTCATTAAAAGTGGGATTTAAAAAATTTTCCCCATTGGGATTTTAAGTATTCTACCCAATTTCTTCCCTCATTTCTTCTCCATCAACCCTAGTGATGAACTCAAATCACCAATTTTTATCAAGGATCTATCTCCTTCATTTATAGGCTAATTGGAGTGTCATTTGGGGTGGATCGAAGCTCCAGGTAAGTCTAATTCTCTTCTTGTTTCTCTTTTTCAGATTATGGATTTTGGTTTTGGTCTTACTATTCTAAAGCTATAAAACCCTCTTTTTCCAGTGGATATTATGTTATAGCATCAAAGGTTGGTTGAATCTGTGTCTAATTTCAAGGTTAAGCATGCGTTCATCTTTATAATTGAGGTAGTTGGTCTGCAGGTTATATCTCGTAGTCTTGTTATTGATTTGTTCATGTGTGGTTAAGTTATTGGTTCGCTCATGTTTTGAATTTTATGACTTTAGTGATATTTGGTAAAATATTTGTCTAAATGATTAATTTAACCTCTCATGATCCCCATGGGATGAATCAAGTTTGATTAGACTGGTTTAGGTCCACTCATGAGGTGTTCCAATATTCCCGAACCTGGAAAATTATGATGTTAAGCATAGAGTTTATTTGTGTTAAAATAGAGCCTCTGAAAAAATATGTTGATGTGTTGGTTTCAGTTAAAAAGAGACACCAATGGTATTTGTTTCTAGTTGTTTTCAAAGGTATAAGGAATTTTTTGGTATGATGTGAAAAGGGATTAAATGGATTAATGTGAATTTTTCAAATGGCTTATGAATTTTAATGGAAATATATAAATGGATTAAGAAATATGAATTGATGAATGTGTCATATGTGTTAATTCAAGGTAATTGACGAACATGTTAAATGGGATATGCTAAGTAAATGGTAAATATGGTAATGGGTTAAGGATTGATGATGATTCAAATGTTATATGAAATGTGAATTGTAAATGTTATGAGTATTGGTCGTGTATGGTTTGTTATATGTTTTTTGTTTTAAATGGATAAATAATCATGTGCACATGGATTGGTAGATATGGGGTATTGGACTTGACAATATACACCTACAGATCAGTTTAGACTGACGCTCTAAACCCCACCCCTATAATTCATGCGTTAGGGAAGGGGACTAAGGCTCTATACCCTTAATGGTTGCATTTGATGAGACTATCTGGACTGAGGATCCGAGGTAGGTGTGATTTATTGTTTATGAAATGTATATCCCTAGTGATATAGGGAACTTGACGTGTTATTTTATGCATGGTAATTGACCATCTTAGGCCGTAGTTTAAATTAAGTAAATGCTTAAGCCATGGAAAAAGTGATGAAAATGGAATGAATGATGAAAACGGTAAAAGTAATTATTTTTAACTAATGTAACCCAAGTTATATTTTTTTATCTTTTAATTTATTTAGTACTTTCATGCACTATATTTTTAGACTATATATTTTCTAGACACTATTGGTGGTGTCCTACTGAGTTGTACTCACAGCCTGCTCAAGCCACCTTTAGGTACCCGAGAAGATTTCATGGTTGCAAGTTAGGGCAAGGTTAAAGGCCCTATTCTAAGGAGTTAAGTTGGGATTGGGATATACATGGTTAAGGATATGTAACTGGAGTCAGCAATAATTTTGGAGATTCTTATATTTGGATTTTTTTGGATTTTTCATTCTATTTTAACACTATTATCATCACATGGAATATTTATAGTTTGGTCATGGTTATACCCTATTTGGGAATTGGTTGGTAATGCATGTTTATTGGTTATTACTTATTCTTCCTTTATGTCATACGTTATATGTTGTGTCTTAATCGGGTAAATATGGTAAAGACTCTCCATGTGATTTGTTAGACCCTCACTGCTTGTCCACAACCTCTGATGTACATGGAGGCATGATTGAGGTTATGTAGTGTCCTAGATCAGGGCACTGGTTTAGTGGATTTTGGGTTGGGGATGTTACAAAGTGGTATTGGAGGAGTTATTTTTTATTCCTTACTATTTGGGGATGGTAGATAGAAGATTAGGAAGTTTCAGGACTTGGAAATTCACTTTTTCTTAGGAGTAGTTGGCCCATTTATGTGGGATAACCCAAGTACCCAGGGTGGGAATTATTGTTCTCAATGTGTGTTGTTACAATTAGATGATATTTCACAATTGGGTGATGCACTTATTGTGTGTTGTGATTGTTTTCTAATATTTTATTCATGGATGAAATGGTACAAGTTTTTTCATTCATGCATCATTATAGTCACCTAGGGATATAGGTGGAATGAATCATGATAGGAACACACGGGATGGGTGTGTGGGACATAAAGGGTAGAATGCATTTCACTTCCACATAAAATTACAGAAAATGATGTCTAATAAAGATGATTAAAATGGTTAAATGGAAAAAAAATTAAGTAATGGTTATATAATTATGTTAAATGAAAAGTTAAAAATTAGTTAAACTATTGGTTGTAATAAGTTATGAAATGGTGAATGTGCCTAAAAGATAAATTTTTGTGTTGAGAAAGTGGAAATGGTTTAAGAAGGTTTATAATGAAAGACTTGTAACTATGTAAGTTGGTTTACCTCATGCTGACCATGACCCATGGTAGGGATAGTTGAGAGTAGTGTTTTATGTATGATGGTGTTTGTTGGAATAGTGATTGAAAAATAAGTTTTGTATGGCTAGTGGAGAGCCTTCTTTTATGTAAAATTTGTAATCATTATGTTATGTCTTCTAATACTAGTGTTTGGAAATGTAGAGAAATTCCACCATGATGACGTGTGTTGGTTGGGTGACAAGATGATATCTCCAAGAATGCTCCACCAGTAGTATAGTATGAAAACATATTGGAACAAGATAACCAAGAAGAGGATAATATCTATGAGAAATTCACTCGTTCTATTCAGTTGATGGAAAGGGACCCACAATAGTTTGATTTGACCAGAGAGTTTCAGTTGCAGTACCCTCAAACACTTGTCGAATAGGGTTATCCCAAGGCTATAGAGTTAAGGAGAGAGTCCATCTAGATGATTCTTGATCACTTAGATACACAAATAGAAAATAGAGTCAAGCTAGAAGCATACATGTTTTGGGGGCTGGTAAAACACCGGTGGGATATCTTGGTTCAGACTCAACAGGCTAATGGTATGTTATGGAAAGACTTCTAAGAAATATTTCTTGAACACTTATATCCAAAGACTTTGAGACATGAGCAGGCTTCAGAGTTTATGTGGTTGAAATAGGGGTCCATGTTTGTGATGGATTATGCTGGCCATTTCATAAACTTTCAAATCTTTGTTCCAACATTGGTAGGGGACGAGGCTGCTACGGCGAGATGTTTTTAGGATAGACTTAGACTTGATATTAAGTCCATGTTTTACATATTTCATCTAAAAATATTTGCATAAGTGGTAGATCAGGTCCTTATTTTAGAAGGGGACTTAATAGAGGCTTCAAGTGGTAGACATGTGGTTCTAGTTGGACAAACTAGTGGTGCAAATTATGAGGGCAGGAAGCATTTTTTTGAGAATCTTCACTAGGGAAGTGGTGGAAGAGTAGCCATAAGAGAGGATCAGACTCTTAGGGTGGTAACTAGGTGTTTTTATATCATTGTGGAAGTTTGGGACACATTCAAGGTTAGTGCCCCCCGGCCACTAATTGAATGCTGAGTGTGCAGAAGAATGGTGAATGTGAATAGTTTCCATAGGAACCCTCAACAGCTGGGTACAGAAGGAGGATCGAGGTCGATTCCAAGTGCAGGAAGGTGGTCAATTATCCCATATTTGGAAGGAGGTTAGATCTATACTAGTTGTACCAGTAGAATTGGTTGGTGTAGTAATCTAGGAAAATAGAATCCATACAAATACGGAAGTAAAACACTAGGGATTTAGACTGGGCCCAGGGAAAAGGGGAAGGTCATCTTTATGCAGTTCAGTCTATGCTTGGAGGTGGTGAGGTTGGACCATCAACTGTTCTATGTATGATCCTTGTAGCTTCCATGCTCTCTAGAGCTTTATTTGATACAAATGCCTCACATTATTTTGGTTTCTTCTCAGTTTGTAGTTATTCTAGGTTTGGTGGTGGAGCATTTTTTTGGGGTTATATCGATTGATACACAATTAGGGGTGCGAGAAAAAAATATCTAGCAATGTAAGGGGTGTGCTCTCAAGGTTGGTGGGTACAATTTTTGGTGGGAATTGATTTTGCTTGAGATGTCATGTTTTTATATGATTTTGGGTATGAATTTTATAGTGTTAAACCAAACCCATATTTAATACTACCATCATAGGTTAATATTCATGTACCTTGAGGGAGACACTTATGTTCATCAAGGAGAGTGGGATGTTTGGGTAGGATATCCATGGCCATTTTTTTCAGTGGTTGGGTGATCTCACAGCCCAGGTGGATAGTCTCATGATTGATGAAGGAGGAGAATAGCATATTTTCTCTCCTCTGGTGGTGGATTTGTATCAGGATGTGTTTCCCAAAGACTTCTTGGGGTTACCACCTGAGAGAGATGTTGATTTCACAATATATTTTCTACCGGGAGTAGAACCAGTTTCCATTCTTCCATATAGAATGGCACCAAAAGAACTCTAGGAACTCAAAACTCGGTTGAAGCAATTGGATAATAAAAGGTTTATTTATCCTAGTTCGTCAATAATGGGATCACCAATGTTATTTTAAAAGAAGGATGATGGATCCTTGTGATTATGTATTGATTATGGTAAGCTGAATTAGATCAAGGTTAGGAATAGATACCCTCTTCCTCAAATTAATTAAATATTAGATCAGCTAAGATGTGCTTCAATGTTTTCCAAGATTGATTTGAGGTTAGGGTATCATCTATAAAGGGTGAGACCTTCTGATGTACTATCAGTTGACTTCACAACTAGGTGCGGGTTGTATGATTTTTTGGTGATTCTATTAGGGTTGAAAAATTCCCCAACAGTTTTTATGGACCTAATAAACTGAATCTTCTACCCATACCTAGATCATTTTGTAGTTGTCTTTGTGGATGACATATTTCTGTACTCCAATACTCGTGACAATCATTCAAAACATCTTAAAATCGCTATGAGTACACCAAGATATCTCAGGATCATTTCTAGATTGACAGGGTGCATTTATTTGGTCACATCATCTTAGAGGAAGGTGTGTTAGTGGACCCAGATAAATTTAAAGTCATTGT
The DNA here is from genome assembly GCA_963277665.1 of Viscum album. Taxonomy (NCBI): domain Eukaryota; kingdom Viridiplantae; phylum Streptophyta; class Magnoliopsida; order Santalales; family Viscaceae; genus Viscum; species Viscum album. The sequence continues at coordinate 818,714,364 of OY728134.1, forward strand.
ATTATGGGAGAAACCCAATAATATTTATAATCTCTTAAGTTTTCTAGGTTTGGAAGTATATTACTATAGGTTTTTCAAAGACTTTTCCCATTTGGAAGCACCACTCTTAGGCTTGAACAGGAAAGAAATAAAGTTTGAATGGTCTGAGGAAAGTGAGAATTATTTCTAAGAGTTGAAGAAGTTTTTAACAAACACATTGATTCTGATATTTTTTAAACTAGTTAAAGATTATACCTTCTCTTTCTATTCATCTCGTGTTGAAATTGGGGTAGTATTGATGCAGGATAATAAGTTTGTGGTGTATGGGTCATGACAGTTGAGGCCTCATGAAAGAAATTACCCTACACATGATCTCGAGCTAGCCGCATTGGCTTATACTCTAAAGTGTTGGTGGAACTACTTGTTGGTAGAGTGTTTCATGGTATATAATTATCATAAAAGTCTTAAGTATGTCTTCTCTTGGTGTGATAAAAATCTTTCACAATTAATATGGGTTGAGTACATCCAGTATTTTGATTTTGATTTAGTATATACACCGGTAAAAGGAAACAGTCTTGTGGATGCTCTGAGTCTAAAGACTCAAAATCAAGTAGTTGAGGAATCTAGTTCCAAGTGGAGGATAATGGAATTTTTTCTGATATGTATCTAGAGGTACAGGATGGGCAAGGGTAGATTACCCTTTCATCCTTGTAAGTTGATTCAATGCTTCTAAGCTATATCAAGAAGAGACAATATGTGGATATAGAGTTCATGGCTCTGAGGTAAAATCTTGAAGGTGGGGAGTCACCTTCTGGTTGGACCATGGGTGATGATGGGATTTTTTATGTTTGTGGTCATGTTGTTGTTCCAATGAGTATGTGAGAAGATTTGATGCATGAGTTTCATTCATCAAAGTGGGCAGTGTATCCGAGTTTGACCAAAATGTTTTGTGATCTTCATAGGAAGTATTAGTGTATAGGGATGAAAAAAGAGGTTATAGGTTTTGTTTTGTGATGCTTTACCTACCAGTAGGTGAAGGATGATAATTAGTGGCCAGGTGGTTTGTTGCAACCATTTCCCATCCAATAATGAAAATAGGATGATGTGATGATAGATTTTTTGGAAGGACTTCCAAGGACGCCTTAGAAGAATGATGCAATATGGGTAGTTGTGGATCAGTTGACTATGGTGGCTCACTTCATGATAATTTTAGAAATATCATGGATCATTTGGGTGAGATGTACATTAAAAAAATATTACAGTTGTATAGGGTTTTGGGGACTGCAATTTCAGATTGTGATCCACATTTTACATCATTATCATAGAATGGATTAAAAAAAGTGCTCAGGACCCAGGTGTTTTTTAGTACACGTTTCTACCCACAAATGAACAGAAAATTATAATGTATAATTCAGGTACTATAGGAAATGATGAGGGATTGTTTCCTATACTTTGGTGGATCATGGGAAAATCATCTATCACTAGTTGAGTTTTCCTACATCAATAGTCACCAGGATATTATTTAGATGGAACCATATGAGGTGCTCTATGGAAGACCATATAGATCTCCATTATGTTGGATAGAGGCTGGAGAATCTGAGTTATTGGGATCGAGTCTCATTTATAAGAGATTATAATAGGTTCGGTTAATTCAAAAACATATGTAAATGAATCAGAGTAGGAAAAAATCATATGCATATCGACATCATCAACCACTTGAGTTTATAGTGGGTGATCATGTGTTTCTTAGGGTTTCACCAAGGTTGGGTCACCGTCAAATTCAGAAATAGATTATGTTGGTTCCCAGGTAACCATGGCTATTTGATATTATAAAGAGTATTACACTGGTGGAATTATGATTGGATGCTCTACAGTGGTATAGTGGTATGTGGGATTTTTGTCATGTGTCATAACTTTGATAGTATCACCCTGACCCATATCATGTGTTTTATTTTTAGGATGTTGAGCTTGAGTATGATGTGTCCCTTGAGGAGCATCTAGTTATTATTTTGGATTGTATTAATAAGGTATTTCGAGGAAATAATGTACCTTTGGTTCGAGTTTTGAGGAAATAAGGTAACGTTTAGGAGGAAACTAGGGAGAGAGAGATGGATATGCTAGCCCAGTGTCCAAATATATTTGTTTCAGAATCTCAGTGATGCTTGGAAGTGCAGATCGAGGATTATTTGTTATAAGGTGGGAAGTTTGTAAGATCCCATACTTCATAGAGGTATGTTTCTATTTAAACTTTGGTTTTAATCCCCTAAAGTTGGATAATTAAAAGTTTACAAATATTATGAGGAATATTGATTGTTTTCTAGGGGTTTTAGACACAAGAGAAAGGGGAAATCGGGCTATCTTGTGCATGTTTTATGATTGGATCATGGTTACGTGTAACCGTGGACCCAAACCATGCTATCCAGAATGAGGGGTGCATGGTTAAGTAAACTATGCAAGGGGAAATCCAAACCATGTGGTTTAGGACATAGGCATTCTTCACAGTTGGTGCACAGTTTTCCAAAATTGTGTGGGCTCCCCAGGTAACCGTGTGACTTGGACCCCTCATGGATAGATGTAGGCACATGGTTGGCAAAAGGTTTATAAAACCATGTGCCTCATTATAATTGAGATTTTTTAGATTTTCCCACTCAATGTTTTAATTATTCTACCTGGTTTATTCCTCCATTTCTTCTCTAGAAACCCTTATTATGGACAAAAATGACCAGGGATTCCCAAGGATTTATCTCCTTCATTTATAGGCTATTTGGAGTGTATTTGGGTCAGGATCAAAGCTCTGGGTAAGTCTAACACTCCACCTGCTTCTCCTTTCCAAATTAGGGATTATGGTTTTGTCCTCTTCTTCTGAAACCCTAAAATCCATGTTTTCCGAAATACTTTTGGTAGGCGATTCAAAGGGAAGTTGAATACAAGTCTAAGGTTGAGGTTAAGCATGTTTTCATCATTGGAATCGAGATTGGTGGTCAAAAAGTTATATCACATAGTCTTTTTGTTGATTTGTGCATGTTTGGTTGAGTTATTGGTTCTCTCTTATTGTGCATTTGATTCTTTTTGTAAGATTCAGTAAAATGGTAGGATAAATGATGAATTCAACCTCTCATGATCTCCATGTGATGCATCAAGTTTTTTCAACTGATTTATGGCCACCCATGGGTTGTTCAAACTTTCCTGAATATGGAAAATTATAATGTTAAGCATAGAGATGATTTGTGTTGGAATAGAGCCCATTAAAATATGTTGATGTGTTGATTTGAGTTATAAAGATACAAAAATGGTAGTTTTTTATAGTTTTTATCAATGGAATAAGGGATTGTTTGTCATGATATGAAAAAGTGTTAAATGTATTAATGTGAATGTGTCAAATAGATTATGAATTTGTAATTGAAATGTGTAAATAGATTAAGGCATATGAATTGATAAATGTCTCAGATGGGTTAATTCAAGGGAATTGATGAATATGTTAAATTTTATATACTAATTAAATGGTAAATGTGCTAATGGGTTAAGGATTGATGATGATTCATATCTTGTATGAAATGTGAATTTTAAATGTTGTGAGTATTTCTTGTGTATGGTTTGTGATATGGTTTATGTGGTAAATGGTTAAATAATAATGTACACATAACTTGGTAGATATGGGGTATTAGACTTGAGGATCTATGTTTATGGGATAGGTTAGACTGAGGCTCTAATCCCCACCCCTATAATTCATGCATTTGAGAAGGGTATTAAGGCTCTATACCCCTAATGGTTGCATTTTATGAGACTACCTGTACCGAGGCACCAAGTTAAGTGTGATGTATTTTTTATGAAATGTTTATCCCTAGTGAGATAGGGAACTTAACTTATTCCCTTATACATGGTAATTGACCAGCTTAGGCCATAGTGTAAATGATTTAAATTCTTAACCCATGGAGAAAGTGATGAAAATAGAATGAATGATGAAAATGGTTAAAGTAATTATTGTTAACCAATGGAACTCGAGTTATCTCTGTTTATATTTTCAGTTATTTAGTACATGCATGCACTGTCTGTTTAGACTAGATTTTTTGTACACACCATTGGTGGTGGCCTACTGATTTTTACTCACACCCTGCTCGGGTCACTATTGGGTACTCGAGTAGATCTCATGGTTACGGGTCATGAAAAGGGTAAAGACCTTATGCTAATGAGTTTAGTTGGTCTTTGGATGTGCATGGTAGAGGATATAGACCTGGATTTGGGAAAAAAATTGGATTCTTCAGTTTATCTTTATTTTGGATTTTCCTTCACTTTTAACACTATTATCATTTCATGTCATATTTATTATTTGGTTGTGGTTGTACCATGTTTTGGAATTTGATGGTAATTCATGTTTTTGGGTTATTTCTTATTGTTCCTTTATTTTATATGTTATATGTTGTGGCGTAATCTTGTAAAGATGGTATAGTCTCCCTGTATGATCTATTATACCCTCACTACTAGTTGGAAACCTCTAGAATATGGGGAGGCATGATTTAGGTCATGTGGGGACTCGTCTCAGGGCATCAGTTTAGTGTATTTTGGGTTGAAGACGTTACAAAATATTTTTTTTGAAAATAACCTTGGAAAATTGTAATGTCAGCTTCAAATTATTAATTGGTAATGACAGTGGGAAATTTTATTCAAGACGTTTAATTTAAAATAAAACATTCCATTCATACATTTGTAAAAAATTCAAAACTATATCTTTCAAAAAATGATAAGTAGATTCCTTTTAAACCATTTTTTAAAAATTCAATAATGAGTAAAAATTAATATTAAAATTATATTAAAATTTTTAAAATAATTATTAAAAACATTTTTAGAAAAATAGATATGTAAGAAAAATTATTTTTGATCAAAGTGATAAATAATGTTGATTTTCCTTAAAAATGATCTTTTGGTCACTTCAGTTCATAGAAGAAAAGGAATTGAAAAAAAAAGTATCCTATATAAATAAAGAGAGGATAGAAAAATTCATCTTATTATTGAGAGATAAGTCAAAACAATTCATCATTGGAAATGTAATCACAAATAATCCTTATAAACAAAGAGATTGTAACATAAATCTCTTACCTCAAGTTAAACTTTATTAAAAAGTGATCTAACCTCCTATATAAAAAAGGTAAACTTTTTATATTTCAATAAAATAATAATTTACATACTTATAATATCATATATGATCCATTAAAAATATTTCAACACCCATTTATTAACAATTAATTATTAAAATCATCATTTCTAGGTGTTAACTATTTTGTTTTTCTTGAGAATTTTGATTTTGTAGTTCCATTCCATGTACTTTGATCATGGTTAAAACATCATGATAATTTTAATAACTATATAAATATCATATAAATGCATTATATATATTTATAGTCATCCATAAAATATAAACACAAAAAAATGAATTACACTTTTTGTGGGATGGTAGGACATAAGAACACATGAATGTTATTTCACTATTCAATGGACAAAATGAAAGAAAGGTAAATATCAATTCAACTTTAAAGAATCATTATTATTTTATATAAATAAAATTCATTCATTAAACATATCATTATTAACATCCATGTAAAGAGGAAATGAAAAACAAATCACATCGTTTTGTGGAGGTTGTAGTCCACAAGTACACAAGAGCGATGTTATCAGTTTCTAAAAAATTGGAAGGTGTATAACGGTTTTTACATCATAATTATAAAAATTAAGTATATTTAATATAATTAATTCATGATTTTATAATGGATACCTTGTATTTTTAAAAGTTAGAAGAATAAATAAAATTAAAAATTCTCAGTTAAGAGATATACCTCTTTGTTGAGAAACCTTATTTAGATAACATTATATGATTTGAAAGGATATACTTTTTTAAAGAAAAAAATATTTAGGATGTTTTAAATAAATCTATTAATTTATTATTATAGGTCTTGGCTATGATACAAGGCTTAAACATTATGAATAATTAAGGAGAGGAGTTTCCCTTTTATAAGTGAGAGGAGGGGCACTCATAGAATTACTTAAATTATTAAATTAATATAAATTATTCTGATTCTAAATCACCTTATAAAATAAATTTTGGATAAGTTTAGGTGATTTTTTCACTCTTATATTTTAATTTTAACACATCGTTAACCCTTTCAACAATTACCGCAAAACCAAAATTTTTTACTATTCAAGGGTCAAGAATGTTACCATAAAAAGAAAAGTGACCCATAAATATACCATGGTTTATGTGTTAAACCATATATAATTCACTAGACCAAAGATAATATTTTTATAAATTTTAAAACATTTAATTAAATATTATTTATTATAAAATATTATTAATGTCATTTTTTGGAACTATTCATTTAATTTGACTTTGAAAATAACTTGAAAGTCAAAAAATTTGAATCTAAACTTTTAAAACTTCCTTAATATGTTATATATATCCAAAAAATTCATGTAACACAATAATTAATCAATATTATATTACTTTTAATATTTATAAATACATTTATTTTATTTTTCTATTAATTGCAGAAATGTTATGTTACTCTTGTATAATAATTTAAGGTAATTATTTAATGAAAATTTTAAAACAATTTCCATGATAAAAGAAACTAATTAATATTTCAAATAAAATTTTAGAACTAAACTTATCCTTATTTTATACTTATATAAAAATATTATAGATATTAAAATAGAGTGACATTTTGTGTTTATTCTTTTCTTGAATTAAAATAAAGTTAATCAAAGAAAAATGACAACAAATGGATATATATTTGATAATTTTATGGAAAGGGATGAACTCCAACAATCCAATAGGATAAAAGAATTTTTTCAGTTGATTTTGAGACCTTATCTCATGTTTTTAACCCTACTTTATCCATTTTACCCTTATCAAGGTGAGAGAATTTCACCAATGTTACTATTCATAATGAACAAAACAAAAAGGGACATATTTACCAAATTTAGACCTCATCATTCCAAATATGGGATCCATTTTTCAATATTAAATTTCAAAATGTGTCAGAAATTCATTTTATAAAAATCTCATAAAATGAAACAAAACCATTTTTAGAAAAATTAATATTTTAACATACAAATTGATTTATTCTTATTCCAATCCTAGTAAAAACATTTATATAAATATTAAAAAAATATCATTAAATATATTATATAAACATTTTATTAAAATCACTTACCAATAGTGACTAATTTAATTTATTAATATAGAAAACATTACGCACATAAAAACAATTTATTCAGGAAAAAAACCTCTTTTAATTTCAAAGGATTTTTATTCTTATTTAGAATCAATTAATAAAAAATGAATTAATTTTATAAATGTGTAAAAGATAAATTTTTCATAATTTATTTGTTATTGTTACACTACTACAAAACAGACATTTAATAGTGTTGGCCTTTATCAATGCTAGAATAAAGCACTCATAATGGTGCCCTTTATCGGCGCTAAAACAAGAACTGATAAAGGGTACCTTTTATGAGTGTTTATTTGTGCTGATAAAATGTACCCTTTATCATCGCTTTCTATTTACCACTGATAAAAGTTAAACTTTATTAGTGATTTTAATTAGATAGTGGGATAGGAACTTCAATCTAGAGGATATCATCAAATATTCTATACAATTATGGGTAAAAGTATTTGGATTAAATTGGATCTTATGGAATCCAAGGATACTATATGAGATTTCACTTGAAATTGGAGTACCAGTAAAACTGAATAAAGAATCTGAAATAGCTCGGTTTGGATATTTCTCCCAATTCTTGGTAGAGGTGGATATTGGATCCACTCTTATTGACATGGTTTTCCTCTCTACAAATTCTAATGAATTTTCTTTGAAAATTGAATATGAGAGAAGCCTGTAATTCTGTAGGAACTTCAGGATAATTGTATATTATTTATCAACCTGTAAAAGAGTTTTAGTCTATGATTTTTATTCCATGGGAGGGCATACATAATCATCATGCAACAGGAGGGCTTGACTTGAAAAACTAAGGCATACTAGACATTCTAGAATTTTGAATTCTCAGGAGGAACCATGGTGTAAAGATGGAAATGGATAGGGAATAAATAGACGATCTTTCAGTGGACTTGGTAACACTTAACAACATGGGAATTCACCTGGAGTTGTTTATTATCCTGTTAATGATATGCAAATTGTCTTTAATAGATTGGAACAATGACCTAATGATAATTTGAATAAATCTGTGAAATCTCATTATGATAGTGCTTTAGAGTCTCCTAAATGTAGGTTAGATCCTCATAATGTTGATGTTAATTATGTGAAGTCAGTTGGTGACACTTCAAAACATTTTTAGAACACTTCCCTACTCAAATATTTTTGGGATGATATAGCAGGAGAAGAACTTGGGAGGGGTGCTTCTACGGATGATGAACTAATTGACTCTAAGACTAGAATCCAAAAGGATGTGGATAAAGAGTTAATTTAGGAACAAGATCTATAAATATCTAAAAGTAATGTAAAATATAAGATGGTGGTGGCCTCCCCGCAAACAAAAAAGTAGGATGGCGATACAGTTACGTGTGACACTACACTCATGGTGAGCAAAAAAATCCTCATATAAGATCTTAATGGATGAGGAAGCTTTTCAAATGGTTCCATTTAGGAAATAAAAACATGCCTATGATTTTAGGAAGTTCCCAGATACTAGGTCTACATGTGATATGGCCTTGAATAGTAGGGTTTTTTCCATCTAGGTGGACCCTTTTTTCTTCTAGGAGCTCCATTATTAAGGAAAAAGGAACTCATCTGGTAGTTTCAGACCCTATAGTGAATGACTCTTATTCTTTTCCTGAAAAATTGAACAAAGTTCAAAGATACACAGATGTTTTAAGCATTAAAAACCATATTTCAGTAAATTTGGCGGCGCATGGAGACTTTTAAGAAAACATATATAGGATTGTAGATGATTTGGGAAGCAATGTCGAGGATTCTTCTATTTCATATGTTAATTCGCAAGTTAATACTTCTAATAATTTTGAAGTATCTGACCCTTTAATTATTGAAATAAATAATGCTATTCAGGATGTCAAGATGAAAAATCTCATAGATAAAGAAAATGAGGTTATTGAGAATGATAACACAGTCAAAGGAATGTTGGATCAATCTGGTGTTAAAACGTTGGAAAAGGACAAATCACATGTGGAAAGAAAAGAACTTGAAGAAAATTTAACTACTATTAGTGACTCCTTAGTGGCCACTATGGATTTAAATACTTTAGATTAGACCCCAATGGAGCTGTACAAATCTGAAAAGAGGGAGGATGAACTAGAAGGGACTTGGCACCAAGTCAAATCATGGAAATGTGGATGCCAACCAAAAAGTCATGGAAGAGGACGTGGTCGTGCTGATTGGGATGCTAAGAAGGAGGAAACACATCCAGGGGATTTTGAATCAAATGGTTATGACATTTAAAGTCTACTTCAATAAGAATAAATCATAATATACCATTACACCAGGGGTCATGGATGCGGATATCGTCAAGGAATTGATTGGAACACCTTGCGAGATGAAGAACGCAGGATTTGGATAAAAATTAGAAAAAACTTGGAATTTCACTATTTTTTATGAGGGCAGTGATGCCTTGTCTAACCCCATCTATCCTTCTTTATTTTCCCCTGTTCTTTTATTTCAATAAAAGGGACCTTTTCCCTAAAGTTTTCAAAAAAACTGTATAACTCACCCACACAAATATTGACATAATTAATGAAATCTTATATAGAATCACATACACCTAATATTTATGAAATTAATTAAAATTTTAGTACTCATTTTAGAATTTCATTATAACATTATACATTTAATATATCATGTATTTAATTGGTAAATGTATAATGTTATAATTTCATTATAACATGATACACTATTTAAATATACTTACTATAATTCAAATTTTAGTATTCATTTTAAAATTAATTAATACATATTGAAATTGTAAATGTATATTTTCTATATTTATACATTTATATATTTATAATTATAAATAAATAAATATTATTTTAAAAAAAGTATTTATATTTAAATAATTATAATTTTATAATAAATTTATTTAAATAATAAATATATTTACTATATTTATATTTATATATATTTGTTATATAAATATAGTTATATATATATATTATGATATAAATATATAAATATATAAATATTATTTTTTTTAAAGTATTTATATAACTGTAAAAAATATTTCTATATTTAAATAATTATAAAATTATAGTAAATATATTTAAATAGTGAATATATTTTCTATATTTATATTTATGTATTTATTAAATATATAAAATTATATAAGTATATTTAGAAAAAAAATTATTTATAATTATAAATCTTTTATCAGTGATTAAGTAATAAGTGGTGATAAAAGGCATTTTTATCAGTGTTTTTTAGCACTTATAAAGATGCCTTTTATGAGTGCTTATTAATTTACTACTGATAAAATGGATCGTAATCAACACTTTTTTGGAAACACTAAAAAAGTGTCTTGATCTATTATAATAACTCAGTCCAATCACGAACCAACCACAATATCTGAAGCTTTCCACGAAAGCCATCTGTTGTCGATGCTCCTCCTCATCGAAACCAAGTTCAAATCAGGGCTCAAATAAAGGCTCGAACAATTCCAAGGCTCTCCAAGGCTCGAATGATTCGAGGGTCGAAAAAATACAAGGCTCAAATGAATTCCAGGTTTGGTGATATATCTACTTTCTCTCAGATGATTCAAAACTTCAATCCAAAGTATATTATTTTCTCCTCCTCGCTCACTCATTGATAACTTATTTGGAGATATCTATTTTCATTTTTTTATCATCATTCTTTCCACCACCACCCACAATTTCCATCAGGTCACCCTTGATTTCTACCACCCGTGTACCCATGATTTTTGTCGCCTTGTTCCCCCTTATTTCGGCAGCCAATGGTGCACTATTACCGAACCTATTGCTACAGCACCTCTCAAGTTGGCAAATGAGGTGTTTCCCTTTGGCGTGCCTCAGTGAGGATACACCGCCTTTGAAAACAATGTCATAATCTAATATAGACTTCTTTACAACATAATTAAATTCATTCTGAATACTTCTTCTTGAAATTTAAATCCCCTTTAGAGCATTATATATATATATATATGACTAAAACAAAATACATATGATCTGAGTATAATTACAAATAGGTGGAATGAAATACTTATCACAATGCATTGATTTATACTTTGAGGGTCCATATATATCATAGTGAATAAACTCTAAGGGTTATTTCATTTGAATATCTAATTTATTATTTTAATTATTAATAATTTTCCAATTAAAATTAATAAAAAATATCTATCAATTTTATCTTTTCGTTATAAAAATATCTCAACCCACCTTTTTTAGTCAGTAGTTAAATGTATCAATATCTAATATGATCAATTTTTCACTACCACAAAACAATTTCCTCTTTCAAACACAATTACCTTAAATTTTTACTAACCCCAAATTATAATATGGTTCAGCTAGTTTTCTATACCTTTGTAAAAATATATTCATCTTTGAAATGATAACCCACTCATTAATACTTCTTAAAAATCACTTCATTTCATTCATTGCGCATCTAACAAACACTATGTATGATTTACTTTAATCCATCAAAAAACATATCATTTTTTAACATTGCCTTTTATTTCTAAAATATTTAAAATACAAACAATTTATCTTAATAGATCCACCATTTATAAAATAATAAGTACCCTTTAAACTTTTCAAAACCATTACTTATGACAATTTACCTGAAATATATGAAATAAAAAACCAATATTCAATATGAATGGATGTTTATTTTTTAAATCCTTTAGTGTGACATCAATAATAAATTCCTCTTACATTCCATTCTTTTTCGTATAATAAATTTCTAATTCTTTCTTCGCATTCATTTATTTTTTTAGAAAATCTTGAAAATCCTTCATACAACCGTTTAATTTGTCACATGTTTAATAGAGTTAATTAAATTTTTTAAATTCATCTTCCAATTTTACTTATTAATATTTTCTCACTTTGAAACTATTTTTGTAAGAGTAGGTAGGCTTCCCTTTAACTTAAATCCTCTACATCTTCCATAATTAATATTATTGATATAATTATGACTAAAATTTTATATTGTGTGCCCAAAATCACCATAGAACCCATAATATCCATGAAAATGAAATTTTATTATAAAGACTACTCTTTTTCTACTTGAAAATAATTCTTGTTTTCAACCTGTCAAGACATAATTATTGAAACAATTTATTAAATAATAATTTTGAGATGTTTAAAACATTTATCATTATTAGGTATGTTATTTTTTAAAAATTATTTTTTCCATTCCTTATCAATTTTTAATTCAAATTGAAATTATGATTTTGAAATGTTTTCAAATATTTGATATACAATTACTATTAAATGTAATAATTCCTTAGGTTGTTACATCACTAGTCCAAAAAATAGAATGGAGGTTATCAAATTCTATATAAGTTGGAATAATTATTAGAAAATATTTTAAGGTATTCAATATTTTAGGTATACATGTACTGGTTAAACCCCTAGGAATCTCTAATTACCATCCATGTATATGAAATAACTCTTTATTTATTAAAAAATTTTATAAATACATTTTTATATCTTTTAGTTGATGGAATGGCAGTTTATTATTCTTGTCTAATATATTTTGGTTTCTTATTAGTTATTAATTGCCAATATTATATTTTCATTTGTTTAGGGGATTTAATAAAGACTTGATGACTCATTTTAATAGAGTTAAGACTAATCTTAGTTATATGATTTAAATTATTAAAAGTGGGATTTATTCTATAAATATTGAATTCATAGAGTCTCTAAGGATTGATATATCAAAACATGTCCCCACCGAGACCCCTTGAATCATAGAAAAGAATGTGTGTACCCCCAAAAACTCACTTTTAGGAGTAAATGAGTTAATAACTAGTGTCAAGTGTGTATTTATCACAAATGGGAGGCATTAACCATTTTAGAGAACACAATGGAATAAAATTTTCATCCCCACCAGCTTCATATCCCAAATAGTTATTATTGAAATTTTTTTCTTGTGAATTATCCCACATCAATTTTATTTTTATTGTACTACTCTAAGTAGTATTCATCCCATTGATGAAAAATAATTAGAGTATTTCAAGCAACATATGTGCATGTTCACAAGTGATGGAGGATGAGTGTCAAACAAAAAAAATGAATTGATAACTGTTTAGGAGATGAGGTGATGAGAATGAAAGTTTTCTATAACTTTCACCTTTGGAAAAATTCATAGGATGACACCTACGATTGTGGATTTATTCTTTTAATAATTTAATTACCCATTTTCTTCAAATAATACTAAAATTATTTGAAACAGTCAAATGTTGGGTTTCTAATATTAGAATTATCTATAACTTTCAACTTTAATAATGAGTTTCTTATGTGTATTTATTTATTTATTGTACAAAATGAATATTTTATAAACCTAATAGGATGGATATGAATCAGAAATAGGTGCATGTTAATCGTTTAACAAAATGGTATGAATATAGAGTTAAAGAGTTCACAAAGTTTGAAATAGAGCACGCATACGACCCTTCTCAAATCCTTTTTCCATGTTTACATTATTTTCATTCAAGGAAAATTAGTCTGGAAGAGTTAGAAGAACATTTTATTTTTCATATAATACATCAGTGCTATAAATGTTCAACTAAAGACAAGGAAAAACTGAACATGCACACCGATTGGGAAGATACTATGGTTTATAAATCATTTGATATGAATACCTGTTTAAATGATGATGGAGATCACATGGAAGAAATGAAAATGAAAATTTAAGATGACCTTCATGACTATAAAAAGTTGTTTGAGAAGTAAAATAGTTGTTCTAAGAGACCATTTTATATTGTTTGTACTAAATACAAAACATTTTCAACTATACTGAAGTTATATAATTTGAAAGCTGGCAATGGATGGAGTGACACCATATTTACAGAACTACTTGCTCTTCTGAATGATATGATACTAGAAGAAAATGAACTCTCATGTTGAACATATGTTGATAAATGAATATTATGTTCAATGGGAATGATCTCTAAAAAATACATTATTTTCCAAATGATTTCATATTGTTTTGTAAGTACTATGAATTGATTATAAAATTCCCCAAGTGTGGTGCAGATTGATACCAGAAAAATGAATCAGATCCTTCAAAAAATTTATGGTTTTTTCCTATCATTACATAGTTTAGAAGACTATATAGATGTCAGAAAACGGTGAGATAATTAAAATTGCATATATACATAAGAATTAAAGATGGTAAACTACATCATCTATCAAATTCTTCTCAATGGAATAAACTTGATTACGAGTATCCTGAATTTGGAAATGATCCAAAAAAACATTCATATTGTGTTATCTACATATAGAATAAATCCTTTTGGTGTATAAAGTATTAATCATAGTACATGTCCCTTCATGTTGGGAAATTATAACTTTCAACCATGGTTATGTATGAAATACAAATACATTATGTTGTATCTACTTATATATAAACCAAATAAACCTGATAATGATATTGATGTCTATTAGGATCCATTGATCGAAGATCTGAAATTGATGTGGTATACAGTTATTATAATGTATTATTCTCATAGATGTGAATAATTCACATTATATTCCATGTTATATGGGATGATAAATGACTTCCCTTCTTATGAAAATTCATCAGGCTATATCATTAAAGGAATGTAGGGGTGCCCCATTTGTGAAGAATGCACACACTCAGTTCGATTGAAACATTCCTCAAAGACTATATTTTTAAAACATCATAAATTTTTAAATCGATGACATAAATATCAATCCTAAAAAATATCATTTTATGGGAATATCGAATAGGTTAAAACACCATCTATAATAATGGGTGATCAAATGTTCAATAAAGTAAAAATATTAACATTGTTTTAGGTAAACCATTTTCAAAAAACCTTTAAAAATTATTTTGGAAGTAGAGATCAATTTTCTTTGAATTACTGTATTAGAATTGTTTGTATGTCAAACATTTTATTGATGTCATTCCTGTAGAAAAAAATTTATTTGATAGTGTTATTAGTACATTACTAAATGTTCCTGTAAAAATGAAATATGGAATCAAGACTTGGTTGGACATGATTAACATGGGGATAAGGGAATATTTGGCACCGATGAAGGTTAAAGGGTGGAATTTTCTTCCTCCAACATCTTACACTCTATTTAATCAGGAAAATTTGAAATTTTTTCTTTTACTTAATTGTGTAAAAATTCCATAAGGTTAATCATAAAATATCAATAATTTCATGTTAATGACTAATTTGAAGTTATGGAGATTAAAATCACACCAATTTCATGTTTTGATGAAAGATTTGATGGTTGTTTCTTTTCGTTGCATTCTACCTCAAAATGTATGGCATACATTAACTAGAATATTATTCTTTTTCAAATCTAAATACAATAAATTTATAAACTAGATAAAGTTTTGAGTCATGAATAAGAAGGTTTCGGTCATTTTATGTGAGTTAGATATGTTCTTCCCACCATCATTCTTTGATATAATGATCTACTTGATGGTTAACTCAGTTATAGAGGTTCAACTATGTGGTCTTATCTATTACAGATGGATGTATCCCATGGAATGGTTTATGAAAATTTTTAAAGGGTGTGTTAAGAATCAAATTCTGCCGAAAGGTTTTATTGAAGAATGATATATTATGGAAGAAGTTTTATAATTCTATACCAATTACCTATCATATGTTTATAGCATCGATCTCCTAGAGTCTCATCATAGTGGATACCTTATGGGTTAAGGGATTTCGGAAAGATATATTGTTATAATTACCATCACAGATCGGGATCAAGCACATCTTTACATTTTATATAATAGTGAAGATGTTAATCCATACATTTAATCCCATAAATAAATTATTAGAGATATGAATCCATTAATAGATAATGTATGGATATCAAATAAACATAATCAACAACTTATAAGATGGTTTCAAGATCAAATTTATAAGGAGTTATCTAAAAATATGAATTCAATTTTTGAATGAATTTGATGGCTAGCTAGGGGGCCAAATGAAAATTTTATATCCTACATTGGTTTTGTAATAAATGGTTATATGTTCTATAAAAAAGAATATGATGGTTATATTATGATGAAAAATAGTGGGGTTACACTTATGGAAAAAGCGATACACATATATGGTTCCAAGGATAGAAATCCAATTTATGCAAATATGTCATATTTTGGCATTATTGAATAGATATACGAGTTAGATAATACCACATTTTAAGTTCTCATTTTCCATTAAAAATGGGTTGAAAATATGAGTGCAATAAAAGTTGATGAAATGGGATTCATGAAGGATAATTTTAGTGTATAAGGGTAAAATGAAGAGTCATTCATTGTGGCATCAAAATTAGTGTAAGTATTTTATGTCTCAAATACAGAAAATAAGAATTTGTTGATTGGCCTGCTAGAGAATAAAACAAATTTCAGGTCAGATAAAAATTCAATCAAGGATAAACCTTTCATTGGTAGATCACAATTAGTTCAGGTTGGTCCTAATGTAGACAATGTTTTGTATGTTATAGGTGACCACAAATATGAGATTTGGATTCTCGAAAAAGGAAACAAATCCCTAAAACCTATAAAAATATAAAGAGAGTTCAATGAGAAGGAAAAGTGTTTTATAATATACTATGTTTTTCCTCATAATATTATTTGATCTCTAGTGAATTAACATAATCTAAATTAAATGTTTAACTACTCATGCATAAAATGTATTCTGTACATGATGATATTATCAATCATGTGGAAGAAAAGGCTATAACGAAGGAATCCCTTTGGGAATATGTAAAGGTAATGTTATGATATACTTTTTCTATTTTAATGAAAAATTATATAATGACACATTGATTTAATTTTCATTATTCCTTACATATTTAATTTATTTTAGAATATTTATATCCATATTTCATTCCTTTCAGCACCAAAACTTCCACATACTTCTTCTCCCTCAAAACCTTTTCACCCTTTCAGTGTTTTCATTTATCACTTTCTTTTAAGTTCCCTCCACTACCTTTGTAGGAAGAGAAAAAATGTTTTCTCTTATCTATCCCATAGGTAATATTGATGTTTTCAATGTAAAATCACTTTCCATTTAATTAGTTTATTTTTTCGTATTTATGTTTCGTTTTTTTAGCATTACTCATATAATAATTTTTGTCCTATACAGGTGGATTATTTTGTGTGAGTTTGGGTGGTTTTTTAGAAGCTGTCCAGGATCATCAGATATTATACTTAGATCCTATAATTAAGAAAATTACAACAAGGAAATGAGTCAACAATATATACAACCATCATGAAATAGTGAATTTCGACTAATTTTTAATTAATTTTATCATCATTTTATTAACTATTTGTAAGTTAATTTCCTTATTATTTTTATCTAATACTTATTTAGTTTTCTCACAGATATTTTAGAAAGTCATATTTTTATTTCAACTATCTGAAACAAAAAAACAAAATATATAACAATCCTAACCCCCAATGTTACTACGCGTTAAACTACAACACTCCATATTGAGTGGATATTCTTAGCTGAAAAACATTTTTCAACTAAGAACATCAACTCAATATGTAGTGTTGGAATTTTGATAACTAAATATAATATAAATCATGGTAAAATTGGAATTTGGGATTTTTTTGAGTCTTTGGGACATGTAGGAATCATATGCACCTCAATCTGACACATAGTGTGACCGGTATGACTATTAGTGTTTCTTTTTATTTAAATTTGACATTAATTTTTGTAAAAAAGACAACTAACATACTCAAAAATTATAAAACATGTTCATAATTTTTATACTTTAGTAAAATAATACATAAGTCATTTTTTATGTGTATGGATCATCCCCACCTCAATATGACTCACAATGTGCTCGGTATGACTCAAACTGGCCGTTATCATTTAAAAATCAAAATTTTAATTTAAAAAGTGTCACTAACTAAAAACTAAGAAAAAAACTCATATTTACTTTATAATTTATTACAATTATTCATAATTCATATTTGATGTGTATGATTCATTATCACATCAAACTGATATACAATGTGACCTTTATCACTCAAAGTGCGTGTTTACAGTTTAAAATGACATTTTAGTAAAAAAATATGTAACATGCTCAAAAATAATAAAAAACATTCATATTGTTTTGATACTTTAGGAAAATAATAAATAATTCCTTTTATATTTTTATGAATCAAACTAAACTCAACATAACTCATAGTGTGAAAAGTATAACTCCAAGTGTGTCTTTTTATTTAAAATTGACATTAATTTAAGTAAAAAGATAAATGGCATAATCAAAACCAAGAAAACGCTTTATAATTGTTTTTATAATTTATTAAAATGATCCATAAGTCATTATTTATGTGTAGGAATCATCCTAAAATCAATATGATATACAATGTGCCCGATATGACTCAAAGTGTTTGTTATCAGTTAAAAATTTATATTTTAGTTCAAAAAGTATCACTCATTAAAAACTGATAAAACATGATCTTATTATAATTATGATTTATAAAAACAATTCATAATTCATTTTTTATGTGTATTAATTAGACTCATTTTAAAAAAAAACAAGATGTGACCAGTACGACACAAAGTGTGTGTTTCCAGTTTAAAATGACATTTTAGTAAACAAGACAAGTGACATACTCAGAACTGAGAAAAAACACATTCATTTTGTTTTGATACTTAAGTAAAATTATTAATAAGTCATTTTGGATTTGTATAAATTATTCACACCCCAATATGACACACGGTGCAACTGTTATGACTCCAAGTGCATATTTTTATTTAAAATTAACATTAATTTTAGAAAAAAATAAAACAGACACACTCAAAACTCAAAAAACGCATCTATATTGTTTTTAATGTTTAGTAAAATTATTCCTTAGTCATTTTTTGACATTTAGAAATTAGTCTCACCTCAATCTAATACATGATGTGTCCCATATGACTCAAACAGTCTTTTATCAGTTTAAAATTCACATTTTAGTTTAAAACGTTTCACTCACTAAAAACTGAGAAAACATTCTTGGATTGTATTGATAATTTTGGAAAATGATTCATAATTAATTTTTGATGTTTAAAAATTCGTTTCATGTCAAACCATCACACAATGTTACTGTTATGACTCAAAGTGTGTGTTTCCAATTTAAAATGACATTTTAGTAAAAAAGGAAATTTATGTAATCAAAACAAAGAAAACATATTCAAATTGTATGTATACTTTATTAAAATTATCTATAATTCATTGGGGGAATTTAATAATCATCCACACCTCAATATGATGCACGGTGTGATGGGTATGACTCCAAGAGCATCTTTTTATTTAAAATTTACATAATTTTATTAAAAACAAAAATTGAAATACTCAAAACTGATAAAAAGCATTATTATTTTTTGATTCTTTAGGAAAATGAACCATAAGTCATTTTTTATGTATATAAATCAATCTCACCTCAATCCGATACACAATGTTCCTGATATAATTCAAATTTTCTATTATTATTTTAAAATTGACATTTTAATTTAAAAAGTATCACCCACTAAAAACTAAGAAAACATGATTTTATTGTCTTTATAATTTAGTAAAAAGATTCATAATCCATTTTTTATGTGTAGGAATTATTCTCACTTCAAACTAATACACTATGTGACCGGCATGACTCATAGTGTGTGTTTCCAGTTTAAAATGGCATTTTATTAAAAAAGACAAGTGATATTCTCAAAAATGAGAAAATTCATTTGGATTATTTTGATACTTTAGGAAAATCATCCATAATTAATTTGGTAGGTTTAGGAATCAGCCTCACCTAAATTTAAGGCATGGTGTTTCGATTATGGCTCCAAGTGTGTCTCTTTATTTAAAATTGACATCAATTTTAGTAAAAAGGACAATTGGCCTACTCAAAACAAAGAAAACACATTCAGATTATTTTGATACATTAAGAAAATGATCCATAAGTTATTTTTCATGTGTAATAATCATCCCCACCTCAATCTGATATATGATGTGCCTGGTATGACTCAAAGTGTCTGTTATCAATTTAAAATTAACATTTTAGTTACAAAAGTGTCAATCACTGAAAATTGAGAAAATGATCTCGAATTATCTTGGTAATTTAATAAAACGATTCATAAGTCATTTGTGATGTGTATGAATCAGTATCATTTAAAACCAACACACAATGTGGCCAGTATGACTCAAAGTGTGTGTTTCCAATTTGAAAAGACGTTTTAGTAAAAAAGATAAGTGATGTACTCAAAACTGAGAAAACATATTTAGATCGTTTTGATACTTTAGGAAAACAATCCATAAGTTATTTTGGGAGTGTAGAAATCATCCACATCTTAATCGGATGCATTTTATTATTTTTATGACTCCAAGTACATATTTTCAATATATAAGTGTCATTTTAGTTTAAAACGCGCATCACATCGTCAAAACTGAGAAAATGAGCCTAGATTGTTTTTCCTAATTCTATATGTTATTACTTAATTAACTTCCATATCATTTTTATCATGTACTTATTTAGTTAATATTCACATAGATAATGCTTGAAGATGAAGAAGAAATGGTGTGATGTGAAAGAATCAATAACAACTCAATATAATAAACAGTGTTCCTGGTATGACTCAAATTTTAGTTTAAAATTAACACTTTTTGTTAATTTATTTATTTATGTTATCATTAACATATGAATTTTTTTCTTATACTGGTGTGTTCTTTTGCTCAAGTTGGGGTGGTTTGTTTGAAAATAGAATTAGTTGGGGTCATGATTAAAAGATAAAGGAACATTGATTTTTTAAATGTATTTAATAATTTGTACCTATGTAATTGTATAAAAAATGTTTGAAATGTCTATAATATGGTTTTTTCTATCATTTTTGTTTTGAATTTTAATCCATTTAAATTATATATTGGTACTTGATTTTTTTTATTTTTGGTGGTGTTTTTGGTTCTGCAGTGTGTTGTTACGACACGTTTTAGTATGTCGCTTTATTAGTACTTTTACAAATTCTGATAAAGGTCCTCTTTATCAGCACTAAATAAAAGCATTGATAAAGGACCCCTTTATTAGTATTTTTTATCACTGATAAAATCTTAGGGCTTTTAATCCCACTCTGGCAGTCAATGCTTATCTAGCACTGATAAAGGCCATTTTTAGCACTATTAAAGGCCTATTTTTAGTAGTGTTAATATTGGAAAATCCAATGGCTAGGAAGTAATTATCACATTAAATAACAATATTTCAATAGTATATCATGGTTCTTTTAAACTCTGTGTGTATCAGAAGTTATCAAAGAAATTAAATTTCTTTAAAAATAACATATCATAAAATCTCAATGTTTTTTAAATGGAACACAAGATATTTAATCCAGGATGAATCTACTAAGAAGAAGCATGGTGACCTTTCCATGTTTCTCATCAATAGGCCAGACCTATATTGCTTCCCCATCCCTTTTCTAGATTTACCACCACCAATCCCAAGGATAAGTGAGATATCAATCACATTTGGATTTCCAACCAAGCCATATATGGTCCAAAAAACCTACCTCACCATGTCTCCAAGTGTCAATGTTAAATGAAGACACTTCCAAAAGAATATTCAGTCTAAGAACACTTCCAAATTATTGAGCCTTCAAGGATTCATCTATGGCTAGATCTGGAAGGCACAACATCAGCTCAATGAAACAATTGGAGTACTCCCACACTACTGAATCACCTTTTTGGGGAAAATAAAAATAATACCCATTAGAATCCTCATAGCTTTAAGTAATTACTATTGGAACTAAAATACCTTAAATCATTCCCATGATTTTTCCTTTTCTGGACTGGTTTGAATAATGGACTTCCACCAATTTTGGCTTGATACCTTTAATATAAAGGTGGAAAACATGAGAATAAGAGGCTTGGGAATCTCAAGATGAACTAAAATATCTTCCAAACATTGCAAGTATTATTTATCTTTTCTAGGTTCCTATTATTCAAAGAAATGAGGAGGGTTTAATTCCAAAAACATCTGGAAAAATCCTGATTCTGGATTATAGGATAAGAAATACTAGTCTTTGTATCCAAAGAAGATAAACCAACTAGCTGAGATGAAACTTAGACAACAAAAAATCACACTATGTGGGAGCCACCCACATATCCCTTGAAAGATTCCATATAACTTAATGGAGGTGTACACTAAATATAAGAAGCATAGAACATGATAAAAACACACTTTAAATTAAAATATCAATAACTTGAATATAAAAAATTAAACCAACATAAAAATAAAATTCAAATAGTACTCAAAATTTCAATCCCAAGTGATTAAAACTAGTACACCCATCAATTAAAACAATTCACTAAATTCAAAATTTTTGAAATCCCCACTTAAAGAATCATTTCAAGATAAGCCTCTTGAAATTACAATTTCCAAAAACTCACCATTTCACCCTAAATGATAATTTTCCTTCCAGCATGAAATGAAATTTTCTATAAAACCAATTTTATGCTTAAAAACCCAAAAAAAAAACTTGTAAACACCCCAATAGTTTTAAAAACCAACACACCTTTAAAAGAATATTTAGAAATTTTCATTTCAAAATCCCAAATAAACATAACTTAAAATACATAAAAAATTATACAAAATATTATAAAAAATTATAAATAAACTATGAAAATGAGTTAATCAATTTAAAATTCCTAGAAAACTTGAAAATTCAAAAATATATTGAAATTAAAATTGGACACAATGTGGCCGCATTGATCGGTGTGTCATTCGCTAACAATGTGAGTCCAACTGGAAGTCCTTATCCATGGTAGAATAGTCTTCACATAGTTTTTTAGATTATTCATGTAGAGACCCGAAGCTTGACTTACATGGACATTACATTACTTTTGCGTAATACTTAGTACATAACAAAAACACACACACAAGGACCGTAATAGTTTAGTGTCTTTGGAAACTCGAAATATAATCTTCTAATCGTGGTGAAAGATCTTCAACATCTCCCATAAAGATCTTCTTTTTTTTATACCTAAAACCTTTATTTATATCCTGTGGAAAAGAAAACATAAAAGGGTGAGCTCAAATTCTCAGTAAGGGTAAACAAAAGAAATATCAATCACATCATATACATAAGAACATAGCTTTTGGAAATCTTAAGCTGCAAAAAAGAGAGCTCATAATATCATAACATGGGATAAATCATAGAAGTGAAATGTAATCCCAATAATCATAAAATAAAACATGAAACTTTGTGGCAAACACACATAATCATAGAGAATCATTTCTTGTTAGTCAAGACTCATTGTCAAGACTATCTTAGTGGACAAAGTCCCTTTCTGAATCGAGTCACCCTCGTTTCAGTCCTGTTTCACTGAACCGGTATAACCTACCATTCCAGCCATGTCTATCTCATGAGATATAAAATCTTTACCCAATGAATTGGAGGGAGATATAGGTCCCACCCATCTCATAATGATACCATTCTTATGTGTGCCACAAAATCATAAATCATACATCATTGCATAACCCATGTAATACAAATGGGAATCTTAAACATCATGACATCATAAAACAATTCATATAAGATAAAGGAATTCATAAAAATAATTCCATCACAACATAATCAAATCAATGTAATAATAGGGATAAAAACAGAACCCTTTATTATCTTAGATGGAAAATAATTTTGATAAAACACTTGAACTCCATTCTTGAGGAAAATATCCTTTCTTCTTCAAAAACATTTTTCCTTTCTTAACATGTCATACAACTTTAAACTAAAAGAAGTTGATTAAAAATAAACTTGAAAACTTGTAAAGGAATCTTCTTGGAAATAATGTTTTAAAAATCCATTCATGCTGTATAAGTTAAAAAAAATTCTTCGTACTTTTGTCGGAAAAGTCAAAAAGTACCTTGTACGAAAAACGACAAAAGATTCCTTTCATATCCTTTAATAAAAACTCACTGAAGGGTAAAATTGGATTTAAAAAATTTTAGGTGGATGTAAATAACATTACATATTGAGGAAACATGGATGTGGATGATAAAATACACCCCAGTAAATACTAAAGTATAAACAATCTCAGATAAAAATGAGATTGTGATATTTCCCTTACCTTAGGTCCGATTTGCTTTGTACGTGTCCAAATCTCCTGTATAATGGTTTAAATAATGTTATTGACTTATTCCATAATCATACATATTGATATGATATCATATATGGTCATATTCTTAGCTTCTTGTTATTAATATTTCATTGTTACTTGTTACTCGGGTCCTTATTGCCTTTTGTTCTTATGCGTGTTTTGCCGAATAAATTCTTATTCTTATTTTAAGGTTATAGATACCTTATATCCAGAATGGTATTAGTGTAACATATATCATATTTATTCATTCAATTCATTTATATAATTACTATGTAATGATGATCATGTAGAACGATTCACATCACATCGTGGAGACGGTATTCCGTACGTACGCACGAGTGATGATATCGTTCCTATGATCGTGGATCTGTATTGGAGTATATATATATTATTTCAGTATCAATATTACTTTATAATAATCATAAATAGTTACTCATTACACCATTATACCCATCCTTGTAAGGTGATGGTGGAAAATAGATTACACCACGGCGTGGAGACGGTATTCCGTACGTACGCACGCGTGGTGATTTCATTTTTCCGTAGGATGGATAGAAGGTGAATTAGGGTTGTTTCATATTTATAATAACATATCAGTATGTAAGTAATACTGATGTTATTACTTTATCATGAAACAACTAAAGAAGAAGAAGTTAAAGAAGAAAAAATTGAAAAGATCGGTAATGGATATTACCTCTTCTTTGGAACGCCTCTTTGAATCCTCCACTTAGGGAACTAAGATTGGTCTTTGAAGAAGACCAGGACCTCTAGGATTATTCTAGGGAAGTGGAGAGGATAAAATGGCAGGGGTTGGCCGAGCTGGAGTGCTCAAATTGGTGTGAGGAGGAGGGGGAGGAGGTGCCCTTTTATAAGGGAGGAGAGGGGCACCTTAGGAATATCTCAAAATATTATTTTATATTAAAGTCAAAATCGGTTTATAATGGTTCCAAAGGGTCTTATTTCGAAGATAAAGTGGGGATGGGTCGAAATCCTATCAACCAATAGGATTTAGACAAGTTTCGGGTATTATTTTAACCTTATCAATTAGATTTAACTCTAAGTTAAATAATTTAACTTTTACCGTGTCTTTTTGTTTTCTTTCACTATATGGTTAATACACTTACTATAACATGCCAAACTAACCCCAAATTGTTTATTATTAATATATATATCCTTATCTAAGTCATTTGGCCGAACCTTAGATTTTTAGGAATAAAATAACAATTAATAATATAATATTTGATTTAAAAACTATTTTGTGTCAATTTTGACACTATTTGATATATGATTTTTGTGAAAGTCATAACAGAATTATATGTTCGATCCAAGTTGATTAAATCAACACTAATATATCATAGTAACCTAAAAAATTAGTGGGATTCATAAAAAGTCTCAAATTAAATTTATTTTGGTGTTTATAACATCAATTATGTCAATATTTCATTAATAAGATAATTATTGCATCATCATTGTGTCATAAATAAATTAAATTATTTAATGTCTAAAAATTATAAATAAAATACCATTATGTAGGAAATAATTTTATCTTTCTAATGAATATTTATAGTCTAATTTATCTTATGTATAACCCCATATTAAAATTTATTTACTTATTAAACTTTGATTTTAACTATTTTAACCCTTCTTTAAATAAATTAATAATAAATGTCCTAATCTAATCCAAGTGGGCCTAAATGATAATATTTTACACTTAAGGTTGTTTTGGGTAGAGATACACTTGTCCAATAGAATTAGGACATGTGTTAGGGTAATATTAATATCATTCTTACCCTTAATTACCCTATTTAATTTTAACCATGGTAAATAAAAGTAAAAAGTTACTATTCACCAAAAATTATTTTCATCTCATTGAACCACATTTTACTTACTGACATCAACCGTGTCTCTCGGATTTTTGAAATTCCATTCACAGAAGCGGTAAAATTAAGTTTTATGAAAAAATCAGTTTTTTTAACTACCACTTAGTAGTTTCACTATTCATCAAAAATTGATGTTTTTCAGAACAATGCCAAAATTTCATCCTAAGCTATATTTCATATTCCAAATTCAAAAATGAAGTCTATTTTACCAAATTCATAACATAGAAGTTTCATTAATTAATTTTATAATTAAATCCCGCTGTTAAAACAAATAGCGTGTTTTTAAGAAACAATATCTATCAAAAGATTGACACTTGTTTATGTCTGGTTTAAATGTGAAATTACATCCAATGACCAACATTGTATTAAATTGTAAAAATATATTCTAAATATACTTTAAAACCACTCAAATTAATAATTTATCACTATTAATTATTTTGATTAAAAAATTTGTTTTTAATTATAATTTAGTAATTTTCACTATTCATCAGAATATGAAAGTTATCCGAAAAGTACCAAAATTTCACCTTAGGCTAAATTCGATACTCCGAATCCAAAAATAAAGTCCATTTTGAAAAATAAAATTTACAAAATTTCAAAAAGTGGTTATTACTATTCATAACAGCTAGTTTTAAAAATATTTTAATAGCATATTGCTATTTAGTGAAACTCGTTATTGCGTACTACACACACTATCGAGGAAGGTCGCGATTGCGTGTAATGCAAGGCAAGGAAAGGATGTGTGTTGTGCAAGCTCCTTTTGGTGTAGCGTACAACACAAGACATTAGTGAAATTAAAAATAATATTTTTTCATAAAATCTCGGGGTGTTACAATTCACATTGACTATGTTCCCTTTAGTTCCTTCCCATTCCACTCCAATCATGAAATTATCAAGAGTAACACACAAGATCTCAAAAATAGAACTCTAGATACTCAAATAAATACTCAATGTAATAAATTAGATCCATAATCATACTGAAATACCCTGGAAACTCGAGTCTCATCAAATTAGGGTGGTGATCAAGTACCCACTCATGATTACACTTCAAGTTCTGATAATAAAAGCATTAATAAACTAGAAATACAAAAAATAAAAAGGCTTCTATAATTCCATTTTTTTACAAACTTTCTTGCATCCTTTCACAGCTAAACTCCTGAGCTGGCCAATGACATAGCCTGAGAGGTGTTCCTGATCCTCCTGCGATCTTAAAAAGTGTGGGGAATCAATATTAACTCAATTTTGAATGATTTATCCCATGATAATAGTATAGTAAATAAATAATAACATGAACAATAAAATAAAAACTAGTAGTGGAATAAAAAAACAACTCAACATGCCTCTAAGTGACCTTAAGAGTCTCCACTGACCTTGGAACAAATTCACTCCATGGCAGACCCAATGCCAAACCAATATTGAAACTAAAATGATTAAGTGTGTATAATAATCAATAAACTCATTTTGGATGCCAAAAGTAACCACTCACTATGCCTTACCTTTAAATTGAAACCATTTAATTCTATTTTAAATATATATATAAGGTTTTTATTTCTTTTCAAAACAAGTATCAAGAGTATAGTTTTGAAAACTATTACCCTTTTTATTTCTAAAACTATTTATAAATAATGATTTATTTTCTAATAAATGATTTTATAATTAAATCTAGTTAACAACGTAAAATTTTTAGTATGAAATCATACTATAAAAAATCATTTCAAATAGTGGCACAAAATAAAGGAAACTATAATACATATAAAATAATCATCATTTGAACCTAGAAGCTAGTCGAGATGGTCTAAGACAAAGATAATGAAACCAGTATAATAAATGACCAGTGTCGGATACTAAAAAATAAATCTACCACAACACTTGGTTTCACCCATACTATTCTAACTGAGGGGTACATCCTAGAAGTGGATGAGAGATCCATCTCAGGGCCACTAGTTAGACTGTAGTACTAAATCAGTGTAGCACATGTACCGAGAGTTTCCACCAAACAATCCAAGGATTCTCATGAAACATAAATTTATGTGAGTTTATTGAACTATTATATACATACATATCATATGTTCTCAAAAAAACAAACAATTCACTTTCCCACCTTTTAACTCCCTTTTAAGAGCATCCCCTATTTTTCTACAAAACATAGAAAATACCCAATCCCCTTTATGGACCCACAACATTAATCACACATTTAGGTTGCAAATATATTATTAAATTTAAGTGGAATGCCTTAATGAGTGTTTTTATTTCCAAATTAAGCATTATAAATTGTGAAACATGCCTCAATTTTTGGAAAAAAACTATTGAACATTAATAAAACCATTTTCAATGTATGGATTTTCGAGTTACAAAACCAAAATTCACACTTACACGCATATGAACCTTAACAAATATATATATAATCACCCCTTATTATAATGTATGTATTCACTAAACCTTGTGATAATATGTATATAGATGATAACCATATATATCTACATAATTATATGTGTATAAGTCATATTTATAACTTAGAGAAAATTAGTGACCACTTTAAATATTTTTAGGGAACTAACATGAGATTATGACTTTATTGAAACCTGTCAAAAGACCCAAATATCCTCATATATTTAATATATTCGTGATATAAACCATTGGAATATCAATCAATAACTTTATGTGCTTAAAATTGAAAATGAGTTCAAAAAAAGACTTAATAAAGGAACCACGTGTCAAAAACTTAGGAATAATATGGAAAACATAGAAGAAACTGATTCTATTAATCAGAAAAAATTTCTATAATATAATTAATTTAAAATATAATGAAATCAAACATTAATATAAAGTAATAATAGTTCTCAATTTTACATCTTGGTCATAGTGTAACCTATCCCAAACCTTTTCACCTTTACAAATTATGGCTCAAATATACTTTGATGAGGTATAAGGAAGAAATTAAAAAACCTTAGCACAATAAGAACCCAAAAATTAAAATCAAAGGAACATGAAACCTAGGTCTTCAAAGACCATTTTAGGGCAATAAAAAAAGATAAAATAGAAGAAATAATGATAGTAAGAGTATTTAAGGAGATTTCCTAAGATATTCGACCTCAAAACTTGAAGAAATATTGAAGATTCACCATGGGATAGAGGAGAAACAAGGGAGAGATCTCCCTAGAGTCATTTGAGCCAATTGAGGGAGTAGGGGTGTGATTTTGGGATTAAAATAAAATAAGGGGAAAAGGGTAAATTCCACTTTTAATGATTTCTGGGCACTGCGCACGGCTTGGTCACACGATTTGGAAAACTGTGCATGAACTATGTGCCATATACAAAAATTTTGAAGCACCATGCATGGTTAGGCTACATGGTTTGTAAAATCATGCACCATTAATTCATTTTGGATCTATTAAAATGTTGAGGTGGTCACACAATTTCCACATGGTTTCTAAAACTGTGCACTTTAACTATGCGACATGAACTACATGCCGAAAAACCTTCAGTTTCGGAGAAAAACTACACAAAAGTAGTGATAAATAAA
Organism: Viscum album; assembly: GCA_963277665.1. NCBI lineage: Eukaryota > Viridiplantae > Streptophyta > Magnoliopsida > Santalales > Viscaceae > Viscum > Viscum album. Next base: position 818,744,050 of record OY728134.1, read on the forward strand.
TATAACTCAAAAATAAATCAAATAATAGAGTAGTTTTAGGTTAGGGTGTAAAAAAATCCATGTAATTTAATGCTAAAAAATATTGAGAAATCATAATAATTTTATTAAAAATCATGATTTACTAAAAACTTTTAAAATATAAGTCATTGAAATCAATGATATCAAAACAATTTTCTCAAAAACAATATTTTATTAGAAAATTTTATAAAATAAAACCATGATTTTAAATCTAGTATGAAAAATTTTTTCTTTACCAAAAATATCCTTTTAAGAAAAATCAATGTTTTCTCAAAATAATAAAAGACTTCACATTTTTTAAAAACACATAAAACACTCCATCACCTAATAAATCACTTATTCAACATCATAAAATCATATTATTATTTTAAAATTAAAATTTTCAATCTAACTTTATTTTGTGTCAACCAAGACATCTCCCTTTTACACATTTAACTTGAATGCCTTCACTTCACCCTTAAATGGAATTAGTTGTCACCTTCAATCCATTTCACTTCTTAACACATTCTCTTTAAGCCCCACTATAATACCATGACAAAAGATTTTTTTTTGAAAAAGGCCTCATCAAATCATTTTAACACATACACTCACACCATGTGAGAATACCAAATATTCTATATTTAATTTAGAAGGAAAAAAGAAACTCTTCTCTTTGTATTTTCATAATATAGTTTTTCATAAATTCATTTATAAAAAATAATGGTTTGTTAAAAAAACTAGTATTAAAAAATAATATCATTATCATAATCAAACATAAAAGTATAATTAAATTATACATATCAAAAAAAGTATTGAATCCTTCTACCTATATGAGATTTCACATTTCCTTCATAGCTTATAAAATGGATAATGTTTTGAAAATTATCATTGATTCACATCATAATAATCCTTGATAAATCCTATCACTTAATTAAGAATTCGTATCACTCTACTTTTGGTGAATTTGGTATGACTCTTTCAATATTAGAATATCCTCGTGCTACTCTCCATTCAAAATTGTATAGCCTCTAGAAAGTTGTGCGGCCCTCATTCCATCTAGAATGACCTCATGTATCTCTTTGGTAATAGAGTATAGAAGGAGAAGATTCATACAGAGAATATTCTAGTGTGTGGCATAACCCCTATAACAATTTAAAATAGACCATACCAAATTTTATAAAACCAAATTTTAACACTTTCATTATAAAAACATCAAATATGGGGTTTTATGGCCTAGGAACACCTTTTGTTACTTTAAATAACTAAAGGGAAATATACATAATAACTTATTCTATATACCTTAATTCCCCAACCTCCCTTGTGATTAATAATCATTTTATATCTAACATCATCATCTAAATTACACGATTACTATAAAAATAAGATTATTCCTTAAAAATAATAGAATTTAATTCCATATATATCATTTATAGACTTTCCTATCTAACATGGAATTAACTATTCATTCAAATCTAATTTAGTGATTTATATTTATCTCTCTCAAAAAATCCCTTATTTCCATATAAAATCCTTTCATAAATTCAATAAATAAAATCTCTAAATTAGGCCCCCTTATTTCTATAAATTAAATCCTCCTACCTCTATATAGAGACCCACAATTTTCAAAACATTAACATTACATAACTTTTGCAAAATAATTAAACATTATATAAATAGAAGCCCAAGGACCGTAGTTGGTATAGTGTCTTTGGAAACATGAAAACATAAACACTAGTACATATGTTAGCTACATCATCCCCCATTAGGTTCTTCTTGACTATAACCCTTGTTAGACGTATCAAACAAAGTATATATCATCATAACCAGGGGGAAAGGAAACATGAAATGGGTGATATCAAATGCTCAGTAAGGGTAAAAACGGGAGACGTGTAACTATAAACATGACCATGAGGGTATTATAATGTGATCATGAAAATATAATATCATACCCTGTATATCAATAGTCATAATAGAGATCATGGCATAAATATTGGAAGATTATAAGATATGAATCATAATTAAATAGAGATCATAAGACATGAAAGCATAACATAGGAATAAAACATGGCATTATGGAAAACACATAAGCATATAATGAATTATATAGTAGCCATGGTATCACTTCCAAGACCATCTTAGTGGACAAAGTCCTTTACTAAACCGGGTAACCCCCATTCCAGCCCTATATTACTAAACCGAGTGGCCCTCATTCTAGCCTTCTATTATTGAACTGAATAACCCTCATTTTAGCCATGTATTACTGAACTGAGTAACCCTCATTCTAGCTCTGAATTACTGAACCGAGTAAACCCTTATTCTATTCATGTATTACTGAACTGAGTAAACCCTCATTCCAGCCCAGTTTTATCGCATGAGATACAAATCTTTACCCAATGAATTGGAGGTAGATATATCTCCCAACCATCTTAAAATGAAATCATACATACATGCGAAACAAAACATATCATAACCCATGAAATGAAATGGTTATCATAAACATGTAAATATATCATAACCTATGGAAAGAGTTACATATTTCGTAACCATTTCATCAAAAGCGTTACCCATAAAAGAGAAATGGATTTCATATACATAAAACCTAAGAAGAATAAATGGGTTTCATAAATACCATGACATTAAGAAAAACTCATTCATAGAAAGGATATTAATGAAACCTTTAGATCATTTCTTATAATGTATGAGTAACATCAACAGATGTCATATTAGATGAAAAATAATTTTGAAAAATCCTCTAAAAATATTTCTCAAAGAAAATATCCTTTCTTGTTTGAAAAAAAATGATACATAAAACCATTTAAAAATCATTTTCTTAGAAAATACCTTTAAATATTATAAAGAAGGAATGAAATCATTTTGAAAAACTTTTTCCTATTAAATAATCTTCAAAAAATTTTAAAAACTTTTTTTCTTTGAAAACTTTTAAAGAAAACATGAAAATGTTTTGAAAACCACTTCTTTGAAAATTTATAAATAAATCCTAAAACTTTTTTGAAAACCATTTTTCTTGTAAACTTATAAAATAATCCTGAAAACATTTTGAAACCCATTTCTTTGAAATCAATTTGAAAACAAGTAAATAAGACTCGAAAATATTTTGAAAATAGTTTTCCATGAAAATATATAGAAGAAGTTTGAAACCATTTTGAATATAATTTTCCTTGAAAATTATATTTAAAAACATTTTATTAAATATTAACATTTTTAATAATGCAAAGGTATCTTCAAAGAAATGATGGTGGGTAAATCTGTACATGTCGTACGAGGTTAAAAGAATATTCCTTTTAAATGGTAAAAATGATAGTGGAAAGAGACAAGAATATTCCCTTGAGGAGATTATAAAATACAAAAAGGTTAAAAATGTATTTTATATATTATAGGGTAATGGTATAATATTCCTGGAAAATATTTTTAGAAAACATATATTTTTGACCGAGTAGAGGGTAAAGTCGGGCTTTCTTAAAAACACTTTCTTGACAATCTTATGTACCAAAGAGTAGAAAATGGTACCAATACATGAGTATATCATGAAATAAAATTATATAAAAAAACTAAATAATATTCTTGAGATATGGATCATAATATTTCATCAAAGGTATCATAAACATAAACAATCTCAAAAAGTGATGAGATTGCCTCAATAAACTCTTATAACTTGGTATCTTGGGATCATGCTCTCCATGTAATAAAAGGAAATTAATTTAAGCATATAATATCAATAAAATATTTATATTCATGTTATTTAATGTAAAATTGAATTATAAGAACATTGAAAAAATAGTTTAGGTCCATAACGAAACATTAGTCTCAAAGATGACAAATTGAGACAAAACATTTTTACTGATTTGGTAAATTTTGAAACATAAACCCCATGAAAGAAGGATCACCAAATGGGAATTTTAATAATAATAAATTTAATTAAAAGATACATATAATACAATCATTTTAAATACATACACCGCACAAGAGGAAAGAGTGGAGAACATAGCTTGTATCTCACAGAAATTAAAAGTGAGATGAAATCCTCTTACCTTGTATCTTGACTCTCTCCATACTCATACAAGATTCTTGTATAATAAATATAAGTTTATTATAAATATTTTACATAAGAATATTCTTATACATAATACCATATATTGTTTTTTTATTACCTTATTTTACCTGCTTGTTAATGATCTTATTCTAAAGTTTCACTTCAGGTAAAAATCACTTTTTTCTTCGCTTGTGTCTTAATTTGTTACATTTTTGGTCCTGATACTTATATCATGATTCCAGAATGTAAACCATTATATAAATATAAATTATATATAGTATATTTATATTATATTAATCTATAAAATATAGGATTACGGAATGTAATACACCATTCATGGAGACGGTAAGTCGTACGTACGCATGAATGTTGTTTCCATCTTTATTGTCCTATTGAAAGAAAGTGTGTAAATAATATATATATATATATATATAATTATTATAGTATCATTAATATATAATATTTATCATATATTTTCATTAAAACCATCCTTAATACATTCCATGTGGTGTGTGAATGAATCACATCGCTTTGAGGGGCGGTAGTCCACACTTCCTCAAATGAGATTATCATATTAACATCAAATGGAAAGTAAATAGATGTGTGTTATAAAAGGAATAAATAGAATTAAATACATAATAAATATAATATATTTAATATATAAATATATTTTTGATCATAATGTCTTCCATGTTTGATGGTAAAAAAAGAAATGATCAATCATCATTATGTGTGCCAATAGTTCTCCTTACAGAGAAACAGTATGTTCAACATCCATAAGATGAAGGTGGGTGTAATTTTAGGTCAGACACTCTGAAAAAAAACATACTAGTATATGTAAGATTCTTTTTTTCACAAAATAATGGAATAAAGAGATAATAGGGTTGGATAAAGAAAATAAATGAAAGGAGCTTGAGAGAAGATGTTGTCTCTTAATTGGGTAACTCATTTTGGTTTATGCCAAAAGGATTCCTTGAAATAATTTCTACCCAAATTTAGGATTAAAGGTTGAAGGGAGAATTTTTGGGAGGCTACTGGCTCATATATTTGATAAACATAAAATTTTTGATCGGTGTGAGGAATGGGTAGAGGTGGTGGTCTTTTATAGGGAAGGAAAAGGACTCACTTGGAATTTTTAGAAACAAGTTAGGTGTGCACATGTTCTTACCTAAAAAAAGTCATACCAAACCAAAAAATACTCAATAATAGAATTTTTATGGCCTAAATATCTATATAAATTTTTTTTGGACAAGTGTATTTATCATTTAGACACTTAATTTTATGTTTTAGTCCCTAATTAAGTTTAATTTGTCCTTAACCACTCTGATTAATTTTAATGACTTTTACTAATCATTTTGGTCAAAAATTAATAGGGTATTATTAGAATATAAATATTATACTAAATTCATTGGTGTATTTTAGATTTTTAAAATTCACTTCACATAAGAAACAAAAATTAATATTAGTGTTAATCCCACAAATAGGACTAAATAACGGGGTTTTAAAGTAGGAAAAACTTCAAAAGTTTGTTAAATTTTTATATTCAGTTTCAAAGTGAAATATATTCTAAGGAATCAAATTGTATTAATATATGTAATATTTATCTAATGTGGCATTAAAACATATTTATTATATCATTTATCATTAATAATTTATTATAAAAAAGGAAGTTTTTAATTAAAAAGTAGTATTGTTCACTATTCATCAAAAAATGATGTTTCTCAGAAAAATCCCAAAAAATTCACCCAAGGATAATTTTGACATTATAAATTCAAAAATGAAGTTTATTTTATCAAATTTAATTTTTTAATCTATCTAAAATTAATTTATTATTAAAATTTGTCCATTTAAGAAAATTGTATTTTTTACACAAAAAGGACTTTACCGAAAATCTTATTTTTCATTATCTATATGTTTTATTTATATAAAACAATTATAAAAAATATTTTAAAAGTAGTTATTACTATTAATATAACTCTATTTAATGGTTAGGTTATAATTATCTTATTTAAATAGTTAAAATAATAAAAATAGATGTTTCGTAGAAACTTAGTGTTGCATGTAACGTATGCCAACTCAGCATTGCGTGTATCGTACGCGAACTCAGTGTTGTGTTCAACGTACAAAAAGTTGTTTTAATTTTTAAGGAATGTTTTAATTAGTGTAAATATATTTTTATTATTGTTTGAAGTGAAAAAATATCAAAAGATTAAATTAATTCTAAAAAAATCACCCAAATCTCAGGGTGTCACATTCTACCCCCTTAAATGAATTTTTCCCTTGAAATTCATCTAGGTTATCAAAGGTTTAATACTTTAAAGTTTCATTCATATAAATTCAAATCGTAAAAATGGATACTAGAACTTCCCTTAAAAAGGTAAATTTGGAACCATAACGGTTACCCAAAGTAACATACAACTGGGTTTCCATATAGGAGAACATAGGTTGGGAGTAAAGATTTGACATAGAGGAAAAGCATAAATATTTATAGAGATTTATTGAGGACATCAATCACAAACAAGTGAATGATCGAAGGAAAGTTGAGTGCCTCAATTTCAATAATCTATGATGATTTAAAATTCCATAAGTTCAATGAAAATTAAGGTATTAGGACAACAATTTTTTTATCACTTTCAGAATGTTGAGTATTTCTTGATAAATTTCTATAAAAAAAATTTCATTCTTGGTTTGTGCTTTGAAAAACGTCTAATACATCCATTAACTCATGGAATGAATTTATAGAAATTAACTTTGATGAATAAAGCACTAAAATATTCTTTTAACGGATCTTAAGGCCCATAAAAGAATAAAAATACAAACTTTTTTTCTCTTAAAAAAACTACATGAATTAATATATAAAAATAAAAATTAACACTTATAGTTAATAATAAATATTTATTCATTAAAAATAAATATAAATTAACCCGAACCTCATGTAGACAAGTGGTAGGCGTGAAACCCTTATCCTCCTTCAGCCATGGGTTCAAGACCTACAGCCTTTCCGGACTTGATTAGTTGTCACCCGACATAAATGATGTCCTTTTTTTTAAATCACACTAATATAATATATAAGATAGACATTCTTGAAATAAGGTTAATCGCTGATTATCCTTTTAACTAAGGTTTTCAAAAAAAATCAGTACACAAATACTTCCTCTAAAGCTTAACTTAAAATTTTCATGAATGGTTAACATTATAACCCTTCTTAATGGTGAAAATCCAAAAATTTATAAAGAGAGTCACAAAATTAGCTTAACATTGATTCCCCTATATATCAAAAAGTAGCTCTTGGTTGTAACATTCCAAATATGTGAATACCCTTATTGTATATTCCCTTGAAACATGGTAACAACATAAATTACCATAAATCCTTTTGGAAAACATGCATGATTCATTATTCCATAGTGTATTGGATTTATACCTTAAATCCAAAAAATACTATAAAGTTAATCAATGATAGAATAAAAAACCTATCAACAAGTCCTTACTTAGTTAAAATACAATCAATACTGTCCAATTTACTCATCTAAATTGAACATATCTTTATCCATACAACATTATATTAACATAAAGAATATATTAAGGGTTATCGTCCCTTAGTCAAGATATAATTTGATCATTAAATCACTTCTCCAGTCCAACATGAATTTGTAAATAATGAGAAAAAACATAAGTAGAACAATCCTTGTATATTTCATCATTCATAACTTTTGAATCTAAATACAAAAATGCTTCGATTACTTCATCCTTAACCCATTAACAATAATACCACTTTCCTTTCACATTCCATTTTTAGTCTCATCATAATTATTAATGTAACCATTACTTGCACCACCTTGTTGATTCTCTTCAAGAACTTTCCTATTGGGACAATGGGTTGTATAATGACCATTTTCTCCACACTTAACCTTCGATGATGACTTAGGGAGGACAAAATTCCCATCAATTTCGTTAACCAAACTATTCATTTTTCCATTGTAGTCACTTGATTTGTGTTCTTATTTTCTATAATAAAAACACATTCTTGTTCCTCTAATACATTCACATAGGTGATTATTTCCAAATTCTTGACATAAACAAAACCAAATATTTTTTTCTTTATGGTCTCTATTACCTGAACTCTCAGAAAAATTCTTCTTTCTCTTCCTTGGTGAGTCTGAGAGTTGGTTAAGTTAAACATTTTTAATCATCTTCTGTGAAAACTGATTAGGCATGATCAGGAGATCTTTTACTCTAGTGATCATCCCACTTGACTGCTCATCAAAAAATATTCCATCACATTCAACATTAAACCAGTTAATTCTGGTTCCTACCATTGACTAAAATCAGAAGCATAGTGTGAGCATTACTTATCATAGCAGAAAACCATATAACCATGAAAATAATTTCATATAGGATTTTTTAATCATGACACCTTCTATCATCTATGACATATTGGTTTTATCCTAGGTTATTCATATCTAAGTTGTATCTAAATCCTTTAAGATAGTTTTTGAAGAGTTTGTGAATTCCAAAATCATATCCCTCGGGAGTATCAAAAAAGTTGTGCAGTAAGACCTGTTGTTGTGTACCAGATTACCCTGAGTCAAGCCTAAAATATCTTTTTGAAGTTTTTACCCCTAGGTACATCTATCTCAGATCCACATCCAATTGTACTATCTAGATAGGGATTTATTACTTAGAAACCACTCACTCTATCCTTTACCAAAATTCCAAGACATTTTCATAAATGTTAACTCATCCTTATACTTATCCTTAGATACATCCCTACAAATATCCTTAAAAATAAACCTAGGGATCTCAAAAGATTTTCTCATCCTATTTTCCAAAGGTTAACTATAACCTCCCTCAGATACCAACTATAAAGACCCACGCTTTTCAAAACATTGACATTGTTGAACCCTCTGGGAGAATTAGTTGAACTTACATTTTGATAATCCCAATTATGTTCACTTATATTATGCTAATCCCAATTATGCTCAATTATGGTTTGGTAATCCCTATATTGATTAATGGTTAATTACTTATTTCAGTATTTCTGCACACCATGCACATATTCATATATTTTAATATTTACATGATCTTTAGAGAATTAGGTTACTTGATGGATATATTTTCTAACTTAACCCATTCTACCAATAGAATGCTTAAACAGGCAAGTGGTCACTATTACAGATCAAGCCTACTGATACATGAAGGTCACCAATTCAACAAGTATACCGTTATACAAGGTCACTGATACATTAATCCAACCAATACGTGAAGTTCACCATTACAGATCAAGCCTACCGATACGTGAAGGTCACCGTTACATCAAGTTCACCGTTACATCAAGTCTACCATTACATCTAGTTCACTGTTACATCAATTCTACTGATACATCAAGTCCACCGTTACATCAAGTCTACCAATACATCAAGTCCACCATTACATCAATTCTACCGATACGTGAAGGCTACCGTTACACGAAAGGTCACCGGTACACTAAGTCTACTGCTACCGATCAAATCTACCGACAGACATGAAGTCTACTGATAGAAAGGATACCGTTACACAAGAGGCTACTGATACACAATGCTACCGATATCCAAAGCTACCGTTCCAGAGAATCTGACACTACCTTAATTTATTTATCTTTATTTAATCTAACCAACGGTCATATCAGGTATATTTTAAGGATCTGTCATTTATTTAATAAAGGTTGTTGGATGTCAGGAAACTGTACCTCATACCTATAAAAAGAAATTACTTCTTTTTCCAGAGCTCGTGCCATAAATACAAGAAGTCCCTATTGCTGCAAAGACACAGAGTGAGACACACATGTGAAAGACATGAGGAATATACAAGCACAATATGGAAGAAGAGCTCATTCATGCATGACCAAGAATACACAGAAGCTCATACACACTCAAGCTTACTCAAGAAGAGTTCTTTACATTCACAAGGATTTTGAAGAACTTCATCGACTACATTTTCGTTATCTCTGAACCTGGATGTCAAGCAGACAACACTCTATTTTATAGAAAAAAACCAGAAAAGGACTCAGAACCATTTCTGATCAAATTTGAATAAGTCTAGAGCTACGCTGCAATCACTAGAGCCATTCTAAACTCTATATCTTACTCAGTGATTTGTTATTTACATTACGAGCAGTGTGTATCATCTGTTTTAATCATTAGAGCCATTCTAAACTCTATATCATACCCATCATATCAAAGATCATAACAGATATCATGGCATAAATATTAGAAATTTATAAAAAAATGAATCATAATGAAATAGAGATAATAATCCATGAAAGCATAACATGGGAATAAAACATCTCATTGTGGAAAACACATAATCACATAATGATTTCCATAGTATACATGTCATCACTTACAAGACCATCTTAGTTGACAAAGTCCTTTACTGAATCGGGTAACCCCCGTTCCAGCCCTGTATTACTGAACTGAGTGACCCCAGTTCTATCCCTGTATTACTGAACTGAGTAACCCAAATCCCAGCCCTCTATTACTGAACCAAGTAACCCTCATTACATCCTTGTAATAATAAACTGAGTAAACCCTCATTCTATTCATGTATTTCTGAACCAAGTAAACCCTCATTCCAACCCTATTTTATCTGAGGTGATATAAATCTTTACCCAATGCATTGAAGGGAGATATAGGTCTCACCCATCTCATAATTAAATCATACATAAATTTTCCAAAAAACATATCATAACCCATGAAATGAAATGGGTATCATAAACATTTAAACATATCATAACATATGGAAAAAGTTACAGGTTTCATAACCATTTCATCAAAATCATTAAATGTAAAAGAGAAATGGATTTCATATATGTATAAACCATGAAGGATAAATGGGTTTTATAAAGAACATGACATTAAGAACAACTCATTTATAGAAAGGATATGAATGTAACCTTTATATCATTTCCTAAAAGGTATTAGTAACATCAATAGATGTCATCTTAGATGAAAAATAATTTTGAAATATCATATAAAAACGTTTCTTGAGGAAAATATACTTTCTTGTTTGAAAAAAAAAGGCTTTTTAATAAATAAAACCATTTGAAAATAATTTTCGTAGAAAATACCTTTAAAACTTATAAAGAATACATGAAATCATTTTGAAAAACTTTTTCATTTTAAATAATCTTCATAACATTTAAAAAATCGTTAAAAACACTTGAAAACATTTAAATAAATCTTGAAAAAGTTTTAAAACCCATTTATTTGAAAAATTATAAATAAATCCTAAAAAAATGAACTTGGAAACTTATAAAAGAATCTTGAAAACGTTTTAAAAAAATTTCTTTAAAATCACTTTGAAAACATGTAAATAATACTTAAAAATATTTTGAAAATATTTTTCCATGAAAACAAATAAAAGAATTTCGAAGCCATTTTGAAAATATAATTCCTTGAAAATTAAATTTAAAAAAAAATCTTAAATATTAACCTTTTAACAATAAGAAGGGAGTTTCTAAGAAATGACAGGGGGTAAATCCATACATGTCAGACGAGGTCAACAGAACATTCCTTTTGCATGGAAAAAATGATATAAAAGTGACTTATTTGGAAAGTGAAAAGAATATTCCCTTGAAGATATTGGTAAAATAAAAAAAGTGTAAAAATTCATTTTAGGTATTATAGGGGCATGGAATAATATTCTTGGAAACCCGTTTTAGAAAACATATATTTCTAACCAAAGAGAGGGTAAAGTCAAGATTTACTAAAAACACTTTCTTAATACTCTTATATACCAAAGAGTATAAAAGGGTACCAATATATGAGTATATCATAAAATAACATATTATAAGTAAACTCATGAATATTCTTGAGAGATGTATTATAATATTTCATCAAAGGAATCATAAATATAAACAATCTTAAAAAGTGATGAGATTGCATCAAAAAACTCTTATAACTTGATATCTTGGGATCATTCTCTCCATGTAAGTAAAGGAAATTAGATGAAGAAGATAATATCATGAAAATATTTATCTTCATGATATTTCATGTAAAATGGAATTATATGCACCTTGAAAAAAGATTTAGGTGTATAACAAAACATAAGTCTCAAAGAAGGAAAATAGAGACAAAACATTTTTACCGATTTGGTAACTTTTGAAACATAAACACCATGAAATAAAGATCATAAAATGTGTATGTTAATAACCATAAATTTAATTAAATGATACATATAATAAAATCACAGGTAGTACATACACCACAAAAAAGTAAAGAGTGGAAAACATAGCTTGTATCTTAACAGAGCCCATATTTTCATAATGATTTATATGTTTTTAAATGATTTAATCCCTTCCCATTAACCAATTTTATTTTCTTTGCATCATTTTATGACTTTTGGTGAGTTTTTGAGATTAAGTGAGAAAATTGTTTAATTCTGGACATTTAAACATTTTTATGTTGCCTATGTATTTTAAGCATAACTCCCAAAATATTCATCCAATTCATGTGATTACTTTTTTGTGGGATGTCAGGATTCGTGGGATACATATAAATCTTCAGGAACAAAATCCAATTCAAAATCCAACAAGCCAAAAGAATTCGATCAATGTGAACATTTATTCTAGCCGGCAGAATTGACCATGACTCATTCAATGATCAATATATCGATCTACCAACCACCAAATGGGGTTCTTCTAGTTTGGTTAGAAAGACAACTTGACGAGGCAGATTCACATTAAACTTCAAGTATAAATGAGTTGACTAAGGCCACCCTTGAACCAGTCAAATAGGGTTGGTGGAATACTGATTGGCAATCAGAATAAGTCAAGTCTACTAAATCGGCCATAACTACTTCCACACGGCTCCAAATAATTTCAAACTTCATGGGTGGATGACCAACTTTATTCCTAACCTCTTATAAGAAGGGACCTTGGCCTGATTTGACAACTGCATGGGATAACCAAAGCTATATTTCTGGTGGATAGATTCTAGAGGATAAAATTTTGGTTCTTTCTTTTCTTTCTTTTGTTCTTCTTAGTTTTATAATGTATAATTCTTCACCATTCTCCTAAATTACCCTTACCATGGTGGCATAAATCTTATTAGTGTTTGGATAAGGATAGGTTTTCCATTTTTTAATATTCGAGTTCATTCTATTAATGTTATAAAATGTTTTCTCTATTATGAAGTTGGTTTCAATTGTAATAACATCTTATATTATCTTGTGCGATTGTATTTGATTTTATATTCTGTTGTTATTATTGATTTGATTAATGACAATTATATCCCCCACTAGGTTATGGTCTATATACGATGGAATAGATCAGAACATAGTGGTGAAGTACTTGGCGATCGTCAATACGTATGAGATTTGTACTGAATATTCAAGATTTTTTGGGATAAACAGGACCTGATTGGGAATTACCTTAATCAATTGAGGGTATTCGCAACAACTCTTACACAAAAGGATAGATATTAGACCAAAATTAGATATTAGTAAGTTTTAATCTCCCTAACATCATTCAACAAATAAGTGAGAGGAAGCGATTGTGAAATCTCATTTTAATCAATTTAATAAAAAAAGGAATGAATAAATAAGAACTATGATAACATTGCAATTGTAAAACCAACCCCGACCTGATCACCCAATACTTATCACTATTTTTAATCACATTATTTTTTAATTTGTTTTAAATCTTATACATTATTTCTTTCTTTAGTTTTGTTTCATTGTTTTCAAAACCAAACAAATTAAAAAAATAAAGTGACAAACATGATTTTTGTGCGCTCCTCTCTGGAAACCACCTAGGTTAACCACTATACTATATTTTAACTTAGTAAATAATTGTTTTTTCCACACCCCACGATAGGTAAGTGTCAAAACTTGGCACTATTTCTAGGGAGGCAGTGCCACAATCTAATTATAAATATTTAACACTTTTCAAAAAAACATAAAAAAATATTTTTCCATGATGTTTTCAAATGATCATATATTTAATTCATGGAACAATTACCCATAAGTGGAACAAGAAGATGAGTTTGGGTATAATATAGTTCAGATGCAAGAACTTAGAAGTGATATAGAACAACTAGAGATAAAATTAGAACTTGCATTTGAATATGTTCGTGCATTTATGGAGAAACCAGAACCTAAGCATGAACTTGAGGAGGCCAAGATGGAAGAATTGACTACTGAGATACATGTGGATGATCAAAAAGATATGGATGGCTTATAAATTTAGTGTGAAGAAATACTTGATCCACATATTACTTATAAAGTAGAAGAACCAGAACCATTGAAGGAAGATACCACCAAAGTGGTGGAATTTAAAGAAAAGACAAAGGAGCCTAACCGCCTTCCTTAATCTTGTGAAATTCAACTACAATAGGCACCTCCAATTGAAGAAGTAATTGAAGTCAATAAAAATAAGGGAGATAATATTTTTCTTAACTCTTTTCATTCTGATTATATAGAATCTGAATTTATTATCACCTTCCCTTTCTTGAAATTTTCAGATTTGGGCAACAAATATATTTCCTTGGTGGATGAGGAAAAAGAAGAAGATACACCTGAATAAGACCATATGGATCTCCATAAACTAGATGAATTCTTATTAGAGAAATTTAAAGAGGAGACAAAAGTGGATTTCCCTAAGGAAAAAGAGACACACAAGTTTCTTACTTTAAAATGGAAGAGCTTGATATTGATTCATCATGCTTTAATTTTATTCAAAATGAATTACTCTCTGATTTTCCCTTTGACTATTATTTCGATGCAACATGCCTTAAGGAACCACTGGAGAATGAAGAAGAAGTCGTGAAAGTGGAAACCAAGAAATAGGGGGACTCATTCATTATCCTAACCCCACCATACAAGATGCATATAATTTTCATTAGAGTGGACATGGTGTACCGTATCCATATAGTCCTCCATAAAAAAAATAATTTCTAACTGGAAGGAAAATTTGTTGGTGGTTCATCTCAAAGAAACTCAACCCATGGTCGGATTGGGGATAACCAACTGAAACTACCCATCTAGAGGCAGTCGAAACCCAGGGCTCGCTTGGGGGATTAAACCAATATCTATCCTTCTATTCTCATTCTATTTCTATTTTCTTTACTTTC
The DNA here is from genome assembly GCA_963277665.1 of Viscum album. Taxonomy (NCBI): domain Eukaryota; kingdom Viridiplantae; phylum Streptophyta; class Magnoliopsida; order Santalales; family Viscaceae; genus Viscum; species Viscum album. Next base: position 818,759,206 of record OY728134.1, read on the forward strand.
AATAAATTTATTATGTTTTTATTATCTACCTTTGTTTGTAGGTTTTTGTGTGTGTAACACTTAGTAGCTTAACTCAACATTGCACTACCAATAAGTCAGGTTGTACCTTTGCTTTACACTTTATTTATTGCTATGATTCAATTTAAAAACATTCTTACATATTAAATCATTTTGAATGCATTGTGGAAACTAAATCATTTAAGTGTGGGGGAGGGAACCTTTGTAGTTTAGGAATCTCAATTGTTTGTTTTTTCTTATTTTTCAAAAAAAAATGAGTGTTTTTCAAATTTTTGTGTGTTTTTAAAACTGTGGAGATAAAATTAATATCATAGCCATTTTTCAAACCCATTTCAATGTGTGAATCAATTTATCCCATGAAACTAAGCTTAAATTAATGTTGAAAATGAATTTGTTTCAAGTTCAAATATTTGTAAATTTCATGAAAAGTACTCTGATTTTTTAATCCCATGCCATAATTCATTGTCATTATATTTGAAATCACTTTTCTTTGAGTCTTCTAAACATAATTTTCAAATACTTTTCCTTCACCTCATTTCTTGAGAGAACCATACCATTCTTGATTTAACCAGAATTTGATTTATTCCTATCAAAACTTGAGGGTTTGAGGTACATGTGTTTTAAATGATTGAGGTGTTTATTTGGTATTAAAGATCCTATTTCATATGAATACTTTTTATAATGGCCCACCTTGTACATTTAATCCTTTTAGCCCATAGAATACAAGAACATCCTATTAGGTTAGCCACATTACAATCCAATTTTCCCTATCCAACCTGCTCTTGAAGTGAAATTGCATAATCTAGTTGAACTTAAGTGTGGGGGAAGCTTTCTTGTACTGTGCTGCCTCATTTGGTGATACTTTGGGTGGAAAATAAAATGTTTAAGAGAAGAATATACTGCCAAAAAAATCATTTTTTTGGAATCTGTGCCTTTTCTGGAGCTTTCATGTATGAGAAGTTCTGCCTTTCTAGAGCTTCCAATGGAGAAAGAAAGTTGTGCCTATCTGGAGCTTTCAAGAAAAATCATGTTTGAGATGAATGATACTTTTTCTACTAAAATAATGAATGGTGTGTAATTTCACTAATTTTTCATGCTGATGGAGCTGATTTACTACTAATGAGAGTGAGGAGGATACTACACTTGAGTAAAAATTAGAATAATGCAATTTTGCTTTAAAAAGAGCCAAGCACTCCTTATTCATCCACAGAATTTTTCACATCTAAATCCTACCAACCTAAATCCATAGAATAACCCTATAAAGTCCTCATGATAAACATATGTCCTTGACTCATATCAGGTGGAGATGTCGGAATTTATCAAGCCTATGGTGACCCTTGCATGAGTATTGGATGAGAAAGACATTGTTGAAAATTGATATTTGTGTGATGAGAAACAAATGCATGTTAGGTAAGTGTTTTGTGTGAGTGGGAGAATAAATGAAGAGAAAATATATTTAATAAACTAAATTGATAACTTACAATAATTTTTTTTGATTAGGAATTATATCTATTGTTTCTTGGAGTTAAATTGTTAGATCTCATGGATATGTGTTTTAAATTTGCTTTTATTTAATATCGATGTTTTCTTGTCCCGGAGTCCAAGTGATAAGTGTCATGGAATTGATAGATCTCATATTTTAATAATTATTCATATGTTTTTAAATGATTTAATCCCTTCCCATTGACCAATTTTATTTTCTTTGCATCGTTTTATGACGTTTGGTGATTTTTGAGCTTAAGCGTGAAAATTGGTTAATTCTGGGCTTTTAAACATTTTTATGTTGCCTATGTATTTTAAGCATAACTCCCACAATATTCATCCAATTCATGCGATTATTTTTTTTAGGATGTCATGATTCATGGGATACATATAAGTCTTCATGAATAAAATCCAATTCTAACTCCAACAAGCCAAAAGAATTCGGTAAATGTGAACATTTATATGGCCGGCAGAATTGACCATGACTCATTAAATGATCAATATCTCGATATACCGGCCACCAAATGGGGTTATTCTAGTTGGGTCAGAAACTCAGCTTGACAAGATAGCTTCACATTAAATTTCAAGTATAAATGAGTTGATTAAGGCTGCCCTTAAACTGGTAAAAATAGGGTTGGTGGAATAGTGATTGGCGGCCAGAATAAGTCAAGTCTACTAAATCGGCTACAACTCCTTCCACACGAATCCAAATGCTTTAGAACTTCATTGGTGGATGTAAAAATCCATTCCTCGCATCCTATAAGAAGGGACCTCGGCCTGATTCAATGGGAGGTTTGGAGAACCGAAGCTATATTTCTAGTGGACAGATTCTCGAGGAGAAAATTTTGGTTCTTTATTTTCTTTCTTTTGTTATTTTTTGTTTTATAATGTATAATTCTTCCACATTATCTTCAATTACCCCTACCATGGTGGGGTAAATCTTATTAGTGATTTTATAAGGTTAGTTTTTATATTTTTTAATATTTTATTTCATGCTATTAATGTTATAAAATGTTTTCTCTATTATGAAGTTGGTTTTAATTGTAATAACAGCTTATATTATCTTGTGCGGTTGTATTTGGTTTTATATTCTATTTTTATTATTAATTTTGTTAATGAAAATTATATCCCCCACTATTTTATGGTCTATATATGATGGAATATATCATAACATAGTGGTGAAGTACTTGGTGATCATCAGTACGTGTGAGATTTGTACTAATATTCAAGATTGTTTGGGATAAACAAGACCCGATTGGGAATTGCCTTAATCAATTGAGGGTATTCGCTACAACTCTTTCACAAAAGGATAGATATTAGACTAAAATAAGATATTAGTAAAGTTTAATCTCCCCAAAATCATTAAACAAATAAGTGAGAGGAAGTGATTGTGAAATCTCATTTAATCGATTTAATAAAAAAGGAATGAATAAATAAGAACTATGATAACATTGCAATTGTAAAACCAACCCTGAACTTATCACCCAATACTTATCACTATTTTTAATAACATTATTTTTTAATTTGTTTTAAATCTTATACGTTATTTCTTTCTTTAGTTTTGTTTCATTGTTTTCAAAACCAAACAAATTAAAAAACAAAGTGACAAACATGATTGTTGTGTGTTCCTCTCTGGAAACAACCTAGGTTAACCACTATACTATATTTTAACTTAGTAAATAATTTTTCTCTCCACACCCCATGACTGGAAAGTGTCAAAACTTGGCACTATTTCCGAGGAGGTAGTGCCACAATCTAATTATAAATATTTAACACTTTTCAAAAAAAACATAAAAAAATATTTTTCCATGATGTTTTCAAATGATCATATATTTAATTCATGGAACAATTACCCACAAGTGGAACAAGAAGATGAGTTTGGGTATAATATAGTTCAGGTAAAAGAACTTAGAAGTGACATAGAACAACTAAAGAGAAAAGTAGAACTTTCATTTGAATATGTTCGTGCATTTATGGAGAAACCAAAACCTAAGCACGAACTTGAGGAGGCCAAGATGGAAGAATTGACTACGGAGATACATGTGGATGATCAAAAAGATACGGATGGATTATACATTGAGTTTGAAGAACTACTTGATCCACATATTACTTATAAATTAGAAGAACCAGAACCATTGAAGGAAGATACCACCAAAGCGGTGGAATTTAAAGAAAAGACAAAGGAGCCTGACTCCCTGCCTTAATCTTGTGAAATTCAACTACAAGAGGCACCTCCAATTGAAGAAGCAATTGAATTCAATACACATAAGGGAGATAATATTTTTTTTAACTCTTTTCATTCTGATTATATAGAATCTGAATTGAGTATCACCTTCCCTTTCTTGAAATTTTCAGATTTGGGCAACAAATATATTTCTTTGGTGGTTGAGGAAAAAGAAGAAGATACACCTGAAGAAGACCATATGGAGCTCCCTAAACTAGATGAATTCTTATTAGAGGAATTTCAAGAGGATACAAAAGTGGATTTCCCTGAGGAAAAAGAGACACAAGTTTCTTACTTTAAAAGGGAAGAGCTTGATATTGATTCATCATGCTTTAATTTTATTCAAAATGAATTACTCTCTAATTTTCCCTTTGACTATTCTTTTTATGCAGCATGCCTTAAGGAGCCGCTGGAGAATAAAGAATAAGTTGTGAAAGTGGAAACCAAGAAAGAGGACTCATTATTTATCCTAACCCCACCATACAATATGTTTATCATTTTCATTAGAGTGTACTTGGTGTACCGTATCCATATAGTCCTCAACAAAAAGAAATAAGTTCTAACTAGAAGGAAAATGTGTTGGTGGTTCATCTCAAAGAAACTCAACCCATGGTCGGATTGGGGATAACCAACTGAAACTACCCATCTAGAGGTAGTGGAAACCCAGGGCCCGCTTGGGGGATTAAACCAATATATATCCTTCTATTCTCATTCTATTTCTATTTTCTTTACTTTCAATGAATTTATTATGTTTTTATTATCTACCTTTGTTTGTAGGTTTTTGTGTGTCTAACACTTAGTAGCTTAACTCAACATTGCACTACCAATAAGTCAGGTTGAACCTTTCCTTTAAACTTTATTTATTTCTATGATTCAATTTAAAAATATTCTTACATGTTAAATCATTTTGAATGCATTGTGGACACTGCATCATTTAAGTGTGGGGGAGGGAACCTTTGTAGTTTAATAATTTCAATTGTTTGTTTTTTTCTATTTTTCAAAAAAAAATGTGTGTTTTTCAAATTTTTGTGTGTTTTTAAAACTTTAGAGATAAAATGAATACCATATCCATTTTTGAAACCCATTTAAATGTGTGAAACAATTTATCCCATGAAACTGATCTTAAATTAATGCTAAAAATGACTTTGTTTCAAGTTCAAATATTTGGAAATTTCATGAAAAGTACTCTGATTTTTTAATCCCATGCCACAATTAACTTTCATTATATTTGAAATCACTTTCCTGTGAGGCTTATGAACCTAATTTTCATATACTTTTCATTCACCTCATTTCTTTAGAGAACCATACCATGCTTGATTTAACCATAATTTGATATATACCTGTCAAAACTTGAGGGTTTGAGGTACATGTGTTTTAAATGATTGAGGCGTTTATTTGGCATTAAAGCTCCTATTTCATATGAATCATTTTTATAATAGACCAACTTGTACAATTAATCCTTTTATCCCATATAATCCATGAACATTCTATTAGGTTATCCACATTACAAGCCAATTTTCCCTATCCAACCTGCTCTTGAAGTGAAATTGCATAATCTAGTTGAACTTAAGTGTGGGGGAAGTTGTCTTGTACTGTGCTTCCTCATTTGGTGATACTTTGGGTAGAAAATTAATTTTTGAAGAGAAGAATATACTACCGAAAAAAATCATTTTGTTGTAAGTTGTGCCTTTTCTGGAGCTTTTATTTATGAGAATTTGTGCCTTTCTGGAGCTTCCAATGGAGAAACAAAGTTGTGCCTATCTGGAGATTTCAAGAAAAATCATGTTTGAGATGAAAGATACTTTTTCTGCTAAAATGATGAATGGTTTGTAATTTCAATAATTTTTCATGCTGATGGAGCTGATTTACTACTAAGGGGAGTGAGGAAGATACTACACTTGAGTAAAAATTAGAATAATGCAATTTTGCTTCAAAAAGAGCCAAGCACTCCTTATTCAGCCACAGAATTTTTCACATCTAAATACTACCAACCTAAAGCCACAGAACAACCCTATATATTCCTCATGATAAACATATGTCCTTGACTCATATCGGGTGGAGATGTGGGAATTTATCAATCCTATGGTGACCCTTGCGTGAGTATTGGATGAGAAAGACATTGTTGAAAATTGATATTTGTGTGATGAGAAAAAAATGCATGTTAGGTAAGTGTTTTGTGTGCGTGGGAGACTAAATGAAGAGGAGATATATTTAATAAACTAAATTGAGTACTTTTAATAATTATTTTTGATTAGTCATGATATCTTTTGTTTCTTGGTGTTAAATTGTTATATCTCATGGATATGTGTTTTAAATTTTCTTTGATTCAATATCGATGTTTACTTGTCCAGGAGTCCAAGTGATAAGTGTGGGGGAATTGACAGAGCTCATATTTTCTTAATTATACATATGTTTTTAAATGATTTAATCCCTTCCCATTAACCAATTTTATTTTCTTTGCATCATTTTCTGACTTTTGGTGAGTTTTGAGATTAAGTGTGAAATTTGGTTAATTCTGGACATTTAAACATTTTTATATTGCCTATGTATTTTAAGCATAACTCCCACAATATTCATCCAATTCATGCGATTCCTTTTTTAGGATGTCATGATTCGTGGGATACATATAAGTCTGTAGGAACAAAATCCAATTCGAACTCCAACAAGCCAAAAGAATTCGATCAATGTGAACATTTATTCTGGCCGGTAGAATGGACCATGACTCATTCAATTATCAATATCTTGATCTAACGAACACCAAATTGGGTTATTCCAGTTGTTTTAGAAATAAATATTGACGAGGAAGCTTCACATTATATTTCAAGTATAAATTAGTTGATTAAGGCCTCCCTTTAACCAGTCAAATAGGGTTGGTGGAATAGTGATTGGCGACCAGAATAAGTCAACTGTACTAAATCGGCCATAACTCCTTCCACACGACTCCAAATGCTTTCAAAATTCATGGGTGGATGGAAAACTCCATTCCTCACCTCCTATAAGAAGGTACCTTGGCATTATTTGAGAAGATAATGGGAAAACCAAAGCTATATTTCTGGTGGAGAGATTCTAGAGGAGAAAATTTTGGTTCTTTCTTTTCTTTCTTTTGTTCTTCTTAGTTTTATAATGTATAATTCTTCCCCATTCTCCTCAATTTCCCTTAATATGGTGGGTTAAATCTTATTAGTTATTGGGGAAGGTTAGGTTTTCCATTTTTTAATATTCGAGTTCATGCTATTGATGTTATAAAATGTTTTCTCTATTATGAAGTTGGTTTCAATTGTAATAATAACTTATATTATCTTATAAGATTGTATTTGATTTTATATTCTATTTTTATTATTGATTTAATTAATGAAAATTATATCCCACACTAGTTTATGGTCTATATACAATGGAATAGATCAGAACATAGTGTTGAAGTACTTAGCGATCGTTTGTATATGTGAGATTTGTACTGAATATTCAAGATTGTTTGGGATAAACAAGACCCGATTGGGAATTTCCTTAATCAATTGAGGGTATTCGCAACAACTCTTTCACAAAAGGATATATATTAGACAAAAATAAGATATTTGTATGGTTTAATCTTCCCAACATCATTAAACAAATAAGTGAGAGGGAGTGATTGTGAAATCTCATTTTAATCGATTTAATAAAAAAAGGAATGAATAAATAAGAACTATGATAACATTACAATTGGAAAACCAAACCCAACCTGATCACCAAATACTTATCACTATTTTTAATCACATTATTTTTCAATTTTTTTTAAATCTTATACGTTATTTATTTCTTTAGTTTTGTTTCATTGTTTTCAAAACCAAACAAATTAAAAAAACATAGTGACAAACATGATTGTTGTGCGCTCCTCTCTAGAGACAACCTAGGTTAACCACTATACTATATTTTAACTTAGTAAATAATCGTTTTTTCCACACCCCATGATAGGAATGTGTCATATCTCATAGAAATTAAAAGTGTGATGAAATCACCTTTCCTTGTGTCTTAACTCTCTCTGTACTCGTACACGATTCATGTTTAATAAATATAAGTTTATTATAAATATTTTATAGAATAATATTATTATACATAATACCATATATGGTTTTATTATGACCTTATTTTACCTGCATATTAATGATCATATGTTAAAGTTTCACTTTGGGTAAAATTCACTTTGTTCTTCGCATGTGTCAAAATTTGTTACATCATTGGTTCGTATACCTATATCATGATTCTAGAATGTAAACCATGATATAAATATCAGGTATATAAATTATATTTATATTATATTAATCTAAAACATATAGTATTATATAATGTAATACATTATTCATGGTAACGGTAAGTCGTACGTACGCATGAACTTTGTTTTCGTCTTTATTGTCGTATTGAAAGAAAGTATGTAATTGAAATATATAAATCTATATATATAATTATTATAGTAGCATTAATATATCATATTTATCATATAATTTCATTAAAATCATACTTAATACATTCTATGTGGTGTGTGAACGAATCACATCACTTTGAGGGGGCGGTAGTCCACACTTCCTCAAACGAGACTATAGTATTGACACCAAATGGAAAGTAAATATATGTGTGTTATAAAAGTAATAAAAAAGATTAAATACATAATAAATATAATATATTACATATATAAATATATGTTTTATCATAATGGCCACCATGATTGGTGGTAAAGGAGAAATGAACAATCATTGTTTCGTGAGGCTGTAGTTCGCTATACACGAAAACAGTATGTTCAACATCCATTAGATGGAGGTGTGTGTAAGTGTAGGTCATAAAATTTTCATAAAAATATCCTATTATATGGATGATACTGATTTTTTCACACAATAAGGTAAAAAATATATTATAGGTGGTTTAGAAATAAAATAAAGGAAAGGATCTAGAGAGAAGATGTTACCTCTTAATCGGGTAACTGCTTTTGATTTATGCCAAAAGGCTTCTTTGAGAAGCTTTATGCACAAAGGGAGGATTAAAGGTATAAGGAATGATTTTTGGGAGGCTAATTGAGAATATCTTGGATGAACTTAAAATTTTTGAGTGGTGTGAGGAATTGGTAGAGGTGGTGGCCTTTTATAGGGAAGCAAAAGGACTCACTAGGAATATTTAGAAACAAGTTAGGTGTTCACATGTTCTTACCTAAATGAATTCATGAAAAACCAAAAACCAACTAGATAATGGAAGGTTTATGGATAATATATGGACATCCAATGGGTGTTGTACAAGTTTCTTGGTCATTTTATCCCTTAATTTTAATGTTTAGTCCCTAATTAAGCTTAATTTGGCCTTAACCGCTGTGATTAATTTTAATCACTTTTACAAATAATTTTGATCAAAAATTAACATGGTATTATTATAATCTAAATATTAGACTGAATAAAATAGTTTATGTAGGATTTTTGAAATTCACTTGACATAAGTGTCAAAATTAAGATCAGTTTTAATCTCGCAGCCAGGATGAAATGACGGGGTTTTAAAGTAGGAAAAAGTTCAAAAGCTTGTTAAGATTTTATATTCAGTTTCAATGTGAAAATGATTCTAATAAATTAAATTGTATTAATAGATATAATATTTAACTTATTTTTCCTTAAAACATATTTATTATATCATTTATCAATAATAATTAATTAGATAAAAAATGTAGTTTTTAATTAAAAATGAGTATTTTTCATTATTCATCAAAAAATGAAGTTTCTCAAAAAAATACCAAAAAATCACCCTAGGATAATTTCAACATTAATAATTCAAAAATGAATTTTATTTTATCAAATTTAATTACTAAATATATTTAAAATTAATTTTATTATTAAAATTGGTCTATTCAAGAAAACGGTATTTTAAACACAAAAAGAACTTTACCAAAAATCTTATTTTTCAATATAAATATGTTTTATTTATATAAAAAATTATAAAAAACATTTGAAAATTATTTATTACTATTCATATAACTATTTTTAATGTCTAGGTTATAATTATCTTATTTAAATAATTAAAACACTAAAATAGATATTTCGTAGAAACTCAGTGTTGTGTGTAACATACGCCAAATCAGTGTTTTTTGTATCGTACGCGAACTCAGTGTTCTGTGTAATGTATGACAAGTTGTTTTACTATTAAATTAATCTGTGATTTAGTGAAAATCTATTTTTAGTGTTTCATGAAGTAAAAAAATATCAAAATATTAAATTAATTTGGAAAAAAATCACCAAAATCTCAAGGTGTTACACTCTATCTTATATAATCTAATTCAAATCCCATGATAATATATATTTTAATTTAAATATTTTTAATTAATCCAACTTAATTATAATTTAACTCATTTACCAACAATACATCCATATCAAAATATCAAAATAACTTTTGATGTATGATTTCCTTAAATTTATTCCTCTAAATTAATTACCTTTTCTTAGTATCTTTGGTGGTCCACCACCAAAATTACATTCCACACAAATTGAAAATTCAATAATTATTTTAAAATTCCATTATATACATCATAATAAAATCCAAGTAAATCCTTCATCAATTTCCCTATTCTTTTTAATTAACCAAGGAATTATCCATGACAATAACATAAACATTAAATCCTTAAACATCATATATTAATTATCTAGAATTTATCAAATACATATTAATAAAAATAAAATCACAAGATTAGATATTGATATTAAAAAATAAAATCCATGCCAATAATGTTCTCAATTAATTCCCATTAACTAATTCTATGAAACCCCCACTAATTTCATGTTAATAACTCAAACATGATTCTAAAAATTTAATCCTAATTAAATCAGTTATCCCACCACTAATGGCATGTTGATAATATTTCATGACCATAAATCCTTGATAATATCACCACATTAACTCTCAGGAATTAATTTTAAACACAAATATTTCTATAACTACCATAATCATGTGATAATAAATGTAACATCATGAAATTTAATATTAAAATTTTAACTACACTACATGTCCCCAAAACTTTAATAAAAAAATTGAAGCTAAAATCAAGAGAGTTTTTCATAATAAATAAGGTCAACAAAGAATTCAACCTCATGATCAAGTGAATCTTCATGTAATTACTTAGGAAATGAATCAATTTAATTTTAATCCGTACATATTCAATTCTTATAATATCCTTACCTTTTCCACTACATCCTAATGTAATGAATATAATTACTAAAAACTTGATCAATTACTCTATCATTAATCGATTAGTTTTTCAATTGAAATTTTGTGGTTGCTTCATCATGAAATAATATAATTTTAACACATGTTTTTTAGGGGGGTGGAGGTCATTATATACTAACAAGATTATTTTTCATTACCTGAGTCAAACTCCGTAATATAGTGATAATATTCTTAGCTCCAAAACTATCTTCATTGGTTTGTTTTGGAAGGAATTCCCTATAGTGATTTTGAGTGTTAACATGTTTTTTATTTCTTATATTAGACACAATTTATAAAGAATGGCATATATTAATTATTTTTTGAGTAACACTATTAATTATAGATCATATTATGTAATTAATATGATTTACTAAATATTTATATCATATATTTCATCCATTGAAGAGAAAAATTGGAATATATTCAGTATTTTCATATGGTTTTGTTATCTAACTATATTATTATAAATCTAGTTCTAAAGGTTTTTAAAAAACTATATCTAATAAAAATAGTAACAATACTAGCACTAATGACCCATAGTTAGAGGTAATTTATTATAGTGGAATAGAATACATAAGATCACATTAAATTGGATCACAAAGATAGTAGTCTTACGAGACTGGATAAACTACATGGATATTACATAATATAGAAAACATGGAGTAAATTTAAATAATATAGAAAACATTATTATTTCTCTAGGATTATCCAAAGAACACAGATCGTATTCCTCCCAGTTTCCTTAAGAAATGTGGAAATCATATAAAGAGTGATATCAAATTCTTAGTAAGAAATAATGTATAGTGGAAGATAACATGGAATAAACAAGAAATACATGATTTAAAAGGAATAAATAATCAAATGATGTTATACAGCTAATATCATGAGAATAATATATCGATGAATGATATAATAGTAGAAATAAATAATCACAAGAGAAAATAATGATGGGATGCATAATATCAGACATTATAACCATATTCTCAAGTTATTGTGCGAAGAAAACCAATATTATAAGGTGGTAATTCACCAAATAACCAAGATATTGTTTCTCATTATTACTACATATGCATCAAGGTGCTATAAAATTCTAATCCTCACCTATCACATAATATAATAAATGAAACCATAATATGAAAATAATGGACAAAAAATACAATAAATACCCCAACCCTAGTACCCTATAGTCAGTGGTTGATTTATTACATTGGCACTAGATATAAGTAATTATTTCCTAAAGGATTGAATAGTTCAGTTGTCTAATAAAACTAAAAACATACTTAAATTTCACATTGAATTTCAAAACTTAAAATAAAACATATTATTTTATTTGATAACCCCATTATCCCATTTATTATATCCCTAAATATTAATCATAATACAATTTTTAACATACTACTTAAAAGAAATATATGAAAGGTATGATCTCAAATTCTCAGTATTAGTATGCGTATAGTGGAAACTAATAAGTAATGAATGATATAGAAAGAAAAAAATATGATTAAATAATTCCATATAAATAATCCCCTGAGCTTAAAACTTATCCATGGATACCATAATAAATCAAATAATCACATTAATATCAATAACTTATTTCATAATTTGGTAATGAATAATTTCAGAGATCTGAAACTTATCGTTAAGGCCTTATGTCAAGACATATTCTATAAATGGGTAAGGATTCATCTAAATACCGAATATATTTTGTATCATGATACTTATAAATTCATCTCGGTATACTTAAATCCGATTCCCATCTATCACTTAATAATTCTAATGCATTCAACATATGAATGATCAAAACAACTTAATCAACATTCCTTAAAAATCAATAATTTCCCTTATTTGAAGAACTTGAATATAAAATGTCAATACTTTCCTCAGTCAAACTGATCAGAAAACATCCATATAAATAATATTTATTGTATCACTAGATTATAAAGTTAGTATAATATTCATAAAAGGATGTTGACATGGATAAAAATAATTTAAAAAGATCACTAAAAACTTTGTTGAGCAAAATACTATTTTCACTTTGAAATCACTTATTTAATGTCTAAAATATTTCCTAAATATTGAAGAAAACATTTTTTTTGAAAATAACCTTATAAAATTTTATATTAATTTTCAAATAAATTATTCTTAATGATTTTGGGTAATTCATCTCATGTCAAATATGTTAAAAAACATTCCTTTTATACTTTTGTAAAACGGCCAAAAAGTACCTCATTTGGAAAATCAAAAGAAGGTTCCTTATAAAAAAATTAAAAATAAAAGCATGGGTAAAAATGTATTTCATAAATCATATAATAATTTTAAAAACACTTTTTTATAAATTTTTAGAAAAATATCGACATGGAATAGAAAGATTCCCAACCGAGTAGAAAATAAAAGGTCAGTTTTCCTTAAAAATATTATTTCAGTATCTTAAGTACTTAAAGAGATAAAATTGAAATTAAAACTTGTAATTTATAGAAATAAACATAGGATAAAAAAATTTATGATTTTTAATATAGAAATATATAATAACTTCCTCAGTGGATACATGATCATAAACAATCCCTAATAATGATGAGATTGTGAAATAAACTCTTACCACATGTTCGACTTCCTTCATATATTTCTGAACCTCCTATATAATAAATATATATTTATTATAAATATATTCTATATCCATAATCATAAATATATATATATACATATATATATATTTATTTAATACCATATATGATTTACTTATAATTTGTTATCACCAGTTTACTAACAATTCGTTGTTAAAATCACTATTACGGGTAATAACTGCTTCATTTTCCATGTATGTTTTGATTTAGTAGTTTTGGTCATTGTAAATTTATCATGGTTCCATTATATACATAATTATAATCATGATATAAAAAAAATATATTCATTATATATGTATTTATAGTAATCTGTAAATTTTAGAGATAGAAAAATGAATTACATCAGTCATGGAGATAGTAGGTCGTATGTACGAATGAAAAATGTTTAAAAAAATTTCAAAGAATAAAAAAAAGATAAATAGTAATTAAAATTTAAATAATAATTATTATATAATACATATTCATTAAATATATCCCTATTTACATCCATGAAAATGTAAATGAAAAATGAATCACATCGCATCATGGAGGTGGTAGTCCACACATATGCACGAGTGACGTTATCATTTTTCAACGAGTTATGAAATAGGAAAGTAGATATGATATAATGATTCAAGAAGTATAATTATTTAAAAAATATCATATATATATATATATATAAATTAAATCTATCATTATATCCATCTATGAGAGGTGGTGGTAGAAAATGAATTGCATCAGTTCATGAGGTGGTAGTCCATCGTGCACGCGATCGACAGTTCTATTTCCTATTTGATAGAATAGGATATGGATATAGATTATAGAATTAACATAATAAAATTTAAGTATATGTAATATAATTGTGTTATTATTTCATCATGTTTTAATAATATTTGAAGGAGGTAGAAGAAGAGACAAAATGAAAACCAAGCTTATGAACTATACCTCTTCTTAGGAAAACCTCTTTAGGTTTATACCTAAATCTTTTGTAGGATAGTTTTATAAGCCAACTAGGGACTATCGATCTACAGGGGATATAATAAAGTTATTTTGTTATGTGTTTTCTGAATAAAAATTCTCTTTAAGTGTGTATAGTAGAAGATAGGGGGTGTTGTTTTATAATTGAGGTAAGTGCCACACTTGTAATTTTTCAAAGTTATAAAATAATTTCAAGTCATTTTCTTACATAAAAGGCTCAAAATGGATAATATTCATAGGTGATAAGGTTAATTTTTAAATATAACCAACCAATGAGGCTTCTAAAATTTTCTATATCATTTTAACCCCAATATTTTTAGTTTAACCTCCTAGTAAACCTCTTTTTACCTTAACATGTTAACATATATTTTAATTTTTTTTCAATTCATTAGGGAAGAAAATTAATTTTACCTTATTAACTAATACTAATTATTATAATCAAAAATATTGGATAAATTTTATCAAATTAAATTCACATATTGGGGATAATTTAATTTAAAATTAAACCCATAAACGCGATGAAAAGCAGTTTTCCAAAGAAAATGTTTTCTTAATTATAAAAAGTTTATATATCAAAATTTAACAAAAATTTGATTAAAATGACCTAATTTGATTAAAAATAATATAATTTCACTAATTTTACTTTTAAACCCATTTTAAAATAAAATGGAACTTTGTAAATGTTTTAAACGAAAATACAATTTATCATAAAAATTGGTATTTTTCACTATTCATCAAAAAAATAATCTTTTCATGAAAATACTCAAAAAATAACACTAAGATAATTTTGAAATTTTTATTTAAAAAAAATTAAATTCATTTTTTTAAATTATTTTTAAAAAAAATTACAAAATTAAATTTAAAATAAGTGTAGAAAACATAACAAAACATCTTTTTAGAAGAAAAAATATATATATAGTTTTTAAGCCTAAAACTAGATTTATGTTTATTTCATGCCTACCAAAAATATTAGATGAATGATAAAACATTTGATTGAATATATAATATATAAATTTATTAAAATAATTCACCAATAGTTATTAATAAAAAATTTATTCATAAAAATATTTTTTCATAAAAACATTTATTTTACTATCAAATGATTTTTATTTTCATTTCTAGTCAATTTTTAACCAATGAATTTATTTTATACTTGTTTAAAATATATAATTTTCATAATTTAGTTAGTCTTATTCATACCCACCAATTTAACTGCTAGGTTAAAATGGTATACTATATTACAGTTTGTTTAGACTTAGGGTTCATGTATCATGATTTATCGAAGTGATTAAATTTATTAAAAAAATATATATATCCTAAAATATTTGGGAGTTATAAATAAAATAAATAATGTTATTTAAGGATACTCAAAAAAAATAATACCAATGTAATAAATAATTATTATTATAGAAATAATGTATACAAGTTTTATTAAGTTCTCCCCAATCAATGAAATAATATGGTTATATAGGTGAATATCTGCCAATAAAATAAGAAACTATAATATATTTATAACATAAGGAAAGGTACCATTATTGATAGAAAGATTAAGGAGTAATAGGGTTTGGTAATTTAAATTGATAAGTATATAAAAAAGTATTAATGAATCTATACAATATTTTTATTGGTGATAGACTAAATCAATGATATAAAAATACCAATTAAAAATTATGTGTATATGACACATATTTTAAACGCATTAGAGATATAAAAAATCTCCATGTGGATAAACATCATGGTATGCATCTTGTGATACTAAAGGTTCACTTGTTTAAAAATTATGTTTAATTATAAAAATTCTATATGAACATTTCCCTAGGTACATCATCATCATCCTTCCATAGACAAAGTCACCCTCGTATAAATAATATATCCACAATACCATAGATACATTGAAAACATAGATATTTGTGTAACATATTTTTATGTTTATGGAAATATTTTAGAATTAAAACAACTTATGAAGGTTTTTCTATGATAGGTAATGGTAATCACTAGTTCATATTGAAATAAACAAATCAACAATCATTGATATAGAAAGTGATGAAATTAAAACAATTTTCAAATGAAAACTAAATAAAGGATATTAAGATCCCTTACCTTTATAAGTAGCTTTCTAAAACATGATAATACACAAATTATTATATTAAAATATTCTTATAAGGAATATTGATAGTTAAATAGATAGGATAACAATTTTTAATGGTTTTTGAGCAAATAAGAATGAAATGATAGTTGGGTAATTATAGATTATGAGTTATAATTGTTTATTAATTTTTAGATCTAGGTTACGAAAATTGAGATTGTGGAAAATTTGACACAATTGGATTCCAAATGACTTTAGGTCATGTTATTTGATAGTGAAATTATATTTTTTTCATTTATATGTTAAATAAATAAACTCTATGTTTTATATTATTTTGTCCATTGAAACTACTTTTGTTCACAAAGAATTATTTTAATATCCTTAAAATACATTTTCCACTTTTGAAACCCCTTTATAGGTTTATAAAATTGATTTTTATATTTTAGAATACATTATTATAATGAACAAAAAAATTGGTTGATAAATATATAATTTTTACATCATAATGAATTCAAAATACCTACCATATATGAATGATGAATTTAATATTTACCAAAACAATTGGTTGTCTTGAAATTTTCACAACAATTCACTATTAGAAAATTTTAACATGATGATCCTATATTTTTATACTTTTTATGAATATAATTTTTTATATATGAGAGATTAAATTATAAAATAAACTTCTTAGTGTATTTTAAAACCATAAATTTAGCAAGAAAAAATTTAGAAACTACATTTAAATATATTTCGTTATATTATGGGACATATATAATGAATTGAATCTATAAATTTTTATAAATATAAATTATTTATATTGTTAATTATAGTATTACAAAATGATTTTATGTATTTTTACTAGATATTTTTTTTTATTGGTCACATTACTATTATAACAGTCATATTACTATGTTACTATTCAAATTATCACCTTATACATCCAATGTACATATTACCCATTATAAATACACATAATTCTAACTTCTAAAATAATTTATTTCATTTACTTTGTTTATTTATCATTTTCACTCCATTTTTTAAATTATTTTTATAATATCAATATATCGTTTGGTATTTCTATTCTTTGAAGAATAATATCCAATAAGTATCAAGATTATAGGACTTATCTAAAGTATTATATATTCTATACTGCAAGTTTTATTTGTTTATAATAAATATAACTCTATAGTTTCTATTATAAGACTATGGTAAAGCAAAACTTAGTATGTTTTTTTATGGCTTTTTCAATTAAATATTAAAATATTATAGTAGAATCGTTAGTTTTACATCTCTAAATGTCATTTTCTATATTGAGGATATTATATTTGAAACAAATGTAGAATTTATTTTCAAATAATATTTATCTCAATTGAAGGATATGTTAAGGATATTTATTTTAGTAGAGATGATTTAATTATTTGGAATTAAAATTTCTAGAGAGAAGGATTACATTTATATTTTACAATAAATATATTTTGAAAAATTATTTAAATTTTTTTGAATGGATGATGCGTAGATAGTTTTGACTCTTGTTTCAATAGTAACCAAGATTAAAATGGATGAGGATGGAAAGGATGTTAACAAAAAGGATTTCAGAAAACTTATTATGGGTTTACTCAATTTGAAAATTCTGAAATGAGATGTTTTCTATATTGTGACATTATGTACAATGTAACAAAGTAATCCTAAAGAATCTAATTTCATATCATTGAAAATTATTTTATAATTAATTAAAGGAACTAAATATTATTATTTCCATTATAATATAAAGGTAATGTTCCACTTATTTTGGTATGCTAATGCATATTGGGTTATAAGTGTTGATGATAAAAATTCTATCACAAGTAGGTTTCTTTCCTTTTGAGAATGGTGTATTATATGACACATAAAGAAATAGATTTCTATTAATCGTTTCATAGTGGAATAAAAATATATGGTTTACACCCAATAAAAAACCTATTAATTTCGATGAATAAATGACATTAATACTTAAATGTCTAAGTGAATCTACCCTTATTGATAAAGTGTAATAATCAAAGTTTCACCAATATTTTGGGAAATCTAGTTCAATATTATCGATCTAAACACATTGATATCAAGTGCAATTTGATTAAGGAGTTGTTGAAAGAAGGATTCATCAAGATGGAGTGTTTTCTTAAAAAGGAATAATTTGAAGATGGTTTTATGAAACCACTACGTAATGATATATTTTAGAAATTGAGGTTAATGATGAGATTTTAGCATTAACATTCTGAAGGATAAGTCATAGTGTCTATTCATCACTCTCACTTGTTATTTTTATATTATTATCAAAAAGTGAGACCGATATAAATAAATACTAAGATTTCTATTTTCCTGATGGGGGGTAAATATCTTACAAGGGGGTATATATTTAGGGGGGTTTCAAAAATATAAATTTGTGAGTTCATTGTACATATGTGGTGTGATTATGTTTGTAACTATGATTTCAGTAATTGTGTCTCTTGATTGGTTGGTGTCTGAACTATTATATCATTATTATAGGGTGTTTTTATAGTAAAATATTTATTATATTAATAGGTATAGTTTTTGAGAAGATAAAACTGAGAAATGGAGTTTGAGAGACTCTTTGGAAGTAAATGTATGATTTTTTTTTGAGAAAATTGGATATTATTATTCGTTAATCTTCTTTCCTACACTAAGTTCACTCACATAGTCTTAGAATTAATGAATAATAGTTAATTTATATATTTGATACTAATTTATGTTTTCATGGAATAAAATCCAATGGGGGATATTTTTGACCAAGTTGTTATTTGAGTGAATTTGATTCCTAAAGATATAGTTGATTTATAATGGTGGAATTTATTTATTAATCAAGAAGCTTAAGTGGATGTGATTATAGATTTTTTTTTCCTTTCTTATAAAATAATTCAATCAAATTCAAACACTATTATGTTTTTAGATAATTTGGTGGTCATTTGGTGGTTTAGTGATGTTTGGAAGATGATTGTATTTGAAATTTGGAAATTTGAAGTTTTTTAGAGTGATAGTTGGCCAAAAATGTTATGGTGTTCATGAAACTATGTTGTGGATTCTTTTTTATATAAAATAGGATGTGAAGATAAGAAAAATGGGTATTTTATATACTTCATATACTAGGGTCTATGATAAAAACTCACTATTCATAATGGGGGTAACAAATTAAATTATGGTTTCAGTGAATTTGATCATGGGTGAGAAAACAAATTTATGGGCTGAAGTTATAAACATTCATGGATTGATTTTAGGATGTTGAAATGGGACTATTCATGGTTCTTCATTAAATAAAAAAATAGTGACTTATTACAATTTGGTTTATTTTTGTGGTCCTAGTTTTACAATTAGGTTTTTCATGTTATAAAAACCATGTGGAATTAGTTATCATGGTTATTATTAGAGGATATAAATGATGAATATTATGAATTGGTTTCATGAGACTAGTTTTGGTTTAAAGCGGTTGAGTAATTTTGGAAAATTACATCATAATTTAACCTCATCACATCATCATTTAGAAAAAAATATATATTCAATATATATGTTATGATTTGGCCTTGTATAAGACATGTGGGTTACTTCAAATTGATCCTTATGACTCTAAACCATATGAAGGGTAAGGAATAGGATTTGATTTTATCTAATAGATAAAATTTAAGTTGGTAATGTTATAAGATGATCGGGTTATTGGATTTTGAATTTCAATATAAAAATTCAATGAAAATAATGGAATTATATTTCTATTATGCATTGATATGTGTATAGAAGTGAGTAATGAAAGGAAAAGAGAAGATAAAATATTATTAAAATGTGCACCTAAGAGGAAGAGAAGAAAAATCGAGGCTATTAATTATTATAGGTTCTTAGAGTAGGAATCCTTATATAGTAAAGATGGAAATCATTATTTTAATAATATGGACTACTTTTATTTTAAAGTGTGTTGTTGAGATTATTCTAGTTGTTTTATGATCAAGAATTCTTCTATACTTCGTGATCACTTAATTGAAGAATAATGAATATTTTTTTGTACTATGGAAGAATTTTTTTCTTATCGAATTCCATAGTTTTAGTTATTGAAGAGATGTATAAGGGGTGATAATTTATGAATATAATATTTGAGTATTATTATTGATATTAGAAGATACTAATTGATATGTATTTTATTTATGTATGAGAGAACATTTTACTTTTCAAGATACATTTATACACACACAAGTTCAAGGATATACCATGTTGGTTTTAATCTATTTGGTGATTCTAGTAGATCATGTGGTATAGGATGATAACATCTCATGCTAAGGATATGACCATTAATTTTGAATGTTAAACCTTGTACATCATTTCATTCACTCTATTTATATGGATGTGTCAGTTAAATCATTGAACTAACATGATTAACTTCATAATGTTTAGTGTTGAAAAAGAAAGGTGGTTGACAACTTGTTTATTTCATATAAACAAGTGATGAATGATGATTAATGAGGTATCATAAATTATTTATATTCATGGATTCACTCCCTCTTAGTGAATACCTATGTGGGACTATAGAACAATTGGAGGTAGTGTCTTCTAAAAATTTTATGAAAGGATTTTCACCTAATAAATTTAATAAACAAGTTGAAAGTGAAAACATTATTATTGAGTATACTTTTTCACAACCCCCTCCCTCTAAAGGTACTATCTTGGGCCATTAAAAGAGAAATGGAGATAATGACCCCTAAGTCCCACCTCTAGTAGCCTATACATTGGTGACTATCATCGAGGATACAAGAAAGCTCACACATATGGGAGAAATTACCCTCAATCGAAAGAAAATTTTGATTGGTAGATATGATATCAACCACAGAAAAACTCCATAACATAAGAAAAGGGTAAAATTGATAATTTCCACAATGCATGTAATATCATACAAGTATAATTAAAGTCTCTAAGAAAAACATAAAAGAAAATACTATGATATAAACTCAACAACATCACCAACGCCCAAGCTATTATTGTCCAACTTGGTCCCTGAAGTCCTCTTAGAAACCTGAAAATGGTTTATATATATAGGGTGAGCATGAATGTATACTCAGTATAATCATACCCAATAATTGTCATAAAAATGTGATAAGATAATAATAATGGCCTAGTGAAAAAACAACATAATCAATAAGCACCTATCAGGTCAATTAGTTATTGGCCTCACTAAGGATCACTTTCCAAATAACGCATCCAAGTTTAATAACATAATATAAATCATATTAATAAAAAGGGTACCCCACACCACTTTCCCATTGGTGTTCCTCTCTCACACCCCAACTTTATAAGTATGGTTTCTCCCATATCTTCTTTATAATACTACCCAAAGACAACTAGATCATCATATCATATATCACCTAAAGAAACTGACACCATAACATCACATCTCTCATGAAGACACCTAGGGCATCAAATCACATATCATCGAAGAAACCTAGTCCATCACATCACATATCACCTAAATAAACATGGTCCATCATATCACATGTTTTTTTTAAACACATGGTCCATCATATCACATCTCTACCACAACTGTAAGAAGAATAATAGAGTGTCATGAAAATGAAGGAAATCAGCATCCTTCCCTAAACCTACCATGCATGACCCCTATAGTGAATAGCCTCATCAGTCTCATCAAACATCACCACTAGTCCACTTTTTAATTTTTCTATCATAGATTATGCATATCAAAATCACCTGGGAGAGAGATCAGGGGAGAGGGGGTAGCTATCAATCTATCTTTACTATCTGGATATTAGGAAAAACATCCCAAAAATAGTTTGGTATCAACACACAATGCTCAACTCGAGTGGGGTAAATATAAAAATCACTATTAAAATATAATATATAATAGTTACACACACAAGCCTAGCCTATGGGTTCAAAATAAGAGTACCATACCATCTCACAACATCGAACCCAAGTCTTCACAACCACCATGAATTTTTCTTCCACCTTTAAATGAATAATACCACACAAGCGTTCCACAAACCACAAGACACATCCTACATTTATTTTCAGGTTAATCCAATTTCCAATTTTCCCCATTACCAACTAATTTCATTTATCCTGTCCTTTTTTTCATATTAACACAACCCCTTCATTTATCTTTCAATTATTTTAATACAAAAACCACACATAAATTTTATTGTTTGCGTTTAACCATTTCAATTACCAACCATTTCCATATTCATTATCATTTTTAAAAAATAAAATTAAACATAATTATATCATTTATCATCCATAATTTCAACCTCCAAACAATAAAAATCACAACACAACATAATACAACCCATCACTGTAATTTATCCATCTCACTATAACATCCACACATCACAACCACCGCACATCAGCCTATACTAACACATAACAAAAAAAATTAGATTCCACATCCAATATAATCTAGTTTAAGTTATTTCATAACATTAAATCATATTTACCATGGGATATTGCCACAAAATTATAGATTTACATGGGAAATTGGTTCATTAAGTGATTAACCTTTTAATGCATAGTGAGATTAATTAAAAAATCACATAAAGGGTCTAATAATACATAACAATCATTGTACAAATAGGTTTTCCAATAACCGTCATTTTTAGTAAGGAAAAAACATATAAAATCCTTTGAACAATATCACAAAATAAGTAAAATCATACGAGAACTCCCTTTTCATGGAACCAATATTAATTATCTTAATTTGATTATAACTTTCTCGTTCTAATATAATCTTTGGATTGTCTAAATTAAAACAAAATATGATAATAAGAATAAAAATTATTTATATATATAATAATAATTTCTAGGGAAACAAAAATATACAACATGAATAAATCAGATAAAATATTTGTGAAAGCCCTCGTCCTCTTCAATTTCATATTCAGCCTAATTAATTATCTTTATTAGTAAAACTATTACAATCCACTGAAAAGTAATCAAAAGCTTTCTAATATCACATATGCATAGAAATAGGAGAGAACTCAGTCCCCTACCTAGTATTTTCCCTTGGAAAAATGTTGTATCTAGTGAATATAGGAGAGAAGAAGAGGGTATGTGCATATACTAGTAGTAATAAGATCCTTGGAAAATTTTCCTAAGACTACAAAAAACATGAACATAAGGGTTTTCGGTCACTATCACTTGAGAGAAAAAATGTAGAATGAAAACAAGAGAAAGAAACTGTTTTTTAAATTTATTGATATCCCTCTGTAAATACATCAAAAACTCCATAAAACATTCCATATTTTATTCCCCATTTAATTAACATTTAAACAAAAAAACATAATTTTGATCCATTTAAAACCTTTCAAAATGTTAGATATAATTATTAACTAGTAAAAATAATTTAATTCCATGATTTTTTGCATTCAAAATCATAAAAATGAATTTAAGTTTCAAACTAGTGAGAAAATCAAGAATATGTGTAAAAATAATTAACCTTAATTAGAAGGTGCATACTACATATGGGTAACATGGATTCAACCTTACATGGTCGGTTTCCCATGCATGGAAAAGGAAAAATTAGGATGACCCTTATGCAAGTTGAAGTTTTTTTATGTAGCCTTTTAAAATTCCATGGTTCCCTTATGTAACTCCACCTTCTAATTAGTTGGTACCATTACACAGGCTTTCTAAAATATGAATAACCTTTACATGATGAGGTAAATTCACTTACATGATTTGGTACCCTTATGCGAGTTACAAGAAACCCTTATGTATGGAACTAAATACATTTATGTGAGCCTTTGAAACTATCCATTACCCTTATATGGTGTTGAACTACCCTTATTAAAATAGGAACTTACCTTTATGCATAGTTTAAAAACCATTGATTACTTTACTCAAGGAACAAACTACCTTTACACATCTCATGGGAGATCTTGTTTACCTTCACATAACTAATAGAAACTCCTATTTACCTTTATGAAACATACTGAAAAGGGTATTTCCCTAATTAGGAACATAAAAAATACCATTTAACCCTAATTGGATTATATAAAACTTTTTTTACCTTTACACACCTCCAAAATCATTCATAAGGGTAAGTACTTTCATGAAAAATTTTCTTTTTTTATTATACTACCTTATAAATAATTAAGAAAAGGGTTTATTATTAATTTAAAAATTATAAAATAATTTCAATAATTATATAATCATTTTAAAACTTCCAAATTAATTTCTAAATAAACTTTTAAAACTTTTAAATTACTTCTATAATCTGTAAAACCATTTTAAAACCTATTTAAAATAACTTCTAAACTTTATAAAATTACTTCTGAATCACCAGAAACCCTAGAATGGTAAAGGAATGATCATGAATATTCTGAACCTTTATAATTTTAGTATATTTAATGGTTATTATCTTTATTAAAATTTATATATTGAACACATTAATAATTTTTATTTGACTTATATAAATATTATTGATTTGGATGACAATAACAGGTAACGTTATTATTGTTGGAGGAATTATACATATCTCATTTGAAATGATGATAATGAAAATATTATTATTTTATTACATGGAAGAATCCATGTTAGTGGATGATTCACACCCACTATGAATCATGTTAATTTCAACATTAATTATGATAAATATTGTATGCATTATGGAACACCACAATAGATACAACCTTTATCATCGCTAAAAATATCCATAATCAGCACTAAAAAGCATTGATCTTGTAAGATCCTTTAAAATATGGAGTCTTTTATCAGCACTAAAATTGTCATTGATAAAATATACCTTCATTATAACTAAAAAAACATTGATAAAGTGGGCCCTTTATCAGCCCAATTTTTAGCATTGATAAAGGTGTCCCTACATCAGTGTTTTTTTAGCACTGATGAATGGAGATTGTATCACACTATGTTTAGCAAAGATAAAATATGATTTTATTAGTGCTCAAAATATCACTGATAAAATATAATTTTTAATATTGTGATACAATAATTTAAGCATTATCCTTTATTAAATTTTCTGAGGAAATTCTTTAAATCCATTGGATCTATTTATTTTTATATTGGTCTTCTCAACTATTTGATTTTTGTGATATTTTATTCATCCAAAAATGAATACTATAGGCTTTGTTCTAGTACCGGTTAGGCTTTCTAGGCCTACCACTGCACTTTTTCATGAAAATTACCCTCTTCTCTATTTATAATATAATTGGGATCAAAAATAAAGTTGGACTCTGCAAATTGAAATATTTCAAACCCATCGATTGGGATTATTTTTATTGAGTTTGATCTTACTCAATCCTTTCCTTTAGTTATCTAGATCCAAAATGGTGATGTGGGTTTTTCAAGAAGTAGTTTATGAGAATTTACCAAGTTACCACTCTAATTTCATGTCCATCGTTCACTCTCTTAGAGAATGTGACTTTGGGAAAGACCCTATAAGAAATTATAACTTTATAAAATTATATCCCACCCATATAAAAGGTAAAATTGTTCTGGGATGAGAAAGATAAGTAGTTTCCTAATGAGAAATCTGATCCCTTTGGTGATAAAGACTCGGTGATTTCTTTATCTAACACAAAACTTACTCAATCTCAACCTTAGTATCACAATATTAAAAATTAGAGAATATAATTAAGCTTAAAATTTGTACTCATTTTATTAAAGATGGATATAAGGAGGAATTATATCCTTGTATTAAGGAACAATAAAGGCAAACTTTTGGAATATATTTTAATAAGGAGGTAAATATTGATGATTATCTAAGTATTAGAGAACGTATGTTTCATAAATTTGAACTTGATCTTGATAAAAATACTAATTTTTATTACCAAAAACTTTATTGGGAATAGTTTTTTATAGAAGATTATTTGGTCACTGACATGTTGGTCCCTAGTTATGCTCATGTTTCTCATATTATCTTTTGGTAAGTTGTTTGATGGAATAGTTTTAAATGGAATGAATTTTTTATTCAATTTGAACCCTTATTACTATTTCACAGTGTATGTTACTCCCTTTTCACTTTGTTTTTCTTGTTCATATCCATGAAAGTTATATAGTTTCTAATATGATCTGCTTGGAGTAGTGTAGAAGATGCTTTGGATGAGAATGGTCTTTTAGATTGATTATACCTATCAGATTTGATGTTGTCTCTCATGTTTTGTCTAGGAATAGACATTCATCCAATTGATCTTTTTACTTGTTTAAGGATATGAAAATGTAGGTGAATAGGATATCTAAAAGAAGATAATGAGTTCATTTGATGTTCTTAAGTCTTGTGATCTTCAGTGTTCTTCTAATGCAGGATGGGCATGTCAAGGTCCTAATGAATCATTATTCAAAATGTGGTTAGATGAAGCCTAACATTATGATACCTAAATTATAATAAATGACTTGAATGGGAAGGCTTGTTCGTATTATACCTAAAGAGTCTATATGATACTTCCATGTTGAAGCCAACTTGAAAATCACTTACTGATTTGTCTAGGGGTGATAAGAACAATTTGATGTGGTATGGCCCATAGAGATGCTACAACCGGATAGTTTTATGCTACCAGATTCTATGGAGTTGGGCCTTAGATATTTGATGTTTCATCACAATGATGGGTGGGGGATGCTCACACTTATCCAGTTTCTCGTTCCTCTTTAATGTGTGTTTGTTGTCTTTTAAATTAGCAATATCTTTCAATCCCCATATGGTGTAAGCTCATTACACCTCATGTTTTTATTGTACTTTACTTTTTATTTACTAAATTTTTTAGGGGAATTGGTTGGGTGAACAATTCATGACTCAGATCATTTTGATAGTAATACTATAAAAAAATTAAACATAAATATGATATAATGCAATAATAAAATATCACTTTTAAATTGAAAACATGTATCTCAATTCATATTAGGAACACTGTGTATTAGATTGATGTCTGTTTGATTCATACACATCACAAATGACTTATGGACCACTATCCTAAATTATCAAAAAAATTACAATATTTTTTCGTAGTTTTGAGTATGTGGTGTGTGTTTTGAACTAAAATGTCAATTTTAAATAAAACATCCACTTTCAGTCATACCAGGTACATCATGTGTTGGATTGATGTTTGGTTGATTCTTACAATTCCAAAATAATTTATGGATCATTTTCCTAAAAACATAAAGTCAATATTAGTGGGTTCTCTCAATTTTCAGTGAGTGTCTTTCATTTTAGAACTAAAATAACACTTTTAAACTCAAAGCATGCTCTTTGAGTCATACTAGGAAATGTTTGTGTAGATTGATGTGTGGTTAATTATTACATATCTTAAATGAGTTATGAATAATTTTCCCAAAGTAACAAGTAAATATGAGCATGTTTGATTAGTTTTGAGTATGGGATGTGTGCTTTGAACTAAAATGTGACTTTTAAACTAAAAACACACACTTAGAGTCATATTGAGCACATTGTGTGTCAGAGTGATGTGTGGTTGATTCCTACATGTAAAAAATGATTTATGGATCATTTTACTAAAATATCAAGAAAATACAAGTGGTTTTTCTTGTTTTCTAGTTAGTGACATGTGTTTTGAACTAAAATGTCACTTTTAAATTGAAAACATGCACTTTAAGACTTATTTGACACATTGTGTGTCAGATTTAAATCAAGTTGATTCGTAGACATCACAAATAACTTATGGATAATTTTTATAAAGTATCAAGATAATATGATAAATTTTTCCTAGTTTTGAGTATGTGATGTGTGATTTGAACTAAAATGCTGATTTTAAATAAAAATACACTTTCAGTCATACCAGCCACAATATGTGTCAGACTAGAGTGATGTTAATTATTAAATAACACAAATGGATTATGGATTATTTAAAAAAGTATCAAGATAATCAGAGTGGGTTTTTTTTATTTTCAATGATTGGCATATGGTATTGAACTAAAATGTGACTTTTAAACTGAAAACACGCACTTTGAATCATATTGGTCACATCATGTGTTGGATTGAAATGTGGTTGATTCCTACATGTCAAAAATGACTTATAGATAATTTTCCTAAATTATAAAGACAATACTAACATTTTTTCTCTATTTTCATTAAGTGATGTATGTTTTTGAACTAAAATGTCACTTTTAAATTGAAAACAAATTCTTTGAGTCATATTGTGCACACCGTGTATCGAATTGATGTATGTTTGATTCATATAGATCACAAATGACTTATGGATTTTTTTTATTAAATTGTAAATACAATCTAATAGTGTTTTCTTATTTTTGAGTATGTGATTTGTGTTTTGAACTAGAATGTAACTTTTAAATTGAAAATACGCACTTAGACTTATATTGGTCACACCATGTGTCAGAGTGATGTGTGGTTGATTATTAAATGTCATAAATGATTTATGGATAATTTTCTTAAATTATAAGGATAGTGCCATTTGTTTTTCTTCTTTTTTAGTGAGTGACACATGTTTTGAACTAAAATGTGACTTTTAAATTGGATACACACATTATTAGTCATATAGGTCGCATCGTGTATTTAATTGATGTACAACTGATTCAAATCATCAGAAATGACTTATATATAATTTTAAAAAATTATCAATACAATCTGAATGTGTTTTCCTAATTTTTAGTGTGTTATAAGGATTTTGAACAAAAATGTAAATTTTAAATAAAAATATGAACTTCATGTCATACCAGGAACATTGTGTGTTAGATTAACAAACAGTTGATTACTATAGATCAAAAATGACTTATGAATAATTTTACTAAAGTATCAAGACTATTAATGTGTTTTTTCTTAGTTTTGGATGAGTGGCACATGTTTTTAACTAAAATGTCATTTTTGAAATGAAAATATGCACTATGAGTCATGTTAGTCACACCATGTATCGGATTGACGTGTGAATGATTTCTACCCATAATAAATTATATATGGATCATTTTCCAAATATATAAAGATAATATAAGTGTTTTTTTCTTAGTTTTCAATGAGTGGTGATTTTAATAAAAATTTCATTTGAAACTGAAAACACAAACTTTGAGTCATACAGGTCACACTGTGTATCTGGTGGATGTGAGACTAATTAAAACATAAAAAAATGAATTATGGAATATTTTAAAATATTATAAAATCAATATAAATTCATTTTATTAGTTTTCAATGAGTGACATGCATTTTTAACTAAAATATCACTTTTAAACTAAAAAAAACACACTTCAATTCATACCAGTCACACCATGCATCAAATTGAGATACGAAATATTAATAAAGGTAAAAAATAACTTATAGATCATTTTCTTAAAGTATCAAGACAATACGAGTTGGTTTTCTCAGTTTTGAGAATGTCATGCGCCTTTTGAAATAAAATGTAACTTTTAAACTGAAAATATGCACTTCAATTCATACCAGCCATATCGTGTGTTGGATTAATGTGAGCCTAATTCCTACACATTAAAGATGAATTATGGATCATTTTTTGAAAGTATCAATATAATATGAGTATTTCTTCTCAATTTTGAGTTAATAAAGTGTGTTTTTTACTAAAATGTCGATTTTAAATAAAAACGAACACTTTCATTTATATCGATCATGTCGTGTATTAGATTCATGTGCGGCTAATTATTATTCATCGAAAATGACTTATATATAATTTTCAAAAATTATCAAGACAATCTATGTTTATTTTCGTGGTTTTTATTTAGTAACACATTTTTTGAACTAAAATGTTACTTTTAAATTGAAAACAAGCACTTTGAGTCATACAAGGCATATCATGTATCGGATTGAAATGAATCTGATTTCTACATGTCAAAAATGAATTATGGATCATTTTCCTAAAGTATCAACATAATATTATTATTTTTGAACATTTTTGAGTATGTGAAGTGTGTTTTGAACTAAAATGTAGATTTTAAATAAAAACTTTCACTTTTATTCTACTAGAAACATCATGTGTCAGATTGATCTGTGGTTTATTCTTACACATCAAAAATACCTTGTAGATCACTTTCATAATTTATCAAGACAATATGAGTGTATTTTATTATTTTTTAGTAAGTGATGCACATTTTGAACTAAAATGTAACTTCTAAACTGAAAACACTGTGTTTGAGTCATACTGGGTACATCGTGTGTCGAATTGATGTGTGGTTTATTCTTACATCTCAACTGTTATTTACAAAAAAATTCCTAAATTATCAAGACAATATCAACATGAATTCTTGATTTTGTGTATGTGGTGTGTGTTTTAAATTAAAATGTCAATTTTAAATAAAAACATTCACTTTCAATCATATTAGGCACATAGTGTATCATATTGATGTGTGGATTATTCTTACATGTAAAAATTGACTTTTGTATCATTTTTGTAACATATCAAGATAATATAAGTGTGTTTTCTTAGTTTTGAGTATGTGATGCATGTTTTAAACTAAATGGTCAATTGTAAACTCAAAACTCGCACTTTGAGTTATACGGACACACTGTAACAACCCAAACTTTTAAATAATATTTGTTTCCTAAATTTGTGTGTTATTTCATTTTATACTCCACAAAACTATATACTTTAATTAATGAAGTGATATCATTGGGTTTCGACTGTTAAATGACCATTGTTCAATATGACCTTTGAAACTAAACTCTTAACATTAAAATTATTGTTTATAAATACAAGTGATATTGGTTAATTAATACAGAAAGAATAGTCGATAGCCTCATCTAGAAGACTCGGGCCATACGAAGATCATCTGTCAGATCTTGGGAAGGAGGTAGCATCTCTGGGCTTTTCTCTGGACCAAGCCCAAGCTGAGCTTTAACATGTAAAGCTTGAATAGAATCTTCTAAGGGAGAACTTCAAGATGATATGAATCACCACTTAGGAAATGTTGTCCGAGCTAACGCAAGATTTTATCACCATAGCACACCTTACACTTAGGTCATATACATGTTTTATAAGGGTCTATATAATGAGGCCTTAGATACTTTTTTGTAATCTCTTGGTATAAATAAAATTTTTATTTATTATTATGGTAAAATTTGTGATTTTCAAATGTATGTATAAATATAGGATGATTATTATTGATGAGTTTTGTAAAAATGGTATTTTCAAATATTTTTGTAAACTTTAGATAATTAATAATGTGAAATGCTTTTCAGAAAATGGTCTTCTACAATTATGACCAGTAAGAAATTTAGAGTATAATTAGATCAAATTATTTTTTGGTGAATCATAAAGTATGAATAGTAATATGCCCTTATGAATACTAATGAATATTAATGAATATTAAATTGTACAAAAAATATAAAATTCACCCATGAATGTATAAATATAATTTAGAAATCTTAAAAGTGAAAAAATGGTCATAATATAAGTATTGGTATTTTTGTATGTCATAAATATTTTAATTACAATTTTATGATTAATTTATTAATTTAAAATAAAAATATATTTTCATAAAATGTAATCATAAATTGTTACTTTATTGTCTTATGGTTATATGGTAATTTTATGGGACCTTGATTACTTTTTCAAGGGTTTACAAAATAAGTTACAGTTTTATAGTTGTTTTTTTTTAATAAATAATGATTTTATTTAAAAATTAAATTTAAATTATTTATAAAATTATTTTCATAAAATGGAGTTCATTTTTTAATTCAGAGCATCAATGTTAGGTTAGGGTGAATTTTTTGGATTTTTCTAAAACAGTTGAATTTTCGGTGAATAGTAAAAATACAGTTTTGAGTTTCGGGTGTTTACTAACATCATTGATGATGTAATCATGATGTAATAAATCTGGTAAACTTTTTAATAGTAATATATGTTATGAGGTGTCCCATGTTTCCAATACCATGGGTAAATACCATAGTAAATCCCATGGTTTTGCAAATACCACAGATGAGGTGTCCCTTGGAAATTAATTAAATATTCCCTCACTTTTCCTATAAATTCCAAGTCATTACCTCATTCATTTAATTCCAAAATCCTCCTCAAATAATCTCTAGTCTTTATACCTCCCAGGGAATCCTCCCAAGGTTCCCTCAAGCCCCCCAAGGTCCCAACCTTCGAGCTTTTGAAGATACTCTTCAAGGTAAGGGAACCTTTCACCCTCCCCTTTTTAGTCATGATTTCCTTTATGTTATGTCTTTTAGTTTCCATATTCTTATGTGGGGGTATGTTATTATATATTCTTATTAATTTAAATTTCATGTCAAAATTATTATAGACCTTTTCTGCACTCATCAATTTATTTTCTGAATTTTTTTTAGTGACATCGTTAGTCTGCCGAATTTTTCGTAAAAGAAATAACATCTTCTCTTTTCTTTCATGTTTTCTTTTTATATGGTATGTCATTAAAATATACATAAAATGATCTTATTATGTACCCATAATATATTATAAATTATTTATGAGTGGTTTCTCATGTCCCCTCTCTTTTTAATGTTTTATAAAAACGATGTTATGTAGCCGTTATGCTGCAGAATTTTCGTCTCAAAATCTCTCTCTTTTTCTCAGGAAATTCTCTTATATTATTTATATGGATACCAAAATCTATTTTCATTTCCAAGGGTATTCATTAATACATAAAATTGATCTATTTGATTCTTGAATTGACATACATATAACCCTCACTCCCTTTCCATGGGTTATAAATGACATAATGATCTTATTTTTAAGTACTTTTTAAACATCACAATTTTGACATGAAACTCATTTCTTTTAATCTATTTGGGTTATTTATGAAATGTTCGATTATGATCTATGTGTATCACATGAAATTAAATAAATATTAATGGTTCACCCTGATATCGCTCCAATGCATTGGGTAAATAATTAATCTCTACAGATGACAAGTTACACAATACCTTGGTGAATAACCTTGGTAATGTTTTTATGACACCCTGAGAATGAACCTTGGTGATATGTTCATGAATGTCTAAATGAAATGTTATAGCCACATATTCAAGTTTTTATTAATTTTCTTTTTATTATGATATGCCACTTTTCCGTTGCTCATGTCTTGTGGTTTTTATCAAGTTCTTATTGATATCACAAGTAAACTGATTCCCTTGATTTCTTTACTGGGACTTCTGCTCACCCTTTCCTTTGAGGTATGTCTCCAGGTTATGAGATGAAGTAATTTTACTTAGGATGAACTTCTGATAAATCCTTATAAGTGGATTAGAAGAATGTTTTATATTTTTTTTATGTTGTATGTTCCTGATTTCCAAGACACTAGACTTTAAAGATCCTTTGTTTGTAAAATGTAATGAAAAGTTATGTAATATTAAGGCGGGATTCTATAGTTGGTATCAAAGGAATGTTTTATTATTTATGTAAATTAGGATATAAAAACATTATGAATAACCCTATTTAAAAGTCTAAATATAGGAATACTTCCTAGTATTTTGGTGAGTATTGAGTAAGTTCTTTATTAAGAAAATATGTCCCTGTTTGGATACGAGCAGGTAGAGGCGGCTCTAGCACAGATGTACCTAGGAGTGAAAACACTAACAAGGAGTTTCGGGCTTGACACGGGGTATCCTGATACACGACAACGTGCCTTTCTTCACTCTTGGTTATGACACTCCCGGGGGATATGTTTGGTTAATCATAAGATTTTTATGAATCATTATGAGGGACTTATTGAGAAATGTAATTGTTTAAAGCATAAAGTTTTAAGACATAAAATATTTTATGGTTAAAAGATTCATAAATAAAATAAGTTTTTTACTATGGTTTTATTCTTTTAGAAAATGGAGGGCAATAGGAGGAACTGTGCAAATAGTGACTGCAATGGACCATGCACTCACGACCCTCTAACGGAAGCCGGAATGGAAACTTTCATGCGAATGATAAACCAATTGACTCAAGTTAGGGGGAATAAATTGAATCAAATGGAGAGACCTATCTCACCGCGAAGGGAACAAATTTCTTTTGAATCCTTTATTCATCAACGATCACCAACCTTCAGTGGATCTACCGACCCATTGATTGCTGAACAGTGGATCAGCTCTATCGAGAAGATATTTTCTGTGTTCCACAATTCAGAGCAAGAGAAGGTCACCCTGGCTCTCTATCTCTTAGAGGGAGAAGCTGATCAATGGTGGGAATTGATTAAAAACATGAGGCCAAGAGTGGAGGTTGAATCTATGGAGTGGGGAGATTTTAGTGGTATCTTCTTCAGCAAGTATTTCCCTCGATCGATGAGAAAAAGAATGGAGAATGAGTTTCTCGAGCTAAAGCAAAATGATAATGAATCTATAGAAATCTACGAGATGAACTTTACAAGGCTTTCATGTTACACCTCTAGCTTTGTCATGAATCCAAATGGTAAGGTTGATAGATTCTTCGGTGGACTGAGACCTCATCTGCAGAAGAATCTAGCCAACCGAGATTATGATAGTTATGAGGAGATCATGTGAAGTGCGATGAAAGTCGAACTAGAGTTTGATGAGATGCAATGGTCTCATAAATCCAACGATAAGAACAGGATGATGGATCCAAGATTAGGGAGGATCTTCGATCAGGGAAGAGGAGGAAATCAAGTGCAACATCCCATGTGTAATAAATGTGGGAAGAGGCATTCGGGGAACTGCCTGCTCAGGATCAGGAAATGCTAAAAGTGTGGAAGAGATGGCCATATTTCACGGAATTGTCATAGTGAGGTGAAGCCACAACTTCCCAACACTAACAAAAAATGGAAGATGGTGCAGGCCCTACCTGATGTCCAATTCTATAAGTGTGGAAAACTTGGTAACTTTGCCAATCATTGTCCAAATCCGAGGGAAGTGAAGGGGAATCACCATCAGCCTTAGCATAGGCCAAGGGAGCAAGGTCGTGCTTTTGCAATCACTACAGCTTAAGTTGAAGCTCAAAATGATGTGGTTGTAGTTAATCTTGTTTTTCTCTCAAATCTAGAAATTACTTTGTTTGATTCTGGTTCTACGCATTACTTTATTTCCTCTAAGTTTTCAAAGAATTTAGAATCAACCCCTGATTTGCTAAAAGTAGAGTTATTAGTCAAGACTCCTGGTGGGATTATCTAAGCATCATTAGTGTTTAGAAACTCTAGTATTTACTTTAGTGAGCACAACATTATCACAAATCTAGTAGTCATTACCATGCTAGAATTCAACATTATACTAGGGATGGATTGGATCTCAAAGTATAATGCTAAGATCAAATTCAAAATCAATTAAATATCAGTAGTATTGAATGGAAAACCTGCAGTTATCTTCTAAGGAGAGATATCTCAACCTAATATTTGTCTAGAAGAACCTCCTATATCCTTCTTTATGGAGTTTATCGGTGAATAAGAAGGAAATGAGAGTTTGAGGATAGAAAATTTCCCCATCGTCTAGAAATACATTAACATATTTTCAGAAGAGTTACTCGGACCTCCCCTAGAAAGAGAGGTAGAGTTCTCCATTGAACTCATACCTAGGTCTCATCTGATATCTAAGACCCCCTATAGGATGGAAAATTTGGATCTAGAATAATTAAAGAAACAACTCCAAGATATTTTGGAGAAGGGGTTTATCTGACTGAGTGTGTCTCCTTGGGGAGCACCTGTTCTCTTTGTGAAGAAGAAGGATGGATTTATACGGTTATGCATGGATTATAGAGAACTGAACAGGATCACAGTGAAGAACAAATACCCTCTTCCAAGAATTGATGGCTTATTTGACCAACTTCTTGGGGATCAATTCTTATCTAAGATTGATCTTTGATCTAGTTATCATCAATTGAGGGTGAAGAAAGAAGATATTCTGAAAACTTCTTTCTGATCAAGATATGGGCATTATGAGTTTGTTGTTATGCCCTTCGGACTGACTAATGAACCTACTATTTTTATGGATTTTATAAATAGAGTCTTTAAAAACCACCTTGATAACTTTGTGGTAGTTTTTATTGATGATATTCTGATATATTCCAAAAGTTTCGAGGAGCATGAGGATCGTCTAAGGGGTATTTTGAAAACTCTACGGAAGGAAAGGATTTTTGGAAAGTTCAAAAAATGTGAATTCTATTTAAAGGAAGTTGCTTTCTTGGGGAACATTGTTACCAATGAAGGAATCACAGGTGACCTTGCAAAGAAAAAAGTTGTAGAGGAGTGGCCTTAACCTAAAACAATAACTGAGATTCATAGTTTCCTTGTATTAGTGGGATATTATAGGAGGTTTGTGAAAAACTTTTCACGACTTTCTAATCCATTAACCAAGTTAACTCGAAAAGGGGTCAAGTTCATCTAGACAAAGGAGTGTGAGGAAAGTTTCCAAGAGATGAAGAAGATATTGGTTACTACACCCATGTTAACTCTTCCCTCAAGTGGAGAAGGATCTATTATTTTTATCAATTCATATCTGAAAGGGCTTGGGTGAGTCCTCATGCAAAATGAAAAATTAATTGCTTATACATCTCGATAGTTGAAGAATCATGAGAAGAACTATCATATGCATGATCTGGAGCTAGATGTAGTTGTTTTTGCTCTAAAGATATGGAGGCACTATCTTTATGGGGATAAATGTGATATATACATAGACCATAAAAGTTTGAAGTATATTTTCACAGAAAAGGAATTGAACATGAGATAGAGGAGATGGTTGGAACTTCTCAAAGACCATTATTGTTCAATTCATTATCATCCCGAAAGAGAAAACAAAGTTGTTGATGCATTAAGCAGGAAAGACCCAGTTGTTCTTTCCATGATGAGGATTCAAATGGATACTTTGATCAATGACCCAGTAAAGCTGGACATAGGAATTATAAGGGAAAGGACATCATCAACCATAACCCAAATGATTTCTCAACCATCATTACTAGAGAAGATCAAGAAAGATTAGAAAGAAGATCCTTTGTTACAGAAGAATTTTGAGGCTGTGAAGGATGGGAAGTTTCCTGAGTTCAATATTGATCAAGAAGGTGTAATGAAATTTTGTACAAGACTATGTTTTCCATCTATTCCGGAAATAAATAAGGAGCTGATGGATGAAGCTCATAGCTCTACTTTCTCTATACATCCTGGAAGCACAAAAATGTATAGGGACCCATGTGATCATTATTGGTGGGATAATATGAAAAGGGAGATTTCTGATGACACTTCAAGGTGCCTGGTATGTCAGCAAGTAAAGGCATAGCGATAACTTCCTAAAGGGGTATTGCAACCACTACCCATACTAGTACGGAAGTGGGACAATATCACTATGGACTTCTTCACTAGTCTCTTAATAACGTCCAAGGGAAACAATGTGATATAGGTTATTGTGGACCGTCTCACCAAGACTTCCCATTTTATCTCCATTTGGGAAGATTTTTCTCCTAATCAACTTTCTAGGATTTACGTGAAGGAAGTGGTAAGGCTGCATGGAGTTATACTTTCTATCGTATATGACCATGATCAAAGGTTCACATAAAAATTATGGATAATTCATCAACATGCTCTGAGCACTGAATTGAATTTCAGTATGGACTATCACCCCCAAACTGATGGCCAATCTAAAAGTACTATTCAAACACTCGAGGATATGTTGAGAACATTTTCAATGGAATTTAAAGGTGGATGGTATCAACATATCCCTTTAGTTGAATTCTCTTTCAACAACAACTTCCACTCAAGTGTTCAAATGGCACCCTATGAAGCTCTATATGGTAAGCGGTGTAGAACTCCTACTTGTTGGAATGAAGCTGGTGAGAGAAAGCTTTTTGGGCCTGATCTTGTGCAAGAGATGATAGAAAAGGTCCATGCCATCCAACAACACATTAAGGCTGCTCAGAGTCATTAAAAGAGCTATGCCGACAACCGTCTAAGGGACTTGGAGTTTGATGTTGGTGAAAAGTTCTTTCTTCGAATTTTACCTTGGAAGAAAGTTGTGAGGTTTGGGAAAAAAGGGAAGCTCATACCTAGGTACATTAGCCCCAATGAAATCCTTGATCGCGTAGGAGCAGTGGCCTATCGGCTTGAACTTCCTCCAAATCTAGCACAAGTTCATGATGTCTTCCATGTATCCCTCTTGAGGAAGTACATGCCTAACCCTTCGCATATACTAAATCCAGAGGTGGTAAAAATGGAACATGACCTCTATTATGAGTAACATCTGGTGGAGATCTTAAATCGTAGAGACGAGGTTCTACGCAACAAGATTTCCCACCTTGTTAAGGTGTTGTGGAGGAACCACAAGTGTGAAGAAGCCACGTGGGAACCAGAGGAGTCTATGAGGTAGAAGTACCCACACCTTTTCTCTTTTGAGGGTACGAGTTAAAATTTCAGGGACGAAATTTCATAAGGGCGGAAGAATGTAATGACCCAAACTTTTTAATAATATTTGTTTCCTAAATTTTTGTGTTATTTCATTTTATGCTCCATAAAACTATATCCTTTAATTAATGAAGTGATACCATTGGGTTTCGACTATTATATGATTGTTGTTCAATATGATCGTTGGAAACTAAACTCTTAATGTTACAATTATTGTTTATAAATACAAGTGATCTTGGTTAATTAATACAGAAAGAAGAGTTTATGGCCTCATCTAATAGACTCGGGTCGTACGAAGCTCATCTGTCAGAGCTTGGGAAGGAGGTAGCATCTCTGGGATCTGATCTGGACCAAGCCCAAGCTAAGCTTCAACATGTAAAGCATGAATCGAATCTTCTAAGGGAGAAGTTCAAGATGATAGGAATCACCACTCAGGTAATGTTGTCTGAGCCACCCCAAGATTTTATCACCATAGCACACCTTACACTTAGGTCCAATGCAGGTGTTATAAGGGGCTATGTAATGAGGCCTTAAATAATTTTTGTAATCTCTTGGTATAAATAAAATTTTTATTTCTTACTGTGGTAAAATTTGTGATTTTCAAATGTTTGGAAAAATATAGGATGAATATTATAGATCAATTTTGTAAAAAGGGTATTTTAAAATATTTTTGTAAACTTTAAATAATTAACAATGTGAAATGATTTTCAGAAAATGGTCTTCTACAATTGTGACCAGTAAAAAATTTAGAGTCTAATAAGATCAACTTAATTTTTGATGAATAGTAAAGTATGAATAGTAATATACCCTTATGAATATTAATGAATAGTAAATTGGCCAAAAAAATTGAAACTTCACCCTTGAATGTATAAATATAATTTAGACATCTTAAAAGTCAAAAATGGTCATAATATAAGTATTGGTATTTTTATATGTCATAAATATTTTAATTACAATTTTATAATTGATTTAATAATTTAAAATAAAAATATATTTTCATAAAATGTAAACATAAATTTTTACTTTATTTTCTTATGGTTATATGATAATTTTATGGGACCTTGATTACTTTTTCAAGGTTTTACAAAATAAGTTATAGTTATATAGTTGTTTTTTTGAATAAATGATGATTTTATTTAAAAATTAAATTAAAAAAAATAGAAAATTATTTTCATAAAATGGATTTCATTTTTGAATTCAAATATAATTTTTGGTATTTTTCTGAAACAGTTGAATTTTCGGTGAATAGTAAAAATACAGTTTTGAGTTTCAGGTGTTTAATGACATCATTGATGATGTAATAATGATGTAATGAATCTAGTAGACTATTGAATATTAAGATATGTTATAAGGTGTCCCAATTGGCCAATACCATGGGAAAATACCATGGGCAAGACCATGGTTTTGCAAATACCACCGATGCGGTGTCCCTTGGAAATTAATTAAATATTCCCTCACTTTTCCTATAAATACCAAGACATTACCTCATTAATTTCATTAAAATTTACTCCTAAATGAATATATGGTCTTTATACCTCCAAAGGAGTCCTCACAAGATTACCTCAAGCCCCCCAAGGTCCCAAACTTTGAGATTTCAAAAATACTCTTCAAGGTAAGGGAACCTTTCACCCTCCTCTTTTTAGTCATGATTTTCTTTATGTTATGTCTTCTAGTTTCCATATTCTAATGTGAGGGTATGTTATTATATATTATTATTACTGTCCTTTTCATTTCCAAATGATGAGAGACCCTTTCCACTCTCACCGAATTATTTTTTGAATTTTTTTTAGCGACATTGTTAGGCTGCCGAATTTTTCGTAAAAGAAATAGTGTCTTCTCTTTTCTTTGATGTTTTATTTTCATGTGGTATGTCATTAAAATATCCATACCATGATCTTATTATGTACCCATACTGTATTATGAATTATTTCTGAGTGGTTGGCCCTTGTCCCCTCTCTTTTTAATGTTTTCTAAAAATGATGTTATGTAGGCGTTATGCTGTAGAATTTTCATCTCAAAATTTCTCTCGTTTTCTCAAGAAATTATTATATATTATTTATGTGGATACCCAAATATATTTTCATTTACAGTTGTATTCATAAATACATAAAATTGATCTATTTTATTCTGGAATTGACATACATATAACCCTCACTCCCTTTCCATGGGTTATAAATGACATAATGATCTTATTTTTAAGCACTTTTTAAACGTCACAATTTTGACATGAAACCCATTTCTTTGATTCTATTTGGGTTATTTATGAAATGTTTGATTATGATCTATGTGGATCACATTAAAATAAATACATATTAAGGGTTCTCTCTGATGGAACTTTAATGAATTGGGTAAAGAATTAATCTCTAGAGATGACAAGTTACACAATATCTTAGTGAATAACCTTGGTAATGTTTTTATGACACCTTGGGAATGAACCTTGGTGTTATGTTCATGAATGTATAAATGAAATGTTGTAGCCACATATTCAAGTTTTGATTCATTTTCTTTTTATTATGATATTCCTCTTTTTTCGTTGCTCATGTCTTGTGGTTTTCATCAAGTTCTTATTGATATCAAAAGTAAACTAATTCCCTTGATTTCCTTACTGGGCCTTCTACTCAACCTTTACATTGATGTATACCTCCAGGTTATGATATGAAGAAATTGTACTTAGGATGAACTTATGATGAATCCTTAAAAGTATATTAGAATAGTTTTTTATGTTGTTTTCATGTTTTATGTTCCTGATTTCCAAGACGCTAGACTTTAAAGATCCTCGGTTTGTAAAATGTAATGAAAAGTTATATAATATAAAGGCAGGATGCTATAACATTTTGTGTCAGATTAACATGTGGTCAATTTCTACATGTCAAAAATGACCTATGGATATTTTTTCTACAATATAAAGACAATATGAGTGTATTTTATCTATTTTTTAGTGATTTATGTTTATTTTTATCTAAAATTTCATTTTTAAACTGAAAACATGCATTTTGAGTCATATTGGGAACATTGTCTGTTTGATTGATGTGTAGTTGATTAAAACATGTCAAATATGAAATATGGATCATTTTACTAAAATAATAAACTATATGTGTGTTTTTTCGTGGTTTTTAGTGAGGGATTCACATTTTTAAGTAAAATTTAGCTTTTAAACTAAAAACACACACTTCAAGTCATACAAAGCACATCGTGTGTTGGATTGATGTGTGGTTGATTCCCACATATCACAAATTGTTTATGGATAATTTTTATAAAGTTTAGAGACAATATAATAATTTTTTCTTGTTTTTAGTGAGTAATTAATGTTTTGAACTAAAATGTCACTTTAGAAATGAAAACAAACACTTTCAATCATACAGGCCACATCATGTGTTGAATTAACATGAGGATAATTCTTATATGTTAAAAATTTATTATAGACTGTTTTACTAAAGTATCAAGATAATTCTAGTGTGTTTTATTGGTTTTCTATGAGTGACGCATGTTTTAAACTAAAATGTCATTTTTAAATAAAAACATGCCCTTTCAATCATATTATCCACACCGTCTGTCGGATTGAAATACAGCTGATTCATACACATCACAAATGACTTATGAATAATTTTGTTAAATTATAAAGATAATATTTGTGTATTTTATTGGATTTTAGTGATTGATTCATATTTTTAACTAAAATGTTATTTTTAACTAAAAACAGGCACTTTGAGCCCTACCTAGTACATCGTGTTCCATATTGATGTGAAGTTGATTATTATACATCATCAATGAATTGTGATAAATTTTACTAAAGTATCGAGACAATATGAGTGTTTTTATTAGTTTTCATTGAGTGATCCATTTT
The DNA here is from genome assembly GCA_963277665.1 of Viscum album. NCBI lineage: Eukaryota > Viridiplantae > Streptophyta > Magnoliopsida > Santalales > Viscaceae > Viscum > Viscum album. The sequence continues at coordinate 818,801,880 of OY728134.1, forward strand.
TTAACTAAAATTTCATTTGTAAATTTAAAACACACACTTTAAGTCATTTATAAACTGAAAACACACACTACTGAACATAAATAGATCAAATAAATAAAAAATAGATCTATGAAGAGAAAAAATAGTACCTAAGTTCATCATCCTTGTTGAAAACTTTTTAAATAATTTATTTTTATTCAATCATTTTTTTCTCTTCATAGAGCACAAAATGGTTATATAAGAATCAATTCTTTATGATTTCACCTCTTCATGATATCTGTGAAAGTTAAATAAATTAGTAGATAAAAAATGATAAAAAAAATTACTAAAAAATGAGTAGATAAAATGATGAAAAAATTAACTAAATAATTAGTAGGAAGTAACCACTTCATTAGGTATATATACATTATAACACCATATATTATACCCACTAATTTCTAAACAAATCTATTTCCTCACATGAATACGTGGATTGTCGACAACCTTGGTAGTAATAGAAAAATATAAATAAAAAATGATTATTAAATATTTAAATTAAATTGTAATTATCATTGGAAATACATCTTTGGGGGTACTAGTTTATTGATATAAAATGATATCTTTCATAAATTTTCAAACAAAATAACCACAATATTTGACATTATTTTGTTTTATACACTATGAAAACATTGATAAAAATAAGTAATTTGTTTTGATATAAGAATTTATATTAATATAATATTATATATACCCTAGTATGTATCCAATTGTAGAGTTCTATAGGCTTCTTGTGCTCATGGACTGTCCTCATACCATGATTTTGATTATATTTAAATAATGCCCTATCAGAATAAAATTTTCATTAAAAAATAATATAAAACAAGTAACTTGAAGTTTATATTTAAAATATCTAATTTATTTTATTAAAAAATGATGATCTTTATCATGTGTTTTATTTTTTGGTAATATATGAATTAAATCCAAAAAAAATCTTCGGAGTATTCAAAACAATTGCAATGAGAAACCAATGCTCCCTAAAAAAAGAATAAGTAATTAAAGGAATGGAAATATATTTGATATGATTAGATTGTATATTTTACCCCTACATCATAGGTATTAACAATTTTTTTTCTTTTGTAGGTTTCTTTTCAAACATTATAGTCAGTTGGTCCACTTTTCTAAATATTCATTTTCTTCCTATAACCTTTGTTGTGTAAAAGTGATGTATGGACTAATGAGTCCAAATTTTTGTTCATGGTATTTCTCCTTCAAATAGTACTAATATATATGCCTGAAATAATATGAATAGTATTTAACTTTCATTAACATAGTAGATTAGCTATTGGAAAAACATGTTATCAAAATGAACCTCATGTATACATTTACAATTAAGACTTTGAGCCATATATGTTTGATGATTTCATCTACATTCTCAAGACCAAGATCATATATAATGGCCTCTCAATACATTTTTTCTTAAAAATAAATGGTGTTTGTATTACCATATTTGAGTGTTGTTTCTGCATGAACATGGAATATTAGTAAATGAAATAGTTTAATTAGAGGGGTAAATGTACTCTCCAAAATTCTTTTGGATTATTTGGTTTATCCTTTAGATTATTTGGTTTTAATCTTCCATTTAGCCTTTATTTTTTTCATCTTTAATAACATTCCTTGATTCAATCCCTTTTCATTATTTTTTAATGGTTTTTCATAAAAGATAAAATTGGAAAGGAAATACCTCATTATCAATGTGTATTTTTACTAGATCATATGGTTGTTATATGAAAATTCCAATAGAAATTTTGACTGTGTGTACATCCTAATCATCAAGGGAAACAAGTAGATCAGCACTTAGCTCATGAGATATGTAAATCCCCACTCTCACATGATATTTTGGTAGTTTTTTTTGTACAATATATCCTTGGATATTGTACATTTTACCCAACATAACAAGGTTATGGGTGGTTGTTGATAGATATAAATCATAATCAATTTCACCCTGTAGAATATTAGTATAAAAAATGTATCAGTATCTTCCTGGTTCAAATTTCATGGAAATGGTTATGATAAAATCTATTACCTCTGGTAAGGAAGACCTTTGAGGGTAATTGATAACCTCAAATTCAGGGGTTGGATCTCCATATAGTGGTTCTTATTATGGTGTTTCTTCTCTTTGATTATTTCCCATAAAATTTGTCTAAAAACTAATACTAAAAATTACTTTTTTATTATAAAACATTTATTATTGCCTATATCTCATCAATTTTCTTATCTTTATCCCCTTGTGTTTTTATTTTCACAAAATATGTTTTAGGAGACACTCCAAAACTTGCACATCCGACATGAATATATTGTTTTGGACACTCCAAGGCCACTAAAAATAGTCATTCATCAGGTACAGTTGATGATGGTTTTTGTGTCTAAACTATAAAAAAAATATTGGAAAATTAGTCTTCATTTTTAAGTAATACTAATTTAAATCATAAAAAATTATTATGTTATACTTACACATGATTCTAATACACTTTTTGTGTTTTAATCTACTATTATTCTATCATTATTTCCATTATCTTCCTTCCATATAACATAATATGGAATGGAAGTGGCTTTGGATTTTTATTTATCAGTATCCATATGAAAAAAAGGAATATAATTATATTATTTTCTCATAATACATAAAATTATTACTATATATTTAAAAAACATACCATTTTTTCAAGTGAAGTGTAACTCATCCTTATTTTACAATAGGGAAATGATGATTTTGATGCATACTGATTATTTTCAGTAATCAGCTGTTTTTTCATAATTTAATAATTCTTAATCAATTTTATTAATACACATATTTCCAAGTAAATTATTATCAATCACAATGTACATGAAATGATGCCTCTATACAATAGCCAATAAATACATTTTAGGTTTCTTAGTTTACCATGTGTTTATATATATATAGTGGGTGTAGGTTTAGTTTCCCTGCATCATCCCTAAGATAATGCTTTATAAGAATTTTTATAAATTCTCTATTAGCCTTTCCATCAACCATTAATATAAATTTTATTCGGCATTCATCTAGTACAAATGTACTCTATGTAAGGGATAATAAAGAATAAATCAATGTTTAATTATTTTATTTTTTAAAATAGAGAAATTATATTATAATGTTACCTTAATATCTTCACAAATTATTACCTTCATCTTGGTCACAATACCATGCCATGTATCTACATCAATTGGCATGTGAATTCAAGTGGTGACCCCAATGTAACTAAAAAAAATTGAATTTTTGGGGTTAATAGGTTGGTCATGTGTATTCCATCTAACCTAAAATTTTATACATATTCTTATCACCTTAATAATTTTTGTTAATATTTTCATACTACGTCATTCCGGTTTTTTCTCAAATATTGGTTGTTCACCTTCTAAAATTTCCTCATTTTCAAAAATATCAATATGTTTTTCCTAGGGATTGGTAGCATCATCATGTAGAGAAACCGGTTTTTCTTATAGATTGGGAGCATCAGCATGTTGAGAAACTCATTATTCCTTAGGACTGGGATCATCAGAATGTGAAGAATCCATTATCTACAGAAGTGATTGAATAATTAAGTTATATTATGTAAATGCAATAGTGAGAAAATAATACTATGAGGTAACGCAATTTATATTAAAAAACTTTAACCTAATTATTGAACTCTATTTTTTTATTTAAAGGTTGAAGAGATTTAACTTCTCTATCAAGTATCCAAATCCCCTCAATGGTGTCTCCTCTAACATACAATACCCTGTCTATATTGATATCATGAATTGATTACAATGAACCAATGAAAGATTTATCCTTAGTTGAATTTACATCTGACCCTGCAGTGGTTTTGGTTGACAACAGAATAATTGGACACATTTTGTTTATGGGATGTGGGATATATAATACTTGTACTTCCTATTATTCCATTATAAAAATTTCATCCTTATAAAATTCCATAATAGAATGCACTTTATAAAATCCCAATTTATTGATTTTAACTATACTCCTATTATTAACCCACTTTCATTAAAAAATTAGAACTTTGAATTTTTCATAATCCAACTCTCATATTTGTTCAATAATTCCAAAGTATGAAATGATCACATGAATTTAATTTATATCCTTGGTACCATATACATGCATTTCTTCTTCCATAAGAGTAACTCTGCTATTTTTCATAGTACTATTTTCATCATGTTACTTTTTGAAGAATATATAACCATTAATTATAAAACCATTATAAGATGATACATGCAAACTTGGTCCTATGGCTAGCCATATAATTTTTTATGAAATTAAATTTGGATTTTTAGTTGAATCTTATAAATATAGCCTCAAAACCATAAAATAAACTATCAATTTTGTGTATCTGATATCCATATTTTATCCCTTTATGGATTCAAATGCTAAATAATTATTTTGTGTGTTTCAACATAAGGAGAAACCTCTAAAATGTTACATAAAAAATAAATTTGATCCTACACCCACGCTATAATGGTAATTTCAACACTATATCTTCTTTAAATTCCTTCAACCATAAGTCGCTCACTATTATGATATTTTGTTAGGCCAATGATCTACACATCAGATAGGTGGTTAGCAAAGAATTCAATAGATTCCACAATGATATATTTATCTATAATACAACCATCTTGAGGATTTTTATTTTTGATATAAAATTTCATAATATTCCTAGATTGTTCAAAGGGGTACATCTATCTATAATATATAGAACCACATAGTTATATCTCTACAACCAAGTAAACCATCATATAAAAGAATGAAAATAATAATAACATCTCTAATTCACATAATATGATAGTAATTTATTTTTGCATAGATGGAAATTTGTTTAGGTCTATAACTTTATAGAATATAGATTTGAAAAGTAAATAGAGCTTGGTTAATGTATAATATACATTTTTAGAAAAAAATAAATGTAAAGATATAGTAATTAAATATTTCATCAAAACATGGAATTCATGTGATTTCAAGACCTTTGACTTTAAATCAATCATTCACACAATATTCTTGATATTTGATTAATATCCCTCTAGAACCTTTACATCATTCATAAAGTTAAAAAATATATCTCTCTCTTTCCTGGAAAGAGTTTAAGAAGTTGGAGGAAGAAAATTACACCATTTAACCATCATTGAAACAAACTTTTCTCATATCCCCATGTCAATCATGTATAAACTAACCTTAATTCCATCCTTTTTTAGCTGGGTTCATTTATTAATGTTCAAATGAAACTATCAAATAAATTTTTTTATATATGTATGAAATCAAGAAAATGTTTGGAATGTAAACAATTCTGATATGGTAATTCAAAAAAAATGAACTCTTTTTCCAACTAATTTTCATAATGTTTTTAGAAGAAAGTTTAAAAAAAAGTGGTAACCATATCCTTTAATTTCTCAAAAAGTTGATCAATTTTAAGTAGATATGGTGTAGTACCTTATTCTGAATTTCCATTGAATGATTCCATACAATATCAGTATTTATTTCTATAGGGTATAAAATTGTGATGTCCTAGAAACACAGTCTTTGAGGAATGTTTCAATGTAATTGAGTGTGTACCTTATGAACAAATGGAAAACCTTTGAGTTCCTTTAATTTTATATCCTAAAAAATTTCCATAAGTAGGAAAGACATTTTCCATCACATACAACATGGATCTCAATGTGAAATATTTATTTCTATAATAATTATAAATCATAACACCTGAATCTCACATTTATTTCATATCTTCAATCAATGGAGATAAATATAAATCAATATCATTACCTATGTTTTTTTGTCCTGATATAAGTAGAGACAACATAATGTATTTCATCTCCATGCATAACCATGGTGGAAAGTTGTGATTTACCAACATAGATGACCATGTATTGTGAGTGATACTTTTTATACTAAAAGGATATGATCCATATGTAGATATAACAAGATGAAGGTTTCTTGGATCATTTCCAAATTTAGGATACTCTTGATTAATTTTCTTCCACTAAGAAGAGTATATTGGGTGATGAAGTTTCCCATCATGTTTTTTTGTATTTGTGCTCCACATCAATTGACTTATAGTCTCCTTAATTCCTAATAGGTTTCTAAACCATGGAATTATTACAAAGTACCATATAAAATTTGAATGACTTGATTCAATTTTTTTATTGATATGCACCACAAATTGGAAATTTTTTAAGTGATTCATGGTTCTTAGGAAATAGTATATAGTAATTTGGATAGCCATGTATTCTTTTAGAGATCATGCCCATTAAACATAGCATTCATTTTGAATCATATTTTCAAAATGGAATCTCATTATCTTCTGTTAGAATATAATTCAATAGAGAAAGTAGATCAGTAAAGGTAGTTTCACTCCACCTATTTCTAGATTATACATTATATAGCTTCGGTATGGATGAAAATGTTGTATATTTAGTATAACTTATATACAATGGAATTTGTTCAAAGAAAAATATGTTCTGAAATAGATCTTTATAATCAAAAATTCTAACTTCAACTGTCACTTTCATTTCCTCAATATGATCTTCATCATAGTTTACACATACAATCATATCCTCAATACAATATTCATCATCATTCACACTTTTAATCATATTAGGTGATCCATAAAATGAAATGTTATCTCAATCACTAGCTAAATTAAGTTCTTCCACATGTTTAGTCCAACATATATAAATTTGATCTATTCTCGGATTGATCAAGTGTTCCTCCATATCCTTTAGACTAATTAATATTGAATAAAAAAATGTAAATACGGACAAAGGATTTGAGAAGATTTATATGCATATTCTTTTTCAAACTTGATAAACTCTTTAACCTCATCCTCATAATCTTTTTTCATATGATTGGAATCCATCCATTTTCAATTCATATCCATCATATAACTACTATAAAAATATGATTTTTCCTTATATTTTTTACAATATTTTTTTCATAACTAACATTAAAAGTAACATTGGAAGCAATTAACATTGGTTTTTTATAAAACCAATGTAAAAAATATTTTAAAAAATATATAATTATCATGGAATTATCCTCATTTATTTGACATGGTATTTATGAAACCCTCATCCTCTCAACTCATGATGGCACCCAACATAGCTCAATATTTTACTTTCATCTAATTTTTAACTTATTTTTTGTTCTTTCTCCTTGATATTTCATCCTTCATCATTCTCCCATGACCCATGATATTATTTGGTCCATGGAAACACTAATATTATCAACTCATAATTGTGTTCCAAGATTTTTTGTTTGATTTTCTACTTTAATTTTGCAAATTTTTCTCTTCAATATTATAATGTTTTCCCTGTTTCCACCACCCTTGAGTAAATTCATCAGAATTCAGTAACTATTTTCCATTTTCACCCTCTATATTTTGTAAGTTATTTTTTTATTTTTAGAATATTAATTAATTATTTGTTATTTTTATATTTCACTTATTCATTCATTTGTTTGTATGTATCTTATTTTAAATTATAAATTTTTTTATTAAATTTTTTTAATGTGATAAATATGTTGTGAACATAAATTAATAGTGATTGTAACTTTTTTGGGTTGTAATTGTTTGTATTTATAATTGTTTTTATTTAGAAATTTTTTATCATTATAATTTTATTGTGTTTTATATAATCTTTTTTTTAATTTTTCATTTAAAATTTTTCCATTATAATTACTTTTGATTAAAAATTGATTCATGGTTATAATTTATTTTTCATTTTTATATTTTTTTACGATATAAATTATTTGTTAAAAATTTGTGCATTTTTATATATTTATATACTAATATGTGTTAATTTTATTTTTTCATGTATATTTTTAAATATTTATATGTATTAATATATTAATCTATTATAATGTGACTTTTAGGTAATTAATGGATCATAATTAGATAAATGCATGAAGAATTAGAGATGAATATGAGAAAGGGGTTGAAAATTTCTTGGAATTTTTTTAAAAAAATATTGAAAACAAAGATGTGATTTTTTATCCATGTATGAAGTTTTTTAATATGAGGAAATTAGGGTACACATAAATCAAAGACCGTCTAATTTTAAAAGGATTTAGTCATAATTATACCCACTTGATCTATCACGGTGAAATAATAAACAATTCAAGAGCTAATGATGATAAAGATGCTCAGCATGAGATAAAGGATTGTCTTGAATAATTAATTCATGATATAGGTGTAAAAAACATTGAAAAAAAAGGTGTTGGACGACTGTATGAAGATACTGAGAAACCACTATTTTTATGTTTTAATGAATTTACAGTGTTATCAATTGTGTTGGGATTAGTTAACTTGAAATAAATACGTGGTTAGAGTGATAAAAGTTTCACTGAATTACTTGAAATTTTAAAAGGGATGCTTATAAAAATAAATGTGCTTTCAGATTCAAATTATAAGGTAACAAATATATTAATTCTTGTAGGATTGTGGTAAAAAAAGATATATGATTTCCCTAACAACTATTATATATATAGGAAGGAATATTAAAGTTTTTCAACGTGTCTTAAATGTGGGATATCATGATATAAAATAGATGAAAAATCCAATTGTGATTCATTCTCAAGAATAGACACCAAACCTCCTGTTAAAGCAACCTGAAATCTTTTAATAATTCCTCATTTGAAGTAACTATTTTAAAATTAAAATGATACAAAGAGTCTAAGATGGAATATGGATTAGCACATCTCATATGGAAACCTACTTCACCCTGATGATTCACCACAATGGAAAATATTTGGTCACAAATTTTCTGATTTTAGAAATGAAGTTAGAAATATTAAAATGGGACTATACACATATGGAATGAATCTATATTGGAGTCTCAGTATCCATTATAGTTTTTGGAATGTTATATTGGTTTTCTACAAATTATCCCCATAGATATATATGAAGAGGAAATATGTGATGATGAGCTTGATTATTTATGGACCGAAATAGTTTGGAAATGATATTAATGTTTATATATCAACATTTATTGATGATTGAAATTTATATTAGAGATATTTGTAAAATTATTTGATGTATATAAGAAATATTATTTTATTTTTCGTGATGTGATATTTTTCACTATAAACAAATTTTCTATATAAGGAAAATTATCAAGATACAATGTGAAAGGATATAAATATTATCCAATTTTTGAAGAGGGGTATTTATATCATAAATTGTATAATGTAAGAAAAACAATGAACATGGGACAGAGAGAATTTTGTGAATGGATCATCCTTATCGAAGATTTGAAAAATATTCAATAGTTTACTGGAGTATGATTTTTCTCCACAACCATTGTCAGCTGAAGAATATTATGGCAATGTGAAAAATATTGATGTCATGTTTGGAAATAAAGGAAGTCATAGTCACCAAAAAATATATAGAAGAAAAGATTCATTTTATAAAATCAAGAATATTAGAAATTTTTGGATGTAAAACATAATATTGACATTATACATTTTGAGGAAAAAATTGTAATAGTCTAATTATAACATTGTTAAACATAAAAGGAAAGTAAAAAAATAAGGATTTTAAGTAAGAATAGACTTAATAACCATATAAATACATTTATATTTAGATCCCAAAAACATAAGGATATAGAATGTATTTTCCTATTAATTTTCACACATTAAGAAAGAATGAGAAGATAAATCTTTATCAATGTTTTCATGGTTTTGAAGTACCTAGTGGGTTTTCTACAAAATGTAAAAACATTGGTGTCATTGAAGGATCTAAAGTTAATAGGTATGAAATATCAGAAATATAATGTATAGATGAAATATTTTTTATTGGTTTCATTTCATGGTATATTGATGATACCTATCATAAATAATATCATCAGTATCAGTTACATTTTCAATTCAATTTGTAGAAAATTCATAGATCCAAATTTCTTAGATGTGTTGTGAATGACGTTTTCCTCGTGCTTTGCCAACTAGAAATTCATTTTCCATCATCACTTTTTGATATAAAAGTTCATCTATTGGTTTTTTTATAAGAGATAAGAATATATAGGCCTATTTATTTATGTTGGATGTATCCTTTTGAAAGATATATGAACATTCTAAATGGATGGGTTAAGAATCCACATCAACTAAAGGCCTCTATTGTTCAAAAATAAATATTATAAGAGTTAATTGAGTTCTATACTGATTATTTTTTTAAAGAGAATCATATTGGTATCTCTATATCTCAAAATATCGTAGTTGGTAGTGAAGGTAAAGGGATATCTGGCTTGAAGTTAAATTTGATTCTATGTGATGAAGTGATGTGTGCGCGTTTATACATTTTTAATAACATATGTGAGGTTTTTCCTTATATATAATCACATATTTCTAGATTAAGGGTACAATATCCAAGAAGAAATGAAAACTGGTTGATGAATGAATATAAAAACACATGTTCTTTATGGTTTAAGGAGAAAATCAACACTGATTTATCTAAATTAGAAACATTTATATGGTTAGTAGTGGACCAAGTTTCAATGTGATCTCATAGTCTAGTTTTGATATTAATGGTTACACATTTTACATAAAAAACCAATACAAAAGGAGTTTTATTAAAAATATTGGATTAATGGTTGTCATTGAAATGCTTCATTTTTTGAGTCGCAAATATAAAAATAGAATTTCTGCATCAACATCATATTGTTTAGTTGTAGAGGATATATGGGAGATTGATTATACTAAATTTTGGGAACCATTATTTAAGTGTAACTAGTTTCATGATAACAGTGGTGTGAAACATGATGGGTATGGATTTACACTTATTAATTTGTAACTATTTTGTTGTAAGGAGGAATCATTTATCCTTGCAACACATGAAATACAAATATATTTTGTTTTTGAACCATAAAATGATTAGTGGTTAATTTTTTTCAAGGTAAAAAATCATATAGGTGATGATAATATTGATGATGTTGAAGACTTATCTAAAATTTCTTCATCTATTACACAATTACCCAATGATAATAATGAAATTGATTTGGGCATTTTCCATGAAACAAAAAATTGTCACATAGATGGGATATGGGAAAACACTTCATTGAAAAATGGTCACATATATGGGATATGGGAAATCACTTAATTGAACTCCTTTCACTCCCATGTGGAGAGAAGAAGTTGATAATTAACTTTCATGAGAACAACTGCCCAACCGGATCAAATGTAACTTAGTTTAAGACTTACCTAGTTTTATAGCGTTATTATAGGATATGTATTTTTTTCTTGGATTGGAGGAGCATCGATAAGTTAGTGAAATATCTATTATGGGATTCCATAACTATAAAATTTATAAACTTATTTATTTACTTTTCAAATGTTTTAAATATAATAAATTTATTAACATTTTATCTATTCAATTATAGATGACGTTTTAATTTTAAGAGATGAAGTCTATTATGTAAAAGTGTATATCCCTTTTGGTAACCAGATAGAGAGATTTTAAGTCAATGTTGACTTCATTTTATATTTTTAGGAGTAAAAAACTGAAGATCCATGCCTTAAGTATAGGTTTATAGATATGGAGACATGTTAGAAGTTTGTCTCTAGAAGGAAAAATGAAGCCTTTATGGTATGTTTTTATTATTTGTAAAATTTATTTTTTTAATTAATTTTAATTATGTGATAACTTATTTATTTTTTATTAAGTATCCATCCTCTAGAAAAACTCACCAAAATATGTAGTCTTAGAATTTATATCCTCACACATTATCAAACAAATGGTATCCTTTATTGTATGAGAAAATGATTGCTGAAAAAATTAGTGAATTATGATTCAAGTCAAGTAGTAACACCAAAGAGGTTCCACACAACCTTAAATCACCTCCCCCTCATCATTAAAAATGGAAAATTGTGAGAATGAGAAAAATGGGGAAGTAGATTACCAATCCAACAAAGGAAGTAGCTGATAATATTGTAAATAATTAATTGTTGATTTTATTCAATATTACTATTTGGTAAATTTATCTCACTAATATAAAATTTGAAAAAATTATTTCATGATACCCTTCAACAGAAGTGATATATGGGACCTTTATCCCTAAGGGTATGATGGATACTCTTACCACTACTTTAGGAAATCTAGAAAACTCGAGTTGTGTTAGAGGGTATAAGGAGGGTATCAGTTTTAAAAAAAATTATAGTTGTCCCCCTAGTGTGGCATTGATGGGTGAAGAATATAAGATAGAAATAAATTATTTGAAGGTTTATATGTGACACTTGAATGATTTGATAGAGAATAGAATTAAATCACTGATATTGGTTATAATTGTAGAAGCAATGAGACAAACACAACTTGTGCGGCCTGCCTACCCAAATCTTCTACCTCTTAGTTCAGACTTGATAGTGTACTATGAGTTTCATGTTGGGGATCCCCATATATGTATTGTAGAATATGGAATTTTACATGATCTAGGGGATTATGTAAATCATAAACTTATACATTCAATTCAGGTAACAGTAGTGGTAAATTATATTATTTATTTGATTACTCTAGTGTCGTTGCCTACTAGGGAGGTATCCCTAGTTGGATAGAGTATTGGTCATTTTTTACTATGGCCATATAATATTTTTCATAAGCTAGAATATGAGGTATGAATTACTTTTTGTGTTTTATTTATCATTAAATTCATAATTTCTTATAATATTTTCTTGCACTTACCATGTATAGGAGAATCAAAAATCGAAGGAATCACTACAAAGGAAAGACACTTTTTTGTTCTAAGACCTTCAGACACTCCTCAGGGAGTTAATGGGGTAATAAATTTAACTCATGTTTTTTCTATATTAGATAATTATTATACTTTTACAATGAGTTTTGATGTATGTTGAAGATATTATATGTAAAATAATTTTAAAACCAACACCATGGATGTTGTAAAGAGTGAGGATCTCAATGTACCCATGTTGAAGTTGTTCTCCATATAATTAAATTTCATTTATTATTTTAATTTCTTTAAGTAATAATTTATTATATTGAATTAATTAATTTTCTAATCATTTGTCTCTAAACTCCTTATATCCAATATATTTTCACTTCTATTTTTTTTATGGATCCATAATAAATTTCAACAGTTGTGTAGTAGTTGAACCAAAATTCCAGAATTGAATATATATTTGAAAGATTAAAAAACACACAGATTACATGTTGGTTTTTTCCATTCCCTTATTGGTAAGAAAAAATATATAACTATGAACCACTATTCATTATACTATTATTAATGATCAATTTTTTATATTTTAGTGGTCATTGGTTATTATTCATATTTTTCATAAAATAATCAAAGCATATTGGTTATGCTCTTTCTTTGGTGGTGTTTAAAGAATATTTAGTAATTTGTTAAAAAATAAATTCTCATTCTATTATTTTAGTTATTTGATCTTAACATTTTAATTTCATATAATTTTTTATAATTAATATTTGAAATTAGAATAGGTTATAGATTGAGTTAAATGGGGCTCGCTATTCAGTAGTGGAACTAGAAAAAAATTGAATATGTAAAACTTCAAGTAGATAACTATTATATCAGTGAATACTTTTTTTCTTACAAATCTAGTGCTTCTATTTTTAAAATATTATTTCACAAATGCAGTTTCATCATCAAGGAGGGAATGTTGAATGCGGGTATTTTGTTTTATTATTCGTTTATGAGATAAACATGATCATAACAACAACATACTTTAAAAAGGCCAGATTCATTATAGAACTTATAATTTAAACAAATATATTATATTTTCATATTCATAAAAATTTATGTTATAGGATTTTGATAATTCTTCTTTGTATACATAAAATGACTTGAAACACATTAAAAAAATGGGTAATTTTCTAAGTTTTACTATTTTGGAGATTTAGTTTCATTTAGTTGTATATTTTTAAAAAATATCATGAAATTTTTCAATGAGTTTTGTTGCTCTTTGTTCTATTTATACTATTTTTTCTTACTGTTTGGTTGGGAACTTTGTGTTTATAGGTATAGAATTATTTATTTTTTAACATTTAAAAAAAACTTTCAACATCAGATTTACTGAAAATGACATGGAAATTTGAGTATAGAGGCTTTCCACGTTAATTTTAATGAACACCAATGTGGAAATCCTTCTATATTTCATCTTTTGGAAGGGACTTCATTGTGATTTTTACTAAAAACCAACATTTAAATACTTCTATATTATGTATTTTATAAGGGCTTTCAATGTCATTTTTTATAAACCAGTGTTGATAGTCCCACTTTCTACATCTCATGTATTAGCATCACTTTATAACTGATATTGAAAAGTAAAAAACTGATATTAAAGGTTTTTTCCACTAATGTATTTGATTCAATAATATTTATATTTAATAAAAAATACATATAAGGTATGATCTTAGAATCCTAAAATGATATCCTTTAAATATACACATGTATAGTAATTATATTTGATATAAATTTTTATTATGTCGATAATTTTTTAGAACATATAAATACCACGAATTATCTGAATTTAAAGTATTATAAAACTTATATTTTTATTTCAAGAAGTCACATATAATAAATCATTATTTTTTTGAAATCGATTTATCAAAGGAGATAATAATGTAAACTTTTAAAATGGAGATTGTCATCGCTAGTTAGTTCACTTCATAAAAGGTCATCAAGGTTGTCATAAGTCGTTAAAGGACACCTTTATGTACACATTCTTATAAAAAAATTGGATGCTTTCATGTCTACATCTCATATGGTGTATTTTGAGTTTTTATGCATAGAACTTGGTTAACTATGAACGTTATTGTTTATAGATCATAATCCCAAATTAATATAAGAATATCAATATTAAATCTTAATTGGTTGAACCATGTTTAACAATGTTTTTTTATTTTAATACACCATCATATTCTAGTATTTCCAAATGAGTGGGTTATTATACAATACTGCATCATCTTAAATAGTTTTTAAACTCTTAACTTAGGTATTCACTCCCATAATTTGGTTAAAATAATTTAATAACATTTTACAAGAATATTTTTTACATGGTTATTGGATATTTTTGGAAAATTTCAAAGAATCAATATTTGTTTTTCGTTATAAATAGATATTTATATATAATAAAATCATTTGTAAAGATAGGAAAGTACCATAAACCACCACTTTATTTTGTACTTGTTGATCAACATGAATATGTGACGATATAACAAATCATTTATTTTGGAAAGAATGAAGACTTCTCTCTTGGTGTAGATTTTTTGACTAGTGTGTGGTGGGTAACTTCATGCACAATGTGATTCTATAATGAGATGGTTTTTTAGGGAAGTTTAAGAATTTAAATATATTATAAACTAGTATTAATATATAAATATATAAATATACACACATAGATATTTAAATACTCAAACACACATAAACAAAAAATATATACTTTTATAATTATATATAAAAATAAATGAAACATGCATTTATATATATATATATATATCTAAGAAAACATCATATCTCATGTCATGTTTCTATAAAAACCCATTAATCATACTCTCTGATCATTCTCATTTTAAATATAGTTACTAGTTTGACCCAAACCATAACCCAATGAATAATGTTGAATCCATTAATATTTTTAAGGCTTTCACTTATTAATAACATTAAGAACATTTATCTATTATCTAAAAATTACTTGAGGTATTAATTCACCACCTAATCAATACAAACCATTTTCATTCCACTGAACCCCATTTAAATTTTTAATTAAGATCAAATAATAAAAAAATTATGAAATCTCTTTCTGTAGTCTATATTTATATATACAAAGAGGAATAACAACACAAAAATCAAGAAAATCAAGAAAGATTGGTGAACCAAAATGGAAGACACCCTAAAAGGGCCGATTCATCCCAAAAAATAGGGAATAAAAATGAAAAAAAACTGATAATAGACGAACATATAGGGAAATAACCATTACAGATGAATAGGGGAAGATAAACCCAAAAAATCATGAAAACACATGAAAGATCAAATGTGAATCCTTAAAGACAAGTTCATAATATCATACATTTGGTGAAGAGTGTAACATCCCAAGGTTTTCTAAAAATAAATTGAAAATGCTTGAAATTTTGTTTAAGGTATATATTTATAAGTATCCTTTAAACATAATTTTATTTCTTCTATGTTTTGAATTTCAAGAAACGGTCATCTACAATTGTGTTCAGTATGTTATTTAGAGTCTGATGAAACAAACTTGTTTTTTGGTGAATAGTAGAATACCATTATGAATAGTAATATGAGTAGTAATATGACCTCATGAATAGTAAATAATATTATTATTTTATTTTCCCAAGGCAATAGGATAATGGTATCTTAATTAATTTTCCAATGTCACATAAAACTAATTGCACTTCAATATTGTTATTTTTTGAATTAACTGTGACCTTATTTAAAAATTAAATTAATAATATTTAGAAAATTATTTTTGAAAAAATGGAGTTCATTTTTGAATTCTACACGTCGAAAAATGGTTGGGGTAAATTTTTGGTATTTTTCTGAAACTCTTGAATTTTCGGTGAATAGTGAAATACGATAAAATACCGTATAATCAATTTATCAGTAAAAATGCACTATTTATGACATCATAAGTGATGAAAGGCCACTTGCTTCGAACTCACATGATATTATAACTATTTAGGGCAACTTGATTTGAGATTATTCATAGTCTTGACAAAAATATTATAATAATGATTAAAATAATCTAAAATACCTCCCCTCCTCCACTATAAATACCACCCTCACTCCCCTCTTCCTCCCACACCTCTCAAGCCTTGAGAATTGTCTAATTTCTGCCAAATTCCCTCCCCAATATTCTTCCCCATGTCCTAGAGATTCTGGTCTCACCCAAAGACCAAAATCAAAGCCCTTAAGGAGGATTTCAAGGAGAAGAGATCAAGAGGTAAACATCCTCTTTCATTTTCATTCTTTTCATTCATTTTATGTTATTCTCTTCCATTACCCATGTTTTGTGTTGAGATATTTCATTAAATATTTCCCCTTACTGTCCATATTACTTATGAATGATGAGATATTCCATTCCTCTCATCAAACTATTTTTATGAAATTTTAAGAGACGCCGTTAGGCTGCTGAATTTTCGTGAGAAATTTATCAAGTTTTCTTTCGTTTTAAGATTCCTTTGTTTTCTTATTCTTTCCTCACCTCCTCTATCAAAATGATCATGATAAATCCAGTAGCATCTATATACTGGATTTATATCATATTAATTAAATAGCTATCTTAAATATTCTTACTCCTCCCCTTTTATTTTGTAAGCGAAATCGACGTCCATAAGGTTCTGATTTATAACCTTCGTGGACGACAAAGTTTCGTTCTTAAATTTATTCTTCATTACTGGTCATGAAACCATATTCATGGTTTAACCAGACTATAATATATGTTTTATAACCTAATTAATATTCAGGAACCAGAATATGTACATATAATTAAGTTATATGACAAAACTAGTTCTTAATAATCCAAGTACCGCCGAATAATCGAAGTGGTTGTCATCTAATGATTCAACTTCATTCCATGTAACCAAATGATAGAAATGGATATTAAAAATTCTTTATGTTCATAAGTAATATTTAATTTCAATTCTTGAGATTTAAATCCTTTCCACTTCATTACTTAAAAACAAGTGAACCGAATATGAAAATAAAGGAAACAAACAATCCAGAACGACGAAATTCAATACAATAACTTATCAATAAAGACCTAAATGAACTAACCAGAATTATGATAAACTAAATACATGTATATTAGTTTCTTAAATAATTTATTGATATATATAATTTCACATTCCAGGACCTTAAGTTCAAGAGGATAACACATTTGGATTTAAGGTAAGGGTTTCTTCATCTCACTTCCATTTTTGTGAGATATTCTGTAATCACTACTATTACTTTGTATGGTGTATGTATACTGGCCATTATTGTCTCTTATAATTAATATATTTATTTTCATGATATTAAATTTATCATTTGACAATCATTAATTTTGGGGCATATGATTCAATTTAATACAAAGTTGTAATGGGTTCCTCATCTCACTTTCATTTCTATGAGATTTTCATCGTTCGCCACTTATTTCATGTATGTGGTATATGTGTACTGTCATTTGATATATATAATAACATGATTATATTTATATTCATGTTATTCTATGATTCACTTGATATTTATTATGTTCTGGTCATATTATTCGACCGATCACATTGTTGTAAGGGAATTCTTAACCCGATTTTCATTCTTTGGGTAAACATTCTACTTCGTTAATTATGTGGTATTTGAATTGTTGTGTGATGACTTATGATTATAATATGTTTAATAATGTGTATTTACAGATTATATACATATTCCATCCACTCTATTAAGTCTCACTTCAAGTATATGATTTTTATAATGGACTTTTCTTCTAAAATCCCCATTTAAAATTCTATTTTACAAGATTCAAAAGCAATGTTTTTTATGCTATTATTTATGTTGTATGATTATGTTTTTGTTATTGGTAATTATTTATGATGAAGGGTGGGACCTATATTTCCCTCCAATGCATTGGGTATGAGTAAGTTGGAGGTCGGTTGTATGGTTACTCCAAGTGTGACTACGATGGTTACACAAAGTAAGGTAGTCGTGAGAGTTACAAATTTTAAGGTAGGAAAGATGGTTACAAGATTATATAAGTAATGCCCCAAGATACCTCTATGATTATATTTATGTTTGTGTGGATCTTGTTTATATCTCATGTCACACGAAGTAAGTATTTATGGATGAAAAGCATGTCTTTTAAAAATGATTTCATACGTTATGAGTATTCATGGACAAATGTGATTTTTTCTTCTTTTTCATACCTTACTAAGATTTTGTGCTCATCCCAAGTTTTTAAATTATTTTTCACAGGTTAATAGATGAGTAATACAAGGAAGGGAGACATGTTAAATGTTGAAGAATTTTCAAGGAGTCTTGTTTTAAGTTTTAATGTTTTATATTCTGAGAAAAATGGAAAGTGATTTTATGGTATCCACTATGTAACATTGTGTAATGTTATGAATGTGTTGTCTTAATTCTCTAAAGCTCTAAACTTGAAAAGATCCTCAATGTAAAAGTAAGTGGTTTCTTGAATAAATTCAAGATTATGTATGTAATAAGTGCAGGTTGTTAGAGTTGGTATCAGAAGATGGTTTAGATAACTTTAGGGGTTAGGGTGATGCTAATAGAATACCATAAATGATTTTCACTCTATGTTTAATTTGTTATAGCATTTAAAGATTACCATGTTGCTTAATCTAAGAAATGTTTGTTTAGAATGGTTGTCCACAGAAGGAACATGGATGCTGAAGAGGAGAGGCACCGACAGAATGACATCCTTCCTGATCTACAGCCCGGAATGGTAGGGATTGGAACCGAGCAGTTTGTGACAGCAATGGCTCAGCTAATGTAGGAAATAAATGGTGGTGGCATCCATGCAAGAGAAAAAATAGAGGTACCCCAACGGAACATGACAGTGGTGGAACATTTTATGAGACAACATCTTCCTACATTCAATGGATCTTCTGACCCAGTGGCAGCAGAAGGATGGATTAAAGCCCTTGAAAAGATATTTGATGTTATGGGATGTTCGGACAATCAAAAGGTAAGTCTTTCCATTTTTCGTTTTGAAGGAGAAGCTGATCAGTGGTGGTCAATGGTAAGGAATATCATGGGTAGAGAGGATTTTGATGCCTTAGTGTGGGATGAATTTAAAAGTCTTTTTCTTGAAAAATATTTTCCTAAGGTGGTGCGACTTAGAATGGAGAAGCAATTCCTTGAATTGAAACAAAAGGAGGAAGATTCTGTGGATATGTATGAGGCAAACTTCACCCGACTGGCGAGGTATGCTCCAAATCTTATTCTGGATCTCGATAGAAAAATCAACTGATTTTACTCAGGATTGAAGCCAAGGTATCGAAGGGCGTTGGCCTCCCATGAATTCAAAAGTTATGAGAAACTTGTCCAATGTGATGAGAGGGTAGAGATGGAGTTTGCTGACGATCACATGCATTTTGGAAACAAAGAGAAGAAGAGGTCCAGTTGGCAAGAAATGGGTTAGAATCAACCAAAGAAATCTGATGGTAAGAAAATACAGTTTCCAGTTTGTGAAAAGTGTGGCAAGAAGCACCCTGGGGAATGTCTTATCAAAACTAGGAAGTGTTTTAAATGTGGAAAGTTTGGACATATGGCCCGATATTTCAATGAAAATGATCCAAAGACTAATCCTGATAAGAAAACTGTAAAGTGTTTTAAATGTGGTGAGATGGGTCACTTTGAAAATGCATGTCCAAAGAGGGATCCAAATGATACAAAGAAGCCAGACTACAAGTAGAAAGGTGTAGTGAGATCCTTTGCAACTACGTCAGCAGGTGTTGGGCCATCCAATGAAGTTTTATCAGGTACTTTGTTTGTTCACTCAGATTTTGCTAAAGTTTTGTTTGATACAGGTTCTACACATTCCTTCATCTCTGAGAAGTTTTCTAGTAAATTGGAAATATCACCTCAACAAATGAGACCCGAACTTGTTGTTAAAACACCAGGGGGAAATGTTATAACAAAGAGGAATTATAAGAATATTTCTATTGTGGTATGTGGAAAGACTTTACCTGCAAACCTTGTTGTTTTACCCTTAGTCGAGTTTGATGTTATTCTAGGGATGGACTGGCTTTCTGATTATCATGCTAAGATTGAATGTAGAGCTAAAGAAGTTTTTTTTCAGAAATAGTTTCAGTTTGTATTCAAGAATGAACCCATACAATTGATAACATATCAAGAAGCTGAGAAACTACTGAAATATGTAAATGAAAGTTATCTTGCTCATATTGTTGAAAACAAGGGAACTATTCAAATTAATTATGTGCTAGTGGTAAATGAATACCTTGATGTTTTTCCTGAGGAGTTACCCAGTGTCATACCTGAACGAGAATTCGAATTCACAATTGGCTTAGTTCCTGATGCTAAGCCAATTTCAAAACCCCCATATCGTATGGCTCCAATAGAACTTCTTGAATTGAAAAATCAGTTGCAGGATTTTCTTGTCAAAGGCTTCATTCATCCCAGCACTTCACCATGGGGAGCCCCTGTTTTGTTTGTTAAAAAGAAATATGGTTCCATGAGACTTTGCATTGATTATAGAGTTTTGAATAACATCACTGTTAAAAACAAGTATCCTTTAACTCATATTGATGACTTTTTTGATCAGCTCCAGGGAGCTCAGTATTTTTCCAAGATTGACTTGAGATCCGGATACCATCAGCTGAAGGTGAAGGAGGATGACATCCCGAAAATAGCCTTTCGTACTAGATATGGGAATTATGAATTTTTTGTTATGCCATTTGGGTTAACTAATGCAGCTGTTGTATTCATGAATCTTATGAATAGAGTATTTCATGAGTTCTTGGATAAGTTTGTGGTTGTATTTATTGATGACATTCTGGTTTTTTCTAAAAATAAAGAGGAGCATGAAAAACATCTAAGGGTTGTTTTAAAAACTTTAAAAGAAAAGAAACTATATGGAAAATTCAGCAAGTGTGATTTTTGGTTGCAACAGATTTCTTTTCTTGGGCACATTGTAAATAAGGATGGAATAACAGTTGATCTTTCCAAAAAAAAAGTAGTTGATGAATGGCCAAGACCCACAAATGTTACAGAGATTCATAGTTTTCTGGGCTTAGCAAGTTATTACGGACATTTTGTTATGAACATTGCACGGTTATCTAGCCTGATAACTAAGTTAACACGGAAAGGGGTTAAATTTGATTGGACAGGGGAATGTGATGTTTGTTTTCAGGAACTTAAGAAGAGATTGGTGAATGCTCCAGTTTTGGCCTTACCATCCCAGAATGGTGAGTTTGTCATCTACAGTGATGCTTCTTTGAAGGGACTTGGTTGTGTTTTGATGCAGAATGATTAGGTAATTTCCTATTCTTTGAGGCAACTTAAACCTCATGAGCTAAATTATCCCACACATGATTTGGAATTGGCAGCTGTGATTTTTGCTTTGAAAATTTGGAGGCATCATCTATACGGAACCAAATTCCAAATATATACTGATCATAAAAGTCTAAAGTATATATTCACTCAGAAGGAATTAAACATGAGGCAGAGAAGATAGCTAGATCTAATAATGGATTATGACTGCACGATCAATTACCATCCTGTAAAAGCAAAAAAAGTAGCGGATGCCTTAAGTCGGAAACATCATGCATCATTAACCATGCTACGTTTGTAACATGATCCCTTGATTAATGATTTGATGAATTTTTGATTAGAAGTTGTGGTGCAGGGAATACCTCTCTTTTGGTTCAGGTTTCAGTACAGTCTTCGTTGTCAGACAGAATTATGAAAGCGCAGAGGGAAGACCGTGAGCTATAGAAAAAGGTAGAATTGGTTAAAATGGGTAAGTTGACAGAATTTAATCTTGATAAAGATTGTGTTTTAAGATTTGGAAAAAGGTTGTGTGTGCCTTGTGATTCCCAATTGAAGAAAGAATTGTTGTGTGAAGCTCATAGTTCTCCATTTTTTGTTCATCCTAGAAGTACTAAGATGTACAGAGACCTTCGAGAGAATTATTGGTGGAATGGGATGAAAAGAGATATTGCTGATTTTACAATGAAATGTTTGACATGTCAGTAGGTTAAAGCAGAGCAGCAGTTACTGAAGGGGATGCTTCAGTCTTTGCCAGTGCCAGAGTTGAAATGGGAGAATATATCCATGGATTTTGTGGTGGGACTACCAAAGACTTCTCAAGGTAACAATGTGATTTGGGTTATTGTTGATCGGCTAACAAAGTCTGCGCATTTTCTTTCTATTCGAGATACAATGACATGGGATCATCTTTCTCGATTGTACCTCAAGGATATTGTCAGGTTACATAGAGTTCCTCTTTCCATTATGTCTGACTGAGATCCCAGGTTCACTTCTAAATTTTGGAAGGGACTTCAAAAGTCATTGGGCACAAAGTTGAATTTCAGTACAGCTTTTCATCCCCAATTAGATGGGCAGTCAGAACGAACGATTCAAACTTTGGAATATATGCTTCGAGCTTGTTCAATGGACTATCAGGGAAGTTGGGATCATCATCTTTCTTTAGTTTAGTTTTCTTATAAAAACAGTTTCCATTCCAGTATTCAGATGGCACATTTTGAGGCCTTGTATGGAAAACGGTGTTAGACTCCTGCGTTTTGGGATGAAGTCGGTGAAAGAAAGTTGATGGGGCCAAAATTAGTAGAAGAAGTGGCTGAGAAAGTGAGGATGATCTAGCAACACATGAGGATAGCTCAAAGCAGGAAAAAAAGTTATGCAGATAACAGAAGGAAAGACTTATCTTTTGAGGTAGGTGACCATGTTTTCCTTAAAATCTCTCCTTGGAAAAGTGTGATGTGTTTCAGTAAGAAAGGGAAACTAAGTCTATGGTTCATCGGTCCTTTTGAAATCTTGGATAAAGTTGGAACAGTTGCATACTGCGTAGCTTCGCCTCTGAGCTTGTTTCAAGTACACAATGTTTTTCATGTTTCAATGTTGAGAAAGTATGTTCTAGATTCATCACATGTCTTGAGCTCGGAAGCAGTTCAGCTGGGAGAGAACCTTTCTTATAAAGAAAAACCGGTTCAGATTCTTGATCGAAGAGTACAGGTATTGCGGAATAAGGTAATCCACCAGGTAAAGGTTTTGTGGAGAAACCATGTGGTTGAAGAAGCAACATGGGAGTCTAAAAATGCTATGAGGGAAAAATACCCTCAGTTGTTTAATAAGTAAATAAAATTGCGAGGATGCAATTTCAAGAAGGTGGGGATAATGTAACATCCCAAGGTTTTCTAAAAATAAATTGAAAATGCTTGAAATTTTGTTTAAGGTATATATTTATAAGTATCCTTTAAACATAATATTATTTCTTCTATGTTTTTAATTTCAAGAAACTGTCATCTACAATTATGTTCAGTATGTTATTTAGAGTCAGATGAAACAAACTTGTTTTTTGGTGAATAGTAACATACCCTTATGAATAGTAATATGAATAGTAATATGAATAGTAATATGAATAGTAATATGAATAGTAATATGAATAGTAATATGAATAGTAATATGACCTCATGAATAGTAAATAATAAAATTATTTTATTTTCCCAAGGCAATAGGTTAATGGGATCTTAATTAATTTTCCAATGTCACATAAAACTAATTGCACTTCAATATTGTTATTTTTCGAATTAACTATGACCTTATTTAAAAATTAAATTAATAATATTCAGAAAATTATTTTTGAAAAATGGGGTTCATTTTTTAATTCTACACGTCGAAAAAAGGTTGGGGTAAATTTTTGGTATTTTTCTGAAACTCTTGAATTTTCGGTGAATAGTGAAATACGATAAAATACCGTATAATCAATTTATCAGTAAAAATGCACTATTTATGACATCATAAGTGATGCAAGGCCACTTGCTTCAAACTCATATGATATTATCACTATTTAGGGCCACTTGATTTGAGATTATTCATAGTCTTGATAAAAATATTATAATAATGATTAAAATAATCTAAAATACCTCCCATCCTCCACTATAAATACCACCCTCACTCCCCTCTTCCTCCCACACCTCTCAAGCCTTGAGAATTGTCTAATTTCTGCCAAATTCCCTCCCCAATCTTCTTCCCCACGTCCTATAGCTTCTGGTCTCACCCAAAGACCAAAATCAAAGCCCTTAAGGAGGATCTCAAGGAGAAGAGATCAAGAGGTAAACATCCTCTTTCATTTTCATTCTTTTCATTCATTTTATGTTATTCTCTTCCATTAACTTTGTTTTGTGTTGAGATATTTCATTAAATATTTCCCCTTAATGTCCATATTATTTATGAATGATGATATATTCCATTCCTCTCATCAAACTATTTTTATGAAATTTTAAGAGACGTCGTTAGGCTGCCGAATTTTCGTGAGAAATTTATCAAGTTTTCTTTCGTTTTAAGATTCCTTTGTTTTATTCTTCTTTCCTCACCTCCTCTATCCAAATGATTGTGATAACTATAGTATCATCTATATACTGAATTTATATCATGTGAATGTAATAACTATCTTAAATATTCTTACTCCCTCCCTTTTATTTTGTAAACGAAATCGACGTCCATAAGGTTCTGATTTATAACCTTCGTGGACGACGAAGTTTCATTCTTAAATTTATTCTTAATTACTGGTCATGAAACCATATTCATGGTTGAACCAGACTATAATATATGTTTTATAACCTAATTAATATTCAGGAACCAGAATATGTACATATAATTAATTTATATGACAAAACTAGTTCTTAATAATCCAAGTACC
This sequence comes from Viscum album, assembly GCA_963277665.1. Classification (NCBI taxonomy): domain Eukaryota; kingdom Viridiplantae; phylum Streptophyta; class Magnoliopsida; order Santalales; family Viscaceae; genus Viscum; species Viscum album. The sequence continues at coordinate 818,827,261 of OY728134.1, forward strand.
GCCGAATAATCGAAGTGGTTGTCATCTAATGATTCAACTTCATTCCATGTAACCAAATGATAGAAATGGACATTAACAATTATGTATGTTCATAAGAAATATTTAATTTCAATTCTTGAGATTTAAATCCTTTCCACTTCATTACTTAAAAACAAGTGAACCGAATATGAAAATAAAGGAAACAAACAATCCAGAACGACGAAATTCAATACAATAACTTATCAATAAAGACATAAATGAACTAACCAGAATTATGATAAACTAAATAAATGTATATTAGGTTCTTAAATAAGTTATTGATATGTATAATTTCACATTCCAGGACCTTAAGTTCAAGAGGAGAACACATTTGGATTTAAGGTAAGGGTTTCTTCATCTCACTTCCATTTTTGTGAGATATTCCGTAATCACAACTATTACTTTGTCTGGTGTATGTATACTGCCCATTATTGTCTCTTATAATGAATATCTTTATTTTTATGATATTAAATTTATCATTTGACGATCATTAATTTTGGGGCATATGATTCAATTTAATACAAAGTTGTAATGGGTTCCTCATCTCACTTTCATTTCTATGAGATTTTCATCGTTCACCACTTATTTCTTGTATGTGGTATATGTGTACTGTCATTTGATATATATAATAACATGATTCTATTTATATTCATGTTATTAGATGATTAACTTGATATTTATTATGTTCTGGTCATATGATTCGACCGATCACATTGTTGTAAGGGAATTCTTAACCCGATTTCCATTCTTTGGGTTAACATTCTACTTCGTTAATTATGTGGTATTTGAATTGTTGTGTGATGACTTATGATTATAATATGTTTAATAATGTGTATTTACAGATTATATACATATTCCATCCACTCTATTAAGTCTCACTTCAAGTATATGATGTTTATAAGGGACTTTTCTTCTAAAATCCCCATTTAAAATTCTGTTTTACAAGATTCAAAAGCAATGTTTTTTATGCTATTATTTATGTTGTATGATTATGTTTTGGTTATTGGGAATTATTTATGATGAAGGGTGGGACCTATATTTCCCTCCAATGCATTGGGTATGAGTAAGTTGGAGGTCGGCCGTATGGTTACTCCAAGTGTAACTGCGATGGTTACACAAAGTAAGGTAGCCGTGAGGGTTACAAATTTTAAGGTAGCCAAGATGGTTACAAGATTATGTAAGTAATGCCCCAAGATACCTCTATGATTATATTTATGTTTGTGTGGATCTTGTGTATATCTCATGTTACACGAAGTAAGTATTTATGGATGAAAAACATGTCTTTTAAAAATGTTTTCATATGTTATGAGTATTCATGGACTAATGTGATTTTTCCTTCTTTTTCATACCTTACTGGGCTTTTGTGCTCATCCCAAGTTTTTAAATGATTTTTCACAGGTTAATGGATGAGTAATACAAGGAAGGAAGACATGTTAAATGTTGAAGAATTGTCAAGGAGTCTTGTCTTAAGTTTTAATGTTTTATATTCTAAGAAAAATGGAAACTGGTTTTATGGTATCCACTATGTAACAATGTGTAATGTTATGAATGTGTTGTCTTAATTCTCTAAAGATCTAAACTTGAAAATATCCTCAATATAAAAGTAAGTTTTTTCTTGAATAAATTCAAGATTATGTATGTAATAAGTGCAGTTCGTTATAAAGAGGTTCAATTTGTCCAAAATAAACAAGCTCGATTGTTGCAGACAATAAGGGGAGGAAAAACACAAAGAAATCATGAAAATGCTTGAAATATCAACTGAGAATCCTTAAAAATAAGTTCGGAATTTCACACCTGCGGTTTTGAGGTTCGATTTGTCCAAAAAAAATGAATTTGATTGCTACAGGGGATCGATTCCATGAGAGCTTGAATGTAATGGGTGAGAAGTGATGTGTTAAAATGGGCAAAGTGTTTTATCAATGCTTATAGAGAAGTGCTGATAAAAGTTTATTTTATCAATACTAAAAATATAAGTGTTGAGAATTACCACTTTTTTCGGTGCTTTTTTTGCAATGATAAATTAATATCTTTATCAGTGTTAAAAAAACACTCACAAAATTGGTATTTCTCAATGCATAATTTTTTGCACTAATAAAATATACTTTTATTAGTGTTTAATATAACATTGAAAAAATATATAAAAAACAAATAAAAATGAATAAATAAATAATATTAATTATATAAATAATAAATTATTAAAAATGAATTATTGTAACTATTAAAATTATAAAAGTATGAAAAAATGCATTTAAATAAGTTAATAATATAAATCACAATCATATTGAAAATATTAAAAATTAATAAATAAATTTGTATAAATAAATATTAAAAAATGAATAAATTTTGAAAATACTAAAAAATAAAAAATAATATTGGGTGAATGAATATTAAAAATGAATAAATAAATTTGAATAAATTGAAAAAATATTTAAAAAAGGTGAATTCATAACATTAATTACATAAATTTTAAACATATCAAAAATGAATAAAAATAAATAAATAAACAATATTAATTATATAAATAATTAAACTATTAAAGATGAATTTTATTAACTATTTAAATTACAAAAAATATTTAAAAGTGAATTTAAATAAATTAATTATATAAATTTCAAACATGTTAGAAATATTAAAACTTGATAAAAAAAATAAATAAATTTAAATCATATAAAATACAAACATATTTAAAATATTAAAACATAATAAATAAATATGTGTAAATAAATATTAAAAAAATTAAAAAATTCTAAAAAATCATTAATTATTAAATATTTAAAATGAATAATTACTATTAAATAAAATAGTATTATAAATAGATGAACAAAATTTAATAAATACAAAATAATTAAAAAATTGAATTTGTAAGATTAATTACATGAATTATAAACACATAAAAATGAAGGAAAATGAATAAATATATGATATTAATTATATAAAAAATAAAATTATTAAAAATGAATTATATTAACTATTTAAATTATAAATATATTTAAAAATGCATTTAAATAAATTAATTATATAATTTTCAAAAAAAAAGTATAAAACCATAATAAATAAAAATGAATAAATATAATTCATGTAATTTAAAAACATACTAAAAATATTAAAACTTGATAAATAAATATGTATAAATAAATGTTAAAAAATGAATAAATTATAAAAATATTAAAAATTAATTCATATTAAAAATGAATAAAGAATATTAAATGAAATAATATAAAAAATGAATAAATAAAATTGAAAAAATTACAAAAAATATTTAAAAACGTGAATTTGTAACATTAATTACATAAATTACAAACACGTAAAAAATTAATAAATAATTAATAAATAATTAATAAAAATGAATAAATAAAAAATATAAAAAATGAATTATATTAACTATTTAAATTTCAAAAAAATTAAAATTAAAATGCATTTAAATAAATTAATTATATAAATTTAAATCATATTAAAAATATTAAAACTTTACAAATAAAAATGAATAAATATTAATCATATAAATTACAAACATATTGAAAATATAAAAATTTAGTAAATAAATATGTATAAAATTTAAAAAATGAATAAATTCTAACCACATTAAAAATTAATAAATATCAAAAAAATAGTGAATGGAAAAATATTAAAATAGAATAAATTACAAAAAAAAATATTTTAAAAAAATTAAATTCATAATATTTATTACATGAAATGAAAACACATAAAAATAAAAATAAATGAATAAATAAATATTAATAATTATTATTATTTATTTGTGTATTTTATTGATTGTATATAATAATATAATTAATTATTAACCTTTAGAATTTATAATAATAATTAAAAATATTATTATTTAATTAAATGTATATATAACTATCAAAATTGAATATATTACAAAAATATTAAATGAATAAATATTAAAAATGAATAAATTACAGAAAATATTAAAATATAAAAATATTAAAAATGAATAAATAATATTAAATAAATAAACAGACATACACATTGCATACATACACATCCAAACATATATACACCTAGACATACACATACACATACATGTACATATACACATACACATACACATACATATGCATACATGCATCTACACATACATACATGTACACACATGTATACACATACACATATATACAATTACATATACTTACATACACATACATACACATACATATGCATACATATACATACTACATAAACATAAACATACTACGTAAACATTCACATACATACACATATATTTATATACATACATACTTGTACATACACGTACAACGTATATATATGTGCATACACATACATACACAAAAATATACACATACAAATACACATACACAAATTCATGCATGTACATCCACATGCATACACATACACGTACACGTACAGCTCATATGCACATACATAAGTGCACATGCACAAATACACATGCACATACACATAAACATACATCAATATAAACTCACACACACATGCAAAACATATATACACATACAACACATAAAAATATATACAAACATACACATACATGCACACACATACTATAAGTCCTCTTGGTCGTATGAGCATTTTGAATAGAGAGGACTTTTGAATTTTCATTTGGTGGATGGGTCGGATTTTTATCCTGAATTTGGAATGAAATTCTAAGAGCCTAGGTATCTCAAAAAGATTTTTTTGGATGTGGAACAAGGCTCGATGGTATTCTGGGGAGATCAGGTGGACATTTGAGGTAGCTTGTGGTGGTTGGGATACTATATTGAAAAAAGAAAACTATAACATCCTGGACCAGGAGCCACTAAAATGGTGCCCTGAGCTAGTGTGCTATGTAGCCTCAAGCGCTCCTCCCCAGACGTTAGAGGTTGTCAACTACCAGTGTGGGTTTAATAGAGGTACAGTGGGGAGACTATACCCTCTGGTTCAGTACTAAAATATCAAAGGAATAAATGAATAATATAAGTAGTGAAAGATAAATAAATCCATGATAGAAAATTATACGGATAACCCAGAAAGTTCTAAATAAACATTCAACCATGCATGAACATGTTGAGTGATAATACAAGTCGTCAAGAATACAATAGATAATACATTTAACAGCACTAGATAGACAAATAACTAAAAAAATAAAATACCCAACTAACATAGGCATCCTGAGTATATTGGTCGGCCACATGCTCCATGTCAAGTCCTAGTCCAAATGATACAATTAGAAAAGAAGGAAAATCCAAATCCTATCCTATAATTAAAAGATCTGTATGGGTACCAATCGGCGGCCCAAATAGGGTGTGAGTAAAACTCAGTAGGACACCACCAATAGTTTCTAATGTAAACTAGTCTATGAGTATAAAATAAAGTCATGTTCATGTATAATAAACGAAGTAGTAAATAATAAATGTAATCAAGTTAGGCTCGGGTTCCCCAAAAGACATATGGTCAGCCATACCTACTTTAACCAAACTCGTAATGTCTCTAAATATGTTTCATCATGTATACATGAGCATATATGTAAACATATATATATGAAAATATATACATGAACCAGAGAGAACACAAGGTGTATTACCAAGTCAACCACATAATGATAATATAATAAGGGTCTTATGTTTTATAAAGGGGATAAGCCCAAGCATCTGAATAGGGGATACAGAGCATCATCCCCAATAATCCCAATCAATGATGTGAAGAATCATGCTTAACATCCTAATCAAGGGGCATGAAATTTCATGTCCAACAACCTAAAATGATGTGAAACTAGATGTCTTATATTTGAGTCAAGGTTCATGGCACATCATGTCCAACAACCCAAAAGGATGTGAAATGAAATGTATAACATCCTAGACTAATGGGGTGTCAAGCATCATGGCCAGAAACCCTAACCAAGGTCTCTTGGTAACTATCCAGTATAAAGTAATCCCGCTTTCTTTATGATCCTGTAATGGATGTGTTTTGTAAAGAGGATCCTAGGTATCACTCAAGTCACAGTGTAATTTCATTTGCATGTTGCATTTAATATTTAAATACTTGCTATGAGAACATCCATCCCATAATATAAGTCAACTATGTAATTATACCATTTCATTTATAAATAAACAAGAAGTCCATGGGAACCATCCATGCCTCAACACAATTCATCATCATGATACATTCTATTTAAAAATTTCCAATTTAATTTATTTTATTTTACCAATTCGCTTAATCTATAAAGACAATGTCCAAGGTTCAAGGGGTGTATCAAACCCACCTAATAATTTATTACATTCTATTTATAAATTCACTTATAATATATAAGTGTTAAGTGAACTAGATAATCCATTCAAATTTTATCTATTTTATCTAACATTTAAATTTATTCAATTTATTATTTTTTATCTCAATTGAAAATCCAAACCCACCATAGGTGGTAGTTTGTTCATATAGGAATTTATAAATGTGATAAGTCATTTAAAGAACAAGAAAAATGGGTGGCTTAATCATAAATTAAGTATTGTAGACATTATCATGTAATCAAAACCACCTTAAGAGATGGTTTAGGTTGAGGTCCTCAACCTCCAACCATGTAAGGGGTCTAAGGAACATTAATGTTGTGATCTAAGAATTTAGTTTAAGGTATTTCACAATTTAAAAGAAATATATAGAAATTATAGAATGTGAAACAATTGTGCATTTTATAAATGAAAACAAATTAGGGAAAGATATATAGACCACCTACCTCATACTTATGACGCATCACTTGTCCATTATCAGTAATTGATTCGAGCTAAAATGAGAGAAATCAACTAAATGAACCAACACCCTAAAAATAGGGTGTATGAGCCCACACAAATATAACATCCAAGAAGGTGAATAAAATAGATAAAGGAGGAAATAGGAATCATATGATAATTGATAGGATTCCACCACAACCAATGAAATTTATTCTAAGTCCAAATGAAGGAGATCCATCAAATCCTAGGAGGAGATCCAATAGAGAGCTCCTAATGAGGGTCTAATATGCATAAATGGGAGAAGGAATGAGAAATAAGTTTTAAAGAAGAGGAATGAAAAAATGTAATTTCCAACCTATTTTAATTAGCTACATGTTTTGGCCACATAGTTTGTAAAAGTATGCACTAAATGTGTGGTGCCACTGTCCAATAACCTCCCACCTCGCACGGTTGCAGCATACAGTAAGAAAAATAATGTGCCAGTCGTATGGGCCACCCTATTCACCTGAACCCATTCACATGGTTTTCCCTATATATTTGGATATTTTTAATAAACCACTCCCCAGCATAAAACAATCTTACATGGTTTGGGAAGAACAGTTAGTATTAACCATGCACTAACTGTGCACCCCTATCTACTTCTCCCGAAATTGAGTTTTCAAAGACTAACACTCCAAAAACTCAACCAAACACCTGAGACACCTCTAGATATTTAAAAAAATCCAAAAATAATAATTTAAAGTGTTCAAACTATCATAATTCCATTTTGAGTCTCGGTTTCACATTTGGACCATACACCAAATGAAAAACTCAAAAACCTTTAAAAAATTTCAACCGGTCCAAAACATGGGATCTTATAACCTCCTCACCATAAAACTTTTCATCCCCAATAATCCCTAGTGGAAAATGAAAACATAAACCAACCAACATGGGTCGTGAATTTACCACTAAAATGGTTGTGTTTCACTTCCAAATGCCCATCGTACCTCCTAGAGTCACTTTAAGCATACGGTACTCAAGATGAAAAGCTCGAGCCAATGATCCCAACTAATAACAAAACACTAAAATGATTCTTAACCAAGCCTCTGTAACCTGATGCATGATCATTTCATACTATCTTTTCATCAATCGGTCTATAGTGCTTACCACCTTAAGTTTTAGATTTCCAGTGTCCAATTATGATCCACAGTACACCCACCATTGGAATTTCCTATTAAAGAAATACCTGAGCATTATAAAAACACTCCCAACATGTTTAATATATTACACACATGAACACTACCCTTGTTCCTCGATTTAATCAAAATGAAAAAAATTAAATTGACCAAGCTCATACCACTCACATCGAACATCCCTTAAAAATCCATGACTAACCTTTAAATTGTACTCGTCTTGCCATAATGATGTACTAAACACAATTCCTTACCAAACTTATCTAACTACCATAGGAAATTAAATTAAAACCAATGCTAGCCGACTAATTTTTAAAATGATAAACTTCAATAGTTCACGAGTTACCAAAACCAGATTCTGAAGCCCTGGTCCTAAGGTGTATTAAGGTCATTTTGAGCATGCTCACCAAATCCCATACCCAACTTTCGATAATGTATCTTGGACAAACCATATCCCATCCAAAACTTTCCCCAATCTATAAAACTATCTCCAGCACATATGCAATCTAAAAAACTTGGATTGTTACAATCTATTTTGTGTTTAATGCTCATACTTAAACTTCACCAAGTCTGGCTTCAAAACTATACCTATATTTTACCAAGAAAACCATACATAAATTTTTTCATTTATTAAATGGAAAACAATAGCTAAATGATTGTCACATGATCGGCCTCAATATTCCATGAACCTTATCACATGAGGGTCACCCACCAGCGATCGACGTCCTGCTCCCCACCTTAGGAGAATCCATTTCATCGCATGAATAGAAAAAAATTCTCATCACAAGGGCTCATGCCCTAGATTTAACAATAGGAATTTCTAAGATCCTGCTCATACCAAGAACTAATGAAAACATTACCCATAACCTATTCCCACAACCTGATAATGGTTCCCATATAGAATGTAGAATTTCAAAACAAAACTAGGGTCACCACCCTTAAATGGGTAATAGTGTACTATGAAATATCTAGCTACCTTAAATCGCTCCTTAAGCTCAACTCTCAAATTTTATCTTTATAAAACCATAAAAGAAAAGTTTAGATAGGTATATAAGTGTATAGATGGTGTTATCTTAACCTACTCAGCATAATGTCAAGATATTGGGTATGATCACCTCTAAACTAGGAGTACACTAAGATTTTAGGAATAGGAATTTATTAGTCCTTTCAATACATGCTCAAACCAAAAAATGCAATAATTTCATTTACTAACCCCTAACATAAATCTCCCCACCATGCATGTCAAGTTCCACCCATGGATCAACTATCTCATAGCACCAGATTTATATCCATGATAGCCCTCATCATCAAACACTTTATTTAATTTACCCAAATATCTGGTTCACCATGCCCACAAGAATCATCCCTAAATACCTAAATTTTTAACCTATACCTAGCTACTCAATGACATTCAATTGTAAATAGTTCCAATACAAAACTGTAATGAACTAAACTTTCCATTTCACAACAGGTGTGCAATCTCGTACCACCTAGTTCAAAACCCAACTCATGTTCCCACGAGTCATCCATAAACAAGGCCAAGATGAACATGCAACATGGTATGTTAGTATCATTAAGCTAGAAGTTACCTTGTAACTCCTCTTCAAAATCGATCACCTGCATGTGTCTTGATTTATTGAATGACTGCCCGCCTCACAGTGTTGTTTCATAAATTAAATTTTAAACTGCATAACTACAAGTCAACTGGGATAGGAACTCAAAAATTCCTACCCTTTAAAGATGTTTTTTATATTAATCACTCTATTTTATTCCTTTAACACCATAGTCATCCCCATGTAAATATTTTAAAACTTGATCACCTTCAGTGCATCAGATTCTAAATGAGTGTAAAACCAAGATCACTACCTTAAGAAAAACATAAAACCCAGGAAAAACTCTTGATTTAACATGAAGAGTCGAATTTTAAACTATATTATTTCATAAAAGGTCCCTAGAATCTACCACCTAACCATTAGTTTCAAGAAATAATAAGAAATAATCTAAATAAGACCTATGGGAAACATAAACATTCCCATCCCAAGTATCTCAAGGAAACATTTAAAACTAACCCCTATATAAGGGTCCATGTTATAAAAATATCTAAAAGGTTTCATATTGAAGGAATTTAATTGATGCTAATTTGTTACAATATTTAAATAAGCTCATATATAAGGGATATCAAGTACCAATTTTCAAGGTAAACTATACTAAACACTTTATTTAGCTGGTGTCATGCAGCATTAGGTAAATTATCTCATAATTCCATTTTAAACATTTATTTATCTATAAATTTCTCACAACTAGGATCCGCTAAAGAAAATTTCAATCATAATATATAGTGGAAAACACCCTTTAGGTTATAAGTGTCATTTTAATTAAATGAAGTATCATATCAATAAAGATCAAAATAATATAAAAAGGGTCTTTTATCGATTTAAGGGAATTAGTTAAGTAATATTACACTATACGTTTATATGTAACACTATATAAGTGGTTGTGCACACTTTAAATAACCATTTCATTAGTATAAACATACTCCTAAGGGGTTAAGCACCACAACATAAAATAAGTAAAGGCGACTTATATAGGTCCCATCATTCAAACCTAGGTTTATTTATATGGTTATACATTCCCAATTTATAGATTCAATAGTCTATAAATTACCATTTTCATCTAATTTAATTAAAAACCATAATATTTAAGTTTATAAAGATTTTAAAACACCCTTATTGGGTTTATCTCATAGTCATAAATTGCTAAAACTCACCTATAAGGGTCGAGTGAAGAATATAAGTATTCAGTTATATGCACCATCATTCCCAAGTGATAAAGTTAAAATCCTTTATAAGTTTCAATTTACATACCATTTAACCAACATCCATAATCAATGACTTGAATTTTTTAAAACAAATCCAATTCCCTAACATTTTAAAATTTCATTTAGTCTAATTCATTGAACACTTAAAAAACATTTTATTTATTTAATTAACTTCAATATGATTAAATAAAATGCCACCATAAATCTATATAAGAAAACATCATTTAGGTTAATGCAGACACTATATTTAACCAACCATATATCATTTCATAACTTTGAAAACTATCCCATCAGTAAAGAATATAGGAATGTAAAAAGGTAACCACAAAATCATAGTTTACAGGAAAGTATGCGTAATAATCAAATAATCATGGTATAAAACTAAACATGCTAAATAATCACACAAGCATGGTGTACCAATAATAATGGCACATAATCACACAATAATGTTATATTGGTGAGAATTCTAATGACATGTGAATCCTACATGACTGAAATGATTCATGAACACATATCATCTCTTCCAAACCAATCCAAGAGGTAAATCTCAAAAATAAATAGCTATAAAAAAAACTACACCAATCACCCAAGGTGAAATAATAATCAAATATAAAAACAAATTATCATGAACAACAATCCCATCTCTAAAAATTTGATATTTCCCCATGTGTGGGTTGGTCGAACCCAAACATGAGCTATTTACCAACTGTTGGCACATTCCTAGTCTCCTATCTACCATCACAAATAGTAAAATAATAAAAATAAACCATTGATACCACTTTTTAACATGCCAGCTTGGGATCCACTAAAATGGTGCCCTGAGTTGTTGTGTTGCGTTTCCTCAAGTGGGAATCCCCATATGCCAGAGTCTGCTGACTAACAGTGAGGGTCTAATGAAGGTACGGTGGAGAGACTATGTCCTCCAGATCAGAACTAAAATAGTATAGGGATAAATTAATAATATAAATAGTGTAATATAAATAAATCCATAAAATAAAATAATATATATAACCTGGAAAGTTCCAAATAAACATCCAATCAGGCATTAACATGGTTAGTCATAATACAAGCATCCATGTATACATTAGATAGTACATCCAAAAATACTAGATAGAAAATGAAATAAATAAACAAAATACCCAACTCCCATAGGTAGCCTGAATAAATTCTTGGCCTCCAACTCCATGTCAATTTCTATCCCATATGATACAATCAGCAAAGAAGCACAAGCCAAGTCCAAACCTTTAATCAGAAGATCTTTCCGGGTACAAATCGGCCGCCAAAATAGGATGTATGTAAAAATTAGTAGGCCACCACCAATGGCCTATAATGAAATCATATCCAAAAGTATAAAATAAATTAGTGTGTAGGTATAATAAATGAATCAGTAAATAATAAATTATAATCAAGTCGAGCTCAGGTTCCTCAAAAGACATCTGGTCAACCATACCTATTTTGGCCTATACTGAATTGTTTCTGAACATGTTTCATCATGTATATAAAATAGTATATATATATATGTGTGTGTGTGTGTGTGTGTGAAAATATATACATGAAATGGTGAGAAAATAAGTCATAAGACTAAGGCATAAACATAATGATAATATAATAAGGTTCTCATGTTTTATAAAGGGGCATGAGCCCAAGCATCTGAATTGGGGATACGGAGCACCATGCCCAACAATCCCAATCAATGATGTGAATTTTTATGTTCAAAATTATAATAAAGGGGTGTGTAATGTCATGTCTAACAACCCAAAATGATTTGAAACTCCATTTCCAACATCCTAGACTAAGGGGTGTGAAGCATCTTATCCCACTACACTAACCAAGGTCTCTCGATAATTATCCAGTATAAAGTAATCCCACTTGCCTTTTAATCACATGACCGAGACATTCCATAAAGAGGATCCCAGGTATCATTAGCACAGTGTACTTTTATTTTCATGTTGCATTTAATATTTAAATATAGGCCATGAGAACATCCATTCCATAATATATGAAAATTATGAAACTAGAAATTTCATTTATCATCAAACAAGAAGGACATGGGAAGAACCCATACCTCAACACATTTCATAATCATGAAACATTTTATTTAACAATTTAAAATTTAAATAAATTTATTTTATTAACTCATTCATCTATAAAAATAAGGGAAAATGTTCAAGGGTTGAATCAAGCACTCCTAACAATTCATTCCATTCTATTTACAAATTCTCTTACGAGATATAAGAGTCAAGTGACCTATCCAATCCATTATAATTTCATATATTTCATCTAACATTTCAATTCATTCATATTATTCTCTTTCATCTCAAATACAAAACCTCTTTAGGAGGTGGTTTGTTCATATAGGCATTTATAAATGTGATAATGCATTTAAAGAATAGGAACAAGGGGCAGTTTAATCACAATTCAAGGATGGTATACATTTTCATGTAATAAAACTCAACTTAAGAGGTGGTTTGGGTTGTGGTCATTGACCTCCAACCATGTAATGGGTATAAGGAACATCAATGTTGTGATCTGAGAATTTAGCTTAAGGTATTTTACATTTTAGAATCAATACGTGGAAGGTTAGGTGTGTGGCATAATGGCGCATTTTATAAATGACTAAACATTAATGGAATATGTGTAGACCACCTACCTCATGCTTAGAAAACATCACTCATCCATTTTCGAGCTACAATTTAATCTGAAACATGGGAAATTGAAGAAAAAATCAAATTCCCTAAAAATCAGGTGTATGATATCACACGTATATAAAATATAAGAAGTTAGTGAAAACAGAAAAAGGATGCAATGGGAATCATATAATAATCGAGAGGCTTTTGATTCAACTGACAATGATTGATTATAAGTCCAAACGAATGATATCCATCCAAGACTAGGAGGAGATCTAAGGGAGATCTCTCAATAAGTGGTTATTGTACGTGAATGTGAAGAGGAAGTATAAACAAGTTTTAAAAAAGAGGAGGTAAAAAAATTAATTTCTAGCCCCTTTAACGAGACACATGGCATGGTCACATGATTATTCAAATCATGCACTAATCATGTGGTGCAACTATCCAAGCACCTCCCACATTGAATAGTTAGAAAAACTATGTGCCAACAATGCTGGTCATCTTATTCACTTGCATAAAGTCATTTGGTTCTTCCTAAAGGGCCACATAGTTTCAAAAAACCATGCCTCTTCACAAAAAAATCCATATGTTTTGGTCTATATGGTTAGTACTAATTGTGATCCAATCATGTGGTCTCTATTTGTTTCTCCCAAAAATTGAGTTTTCAAATCCTACCACTCTCGAAAATCAATTGAACGCCTGAGACACCTATCAGGTCTTAAATTCCATCCAAAAACAACACTTAAAAGTGTTTCAACTCTTAAATTTTCATTATGAGGGTCAGTTTAACATTTATCCCATACACCAATTGAAAAACCCATAATCCTTTAAAAAAATTCAGCCCATCCAAAACATGGGATCTTACAACAGCCACCACTAGATAGTTGGTGGATGATCAGCAGCACCCCCTCATACATGGGGTGACACCTGCTAGTCGGTGGTCTTTCTAAAGTTTAAATAGCCCTATACCCCCCACCCCCTCAAGTTTATGAGGGGATACCCTTTCTCTTTCTCCTCATTTATTGCATGTGGCATGTGGAGTATTTCCCACTCCACCTCTTGGTTACCCCTTGGTTTAGGGTAGAATTATTGGGTGTTTCCATAGGGGATCTGAGGTACAGATCCCTTATCATCCCTTTCACCTCTCCTCTCATTTTCACAAATTTTTGGGATGTTTGGTTTAGGTCAAAAATGGATATTACTAGAGAATAGTGAAATCACATGATTCCTTCAAAACTTTTGTACAAGCCTTATAAGGGATGTCTCGAGACAATTTCCTCCTGTCATCTTTCATCATTTAATCAAAGTTATATCATTCCACTAATTTATTTAAGGTTTTATAATTAAATTAAAATTAATTAATTGTGGAAGTGGTTTTGGAACTTTGGGATTAAGCCTAGATTGGTACTAGGGGTTAGTTTCAGGCCCCTCACAGGTATTTGGCTTTGGTTCCAATGCGACATGGTGATGTGGTGAGTTTTCACCAAATATTAATAGTTTTAATTAATTTTTTTAATTAATTATATTTTATATAATTTATTTTTTTGATCTTCTTAGAATGAGATAGAAATGTGGTTGGTGATGTGGGATTGTGCAGGCTTAAAATAGCCTCATCAAGCCTTAACATCTACTATTAACCTTTGTAAAACAAATGGAAAAGATTTAGGATGACGTAGGTGGTCTCTTGTACAAGCCCATGGTATTTTTGTTTTCAATATATGGCATGCGACGTGCAGGCTCACCCTGATTGGAGGTGCACACCTATTTAATTAGACTATTTAAATTGAATTAAATGTTTAATTTTAATATGATCAATTAGTTAAATTCCTTGAAAAAAAATGAATGAGTTCATAGGACACGTTTTGTTGTACCTATCTCACTCTCTCATGGTGTTTTGATGATAAAAAACACTCACCTACTTTTCTAAATTTTTTATTTAAGTGAGTTTTGGTGTTTTTATTAAAAGTAAAGTAATGGAATCTTCAAGTTACTTTAAAGCCTTGATAAAGGATTGATCACATATATCTTCATTCTTAAAGACCTTGGAAACATATTAAAATATCCAAAAATGATTTATAAGGAAGTGGAGGTTTCCAATATTAAATTGGAAGCAGTGTAGACTGCACCGACTACCCAGTGCCACAGTGGAAGTAGCAGCATTTCTTCAGGACTCCCACCAGCTAGCTTATGGCTCTCTTAGAGTTTCAGTAATCTATTCGAAGGACACTAGCCAGCCATTTACCAGTAGTGGATCACCAGTGGAGCTCATCCAGTAACCCTGAGTTCCAAGAAGTTCACTGGCTTGTTATCGGGTATCTGGTGGTGTTAGAACAGCCAGTGTGATCTTTCATTAATTATGGTCAAAAAGACCATAATGAAATTATTCTTTATATCCAGGACCCTTGATGAATTTCAAAACCTTCTCTGTCCTTTTGGATCCTATAAAAGGGCTCCCTTGGCCTCTTGGAAACACACCTTGATTTCCAACAATACTCTTGATCTGATCCAATTCTGAATTTCTAGTTCTCTCAAAGGATCTCAATCTTCCTCTTAAATATCTCATACTCCATTGTAATCTTTAATACAAAGTGATTTTATAGTGCCTTGTAATGGGTTTTCCTAAAGAAAAATTAACTCTACTAAACCACCTTTTTTCAACGGTCCTCACTCTATAAAATTGATGGACAAATTCCTTGGCTATCGGTGAAGCTCAAGAGGTTGATCACAAATAACAATTGTGAGGGACGGGTTTCTTGGTAGTACTAGTTATCTTGTATAAAAAAGGATAATGCATGAGTGTGTTCCAACCAAAGAACCTAAAGAAAAATGGAATCCCAAAGATGTTATAAATTTTGAACTTAATTACAAATCTATTTATGTGTCACCATTTTACCACACTTTATCATATATCTTTTGATTAATTAGATGTTTTTCTACTATAAAATTGGTATTATAATGAATAATTTTTAAATTTGGAATAAATTCATTGGAATTTTTTATTCAGTGAATTTTATAATGACAATGTCTGTTTTTGGGTGATCAATTGATCTAAGATGCTATGGTTATATTTTATCCATTTTTATTGCATAAACTAATTAACTTTTTTGGGAAAAATTGGTAGACATACAATGAACATAAAAAGAAAGAGAAAAATTGTTGTACTTCTTTTTTAAGTCTTATCGTATGGATAGTTCATATGTTGGAACTTTCCTGGGAACATCTAGAAACTGAGTTTTACTGAGATGAGTTTACAACAAAAGGTTTTTTTATCCTTCCACCTACCACCAGTTTGGATTTAGAGATAGTTTTCACCATGGATGACCATGAAGGTTTCACTGATTATGAAGAGGGTGAAGCCATTGCTTCCTTTGTCGATGTGGGAGTCCCCATTTAAATAAGTTTTTAAACTGAGCATGACCAAATACTGAACTAAAACATACTAAAATAAGAACCGAGCTACTATAAGAGAATCAGTAGCCACATATCTGACTGATGTTCTGTGTCACTTCTCTCATGGTTATTGGATGTTATTTTTTAAGGATTAATATCACTATTTAAATAAAAAAATGAGGAGGGCATGTTCTTTAGGTCTGTGTTAAGAAAATATATCTGAGAATACATCCTACTTAGACTATAGTTCCTCTAGTACTCAACAGTTCAAATTTAGTGGCAGGATAAGTAGGAAATTATAGAGAAGATTCCAATCATCTACATCAGAATAATTGGATACATCAGTAGGATCGGATTTCTAGGAATTTAGGTTTGTAAGACATATCTCCTATGTGGAAATGGTTACATAGATCCCAATCAGATTTGTGGGAACCAACTTCGTGGGAAATTGCATATGTTGATGAAAACTCCTATGTTGATAAACATATACATGATGGGAATTGGATATGTATAAATGGATATGTGAGAAAAAATGGCTACATGAGAGGTTTTGGCTATGTAAAATGATTTGGATACATGAATAATTTCATACACTGGTATTCATATATATTGATTAGATTTAGCTACATGGAGATTCAGATATGTGGTAAATCATGTACGTCAAGTAAACAACTAACTCATTAAACACATATGTCATTCCAATTAGCTATGTGGGTAGATTCATCTATGTAATTCATGAAAATGGAGGTCCTTCACATTGTATGGAGGGAACACCTTCCATTTGAACATATATATGGTAGCTAGTAGCAGTTTTGATTGGATAGGTGAGAGTTGGTGTTCTTGTATCAGGAAGCAGGTACTATTAGAAATAAATTAGGATATATTTGAGCTTACTATAAAAATGGGGAAAAGGGAGGAATGGTAAGATAGAAGAGGAAAATGGGAGATGATCAACCAGGATATTCAAGAAAAAGTTTACAAAACCCTTACTATGAGATTTTATTTTTGTTATTTTTCTATTTTTAATATGTTTCTTAAACACTTTTTGAATATATTAAATATCTATGTTGTGATGGTTGGATAAACTCAAACTAGGCGAAAGCGGATGAGATGTTTGGCACATTTATCCCACTCAGGTGTTAGTAATTTCAAGAGTCCACCCTTCTCTTAATAGATGAGTAATTTATGGTCTTAAACTATATAAACTCAGTGAGAGCTGATTTTGGTCGTTTTATTCATCATTACCTTGTCTTATGGAAGCCCATCTAAGAATAATTCAGGCCTCACAAGGGTGGGTCACTTGGTTTCCTCAACAAGTGGGTAAATTAGTCTTTAGTTGAGAAACTGAAGACTCCTTTCGCCTACAGGATGGTCATTAGAGAGAATTGGACAACCAATTTTTCTCAGTCCTATAGTGACTGAACTTGATTAGAATAAAAAAATATTAAAAAATACATACCAAAATAAGTTATCCAACCAACCAAATCCCCATGTTACCTCTCTTGAATTTTTTTCATCTTGTTAATTTTTCTTCTCTTTCTCTTAGTGCTCACCTTTAGTTTATCTCCTATACCCCAACCTTAATTCCATAAACCTCATCACTACCATTACACTCACCATTCCTCTCTTATTTTTTAATTTTGATTTTTTTTATTTTCTCTTTTACTTGGTCTCACGCAACACACCTTTTACGGAAGTCCTTTCTTATGGATCGAATCCTACTCACTACTACACTAGTTTAAGTAGGGTTTATAAATTATTATTTTGTCCTGATCCTAGTGAAGACATATGCCTTACAAACAGAATAAAATTTGAAACCCAAGAACACTAAGGGAAAGAAAAACATTATAGAGTGGGTGCCTACAGTAGTGTATAATTTTTCCCCAATCATTCCCTTACCTCAAAGAATCAAGAAGGAAAATCAGGATTCTAAATTATTTATGTTTTTTGAAGGTTTTTAATAAAAAAACATTGATATTATTTTTCCTTAAGGATCTCATTCAAATCCCTTCTTATCTAAAATCTCTTAAGAAAATTTGTTCGAATAAGAAAAACCTGAAAGAGTTTTCTACCTCTAACCTCACAGAGGAGTGTAGTCTAGTCCTGTAGAATAGGATACCTCCAAAATAGAAATATCCATAGAGTTATGTTGTTAATTTCAAATTTGGTGATAGGGATACCCAATTTAATTTCATGTGTGATATTAATGAAAGTATCAATTTGATTCCTTTATCCTTGTTTTACAAATTAAGACTAAGAGTTCTACAACCCACTACCATAGTTTTATAGATTGCAGGTCGATCCATTAACTACCCAGTCAGTAGGGTAGATGAATAGTTAGTTGGAGTGTGTAAGTTATTTTTTCCTGCTAATTTTCTCATTTTGGATATGGAATGTTTCCAAAAAAACTCATATTATTCTTGGAAGGCCCTTTCTTACCACTGGAGGGGATATTATTGACATTTCAAAGGGAAAACTAATTTTCAACCTTACTAAACAGATATAAGAATTTAATGTTTTTAAGAAGATTAAATAACTAATTAATCACTATATCATGTCAAAAGATGAGCTTCTTCATGCTGTTTGATTTATATATGAATAGTAATAAGATATTTTAAGTATACTTAAATAAATAAATTATACTCCTAAGTTACCTATAGAAACTTTCATGGGGATTGGTTTTCCCGAGGAAAATGATCTCTTTGAAGAGGAATTCTTGGATCACATAGATTAATTTATTGTAGAACATATTTTAACCCCACTTGAGGATCCTACATCTTAAGAGTGCTTTTTTTACCCTAATAGTAATAAAGATGAATCTTTTTACACTTCATTTTTTAAGAGACAACATGAGGACCTTGGACCCCTCAAGACCAAGTGTCTTCTTTCGAGTCAAGTTCCACCGACTGTGGAGCTCAAACCATTTCTAATTCATGTGAAGTATGTTGTTTTGGGATAAGACTCAACTTTACCATTCATCATTTTTTCTAAATTGGAAGGATTTAAAGAGGAAAATCTTTTTTATCTTCAAAAAAATTAGGCCTATAATCAGCTAGTTGATTGCTGACATATAAAGTATAAGTTTATAATTCTATATGCACAAAATTCACATGAAACCTGACTATCAACCAAGGGTGGAAGCATATATAAGGCTCAATCCAAACATAAAATAATTTGTCCAAGAATAAGTGATTTGACTCCTTGATGATGGAATAATATTTTCCATTTCAGACAGACCATGGGTAAGCCCTGTTCAGGTGGTCCCTAAGAAGAGTGGAGTCACTATGATCACCAATGAGAAAAATGAAAAAAAACAAAATTTGAATGGTAAAAAAATGGAGGGTTTTTATTGACTATAGAAAACTTAACTATGGTATTATAAAAGACCATTTTCCAAGGTCATTTTTAGACCAAATGTTGGATAGGTTGGTTAGAAATCATTTTTTCTACTTTTTGGATAGTTTTTATGGTTACAAATAGATTCATGTTTCCCTAAAGGACCAAGATAAAACAAATTTCACCTTTTCATTTAGTGCGTTTTTTTATATATGAATTCCTTTCGGTTTGTTTTGTGCTCCTGATACGTTTTAATATTTCATGATGGCCATTTTTTCTAATATAGTTGAGATATCTATTGAAGTTTTCATAAATTACTTCTCTATAGTGGGTTATGATTTTGAAAAAAATTTGGAACATCTAGAATCTTCTTTACAAATATTTGAAGATAAAATCCTTATATTAAATTGGAAAAAATAACAGTTCATGGTAACTGAGGGAATTGTGTTGAGTCATAAGGTATCCAATAATATACTAGAGGTTAATACTGATAAGATTGAGATCATTTAGAATCTTCTTACACCTGAAAATTTCAAGGGTATCAGAATTTTTTAGTACATGTTGGTTTTTATAGGATATTCATCAAAGAATCGTCTCAGATAACAAAAACACTTTTTTCTTTTCTTATTAAGGACACACCATTTCTATTTTATGAGAATTTTTTGGACTCTTTTAATTTTCTTAAGTAAAATCTTACATCTTCACCCATTATCACTGCTCCAGACTGGGAGCTCCATTTTAAAATCATGTATGATTCTAGTGACATTACGGTGGGAGATTTTTTATGCCAAAGGAAATAAAATAATTTTTATGATGTCTAATATGATATCAGATTTCTTGATGAGGCTCAAAGGTTTTATTCCATAATGGAGAATGGAGTTTTAGTAGTGGTTTTTTATTTGGAAAAGTTTAGGAAAAATTTTATTAGATCCAAAGTCTTTTTTTCATAAATCATCCGGCCCTTAAGTATCTTTTTTCTAAGAAAGAAATTAAACATTGACTGATGAGATGGGTTTTAATTATTTTAGAATTCGACTTAGTTATCAAGGATAAATATGGGGCTGAAAATTTCATGGCTGGTCATTTGTATAGGTTTCCCAATACCTTAAATGACAACCCAAGGGATATAAACTCTTCTTTTCTAGATGAAAATATTTTCAAAGTTTCTCAAAAGAGCGCTCAATGGTTTTCTTACTTTGTTAACTTTATTTATTTTTTAATTATACCTATGTAATTTTCTCACAACCATAGGAAAAATTTTATCTTGTATCTTAAGTACTTTTTCTAGGATGAACCTCTCTTGTTTAAAAGGTGTTTTGATGGCATAGAGAGAATATATGTTCCTAAGTAAAAAATGCTACCCATTATAAAGATTTTTCATTCATATTCATGGGGTTGACACTATGGTAGTGATAGAACTTCTCAAAAGGTCCTACAATTTGGTTTCTAATAGACAACACTATTTAAAGATACTCAAAGTCAAGTGTTTTGATGTGATAAATGTCAAAGACTTAGAAATTTGGGGAGGAAGCAAGAGCTTCCCCAAAAAGGTATTTTGGATGTTCAAATATTTTATGTTTGAGGAATAGACTTCATGTATCCTTTCCCTTCCTTCTATGGTAATGAATATATTTTGGTCGTGTTTGATTATGTTTCAAAGTGGGTGGATGAAATTTCTCTTCTAAATAATCAATCTATAAGTGTGATCAAGTTTTCCAAAAATAAAATCTTTTCCTGGTTTAGTGTGCCAAAGGATTTTATTACTAACAACGAGACTCACTTTAAGAACTACAAGTTCAAAGATTTTATGGAAAATTATGGTTGTACACATAAAACTAATACACCCCATTATCTGTAATATATTGGAAAAGATAAGTTATCTAACATGATTTTGAAACAAATCATAGATAAAATTGTCAATAGATCAAGGAAGGATTCATTCTTAAAGTTATATGATACACTATGGGCTTATCATACTACTTTAAAAACACTAATAGGTATGTCTCCATATAGGATTTTCCTTGGAAAGTCAGGTCACTTTCCTATAGAGTTACAAAATAAATCTGTCTGGGTGATTAAATCTTTGAATTTTTATTTTAAATATGTTTGGGAAATATGACTACTTGAATTAAGTAATTTGGATGAAATCATGATAAAATATTATGATAATTCCAAGATCTATAATGAAAGTACTAAAGATTTTCATTATTTCCTAATCAAAAATAGGCACTTTCAAGTGGAGAAAAAGGTCCTTCTATTCAATTCTGAGCTGAAATTATTCTCTGGTAAGATCTAGTCTAAGTGGTTAGGCCCATTAATAATTTTGAGAGTGTTGATAAATGGTGTAGTGGAATTAGTTAGACATGATCACATCCCATTTTGTTAATGTTAAAAGAGTGATTCATTACTTTTAGGGATACACAAAGGGTGTAGATTCCATTTTCTTCCTTCAAGATTGAGTCATTTATGATGTCTAATAGATTACTCTAAACTAATTGATTCATATGAGTTAACCCATGGTTATTTTCTTTCAATTTCTTTGTTTTCCATTTTTGCTTCTCATTTTTATTGTTGACTCTTTTTATTTTCTATTTTCCAATTTTATAGAAGTTGAAATTTTATAAAATGAATCTGTATCTTAAGGAGGATGGAATAAAACTTTGATTGATCTTTAGTGGTCAATATTATATACTAGGGGGGTTTTGTTTTATTTCTACCCATTTATTTCTTATTTCTACTAGAGACTAAGTGTGGGGGAATCCCACTAGATTTTTTATACAAATTATTCTGCTTGATTATTTTATCATTCTTCTTTTTGAGCCGCTTTGAGTATTTCTTTTGTTTTCATTATAAAAATGAATAGCATGATCTTTTGAAACCATATTTGTTTTCAAAAAAAGATTTGGTGTGGAAATTATATTTTTCTGAATAATCATGTAACCCCTCCAAAACTTTATGGACTACTGAATTGAATATTCCTTTTGAAATTAAATTTCTATCCACCTTAGGATTCAACATTGGGTGAAATGTTGGTTTTAAAGTGTGGGGGAGAGAGAAATTTATTTTTGTCTTAGCAGTTCTTAAATTATTCCATCCATAACCCCCCCCCCCACCTAATTTTTTTCTTCAAAATGACTCTATTTTTAGAAATTCAAATAGTTTTTGATCTGTGTAATTATTATTTCCTTATGTCTCTTGGTTTGAAAAATAAGAACTCAATGTGTCCATCCTAGGAAAATCCCATGAATTATTTGAGAGATTTCATTGAGTCTAAAGTTGTGAGGATTGGGTGATTTCTGAGTGTTTTTTCTTACAGTCTATGGAAATATTTCTTTAAAACTAAGAAAATGATGATTGATATGTTAGACTCTTGTGGAATTAAAACTATAACCTGAATATTATTGAACTTGGACTTGAAATTCTCTACTTATCATGGGTAAAATGGAACACCTTAGGGAGCCAACCCAATCAATAGTATTATAACTCCTTTGAAATAGGAGTAAAATGGTAAATTGGGATCCCACGGTGAGTATTTGAGGTAAGGGTACTAGGTGTGTTTCTATAAGTAAAACCAAATCAATAAGTGCTCTATACATTACTATGCACAAATTCATGGCTGGGAAAAGTTAAAATAAAGTTCCCTTATTGAAAATGATCTCATGGAAATAAGGTGAATATTGAACCCAAATGAACAAGGAAACAATTGATTTATAATAAAATCCTTTGATTTGTATCAATGATGTGTGAAGTGAAGTCTTGTCTTGAGAAACCTAGGGGATAATAAAAGTTTTTTTTATTTTTTTATAAATCTAACTCTACTTAGGTCACTCTGGTCTTTACTCCTGGAACTGGGATTTGAGTTGGTTTTAAAGTATGGGGCAGTGAGATAAACTCAGATAGGAGGCATGAAAATTTAATATAACAAATTATTTAATGGCCTTATTTGAATTGGTTTCATGGTGTTGAACCTAGGAATTTTGATAGTCATTAACCTTGAAGCCTTTGTTAACAAACCATTTAAATGATTTAATTTCCTAGGAGAGTAATGTTTAAGTGTGGGGGAGTTTGATGTGGCACCATTTGATCTCACTTTTTCACATCTCTATTGATAAATTAGATGTGTTTCTACAACATTATTGATCATATAATAGATAATTATTGAATTTGGAACAAATCTATTGGAATTTTTTATTCATTGAATTTTATAATGAAAATTTTTGTTTTGGGGTTTTTAATTAATCTAAGATATTTTAGTTATATTTTATCCATTTTTATCATGTAAAATAATTAAGTTTTTTGTGGAAAAAATTGGTAGACATATAATGAATATGAAAAAAAGAGAAAAACCTTGTACTTATTTGTCAAGGCCTATCATCTGGATAGTCCTCTCATCGTAACTTTCCTAGGAATGTCTGGAAGACAAGTTCTCTTGAGCTAATTTTATAGCTAAAGGTTGTTGAAGCCAACCTCTGTCGTCGGTTTGGATTTGGAGATGGTTTCCACTATGACCAACCGTGAAGGATTCACCGATTATGAAGAAGGTGAATCCATTTCTTCCTTCGTCAGTGTGAGTGTCTCCATTTGAATAAGGTCATGAACTAAGAATGACCAAAGTCTACACTCAAGCAAGATGAAACATGAACTGGGATGTTGTATGAGAATCTGTAACCACATCTCCTACTGATGGTCGATGTTGCTCCTCCCATGGTTGTTAGACACCATTTTTTAAGGATGAAGATCACTTTTTAAATGGACGAATGAGGAGGGTGTGTTCTTCAGTTGTGAGATAATAAAAACTGCTCGATAAGACATCCTTCTCAAACTGTAGTGACTTTAGTACTCAGTAGTTAGAATTTGATGGCAGGAAAGGTTAGAGATTACATAGAAGAGACCAATCAGCTTGTAAGAACCCGGGCTTTTAGAAACGGGTCAAATTCCGACCCTGTTTAAACTTTTTGACTGGTTTTTGAGAAGTCTGGAAAATCTAGGTAGTTTCTGGAAATTTCCAGACTACACACCGTGTACTTTAAGTACACGTCGTGTATGAGTTACCCGAGTGACCGGTCGTGTACTCGCCGAGTACATGTCGTGTGAAGACCGTGTAGAAGTTTCTTACTACACGGCGTGCATTTATAGACATGTCGTGTATCCCTTACCCGTGCGAGGCCAAGTACATGTCATGTGGTGCCAGGTGTAAATTTACATCTACACGGCGTGTGGTCTTCCTTGACACTCTGTGTCCCTTTGTCCTGTGTAGCGGCCGAGACCCTAGTCGTGTGTTGACCGTGTACATGTTCTAGGTCGTGTGCTGGACTCCACTTAAGTCAGAGTACGGAAACACATCTACACGGTGTGTACTTTGAAAATACACATCGTGTACTTTTATTTTTATTCGAGCGATCAAGGCATCGCCATGCCTCATTCTCAGAAATCTCTTCTTCTTCCCCTTTGGACGAACAGTTCGTCCGAGAACCTCAGAAAAACTCAAACCCTCCCAGAATCTCCGTACGACCTCTGTTCTCCGATCTGTTGGTGGCAGCGGGACCGCATCGGAAAGGCTAACGCCATGCACCATTCTTTGTCTTTGATCCCTCACCTGTTCCTCTACAGATTCCATTTAAACAGAATTTCCGGATTTGAAAGAAATGGATATCTACCGCGATTCAGTCCGATTCAGAGGCTGAAATCAAAGGAGTGTCATCATACGAGTACGAGGTGGGTGGTGCATACCTTATTTCGTGTTTTTGTAGACAATTTGGGGTTGCGACCTCCGGGCGCGACGTCGAGTGTTGAGAGAAACCCTGTTTATTTGTTGTTAATAAATTATCTGCATTGTGGAATGCCTCTAGGTATTCCCTGACCCTTGTTGTGCTAGAGCAAGGCCGGGTGAGAGGTCATGGCTTGTTTGGGGCAATTCGGTTGGGGGTGCCGAAATGCGTATGAATTGGACCATTATTTTAACTGTCATGTTTAGACTTCTTATTCTATATTTGGAATTAAACTGCTGAGTTTAATTGTTAAATTAAGAATGAGTTAGGTACTAGTATGAGACAGCACAAGTTGGTGTAATTTAATTGTTTAGTAATTTCCTGTTTCAAGTGATTCTTTGAGTATAGTTATGTAATGTGTGATATTGCATGTGTTGAACTGCTTGTTGTGTTGGGCATGGCCTGGATATTTATTGAGTGATGAGGATCACAGGTTGGGGATTTGGCTCGGGTTACGTTGGGTGGTTGCTACCATGGGATTGGGCGTCATGGACGTCGGTTGAGGCAGTTGGACTGTCAGGTTGGGCTTGGCCCGGGTTACTTGGATGGTGAGGCCATCAGACTTGAGCGACAGGTTCTCAGGGACATGAGGTGTTAGAGGTGTTGTGGCTTGGGAACTGATTGAGTTGATTAACTCTCACCGGGTACTTTTGAGTAGTGTTCACAGAGATAGACTTTAAGATGAGGTGGTACGGCCACTCGCTGGGTAGAGGCCCCTGATAGTTGCAGTTAGGTATTTTGGTTTGGGGGTGCTTGCTATAGGAAGCCATGTGGAAGGTGAGAAGCCTTCGGGAGACAGCTTTGAGGCGGTCAGGTTGGGGGGAAGAGGCTCACCGTGATTTGAGGGCAGACATCATTGTGCCTTCGGTTATCTTTTAGGGATAGGTATCATTGTTACTTCGGATGTTGTGCCATGGGCAGGTTGAGCTTTTGAGCTGGGTTACGATGGTTGGGGTGCCTTCGGGACGTCAGTACTTGAGACACATGGTGTCAGGTGGCACGAGGTGTCGGGCTGCAGATCAGACATTCCGGCGTTGGCTGAATCAGGTGACACTTCCTGGTGGCTGCTGAGCACCAGTGAGGTCTTTGTTTACTTTTGGGCATTGCATTGTTTACTATTTTTCTTATATAATAATGTCTATCTAAACACTTATATTAGGTACGCACCTATGGGTGGTATCCTACTGAGACTTGTCTCACACCCTACACGGGCCCTTCGGGACGCGTGTAGACTTTATGAAATTGCGTGCAGGTAGAGGGTTAGTCTCAGGAGATGGACTTTAGTGCAGTTGACATGGAGACTGGCATGGACCTTGAGGTCATTCCATACTGGAGTTACTTGTTTAGTATTCTTTTTCTTGCATCAGCATGTTTACTTTATATTGTAGCTACTTCTGGTTATCTATTGGCTCCATTGTGTATATATTGATTTGTATGACTTTCTTGGATGCATGCTTGGTTGTTTTAGCAGTTATTGCAGTTGATTGTTGGAAAGATGTTCTGTTTACTTTCTGCTAATGTTGTTCCTATATTGCTTCTGTCGTTTATTGTTATTGAATGTGCTTCCACTCTGCGGGTCTGGTTCGAGTCTGCTGAGTCATTTATTTCTGTTGCATATTTAGTTTATTACTTGGACCAGTACCTTTAATTCCTCCGAGAGGGTATATCCTCCCCACTATACCTATTTAGACCCTCGCTGCTAGTCAGAAGCCTTTGGCATTTAGGGGAGGTGCACCTAAGGTAGTAGCACCCGACCCGTTCGGCACTGTTCAGGTGGCTGGCCAGGTCTGGGTCGTTACAAAGTGGTATCAGAGGGAATTTCTTGACAAGGATTTAGTAGCATTGCTTTGGTGGCTACTAATGAGTTTGAGACTTCTCTTTTTATTTTCTGCTGGTTTTACTATTTGGGATATAGTAGAATGGAGATAGGTTGTTGTTGGAACTTGATTTTTGAACTTGTGCTTGGGTGCCTGCAGCCCCATGTATGAGGGATGGATTGAGTTGTCGGGGGTGGGAATTGTTGTTTTATTTTTTCTCAGATTACAGTTGATATGATTTCCACCTCAGTGGCTCACTTGTTGTGCGATGTTATTGATTATGATATGTAAACCTTGGTCGGTATGGAAAGGGTTTCTTTCTTGGATTTTGATAGGCACATTTTAGGGTATTTCAATTTCATAATTGCACGTATGCTTTGTGAAGTGATAATACCATGTGAATAAAATCAATTTCCATGCTATGTATGCTCTGAAATGTGAATAGGTACAACTCCTGATAGAATTTCTTGTTTATTGCAATGTGTATCCCATGCTTTTTATTTTTGTAGAATTGCATGTGTAGGACATATGGTTCTGGCTCTTATGAGAGCAGGTAGGTACTATGGTTGAGGCAGTGTAACTGTCAGGATTGGGCGACTTGGTCATCGGGATTGAGGCAAAGTTGGTTGTCAGGACGGGCACGGCCCGAGGTACTATTGATACTTGGCTCTGTTGAGGGCGGGTAAGGAGGTCGTGAGGTCGGGATGCCGAGGGCATGGGCTTCGGTGAGGGGGAGTAAGGGTAGTTGTTATGCACTGCCTTTTTACTGCTTTCCTTATCTGCGTAGAATATATTGTTATATATATATGTGGGTTGTCTAACCATTTATGGTATTCAGCGGGTTACTCATTCACGACACGATAGAAAGTCAGGCAGGAGAGGATATGGTACCGCAAGATCAGGTTCAAAATCTGGTGCAGGTAGAGCATGAGCCGCAGGTACAGGCTCAGGGATAGGATCAGGTTCAGGATCAGGATCAGGTTCAGGATCCAATGCAGGCAGGGTAGCAGCCGAGTTTGGCAGGGTTCGAACCATGGCTTGACGAGTAGCTCCGAGCTAGCCTGGTACTCGTCTTACATGGGATTGATAGAGGCGTTCAGGGTACAGATCCTTCTATGGCATATCTAACATGGGAGTTCCAGTCGCAGCACCCGCCGCTTTTTCAGGGTGAGGGTGGTCCTCTGGCGGGAGAGAACTGGATAGAGATCATGCAGATGATCTTTGAGCAGCTGGAGACACCTCCAGGGTGGAGGGTCAACTTGGCGACATACATGCTGAGAGGACCGGTGAAGCATTGGTGGGACATACAGGTATAGGCTCGTAGGCACGAGGGACTTTCTTGGAAGGACTTTGAGGAAAGGTTCTTCGAGCACTTCTATCCAGAGACACTGAGGGCAGAGAGAACTCGAGAGTTCTTGAGTCTTCAATGGGGATATATGTCTGTCATAGACTATGCAGCTACCTTCACAGAGTTGTCCCGTTTTTCACCTGGTATGGTGAGCGATGACGCAGCTAGGGTGAGGCGCTTTAAGGATGGCTTGCGACACGTCATTCGGGTTCAGGTAAACATCTTCAGGATGGGTTCCTTCTCCGAGGCGGTGAACCAAGCACTCATAGTCGAGGGTAACGAGAGAGAGAAATCTCATTTTGTCAGGGTGATAGCTTCAGGTGATGGTCTGGATAGCAGGAAGTGAGGGAGAGATGAGTTCCAGCAGGGTGGGCAGGCCAAGGACTCAGCTAGACCACCCTGTGGCAGTTCAACGGTGGTTTTCTTTTAGTGTGGACAGCCGGGACATGTTCGGGCTCAGTGCAATAGGCCCCTGAAGGAGTGTCGTGCGTGTGGACAGGTCAAACATCTGGAGAGGTTTTGTAGGCAGCCTTCTCAGACAGTCGGCAGGCAGGGACCAGGACAGACTGTAGTGTTAGGAGTTGGTTCAGGTTCGGTACCAGGAGAGGGTAGTCGAGTTTCAGCTGCATGTGGAGGACGTGACAGAGATTGTAGGACCCAGCTGAGGGGTCTGTGGCCAGAGACTGGAGCAGCACCACAGGGAGGTCAGGCATCAGGCAGTCGGGCTTCAGGCCAGGTGCACGCTGTGGAGCTGCCAAGGATTGAGCAGGTTGGAGAGCCGACGATGGTGGCAGGTACACCACGGGTGTGGCCGTGAGTTCCTTTACTTTCTTTTGGCATGGCCTTTTGAGGCATGTCTAGTTGAGTGCACGAGTTGCACAGGTTACTTTTGGACTGACTAGAGACTAGTTAGTGGGATTGGCATCATATCAGATGCGTTATATATTTTATTATATATTTGAGATGTGTGGCATCAGGAGCATCAAGGATGCAGGTTACTTGAGGTGTCGTGGGAATCGGGGCATCGTGTATGCGGGTTACTTGAGGTGCATGTCACCAAGTTTGATTTGAGCATCTATTATATACAGGACCTCAGGGAGGCAGACACTGATGTGGTGAGGGTTACGTTGGGTGTCGAAAGCGACACGTGAGCACCGAGGAGGTGCAGGGGTGACGATGTGTCACGGGAGGACCATGGGTCCGGGAAATAGGTTGTTGGGCCTTGCTTGTTTATTTTATTTTCTTTGAGCTTTGTTCAGGTTGAGACTGAGTAGGCAATTCCTAAGGTGGGGAGCCCCTTTAGGATTTTATCCAGAACCTTGAGACCGGGGTATTATGGGTTGTTTAACCGAGATGGACATGTTCGGTGCCATCTCCTGGTTTCGTTTGGTAGCTCGGGGATGAGCTACGTTAAGGTAGAGAGTTTGTAAGAACCCAGGTTTTTAGAAACAGGTCAAATGCCGACCCTATTTAAAGTTTTTGACTGGTTTTTGAGAAGTCTGGAAAATCTGGGCAGTTTCTATAAATTTCCAGACTACACGCCGTGTATGAGTTACCCAAGTGACCGGCCGTGTGCTCGCCGATTACATGTCGTCTGAAGACCGTGTAGAAGTTTCTTACTACATGGCGTGTATTTATAGACACGATGTGTATTCCTTACCCATGCGAGGCCAAGTACATGTCATGTGGTTCCAGGTGTAAATTTCCATCTACACGGCGTGTGGTCTTCCTTGACACGTCGTGTACCTTTGTCCCGTGTAACGGTCGAGACCCTGGCCATGTGTTGACCATGTACACGGTCTAGGCCATGTGCTAGACTCCGCTTAAGTCGGAGTACGGAAACACATATACACAGAATGTACTTTGAAAATACACGCTGTGTACTTTTATTTTTATTCGAGCGATCGAGGCAACATCGCGCCTCATTCCCAGAAATCTCTTCTTCTTCCCCTTTGGATGAACAGTTCATCCGAGAACCTCTGAAAAACTCAAAACCTCCCAGAATCTTCGTACGACCTCCGTTCTTCGATCCTTCGGTGGCAGCGAGACCGTATCGGAAAGGCTAACCCTGCGCGCCCTTCTTCGTCTTTGATCCCTCACCTGTTCCTCTACAGATTCCATCCGAACAGAATTGCCGGATTTGATGGAAACGTAGATCTACCGCGATTCAGTCCGATTTAGAGGGTTAAATCAAAGGAGTTTCATCGTACGAGTACGAGGTGGGTGGTGCATACCTTCTTTCGTGTTTTCGTAGACAATTTGGGGTTATGACCTCCAGGCACGACATCGGGTGTTGAGAGAAACCCTATTTATTTGTTGTTAATTAATTATCTACATTGTGGAATGCCTCTGGGTATTCCATGACCCTTGTTGTGCTAGAGCAAGGCTGGGTGAGAGGTCATGGCTCGTTTGGGGAAATTCGGTCGGGGGTGCCGGAATGCGTATGAATTGGACCATTATTTTAACTGTCATGTTTAGACTTCTTATTGTATATTTTGAATTAAACTTCTGAGTTTAATTGTTAAATTAAGAATGAGTTAGGTACTGGTATGAGACAGCACAAGTTGGTGTAATTTAATTGTTTAGTAATTTCCTGTTTCAAGTGATGCTTTGAGTATAGTTATGTAATGTGTGATATTGTCTGTGTTGAACTGCTTGTTGTGTTGGGTGTGGCCTGGATATTTATTGAGTGATGAGGATCACAGGTTGGGGCTTTGTATCGGGTTACGTTGGGTGGTTGCTACCATGGGATTGGTCATCATGGACGTCAGTTGAGGTAGTTGGAATGTCAGGTTGGGCTTGTCCCGGGTTACTTGGATGGTGAGGCCATCAGACTTGAGTGAAAGGTTCGCAGGGACATGAGGTGTCAAAGGTGTTGTGGCTTGGGAACTGATTGTGGTGATTACCTCTCACTGGGTACTTTTGAGTAGTTTCCACACAGATAGACTCCGAGATGAGGTGGTACGGCCACTAGCTGGGTAGAGGCCCCCGATAGTTGCGGTTAGGTATTTTGGTTTGGGGGTGCTTTCCATATGAAGCCACGTGGAAGGTGACAAGACTTCGGGAGACGGCTTTGAGGTGGTCAGCTTGGGGGCAGAGGCTCTCCGTGATTTGAGGGCAGATATCGCTATCCGTCCGGTTATCTTTTGGGGACAAGTATCGATGTTCCTTCGGATGTTGTGTCATGGGAAGGTTGAGCTTTCGAGCTGGGTTACGATGGTTGGGTGTGCCTTCGGGACGTCGGTAATTGAGACACATGGTGTCAGGTGGCACGAGGTGTCGGGCTGCAGATCATACATTCCGGTATTGGCCGAAGCAGGTGACACTTCCTGGTGGCTGCTGAGCACCAGTGAGGTCTTTTTTTACTTTTGGGCATTGCATTTTTTACTGTTTTTATTTTATAAGCATGTCTGTCTAAACACTTATATTAGGTGCACACCTCTGGGTGGTATCCTACTGAGACTTGTCTCACACCCTACACGGGACCTTTGGGACGCGTGTAGACTTTATGAAATTGCATACAGGTATAGGGTCAGCCTCAGGAGCTAGACTTTAGTGCAGTTGACATGGAGACTGGCATGGACCTTGAGGTCATGTCGTACTGGAGTTACTTGTTTAGTATTCTTTTTCTTGCATCAGCATGTTTACTTTATATTGTATCTACTTCTGGTTAGCCATTGGCGCCATTGTGTATATATTGATTTGTATGACTTGCTTGGATGCATGCATGGTTGTTTTAGCAGTTATTACAGTTGATTGTTGGAAAGATGTTCTGTTTACTTTCCGCTGCTGTTGTTCCTATATTGCTTCCACCATTTATTGTTATTGAATGTGCTTCTGCTCTGCGGGTCTGTTTGAGTCTGCTGAGTCATTTATTTCCATTGCATATTTAGTTTATTACTTGGACCAGTACCTTTAATTCCTCCGAGAGGGTATAGCCTCCCCACTATACCTATTCAAACCCTCGCAGCTAGTCGGCAGCCTTTGGCGTTCAGGGGAGGTGTGCCTAAGGTAGTAGCACCCGACCCGTTCGGCACTGTTCGGGTGGCTGGCCAGGTCTAGGTCATTACACAGTTATGTCGTAAGAATTGTATATATCAATAGGATCAAATTTTTGGGGATTTGGATGTAAGACTTATCATCTATGTGGGAAACAGCCACATGGTGCCTAATCAAATACATGGGAATCATCTACGTGGGAAATTTCATACATCAAAAAAAATGCCTACATTTATAACACGTATGTGATGGGAATCAAATATGTCAAAATGGCTACGTGAGACTAAATGGCTATGTGGGAGTTCAGCTATTTAAAAGGAATTGGATGTGTGGATAATAGCCTACACTGATATTCAGTTATGTCAATCAAATTCGGCTACATGGATATTCAGATATGTGAGACCAAATAGATACGTAAGGAGAATTAGATATGTGGTAAATTAATTATGTAAAGGAAATGGATATATCATTAAACAGATAAATCATTCCAATTGGATACATGAGTGGATTTGTCTACATCATTTAGGCAGACGAAGGTCTTTCATACTGGTTGGAGGGAACGTCTTCTATTCGGGTATACATATAGCAGTGAGTAGAAATTTTGATATGGCATGTGAGAGTTGGTGTACTTCTGTTAGGAAGAAGGTTTTTTTTATAAAGAAAGTAGGAAATATCTATGCTTTCTATAAAAGGGTGGCAAAATGAGGGATTGAAAGAGAGAAGACAATGGTAGGATCTAGTCAACTAGGTTGTTCAATGAGTTTTCAAAGCCCTTGTTGGGACCTTATTTGTTTTTGTTGTTTTTCTATTGTTACTCTATTTCTTAAACACTTTTTGAATATATTAAATTTTTATGTTATGATGGTTGAATAAACTCAAACTAGGGGAAATTGGTTGAGTTGTTTGATGAATTTTGTAAGAGTTGGTGTCCTAGAACCAAGTTATTTTACTTTTATTACATGGATATTTAATGTATTATTACATATTGTTCATTGTTCTACATGACTATAATGTAATAATGTCCTAGAGTATTTGTTGCATTGATAAGGTCATGGAAGTTATCCACTATGATGGGAACCTTGAAATGCTATAACAATATTCTTAAATACAGTTCTGTGGTGGGATGACATGCTATGATGGGACACATAGCAGTTAGACCGTTAGGTGCGAGTACTCGTAGGCATATGAGATTTCCTCTCATGAAGTTCGCACTTGGTAATCTCCAAATAGGAGATTATTAGAACAGACCCTCTAGTAGGAATTCTGCATGTTTTGGTGCCATTGAATATTTTTATCTGCGAGTGTGTGTAATGATCCTTAGAATTTAATATTATCATTAATATGTGTCACAACTTACGCACTTTTATTTACTGACGAAAACCGTCATGCAGACAGTTGGCGGGAAGTAGGGTATGTTGGGTGCGTCACGATCGGCATGTTATTAATGGATAAGTCGAGGAAGTATTTGTCCCTTCCATTTATGGAAGTTGATATCTCAGCCCATTAAATGAAATAGAACTGTCACAAGAAATTCCATGGTTATGGTGTGACGACGAGTTTATTTCTGGTAGTCAAAGAACAATGTATCAAGCATAAAAGTTGATGACACAATCATGAAAACTTCTTGATGAGATATTGTGACAAATGGATTATATTACACAGTGATCATTCGTATGTGGATGTCGTTGTTGCAACTTTATGTTCTATCTCTTGGGTGCCTTAACCCATTTCTAGACAGTACTCTTGGACTTTAGGTAAGCCCACCTAATGCCAACGAGAGAGAATCCTATAGGGTCACACACTAAGTGTTTTTTGTGGTCTTGGTTAAATTCTATTTGAATTTAATTAATGAAATAAATATTATTCTCAAGACCGTGGAATGATTTTATTCAAGTTAAGCTGATCGCATAAATTAAATAAAATTTATTTATTTATTTTATTGAACATTTAATAAATATTTATTTACTAGTTTTTAAATAAAATATTTATTTAAGAGAATAAATTATTTATTTACTTATTCGGGTGTTCAATAAATAGAAGTGGATTTCGGACAGACCAAGGTCGGTCCGGTAGTAAAATAATTATTTTCACGATGGTAAATAATTATTTAACTAGTTGGAACAAATTAAAATAATGCTGATATTATTTTGTGATGTGGAATTTTATTTACAATTCCATTTTGTGCAAGTTGGTGCACTATAAATAATGACGTGGTATTATTATTAAATGCATGGGTTTTCTCTAAGTTCGTGAATGTATTTAATTGTTTCTATGCAATTAAATATTGTAACTGAAATTACATGTATATAAATAGGCAAGTACCCCTATTGTTCCATACAACACACCACACTCCTGGTGAATTGAGAATTGTTGAGCCAAAAAATTTCTCTCTTGAATCCTCTTATATCCCCTCTCAAGAACGAGAGACGTTCTTCAAGGCCGAAGAACAAGCGATCAAGAACGACCGACACAAGACACTCGCTTCGCCATGCTAGCACTCGGAGAACGAGCGATTTCGATCAAAGGCCATTGGAGCATGTGTGGATCACCGCTAGAGGGATTCTAGTTTGGATCCTTACAACCGCAATGAGATAATCTGGAAGGGTAAATCTAAATGATCAACATCATCAATGAAGAAAAATACCAAAGACACAGGTATTATTTTTCTTTATAAAATTAATTAAATTAATTATAAACATGATATTCATGATCCTCTCTAAAGGTTTAGAGCCTCTTTTTTTCTTTATCTAAATCTTTGATTATATTCTTTGGATACGGGCGTTCATTATCATATTGATCCCGGAATAATCATTGATCATGGTAAAAATCAAAATTGGTTGTCGTCCCAACCATGCTTCTGCTGTGCCCGGAACCTTCAAGTGGTATCAGAGGGGTTACATCATAGTTTATAATTATTTAAATATTTTGTTGATGAATTATGCATTTAATAATTTAGTTATTTTAATTCAAGTTAATCGTTCTACAAATCTGAATCTCGAGATCTATTCCCCTCTTTCATTTCTCGTTCACCTTACAGAAACGGTATTTTCTTTTAATTTTGATTAAAATAAAATAGAGGATCTCATTCGAAGGTTCTAAAGATTCCTAGACATACAACACCAGAACACACGGCGTGTATTCGGTAGTACACGTCGTGTAGTCAAGATTCAATTCATCAGACCGGTCCAACAAACCAAGCCATGTGTTTGATTCTTTCTAAGTCTTAAATGACTCCATGTGTTGACCAGGAATAGGTGGCATGTGGTTTCTAGATTACACGCTGTGTGGCCCAATGGACACGGTGTGTAGTCCCTTCTGGTTAGGGTTGGACTATGTACCCCATACACATCTCACCCGGCTGCAGACCATGTAACGAGGAACTATACGGCGTGTGGCCCACTTGACATGTCGTGTACTCCGAAGATTTCTGAAGTAAACTCACACGTCGTTTCCCCGGGTGTGTACTTCAGATAGACGGTGAAAAATAGTACACTCCATGTAGTTAGAACTACACGTCGTGTGCTCATCCAAATTATGCATATTTATTAAAATTTGTTATTATCTTATACAAACCCTTGATACGTGTACCATCGTGCGGGTGTAAAGCTGAGGCACAACACGTGATAGGTGTTTTATATATATGTGTTTAATTTAACATATACATAATGTTTATTTCTACTCATTGGGTAGTTATGAATAGAAATTCACCGGGTTTCCTCCAAGGTACAAGTTACGTACAAAGATAATTTTAAATGAATTTATTTGTTTAAAATTATTGTGGATGAGAATCTCAAGGAAATTCAGAAAAAGATTTAAGATAAAAGGATTGATTAATTAAAGATGATAATTAATTGATTTGAGCGTGATTTATCTTAAATGAGAATGATTAAATAATTGAATGCTAGTTTTATTTATGCTTAAACATAGTTGCATGTATGGATGATCATGATCTAGACCAAGACCTTTTTATGTGGATGGTTTCTTTTAATTTATTTATTTAAATTAAATTTGTTGGTCTGCGAGCCTTCTCCCCATTAATATATAGGGTCTACGTTCCCAAGGTTTCTTTTATATAAAACCCCTTTTTACCCCTCACCTACATGTGAGTTAAAAAGGAAATATATAATGGATGGAACTCCCAAGCTAGTGGGGGCTGTTCAAGCTAGAGCTGAGACGAAACCAATCCCAGGAGATACATTGGTGGATAGGTGGAAGTTGTAAACATGATCCCAAAAGGTTCAAGTTGTTTCTCCCCTAGGTCAGGGTTAGTTTATCAAACTCTAGGTAAACTAACCATTATAAAAGCTCGTGATCATGCCATTTAATTTATTTTATTGCTGTTAGTTTCATGGTTAATCATTATAGATGTGTTGTCACGATCATATAATTAATGAATTAAACAAGCATGCAAGATGGAACTAAAATAAACCAGACTTATGTGTAAATATTATCAAGACATGGTTAATCACTTAAGTAATTTACACTTAATATTAACAATCACATGATAATGATAATAAGAAATTTACGAATAAGAGATAAAAATCCCTCAAATAAAATATTAAGTCAAAACAAGACTTCTGTTACTTGATTAAAGGGAAAAACTCAATAAAACTATGTGTTTGACCAACCCTTTTTGGGACACTTACTTTTATACAGGAATCCCTTATGAAAGGTTTCGGTTTGACTTAACCATATTACATAAAGAGGAGTATCCCTTGATATACTTGGTGTAATATTGGAGGCAAGAGTTGAGGAAATCCAAAGTCGTGATTTCAGGATTGGGGAGTCTGCTCAACATATCAAGGAGCTACAAGCCCGCAGTTGGCAAAAAATTTCCTACCTAAATACCTTCTAATAGCTTGACCAACCCTTGTTGGGGTTATGGGAAGGGGAATATGGATCATTACCACTAGAATGTCATGGCAACTGGACATTCTGAGTTCAATGGTGAGGGCCATTGGGACTTGATAAAATAGTGAGAGACTTAATAAAATTTATTATTTCTCATAAAATGTAATCAAGAAAGTACTAATGATCTGCTCTTTAAATTTTATAATAAAAATGACAATCTCATCAACCACACTATCCCTGCGATCAATTTTGGATAAAGACAACATCCTCACTGGTAGTAACTTCCAAGAATGGTTTAGACGCCTTCGGGTTATCCTATTCCATGAACGGAAGTCTTACGTGCTGGAGTCATCATTACCTGATCCGCCTACCAAGGAGGCAAGTGATGAGGATTTCTTATTCTATGAGAAAAATATGAACGACGCAGTTGACGTTCAATGTTTGATGTTATCATCAATGTCTAGTGAGCTCATGAAGTCTCATGAAAACATGGATGCTTATAGAATGCACAAGCACCTACATGGTCTTTACCAGGAGAGAGAAAGATAGGAAAGGTTTGAGATCTATAAGGCACTCTTTCAGAGTAATCTTGGAGAAGGTTCCCCATCTGGGCCTCATGTAGTCAAGCTCAATGGCTACATTGAGCGACTGGAGGTTCTAAGGTTTAAAATCCCCAAAGAACTGGGCACTGATCTCATTCTCGCATCACTCCCTCATAGCTTCTCTAACTTTGTTGTCAATTTCAATATGAACAACATTGAGAAGTCTCTATCTGATCTTCTTATCTTCATTATCCAAGTGGACAAATATATGAAGTGTGAAAAGCCTTCTATTATTATGGTGAATAATAGGAAAGGGAAGGCGAAGAGCTTTAAGCCCAAAGCTTCTTCACGGCCTTCCAAGAAAAGGAAGATCAAAGGGGAGGCAAGGGAACATGAGGCTGTTTATTTCGCATGTGGTAAGAAGGTCCACTAGAAGAAGAACTGCACCCAGCCTAAGAAGCAAGGGTAAGCTTCAGGTGTGTTTTTTATCGAATACAATCTACCTATTTCTACAAATTGGGTATTAGATACAGCTTGTGGGGGTCACATATGTATCCAAATATAGGAACCAAGTAGATTCAAGAAGATTGATCAAAGGGAGGTAGATCTACGAGTAGCCAATGGATCCAAACTTTCCATTGTAGCTGTCGGGTACTACCATCTCACATTGCCAACTGGGATGATCTTGGTGTTAAAGGGTTGTTTTTATGTGCCTTCTATAACCAAAAACATAATTTATGTATCTAGAATAGATATATTTGGATTTTTTTCAAGTTTGGAAATGAATGTTGCTTCTTTTATAAAGATAGCATTTGTTTTGGTAGGGCACATTTATACAACGGTCTTTATGTGTTAGATTACACAAACCAAGTAATGGAAATTGATGACAAAGACACTTCACGTGACTCATACCACACCCAAATTTGGCATCATCAGCTAGGTCATGTAAATGAGAAACTCTTGACAAAGTTACATCAAGATGGATATTTATATTCTTTTGAACTAAAACCACTTGGCGTATGTCATGCATGTTTACAAGGAAAAATGACCAAATCCTCATTTGGTGGGAAAGGTGAAAGGGCTAAAGATCTTCTTGAATTGGTTAATACCGATGTGTGTGGACCATTTCCAGTTGAATCAAGGGGTGGGTGCTCATAATTCATAACTTTTACTGATGATTTTAGTAGATATGGATATATCTACTTAATGAGGTATAAGTCAAATTCCTTTGATAAGTTCAAGGAATACAAAAATTAAGTCAAAAACAAGCTTGGTAAGAAGATTAAGAAACTCCACTCAAACCGAGGTGGGGAATATCTTAATCAGGATTTCATTGATTACTTATGAGATTTTGGGATCCTATCCCAACTCACTCCTCCTTACACACCTCAATGGAATGGTGTAAGTGAAAGGAGGAACCACACCTTATTAGACATGGTGAGATCAATGATGAGTCATGAAAGTCTTCCATTATTATTTTGGGGATATGCATTACAAACAGTGGCACACATACTAAACCAAGTACTAACTAAATCAATAAATGGAATTCCATACGAGTTCTGGAGTGGAAGAAAATCCATGTTATCAAATTTACATGTGTGGGGTAGCAAAGAGTTTTGTTAAGGCCTCTTCAGGTAATAAACTCGCACCCTGAGGCACAAAGTGTACCTTTATAGGATACCCTAAGGAAACAATGGGATATTACCTATACAACCCCTTATACAAAAAGGTTATAGTGGCAAGACATGTTATATTCCTTTAGAGGGAGAGCATCTCCAAAAGATATAGTGGGAGCGAGATATACTTTGATGAAGTCGAGGATCAATGTGCACAAGAGTTGGTACAAGAACAGATTCCCCAAAGCCTCGTGGAAGAAGAATATGTTCCAGAGACACAAGTACTGTGTAGGAGTACCAGAGAGGTTAGAGAACCGGAATGGTACGGTTTTCTAGTTACCAAGGATGGTGAATTCTTATTATTTGATAATAATGATCATCTAACCTACAAGGAAGCAATAATTGGTACATACATTGCCAAGTGGAAAGAATCCATGAATTCTGAAATGGATTCCATGTACCAAAACCAAGTCTGGATTTTGGTAGATCTTCCCGTTGATGTAAATACTATTGGTTCCAAATGGGTATTCAAGAAGAAACTAGGCATGGAAGGATAAGTTAGTACCTATAAGTCATGACTGGTTGCAAAAATTTTTAAACAGCATCAAGGAATTGACTACGATGAAACCTTATCACTAGTTGCAATGCTAAAATTCATCAATATTATACTTACTATTACGGATTACCATGACTATTAGATTTGGAAAATGGATGTCAAAATAGCATTCCTTAATGGGAACCTTCAGGAATATTTCTACATGATACAACCTAAAGGGTTTGTGACTTCAAAGGATGTCAATAAGGTATGCAAGTTGCAGAAATCCATTTATGGATTAAAGCAAGAATCTAGGTCATGGAACATTCTTTTTGATGAAGCCATAAAAGAATTTGGTTTTATCAAAAATGAATTTTATCCTTGTGTCTACAAATGGTTTAGTGGGAGTGCAGCCATTTTTCTAATAGTATATGTTGATGACATATTACTCAATGGAAACAAGATACTAGTCTTGCAATCTGTTAAGGCATGGTTGAATCAATGCTTCTCTATGAAAGACTTGGGCGAGGCAGAATATATTATTGGGATCAAGATACATCGTGATAGATCCAAGAGATTGTTGGGCCTAAATCAAAGTACATACATTGATAAGATACTAAAGAGATTCAGTATAGAACAATACAAGAGGGTATTGTTTCCAATGTCACACGGCATTCAACTTTCCAAGAAAATGTGTCCTCAGACACATGAGGAAAGAAAGATAATGGAAAGGACTCCATACGCAACAGTGATTGGGTCAGTCATGTATGTCATTCTATGTACTAGGCTGGATGTCGCCAATGCATTGAGTGTGGTAGGAAGATATCAAGCTAACCCAGGTGACCTCCATTGGATGGCAGTCAAGACTATCCTAAAGTATATGAGGTGTACTAAGGAAATGTTCCAAGTTTATGGATGAGATGAGAAACTAGTCATCAAAGGATATGAAGATGCTAGTTTCTAGACTGGTTAAGATGACATGAAGTCACACACGGGAAACATCTTCACTTTGAATGGAGGTGCAGTGAGATGGAAGAGCTCAAAACAGAGTGTGGTCGCAGATTCTACAGTAGAGTCTGAGTATATCATGGATTCTAAGGTAGTTAAAGAAGCAGTTTGGATGAAAAGCTTCATCCAGAAGCTAGATCCTAGTAGTAAAGATCACATCACATTGTACTGTGATAATACTGCAGCAGTGGCTCTCGCAAAAGAGCCAAGGTCACATCAGCGGACGAAGCACATGGTTCAGAAGTATTGTCTCTTGAGGGATTTTTCTCAAAGTGGTGTAGTTGCAGTGAGAAGTATTTCCACAGAAGATAACATGGCGGACCCCTTGACTAAAGCCTTGACTCATCAGAAACATGATCATCATGTGAGGACTAGTGGACTGAAAGTCGTAGGTAGTTGGCTCTAGTCCAAGTGGGTGTTTTTAAGAGTTGGTTTCCTAGAACCAAGTGGTTTTACTTTGATTACATGGATATTTAATGTATTATTACAAATTGTTCATTGTTCTGCATGACTATAATGTAATAATTTCCTAGAGTGTTTTTTGTATTGATAAGGTCATGGTAGTTCCCCGTTATGATGAGAACCTTGAAATTCTATAACAATATTCTTAAATATAGTTATATGGTTGGATGATAAGCTATGATGGGAAACATAGCATGTAGACTATTAGGTGTGAGTACTTGTAAGTAGATGAGACTTTCTTTCATGAATTTCACACTTGGTAATCTCCAAGATAGAAGATTTTGAGAACAGACCTGCTAGTAGGAATTCCACATGTTTGGGTGTCATCGGATATTTCTATCTTTGAGCGTGTGTAATGATCCTTAGACTTTAAGATTATCATTAATACGTGTCACGACTAACGCACTTTGATTTACTGATGAAAACTGTCACGCAGACAGTTGGTGGTAAGTAGGGTATGTTGGGTGCATCACGAGTGGCATGTTATTAATGGATAAGTCGAGGAAGGATTTGTCCCTTCCATTTATGGAAGTTGATATCTCGGCCCTTTGATTAAAATAGAACCATCATGTGAAATTATATGGCCATGGTGTAATGACGAGTTTATTTCAGGTAGTCAAAGAACGACGTATCAAGCATAAAAGTTGATGACACAATCATGAAACCTACTTGATGAGATATTACGACAAAGGGATTATATTACATAGTGAGCGTTCGTATGTGGATGTTGTTGTTGCGACTTTATGTTCTTTCTCTTGGGTGGCTTGACCTGTTGCTAGACAGTACTCTAGGACTTTAGGTAAGCCCACCTAATGCCAATGAGAAAGAATCCTAGAGGGTCACACACTAAGTGTTTTTGGTGGTCTTGGTTAAATTCTATTTGAATTTAATTAATGAAATAAATATTATTCTCAAGACCGTGGAATAATTTTATTCAAGTTAAGATGATCATATAAATTAAATAAAATATATTTATTTATTTTATTGAATATTTAATAAATATTTACTTACAAGTTTGTAAATAAAATATTTATTTAAGAAAATAAATTATTTATTTATTTATTTGGGTGTT
The DNA here is from genome assembly GCA_963277665.1 of Viscum album. Classification (NCBI taxonomy): domain Eukaryota; kingdom Viridiplantae; phylum Streptophyta; class Magnoliopsida; order Santalales; family Viscaceae; genus Viscum; species Viscum album. Next base: position 818,870,341 of record OY728134.1, read on the forward strand.
CAATAAATGGAAGTGGAGTTCGAGAGGACCAAGGATGATCTGGTAATAAAATAATTATTTTCAAGATGGTAAATAATTATTTAACTAGTTGGAACAAATTAAAATAGCGCTGCTAATATTTTATGATGTGGAATTTTATTTATAATTCTGTTTTGCACAAGTTTCTGCACTATAAATAATGACACAGTATTATTATTAAATGCATGGGTTTTCTCTAAGTTCATGAATGTATTTAATTGTTTCTATGCAATTAAATATTGTAACTGAAATTCCATGTATATAAATAGGCAAGTACCCCTATTGTGCCATACACCACACCACATGCCTGGTGAATTGAGAATTGTTGAGCCAAACAATTTCTCTCTCGAATCCTATTCTCTCCCCTCTCAATAACAAGAGATGTTCTTCAAGGCCGAAGAACAAGCGATCAAGAATGATCGACACAAGACACTCGCTTCACCGCACTAGCACCCGGAGAACGAGCGGTGTCCATAGGAGGCCATCAGAGCATGTGTGGATCACCTCTAGAGGGATTCTAGTTTGGATCCTTACAACCGAAACAAGATAATTTGTAAGGGTCAATCCAGATGATCAACATCATCAATGAATAAAAATACCAACGACACAAGTATTATTTTTCTTTATGAAATTAAATAAATTAATTATAAACATGATGTGCAAGATCCTCTTTAAAGATTTCGGGCCTCTTTTTTTCTTTATCTAAATCTTTGATTATATTTCATGGAGACTAGAATTCATCATCGTATTGATCCCAGAATAATCATTGATCATGGTAAAAATCAAAATTGGGTGTCGTCCCAACCATGCTTCTGCTGCACCCGGAACCTTCAAATTTATCCCACTAAGGTGTTTGGAATTGCGGGAGTCCACCCTTTTCTCACTGGATAAGTAATTCACAATCTTAAATTGTCTGCACTCAGTCCGATCCGGTTTTGGTTATTATAGTCATCATTACCTTATATTCTTTAAGACCATCTAAGAATAGGGAATTCCGCATAAGGTTAGGTCACCTAATTGCCACAACGAGTGGGTAAAGTGGTATTTAGTTGAGAAGTTGAAGACTCCTTTCACCTACATGTTGTCCATTCAAGAGAACTGGCTAGCCACTTTTTATAGGTCCTTCAATGACTGAACTTGAGTAGAATAAAAAATATAAAAAAAACTACCAAAATAAGTTATCCAACCAACCAACTTCCCATATTCCCTCTCTTGAATTTTTCCAACTTGCTAAATTTTTTTCTCTTTCTCTCAGTGCTCACCTTTTGTTGGCCTCTTATCCCCCAACCTTCATTCAATTAACCTCATCACTGCCATTTCAATCACTATTACTCTCTTATTATTTTTTTATAATTTTGTTTATTTTCTCTTTTATTTGGTCTCATGTAACACACATTCTTTGGAAGTCCTTCTATTTGGATCAAACCATACTCACCACTACACTATTTTAAGATGGGTTTATAAATTATTAATTTGTACCAGACATAGTGACAACTTAACTCTTGTGTATAGCTATGAATATATTTCATTTTTATCATGATAGAAATGAATTCAATTTCATTTCTTCTTGAAAAATTTCTTTTGATATTTGGAAGTTATTAGAAGTCACACACGAAGGTACAAATACATTAAAGGACACTATATTGGATATGTACCATCAATATTTTGAAAGTTTCACTATACATTCCAAGGAATCTATTATAATAATTTTTATGATATTTACTCACATATCCAATGGTATAAAGTCCCTTTGTGAAAAAGTTTCTACAAAAACACTCATAAAGAAAATCTTACCGGTTTTACCTATCTTCTATGATCACAAATTCATATCCATTCAAGAATAAAAAGATGTGAAAAAGATAGTGTTCAAGGAATCCATTGGCTCCCTAATGAAATAAAAAATCACGATGAAGTGAAAAATGGGGAAGGAGGCCAATGAATCAAAAGAAGTCAAGAAAATTAACACCTTCAAAGCTACCAATAATGAACTATATGGAGGTGAGGTTTAAGAATATGCTAAACTTTTCAAGAACATATACAACTTCTTCCAAAAGAATAACTTCCACAACCAATACAAAAAGAAAAATAAAAATACAATAATAGAAGTGAAATGTTATGAATGTAAAAAAATAAAGGTCACATCAAGCTAGAGTTCCCCATATATAAGAAGAATCTCAAAGAAAATAAACAAGATAAAAAGGATTTCAAAGTCACAACATGGAGTGCAAGTGATGACTCCATGGATTAAAATTCCTATCCACTTTAAGTGATTCAATCCCCAAGATCCTTATCGAACATATTGATGAATACATCAGGATTAGTAATCCTCTTCATATTTCCTCCTCGTCTTCTTATTCTCCTCGTTCTTCTTCTCTCTCTTCTTTTTCTTGCTCCTCCATTCACCTAAATTATGAAGACCTAATATATGATCGTATTCAAATTGAAAATGGTTTTCATAAACTCTCATATTTATACTTATAAATTGAAAAGAAACATAAGAAAGTGGTTCAATATAAAGAAAAACTCTAAAAATAAAAGGGACTTCTCTTCAAGGAAATGGAAGTTATCATCATGAAAATCAAAAATTAACTGGATATCAATAATCCTAAATTGACCATTAAAGACATCAAAAATTCCATTTTCAAATTCACCCAAGGAGGAAAGAATTTAAATAAAATTTTAGTCTCTCAAAAACCTGGAAAAGATCAGGTTTTTCTTGGTTTCCTTAATCATGCAAGTACCTATAAGAATCAATCGAAAACTACTTTTGTTAAAGGTTGCTCACAACATAAATTTTGTGATTGTTTTAAAAGAATTGGTAATTTAATCTATGAATGTGACTGAAAAAATGAATGATATGGAAGACCAAAGTCAATCCATTTTTCATCCATATTTTCCAAAAGAAAACCTCATGCTAAGAAAATCTAAATTCTGAAATCTTTATTGGCTAACATAAGAAAACCCAAGTTTGTGTGGTTACCAAAACCTTTGATCGTTTAATTTTATAGGGAAAGAGTCTTCTAAGAAAAAACCCAAGAAGAAATGTAGTATCTCAATAGTGGTTTATCAAGACACATGTGTGGTGAACTCTTTGAATTTAATCAAATAGATAAACTAGAAGGAGTTATGTCACATTCAGTGATAATTTTAAGGGTAAGATAGTCAATGAAGGTACCATCAGTTTTTCAAACTGAAATTTAATTAAAAATGTTTTATTTTTCAAAGGCTTGAAATATGATTTACTAAGTATTAGTCAATTGTGTGATAGAGGTTTCAAAATATCTTTAAAAAAGGATTTTTTCAAAAAAATTGATTCAAAAGGAAAACTATTATTTACCACTTCCAGAATTCAAAATGTTTATGCAATCAATTTAAAATCTATTGTTACCCAAAATGTCAAATTTTTTAGTGCATAAGTTAGTGAGTCATGGCTTTGGAATAGATTTCTCATTCATCGAAACACTCAATACCATGTCAAACTCAATTGTTATCAACTAGTATGAGATCTTCCCAAATTGTATTTAAATAATGACATGTTTTGCAAAGCAAACCAATATGGTAAAAAACACAAATCCTATTTTAAATCTAAAAAGGGAATTTCATCTTCAAAATCTCTTAAACTAATTCATCTTGACCTTTTTAATCCTTCTCAAATTGAAAGTCTAGGATGCACTTTGCTAAAAACCACATTAAGTGACCTTTTTTGTCGTTTACCGCCGCTAAAGCGTTTCACGGTGGTTTTCCAAGACCATCATGAAATGCGGTGTACCGAAACATTTCACAATAGTTTTTAGAACTGTTGTAGAAAATTTAGTGGCGGTTTTTAATTTTTTTACTTTTTTACTTTTTATTTACGTATTTATTTAATTATTTATTTATTTATTTATTTATTTATTTAATATTTAATATTATTTATTATTTATTTCATTTTTATTATTATTTATTATTTATCTTAACATACATACATATGTAATTCATTCCATGTAGAAATTCAACAAACATATGTGTTATGTGAGATTTGAATCTCTTACCTCTTGGTTATTCTATAAAGATTTTACTACTCCAGCAAGCCCTCCATGTGCTGAGTAAGCAGAATTTAATATATATATATATATATAGATAAATACATATAAATACATATACATAAATAATAATATTAAATAATAATAATGGTAAATAATAAATATCAAAAAAAAATAGTACATAACAAATAAATATGAAATAAATAATTAGAAAATAATCAATAACAAACAAATGATTAATAAATAATATATAGTATATAATATATAATATATAATATATAATATATAATATATAGTATATAGTATATAGTATATAGTATATAGTATATAGTATATAGTATATAGTATATAATATATAATTTATAATGTATAAATAAATAATAAATAATAAATAATAAATAAATACTGAATTAATAATTAATTAATAATAAATTAATAATAAATAATAAATCAATATATGATAAATAAATATTAAATTAATAATAATTTATAAATAATATGTAATTAATAATTAGTAATTGATTGAATATAAAATAAATAAGTAATAAATAATAAATAATGTTTTAATAATAAATTAATTATAAAATAATAATAATTTAAAAATAAATTGATAATAAATATATATATATAAAAGAAATGAATAATAAATTAATAAAAATAATAAAATAATAATGAATGATAAATCAACATATAATAAAATAGTAAATAAAAAATAAATAATAAAAATATGTTAATAATAAATTATTAATAAATCATAAATTGCTAAGAAATAATAAATAATATGTAATATGTAATAATATATAATAAATATTAAATAAATAAATAATAAATTATAAAAATAATAAATCAAAATATAATTAATAATTAATTAATTAATTAATTAATAATAAATAATAAATGAATATATAATAAATAATAAATACTAAATTCTAAATAATAAGTAATAAATAAATATTAATTAATTAATTAATTAATAATAAATGAATATATAATAAATGATAAATACTAAATAATTAATAGTAAATGGAAAATAAATATATATAGTTACATATAAATTTATTTATATATAGTTAGATATGTTTTATAAAAAATATAAATATAAATAAATTTACATAAATATATATAAATACAAGCAAAGAGACACATAAACACACCAACCAACAAAATACATATAAATATATATACCAACATCATATATATATATATACATTAATGTTTATTAGTATACATTAATGGATATAAATACCTATAAATATATATACATATAACGAAATTTACATAAATATATATATATATATATAAACATGCATTTATATTACATAAATATATATAAATGCACAGATATATATAATTGTATATTAATATATATATATATATAAACACAAGTTATTATAAATATCTATATATATATCTGCATAATATATAAAAATATATAAAACATAAATACGTATAAAGATTTATAAATGGGTATAAATATAGAAAAATTTGCATAAATACATATAAATATTGATGCATAGATACAATTATATACAATTTTAAATAAATATTGATAAATATTTTTAAATTATAAATAAATTTACATAAATATATAGAAATACATACAAATATATATATATATAATAGATAATAAATCACCAAAATAGAGAAAACAACAACAATTTCAACACCGTCAAATCAATATGAATGTAAATCCACAGAATAAAATCATAGATGACCCAATAAAAATACAAAGACACTATTAAATAAAGATGAAATCACATCGAATGTTCAAAAATCTTGGTATCTGAACAAAAACTCTATTTTGGAGGGATTTTAGGCCTTTTTGAACTCTAAAAAATAGATATCATGGTCCCCCTAAATAATATAGTGTATATCTCTTTGCAGGATTTGATTTGACATCTTGCAAAGGATAAAGAGACACGCGGATCAAAAGTTATGGTCTTTTGAAGTTGATGTTTGATTTTTCAACTTCTCTTAAAAGAGTAATAAATTTTATTCTATTAATAATTACCAAATTATTATCTAATTTTGTTGCAGTTAATTTCATAAGCTTTAATTTGACTCATTGTGGAGCTAAAATGGACACCTGGATCAAAAGTTATGGTTCTTTAATAATAAATTATTATTTATTATTTATAATCACATATTATAAAAAATCAGATTTAGTGGCATTTTTTGAAAAAACGTCGCTAAAAATAAATTAAAAGAATAAAAAATTGAAAAATACAGTTTTAGCGGTGGTTTAAAAAAATAATGAAGTATTTAGCGACGGTTTTGAAAATCTCCATGAAATTTGATTTTTTCTATAGTGATGAAAATCCTATACTCTCATAATTATTGATGACTTTACAAGATTCACATGAGTATATTTCTTATCTCATAATAGTGAAGCTTTCAAATCCTTCATCAAGTTTTCCAAAAAGGTTGAAAATGAAAAAGATTTTAAAATTATTTCAATTCGTAGTGATCATGGTAGAGAATTTGATAATAAGAAATTTAATGATTTGTGTTTTTCTGAATGGTATAAGCATTCTTTTTCTACTCCTTGAAACCCTTAACAAAACAGGATAGTAGAGAGGCAAAATCGAACAATCCAACAAATCATTTGAACTCTTTTAAATGAATTTTTTTTGCCAAAATATTTTTGGATCGAGACCATGAATATTGCATTCTATATCATCAATCATGCCCTCATAAGAACTTTTTTTTAAACCATATGAACTTTGGATTAATAAAAAACCCAAAGTCATATTTTTCAATGTTTTTTATTTCAAATGTTTTATTTTAAACACTAATACAATCTTGAAAAAAATGGTTTGAAATTCGATAAAGGAATATTTCTTGGGTACTCCAACTCAATCAAAGCATATTATTCCTTTAACAAAAGGACCAAAATGGTTGAAGAATCAATCCATGTTGTTTTTTATAAAAAATTTCCAAAACCACTTTCAAAAAATGTTATTGTTTTTTTTAAATAAACCTTTTTCAAACTAAAGAAGTTTAAGAAGTATAAGAATATCCATCAAATCCTTTTCCTAAAATTTTCAAAAAATCTAAAGACCATCCCCTTAAAATGAAATCATAGATTTACAATCGGGAAGTCGTACTGGTATATTGATCTTAAATGAGGTTGAACACCTAGCCTTTATCTCTCAATTTGAACCTAAAAACCTTAATTATTCCCTTAATGATGAAAATTGTGTTCTTTTTATACAAGATTAACTAAATCAATTCTCTCAAAATGATGTTTAGTCTCTCTTGGAAAGACCTAGTAATCAACCTGTTATATGCTCAAAATGGGTTTTCAAAAATATGCTAGATGATCTTGTTAATATTATTTGAAACATTTCTCATTTAGTTTCAAAGGGTTATAACCAAGAAGGAATCGATAATGATGAAACCTTTTCACCCATCATTTGATTATAATCTATTAGAATTTTTTTGGAATTTGTCTCTCATCTCAATTTAAAACTCTTTCAAATGGATGTCAAAAGTTCCTTTTCAAGTGTTTTTATCAATGAAAATGTTTTTTTGGAACAACCACTTGGTTTTTAAAATCCTCTATTTATAAATTATATTTTTAAATTATCAAAATATATTTATGGTTTAAAATAATCCCCTAGGTTTGGTATGAACATATTTCAAATTATCTCCTTTCAAATGGATTTAAAATGGAAAAGGTATATTCAGTTATCTTTTTAAAACACATGTTAAATGATTTATTACTTGTTCAAATTTATATTGATGATGCTATTTTTTACTCTACTAATGAATCTCTTTGTTTTGGATTTTATGATTTAATGAAAAATGAATTCGAAATGATCTTTATGAAAGAACTCAAATTCTTTCTAAGTTTTCAAATTTCTCAAAGAATTGATGGAATCTTTTTAAAACAAGGAAAATACACCAATGAAATCTTAAAAATATTCGTAATGGATAATCATAAGGAAATTATCACATCCATGAGTACAACTTGTAAGTCAACATTAGCTGAAGCCAGTAAAATAGTCAACAAAAAACTTTATAAAAGTATGATTGGTCGTCTAGTTTACCTTACTGCGACCTGACCTGATATCATGTTCTGTGTTTGTCTCTCTAATCATTTTTAATCAAATCCAAAGGAATATCATTTTAAATCCATCAAAAGGTTATTTAAGTTTTTAAAAAGATCTAAAAAATTCAGTATATTTTATCCAAAATAAACCTCTTTTGAATTAACTTCATTTTCCGACACTGATTTTAGAGGATGCCAACTAGATAAGAAAAGTACTGGTGGAACTTTTCATCTGCTATGAAAATCTCTCATCTCATGGATTCATAAGAAGTAGAATTTTTTTGCTCTATCTACAACCAAAGTGGAATACATAGCTGTCAGAGGTTGTTGCACCCAAATTCTATAGATAAAACAGACTCTGTTAGACTTCGAGCTTACATTTGACCATATTCCTATCAAGTGTGATAATAATAGTGTTATAAATATCTCTAAAAATTATATCTAGTACTCTCACATCAAACGTATTTACCTTTGACAGCATTTCTTAAGAGATCACTTCCAAAAAGGTGGTATCTCATTGGATTTTTTCCCAATATAATATCAACTCACTAACATTTTCATCAAACCTCTATCCCTTAATCATTTCAATTTGATTAAAGTTGAATTAGGAATGGTTTTCTTGTGAAACATTCCATTTGATCTATGCCTATCTTAAGTTATATTTTTAAAATCTTAATTTGAATATTTTTTAAACTTTAATTTATTATTTAGTTTATTTTATTTTATATTGGTTATGATCCATTCATCTCACATGTGTTATCATTTGAGGGGGAGTCTTATATCTTTTCTAATTCTGAAATTTTCCTTAAGAGAGATCATTTATTTTCGATTTTAAATGATTTACTCTTATTTTAAAATTTTCAAAATCATACTTTCTAAAATAATTTTTTTATAATATTAATATTTTTTCTTAAAACAACCTTTGTTACCTTAAATTTTAAAATTTGTTTTCAAAATTCATTGTAAAAACTCATAAAAATATTTATGTATATAATTATTTTAAAAAAATGATTTGTTTTTTATCTCTCTCGAAGAAGATTAATGATGAATAAAAATTTATTTCATTTAATTTTTTCTAACTTTTCTCTTAAGTTCTATTTGATGAAATTCAAATCAAAGAAATCCTTTAAAGTATTATTTACATTGAAGGAATTTCTTCATCAATATATTTTCTATGACTGAAAATTAATTTTTTATTATCAAACACTTTTGAGTGAAAGTGAGAAACCACAAAGTCCAACATAACAACCAAAAACAACCAAAACAGAGAAAACCTGGAAACCAGAACTGTCCCTCCCCAGCAATTGCATCGTACAGACAAGCCTTCACCAAAGCATGTAAAATGGAAAGCGTCATGTAAAAAAGCGTGGGCCCGGTACCGGTGGCAAAGTCATACCCTCTTAGTCATCCCAATCCAAATGACATGCACCAATGAAGCCTTTATGCTCTGATCCCCATGATGAAAAGTGATGTCGTGACAAAGGTCTCTATCTGTTTTATTTCCCTTCTATCATTTTTTTTTCTTTCTCTTCTACTTATTTCTTTATTTTCTTAAAATATTTCCTTTTTCTATTGATACATTTTTTTCTTTCTTTTTTTTACTTTCCTCACTCTCTCTATCTTGATTATATTATTTGGGGCGTTTGTAAGTTAAAAGTTGTTTTCAAGATCAATCTATTCTTTTAAAAATTCTTTTCTATCATGAATATTCTTTTAAAATCTTCGTGTTAGGTTTTTTAAAATCTTCATTAAACTTTTCTTCAGTTTCACCTTTCTCTCCTTGTTCTTCTCTTATTGATAATCATAAAGATGTAGAAATGTTTAAGTGTGTATTATTTTCTAATGGGGTGAAATTTTCAAAAAATATTTTCACAAAGGGGGAGAAGTTATTAAAATTTTAATTATTTTTATTCTTTCTCTAGTGTTCACTGATGGAGTTTATCCATCACCCTCGAGTTCCAAGATGCCCATATGTTACCAGTGGTGGCTACTGAGTATTCAGTGGTGTCAGGGTAGTCAGTCTGAGATTGCATTAATTATGGTCAAAACAACCATAATGGTGGTGTTCTTCGGCTTCATGACACTGGTGAATTCTAGAACCTTTCGGTCCTTTTGGAGCCTATAAAAGGACTCCCTTGGACTCTTGGAAGCACACCTTACTTACCAATAACACTCTTGATCTAATCCAATGACGAACTACTAGTTATCTCAAAGGCTCTCAATCTTCATCTCAAATCTCTCATTGTCCATTGTAATATTCCATCCAAAGAGATTTGTGACCAGCTTGTAATGGGTTTGCTTAAAGCAAACATCTCTCTTCTAAATCACCTTTCTTTGATGGTTCTCACTCCGAAAAAGTGAAGGAAAGGTTCCTTGGTTATGAGTGAATCTCAATAGGATGCTCACAAACCATAATTGTGCAGGACAAGATTCTTTATCACTGCCAAGATCAATGGATTATTAATTATATTTACCTCTCAAGTCGAGGGGTGGAGATGTGGGGGATTAAATCCAAATGTAGTTGAACCCCTTATCAATTTTGTTTTTATTTATTTTACTTTAACACATTGTGTCATTTAAACATTTATTCGCATACTTGCATAAATTTGGTTCGATCATTCCTACACTTAAATTACTTTAATATTATCTTCATAAATTTGAATTGAATGTATCAACTATTTCTTTGTCGATTTCTAGCTTTATTTATTTGTTTTCTCTTTAAATTTTTAAAAGGAAAATTTACCCCTCCCCCCCACCCCATCATAATCTCTAACCAACACATTGGTCCTGGGGCGCCAACATTATTCCTTGGTTTTTGATGGTTGAATCCTTAACCTGAGACATTTGGACCCCTCATGAGGGGTGTACTTCTGATGAATTAAATAAGCATGGCTTAGTGGCCCATGCTTTGAACCTTGTACACCCAAGTGGGGTGAGTGATGACTGAGACATCCATGGCCTAAATAGGCCATGTGAGGACCTTATTACTATCCCCCCTAATGAGATCTAGGCCTAGGTAGAGAGGCCTTAGGCAGAAAAGGAAGGGTTGGGTGAGCTGAATGACCTAGTGAGACCTTGATGGGTGAGATGGACCATGGGTCATCCCCTTGACCATTGCCTATGTGGAGAACCTCTTGTGGCAGGCAAGGTTGTGCTACCCTATTGAAAATGTCGAGGAGCGTGATGCCCTCTAAGCATCGAGTGTTGACTCGAGACTTGGATGAGACTGAGGAGCCCAGTGGGTTCCCTAGTGACATGCCAACCATAGTGTGAGGTTGTATTGGGTTGTGGCCTGTGATGATGGGTTTGGGTGTTTGGCCAACCTCAGTTCCATATTTTTGTGTGAGACTTGGTATACGCCCCTAGGGCGGTTTTTTGTAAAACAGAAGATGCCCATTGGGGTGGTCTTTTTATTTTATATGGAAAATGCCTAAGGGGTAGTGTTTGTTTTTATATATATTTGATACTCCTAGATGAGAAAAATCTCACAGAGGATGTCTTGTTACTATCAGTGGGGTTGTGACAAATATGGAGTCGGGGTTGATATGGTATATTGGGATAAAACTTTCAAGTAGCATTCCCCAGGTGTCACTTTTGGGCTTATGTATTGGCTAAGAAAACTCATGCAGGGGAGGTTTGTGTTACTTGATATGTATATCGGGGAGACCCGGGTCTGTTATATTTGGAGACACGGCCATCAGGACGTGCTCAGAGACACTCTGACACTGACTGAACCAGGTATGGTCGATCGGGGTCACATACCTAAGGATCAACAATGATATAGTACACGGTACATGGGTTGAACCGATCTACACGATGTGCTCAGAGACATTCCAGCATCGGGCTACAGCAGGCATTGTTGGTAGTTTTGTTTATTTATTGTTAACAGTGTTTTATTTATTCTGAGCATATCACATTCACATATCATTGCATTGTCGGTGTAGTACGAGACCGCATTGGTGGTGTGCTGCTAAGTTGTGTCCTCACACCCTACTCGGGTCACCACTGCACTTGGGTACATGAGCAACCCTCGCTTGTAATAGGTTCAGGTTGGACTGAGGGCCCAGAATTGCATGATCGAGCTGGAGGAGCTCAAACGGGATTAGAGATTGGGTTAAGGTGATGCTCGAGGGTTGTAATGGAGCCTCTTGTGCTTTTATTTCGGTCTTATTTTTCTTTATTTTTATTCTGTAGATGTGATCGATCTAGTGGGTGATTAGTCTTGTATGTCAGTGTATTCTGTGTTTCATTTATTATTGTTTAAATGTTTTATTATTTTGTGCGCTCAGTTTATTTACCGATATAGATGATGTTTGATAATTTCTTCATTATTGCGCACTCTGATACTTGGGGGCATAGTCTCTCAAAACTACATCCTTAGATCCGTGCTAGCATTCGAAAGCCTCTGACGTTCGAGGAGGTGCGTCTAAGACCATGTGGTGGTCCGGTCTGGGAACTGTTTCGAGTGAGCCGAGTTAGGACAATACGCATACAGATTTACACATACATCCACATGCATACACATACATACAAATATATTTATATATTTTAAATTATTTAATATGAATATAAATATATAAATTCAAATATGAACTAAATTTAGATAAATATATATTCATTTATATATTTATATAATTGTTTAAATAAAATAATATTGTATTATTATTATTTTAAAAAAAATTGGGGTCAAATGCTCTTTTTATTATTAAACAAAGGAACCTCTTTCATTCTGGGTAGATGGGAACCCATTATATAGTCCGAAGGCCCACGACCTGTCGACCTAATTTGAGTGGCCCGAAGTCCCTGGGGCAGGAAGCCCTAAAACAAGGCTTAAAAGCTCATTTTTTCCCCAAAGAACCCTTCGGTGAATAGTACTACTACATTACTCGGGTTTCTATAGTATCATTGCTGCTACAGTTTCTACTATAGTACCCACCACTATTGCAGTGTTACCACTTCTACGGTGTCGCTTCTACAGTAATACAAGAATTCTTCCCTCCCCAGTTTTGAATCTGGGTTTTTTGAATGCAGACTTACGGGGTTTACCACTCGGGCACCACCTCAATTGCATAATATTGTATTATATTTATATATACATTTTGTAATCAATGTATATAAATATATTATTAAGCATTTTTATTGATTAATATAAATTTTCTTCTTGTTTATATATAAAATTATGATAATAAGATTGATAATGATTTTTTATATTACAATGTAGTTATGTAAATCATATTTATATATTATATTTAAATTTATATACTTATTGTTATATAAATCATATTTAAAAATATATAAATTTATATATAAAATTTAAATTATTCATGATATATTTTATCAATGATATTAAAAGTTGAAGTTTTATCAATGCTAAAAAAAGTGATAATGCAGGGGTATCTTTATCAACACTAAAAAAGCACAGGTAAAATGTATCATTTTATTAGCACTTTTAGTTACCACTGATAAAAATCACCCCTTTATCTGTGCTTTTTGTTTAGCACAGATAATGGTTAGTGCTTAATAAACGTGAATGTGTAGTAGCGGAATAAATGTAAATGTCTATCATACTTTATCAATCTATTAAACATCATGTAGTAATATATCATATGAGTTATGTGGAATAATGTTGGAGTAATGAATATGAAAATAATTTAACAAATAAATAAATAGAATAATGTGGGTTAAACCATTGAATTGATGAGATTTTATGGTCAATTATAAAACAGTTGAAGTAACTATTTTTTCTATAATTAAAGGGTTTTATTCTTTTTCCCAATTATTTTTTTAATGAGTTCCACAAGTGAGAAATTGGTAAATGGATAAATATCATTTTCTAAGATTCAATCTAGACAAATCAATGGATATGATTAAATTTTTAAATGATATTTTTTATTTTCTGTTACATTTATGATTACTTGTGATAAATAGATATTTCAAAATCTTTTTTTCCGAATTACAGAAAATCATGAAAAAAAACCCTAAGAGATCTCATGTTATTTGATATGATGTGTGATTAAAGCACCACATGGGTCTTAGATGTGATGGTACTTAATTATGAATTTTATTTTATTTTATTATATGTTTATGAAATGAAATCACATTTATGGTCGCATTATTATTTTGGGAAAAGTTTTTTTAATAAAAATGATTTTTTTATAACATTAATAAATATAGTATATTTTTTTAAAACAGTGCTAAATCTTAATGTTATGGATTATAGGGGTCCACGTACAATGATTTCCAAGTTATTATGATCTTTCCAAATTTAGATTATATTTTTTAAGGGATACCTAACCCCAATGAATGCACTCCCCACCCTCTATGATACTAGACATCAACAAATGGGCTGTCCCAGAGGGACATCAAATTTTAGATGGTGTTGATCTTAAAAAACATTATTCATTTTATAATGATTATTGAAAAATATTTTCAAAGTAAAATATTGTTAAGGAATTGAAAAAAACAATCTTATTTTCATGTTTTCAAATAAAATAAAATGAAACAGTAAGGTTCAAAAAATATGAACTATATTTTATTGTTTTTATTTAATTTTTAAAATGTTTTCTATAATATTTTCTAAATTTTATGATTTTTTTATGAAATATAATTGAACATAATAAAATGTAATAATTTATGTGCATAGGGTTTACAATTATATTATGTATTCTTTTTTAAGGTATAAATAAATCATAATCATGCCTAATTGAATATAGACGAGATGAGGTCAGACCTCTTAATTAGGAAAAATAAATATATATATATATATATATATATATATATATAACGTTGGGATCATGGCACCATTAGACCTCATCATAAAACAACGACATCACATAATGAAATGGGTGTCTAAATCATCTCATATCAAAATCAATAGCCTAAGATCTAGTAGCCATGTTTTGATGAAAATCTCGTCCTCCTTTGATGCGAGGACGTCTCCCCTCACCACTTCAAATTTAAGTTTATTCAATGCTATCTTTTTACCACCACTAAAAAAAGTGTGGATAAAGAATACACTTTTATTAATACTAACAAAAATCAATGATAAAATCATGTCTTTTATCAGCACTAAAACGCGTATTTTTAGTACCGGTAAAATTTATATATCATGAAAAAAATTATATATCATTTAAAAACATATATTAACATATAAATATATTTGTATTGATAGAAATATAATATATTTTATAAAATATGATTTATATAAACTAAATATGTAATCATAATTAATATATAACATATTTAGTGAAAAAAATAGTTTATAAAATAATTAAAAAATAATATTAATTAAAAAATTATTAATTATTATGGAGTAATAGTTATTTGATAATAGTTTCATAATAGAAAAAATCAATAAATTAACAAATGATATAAAATAAGTTGAAAACATAACTCGAATTTCAAAAGGTTATAACTTGTGATTTGGATGTTCGTTTGAGATCTACCAATCCAAATCACTTTTTTTTTGAATAAAAATCACTTTTATGGCTGTGTGGGAACCTCGCAACCTCCACCATTCCGAAGTTTCATACACCAAAACAAAAACAAGATAAGCACCAAACATAGAATACCAACATATTCAAATTCAAAAACCATATCAAAGTCAACATATGAAAAAGTCATCATGGGATGCGGGCCTCCTCGAGCCGCACACCATTCACAAGAGTCACCATTATCATCAATCCAATCTCATCACCGGCAAGGACCCAACCAAGGCTTAACTACATCACTTTTATGAACCAAGAAAATATTGAAGCACAAACCGCCATCACTACTCTGAAAAAAAAGAACCACCAAAGGAGCACCACTTCCATCAAGAATCACCAACAATAGGCATCGATCATGAATACAGGAAACAACAGTGAAAATGAGATACACCAAACTAGGATCTGCACAACCACCGTCTTCCAGGTCACACCTCATGAATCGCCAGCCACAACTCAAACAACGCCATCCCAAAACCTCACCAAGCTCCACCGCACCAAGCCGACCTAGCTTGGTGAGAAGAAATAGGAGGCCAGAGCAGAGTTTTGCAAGGGCAGGCCTAATCAGGGAGGGGCGACCTTTGACTGGACCACAAACCACAGACATCAGAACCACCATCAGCGTCACAGAGTAAACAATGATCGAATCCAACCATCCAGAAGAGCTGAGACGTGAACCAGAATAACAAAAAAACAATTGGAAATAGATCAAGCGAAAAAGGAGGAAACTAGATATGGGGATCTGAACAACGAAGGTAGACCAAAGGAAGAAAAGAAACCACAATATGAAGAAATCTGCAGCCCCACTACTCCCACTGCCATAATCCCAAACCGATCTTAAGAGACCAACACACCCAACCAATATGGGGTCATGTGTGTTGGCCCAGGTTGGCAGAGCAAGGGTGAAAGAGAGTAAAACGGGACCACTCAAGAGAGTAGGAACAAAATTGGAAGGGAATAAGCAGGGAAAATGAATCTAGGGGAACGTCGCTGTGAGCTACGAAGAAACCCACAAAAATGAGCGTCAGAGCAAAAAAGGCAAGAGAATCCAGAGGAAGGCAGGTCGGAGAGGCAGGAGAAGATGGGGAGACCCATCGGCGGGGGAGGGATGCGGGAGAATCCGGAGGAAGGTCAGAGAGGCAGGAGAAGATGGGGTGACCCATTGGTGGGGGAGGGATGTGGAAACCCTAGGAGGTGAGAAGTGCTTCCGAGAGCGGACATGGTGACTTGGGGGACCCGATTAGTGTTTTTTTCAAGTATAGAAAATGTCTAGAAGACCTCCAAAACTATATTTTTTTTCAGGGGTATCCTAATCTTTGAACATTTTATGGAATTTCAGGCTCATTTAAGAGAGTTTTCTTATCATTTTTCGATGGTGGGTAAATTTATTCTTAGGGCTTACACTGATATAGATATCATGATATTCAAATTTTATCATTTTATCATATTGAATTATTATTTATAATTAAATATATACATATTGAAATGATTTGGAACTGAACCCCTTTTCTAAAAAATAAAGAAAGAGGACCACCAACTTAACTTGGTTAAGAAGAAACCCACTAGTTGTCAAAGACCCAAAAACAAATGTCCTAATGATGGCCTAGAAAAAACGAAAATAGCCCAAAATCCACTAATATAAAGCCATAAAGTAGACCAATATGCCAATTGAAATGATGAAGTGATAGCCAAAGAGTCGGGGCACATAAGAAACCCTAGGAAATGAAAGACACCACCGCCGCCCGAAACACCCGCAGAAGCCAACCAGCGTCCGCTGCACCAACATTCACGACAAAGCCATCCCCACCAGGAAACCACGAAGACGACATGATTCCATGGAATCCAGTCTATTCTGATGGTCGTACACCTCGAAGACGAAGCACTGGATGAATCCGAACAATGCTAGTCCTCCGATCTCGTGCGTCCATGATTCCCGAAACCCATAAGAGGATATGCCTAACAGCACCGAAGCACAAGCCTCTAGAGAATGAGGAGGAACTCTCCAAGTGGGAGATCTCAAATTAAATATATACACATATATACATATTTGTATATATTTACACATAAAATTTTATTTTTACATATAAATATGTAAACATATTGATATATAAAATAAATTTCTAAATATATAAACCATATCTAAATAAACAATAATATCTATTTTATTTAAAATAAAAATGCATGAATATTTATATATCTATAAAATTTATATATAATGTTTATATATATATATATATATAAATATTTGTGTTTGTGCCTGTATTAACAAACATATATATTTATCTATATATTATAATATATGCATATAAATATTATTATATAATATATGTAAATAAATATAAATATGTATAATTATATTTATAGACACGCATATGTATAAATATAAATATATATGTATGTATGAATGCATGCATGCATGTATGTATGTATTTATAAACACACAGACACAAATATATGTATGTATGTATGTATTTATTTATTTATTTATTTATACACACATGCAGTGGTCTAGCGGTGATAAAGGACAAGGGGGAGGGCCAAACGAGCGCTGATACAGGGGTGAAGCGCTGACAGATGTGGGCTAGAGCGGTGTTCTAGCACTAATAAGGGATAGGAGAGGGCCAAAAGAGCATTGATAAAGGTGGGGGTGGGGGTATCAGGTGATGATAAAAAGATGGGTGGCCTCGTGAATCTATCTCCTATTAATAGATTTTTGTTTTTGAGTTTTATCAGTGCTTTTCTTTAGCGCTGATAGAACAGGTCTTTTATCAACTTTTTTTTGTGCTGATAAAATGTTTCTTTTATCAGTGATTTTTTTAACATTGATTAAATGAGCCTTTATCAATAATTTTTTAGTGCCAATAAAAGTGCCCCCTTTTATGGGCACTTGGAACATCAATGATTTTTATCACTAATAAAGAGTTTTTCTAGCACTAATAAATGTCAGTTTTGTAGTAGTGTCTTCTCCAAGTCATGGGACTTTGTCATGACTCACTTTCATCATCTATAGATATCTCTACAAATCGCTCTTTGATGCCAACCTCCTTGTCACTCAAAGAAATCAAGTTAACCTTGATTATTGGCGATAATCCAATGTTCAATGGCCATAAACTAAGCTCCCTTGACTTCCTCAAGAAGCCTTCTCCACTAAGAGCCTCCAAATCAACAGGTGTAAGAATAGGGTTAATCTCCTCACCAGCCTCCTTCAAATCAAATTTGGAATTACCACCTCGTTGAGCCTCCTCGGAGGCATCAAGTAACTCAAATGAGTTATGAGTGTGAACTAAAGCCTTATGCTTAACCTTAAGATTTTTAGCTTCCTCCTACTAGACAAAAACAGTTTGACCACCTTGTTCATTGTTAAATGCAATAACTACATCAGAGTGGGTAGATCATGACCCATTAATGGTTGGTTTTAGACCAAAGCCAATGTTCCCTAAATAATTAAGCCCATGCTTGATTAACGATGCTGGAGGAGGAGTTGGAAAACCCTAAGTCTAGTAGGGGATCCATTGGGAGCTACATCGGATATGCCTAAACTTGTGGTCATATCATGCATCCCCTTGAAAATAGATGGGCTCTAATCTTGGGTTTCAGCACCTCCTTTGATCTTGACTTCCACTACATCAACATTCTTGAAAACAACATCCTTGATCACCACAACTGACTGGATGCACTATTTATATATGGCGTCCACTGCCATAAACTTTTTAGAGATATTACCCCCTAAACACAATGCCTTTGTGTCTCAAAGAATATTAAAGGTTCAGAGTATGATTTTTTATAAGAAAAAAACTAAAAAATAGTGGTTTGTGATAATGATTCAAAATAAAAAATAAAAATAAACAAAAAAATTAATTTGAAACTTTTGTAATATAAAATGAGATTTGGTAGGGATATAAAATGATGATCATTGCAAGATTATAATAAAATTTGACATATTCAATTTTTTAAAAGATTATTTGATCTAATGTAATATTTTATTAATATTTAATAGATATCTCATTTATCTTCTAACTATTTAAAATTAATCACATGGACATTGATTTTAGTGTAATTAACTTATAAATAAGATCCAATACCTAATACGAAGACTGTCAAAGTACACTAAGATATCAAGTGCATGTGAAAAAAGAACCGGTATATCATCCAATAACAATAATAGAAGTTATACAATAAAAATATAAAAGTATATTTTTAAGAAACCAAGAAATTTTCATTTAATATATTTAAACACTATGTTCCAATCATAAATATATTGAAATAAAATACCACAAAATGGATTCAAACTAAAGATATAGAAAACTAGTAGAAAATTGATGTGTAATAATCGTTTCACCATGTGTCTAATAAAGGGATTTGGAGGTGGAAACAATTATATAAACACAATGAAAGAAAATAAACCAAAACTTAATTTTCGTAAGATCCATCCATTAAATTTAGATTGAATAAAATAAATTAAGAATGCATATATTTTCTTAGTTGAATTCAGTCCATCTAGGATCTTCAACATGAGCTTGATAGGGATAACTGAAAAGTAACCAAAAAACTTCTTCCACATAGGATATCCACATTTTGTGTGAATTATCCAATTCTTATCATGTATCCTCCATTCCTCATGGTATTCTAGAACCATGTTTAGAGAGAGAGAGAGAGAGCTTTGGTTTTGAGGATTTTACAATATTTCCATACAATATTGAGATTCTACACAATTTAAAAACCACGAGTTTATTTTTATAGCCATCCAAGGACCCTCTACAAACTCCATACATTTCTCAAACATTTTACTATTACTGTAAAAATTCAAAAATGTTTCATAAATTTTCAAAGATAACTCATTATTGTGATCAATTTGTTTAACAATTAAAAATTTTGATTTATATATTCAAAATCTTCAAATTATCATCACAATATGATCAAAATGAGTATAATATCTAAGGCCTAAGAAAATTATAAATTGTTCGTTATTTTATAAAAATGTACTAATATTCCTAAAACCACAACATAGTGACCTTCACTGTGTCATGGTTTACACTAACTGAAACCATGATGTGGTTTTCACTACTCCATCGAGGTTTGATTTTAGTGAAAAAAATATTAATCTCCCACATACATTGTAGCCTTATTTGAAGGAGATATTCCCTAAGGCCTATATAAATATGAAGTATTATGTCTATATCATAGGTTACAATTGGATATATCATAAGGAATGAAATAAATATTTAATTCCAATGCATTATCTAATAGTATTGTATGATTGGGTGAGATCATATGAAGTATCATGAATACAATCATAAGTTGTGATATACAATGACATCATATAATCTTGGTATTCAAATGATAATAATTATCATTCAGGACTCCACCATGTTGGCTATTATAAATGGGAAATTACATAAGATAAAAGTGATAGAAGTTGCATAACAATGCGTTACAACCAATACATGCATTAACTTGTAACATACAATTTTATGAATTTTCACTTGAGGAACATCATAAAGGGATTTATAAAGGGACTTTCACCATAATATGGTGAAATTATAAGTCTTACCGATCCATTTCTAAATGTCTCATTCTGATAGCTCTCTTCCGCCACTCCTTTACACTATGAGGTTCTAGCATGTCATGGATTATGGAAGAATCCCACTCATATGATGATTGATTCAACAAAACCCATGGATACCATTAGATGAGGTATATAATTAATCTACCACTCATGTGATCTTTATCTGTAAAATATAAATAATATATGATACCACGTGTCCATATATGTTGAGAAAAGTCATAGGGAATTTGAATTCTCATTTTGGAGGTGATTTTGTTTTGATAACTGCGATTCATATAGAATTATGAGGGTTTGAACATCCATAAAATATGATTTTGGACATGGTTTGAGACCTTAGGGGTGTCATAGGGGATTTTATAAGTCATCATAGGAAGAATTGGGAGGCCAAGGCTACTGAAAAATAGTAGTAGAGGCTACAAGCCATTGGCCAAGTACCCTATATGTAGTAATGTGAAACGGGTGGTGTGGGGCGAGGCGGGCTAAGCCTGTCGGGTTTGAGCCCACATGATTTTATCCTCAAAATCCCACATATAATGTGAGCAAAAAATTTCAATCCCACCACACCCCGCATAATACCATGGGTATACCATAGGCTTTTTCGTATTTTTTAAAAAATATACTATTTATAATCATTGAAATATTGTATTCTTTTCATTATTAATGGTAGTTATGGGGAGAAGTATGGATCGACCATAGATGGATTTTTAAGGGATGTGATGGAACATTTTTTGATGGGTTAACGGTGGCATGCAGCGACGCCGATGTGGTGATGAACTGTTGTGATGCAAAGTAGGTGAGTGATCGGTGAGGGTGATAAATGATAATGTTGGTTGTGTGGTGATGTGAATGGCTAGACCTGTGAATGAACGAAGACTCTCTAGGTAATGATTGATTTCAGAGGCAGTTATTAGGGTTCCCATGAGGTTCTTTCCTATTTTCTTAATAACAAAATAAAATTAAATAGTAACAATAATAAATCAACCCAAAAATATTATGATGATAATAACTCTTTTAGAATTGAAACCATATTCAAGGGATATGGGTTCCATTTTTTGAGAGGTGGGATGACACACCATGTGAATATAGTTAATAATTACCATATAAATATTATAACATCATATTAAAATAATAAATATTGACATATTTGAAATTCATATGTGAATGAATGGTTAATTAGTATAACCATTAAGGTGAGAAATAATTTATCATGGTTTAATCATGATTTTTTATTAAAAAAAACTAAAAGGTTAAAGAATCATATATTGTAATTTTTTTTTAAATTAGGCATGTGGGTAAGCCTACACCCATGTGAGAAAAACCTACCTTATCCCACACCAGCACAAGCTCAACCCACATTGGCCCATTCTATTAACAGTCAAAAAATTTAGGCCCAACCCACCCCAAATCCATCCCATATCAATGAAGCCCGCAGGCCATAGGCCTGTTTTTCATTACTACCTACATGGAACCACCGGCCAGCCGGTGCACCACCACAAGCCGGCTAGTGAGCCAACGGATCACCGGTGACTCCCAAAAGTAAGCTAGTTGGGTCAGCTGGGGTTCTTTTATAGTGGGGGAAATCTCATATTTTTAGTTCTATGTATCTTCAGGATTTCGGAAGATATTGGGTTCAGGAGAGGTCATTACTTTGTTAAATCTCCCTCCATTTTCCTCTCCATTGACCCTCCTTTATGGGCATGAATCTTATTGCATTGCGATGATAATTTCATGTAAGACCATTTGTTTCTTCCATTCTTATTCACCCTTTTCTATCCCTTTGATTTTGAATGGTTTTATTTAGGGGTTTGGTGATGATTTCATTGGATTATGGTAAAATCCTTTGAGTATGATGGCTCTTTTGCTCAAATTTCATAGAGGATATCCTGAGATTCCATATGCATGTCATCACATGTCATTTTAATGAGTGTAGGGTCCGGAAAATTCAGAAAAGGGTAAATCCAATTACCCCAAAACTTGGAAAAGGACCGAACCGGTCCGCATACCGGCTCCCAGCAACAGTACACGGCTGGTTCGGCGAACCGCCCTCCCGCAGATGTTGTCGTTCGCGAAATGGGGGTGGAGCACCTACGCGAGCATGAACCAGGAAGACCGCTGATGAAGCCGGCCCGTTCCACCGCTGCAGACCTCGTTGCTCATGGAATAGGGGCGTAGAAGTATGCTGCTGTGGAGAAATCCCGCGAATCTCGGTTCCAAAAATCCCTGGTTGACCGAGTCGTCCACAAGTGGGGATTCCTTCATGGGATTCCGCAAAAAGTGCCATGCGCCCATCAATACAGCCTCTTCGCGACTCTATAAATAGTCACTGAGGGGCACCGAAAATGTAGAGACAAAAAGACGGGTGAAAACCCATGGGAAGATGCTAGAGAAATCACTCCATGTGGTAAAGTTCCGTGACCATTCGTGGACCCCATATCGTCTGCGGATGCACTCTTCCGCATAGAGGAGAAACCAAACCGCGAACCACATGTGGCCAGCTCCTCCGTGGCCAGCCCTTAGCGTCCATTTACTTCACGGACGTCCTAGGCGGCCAGCTTCTACGCTAACCGCCTCCTCCGCGGCCATCTCATCTATGGACACCCTTCGCCGACAGCCTCTCCGCGGCTGCTCCTATGCGGCCAGCTCCTACGCGGATCGCTCCTCTGTGGCCAGTCCCTCGCGGCCAGCTCCTTCGTTGCCACCCCCTCTGCGGACGCCCTTCGCGACCCGCTCTGCGGCCAGTTCCTTAGAGGACAGCTCCTACGCGGCCAACCCCTTTGCAGACACCCTTCGCGGCCATTTCCTCCACGGCCAGCTCCTCTGCGGATTCCCTTCACGGTCATACCCTACACCACCAGCTCTTATGCGGAAAATCCCATGCGCCCTCTGGTCCATACTACGGGGGTGCAGCCCCCGCACCCCCGCTCGGGCTCAGTGTCGGGCTGTAGTTCTAGCCCTCCAGGCCAGTCCCTTCGCTACCGCCACTGACCCCCATGAAAAATGGAGAATCTCACCGCAAACTTTTCGGGGTGGGTCAAAAATATTTTCTATTACACCCTTATGCCGCCGCAACATCCGTTTTTATACATGCCATGAGTCGAGCTACTCCTCATGACTCTCCTATAACCCCATTACCTAGCTCCTTTTGCTAGGTTCATCCATAAAGGGCAGCCCTTGCGAAAGTTCCACACCAACCATTTCTAGGTATCTTCTACCTAGTCATCCTGACCACATGACGTTAAACTGTATAGACCTCGTCCTGTCTATATGACGTTAAACTATATGGAAATAGTCCCTGCAACACGACATTAAACTGTGATGTCTTAGTCCTCTCTACATGACTCTAAACTGTAGTGTACCCTATGTTCCAATCATAGGATGCATCTTACTCCAAATAAGATATGCCTTATGCTCCAAGCATGAGATGCCAACAGTCCTCTCTACATGACTCTAAACTGTAGTGTACCCTATGTTCCAATCATAGGATGCCTCATGCTCCAAATAAGAGATGCCTTATGCTCAAAGCATAAGATTCCTAATACCATGATTACAGTGGCAAAATTTCAAGAGCGTTGGAATCCGTCCAAACATTACATCACTCCACTCCAAGCTTTGCATGTCCTTCATTTAGATCTTCATTCTCTTCCATGTCTAAAGGGACCCCCTAACGGCCTGGTCCCATGCCGCATCGGCTCACCTACCGTCTTGGGCCAACGCCCTGGAAGACTTTGGATGACACTTTGAGTCAGGTCCTGTGTTTCGAACACGGTCAACAGTTGACCCTCATTTGTTTGTCCTCATTTTAGGCTAACGTGATATGGATGCTATGTTTCGAACATGATCAACAGTTATCCTCCATCACCATTCCACCCTCACCGCACTCCAAATTTCGGGCATGTGATTCACACTTTTCACCTCCCTTTGTTCAGACAGATTCCAATGCCCCTTGGAATTATACCTCTTGTGCGCTAGCGCATAGGTGAAGGCCTCAACCCACCTGCAAGTTTGGATGCCCTCATGGTAAGACATGAGGAATACACACGGGCAGCTTCCTCGCGTAAGCCCCATTCCCCATTGCCGATCCACAGCAGCACCCAGGCAGCTTCCTTGAGTAAGCCCCATCCACCATTGTTGCTCCATAGTGGCACCTGGGCATCCCTCCTGGAGTAATCCCCACACCATCCTCCCCGAAAGCCAATGGACCTTCCCCTATCATCACGAAAGGTTCATTGTTCCGCTGCCTGACTCCTACCTTCCTCCAACACTAGGGAGAAGGAGAGTCTAGTGGTCCCGACCTTCTTCTCTGCTTGTCGTCTTCCTCCCCTTCTCTTGGTAGGGAGAAAGTGCGAGGCTCTCCAAGTCTATTGCATTCCCTTGTTTCTCACACCAAGAATGAATCACCTGGTCCTAGGGATTTTTAATGGCCACGACACCCATGAAACATCATGCCCCTCAAAATAAACTACATGGGTTTTGATCCCTGTCTCCTAAGAAGGGTACGTAGGAAGCCTCCCCGAGGTTCAATCCCAATTCGGGCCACTAACCATGTGTAAGTCCCAATCCTCAGAATGAACTACGTGGTTTTTGATCCCTGTTTCCTAAGCAGGGTACATAGGATGCCTCCCCGAGGCTCAATCCCAGCAACGGGCCACTAACCATGAGTAAGTCCCAATCATGCCCTCAGACTGAACTATGTGGATTCGGATTCCTCTCACGAGGATACGTAGGAATCCCATATCACGGGTTAGATCCAAACACTCAAGTCATTATATGTCCCCCCCTAGGAGACAATAAACTCCAGAGCGCCCAGTTATAAGGCATCAAACCAGTGTCATCTCAATGAGTCCAAACTCTTCGAAGTCATTAATCCAATGAGGGGTGGTAAACCTCGGGCCTAAATGATTTTGAATCCCTGCGTTCAGCTGACCATTGCCAACCAGGAGTAATCTGTGGATACTATGCTTGGGTATAAACCAAAGATTTGCAAACATATGAATACATATTAAATCTATCAGAGAGTCCCGGAACAGGAAATAATTTCCCCCCAAAAGGGTGCGATGAGCCCGACTTCCCATCCTCTCGACCAATGTGAGTTCTTAAGCATCACTATCCAAATCGCCTAGCGAACGCCTGCCTTTGGAAAGTAGGTCCACATATCATTGGATAAAGAACCTTTGGGAATTTCAAAACGAAGACTGATATACCTTACCTAAGCGATTAAGTGGAATTCAGCTCTCCGCAAGATCGACCGTCGGGCACGTCGGTCCTCCCACCCTCGGTTGAAACAATGAGGTATATCATTATAGTGATTTTCTATGCTTTTGAGATATAATTAACTTAATTTGGAACTTGATTCATTATCATTTTTTAAGGTTTTTTCCATATTGATGTTAGGGATGCATTGTAGACCCTCCACGAATGGTCGGTCACAATTCCGTTGAGCGGATTTTTCCCGGTGAGAATTTAGACATTATGCATATTTGAATTAAATTGTTTAATTAATTATAAATTATTAAAATTAATTGTTTTATGATGCTTGACATGGAATAAGGACTATTATTAGTGAGTAGTGGCCGGTTGGATGAGGATTAATGTTGGAGATATTTGGTAGAGTTATCGAAATATGAATCTAAATAAAAAAAAATCTTTGTATGAGGTAGGTGGTTCTCATGCATTACCTCGTGGTTTGATGTATTTTATCATGGGGTGTGATATGTGGTCTCAACACTTTTGGGTAATCAACCATTTTAAATTAAATGATTGGTTTTAACAAAAAATACATTCTTATAATTGAATTACATAAAGTTCCAAGGCCATGATAATCCTTGGACACCAGATGGATTGCCTTGCTTACTGATGGACGAGGCCTTGATTATACTAGTATGCCTTGAGACACTCAAACCAAGTGGGGTGGACAAAATTGAATGGGATGAGTGAGGCATAGTAAACCTTTGGATATATGCCTTAGTGACCTTCCTGAGGTGGGGAGTGATGATGTACTAGTGACAGTTGACCTTGGGCATCAGCATAGAACCCACAATTTGACTGGGTGAGACATGGGAGGCAGCAATGACCTTGATTTTATCATAAATACTTCAAGGTTTGTTATGCCTCTAAGTGAAAGGCTTGGGTATAAGAGATGAGATAGAGATCTATGAGCCCATTAAGGGTGTTCAACTTACAGTGTGACCTTGGGGGCCCTGGTGGGTCCGTGTGTTATATATTAACCCTCAGTGGGTAGGTATGGAATGGGTAGTGATGATTTTAGGTGTCACCTTAGAGCATAAATTTATGATTTGATCTTGTTATAACTACAATGAAGTAGGTATTTGACTTGGGATTCTGACGTCAAGTATGTGAGATGGGTTGGACCTAGGGCCGAACCTTATGAGATGCTTATCTTGAGATGATTTGAAAGGGATTTACTACCCTACCATAAAATAGATTTACATTTATGGTTATATAATTATATCCATGGTCGGGGAATGCCTTAAACTCCGTCCTTAGGTCTGTGATTGTCAGTTTATGTACCTATATATATATATTGATATATATAGTTGTGATATGCCTTGGACATAGTTCTTGGATCTAGGGTGCGCATATGTATATATTTTCATCTATGGATATGGGATGACTTGAAATAGTCCTTTGATCTGTGTTGTGCATATGAATATATATTGATAGTTGACTTGGATCACCTTATACATGTTCCAAGGGATCAAAGATAGGGGATGTGACCCTCCACAGAGTTTGGGTTGTCATGGGTTTTGTCTCTAGAGTCATGAGGATTATAGTTTTGGGATTCCCTGGATTTGGATTCCAAATTATAATGGGTTATCACGGTCACATGACATGGTTAGTAACATTCTAACACTGTCCGAAGTTGGTGTGATCGATCCCAAGTGTCACATTAGAACTTGAGGATCAACTGTGAATATTTATTTACTTTCCAATAGTTTATTTATTTATTTTTGATGATCATAACACATGCACATATCATTACATTTTCCAGTTATATAAGTGACCACATTGGTGGTTCTCTATTGATTTATGTACTCACACCCTACTCGGGTGTCTCTTATACTTGGGTGTCTAAGAAAATTTCATTGTTCATAGGTTTAGGTTAGGAAGTGTCCTCTAGAAGCTTGATCGAGTAGGATGGAATAGATGATACCTAATACTAAGATGAGGTGAGATATGAGAACTATAGTGGAGCCTCAATGTATTTTAATTTCTTTTAAATATCTTATATATACAGTTGGACCAATGGGTGATCAGTTATCTTATGTTCTTGTATGATTTCATTTCATTTATTATTGATAGATTCTATTTATTTATTTATTTAATCCATGTACTCTAATGTTTATCTACTAATGGTCTGGTATTTGGTTATTTTCTTACTAGTTTATTTACTCTTATTTGAGGTTATAGTATTCCCACTTTCAAATCTCAGACCCTCACTACTAATCGACAACCTTTGGTGTATGAGGAGGCATGCCTGAGGCAATGTAGTTACCCGATATGGTTAACATAGAGTGAACCAGGGTGAGGAAAATACATAGTGGTATCAAAAAAATCCTTTTATTGTATTAATATTTGGGGAGATGGTAGAAAATAAATATAAGAATATATCAGAGATTATGATGTATATCGAACTAGTGAATTAGAAACACTTTTCACACTAAGAATTATAGGTTACTAGGGGCATGAGATTGTTATTCTTGGTATTTGATGTTATAGTTGTATGATTTCACCTAGTATTATGCACTTAGATTTCGAGGTTTATGATTTATTATGAATTTTAGATATTAACCAGTAGTAGAAAAAGGTTTCTCTTGAATCATTCTTAGCACATGGGATTCATATGAAATACACTTTCTTATGTTTACTGATTTTACTGATGATATAGTCTAGCTATTTATTGTGTTATTAATGACTAACATAAATTCTTTCCATATAAATTCATGATGGAATTATAATCATTTAGACCATGATATATTTCTTTCTAATAACAATACATGTGGTTTTATGGAGGGATGTTCCTCAATGGTGATGATTTAGATCTTCAGTGCATAGGAGGTACAAAGACCCCTAGTTTCCATATATTTTCTAGTGGAATTCTACTTAACCAGGCCCAATATTTATGAATTCCTTCCATATTTATTGTGGTTGGGAAATGAAATTTTATTTATATTTTACCTATATGAGATCATAATTCTCAAGGGGTAGTCCTCTTTGTATATTCTTGATGATAATTTTTTCCATGTGTAGGTTTGTGACTTGACAATTGATGCTTAATGTATTTATGATACAAAAGTCCCTAGAGTGGGAAGTTTTACCAAAATTTTCTATTTGATGTTTGATAAATGAAAAAATAATTTTTACCTAGGAGTTATAAAATATGTGAGAGGTGACCCATGGGCTATTAGGGTGACACTAGTTCCTTGAGATTCATCTTAGGACATGGTTGAACCGAACGTTATTATTGGGAAGTGAGAAATTTTTTGTTGAGATGCAACATGTAAAGTTAACTAGAGATATGGATTATCTCAATAATGTGAGAACCTTAAATTATGGAAGCATGGGTAATTGCTTTGGGTTAAGGAAATGGTGCACATGAGGTGTTACCGATTTTATCGTATAAGTAAGGTGATGCCTATAAAGTTTTATGATGATGAGAACATTGGGTGCTGGTGTATTTGGTATAGAAGAAATAATTAGAGGGAAGGATCAGTAGGATTCATGTCCTTATTGATTCTAGATGTGAATCAAGACCTTGAGTAGATGTTTTCAATTTTATAAATGATGCCCGGATCAATGGTTGGTCATGCGATAGACATGGCATAGGAGAAAAGATCAATTATGAAGAGGAGTGTTGAAAGAGATTATGAATTAATGAGATTGGAATTTTGAGTACATGATTAGTGGTTTGGGAACATGATCCTAGGTGAAATGAAGTTAGAATCATGGTAGAGAGTTGGGTTTTGTGTATGGGTGATATAAGAGTGTACATCATTGGGTTTGATTGAGGCTGAGTTGGACAATGAATATGTAACATTGTGACTCTAACTATCAGCATGGAAAGAGTCGAGGTGTCACTAACCTTAGGTGAAATCCCCCATACATGAAAGGCCGACAATAAATTCCAAGTGATTACTAAATCATTGGGGATGGTTTTCCCTTAAAAAACACAACCTATTAAGACAATAAAAAAATAACAAAATCAAAACTATATGATGCATGGAATGTAAACAATACAACTCAAAAACAATACCAAAGAAAAAAAATATCATAGCAGCAGTAACATTTCAAACAATACATCCATCCAAAAACTAAAATATATCTTGATGCAACAACATCAATGTGTCATCACTCTAACCACTCCATAAGAACACCCTGAAGCTCCAACCACACCATGAGAATGTAGAATCATAATGATCCACTTGAGAAATTGGAAAAATTTCCTTTACCTATTTCATGAAGAACAACATCTACATATTCACCAAAGTTTATATGCAGGGGTGAGTAATAATACCCAATAGGAATTCCCCATGAGACTTCCCAACTCATGACACTAGTGAAAGAATAACTTATCTCATAGTTCAAAAATAGATATAAAATATATGATATAAAAACACAAACAGTTTACCAAATTAAAGATCCATTGGGATATTTTTTAACATATTTTTTTATTTTTTCAAAACATATTTTGTTAAGAATTTTTTTGTTAAGAAAGTGAGAAAGAGCTATTGAAATAGTTAAAAAAATTCCTTATGAAGGTTAGGAAACTTTACTAATGAGTTTTTGGGGGAGGTGAAGGAATTTTTTCATTAACTATGTTAGGAAAAATTTCCTTAAGTCAGATAATTATATGTTATTTTTAAATGTTTCCAATATCATGAATAACCTCATGATCCAAGATTTTTTTTAAAGGTGGAGATTTCAGTCACTAGACACAAATCACCAGATGAAAAGTGATTTAATGAAGAAACTATAAGAAGTTGGCATTTCCAAAGGGGGGGAATTCAAAATCCAAGAGGGAGTATAAATTGCTAACTAAATTCATTTAATGCATCTTATATAGTGACCTAATCCTTTTACACATATTATTACATGATTTTAATCATAATTATCTATTAAATACAAACCAAGGATCAAAAGGCCAAGTGTATTTAGAATACAAGGTACATAATTAAAAAACATGGAACTAGAATAAAAAAATATTTTTAGTAATCTCCATTATGAGATCCTAACTCTCTTTGAGCTCTTAAAACTACAAAGGATAACCTGGGGAATACATAGATAAAAGGGGTGAGCTAAAAATCCTAGTAATGGAAAAAACATGAAAATAAAACATGGTACATGAGTCAGAAGGCATAACATGATAACATAAAATTCATGGATCATGAATAAACATATAGAGGAATAACATTTAGAACATTGAACCATGTGATCATGGAAATATAAAAATGTGGAAGTAATATATATCATGACATAAACATGAGTTAAGGATAACTGCCAATATGATATCACATAGTGGACAGAGTCCCATAATGGATTATATTTACTCACTAATACCATACATAATGTCACAAGAGAAAAAAATTACCCAATTAATTAGAGAGCTATATGGGTGAACCCATCATAACATGTACATACATATGTGTTCTAAATAAATAAATAAAACATAAGAAATAAACATAAGTGTTACCCATGGAAATAAATGGGTTTTATAATCATGTCATAAGGAATAACTAAAGGACGTATCATAATGGTGTCCATGAAATAAGGAATTAAATAATTATTGGAAATAATAAAGTAAAAAATAATAATAGACCATGAATAATGATGTCCAACTTAAGTGGAAACATGAAAAATTATGTTTAAGTAACTTTATAAATGCTCCACTTTAGTGCGGTTTTAAGGAAAATAATAAAGAGTTTTTAAAAAGGATAAATATATAATTATTTCCATATAAATAGAAATTAACTAAAATATTTTTTCATGATAAAATTAGGAATTTTAAAAAATATTGGTGGATTAAAATATTTTATGGATTATACTTGAAAATGGGTAAGAAACAGAGAAGTTCCCTTTAATTGGGTTTTCTTATCAAGAGGAATTGAGAAGATAATCTTTTAATACATGTATTTTACTATAAAATAAAGATGAATTGAGATATATATATATGTTTGAAACATATATATATATATATAATATTTTAGAATTATATAATAATAATGAAGAGATAAATTTATTCAAAGAGAAAGAAATCGTAATCCAAAGGAAATATGGAGGTTTAGAGAGATCCCTTACCTTATGTCTAGATGCATTCTATACTTGCACTTAATGTCACGGATAATCAAATTATATTAATTAATTACTTATTTAAGAACCTATTACACATATATTTGATTTATTATAATTTTATTAAGTTAATTTATGGCCATTTTGATGAGTTATAAAGTTTAATTTCATTGTTCCATGAGCATTCGTTTCATGGTTTCATGGTCGGTTTACTTGTGTATAATTATGAAAGTTCTTATAAAATAGGAATAGTTCTCCAAAATTGAAATTAAATGGTATTAATGCACTTATATAAGTTTAAATGGACCCATATATCATTTTTTCTGACATGTGGATGATTCATTTAATAAAACATTAATGATAAAATGTTTAGTTTATTTTGGTAGTGTTTCCAACCATCTCAAACTAGTTTCATTTTATTTAATGTTATGTACATATAATATTTAGAAAATAAAAAACCAAATATAATATACATAATTTTTTCATTTTGAACAATTATAATTGAATTTCAACTCACCATTAAGGGATTATTTCAAAACAAGAACTCGTCATCCACGAAAGTGGTTAACTTACATAACATGGCCAATGATTTCATTTTTATTTGAATTAAGAGAACATAATAAAAGTGGTGGATATAATATATTACATTATAAATATAAAAATTACAGTATATGCATGATACTAGAGCTATTATTATATTTTTTATGAAGGTGGTGAGGAGAAGGTAGAAGAAGAAGAAAAAATTAAAGTGGTGGTTTTAGAATGTTACCTCTTGAATATCACCTCCATGAAGAACCCCTTAATAAACTTGGAATTGTTCTTTCAATGAGACCAAAAAAACACTTAGAGGTGGTAAGAGTTTGGAATATAGGGTTTAGAATATATTTTTTAAGTTTTAATTCTTATAAGGTGTGAGAAGAAGGGGTGGTGAGGAGTGATATTTATAAGGGGAGAAGAGAGGTGTTTTTATTATTATATTCATTAGTTTATTATTTTGGATCTAGAATATCAATAGTATTGATTATTATGACTATATATAGTAAATGGTTCATGTGATTTTGAACTAATGGGTTCTTACATCATCCATGAATCAAAAATTTATGTATTTGTCTTATAATGTTAAATACAGTAAATTGCCATATTTCACTATTCACCAAAAATTCAAATATTTAAAAAAATACCAAAAATTAACCCTAAAAATTTTTTGATGTGTGTATTTTAAAAAAATGGAATTCATTTTATGAAATTAATTTTTTAAATATGATAAATTTAATTTTTAAATGAAATCACCATTTATTCAAAAAATATCGATATTAATATTATAATAGATTTTGTGACCCTTTGAAAAATTACTTATGGTATCATAAAATTATATTATAATTATAAAAAAACTTAATATTAATTTATGAATCTATTTTATGAAAATATTTTTTTTCTTTAAATCATTATATTCATTATAAAATTGCAAATAAAACATTTATGTTTTACAAAAATACCAACATTTAATTTATCATTTTTTTTTTAAATATTTACTTGTACCATGATATAAATATATAATATTTTAATTTTATATGATACCTAAAAATTATTTTACATTTACATAGGTGAGTTTAGTATTCTAACTATTAAATTACTATTCCTAACAGTCAGATTCCTATTCCAAGAATCTAGTTACTATTCCAATGGTCTGATTTATAATAGTGATATATGTTTCATACTTTCTATAAATACCACTTTTTCCCATTAATTATTCATCAACTTCTATTTTATCTCATTTTTATATTTACTTTCATCTTCAAAATTAATATTTTATTACTAACATTATGTTTTATTTCTATAACTTTTTTCGTGAGTGTGGTCATTCTGGTGGATTGAGTAGATCCAAATTTTCCTATTCTTATTATCTTAGTTTCTATTTATTGCCCCACTATAATATTTGTAATTATTATTGGTTTAGTTATTGACTAATGTATCATTCTTCATTTATGAGAACAATGTTTTGTTGGTTTCTCTATGTGATGTATTTTCTTTATACTACATGGC
The DNA here is from genome assembly GCA_963277665.1 of Viscum album. Classification (NCBI taxonomy): domain Eukaryota; kingdom Viridiplantae; phylum Streptophyta; class Magnoliopsida; order Santalales; family Viscaceae; genus Viscum; species Viscum album. The sequence continues at coordinate 818,904,832 of OY728134.1, forward strand.
ATAATTATAAGAAGGAAAATTTCATTGATAAAATTATGGTTTGTTAAATTCTTCCCCCCTTAAGAAATTTCACCCTTGAAATATCATTTTTCATTATAAGGTTAAAATAGGTGAGGGTACTTCTCTTTCATCGCTTCTTCTAGTTCCCATGTCACATCCTTATACTTTTGGTTTCACTAAAGTACTTTGACTAGGTGATTTGTCTTATTGCATAGATCTTTATCTCTATGGTCCAGGATCTTCACTGGATTCTCCTCATAAGTAAAATCATTTTATAGTTGTACCACATTTTAATTCAGTACATGTGAGTGATATATTATGTACTTTATCAAGATGGATATGTGGAATACATCATGTACTTGAGACATGTTTGGTGGAAGTTCTAGTCAATACACCACAACTCCGATGTGATCAAGAATTTAAAATGGGATGATGTACCTGGGATTTATCTTTCCATTCTTCCCAAATCCCATGAATCCATTCCATGGAGATATGAGACATAATTCCCTATCTTCAACATCAAACTTTAGGTCTCGTCAAAGATTTTCTGCATAGATCTTTTGTCAACATTGGGAAGCCCTGATGTGATGCTGAATGGTCTTCAAATTTTCTAACATTTCCCCAAACATTTCAGGTCTTAACATCTTGAGTTCACCAACTTCATCCTAGTATGCAATTATTCTGCATCTTTTCCTATAAAGGGCTTTACATGGAGCCATTTAGATGCTTTAATGGAAACTATTTTTGTAAGAGAATCTGACCAGAGGAATATATTGGTCACATCCTCCTTTGAAGTCCATAAATCATGATCTCAACATATATTTCAATTTAAAAATAGTTTTCTAAAACTATCCATCAATTTGAGGCTGATAAGCCATACTAAAATTCATCTCAGTGTTTGGAGAATATTGGATACTTTTCCATAAATTGAAGGTAAATCTAGGATCTCGATTAGATACAATTGATAATGGTACTCCATGTAGTATCACCACTTCTATTATATATATCCATGAAAGTTGATTGTTTGATAATTCCTATCAAATTAAAATTAAGCGGGAAATCTTTGTAAGATGATCCATAATAACCCATATAGCATTATTTCCTTTTGATGTTTTTAGAATTATAGTGATAAAGTCTATGGTTATGTTTTCTCATTTCCAAGCAGGTATGGATAATGGTTGAATAATCCACTTATAACTTAGCCTTTTAGCCTTCACATTCTGATATACTAGGCACTTTGATGTATATTCAGTGATCTCCTTATTCATATTTTCTCACCAATAGTGCTCTCAGATATCTCGATACATCTTTGTGATCCATGGGTGGATGGGGAAGGTAGATCTATGTGAACCATTCAAAATCACCCCCTTTATCTCAAGATTTGATGGTACACATATTCATGAGACAAATCTTATGACTCCTTCCTCATCAATTTTAAACTATGAGGATTACCCATTTCTGATAGCTTCTACCTTCTTCTAAATTTTCACATCATCTATTTGATCATCCTTTTTCTTCTCTAAAAGGGGTGGTTGGGAAATAATTTGTGAAATGGATGGTGAATTTCATTCATTTGGGATTCCCATGTCCATCCTTTTAAAGTCTAAGAATATTGGATCCTTCTATAGGATCCTTTATACTTTGAGGATTTTCTACTTTATTTGCTTTACCAGGATAGTAGTGGATTGAGTAGTCATAATCGTTGATGATATCTAGCCATATTTGTTAATGTGTATTGATCTTCTTATGTATGAATATATATTTTAAGCTCTTGTGATTAGTATATATCTCACACTTCTCCCCATAGAGATAATTCCACTATATTTTCAATACGAAGATCATGGCCTCCAACTCCAGATCATGCATGGGATATTTTTTCTCATGAACTTTCAGCCTCTTTGAGGTGTAGGCTATCACTTTATCATTTTGGATCAATACAAAACCTAAGTCCTTCCTTGCCACATCACTATATATCATAAATACTTACTCACTTATGGGTAGTATAAGTACTGGTTCAATGATAAGCCTCTTTTTCAACTCTTTGAAGCAGTCTTCACAGTCATTGGTCTATAAAAACTTTACTCCTATATGATTCATCTTGGTTAGTGGGTTTAAAAATCATGATAAGTTCCTTAAAAATCTTTGGTAATACCCAACTATACCAATTTAACTATTTATATCTATTATGGATACTGTACAGGATCACTCCTCAATATCCTTTATCTTATAAAGGTATATATATATCCATTTTTTTGGTGATAACATTCCCCATGAATGATGCATCCTCTATCTAGAACTCACATTTTCTATACATTGTATATAGTTTCTCCCTTCAAAAAGTTTTTATCAAAGTATCCAAATTCTCCTAATGCTCATCCTTACTCTTAGAGTATATTAGAATATCATCTATAAAGATTACCAAAAAAAAATTCAAGGTAATCTCTAAAGAATCTATTCATTAAGTCCATGAATATTTGTGGAGCATTAGTGAGTCTAAAGGGAATCACAATGAACTCATAGTTCCCACACCTCATTCAAAAGGAAGTCTTGGGAATATGTTCCTTATTCACCTTTAATTAGTGATATCCCAACCGAAGGTCCAACTTAGAGAAATACTTGGACCCACATATTTGATTAAATAATTCATCTATCTATGGTAGGGGATACTTTTCCTTTATTGTGATTTTTTTAAGTTCAATATAATCAATGCAGAGGTGAATTGATTCATCCTTCTTTTGGAAAAAGAGGATCGACACACCCCACAGTGAAGCACCCAGCCATATAAAATCCTTGTCTAGATTCTCTTATAACTTCTTCGGTTATTCTAACTCAAAGGTGGCCATCCTGTAAGGATTCTTTAGTATGGGTATAGATCTAGGTATCAGTTTAATTGATAAATCATCCTCTCAGTCAGGAAGAAGACTAGAAAATTCTTTAGGGAACACATTGATGTAGTCCCTCACAATGGAAATGTCTTCAAGCATAATTCTCTCATTTATCTCAATCATTTGAGCTAGATATGCTTGATCATATGGAAATAATATCCATGATTGTGAATAAAATTCAAAATTATATTCATCCTCATCCTTACATTTATACATAATCATAGGATTCCTCTGGATGTGATGAGTGATGTCCCTTTCCTAATAGTTAATGTTGGATTTATATAAAGACAGGTAATACATACCCAATATAGAATCAAACTTTACTAAAGTAAGATGATATTTTTGTAGGTTCTGGGCGCAGTGGAAGCGCGTTGGTGGGTTAGCCCAACTTTAATTTTAACGTTAAAAAACGTTCAATCTGAGATCCGTCATGATATAAAACGCCGAATCTTCGAAATAGAACGAAGAAAAAAAAGAAAATAAGAGTCCCGGAACCCTTGAGGAGGATCATCATATGTTGATTATAATTAATTTAATTAATGCATAAGAATTACCTCGTTGGAATTCTTTCTTCGTTGATGTGTCCGGTCACGATTCGGTGATCCGTCATTGCGTCGTAGAATCCAAGTGTAGGATTCCTCTAGCGGTGATCCACACGTGTGTCATGTATCTCCGGACGTCACCGAAGGGATCTCCGGGTGCTAGCGCGGAAGAACCTTCGCTTGCGATGTCCGCCTTCGACCGCCTTGATCCGGTGGAGGATCTTGCTCTCGTAACTTGAGGGCATTATTGGTGGAAAGATAATTCTCTCTTGGCTTGAGAGTATTTCCAAATCTGTTGTGCACAACAATGGCTCTTTAAAATGTTGGGGTTGCGAGGATATTTATAATCGGGTTTGAGGTTAATAGAGTTATGACAATAAATAAATGCGTTACGCGTTTTATTTATTTCATTAACTCTTATTGAAAACCCCCATGTAAAATTATTAATTCCTTGACATGCACCCACGCTGATTATAATAAATATCATTTAATAAAACAATATTAAATCCTCAAAATCCCAACTGGAAAAACTACACGGCGTGTAATAATTAATACACGGCGTGTACTTGTTTTCCATAAAACTACACGGCGTGTATATTTAATATACACGGCGTGTACTTTTATTTTCCATTTTTCTCCACCACATTTATTAGACCTTGAGTAATGACTATTTATTTCTTAAATAAATGTAACTGCATTACTCGCTAATAAATATATTATTTCGTCCACAATATATTCTCTCGAATAACTAGTGTCAAAATAAATGCGATCAGACATCCTTAAATAATTATTAAACCATAGTCGGGAATAATATTTATTTAACTTGTTAAATTAATATTTAAGTGACATGGACACACTTAGTGTGTGACCCTCTAGGCCTCTTTCTCGGTGGCATTAGGCTGAGCCTTCCTAAAGTCCAAGGTTAGCGTCTAGTAACACGCCAAGGCACCCATAGAGAAAGAAGTTAACGCCGCAATGACGTGTCACTTCCTACGAATGCTTACCATGTAATATAATCCCTTTGTCTCGATATCTCCAATCAAGCGGGTTTCATGCTAGTGCGATCAACCCATGTGCTTTATTATTCTTTCTTTGACTTCCCAGAATTGAACTTGCCCATACCTTACCATGGACATGGATTTATTTAGGCTATATCAATTCCATCAAAGGGCCTGAGATATCTACTTCCGTTATGGAACAGAAGGTACAAATCCTTTCTCGCATTATCTATTAATGCGGTATTACTCGTGACGCACCCAACGTATCCTACCTCGCTGCGAACAGTGTGTCATCACAGTTTTCATCAATACATCTAAGTGCGCGAGTTGTAATACCCATTAATAATAATCTTAAATTCTAAGGACCAATACACACGTACGCAAATAGGAACATCCAATGACACTATGAAATGTGGATTTCCTACTGGAGGGTCTCATTCTCATAATATCCTCCTGGATATTACCAAGGGCGCACACCATGAGAAGGTGCCTCAAAGTTTTATGTGTCCTCACCCCTAATGACCTGTATTATTTGTGTCCCTCAAATAATATCATCCGTCCATAGAACATACATTCAAGAACAGTTTTATGGCACTTCTGGGTTCTCATCATAGTAGGGATCCGCTACGAACCTTTAATGAAACAGTTGTCCTTAGGACATTATCACATGACATGTCATGCAGAAGAACAATCAAGATGTGATAAGGTTTTTATTTAATGAATAAAGTACAAAGTAGTTGGTTCTAGACCACAAACTCCAATAGACTCCCACTTGGACTAGAGCCAACTACTAACAACCTTTAACCCGCTATCTCTCACATGATATTCATGCTTCTGCTGAGATAGGCCTTTAGTCATGGGGTCCGCCACATTCTCTTCCGTGGACACTCTTCTCACTGCAACTTCACCCCTTTGATAGAAATCCCTCAAGAGGTGATACTTCCGGAGTATGTGCTTTGTCCGTTGATGTGACCTTGGTTCTTTTGCAAGAGCCACCGCTGCAGTATTATCACAATACAATGTAATGGGATCTTTACTGCTAGGCACCACATCAAGCTCCTGGACAAAGTTCCGAATCCAGACGGCTTCTTTGGCTGCATTAGAAGCCTCTATATACTCGGACTCTGCTGTAGAATCAGCGACAACTGGCTGCTTTGAACTCTTCCAACTTACAGCTCCTCCATTGAGACAGAAAACATATCCAGATTGCGACTTTAGATCATTCTGATCTGTTTGAAAACCAGCATCAGCATACCCTCTGATGACAAGCTCCTCGTCTCCTCCATACACCAGGAACATATCCTTAGTTCTTCTCATATACTTAAGGATAGTCTTAACAGTAGTCCAATGTTGTTCTCCTGGATCTTCTTGATATATACCTACCATGCTCAATGCATAGGCAACATCAAGCCTGGTACATAACATAGCATACATGATGGATCCTATAGTTGAAGCGTATGGGATCTTACACATCCTATCTTTCTCTTGTTGTGTCTGGGGACACATTTTCTTACAAAGATGTAAGCCATATGACACTGGAACCAATCCCCTCTTGGATTTTTCCATACTAAATATCTTTAGTATCTGGTCAATTTATGTACCCTGACTTAGTCCAAGTAGCCTCTTGGATCTGTCACGAATGATCTTGATCCCTAGAATGTAGGCTGCTTCTCCTAAGTCCTTCATGGAGAAACACTTGTTCAACCAGTCCTTAACTGACTGTAAGGCTGGTACGTCATTTACAATAAGCAATATGTCATCAACATATACCACTAGGATGACGACCGCATTCCCATTAAACTGCTTATAAACACATGGCTCACATTCGTTCTTAATGAAACCAAATTCCTTTATGGATTCATCAAATCGAATGTTCCATGACCTGGATGCTTGCTTCAATCCATAAATGGATTTATGCAACTTGCAAACCCGTTTGGCTTCACCTGGTGTCACAAACCCTTCTGGTTGTGTCATATAGACATCTTCCTGAAGGTTCCCGTTAAGGAATTCTATTTTGACATTCATCTGCCAAATCTCGTAGTCATGGTAAGCTGTTATGGCAAGTATGATTCTTATGGATTTAAACATGTCAACTGGAGAGAAGGTTTCATCATAGTCAATTCCTTGACACTGTCTGAATCCTTTAGCCACTATCCTTGCTTTATAGGTGCTAACTTGACCTTCCATGTCCAACTTTCTTTTGAATACCCATTTGCATCCAACAGGCTTTACATCAATTGGCTCATCGACCAGAACCAAAACTTGGCTCTGATACATGGAATCCATCTCAGAATTCATAGCTTCGAGCCATGTTGCAGCTTCTGAGCTTTCTACTACTTCCTTGTAGGATAGAGGTTCATTATTGTCCAACAATAATGATTCACCGTCCTCGGTGACTAGGAAACCAAATCCCTCTGGTTCCCTTACCTCTCTTGAGCTCCTACGCAGTACTTGTGTTTCTGGAACCTCTTCCACGGGGACCTGTGGAACTTGTTCCTGTACCAACTCTTGTGTATCTTGAGCATCAACTTCGTCAAAGTCAATCTTGCTCCCACTATCCTTCTTGAGGATGTGCTCCCTCTCAAGAAAGACGGCTTGTCTAGCGACAGTCACTTTCTTGTCTTGAGGGTTATATAGGTAATATCCTTTCGTTTCCTTGGGATATCCTATAAAGATACACTTTGTGCCCCGGGGTGCTAGTTTGTTGCCTGAGAAGGCCTTAACCAACACCTCGCATTCCCATACACGTGTGTGCGACAAAGTGGGTTTCCTTCCATTCCATAACTCGGATGGAATTCCATTTTCCGCCTTAGTTGGTACTCGGTTTAATGTGTATACTGCAGTTTGTAATGCATATCCCCAAAAGGATAATGGAAGATCCGTATGACTCATCATCGAACTCACCATGTCCAACAAGGTGCGGTTCCTCCTTTCACTAACACCATTCCACTGTGGTGTATAAGGAGGAGTGAGCTGAGATAGAATCCCAGACTCCCGTAGAAGATCGATGAACTCTTGTTTTAGATATTCTCCACCTTGATCCGATCGAAGCTTCTTTATCTTCTTACCAAGCTGATTCTCTACTTCATTCTTGAATTCCTTAAATTTCTATAAGGACTCTGACTTATACCTCATTAAGTGGACATAGCCATATCTACTAAAATCATTAGTAAAAGTAATGAAGTAAGAATATCCACCTCTAGCTTCTACTGGAAATGGTCTACACGCATCCGTGTGTACCAATCCTAGAAGCTCGGTGGCCCTTTCACCTTGTCCACCAAAAGGCGGCTTGGTCATTTTTCCTTGTAAACAAGCGTGACATCTATCAAGTGGTTTCAGCTCAGTAGAGTCTAAATAGCCATCTTGGTAGAGCTTTGTCAAACGCTTCTCATTCACATGACCAAGGCGGTGATGTCATAACTGGGTGATGTATGAGTCATGTGAGTTTGTTTCGTTATTGATTTCCAACACTTGGTTTTCATAATTAAATATATACAAACCATTATTTAAATGTGTCATACCATAACATACGTTGTTCTTATAAAAGAGACAACCCTTATTTCCAAATTTGAAAACAAATCCATCCATATCCAAACAAGATACATAAATTATGTTCTTGGTAACACTAGGCACATAATAACAGTTATGTAAAAACAAAATCATCCCAGTCGGCAATGAGAGGTGGTAGTCGCCAATAGACAACGCAGCCAGCCTTGCGCCATTAGCAGCTCGAAGATCCACCTCTCCTCTGGCGATCTTTCTAAATCTACTTGGTTCCTGCATTTGAATACAAATGTGAGCCCCACAAGCTATTTCTAATACCCAATGTGTAGAAATAGAAAGATTGCACTCAATAACAAAAACACCTTTAGCGTCCCCATGCTTCTGGGTGCAGTTCCTCTTCCAGTGGCCCTGCTTGCCACATGCAAAACACACTGCCTCCCATTCCTTTCCCTGCCTCTGGATCTTCTCCTTCTTGGAGGGACAGTGCTCGGGGGCTTCAGACCATTTATAAGTCTTTGGCCCCTTTTCCTTGTCCTTCCTTTTCTTGTTCACCATAAGGACCGCGGGTTTGTCACACCCCATGTCCTTATCTACCTGGAGAATCAAGGTCAGAAGCTCCGATAGACTCTTCTCATTGCCTCTCATGTTATAGTTGACAATAAAGATAGAGAAGTTCTTGGGCAGTGATGATAGGATGAGATCTGTAGGCAACTCATCCTGGAATTTAATCCCTAAGATGTCAAGGCATTCAATGTAGCCAATAAGCTTGACTACATGAGGCCCAGCTGGCGCAGACTCTCCAAGCTTTGTGGTAAAAAAAGCATTGGAGATCTCATACCTCTCCTGTCTCGCCTTCTCTTGGTAGATATCTTTAAGGTGAGACATCATGCTATACGCGTCCATGTTTTCATGTTGCTTCAAGAGCTCATTAGACATGGCCGATAGCATAAAACACTGGACATCTGTGGCATCATCCATGTGTTTCATGTAGAGAGATAATTCCTCATCACTAGCCTCTTTCCCAGGCGCAACTGGAATAGGCTCTTCCAGCACATATAATTCCCTTTCGTGGCGAAGGACGACGCGTAAACGCCTCTGCCACTCTTAGAAATTGGTGCCAGTGAGAAGGTTTTATTTTTAGAGTATGGTGTGCAATGATATGTTTGAAGTCATTTTCTTTCCGTTTCTAAAAATTAATATGAGCAAAGGTTTAGTACTTTATTACAAAAATTGATACAAATAAATAAAATAATACTTATTAGTCTCCCACTATTTTATCGAAATCCAATAGCCCTCACCATTGACTTCGGAATATTCTGTTGCATGAATATTCTAGTGGCAGGGATCCATATTGACCTTCGCATTACCCCAACTAGGGTTGGTCAAGCAACTTGAAGGGTTTTAGGTAGGCATTCCAAATTCCAACTGCATTAACTCTCAGCTTCTTGATCCGCTGAGTGGACTCCCCAATCCTGAAATCCTTTTTGGATTTCCTCAACCTTTTCCTCTTGCTCACACCAAGTCCTACTGTGGCAGTCAACCCTTGATGCGAACCAAGTCAAGTCAACCCAAAACCTTGAATTAGAATTCCCCGATAATTGAAAGCACCCCAACTAGGGTTGGTCAAGCACTTTGAACTATGGTTCGATTCTAACCAAGATTATGGAAGGCTATGCCGACTTAATATTTATTTTGAGGGATTTTATCCTTATACGTAAATTTCCATTTTATTATCTTTGATTACATGCTTGTTAATATTAAGGGGGATATACTTAAGTGATTAACCATGTATAAGATAATATTTACGTATAATCTGATTTTATTTTAGTTTCATCTTGCATGCTCGTTTAATTCATTAATTGTGTGATCGTGACAACACACCACAATAAATAAAACATGCAACTAACAGAAATAAAATAATTGGTATGATCATGAGCTTTTCTATTGGTTAGTTTATCTAGCGGTTGATAAACTAACCCAAGACCTAGTGGAGAAACACCTTGAACCTTTCGGGTTCGTGTTTACAGCTTTCCACCTGTCCACCTTTGTATCTCCTTGGATTGGTTTCACCTTGGCTCCTGACTTGAGCCGCCTCCACTATCTTGGGAGCTCCATCCATTACATATGCATTTATCTCACACGCAGGTGAGGGGTAAAAGGGGTTTTTACATAAAAGAATCCTTGGGCGCGCAGGCCCTACATATTAATGAGGAGATGGCTCACAGGCCAACAAATTTAATTTAAATAAATAAATTAAAAGAAACCATTCACATACAAAGGTCTCGGTCTAGCTCATGATCATCCATACATGCAACGATATTTACACATAAATAAAACTAGCATTCAATTATTTAATCATTCTTGTTTAAGATAAATCACGCTCGAATCAATTAATTTTCTTTAATTAATCAATCCTTTTATCTTAAATCCCTTTTCTAAATTTCCTTGAGATTCTCATCCATCATAATTTTAAACAAATAAATTCATTTAAAATTATCCTTGTACGTAACTTGTACCTTGGAGGCAACCCGATGAATTCCCATTTATTATAGAGATGTTAAATTAAACACATATATATAAAACACCTATCACGTGTTGTGCCTCAGCTTTACGTCTGCACCATGGTACACGTATCAAGGGTTTGTATAATATAATAATAAATTTTAATAAATTTGCGTAATTTGGGTGAGTACACGGCGTGTAGTTCTGACTACACGGCGTGTACTTTTCTTCACCGTCCATCCGAAGTACACGCCCGGGGATAGGGCGTGTTAATGTACTTCGGAAATTTTCGGAGTACACAGCATGTACAGTGGGACACACACCGTGTAGTTTCCGTGTTACACGGTTTCTAGCCAGGCAGGCTGTGTACGGAGTACACGACCCAACCCTGACCAGAAGGGACTATACGTCGTGTTCATTGGACCACACGGCGTGTATTCTGGAAACTGTATGCCACCTATTTCTGGTCAACACACGGTGTCTTAAATTCTTATAAAGAATCTAATACATGGCCTGATTTGGCAGATCAGTCAATGAATTGAACCTAGACTACACGGCGTGTACTTCCGAATACACGCCATGTATTCTGGTGTTATACGGCCAGAAACATTTGGATCCTCCAGATGAGTTCCTCTATTTTATTTTAATCAAAATTAAAAGAAAAAATTGTTTCTGTGAGGTGAACGAGAAATGATGGAGGAGGAATAGATCTCTATATTCATATTTTCAGAACGATTAAACTTGAATTGAAATAACTAAATTATTAAATTCATAAATTACCAATGAAAAACTAAATAATTATAATCAACGATATGACCGCTCTGATACCACTTGTAGGTTCCGGGCACAACAGAAGCGCGTTGGTGGGTTATCCCAACTTTAATTTTAATGTTAAACAATGTTCAATCCAAGATCCGTCAAGATATAAAATGATGAATCTTTGGAATAGAACGAAGAACAAAAAGAAAAGAAGAGTCCCGGAACCCTTGAGGAGGATCATCATATGTTGATTATCATTAATTTAATTAATGAATAAGAATTACCTCGTTGGAATTCTTTCTTCGTTGATGTGTCCGGTCACGATTCGGTGATCCGTCGTTGCGTCGTAGAATCCAAGTGTAGGATTCCTCTAGCGGTGATCCACACGTGTGTCACGTATCTCCGGACGTCACTGAAGGGATCTCCGGGTGCTAGCGCGGAAGAACCTTCACTTGCGATGTCTGCCTTCGACCGCCTTGATCCGGTGGAGGATCTTGCTCTCGTAACTTGAGGGCGTTCTTGGTGGATAGGGAATTCTCTCTTGGATTGAGAGTATTTCCAAATCTGTTGTGCACAACAATGGCTCTTTAAAATGTTGGGGTTGCGAGGATATTTATAATCAGGTTTGAGGTTAATAGAGTTATGACAATAAATAAATGCGTTACGTGTTTTATTTATTTCATTAACTCTTATTGAAAACCCCCATGTCGAATTATTAATTCCTTGACATGCGCCCACGCTGATTATAATAAATATCATTTAATAAAACAATATTAAATCCTCAAAATCCCCACAGCAAAAACTACACGGTGTGTAATAATTAATACACAGCGTGTACTTGTTTTCCATAAAACTACACGGTGTGTATATTTAATATACATGGCGTGTACTTTTATTTTCCATTTTTCTACACCACATTTATTAGACCTTGAGTAATGACTATTTATTTCTTAAATAAATTTAACTGCATTACTCGCTAATAAATATATTATTTCATCCACAATATATTCTCTCGAATAACTAGTGTCAAAATAAATGCGATCAGACATCCTTAAATAATTATTAAACCACAGTCGGGAATAATATTTATTTAACTTGTTAAATTAATATTTAAGTGAGATACATGGACACACTTAGTGTGTGACCCTCTAGGCCTCTTTCTCGGTGGCATTAGGCTGAGCATTCCTAAAGTCCAAGGTTAGCGTCTAGCGACACGCCAAGGCACCCATAGAGAAAGAAGTTAACGCCGCAATGACGTGTCACTTCCTACGAACGCTTACCGTGTAATATAATCCCTTTGTCTCGATATCTCCAATCAAGTGGGTTGCATGCTAGTGCCATCAACCCATGTGCTTGATTATTCTTTCTTTGACTTCCTGGAATTGAACTTGCTCATACCTTACCATGGCCATGGATTTATTTAGGCTATATAAATTCCATCAAAGGGCCTAAAATATCTACTTCCATTATGGAACGGAAGGGACAAATCCTTTCTCGCATTATCTATTAATGTGGTATTACTCGTGACGCACCCAACGTATCCTACCTCGCTGCGAACAGTGTGTCGTGACAGTTTTCGTCAATACATATAAGTGCGCGAGTTGTAATACCCATTAATAATAATCTTAAAGTCTAAGGACCAATACACACGTCCGCAAATAGGAACATCCAATGACACTATGAAATGTGGATTTCCTAATGGTGGGTCTCATTCTCATAATATCCTCCTGGATATTACCAAGGGCGCACACCATGAGAAGGTGCCTCAAAGTTTTATGAGTCCCCACCCCTAATGACCTGTATTATTTGTGTCCCTCAAATAATATCATCCGGCCATAGAACATACATTCAAGAACAGTGTTATGGCACTTCCGGGTTCTCATCATAGCAGGTATCTGCTACGACCCTTTAATGCAACAGATGTCCTTAGGACATTATCACATGACATGTCATGCAGAAGAAAAATCAAGATGTGATAAGGTTTTTATTTAATGAATAAAGTAAAAAGTAGTTGGTTATAGACCACCAAATCTAACAATTTTTTGGGAGATTTATTCCACAAACATTGATTGGGGAGGAGTTATATACTTTAGATATAATAATTATCCCATTTTCTATTCTCATGGATAACTTTACATCGATATTTTGAGGTGGTGTTTGAATAGTTCCACTAAAGTTGAATGATATGAAAGAATTCATTGAACTAGAATAAAAAAGTGTGTTTTCTATTCCTGAATGAATTACCAGTATACCTTTCACCACATCATTATCGGGATCCACCTCAGAAGTAGTGATAGAATATTCTCTTCCTTACTGCGTTGGAGGTTGTTGTTGTTGATTGTCTTCGACAACCCTTGGCTTAGGGAATTAGCTCACATAATACCCATGTTCCTTATAGTTGAACCAATGTACTATAGGATGAGTTTTGATCTAAAAATTTATTTATTCTTCCTCATTAGTGGTATTCTTCATATCCTTTTAGAAATTATTAGAATGATGCTCCTCTTTTCTACAATTGAAGCATCTACTGATTCCCTTTAGATAGTTCCCAAGATGCTTCTTCCCAAAATTTTGACACATAGGATGTTGGGTTTTCTTGCCTTCATAGGATTTATCTTTTGATCCTCTATATTAAACTCCATTTTCCACTTCTTATATCTGATCCCATGAGAGCACTAAGAGCCTCCAATCTTCATCTCAACCTTAAGGTCACAACAAACAATCTCCTCATAAATCTTAAAGTCTCAAATCACCATGTACTTTCATAGACTCATATTTAATCCACTAAATAAGTGATCTACCATGATTTTAGTATTCATGAAAAATATAGTCATATCATGAAATCCTTGTAAATTTTTTCTCATACACCCCAATAGATTAATATTCCTTTTAATTCTGTCTGAGGAAACCCCTCTCCATTTTAAGATGGAGTGTTCAGGAAAAATATTTATTAAAAAATATTTTATTGAGTTCTTACCATTCCATGCAATCAATTTCCTCTTTAGACTTCATTTTTTTTATCATTTTCTACAACTGATCAGATTACCCATCAAAATGATAAACCACCAACCTGAATTTATCTTCTTCCAAGCATTGGAGGATGGATAATATCTTCTCAATGGATTCAATCCATTATTCCATAATGAGGGGATTATCGTAATGATCTGAAGTTTAATCAATGGAAAATATCGTCTTATAATTATGCATTATAGTATTATCACATTAGGAAACATAATGGAATATCATGATAATAAATACTATGTGACCATTAAACATAATTTTCCCACTTATGTGTCTTGAATTTCAAAAATATCACATTCATGGTTGCGTTCGGGGTGATTTTTGGGGTTTGATGGAACAAACATAATTTTTTGGTGAATAGTAATCTACCCTTATGAATAGAAATATGACCCTTATGAATAGTAAATCATCTAAAATAATAGTAACCTCACCCATGAATTTATAAATAAAATTTAGGCATCTTATAAGTGATAATATGACCATAGTAAAAGTAATGCTATTTTTGTAAGTCATAAATAATTAATTACAATTAATTAATTAATTTCGAAGAAAATTTATTTTCCTAAAATGTTTTCATAAATTATCAATTTTATTTCTTCTATTTTTAATATGATATTATAATACCTTATGTAATTTTTTAAAGCATTATAAAATCATTTATAGTTTTAAAATCTGTATTTTTCAAATAAATTATGATTTTAATTAAAAATTAAATTAATCATATTTAGAATTTTTTTTAAAAATATATTTCATATTTGGATTCTACACATCAAAAAATGGTTAGGGTAAATTTTTGGGATTTTTCTGAAATACTTTAATTTTTTATAAATAGAAAAATATGATAAAATTGTGATAAATGAAAAAACCAGAATTTCTACATCATGCTTGAGTCATGGATGATGTAAATGGAAATTGGTTCAAACTCAAATGTGAATATTACTTTTTTTGTCACATTAATCAAGAATATTCAAAGTCATGAGCAAAAATATTAAACTAATGATAAATATATTAAGAAAACCCTACTCCCCTCCACTATAAAAACCACTCACACTCCCCTCTTCTCTTCACTCCTCTAAAGCCGTGTGCCTTGCCTAAATTCTACTAAAATATCTCCCCAAGATCCTCCCCCATGTCTATAAACCCTTGTTCTCTTTAAAATACCAAATCCTCTCCCCTTAAGAGTCTCTCAAGGAAGATTAATTTAAGAGGTAAATTCCTCTTTTCAATTATTTTACTTTCCTTTCAATTTCCTTTGTTTTTTTCTATCCTTACCTCTCCTAATCCAAATGTTATGAAAACTCCAATAACTTACATGTACTAGAATGTTTTTATGATAATGTAATAAGTTATTATCATCTCTCCTTTACCCTTATTTTATACTAGAAATGAAAACACTATTCAAGATATGTTAACTCATCACATTCAATGATAATGGGTTTTCAATTTCTTTTACCATATTCAATTATAGTCATGAAACCATTATTATGGTTGAAACAGACTATAATATATGTATTATGTCTCATATATGGTTCAATAATCTTTTTGTACACATGGATTTGATTTATAAAATAAAATGTGTCTGTTGTCATAAAAAAACTACCAATTAACCCAAAAGGTTATCACTAAAGTTTTATATAATGATTCAACTTCACTCCAAGTAACCTAATTAAATTTACAACCATGTAAACTTATGGATGTTCAATAATAAAATACAACTCCAATTCTGGACAGCCATTATCATCTTACATGTTTATCCTTACTTGTATATAAGTAAACCAATCATGAAAACCAGTGAAACAAACAACAAAATTGAACCTCTTAACCCATCAAAAAGATCATGAATGAACTTAATAAGGTTATAATAAATAAATTAAATCAATAATAGGTTATGGAAATACTAATGAATGAATTTAATTTTGTTATCCAGGACATTAAGATCAAGTAAAGGACACCATTGCGTTCAGGGTGATTTTTGGGGTCTGATGGAATAAACTTAATTTTTTTGTGAATAGTAACCTACCCTTATGAATAGTAACATACTATTATGAATATTAATATGACCTTTATGAATAGTAAATCATCCGAAAGAATAGTAACCTCATCCATGAATGTATAAATAAAATTTAGGCATCTTATAAGTGATATTATGACCATAGTAAATGTATTGGTATTTTTGTAAGTCATAAATAATTAATTACAATTAATTAATTAATTTAAAAGAAAAATTACTTTCCTAAATTGTGTTCATAAATTATAAATTTTATTTCCTCTAGTTTTAAGATGATTTTATAAGACCATATGTAATTTTTGAAATCATTATAAAATCAGTTATAGTTTTAAAATCTATATTTTTTAAATAAATTATGATTTTAATTAAAAATTAAATTAATCATATTTAGAAAATTATTTTTGAAAAATGGATTTCATTTTTGGATTCTACACTTCAAAAAATGGTTAGCGTCAATTTTTTGGATTTCTTTGAAATACTTTAATTTTTTACAAATAGTAAAATATGATAAATTACGATAAATGCTAAAACATAAATTTCTGCATCATGCTTGAGTTATGGCTAATGTAAATTGCCATTGTTTTCAACTAATATGCACATATTACTGTTTTTGTCACAATAATCAATAATATTCATAGTCTTAAGAAAAAATATTAAACTAATGATTAAAATATTAAGAAATCCCTCCTCCCCTCCACTATAAAAACCACCCACACTCCCCTCTTCTCTTCACTCTTCTAAAGGATTGTGACTTGCCTAAATTCTGATAAAATCTCTCCCCAATAACCTCCCCCACTTCCATAATCCCTTGGTATCTTCAAAAGATAAAATCCTCTCCTCTTAAGAGGCTCTCAATAAAGATTAATTTAAGAGGTAAATTCCTCTTTTCAATTCTTTCACTTTCCTTTCAAGTTCCTTTGTTTTATTTTCAATCCTTACCTATACACATCCAAATGTTATTAAAAATACAGTACCTTACATGTACTGAAATTTTTTATTATAATGGTATAATTTATTATCATCTCTCCTTTACCCTTCTTTTATACTAGAAATGAAAACACTATCCGAGATGTGTTAATTCATCACATTCAAGGACGACGGGTTTTCAATTTATTTTACCATCTTCAATTATGGTCATGAAATTGTTCTTTTGGTTTAAAAAAACTATAATATATGTATTATGTCTCATATATGGTTTTGGAATCTTTTTTTCCACATGGATTTTATTTATAAAACAAAATGTATTCGTTGTGATAAAAACCGCCAGTTAACCCAAAAGGTTATCACTAAAGTTTTATATAATGATTCAAATTCACTCTAAGTAACCAAATTAAATTTGCAAACATGTAACCTTTTGGATTTTAAATAATAAAATACAACTCCAATTCTGGAAAACCATTATCATCTTACATGTTTATCCTTACTTGTATATAAGTAAACCAATCATGAAAACCAATGAAACAAATAACGAAATTGAACCACTTAACCCATCAAAAAGGTCATGAATGAACTTAATAAGGTTATAATAAATAAATTACATAAATAAGAGGTTATTTAAATACTAATTAATTAATTTAATTTGGTTATCTAGGACATTAATATCAAGTGAAGGAAACCTTTGGACTTACGGTAAGGGATTCTACCCAAACCTCCATTATTTCTTCATGTTGCTATATATTTATTTTTACCCAAATGAAGTTATCTGTTATTTTTATGTACATAATATAAATGATGTGTACTTTTTCCAAACTCATGTAACAAGTTCCATTCATCATTCTCTTTCAGGGATATACATGTTTTTAAATGGTTCCCTCCTCAATACTTCCTGTTAAGAAGACCCATTTAAGGGAACTTCCAGAAATTTTAACCAATTTCAAGTGCACTCTATAATATGTTTTTAAGACAAAATTATTTTTATAAAATCACTATTTTTATAATTAAAACCTTCTTGGTTAAATTATGGTTTTATATAAAATATTATTCGCTTTTCTATTTTAAATGCTCGTTAGTATTTTCATCAAAACCGCGCTAAAATGTTTTAATGCTAAAAATTATTAAATACTATTTTTACATGTTATCACTTCTATTTGAAATCACTTACCATGATATATTCCTATTTCCCTTCTGAATTTCATTGTATGTTTTAATTCCTTTCTTTCATGGACACTTGTATGATACACCCATTCATTATGCTTTATGGCATGATTATAATACCCATGGAAAGAAATGGGTACCCTTATGTTTATGATTGAATATGTATGATTATATATGTGGAAATCATATTCATGAACATGTTAATATGGGTGTTCCCAAATAGCGCTCCAATTCATTGGGTAAAGTTGGGTCTCATGAGATGTTATGTGCAACGGTCTTGGCGGTTAGCCTTGACTCGTGATACCATGTGCAACAGTCTTGGTGGTTAACCTTGACTTATGCTCGTCTACTATGAATCTATGTTTATATGATCTCATGTTTATATGTTATGATTCCATATGTTCCATGCCTTTTATTTTCATTATGTCATGTCTTATAAACCATGTGTTAAAGCTCTATTTTTATGCTTATTACCTTACTGGTCTTTTTATCTCACCCCTTTGTTTATGTTATCCCTAGGTTATCCTAGGCTGATGTATGAGAATGATGGAAGTTAGTAGCTCAATATGAATATTAAATAAAGAAATGTTTTATGTTTTAAATTTTATGTACCTAGTCTTCAAAGAAACTAGACTTCCTAATCCTTGGATTCTTTTCTGATGTATAATTATGAATAAAATCACGTAATGTTATGTGTAAAAGGATAGGTTCGCTATAATTATAATATCCACTAAAGGTAGGATAAATTTTTCATATAAAGGATTCAATCACAACTTGATCTTTCTTAGGAGAAGGAGGGAATTCAACATAATTCATGTTATTATTCATAACTTGATCAAGTACTATCATGAAGTTCTAAGCTTCAGTTACCATCAGTTTTTTCATCTCATTAGTGTAATCCCCACATTTCCTATCACATTTTTTATTAGCACGGGTTCTCCTATTTCTTTCCATTAAATAAAAAACGAAAAATAAAAAATTAGGGATTTGAGTACTTATATAACAAGAATATAAAAAAGAAAACTATGAACTTAGAAGGAATAAAATATAAATGAAAAGTATATCCTAATTTATTATACCCCAAGTTTCTATCTAAGTCATCTATACTGATAGAATTATTCCTAGGGTTCTTACTAAGGTAATCTAGTCCTAATCCCCAAAAATAACTAGACCATCCTCTGATACCAACTATAATGACCCAAGCCTTTTACATATAATATTACATTATTCTAAGCATAATTATCCATTAAATAAAAACCAAGGATCAAAATGTCGAGTGACTTTGGAAGACTAGGTATATAATTAGAAAACATGGAACTAGAATAAAACATATTTTTAGTAATCTAAATCATGAGATACTAACTCCCTTTGAGATCCTTCAACTGCATAGGATAAACTGGTGAGACATAGACAAAAAGGGGGAGCTAAAAATTCTAGTAAATAAAAAAACATAAAAATGAAACATGGAACATGAGTCAGAAGGCATAACATGATAACATAAAATGCATGGATCATGAATAAACATATAGAGGCATAAAATATAGAACACATAATCATATGACCATGGAAATTTAGGAATGTGGTAGAAACATATATCATAACAAAAACATGAGTTAAGGATAACACTACAACAGTTCGTCACTTTAACAACACATAAAAAGGGTTTTAGTAATGCTAAAAAAGTGTTGTTGTCCTTAGTGCAGTTAAAGGGGGTCCCCTTTATCAATGCTAGTTTAGCACTGATAAAATACCAACTTTATCAGTACTTTTTTAGTTATGATAAAGGGAACCTTTTATTAGCTCTTTTGTTTGCACTAATAAAGGTCCTGCTGTTGCAGTGGGCTATTTGAATAACAACACACTGCAAAAAATGTACTTGTATACAGCTGTATGAAAATACATAATTTAATTGAAATATATTTTACATCAAAATTATTTAAAAAACTATTATATATATTTCAAACAATGTTTTATATAATTACATTGGTAATTACTATCCATAAACATTTAAAAACATCAATGTTTCGTCGTCTTTGGGACTCGTGACCCCCTCTCAAAAAAGACCGACCATGGTATCAATTGTCGAACAAACCACCCCAACCTGGGAAAAAGAATACACTTATATAAGAACATAAATATTTTGTTAGTAATACTATAAAGAAATAAATTAAACATAAATATGAAAGAATGCATTAATAAAATGTCAATTTTAAATAAAAGGACACATATAGAGTCATACTGGTAACATTGTGCATCAGATTGAGATGGTGATAATTCCTACATGTCACAAATGACTTATGAATCATTGTCCTAAATTATTAAAACAATCCGAATAAGTTTTCTCAATTTTGAGTATGTCACTTGTCTTTTTTACTAAAATGTCATTCTAAACTGAAAACACGCACTTTAAGTCATATCGGTCACACCGTGTGTCAGTTATATGTGAGACTAATTTATACATGTCAAAAATGAATTATGAATCATTTTCCTTAAGTATCAAGATAATTCAATCGCATTTTCTTGGTTTTCAGTGAGTGACACACGTTTTCAACTAAAATATCAATTTTAGACTAATAACGAACACTTTGAGTCATACCAAGAACAACATGTATTAGATTGAGGTGAAGCTAATTCTTACATGTCAAAAATGTCTTATAGATCATTTTATTAAAGTATTAAAACAATCCAAATGTGTTTTCTCATTTTTTTAGTATGGAACTTGTGTTTGTTTACTAAAATGTCAATTATAAATAAAAATACACACTTGGAGTCATACCGGTCACATCATGTGTTGGATTGAGGTACAGATGATTCTTACACATCAAAAATGAC
The DNA here is from genome assembly GCA_963277665.1 of Viscum album. NCBI lineage: Eukaryota > Viridiplantae > Streptophyta > Magnoliopsida > Santalales > Viscaceae > Viscum > Viscum album. The sequence continues at coordinate 818,925,977 of OY728134.1, forward strand.
ATATGGATCATTTTCCTAAATTATAAAAACAATACGAATGCATTTTCTTGGTTTTGAGTATGTCACTTGTGGTTTATACTAAAATGTCATTTTAAATTGAAAACACATACTTTGGGTTATACCAATCACATCGTGTGTTGGTTTGATGTGAGACTGACTTATACATGTCACAAATAACTTATGAATCATTATCCTAAATTATTAAGACAATCAGAGTGTGTTCACATGGTTTTCAGTGAGTGAAACATGTTTTGAAATAAAGTTTTATTTTAAAACTGATAACGGACACTTTGAGTCATACTAGGAACATGGTGTATCATATTGATGTGTGACTGATTCCTACATATCAAAAATGACTTATGGTTCATTTTAATAAAATATCAATACATTTTGAATGCATTTTATCAATCTTGAGTATGTCACTTGTCCTTTTTATTAAAATTAATGTCAATTTTAAATAAAAAGACACAGTTGGAGTCATACCGGTCACACTGTGCATCAGATTGAGGTGTGGTTGATTCATACTTGTAAAAAATGACTTATGGATCATTCTTATAAATTATCAAAACAATATGAATGTGTTTTCTAAGTTTTGAGTATGTCAATTTTTCTTTTTACTAAAATTAATGTCAATTTTAAATAAAAATACACACTTAGTGTCATACCGATCACACTGCGCATCAGATTGAGGTTCATATGATTAATACATGTCACAAATGACTTATGAATAATTTTATTAAAGTATAAAAATAATCCAAATTTTTTTTCTTAGTTTTGAGTATGTCACTTGTGTTTTTTTACTAAAATATCATTTTAAACTGGAAACGCACGCTTTGAGTCATACCAGTCACATCGTTTGTCTATTTTACATGAGATAAATTCCTACATGTAAAAAATGGATTAATAATAATTTTCCTAAATTATCAAGAAAATCATAGCATTTTTCTTGGTTTTTAGTGAGTGACAAACTTTTTGAACTAAAATGTCAATTTTAAACTGGTAATGGACACTTTGAGTCATATCGATCACACCATGTGTTAGATTGAGGTGATATTTATTCCTACACATAAAAAATGACTTATGTATTATTTTCCTAAAGTATCAAAATAATCCAAATGTGTCTGCTCAGTTTTGAGCATGTCACTTGTGTTTTTCACTAAAATGTCATTTTAAACTGAAAACATGCACTTTGGGTTATATCGGTCACATCATGTGTCATTTTGATGTGATACTAGTTAATACACATCATAAATGACTTATTAATAATTGTACTAAAATATAAATATACTTAGAGCACATTTTCTTGGTTTTTGGGGAGCGACACACTTTTTGAACTGAAATGCCGATTTTAAACTGATAATGGGTAGTTTGAGTCATACCAGGCACATGAATTATCATATCAAGGTGATAATGATTCTTACACATCAAAAATGAATTGTGGATCATTTTCTTAAAGTATCAAAATAATCCATATGTGTTTTGTTGGTCTTGAGTATGTCACTTGTCCTTTTTACTAAAATTAACGTCAGTTTCAAATAAAAAGACACACTTGGAGTCATACCAACCACATTGTGCATCAGATTGAGGTAAGGGTGATTTCTACACATCAATAATGACTTATGAATTATTTTCCTAAAGTATCAAAATTATATGAATGTTTTTACTTGGTTTTTAGTATGTCACTTGTCTTTTTTAATAAAATTAATGTCAATTTCAAATAGAAAGATAGACTTTGAGTCATACTAGTCACACTATGCATCGTATTGAGGTGTGATTTATTATTACATGTTAAAAATGACTTATGGATCATTTTTATAAAGTAAAAAAAATAATCTTAATTCATTTTCTTGATTTTGAGTATGTCACTTGTCCTTTTTACTAAAATTAATATCAATTTTAAATAAAAAAGATACACTTGAAGTCATACCAGTCACACCGTGCATCAGATTGATGTGAGGGTGATTCTTACATGTTAAAAATGAAATATGGATCATTTTAATAAAATTATAAAAATAATATTAATGTTTTTTCTTGGTTTTTAGTACGTCACTTGTCCTTTTTACTAAAATTAATCTCAATTTTAAATAAAAAGACACACTTGGAGTCATACAAGTCACACTACACACCAGATTGATATGCGGTTGATTCTTACATGTCACAAATTAATTATGGGTCATTTTACTAAATTATCAAAACAATTCGAATTTTTTTTCATGGTTTTGAGTATGTCACTTATCCTTTTTAATAAAATTAATGTCAATTTTAAATAAAAATACACACTTGGAGTCATACCGGCCGCACCATGCATCAGATTGAGGTTTGGATGATTCCTACACATCAAAAATGACTTATGGATAATTGAAATAAATTATCAAAACAATACTAATGCATTTTATTGGTCTTGAATATGTCACTTGTCCTTTTTACTAAAATTAATGTCAATTTTAAATAAATAGGTACACTTGGAGTAATACCGATCACACCGTGCATCAGATTGAGGTTAGGTTGATTCCTAAATGTCAAAAATAACTCATGGATCATTTTTATAAAGTATCAAAACAATATTAATGCATTTTCTCACTTTTGAGTATGTCACTTGTCCTTCTTACTAAAATTAATGTCAATTTTAAATATAATGATACATTTAGAGACATACCGGTCACACTATGCGTCATATTTAGGTGCAGTTGATTCCTATATATCAAAAATGACATATGGATTGTTTTCATAAAGTATAAAAATTATCCAAATGTGTTTTCTTGGTTTTTATTATGTCAACTTGTTTTATTAAAATTACATTTCATACTGGAAACATGCATTTTGAGTCATACTAGTCACATCGTGTGTTAGTTTGATATGAGACTGATTCCTATACGTCACAAATGAATTATGAATAATTTTACTAAATTATCAAGACAATCAGAGTGTATTTTCTTAGTTTTTAGTGAGTGACGCACTTTTTGATCTAAAATATCAATTTTAAACTGATAACAGGCACTTTTAGTTATACCAGGCACACCATGTATCATATTGAGTTGAGGTTGATTATTATATGTCACAAATGACTTATGGATCATTTTATTAAAATATCAAAACAATTTGAATACTTTTTCTCATCTTTGAGTACGTCACTTTTATTTTTTATTAAAATTAATGTCATATTTAAATCAAAATACACACTTTGAGTCATATTGGGAACACTGTGTATCAAATTGAGGTGAGACTGATTCCTACACATTAAAAATGACTTATGGATCATTTTCCTATATTATAAAAAAACTAATGAATTTTATTGGTTTTTAGTATGTCATTTTTCTTTTTTACTTAAATTAATGCCAATTTTAAATAAAAACACACACTTTGAGTCATATTGGTCACACCGTGAATCATATTGAGGCCTGAGTGATTCATTCATATAAAAAATGAATTATAAATCATTTTACTAAATTATAAAAATAATATAATTTCTTTTTATAAGTTTTGAGTATGTCACTTGTGTTTTTTACTAAAATTAATGTCAATTTTAAATAAAAAGAGACACTTTTAGTCATATCGGTCACATCGTGTGTTCGATCTAGGTTAGGCTAATTACTACATGTAAAAAATGACTTATGGATATTTTTCCTAAATTATCAAAATAATATGAATATGTTTGATCAATTTTTGGTATGTGATGTTTGTTTTGAACTAAAATGTAAATTATAAACTAAAAAAATATTGTTTAAATCATACTGAGGACACTGTGTATCAAATTGGGGCATGGTTGATTGAGTTTTTCATGTGATTTTTTCTTTCAACTATCTACACAAGATAGAAAATAGATAATAGTTCTGTTTGGATGGAAAATGAAATCCCATACTTCCTAAAACGTCTCATCCAAAAGCAACATGAACCCTTTTTTTCTTCTTACAGACAATTGAAATAAAAACATGACTTCCCAAAAGAATCCACCTGTATAAGAAAACAATTCTAATGTTAGTAATACTATAAATAAATAAATAAAACATAACTATGAAACAATATATTAATAAAATTTCAATTTTAAACTAAAACCATGCAATTTGAGTCATATCATGTACACTGTGTATCATATTGTGGCATGGTTGATTCCACTGTGTCGTTTTATCCTACAATACATGATCATAGTATATAAGTGAATCATACTTTTTTATAAATTCATTTCTTCATGATCTCTATAAAAATTAAAAAAAATAAGTATCAGATAAAAATTATGAGGAAATTAACTAAAAAAATAGATAAAATGATGAGAAAATCAACTAAATAAGTAGTAGAAAGTCGCATCATGATATATGTGTACATTCTAACATTAGGTATACTGCCTAGTCATTTCTAAACAAATCTATTTCATCTTGTGAATATGATACATTTCTAAAGTCATGGTATTATTAGAAAATATAAATACATAAAGGATTAATAAATATTTTAAATTAAATATTAATTATCTTAGAAAATAACTCTTTAGGGATGCTAGTTTGTTGATGGTATATGATATCGCTCATAAATTTTCAAACATAATAACCATAATAATTTCCATTGGTTTGTTTAGAACACTACAAAAACTTTGAAAAAAGTAAGTAATTTGTTTTGATATGTGTTTTAATAGTGAAATATTATTATTTATACCATAAAACCTATTGACTTGTAGAATTTGAAAGGCCTCTTATACACACTAATTGTTCTCATGCCATGATTTTCATGATATTTAAACATCGCTATATCATAAAAAATCTCATTAAAACATAATATAAAATATACATGTTGAAGTTTAGTTCTAAAACATTGGATGTGGTGTATTACAAATTGAACAATGTCATCACGTGTGGTTGGTTTGTTGGGTATCTGTGCAGTGAATCCGAAAAATAAATCTTTAGAGTATCCAAATTGAATAGAATGAGTACCCAATACTGCCTAAAAAAATAAAAAGGAATAATTAATTAGAGGACTTAAAGTATATTTGATTTGATTAAATTTTAGAGTTTTACCCCTGTATCATTGGTAATAATAAGAGTTTGTCATTCATAAGTTTAGTTTCAAATAATGCATCCAATTTTTACACTATTTCATCAATTTTAGTTGATTCCATTTTGTTTTGGTTTATAGAAGTGATGTGAGGACTAATGAGTCTATATTTATGTTCATATGGTTTTCCCTTAAAATAGTATTAGTATAAATGCCTACAAAAAATATGAATTGTATTTAGTTATAATTAACATAATAGATCATATATCGGGAAAAAATCATGAAAACACACCTCATTCATACTTTTACAACTAATAATCCTCGCCATTCATACTTGAGGATTTCATTTACATTCTAAAGAGTAATTGAGTTTGTAATGTCCACTTCGTACATTTGTTCTTCAAAATCAACTATGTGATTACTACCACTTTGTAACCTTGTATCAGCATGAACCTTCAGTGTTAATTAATACGGATATTGAATGGGTGGGGTAAAGATGCTTTGTGAATATCTTTTTTATTGGTCGGTTGATCCTCTAGATCATTTGGATTCAACCTTTCATTTCACCCCTTTCCCTTTGTCCATCTGTAATAACATTCATCAGTTCAGACTTTTTTTCCTTAATTATTAAAGGTTTAGCATGAAAAATAATTTGGAAATGAATACATAATTTTTCACATGTTTTTTATAAGATCTTACGGCTATTCTATGAATGCTATAATATCTTGATCAACCATATGAATATCTATGTCATTAGGTGGAGCCGGTAGCTCAGTGCTCAACTCATGAGCTATGATAATCCCCACACTCACATGACCTTTTGGAAGTTGTTTGTTGTGTAGATTATCTTATTGAATATTGAACACGATATCCCTCTAAACAAGGCGATGGGTGGGTGTTGATAGAAATAAATCGAAATCATTTTAACCCTATATAATATTAGTATAGAAAAGGTATTAGTGTCTGTGTGATACACATTTCACAAAAAAAATATGAGAATATTGATTACCTCATCTAAGATAGCTCTTTGAGGGGAATGACTCACCTTAAAGCTAGTAGGGGGTGGGGGGATCATCACGTGGTGGTTTTTCTTGAGTTGTTTATTCTCTTTACTTACCCTATAACATTTTCTAGGAACTCAGACTACCAATTAAATTTTTCTTCAAGAGCAGCTAATCATGCATGCATCTCTTCCATTTTATTATCTTTATCCCCCCTTTATTTTATTTTTTCAAAACATGATCGGGGTGTTACCCCAAAACCCGCACCTATGATGTGGCCATATTTTTTTGGCTGCTTCAAGGCCACTGATAGTATCTAGTCATTTGGTACAACTGATGATGATTCCTATGTCTAAGTTGGATAAAAAATATAGAAAAATAAGTAATCATTGTTTTGTAATATCGGTTTGAAGAATTTTTTTATTATTTCATACTTACACATGATTCCCACACTTTTTGTGTTTTCATCTATTAGTATCCCATATTTATTTTAATGTGCCTCCTTCCATATCATATTGACGTACGATGAAAGTATCTTTGGATTTGGATTCATCAATCTATATAGAAATAGAGGAATATAATTATGTTTCTCTTTTACATCACATAAAAGTATTATGGTGGATTTAAAATACATACCAATTATTTTCAAGTGAAGTGTACCCCGTCCTTACTTGACGGTAGGGGTATGTTGGTTTTTCTTCCCATTTCTTATTTCAGCACTCAGTTGATATTTCATAAATTAAAAATTCTTAATCAAATTGATTAATACACGTATTTTCAAACAATGTATTACCATCCACAATGTACCTGAAAAGATGTCTCCTCATGACAGTCAGTAAATGCATCCCACACTTCTTGGATTATCAAGTGTACATATGTAAAGACCCGTAATTTCTGTGGAATTTTTTTTCTTAAATACATGGGAATTTTACGAGTCCTCAAAAACTGACGACGCGTGATTCCGAGGCCCGGTGTGCCCGGAATCAATTTCTAAAGTTTTGTTCAGGTATGTTCAGTAAACGTACGAGCAGGTTTTTATAACTTTTGAACCGGTTCTCAGAATTGAAATCTGAAGGCACCATTGAACTCGCAGTGCCGGTATTCACTTAAGAATACTTTCACCTCGACGGCAGTTGGTCGAGAATAAAAGATAGTTTTTGGGTTTTTAGATAACAATTTAAATAAAAATAAAGTGTGTGGCTTTATTTTTATTTGTTGGTTAAAACCTCCACATGGAAGTTAGAGGTGGGACCACCACACCTTAACCTCCTATGAGAGGTTATAGAGATGGGTCCCACCCGACGTTAAAACCCCTTGAACTCCCCATTAAGTGGGGAGAAACCTCTTGAGCTCCCAACTTAATGGTTCCACCACCCCTCTACCTTAATGGAGCTAACCACAGCATTTATGGTGCCAAATCCTCCATTTAAATTTTGTGCCAACCTCTTGAATTAATTAATTGGAGCTAACCTAATTAATTGACCCGTTTTAAGCACCAATGATTAAATTGGGGAAATCATTTCACTTTGGCATTTTGGGTGGAATTTGGGGGAGAGGAGAGCTTGGGAGAAATAGAGTTCTCCAACGAAGAACGAAGAACGCGTTCTTTCAATGAAGAAATCGGGAAATGAACTTCTTCTACCTTCATCCTCGGATCCTACTGACGTGGGACGTCTTCAATCGACCTTCCCTCCACATCTTCGTCAACGAGCCGACGCACTAGCATGGGATTGGAAGTGTGCGCCAGACGTGACGATCAACGAACACCTCCATCTTCTTCCCTCAACTTCATTGACGAACAACGAACAAAGGTAGGGGGTTTATTTGTGTAATATTACTTTTTTTATTTTCTTCTTCAGTTGGAAAGGAATCGTTGCGGTGGTTGTAAAAAAATTGAAGTTCATCTTTCTTCTTACTTGATGATCCAAATGTTACCACCCTAAACGCGGAGGGTGCGGGCCAAACCAACATGGCCCGACCCCTCCGCCATTCTTTTTTATGATGATATTTAGCATGGTGACGAAGCAACGAGGTGACGAAGGTGGCAAAGACAAAGGTCGCGCTACCTGCGTCCTCCGTGATCTGCGCCGCCCCCGCAACATCCCACATCGCCACCGGCCGAACTAGCCCCTGCCGACCGCACCGCTCACCGAGCTGAGCCACTGCCCCAAGCCGGCCCCCGCCCCGTTAGCCTACCTGGCTGCCTGCCGGCTTGGCCGTGACCTACCCGGCCGCCTGTCGGCCGGGCCGCGCCCTGCCTGGCCTCCAACCGGCCCGCCTGCCGGTCTGGCCGTACCTTGCCCGGCCACCCGCCGGCCCGCCTATCGGCCTCGCCGTGCCCCGCCGGCCTACCCGGCCGCCTCCCGTGCGCCCGTCCAAACCGTTCCAACCCACACACCCTGCGCACCCCGTGCTTCCCGAGTTTCACCCCTCGCGACGCCTCCAGGCCGAACCGCCCTTACACCAACGTGCAGCCCGTCCACGCCCTCGCGACCGGTCCGTGCCCCCACACTACTCGCAGCCTTCACAGCCTGCTGGGCCGAACCTAATGGGTCAGCCCAGACTTAGTCGGTTTGGGTTGGTCCGACCGGGTTGGACCAGACCCAGGCCCGCTGCGACCCCCCTTTACTTTCTTTTGGACCTATCTTTGGCATTGGATGTCCGTTTGACGAACTGTCAGTGGCACTGGTAATCTTGGAGTGTGATGATTCCTTTGAGTATACCCCACTAGATTTTGGGGTATATTTGAGTTACGGTCAGGTTGTATCATGCGCGAATCCAATCGGGTCCTCGAGACTAAAAGGCTAATAACTCATAGATCGGGCGTCTGATTTATGTATCGTCTATTGTATTGAGACCCCTATGATGTGGCGGGCCTTTGGAATACTTCTTTGTGGTACTTCATGGTAGTTGATGTATCGACACTTGGCTTGATAAGCGGACCCTCCCGGAATCAAGCACACTTTGTACGGAATCCCTGAGGCTGGCTGCACTCTGACTACTATTCCTAGATCCCATGTGGGTTTGACAGCACTGACGACTGTTCCTAGATCCTGTGTGGGTCCAACAGCTCCGACTACTGTTCTTGGATTCTATGTGGGTTCTACAGCTCTAACGACTGTTCCTGGATCCTGTGTGGGTTCGAAAGTTGTGATTTCTGTTTCTGGATCCTATGTGGGTTTGATAGAATAGATGATTTAGTGGCTACATCTAATCATCTCTAACACTCTACGTGAGTTTTATACCTTTGTGAGCTGAGTCAGTGACTTATTTGTTTTTCTCATGATTTAGATGAGTTACTTGATAACTTAGGTATATGTATGGGCATATACCTAAGTAATGGCTATCTGTTGATTTCATACTCTGTGGTTTATCCTTGGTGGATTTTGAGAGACCTTGGTGGTCTCGAGGTCCCTAATGAGTATCATTATACTCACCCCTGCACGAGTTATGCCCGCACCTCGTTGTGTTGGATGCAGACGACGGACAACACTGACTAAGGCTGAGAGTACCAGGACTGGACAATACCCGGAGGTGGACCATACGATGTATCGGTACACAGAGGATACTGACAGATGTGGAGTGTTGAGGAGGCTATCTGTACCTACCCTACAGGTAGGATCTGTGGTGGATGATCTAGGAGTTGCTTTTCACCTTTCAGTTGTTTTGTCCTTTTAAGTTGTACTTGTACTTTATAGTTGGACTTGTATTTCCGGCCCCTTTACTTTTCAGCACTCTATTGTTATACAGTTTTACTTAGTGTTTTGTATCCAACTGTGTGCTCTGTTGTGTGTGTTTATAGTTATAAATTCAATTCCTTCCCAGATTTAGGGAATTATGCCTTTGGTGCTAGTCTTCGGCCCCTGCCCTATGGAAGGCGGGCTTGGGGTAGTCACGGCATGGGCCTCTGGGGACAGGTCATGAAAAAATGGTATCAAAGGAGTCGGTTCTACCGCAGAACTTAGGAATTTGATCTTTTCTATGAAGCAGTAGTGTTAAGGGTACTAAGTGTGGTTTTCAGTTCAAGGAGTCCAGTGTTGGTGCGGTGGTCGACGTATCCATACACCAGGACCCTGACTTCTGATTTCTAACTCAGTGCACAAAAACACTGATTGCATGTGTGTTTTGAAGAGTTTTCTTTATGATCTCTTTGTGTCAGCTCACCAAGTATAACTTTTTAACCATGGATCACCTATTTCTTTACAGGATACCTCTACGCAAACAGTCATCCAGGGTTCCAGGCTTTGTACGAGATGGCATCCCACCGAGAGACGAGGCCTCGGTGCAGGGTCTTATCACAGCGAAGGCATCAGAGGTACCACTACCTGTTGGGACACCAATGCCACCATCCCTAGCAGTATAGAGTGCATGCCACCTGAGCGCATTGCTCGAGTTCTAGCGCGAGAGGCCGCCCAGGTACAGGGGCGAGATGAACCCGCAGGCAGCTGAGGATTGGCTGGAGGCTGTGGTGAGAGTCTTCAGACTGGTAGGGATACCAGCCGACCTTATGGTGATCCTTGTCGTGAGTCTTCTTCAGGAAAAAGCAGGAAGATGGTGGAGCCTGATGCTCTAGGTGCCTGATGAGGTGACACTACTCTGGGTAGACTTCGAGAGCCCGTTTCAGGCAGAATTTGTCCCAGCCACCCTACGTATAGTGCGGATACAGGAGCTACTTCATCTACAGTAGGGTAGCATGACGGTGGAACAGTACTCAGAAAGGTTCACCGACCTCTCGCGCTACTTCACATATATGGTGTGGGATCTATTCTTCAGAGCCCAGACCTTCGAGCAGGGGCTCAGGTGAGAGATCAGGGCTTCGATGATCTCCCTCAGCATCCCGATGCAGGCGGGGGTGTTGGAGCGAGCCCTATTAGTGGAGAGTTTCCTTGCTGAGTGGTCACCAGCAGCGAGACCCGCCACTGGGAATCATGTAGCGGAGTATTCTGTAGCTGGCAGTAGACAGATGTCGCAGAGGTCCAAGCAGACCAGACCATCTAGTGGATGACCTCAGGACTCAGGTTCGGTTGTGCAAGGCACACAAGACAGAGACAGTCATTCGAGGAACAGGTAGTGTTTCACATGCGGTGGGCAGGGTCACGTGGCTCGTGATTGTCCGACCCGCCATTCGGATGATCAGAAGACAATTGAGGGACCTCCCATGCAGAGGCAGAGGTTCGATCGAGGCGATCCGCAGGGCGCAGGCGGACGTGGAAGAGGAGCTGGTCGTGAAACTGGTGGTGGACGATGTTATGAGGTGTTACCACCACCACCACCAGGAGGTCCACCCTGACCGCAGGGAGTAGGTGGACAGGGTAGTGCTCAGCTCCAGGAAGCTGAGGCATATGATCATGGCGCTTTGGAGATGATTTGAGGTACGGTCTGTGTCTACTCCAACTTAGCTGTAGTTTTTATAGAAACAGGCGCCAGTCACTCTTTCATTGCCACATCCCTCATTCAGAGCTCGAAGATTACGACAGAGCTGTTGGATCAATCCTTACTGCTAGAGACTCCTACGGGAGCAGATTCGAAGATTACGCACTGGTTCCAGCAGTGTGAGCTTACTCTAGGAGGTGAGAGCTTCGGCTGGGATCTCCTAGTAGCGACGTCGAGGCCTTACGACGTCATCTTGGGTATGGACTGGTTATCTATAGTCCATGCTCAGATTGACTATATTAGGTACAAAGTGCGGTGTGTCTTCATGGATGGGACCGGGTTTACCTTCACCGGAGAGAAGGGAGCCTTTGCAGCACAAGATGGACTTACTCGAAGGAGGATGCAACCGATCACTCATCAGTTGGCTTGCCTTACCCTTAGAGCAGTAGATGTGGAGAGTCTGAGCTATCCTGTAGTGGTGGACCAGTATGCGAGTGTTTTCTATGATGATGTCCCATGTCTACCTCCTCATAGAGAGGTGGAATTTTACATTGACTTATACCCCATGACGACACTGGTATCTACACCAGCGTATCAGATGGCTCCCGCAGAGCTTTGTGAGCTGCGGGTGTAGATGGAGGACTTGTAGGGGAAGGGATTCATCATGCCCAGTGTTTCACCTTGGGCAGCCCCGATTCTGTTCACCAAGAAGGCGTATGGGAGCTTGAGGCTTTATGTCGACTACCATCACCTAAAACAGGTAACCGTTAAGAACAAGTACCCACTCCCGAGGATTGACGACCTCTTTGATCAGCTAAAGGGAGCACGGTGGTTCTCGAAGATATACCTCAGATCAGGATATCACTAGCTCAGAGTTCGAGACGAGGATGTGCAGAAGATGGACTTCAGATGTCGGTATATCCACTATGAGTTCTTGGTTATGCCATTCGGCGTAAACAACTCTCCAGCAGTGTTCATGGGACTCATGAACAGGATCTTCCAGCCATACCTTGATCACTTTGTCATAGTCTTCATCGACGACATTCTGATCTACTTGACTACTGAGGAGGAGCATGCCTACCATTTGCAGGTAGTACTGGACACACTCTGAGAGCACCATCTTTATGGTATGCTCTTGAAGTTCCAGTTCTGGATCCGAGAGGTTCAATTTCTGGGACATGTCATCTTGGAGTCTAGAGTTGGAGTAGATCCAGCAAAGATTGAGGTGGTACTTGCTTGGGATCCACCCAGGAGTGTGACGAAGGTACGAAGTTTTCTGGGTTTGGCTGGATACTACCGGAGGTTCGTATCAGACTTCTCCAGAGTTGCAGCACCACTATCAGCCTTGACGAATAAGGGGAAACCCTTCATGTGGTGGGAGATATGCCAGCAGAGCTTTCATGAGCTGAGGTAGAGGCTGAATAGTGCCCCCATCTTGAGGCTTCCAGAGGAGGGCGTAGGGTACGTAGTCTACTGCGATGCATCAGGGAATGGACTTGGATGTGTCCTAATGCAGGAGCGAGCAGTGATCGCATATGGTTCTCAGCAGCCGAGACAACATGAGTAGAACTATTCTACCCATGACCTGGAGTTAGCAGCAGTGGTCTTCGCCTTGAAGATGTGGTGGCACTATCTGATGGGTGAACATTTTATCATATACTCTGATCACAAGAGTCTCAGATATATCTTCTCCCATAAGGACCTGAACCTGAGGCAGTGACATTAGCTTGAGTTCCTCCAGGACTATGACTTCGAGATAGTCTATACTCCTGGGAAGGGGAACGTTGTTGCAGATGCACTCAACAGGAGGTCTGGTATACAGCTGCTAGGCGAGGAGACAGAGCAGCTGGCTGTTTTACAGATATCCTTTGTTGATCGAGATGGAGCATATTTTCTTCAGTCTCTTATAGTCACTCCTCCAATTATTCAGTGAGTCAGGGAGGCACAGCGTGAGGACACTGACTGCGAGACACGACATGCTCAGATATCTACAGGGAAGGCACCTGATTGGTTTTATGAAGGTGGGGAGCACGTCATCCTCTTCAGAGGACATACCTTGGTACCATTGGAACTTCAGGAGGAAGTGTTGAGGGAGTTCCACACTTCCCCTCTGACAGTACATCCAGGAGTAGCAAAGATGTACCAGGACCTCACACGACAGCACTGGTGGCTGGGAATGAAGAAAGCAGTAGTCTATTTTGTCTCTCAATGCCTCACTTCTCAGCGAGTGGAGGTGGAGAATTAGGTACCAGCAGGCTTGGTCTAGGCTTTAGAGGTCCCAGAGTGAAAGTGGGATGGGATATCCATGCACTTCATGATGGGTCTTCCACGAACATCCAGGGGTCATGACTCGATTTGGGTGATCTTCGGTCGAATCACCAAGTCAGCCCACTTCCTACTGATCAAAGAGCAGGGTTCAGTAGAGAGCTTGGGATGCCTCTACATGCAGAAGATTGTGAGGCTACATGGAGTACCCTCTTCGATTGTCTCCGATCATGATTCATGGTTTACTTCCCAACTATGAAAGGGGTTGCAGGAGGCTTTCGGGACGTAGCTTCGTCTGAGAACCACCTTCCATCCTCAGATGGATGGCCAGACTGAGCGGACCATTCAGAACCTTGAGGACATGTTGTGTGCTTGTGTCCTCAACTTCAGTTGCAGTTGGGAGGATCACTTACATTTGGTGGAGGTTGCATACAACAACAGTTGTCACTCCACCATCGGGATGACACCTTTTTAGGCCTTGTATGGTCGAACTTGCAGATCACCGCTGTGCTAGACAGACCTAGGGGAGTCAGCACTAGTGGGACTAGAGATGGTACGAGCTGCCACGGAGAAGGTGGATATAATCTAGGAGTGGATGAAGACTGCACAGAGCAGATAGAAGTCGTATGCTGATAGGATACGGAGACCTATAAAGTTCAAGTATGGTGACCACGTCTTTCTACAGGTCACACCTTGATGAGGTTTACAGAGATTTGGCCGAGGCGGCAAGTTATCTCTAAGATTCATCGGACCTTTCCAGGTCCTCAACATAGTAGGTGAGGTGGCTTACCACCTAGCTCTTCCACCTCAGTTGCACCGGGTGCACAACATCTTCCACGTATCCCATCTGAGGAGATACGTGCACAACCCTTCCCACATCATCGACCATGGAGAGATGGACGTCGATGATAGGGTGACTTTTATAGAGGTCCTAGTAGAGATTGAGGATTGACAGGAGCAGTTCTTTGTGGACAGTCGATACCTCTAGTGTGCGTTCGCTGGAAGCATGGGAATCTCCAGAAGAGCACATGGGAGCGGGAGGCTCAGATGTGTGCTCAATACCCCCACTTGTTTCCTTAGTTCGAGTTGTAGCTTACAGGGACGTAAAGACCTAAGGTGGGGAGAATGTAAAGACCTAGAATTTCCATGGAATTTTTTTTTCTTAAATACATGGGAATTTTACGAGTCCTTGAAAACTGACGGTGCGTGATTCCGAGGCACTGTGTGCCCGGAATCAATTTCTGAAGTTGTGTTTGGGTACGTTCAGTAAACGTACAAGCGGGTTTTTATAACTTTTGAATCGGTGCTCGGAATAAAAATTTGAGGGCACCGTTGAACTCGCAGTGCCGGTATTCACTTAAGAAGACTTTCACCTCGACAACAGTTGGTCGAGAATAAAAGATAGTTTTTGGGTTTTTAGAGAATGATTTAAATAAAAATAAAGTGTGTGGCTTTATTTTTATTTGTTAGTTAAAACCTCCACATGGAAGTTGGAGGTGGGACCGCCACACCTTAACCTCCCATGAGAGGTTATGGAGGTGGGTCCCACCCGAGGTTAAAATCCCTTGAACTCCCAATTAAGTGGGGAGAAACCTCTTGAGCTCCCCACTTAATAGTGCCACCACCCCTCCACCTTAATGGAGCCAACACACAACATTTATGGTGACAAATCCTCCATTTGAATTTTGAGCCAACCTCTTGAATTAATTAATTGGAGCTAACCTAATTAATTAACCCATTTGAAGTGCCAACGATTAAATTGGGGAAATCATTTCACTTTGGCATTTTTGGTGGAATTTTGGGGAGAGGAGAGCTTGGGAGAAATAGAGTTCTCCAAGGAAGAATGAAGAACGAAGAACGAAGAACGAAGAACACGGGCAACGATCTTCTTCGACCTTCATCCTCGGATCCTACTAATGTGGGATGTCTTCAACTGAACTTCCCTCCGCATCGTCATTAACAAGATGACACACGAGCACGGGATTAGAAGTGTGCGGCGGATGCAACGATTGACGAACACCTTCGTCTTCTTCCCGCAACTTCATCGGCGAACAACGAACAAAGGTAGGAGGTTTATTTGTGTAATATTACTTTCCTTATTTTCTTCTTCGGTTGGAAATGAATTGTTTCGGTGGTTGTAAAAAAATTGAAGTTCATCTTTCTTCTTACTTGATGAGCCAAATGTTACCACCCTAAATGCGGTGGGTGCGAGCCAAACCAACATGGCCCGACCCCTCCATCGTTCTTGTTTATGATGATCTCCGGCATAACGATGAAGCAATGAGGCGATGAAGGCAGTGCAGACAAAGGTTGCGCTACCCGTGGCATTCCTGATCCGCGCCACCCCCGCGGCGTCCCGCACTGCCACCGGCCGAACTGGCCCCCGCCTACCGCGCCGCTCGCTGAGCCGAGTCGCTGCCCCGAGCAGGCATGCGCCCCGCCGGCCTGCCCGGCCGCCTTCCGGCTTGGCCGCGCCCTTATGGCCTACCCGGACGCCTGTCGGTGTGGCCGCACCCTGCCCGACTACCTGCCGTCTGGGCCGCGCCCTACCCGGTCGCCCGCCTGCCCGCCGGCCCGCCTACCATCATAGCCACGCCCTGCTCGGCTGCCTCCCGTGCACCCGACCGAACCATGTCGGCCCGCGCGCCCCGTGCTGCCCAAGTCGCGCCCCTCGTGGCGCCTCCGGGCCTAACCGCCCTTACACCGACGTGCGGCCGGTCCGCGCCCTCGTGATCGGTTCGTGCCCCTGCGCTACTCGCAACCTTCGCGGCCTACTGGGCTGGGCTCAGCGGGCTGGTCCGAACCCAATGGGTCGGCCCATACTAATTCGGGCCGGGTCGGGCTAGACCCAGGCCCGCTGCGACCCCCTTTACTTTCTTTTGGCCCTATCTTTGGCACCGGACGTCCGTTTGAAAAATCGTCAGCGGTGCTGGTAATCTTGGAGCGTGACACTCCCTTTGAGTATACCCCACTAGAGTTCAGGGTATAGTTGAGTTACAATCAGGTTGGATCATTCACGAATCCAATTGGGCCCCCGGGACTAAGAGGCTAATAACTCACAGACCGGGCGTCCGATTGATGTGTCGTCTATTGCGTTGAGACCCTTATGATGTGGCGGACCTTTGGAATACTTCTTCATGGTACTTAGTGGTAGTTGATGTATCGACACTTGGCTTGAGGAGCGGACCCTCCCAGATTCAAGCGCGCTTTGTGCGGAAACCCTGAGGCTGGTTGTGCTCTGACTACTGTTCCTGGATCCTGTGTGGGTTCGACATCACTGACGACTATTCCTGGATCCTATGTGGGTTCGATAGCTCTGACTACTATTCCTAGATCTTGTGTGGGTTCGACAGCTCTATTTACTGTTCCTAGATCCGGTGTGGGTTTGACAGTTTTGATTTCTATTCTTGGATCCTGTGTGGGTTCGACAGAATAGATGATTTAGTGGCTACATCTCATCATCTCTAACACTCTACGTGAGTTTTATACCTGTGTGAGATGAGCCAGTGGATTCTGTGTTTTCCTCATGATTGATATGGGTTACTTGATAACTTAGGTATATGTATGGGAATATACCTAAGTAATGGCTATCTGTTGATTTCATACTCTGTGGTTTATCCTTGGTGGATTTTGAGAGACCTTGGTGGTATAGAGGTCCATACTGAGTATCGTTATACTCACCCATGCACGGGTTATGCACGCACCTCGTTGTGTTGGATGCAGACGACGGACAGGGCTGACTGAGGCTGAGAGTACCAAGACTGGACGATACCCGAAGGTGGACCATACAACGTGTCAGTACATGGAGAAGACTGACAGAAGTGGAGTGCTGAGGAGGTCATCTGTACCTAGCCTACAGGTAAGATCTGTGGTGGATGATCCAGGAGCTGCTTTTCACCTTTCAGTTGTTTTGTCCTTTTCAGTTGTACTTGTACTTTACAGTTGAGCTTGTATTTCCAGCCCCTTTACTTTTCAGCACTCTCTTGTTATACAGTTTTACTTAGTGTTTTGTATCCACCTATGTGCTTTGTTGTGTGTGTTTACAGTTATAAAGGCAATACCTTCCTAGATTTAGGGAATTACGCCTTTGGTGCTAGTCGCAAGCCCCTGGTCTATGGAAGGTGAGCTTGGGGTAGTCACGGTACGAGCCCTGGGGGACGGTTCGTGACAGCATACATATGTAGTGGGTGTGGGTTCATTTTTCCTTCAATATCTTTGAGGTGAAACTTTATTTGAATTGTGAAAAACCCTCTGTGATCTTTTCTAGAAATCATTAATAAAAAATTATTATAGGATTCATCTACTATAAATTCACTCTGTAAGTTATAATGAAGGGTAAGTTAATGTTTCATTATTTTATTTTTTAGAAAAATAAAGAAAGTATATCATAATGTTACCCTAATGTCTTCCCAAATCAGTATCTTAAGTGTGGGTAGAACATGGTGCCATGAATCTATATAAACCAGAATTCACTACTAAGTGTTGATCCAAATAAAACTAATGAACATGGTCATTTTAGGGTTAATAGTTTATTCACGCACATTCCATCTAACCTCAAATTTGATGCCTTTGATTTTGGCCTTCATAATTTTTACTAACATCATCATGCTACGGTGCTTCTATTTTTCTGGGACAATTTCTCTTCTCCATCTACCATTTACTCAGGTTTAAAATATTCAATATGTTGTTCTTCTAGATTGGTATCATCATTATGTGAATAAGGTCGTTGTTCCTATGCATTGGGAGAACCAAGAGATTGAAAAACCTATTGTTCCTCGAGATTGGGAGCATCAGCACGTGTAGAAGTCATTATCTATAGAAGTGGTTCAAAATTTAATTTATATTACATAAATAAAGTAGTGAACAAATAATAATATGAGGTAACGCAATGTATATTTCAAAAAAAATACTTAACCTTATTATTAAACTCTCTTTTTTTAAAAGGTTGAAGGGATTTGACCCCTCTATCAAGTATCCAAATCCATTCATTGTGGTATCCTTTTATATATAGGACCCCTTATACATTGGAACCACTATGAAATTATTGTGGCATCCCAATGAGAGGTCTATCCTTAGTTGAATTTTCATTTAAACCTTCAGTGGTTTTGGTTGATAATAGAACAACTGACCACTTTCGGTTTGCAGGATCTGAAATATAAAATACTTTTACTGCCTATAATGA
This sequence comes from Viscum album, assembly GCA_963277665.1. Taxonomy (NCBI): domain Eukaryota; kingdom Viridiplantae; phylum Streptophyta; class Magnoliopsida; order Santalales; family Viscaceae; genus Viscum; species Viscum album. The sequence continues at coordinate 818,944,778 of OY728134.1, forward strand.
CATTATAAACAGTTCTTTTTTGTACCCTTCCTTACTAAAATCCACTTTCATGAATCCCAATTCATCTATTTTAATTGAACTCGTATTATCAACCAACTTGCATTGAAAAATATTCACTTGAAATGTTTTATAACATGACTCTCATATTTGTTTGATGATACCAAAGTACGAAATATTTTCATAAATTGGATTTTTATCCTTGTAACTATATACATGCATTGATTTATACACAAGTGTAACTCTGCTATTTTTCATGGTACCACCTTCATCATGTTCATTTGTATATAATATATAACCATTAATTATATAACCATTATAAGCTAATACATACACACTTGGTCCTCTGGATAGTCATCGAAGATGTTCTGAAATTGAATCCATATTTTCATCTGACTCCTTAAAAATATGGCCTAGAAACCATCCTATAAACTGTTGATTATGTGTATTTGATATCGAGATTGCATCCCTTGATGGATTCAAATTCTTAAAGAATTTATTTGTAAGTTTCAACATGTGGGTAAACCTCTAAAATGTTATAAAAAACTTAAAGGTTAGCATGATCATGATCTGTAATAGTGATTTTGAAAACATCTATTATAGAAATTCCTTCACCCACAAGCCGCCCAGTGTGATGATATTTCATTAGACCAATGTTTTCCACATCGGACAGGTAATTGGAATAGAATTCAATGGCTTCCTAAAAAATATATCACTATGAAATACAACCATGTGGACAAATTCAATTTTTGACATACCCTTTAAAAATCTTCATATATCATTCAATGGGGTATATTCATCTATAATGTAGAGGACCATATAGTCGAATCTCTCTTACTAAGTGAACCATCAAGTGAACCATCTTATCAATGAATGATGGGGGGAAGAACATTTCCAATTCACATAATATGACATCAATTTCCTTTTCCATAGTTGGTAATTTCACTGAGTCTATCACTTTTCTACATATGCCTTTTAAAAAGAAAAAAATCTTGGTTAATGTATGACAAACATTCTTGTAAAAAATGAAACATAAAGCTGCATACATTATATCTTGCATTAAAACATGACAATCATGTGATTTTACATCCTTTAACTTTAAATAATTCATTAACATGATATTCTTGATATTTGATGAATAGACCTCTAGAACCTTTACATCATTCAAGAAGTTGAAAAACTAATATCTCTCCTACCTAGAAAGAGTATAAGCAGCTGGAGGAAGAAAAATATGTTTTTCACCCTTCACTAGCACCAACTCTTCCCATATTCTCATGTCAATCATATTCAACCTATCCTTAATTACATATTTTGTTTTACTGGGTTTATTTAGAAAAGTTTTAATAAAATTATCACATAATTTTTTTTCAAAATACATAACATCAAGAAAATGTACAATGTATAGAAAATTATAGTATGGTAATTAAAAAAACTAATCTATTTATTAAACCAGTTTTTGTAAGGTTTTTCAAAAAAAATAACAAAAGTAATGTCCATATCTTTTACTTTCTAAAATAATTGATCACCTGTTAATGGATACAGTGTTGTTCATTCTTCTGAACACTCATCAAATGATGTCATCAAATATCAGTACTTATGTCATCGGGGTAGAAATTGGTGATGTCTTAGAAATACAGTCTTCAATTAATTTTTTAACCTAATGAACTGTGTACCATGTTCACAAATGGGGCACCCTTTATTTCCTTAAATTGTATATCCTGAAAAATTTATATAAGTAGGAAAGTCATTTAGCATCTCATACAACATGGATCTCAATGTGAAATATTCATTTCTGTAAGTATCATACAATGTAACACCTGAATCCCATAATAATTTCAAATCTTCAATCAATAGATCTAAATAAACATCAATATAATCACCTGGTTGTTTTGGTCCTGATATAAGCATATATAACAAAATGTGTTTTCATGTTATGCATAACCATAGTGGCAAGTTACAATTTACCAACATAACTAGCCATGTACTATGAGTGCATCTTTGAAAACCAAAAGGATTCACTCTATCTATAGATAGCACAATATGAAGGTTTCTCAACTCCTTTACAAATTATGGATACTCAACATCAATTCTATTCCACTAAGGAGAAACTTCCAGGTAATGAAGTTTTCCATTTTTATTTCTTGTATTTTCATGACATGTTAATTACCTTACAGAATTCCGCCACTTCAGCGGTGGTGTAGGGGTGAAGGTTTGGAGCATACCAACATTGTTCTTTAGGAGTTGAAGGGTTAGATTCCTAGGAGTCTGCTCTTTGGTGAATTTATCTTTCCCTTGGGATCCACTCATCTTGTCGGGTCACTCGATCCCTAACTAGGAGGGTGAAATGAGGCGCAACCCACCTATGTTTACATATTTCTTTGTCGACCCATATCTGCATGGGTTTTTACCCTTTGGGATGTTATGCCATCTCATCTGGAAATGGCTCTTTCCTGGCTGGGTCTCTCTCCAAAGTGACCTCTTCTTGGGTAGGGGGTTCCCTTGTGTATAGGGTTTGAAAAGGCCACACCTAGAGATTCCCTTTTAAAAAGTAAAATTGACTTGTATTCCCCTCACTTCCATATTGGTTCCTAAACCTTTTAATGATTAGAAAGTACCATACAACTTTCATAGGACCCAATTCATCTTTCTTGTATCGATAAGCACCACACTTTGGGTATTCTTTAAGTGATTTACGGTCTTTTCAAAACAGTATAAAATCATTTGGAAAAACATGTATTCTTTGAGAGATCATACCCATTGAATGAAACATTCATTTAGCGTCATATGTGTAACACCCCAATCTTCCATTGTACGCTTACTTTTTAAATAATTCAATAGCGTGAGATGTACGCAACACCGAGTTCAAGCGCACCATGACCTATCAAACTAGCTGTTTAAAAATCGATTATAAATAGTATTAACCATATTTTAAATTTTATACATCCCATATAGTTTTAAAATTCATATTTTGTGTTTCTTAGACATAATATAAGGACAAATTTAATTTTTCAGATAAAATAAGTATTTTTTGAAAAATGTAGTTTTTCCGACTTTTAATGGAGAACCCTTTTTAAAATCCAATATTTGACACTATTATATATTAAATTTGATGAAATTAAATTCTTCTTTAGAAGCAGGACATAAAAATTTAGTTTGTATAATTTTTTGGTATTTTTCTGATAACTTTCATATTTCGATGAATAGTGAAAAATACTAAATTTTAATTGAAAAAAAAATTAATCGAAATAATTTGTAGTGTTAAATTATAAATTTGAGTGGTTTTAAATTATAATTATATTATATTTTTATCATTTAATAAAATTTAGGTCATTGGAAGTAATTTCACATTTAAATTGGACATAAACACATGTCAATCTTTTGATAGTTTTTACTTCTTAAAAACTCGTTTTTTTGGTTTTGACAATGTGAATTAATTTTAAATTAATTGCTGAAAATTCTGTGTTTTGAATTTAGAAAAATGGATTCCATATTTGTAATCATAAGGTCCAAATTTTTTAAATAGGTACCTTTTATTTTGGTACATTATGAATAGTAACTTCAGTAATTATTTTTATTTACCATGGTTAAGGGTATATTAGGTAAATAAGGGTAAAAAATAATATTATAATAATATAAAACTACCCTAACACACGTCCTAACCCTATTGGATGAGATATATTAGACCATGAGAATCCTTATGCTGAAATTTTGGCATTTGGGAGCCACTTGGGTGTGAAAATGACATTTTAGAATATTTAATTTAAAGAAAAGGGAAATATAACATAAACATGTATCTTTTACTAAACCAATTTTAATATAGGGTTATATAACTTATATCTATGTCTATAAATAATCATTATAAATTTAAAAATATTTCCTACATCATGGTATTTTATTTATAATTTTTAGACATTAGATAAATATATTTATTTATGACACAATTATGATGCAGTGATTACCTCATTAATGAAATATTCAAATAAATGAATTTATAAATATTAAAATAAATGTAATTTGAACATTTTGATGTCATCCACTAATTTTTTTATGAAATTGACATATTAGGAATGATTTAATTCCTTTTTTCGAAGGAATCAAGTTGTTATGACTTTAACAAAAATCTTTTACAAAATAGTGCCAAAATTGACATAAATGAGATTTTAAAATAAATACTATTTTATTAAATGATATAAAAATAATAAAAAACTAAATTTCATCCAAATAACTTGGATAGTGATAAAAATGTTATAAATTATCCACTTTAGGTTCTCTTGGCATTTTATAGTAAAGATATTAACCATGTATTATAAAAATACAAGAGGACATGGTAAGAGTTGACTTATTTTACAAATGGTTAAATCTAAAAGATAAGGTTACTTTTATGACATAAACATGTCTAAAACCTGTTGGTTGAGGGGCTTTAGACCCATACTCATCTTATCCTAGAAATAAATCAATTTTTAGCTATTATAAACCGAAAATAGTTTTATAATAAATTAATATTTCAAGATTTTTCTTAAAGTGCCCATCACCTCTCTTATAAAAGGACACCTCCCTTTCTCTTTAACTAACACCTCTAAAGCCTTTTTGTTCATCCAAAACCTACCCATTTATCCTCCCAACCTCCCTAACTTAATTCTAGAGGCCTAAATTTGGATATAGAGCCATCCTAAGGAGACCTTTTGTTCAAATCAAAAGGAAACACCTGAAGAAGATGTAATCGTTTTATCCCTTCTTTCAAGATTCTTTTCTTATTCTACTTATTCTTTCTATATTTTTTCCACACCAAAGTAATAAATCCAATATAATCCATATACTAAGATGTTAATATAATCATGGGACAACTATATTCATCATTTTATCCATCCTACGAATAATAATATCACCATGCATGCGTACGTACGGCTTATCGTCTCCACGTCGTGGTGTTATTTGTTATTCCGCATTACTTTATTTGGATGGGTATAATGATAAGTATAATAGACACAAATAATGAATATGACATGATTATTATTATTTATAATTAATATACCATCTAGTTCCATATCATTTAATCATTAAAGGAATAATATCGTTGCTCGTGCATACGTATGGCCTACCCTCTCCACGACGTGATGAGATTCATTCTCCACTTTAACCATCCAAGAATGATTATAAAAAATATATGTATTATTCATAATTATGAAATATATGAAATAATAAGTCTACTAAAATGATATATATGTGTGTTTTTGTGTGTGCGTGTGCGCACACGTGTGTGTGTGTGTGTGTGTGTGTACATATATGTCATTTACTTACTTCCATTCAATACGATAAGAAAACGGAAACAACGTTCATGCATACATACGACCTACCATCTCCATGAACGGTGTATTCCATTTTATATATCTATCTATTATATATATATATATATTATGAATATATATGATATATAAATCATATTATACATTATGGAAGTAAGTAAATCATGATCCAAGTAACATGATCAAGAATAACAAGTCAAAACACTTACGATAAACAAAGCGATATTACTCGAAATGTTTCATTAACTTGGAATTGTTAATAAATGGGTAATATAAAGTCATAAAAGAATAATATATGATATCATAAATATTATTATGATTCTTATATAAGTTAATAATATGTTTAAAGACATTATACAGGAGTTTCGGACACATACAGAGAGTATCGGATCTAAGGTAAGGGTTAATTTCACAATCTCATTATTATTCGAGGTTGTTGATGTGTAAGTATCTACTGGGAAATCTTTATCATCCATATTCATGTTTCTGAAAATGCTTTCATAAAATGTTTTACTATAATCATGTGGATGTTTAAAGTCATTTTTACCCATGTTTGACTTTTTATAAAATGTTTTGAAAGGGATCTTTTAGTTGTTTTCCAAACGAGGTACTTTATGACCTTTTCAACAAATTAAGGAAAGAGTTTTTTTTTAACTTATACGGCGCGAGTGGCTATTTTCCGCCATTATGTCACCTTACCATTTTTAGGCTTCCCTTAAAATATTACAAGGTTATTTTTAAAAGAAATGTCTTATTTTAAAATTACATGGCTTTTAAATGTTTTAAAGTAAAAATGATATTTTCCTCAAAGAGTTTTAATGAATTTATTAAATTATTTTCATCTATGTCAACATCATTTTTTGGATTTTATACTTGTTTGAAGTTGATTTATTATGATACAATATTCCATATTGTATTGAAGTTTTTGTGATATGTTTGACTGTGGATGTGAAATTTTTATACCATTCATGGTTTACGGTTAAAGTATTAACATTTTGTATGATAGTTTTAATATGAATGTGTATCTTATGTTTCAACATTTTTATATGAGGAATGCATTGGACTTAGTAAGTGACGGGCGGGCCTGCTATAGCTCCTCGGTGCATCGGTAGATCTCATGAGATAAACTAGTGTCTTGGCACAAGGCCTTGATAGAATATTTTTTGAATGGTTTTGGCACAAGGCCTTGATAGAATATTTGTGAATGGTCTTGGCACAAGGCCTTGATGTAGTGGTTATGATGTCTAGCATTATGCATTCCCTCGTTATGAAATTAGTTATTACATGTGATTATTTGACTAGTAGAATATCCATGTTCATGTTTATATGGTAATGTTTGATTTTTTTCCATATTATGTTCAAGTTTATGTTTAAAAGGCTATTGTTTTTATTATACATATTGTCTTAAAAGTTTATAGCTTATACTGAATTATTTACCCTTAGTGAGCATCTGAGCTCACCTCTTTTTATGTTTTATTTTCCCAGGATGCCAAGAAGTGTATTATGATTGATATGAAGGATTAAACTAGGGGAATAATGGTGTTCTCAAAGGATTTTATATGCTGTATTTTATGATAGAAATTGTAATGTAAAGTTCATGCATGTAGTCTATTTTCCAAGACTGTTAAAATAATCGGTCTTTCAGGACTTGATTCCTTACAATCATGTCAATGTATTAAAATAATGTATTAGCTCCGGGATTCTGGGGTCGGGGCGTTACAATATGTTCGTCTAGGAAGCTCATTATCTTCTGGGAGCATGTCATTCAAGGGAGAAAGTAGTTCATTAAAATTGGAATCACTATATTTGTTGCTATATTTTAAATTATGCAGCTTTAGTATGGATAACAATGATGTATATTTAGTACAACCAGTATACAATGGCATATTTTCACAACTCTTTTACTTCTCAAACAATTTTGGACAATCATGAAGTTCATCTTCAATTGTCATTATAATTTCCTCAATACAATCTTCATTATTATTCACACATGTAATTGCATCCTCAATACGGTCTTATTTATTTTCAACACTTGTAATCAAATCAAATGATCCATAAAATGCAATGCTATCCCAATCACTAGCTAATTCACTTTTTTATCATGTTTAGTCTAACATTTATAACTTAGATCTATTCTATGACTAGTCAAGTGTTCTTATAACTCCTCTAGAATAATTAGTCTTGAATAATAACAATGTAAATACGGACTAAAAATTTTAGAAAGGTCATATTCATCATCTTTTGAAAACTTGATGAACTCTTTCACCCCATATTCATACTCTTTTTTCATATGATTGGAATCCATCCATTTTTTATTCATATCCATCCTATTTGATTTGGTAATATTAATATTTAAAAAAATAAATAAATGCACAAAAGGGGCCTTTCAAATAAGGGGAACCCAACATTTGAATGTTTCAAATAATTTCATCATGATTTGAAAGAAATGGGTAATTGAATTTAAGAAAATAATTAATTCATTGGTGGTAGGTGTTATCCTCTTAATTCATCCCCAATGATCACTGGTACCTGGTATGGGATGACTACTACTCAGGGTAGTTCAAATAACATAGGTACATGTCTAGAAGAGATGGGGGATGAGTTTTAGGAAACAAAATGAAATAATAATTATGTGTGAGATAAACATGATGATGATGAAAGTTGTCTCATTAAATATAAATTTTCATAGGCTATGGAGTTGGTGAAGCACCAAACAACATTTCTTCTTTTGTTATCTAAAGTTGAAAAAACCAGCAGTAACAGTCTGATCCCCACAAGGGGATCCTTGATTGGTGGGACCATGAGACGGATCAGTTGGATGGTCTTACATGTACTCATGTTAAGACAACCATTGTAGTTTCAACATTCAAAACAAGCCTTAAATTACTCTATGAAAAGAAAAGGATTTTGGTCTCAATATTGAATTTCAATAGCGCTTAGCTTCCTGTGTGGCCAAGGTTATGGGAGTTTGGTCGTTATGGATATCCTATGGGTTGAATGGAGTTAGTGACATGCTCTTTACATGGTGTTATTATCAATATATATTATGTAGGAGGTGAGATTTTGTGTATCTAAGAGGTATCTAAAAGTTAATATGATTATATAAATATAGATACCACCCTTTTTCATTACAAATGTTTTCATTTATAAATATATATACCACTCATCCCGTTGATAGAGAATACTACATTATAAGAAAAATCGATGAACTTATTCGATCTAATTTCAAATAACAAAACTCTATTTTAAATTTAATGTGAAATTTAAAAGATCCTTTATTTAGATCATCATTGAAATCCAAAATATCATCCTCAATCTAAAACATCGTAGAAATTCAATTTATTGACATTTAAACCAATCATTTACCCTTAAACTTTCATTTATATTATAAATAACTGATGAATATTGTCCTAATAAATAATTGGGACACTTTTTGTTTGTTTTTTAAAATGATTTTCACCACTAAAAACATGTTAGCCTTTATTTAAAATCACTTTTTAACAAAATGTTTACCCATTAAAAAAACATTTGTTGAAGAATCAAACACCGAATTAATTTTCAAACTGCCTTAGAAAATTCACTCACTATTTTCAAAACCAATCCCTTTCCATTTTGAACCAAGTTTTCAAACTTTTAACAGCAACCACCCCCCTTTGATAATCTTAGCTCACCTATTATACAATATAATATGTATAAAAATTTACATATATATATATATATTTACCTGGAAATATAAAAAAATAAAAACTATATTATTTAAAAACCATTTTCATAATAGAAAGTACGACTATTGAATATAATAATGGTTTCATAAATAAAAAAAGAAATTATTATATTTTTTAAAATATTTCCAACACTGAAAAAAATATATAATGAATAAAATTTGATAAATGGTTCCAATAAACATGAACAATAAAATGATCATTATGAATGAATCAGAAAAGAAAGTAGTAATGTCACCATGAAAAATGATTGTAAATTATACAAAACTAGAAAACATAATAATGAAAATGATTCTTCTAAAAAAATGAATTATAAATTAAAATCTAATTATTTTTCATTTTTAATTTGATAGAATCATTCAAACTAAATTTGGATATAGGTTATTCAATACTAGAACTCATTATAAAAAATGTCGAGTATCGAAATAGAAATCTTGAGGGAGTTTGATGCAGCCACATGGAAGGTTGGACGATAAAGATACTTGAACAACATCGAAAAACTTGTCAAATTTGAAGTCCATAACCATAAAAATAAGGAAATCATCTTCAAGGATTACCTATACAATTCCAAAACCCAAAAATCATCAATCTTATTACTAATTACATTGGTTTCTACCTTTTCCCCAATTGAAGAACTAATATGGTTTCTCATCCCATCTATCCTATCATTTTTGTTGATATCAACCCCTAGAAGCTAACACCAAATTAGAGAGAAGATGTAGTTGTGGAGGACTCCACTAATTTAAACCATGTAGGTGATGTTGGATGCAAAGTCGGTTTAGGAGTTGCAATGGGGTTAAAGATTAATTCAACTTTTGATGGTGGTATATGCTTGTTGGTGAAGACTCGGTGGTTAGCTTGGTAAAAGGTTTATGTTTTAGTTTGTGGGAGGGTAGTTTAACTATTGAACCAATAAATTTTACAATATAGTGGGGTTGTTCTTAGTTAATTTAAACTGAAAGGTTTATGTTGAATTGCATAAGGAGTTTGTGTTAAAAATATTTTAGGGTTCTTAAAGAATTAAGATAAAGATATATTTACGACCATTTTTTTAATAGGTGTATCCTATCACTTTCCTATTAGTTTAAATTTTTAATTTTCTATCTATCTTGAGTCATGTATCTTATTATCTATTTGTATAAATAAAGTTTAAACCTTATTAAAGAATAATTTTTTTGGTCTATTCTTTCTATATGGTATCAGAGACTAAAAACCTTAGAAGTCTCCATCCATCCCTCTCTATAGCGTTGTTGCTTAAAGATGCCCTTTTGTTGTTCCTCTTATTTCCATACTTATTTTCCAAAAGGTTATCTTACAAAATATTTGAATATATTGTGTTTTATTTCTGATGACACTTTTCTTGCATCCTTATCCAAACAATCTTGTATATACTTCCTTTTCCAAATGATCTTTTCCATAAATCATTTTTTAGATAACCGTTTTTAAAGCTATTTTGACATATTTTTTCATGTATGGGAAGACCACGACATCCATATAACTAAAATAAGAACATCTTTTAAAATATTATTGGAATCATCTACATTGGATATTTTTATGTGTCAGGAACGTCGTCTTCGAAGGAATTTTTTCATCACAAGTTCCAATTTTCTTTATATTAGTGAAATGAGATAGAGTATGCTCCAGTTTGAAATATAGTTTTAGAGTGCTTAAATAATGAGGGTATGGATCTATCTAAGATCGATCTATTTGAATAGATCTATCATATATATTTTCTCTTGAGTTTAAATTTTGTATTTTATATTTATCTTGAGTTTTTTTATCTCAATATACATCTCTATAAATAGAGTTTCAACATTCTTGAAGTGGCATGGTTTCTTGGCCTAATATTTTAAAATATTATTAATTTTGGATGTGAGTGTTTGGTTGTAGATTTTTTTGAAAATGTTTATCAAATGTGGGAAATTCTTGAGGTAAGATAATTCAAACAAAAGGGCCTTAGTGTCTTGGTCATCGCAATTGTATTTTTCATCATTTCTCCAGTCTGTAAATGTATAAGTGTTATTGTGTTATTATAAAATAAAATAAAATTGTTTCCTACTACTAAAATAATTTTATTCATGAAACCCACTTGTTTAAATTTTAAAAACATAACTTGCTTTAGGATAGTTTAAAAAATGATCGAGAAAATGGAAAAAATATTTTGTGTATAAATTATAAAAAAACGCTATAGTTTCAATTGAAAAAATAGTTTTAAAAAGATAATAAAAATGTTTTTTAAGGAAAAAAAAGACAATCAACATAAATTTTTGAAAAGTGGAAAATGATTTTTTCTAAAATGTATTTTTTCAAAGAAAAAAAGAAATAATAATTTCAAACATGTTATTTTTGTTGAGATAGTGGGTTCCCTAGACCCAACTATGCATTGCTTTTGAGTACCATATTGTGTATATAGTTAGCTACACATGATGTTTGCTTACCATTATAGTGTAGACTTCTCTACATCCACTATTGAAATGGTAATGTCCATAGATTAATTATCGTATCAAAAGGTTATAGTAGATCCCAAGCTATAATGAGAACCTTGAAATACCATGACATTAATATTAAATAAAGGTCTTATAGTCTAGATACATCTTATTGATTGGACACAGTAGATGTTTGACTATCAGGTGTTGGGGCATCATAAGTATTGAGATTTCTTCTCATGAACTTCGGACTTGGTGATCTCGAGTAGTGAGATTATGAAGACAAACCCATCAATATAAACACCACATGTTTTGGTGTCATTGGTTGTTCCTATCTACGGTCATGTGTAATGGTCTCTTGGATTGAGATCATTGTCAGTGTATGTCATTTGATCACGTACTTTGATGCAAGACAAAAACCATGATGTTAAAATCATGGCGAAGTAGTTTCTGTTGGGTGCATCATTGGTGGCATGACATCGATTCAATGATCAAGAAAGGATTTGTTGCTTTCGGGTTAAGAAAGTAATATATATCTCGGTCCATGTTGATCAGGATGGTAGTATCCTCATAAGACCATGTCCATAGCAGTCGAGGGTAAATCTGTCCAGTTGGATCAGCAAATAATAAAGTAAGAAAATGATGATGACACAGGTGTGCGTCCTGCTTTATGAGATATTTAAAGACAAAGAGATTATATTACATAGTACATGTTTGTTGGTTGGTTATCGCTATTGTGACAATCCTTATCTCCTTAGGGGACATGATGGGTTGTTAGATCCTGATCTTGATCTATGAATACTATTCACTACTATCGAGATAAGAGCATAGAGGGTTACACACAATAGCGTATTCAAGAATCTGCCCTATTTAGTTGAATTTGAGTTTTGGACATGGTGGGCCCTACCACTGGGGTCCGGGATTTTTCCAAGGTTAAATGATCATCAATACAATAAATAAATTCATATTATTCAAGTTATGAATAATGAGTAATAAATTTATTTATTAATTGTATTTACAAGTTTTAAATAATTACATGAAAAATATTATTTGATTGAATATTAATATATTTAAGGTTCAATTAATATTTGCAGGAGTACGAGCCGAGTTAATGGCTCGGGTATTCTCATGTAATGTATTTATTATATTATAAATAAGTGATAATAATAATAAATAATATTTATGTCTCAATTTAGTGGTCAAAATGTTATTTATATAGTGTGATTAATTGTTTGGGGGTTGGGCCGGCATTTCCGAGTAATTTCATTTCACATTATAAATAGAGGAGAAGAGGTTTTTGCTCAGGACTATTCATGGTCGCTCTCTCTCTCTACTCCTCTCTCCCATGTTCTAGAGACAGAGGCTCTGGATATAGGAGCTCAGATCGAGCTCTCTCTCAAGCATCGCAAGCATAGTGATGCGGTGATCATCGGAGTGTCGAAGGTGTTGTCAGAACTCCACGCTAGCACCCGGTTTTCAACGATCGGCACTCTCAAAGATTTTTGAAGCACGTGTGGAAGATCTAGAGGAATTCAACTTCGGATTCTTCAAGAAGTGATCGCCAACGATGAGCTGACGTCGTGCACGACTTCGGATTTAAATCAGGTATTTTATGGTTTAATTTTTTGCTTCACTTCTTTCATGCGTGATCCTGAGGAGTTCATCGGGCAGTGATTCGCTGACATCGACAGGTTCATGTCATTCATCGGTGAAAATTTTAAAATCCCATTATTTGGGGCTTTCGCTACGTTCTCAGTCCCTTCAAATGGTATCAAAGCCTCACATGTTGATTTTAAGCCAATCAAAAAATTAAATTTGCATAAAATATTATAGAGGACGTCGTTACAGTCCCATCGCTGCAAACAGATCTTAAATCTGACGTCGGATGACCAAGTTACAATCATCTGAAGTTTTAATACGGATTGCAAGTTTAATTTGCGGGTATTATTTTGTACCGTATCAAATGTATCTTAATACCCAAAAACCTTCGGTGTAATCAGTTTTATGTGTTATCAACTATTCCGACATAATACCGGTGGCCGGAATAGTGTTTTCCGATACCGGAGGATTTATTATAATAATATTAATTTTATTATAATAATAATAATATATTATTATTATTATTATTATTTTTCCTAACCTTAATATATAGGCTTTAGAAAAAAAAAATTGAAAGAGTGGCTTGACTCTTAGATAAAAACACAAAAAAAAAAAAAAAAAAAGATGGGGTAGCACCTTTGAAAAACGGTGCAAACCAACTAATAAAAGGCATAACTAGTGGAGTCCACTGGGCTTTTAACGAACCAACAAAAAAAGGTAATTATTGGGGGGGCCGAGCCCCCCGTGTCTTCCACGCGCAGACGCCCTTCCCAAGGTCGGCGTGCCGCTGGAGTCCCCACTCACGGCGGCCCCTCCTGGGCCGCCTCCTCTAGTAGTGGACCTCCTGCAGCGCCTCTGTCGGCCGGACCCGACCACGTCGGCCAGCCCTCCCATCCGTGCCTCAAAGGGTGCACCGGTCGCCGCCACGGCGGTCCTGCGCCAGTCAGGCAGCAGCGGCCCGGCGGCCACCCTCCGGCGCTACTCGCTTTCCCAGGCCGCTGCACAGTCGTCAGCCAGCAACCTTGTAGGACCGGCGGCGCGCCGCCTTCGGCCTCCCTCTCTCGACTGAAGCCCGCTGCAACCCTGCTCACCCCAGCCGCGCCTCGCCCTCCCCACTACGGCGGGCTCCTCCAGCTCGAACAACCTTCTCCCAGAGCTCACCTCCTGAGCAGATCCGGTCAGGAAGACTCTCGAGCACCCTGCGGCTCTACACTCCGGCCTCCCTCACTGTGCACTTTCGCAGCCGCCTGCACCGCCGTCTCGATTTGGCAGCGGAAGATCCTTCCACCGGCTGTCCCGGATCCAGCCAGCCGCCTATGGTCGGCGCCCCGCACCACTCACCAGAAAGCCCTTCTCCGGCAGCAGCCCCAGGCCGCTCCTCCTCGGGGGCCTCCCTATTCTACACACCTTCAGCTTCCGGAGTGGTCGCGCACCAGCCAGCCAGAGGTAACCTCCTGTGTGTTCCCAGATTGCCCCGATACAGACCTGGGCGGACTTGCCAGGCCCAAATCATCCCTGCACTGGTCAACACAGTCCAGAATGGTCTGACCGGGTTCAGCCCAACCCACACATAACCTGTCCGCGGTTTTTGGGGTCTATATAATTTAATTAATCAAAAATTAATTAAAACAATTAATTTAATTTCAGTTGAAAATTAAATTAATTAAATATTATTTTTTGGTTTAATGTTAATGCGACATAAATTAATTTAATTTAGTGATTAATTAAACTAATTAATTAATATTATTTTTTAGTTTTAAAATTAAATTAATTAATCGGGAACAAACGACGTAAATATTAAATTAAAAATATGAGTGAATTTTTAATTCAATTTTAATTCCCTCGAGTATTATTTTAATTCAAATTTAATTTAATTCTGCATTTTATTTTTACATACGTGAGTTAATGCGTATAGACTGATCATGAGCCTAATGACCGACCAATGCATGTCTGACACTTGTTTTATTTAATATATTTTTTATTGCAATGATTTTGTAATGAGTAGTTTAAATATATGGTGATATGCATATCGTCTCAATGTCATTATATGTATAAGGGCTTGTGCGCCCACTTCTGAGTTGTATTTTACTCCCCAGTTCCCCTCACCTATGAGCGGGTATTTTTGTATAATGACCAAGGTCGGCCCACGAGCGAGCCTCGCGAGCCCCTGGGCTAGGGCAACGCCTTCAATTGGGGCAACAAATTTACCCACTCCTCCCTCCCACGCTCCAGCCCTAACTTGCCCTTTTCTTCATCCCCACTGTTGCGCCCTTACCTCGCCTCGCCTTTGAAGTTCTCCCATCCCAGGTTCCCACGCACTTCCCTCCTGATCTCGCGCACGATGCCCCACACTCTGCTCCCCTCCTCTCCTTGTATTGCGCGATGCAGCAACGCCCCCAACTCTGCTCCCCTCCTGGTCTAACACGACGCCCCCGCACTCACCTGCTGTTGTAGCCTCACCAGCCCGATGACAACCCCTACCCACGCTGCCCTCTACCTCCCCTGCTCTCGTGCGCCACCTATCCTCACCTGCCAACCGTCGGCACCGACTGTCGGCCGACCGGTCGAGGTAAAATTTTACTAGTTTTTTTTATAATTTATTGTCTTTTTTTATTTGTATTAGTTGTTTTGTTTAATTTTTAGAAATTGTCTGATTTCAGGTTTAATTTCAATTTTCCCCTAAATTGCAATTTGCGATATGTATATCGGTAATTAGAGTTTTTTTATAATCAATTTTTAGTTATCATTTTTATTATTTTATTTTTATTAATTGTTTTGTTTAATTTTAAAAAATTATCTAAATTGTGCGTTCATTGGTGTCATGCTCGTCTCATTTGGAATTTCCCATCTCAATTGCAATTTGCAATTTTTTCATAGGTAATTATGGTGTTTTTTTTATAATCAATTTTTAATTATCATTTTTTTATTAATTTTTTTGTTTAATTTTTAAAAATTATTTGAATTGCTGATTCATTGGTTCTTTGCCCGTTTCAATTGCAATTTGTGCACCTCAATTGCAATTTGTGATGTGTCCATAGTTAATTAATGTTTTTTTATAATCATTTTTTAATTATCATTTTTATTTATTTTATTTTTATTAATTGTTTTGTTTAAATTTTTATATTTTTTTCATAGATAGAAAAACTGCATTTTTTATATATATAAAATACCGTTGACCTATGTTTAGCACTTTCTTTTCATTGTGAAAGATATCAAATTTTAATTATTTAAATCATTTTTTGGCACTAATTTAAGTTGACAGTGTATACTTGATCACGTATTGATTTTAGATGATTTATTTATATGTCTGGACCTCTTTTCATGTTGTTTTTCAATGGACTAATAGATCAGTTTTTACAAACATTAATGCCTTTTTTTGATTTGTTTTGAAGTGGATTCAAAGGTTAAAAAATTTACAGTTTTGTTTTTTTTTTTGCAAAAATGGTTGTTTGGCCTTGTTTAAGTTCAATTGACATTTATAGAAGAAAGTTGTTTCTATACAATTTAAAGCCTTGTTTGACATTTTTTAGTAGTTTTTCAAGCAATAAGGGCGCACTTAACATATATATATTTTTGTATTGTTTTTTTCACTTTTTTAATATCAACCGGGCCAACATGTTGATTGATCCGCATGTGGAATGAACTTATTTTTTAAAGCTCGCATGTAATGTGATTTTAAATGGGTTTATAAATTTAGGTCCGTAAAGTGTGGATTTTGATGTGGTTTGCTCTAGTCTAATCCTTTAAGCACCCATATTTGAAGGGCAACATTTTCATAATTTGTCTCGGGCAACAAGATTGCCCGGGCCGGTCCTGATAATGACTAGATGACCACTGATGTACTTCGTGCCAAGTTTTGGCGATGCATCGAACATGACCTTGATACATTGGATGGGCTTTTGCTACAATCTGAGTTGCAAGTCAAGCGACTCAAGGTATTATCCCTAGGGTCAAGTTTGGTCCATTATTCACTCAACGGATCAACCATTAGTACTGGCTCATGATCAAGTTTTCAATTATCATTGCATGGTTTATTATTTTTATATATGTGTAGTTAAGGCACGAACACATAGAATAATAACAAACAAGCATGCACAGATAAAATGAACATGTGACGCGATAATTTTTTCTATTACTTGCATGGTTAGTTGTGAGTGCGATGACATAGTACCTACTAACAAGATAGAAAAATATTTCTTTCGTCACATTAAAATAATAAAACCCTCAAAGAAATATTAAGTCTAAACTACCTTCCATCATTTGGACAAAACCGGCTGTTTGGGGTGTCAGTCATGCCAAAGCTGAGGGTGTCTCTTACTACTGGGGTGTTCTTATGAAAGTGGTGGGCTGACTTAACTAAAATTGCAGAAAAGAAATAACCAAATCTAGGTTGTTGTGATTTTAGAGGTAAGTGTTGAGTAAAATAAGTGACGATTTAAGTAGGGACTTCACTCAACATATCAAGGAACTGTGAGTTAAAGCGGTTGGTCAGCCAAAATCCTACCTTGAACCCTCTAAGTAGTGGTGTAGCCAAAGCTTGCAGACTATGATGGGTGGTTCAGAGATCATTTCCACTAGAATACTCAAGCGATAGGGTATTCCGATTCTAGCACAGAGAGTTCTTAAAATTTGATAAAATAGTGGGAGACATTTAATGATTTAATTAATTAATCAAAATGTCTAAATCGGTAATCTAGATAAAAGTAAAAATATATTAAAATTTACTTTTGTAGAAAAATGGAAAGTTATACCACAATAAATAAATTGTGATAAATAATGGACAAAGTAAATGTCCACACCAGTACGAGTATTCCAAAATAGTATGGGTGCTTGCACAATGTACTATGATATTGGAAACTCAAGGTGCTAGTGTCCCCAACACCTGTTAAGTTGCCTCATGAAGTGAGGGTGAAATTTCTTACATGATACTAATGTATATAGCATATGATGGTTATGTCATTATGCTTTCATCAACGTCCGATGTTAATAGTGGTCGCTACATCAGGACATGGATGATTTAATATGTAGTCTCATCTCTGAGAAGACTGCGAGGAGAAAGTGAAGCAATGATATGAATAGGTAATGGTTACACTGGATCTGTGTAAATTGAAAGGCGAGTTATGATCTTTCAATACATCCTATTTTAATATCATATTCACCTCGTTACTCAAGTTTTGTTTTAAGTTACAAAATGAACAAGTATTGAGTAAACGCTTCATTACCAATTTTGGTAAGGTTTGTCAAGTAAATAAGAATATAAAATATGGATTAATATTTAATTATTATGGAAAACAATTTGAAAGAAAAGGTGAAAAGTCCAAAATTCCAATGGAACATTCCCAACGTCCTTCAATGAATGAGGTATTAATAGGAGGTTATTTACATTACATATTATGAAATAAAACAATGGAAGTTTAAATACAATAAACTAAATTAAAGAAGCAAGTTGCCGCTTCTTATTCTGGTATATTCATCGCTGTAATGTTTTCATTTTACTTCTTGGGTATTCAGTACAATATGATGATCGCATATGTGTGTTGATATACAGTAACCAAGTGAGTATAAAAATATTACTAGAAGTCAGGTGTATTCTCAAGTGGCTGAGAAAGGGTTATACCTAGGCCAGTGGTGAGAAGTGTACGACTTTTTTGTTGCCAAGTGAAAGATTCATGTAGAACTATTATTGAGTATAACCAGGACATTAATCTCATGCGTCTTTGGACATAAGGAGACATTATTCTAGGTTCCGGAATGAATGTTGTTTGTGGTGTATCATACTCAACAAATAGTTTAGTGATACATGGATCATAGGCAATAAGTGATGAATGTAAACAAAAAAAACAAAAAAAAAGTAAGACTTATACCAAGTTGTGTCAAGATATTTCTTTGTCAAGAAACACTAAAAGTGGACATCAAGAATATACCCAGAATTGTATTTAGGCTCAACACAACTAAACACTTTTTGTATTATCGATGTCTTTAATTTAGAAAAAGAAACATTTAGAAATAAAGGTATGCCACAGAGCTTCCATAATTAGTTTATAAAGAGTGCATGAACTATTCCAAGGATAAGCTAGAGGTATATATTTACTTTATAAGATTCCTAAGTAATTAAGGAATGGTAAAGTGAAGTAAGTACATGGTCAGAAGATATTAGTTGCTTCGAGCTGGCATGCTGAAGAATATCTTGATTATGCAGTCATCGATCATGATAATGTAGCATGGAGCAATTACTAAACGCACATTAACTTATCTACATCATGAAATCGATGTAAATAAATAGGATTGATGATAAAGTCTTACATGTTAACATTGATGAACAAAATGTGGCGTGGAGAAATTTCTAAATGAACATTTTATACATCAAAGTTATGATGTAAGCAGTATCAATGTTGCAACTTGGAAAAACTTCCATTATATTTCATGACGTGCTTCGCAAATAAAGGCATAATCCCATAGTTATATGCCAACTAAAATGAAAAATGGATATCATACAAGTCGTAGTTTGATGATTAATTCATTATGTCATATGGACATGTGTTTGGATGCAAAGATTTTGTTAACAAATAAACAAACTTGCATCAGGAACAAACATAGTGTGCATCTATTGTAATCATCCTGACAGTTTCTTGGAATGTTAAACAAATCCCTAAGATAGAAAAGATATAGTTAAGTTATAGACTGTATTTCTATAAAAGGGTTCACATCTATTTTGAGATAGTGGGAGCTATATTGACTTGGGTTTAGTCAATGCCATAGATGCACAAATAGTTGACATAAGAACTAGCTCCACAAGCACATGTGGAACAAAGTATATTCTAGAGACACATTGCGTTGGAAGGATAAAACCATGGTGATAGTTTTTTTATTCACTGCGGCCGGTGATCTATTATTCATTGTGAATAATAAGCAATATATGGAAATTAGCTAAGATTGACAAGACTATTTGAAAAAAACAATAATGGATTCCATATATCAAATTATAAAGGGGCCTATATTTTTTTGAATATTGTGGTGGGTATTCAAATGAGTTGATACATGGATGGTACAAGTGTAGTATGAATAAGGCTCGGTTGGTTATACTAAGTCGGTATGTTTAAATCCATTAGAATTTTACTTGTCATGGCTAATTTCTAAGCATTGGATGTTATGACCACCAAACCTGGAAGGTGTCTATATGATGTAACTAGAAAGGGATGGTCACATCATAGAATGCTTAAAAAGGTTGCAAGTTACTAAAATTTAGTTTAGGATTAAAGTAAACAAAAAGATCATAGAATATTCATTTGGAATGAATGTTAGACATGTGTCTACCAGAGTTTAGTGAGAGTGTCATTGTTTTCAAAGTGTAATATGTTCAATAAAATATGGAAAATAGATATTGGTCTACAAGTTAGTTAAGACCAAGATAGAATCAATTCTCCAGTAATTGACTTAAAGTATCAACCTAAGTTCTTAGGAAAATGGATCTACTGGGGTAGATCTGAAGGTTGTTTGGACCTATTCAATAGTATATATAGTGACATGGTATTGAAAAATACAAAATGGAACAATTTAAAAGAAGAATTACTACCAATGTCGCATGAAATAATCTCTCTAGGTTGACATGTCTGGGACATGGGAGGGGATTAACATGATGAGTTAAAATCCATTCTCTTATGTGATGGATTAATCACGTATGCCATGATATGTACAAGAACTGATATTGTCAGTACATACTTTATAGTAGGCAAATATCAGTTATATCTAGGAGCACTGCAAGTGAAGTAGTCAAAACTATCTGATTATACTTCAGAAAGTACAAAAGATAAGCACCTGGTAAGTGGAGAAGAAAGGATACTAGTTTTTAAGGGGACACAAACTAGTCTTCCTTAGATCCATGTGATCTAGTATCACAGTTAGACTAAGATGGTGAGTGAGACAAGAACATATAATCTAGTGGTAGCCATACCTAGATATACCGAGTACGTTGCATCTTCTAAGGCAGCCAAGAAGCAATTATATGCAACAATTTGTTCCTGTTCTTAGAATCACACCTGGTAAGAAAAGTATTATCATAATGTAAATTATGATATTTTTATTAGCCAAGATGTCATGTTATGAAAGAGGAAAAAAGGTATATGCTCAGGAATATCATATCTTGAGAAGTTTTTACTCAATGAGATGAGGTCGCAATAGCAGAATCGCCACATGGTGAAACCGTGGTAGGCCCAGTAGCTAAAGTTGTTACTCAGCAGAAACATGATCTTTATCATGTAAGTAGCTAACAAGTTTGGTTAGAAAGTTATCTCCAGTGTAAGTGGGAGTGTTAAAATTTTGGGTGCTCTAGAACCAACTATGCAGTGCTTTTGATTACCGTATCATTTATGCAGTTATCTATACATGATGTTTACTTACCATTATAGTGTAGACTTCTCTACATCCACTATTGAAATGGTAATGTCCATAGAATAATTGTCATATCCAAAGGTTATAGAAGATCTTAGGCTATAATGAGAACCTTGAGATACCATGACATTAATCTTAAATAAAGGCATTGTGGTCTAGATACATCTTATTAATTGGACACAGTAGATGTTTGGCTATTAGGTGTTGGGGGCTCATAAGCATTGAAACTTTTTCTCATGAAATTCGCACTTTGTGATCTCGAGTAGTGAGATTATGGGGACAAACCCATCAATAGGAACACCACATGTTATGGTGTCATTGGTTGTTCCTATCTATGATCATGTGTAATGGTCTCCTGATTTGAGATCATTGATAGTGTATGTAATTTGTTCACGTACTTTGATGCAAGAAAAAAACCATGATGTTAAAATCGTGTTGAGGTAGTTTGCGTTGGCTGCGTCGTTGGTGGCATGACATTGGTTAAATGGTCAAGAAATGATTTGTCACTTCCGAGTTAAGGAAGTAATATATATCTCGGTTCATTTTGATCAGGATGGTAGTATCCTCATAAGACCATGGCCATGGAATTTGAGGGTAAATCTATCCAGTTGGATCAACAAATAATAAAGAAATAAAAGGACGACGACACATGTGTGTGTTCTGTTTTATAAGATATTTAAAGACAAAGAGATTATATTACACAATACGTGTTCGTAGGTTGGTTGTCGCTGATGTGACAATCCATGTCTCATTAAAGGTCGTGATGGGTTGCTAGATCCCTCTCTTGGTCTGTGAATACTATTCACTACTATCGAGATAAGGGTCTAGAGGGTCACACACAATAGCGTATTTGAGAATCTTCCCTATTCAATTGAATAGAAGTTTTGGACATGGTGAGCTCCACCACTGGGGTCCAGGATTTTTTTAAGGTTAAATGATCATCAATATAATAAATAAATTCATATTATTCAAGTTATGAGTAATTGTTATTGAATTTATTTATTAATTGTATTTACAAGTTTTAAGTAAATACATGAAAAATATTATTTAAACGAATATTAATATATTCAAGGTTCAATTAATATTTGCGGGAGTACGAATCGAGTTAATGGATCAGGTATTATCATGTAATATATTTATTATATTACAGATAAGTGATAATGATAATAAATAATATTTATGACTCAGTTTAGTAGTCAAAATATTATTTATATAGTGTGATTAAGTGTTCGGGGGTCGGGCTGACATTTTTGGGTAATTTATTTTCACATTATAAATAGAGAAGAAGAGGTTTTTGCCAAGGACTATTCATGGCCTCTCTCTCTACTCCTCTCTCCCATGTTCTAGAGAGAGAGGCTCTAGATCCAAGAGCTCGGATCGAGCTCTCTCTTAAGTATCGCAAGTAGAGTGATGTGGTGATCATTGGAGTGTTGAAGGCATCGTCGGAACTCCGCGCTAACACTCGGTTTTCGACGATCAGTGCTCTCGCAGATTTTTGAAGCGCATGTAGACGATCTAGAGGAATTCGGCTTCGGATTCTTCGAGTAGTGATCGCCAACGATGAGCAGACGTCGTGTGCAGCTTTGGATTTAAATCAGGTATTTTATAGTTTAGTTTTGTGCTTAACTTCTTTCACGCATGATCCTGAGGTGGTCATCGGGCAGTGATTTGCCAACGTCGACAAGTTCATGTCGTTCGTCAGTGAAAAAAATTAAAATCACATTATTTGGGGCTTCCGCTGCGTGCCCAGTTCCTTCAATTTTTCAATAAAAGACGTTTTTATTGCTGATAATATTAAACAAAGGTTGTGAAAATCTTTACAAAACTAAACTATGTTTAAAATGATGCAACATGTTTGGTTAACCCACACTCAATGATTTCTTTCTTCTTAAAATAACAATTACAGAAGTCAAGAAATGTAAAAAAAAGTGTATACTTTGAATGATTTTCTTCATGAATTTAATTTTAAATGTTATTTAAAAAAACAAAACAACTATCAATTTTTTAAAATACAAATATTATAGGAAAATAAATGGTATAGAGTTTCCAAAAAATTAGGTTTTTCTTAAAACAATATATTAGAATATTTAAGATAAATGTGATATATTATGGAATACCCATTATTATAATGAATTAAAATATATAATTACAAAAAATTTGAGTAAATTTTGAAATTAAATCACTTTCTTTCCTCCCAAGTAACCCACCATCACATCACCACTAATGTGATCATTGACTTATAAGTCGTGAAAGATAAAATGATTCATTTGTTTAAAACATTAAAAGTATATAACTGAGAAGAATATAATGAGTTATAATCACACCATTCAAGATTTTAACTAGAAAATTACATTACACTAAATAAAAAGTTTTTTAAAAACAATGCATGAACTCTTCAAAAGGAAAGCACATTAATGACTATAGAGAAATTGAAAAGATTTTAAGACAAAGCATTATAATTGATGTGGGGAAACATGCCTAAAATAATTTATTGAAAAAAAACATGTTAAAATTCAATGTAAACAATATGAGTTTAAAAAACCAAGGCTATGTCTGGTTCTATGAGAGCTTGAAGGCGCAAGCGGCGACATCAGTCTATTGGGTTTCTTTTTATAAGAACCTGTGAGGCTTTTATCAGCACTTTTTTAGCGCTGATAAGGATATGCATTTATCAGCGCTAAAAAGGTACTGACAATATAATTTCTTATCACTGCTAAAATTCTAGCGCTGATAAAGATCTAATATTAATAATATATATATATATATATAATTATAATTATAAATAAATATATTTAAAATTATTTCTATATATTTATAAATATTTTTATATATTTATATAATTATATATAATTATATAATTATATAATTATATATATTTATATATTTATATAATTATATATATTTATATAATTATATAATTATATATAATTATATATATTTATAAAATTATAAATATAATAAATATATTTGTTATCATTTTATGATTATTTAAAGATATATATATTTATTTATAAATAAAATATAAATAAATATATTTATAAATATTTGTATATAAATATAAATATATTTATATATAACTATATATATATATATCTATTTCTATTGGCGGGATATTTCTCGCATGTTGATGGGCTTTCGATGGCATCGTGTTGGTGGGTGCAGGATGACCTGCGGTGGTATGGGACATTGTTGGGGGTGACGATCTCAAGTACCACGAGCTGTCGATGGTATGGGACACTGATAGTGAGCTTCTCCCGCTGATGACGTGCAGACACCGACACCTCTGGTGACGGGCATCGGGGATGACCTTGATCACATGAGGATTTCGATGAAGGGCACGACAACGTCCTCGAGTGATTCAGATCCATGATGATGACCTCAGGTGTGGTGTTTTCAGTCAGCCTCATCGATGCGGTCGGGTGCGCGAGGTCTTCAGGGTTAGCAACTATCGATCAGATCACGACTGCTTTTGCATGTGCTGGTGTTTCTGGATAAGTCTTTTGATGTGGGTCTCCGAGCCTATTATTTGGGTATATGAATTGTTTCTTTTTTGTTTTGGGTGGTGTTGACCACTTTCATGTTTTTGTGGCTTTTCATGCACCGCATGATTTGAATTTGTTGTACTTTTATTTAGTTTAATAAATTTTTAGAGCCAAACACGCTTGGTACCTGAACTTTCTTGATAAATATATTTATTATAATTTTATAATTATTTAAATATATATATATTTTTTAATTATTTTTTTTTTTGAAAAAGGAAGATGATAAATTAATCACGAAAGGTCAACAGTTACAAGGTCATGCAACCAAGAGGGAAAGTAATCAAGCCGGAGATGATTCGCGCCAAACGTGCTGAAAGAAGCCAGGTGATGGGATACTTCATTTTCGTCCCTTTTAATGAAGGAGAATGAGAAGGTTGTGAAGCTTGGACTGAGAGATTGGATGTTCCTGATAACAGGGCCAAACGAATGGAAGCCGCCATCAGTAAGCCTGATAGCATTGATGATGGTGAGGCAATCAGATTCAATGTGAATAGCTTCCCAGCCACGATCTTTTGCGAACGTCAGCCCGGCCAGGACAGCGAAGGCTTCAGCAACAACGGGCTCCCAAAGAGCATGGTTTGAATCATGTTTGGCAGCAATGATTTGACCATGAAAATCCCGTGCCACAAGTCCAATTCTGACAAATCCATCCATGGAGAGAGATGTATCGACATTGATCTTGAGGATCCCTTCTGGGGGGGTGTCATCTTGACGCAGCTGTGTGAGTGCTAGAGAGCCCATGACGGTCAGAGTCCCGATTCCACCCCTCAATCTAGGATGAAGCCCGTTCAATCCAGAACCTCGGGGGCTTTGTTGTGTGATTAAAGGTGAAGCCATTGCGTCGCGCCCAGATAATCCATGCCACGATGCATAATGAAGCAACTTTGTCAGCAGTGAAAGAAGACGACCACAACATCAGCAGTGTCGGGAGGTCCGGCGCCAAATCCAGCATAAGCTCCCGGTCAGAGCCCCAAAATGTCAAGATCTCTTCCACCCCCGGGCACTGGGTGATCGCATGCAGAGGGGATTCAAGAGCACCCGAGCAGATGGGACATTGCTTACCATTCGTGACATGTCAGAATGCGAGGAAGTCCATGGTGGGGAGAATACCTGTGCAAACCTGCCACCAGAAAAAACTGATTTTTTGGGGGGACCTTAAGATGCCAAAGGGTTTTCTAGAGCCCTCCCCTTTCCTCAATTTGAGTATCGAGAGCAAGCCTATACCATGACTTCACCGTATAAGATCCAGAGAAATCATTGCTCCAAAAGGGACAGTCTGGTCCTGCATCCCTCACACAAGGGATGCTAAGAATGATCCTTTTGTCCCTTTCGTTGAACCATGAGTTGATTTTATCCATACACCACCCGGAACCATGATCGTCGAACAGGCAGCAAACAGTGACGTTCTCATAGCCAGGTAAGGCAAGGGAGTTAGCTTGCACACCATCTTTATCAATCAGCCAGGGATCAATCCAAATATTAATTTTCATACCATCCCCAACCCTCCAACCCAACCCTTTATTGAGTAAATTTTGTGCTCCGCAAAGCCTTCTCCATAGAAAGCTGGGGTGGGGGCCAAGAGAGGAGTTCTGGAAGTCCGAGTGGGGAAAGTATTTTGCACGAAGAATCCGCGCACACAGAGAAGATGGATGAATCATGAGGCACCAGCCTTGTTTAGCCAAAAGAGCACCATTAAAGAGTCGGAGGTCTCAAAATCCCAATCCACCGCCTGTTTTGGGGGTGCAAAGTGTCTTCCAAGCAATCTAATGAATTTTCTTTCTGCCATTATTATGACCCCACCAGAAGTTAGCGATGTGGGAGTGGATATGGTCAACAAGCATGCCAGGAAGCTTGAACAGGGACATAATATAGCTAGGGATGGACTGAAGCGCGGCTTTGATGAGTATTTCCTTACTCGCGTTAGAGATTCTTTTCGGAGTCCAATCTTGGATTTTTTTCTCGATTCGATCCACCGTAGATGAGAAGATTTCTTTTTTTGAGCGACCAACAATGGTGGGAATCCCAAGGTATTTGTTGTGTTTGTCAACCATTTGAATGCCTGCAGTAAGACAAAGCTCTTCTCTCTTGATCGGTGGGACGCCATAACTGAAAGAGATTTCCGACTTGGCAGGATTGATCGCCTGTCCCGAAGCCTTCTCATAAAGGCGGATCACCTGGCAGATAGAGAGGCATTCATTGTGAGTAGCTCTGGAGAAAAGAAGGCAGTCGTCAACAAAGAAGAGGTGTGAGACAGGTGGACTGGCCCGACAAACCTTTGCCCCATGAATCCCTTTTGATGGCGCGGCTAAGGAAATGAGGTTAGAGAAGACATCAGCAACCAGGATGAAGAGAAAGGGGGAAAGGGGATCTCCCTGGCGGAGGCCACGGGTGGGTGAGAAGGCTTGGGTGAGTCCACCATTGATGTTAATCCGAAAAGAGACGGACGAAACACATTGCATGATCATATCTGTCCATTTGGAGCAGAAACCCATTTTTGTCATGACGGCCTGGAGAAAGTGCTATTCCACTCGATCATAGGCCTTAGTCATATCCAGTTTCCATGCCATAATGCCTCTTTTTGCAACTGATCGCGTTTTCATAGAGTGAAACACTTCATGGGCCACGATGACATTATCTGTGATAAGCCTCTTTGCTACGAAAGCACTTTGATTTTCAGAGATAATAGCAGGTAACCACGTGCGCAGACGATTAACCAGGATCTTTGAGAAAATCTTATAGGAGACGTTACAGAGACTGATAGGACTGAAGTCTGAGGCCGCAAGGGGTTTCTTGATCTTTGGGATGAGGGTGAGAATTGTCTCATTAATAGAGAAGAGGTTAATTTCCCCAGCCCAAATGCCTTTCATTAGCGCGCATATGTCAGGGCCGAGAATGTGCCAGTATTGCTTAAAGAAGAGAGCATGAAAGCCATCAAGAGTGGGGGATTTTGTGGAGTGGATTTGTCTGAGGGCCTGAAGAATCTCCTCGTCCGTGAAATCTTTTGTGAGCTGGCGGTTCATCTCGTCGGTAATCACATGTTTGATGCAGGACTCAACCTCCGACGATAAGATGGAATCTTCTGCAGTGTAGAGTTTTTGGAAATAACATGAAATAATATTGCTGATACCTTCGATGTTGGATACAGTTCCTCCATCAGGGTGGGTGAGAACCGAAATGTTGTTTTTGCGGCGCCTGGCAGAAGCCTTCTGGTGAAAATATCGGGTGTTTGCATCCCCTTCTTTGATGTGGATTTCTCGTGCACGCATAGCCCAGAAGCTTTCTTTAATGCGAATAGACTCATCCAGGTCACTTTGTAGAGTAGCAATTTTGGAAAGAATATCATCTGTTGGGGGTTGGGCAAGAAGGTAAGTGAGTTGTCGTTCAAGGGAGTTACACAGCTTGTCGGGTTGGCGAAATTTTTTATTGCTCCATGATCTCAGATTAGCAGCCACCTGCTTGAGGTTAAGATTGATGTCTTCACTTCCACCCTATCAACATGATCGGATAACTTCTTCACACTCATGGTCTTTGGCCCAGTAGCTTTCAAACTGGAAGGGTTTCCCGCATCTTGAGTTGCGGCCACTATGAGAGAAATCGATCACGATAGGGCAATGGTCCGAACAGTTCGGCGCCAAGTGGGCGATATTAAACATCTTGAAGATATTATTCCATTCCGACGATCCCAGAAATCTGTCCAGAAGCTCAGCAATGCGTGTGCTTTCCGTGTTCCCCCGAAACTAGGTGAAGGGGCTGCCTGTATGGCCTAGATCAGCCAAGTCCGCCCTAGAAATCGCATCACAAAAGCCTGACATCACTACGGGAAAAATGGGTATTTGCGACGGGATTTATTCCCGTCGCAAATAGCCCTGTTAAAAACTTATTTGCGACGGGGGTATTTGCCCGTCGCAAATAAGTAGCCTTTTGCGACGGGATAGCTTGCCCCGTCGCAAAAGGACTGGCGCCCTTTGCGCGCCAAATCGCGGGAAACATATTTGCGACGGGGGAATATTCCCGTCGCAAATAACCGGCGGCGGTAAAAGGTATTTGCGACGGGAATATTCCCCCGTCGCAAATAGTATGTCGGCAGGTGGTTATTTGCGACGGGTCCCGTCGCAAATAACTATTTAACCGTTGACCGTAATAAATGCTGGCTAAGGTATTTGCGACGGGGCCCGTCGCAAATGGGCCCGTCGCAAATAATCTAACCTATAAATACCCCCATCCGTTTTTTTCAAATCATTCTCAAACTCCATCTTCTTCTTCTCTCAAAATTTTATTTCTAAAGTTCAGTTTTTCTCAAGTTTAATTTTTTTCTCCGGAGTTGATATTGAAGTTTTGAAGAACAATCAGAGATCAACCTCAGATCAATTTTCAAGGTATTTATATTCATTTTAATTTAATATTTATTTTTAATGTTTTATTAGTTTCAATTATTCTTAATTAGTTGTAATTTAATTATGTTTACATTGTTTTATTACTTAATAATTAGTAATAAATACCAATAATTAGGAATAATAACATTATTACATTATTAGTATATTTTATTATTAATATTAAAATAATATAATTTTTTATATATATACAATTCTCTTTTCATCTGTGTGTTTGCTGTCTCCATATGTATTATTTGTATATGGAGATAGAAAACACACAGATGAAAGGAGAATTGTATATAAATTAGAAAATTATATTATTTTAATATTAATAATAAAATATACTAATAATTTTTTATTCCTAATTATTGGTAATTATTTCTAATTATTTGTAATTATTCATTTAATTACTCATAATTAGGAACAATTACCAATAATTATCAATAATTAGGAATAATTATTAATAATTAGTAATAATTACCAATAATTGGTAATAATTACCAATAATTCGTAATAATTACCAATAATTAGTAATAATTACCAATAATTAGTAATACTTACCAATAATTAGTAATACTTACCAATAATTAGTAATAATTACCAATAATTAGTAATAATTATTAATAATTATCAATAATTAGTAATAATTAGTAATAATTACTAATAATTACCACTAATTAGTAATAATTACCAATAATTACCAATAATTACCAATAATTAGGAATAATTAGTAATAATTAGTAATAATTAGTAATAATTAGTAATAATTACCGGTAATTACCAATAATTACCAATAATTAGAAATAATTACCAATAATTAGTAATAATTACCAATAATTAGTAATAATTACCAATAATTAGTAATAATTACCAATAATTAGTAATAATTACCAATAATTAGTAATAATTACCAATAATTAGTAATAATTACCAATAATTAGTAATAATTACCAATAATTACCAATAATTACCAATAATTACCAATAATTACCAATAATTACCAATAATTACCAATAATTACCAATAATTACCAATAATTACCAATAATTACCAATAATTACCAATAATTACCAATAATTACCAATAATTAGTAATAATTACCAATAATTAGTAATAATTACCAATAATTAGTAATACTTAACAATAATTAGTAATACTTAACAATAATTAATAATAATTACCAATAATTAGTAATAATTACCAATAATTAGTAATAATTACCAATAATTAGTAATAATTACCAATAATTACCAATAATTAGTATTAATTACCAATAATTAGTAATAATTACCAATAATTAGTAATAATTAGTAATAATTCGTAATAATTACCAATAATTACCAATAATTAGTAATAATTAGTAATAATTAGTAATAATTACCAATAATTACCAACAATTACCAATAATTAGTAATAATTAGTAATAATTAGTAATAATTACCAATAATTAGTAATAATTATCAATAATTAGTAATAATTACCAATAATTAGTAATAATTACCAATAATTACCAATAATTACCAATAATTACCAATAATTAGTAATAATTAACAATAATTACCAATAATTACCAATAATTAGTAATAATTAGTAATAATTAATAATAATTAGTAATAATTACCAATAATTAGTAATAATTACCAATAATTAGTAATAATTAGCAATAATTACCAATAATTACCAATAATTAGTAATAATTACCAATAATTACCAATAATTAGTAATAATTAACAATAATTACCAATAATTACCAATAATTAGTAATAATTAGTAATAATTACCAATAATTAGTAATAATTAGTAATAATTAGTAATAATTACCAATAATTAGTAATAATTAGTAATAATTACCAATAATTAGTAATAATTAGTAATAATTTGTAATAATTAGTAATAATTAGTAATAATTAGTAATAATTAGTAATAATTAGTAATAATTAGTAATAATTAGTAATAATTAGTAATAATTAGTAATAATTAGTAATAATTAGTAATAATTAGTAATAATTAGTAATAATTATCAATAATTAGTAATAATTAGTAAAATAATTACCAATAATGAGTAATAATTACCAATAATTAGTAATAATTACCAATAATTAGTAATAATTACCAATAATTACCAATAATTACCAATAATTACCAATAATTACCAATAATTACCAGTAATTACCAATAATTACCAATAATTAGTAATAATTAGTAATAATTAGTAATAATTACCAATAATTAGTAATATTTAGTAATAATTAGTAATAATTAGTAATAATTACCAATAATTAGTAATAATTACCAATAATTAGTAATAATTAACAATAATTAGTAATAATTACCAATAATTAGTAATAATTACCAATAATTAGTAATAATTACCAATAATTACCAATAATTACCAATAATTACCAATAATTAGTAATAATTAACAATAATTACCAATAATTACCAATAATTAGTAATAATTAGTAATAATTAGCAATAATTAGTAATAATTAGTAATAATTACCAATAATTAGTAATAATTACCAATAATTACCAATAATTAGTAATAATTAACAATAATTACCAATAATTACCAATAATTAGTAATAATTAGTAATAATTACCAATAATTAGTAATAATTAGTAATAATTACCAATAATTAGTAATAATTAGTAATAATTACCAATAATTACCAATAATTAGTAATAATTAGTAATAATTACCAATAATTACCAATAATTAGTAATAATTAGTAATAATTAGTAATAATTAGTAATAATTAGTAATAATTACCAATAATTAGTAATAATTAGTAATAATTAGTAATAATTAGTAATAATTACCAATAATTAGTAATAATTAGTAATAATTACCAATAATTAGTAATAATTACCAATAATTAGTAATAATTACCAATAATTACCAATAATTAGTAATAATTAGTAATAATTACCAATAATTACCAATAATTACCAATAATTAGTAATAATTAGTAATAATTAGTAATAATTAGTAATAATTACCAATAATTAGTAATAATTACCAATAATTAGTAATAATTAGTAATAATTCGTAATAATTACCAATAATTAGTAATAATTAACAATAATTACCAATAATTAGTAATAATTACCAATAATTACCAATAATTAGTAATAATTAGTAATAATTACCAATAATTAGTAATAATTAGTAATAATTAGTAATAATTAGTAATAATTACCAATAATTAGTAATAATTAGTAATAATTAGTAATAATTAGTAATAATTACCAATAATTAGTAATAATTACCAATAATTAGTAATAATTAATAATAATTAGTAGTAATTAGTAATAATTAATAATAATTACCAATAATTAGTAATAATTACCAATAATTAGTAATACTTAACAATAATTACTAATACTTACCAATAATTAGTAATAATTACCAATAATTAGTAATAATTACCAATAATTAATAATAATTACCAATAATTAGTAATAACCAATAATTAGTAATAATTACCGATAATTACCAATAATTACCAATAATTACCAATAATTAGTAATAATTACCAATAATTAGTAATAATTACCAATAATTAGTATTAATTAGTAATAATTACCACTAATTGGTAATAATTAGTAATAATTACCAATAATTAGTAATAATTAGTAATAATTAGTAATAATTACCAATAATATTAGAACTATGAAAATAATAAAAAATTTATATAATATTAAAATTATCAATATTTGTAACATGTTTTGCTTTATTCTCAACATATTTAATTCTTAAAGGGTCAATTTTTAGGTCTATCTCAATAAAAAGTTTGCGTCAGTCGTGTATGATCTAAACTCTATAATTATCCTAGCTTGAGTGCTTTTTCTAACAAATTATTCAAAACCAGTAATGCTTTTATATTTTATAGAGAAATATGGAACAACGAGGTCGTCAACAATCATTATTAGGTGACCGCATATGGATAAATCAACGTAGAAATCCAAACGGTTCTGGTTTAAATCCAGTATATGTAGAGGGTGTGGAGACTTTTTTATCATTTGCGGCATCAAATCCAGAATTTGTTTCAGAAGACAAAATAAAATGCCCTTGCAGAAAATGTGCATTGAGAACACTTGACACGTTTGAAAAAGTGGGAGAACATCTCTTGCGTTTTGGTTTTCAACCAGATTATGTTTTTTGGTATCAACACGGTGAACGCAGTTCCAGAGCAGGTGATACCAACTTGATTCCGGATCCATCCCGGTTTCAAGATTTAGTACATGATGTTGCAGGTTCATCTGTTCAACATACAGAAACTCCGGCTGATATAGCTTCAAATCCTGAGTTGGCACCGTCTGAATTTTATGAGTTGTTGAAGTCTGTTGAGGATGCATTATATCCTGGCTGCAAGATGAGCAAATTAGAAGCAGTTGCAAAATTTATGGCTATCAAATCAGATAACGGAATGTCAAACACCTGTTTTGACCAGATATTTTCTTTGCTTAAAACACTGTTACCCGAAGGAAATGTTTTACCTACAAATTACTATGAGAGTAAGAGGCTGGTTCGAAATTTGGGACTTACTTGTCAGAAGATTCATGCATGTTCAAATGACTACATTTTATATTCTGGGGAAAATGAGTCGTTGGATAGTTGTCCCACATGTGGGCAACTGAGATATAAAGAAGGACAACACGGGAAGTCTGGTTTGATTCCTGTAAAACAGTTGAGATATTTTCCGCTTACATCCAGACTCCAGCGTTTATTCATGTCTAAGAATACAGCGACAATGATGTCATGGCATAAAGAGAATATTTCAACCGATAAAAGCTTGAATCATCCAGTCGATGGTGATTCATGGAAACATTTTGATAGAGTGCATCCATCATTTGCTTTAAAAGCTAGAAATGTTCGACTGGGCCTTTCCACTGATGGTTTCTGTCTGTTTGGATCTTATGGTAGTCAATATTCATGTTGGCCTATTTTTTTAACTCCGTACAATTTACCTCCATGGATGTTGATGAAGGAGCCATATATCTTTTTGACTTTACTAATTCCAGGACATCTGAAGAAAAATATTGATGTTTATTTGAAACCATTGATTGATGAATTAAATTTATTGTGGGGTACTGGTGTCAGTACATATGATGTTGCAACGAAACATAATTTCATACTGAGAGCAGCATTGATGTGGACAATAAGTGACTTCCCGGCTTATGGGATGTTATCTGGCTGGAGTACACATGGTCAGAAATCATGTCCTTACTGTATGGGAGAGAACAAAGCATTTATGCTCATTCATGGAAAGAAACCTTGTTATTTTGACTGTCATCGCAGATTTCTTCCAGCTGATCATCCTTTTCGCAGAAACAGATCTCATTTCAGAAAAGGAACAGTTGAAAGGGATGGACCTCCAAAAATGCTATCAGGTTCGGAGTTAAAATCGGTTGTATTTTCATTACCTCCCATCACTTTTGGTCCCACAATAAACCAACAGAAAATTTCTGGTTTTGGGAAAGAACACAATTGGATTAAACGTAGAATATTTTGGGATTTGCCATATTGGTCTGATTTGTTGGTCCGACACATGTTAGATGTCATGCATATTGAGAAGAACTGTTTTGATAATTTGTTTCATACAGTTTTGGATATGCCAGGAAAGAGAAAAGACAATGTAAATGCACGTTTAGATCTTGCCCAAATTTGCAGGCGTCCAGAATTGGAACTGTTTGAGAATGTCAGAACAAAAAGGTTACTGAAACCAAAATCAGCTTATACATTGTCTAAATAAAACCGTTTATTATTTTGTCAGTGGATTGCAGATTTGAGACTTCCAGATGGTTGTGCTTCCAATTTGGGTAGATGTGTAAAGAATGGTCATATTACTGGATTAAAAAGTCATGATTGTCATGTTATAATGGAAAGACTTCTACCCATTGGATTAAGAGGTCTGTTGAATTCTGTGATTTGGGATTCCATAACAGACATGTCTCATTTTTTTCGGGAAATTTGTGCGGCTACAGCAAATTATGATGCTCTAGGAAAACTTGAAAAAGATGTTGTTGTAATTATATGTAAACTGGAAAAAATATTTCCGCCGTCTTTCTTCGACTCAATGGAACATTTGATGTTACATTTTCCATATGAAGCCAAATGTGGAGGTCCAGTACAGTTTCGATGGATGTACCCATTTGAAAGATGCATGCAAAAATTGAAAAGAAAAGTACGTAACAAAGCATCTGTTGAAGGATCTATTGCAGAAGCTTATTTGCAAGAGGAAATATCTTTTTTCTGCTCCCATTATTTTGAATCTGAGTATCCTTCAAAACACAACCGAATGGAACGAAACGAGAGGAATATTGATGAAATCGACAATCAATTATCTGTTTTCAACCAGTCAGAGCTTGGTTTTGGTGGAGTTTATGAACGCTGGCTTTCAGATGATGAACATCATAGAGCTCATACATATGTTCTGCTCAACTGTGAAGAGATGACATCATTTGTACTGTAAGTGTTTATATCACTTATTATATCATTTATGTTACAGTAAATAACTTTGGTTTTTATAGGTTGTATGATAATCATATCAAGAAACAAATTCCACAAATTACAGCAGCTGCTCTCGAAGAACGTCGACTGAAAAATTTCTCTCAGTGGTTTCAAAAACTGGTAACATAAATTCTTTATCTTTTAGCAACTCATTCAATGTATAGTTTACTATATTGATAATTATTTTACAAATTTTCAGGTGTCTCGACATGCTGATAAAATTGACAAACGGTTGTGTGTATTGAGTAACCCACCTTCCAAACTTGTTAAAACTTATAATGCATATGTGGTGAATGGATTTCGATTCCACACACATGCATATGGAGAATCGAAAAAAACAATGAACAGTGGAGTTAGCTTGAGAAGATCTCATCATCGAGAAAATGAAGATGACTTTTATGGCATACTTGATGAAATCATTGAACTCTGTTATCTTGGACAACATTACATAACCATGTTCAAATGTCGGTGGTTGGATACAGAGAGAGGCGTGCGTGTTCATCCGACTCATGGAATCATCGATATTAAATGTAAAAGTGTTCTCGCAGTAAATGAACCATTCTTATTGGCTCAACAGGCACATCAAGTTTATTATGCAAAGTACTATGCTACATCAAGAGACTTGACTGATTGGTGGAGTGTAATAAAAATCAAAATTCGAGACAATCAGTTTAGTCAAAGTGAATGTGCTTTCACTGATGTGCAAATAATTGAAGTTTTTCAAGAGAGTACTCAAAATCAATCTTTTTTACAAAGAGACATGAGTATTGATGACGACACCCCACATTTAAGAGTCGGTGATGACGATGATGTTAATGATGTCATATATGAATTTGAAATGGTAAGAGATGAAGCAACTGTAACTCGAATGGATATCGATGATGTTGAGGAGGAATATGAAGATGACATTGACATATATGAAGATGATGATGAAGATGAACACTGATAGAATTCCATGGTATTTATATACAATCATAATATGTATATATGTATATATAATAGTAATTATCAATTATTTGCTAACAACATTAACATTTTCTGTTTCAGATGGACGACGCCACATTTTGTGAGTTGGCGGATGTTGACCTGTCTTTCGATGCGGATGAGTTGCTGGCAGATGACCCTCAGCCTGCAGGCGCTCCAGGGAGTACGCGGAGGGGGCGTGGTCTTGCACGATTGATGATTCCTGACCCCGTCCCCGAGCGACGTCCACGTCTTGGGTTTGATCCACGCACACGGAGGTGTGATAACCTGTGTGATAACCTGTGGATTTGACTAAGATTTCATTAATCTATTCACATAATAAATGTTTATTATTTTTACAGTTTTCCGCATATAGCAGTCGGACAGGGCAGCGCTATTTTGCGTAACTATTTCTCTCAGCCGTGGACCACATGGGAGCAGATTCCCATTGATGTGCAGCAGGCCATGTTCGGCCATTGGTTGGTACGTACGTAAATAAATAATTTTTATTTTGAAAATTATTTCATTTCTAACTTGATATTTTGATTTATTTGTAGGGTTTATGGTATCCGATCGAGGATACCATGTGTGACGCCATCCACGAGGCATGGGAGGTGGCCATGCGTGATCGTCTTCGTCAGTTTTTGCACAATTTAAGAAAAGCTACGATGAAGAAAGCAGGAGTGTCAGATTTTGACGAGTCATGTAGAGCACACCGACCAGAGTACATTTCATCCCATGTATGGGATGGATTATGTGCGCACTGGTTGAGTGGTGCCTTTCAGAGGAGATCATTGGTGGGGAGGCAGAATCGGGGGAGACAAGAGGTGACTCATCGAGCTGGGAGTCGTTCTTTCAGTACTCATAGACAGCATCTGGTACGTACATTATTTATAAATATTTTATATAACTATAAATATTAACAGTTTATTTTTTATTCTTATAGGCTGTCGAGCACCCCGATATTACGGAGTACGACGTATATCGGAGGATGTATAGTGATCCAGCTACTGGGGAGCTCAGAGGTGATTGTCAGCATCACATCGTGGTTAGTATTATTTGTTTTCAAGTTTAAAAATTAATTGTATATAATATATTCACAATTTTAATTTTAAATTGCAACTACATGAGTCATATGAGGCCGCAGCGTCACAGGCCCGGCCTGAGAGTCAGGCCGAGTCATCAGATCAGACCACTGGCCGTCAGTTTGATGAGACGGCATGGATGCAGGCCACCCAGTATGCCTTCGAGAAGGGCCGGGTAGTTGGTATCAGCTCTCGACTGACTCCCGGAGATTATTATGGCAGTGCTGCGATGTCGGCGTCCAGCTCGAGAGGAGCTCGTGCATCTTCTTCTGCTACACAGTATGAGGATCAGTTGCGATCTCAGACTGCACTGATAGAGAGTCTCCGACAGGAGCAGGAGCATATGCGTCAGCAGCATGAGGAGGAGCGCCGACGCCAGCAGCAGTTGTACGAGGAGCAGACGAGTCGGTGGCAGCAGCAGCATCAGGAGCAGATGGAGTACATGCGCCGACTCACTCATGCTTTAGGGATGGAGTTTCCTCCACCACCATCTGCAGATCCCCCCCCTCCCCCCCCCCCTCCTTCAGATTAGAGTTTGTATTTATGTTATAAAATTTGTGAAATCAAAATATGATTTTTTTTCTATTCGTAGTTTCTGTCTCATTATAAAATATTTATTAATATTCTATTATTTTTTATTTTTGAATTATAATTCTATTATTATTATATTAATTAAAATAATTTATTATTTTTATTTGTGAATTATAATTCTATTATTATATTAATTAAAATCATTTATTAATATTTTATTATTTTTTATTTTTGAATTATAATTGGATTATTATTATATTAATTAAAATAATTTATTAACAATTTATTTTTTTTATTTTTTTTATAGTATTTGCGACGGGATACTATTCCCGTCGCAAATAGTATTATTATTTTTTTATTTTTTTAAAAATAGTTGTTGCGACGGGACCTGTCGCAACAACTATTTGCGACGGGTCCCGTCGCAACAGGTATTTGCGACGGGGCCCGTCGCAAATAGGTTTTTACAAATATACGGAGTACTAGTTGCGACGGGGATTCTCCCCGTCGCGGAAAAAGGCTTTAGCGACGGGCCCGTCGCAAAAAATTGTTATTGTGACACCGTTTTCAGCAACGGGTCATTTGCGACGGGCCCCCGTCGCAACAAGCCATTTGCGACGGGATCCCGTCGCAAATGACCCGTCGCAAATACCTGTTTTTCTAGTAGTGCATCGAGGCAAAGGGTCGTCGTGCTCCTCCGCGTTTTTCATGTTGGAACAGGATCTCATTGAAATCTCCGCCAATGAGGATAGGGCCAGTAATACCTTGTCGTAAAGAACAGAGAAGTTCCCAGGATTTCTATTTAACGTTTTGTGAAGGCCATCCGTAAAAACCCACAAAAGTCCAGGGTGGAGAGAGGTTGTCATGGATGGATGCAGCCATATGATGCACCGAGTACGAGAGAATTATGATGTCGACATTGTCCTTCCAAAGAAGGCCCAATCCCCCTGAGTAGCCTTGGCGGGGAACCGAGAGGCAACCCTGAAACCCACATTTGAGAGCGATGCAATTGTTGTCCTTGTTATCCAACATGGTTTCAGACAAAAAAACCATATCGGGGCGACTTTGTGCACAATGGAACTAGAGCATCCGAACCGTTCGTGGGTTTCCAAGCCCCCGACAGTTCCAATAAAGAATTTTCATTGCTCTAGGCGGGGCTGGGACATACCGGCCTCCGCCTCTGAAACTTCATAGAACTGTCCATCACCTACCACTTTCCACCTTTTTGGGAGGCGTTCAGTCCCTTTACAATCCTCCAGATGTCTTTTATTTTCCTCGGGTTTTGCATTAGTAATATCACCACTCCTGTCTCCACAGTTTGCCCTTTTCCATGTCCGTTGAGTAAAGGTACCTGATGACTTTATCCCAATCACATTGGCTTCATCCATGAGGTTGATCCCTGGATCAATGGACACTGGCCTAGGAGCAGACTCTGTTGATTTGATGCAAAGTTGCCTGGGTTCAGAAGCCGGGTCAGGTGGTTCCTTACCTTTTGTCCTCGGTCCAAATGGTGATGAGGTGCTGTCTTTCATAGGTGCGGGGATCGGACTTGAGGAAACGGATGGGTCCGAACTCTGACTCGCATGCTTGTCCCCAGTTCTGGCCCCGTTCATTGTGTTGTACGAAGACCCTCCTTCCGCCCGTTGGTCGTCATGATTGTCCCCCGAAAAATCCGGTGGTCCTATCATGATGACAGTATTGGGTTCTGGTTCAGTTTGCTTGGAGAAGGCCTTCGCAAGTCGGTCACGATCCTTTTGTTTTTCCGCCTCAGAAATCGTCACAAATCTTGCTATTTTTGCGCGTAGCCAAGGGCCGTATTGCAAGATGATGATGCCTTTTTCATTCTCCTTCCTCAAATCACAAACTTTCTCAAGGTGTCCAATGCACCCACAGAAGAAACAAAAAATTGGGAGTTTCTCGAATTCAAAGGAAATCCAGGTATTTGAGTCTTCAATTGATAAGAACAGACCCCTCATAAGTGGTTGTGTCACATCGACTAAGGCTCTAATCCTCACTACGGGTCCCTAGTGGATGGGATCATATTGATCCCATTCCAGAAATTTGTCAATGCGTTCTCCAATTTCCTGCATAACACGTTCCGTTATAAATAAATATATTTAAAAAGTATTTAGATATAATTATGAATATAATAAATAATATTTATGACTCGGTTTAGTAGTCAATATATTATTTATACAGTGTAATTAATTGTTTGGATGTGGGGCCGACATTTCTGGGTAATTTCATTTCACATTATAAATAGAGGAAAAAAGGTTTTTGCCAAGGACTATTCAAGGCCCCTCTCTCTACTCTCTCCCATGTTTTAGAGAGAAAGAGGCTCTGGATCTAGGAGCTCAGATCGAGCACTCTCTCAAGCATCGCAAGCAGAGTGATGCGGTGATTGTCGGAGTGTCGAAGGTGTCGTCGAAACTCCACGCTAGCACCCGGTTTTCGACAATCAGAGCTCTCACAGATTTTTGAAGCGTGTGTGGACGGTCTAGAGGAATTCAGTTTCGGATTCTTCGAGCAGTGGTTTCCAACGATGAGAAAACGTCGTGTACGGCTTCGGATTTAAATCAGATATTTTAGTGTTTAATTTTGTGGTTAACTTCTTTCACGCGTGATCCCGAGGAGCGCATCGGGCAGCGATTCGCTGACGTCGACAAATTCACGTCGTTCATTGGTGAAATTTTTTAAAATCTCATTATTTGGGGCTTTTGTTGCGTGCCTAATTCCTTCAATTTTTTCAATAAAAGACGTTTTTATTGCTGAAAAATCTTAAACAAAGAGGTTGTGAAAATCTTTACAAGAACTAAACTATGTTTTAAATGAGGCAACATGTTTGGTTAACTCACACTCAATGATTTCTTTCATCTTAAAATAACAATTACAGAAGTCGATAAATGTAAAAAAAAGTGTATACATTGATTGATTTTCTTCTTGAATTTAATTATGAATGTTATTTAAAAAAACAAAACAACTATCAAATTTTTTTTAAAACAAATATTATAGGAAAATAAATGGTAGAGAGTTTCTAAAAATTAGGTTTTTCTTAAAACAATATATGAGAATATTTAAGATAAATCTGATATATTATGGAATACTCGTTATTATAATGAATTAAAATATATAATTACAAAAATTTGAGTAAATTTGGAAATTAAATCATTTTCTTTCCTCTCAAGTAACCCCACCGTCACATCACCACTAATGCGATCATTGACTTATAATTCATGAAAGATAAAATGAATCATTTGTTTAAAACATGAAAAGTATATAACTTGGAAGAATATAATGAGTTATAATCACACCATTCAAGATTTTAACTAGAAAATTACATTACACTAAATAAAAAGTTTTTTAAAAACAATGCATGAACTCTTGAAAAGGAAAGCACATCAATGACTAAGGAAAAATTAAAAAGATTTTTAAGTCATAAAGAATTATAATTGATGTGGCGAAACATGCCTAAAATAATTTATTGAATAAACCATGTTAAAAATTCAATGTAAACAATATGAGTTTAAACAACCAAGGCTTTATTCACTATTGGACTCCTCGTTTGTGCGGGGGGTCATTTGCTTGTTATGGGGCTACGGTGCTAGTGGTTGTTTTGGAGCTATTTGTTGAATAGTTTGGTGTGTAAGAAATGATGTATGATGAGTGCGGTTGAAGGCGTGAAGACGCGCAAGCTGCAACAACTGAAGACGTGAAGACGTGTGAGGTGGTTGTTTTGGGGGCTATTTATTCGATTCGTCGAGAAGACGTGAAGATGTGCGAAGTGCAACAACTGAAGAAATGAGTGCGGTTAGAGGTGCTAACAAAATAAATCAGTACATATATAAGATTTGGAAAGATTAATTCGTCGAGAAACTCGAGCGGCGACAACAGTAGAGTTCTGTGAGAGCAGCGACAACAATCTGGTTCTGCAAGAGCTTGAAGGCGCAAGCGGTGACATCTGTATGTTCGGGCTCTTTTTATAAGAATCCGTCAGGTTTTTATCAGCGCTTTTTTAGCACTGATAAAGATACGCATTTATCAGCGCTAAAAAAGTGCCGACAAAATAATTCATTATTAGTGCTAAAATTCTAGCGGTGATAAAGATCTAATCTTAATAATATATTTATTTATTTATAATTATAATTATAAATAAATATGTTTAAAATTATTTCTATATATTTATAAATATTTGTATATATTTATATTATTATATATATTTATATAATTATATATATTTATAAAATTATAAATATATAAATATATTTATTATTTAAATATATTTATTATCATTTTATAATTATTTAAAGATATATGTATATATATATATTTATAAATATAATTATAAATAAATGTATTTATAAATATTTGTATATAATTATAAATATATATATATATATATAATTATATATATATTTATTAATATATAAATATATATTTATAAAATTATAATAAATATATTTAAAAATGTTTATATATAATTATAAATATATTTATATAATTATATATTTCTATTGGCGGAATATTTCTCGCATGTTGATGGGCTTTCGATGGCATCGTGTTGGTGGGTGCGGGATGACCTGCAGTGGTATGAGACACTATTGGGGGCGAAAATCTCAGGTACCACGAGCCGTCGATGGTATGAGACGCCGACAATGAGCTTCTCCCGCTGATGACG
Source organism: Viscum album (assembly GCA_963277665.1). Lineage (NCBI taxonomy): Eukaryota > Viridiplantae > Streptophyta > Magnoliopsida > Santalales > Viscaceae > Viscum > Viscum album. Next base: position 818,987,896 of record OY728134.1, read on the forward strand.
TGCATACAGCGACACTTCCGGTGACGGACATCTGGGATGACCCCGATCGTTTGAGGATGACGATGAAGGGCACGACAACGTCCTCGAGTGATTCGGCTCCACGATGATGACCTTGGGTGGGGTGTTGTCGGTCAGCCTCATTGATGCAGTCGGGTGCGCGAGGTCTTCAAGATTAGAAACTATCGGCCAGATCATGACTGCTTTTGCATGTGCGGGTGTTTCTAGATCTTTGAGTCTTTTGATGTGGGTCTCCGGGCCTAATATTTGGGTCTATGGATTGTTTCTTTTTTGTTTTGGGTGGTGTGTCACTTTCATGTTTTGGTGGCTTTTCATGCACCGCATGATTTGACTTTGGTGTAATTTTATTTTGTTTAATAAATTTTTAGGGCCGAACACGCTTGGTACCTGAACTTTCTTGATAAATATATTTATTATAATTTTATAATTATATATATATATATATATATATATTTACAATTAAAATTATAAAATAAATATATTTAAAAAGTATTTAGATATAATTATAAATATAATAAATATATTTATTATAATTTTATAATTATTTAAATATGTATTTATTTATTTATGATTATAATTATAAATAAATATATTTAAAAAAGTATTTATGTATAATTATAAATGTATTTATATAAATATATATATTTATTGATACGCAATTATTGATATACTAAATATATTAAATATTTAAAAATATTTCTTATAATTTTATAATTATTCAAATAATTATTTATTTATTTATAATTTCATAAATACTTTTTTTAAAATTATATATTTTTATATTTGTATAATTAAATATTTAAATTGCAAAATTATTAAAAAAATCATTTAAATAGATTAATTATATAAATTTCAAAAATATTTTAAATGTTAAAACTTACTAAATAAAAATGAATAAATATTATTCATATAAATTACAAACAAATTGAATATATTACATATATAGTAAATAAATATATGTACAAGTAAATACTACAAAACGATTAAATATATTTTAACATTATTAGTGAATATATAATAATAAATACATAAATTAAATTAAATAAATAAATAAAAATTTAAAAAGTGAATTCGTAACATTTATGTAAATTACAAACATACATATGTAAACATACACATCTACACATATATACATACACACATGTATATATGTACACACACACACGTTTTTTACTTTTCTCAAAAGGGAATTTCCCTGGTGTGGCTTTTTCGAACCCTCAACACCAGGAAACCCCCCTCCCCACGAAGGGATCACTCCAGAGAGAGCCCCAGCCGGGAAGGAGGCGTTGTTAGTCGAGATGACAGAGCGTCCCAGAGGGTGACGACCCGAGCAACAATGATTCGACACAACAATCCGTCAGCACATGTGGGTTGCGCCTCATTTTTTCCACCCAGTAAGGAACTGGGTGACCTGGCAAGGCGAGTAGATCCCAGGGGAGAGGTTCGCCCCGAAATCGGACTCACAGGATTCGAACCCTGAACCTCCCAAAGAACGACGTGGTTATGCCCCTTTCCTTCACCACTACGCCACCGTCGAAGCGACATACACATACATACATGTAGTTATACATGTACATGTATTTTAAATTATTTAATATAAATATAAATATATATATATCCAAATAAATATATTCGTTTATATATTATATAATTGTTTAAATAGAATATTAATATATTATATTTTTTAATTATATACACATTTTGTAATCAATGTATATAAATAAACTATTAAAAATTCTGACTAATATAAATTTGATAATTTTATATATATAAAATTTTGAAAATAAGATTCATTTTTTATTAAAAGCTATATAATTCATATTTATATATTACTTTAATATATATATATACACACATTGTAATATAAATCTTATTTAAAAATATAAAAATATATATATATATATTTATTTATAATTATAATTATAAATAAATATTTTTATAAATATTGGTGTATAATTATAAGTATATTTATGTAATTATATATATTTATATAATTATATATAATTATATAATTATATATATAATAAATACATATTATTTAAATATATTTATTATAATTTTATAATTATGTAAATATATATATATAGATATATATATATCTATAATCTAATTATATAATTATATGTGTATATATATATATTAATATATAAATACATATAATTATAAATATAATAAAAATATTTATTATTTGAATGTATTTATTATAATTTTAAATTTATTATAGTTTTATAATTTTTTAAATCTATATTTATTTATTTGTAATTTCATAAATATTTTTTTTAAACATTATATATATTTTTGAATTATTAAAAGAAATTGATATACCATATTTATATTAATTGAAAACATGCGTTTTTCAATTAATTTATATAAATAAACATTATTTTTTTAATATAGATGTGATAATTTTATATATATTAATAATATTTTTTATTAAAAGTTTTTGTCAACGCTAAGAATAACTTTGATAAAGATCCACATTTATCAGTGATTTTAGCTAACGTTGATAAAGACAACTCTTTTATCAGCACTTTTTGTTTAGTGATGATAAAAGCAGACACTGGTTATGCCGCAATCTGTTGTAGTGTAATTGCTAATACGATATCACATGGTGGACATTGTCCCATAATGGATTGTGTTTACATTTTAATCTCATACATAATGTCTCATGAGACAAAACATTACTCAATTTATTATTGTGCTATTTGGGTGCAACCATCATAACTTGTACATGCATATACGTGCCACATAAAGAAATCAAACATAATGAATAAACATAAAGGTTACTAATGTAAAGAAACGAGTTTTGTAATCACGTCATAAGGGATAACCAAAGGGTGTATCATAATGGTATCCATGAAAGAAGGGATTAAATCATTTTAAGACAATAATCAAGTAAAAAATAAGAATAGATCATGAATAATGATGTCCAACTGAATTAAAAACGTGAAAAAGTGTGTTTATGTAATTTTAGAAATGCACCACTTTAGTGCGGTTTTAGGGAAAAGAATAAAGAATTTTTAAATCGGATAAAAGGCATAATTATTTCCATAAAACCAAAAAAATGAACTAAAATAGTGTTTCATGATAAAATGAGCGATTTTACAAAATATGGGCGGCTTAAAATTTTTTATGAAGTGTACATGAAAATGAGTTACAAACAGAGAAGTTCCATTTAATCAGATTTGGTTATCAAGAGGAATTGAGAGGAAAACCTTTTAAATAATGTATTTTCCTATAAAAAAAGATCAATTGTGCTAGATATATATGTTTCGAATATATATACAGAATATATGAGAAGTATATAAGAATAATGAAGAGATAAATTGAGGCAAAGAGAGAGTGAGCGTAACCCAAAAGAAATATGGAGGTTTAGAGAGATTTCTTACCTCATGTCCGAATGAGTTCTGCACTTACACTTAATGTCATGAATAATCAAATTAGTATATATAATTATATGAATAAATGTATACATAAAAAATAACCATCACAAAACATGTTACATAGTAAAGAGAAAACATTTGAAGATTTTAAAACATAAAACTGAAAATCAGTTCAATTCAATTAATAAATACATATAGATATAAGATATAATATTATAATCCATAAAACATTAAAAAAACAACAAACAAATTAAAAGAAACATACACATAACAAGAGCGAAAACTCACAGAACATGTTTTGAAGCAAGTTTTCCAATCACATGTTTTGAGATGGTATAAAATAAGTTATTGTCAAAATATTGAAATTGAATTCAAAATGATATTGAAATACACATCATCTAAATTTTTATCCACCAAGACCTTTAATCAAATATAGTTATATTCATTAAATTATTTTAAATATTTGTTAGATAACCATCCTTTAACGTAGATAGGATATGAATTAATTTCAATTAATTTGGAATTGAAATATTTCAAATTCCAAAATATCGAATAATATATCTATAAAAATACTTGGTGGTAGTAGACGAATTCTATTAATGATGGTTGGGTTGGGATGGATTTGCTTTTTCCACACAAAAATAGTGCAAACTAAAAAAAACGGAAAAGGGGGCTGGGAAATATGTGGAGGAGATGGCCTCCCAGCCAATGGCGACTTCGATGGGTGAGGGTGGGACGGACGAGGACCCCCACAAATTGCAACCCAACCTCTCCCCTATTATTTGTGTGCGCCCCCACACTCTATCTCATATTGCCACCACTCAATGTGGAGATTTTATATATTATAATTTATTAGATAATTCTATAGGGGAAAATGACATCCAATTATCATTTAAATAATCCAAATCTTGAATTTGAAAATTTTCAATATATATATAAACATGGGCATGTATGCATGCATGTATTATGTGATTTTGAAATTAATTAATTTTAAAAACCTCAAATTTAAATTATAACAACGAAGGATTTGATTATAGATTAAAGAGCGTTATATTTGTTAATGAATGAAAATAATTTGTAAACATGATTATAATCCACTACTACATAGACCTAAAAAACAAACGTTGGCCTAAATCACCATTTTTTAAAATCGCTAATAAATACCATTTTTATCAAACCTAAATCCAAGAGGTTATAAAAATGTGCTTATTTTAGTGCCAATAAAAATTAATCTTTATCCACGCTAAAACAAGCGCCAATAAAGAATACATTTTTTTAATAAACTCAACATTTAATATTATATATGAATAGTATATATATATATATTAAAATTTAATTTTAATAATTATTATATATATATACATACATACATATAGTGCGTGTATCAATGATCATATTTAAAGTATTATCATATTCAAAATAAATTTTATTTTTAAATATAAGCTAACTAAAATTTGAAATGTTAGAATATACATGTTACAAAATAAAATTTATAATTTATTATTGATATATGAATTAACTTGTTAAACATATAATAGGTGTCACAAACCAGCCCGAGTCGTCCATCTATTAGACACCCAAACCGGCCCCCGACGTACTTGTCGGGCGTCCCCAATCCCTCGGGCTGACGAAAAGCATCATAGGAATCTTAAGTAATCATTGGGGAAAATTTCACCCTTAAATCAAAGTAAAAGCACCAACAAAGTTCCAATGAAAAATCGTCCTGACTCGTCCTTATGTTGGACACCCACACCAAATCAAATAAACGAGAATCAATAAAAGAAACACCATGATATAAAAACAATAAACAAATTAAACAAATAAACCCCTCTGCTAACCCCATGGCACCCTCCCCTACAGAAACAACTACCACCTGATTCCAATTCTCGACCACCACAATAATAGTACACCTCCAACCATAGATTACATCAAAAGGCCTAATTGAGCGATGTGATAAAGTAAACTTAAAATAAACTCAAACATAGCTCCATGTGACTTTATAAGTCACAATCTAGAACTATATTCTTAGCACTCCATGAGGGGTAATAAAAGAACCAGTGCCTGAAACTAAAATGATGATAAACATGAGCAATAAGCTCATTAGATATGCCAAAGGAAACCACATACTGAGTTTAAGTCTTTATGCTAGTTTGAAATACATTATTGAAAATAGGTTTTCCATTTCGTTATACATCAAATCCAACTCATCAATCATTTACAAACTTTCCTTTTATTTTTAAATGAAAACAATCACTTTGAAAACATTTTTTAGCCTGTGTGAAAAATGTCCTTTTCCGATCCATTTCAAAATGTCCATTTCTCAAAAGCCTTCTCAAATCAATTTAAAGGAGCAATAATTTAGAGAGAGAGAGAGAGAGAAATCAATACTTTAACAATTTTATAAAAAGGAAGACAATTCCATATAAATAATCATTTCATAAAAATGCACCATGGTAAAAGCCCTAAACCATTTAAGGTTAGTGGGCCCTTTAGTTCCTCATATCACTCATGATCAAATCCGGTCAAAGTACAATGCACACACAACTGCTTAGGAGAACTTTTTGTGGGTTATTGGCATGGTGAAGTCTATCCACGAGATCACATCCATGTCCACTATGCATGATACAGGCACATCGTAAGTGCAGCATTGGGTGGGGCCCAACTTTGCCTTTGCCGTAATCAATGACCAATCCGGGATCAATATGACGATGAATGCCTGTATCCACAGATTAAAATCAAAGATTTAGACAAAAGATAAAAGGCGCCAGATCCAAGAGAGAAAGGATCTTGCACATCATATTTATAATTAATTTAATTAATTTCATAAATAAAAGAATACATGGATCTTCGGTACTTTCTTCATTGATGATGTTGATCGTCCAGAATGACCTTTCCGGATTGTCTCATTGCGTTTGTGAGGATCCAAACCAGAATCCCTCTAACAGTGATCCACATGCGCTCCGATGGCCTCCGATCTACACCACTCATTCTCCGGGTGCTAGCGTTGTGAAGCAAGTGTCTTGTATCAGTCGTTCTTGATGGCTTGTTCTTCGGTCTTGAAGAACGCCACTCGTTCTTGAGAGGGGAGGGAAGAGGATTCAAGAGAGAAATTGTTTGGCTCAACAATTCTCAATTCACTGGGCGTGCAGTTCAGTACATGACACAATAGACGTATTTGTCTATTTATCGACATGGGGCTTCAATTACAATATTTAATTGCGTAACACCAATTAAATACATTCATAACCTTAGAGAAAACCCATGCTCTTAATAATAATAATAATACCGCATCATTATTAATAGTGCATCAACTTGCACAAAACGAAATTATAAATAAAATTCCACATCACAAAATAATAGCATATTATTATTTTAACTTGTGCCAATTAGTGAAATAATTATTTACCGTCTTACAAATAATTATTTTACTACAAGACCGGCCTTGGTTTGTTCGAACTCCACTTCCATTTATTGAACACCCGAATAAATAAATAAATAATTTATCCTATTAAATAAATATTTTATTTACAAACAAGTAAATAAATATTTATTAAATGTTCAATAAAATAAATAAATATATTTTACTCACAATCCGGTGAATAAATATTTATTTAATTTATGCGATCATTTTAACTTGAATAAAATTATTCGACAGTCTTGAGAATAATATTTATTTCATTAATTAAATTCAAATAGAATTTAACTAAAATCACTCAAAACACTTAGTGTTTGACCCTCTAGGATTCTTTCTCGTTGACATTAGGCGGGCATGCCTAAAGTCCAAGAGTACTGTCTAGCAACAGGTCAAGGCACCTAAGAGAAAGAATGTAAAGTCACAATAATGACATCCATATACGAACGCTCACTGTATAATATAATCTCTTTGTCTCAATATCTCATCAAGCATGTTTCATGATAGTGTCATCAAACTTTGTGCTTGATACATTGTTCTTTGACTACCTAACATAAACTCGTTGTTACACCATGGCCATGGAATTTCATGCGACGGTTCTATTTCAATCAAATGGATGAGATATCAACTTCCATAAATGGAAGAGACAAATCTTTCCTCGACTTATCCATTAATAACATGCCACTCATGACACACCCAATGTACCCTACTTCCCACCAACATATGGAGTGACAATTTTCATCAGTTAATCAAAGTGCGCGAGACGTGATACGTATTAATGATAATCTTAAAGTATAAGGACCATTACACACACTCGCAGATATGAATATCCAATGACACGAAAACATGCAGAATTCCTACTGGCGGGTATGTTCTCATAATCACCTATTTTGGAGATTACCAAGTGCGAACTTCATGAGAGGAAGTCTCATCTGCTTACGAGTACTTGCACTTGACAGTCTGTATACTATATGTCCCATCATAGTATGTCATCCAACCACAAAACTATATTTAAGAATATTGTTATAGCATTTCAAGGTTCTCATCAGAGCGGAGAACTACCATGACCTTATCAATGCAACAAATACACTAGGACATTATTAGATTACAGTCATGCAGAACAATGAACAATATGTAATAAGATGTTTAATATTTAAATACATTAAATATTCATATAATCAAAGTATAAACAGTTGGTTCTAGGACACTAACTCTAACAAAATCCCATTTGGACTAGAGCCAACTGCCTATGACTTTTAATCCGCTAGACCTCACATGATGATCATGTTTCTGCTGAGTCAAGACTTTAGTCAAGGGGTCCGCCACGTTGTCTTCTATGGAAATACTGCTCACTACAACTTCACCTCTCTGAGAAAAATCCCTCAAGAGATGATACTTTCGAAGTATGTGCTTCGTCCGCGGATGTGACCTTGGCTCTTTTGCAAGAGTCACCGCTATAGTATTATCACGATAGAGTGTGATGAGATCTTTACTGCTAGGTACCACATCCTGCTCTCAGACGAAGCTTCTCATCCAAACTGCTTCTTTAACTACCTCAGAATTTGCGATATACTCAGACTCCACTGTAGAATCTATGACCACACTCTTCTTTGAGCTCTTCCAGCTTATAACACCTTCATTCAAAGTGAAGATGTATCCTGTTTTCAACTTCATGTCATCCTGATTACTTTGGAAACTAGAATCTACATATCCTCTGATGACTAGTTCCTCATCTTCTCCACAAACCAGAAACATATCCTTAGTATGCCTTAGATACTTAAGGATAGTCTTGACTGCCATCCAATGGCGGTCACCTGGGTCATCTTGATATCTACCAACCACACTCAATGTGTAGGCCACGTCTAGCCTAGTACATAGCATGACATACATGACTAACCCAATTGCTGATGCATATGGAGTCCTTTCCATTCTCTCTCTTTCCTCACGTGTTTGAGGACACATTTTCTTAGAAAGATGAATGCCATGTGACGCTTGCAACAATCCCCTCTTAGATTACACCATACTGAATCTCTTCAGTATCTTGTCGATGTATGTACTTTGACTTAGGCCCAACAATCTCTTGGATCTATCACAATGGATCTTGATTCCAAGAATATATGCTGCCTCGCTCAAGTCCTTCACGGAGAAGCATTGATTCAACCATGCCTTAACAGATTGTAATACTGGTATCTCGTTTTCAATAAGTAATAGGTAATCAAAATATACTATTAGGAAAATGAATGCACTCTCACTAAACCGTTTGTAGACACAAGGCTCATATTCATTCTTAATAAAACCAAATTCCGCTGTGGCTACATCAAAAAAAATGTTCCATGACCTGGATGCTTGCTTTAATCCATAAATGGATTTCTGCAACTTGCACATCTTATTGGCATCTTTTGGAGTCACAAACCCTTCAGGTTGTGTCATGTAGAAATCTTCCTGAAGGTTCTTATTAATGAAGGATGTTTTGACATCCATTTTCCAAATATCACAATCATGGTAAGCAACAATGTCCAATAGAATTCTGATGGATTTCAGCATCGCAACCGGTGAAAAGGTTTAATCGTAGTCAATTCATTGATTCTATTTAGACCCTTTTGCAGCTAGTCGTTCCTTATAGGTACTGACTTGCCATTCCATGTCCAGTTTCTTCTTGAATACCCATTTGCAACCAACAGGCTTTACATCAACTAGAGGATCTACAAAAATCCAGACTTGGTTTTGGTACATGAAATCCATTTCATAATTCATGGCTTCTTTCCACTTGGCAATGTCTCTGCCACTTATTACTTTCTTGTAGGTTAGTGGATCATTATTATCAACCAATAACGAGTCACCATCCTCAGTAACTAGAAAACCATACCATTTCGGTTCTCTAAACTCTCTTGTACTCCTAAGCAGTACTTGCATCTCTGGAACAAGTTCTTCTTCCATAGGTATTTGTGGAATCTGTTCATGTACTAACTCTTGTGTACCTTGAGCCTCGACTTCATCGAAGTCTATCTCTCTCCCACTATCTCTTTTGGAGACGTGTTCCCTCTCAAGTAATATAGCGTGTCTTTCCACTATAACCTTTTTTTCTGAGAGATTGTATAGGTAATATCCCCTTGTTTCCTTGGGGTATCCTATAAAAGTAAACATTTTGCCTCAAGGTGAAAGTTTTTAACCTGAAGAGGCCTTAAAAAATACTTCTCTACCCCACACATGCAAATTGGATAACATGGCTTTTCTTCCACTCCAAAGATTGTATGGAATACCATTTAATGATTTAGTTGGTACTTGGTTTAGTATGTGTGCCACTGTTTGTAATGCATATCCCCAAAAGAATAATGGAATACTTGCATGACTCATTATTGATCTCACCATGTCCAACAAGGTGCAGTTTCTCCTTTCGCTTACACCATTCCATTGAGGCGTGTAAGGAGGAGTGAGTTGAGATAAGATTCCAAACTCGCGTAAGTAACCAATGAAGTCTTGATTAAGATACTCTCTACGTCAGTCTGAGTGGAGTTTCTTAATCTTCTTACCAGGATAGTTCTCAACTTTATTATTGTATACTTTGAACTTATCAAAATAATTCGACATATACCTCATTAAGTAGATATATCCATATCTACGAAAATCATCAGTAAAAGTTATTTAGTATGAGTACCCACCCCTTGCGTCAATTTGAAATGGTCCACACACATCGGTATGAACCAATTCAAGAATCTCTTTGGCCCTTTCACCTTTCCCACTAAATGGGGATTTGGTCATTTTTCCTTGTAAACACACATGACATACGCCAATTGGTTTTTTTTCTTAAAAAAAAGGGAATTCCCTTGTGTGGCCTTTTCGAACCCTCCACACAAGGAAACCCCCCTCCCCACGAAGAGGTCACTCCGGAGAGAGCCCCAGCCGGGAAGGAGCCGTTGCCAGCCGAGATGGCAGAGCGTCCCGGAGGGTGACAACCCGGGCGGCGATGGTTCGTCAAGCAATCCGTCAGCACGGGTGGGTTGCGCCTCATTTTGCCCACCCAGTCAGAAACCGGGTGACCCGGCAAGGCAAGTGGATCCCGGGGGAGAGGTTCGCCCCGAAAGCGGACTCCCAGGATTCGAACCCTGTACCTCCCAAAGAACGGCGTTGTTGTACCCCTCTCCTTCACCACTATGCCACCACCGAAGCGGCATACGCCAATTGGTTTTAGTTTAAAAGAATCTAAATATCCATCTTGATGTAACTTTGTCAAGTGTTTCTCGTTTACATGACCTAGCCGGTGATGGAAAAGTTGGATGTGGTATGAGTCATGCGAAGTATCTTTGTTGTCAATTTCCATTACTTGGTTTGTGTAATCAAACATGTAAAGACTATTTTATAAATGTGCCCTAACAAAACAAATGATATATTTGTAAAATAAGCAACATTCATTTCTAAACTTGAAAAAAAATCCATCTGTATCTAGTCTGGATATAGAAATAATGTTTTTGGTTATAGAAGGCACATAAAAACAACCCTTTAACACCAATATCACCCCAGTTGGAAATGTTTGGTGGTAGTCCTTGATAGCTACAACAACAAGTTTGGCTTCGTTGGCTGCTCCTAGATCTACCTCCCCTCGGTCAATTTTATGGAATCTACTTGGTTCTTGTATTTGAATACATATGTGAAAACCGCAAGTTGTATTCAATACCCAATTTGTATAAACAAATAAATTGAACTTGATAACAAATGCACTTGAAACTTCCCCTTACTTATTTGGATGGGTTTAGTTTTTCTCCAGTGGCCTTTCTTTCCACATGTGAAACAAATAGCCTCATATTCCCTTTCTTCCCCTTTGATCTTTTTTTCTTAGAAGGGCATGAAGAATCTTTGGGCTTAAATCTCTTTGCCTTACCTTTCCTCTTATTCACCATATGGGCAGAAGGATTGTTGCAATTCATATATTTGTAAAATTGGAGAATGAGGATAAGAAGATCAGATAAAGACTTCTCAATGTTGTTCATATTTAAATTAACAAAAAAGATGGAGAAGCTCTGAGGGAGTGATGTGAGAATGAGATTGGTGCCCAGTTCTTCAGGGAGTTTAAACCCTAGAACCACCAGACGCTCAATGTAGCCAATGATCTTGACTACATGATGCCCAACTGGGGGACCCTATCCAAGCTTACTCTAAAAGAGTGCCTTGGATATCTCAAACCTTTCCTATCTTGCTCTCTCCTGGTAAAGACCATAGAGGTGCTCGAGCATTCTATATGCATCTGTGTTTTCATGAGACTTCATGAGCTCACTAGACATTGATGATAACATCAAACATTGAACATCGACCACGTCATTCATATGTTTATCGCAGACAAGGAAATCTTGATCACTCGCCTCTTTGGCAGGCGAATCAGGTAATGCTGACTTGAGCACATAAGACTTCCGTTCATGGAATAGAATAACCCGAAGGCATCTAAACCACTCTTGAAAGTTACTGCTGATGAGGATGTTGTCTCTATCTAGAATTGATCGCAGGGATAGTGTGGTTGACGAGCTTTTCATTTTATTCTAAAATTAAAAGAATAAGTCATTATTATTTTCTTGATTATATTTTATGAGAAATAATACATTAATTTTATTGAGTCTCCCACTATTTTATCAAGTCCCAATGTCCCTCACCATTGAACTCAGAATTCCCAGTTTCCATGACATTCTAGTGGAAAGGATCCATATTCAACTTTGCATAACCCCAACAAGGGTTGGTCAAGCTATTTGAAGGTATTTAGGTAGGAAGTTCTTTTCCAAATGCGGGCTTGTAGCTCCTTGATCTGTTGAGTGGACTCCCCGATCCTGAAATTTGTCACGACCCGTCCTCGGGGCCCGTGCCGTGACTACCCCAAGCCCGCCTTCCATAGGCCAGGGGCTGGCGACTAATACCAAAGGCGTAAATCCCAATTAAAGGGAAGACATTGCCTTTATATAAGAAAATAAACACCACAGAGTACGTAAGCTGAAGTAAACACTAAGTAAACTGAGTACAAAAGTAAGTGCTGGAAAGTAAATGGGCCAGTATACAAACCCAGCTGAAAGTACAGTACAACTGAGAAAAGAAAGTACAATAGCTGAAAAAGTAAGCAACAACCACCAAGGCGTCCTCCAGAACTCCCACATGAAGGGTGAGTACAGATAGTATCATCGGCTCCTCGAGTCCGTCCATCCAATCCGTGTATGTCCCGCCTGATAGTCCACCTCCGGCTATCGTCCCACTTTTCATGTCTCAACCACGATCAGCGCTGTCCATCTTCTGCAACCAACACAACGTAGTGCAGGCATAACCCATGCAGGGGTGAGTATACGATATTCAGTAGGGACCCCGAGACTCCTGAAGGTCTCCCAGAATCCACGAAGGATAAACCACAAAGGAAAGGTACAAACACGAAGTATCAACCAACTTTACTTAGGTATATGCCCATACATATACTTAATTCATCAATTCCAGTTATGCTTCAACTCACGAGCTCAAGTACAACCCAGTCCACACAGGAAAGTATAACTCAATCCACACAGGAAAATACGTCCCAATCCACATAGGAAAGCAAGTCAATCATATCGAAGATATTGATTGAAAGTCAAGACTCAGCTCACACAGGTATACTATTCACGAAGAGGGGTGGAGATGATTAGATGTAGCCTTTGAATCATCTCCTCTGCCGAACCCACGTAGGATCCAAGTACAGATGTCATCGCTGCCGAACCCACGTAGGATCTAAGTACAGTAACCATCGCTGCCGAACCCACGTAGGATCCAAGTACAGTCTTCCTCACTGTCGAACCCACGTAGGATCCAAGTACAATCTTCATCGCTGCCGAACCCACGGAGGATCCAAGTACAGTCGCCATCGTCATCGCAGTCGCAACCAGCTCCAGGGTTCCCGCACACAGCACGATCGATTCTGGGAGGGTCCGCTCCATGAGCCAAGGGGTTGATACATCAACTGTCACAAAGTCCAGAGTTTATGTATCACCAAGTTCTATCTCGTCAATAATAACTCAACGCGACTGACGGCACGTCAATCGGACGCCCGGTCTGAGAGATATCGACTTTTCTGTCCCAGGGGCCTGGTTGGTTTTTAAGCTAAAACCAACCCGACCGTACTCCAGCCACATTCAAAACTCGAGCGGAGTAATCCAAAAGAACTGTCTCACTAAGAGGAATCCAACAAAGTCTACGACACGTCAATCGGACGTCCGGAGCTCAAGTTTTAAGCGTTTCCGCTCCGAGGGCCCGGTTGGTTTCGTGTTCGAACCAACCCGGCCATATCAAAAGTTCTCTGAAACGTTGAGTGTAATATACCGAAACGACCGTCTCGATCTAAGGATCCCAACACAACTGACGGTGCATCGATCGGAGGTCCATAGACCAAGTTATGGGCATTTGAACGGATCTATCCGAAAATAGGGGGTTTGGGCCCGGTCCGACCCGACCCAATAACCCCTGGGTCGGCCCGAACCGGGTCTGGCCCAATTGTGCGCAGCCCGGCCTGGCATGGGCGGTCTAGCCCAAGGCGGGGCGCTCGGCTCGTGGCCGAGCGGGGTGCGAAGGGGGGGGGGGCTTTGTTTTTTGAAACGGCGACCCCCCTTCTGCTGGGGTCCGCCCTAGGGTGATGGCCGAGGGTTACAACCCCCGGTCTTTCCGGAAACGGCCTGCCTTAATGGCCGTCCGATTTGACTACCACGGGGTCCCGCCTCCTGGTGCACCGGCGGCCAGCCGAGCCCGGCCGCCCCCTGCTGAACCGCCGCGGCCTTAGGCCGCGGCTCCCGTCCGACCGGCGCGGCACGACGGTGTCGCGGCCCGCCCCGACCGTGTCCCCCTTGGTGCTTCGACGCGGCGCGACGGCATCGCGCCCCTCCACCGCGGCCCGCTCTTAGCCGCGGCCTCCTTCGACCTCACCGGCGCGGCGCGGCGGTGCCGCGCACCTTCGCCGCGACCCGCTTCGTCCGCAGAACCTTTTCGTTCCCGCGCGGTGCAACGACACCACACCACCGTCGTCTTCAAACTTCAACGATAAACAACAAAAGGGGGAGGAGAATCGACCGTGTTTGTGCGGTCCGACCTCCTCCTGTTATGTTGATAACAAGCGGCCAAAAGAACGAGAGTTCTCAACGACAAACAAAGTGCAATTTTAATTAAATAAAATTGAACTTAACCCCTACCACAAAACAAGAAGGTTGATCGCTTGATGAAGGATGGAGATGCTTTCGTTGTTTCGTTGACGTTGCCGTGGGAAAACGGCGTCGCTTCGTCAACGTCGAGAGGAAAGAAGCCGAGGTTGGCACCGGCGTTCTTGGCATTCTTCGATGAGGAAGATGAAGTTCTTCCAGAGAAAAGAGCTCTCTTACCCAATATCTTCACACAAAAACTAACCCCCAAAATAAAATAAGACTTATCTTATTTTATTACTTCAAGCCATGCATTTTCAATTTTAAAATTCAAACACAACTCACTTAATTTATTAAGTGTGTTGTCATGAATAAAGATGAGAGAGGGGAGAGTTACAATTAAATGGGGAGTTGCCAACTTTAAGAGGAGTTAGAGGAGTTAAAGGAATTTGAAGGGGTGGGGCTCGTGTGGGCCCCAACTCACAAATATCCTAACATGGGTAGTTAGGGTCTAGTGGGTCCCACCCCAACTCCCATACTTAGGATAAAACCACTTAGGTTAGAAGTAAAATTTGTACCACAAATTTTATTTACTTCATAATTACTCCTCAATTTTTAACATCTCCTCCCGAGCAAACGCATCTTCGGAAAAGTTCCTCTTAAGAAAATACCGCCGCTACAGTTTCACCGATGCCCTCAGATTTCGATTCCGAGCACCGGTTCAAAAGTTAGAAAAACCCACTCGTTCGTTCACTAAATGCACCCGAGCTAAACTTCGGAAATTGATTCTGGGCACACCAGGCCTCAGAATCAGGTACCGTCAGAAACTGCGTACTCGTAAAATCTCAAAGAAATTAAGAAAAAAATTTCCTTGAAATTTACGGGTCTTTACATTACTCACATCTCAGAGATTTACATCCCCATAAAGATACATCACAAACTAGGGAAACAAATGAGGGTACTGTGCACGCATATGAGCCTCCCGCTCCCATGTGCTCTCCTGGAGGTTCCCGTGCTGCCACCTGATGCGCACTAGAGGAATCGACCGTCCACATAGGACCCGCTCCTGTCGATCCTTGATCTCCACCAGAACCTCCGCAAAAGTCGCCCCGTCATCGATTTCCATCTCCCCATGGTCGATGATATGCGTCGGGTCGTGCATGTATATCCTCAGCTGAGATACGTGGAAGACGTCGTGTACCCGGTGCAACTGAGGTGGTGGAGCCAGGCGATAACCCACCTCGCCTATCCTGCTGAGAACCTGGAATGGTCCGATGAAGCGCGAAGATAACTTGCCGCCCCGGCCAAACCTCCGCAGTCCACATCGAGGTGAGACCCGTAAGAAAATGTGGTTGATATCCTCGAACTCTAGTGGCCTTCGCCTCCTGTCAGCATAAGACTTCTGTCGGCTCTGAGCAGTCCTCATCCGCTCCTGGATGATCTGCACCTTCTCTATCGTGGCCTGAACCATCTCTGGTCCCACAAGTGCTGACTCCCCAGGGTTTGTCCAACATAGAGGTGATCTGCAAGGTCAGCCATACAATGCCTCGTATGGTGCCATCCCGATGGTGGAATGGTAGCTGTTGTTGTACGCAAACTCCACCAAGGGTAGGTGATCCTCTTAGCTACAACCAAAGTCGAGGACACATGCACGAAGCATGTCCTCGAGAGTCTGAATGGTCCTCTCCGTCTGACCATCTGTCTGAGGGTGAAAGGTGGTGCTCAGGCGTAGCTGCGTCCCAAATGCCTCCTACAACCCCTTCCAAATCCGGGAAGTAAAGTGAGCATCTCGATCAAAGACGATAGACGATGGCACACCATGAAGCCGTACGATCTCCTGAACGTAGAGGCGTCCCAAGATCTTCACTGAGCCCTGCTCTCTGATAGGTAGAAAGTGGGCCGACTTGGTGAGTCGGTCTACGATCACCCAGATGGAGTTGTGTCCTCTAGAAGTACGTGGAAGTCCAGTCACGAAATCCATAGATATCCCGTCCCACTTCCACTCCGGGACCTCCAGGGGCTGTACCAAGCCTGCTGGTACCTGGTGCTCCGCCTTCACCTGCTGGAAGGTGAGGCATCGTGAAACGAACTCTGCCACAACATTCTTCATACCTGGCCACCAGTGATGTCTTCTGAGATCCTGGCACATCTTTACTACTCCTAGATGTACCGCCAAAGGGGAAGTATGAAACTCTCTCAGCACCTCCTATTGTAAAGCAGCTGGTACCATGGTACGTCCCCTGAAAAGAATGACGTGATCTCTTCCTACAGAAAATCAATCAGGTGCCTGTCTTGAGGATATCTGTGCACGTCATGTCTCATAGTCAACATCCCCATGTTGTGCCTCTCTGACCCGCTGAAGTAGTGGAGGAGTGACTGTGAGCGACTGTAGAAAGGCTTCCCCATCTCTATCCACAAAGGATATCTGCAAAGCGACTAACTGCTCTGTCGCCTCTCCAAGTAGCTGGATGCCCGACCTCCTGCTGAGAGCATCAGCTACTATGTTCCCCTTCCCAGGAGTATAGACTATCTCAAAGTCATAGTCCTGGAGGAACTCGAGCCATCACCGATGTCTCAGGTTCAGGTCCTTCTGTGAGAAGATGTACCTGAGACTCTGGTGGTCAGAATAGACTGTAAAGCGCTCGCCCATCAGATAGTGCCGCCACATCTTCAGGGCGAAGACCACTGCTGCTAACTCTAGGTCATGGGTAGCATAGTTCTGCTCGTGCTGCCTCAACTATTGTGATCCATAGGCGATCAATACCCGCTCCTGCATCAGGACACACCCGAGTCCGGTCCCTGATGCATCGCAGTAAACTACGTACCCTATGCCCTCCTCCGATAGCCTCAAGATGGGTGCACTGGTCAATCTCTGTCTCAGCTCCTGGAAGCTCTGCTGACATCTATCTGACCACACGAAGGGTTTCCCCTTATTTTTCAAAGATGAAAGTGGTGCTGCAACTCTGGAGAAGTCTGACACAAATATCCGATAGTACCCTTCCAGACCTAGGAAACTCCACACCTCCGTCACACTCCTGGGTGGTTCCCAAGGTAGTACTGCCTCGATCTTCGCAGGATCCACCGCAACTCCCGCCTCATAGATGACGTGCCCCAAGAAGTGGACCTCTCGAATCCAGAACTGGCACTTCGAGAGTTTACCATAAAGCTGGTGCTCTCGGAGTGTATCTAGTACAACCTGCAAGTGGTAGGCGTGCTCCTCCTCAGTAGTTGAGTAAATCAATATGTCGTCGATGAAGACTACGAAAAATCGATCGAGGTAAGGCTAGAAGATCCTATTCATGAGACTCATGAACACTTATGGAGTGTTAGTTATGCCGAAAGTCATAACCAAGAACTCATAGTGGCCATACCGACACCTGAAGGCCATCTTCTGCACATCCTCATCTCAAACTCTGAGCTGATGATAGCCCGACCTGAGGTCTATCTTCGAGAACCACTGTGCTCCTTTGAGCTGATCGAAGAGGTCGTCAATCCTCGGTAGAAGATACTTGTTCTTCATAGTCACCTGGTTCAGGTGACGGTAATCGACACATAATCGCAAGCTCCCGTCCGCCTTCTTGGCGAACCAAATCGGGGAAGCCTAGGGTGAAACACTGGGTCGAATGAATCCCTTGCCCTGCAAATCCTCCAGCTATACCCGTAGCTCACAAAGCTCAGCAGGAGCCATCCGATATGCTAGTGTAGACATCGGGGCTATCCCGGGGTACAGGTCAATATAGAAGTCTACCTCTCTGCGAGGAGGTAGTCCTGGAACGTCGTCAGGAAAAACGTCCGCATACTGATCCACCACAACAGGAAAACTCGGACTCCGCGCATCAACTGCTCCTAGGATGAGACTATCCAACTGATGAGTGATCGGCTGTCCTCTCCTCTACGTGAGTCCATCCTGAGCTGCAAAGGCTCCCTTATTTCCAGTGAAGGTAAACCTGCTCCCATCGATGCGGACACATCGCACCTTGCGCCTAATACAGTCGATCTGATTATGAACTGTAGATAACCAATCCATGCCCAAGATGACGTCGTAAGGACTCGACGCTGCTACAAGAAGATCCCAGCCAAAGCTCTTGCCTCCTAGAGTAAGCTCACACTGCCGACACTAGTGCGTAATCGTCGAGTCTGCTCCCTTTGGAGTCTCTAGCTGTATGGATCGAGCCAACGGCTCCGTCAGAATCTCTGAGCTCCAAACAAGGACAACGACAATAAAATAATGACTTGCTCTTGTGTCTATAAGAACTGCAGTAAGGGTATAGTAGACACAGATAGTAACTCGAATCATCTCCGGTGTGCCGTGGTCGTAGGCCTCCACTGCCTGAAGCTGAGCCTGCCTCTGTCCGCCAGCTCCCTGTGGTCGGGGTGGACCTCCTGGTGGTGGTGGTGGTAGAGCCTCAAAGCGTCACCCACCACCCGCTGCTTGGCCAACTCCTCTACCTCGTCCGCCTGCTCCATGTGGACCACCACGGCGAACCTCTGATTCTGCCTGGGTGGTCCCTCAAATGTCTGCTGCTCCTCTGCATGGTGGGTCGGGAAGTCACAAGCCACGTGGCCCTGCCCGCCGCATGCATAGCACTGTCTGCCTCTCGTATGACTGGCTCTGCTGCGTGTGCCCCACACCTCCGAGCCAGTATCCTGAGGTCACCCACCTGATGGTCTGGTCCGCTTGGACCCCTGTGACATCCGTCGACTTCCAGCTGTAGAAGACTCCGCTACGTGCCGCCCTGTGGTAGGTCTCGCTGCTGGTGTATGCTCAGCAAGAAAGCTCCCCACAAGAAGAGATCGTTCTAGTACTCCTGCCTATGTCGGAATGCTGAGGGAGATCATCGATGCCCTGATCTCATGCCTCAGTCCCTGCTCGAAGGTCTGGGACCGGAATAATGGGTCTCGTACCATGTCCGTGGAGTAGCACGAGAGATCAGTAAATCTCGCCGAGTACTGGGCTACTGTCATGCTGCCCTACCACAGCTGTAGTAGCTCCTGAATGCGCACCGCACGGAGGGTGGCTGGAACGAACTCCGACCGGAAGAGGCTCTCGAAATCCGAACAAAGAAGAGATGCCTCGTCGTGCACCTGGAGCATCATGCTCCACCATCTACCTACTGCCGCGTGCAGGAGACTCGCCGTAAGGATCACCATGAGGTCAGCTGGTGTCCCTACTAATCTGACGACTCAAACAATAGCCTCTAGCCAATCCTCGGCTGCCTAAGGGTCTGTCTCCCCACGGAACCTGGGAAGTCTCTAACGCTGAAACTCGTGCAGTGCACTCAGGTGACGTGCACTCTCAGCTGCTGGGGCTGGTGGCATTGGGTGGCTCGATGGGTAGAGGTACCGCTGGTGCCTCCGCTGTAATGGGGCCCTGCACCGAGGCCTCGTCACTCGGTGGGATGCCGTCTCGCACAAAGCTCGGAACCCTAGCTGGCTTCCATCGTGGGGCCATACTGAAAAGAAACTGGTGCGCCACAGTTAATACAATATACCTGGTGAGCTGACACAAAGTAATCATAAAGAAAACTTTTGAAACACACATGCAATCAATGTTTTCATGCATTGAGTCGGAAATAAGAAGTCAGGGTCCTGGTGTATGGATACATTGACCGCCACACCAACACTGGACTCCCTGGACTGATAACCACACTCAATACCCTTAACATTATTGCTTCACATAGAAGAAAGATCAGATTCCTGAGTTCTACGGTAGAACCGAACTCCTCTTATGCCAATTTGTCATGAACCGTCCTCGGGGACCGTGCCGTGACTACCCCAAGCCTGCCTTCCATAGGCCAGGGGCTGGCGACTAGCACCAAAGGCGTAAATCCTGATTAAAGGGAAGGCATTGCCTTTATATAAGAAAACAAACACCACAGAGTATGTAAGCTGAAGTAAACACTAAGTAAACTGAGTACAAAAGTAAGTGCTGGAAAGTAAATGGGCTAGTATACAAACCCAAATGAAAGTACAGTACAACTGAGAAAAGAAAGTACAACAGCTGAAAAAGTAAGCAGCAACCACCAAGGCATCCTCCGGAACTCCCACCTGAAGGGTGAGTACAGATAGTCTCGTCGGCTCCTCGAGTCCGGCCGTCCACTCCGTGTATGTCCCGCCTAATAGTCCACCTCTGGGTACCGTCCCACTCCTCAGGTCTCAACCACGATCAGCGCTGCCCGTCGTCTGTAACCAACACAACATAGTGCGGGAATAATCCGTACAGGGGTGAGTATACGATACTCAGTAGGGACCCCGAGACTCTCGAAGGTCTCTCAGAATCCACGAAGGATAAACCACAAAGGAAAGGTACAAATATGAAGTATCAACCAACTCTACTTAGGTATATGCCCATACATATACCTAAGTCATCAATTCCAGTTCTGCTCCAACTCACGAGCTCAAGTACAACCCAGTCCACACAGGAAAGTATAACTCAATCCACACAGGAAAGTACGTCCCAATCCACACAGGAAAGCAAGTCAATCATATCGAAGATATTGATTGAAAGTCAAGACTTATCTCACACAGGTATACTATTCATGAAGAGGGGTGGAGATGATTAGATGTAGCCTATGAATCATCTCCTCTGCCGAACCCACGTAGGATCCAAGTACAGATGTTGTCGCTGCCGAACCCACATAGGATCCAAGTACAATAACCATCGCTGCCGAACCCACATAGGATACAAGTACAGTCTTCCTCGCTGCTGAACCCACGTAGGATCCAAGTATAGTCGTCATCGCTGCCGAACACACGGAGGATCCAAGTACAGTCGCCATCATCGTCGCAGTCGCAACCAACTCTAGGGTTCCCGCACACTGCATGCTCGATTCCGGGAGGGTCCGCTCCACGAGCCAAGGGGTTGATACATCAACTCTCACAAAGTCCAGAGTTGATGTATCACCAAGTTCCGTCTCTTCAATAGGAACTCAACGTGACTGACGGCGCGTCAATCGGACGCTCGGTCTGAGAGATATCGGCTTTTCTGTCATAGGGGCCCAATTGGTTTTTAAGATAAAACCAACCCGACCGTACTCCAGCCGCATCCAAACCTCGAGCGGAGAAATCCAAAAGAACCATCTCACTAAGATGAATCCAACAAAGTCGACGGCACGTTAATCGAACGTCTGGAGCTCAAGTTTTAAGCATTTCCGCTCAGAGGGCCCGTTTGGTTTTGTGTTCGAACCAACCCAACTATACCCAAAGTTCTCTGAAAACTTGAGTGTAATATACCAAAACTACCGTCTTGATCCAAGTATTCCAATGAAACTGACAGTGCGTCGATCGGAGGTCCGTAGCCCAAGTTATGGCTGTTTGAACCGATCTGTCTGAAAATAGGGGGTTTGGGCCCGGTCCGACCCGGGTCCGGGTCCGGCCCAGTTGGGCGCGGCCTGGCCCGGCCCGACCCGATGCTGGAGGCCCGGCCCAGCGCGGGCAGTCCAGCCCGAGGCGGGGCGCTCCGCTCATGGCCGAGCGGGGCACGAAGGTGGGGGGGGGGGCATCCCCCCTTTGTTTTTTGAAACGACGGCCCCCCTTCTGGTGGGGTCCACCCTAGGCTGCTGGCCGGGGGTTACAACCCCCTGTCTTTCTGGAAGCGGCCGACCTTAATGGCCGGCCAGTGTGACTACCGCGGGACCCACGGGGTCTTGCCTCCTTGTGCGCCGGCGGCCGGCCGAGCCCGGCCGCCCCCTGCTGAACCGCCGTGGCCTTAGGTCGCGGCTCCCGTCCGACCGGCGCGGCGCAACGGCGCCGCGCCCCTCCGCCGCGGCCGGCCGAGCCCGGCTGCCCCTTGCTGAACCGCCATGGACTTAGGCCGCAGCTCCCATCCGACCGGCGCGGCGCGACGGGGCTGCGCCCCTCCGCCGTGGCCCGCTCTTGGCCGCGGCCTCCTTCGACCTCACCAGCGCGGCGCGACGGTGCCGCGCACCATCACCGTGACCCGCTTCACCTGCGGCCCCTTTTCATTCCCGCGCGGTGCAATGACACCTCGCCGTCGTCGTCTTCAAACTTCAATGATAAACAACAAAAAGGGGAGGCGAATCGGTCGTGTTTGTGCGGTCCGACCTCCTCCCGTTATGCTGATAACAAGCGGCCAAAAGAACGAGAGTTCTCAACTACAAACAAAGTGCAATTTTAATTAAATAGAATTGCACTTAACCCCTACTTCAAAACAAGAAGGTTGATCACTTGACGGAGGATGGATATGCTTTCATTGTTCCGTTGACGTTGCCGTGGAAAAACGACGTTGATTCATCAACGTTGAGAGGAAAGAAGCCAAGGTTGGGACCGGCGTTCTTGGAGTTCTTCGATGAGGAAGATGAAGTTCTTCCAGAGAAAAGAGATCTCTTCCCCAATATCTTCACACAAAAACTAACCCACAAAATAAAATAAGACTTATCTTATTTTATTACTTCAAGCCATGCATTTTCAATTTTAAAATTCAAACACAACTCACTTAATTGATTAAGTGTGTTGACATGAATAAAGATGAGAGAGGGTAGAGTTACAATTAAATGGGGAGTTTCCAACTTCAAGAGGAGTTAGAGGAGTTAAAGAAATTTGAAGGGGTGGGGCTCGTGTGGGAACCACCTCACAAATATCCTAACATGGGTAGTTAGGGTCTAGTGGGTCCCACCCCAACTGCCATACTTAGGATAAAACCACTTAGGTTAGAAGTAAAATTTGTTCCACAAATTTTATTTACTTCACAATTACTCCTCAATTTTTGATATCTCCTCTTGAGAAAACGCACCTTCAGAAAAGGTCCTCTTAAGAAAATACCACCGCTGCGGTTTCATCGATGCCCTCAGATTTCGATTTTGAGCACCGGTTCAAAAATTAGAAAAATCCGCTCGTTCGTTCACTGAACGTACTCGAGCTAAACTTTGGAAATTGATTCCAGGCACACCGGGCCTCAGAATCAGGTACCTTCATAAACTACGTACTCGGAAAATCACAAAGAAATTAAGAAAAAAATTTCCTTGAAATTTAAGGGTCTTTACAAAATCCTAACTTGGATTTCCTCAACTCTTGCCTCCAATATTACACCAATTCTAGCAAGGGCTACTCTTCTTGATGCAATATGGTTAAGTCAACCTGAAACCTTTCATAAGGGATTCCTGTATAAAAGTAAGTGTCCCAACAAGGTTTAATCAAACACATAGTTTTATTGGGTCTTACCCTTAATCAAATAACATATAGCTTAGTTTGACTTAATATTTTATTGAGGGATTTTTATCCCTTATGCGTAAATTACTTATTATCTTTATCACGTGCTTGATAATATTAAGTGGAACTTACTTAAGTGATTAAATATGTCTTGATAATATTTACACATAAACCTGGTTTATTTTAGTTCCAACTTGCATGCTTGTTAGTTCATTAATTATGTGATCGTGACAACACATCCACAATGAAAAAACCATGCAACTGGCAGAAATAAAATAAAGCAAAGGGAATGATCATGATATTTTTTAATGGTTAGTTTATCTAGTGATTGATAAACTAAACCTAAACTAGGGAAGAAACACCTTGAACCTTTTGGGTTTGTGTTTACATCTTTCCACCTGTCCACCTTTGTATCTCCTGAGATTGGTTTTGTCTTTGCTCCAGCTTGAACCACCTCCACTGTCTTGGGAGATCGATTCATTACATATGATTTTTAACTCACATGTAGGTGAGAGGTAAAAAGGTGTTTACATAAAATAAACCATGGGCATGCAGTCCGTACATATTAATGTGGAGAGATGGCGTGCATGCGAATAATTAATTTAGCAAATAAATTAAAAGGGAAACAAATCACATACAAGGTCTGGTCTAGCTCATGGTTATCCACATACATGCAACGAGTTACACATTTAATAAGACTATAATTCAATTATTTAAGATTTCTTATTAAGATAAATAACGTTCGAATCGATTAATATTTATCTTTGATTAATTAATCCTTTTATCTTAATCCTTTTTTGAATTTTCTTGATATTCTCATCCTTGTGCATAAATGCACCTTGGAGGTAACCTGGTGAATACATGTTCGAATCTTCCCAATATGTATTATATTCGTATACTATTTTACTCTTTTCACATATGGCATACATGATGCTTCAATGCATAGAGTAACAACCTATAGTAGGATTTATACATGATAAGTAGTTTTGAACATTACACAAACATTAAAGTTTTAACTTTGTGTAATTTGGTAAAGTATATGGCGTGTAGTTCTGAATACACGATGTGTACTACCATTACCATCTTTCCCTAAGTACATACCTTGGGAATCGGTGTGTGAGCCGTGTACAGTGGGCTATACACTGTGTTATCGCCTTGTTACACGGTTACCAGTCGACTCAGTTCGTGTATGGGATACATGGCTTTTCCCTTGACCCGAAAGGACTATACATTGTGTGTAGTGTACTACACAATGTGTAATTCAAAAAGTGTGTGACTTTCTGTCCTGGTCAACACGTGGTGTAAAATTAATTACACCATGTGTAATAAATGCACACGGAGTAATTTCCAAATTACTCCTGATGCACTGAACATGACTACATAGCGTGTATTCTGGATTACACGACATGTATGGAAGAGAACACGACGTGTAGGTCCAAACACACACCGTGTAATTTTGTGTCACCTGGGAAGAATCCTCGGTGCCTCCTGATGAGTTCCTAGTTTTAATTTTAATCTAAAAATTATTCATTTTTGTGAAATCTACAAGAAACAAAAAAACGAAGAACATATCTTGAAATTTCAGATTACAAGAATGATTAAACCTTGAATTGAAAAACTAAATTATTAAATCATAAATCATCAACGATAATTAAATAATTATAAATGATGATGAGTTCACTCTGATACCACTTATAGGATCCGGTCACAGCAGAAACGCAGCATTGGGTGGGACCTAACTTTGCCTTTGCCGTAATCGATGACCAATCCGGGATCAATACGACGATGAACTCTAGTATCCACATATTAAAGTCAAAGATTTAGACAAAATAAGAAAGTCACTAGATCCAAGATAGAAAGGATCTTGCACATCATATTTATAATTAATTTATTTAATTTCATAAAGAAAAGAATATCTGGATCTTCGATACTTTCTTCATTGATGGTGTTGACCGTCTGGAATAACCCTTTCAGATTGTCTTGTTGCGCTTGTGAGGATCCAAAACAGAATCCCTCTAGCAATGATCCACACATGCTCCAATGGCCTTCGATCGACACCACTCATTCTCTGGGTGCTAGCGTGGCAAAATGAGTGTCTTGTGTCAGTTGTTCTTGATCACTTGTTCTTCGGTCTTGAAGAATGGCTCTCGTTCTTGAGAGGGGAGGGAAGAGGATTCGAGAGAGAAATTTTTTGGCTCAACAATTCTCAATTCATCGGGCATGCAGTTTGGTACATGGCACAATAGACATAGTTGTCTATTTATCGACATGGGGATTTAGTTACAATATTTAATTGTATAACACCAATTGAATATATTCATAACCTTAGAGAAAACCCATGCTCTTAATAATAATACTGCACCATTATTTATGGTGCTCCAATTTGCACAAAACGGAATTATAAATAAAATTCCACATCACAAAATAATAGCAGCTTTATTATTATTTTAACTTGTTCCAACTAGTTAAATAATTATTTACCATCTTGCAAATAATTATTTTACTACCAAACCGGCCTTGTTCTGCTCGAACTCTACTTCCATTTATTGAACACCTGAATAAATAAATAAATAATTTATCCTCTTAAATAAATATTTTATTTACAAACTAGTAAATAAATATTTATTAAATGTTCAATAAAATAAATAAATATATTTTACTCACAATTCGGTGAATTAATATTTATTTAATTTTTGATATCATTTTAACTTGAATAAAATTATTCCACGGTCTTGAGAATAATATTTATTTCACTAATTAAATTCAAATAGAATTTAATCGAGACCGCCAAAAACACTTAGTGTGTGACCCTATAGGATTCTTTCTCATTGTCATTAGACGGGCTTGCTTAAAGTCCAAGAGTATTGTCTTATAATGGGTCAAGGCACCCAAGAGAAAGAACATAAAGTAGCAACATAGAAATCTATATACGAATGCTCATTGTGTAATATAATCCCTTTGTCTTAATATCTCATCAAGTAGGTTTCATGATAGTGTCATCAACCTTTGTGCTTGATATGTTGTTCTTTGACTACTTGAAATAAACTCATTGTTACACCATTGCCATGGAATTTCGTGCGATTTTTTTTATTTCAATCAAAGGGCCGAGATATCAGCTTCCATAAATGGAAGGGACAAATCCTTCCTCGACTAATACATTAATAACATGCCACTCATGATGCACCCAACATACCCTACTTCCCGCTAACATATGGTGTGATAATTTTCATCAGCATATCAAAGTGTGTGAGTCGTGATATATATTAATGATAATCTTAAAGTCTAAGGACCATTACACACACTCACAAGTATGAATATTCAATGACACCAAAACATGCATAATTCATTTTGCCGGGTATGTTCTCATAATCTCCCGTCTTGGAGATTACCAAGTGTGAATTTCATGAGAGGAAGTCTCATCTACTTATGAGTACTCACACCTGAAGGTTTTTATACCATGTTTCCTGTCATATTATGTCATCCAACTACAAAACTATATTTAAGAATATTGTTATATCATTTTAAGGTTCTCATCATAGCGGGGAACTTCCATGACCTTATCAATGAAACAAATACTCTATGATATTATTATATCATAGTCATGCAGAACAATGAAAAATATGTAATAATATGTGTAATATTTAAATACATTAAATATCCATATAATTAAAGTACAAATAGTTGGTTCTAGGAAACTAACTCTAACAAACTCCCACTTGGACTAGAGTCAAATGCCTACGACTTTTAGTTCACTAGACCTCACATAATGATCATGTTTCTATTGAGTCAAGGCTTTAGTCAAGGGGTCCACCACGTTGTCTTCTATGGAAATAATTCTCACTGCAACTTCACCTGTTTGAGAAAAATCCCTCAAGAGATGATACTTTCGTGGCATGTGATTCATCTACTAATGTGACCTTAGCTCTTTTCCAAGAGCCACCGTTGTAGTATTATCAAAATAGAGTGTGATGGGATCTTTACTACCAGGTACCACATCCAGCTCCTGGATGAAGCTTCACATCCAAACTGCTTCTTTAGCTGCCTCAGAATATGCAATATACTCAAACTCCACTGTAGAATCTGTGACCACACTCTTCTTTGAGCTCTTCCATCTCACAACACCTTCATTCAAAGTGAAGATGTATCCCGTTTGTGACTTCATGTCATCCTGATCGTTCTAGAAACTAGCATCTACATATCCTATGATGACTAGTTCCTCATCTCCTTCATAAAACAGGAACATATCCTTAGTACACCTCAGATACTTAAGGATAATATTGACTGCCATCCAATGGCGGTCACCTCGGTCAGCTTGATATCTGCCTACCACACTCAATGCATAGGAAAAATCTTGCCTAGTACATAGCATGGCATACATGAATGACCCAGTCGCTGATATATATGGAGTCCTTGACATTATATCAATTTCCTCATGTGTTTTAGGAAACATTTTCTTAGAAAGATGAATGCCATGTGAAACAATCCCCTCTTGGATTGTTCCATAGTAAATCACTTCAGTATCTTGTCAATGTATGTACTTTGACTTAGGCACAACAATCTCTTGGATCTATCACGATGGATCTTGATCCCAAGAATATATTCTATTTTTCCCAAGTCCTTCATGGAGAATCATTGATTCAACCATGCCTTAACAGGCTGTAATACTAGTATCTCATTTCCAATAAGTAATATGTCATCAACATATACTATTAGAAAAATGACCACACTCCCACTAAACTGTTTTTAGATACAAGGCTCGCATTCATTCTTAATAAAACCAAATTCCGTTATGGTTTCATCAAAACGAATGTTCCATGACCTGGATGCTCGCTTTAATCCATAAATGGATTTCTACAACTTTCATACCTTATTGGCATCCTTTTGAGTCACAAACCCTTTGGGTTGTGTCATGTAGACATCTTCCTAAAGGTTCCCATTAAGGAAGAATATTTTTACATCCATTTTCCAAATCTCATATTCATGGTAAGCAGTAATGGCCAATAGAATTATGATGGATTTTATCATCGCAACCAGTGAAAAGGTTTTATCATAGTCAATTCCTTGATGTTGTTTAAACCCTTTTGCAACCAGTCATTCCTTATAGGTATTAACTTGTCCTTCCATGTCCAGTTTCTTCTTGAATACACATTTTCAACCAACATGCTTTACATCAACTGGAGGATCTACCAAAATCTAGACTTGGTTTTGGTATGTGGAATCCATTTCAGAATTCATGGCTTCTTTCTACTTGGAAACATCTGTGCCACTTACTGCTTCCTTGTAGGTTAGAGGATCATTTTTATCAACCAATAATGAGTCACCATCATCGATAACAAGAAAAACGTACTGTTACGGTTCTCTAACCTCTCTTGTACTCTTACGCGATACTTGTGTTTCTAGAACAAATTGTTCTTCCATGGGGATTTGTGGAATATGTTCCTGTACCAACTCTTGTATATGTTGAGCCTAAACTTCATCAAAGTCTATCTAGTTTCTACTATCTCTTTTGGAGTTTTTTCCCTCTCAAGGAATATGGCATGTCTTTCCACTATAACATTTTTGTATGAGGGATTGTATAGGTAATATCCCCTTATTTTCTTGGGGTATCTTATAAAGGTACACCTTGTGCCTCAGGGTGAAAGTTTGTTACCTGAAGAGGCTTTAACAAATGCTTGGCTACCTAACACATGTAAATTGGATACATGGATTTTATACCACTCCAAAGATTTATGGAGTACCATTTATCAATTAAGTTGGTACTTGGTTTATTATGCGTGCCACTGCTTGTAATGCATATCCCCAAAAGGATAATGGAAGACTTGCATGACTCATCATTGATCTCACCATGTCCAACAAGGTGCGGTTTCTCCTTTTGCTTATACCATTCCAACGAGGCATGTAAAGAGGAGTGAGTTGGGATAATATCCCAAAATCCCATAAGTAATCAATGAAGTCTTGATTAAGATACTCTCCACCTCAGTCTGAGTGGAGTTTCTTAATATTTTTACCAGGCTACTTCTCAACTTCATTCTTGTATTCTTTGAACTTATCAAAAGAATCTGACTTATAGCTAATTAAGTAGATATATACATATCTACTAAAATCATTAGTAAATGTTATGAAGTACGAGTATCCACCCCTTTCTTCAATTGGAAATGGTCCACACACATCGGTATGAACCAATTCAAGAAGCTCTTTTCCCATTTAAACTTTCCCACTAAATGGGGATTTTTTTCATTTTCCTTGTAAACATTCATGAAATATGCCAAGTGGTTTTAGTTTAAAAGAATCTAAATATACATCTTGATATAACTTTGTTAAGCATTTCTCATTTACATGACCTAGCCAGTGATTCCAAAGTTGGGTGTGGTATGAGTCATGCAAAGTATCTTTGTTATTGATTTCCATTACTTGGTTTGTATTATCCAACACGTAAAGACCGTTGTATAAATGTACCCTTCCAAAAAAATTTATATTTGTAAAAGAAGAAACATTCATTTCTGAACTTGAAAAAAAATCCATATGTATATAGTTTGGGTACAGAAATAATGTTTTTGGTTACAGAAGGCACATAAAAAAACCCTTTAACACCAAGATCATCCTGATTGGAAATGTGAGGTGGTAGTCCCTGACAGCTACAACAACAAGTCTGGCTCCATTGGATGCTCTTAGACCTACCTCCCCTAGGTCAATTTTCTTGAATCTACTCAGTTCATGTATTTGAATGCACACATGATCACCACAAGTTGCATCCAATAACCAATTTTTATAAATAGATAAATTTCAATCAATAACAAATGCACTTGAAGCTTCCCCTTGCTTCTTTGGATGAGTGTAGTTTTTCTTCCAGCAGCCCTTCTTGCCACATGTGAAAAAAACATCCTCCTGTTCCCTTTCCTCCCCTTTGATCTTCTTTTTCTTGGAAGGGCATGAAGAAGCTTTGGGATTAAATCTCTTTGCCTTCCCTTTCTTCCTATTCACCATAAGTACATAAGTCATTTCGTGCTTCATATCTTTTTCCACTTGGAGAATGAGGATAAGAAGATCAAATAAATACTTCTCAATGTTGTTCATATTGAAATTAACAACAAAGATGGAGAAGCTTTGAGGGAGTGATGCAATAATGAGATCGATGCCCAGTTCTTCAGGGAGTTTAAACCCTAAAATCTCTAGGTGCTCAATGTAGCCAATGATCTTGAATACATGAGGCCCATCTGGGGAACCCTCTCCAAGATTACTCTGAAAGAGTGCCTTGGATATCTTAAACCTTTCCTATATTTCTCTCTCATAGTAAAGACCACCAAGGTGCTCGAGCATGCTATAGGCATCTAGGTTTTTGTAAGACTTCACGAGCTCATTAGACATTGATGATAACATCAAACATTGAACATTGACCATGTTATTCATATGTTTATCATAGAAAAGGAAACATTGATCACTTTCCACTTGGGCAAGCAGATCAGGTAATGCTGACTCTAACATATAAGACTTTAGTTCATGGTGTAGAATAACCCAAAGGCATCCAAACCATTCCTAGAAGTTATTACCAGTGAGGATGTTGTCTCTATCTAGGATTGATCGTAGGGATAGAATTGAAAAGATTGTAATTTTATTCTACAATCAAAAGAGAAGATCATTAGTACTTTTTTTGATTACATTTTATGAGAAATAATAAATTAATTTTATTAAGTCTCCCAATATTTTATCAGGTCCCAATGGCCCTCACAATTGAACTCAGAATGTCCAGTTTCCCTGAAATTCTAGTGGCAATGATCCATATTCCCCTTCGCATAACCCCAACAAGGGTTGGTCAAGATATTTAAAGGTATTTAGCTAGGAAGGTATTTTCCAACTATGGGCTTGCAGCTCCTTGATCTTTTGAGTGGACTCCCCAATACTGGAATCCTAACTTGGATTTCCTCAACTCTTGCCTCCAATATTACACCAATTATAGCAAGGGATACTCCTCTAGATGAAATATGGTTAATTCAACCCAAAACCTTTTATAAGGGATTTTTGTATAAAAGTAAGTGTCCCAACAAGGGTTGGTCAAACACATAGTTTTATTGAGTCTTTCCCTTAATCAAATAACATAAGGCTTAGTATGACTTAATATTTTATTGAGGGATTTTTATCTCTTATGAATAAATATCTTAGTATATTTATCACATGCTTTTTAATATTAAGTGGAACTTACTTAAGTGATTAACCATGTATTTATAATATTTACAATTAATCCTGGTTTATTTTAGTTCCATCTTGCATGATTGTTAGTTCATTAATTATGTGATCGTGACAACACATCCACAATGAAAAAACCATGCAACTGACAGAAATAAAATAAATCAAAGGGGATGATCTTGATCTTTTCTAATGGTTAGTTTATCTAGCAGTTGATAAACTAACCCTGAACTAGGGAATAAACACCTTGAACCTTTTGGGTTTGTGTTTACAACTTTCCACCTGTCCACCTTTGTATCTCTTGAGATTGGTTTCATCTTGACTCCAAATTGAACCACGTCCACTGTCTTGGGAGCTCTATCCATTACATATGATTTTTAACTCACACATAGGTGAGGGGTAAAAAGGGATTTACATAAAATAAACCATGGGCATGAAGTCCCTATATATTAATGAGGAGAGATGGTGCACAAGCCAAAAATTAATTTAACAAATAAATTAAAAGGGAAACGAATCACATACAAGGTCTGGTCTAGCTCATGATTATCCACATACATGCAATGAGTTACGAATTTAATAAAACTAGAATTCAATTATTTAATAGTAATTATTAAGATAAATCATGCTTGAATTGATTAATTATTATCTTTAATTAATCAATCCTTTTATCTTAATCCTTTTCTGAATTTTCATGATATTCTCATCCTTGAACACAAATTCACCTTAGAGGTAACCTAGTGAATACCTATTTGAATATACCCAACATGTACTGTATTCGTATACTATTTTAATCTTATGACATATGTCATACATGATGCTTCAATTCATAGAGTAATAACCATTGGTATAATTTATACATGATAAGTAGTTCTGAATGCTACACAAACATTAAAGTTTTAACTTTGTGTAATTTGGTAAATTACATGGCATGTAGTTCTAACTACACAGCGTGTACTACCTTTTCCATATTTCCTGAAGTACACGCCTAGGGACTCATCATGTGAGGCATACTTTAGAAAATTCGGAGTACAAGGCATGTACAGTGGGCCACACACCGTGTTATCACTGTGTTACATGGTTACCGGTTGGCTCAATCCATGTATGGGATACAAGGCTTTGCCCCTGACCCAAAGGGACTATATTCTGTGTGTAGTGGGCCACACAACATGTAATCTGGTAAGTGTGTGCCAATCTATCCCATTCAACACATGGTGTAAAATTAATGACACCGTGTGTAATAAACGCACACGACTTGAGTAATTGACGAATTACTCCTAATGCGCTGAACACGTCTACACAACATGTAGTCCGTATTACATGACATGTATGGAAGATAACATGGCATGTAGGTCCAAACACACGGCGTGTACTTTTGTGTCACCTGGGAAGAATCGTCGGTGCCTCTAGATGAGTTCATTTTTTTAGTTTTAATCCAAAAACTATTTGTTTTTTTTGAAATCTACGAGAAACAAAAAAATGAAGAACATATCTTGAAATTTCAGATTACAAGAATGATTAAACCTTGAATTGAAAAAAAAATTATTAAAGCATAAATCATCAATGATAATTAAATAATTATAAATGATGATGATCTCACTCTGATACCACTTGTAGGATCTGGGCACAGAGAAAGCACAACATTGGGTGGGGCCCAACTTTGCCTTTACCATAATCGATGAACAATCCAAGATCAATACGACAATGAATGTCAATATCCAGGGATTAAAATCAAAGATTTAGACAAAAGAAGAAAGGTGCTGGATCCAAGAGAGAAAGGATCTTGCACATCATATTTATAATTAATTTAATTAATTTCAAAAAGAAAAGAATTCCTGGATCTTCGGTACTTTCTTCATTGATGATATTGATCATCCGGAATGACCCTTCCAGATTGCCTCGTTGTGCTTGAGAGGATCCAAACCAGAATCCCTCTAGCGGTGATCCACACGTGCTCCAATGGCCTCAGATCGACACCACTCATTCTCCGGGTGCTAGCGTGGCGAAGCGAGTGTCTTGTGTTGGTTGTTCTTGATCTCTTGTTCTTCGGTCTTGAAGAACGTCTCTCATTCTTGATGGGGGGGGGGAGTGAATTCGAGAGTGAAATTGTTTGGATCAACAATTCTCAATTCACTAGGCGTGCAGTTCGGTACATGGCACAATAAACGTACTTGTCTATTTGTTAACATGGGGCTTCGGTTAAAATATTTAATTACGTAAACCCAATTAAATACATTCATAACCTTAGAGAAAACCCATACTCTTAATAATAATACTACATCATTATTTATGGTGCACCAACTTGTGCAAAATGAAATTATAAATAAAATTCTGTTTTACAAAATAATAGCACTGTTATTATTATTTTAACTTGTGACAACAAGTAAATAATTATTTTACTACAGGACCGACCTTGGTCTGCTCGAACTGCACTTCCATTTGTTGAAAACCCTAATAAATAAATAAATAAATTATCCTCTTAAATAAATATTTTATTTACAAAATAGTAAATAAATATTTATTAAATGTTCAATAAAATAAATAAATATATTTTACTCACAATCCAGTGAATAAATATTTATTTAATTTATGCGATCATTTTAATTTGAATAAAATTATTCCACAGTCTTTAGAATAATATTTATTTAATTAATTAAATTCATATATAATTTAACTGAGACTGCCAAAAAAACTTAGTGTGTGACCCTCTAGGATTATTTCTCATTGGCATTTGGTGGGCTTGCCTAAAGTCCAAGAGTACTGTCTAGAAACGGGTCAAGGAACCTAAGAGAAAGAACTTAAAGTCAAAAAAATGACACCCACACATGAACACTCACTATGTAATATAATTCCTTTTTCACAATATCTTATCAAGAAAGTTTCATGATAGTGTCATCAACCTTTGTGCTTGATACGTCATTCTTTGACTACCGGAAATAAACCCGTCGTTACGCCATGGCCATGGAATTTTGTGCGATAGTTCTATTTCAATCAAAAGGCCAAGATATCAACTTCCATGAACAGAAGGGAAAAATAATTCCTCGAATTATCTATTAATAACATGCCACTCATGATGTACCCAACATACCCTACTTCCCGCCAACATATGGCATGACAGTTTTCGTCAATAAATCAAAGTGCACGAGTCGTGATATGTATTAATGATAATATTAAATTATAAGGACCATTACACACACTCAAAGATATGAATATCCGATGACACCAAAACATGCATAATTCCTACTGGCGGGTATGTTCTCATAATGTCCAATCTTGGAGATTACCAAGTGCGAACTTCATGAGAGGAAGACTCATCTGCTTATGAGTACTCACACCTGACAGTATGTATACTATGTGTCCCATCATAGTATGTCATCCAACCATAGAACTATATTTAGGAATATTGTTATAGCATTTCAAGGTTCTCATCATAGTGGGGAACTGTCATGACCTTATCAATGCAAAAAATACTCGAGGACATTATTACATCATAGTCATGCAGAACAATGAACAATATGTTATAAGATGTTTAATATTTAAATACATTAAATATCCATGTAATCAAAGCACAAACAGTTGGTTTTAGGACACTAACTCTAACACACTAAGGAGTACATGCCTTGTCCTAGTGGTGTACCATCAAGGTGGTCCTGCCTTAACCAAGTGAAATGATGTTTGTAACATCATACCCCTCACTCGTTGGCTTGGGAAGAGGTGGAGGTGTTACTAGGCCTTAAGTGACATCCCTAAGACACCAAATCCTGACAATAAATGTAAAGGGTTTGATGAAAAATTGAGGGATGATTCTCTCTTTGAAAGTAAAACAATCCAATGATAAAACAAAACCAAAAAAACTACTATATGATGCATGAGTACAATGAAATAAAACTCAAAGAGTAACCAAACCAACAACAATATTAGAGTAAAAAGCAGAAACCAAAACCAAAAAAACTCAAAGACACCAATGGAATAAACTCAAAAACTCCCAACATGATCCAAGATCCAAGTCAACAAGAAACTCCTAATGAATCAAGAAACATCACTAAAGAACTATGATACCTTTCCTTTACCTGTTTCCCAATAGAAAGCATCTACAAATGCTCAACAGTTCCCAAGAAGGTGGTGTTTCTAAACTCAATAAGATTTCCTCAATGACATCCTAACTCACGCCACAAGGAAAGGCCATGTTGGCACATTTACATAAAACAATTTTAAATAAATTTAAAGTAGTTTATATAAAAACCAAACAACTTTATGAACCAAAGAGTTTTCCATAGAAAGTAATAAAAAACTTTTAAAAAAAATATTAAATACATTTGGAACACCCATTACACACATCTACACATCCACACATGCATACCAAGATCACAGTTCCATACTCATTAGTGGTCTCTCATTGATCTACCAAGTCATCACAATTCAACCTTATACTAGGTGCCCCATTGGCACATGCCCATTCCATAAGATCACATCTTTTAACAGCCCGAATTTTTGTGAACATTTTTTGAATAAATTAACTTATTTTGATGTCGTGCATTTCATGCTACACTAAGTAAAAATTTCTTTATAATCTATACCAATTAAATTTTTCACTACAGGAAACACCGACCTGGCTTACGTTACACTCAACACTGAATTTCTACAAAACAACATTTTATTATTATAATTATTTAAACGGGATAGCTATAACATAGCCATTAAACTTAGTAATATGAATAGTAATGAATAATTTTTAAATATTATTTATTATGGTTTTATATAGATAAATCATATTGATAATAAGATATACAATTTTTAGTAAAGTCATTATATGTTTGAAAATACTATTTTCTTAAAAGAACTGTTTTTTATGTCCTTCTGTGAACAATAATAAAATTAATTTTAGAAACATATAGAAATTGAATTTTATAAAATAAAATTAATTTTTTAATTCATAATATCAAATTTATCTTAGGGTTAATTTTTGAGATTTTTCTAAGAAACTTCTTTTTTGGATGAATAGTGAAAAATATTGAATTTTAATTCAAAACTGCTTTTTGGTATAATTTATTTATATAGTTAAATTATATTTTAATTTGGTTTTGATGTAAAAATAGTTCAATTATAGATATATTAATTCATTATAGGTCATTGGAATCATTTTTATATTGAATTTAGATATAAAAAGCTTAATGAACTTTTGAACATTCTCACTTTAAAAACCCATTTTCTCACCACGTCTGTGAGGTTAACATTTAACTAAATTTTTACGCTTTTATAAATTAAATTTTTAAAAATTGACATACATGGTTGTAATAAGTATAATATTTATAGGCTAATAAGATAAACTTAATTTTTTACCAAAAAGATTAGTGAAAGTGATTAAAATTAATTATAATGATTAAGGTAAAATTAAGCTTAACAAGAGACCAAACCTTAAACTTAAGGGAAACAAATGACCTATAAACTTGTCCAAAACATATTTGATGGAAATATTTCGTCCATAAACCTTCTATTATCGAGTTTTTTAGTTTTTATGACTTTTTTAGGTAAAAACATGGGTACACCTAACTTGTTTTCAAAAATACCAAGTGTGTCCCCTCCCTCCCTTATAACAGGACACCTGGCTCTCCCCCTTTTTTCATACAATCTATGACCAATTCACTTCCCAAAATACCTCTATTTCTCCTTGAAGCCTCCCTTTGGTCATAAATCCAACCAAGGATGGACTTTTGTGTAAAGAAAAAGGAGTTACCCAAATAAGGGGTAACATCATTCCTCAAGCTCCTTTCTTTTATTTTCTTTCTCTACCACCTCAATTATTCTTATTCCATACTTATATAATAACACCAGTATCCTCAATATATTGATATATTTTTATTCTAATGGTTTTGGCTACACTTACACACACCTTCATCTAAATGGGTAACGAACTTATTGTTCTAGTGTGTGATGAACTAATGCCTCACAAAATGATGTTGTTCGTTTTTTCTTTACCACCTATCATGGTTGGGAATTATGATGGAAACTATATTTTTATATGTTATATATGATATTTATGATGTATTTATTCTTATTGAATTATTATATAACACATATCTTCATGCTTTCCATTTTGTGTAAGTATGCTAATTTCATTTGGGAAAGTGTGGACTACCACTCCCTCAAAGTGATGTGATTCATTCACACCTTATATGAAATGTATTAGGGATGCGTTTAGTGAAAGTATATTATATATATGAAATAATAATTCTACTAGAACAATAATAAATATATATAAATATATATTTATATACATACATATATATATATTCATATTTATACACACACACACACATATATATATATGTCATTTACTTTCTTTCAACATGAAAATAAAATGGAAACAATGTTCATAAGTACGTGAAACCTACCATCTCTATGAATGGTGTATTCCATTTCATAATTCTATATTATATATATTATTATAAATAAATTTATACTGAATATATATGATATTTATACCATTTTTTATATTCTGAAAATAATTAAATATTGATCTAAGTAAGAGGATCAAGAATAAAAAGTCAAAACATATACGAAAGATAAAGCAGATATTGTCTGAAACATAATATTAACATAGAGTTGTTAATAAATGAGTAATATAATTTTATAACAAAAAAAATGGTATTATATATAATAAAATGGTTCTTTCATAGATGTATAATAAAATTATATTTATTACACATTAGGTTTGAATGTGTACAAAAAAATTCATGACTTAAGGTAAGGAGATTTCATCACACTTTTTATTTCTGTGAGATACATGCCATAATCACTACTCAATTCTTTTTTTGTGGTGTATATACTTACCTATGACATGTTATATCATTATTATTTTTTATTTAATGATATTAAAATATTTAAATGATTTTATTCTCTCATGGGGATCACGATTCTAATGTTACTCAAGTAGTAAGGGTTTTCTCATATCACTTTTTTTTGAGACACAAGTCATGTTCAAAACCTATTTTTTATATGTAGTGTATTTACTACCCATTGATGTATTATATAATTATTATAATTAAATTTATGTTCCTTTACATATCTATTTTATGAACTTTCTTTTATGGATTTTATATTTCAAAATTAACCAAATCAGTAAAATAATTTTGTCTCAATTTTCCTTCTTCAAGACACATGTCATGTTATGAACTTTTATTCTTTTAGAAGGATTATATACTTCCATTTGACATGTTATATCATGAAACTCATTATTTTCTTGATATTTCAAGATTAATTTAATTTCATGGGTAGTATAATTCCAAGTTACCAAGTGGAAAGAGTTTATTGAAACAATCTCATCATTTATTGAGATTGCTCATGATTATGCTTCCATTGATGAAATCTTATGATACAATCTCAATAAATCTCATGAATTTTATTCTAATATGGTTATTCATGATATATTCATGTATTTTTACCATTTTCCCACTCTTTGGTACGTAATATGATTAATAAAGTATTTTTAAGAAAGTCTAACTTTATCATTGTCTTTGGTCGGAAATCTGTATTCTTTCAAAACCATGTTTTCTAAAAATGTTTTCAAACACTATTCATAATTTTTCAATGTATTTTCAAATAAAAAGGTTTTAAAAATATTTTCAATAATTCTTTATAAGTTTTAAATTATTTTCAAAGAAAAAGGTTTTCAAAAGGTTTTCAATCTTTATTCATAAGTTTTCAAAGTATTTTCAAAGAAATGGTTTTCAAAATATTTTCAATATTTCTTTATAAGTTTTCAAAGAAAAAGGTTTTCAAAAGGTTTTAAATATTCCTTTATAATTTTTCAATTTTATTTTCAAGAAAATGGTTTTCAAAATATTTCATGTTTTAAAAGTCATTTTTCAATGAAGAAAGGATAATTTCCTCATTAAATGTTTTTAAAATATTTTTCCAAATTATTTCCCATATAAGATGACATCCGTTGGTGTTACTCATACCTTTCTAGGAAAATAATCCAAAGGTTCTATTTATATTATTTCTCTTAATGATTTATGTTTTTATGACATGATGTTTATGAAACCCATTTCTATTTCATAGGTTACATGTTTATGAAACTCGTTTCTTCTTCATGGGTAATATGATTATGAAACCCACCTATTTTCATGGTTTTTGATTTGATGAAATGACTATGAAACCTTTCCCTTTTTTTTCATAGGTTAAGATATGATTAAATTTTTATGACACTCATTTCATTTCATGGGTTATGATATGACTGTCTATGATCTTGTGTCACATGTATATATAATTTTTTTATGAGATGGGTGGGACCTATATCTCCTTCCAATTCATTGGGTAATGATAAATGGTATATGAGATAAAAGGGTACATGATTTTTAGCCCAATCCTGAAAAAAATATGGTACACAGGTTTTATCCCAAGTATCAAAGTAAGTAGGTACATAGGTTTTATCCCAATCTTGAAAATAAGTAGGTACATGGGTTGTAGCCCAGTCCTGAAAGTAAAAGGATACACGGGTTGTATCCCAAGACCAAAAATAAGAGGGTACATGGTTTTTTGGACCAATTAAAAAGTAGGTATATGGGTGAATAGCTCAAGCCTAAAATATTATAAAGGTATAGGTAGGTATCCTTGACATAATATTTTCTATGCTTACGTGTAAGTCACAAATTTCATGTATTACTCCTATGTTATGTTTTCACGCCTTATGCTCTTTATCCCCGTACCGTTCATGTCTTATGAACTTCCAATCTTTATTCCATGATTCATGTTTATGATCTTTGATATGAAGGGTATGATATTCAAATGTTATACTCATGTTCTTGTACCCTTATGTTCATGTTATGCTTGCATATTTCATTTATTTACCCTTAGTGAGAATTTGAGCTCACCCTTTTCTTATATTTCCTTTCCCCAGGTTATGAAGAAAGGTTTTTAAGTAGAATTACTAATGGGGAAGATCTTTATTGGAAACATTGAAGATCTTTCATTGAGTTAGAAGATTTTTTTTCCAAGTTTCCAAAGGCACCAAACTAATATGGTCTTTGGGCATCTATTGTTTGTAATGTATTAATTATTTTTCCAAAATGATGTAATTTCTATGTATGTTAATATTAGATCATTATAGTTGGTATCATAGTGAAATTTTAGTAAACCTTTGAAAACTAGGATAAAAAAACTTTAGTGAAATCCTCTCGGATATTTATAAGGATATTTTTAGGGTAATATTTAAGGATAAGTATAAGGATGGGTTAATGTTTAGTAAAATGTCGTAGAATTTTAGTAAAGGATAGAGTGAGTGGTATCATAGCATTACATCACCGTTTTGATACTACAAGTGGATGTGGCTCTGGAACATATGTACCTAGGGGTAATAACTCCGTTAATGTGCATCGGTCCTGACTCGAACGTAACTTAGTACATGGTAACATGCCTCACTGAACATATGATTTGACACTCCCAGGGGATATGCTTTAGAAATTTACAAACTCTTTACAAACCATCATGAAGGATTTAAATGGAAGTTATCTATGAATAACCTATGATAAACCTAATGTGTCATAGATTAAGGGATTTTTCATAATTTATACATCCTATAAGTGGTTTTTCATGATCATGTGGTTCCTCAATATGATAATTATTTCTTACTAAATGATTTATGGTTTTAGTCAATGGAGGGAACCATAAGGAACTGGGTTAACGTTGAATGTGACAAACAATTTTTTGATGAGCAATCAAATGGGATGGTCACTGGAGTGAAGGATGTTGTGATCATGACTAGTCAATTTTCACAAAACATGATTAACAATGTGTACCTTATCAACTCCAAGACTCACCAAGAAAGAGAATAAAGGAGTTCTATGATATCTTGGGTAATAGAGACCATGTAGGAAAGAATATTTAGTTTCTTTTGTGTCAAGAATGTGGAAAGAATCACCTAAGTGAATGTATTAAAGGAATAAAAAGATGTTTTGACTATGGAAAATAAGGACACAAATCAAGTATCTACAAAGGAAAAAATAAAGGGTTTGGTTAACGAAATGGATGGAAATATTGTCCTCCCTAAGAAATAATCAAAGGTTAAATGATTTAAGTGTGGAATGAATGGTAATTATGTGAATCAATGTACCAAGTGGAAAGATAAAGAAGATAATAAACAAGGTAGTATGAGTAATAGTTATATTGCTACTGATGATGAGACTATAGATGAAATATGAAATGAAATAGGTATTAAGTAATTGGATGAGGTAGCCTTATTGTGGATTATGGATGAAGTGGAACAATCAAAGTTTTTTTTTTGTATTTGGATTCAATAATTATGTTATATGATATACAAGGATTGTTTAGTTTATGTTATGTGCTCAGGATTTACAAGTTTATGTTGGATATTTCCAATCATCCAGAAAAGTGATTTAATGGCAAGGTGACATTTTGACTAAGGGAATATAACCCTTAATATGTTTCTTATGTTAAGATAATGTTTTTTAGATAAATATATGTTGGATACGAATAAGTAAACTGGACAGTACTGATTACCTTGGAACTAATTAAGAACTTTTCGAAAAGTGGTTATGATATCATTGATGAACTTTACAACATTTTTGGATTTAAGGAATATATCCAATATACTTTGGAATAAATAAAAATGAATTTTTTCAATAAGGAATTGTGGAAATTCAATTCATTAACATGTTTCAAGTGAATACATGATAAAGGTATTCACATGTTTAGTACGCGATAACCAAGAGCTACTTTATGATATATGGGGGATCAATGCTAAGCTGTTTTTGAGAAATTCAGTGACCTTATTTCTAGAGTTTTGGACTTTAAACTTTCGAAAGGGTTATAAGGTTACAATTTATGGAATGGTTTATGTTAAACTTTGGATAATGTTTTAGAAAATAAATTATTATCTCACTATATGAGGATTAACACACATCAGATAACTTGTTCCAACCTTTTGATGTGATAAAAACATATTGAATGCCATGTCATTATATTCATGGATATCATGAACTATTAATGCTTCAGGAATAAAAAACTCACCTTCATTTCTTGGAATCAGTGAAGAAGTGGAATTTTATCAAGTCATAACAAAGGGTAAGGTTATCCTAAAATCTTGTAATTATATATTTTCCTGAAAATTCTTCAAATTTAGGAAAACGATCTAGAAATAAAATGTTTTCCCAATACCTTAGTTTTTATTGAAATAATGACCTTTTAAATCATAAAAAAATTATGAATTTGAGGCCCCAAACTTTCCATTTATAATTAAATTATTTGTGATTGATGACCTCAATCATGCCCTATAAATATTTATGCTTTTCTTTTGAGTCCATGTTTTTACTTCCCACCTATATTCTCCTATGTGGAAACCTAGTTACATGTTACTTTGGTAATTTTTATTTTTTCAAATTTATTTTTAACGGAATTTTTAGTATTAATTTTTATGATATGGGTTTCTATGAATGGAACTTTCAAGTACTAAAACTTCGATAACCCAAATGAATTTTGAGGGTAAAGTTCATTTTAAGGGGGTATAATGTGACACCCAGAGTTTTTGTGAACCTTTTTTTCAAATAAATTAATTTTAATTAATACCATGCATTTAATGATATACTAAGTCAAAATTTATTTATATTCTATACCAAATTAATCTTTCACTACACCCAATACCGACTTGGCTTGCATCACACACAACACTAAATTTCTATGAAACAACATTTTATTATTATAATTATTTAAATGAGATAGTTATAACATCGTCGTTAAACTTAGTAATATGAATAGCAATAACTAATTTTTAAATATTATTTATGATGTTTATATATATATAAATCATATTGATAATAATACATACAATTTTTATTAAAGTCTTTATATGTTTGAAAATACTATTTTCTTAAAAGAACTCATTTTTTATGTCCTTCTGTGAACAATAATAAAATTCATTTTAGACACTTTTAGAAATTTAATTTGATAAAATAAAATTCATTTTTTAATTCCTAATGTCAAAATTATATTAGGGTGAATATTTGGTATTTTTATGAGAAACTTCATTTTTTGATGAATAGTGAAAAATACCGAATTTTAATTCAAAACTATTTTTTCGTCTAATTTATTTATATAGTTAAATTATATTTTAAGTTTTTTTTAAAATAAAAATAGATAAATTATATATCTATTAATATAAATTATTTCATTTGAATCATTTTTATATTAAATTTAGATATAAAAAGCTTAATGAACTTTTGAACATTCTCACTTTAAAAACTCGCTTTCTTACCACGTATACGGGATTGACATTAAACTTAATTTTGGTGATTTTATGAATTTAATTTTTAAAAATTGACATAAATAGTTTTAATAATTATAATATTTATATTTTAATAATATAAACTTAAATTTCTACCAAAAATATTAGTGAAAGTGATTAAAATTAATTATAGCAATTAAGGTAAAATTATGTTTAACAAGAGACTAAACCATA
This sequence comes from Viscum album, assembly GCA_963277665.1. Classification (NCBI taxonomy): domain Eukaryota; kingdom Viridiplantae; phylum Streptophyta; class Magnoliopsida; order Santalales; family Viscaceae; genus Viscum; species Viscum album. The sequence continues at coordinate 819,032,647 of OY728134.1, forward strand.
AAATTAACGAAAAAATGACCTATAAACTTATAAAAAACCCATTTTAAGTATATATTTCATCCATAAACCTTAATTTATTGAGTCTTGTTGGTTTTGATGACTTTTGTAGGTAAAAACATGGGTACACCTAACTTGTTTTAAAAAATGTCAAGTGTATCCCCTCCCTCCCTTATAAAAGTCCACCACCTCCCCCTATATTCAAAAATATCAAACTACTTAGGTTCAGACAATATCTACCAAATTCACTTTCCAAAATACCTAAGTTTTTTCTTGAATCCTCCCTTTGGACAGAAATCCAACCAAGGAAGCCCTTTTGCGAAAAACAAAAGGAGTTACCCAAAGAAGAGGTAACATCCTTCCTCAAGCTCCTTTCATTTATTTTATTTCTCCATCACCTCAATTATTATTATTAAATTTTTATATAATAACAAAAGTATCCTCAATATACTTATATGTTTTTATTATAAGGTTTCTACCTTCACTTACACATACTTTCATCTAATAGGTAACGAACTTACCGTTCTTGTGTGCGGCGAACTACCGTCTCACGAAATGATGTTGTTCATTTTTCCTTTACCACCTCTCATGGATGAGAATTATGATGGAAACTATATTTTTATATTTTATATATGATATTTATGTTTTATTTATTCTTTTGTAATTATTATATACTACATACCTTCATGCTTTCCATTTTGTGTAAATACGATAATTTCATTTGGGGAAGTGTGGACTACCACATCCTCAAAGCAATGTGATTCATTCACACCTTATATAGAATGTATTAAGGATGCATTTAGTGAAATTATATGATATATATGAAATAATAATTCTTCTTTAATTATAATATATATATATATGTCATTTAATTACTTTATTTCAATACAATAATAAAATGAAAACAACGTTCATTGATACATATAACCTACCGTCTCCATGAACGGTGTAATAAATTTAATACTTATATCATATATAGATTATTATAAATACATGTATACTAAATATATATGATATGTATACCATATTTTACATTTTTTAAATAATTAAATCATGATCTAAGTAAGAGGATCACAGGTCAAAACATATACGAAAGATAAATCATATATTACCCAAAACGTAACATTTACATGGCGTTGTTAATAAATGGGTAATATAAAGTCAGAAAAAAATAATATATGATATTATATATAATAATATGGTTCTGTATTAGATTTATAATAAACTTATATTTAGTATACAGGGGTTTTTAACATGTACAAATAAAGTCAAAACTTAAGGTAAAAGGATTTCATCTCATTTTTTATTTTTGTGAGATAATGCCATAATCACCACTCGCTTCTTTTGTGTGGTGTATATACTACCCTATGACATGATATATCATTAATTTAATTTATTTAATGATATTAAAATCTTTAAATGGTGTTATTCTCCCATGGGGATCACAATTCTAAAGTTACTCAAGTAGTAAGGGTTTTCTTGGCTCACTTTTATTTTCTGTGAGACAGAAACCATGTTCACCACCTATTACTTATATGTGTTGTGTTTACTTACTATAGACGAATTCCACGATAATTATACACAAATTTATGGGTATTTACATATCCATTTTATGAACTTTATTTCATGGGGTTTATGTTTCAAAATTTACCAAAACAATAAAGCAGTTTTGTCTCAATTTGCCTTCTTTGAGACGCATGCCATGTTATGCACCAATATTCTTTTATGAGGTTTATATACTGCAATTTGACATGTTATATCATGGAAATACTTATTTTAATGATATTTCAATATTCATGTAATTTCATGGGGAATATAATTCCAAGTTATCAAGTGGTAAGAGTTTATTGAAACAATCTCATCATTTATCGAGATTGTTTATAATTATGCTTCCATTGATGAAATATTATGATCCATATCTCAAAAAACCTCATTAATTTTCTTCTACTTTGGATATTAATTATATATTCATCTATTGGAACCATTTTCCAACTCTTTGGCACAAAATATGATTAAGAAATTGTTTTTAATAAAGTCATACTTTACCTCTCTCTTCGGTCGAAAATTCTATGTTATTTCAAAACCATGTTTTTAAAAATATTTCAAGAATTATTAATAATTTATTAGTGTATTTTCAAATAAAAAGTTTTTAAAAAGTTTTCAATAATTCTTTATAATTTTTCAAAGTATTATCAATGAAAAAGTTTTTAAAAATATTTTCAAGATTTCTTAATAAGTTTTCAAAGTATTTCTAAAGAAATGGTTTTCATTTTTTTAATATTTATTTATAAGTTTTCAAAGAAAAAAGTTTTCAAATATTCCTTTATAAATTTTCAAGTTTATTTTCAAGAAAATGGGTTTCAAATGGTTTTATTTTTTAAAACTCGTTTTGAAATGAAGAAAGGATAATTTTCTCATGATTTTTTTAAAAAAGATATTTCCAAATTATTTCCCATCTAAGATGACATCTGTTGGTGTTAATCATACCTTTCTAGGGAAGGATCCAAAGGTTACATTCATATTATTTCTCTGAATGGTTTATGTTTTGATAACATGATGTTTATGAAACCCGTTTCTCTTTCATGGGTTATTGTTTATGAAAATCATTTCTTCTTCATCAGTTATATGATTATGAAACCCGCCTCTTTTCAAAGGTTATGCTTTGATAAAATGACTATGAAACCTATCCCTTTTTCCACAAGTTAAGATATGATTACATGTTTATGACACCCATTTAATTTCATGGGTTATGATATGATTATCTATGATCTTGTGGAACATGTATGTATGATTTTATTATGAGATGGGTGGGACCTATATCTCACTCCAATGTATTGGGTAATGATAAATGGTATATAAGCTCAAAGGGTACATGAGTTGTAGCCCAAACCTGAAAACAAGAAGGTACACAGGTTATAGACCAAGCCTAAAAATAAGCAGGTACATGGGTTATAGCCCAAGCTTAAATATAAGTAGGTACACAGGTTGTATCCCAAGCCTAAAAGTAAGAGGGTATATAGGTTGTAGCACAAACTCAAAAATAAGAGGGTACATGAGTTTTTAGACCAAGATCAAAGTAGTTACATGGGTGATTAGCCCAATCCTAACATGTTATGAAGGTCTTGGTAGGTAGCCTTGACATAAGATTTTCTATGCTTATGAGTATTCCACAAATTCCATGTCTTACTACTATGTTATGATTTCATGCCTTATGCTCTTGATCCCATTATGATTCATATCTTATGAATTACAAACCTTTATTCCATGATTCATGTTTATGATCTTTGATATGAAAGGTATGATCTTTAAATGTTATGCTTATATTCTTGTACCCGTATGTTCATGTTGTGCTTACATATTTCCTTTATTTACCATTACTGAGCATTCAAGATAAACCCTTTCATATGTTTCCTTTCCACAAGTTATGAAGAAAGGTTTTTAATTAGAATTACTAAGGGTGAATATCATTGTGGGAAACATTGAATATCTTTCACTGAGTTAGAAGATTTTTGCTCCAAGTTTCCAAAGGCACTAAACTAACATGGTCTTTGGGAATCTGTTTTTGTAATGTATTAAGTGTTTTGAAAAAATGATGTAATGTCTATGTATGTTAAGATTGGGTTGTTATACATCTAATGAAAATAAACTCACTCCAACCATGTATTCCAAATACCATTCCAAAACAACTATTCCAAGTTATTTTAATAAAACATTTCTTATATTGAAAATATGTTTACAACCAATTTCCATGCATAAAAAAATCATAATTTTAAAACCATCATATTAAAATTATTTTCCAAAATAACTTTCCACAAAACCAACCAATTTTCATAATTTCCAAGAAAACTTCACTAAAGAAGTTTCTATAGAATCACACAATGGATTTATAACAATTTAAGGAAATTCAATAAATTTGAAACTAAGCCTTTAGGTTCTAATTAAGGGGATTTGAGAGAGAAGCCACCTACTTCTCAAACTTCGGCGAAAATGAAGAATAGAACAATAACCTAAAAAACCCTACTTGAAACTCATAGAATTGTCCTTAGATATTTTTCCCTTCAATCAAAATAATCATATCTCATTATGATTGAAATAAAACAACATGAATATATCCCCAAAGGATTAGATCCATGATTCCAAGAGAGGGAATGAGAAGAGATCTAAGGAAAATGAAAAATAATGAGCACTTACCGATGAATACGGGCCTCCAACACTCTTTGATTTGCCTAGGAATCACTCTCAGATATAAATGAATTGTTTAAACAACCTTAGGAGGAAGAGGAATTCAGTTTATGACCTATTTAGGGTAAAATAAGGGATTAAGGAGGTAAACCAAGTTGGATCTACAATTTTCAGATCTAAATTTTCATGGTTCACAGTTAGGGAACACAGTTAGAAAAACTGTGCACTAACCATACACGAGCCACTGCCTCCAAACACCCCTCACATGGTTAGAAAAACCATGTGCCAACCATGCTATTCCCCTCTGTCTAGAATTTCATGGTTTGGAAAAACTGTGCACCTAATTGTGTACCTATGCAGTTCCCGCTATTTCAGTTGCATGGTTTCCTGGGAGGTATTGCATAGTTTGTACTAATCATTTTGAAGCTTTTCCCCTCTAGAAAAGACTAAAAAACATGCTAAATCTCATACAAAACTCCCAAAACTCAACCCAGTCACTTTATATATTTAACATACATAAATAAAGGGCCAATTAATTGAAATTGGGGGTGATACATTCTCCCCAACATTGGTTTTTCCATCCCTAGAATGTAGAAAACCACCATTATCCCGAAAGAGTTTGGTAAATTTCTCTACCATTTCCTTTTCACACTCCCAAGTTTCTTCTTAAAACTAACCGTGTTTCCAAAAAAACCCACACTATACCGATTATTTTCCCATGCAAGACTTTCTCTTGCCTATCTACAATCTGCACTGGCACATGAACCAATGTAGCATCCAAATCTTGGTCAACATGATCCCATCAAATCACATGGCCAGGATCTGGTTAATACTTCTTCAATTGAGATACATGAAACACATTATGCACTGAACTAAACCTTGGTGGAAATACCAACCTATATTACACCTCACTAACATATTCATGTATCTCAAAAGGGATTATGTATTGAGAAGATAACTTACCCCGCTTCCTAAAATGATGATTCCCAATCCCTTGAGATATTCTAAAGAACACATGATCACTCACCTTGAGTGAAAACGGTCACCGACGATGATCTACATAAGATTTATAATGACTCTAAGATTCTCCATCATTTTCTTGGTCTGTTGAATTTTTTCCATTGTTTATTGCACAAGGATCAGTCCTACCGGTGAAGTCTCACCTATTTCCACCAAACAAAGTATAGAATAAAAATGATTCCCATACAATAGTTCAAAAGGATTCATATGTATTAAGTCCTGATAACTTTTTTTGTATGATAACTCTACTAATGGTATGTTATTTTCCTATGATCCAGCAAAATCCATTACATAAGCCTTAAGCATGTCCTACAATGTTTGTATCATCCTTTTATATTGTCTATCAGTTTGAGGATGATACACCATGCTTATAGTAATCTAATTACCAATGTATTACTATAAGGAATTCCAAAAATAAGATGTGAACTTGGGTTCTCTATCTGATACAATCAAAACTAAAACACCATGCCTCTTTACTAATTTTTAGATATAGATTTTGGAAAAGTAATCCACTGTATGAGATTCACAAAAAGGGCTTGGTAGTAATATTACAAAATCCATAGCTATCTACTTCCATTTACACATAGGAATCAGTAAAGACTACAGTATGCCCACTGGCTGTTGGTGCTCTGACTCAACCTACTGATATGTGAGGCATCTCAAAACAAACTCAATAACTTTTCTTTTCATTCCAACCAACAAAAAATATGATTTTAGTGCTTTATAAATATTTTGTATTCTAGGATGAACTTCCCATACTGAATGGTGGTAAGCACAAAGAAGTTGTTCTTGACAAGCCACGGTTATGACCATCCGATATCAGAACCACAAAAATGATCTTCTATCAAGCTTCCATCCTCAATGGTATCCCCACCATTGAGTTTTAACCTCATAGAAACACATTCAGAATCATATTTTTGTACCTATTTAACCTCCTCAGTTAAATTAGAGAAAAAATAATCTAGAAATAAAACCACAACACCGCCTCGATCTTCACAATCCAAGTGCATGTCGGTTGTCACCTACATTAATAGCCATTGATCTAAAACCTCATTTTCCAACCGACTATATGAATTTCTACTTAATGAATCCACCATAGAGTTCCCTTTACCAGGTGTATACTTTAAGTCAAATTCAAGCATTTTAAGATACTCCATCCATCTTCTTTGTCTCAGATTCAAATCACTTCGTGAGAAAATGTGTTTTAAGATCTTATGATCCATAAGCACCATAAATTTATCACCAAAGATGTAATAGAACTAGGTCTTCAATGCATGGATCACTTTAGTTAAATACAAGTCATGTGTTGGGTATTTCTTCTCATTCAACCATAACTACCATGATCCATAAACAAAAATATGATCTCCCTACATGAGAACACACCCTAACCCATACCCCAAAGCATCACAATACACTACATAATCTTGTCTTGATTATAGAAATATATATATTAGTGTTGATTTAAGGTGAAATTTAATCTCTTGAAAATATTTCTAACATTCATCATTCTAATGGAATGGAACATTTTTCCTTATCAAAGCTATCATTGGTTAAACTAGTCGTGATAATTTATGAACAAAATGTCAGTAATAACTAGATAGACCAAGGAAACTGCGTATCTCAAAGAAATTATTTGGAGGTTTCTTAAGAGATCACAACCTATATCTTTTATGGACCCATAGAATCACCTTTTTAGAGATAATAGGGCCAAGAAAACATACCTCTTGTATCCAAAAAACTCAATTTGAAGGTTTGGCATATAGATGATGATCTCACAAGATACCCAAAATTATTTCCAAGTGTTTATCATGCTCAATATTTTTCCTAGAATACATTAGTATGTCATCTACAAATAGCACCATAAAATAATCCAGATACCTTTGATATATCCAATTTATAAATTCCATAAATATAGTTGGTGCATTCGTAAAACCAAAATTCATAACCAGATACTCTTAATGGATATAACTACTCCTAAAAGATATCTTTAGAATATCCTCCTTTCGAACCCACTTTTGGTTATATCATGAATGTAAGTCAATTTTATAGAACCACTAGGATCCCCTCAATTGATCAAATATATCATCAATGTGTTGAATAGGATACTGATTCTTTATCATAACTTGGTTAAGCTTATGGTTATCCACAAAAATTCTAAGAGTTCCATCCGCCATTTTCACAAAGAGAACCAGTGCTGACCACAGAGATGTACTAAGTCAAATGAACCCTTTGCTCTCCAATTCTTCCAATTGAACCTTCAATTCCCTTAATTCAGTCAGTTCTATCTGATAAGATAAAAGTGAGATAGGAAGGGTCCTTGATAAGAGATCAATTGTAAACTCCACTTCTCTTGTGGGTAGAAACCCTGATAAATTATCAGGAAAAACATCATGAAACTGATCAACAATTATTGGAAAACAACCATTCTCAATCTTATCCACTGATGAAAAGGTCAAATCTTCCAATTGGTATGAGATATTTCCAACTAATGGTTCCAAAAATCCTACTCCACTTTCCTTTACATTCTGATCTCCTCTAAAGAGATGTTTGACACCATCATCAATTGTAAAACTAACCCATCAGGTATAACACTCGATGTGAGCTTTGAACATTGTCAACCAATCTATACCTGAGATTAAGTCATAGGCATCCATCTCAAACATAGAGAAATCCCAAATAAATTCATCCTAATTGATAGTTATAGAACATGATTTGAACATAGAGGCTCAACATTCTCTTTAGCCGAGAGGAGTTTGAAGTTTCAAAATAGAAAGCATCATCTCAACATGAAAATCCATAAGATCAACAGCATGAGAAGAAATAAATGAATGAGATCCACCTGTATCAAACAAAGATTGTATAAGTGTAGAATTCAAAATAATTTTACCTTTCATAGTTGAGGGTCTCGATTGACCATCCATTATTACTTTATTAGTTCCATACAATTTCTTACTCGATACACTTTGCTCTTTATTTCCCTATTGATATAACGCTGGTTGAGGAGTCATGGTATTCCTCAAATCACCATGGATTTCTTGGTTCTACTAATGAGATCTATTATGCTGCACTCATCCCATCAAAGCATACAATGCTTGAGAAGCATGAGATGTGTCTCTAGCACCCGAACTTGGAGCACTTTGATAATAGCATTGAATATGTCCCACCTGGTTGCAGTTACGATATCCTCTAGGTGGTGTTGTATAATCTCACTTCATATTCTCAAAAGAACCATACTAAAAACATCCCAAATTTCTCTTCGGTTTAGGGGGTAAGTTTGTTGATCCAATAGTCTGATTCTAAGATATAACACCCCCTTGATAACATGTTTCCCTCCTCTGCTTGTTTCCAACATTAGAGTTCCCACCAATTTTTATAGGAATAAACATGCTTCCTCTGAATGTGTTTCTTGAGATGTCTATTTCCACCACCTTCACTCTATTGAAAATCTATGTATAATTATTTATAAAAATCATGGAAATATTTGAGATAATTTTTGGTTTCAAACCCAATTAAAAAATGCATGCCTTCAAGGATGAACTTGTAGAAAATTCTGGTGAAAATAGAAATAAATTCATAAATTTAACTATATAATCTATTATCAATATATTCTATTTCTTCAAACTGAAGAAGTCTATTGTTCTAGAAATTATGAACATGTGAGGATAAAATTGTTTGTTGAATGATTATTCAAAATCCTCCCATGTCATGCCCTGATCCAATTTATCCTGAACTGCTAAATCCCAACACTGGTAGACTAAATCCTCCTATATATAATCTTCCAACTTCACTTTCAACTTTGATGGTGTGCTATGGAAATTAAAGATTTTATTCATCCTATTTATCGACACTTCTGGTTTTTCTAGCTTTGAATCACCTCAAAAGATGGGTGGATTCTACTTTTGGAACTAAACTAAATGGTCCAATTACTGAGGTTCATATCTTCTTTTCCCTCTATGCACGACTTGGAAATCATAGAAAATTCTTTGAACCAAATTTTGGTTCACCTATGGCTTAGGTATAACCACATTTTCATCAGCCTCTTTTAGTCAGTTTCTTCGATGCCTACCTGGTACCATCCATTATGATGAAAAGAAACTCCATTTAGTCTCACTCCCTAGCAACTGAAGTCTTAGAAATTTAAAATTTACCACATCACATATATCATAACAAGGCTTTCTAAAATTCAACAATTTTTATTTTCATAACATTTTTGAAAATTACACCATGCTTTTGAAAATCAAACCATTTTCAACTACTTCCAAAAATTAACACTTTTTCACCAAATAATAAATCATTACTCAAAATTAATTATGCACTCCTATTGGGAATTCATTTTTATCAATTAAAATCATGCTCTTCTCATTGGTTAAACTTGTGATGATGAAGTTACAAATCTTAGAAGTGACTCAAAACATTTATGTACCCAAACTCCCTAGTAAATTGAAGTTAAACATAAATAGGTGAGATATGTATTTTTATGATATTCATTTCAAGTTACAAAAATCATATCTCCTTACAAGGAACCTAACTCAAGGACTGAACAAATTGATACCATTTGTAACATCTCGTCCCTCGCCCATTGGCTTGGGTAGAGGCAAAGGTGTTACTAGGAATTAAGTGGAATCCCTAAGACACCAAAGGTTGGAAATAAATGTAAAGGGCATCATAAATAATTGGGGGACGATTTACCCTTTGAAAATAAAACAAACCATCCATAATAAAAAACTAAACAAACTACTATATGATGCATGAGTACAACGAAATATAACTCAAAGAGTAACCAAACCAAAAACAATATCAGAGTACAAAGAAGAAACCAAAACCAATAAAACTAAAAGATACTAAAGGCATCAAATCATAAACTCCCAACAAAATCCAATATCCAACTCAATAAAAACTCACAAGGAATCAAAAATCATCACTAAAGAACTTTGATACCTTTCCTTTACCTATGTCCTGATAGACGACATCTACAAATGTGCAATAGTGCCCAAAAAAGTGGTGAGTCTAAACTCAGTAGGATTTCCCCCAATGAATTTCTAAATCACTCAACTAGAAAAGAACATGTTATCAAATTTATATAAAATAGTTTAAAATCAATTTAAAGAAGTTTATATAAAAACCAAAAATATTTCCAAACCAAATGGTTTTCCATGGAAGGTAATAAAACAAGTCTTTAAAACATTTCTCAAATCCATTTGGCACACCCATTACACACATCCACACATCCACACATGTATGATTATGTGAAAGTTTCATACTCATGAGTGGTCTCTCATCAATATACAAATTCTTCACAAGGTAACCATATACCAAGCACCCTAATGGTACACTCCCCTTCCATAGGGTTGTGTTTAATGAAAATGAACTCATGCCAACCATGTATGCCAAATACCATGCCAAAATAACCTTGACAATCCATTTCAATAAAAAATTTATTTTATTGAAAACACATTTCCAATAAATTTCCTTACATAGAAACCAAATCATAATTTTAAAACCATTAGTTTAAAATCATTTTCCAAAATCACTTTCCACAAAAACAACCAATTTTCACAATTTCTAAGAAAACATCACTTAAGAAGTTTCTATCAAATAACATAAGGGTTTCAAAATAATTTAAAGTAATTCAATAAATTTTGGACTAAACCATCAAGTTATAATAAATAAGAGTTGAGATAGAAGACACCTACTTCTCAAACTTTGGTGAAAATGAAGAACGACACAAAAACCTTAAATGCATGACTTGAAGCTCTTAGAACCATCCTTAGACCTTGTTACCTTCAATAAAAAAAATCATATCTCATTATGTTTGACATCAAATAGTTTTAATATATCCCAAATTGATTAGATCCATTATTCCAAGAGAGGTGAGTAGAAGTTATCTAAGGAAAATGATGAATAATGAGCACTTACTGATGAATCTAGGGCTCCAACACTCTTTTATTCACCTAGTAATCACTCTTGGATCAAAAGGAATGGTCTCCACAACCTTGGGAGGAAAAGGAATTTGGTTTATGGCCTATTTAGGGGGAAAATAAGGGATTAGGTAGGTAAACTGAGTTAGATCCATAGTTTTCAGATCTAAATTTTCATGGTGCATGGTTAGGGTGTACAATTAGGCAAACCGTTCACTAACCATGCATGAGACACTACCTAAAAAAACTCCTCACATGGTTGGTTTTAATGGTTAGAAAAACCATGAATTAACTGTGATATTCCCACTTTCCAGTATTTCATGGTTTCTTTTGGGCATCTGCATGGTTTGGCCAAACTGTTCACCTACCCAATGCCCATTGTTTCAGTTTCATGGTTTCTTGAGAGGTGCTATGCGATTTCTACTAACCATGATCAAACCAAGCACCTCTATAAAATATTAAAAAACATTACAAAGCTCTTCTAAACCTCTCTAAACTCAACCCAATCACTTTATATACTTAAAATAGATAAATAAAAGGTTAAGTACCTAAAACTGAGAGTGCTATAATATTACCTACCCAAAAAAACACATCTAATTCACCCATTAAGGAGTGAATGTCATGGCCCAGTGGGGTGGTGTCTCCCATCCAGGACACCATGACATTCATCTAATTTGGTTTAGTTAGTAATGCGACGTAATCCAAAATAGATACTTAAATTATCCTCCCCCTTAGATACTCAACTTCCCATGTGTTTTGCCTATTTCAAGTGTCACATTTCATTTAAAATAGATCAAGGGTCCTTTTATTAATCTATAAAAATATTTCACATATTTAAAATCAAAACCTAACCCTTTAAACCATTTCATCATCAAAACCAATAGAACCATTTTTGAAAACCCAAATATAGATGTTTGTGTGTGTGTGAGTATGTGATTTTCCATTCAAAACTATCATAGCACAAATTTAATAAATCAAAACACTATTTATTAAAAATATAGATCCATAAAGAACATGCCAACTGGGCCTTTATAATTTATTTTAGAAATCACTTAAAAACCCATTGAAAATCAAGCTTTAGTGTCACATTTGAAACCCCAATGTTTCCTCCATTGTTATTCCCATATACTCTTACATACATACACACACACACACACAAATATATATATATATACATATCTCATTGGAAAATTACCATATTCTAAAGTGAATTTTTATATACATATAAATATAGATGTTTACTCATGTATATGTGGATAACACCAAAATGGAAGTGGATAATTTAAAAACACACAACTCTTATAATATTCTTGTAAAGAGGAAAAAACCCCAATTTTAAAATAAAAATACTTCTTAAAACATTTAAAACTCATTAACAAGATCCATTAGAGCATTTACAAAACAACCGATGCACAATCCAATTTCCAAATAATTTTAAAACTGCTGTTTTGGAAGAAAAAGTCTACTACACTTAATTGGAACCAAGTAAAAATTGGTTTATATTTTTAAAGAGGATTATAATTACATATAATAAATTCATTGGCCATTAAAACATGATATAAAATTATATTAAACAAAGGTTATAAAATTTAAAGACCCAAAACAAGGGGTGTTGTCCCAGATAACGGCTAGCTAAACACTCAAGAGGGGGTTAATTGAGTTCCTAAAATTTATTTTATAGAGAACCACCCTCTTCATGTATGATCGTTCAAAATATTTTCCTTAATAAAAATATGCATTGAAAATTAGAGTTTAAGGAAATAGATCTAACAAAAGAGATTTATAGTGGTTCAAGGAATAAAAATCCTTTAGTCCACTCCACCAATACTCCAATTCACAAGATTGGTGATTTTCACTATAACATACCTTTTTTTGGGGTATCCCAATTAAGTACAAGAAGATTTCACTTAATACAAAGGTCCAAGATCTTTCAACTAGGATATCCATTTACAAGACCTATCCATAATATTAAACACACTCTTAAACTGAGTGTAAACAAGATAGAGTGAAACAAAAACTTTGAGAGAAACATTTGCAACAGACAATTGTAAGCAACAAATGACAGTAGATGATTTTTCATCTTGAAGAATATGATAAACTCCAAGGTATATCTTGGGATGATATTTAGTGCAACTAATAAAACTTATAATCACAACATAAACATTTTTTTTAAACTATGTACAAGTACCCAACATTTTTGGTATGTATGTACATTCTAAAAAATGTAAAAAACTATCTCATCATCTCTCTCTTTTTTAGTGACTAACTGATCCCTTTTATATATCATTTTAACTTAATCCTGAGATAATCCTAATGGTTAATTAATCCATGCAGTGATCTTGAAGAGACAGGCTATTGAGGTTATTCATCTAATATTTTCAAACAAAAAACTTTTCTGACAACGATGTTAAAAATATTCTTGTTCTTTGGATCTTTCCATTCATGGAAAATATTTCATCGACTGATATTTACTTAAATGGATAATCTATTTTTTGATGTGCTTTAAAAGCTTGAAATGACTTATCAAGAGTTTAGAAAAGTAATCATGACATTATGCAGCAACTAGATCTTTATAAGATACAAAATGGAAGTACTGTTCATCATAAGATAACTTTTGTAAGATAAAAAACTCTTATTCATTAGATAACTTGACTTCAATGCTGCATAGGATGACTTTTCAGTGTAACAAATAATATCTATGATGCAACACTCAAATTCTGTAACTTATTCTAGCTATGGATATTATTTTTAAAAGATAATGTCCTTTTATATTTTCATTACGACTAAAACATCTATCTTGGGTAACTCAGTCATACTTCATAAGAGAAATTCTTACGCAGTAGGATAAACTTTCAGTGCTTTCTGATCCTGAGCAAAGTGAAGACGTTCTTCAATTTTTATAAGATAAAACACTTTGTAACAGATCAAATACTTTACACATCGTAAGATAAACACTTGGACACACAGAATAAGATAAATTCAATCTAAAACACTAATATAAACTTGTTAGAATAGAAGTAGGGATTTTTTTGAATTATAAAAACACATAACATGAAGGTATATTTGAACAACATATTCTTTCCAACAAGGGGAAACCTACTTATAATGAACGATGGATGGTCCAAAACTCAAATATTGGGGAAAAACCTGTATAATACATCACTCACCCTAGAAACATAGAAAACCAAAAAATAGGGTCAATATAATGTAGGTTCCGGGCGCAGCGGAAGCGCATTGGTGGGTTTGCCCAACTTTAATTTTAACGTTAAACAACGTTCAATCCGAGATCTATCATGATATAAAATGCCGAATCTTCGGAATAGAATGAAGAACGAAAAGAAAAGAAGATTCCCGAAACCCTTGAGGAGGATCATCATATGTTGATTATAATTAATTTAATTAATGCATAAGAATTACCTTGTTGGAATTCTTTCTTCATTGATGTGTCCGGTCACGATTCAATGAACCGTCGTTGTGTCGTAGAATCCAAGTGTAGGATTCCTCTAGTGGTGATCCACACATGTGTCACATATCTCCAGACGTCGCTGAAGGGATCTCCAGGTGCTAGCGCGGAAGAACCTTCGCTTGCGATGTCCGCCTTCGACCGCCTTGATCCGGTGGAGGATCTTGATCTCGTAACTTGAGGTCGTTCTTGGTGGAAAGGGAATTCTCTATTGTCTTGAGAGTATTTCCAAATCCGTTGTGCACAACAATGGCTCTTTAAAATGTTGGGGTTGCGAGGATATTTATAATCGGGTTTGAGGTTAATAGAGTTATGACAATAAATAAACGTGTTATGCATTTTATTTATTTCATTAACTCTTATTGAAAACTCCCATGTCGAATTATTAATTCCTTGACATGCGCCCACGCTGATTATAATAAATATCATTTAATAAAACAATATTAAATCCTCAAAATCCCAACTGGAAAAAATACACGGCGTGTAATAATTAATACATGGTGTGTACTTGTTTTCCATAAAACTACACGGCGTGTATATTTAATATACACGGCGTGTACTTTTATTTTCCATTTTTCTCCACCACATTTATTAGACCTTGAGAAATGACTATTTATTTCTTAAATAAATTTAACTGCATTACTCACTAATAAATATATTATTTCGTCCACAATATATTTTCTCGAATAACTAGTGTCAAAATAAATGAGATCAGACATCCTTAAATAATTATTAAACCATAGTCGGGAATAATATTTATTTAACTTGTTAAATTAATATTTAACTGAGATACATGGACACACTTAGTATGTGACCCTCTAGGCCTCTTTCTCAGTGGCATTAGGCTGATCATGCCTAAAGTCCAAGGTTAGCGTCTAGCAACACGCCAAGGCACCCATAGAGAAAGAAGTTAATGCCGCAATGACGTGTCACCTCCTACGAACACTTACCGTGTAATATAATCCCTTTGTCTAGATATCTCCAATCAAGCGGGTTGCATGCTAGTGCCATCAACCCATGTGCTTGATTATTTTTTCTTTGACTTCCCGGAATTGAACTTGCCCATACCTTACCATGGCCATTGATTTATTTAGGCTATATCAATTCCATAAAAGGGCCTGAGATATCTACTTCCGTTATGGAACGGAAGGGACAAATCCTTTCTCGCATTATCTATTAATGCGGTATTACTCGTGACGCACCCAACATTTCCTACGTTGCTACGAACAGTGTGTCGTCACAGTTTTCGTCAATACATCTAAGTGCGTGAGTTGTAATACCCATTAATAATAATCTTAAAGTCTAAGGACCATTACACACGTCCGCATATAGGAACATCCAATGACACTATGAAATGTGGATTTCCTACTGGTGGGTCTCGTTCTCATAATATCCTCCTGGATATTACCAAGGGCGCACACCATGATAAGGTGCCTCAAAGTTTTATGAGTCCTTACCCCTAATGACCTGTATTATTTGTGTCCCTCAAATAATATCATCCAGCCATAGAACATACATTCAAGAATAGTGTTATGGCACTTTCGGGTTCTCATCATAGCAGGGATCCGCTACGACCCTTTAATGCAAGAGCTATCCTTAGGACATTATCACATGACATGTCATGCAGAAGAACAATCAAGATGTGATAATCCTTTTATTTAAATGAATAAAGTACAAAGTAGTTGGTTCTAGACCACCAACTCCAACACACTCCCACTTGGACTAGATCCAACTGCAAACCGCCTTTAACCCGCTAGCTCTCACATGATATTCATGCTTCTGCTGAGATAGGCCTTTAGTCATGCGGTCCGCCACATTCTCTTCCATGGACACTCTGCTCACTGCAACTTCACTCCTTTGATAGAAATCCCTCAAGAGGTGATATTTCCAGATTATGTGCTTTGTCCGTTGATGTGACCTTGGTTCTTTTGAAAGAGCCACCGCTGTAGTATTATCACAATACAATGTAATGGGATCTTTACTGCTAGGCACCACATCAAGCTCCTGGACAAAGTTCCGAATCCAGACGTCTTCCTTGGCTGCATCAGAAGCCTCTATATACTCGGACTTCACTGTAGAATCAGCGACAACTGGCTGCTTTGAACTCTTCCAGCTCACAACTCCTCTATTGAGACATAAAACATATCCAGATTGTGACTTCAGATCATTCTGATCTATTTGAAAACCAGAATCATCATACCCTCTGATGACAAGCTCCTCGTCTCATCCATACACCAGGAACATATCCTTCGTTCTTCTCAGATACTTAAGGATAGTCTTAACAACAGTCCAATGCTGTTCTCCTGGATCTGCTTGATATCTTCCTACCATGATCAGTGTATAGGCAACATCAAGCCTGGTACATAACATGGAATACATGATGGATCCTATAGACGAAGTTTATGGGATATTTCTCATCCTATCTTTCTCCTATTGTGTCTGGGGACACATTTTCTTAGAAATATGTAAGCCATGTGACACTAGAACCAATCCCCTCTTGGATTTTTCCATACTAAATATCTTTAGTATCTGGTCAATGTATGTACCCTGACTTAGTCCAAGCAGCCTCTTGGATCTGTCACGAATGATCTTGATCCCTAGAATGTAGGCTTCTTCTCCTAAGTCCTTCATGGAGAAACACTTGTTCAACCAGTCCTTAACTAACTGTAAGGCTGGTACGTCGTTTCCAATAAGCAATATGTCATCAACATATACCACTAGGATGACGACCGCATTCCCATTAAACCACTTATAAAAACATGGCTCACATTCGTTCTTAATGAAACCAAATTCCTTTATGGCTTCATCAAATCTAATGTTCCATGACCTGGATGCTTGCTTCAATCCATAAATGGATTTCTGAAACTTGAAAACCCTTTTGGCTTCACCTGGTGTCACAAACCCTTCTGGTTGTGTCATATAGACATCTTTCTGAAGGTTCCCATTAAGGAATGTTGTTTTGACATCCATCTGCCAAATCTCGTAGTCATGGTAAGCTGCTATGGAAAGTATGATTCTTATGGATTTAAACATGGAAACTGGCGAGAAGGTTTCATCATAGTCAATTTTTTGACGCTGTCTGAATCCTTTAGCCACTAGCCTTGCTTTATAGGTGCTAACTTGACCTTCCATGTCCATCTTTCTTTTGAATACCCATTTTCATCCAACAGGCTTTACATCAACTGGCTCATCGACCAGAACCCAAACTTGGTTCTGATACATGAAATCTATCTCAGAATTCATAGCTTCTAGCCATCTTGCAGCTTCTGAGCTTTCTACTGCTTCCTTGTAAGAGAGAGGTTCATCATTGTCCAACAATAATGATTCACCATCCTCGGTGACTAGGAAACCAAATCTCTCTGGTTCCCTTACCTCTCTTGAGCTCCTACGCAATACTTGTGTTTCTGGAACCTCTTCCACGGGGACCTGTGAAACTTGTTCCTGTACCAACTCCTGTGTATCTTGAGCATCAACTTCGTCAAATTCAATCTTGCTCCCACTATCCTTCTTGAGGATGTTCTCCCTCTCAATAAAGCCGACTTGTCTGGCGATAATCACTTTCTTGTCTTGAGGGTTATATAGGTAATATCCTTTTGTTTATTTGGGATATCCTATAAAGATACACTTCGTGCCCTGGGGTGCTAGTTTGTTGCCTAAGAAGGCCTTAACAAACGCCTCACATCCCCATACACGTGTGTGCGACAAAGTGGGTTTCCTTCCATTCCATAACTCGGATGGAATTCCATTTTCCACCTTAGTTGGTACTCGGTTTAATGTGTATGATGCAGTTTGTAATGCATATCCCCAAAAGGATAATAGAAGATCCGTATGACTCATCATCAAACTCACCATGTCCAACAAGGTGTGGTTCCTCCTTTCACTAACACCATTCCACTGTGGTGTATAAGGAGGAGTGAGCTGAGATAGAATCCCAGACTCCCGTAGAAGATCGATGAACTCTTGGTTCAGATATTCTCCACCTCGATCCGATCAAAGCTTCTTTATCTTCTTACCAAGCTGATTCTTTATTTCATTCTTGAATTCTTTAAATTTCTCTAAGGACTCTGAATTATACCTCATTAAGTAGACATAGCCATATCTACTCAAATCATCAGTAAAATTAATGAAGTAAGAATATCCACCTCTAGATTATACTAGAAATGGTCTACACACATCCGTGTGTACCAATCCTAGAAGCTCTGTGGCCCTTTCACCTTTTCCACCAAAAGATGGCTTAGTCATTTTCCTTGTAAACAAGCGTGACATCTATCAAGTGGTTTTAGCTCAGTAGAGTCTAAATAGCCATCTTGGCAGAGCTTTGTCAAACGCTTCATTCACATGACCAAGGCAGTGATGCCATAATTGGGTGATGTATGAGTCATGTGAGTTTGTTTCGTTATCGATTGCCAACACTTGGTTTTCGTAATTCAATACATACAAACCATTATTTAAATGTGCCATACCATAACATACGTTGTTCTTATAAAAGAGACAACCCTTATTTCCAAATTTGAAAACAAATCCATCCATATCCAAACAAGATACAGAAATTATGTTCTTGGTAACACTAGGCACATAATAACAGTTATGTAAAACCAAAATCATCCCAGTCGGCAATGAGAGGTGGTAGTCGCCAATAGCCAACGCAGACAGCCTTGCGCCATTGACAGCTCAAAGATCCACCTCTCCTCTGGCGATCTTTCTAAATCTACTTGGTTCCTGCATTTGAATACAGATGTGAGCCCCACAAGCTGTATCTAATACCCAATGTGTAGAAATAGAAAGATTTCACTCGATAACAAACACACCTTTAGCGTCCCCACGCTTCTGGGTGCAGTTCCTCTTCCAGTGGCCCTGCTTGCCACATGAAAAACACACTGCCTCCCATTCCTTGCCCTACCTCTGGATCTTCCCCTTCTTGGAGGGACGGTTCTCAGGGGCTTCAGACCGTTTATAAGTCTTTGGCCCCTTTGAATTGTCCTTCCTTTTCTTGTTCACCATAAGGACCTCGGGTTTTTCACGCCCCATGTCCTTATCTACCTAGCGAATCAAGGTCAGAAGCTCCGATAGACTCTTCTCATTGCCGCTCATGTTATAGTTGACAATGAAGCTAGAGAAGGTCTTGGGCAGTGATGATAGGATGAGATCTGTACGCAACTCATCCGGGAATTTAATCCCTAAGATGTCCAAGCGTTCAATGTAGCCAATAAGCTTGACTACATGATGCCCAGCTGGCGCAGACTCTCCAAGCTTCATGGTAAAAAAAGCATTGGAGATCTCATACCTCTCATGTATCGCCTTCTCTTGGTAGAGATCTTTAAGGTGAGACATCATGCCATACGCGTCCATGTTTTCATGTTGCTTTAAGAGCTCATTAGACATGGCCGATAGCATGAAACACTAGACATCTGTGGCATCATTCATGTGTTTCATGCAGAGAGATAATTCCTCATCAGTAGCCTCTTTCCCAGGCGCAACTGGAATAGGCTCTTCCAGCACATATAATTTCCTTTTGTGGCGAAGGACGACGCGTAAACGTCTCTGCCACTCTTGGAAATTGGTGCCGGTGAGAAGGTTTTCTTTTTTGAGTATGGTGTGCAATGATATGTTTGAAGTCATTTTCTTTCCGTTTCTACAAATTAAGATGAGCAAAGGTTTAGTACTTTATTACAAAATTTGAGACAAATAAATAAATTAATACTTATTAGTCTCCCACTATTTTATTGAAATCCAATAGCCCTCACCATTGACTTCGGAATATTCTGTTGTGTGAATATTCTAGTGTCAAGGATCCATATTGCCCTTCGCATTACCCCAACTAGGGTTGGTCAAGAAACTTGAAGGGTTTTAGGTAGGCATTCCAAATGCCAACTGCATTAACTCGTAGCTCCTTGATCCGCTGAGTGGACTCCCCAATCCTGAAATCCTTTTTGGATTTCCTCAACCTTTGCCTCTTGGTCACACCAAGTCCTGTTGTGGTAGTCAACCCTTGATGCGAACCAAGTCAAGTCAACCCAAAACCTTGAATTAGAATTCCCCGATAATTGAAAGCACCCCAACTAGGGTTGGTCAAGCACTTTGAACTATGGTTCGATTCTAACCAAGATTATGGAAGGCTATGCCGACTTAATATTTATTTTGAAGGAGTTTATCCTTATACGTAAATTGACATTTTATTATCTTTGATTACATGATTTTTAATATTAAGTGGGATATACTTAAGTGATTAACCATGTCTAAGATAATATTTACGTATAAGACGGTTTTATTTTAGTTCCATCTTGCATGCTCGTTTAATTCATTAATTGTGTGATCGTGACAACACACCCACAATAAATAAACCATGCAACTGACAGAAATAAAATAAATGGTATGATCATGAGCTTTTCTATTGGTTAGTTTATCTAGCAGTTGATAAACTAACCCAAGACCTAGGGTAGAAACACCATGAACCTTTCGGGTTTGTGTTTACAGCTTTCCACCTATCCACCTTTGTATCTCCTTGGATTGGTTTCACCTTGGCTCTTGACTTGAGCCGCCTCCACTAGCTTGGGAGCTCCATCCATTACATATGCATTTATCTCACACACAGGTGAGGGGTAAAGGGGGTTTTTACATAAAAGAATCCTTGGACGCGCAGGCCCTATATATTAAGGAGGAGATGGCTCGCAGGCCAACAAATTTAATTTAAATAAATAAATTAAATGAAACCATTCACATACAAAGGTCTCGGTCTAGCTCATGATCATCCATACATGCAACGATATTTACGCATAAATAAAACTAGCATTCAATTCTTTAATCGTTCTTGTTTAAGATAAATCACGCTAGAATCAATTAATTTTCTTTAACTAATCAATCCTTTTATCTTAAATCCCTTTTCTGAATTTCCTTGAGATTCTCATCCATCAAAATTTTAAACAAATAAATTCATTTAAAATTATCCTTGTACATAACTTGTACCGTGGAGGCAACCCAGTGAATTCCCATTTATTATGCAGATATTAAATTAAACACATATATATAAAACACCTATCATGTGTTGTGACTCAACTTTACGCCTGCACCATGGTACATGTCTCAAGGGTTTGTATAATATAATAATAAATTTTAATAAATCTGCGTAATTTGGGTGAGTACACGGTGTGTAGTTCCGACTACACGGCGTGTACTTTTCTTCACCATCCATCCTAAGTACACGCCCGGGGACAGGGTGTGTTAATGTACTTCGGAAATTTTCGGAGTACATGGCATGTACAGTGAGACACACACCATGTAGTTTCCGCGTTACACGGTTTCCAGGTGGGCAGGCCATGTACGGAGTACATGACCCAACCCTAACCCGAAGGGACTACACGCCGTGTTCATTAGACCACACGGCGTGTATTCTGGAAACCGTGTGCCACCTATTTATGGTCAACACATGATGTCTTAAATTCTTAGAAAGAATCCAATACACGGCCTGATTTGGCGGATCAGTCAATGCATTAAACCTAGACTACACGACGTGTACTTCCGAATACACACCGTGTATTCTGGTGTTATACGACTAGAAACTTTTGGCTCCTCCGGATGAGTTCCTCTATTTTATTTTAATCAAAATTAAAAGAAAAAATTGTTCCTGTGAGGTGAACGAGAAACGAGGGAGGAGGAATAGATCTCGATATTCAGATTTCCAGAATGATTAAACTTGAATTAAAATAACTAAATTATTAAATGCGTAAATTACCAACAAAAAACTAAATAATTATAATCAACGATATGAACACTCTGATACCACTTGTAGGTTCCGGGCACAGTGGAAGCGCATTGGTGGGTTTGCCCAACTTTAATTTTAACGTTAAACAACGTTCAATCCGAGATCCGTCACGATATAAAACGCCAAATCTTCAGAATAGAACGAAGAACAAAAAGAAAAGAAGAGTCCCGGAACCCTTGAGGAGGATCATCATATGTTGATTATAATTAATTTAATTAATGCATAAGAATTACCTCATTGGAATTCTTTCTTCGTTGATGTGTCCGGTCACGATTCGGTGAACCATCGTTGCGTCGTAGAATCCAAGTGTAGGATTCCTCTAGCGGTGATCCAAACGTGTGTCACATATCACCGGACGTCGCCGAAGGGATCTCTGGGTGCTAGCGCGGAAGAACCTTCACTTGCGATGTCCGCCTTCAACCACCTTGATCCAGTGGAGGATCTTGCTCTCGTAACTTGAGGGCGTTCTTGGTGGAAAGGGAATTCTCTCTTGGATTGAGAGTATTTCCAAATCTGTTGTGCACAACAATGGATCTTTAAAATGTTGGGGTTTCAAGGATATTTATAATCGGGTTTGAGGTTAATAGAGTTATGACAATAAATAAACACGTTACACGTTTTATTTATTTCATTAACTCTTATTGAAAACCACCATGTCGAATTATTAATTCCTTGACATGCGCCCACGCTGATTATAATAAATATCATTTAATAAAACAATATTAAATCCTCAAAATCCCACCTGGAAAAACTACACGCCGTGTAATAATTAATACATGGCGTGTACTTGTTTTCCATAAAACTACACGGCGTGTATATTTAATATACACGGCGTGTACTTTTATTTTCCATTTTTCTCCACCACATTTATTAGACCTTGAGCAATGACTATTTATTTCTTAAATAAATGTAACTGCATTACTCGCTAATAAATATATTATTTCGTCCACAATATATTCTCTCGAATAACTAGTGTCAAAATAAATGCGACCAGACATCCTTAAATAATTATTAAACCACAGTCGGGAATAATATTTATTTAACTTGTTAAATTAATATTTAACTGAGATACATGGACACACTTAGTGTGTGACCCTCTAGGCCTCTTTCTCAGTGGCATTAGGCTGAGTCTGCCTAAAGTCCAAGGTTAGCGTCTAGAAACACGCCAAGGAACCCATAGAGAAAGAAGTTAACGCCGCAATGACGTGTCACCTCCTACGAACACTTATCGTGTAATATAATCCCTTTGTCTCGATATCTCTAATCAAGCGGGTTGCATGCTAGTGCCATCAACCCATGTGCTTGATTATTCTTTCTTTGACTTCCCGGAATTGAACTTTCCCATACCTTACCATGGCCATGGATTTATTTAGGTTACATCGATTACATCAAAGGGCCTGAGATATCTACTTCCTTTATGGAACGGAAGGGACAAATCCTTTCTCGCATTATCTATTAATGCTGTATTACTCGTGACACACCCAACGTATCCTACCTTGCTGCGAATAGTGTGTCGTCATAGTTTTCGTCAATACATCTAAGTGCGCGAGTTGTAATACCCATTAATAATAATCTTAAAGTTTAAGGACCAATACACACATCCATAGATAGGAACATCCAATGACACTATGAAATGTGGATTTCCTACTGGCGGGTCTTGTTCTCATAATATCCTCCTGGATATTACCAACAGCGCACACCATGAGAAGGTGCCTCAAAGTTTTATGATTCCTCACCCCTAATGACCTGTATTATTTTTGTCCCTCAAATAATATCATCTGGCCATAGAACATACATTTAAGAACAGTGTTATGGCACTTCCGGGTTCTCATCATAGCAAGGATCCTCTATGACCCTTTAATGCAACAGCTGTCCTTAGGACATTATCACATGACATGTCAGGCAGAAGAACAATCAAGATGTGATAAGCCTTTTATTTAAATGAATAAATTACAAAGTAGTTGGTTCTAGACCACCAAATCCAACATATAAAACCCTAGGGTTGGACCAAAATGGGTAGATTTGATGGTTAATGGAAAAATAAGGGATAACGTAGAAGATTAATATGAGAGGAGTCATTCCTAAGAGATTTAGACTTGAATGACGATATATCTGTGAAGAAATTACCATAAAAGTGGGAGATTAGGAGAGAGTAGGAATTATGTGAGGGGATTTGGTTTGGGAGGGGAATGACATGAGGAATAAGAGAGGGTAGGGGGATAAAAAAAGAGGTAATAAAAGAAATAAATAACTAAAAATAAAGAAAAAAATGAATTTTTAATTTTTTGGCATCGCGTGCGGTTATGGTTTGATAAACTGTGAACCAACCATGAAGCTTCCACTGTGTCAACAAAATAGCCCCACATGGTTACTCTTGGGACCTCACACATTTCACTTATTATGAATTGACCATATCAAACATGACTTTTAAGTGATAGTTCTAAACACATGGTTGCTGCATAGATTTCCAAACCATGATGGCTAACTGTGACACACATAAAAACCTTTAAAATTTTAAAATTCAAACACTAAATCGAATTCTTGAGTAATGATATATGAAATGAGGAATTAAAATAGAAAAGTACATGGAATGTACTAGGGGTCACATGGCATGTGACCCCACCGAGCCTTATAGCCATGTCCCCACTTGCACACAACTTGTATGGACATGCAATATGGTGTGTAGGTATACTATACGACATGTCGCGACTACCCAAGGCCTTCCCATGTTCTCCTAACAATTCCTATGTACTTAGGTCCATGATCGTATACTTTACCATGTACCTTGTTGTGCTCGGGTACTAGGTCATGCCTGCGTAGCCCTGGGCATACCCATGTATTCTCAGAGGACACGACGTGTCCTCTCGTATGGGGTCTTGGGTGTGTATAGCTGGAACATAGACTAGATAACTGGGTATGGTTACATGATGTATGGGTTCGGCCACACAAATGTGTGATCTGTAGCTTGGCTAAAAAATCTATCCTCCATGGGAGACCCAGACTGTAACATCCCAAGTAAGTAATGAATAAATAGATATTTTTATCTATGTCTATTAATTAATTAGATAGTGTTTTAGAGGCTTAAAATGAAAATAAATACAATCTTATGCATGGAATACACTAATATTTTTAAAAGATTGTTTTACTGCCTTTTGATGGCAAACCCTTTTTAAATCTATCTTTTAACAATTTTATAAGCTATGTTTGTCAAAATAAACTTATTATTTATGATTGGGACATCAAAATTTACTTTGTGTGAATTTTTGGTATTTTTCCGATAAAGTTCATTTTTAATGAATAGTGAAAAATGTTGTATTTTAATTCAAAACCTCTTTTTAATCTAATTTATTTATATGATTAGATTATCTTTTGAATTGTTTTTGAAGTAAAATTAGAATATATTTTTACCATTTTATCCAATGGTGGTCATTGGAATCAATTTCACTTTGAAATTGGACTTAAACTAGTGTCAATCTTTTGATACTTATTGTTTCATAAAAACACGCTATTTGTCATGACAGCGGGAATTAGTTATTAAATTAATTAATGCAACTTACATGTTTTGAATTTTGTAAAATAGACATCATTTTTGAATTCAGAATATCAAATATATCTTAGGGTGAAGTTTTGGTATCTTTCTGAAAAACTTCAATTTTTGATGAATAGTGAAACCACTAAGTCGTAGTTAAAGAAACTGATTTTTTGTTTAAATGAAACTTTGCCACTTCTGTGATTTGATTTTCAAAAATCTGACATACATGGTTGTCATTAAGAAGTAAAATGTGGTTCAATGAGATTAAAATAATTTTTTTGGTGAATAGTAACTTTTAAGTTCTTAATCGCGATTAGTGGTAATTAGTGTAGTGTAAGGTAAAAATAATGTTTTAATAATATGTGATGAGCTTGACACATGTCCTACCCTCATTGGATGTGTCATGGCCAACCAAGACAATCCATGGGTCAACTTGGGGACCCCATGGATGTAACGACCTGAAATTTTGAATAAATATTGTTTCCTAATTTTATGTGTTATTTTTTTTATTTTGTTTTTTTATACTCAACAAAAATGTTTCATTTGATAACATGAGTATAATTAAAATGAGACCATTGGGTTTTGATTTTTATATGACCATTGGTCAATATGACCCCTGGAAACTAAACGTTTTTATTATTGTCTCTAAATACAAGTAATCTTGGTTAATTATTATAGAAAGAAGATTCGATGGCCTCACCCAGTAGTCTTGGACCGATCGAAGCCCATCTAACAGAACTTGGGAAGGAGGTAGCACCACTGGGCTTTACTCTGGACCAAACCCAAGCCGAACTTCATCGTGTAAAGATAGAACGGAATCGCCTTTTTGAGAAGTTCAAACTGATAGAAATTACTACTCGTGCGATGTTAGCCGAGCCTCCCTCAGATTCTCTCACCTTAGCACACCTTACACTTAGGTCCTATGCTGGTGTGATAAGGGGCTATGTAAGGAGACCGTAACTGCCTTGTGTAATCCTTGTTTTAAATAAAAATTGGGATTTCTTCTTATGATGAAGTTTATGAATTTTCAAATGACCAGATAAATATAGTATGTATATTTTTGATGAATTTTAGAAAAAGGATATTTTAAAAATATTTATGTAAACCTTAAATAATTAAAAATGTGTAATGATATTCAAAAAATGGTCTTCTACAATTATTCTCAGTACGAAATTTAGAGTCTAATAAGATCAACTTAATTTTTGATGAATAGTAAATTATGAATAGTGATTTTATGATTAGGATTAGTAATGTGTCCAAATAGATTAGTAATCTCACTTAAAGAAAGTATTAATATAATTTAGGCACCTTGATTAAGTAATGTGATTCAATAATATGGTTAAATAACGATTTCATAAATTATTATTCAAGTATTAGTTTTTTTGAGTGAATCGTGTTTTTTAATTAAAAATTAAATTAAAAATATTTAAAAAATTATTTTAAAAAAAATGGATTTCATTTTTGAACTCAGAGCACCGATATTATGTTATGGTAATTTTTGGGGTTTTTTCTGAAAAAATGAATTTTCGGTGAATAGTGTATTTATTTAAAAAATAAATTAAAAATATTTAGAAAATTATTTTTATAAAATGGAGTTCATTTTTGAAATCAGATCATTGATATTTGGTTAAGGTGAAATTTTGGGATTATTCTGAGAAAGTTGAATTTTTGATGAATAGTGAAAATAGAGTTTTTAAGTTACGGGTGTTTAATGACATCATTAAATGATGTATTAAGTATGTAATAAATATGGTCGACTTATGAATAGTAAGATAAGGTATGAGGTGTCCCAAGTGGCCAATACCATGGGAAAATACCATGGGCAAGCCTATGGTTTTGCCAAAACCACTAATGAGGTGTCCCTTGGCCATTAATGCCTTGTCCCCTCACTTTCCCTATAAATACCAAGCCATCCTCTCATCCATTCGACTCCCTACTCTCCCCCAACGAAGTTATGGTCTCATTACCTCCCAAGGAGTCCTCCCAAGGTGCCCCCAAGCCCTCAAGGTCCCAACCTTTGAGTTTTAAGAGTTACGTTTTAAGGTAAGGGATCCGATCTCTCTCTTTCTTTTCAAGAAATCTCTTTTATGTAATTTCTTTTATGCTCCATGTTCTTATGTTAAAGGGTGTTCTTTTATACTCCTCTTACTTCCCTTTTCATTTTCACATAATGATAGATCCCCTCTTACTCTCATTATTTCGTTTTATGAAGTTTTAAGTGGCACCGTTAGGCTGCCGAAATTTTTGTAACGGATTCTTTCTCCCTTCTCATTTTTCAAGATCTATTTTCAAGTAAAGTATTTCAAGTTCCTTTTTATTATGTTGGGTTATGATCTCTAAATTTATCATACTGATATTTTATGATCATATGATGATAGACCCCATTTGATCTCTTCAATTCAATATTATGAAGTTTTAAGTGGTTCCGTTAGGCAGCCGAATTTTTAAGTGGTTCTTCACCCTTCTCGTTTTGAAGTTCTACTTTCGTGTCAATTATTTCAAGTTCCTTTTTGTTATGTTGGGGTATGATATCTATATCTATCATACTGATAATTTATGAACATATGATTAGAGACCCCATTTGATCTCTTCAATTCATTATTTTGAAGTTTTAAGTGGTGTCGTTAGGCTACCGAATTTTTAAGTGGTTCTTCACCCTTCTCGTTTTGAAGTTATACTTTCATGTCAATTCTTTCAAGTTACTTTTTGTTATGTTGGGGTATGATCTCTATATCTATCATACTAATATTTTATGACCATATGATGGGAGACCCCATTTGATCTCTTCAATTCAGTATTTTGAAGTTTAAGTGGCGTCGTTAGGCTGCTGAATTTTTAAGTGGTCGTTGCACCTTTCTCCCTTTTCAAAGTTCTAATTACATGTCAAGTCTTGGAAGTTACTTTTTATTATGTTGGGGTATGATCTATATATCTATAATAATGATATTTTATGTTCATATGATGAGAGACCCTATTTGATCTCATCAATTCATTTTTGGTTGAAGTTTATGTAACGCTGTTAGGATGCCTAATTTTCATAAGAGAAATCTTATTTTTGTCTTCCTTTCATGTTCTTCATTTCATATGGTATTTTTTCAAATTTCATTACCATGTTCTTAAATCCCTTATATTCTGTCCCTCTACTGTTTTATGGGTCATTTATGAATGTTTGACCCATGTTCCCTCTCTTTTCAATGTTTTCAAAAAACTTGTAACATAGTCGTTATGCTGCAGAATTTCCGTCTCAAAATGTCTCTCTCTTATTCTAAAATTAATTTATTTTATTAAGTGAATACTCAAAGATCTTTCTCCTAAATTGGTATTCACATATATATCAAAATTTTCTATTTTAAATTCTGGGATTTACATACATGAAACCCGCATTCCCTTTCCGTGGGTTTAAAGTGACATAAATATCATGTCTTTAAAGCAGTTTTTAAAATGTTATGATTATTAAATGAAACCCATTTATTTTATGCTATATGGGTTGTTTATGAAATGATTAATGATGATATATGTGGCTCACATGATAATAAAGACATGTCAAGGGTGCGCCCAGATAGCGCTCCAATGCATTGGGTAAAGACTTAATCTCTTGAGATGACTTTTTAGACTGATACCTTGGTGAATAACCTTGGTAATTTTTAATGACACCTTGGGGATGGACCTTGGTGAAATGAAATGATTGTCAATATTAAATTATGTAGCCACATCTTCAAGTTATGAAAAATGTTATTTTTATTATGATATGCCTCATGATTTCTTTCTCATGCCTTAAAGTTCTTTTCATGACCTTATTGAAGTATCTCAAGTTCACATGTAAAATGTTTCTCTTGTTTCCCTTACTGGGCCTTCTGCTCACCCTTTCTTTTGATGTATGTCCCCAGGTTATGAGATGCAGTAATGAACCTAGGATGAACATGAGGATAATCCTTTCAAGTGTTTAAGAAGAAGCTTTTATGTTTTCATGTTTAAAGTTCTTGGTTTCCAAGACACTAAACCTTAAAGATCCTCGATTTTGTAAAATGTAATGAAAGTTTATGTGATAAAAAGGCGGGATGCTATAGTTGGTATCAAAGGATGGTTTAGTTATTTGTGTAAATTAGGATATAAAAACTCTAGGAAGAACCCTATAGAAAAGTTTAAATATAGGAAATCTTCCTGGTATTTTGGTGAGTATTGAGTAAGGGGTTGCCAAGCAAATACATCCCTGTCTGGATACGAGCAGGTAGAGGTGGCTCTGGCACAGATGTACATAGCGGTAAAACCCGAAAACACCGCTTTGAGCTAGACTCGAACGGGAACTGGTACACAACAACGGGCCTTGCTGCACTCTTGGTTATGACACTCCCGGGGGATATGCTTTGGTAAATTCATAAGCTTAGTATGAACCATTGTTAAAGGAACAAAGATAAAATAAAATAAAGATTCACATAAGAATATATGATCATGGATAACCTAGATGGGAACCTAGGGGATCACAAGTTAGGGTATAATTTTCTTCTACAAGTTATCCTTATATGATTTCAGTTTCTTTTAATGATTATTGGCTAAGTACATAAGCCCCTAATTATGCTCTCTCTTCTTAGTTAATGGTGGGAAATGGAAGAACATGTCCCAACAACCAATGTGATAGGAAATGCGACGATTGTCGTATTAACATGATAGGGATGATTAGGGGATTAAAATATGATTATTATTTTGGAAGACGTTCACTATTTTGGGGACCCTATATGATCGAGGTAAATAGATTAATATGGTATTTTCATTGAGGAGTGAGGTTGACTTATATTTTGAAGAATCGATGAATTTAAGGTGGACTTATAGTAATTTAGGTTACTTATGGGAATGATTAACCTATCATGGGTAAAATATGTTTAGGTTAGATACTTTTGTTATAAGATGTTAGGAGTGGTTGATATTGTTTGGAGATGAACAATGAAGTTTATTTTGGAAGACTATGTTATCAAATCCTTCTTGTATTTGGGTTTCAATCTTAGTTTGGTTTATTTTGAGGAATTTTAAGGACCGTTATTTATGGAATGGACTATGATGAACTTTGGGTAGTACCATGGAACATTGAAGATTTAAAAGTAGTTTCTATACCTATGAGATTATTTCTTTTTGAAGAGTTGTTTTACCTTACCCTTTCTGTTTTTGGGATAATGTTTAAATATAGAAGAAATAGATAGTTAATCTTTAGTGGATTATGTGATTCTCTAGAAGATGATTCTTGTGTTTTGATGAGACCAAGTAGTTTTGAATGCTCATAGTTTGGAGAAAAGATTATTTTTGGGTATAAACTTATTAAAGGATGAAACTATACATGAAGATAGGTATATTTTCTTATGTTTTTGTTTTATTTTGTAAATGAATTTCTCAAAATTATGAAAAGGAACGTAAAACAAAAATGTTGTTCGTTTACGTTTCCTACTGGGTAATCAAAGACCGTTTACACACATCATAAGTTTGGGATTTTCTTATGGTTAACTTTCTTCTAATCATGTTTTCTATCATTCTCCCTCAGAACTTGACCCTTTGTTTTCTCCTCCATGTCCATGTTTTCGTACATGGAATCCTAGTGTGGGCTAACTCGGGTGACCTTTGTACTTGCCTTTTTTTTTCTTTTAAAGTAA
Organism: Viscum album; assembly: GCA_963277665.1. Classification (NCBI taxonomy): domain Eukaryota; kingdom Viridiplantae; phylum Streptophyta; class Magnoliopsida; order Santalales; family Viscaceae; genus Viscum; species Viscum album. The sequence continues at coordinate 819,064,154 of OY728134.1, forward strand.
TAGTTTTACTGACTCCTTTTCTGATGTGGGATTTTCAATGAAATTTCAAAACCCAATTTTAAAAAATTGCGAGGACGCAATTTCTTAAGGGGGGAAGATTGTAATGACCCGAAATTTTGAATAAATCTTGTTTCCTAATTTTATGTGTTATTTTTTTTACTTTTTTTTTATACTCAACAAAAATGTTTCATTTGATAACATGAGTATAATTAAAATGAGACCATTGGGTTTTGACTGTTATATGACCATTGGTCAATATGACCCCTGGAAACTAAACATTTTGATTATTGTCTCTAAATACAAGTTATCTTGGTTAATTATTATAGAAAGAAGATTCGATGGCCTCACCCAGTAGTCTTGGACCGATCGAAGCCCATCTAACAGAACTTGGGAAGGAGGTAGCACCACTGGGCTTTCTCTGGACCAAACCCAAGCCGAACTTCATCGTGTGAAGCTAGAACGAAATTGCCTTTACGAGAAGTTCAAACTGATAGAAATTACTACTCGTGCGATGTTAGCCAAGCCTCCCTCAGATTCTCTCACCTTAGCACACCTTACACTTAGGTCCTATGCTGGTGTGATAAGGGGCTATGTAAGGAGACCGTAACTGCCTTGTGTAATCCTTATTTTAAATAAAAATTGGGATTTCTTCTTATGATGAAGTTTATGAATTTTCAAATGACCGGATAAATATAGTATGCATATTTTTGATGAATTTTAGAAAAAGAATATTTTAAAAATATTTATGTAAACCTTAAATAATTAAAAATGTGTAATGATATTCAAAAAATGGTCTTCTACAATTATGCACAGTACGAAATTTAGAGTCTAATAAGATCAACTTAATTTTTGATGAATAGTAAATTATGAATAGTGATTTTATGATTAGGATTAGTAATGTGTCCAAATTGATTAGTAATCTCACTTAAAGAAAGTATTAATATAATTTAGGCACCTTGATTAAGTAATGTGATTCAATAATATGGTTAAATAACGATTTCATAAATTATTATTCAAGTATTAGTTTTTTCAAGTGAATGGTGTTTTTTAATTAAAAATTAAATTAAAAATATTTAAAAAAATATTTTTTTAAAAATGTATTTCATTTTTGAACTCAGAGCACTGATATTATGTTATGGTAATTTTTGGGGTTTTTTCTGAAAAAATGAATTTTCGGTGAATAGTGTATTTATTTAAAAAATAAATTAAAAATATTTAGAAAATTATTTTTATAAAATGGAGTTCATTTTTGAAATCAAATGATTGATATTTGGTTAAGGTGAAATTTTGGGATTATTCTGAGAAAGTTGAATTTTTGATGAATAGTGAAAATACAGTTTTTAAGTTACGGGTGTTTAATACCATCATTAAATGATGTATTAAGTATGTAATCAATATGGTCGACTTATGAATAGTAAGATAAGGTATGAGGTGTCCCAAGTGGCCAATACCATGTGCAAATACCATGGGCAAGCCCATGGTTTTGCCAAAACCACTAATGAGGTGTCCCTTGGCCATTAATGCCTTGTCCCCTCACTTTCCCTATAAATACCAAGTCATCCTCTCATCCATTAGACTCCCTACTCTCCCCCAACGAAGTTCTGGTCTCATTACCTCCCAAGGAGTCCTCCCAAGGTGCCCCCAAGCCCTCAAGGTCTCAACCTTTGAGTTTTAAGAGTTACGTTTTAAGGTAAGGGATCTGATCTCTCTCTTTCTTTTCAAGAAATCTCTTTTATGTAATTTATTTTATGCTCCATGTTCTTATGTTAAAGGGTGTTGTTTTATACTCCAATTACTGCCCTTTTCATTTTCACATAATGAGAGATCCCCTCTTACTCTCATTATTTCGTTTTATGAAGTTTTAAGTGGCGCCGTTAGGCTGCCGAAATTTTTGTAACGGATTCTTTCTCCCTTCTCATTTTTCAAGATCTATTTTCAAGTAAAGTATTTCAAGTTCCTTTTTATTATGTTGGGGTATGATCTCTAAATTTATCATACTTATCTTTTATGATCATATGATGAGAGACCCCATTTGATCTCTTCAATTCAATATTATGAAGTTTTAAGTGGCACCTTTAGGCTACCGAATTTTTAAGTGGTTCTTCACCCTTCTCGTTTTGAAGTTCTACTTTCATGTCAATTCTTTCAAGTTCCTTTTTGTTATGTTGGGGTATGATATCTATATCTATCATAATGATCATTTATGACCATATGATGAGAGACCCCATTTGATCTCTTCAATTCATTATTTTGAAGTTTTAAGTGGCGCCGTTAGGCTGCCGAATTTTTAAGTGGTTCTTCACCCTTCTCGTTTTGAAGTTCTACTTTCATGTCAATTATTTCAAGTTCCTTTTTGTTATGTTGGGGTATTATCTCTATATCTATCATACTGATATTTTAAGAACATATGATGGGAGACCCCATTTGATCTCTTCAATTTAGTATTTTGAAGTTTAAGTGGCGTCGTTAGGCTGCTGAATTTTTAAGTGGTCCTTGCGCATTTCTCCCTTTTCAAAGTTCTAATTCCATGTCAAGTCTTGAAAGTTACTTTTTATTATGTTGGGGTATGATCTCTATATCTATAATACTGATCTTTTATGTTCATATGATGATAGACCCTATTCGATCTCATCAATTTATTTTTGGTTGAAGTTTATGTGACGCTGTTAGGCTGCCGAATTTTCATAAGAGAAATCTTATTTTTGTCTTCCTTTCATGTTCTTCATTTCAAATGGTATATTTTCAAATTTCATTACCATGTTCTTAAATCCCTTATATTCTGTCCCTCTACTGTTTTATGGTTCATTTATGAATGTTTGACCCATGTTCCCTCTCTTTTCAATGTTTTCAAAAAACTTGTAACATAGTCGTTATGCTGCAGAATTTCCGTCTCAAAATGTCTCTCTCTTATTCTCAAATTAATTTATTTTATTAAGTGAATACTCAAAGATCTTTCTCCTAAAGTGGTATTCACATATATATCAAAATGTTCTATTTTAAATTCTGGGATTTACATACATGAAACCCGCATTCCCTTTCCGTTGGTTTAAAGTGACATAAAGATCATGTCTTTAAAGCAGTTTTTAAAATGTTATGATTATGAAATGAAAGCCATTTATTTTATGCTATATGGGTTATTTATGAAATGATTGATGATGATATATGTGGATCACATGATAATAAAGACATGTCAAGGGTGCGCCCAGATAGCGCTCCAATGCATTGGGTAAAGACTTAATCTCTAGAGATGACTTTTTAGACTGATACCTTGGTGAATAACCTTGGTAATTTTTAATGACACCTTGGGGATGGACCTTGGTGAAACGAAATGATTGTCAATATTAAATGATGTATCCACATCTTCAAGTTATGAAAAAATGTTATTTTTATTATGATATGCCTCATGATTTCTTTCTCATGCCTTAATGTTCTTTTCATGACCTTATTGAAGTATCTCAAGTTCACATGTAAAATGTTTCTCTTGTTTCCCTTACTGTGCCTTCTGCTCACCCTTTCTTTTGATGTATGTCCCCAGGTTATGAGATGCAGTAATGAACCTAGGATGAACATGAGTAGAAGCCTTTCAAGTGTTTAAGAGGAATCTTTTATGTTTTCATGTTTAAAGTTCCTGGTTTCCAAGACAGTAAACCTTAAAGATCCTCGGTTTTGTAAAATGTAATGAAAGTTTATGTGATAAAAAGGTGGGATGCTATAGTTGGTATCAAAGGATGGTTTAGTTATTTGTGGAAATTAGGATATGAAAACTCTAGGAAGAACCCTATAGAAAAGTTTAAATATAGGAAATCTTCCTGGTATTTTGGTGAGTATTGAGTAAGGGGTTGCCAAGAAAATACATTTCTGTCTGGATATGAGCAGGTAGAGGTGGCTCTGGCACAGATATACATAGGGGTAAAACCCGAAAACAACACTTTGAGCTAGACTCAAACGGGAACTAGTACACGACAACGGGCCTTGCTGTACTCTTGGTTACGACACTCCCGGGGGATATGCTTTGGTAAATTCATAAGCTTAGTATGAACCATTGTTAAAGGAACAAAGATAAAATAAAATAAAGATTTACATAAGAATATATGATCATGGATAACCTATATGGGAACCTAGGGGATCACAAGTTAGGGTATACTTTTCTTCTACAAGTTATCCTTATATTCTTTCAGTTCCTTTTCATGATTATTGGCTAACTACATAAGCCCCTAATTATGCTCTCTCTTCTTAGTTAATGGTGGGAAATGGAAGAACATGTCCCAACAACCAATGTGATAGGAAATGCGACGATTATCGTATTAACATGACAGGGATGATTAGGGGATTAAAATATGATTATTATTTTGGAAGACGTTCACTATTTTTGGGACCCTATATGATCGAGGTATATAGATTACTATGGTATTTTCATTGAGGTGTAAGGTTGACTTATATTTTGAAGAATCGATGAATTTAAGGTGGACTTATAGTAATTTAGGTTACTTATGGAAATGATTAACCTATCATGGGTAAAATATGTTTAGTTTAGATACTTTTGTTATTAGATGTTAGGAGTGGTTGATGTTCTTTGGAGATAAATAGTGAAGTTTATTTTGGAAGACTGTGTTATCAAATTCTTCTTGTATTTGGGTTTTAATCTTAGTTTGGTTTATTTTGAGGAATTTTAAGGACCTTTATTTATGGAATGGACTATGATGAACTTTGGGCAGTACCATGGAACATTGAAGATTTAAAAGTAGTTTCCATTCCTATGGGATTATTTCTTTTTGAAGAGTTGTTTTACCTTACCCTTTATGTTTTTGGGATAATGTTTAAATATATAAGAAATAGATAGTTAATCTTTTGTGGATTATGTGATTCTCTAGAAGATGATTCTTGTGTTTTGATGAGACCAAGTAGTTTTGAATGCTCATAGTTTGGAGAAAAGATTAGTTTTGGGTAGAAACTTATTAAAGGATGAAACTATACATGAAGATAGGTATATTTTCTTATGTTTTTGTTTTATGTTGTAAATGAATTCCTCAAAATTATGAAAAGGAACGTAAAACAAAAAAGTTGTTGGTTTACGTTTCCTACTGGGTAATCAAATACCGTTTACACACATCATAAGTTTGGGATTTTCTTATGGTTAACTTTCTCCTAATCATGTTTTCTATCACTCTCCCTCAGAACTTGACCCTTTGTTTTCTCCTCCATGTCCATGTTTTCGTACATGGAATCCTAGTGTGGGCTAACTCGGGTGACATTTGTACTTACCTTTTTTTTCTTTTAAAGTAATAGTTTTACTGACACCTTTTTCGATGTAGGACTTTCAATGAAATTTCAAAACCCAATTTTAAAAAATTGCGAGGACGCAATTTTTAAGGGGGGAAGATTTTAACGACCTAAAATTTTGAATAAATCTTGTTTCCTAATTTTATGTGTTATTTTTTTTACTTTGTTTTTTTATACTCAACAAAAATGTTTCATTTGATAACATGAGTATAATTAAAATGAGACCATTGGGTTTTGACTGTTATATGACCATTGGTCAATATGACCCCTGGAAACTAAACGTTTTGATTATTGTCTCTAAATACAAGTAATCTTGGTTAACTATTATAGAAATAAGATTCGATGGCCTCACCCAGTAGTCTTGGACCGATCGAAGCCCATCTAACAGAACTTGGGAAGGAGGTAGCACCACTGGGCTTTGCTCTGGACCAAACCCAAGCCGAACTTCATCATGTAAAGCTAGAACGGAATCGCCTTTGCGAGAAGTTCAAACTGATAGAAATTACTACTCGTGCGATGTTAGCCAAGCCTCCCTCAGATTCTCTCACCTTAGCACACCTTACACTTATGTCCTATGCTGGTGTGATAAGGGGCTATGTAAGGAGACTGTAACTGCCTTCTGTAATCCTTGTTTTAAATAAAAATTGGGATTTTTTCTTATGATGAAGTTTATGAATTTTCAAATGACCGGATAAATATAGTATGCATATTTTTGATGAATTTTAGAAAAAGGATATTTTAAAAATATTTATGTAAACCTTAAATAATTAAAAATGTGTAATGATATTCAAAAAATGGTCTTCTACAATTATGCTCTGTACGAAATTTAGAGTCTAATAAGATCAACTTAATTTTTGATGAATAGTAAATTATGAATAGTGATTTTATGATTAGGATTAGTAATGTGTCCAAATGGATTAGTAATCTCACTTAAAGAAAGTATTAATATAATTTATGCACCTTGATTAAGTAATGCGATTCAATAATATGGTTAAATAACGATTTCATAAATTATTATTCAAGTATTAGTTTTTTCAAGTGAATAGTGTTTTTTAGTTAAAAATTAAATTAAAAATATTTAAAAAATTATTTTTAAAAAAATGGATTTCATTTTTGAACTCAGAGCACCGATATTATGTTATGGTAATTTTTGGGGTTTTTTCTGAAAAAATGAATTTTCAGTGAATAGTGTATTTATTTAAAAAATAAATTAAAAATATTTAGTAAATTATTTTTATAAAATGGAGTTCATTTTTGAAATCAGATCATTGATATTTGGTTAAGGTGAAATTTTGGGATTATTCTGAGAAATTTGAATTTTTGATGAATAGTGAAAATACAGTTTTTAAGTTACGGGTGTTTAATGACATCATTAAATGATGTATTAAGTATGTAATCAATATGGTCGACTTATGAATAGTAATATAAGGTATGAGGTGTCCCAAGTGGCCAATACCATGGGAAAATACCATGGGAAAGCCCATGGTTTTTCCAAAACCACTAATGAGGTGTCCCTTGGCCATTAATGCCTTGTCCCCTCACTTTCCCTATAAATACCAAGTCATCCTCTCACCCATTCGACCCCATACTCTCCCCCAACAAAGTTCTGGCCTCATTACCTCCCAAGGAGTCCTCCCAAGGTGCCCCCAAGCCCTCAAGGTCCCAACCTTTGAGTTTTAAGAGTTACGTTTTAAGGTAAGGGATCCGATCTCTCTCTTTCTTTTCAAGAAATCTCTTTTATGTAATTTCTTTTATGCTCCATGTTCTTATGTTAAAGGGTGTTATTTTATACTCCTCTTACTGCCCTTTTCATTTTCACATAATGATATATCCCCTCTTACTCTCATTATTTCATTTTATGAAGTTTTAAGTGGCACCGTTAGGATGCCGAAATTTTTGTAACAGATTCTTTCTCCTATCTCATTTTTCAAGATCTATTTTCAAGTAAAGTATTTCAAGTTCCTTTTTATTATGTTGGGGTATGATCTCTAAATTTATCATAATGATCTTTTATGATCATATGATGAGAGACCCCAATTGATCTCTTCAATTCAATATTATGAAGTTTTAAGTGGCGCCGTTAGGCTGCCGAATTTTTAAGTGGTTCTTCACCCTTCTCATTTTGAAGTTCTACTTTCATGTCAATTCTTTCAAGATAATTTTTGTTATGTTGGGTTATGATATCTATATCTATCATAATGATCATTTATGACCATATGATGAGAGACCCCATTTGATCTCTTCAATTCATTATTTTGAAGTTTTAAGTGGAGCCGTTAGGCTGCCGAATTTTTAAGTGGTTCTTCACCCTTCTCGTTTTGAAGTTCTACTTTCATGTCAATTCTTTCAAGTTCCTTTTTGTTATGTTGGGGTATGATCTCTATATCTATCATACTGATCTTTTATGACCATATGATGGGAGACCCCATTTTATCTCTTCAATTCATTATTTTTAAGTTTAAGTGGCGTCGTTAGGCTGCTGGATTTTTAAGTGGTCCTTGCACCTTTCTCCCTTTTCAAAGTTCTAATTTCATGTCAAGTCTTGAAAGTTACTTTTTATTATGTTGGGGTATGATCTCTATATATATAATACTGATCTTTTATGTTCATATGATGAGAGACCCTATTTGATCTCATCAATTCATTTTTGGTTGAAGTTTATGTAACGCTGTTAGGCTGCCTAATTTTCATAAGAGAAATCTTATTTTTGTCTTCCTTTAATGTTCTTCATTTCATATGGTATTTTTTCAAATTTCATTACCATGTTCTTAAATCCCTTATATTCTGTCCCTCTACTGTTTTATGGGTCATTTATTAATGTTTGACCCATGTTACCTCTCTTTTCAATGTTTTCAAAAAACTTGTAACATAGCCGTTATGCTGCAGAATTTCCGTCTCAAAATGTCTCTCTCTTATTCTCAAATTAATTTATTTTATTAAGTGAATACTCAAAGATATTTCTCCTAAAGTGGTATTCACATATATATCAAAATTTTCTATTTTAAATTCTTGGATTTACATACATGAAACTCGCATTCCCTTTCCGTGGGTTTAAAGTGACATAAAGATCATGTCTTTAAAGCTGTTTTTAAAATGTTATGATTATGAAATGAAACCCATTTATTTTATGCTATATGGGTTGTTTATGAAATTATTGATGATGATATATGTGGCTCACATGATAATAAAGACATGTCAAGGGTGCACCCAGATAGCGCTCCAATGCATTGGGTAAAGACTTAATCTCTAGAGATGACTTTTTAGACTGATACCTTGGTGAATAACCTTGGTAATTTTTAATGACACCTTGGGGATGGACCTTGGTGAAACGAAATGATTGTCAATATTAAATGATGTATCCACATCTTCAAGTTATGAAAAATTTTATTTTTATTATGATATGCCTCATGATTTCTTTCTCATGCCTTAATGTTCTTTTCATGACCTTATTGAAGTATCTCAAGTTCACATGTAAAATGTTTCTCTTGTTTCCCTTACTGGGCCTTCTGCTCACCCTTTCTTTTGATGTATGTCCCCAGGTTATGAGATGCAGTAATGAACCTAGGATGAACATGAAGAGAAGCCTTTCAAGTGTTTAAGAAGAATCTTTTATGTTTTCATGTTTAAAGTTCCTGGTTTCCAAGACACTAAACCTTAAAGATCCTCGGTTTTGTAAAATGTAATGAAAGTTTATGTGATAAAAAGTTGGGATGCTATAATGGAGCCACTTTGGTTGGGAAATGACATAAATAACTTTTTATTTAATGTTAAAGTAAAAATGACACAAACATGAGATGTTTTACTAAAACAATTTTTACATGGGGTTATACAAGTCAGATTTTTGATTATAAATAGTCATTGGAAAGATAAAAAGATTTCCTACATCATAGTATTTTTTTTATAATTTTTAGACTTTAAATAAATTAAATTATTTATGACATCATGATGATGTAGCGATTACCTCATTAATAAAGGATTTAAATAAAATGAAATGATAATGTAAAATCTATGACCTACACATGCCCAAAACCTATTGGATGGGTGGATTTATAACCCTTATCACCTTAGCCTTGAATTATATCAATGTGGGACCTTTTGAATCCGAAAATAATTTTAAAATAAAGTAACATTTCTTTACTTTCCAAGAGTGCCCCTCCTCCCCTCTTATAAAAGGCCCCCACCTCTACCTCCTTACCCACACTCCCAAAGCCTTTGGATCGGCCAACCCCTGCCCATTTTGTCTCTCCACTTCTCTCTCTTACTCCTTGAAGCCTCACTTTGGGCAGAAGTCTTCCCAAGGAAGCCTTTGAGCTCAAACCAAAGGGAGTTACCCGATTTTAAGGTAATGTCTTCACTTGAGCCCTTTTGTTTTATTTTGCTTCTCCAACCCCCTAAAATCTTTTTATTCATTTATTTTGTAACAACTCAAGTATCTTAAATATACTAGGATGTTGTTATAAGAAGTATTTGAGCTACACTTACACACACCTATATCTAATGGTTAAAGGACATACTGTTTCCGTGGATGGTGAATTTATGCCTCCCGAAACGATGATTGTTCAACATTCTTTTAACACCTTCAAAGGTGGACATTAAGATGTCACTATATTTATATATGATATATAATATGTTTATGTTTTCCTTAAGCTTATGTATTTTTCATTTTGGGTATACCTTTATGGTTTCTATTATGGGTAAACGCGATATCTTCATTTAAGGAAGTGCGGACTACCGCCCCCTCAAAGTGATTTGATTCGTTAAATACCATATGTGGGACGTATAAAGGATGGAACTATGATATTATATATGATATTATACTGGAATTATAATATACCTTTATATCATTATGATTCCATTCTATAAAATATGAAATAGAAATGAAAGTAGCGTTCATGTGTACGTACGACTTACCGTCTCCATGAACGGTGCATTTCATTTCTTTCCTCTAAATGATTATGTAATATTATAAATGCATGTATATACTGGATATATATGATATATACATCATGATTATAATTCTGGATATAATGGATACATGAACAACTTGTAATTATAAAGGGTTTATTTTTGACTCAAGTACCAATGATCGTTAAAATGACCGTTATTAACTTAAATAATTACATAGTGTTCATGACATGGAAATAAGTGATATAAAAGGAATAATGAACTTGAAAAAGGTTCTTAAGCAAGTAGAAATTAACTCAAGTTTATTATTCAGGACATTAAAGAGCGATCGAGTCAGGTCAGACCCGAGGTATGGGACTTCGTCTCAATCTCCTTTCATTGAGGCATATTTTGTTTTATACACAACCTTCTTTTATACGGTGTATAAACCCCTTTGACTTTTACGTTTATTCAAAAGGAATCTTTTTATACGAAGCATTTACTAAATAAAAAAAGGGAATGTTTTTGTCGTACGTATGCGGCGACAACGAATTCTCCGCCGTCGTGGCCATTATTTGAGTTTCGACTTCCTCTACATGCCATACTTTTTTTTAAAGAAAAATAAATACCATGTTTTACTTTTCTTTTATTTTGGTATTGAAAATGGTTTTCATAATGTTTTTATTATATCAATGTGTTGTATTGATATCTTGTGATTGAAATGTGGAAATGTTATGTTTCATTTATGCATGTTTTATGTGATACGATTATGTTATGGTTCTTGGGCATTATTATGAAGACGGTTGGTTCCGTGATAAACTAAGGGCGGGTGAGCCCGATATAGCTCTCCAATGCATTGGGTAATGCGAAGGAGTGAAATGTTAAGGTTTCTCCGAAGAGATTTAGGGAATATACTGTGATGGGTATTCCAAACGTAACCAAGAGGGTTACTCCCTACGTAAGAATGTTATGAATGCCTCAAGTTACCTTTATGTCTTATGATTTCTATGATTTATTCATGATTTGATGAGGTATGTTAAAGTGCTTATGTTTTATGGGTAATGTATGATTTCATTCTTATGTATATATGTACCCATGTTTCCTTTCCATATTTTTATATCCCTTACTGAGCTTTTTATGCTCATCCCAAGTTTTTTTGAAATGTTTTTCACAGGTCAAGGGAAAGGTACATGATATGATGATAGTGTCAAGGAAGTGTCAAGAAAGAATCCATGTTTCATTTTAAATATGTTTCCATTGATGGGAAAGAAGAATACTATCTTTATGTAACCACTTTGTTTATATGTGGAATGTAATTCAAGTTTTATGATCTAATTCTCTAAAACTCTAAACCCGAAAAGATCCTCAATGTGTAATCTTGTAATAACTCAAGATTAAGTAAGGTTTAAGGCTTGGGGCCTTATACAGACCACACGATGTGTGTTCCTCCAGGTACACGACATGTAGTCTAATTTTCTTTAGAAACCCACATTTATTCACACAGACTTCCGATCCACCTCCTCTACCACAAATATCATCACTTTTCCACCTGAAATTGGTGGGTTTTGTATTTATCCATCGATCTCTAGCCTCTAATGACTAGAAATCGTAAATCTTATGGTCCGTTGATGAGCCGTCATGCATCTTGTGGATGACGAGACAAGACCCAAATGGGATCTATGTTTCCTACTCCCGTATCCATGAATCCAACCCAAACCGCCCACAAATCACCAATTCATCCATAATTTACACAACAACCATGAATAAGGGGGTTTGATCATGCTTGAACCCATCCTAGAAATGTTGAATCATGACCTCATGGTCCAACAATGAAGAACATAGAGAACTTGTGGGGGGGAGCACCAGAACAAAGGTGAAACCATCATTGGACAAGTGTTCTCAGTTAATGATCATATAAACAGGTATACACAAGGGTAAATTCAGGTGAAACAAAATATAGATTGAAAACAGTCTCATGTAATGAATGGATACAAAAATATCAATAAGAAGATAAAATTATCCATGATCAATCTTTTAATCAAAAGGGAAGAAAACAAAAATAAAGAGAACCACCTTTTTTTAGGATCGATCATTGGTGAAGAATGAATTCACCAGTGATGATGAAGACCCACTATATTAACTACCTCTTGATCCACCTTGATCTCATCATCCTACATTCTCCTATCTTGATTTTCCAATGAAGAACATCCAAGGCCGCCTCTCAAATCCTCCCAGGGTTATGTACCTAACCTTGGTGATTTTTTATAATAAGGTATAAATATAGGAACTTAGTTTAAAGGAATTTAAAATAAAATAAATAAAATATATTATTTATTTTAATTAGATGCACCGCAAATAGGCGCCTCAACCAAACTTCAAGTTCTGACTAACCTTAGGTCACGCCTATCGTAAACCCCACATTCTGGAATCAACCGTTGTCTCAGATTTCTTATCTGAGGTCTTAAATAATAGGAAAACTAAAAACACTAAAATGAAGTGTATGCATGAAAATAAATATATTAATATTTTTAATATATTGATTTCTGGGTCTTGAGATACTCAAACACCTCATCTACTCTAAGGATAAATTTAGATATATGTATATAAATATTCAAAGGAAAATCTATCAAAATGAGAGTCACTACATTTTTATATTAGTGTAAGCGAAGATAATTTTCACGACCCGTCCTCAGGACCCGTGTCGTGACTACCCCAAGCCCGCCTCCCATAGGCCAGGGGCTGGCGACTAGCACCAAGGCGTAAATCCTGACAAAAAGGGGAAGGCATTGCCTTTATAAAGTAAACAAACACCCCAGAGTAAGCAAGCAGAAGTAAATACTAAGTAAACTGGGTACAAAAAGTAGTGCGGAAAAGTAAGTGGGACAGAATACAAACACAAACTGAAAGTAAAGTACAACCGGAAAGAAAGTACAGCAACTGAAAGTAAAGCAGCAACGTCGATCCGTCCACTATAAGTCCCACCTGAAGGGTGGGTACAGATAGCCTCCTCAGCTCCTTGGGTCCAGCCGTCTGCTCCGTGTATGTCCCGCCCAGTGGTCCAGCTCCAGGTACCGACTTGCTCCACAAGCCTCAACCACGATCAGCGTTGCCCGTCGTCTGCATCCAACACAATGTAGTGTGGGCATAGCCCGTGCAGGGGTGAGTATATGCTACTCATTAGGGACCCCAAGAACCCTGAAGGTCTCCCAGAATCCACAAAGGATAATCCACAAAGGAAAGATACAATCACGAAGTAACAACCAACACTACTTAGGTATATTCCCATACATATACCTAAGTCATCAATTCTCGTTCGGCTCCAACATCCGAGCCCAAGTTCAATCACGTCCACAAAGGAGTACAACCCAATCCACATAGGATAACAAAACTCAATCCACATAGGAAAGAAAATCAATCATATCGAAGATATTGATTGAAGTCAAGACTCAGCTCACACAGGTATACTTCTTCGTAAGACGATAGAGATGATCAGATGTAGCCACTGATTCATCTAAGCCATCAGAACCACGCAGGATCGATAGGTACTAACCCCCGCAATGACCCACATAGGATCGATAGGTACTAACCCCCGCAATGACCCACACGGGATCGATAGGTACTAACCCCCGCAATGACCCACACAGGATCTGACCCACACATGATCGGTATGCGCTGGCCCACACAGGACCGCTGGGCGCTGACCCACACAGGATCTGATCCACACAGGATCGGTAGGCACTGATCCACATAGGATCGCTGAGTGCTGTAGTCCTCGCTGTCAAACCCACAGAGGATTCCCATGCTGTCTTCATCGTTGTCGCAGTCGCAGCCAGCTCTAGGGTTCCCGCACACAGCAAGCTCGTTCGGGGAGGGTCCGCTCCACGAGCCGAGGGGCTGATACATCAACTGACACGAAGTCTGGAGTTGATGTATCCAAAAGTTCCGTAACATCAAAAGGAACTCAACGTGACAGACGACGCGTCAATCGGACGCTCAGTCTGAGAGTTATTGGCTTTTTCGTCCGAGGGGCCCAGTTGGTTTTTAAGTCAAAACCAACCTGGACGTACTCAAACTGCATCCAAACCTCGAGAAGAGTAATCCAAAAGGTCCGTCTCACTAATTGGAATCCAATAAAGTTGACGGCATGTCAATCGTACGTCCAGAGCTCAAGTTATAAGCATTTCCGCTCCAAGGGCCTCGTTGGTTTCGTGTTCGAACCAACCCGGAAAAATCCAAATTTCTCCGAAACCTTGAGTGTAATATACCAAAACGGCCGTCTCGGTCCAAGGATCGCATCACAATTGACGGTGCATCAATCAGAGTTCCGTAACTTAGGTTATGAGAGAAAGATCGGAAGAGGACCAAAAATGGGGGTTTGGGCCCGGACAGACCTGGCCCGAGACCCCCTGGGTCGGCCCGAACCGGGTCGACCCGAACCAGGTCCGGGTCCGGCCCATTAGGGCGCGGCCCAGCCCGGGGGGCGCGGCACGACCTAGCGCGCTCGCGTGGTCCGTTGGCCAGCTCGGCGTGGCCGAGCTCAACGGAATGGGGCGGGGCGCTGCCCCCCCTGTTTGTGTAACCGCGGCCCCCACGTGAGGGGGGCCGCTCCTTCTTCCAGCCGGGGGTTACGAAACCCGGCCTTCCACGATCGGCTGGCCCGGCTGGCCAATTGTGGTGCTGCTGCGGGACCGCCGCGGTCCCGACCTCCTGCTACGGCGGCCGGCGGTTCCAGCCATCGCTCCCCGCACCACCGCGGCCATAGGTCGTGGCCTTGTCCGATCGGCGCGGCGCGATGGCGTCGCGCCCCTTCACTGCGGCCCCGCTCTGGCCGCGGCCTCTTCGAGGTTCTCCGGTGCGGCACGACGGCGTCGCGGCTTTGTTCGACTTCAATGGTGTGGCGTGACGGCGCCGTGCTTCTCCGCCCATTCTTCATTATTTCCGCGCGGTGCAACGGCACCGCGCTGCCTTGCTCGTGCCGCAACAAAAATCAAGCATCAAGGGGGGAGGAGAGTCGGACGTGTTTGTGCAGTCCAACCTCCTCCCGTTATTGTGATAACAGTCGGCCCAATTAATAAATGATGAACGACTACAAAAGTATTCACGAACAAAAACAATTAATCCCCTACCTTGATGATGTTCTAAGTGCGTCGTGGAAAGTGGCATCGCGGGGGAAGATGATGACATCTCTCACTGCACGCTTCCACTTCCGAGTTCATACGTCGGTGCGTTGACGACGAGGAGGGAGGAAGGAGGGTCGTCGGAGAAGCACCACGTCAGAAAGGGGGGCTCCGAGGAAGAAGGCCGAAGAAGGTCGGGGAAGAAGCGTCACCGGCGTTCTTCACGTTCTTCACTAGAGAAAGAAGTTCTCTCAAGCTCTCCACCAAAAGGCGCAAGAACGTGCCCAAAATAATAGAATATAATCTATTGTTCTTAGTGGTGGAAATTAATTAAGTGGGCCCCACTTAATTAAGTTCACGATGGTTGGCACAATTCAAAATTCAAAAAGTGGAGAGGCTCCGCCAAATTAATTGCCTGAGTGGATGACATAATTAATTTGGGGAGTTTCGAGAGGGTTTAGGGGCCCGGGTGGTCCCCACCTAATTAACATAGAGAGGGTCAAGGAGTTTCCTCACATTAAATGGGGGGGGGGGTTGAGGAGGTTTTATTCTCCTCCATTAAGAGGGGAGTTAGAGTCCAAGAGGCTCTCCCTCATTAATGGGGGAGTATTGAGAGATTTCCTCCCCTCCCATTAAATGGGGGTTTAAGCCCAGTGTGGACCCCATGTCATAACCTCTCGTGGGAGGTTATGCTGCTCGAGTGGTCCCCACCCTAATTATACTCCCATGGGATGTTAGGGTGTGGCAGTCCCACCACCAACTCCCATGTGGAGCTTTTAACCAACACTATCCACATGGCGTGGGTTCAACAAAGATAAAATAAGTTGTCACTTATTTTATTTTATTATTCCACGTGAACCCAAAAACCAAATCTCAAACCCGATCATCTGCCATTGAGGTGAAAGTCCTCTTAAGTGAAAACTGGCACTGCGATTCCATTGGTGCCCTCGGAAATCGATTCCGAGCACCGGTCCAAAAGTTAGGAAATCCCGCTCGTTCGTTCACTGAACGTACCCAAGCTAAACTTCGGAAAATTATTCCAGGCGCACCAGGCCTCGGAATCAGGTGCCTTCAGAAACTTCATTCTTGTAAAATCCCAAAGAAAATTAAGAAAAAATTTCCCTTGAATTTTATGGGTCTTTACATTATGGATTATTATACTAAATACATATCCATTTGGGCCAAAAGAGCATGAGTATACTTTTCAAGCCTGTTGTTGTGAGAAAAATTCCTAAGTTGAACTGGGAAAGAATTAATAATTGTTATATTTGTCACAAAAGAAATATAATGAGAAAAAACCATATTATGGTGGAAATGAAAACCAAAAGGGAGATTAAACTTATATATTCAAATATTTGTGTCCTAATGAATCTAAAATAAACTACGGTAGATAAGTATTTCATTACCATTTTTGATGATTTTACTCATTTGACTTCCATTTATTTTATGGTTAGTAATTCACAGGCTCTTGCAAGTTTTAAATTCTTTTATGAGATGTTAAAAATTAAACCGAGCATATTATCAAGATATTCCAATCCAATAATAGATTCGAGTACAAAAATGAATACTTTTAAATGTATATCATAAAGTATATGATAAGGAATGAATATAGTGATCCATATACCCCTTAAAATGGAGTGATATAGAGAAAAATCCAAATTTTGTTTGAAATATGAAGGAAAACATTATCAGATCATGGAAGCTCAAAATAATTTTATAAGTAATTTGAAACAATGAGTGTTTATATTCTCAATTAGTTATTTCTTGGACCAAATTTGATCAATGTGCCTTATGATATGTGGTTTTAAAAGAAAATAAATATAAATATATTGAAGGTATTCTAAAATCTATGTTACATCAAGATTAAAGTAAGACACTTAAGAAAATTTGATGAATGAGAAGATAAAGGGATATTTCTTAGTTATAAAATAAAAGGAAAAAAGTTACCACTATTAAAACAAAAATATGAAGAAAATAGTTGACAATTGTGATTTTATTATAATGGAGGATCATGGTATATCATGAACACCGTTGCCATGTTGTGATGATATTGAGAAATCTCAAGGAAAAATGAAATGATCAACAAAGTAATGCATCAATTTATATGAATGATTTACAAAATTCCTAAGTTTATTCAGAAATATCAAGTGATGAGGAAGGTGAAAATACGGATTCTCTATGCTCTCAGGACTTAGAAATCATTGAGTAAATAAAAATATTATCAGAGATAATAACAAGGGAGTTTAATTGTGAAGAACTTTTGGAAATTCCAATATAACAAGCTTACTTTCATAGATTGAATGTATTTAAGAGGCTTTTCAACATAATTATTAGATTACTTATATAGAGGAGGAATTAAATTAGATTGATAAGAATGACACATGGGAGTTAATGTCACATCCCAAAGACAAAAATGTGATAAAAAATAGGTTTTTATAAATAAAATCAATGTGAAAGGATAAGTTTCATGGAAATACATGAGAGTTGAAGTTATATATCCTATGATGATTGGGTGTGATAACCAAAATGAAATCAACTTTTCAAATAATTTGGTGCAATATTCAAGGAGGAAACATATTGATATTAAATACCATTTTATCAAGGAGAATGTAGAACATGGTTAGTTAAACTTAAAATACGTTTCAATGAATGATAATGTTTCAGATATATTGATAAATACCCTGATGAAATATTCCTTCTAAAACTCAAGAGTGTTTTTTTGAGTTCATTCTCTGAGAAAATCCCTTTGAATTCATGGTACATATTTCCCCCCTTTCATTCCTTTCATATGTTCACAAAGGGGGGGATTTATTGAAATATTTTCTTATTAAGGGGGGGAATTATTAATCACTTGGGAATTCGAAAAAGGTGTAACCATTTTAGGGAGAGTTTCTTTATAGGGTAATACATGAGATATAGTTGGGAACTGATCTTCTTTAAAAAAAAATAAAAAGGGGAATATTAAAGAGCCCACATGAAGTTATTTGAAAAAGGGGGAGTTGTTAATCCCTCAATTGAGACATAGTAAGTATAGTATTTATAATTACACCAATATATGTATTAATATAACAAATCTTACTAAATATAGTAATGTTTTTTTTAACTTACAAATTGGGATGGAATTATGATTAGTTTCTTGAGTTGGTAATTAATTATCTATGAATTTGTTTTCATATTGTATTTATTTTCAACATGTTCGTGAATAAGTTAGAGTTTCATTAGAGTTGTGCAGGGGAAATGAATGAAATTTTCATGAGTTTTTAAAATCACACTATAATATATATTTATTACACCATAGTTATTTATTGATGTGTTTGAATTTTATAAGTTTGGAAATTATGGGTTTTGTTTTATGTTGGATTCATGAAACAATTCCATACCATGAAGTATTCCAGAATTTGAAAAATTGTCATGTGTGAAGATGTTTAAGAATTTGGAAGGATGTTTATTATAGGATATTAATGACACAGTAATTTTTATATGTTACAATATTATGTATATATTATTCTATTATTTAAAAACATTATTTGAATATGGTAGAGGAGTATAGAAGGGAGACACTATGAAGTTTTCACACTAAAATTTCTAGGAATTTAATTATAGGCCATGAAATCACACCATAATTATCAGGATACTGAAATTTATTACAATTATTAGAATTGAATGTCAAATGAATAATTTCATAGTGACTATTTGTGACACTGTAATAATTTCTTAGAAATTTCATAATAATTCAAAGCCAATACTTATTACTCTGTGAAGGAATTCATTGCGCCATAATGCGTTGTTGATAAGTGTGGATGTTTTGGATCTGGATGAAGTGTTTATGGATTATATTAAATGATTTAATACTTTATTTTTTAATTTGGTTTTGACCATGCATTATGCTATAATTTATGTCATTACGTCATGATTTAAAAAGATCTATAAATATGTGGTCTTTTTCTTAGAGAAGACTGGTGAAACTTTGTGACAGTCACCCACAAATTCTTGGGAGTGTTTCAAAGACTTGAGGGTTGGTTTTGATGAGAATAACAAGGTTTTCACTTAATCCATATATTAGAGTCTCTTGAGGGGATTGATGAAGATTGATAATTTTCATTTGAACTCATCTTTGATATTTTTTCTTTGTTTCACATTGCATACTTGTACTAGAGTTCAGTACTATATTTTTACTTCAAATATTCTATTCATTATTGATAATAAAAAAAATATTTGAAATAAAAGATCAAAAATACCAATCACCATTGACGTAGCTACCTAATAAAAAGAATTTTTAAACCTTGTAAAAATTTACGTTTCATAGGTTACTCTCTCTCTCTCTCTGTCACACACACACAATATTTATTTTCTCTATCATTTTTAGATCTTATGAACTAACTAGCATGGGACTATTGAGATATGTGTAAGAATGATTTTGGGTGTAGTGATTCACCCCCACCCTAAATTCTTATCATTGTGATTTCATGGGCACAATAAGGTGACATATTTATATAAGTTAGAATAGAATTTTTGAAAAGGATTTTCCTATGATAATGATGCATTACTATGTTTGTGTGTGTGTGTTTCTATATGTGTGTCTATGTTTATGTGTGTATGAGTGTATTCCTATGTGTGTGTGTGGATGAAGGCTTGAACATGTGTATGTGAGTGTTTAACTTCATGCATATATGAATGGGTGGATGCATGCATGGATAAGTGTGTGTGTGTGTGTGCGTCTATGTGTATGTGTTTGTGTGTCATAGTTTATGTATATATGTGTCTATATATAATTAATTTTATTTTATTTGTGTACTTATATTAAATTTTTATAACTTTAAATTCCTTGAGTAGTCATCAACATGAGTTAGTTGGGAGCACATGCATGATTCACCAAACACATTATGTGTGTCAAGTAATATCACCTCATCCATTTTCTTTCCCTCATTATATATTTGAAGTTAATTGTTTTTTCAAAAAATTAATTTAATATAAAATTATTATCAATTTATTAATAAATTTAAATTTTTATTTACTTTTAAGTATTAAACAAGAAAAAAATGAAAAAAATTATCAATTTCACCTAAAAAATACAAAATGACCAATTAAAGTGTTTTTTACATGAAATATTAGGACAAAAACCCTTGAGTTATTTGTAACATGTATGAAAAGAATTTTAATTGACTATTTGGGATGTATTTGTCATAAAAATTCAAGAAAATTATCATTTGTTCATTTGTAATTTATATGAACAAATTTTTTAGGATTATGATGCTATAGGTGTTCAAAACCATTGAAGCTATATTTTAAGACTTAATATTCCATTTTAAGCCTGATATGAGCATCAGATGGTCCAAAAATGAGAAGATATTTTTATTTTTCCATTAAATTTTAGAAAAATATCCCCCAAGTCATTTATGATGTGTAGTAATTAGTTTAGTGTGAATATAATGTTAAGGTACCCAAATGATTGAAGGTAGATTTTAAGGATTAATTTTTTTAAGTGTTAAACAGTCATTAAATGATTGAAAATGGGTACACAGGATTAGTTTGACATCAAATTTCTTAAAAATTACTCTTACATCATTTATGACATAATAGAATAAATCACACATGAATCTGATGTATGAGGTGTTAAAAATTATATCATTAAGGATTAAAATACATTTTTAGGTGTGAGAAGAGTTTAAAGTGATTAAAAAAATGAGTAAACATAACTTTCTTAGCATGTAAATTTAGGGAAACAAATATTATGTCATTTATGGCCTATATAAATAAACCATGTATGAATATTGCACCCATGGTGCTCTAAATGATTCAAATTACCTTTTAAGAATTAATATTCCTTTTTAAGTGTGAAATGAATGTAAAATAACTAGAAATAATAAAATGATGTTGGTTTTTCACGAAAAATTATAAAAAAATTATCATAGGAAATTTGTGACATGTTGTAATGTGTGTTAATTTTATATTTGAGGTTATCATAATGTTTGAAATTAATTATTCAAGATTAATAGTGCTTTTAATCCTAAAAGAAGCATAAAATGATAAAAATAAACGAGTAAAAGAGTTTTTTTGTGATGAGAATTAGTAAAAATACATACATGTCATTTATGACTTGTAGGAATGAACCATCAATAAAAATAATACACGAGGTTCTCAATATGATTGAATGTGAAATTTAAAGATAAATTTTCCATGTTTAACCGTGAAACAAGATTCAAATGGAAAAATGAGAGAATAAGATTGGTATGTTATGGGAATATGACCCATGCGTCATTTTTTACTTTTAGGAATAAACCAAACATGAATAAAATACTTGTAAGGATAAAAAATGTCTTTTAAGGACTAATATTCCTTTTTAAACCTGAACAAAGTATAAAATGAACAAAAAATGAGCAAACGATATAATTTTTCATCAAAATTCAGGATAGAATCAAAGTCATTTGTGACCTATAGGAATGAAATAAGAATAAATTTAATGCTTGTGGTTCACATGATGATTGAAATTTGTATTTAAGGATTAATTTTCCTTTTCAAGTGTGAAATAAGCACTAAGCCATCAAAAAAAATAAGTCTGATTTATTAAGGAAATTTAGTACTAAATTCCATGAGTTATTTGTGTCTTATAGGAATGAAATATGCATTAATCCAATATATTAGGTTCTTGGAATGATCAAAATTAGTTTTTTATGGATTAATTTTCTTTTTTAATCATAGAAAGATGATAAAACGATAAAAAATGAACAGATGAGATAAACTTATCCTAAAAATTTAGGAAAACCACCCATTTGTTTCTTATAACGTATTAGAATGAAACACATGTTAATATAATGCATTAGAAACTCTAAATAATTTAAAGTAGTTTTTAAGGAATAATATTCATTTTCTAACTATGAAATGAGCATAAATTGATCAAAAAACATGGAAAAAATGTCAATTTGTCATAAAAAATTAGTATAGTGATTTGGGTGTCATGACATAAACCATGTTTGAATATGATATTCAACTTGTTTAGGATAATCAGAAATAAATTTTAAAGATTAATGTTTCTTTTTAAAAATTTAAATAAGTATAAAAAGATAAATAATGTGAAAAAAGAGTTGATTTATTATGATATTTCATGAAAACAACCCTTGGGTCATTCATGACCTTTAGGAATGAATCTCTTATAAATATTACATTTTATGTGCTTGAAATGATGGATGAGATTATTTTTTAAAGTGTTAAATGAGCAATAAAGTTTCAAAAAAGATAAAATGAGTTTGATTTCTTATGAAAATTCAATAGAATGACTTGCATATCATTTATGAGATGAAATAAAGAACTATGTGTGAATCTAACACCCATGGTTCTTAAAATAATTGAAATTAGTTTTAAGAATTAATATTCCCTTTTAAAAATAAAATTAGAATAAAATAATAATAAAAATGAGAAAACGAGTTTAGTTTATCTTTAAAATTCAAGACAATAGCCTGAAGATTTTAAAATATGGAAACATATTGTGCATGAATTCTATGACTAAGTTTCTTGAAATGATTGAAAATATTTTTTAGGAATTATCATTTTTTAGTGTGAAATAACATCAAAATGAGCAATTGAACTCTACTTGCCATGATTTTTTTTTAAAATGACTCTCCATTTATTTATGATATATAATAATGAAATACACATGAATCACACCCAAAATGATCATGATGGTCGAAAGTAAATTTTAAAATTAAATATTCATTTTTAAGTATTAAATGAATATAAAATGAAAAGTTTTTCCAGAGAATTTCATACAACTTACTTTCCATTTTTGACATGTACAAAAGAACTACATGTGAGTCCGATATCGAATGCACTCAAAATTATATAAAGCAATATTTTTATGAAAATATGTTATTTATATAAAATAATGTATTTATATGTATTAATAAAACAACCAGGTTGTGAATTAGAAGTTTTAACTTCTTTGTTTTTTTTTATTTTTATTAAATCACAATTAACATTTAAATATAATGTTTTAAATTGATTGATAAAAATATTAAATTGGTTTACATTGATTTGAAAATAGTTTTTTATATTTTTAATTTTATTATATATTTTTTAAAGTTGGGAATTTTTTGGTATATTTTATAAATTTTGAAATGTTGAGTTTCTTTTTAAAAAAGAGTGATTATAATAAAATCCCAATTTTAAATAACCTCTATCCACTTATAATAAAATCATAATTTTCTCATCAAAAACTGAAGAAAATACCATTACACTCTATCATAAGCTTTTTTCATATCAGGGTTTCCATGCCATAACACCTTTTTTAGAAAAGAGTAAGTTTTCAAGGAATTAAAATTTTCATAAGAAATAACGAAATTATCATAATTGAGCCTCTTAGGAACAAAAGTACTTTGATTCTCATACATTATGGAAGGTAACCAAATATGCATATGGTTTACCAAAATCTTTAAGAAGATCTTATAAGAAACATTACATAGGCTAATGGGTTTGAAGTATGAGATTAAAGAAGGTTTTTTCATCTTGGGAATGAGGGTAATAAAGGTTTCATTAATGGAGAAAAAATAGCTTTACCCATCCAAATATATTTCATAAGACCTAAAATATCAGGCCCCACAATGTTCCAGTATTTTTTTAAAAATAAGGCTTGGAATCCATTAAGGCTCATCACTTTTTAAGAGTGTATTTGTTTAAGAGCCAATAATATTTCATCCTCATCAATTTCATAGGTGAGCCAAAGATTCATTGTTTCAGTAATCATTGGTTTAATGCAAGAGGATATATAAAAGAAGATGAAAGATTCCCCAACTATAATTATCTTGGAAAACGTATAAAATATGATCATGGTTCCCCTTATCATTATAAACAGGTCTTCCTTCAGTGGTAGTGAGGTAGAAGATGAAATTCTTTCACTGCCTCATAGAGGCTTTTTCGTGGAAGTAAAGAGTATTAGAATTGCCTTATTTGATATGAGCTTTGTGGGCATTTATGGACCAACCCCCCCCCCCCTTATTCTGAGCATTGTATCCAGATCTACTTCAATACTCACGATTATAGATAATATCACATCTGAATAGGGGCACAAGTATAACTCATTCAATCCCATTTCAATAGTGTCCCACTGAATATCAAGTTGGTATAATTTATTATCACTCCATAGTTTCATCTTAGAGACCACATGATGAATTTTTCTATATGTATCAGAGTCCCCATCATACATGACGATCTAATCACCTCTTCACAATCCCTATCCTTGGTCTAGAAGCTTTAGAACCTAAAGGTTTTCTCATTCCATAGCCTTCTGTATCCATGGAAAGTGTTGATGAGAATACTTTAGTGATCCGACGTGGCATGGGAAAGATGAGAAACCTAGAAAAAATGTGAAGATTAGTCCATTCAGTCAATCCCAGAAATCTATCCAAACTTTCTTCAATATAGGTATTTTTAGAGTTCCCACAAAACCATGTGAATAGGTTTCCCAGGTATCCTAGGTTGGAGAGACATGTACTCTAATCTTCTTATAAGACTTCCAACATTGACACACACGACTTGCTGGAACACCCTCTCTTCTCATTTTGGAAAATAATTCCATTGAAATCCCCACCGATTAGAAGAGGTCTAGGAAATATATTTCAAAGGGACTTGAGAAGCTCCCAAGATTTCCATTTTTCCATATGAGAGGGTCATCCATATAACCTAGACAAATCCCAAGTGGGAGCATCTTATAGGTTGATAAGGGTTTCAATGGGATTTGAAGAAAATCTTTTAACCTTGACATTCACATATTCTTTCTAAAGAAGACAAAGGCCACTCGAGTGACCTTGTCACATAATGAGAAGGAATCCAAAAAACTGTACTTTATCCACTACTCTAATCATGTCCTTGATTTCAAACATAGTTTCAAATAAGAAAACCATATCAGGACTACTTTTATCGAATCAATGCTGGAGCATCCGAATTTCTTGTGGGTTGCCAAGCCCACAACCTCTCCTATTTGGTTTCCAATTTCTTGAAAATTCTGATCCAATATTTCACATAATGTGATACCTTTAAGTTTCACCCAAAAGGGAGTTTTGGAAAAATTGATATTAAGGATATCCTCACTATTTTTTAAATCCTCTATTAGGATGAGATGGTTATCAAATGACCATGGCCTCCCATAAAGGACTTTATGTTCCTTATTCTTATTGAAAAATTTAAAAATCAGATGTCTAGATCCTATTTCTCTTATGGACACATCATCTTCTAATCACCAAAAATCTTGCAGTGTGTTTTTTAGAGCACCCATGTTTAAAGGCTGATTGGATATGAATTTTACAACAATAAGGAGAGACATAAAATGCACCAGAAAAGTATCCTCATTATTATTAGAGACAATTTATGATTTCTACTTATCACATAGAGAAATTTTTTTCCATAATTTCATCAGATTAATACCCACCACTTTATCCATCAAGAAGAAGATCTAGAAAGCACCATCAATGGAAGGTCCACGAATGAAGATTTCAATTGAAACTTCAACAACGTAGTGACACTATACCTAAAAGACCCTCAAAATTGTCAAACCTTAAGAACACTTTGGATCAAACTCTCACTAGGAGGAAAGCACCATAGAGGGAAGGATTGTGAATTAAAACATGATCATAGGAAAGGTAAGATGATGAAGATGTTTTATAAAGAAGTGATGATCCTATGCTCTGACAACCCAAAAAAGGAAATGCAAAAATACCTATGAGCTGCCTATCTAGAAAATTTATTGATTCTAAATATGAAAAAAATTGGGTAAAGATGAAGCAGTCGATCTAGAAATCCAAGGTAACTAATACTAATGAAAAATATGTCTTAAGAATAAGCGATCCTATACTCTGACAACACAATAGAGCGAACGCAAAAAAACTGACGAGCTACTGATCCAGAAAATACATTGAATCTAGATATTTATCTTTGTTCAAGATATGTAAATTAAAAAACCTACACTTTTATAGAATCATGTTTATTCAACACTACCCTTTATCAGCGCTAAAAAAAAGAACTGATAAAGGGGGTGTTTTTATCAGTGCTAATAAAAAACACTGATAAAGACAAATTAATATCTTCTCAAGTTGAGGAGTCTAACCTGGCCCTTAAATTGGGTTTCTGGATGAAAATACCATTAAAATTTCCATCAAAAATTTCCACTAGAAATTTCCTATGATAATTTCCACATGAAATTTATAATTAAATTTTTTTCTTAAAATTTTGATGCACATATATTAATACATAAATATAAAATATAAAATTTTAATGGAAATTTGCACTAAAAATTTGCATTAAAAACTTCTAGTATAAATTGTAGGGGTTTCTCTGAGTCTATAAATTCTTTATAAATCATTTGTAATTAAAATAATCTCTTACAAAAATTCTTATGTATACAATTTGGAAATGAAAATTATTTTAAATGCACGTAATTATCAGCATAAATGATGTTGAAAATTTATACTAGAAACTTTTAGTGAAAATTTACAATGAAAAAGTTTAGTTAAAATTTCTATATAAATTCTCAGTGAAATTTTCACTAGGATTTTTTAGTGAAAATTACAACAATAAAATTCTAGTGAAAATTTATATTTCCAATAAATTTTTAGTGTAAATTTACGTCAAGAATTTTCAATATATACATACATACAGACATGTAAATTTTCATTGAAATTTTTAAAGAAAACTTATAGTGAAAATATCAGTGAAAATTCAGAGTGAAAATTCCCAATTCTCAATGTAAATTTATACTTGATATTTAATTTTCAATGAAAACTCTAAGAATCCAAATGTCAATTTAAAGAGAAAATTTAGAGTGAAAAAGTATAATTATAAAATTCATACTCAAAAGTATAATATAAACATATACATGTATACTAATATAAATATATGCATATATACATACATTAATTTTAAATATTCACTAGAATTTTATGTTAGAAATTTACACTAGAAATTTGATTATTAAAAATCTAAAATAAATACATGTTTAAATTTACATTGAAAATATTTTGACATATAAGTAATGTAAATTTTCACTGAAAATCTACAGTGAAATTTTCCACTAGAAATTTCCAATTATGATTTAATTTATTTACTATTAATTTATATTTACTATTGATATTTTATATTTTAATTTATCTTTATTAATATTTTTTAATAATAATAGTTTTTATTTAATATTTTACTGTTATTTTATAAAATATTTTACATGATGGGCGGGGGTGTATTATTGTCCAATGGTTAAAACTAATAGTGTTAGATTTTTAAAAATAGTTTAATCCAAAAAATAGATCCATTGTCAAATTACATTTTTACCAGGTGGGGGGTCATCCCACCATTCACATGGCCCTCAGGTTCACGTGCAGACTTGAGATTATTTTTATCTCATAAATACTCCCTTTATCAATGCTAAAAAAGTATTTATGAAAGCACCTTCTTTATTAGTGTTTTTCTTAGCGGTGATAAGGAGGGACTTTATTAGCGATTTTCTTAGCATTGATAAATGGAGTCCTTCATAAAAAAATATTATTAAAAATCATATTTTAATATATAAATATATTTATATTGATTTATATAAAATATATTTTCATAAATTTGATTTATATAATAATAAATATGTATTTTCAATTAATATATAATATATTTAGTGAAAATGATTTAAAAAACAATTATAATTTAATATTAATTAATAATTTACTAATTAGTATTGAATGATAGACATTTAATAACAATTTGGTGCTAAGAAAAATTTAAAAATGAATTAATATATGAAGATAAGTTGAAAATGTGACTTGAACTTCAAATGACTATAACTTTTGATTCGAGTGTTTATTTGGGCTCCATGAAATGGAGGGAACTTGGTCACTATTTTTTTGAGGTTAAAAAAAGTCTAGAAGGCCTAAATAACTAAGTTTTTAGTTAGGATACCCCAATTTTTGAATATTCAATGAAATTTCATCTTTTTTTAAGAAGGTTTTCTTGTCTTTTTTTATGGAGACTAAATTTATTCTCAGAAATTACACTCATATGAAAATTATGGTATTGAAATTTTAATCTTTTTTGTTTAAATATATGTATATATATATACAATTTTTTTTATATTTATAAATAAATATTTAATTGTATAAATAAATATTTAAACATATTTATGTATAAAATATATTTTAAAATATATAAACGATATGGAAATAAATATTTAATATCCATTTTATTTTAAAAGAATCTAACCATTTTACTCACCTTATAAAAATTTATGATTATATATATAACTATACAAATGTATATATATTTTTTATATATAAATATATAAATTTCTATGTGTGTATTAATAAACAA
Organism: Viscum album; assembly: GCA_963277665.1. NCBI lineage: Eukaryota > Viridiplantae > Streptophyta > Magnoliopsida > Santalales > Viscaceae > Viscum > Viscum album. The sequence continues at coordinate 819,092,764 of OY728134.1, forward strand.
ATATATATTTATCTAAATATTCTAATAATATGTCTAAATAAATATACATTGCAAGATATATATACGTATATATAAATATGTCAATATATAACAATTAAAATCCTCTAGGGTGGTATATATACGTATATATAAATATGTCAATATATAAAAATTAAAATCCTCTAGGGTAGTGGCAAGTGTACTTGATATGTATGTATCTTTTTACATTTCAAAAAATATTATATATATATATATATTATCTATACTATAGCTTGTATTTTTTCTTCCACATGTCACCTCTGCCAATTCTTCCTTACGTGTCTCCCTCCCCTTCAATTCTACTGCCCCACACCCTGACTCTCCTCTTGAATTCCTCCCCCACACCCTGACTCTCCTCCCCTAAATCCCATCCCCCCATCCCATCCCGAGCTCCGCCTCTTCTCCATCCCTTTCCCCTCCTCCCCCATACCATCCTCTATCCCACCTCTACCTCCTCCTCCCACCTCTACCCCCTCCTCCTCCACCTCCTCCTCCCCCATGTTTGCCTACACCTTGCTCTCCATGATACCTAATCTATCTCCACAGTATACACCTCCTTCACTGCATTCATATTTGCCTCAATCTCTGTCTTCAACTACGACTCCCCCTCCCACTACCCTTTCATATCCTCCATGTCGGTCTTCTCCACCTGCAACTCCTCCCCTTCCCCCGTCTCCACCTCCACCTCTGACTATGACTCCCCCTCTGACTCGATCTCTACATCCTCCGCCTCCGACTATGACTCCCACTCTGAATAAGACCTTCTCTACCTCGGTCTATGCCTCCTTCGCCTTAGTCTCCACCCACAACTCCTCCTCTTCATCGATATCTTATTTCTCATTTTAGGTAGGGTTTCATTGATTTTAGATCTATTTTTCAAGCCCCACTTTCCTCATATAATTCCACACTTAGAATCCAAGAAACACCCTACATCATATTATTCTTCATTTGGATCTTCTCCTGACTCCGAAAAATAAAACTCCCCCTTACCGATGATTTATTTTTCTTGGCACCACCATATCTTCATCATCGAAATACGTAAATCTAGGGGTGACTCATCTCCGAATACCGCCTCTTCTCACCATCAAAGGTACAATTTACTTCTTTTCAATTGTAGTTCAATGTTAACAAATCCTATCCTTCATGGGTCTAGGCTCTTATTATTGCATCTTTTCTGGGCCTCTTCTCTTTCTATTATTACAACTCTGGTTTTTTTGTACTTATACAATCTAGATTTTATAATCTCTTATTTTAGAAACTCAATGGATTCAATATTGAGAGTCCATTGCACAAAAAATATTGTTCTTCCTATCTGACATGCTAAGGTAAGTTCCCTTCCATCCCCGAATTGGTAACTATGTCATTTACCTTATGTATATTCTATATGAATTTCCTATATAATCATATTATACAATCCATATTTTATATTCTATTGATGAATATACTCAATGGATTCAATATTCATTGATTCCATTACACAAAAAAGTATGTTCTTCCTATCAGGCCTACTGAGGTAAGTTCCCTTCCACCACTGAACCAATAATTATATCATTTACCTTGTGTATATTCTGTATGCATTTCCTCTATAATATTATCATATACACACTTATCATACCATTCAATCATATTTAGTATACACACTTATCATATAGTATAATTATTTTCATGGATTATCAATCCCTAAAGGTATGGATTCTTAAAATTTTCATTATATTTAAAATATTATATTTAGTAGGTTTACTTCAGGGTAGGCATAGCATTGGAAATCATGATACATGAATAAATGATACCGCTGACATCATATGTAAGTTTTTTGATTTCATAACCTCTCTTAGTGGTTCACTATATGTATTCACTCTTTTTTCTCATACTACATATTTTTCACACTTTCATATTGTAGCAACCAACTTTGTTGAAAAAAATCAGACTTTCACTCTCTTTACATTAATGGTGCCAATTTATTTTAATTTTTTATGTCTTTTCTTAAACTTAAATTTCAATATCTATAATTTTTTTTAATGTTCGTTGTATTTTTATTTGTTTAATTGTTAACTCTGTATGTGTTATATTCTTCTTCTAAAATACAAACTCTAAATTTTCAGTGTATGCAATTTCTCATACGTATTTTTTCACTATAAGCTTGTTGTTATAGTATTAACTCTCTCTATATAGACTTTATGTTTTTTTTGTTTAAATATTTACTCATGTTTTTTTCCTATGTGTATTTTTTATATGCATTTATCAGTATTTTTTTCATTTTCCCCTTGTATATCATTTTTTTCAGTGCATTTACTTATATATCAAACATGTTCACATTTTCATGTTCATATAATTATCCATATTTTATATTATCTTCATTTTGAAACTCAATGGATTCAATATTTGGAGCCCATTACACAAAGAAGTCTATTCTTCCAATATGTAATGTTGAGGTAAGTTCCCTACCATCACTGAATAGGTAAACGTATCATTTACCATATGTAAATTCTGTATGAATTTCCTTTATAATATTATTATACAATCTAGATTTTATATTTTCTTCAAGCAAAAAACTCAATGGATTCAATATTCATTGAATCCATTACACAAAAAAACCTATTCTTCCTATCTTGCCTACTGAGGTAAGTTCCCTTCCATTACTGAACTAGTAATTATGTCATTTACCTTATGTATATTTTGTATACATTTCTTGTATAATCTTATCACATACACACTTATCATATTGTTCAATCATGTTTTGTATGCACACTTGTCATACGGTATAATCATATTCATGTCTTATAAATCCCTAAAGGTATGGATTTTATATTCAGTAGGTTTACTTCAGGGCAGACATAGCATTGGAAAGCATGATACATTAATGAATGATACTACTGACATCATATGTAAGTTTTTTATTTCATATCCTCTCTTGGTTGTTTACTATACATATTTAATCTTATTTTTTTCTTATACTACATATTTTTCACACTTTCATATTGCAGCGACCAACTTCATTTAAAAAAAATCAGACTTTCACTCTCTTTATATTAATGGTTCCAAATTATTTTAATTTTTATGTCTTTTTTTGCACTTAAAGTTCAATGTATATAATTTTTTTAATTTTTATTGTATTTTTATTTGTTTAATTATTAACTATCTATGTGTTATATTCTTCTTTTAAAATATAACCTCTAAATTTTCGGTGTATGCAATTTTTTATATGTATTTATTCACTGATTTTTTTGTTATAATATTGAATCTCTCATGTTCGTTCCCTGTATGTATTTTTTTTTGTATACGCATTTATCATTATTTTGTTTTATTTTCTCCTTGCTTATCATTTATCATTTTTTTCACTGCATTTCCTTATATATCATACATGTTCATATTGTCATTCATATAATTATTCTTTTTCTAATATATATGATTATTTCTTATCTTACATCTTTCATTTTTTTCCCTATATTTTATTTCATATTTTTTCCTGCATTTGATTTCATCTACCTTTTTCTTTTGACTAAAGCTTACCTCGTGCTTTCATAGATCACACCATGAAGGATTGTCCCTTTTCAAATGTCAGGGTTCCTATTACGTACACACTAAATTTATTTTCCTCTTCCTCCATCGATTTCCACAGACAAACACTCTACCCTCCATCAATGAACTTTTTTTCTATGCTTTCGGTTAACAATTATAAATTTAGTGTCTTTTCAAAAATAAAACACCATAATATGTTTTCTCAAATTTTTTATTCCCAAAAACATTCATATTATTATTCCAAATATATAGTTATTTTTTCGGTAGTTATTGTGTCCTGTATACTATTCACTATGCCGCCCACAACAAGTGGATCCTCCTTAGAATTCCTTCACCTATGTGCCCACCTCTTAGAGACTGATACCATTCCTATTATTACCTCCACAAATATCTGCTTCCCAATCCCATTTCCTATGTAAAGACCAATTCCCTCACACATCGTATCCTCCCATCCATTTCTATAGATTACACTTCTCTTTCAATGGACCACACCGAACGTGATTAGGCTTTCTACAAATCCCCAGCTATGCATCGTCACAAACCCATCATCTATCAAAGCTGGGCTCCCATCAAAATCTATAAACACTGCAAATCTCTCAAGGTATCATTGGAAGACCACCTCTCGCCTCAGCATATCTCCTCCGCCTCCACCTCTACCTCCACATGTCGCCTCCACCTCCACCTCCACCTATCATTCCATATCTGTCTCCCATCTACATAGTATTAAACAAATTAATCAAAAATCCCAATGGATTAAACTCTCGCATTGTATATCATTTTTGTTTCTCCACATACCCTATTTATTTCCAATCATTCCTCTATGTGGGTTGAAAAAGTTGTTTCTCCATCTCTTATCTCCTTCAAAATTTTCAATTCATAACCTACATGCTTATGTAAATTAACATTATGGATTAGTTATTATATTTTCTTCATTGTCAATTCATAATAATCAATCACATTTCTCTCATTCCTCTTCCCAGATTAAGTAGTTTTTCAAGATCTCTTCCTTTTATCTATGGGAGTAGGATATCAAGTCATTATAGTATGCTCATCCTATACTATATTAATCAGAAATTGAACAACTCTGGTAATATTTCATCCTCTATGTAGCTTAACTATAGTCTTCTCATCTTGAGTTTTTTTTTTGTGATTTTACAATCCAGATTTTATATTCTCTTCATTCAACAACTCAATAGATTCAATATTCAGAGTCCATTACACAATGAAGCCTATTCTTCCTGTGTGGCCTGCTGAGGTAAGTTCCCTTCCATCACTAAACCAATAATCATGTCATTTATCTTATTTATATTCTATATTCATTTTTGTATAATCTTATTATTCAATACAGATTTTATATTCTCTTCATGCAGAAACTCAATGGATTCAATATTCATCGAGTCCATTGGACAACGAAGCCTATTATTCTCATTTGGACTACTAAGGTAGGTTCCCTTACATTACTGAATCAGTAATTGTGTCATTTACCTTATGTATATTTTGTATGAATTTCCTGTATAATCTTATCACATACACACTTATCATACCACTCAATCATATTCTGTATACACACTTATCATAGCAACACGCTGCATTATCTTATTCCATGTTCGGCTCTGCTTCATCCGACTCCTGATTGCGAAAAATAAAACTCCCCCTTATCGATGATTTTTTTTCCGGTACCACCATATATTCATCATGGAAATATGTAATTCAGGGGTGACTCATCTCCGAATACTGCCCCTTCTCACCATCGATGGTTCAATTTCATTCTTTTACATTGTAGTTCCACTATGCCAAAATTTGTATTTAGCGGCAATTTAAACTGCCGCTAAATCATTCTGCGGCGGTTTTGGAAAATCATCGTTAAATCGTGTGTCAGGAAATAATTAGCGGTGGTTTTTTAAAACAGTCGTAGAACGATTTATTTATTTATTTATTTATTTATTTATTTATTTATTTATTTCTCTTTTTCTTTCTCTATTTATTTCTTTATTTATTTATTTCTTTATTTATTTCTTTATTTATTTATTTATTTATTTAATAATGAATAAAGAATAAATAAAAATAAATAAATAATAAATGAATAATAAACTAATAATAATTAATTGATTAATAATTAATTAATAAATTAAAAATAAATTAATAATTAATGTGTACATAATAACTAAATAATAAATAATTAAATAAATACAAATTAAATATTAAATAAATAAATAAATAAATAAATTTATCAATAAATAAATTGATAAATAAATAATAAATAATAAATAATAAATAATAGATAAATAAATAATAATTAACTAATTAATTCATTAATAATAAATAAATAAATAAATAATTATTAAATAAATGAATAAATAAATAAATAAATAACAGATAAATAAATAAATAATCATAAAACGTTACGAACCTCTAAAAACCCTAAAAACACTGAAATGACCATAAAATATGATCTAAGACTCATTTTTCTATGCCACAACCAGTCAAATCGAAGATCATGAAATGAGTTTTGATATAATATGTGGTACAGGCAGAACGAACACCTGGAGTGAATGTTATAACTGTTTTGATTTTAAGAAATCGGGGTCTGTAACTAAAACTTCTATTTTGGAGGCCTTTTGGGACTTTATGGTGGAATAAGAAGAGGTAAAATATTCAAAGAGTTGGTACTGAACCTAAATGGAATAGATCTCGTCGCAGGCTTCAATTTGATATGTGGTAGAGCCCAAATGAACACCCAGATTAAAAGTTATGGTCGTTTGAAGTTTGAGTTCAATTTCCGACTTTTGAAATTTGAATATTTTTTTTCCTTTCATTATCATATGATTTAAATCTTGATTAGTTTTAACTCATTTTATAATCTTCAATTTGACTGGTTGTGGAGCTGAAATGGACTTCCGAATTAGAATTTACAGTCAATTGATGTCAAAGTCTGTTTTTCAACTTATTGAAGATTTATTTTCAGTATAAAAAATATTATTAACTAATAATTATAAATAATTATTAATTGAAACATTATAAATAATTTAAATTATAAATAATAAAATATATTTGATTGTAAATAATAAATAAATAATATATATATATTTTTTAAAAAAATATTCAATTTTGCGACGGTTTTTTCAGAAAACCGCCGCTAAAAAAATTGTAATTTTTTTGGAAGAATATTTAAAAAAATTATAAAAAATATTTTTAAAACATTTAGTGGCAGTTTTTTTCACGGTGGTTTTTAAAATCGCAGTTAAATTTTTTTTGATGAAACATTTAGTGGCGGTTTTGAAAATCACCGCTAAAACATCATTTTCTTATAGTGTTTGATGTCAACAAACCCTATCCTTCGTTGGTCTCAACTCTTATTATTGCACCTTTTTTGGGCCTCTTCTCTTTCTGTTATTGTAACCCTAAGTTTTTTTTACTTTTATGATCTAGATTTTATATTCTCTTCATTCAAAAACTTAATGGATTTAATATTCACAGTCCATTACACAATGAAGCCCATTCTTCTTGTTTGGCCTGCTGAGGTAAGTTCCCTTCCATCATTGAATCGAGAATTGTGCCATTTACCATATGTATATTCTATTTGAATTTACTATATAATCTTATTATACAATCTAGATTTTATACTCTCTTTATTCAGAAACTAAATTGATTCAATATTCATTGAGCCCATTACACAACGAAGCCTGTTCTTCCTGTCTAGCATGCTGAGGTAAGTTCAATTCTATCACTGAATTAGTAATTGTCTCATTTACCTTATGTACATTATTTATGCATTTCTTGTATAATATTATCACATACACACTTATTATACTGTTCAATCATATTTTGTATACACACTTATCATTGAGTATAATAATATTCATGGCTTATTAATCCCTAAAGGTATGGATTCTTAAAATTTTCATTATATTTAAAATATTATATTTAGTAGGTTTACTTTAGGGCAGTAATAGCATTGGAAGTCATGATACATGAATGAATGATACTACCAATATCATATGTAAGTTTTTCAATTTCATAACCTCTCTTAGTTGTTTACTATATGTATTCACTCTTTTTTCTCCTACTACATATTTTTCACACTATTTCATATTACAATGACCAACTTAGTTAAAAATAATAATACTTTCACTCTCTTTACATTAATGGTTCCAATTTATTTTAATTTACTATGTCTTTGTTTGAACTTAAATTTCAATGTCTATAATTTTTTTATTTTTTGTTGTATTTCTATTTGTTTAATTATTGAATCTCTATGTGTTTTATTATTCTTCTAAAATATAACCTCTAAATTTATGGTGTATGCAATTTCTCATGTGTATTCATTAACTGTAATCTTGTTGTTATAATATTGACTCTCTTTATGTTAACTTTATGTTTTTTGTTTAAATATTTACTCATGTTTGTTCCCTATATGTATTTTTTTTGTATATACATTTATCAGTATTTTATTTCATTTTCCCCCTGTATATCATTTATCATTTTTTTTCACTACATTTTCCTATCTATCAAACATGTTCATATTGTCATTCATATAATTATTCTTTTTCAAATACATATAATTATTTTTTATCTTACATCTTTTATTTGTTTCCCTATATTTTATTTCATATTTTCCCTGCATTTGATTTCATCTACCTTTTTCTTTTGACTAAAGATTCCATCATGATTCCATAGATCACACCATGAAGGATTGTCCCTTTTCAAATATCAGGGTTCCTACTGCGACATAGACTAACACATTCTAAAAGGTAACATTTTTATATTTTCTTTATATTTATATTGCTGCAATTGGATTTTCACCCTTCATAGATCAAAAATTTTAAGTGCACATGTATATACATACACACTAAATTTATTTTCCTCTTCCTCTATCGATTTCCACAAAGAACCACTCTACCCTCTATCGCTACACATCTTTTCCATGCTTCAAGTTACAAGTTATATATTTAGTGTCTTTTCAAAAATAAAACACCATCATATGTTTTCTCAAACTACTTATTCCCAAAAATATTCATATTATTATCCCTTTTCAAATATATTGTTATTTTGTTTCGGTAGCTATTATGTCATGTCTACTATTCACTGTGCCACCCACAACAAGTAGTTACTCCTTAGAATCCCTTTGCCTATGTGTCCACCTCTCCAAGACCGATTCCATTCCTATTATTACCTCCATAAATATTGGATTCCCAATCCCATTTCTTATGAAAATATTGATTCCCTTATGCATTGCATCCCCCCATCTGTTTCTGTATATTCCACTTCTCTTTTAATGGAACACATCGAATGTGATCAGGCATCTTAAAAATCCCTACACGTGCATCATCACAACCCCATTATCTATCGAAGCTTGCCTCCCATCAAAATCCAGAAATACTACAAATCTCTCCTTATCCACAATGATAGTTTCCTCCCGAGTGTGAACACTAATGTCCTGATCAAGAAGATAAAATGAATCCCCAAGCCCAGGTTCTCAAGTTTTTCCAATATCATTTTTTCTACTCACTGCCAAAGTTGAGTTCTCGGGCTGCTGGTGGATCTCAACAATCGGCAGTGACTCACTAGCATCCATACCATGTTGTTGCTTCTTCATCACTAAAACAACATACTTAATAATAGTTCCCTCTAAGGGAGCATGCAAAACAAATGTATCTTGAATATGATTGTACCTATCCTATGACTATGCTAAATAATGCTCACAGGTTTCCTCTTCTAGAGTGCTTACCTTAGAGTCATACTTCTTCAGTGAACATGAGACCTGACCAGACTGATCATCACTATGAACAACCGCATCTTATGGAATTGGCTTGTTGTTTATATCCCACTCAGAAATTAAAGTTATGACATCTTGTCCAATATGTGTGCCAGAATGACCAACATTAATATCAACAGTCATCCTTTCCCTACAACTTCCCTCCCTAAGAGTTGTGTTAGCCTTTAATACAACTGCTCCTAAGGGTTTAGCTGGTGTAATCACTTGGTTGTTACATGTATCAATATTACCCTTGATAGATAACTCAACAACAATGTCAGTTATAGAGGGATATGCTCCCATAGAAACCTTGCTCTTACTACCTCCAAGTTTTAGATTCAACTTGTATATATTCTTTTATAAGAATTCCCTTGGATATGTTCAATTCTTTCATGCCTAGGGTTTAATCAACCATGAATGGAAGTATTGTATATAGTATATGTATACTTCATATCTCGTACCAAAATATTAAATTTTATGTATATTAATTTATGTTCTTTATATGTTTTAATTAATATATACTCTATGATTTCATATAAATTACACGTTACATGTTTAGTGACCAAACATATTACATGTTTAGTTAGGAAAATCAACTTCAAACCAAGTTTGTTAAGATAAAAATTGCAAACTATGAATCGATTTTGAAGAATTAGTTGAATCAACCCTTTTAACCTCAACAGACTAAATCAATTGTTTAAGAACATGTGTCTAGAGTTGGTTACAAATGCATCACATTGATGTTTTTTATTCAAATGTATTTATTATGATGTACCGTTTATATATTATTAACACAACTATACATGTATTGTGATATAATGTTGGCATCATATCACTAGAATTATGTTAAACTTACACCACTTGAATAAATCCTTCATGCATGGTGGTTACTTTATCAACATTTCCTGGTTCGATTGAGGGGTTATATAGAGATGTAGTGGAAATGATTCTGAATTTCTATTTGGTGTGAAAAAAAGGTAATTTGACCATGATTTTTTGTGATTAATGTTTTCTAAACTTTATTTTGCATTGACTTTTGTGTTTCTTTGGATTTTAACTACATTTCATTTTAATATATATATATATATATATATATCCTATTTTCTCTATGAATTTAATGTTATTTCACACATTTAGTTTCCATTTATTTTCTTTTATCCATTCATTTAAAAATAAAAAACCCAGTTAATATATTGCATGTTGATCTCACCATCAATTCCATGGAATAGTTAAAGAATGATTTCTTACATTTATCATTTTACTATACACATATTCATCTTCATTGCTTATTTTATAATTTAGATTATCAAGTATGTCATTAAATATCCTATTCCTATTTAACAGTGAAATTTTATCCCATATTATACTATTTACCTCTAACTATACGAACTCTTTACTTTTTAATATTATTCACTCAATGACCATTCACTTATAGATTACCCAGCATGTTCATTGTAGAAACATTTAGAAAATAATTTTTATTAAGAATGTATTGCTGAAAGAGAAGAAGTTAGAAGTGATTTCAATGAAGCCAATTTAAATAATAAATTGACTAATGAAAAGTGTTGTTATGGAATTAAAGGTATTAAGGAAGAGTGCTTATTTCACATCTTACCAGATAGATTAATTTCCTTATACTAATAGGTAAGGATTTCATCAAAATTTTCATATCTTTTTTTATATTTATGTTCACTCTATGATTTTTTTAAAATTGTTGTGTATCTTTTTGTTTACATAGTAACACTATAAATGTTATATGTAATTTCTCATTCTATTAGGTTAACTGTATGTTGTAATATTTACTTTGATTTTTTTGTATGTTTTTTGTTTTCATGTTTACTCTATTTGTTCAATGAATGTATTAATATCACACCTTTGTCAATATCAAAAGCTTAAATATTTTATTTTCTAAAAATTTAATTTAGGAATTGTTTTTCATAAAATCTCATTAGCATACTCAAAACTGCACATTCAATTACTCTTTTGTTACCTTAATTTCTAATAACATATATTTTCCCTTAGCTATTCCATAAGAGTATTCAAAATGTATGTTCCCTTTTTAAAACATCACATTCTGTTACAATTTTTTTTTCTCCGGAATTGATATTCATTACATATATAAAGACTACAACTATTATATAAGAGAATGATTTTATAATTATTCCATCAGAAAATTTTGCACCTATTTTGATATAACATGTCAATATTAGTATAAGGTATATCAATTTGATTTTATACTTGTTGTTACTTAGAATGAAATCATTTACACAGGTCTCCTAGATGGAGTTTAATGTGGTGTAATACTTTGTGCACATGAAAATCAGAAAAAACAGTAAAATTTAAAGCGCTTATTTCTCGATATTCATTGTATTGATTTTTTTGTTTGTCGTTGTAAGTCAACTGGCTTCATTGGCAATGAAAATAAGGTCTGGTGTTTATGTAAACATTTGTAATCATTATTCTATTCCCCTTTGATCCATTCATTCTTTGTTGTTGAATGCCAAGACAATGTTTCCTCTCATTGCACAACCATGCTTGACTATCCTTTTCATTGGGTTCTTCACATGCTTGGGCTCAGCAATGAAGATCACCCAATAGACACAAGCAGTGATGAGTGTAATGTCTAAGTAGTGATGATGGCATTATTAGTAGCACTAATATAGTAAGGTAATGTTTGGTTTTTTGGAAAATGTATGCACTTATATGTGTTTTCATATTCTATATGTACTTATTCTCTATACAAATTTTCATTTCTATTTATTTTCCAATATACTTATTCAAATATTCTCTTATTTTCCAGTATGCATTACTAATTTTCACTTATATAGAAAATAATTGTGACATTACTACTGTATGAAATTATATATTAACTGTTTATCCACTATGTGTTTTCTGTAAGCACTTATATAGAAAATAAGTGCATTTATATTAGTGCATTTCAGGAATGCATATTGAAAAAATTCAAATTATGTGTAAGGAAATTTGAAATTAAATGATTATGTCGTGCAAATGCACGAGTTAGGTACTAGTTCATATATATAGACACACAACTATACAAATACACACACACACATAATTATATATAGAGAGAGTTAATACATAGACACATATATAAATACACACACACACACACACATATATATATACATAAATGTCTTTGTAATAAAAATGAATTTTATAAATACATTATATTTTTATGTAAACATATAGTTATACATACATATATAAATATATATGAGAATGTATTGTCAGGATCTATTTCCTCTAGCCCTAGGTCTTCCAGACCCAACACATAATCCCTTCTGTGGTTCCGTCCTAAAACCCATGGGTGATAAGAAGAATTGTTCATCCAAGATTATATGTGAGCCACCATCCTTAATGGAATCCAATGTGGGACTTGAGTTTGTACCCAATAATGATCCCCTCAAACCATAGACCACACAATTGGGCCTCCCCTTCAATGATAATGTGTCAGATCTAACCATCTTGAACCATCATTTTCTCATCATTGAGACTCATTTTCTGACCATCGCTATCAGGAAGACTTTCAACACAAGGCACCACAGATTCACATGCTTCAAATGCGAAACTGTTATCATTTTCAATTCAGTTTGGGAAATACATCACCCTATATTACACATGGGTTTCACCATAGCTCTGATACCACTTCTCAGGGTCCATTTCCTCCAACCCTAGGTCTTTATAAGCTCTTCTGGGGTTCCATCCTAAAACTGAATTCAAATAGGGTGACACCCTATCTTTATTCATTCAAAGAGGGTGACACCCTAACTTTATTCCCCATTTAATTTGATTAATGACATTTAATTGAGGAGATACCAAAGGAGTGTGAGGGAAGACTGTAAAAATGGTTCTCCCCCAACAATTCTCATCACACTACTACAAAATAGGGTTTTATCAGTGCTAAAAAAAGCCTTTATCAGTGCTAAAAAAATGCTGATAATTGTGGTACTAATAAGGGGGGGGGGGGTCCCTTTTATTAGTTCCAAAAAAGTGATGATAAAGGCACATTTTATCATCACTTTTTTAAAAGTGTCGAAAAAAGTTAAAAAAAATTAAAAAAACCTGCAAATTAGAGGGTAGACTCACCCCCTTTTAACAGTGTTTAACCCCCCTTTCAACAGCATTAAGAAGCCCCCCACCCCTTTAACAGTGTTAGACCCCATTTCACTCACCCGCACGTGCCCCTATCTTTGCTGAGTTTCAAACCTATAACCTTCCCCTTATACTGTGGCACCTTTTCTACTCACCTATATTGTTTTCTTCTGTATTTTATGATATATATATATATTTATATATATTTCATTTCTTTTTTTAATCCATATATATGTATATATATTTAAATACATATCTAAAATATGTTTTGTGTGAGTGTGAGTTTATAAATACATACATACATATATATATTAATATATATGCACGCATCTATAAATATAATTATATATGTTTATATTTATTTACATATATTATATATTAATATTTATATACATATATTAGAATATATATATATAAATATATAAACATTATATATATTAAATTTATAGGTATATAAATATTCATACATTTTCATTTTAAATAAAATGGATTTTAGTTTTTATTTAGATGTGTATTATATATTGAGAAATATATTTTATATGTAAATATGTTTAATTATTTATTTGTAAAATTAAATTTTTATGTGTGAATATATAAAAACTATATATATATATATCATTATATATTTTATTATAAATAACAGTACATTGTGAAAAATGATAAAATTGCAAATCCATAATATCAATATGAATGTAATATCTGGAAATAAATTCAGTACCCCCTGAAAAAGGGTAAAATGACCCCCTTAAACAAGTATGAAAATCCATCGAATGTTAAAAAAATTGGGTACCCCGACTAAAAACTCAATTTTAGAGGACTTATAGGCCTTTATGGCCTCGAAAAATGTAACAGAGTGCTTCCCTCTATTATTAGGGTGTAGAGCTTGTCGTATACTTTGATTTGATATGTGGTAGAGCTCAAACAAACACCCGGATCAAAAGTTATGGTCGTTTGAAGTTCAAGTTATGTTTTCAACTTATTTTAGATCTTTTATTAATTTTTTGATTTTTTTGTGTCTTCAAATTGTTATTAAATGACTATTAATCGATAATAATTAACAAATTTTTAATTAATAATATTTTTTTTAATTATTTTATAAAATATCTTCACTAAATATCTTATATATTAGGTGTAAATGTATATTTAGCCTTATCTACAACACACACACAAAGATATATATATATATATATAATAAATTAACCACACCATCGAATCTCTCCCGCTGTGTGAGAGCTTCCCCTCCTAGGAAATCCTAGGGTTGGGTGTTTTTTCGGTGCTTAATCTCTTCTTCCCCAACTGATCTTCCCCAGAAAACCCTAGTGCAGTTCTTCCATCTTCTTCCTTTTCTCTACTTCATGTTCCTTTTTTGGGTCGTCACGTTTTGAGATATCTGATCTCCCCCAGCACCAGGCTCTCTCTTATGTAGAATCAGTGTCTAGTTGGCTTCCAAGCTTCCTTCGGCTCACGACCAACTACCGTGCCTTTGTGGTATCTTTTTTGGAGATCTACGGTTTCTGGCTTCAGGCTATTCGTTTCTCAAAAAGGCATCTCTGTAGGGTTTTAGTGCACATAGAACCTCACCGATCCATCTTCGGCGACTGACATTGGTTCAGTTTGTGATGCACGTTTTCATGTAGTGACTCCAGAAATATTTGAGTTCCACGGCCCATGGGGTCCTTGTATAAAGATTCCTTGTTTACGAATGTTTTTTACTACGTTTCTTGCTTAGGTGAGGTTCACGGTGTTTTGATCGTGAAGGGTGTTGCCACGAACGATATGCAGTGGTGCAGCCCATGAAGTGGGTTTCTTAACAGGGTACACAGAGGCCTTGCTTCATAGGGTGCGGCCCCGCTTCTCTCCTATCCGTGAAGTCATGTGGTCGCGGGCTTGACTCAGCAGCTGGAAACATTTCATCCAAGGATTCCTATGATCATGGATTTGATGCCCTATTTTTACCCCTTTTAATGGAGAATGATCTGATTGATAATTAGAAAAATATCTTACTCACTAATAAAGATAAAGAAACAATTATTACGACCAATGATGATGATTTTGTCCTATTATGGCACATATCTCTATTATTAATCGGGAAGTCCGTCTCTAAAAATCCCTTCAACCTGGGTGCGTTGAAGAATACCCTGCAATCAGTTTGGTGTTTGGATGACGGAGTGCCAATAAGGGAAGTAGGATCAGGCCTTCTAATCTTCTAATTATTCAACATCAAGGATAAACAAAAAGTTCTACAAGGATGGATTTGGTCATTTGACAACCATATTTTGTTACTGGATGAGCTGAAGAACGGTGAGGATAGCCTTAATACTGATTTTTCCAAGTCCCCTTTCTAGATATTGCTAACTGGTATCCCCTTCAGTGGAAGATCGGATCGGGTGATGCAAGAAATCAGAAATTGCATTGTTATGTTCATGGAATGGGATCAATCAGACCCCATTCACTGGGGATCATCAGTAAGGATTAGAGTGCTGATAGAGGTTGAAAAACCCCTTATGAGGGGTACCTTCCTGGCTCTAAATGGATCAAAATCTTTGATACCCTTCAAATATGAAAGGCTTCCAATATTCTTCTTCTTCTACGGTTGTCTCAGACATTCAGAAAAGGATTGTGCAGGGAAAGTGCCAAACAAATATGGAACTCTGGTGATGTAGTATGGCCCATGGATATGGGAAAAAGGTATACGAACGTCTTTTATACCCAAATCAAAAAATCAAAGAGATAGAGAAAGGCTCACCAAGGCTCACTATACACAAAAGGCCCCCACACATAGTAATATCATTTTTTTCGAACCGCCTCCTCCCTAGAAAACATTGTACAACCCAAAGTAGTCAAGTGGTACTTAGATTTATCTAAATAACATCCCATCAGTGGGAAATGTTAACACCGAAAAATCTAAGATGGCCCCCTCGTCAACAATGACCATGTCTAAGGGTTCCAGTCATCCACCCTCTGGGGATCCTCCTTTTATATCGATCAGTCCCAAACGCATATGCTCAGACCCCCCAGACACTAGTTGTACTTCCAGGGGTTGTCCCACCTCGCATGCTCTACAACCAGATGATGCCCTGGTCCCCTCTACTTTGTCCACGCCAAAAATGTCACGTATTTGGAAAAGGAAGGCAAGAGACGATCACAACTGTTCTCTAGGCTTAATGGAAACAAGTGGATAAAAAATATTGTTGGAGGGACCATTGGAAAATGACATATACCCCAATAGATGGAAAGTTGCTGAAGATGGAACCCTTTTATAACTTCAAGAGGCGGAGGCTAGAGTGGTCCATCCATGCCCACCACAATGATTATCCTAAGTTGGAACTGTTGTGGGCTTGGAAACCCATGAACGGTTCGGATGCTCTAGCACCACTATGCTAAAATCTGCCTCGAAACCATGTTGGAAAAAAAGGACAACACTGGTATTGCGTAAAAATGTGGCTTTCATGGCTGATTTCTGGTTCCCTTCTAAGGCTACACGGGGGGATTTTTCTTATTATAGAAGGAAAACATTGATGTCAGAATCATCTTTTTTTTCCTCGAATCATGTGGCTGCTTCAATTCAAAATGCACTCCTCCCACCATAGAATTTTGTGGGTTTTTACGGATGGCCATCACATAATGAGAAATGGAAATCATGAGATCTTCTTTGATCAATGAGACAAAGATTGTCGGGTCCTATCCTCTTTAGTGGTGACTTCAATGAGATTCTGTATTAGAATTAAAAAATCAGCAGTGCTTATCGGTCCTATGTTATGATGTCAGGCTTCCAGGAGGTGATATCTATGGCGAAGCTATCTGATCTTGGATTTACAGGTAGCCCGTTCACCTGGTTTCGAGGGAACTTGGAAAGTGAATGCATTTCAAAGTATCTGGATATATTTCTGGGATCAATGGATTAGACTAGCATTTTCAAAACTTTCCAAATCTCTCATTTGGCATCAAACTCATCTAACAAATGCCCTATTTCCATTGATTGTTCTCACAGTATCCACAACCAAATATATAGAAAATCCTTCAGATTTGAAAGTTTTTGGAAAAAATATTGTGAATGTGAAGGGGTTGTTTTCTTGTCTTGGAAATTTGGAAACCCATACATCGTTCTCAAATTTTAGAAGGTGGCTTCTAATTTGAGCACCTGAAGCAACAATAAATTTCTCCAACCCGACAAGCACTGTGACTCAATTGAACACTAGTTAAATGCCCTCCTTGTGCGATCCCTGACTGATGTTACTCTTTCCAGAACTTGTTTTCCTCAAGGTGAATTGGATGCGGCCCTTCGCATTAAGGAAAGTTTCTAGGCAATGCGCGCACATGAAACCCACATTAAAGAAGGGGATGGAAACACCCATTTTCTTCACCCGAAATCTTCTGCCAGGTGACAGAAAAACACTATATCCTGCCTCTCATATCCTGATGGAAAAATTGAATCCAGTGTTGAAGGAATCCATGGTATTATTTCCAGTTATTTTCATAAGTTGTATACTTCAAGGGACTCCACCATTTAGGCTGAGGTTGAGACATTCATCAAACCCATGATAATAGATGATATGAATCGCCAGCTCACAATGGACCTCTCGAATGAATATATCCTACAGGCCCTTAAATAGATCCTTTCCACAAAAGCCTCAGGCCTAGATGGTTTCCATGTCCTATTCTTTAAGAAATATTAGCACATTATTGGCCCTGACATTTCCACTCTTATGAAAGGTATTTGGGTGGGGAAATCAATCTTTTCTCCCTTAATGAAACTATTATTTCTTTTATCCCAAAGATTAAGAGACCCCTCTCGGCATCGAACTTCAGGAAAATCAACCTATGCAGTGTCTCCTATAAAATGTTCTCAAATATTTTAGTCAATCAACTGCGTGTGTGGTTACCTTCCATTATATTTGAAAATCAAAGCACCTTTGTGGCGAAAAGGCTCATCACAGATAACGCTATTGTGGCCCATGAAGTGTTTCACTCTAAGAAAAAATGATTGGGTGTGAAAAGAGGCATCATGACTTGGAAGATGGATATGACCAAGGCATATGATAGAGTGGAGTGGTAGTTCCTCCGTTTTGTCATGACTAAAATGGGTTTCTGCCCCAAATGGACTGATATGATCATGCACTGTGTTTCTTCTGTTTCTTTCAGGATCAATGTTAATGGTAGACTCTCCCAAGGATTCTTCCCCACCTAAGGTCTTTGCCAGGGAGATCTCATTTTCCCCTTTATCTTCATTTTAGTGGTTGATGTTTTTCCAAACTCATTTCTATGGTAGCTTCATCCAACTCGATCCGTGGGGCAAAGGTGTGTCGAATTAGCCCACTGGTTTCACACCTCTTCTTTGTGGACGATTGTCTTCTCTTCTCTAGAGCCACTTATGATGAATGTCTCACTATTTTCCATGTGATCCGCATCTATGATAGGGCATTTAGAAAGGCGATTAACCAGACCGAATCAGAAATTTCCTTCAGTTCTGGTGTTCCACCGAACAAGACAGCGGGACTTCGTTCTACTGCAAGCATTCAAATGGTTGATAAACATAATAAATATCTTAGGCTTCCCACAATGATTGGCCAATCTAAAAAATAAATTTTCTCATCCATTGTGGATAGAATTGAGAAAAAAATCCAAGGTTGGGATCCGAAGAGAATATCTAATGTGGGAAAATAAACTCTCATCAAGGCAACTCTTCAAGATATCCTAAGCTATATCATTTCACTGTTTAAGCTTCCTAGTGCAATCGTTGACCAAATTCATCCCCACATTTCCAACTTCTGGTGGGTCCATAATAATGGGAGAAACAAAATCCATTGTATTATCTAGAAGTCTCTTTGCACCCCCAAAGCAAGCAGCGAAATGAGTTTTCGGGATCTCTGCTTTTTTAATGATGCCCTTTTGGCGAAGCAGGGTTTGGGCCTCTTAACTCAAACTTTATCTCTCTGCGCGCGGATTCTCCAAGAAAAATACTTCCCCCACTTGGACTTCTGGAACTATTCTCTTGGCCTTCGTCCCAGCTTCCTCTGGAAGAGTATCTGGGATTCAAAAAACCTTCTTGTGAAAGGTATTGGCTGAAGGATCAAGGATGGAATAAAAATCAATATTTTGAATGATTCTTGGTTGATTGATAAGGATAACATACTGGTCACTTCACCGGTCTTCCTCGGATCTGAGGATGACACTGTCTGAAGCCTCTTCGATGATTCTAACAATGGTTGGTGCTTAGATAAATTAAACTCTTGGTTCAATGAAAGGGGTAAAATAATTATCCTTAGTATTCCTTGTGTTCCTGATGCGGGGAAGGACTGTCTCTTTTGGGGCAATGACATCTCGGGATCCTATACAGTGAAATCAGGGTACAAACTTACTCTTGATGCTCATTTTGAGGTTAGGGAGGGGATCTGGAAAACACTCTAGCATTTGGACATCCCCCAAAGATCCGATATTTCTAGTGGAAGGTGTGTGATGGTATTCTCCCCACTATGGATTTCCTCTCCTACCGCCATGTTACGGACAACTAGCTATGTCCCCTTTGCTCAGACAAACTGGAATCCCCGATGCACGCTATTCTCCACTGTTAAGGAGCTAAGGAGGTTTGGACTGCTTGGGGTTCTTGTTCGGAGCTTCTGTTGGATGCGGCGCTGAATCTCCCATCACTGCTGACGTTTTGGTCTTCCTCGTTCACTGTTGATATGGTTGCATCGCATTGTGTTTTGGTTTGGATTGTATGGATTAGATGGAATGACTTCATCTTAAATCATGCTCTAAAACCCTGTGGTTTCTGGATTGATCACGCGGCTTCCTGGATCGATGGGAGGAGACGGAACCCTGAACATGATGGCCCATCTAGCTCTCACTCAGTTGTTACCAGATGGAGCCCTCCCCCGATTGGGACCCTCAAGATCAATGTTGATTCTTCTCTCCCCAAGGATGGATTTGTTGGTTTAGGACTTAAGGTTCGAGACCATTGTGGAAAGATTATTGCTGCCCAACAAGAGTCGATACACGCATTTTGGGAGTCGTTGTTGCTGAAGCCCAAGATATCCGTGTCGGTCTGAACCTTGCAAATGCTGGTGTATGGACGACTATCCACAATGAATCTGATTGTTTTGACATCATCAATGCCATTGACGCACATGAGTTTGGTCTCCAGTCCTTCAACTTCCTCATCATGAAAATACAGGCTCTCAGTCCCTACTTCACGACTTGTTCATTCTCCTTCATCAAAAGGGAGGGAAACGAGGCAGCACATCATCTGGCTACCCATTATCTGCTTGAAGAAGATCCTTTTTGGCTTGATAGTTTTCCTCTGTGGATGCTCGATCTTGTTTCTCGTGATCTTTGTGATTAATATATTTTCTTCATTGTCAATATATATATATATATATATTATTTATATCAATATAAATATATTATTTTTAATGTTTTTTTGAAATATACCCTTTATTAGCACTAGTAAAAAAGGGATGATAAAGACCTCATTTATCACCGCTATTAAAAAAAGCGTTGATAAGGGGTGTTCCTTTATCAGCGCTAAAAAAAGCGCTGATAAATGAGTGCTTTTAACAATGCTTTTTTGATTGTTTTCTCCTGGTGATTAATAGAGTATGTACTCGTATTTTACCATAATGAGATCCTGCAATTTGCTCATGATTTTTTACCCCTTTCATTTGTGGGGTTTTCCATGTTATTTCCGATGTTCATTTTATTTATGCATTTTTGCGCTTTATTTTTATCTCACAATTATCATTGTAATGAACGACCAATTATT
This sequence comes from Viscum album, assembly GCA_963277665.1. Taxonomy (NCBI): domain Eukaryota; kingdom Viridiplantae; phylum Streptophyta; class Magnoliopsida; order Santalales; family Viscaceae; genus Viscum; species Viscum album. The sequence goes on from OY728134.1 coordinate 819,113,931, forward strand.
TCCGATCCTAACAAGTATATATATTTATGTAAATTTTTAAATATGTAATACATAAATATATAAATCTATACGTAAATATACAATTATACGTAAATATATAAATATATAAATATATACGTAAATATAAAAACATATTTTAGGAATCTTTTTAAAAATAATCATATAAATATATATAATTATATGAATAAATATATAAATAAAAAGTAATCATCACAAAACAAGTTACATAGTGAAGAGAAAACATTTGAAGATTTTAAAACAAAAATCTGAAAATCAAATCAAATCAAATCAATTAATAAATAAATATAGAAATAAGATATAATATTATAATCCATAAAACATTAAAAAACAACCAACAGATTAAAAGAAACATACACATAACAACAGCTAAAACTCACAAAACTTATTTTGAAGCAAGTTTTCCAATCCCGTGTTTTTAAATAGTATAAAATAAGTTATTGTCAAAATATCGAAATTGAATTGAAATTCAAAATGATATTCAAATAAACATCTCCCCCAACTCGTATAATTTTTTATCCACAAAGGCGAAATATAGTATTATTCATTAAATTATTTTAAATATTGGTTAGATAACCATGCTTTCATGTAGATCGGATGTAAATTAATTTCAATTAATTTGGATTTGAAATATTTCTTTTATTTTTAAGCAGAATAATTCCAAAATATCAAATAATATATCTATAAAAATAGTTAGCGGTAGTAGAGGAAGTACATTAATTGAATTTCCACTGTTAGCATGGGAGTAGTTGGGATGAATTTGGTTTTTCCAAACAAAATAGTGAAAACGATAACAAATGGGTCGGCGGCCATTGATGGCGACTTCGATGGGTGAGGGTGGGACGCCACAAATTGCAACCCAGCCCCTCCCCTATTATTTGTGTGCGCCCCACACTCTTATCTCATATTGCCACCACTCAGTGTGGAGATTTTATATATTATAATTTAATAGATAATTCTATGGGGGAAATGACATCCATTTATCATTTAAATTATTCAGATATTAATTTTGAAAGCTTTGAATATATATATATAAACACACACATATATGCATACATGTATTATGTAATTTTGAAATTAATTAATTTTGAAAAACTCAAATTTAAATTATAACAATGAAGGATTTGATTATAGATTAATGAACATTATATTTGGTATTGAATAAGAATAATTTGTAGATGTGATTATATTGCACTAGTGCACGGTGGCATAAATCACATTTTTAATAAGCGCTAATAAAGATCATTTTTATTGATGTAAATTTTAAAATCTTATAAAAGTGCACTTATTTCGCAAATAAGTGTCAATAAAGAATACATTTATTTAATAAAATAAAAAATTATATACATATAGTGTGTGTATCAATGATTATATTTAAAGTGTTATCATATTCAAAATAAATTTAATTTTTCAATATAAACTACCTAAATTTGAAATGTTAGAATATATATTTTACAAAATAAAATTTATTATTTATTATTGACATATGAATTAACAAATTAGACATAATATGTGTCATAGACCATCCCAAGTTGTTCACCCATCAGACACACAAACCGGCTCGTAACATACATGAGGGGCGTCCCTGATCCCCCCAGGATGACAACAAACATCATAGGCATCGAAACTAATCATTGGGGATAATTTCACTCTTAAATCAGAGTAAAAGAAACACTACAGTTCTAACTAAAAATCAACACGACCCATCCGTATGTCAGACACTCACGCCAAACCAAATTAGCAGGAATAAATGAAATAAATAGTATGATATAAATTATTTTTAAAGGGAATTCCCGAGAGTGGCCTTTTCGAACCCTCCACACTCAGGAACCCTCCTCCCCACGAAGAGATCATCCGGGGATGCCCCAGCCGGGGAGGAGCCGTTGTCAGCCGAGATGACATTGCGTCCCGCGGGGTAACACCTCGATCAGCGATGGTTCGTCACAGCAATCCGTCAGCTAGGTGAAGTGCGCCCATTCTGCCCACCCGGTGAGACACCGGGTGACCCGGCAAGACGAGTGGTACATGGGAGGCGGAAATTCCCCCAAGAGCGGGCTCCCAGGAATCGAACCCCAGACCTCACCGAACACCGTTTGTATGGCCCTCGACCCTGCAGAAACAAATCTCCCCGCTCATCGCAATCACCCCTCCCTTGCAGAAACAACCGCCACGAGATTCCTATCCTCAACCTCCACAATAATTGTAAGCCTCCAACTGTAGAAATCAGTAAAATGTCTAATTGGCCGATGCGATAAAGTAAACAAAAAATAAACACCGACATACCTCCATGTGACTTTACAAGTCACCATCCAAAACTAGAAACTCAACACTCCATGAATGGTAAAAAAAGATCCAAAACCTAAAACTGAAATGATGATAAGCGCGAGCAATAAGATCAGTAGGCATGTCAAAGGAATCCACACCCTAAGTTTAAGTCTTTTTGTAAGTTTGAAATACATTATTGAAAATAGGTTTTCCATTTCGTTACACATCAAATTCAACTCATCAATCATTTACAAACATTCCTTTTCTTTTCTTTTTAAATGAAAAAAATCACTTTGAAAACATTTTCAGGACTATGCGCTTTTTATTGAAAATCATGTGAAAACCACTTACCCATTTCAAAACATCAATTTCTCAAAAGCCATCTCAAATCACTTTAAAGGAGTAATAATTTTGAGAGAGAGAGAGAGAGAGAGTCATACTTTAACAATTTTATAAAAAGGAAGGCAATGCCATAAAAATAACCATTTCATAAAAATGCACCATGGTAAAAGCCCTAGGCCATTTAAGGTTAGTGGCCCCTCCAGTTCCTCGTACCACTCGTGATCTAATCCGGTCAAAGCCCAGTGCATGCACAACCGATAAGAAGAATTTGTTGTGGCCTAGTGGCGCGGTGATGTTTAACCACAACAGCACATCCATGCCCACTAAGGAGTACATGCCTTGGCCTAGTAGTGTACCACTAAGGTGGTCATGCCTTAGCCAAGCAGGATGGTGTTGCCCGCCCACAAAACCACATCTAATTCACCCACTAAGGTGTGCATGTCGTGGCCCAGTGGGGTGGTGTCTCCCCTCCATAGAAACCACAACCTTCATCTAATTTTATTTAGTTAGTAATGTGGCGTAATCCAAAAGAGAAACTTAAACTATTCCCCCTAGATACATGGCCTCCTGTGTGTTTTATCTATTTCAAAAGTTTCACATCTCATTTAAAATAGATCAAGGGTTCTTTTATCAATCCATCAAACAATTTGGATTATTCAAAATCAAAACATACCCCTTTAAACCATTTCATCATCAAAACCAACTAAACCATTTTTGAACAACTTGATGTTCAAAAGAATCAAATAACAACTGAGAAGGGGGGGGGGGGGTTGAATCAGTTGTTCACTTTTTGTAAGTTTCAATAATTTTAAAACTTCATGCCTATAACCGGTTAAAATTTATATCCTTATCATCTTTTAGTAAATACTCATTCAAGAAAAAATAGGAAAGCAAGTTAAGCACACGAGATTTACAAGGTTCAACTTCAGTGTGAGAACCTACATCCTTGCCATAGCCACTCTCGTGGGTCTATGACAATTCACTATTATGAAGAAGAGAATAAAACTTGTGCCAACTCCAGTTAGACACCTTCTATCTCCCGATAGGAATGATTATATAGACTCCTATTAGTTTACAAAGTTGCTAACAAAACAATTGATCCAAAACAAAAGAGTATAGACTTTGTTTAATCTACTCCACAAAAGTTCCTAGGTCTGATGACCCTGAGTTCGATGACCCTCAGTCTGATGAACTCAGTCTGATTGACTAAATACGACCGACTGAATACGACGCTCCCTTTCTCATTCTGCACCTGAAGAAAAATTCTGTTCTATCTGGATAACAAAACTTTCACTTCTCAGAAATAACTAAAAACTCAATTCGAACTTCCATAGTCTGATGAATTCAGTCTGATGAACTCAGTATGATGAACCCATTCTCAATCTGCAAAAACTAAAACTTTACTTAAATGCTCAATACAATCTTCCTCAGTCTGGTAAAAAAAACTTTCAGGTGTCTGACCTTCTTTTGAGATCTCAGTCTGGAAAGAAAACTTGATAAGAATTATGCAGTGCTCTGCCATTTCTACTCTAGTGAAATGTTTTAAAGAATAAATGTATTGTGCTTCTATTTATAGGAGACTCAGAATAAGGAAGGAAAGAAACTAAAAAAATTTCCCCACTTATTCAAATTTCAAAACTTTGAAAATCACTCGCATTTAAACTTCAACTTTGACTTCTTCAAACATTCTCAAGATTTCTCTGAGATCAATTTTCTTAAACAAACTAACTTTTCTTCTATCTGATATAACTTCCTCAACTTTAGTCCGATGTAACTTCATAAACTTTGGATTCCTCTACTCATTATGACCTGACTATCTTCCTCTTCTCATTACAATGAACTTCCTCAGTAGAGTCAGTTTGATGAAATCCTCATAATGATGGAATTCTCATTACGATTTTTTGAATTTGATGATAACTCTATTAAGAAACTTTGAAATTATTTATGCTTCATCATCTTTACACATTCTGACTCCTGAAAATCTTCTGTGTCTAGTACTTCTAGATTCGATCTTCTAAATCTAAGTTTTTTGGAACCGATACAAACTATCAAGAGACCATAAACAACCCGCATTCTTCAAAATATTTTACGATGATACTTTATCACGATTTATGAGAACTCTATGACCAGAAAATCATCATCTGATTTTAATTTAGAAAGTTTAATAACTTTCTAACTCCTGAAATTGCTGTCTTTATTCAACTTCTTCCGCAACATTCTGACTTCCTCGCTCCGCAACTTTTGACTTTTTAACCAATGCCGAGTCTGATGAATCTTAAAATTCATGCCGATGGATTTGAGTATGATGTTTCATCCGATTAACAACTTTACATAACTTCTAGCTTCCATCTTCTTTACCCCTTCTGCATCCAGTACTTCTCAATTCGAAAACTTGTGTCTGGAAAACAATTTTCTCAAAGATAAAAAAGTTTCTCTACCTTTATGTTTGGATCAAAACAATCAGAAACTTTTAAATTTCTTACAAAAACTCATTCTAATGGACTGGGTCCAATCCCAAAGAACAAAAACATTCTTTTACAAAAAATATTAGTTTTCAACAAATAAAAAACAATATTAAAATAGATCATCACAGTAGTTCTTCAATCTCCCCTTTGGATTTGTTGAAAACACTCATTAACAACAATTACAACTCACCATTTGTAAACAACTCAAGTTTTTTGAATTTTACCAAAACACAACCTTTCTCAAAAGAGAGTGTCCTAAAACCACACTAATGGATAAAGTAATATTTTTGAATGAATTCCATCCCTCGGTGATAAGAAAATTTTCAACCATGTAAAGATAAACTTCCCCAAACTTTTATCTTTTCTCACTTTTCTTTTCCTCACACTTATTATCTGATAACCACAACTTCAGATTCATAGAATAAATATAAGTAAAATGTTCTTACTGAGTAAAAAGTTATTACTTTTTCTTCCCATTTGTTAACATAATCCAAATCTCAGTGGGGGAATTCCTTATGAGATTTAGGAATTCATTGGAGAAGGCTGAACATGAAGTTTCAACCTCAACTAAACAAACATTTCTTTTGGAATTAACATTATGAAGATATCATCAATTTGATACTTCTTTGAGATATATTCCAGAAAAACATCTCTAGAAACAACTTTATTTTTTATAAAGTGAAACTTTATATCAATGTGTTTTGATCTTGAATATTGGAAAGATTTTTTAGAAAGATCAATTGCACTATGATTATCACAAATTATCTTCAATGGTTTATAAACTTTTACTTTCAAATATTCCAATTGAACTTTGATCTACAACATCTGAGTACAAGGCTAAGTAGTTGCAACATATTCTGATTGTGATGCTCTTAAAGTTACTAAACTTTGTTTCTTACTATGCCAACTCACACAACATTCACCCATGAAAAATGTTTCTCCTGAGGTTGATTTTCTATCATTACAATTTCCAACCCAATCGACATCAGTATAACCATGAAACTTCATCTCAAAATTTCTTTTAAATAATAACCGATATGAAGTTATTCCTTTGAAATATCTCAGAATTCTATTTGCTTCCAACATATGCGATTCTTTCAGATTACTTTGATACCTAGCACAAAAAGTCACAACATAAACATCATCAAGTCTTGAGGTTGTAAGGTAAATTAGACTTCCTACCAGCTTCTAAAAGTATTTTTGATCCACACCTTTTTCTGACTTATCTTTACTCAACTTTGTACTCATAGATATAGGAGTAGAATTTTTTTTTTGTATTCTACCATCCTAAACTTATTTAACAATTCCCTAAAAAACTTTTATTGAGATAATAAAATTTACTTTTATTTTTGTTCAACCTATAAGTCAAGTAAGAAAGTTAATTCTACCAATATTGACATTTCAAAATTATTCTTTATTTCCTCAGAAAACTCTTTACAAAATTTTTCTTCCTCCTTAGAAAAAATTATATAACCCATATAAACAATTAAAACTAGAGTTCCAAAGTCAACATATTTCATATATAAGTTGCTATCAACTTTTCCTTTATAAAAAATCAATATTATCAAACAACTATCATGTTTTAAATACTTTCCACATAAGGACTATTTCAACCCATACACGGGTTTCTTCAATCTACAAACCTTGTTTTTATCATTATCAAGTTAAAAACCACAAGGTTGTTCAATTTAAACTTTTTCCTCAATCTTACCATTTAAGAAAGAGGACTTTACATCCATCTGATAAACGTTTAAATTTTGATGTGAGACCACTGATAGAAACATTCTAATAGTTTCTAATCCTTCATCTGGGGTGAAAGTTTCTTCAAAATCCACACATTCTACTTGTGCATAGCCTTTACAAACAAATCTTTCTTTGTTTCTTGAAACTTCTCTATGATCATTAAATTTGTTTATGTAAACCCACTTTGTTTGATAACATTTTTACCTTTTGGACATAGAAAAAGTTCCCATGTTTCATGTTTATCAATTTGATCCAACTCTTCATTCATAGAATTCACCCATTCTTTGTGTTGAATAGGTTCTAAAACCGATTTCAGTTCAAATTTTGAGATAAGTGAAGTTTGATCTTCTAATATCAACTTTATTCTAGTTTGAACTAGAACCTTCTGATTCCTAAGAATATTTTCGATCTCAACATGTTTTTGTAAGGTGGGGAATTTCAAATTTTCTTTCCCAGCTAAACTTTTCTTATCACACGATTCTTTTAAATCTTGATAAGTTTCTTTTGTATCATTCTCAATTTCATTGGAAACCTTCAGTTTATCCTCCTCAACATTATCAATATCTTTTTTTAAAGAATTTTGATTTTCAATAACTTTCACATCATATGATTCAAAGAACTTTTTAAATGTTTATTCTAACATTTTTAACTTCTTCTATTTGGTGAATAACTCAAAAAAGTTCCTTCCTTCGCTTTCCCATCAAACATTCCTAGATTTTGGAATTTTGATTTTAAGTAAATACGGACTTATAAAAACTTTGAATTACTTCAATGAAGGTGTTTTGTTATACCAAATTTCATAATAATTCATGTTGGATTCCAATCTAAAAAAACATCTATTTTAAATATGTATAGCAGTACTAACAGTTTCTATCTAGTAGAACTTTGAATATTTGTATTCTACTAACATACTTCTTCCCATTTCCACAAAAATTATATTCTTTCTTTATGCTACTCCATTTTTTTGTGGAGTTTAGGGACAAATATATTAATTTTTGATACCATTATTTCTCAAATAAGTTTCAAAAGTATTGCTTGTGAATTCGGTAACTTTATTTTGCAAATCATCTTCTTTATATATGCTCCCATTTTCTTCTTAACTTATTCTCTAAAAATCATGAACATTTCCATAACTTATGAACTGTATTTTATAAACCTGATGTTTGTCATCAAAGTGAAATCATCAATAAATGTGATAAAGTAAAAATCTACTTTTATTGATTGATGTCTCATCAACCCATATAAATCAGAATGAATAAGTTTAAGAGGTTAGGTAGACTGGATCTCAACTCTCTTATAACTTTAGTTAGTCATCTTCCGTTTTTGAAAAGTGACACAAACATATTAATCTCTTCTTTTCAAATATAGAAAATAATGGACATCATAAACTTTAGAAAGTTTGTTCATGTTTTTATACCCAAGGTTTCCAAGTCTTCGGTGCCATAATTTGTTTTCATCTTTATCACTCAAGTAATTGGGGTTATTAAACTATCCAATTTGAAAAAGATTAACACTAGTTCTTTATCCTTTTGTGATAACTTCACCATATTTAACACTTTTAATGATAAAAGAGTCTTTTCTGAAAATAAATTATTTTACATCATCAAAATTTTTACTTACACTAAGTTATGTTTTAGCCCATTAATAAATAAAACTTCCTTAGATTTCAACTTTTCTACTTCAATCTTAGCTGTTCTGATTCCTATGATTTTTAAGGAACTATCACTACCAAATGTAATTGCTCCTCCATCATGAATTTCAACATTTTTAAATATTTTTAAATCGCCTATCATATGTGAAGAGAAACTAGTATCAAGTATCCATGGTTTGTTCCCTCCACTTGCTTTCAAAGCTACCTCAACAACCAAAGCTATTTCCTTAACTTTCTTCTTTCTAGCTTACTTTTATTTTCTTCCATAAGAAACTTTTTCCAAAAGGATTGCTATAAATATTTAAGCATGATGAACAAACTTATCACATCTTCCAAAAAATTCTTCCAAACATTCAAATCGATATATTATTGGAAAGTTTCTAACATATTAAGATTTTTATTTTCTAACTTCCTGTGAGTTTGGAAAGTTACTCATCCTTCTTCCACCATTGATTTATCTTTGTTCAAAGATTATTCTAGGAAGTGAAAAGTTATGAAAATAATTATAACCCCCCTAAATATAGATTTCGAAACACCAACAATAGCCATCAAATCTTGATTTTCTATTGAAGTAATATCTTTATTTGTCAAACTGTTTTGAGGTTGATAACTTCTTCCTGCTCTAATAATATCTGGATGTGGAACATCTTTCCTCCTGAGTGAGTTTTCATATTTTTTAGATGAAATAGGTTTATCACACCCTTTTCCACCCAAGATTTCCCAATACTTTTTCTGGAACCTTAAATATTAGAAAAATCAGATGGAACATTATTTTTGGTGGGTGAGGATTTCACTAGATTCTTGATTTGATCTCTCTAAGAAACTTTAGATGTCTTAGCTTTTACTTCCAAATATTTTTTTATTTTTTAATTCATCTTCCTCAAGGAAATTTTGGAGTTAAGAAGTTTTTATTGAAACTTGTTAACTTCTTGTTCCTTAGATTCCAACTTCTTACTGAGATCTTCGACCATCTTTCACTCTTCAAAAATTATAAGTTTGTAACAAAAGATCTCCTAAATGTATTCTTCCTCCTATTTGATGACATATTTTCTTCCTTCAAGAACTTATTCACAATTGTTATTCATTACTCCGATTTATTTCTTGAGAGTTTTGTTTTTCTCAAGACATGCAACAAGTTCTATTTTGATTTGATACTCTCTATATGATTCTTCACCACATTCTTCACTATCTAAGGAATATTTTGTTTTCTCACCTTTTTCAATAAAGGTTATAATTTTTATAAACGTTCATATTCCAAATAGTTGTTTTTAGTTGAGTCTGATTCATCTTTCTCACTCAACAAACTTATTTTGTCTCCAGTGAACTTCTTATTACATTTTTTGGATGACTTTTCTTATATCGAACTTTTTTTTTTCACTTCTTCCATTGAGGTTTTTCATTAGAATCATCTCAATATTCTATGAATTTCTTCTTGGGGAAATTCATAGAAAAGTGTCCAATTCCACCACACTCAAAACATTTGAGAGGAATTCTACCTTTATAATTTCCTCTTACTCTTTAATAGTTCTTAGATATAAGAGACATGATTTTGTTATTCAAATCATCATACTCTTTATCTTCAGAGTCATAAGGATTAAAATCTTCAATATCTTGTAATTTCATTTTTCTCATAGATTCAAAATTCATTTAATCTTTCATCTTATTTTTGAACATTGGATCTTTCCTCATTTCATAAGTAACAATAAAGTTATGAAATTCATCAAGGGATATATCATCTTTATCTTCTAAAGAGGATATTTTATAATCAAACCTATTTGAAATGTTTCTCATAAGTTTCTTAAAAATTTTAGAACCTTCTAGGACATCACTGAATCCTATGATGTTGAAAAAAATTTCATCTACTCTGGAGAAATATTCTTCAATAGTTTATTCATCTATCATTTTTATTTCTTCATACTTACTACACCATAATTGTATATTTACTTCCTTCACTTTAGTACCCCCTTTGAAAATACTTTCTAGCCCGTACAACATACTTTTTGAAGTTTTGAGACCCATCCTCTTTATATAAACATTTACTAATAAATATATAAGGATAATATTTATATCATTTCCATCAACTTATATATTTCTCTTATCAGCAAACGTCATAAGTGCATCTTTCTCAATAGGTGGAAAACCAATTATAGTAGCATCAACAACTTCTATTCCAAGAGATAGGATATAAGGAATCATCCCATTTTTCTATTGATTTGAAATAAAATGTAGGAATTCCTATAATTTTGACAGAATTGAGATTATCCATGATAAGGATTCAATAAGGGAACCTCCCTCTGATACTAATTAAAGTTCCAAAGGATTGAAAAACATTTGATGGGGGGGGGGGTTGAATTAGTTGTTCACTTTTTATAAGTTTCAATACTTTTAAAACTAAACTCATGAAACCTATTAAATTTTATATCCTTATAATCTTTTAGTAAATACTCATGCATGAAAAAGTAGGAAATCAAGTAAAGAACATGATATTTATAAGGTTCAGTCTCAGTGTGAGAACCTACATCCTTTCCATAGCCACTCTCATGGTTCTATGGAAATTCACTATCATGAATAAGTGAATACAACTTGTGTAAAATCCCATTAGATACCTTCTATATACCAATAATAATGATTATACCAACTCCAGTTAGTTTGTAAAGTTTCTTACAAAAAAACTGATAAAAACAAGAATAAAGAATTTGTTTAATCTACTCTACAAAAGTTTTTGGGTCTGATGACCCTGAGTCCAATGGCCTTATCTATGATGAACTTAGTCTGATTGACTAAATATAATTGAAGCAATATAGTGATCCCTTCCTCATTCTGAGCCTGAAGAAAATTTCTATTCTATCTGGATAACAAAACTTTTTCTTCTCAGAAACTACTCAAAAACTCAATCTGAACTTCTATAGTCCGATGAATTGAGTTTGATGGACTCAGTATAATGAATCCATTCTCAATCTGTAAAAACTAAAACTTTTCTCAAATTCTCAATACGATCTTCCTCAGTATGCTAAAAACACTTACATGTGTCCGACCTTCTTATGAGATCTCAATCCGAAAAGAAAACTTGAAAATAATTGTGAAATGATCCACCTTTTATACTCGAGTGAAAAGTTTTAAAGTACAAATGTACTGTGATTGTATTTATAGGAATCTCAGAATAATGAAGACAGGAAACTGAAATTTTTTTCCCACTTACTAAAATTTCAAAACTTCTAAAATATATCACATTTAAACTTCAACCTTTAATTCTTCAAAACTTTTTAATATTTGTCTAAGATCATTCTTCTTGAACAAACTAAATTTTCTTCAATATGATATAACTTATCAACTTCAGTCTGATGCAACTTCCTCAACTTCAGTTTCCTTTTCTCATTATAATATAACTATCTTCCTCTTCTCATTACGATGAACTTCCTTAGTAGGGTCAGTATGATGAAATACTCATAAGTATGGAGTTCTCATTATGATGTAATTATCATTATGATGTTCTACATCAGATGATAACTATTCTTAGAAACTTTTAAATTCTTCATGATTAATCAGCTTTACACATTCTAAATCTTGAAAATATTCTATGTCTGGTACTTCTGGATCAGATCTTTTGTTTCTGGGTTTTAAGAACTGAGACAAACTATTTTGATACCTTTAAAATACTCCATTATTCAAAATATTTTATCATGATTTATGAGAACTCTATGACCCGAAAAGCATCTTCTAATTTTAGGTTAGAAAGTTTAATAACTTTTTAACTTCTGAAATTGTTGTCTCCATTGAACTTATTTAGAAATATTTCGACTTCCTCACTCTGTAATTTATTAATTTCTAACCAATGCCAAGTTTGATGAATCTTGAACTTTATGCTGATGGATCTGAGTCTGATGGTGTGTCCGATCAAAAAATTTATAGAACTTCCAGCTTCTATCTTCCTTACAGCTTCTCTGTCTGGTACTGCACAGTCTGAAAACCTGTGTTCAGAAAACAACTTTCTCAAAGAAAATAAACTTTCTCTTCCTTTTTTTTGGGTTTTAAAAATAAACAACTTTCAAATTTCTTACAAAATATCATTATGATGGACTGGGTCCAATCCTGAAGAACAAAAAAAATTCTTTTACAAAAATTTTAGTCATCAAAAAATACAAAACTTTTTTTAAATAGATAATCACAAATTTTCTTTACAACCAAATACAAATGTTTGTGTGTGTGTGTGTGTCTATGATTTTTCATTCAAAAATATCATAGCATAACTTTAATAAATGAAAATGCTATTTATTAAACATAGAGGGCCATGAAAAACATGCTAACCGAGCCTTTATAATTTATTTTATAAATCACTTTAAACCCCATTGAAGATCAAGCATGAGTGTCATATATGAATATACCTCTCATTGGAAAAATTCACATATTCTCAAGCAAATTTGTGTGTATATATATATATATTTACCTATGTATATGTGGATAACACCAACATAGAAACAAACATTTTAAAAACGTACAACTCTTGTAAGATTTTTGTAAACAAGATAGAACCACACTTTTAAAATCAAAACACTTAATAAAAAATTTAAAACTCATTAAAAAGGGCCATTTGAGTATTTAAAGAACAACTGATGTGAAATCCAGTTGTCGAACAATTTTAAAGCACCTCTTTTGGAAGAAAAAGTCCACTACACTTAATGGAAACCAAGTAAAACTTGTTTTTTCTTTTTAAAGAGGATTATAATTAAATATAATAAATTCATTGGGCATCAAAACATGAAAAAAAGATAAGAAGAAATGGTTATAAAATTTAAAGACCCAAAACAAGGGAAGCCTACCTAGAATCGATGGTGGATTGTCGAGAACACAAATATGGGGTGAATAAAACTAGTAGAAGACATCACACACCCAAGAAACATAGAAACCCAAAAAATAGGTTCAATTAAAAACCCTAGGGTTCAACAAAAATGGGGTGTAATAATGTGTAAGTGAAAAATAAAGGATAAAATAGAAGAAAAATATGAGAGGAGTCATATATAGGTGGGTTTTCCTTGAGTCATGGTGGATCCGTGAAGAAATCATCGCAAAAGAGGGAGCTCAGGAGAGAGGAGGCATCATGCGAGGGCTTTAGTTAGGGAGGGGAATCACATTAGGTATAAGAGAGGATGAGAGAGAATTAAAGAAAGAGGTAATAAAATAAATAAATAAACCAAAATAAATGAAAAAAATAAATTTTTAATTTTTGGACATCACGCATGGTTAGGCAGTACAATTTGATAAACTATGCGCCCACCATGAAGTTACCACTACTTAAACAAAATATCCTCACATGGTTACTCATGGGACCCTTCAGAGTTCACTAACTATTCTTTGACCATGTCAAATGACATTGTCAGGTGATAGTGCTAAATGCACTATTTCCATATGGATTTCCAAACCATGTTGTCTAACTGTGCGGCACATAAAGACATTAAAATTTTAAAATTCAAACACTATATATGAGTCTAAATTAAGGATATATGCAAGGTATAATTCCTTAAGAAAAGTAAACGGTGTGTTTTGGGGGCTTCATGGCATGTTACCTCACTTGGCCTCATGGCTACGTCCTTTCCTACACATGGCTTGGATGACCATGTAGTATGGCATGTAAGTGTACTACAAAGCATGTCTCAGCCACCTGATTACTTCCCATGTGCTCCTATACATGCCTATGTACTTAGGGACATGCCCATGTACTTGTCCATATACCTAGTCATGTAGTTAGTCATGCTCTGGTACTGGGTTGTGCGAGAGTACCCATGGGCATGCCCATGTACTCCTAGAGAACACAGCGTGTCCTCCTACGCGGGGTCCTAGGTGTGTCCATCTAGAACATATCCTAGATGCCCTGGTAGGGTTACACAACATGTGGGTCTATTTACATGGTGTGTGATTCTTAACTCGGATGAAAACTCTTTCTGCCATGGGAGACTCAGAAAATAGGCATGTGTTATTCCGAGTACATAACATGTAGTTCAATTTTCTTCAAAAACCCATGTTTCTTCATGAAGAATCATTTTTTTAAAAGGTTGGGGCCGAAGCCTCATTTTTATTAATAAAGTAAAGCAAAGACCTCTTTTAGTGGGGGTTATCTCCAACTGTCGATCTACGACCTTTGATGGCTGAAAATCAGAAATCCAAGGGTCCGCCTATGATCCATCATGAATCTGTGGATAAAGATCCAAGACCCAGCTACAATATGTGTTTCTAACTCCTGTATCCATTAATCTAACCCAAACTACCCACAAATCACCAATCTGTTTTTCATGCACACAACCACCATGAATATAGGGGTTCAATTGTTCTCGAACTCACCCTAGTAATGTCAAATCATGACCCCATGATTCAATGATGAAGACTGTGGTGAAAAGGTGGGGGAAAAGTACAAGAAAAAAAATGTGAAACCATCATTGGCCAAGAGTTCCCAGACAATGATCACATAAACACAAATAATAAAGGGTGAATTTAGGTGTAACAAAATATAGATTGAAAATAGGCTCATGCGATGAATGGATAAATACATATCAATAATAAGATAAAATTATCCATGCTCAATATTTTAATCAAAAGGGCATAAACCAAAAATTAAGCATCCTTTCTTGATATGGATCAATCTTTGGTGAAAAAATGCATTCACCGATGGTGAAGAAGACCTGTTGCATTTGCTGCCTATCAATCCACCTCGATCTAATCACCCTTAGTTCTTTAATCTCGATTCGCCAATGAAAAAAATCCAAGAACTCCTCTCAAATCATCCAAGGGTTATGCACCTAACCCTAATGATTTTTTATAATGAGGTTTAAATAAATGAACTTAGGTCATAGGCTTTTAAAATAAATAAATAAATAAATAAATAAATTTATTTTTATCAAACGCACCATAAACAATTTCCTCAACTAAACTTCTATCACCAACCAACTTAGATTGTGCCTAGGGTAAACCCTATATTCTAGAATCAACTGTTGTATTAGATTTCTCATCTGAGATCCTCAACAATATGAAAACCAAAAAACACTATAATGATGTGTGCATGTGTAAATAAACATACTAATATTTTCAATATATTAATTCTGGGGTCCTTAGATACCCAAACACCTCTCAACTCCAAGGATAATTCCAGATATATGCATAGAAATATTCAAAGGAAAATCCATCAAAACCAGAGTTGCTACATTATTATTTTAGTGTAAGTGAACATAATGGATCATGTTACCGAAGACATGGTCATTTGGGCCAAAAGAACATGAGTAGACATTTCAAGTATGACGTTGTGAGAAAAATTCCTAAGTTGAACTAAGAAAGAATTAATAATTGTTATATTTGTCATAAAGGAAACATAATGAGGAAAAACCATATGATGGTGGGAATGAAAACCAAAAGGGAACTTGAACTTTCATATTTAAATATTTGTGCCATAATGAATCTAAAATACACCAAGGGAGATAAGTATTTCATTATCATTTTTGATGATTTTACTCATTTAACATCTGTTTATTTTATGGTGAATAAATCACAGGATCTTGAAAGTTTTAAAATGTTTTTATGAGTTGTTAAAAATTAAACCAAGAATATTATAAAGAGATTTCAATCCAATAATATATCTGAGTAAAAAAAAAATGAATAATTCCAAGTGTGTCTCAGAAATAATATGATAAGGAATGAATATAGTTCTCTATATATACCTTAACAAAATGAAGTAACATAGAGTAAAAACCAAAGTTTTATTGAAATGGGAAGGAAAACATTATCGGAGCATGGAACCTCAAAATAATTTTATAAGTAATTCGAAACAATGAATGTTTACAATATCAATTAGTGAATTCTTTGACCAAATTTTATCAACATTCCTTATGATACGTGGTTTGAAAAGAAATTAAATATAATGATCTTGAAGGTATTCGAAAATCCATTTTATATAAATATTAATAGAAGACGCTTGGGAAAATTTGACAAATGGGAAGATGAAGGGATATTTCTTAGTTATACAGACAAATGAAAAAAAGTTACCAATATTAAAAAAAATCTCAAGAAAATAGTTGATAGTTGTGATGTTATTCTAATGGAGGATCATTGGTATATCATGAACATCATTATCGTGTTATGATGATATTGAGAAAGCTCAAGGAAAAAAGAAATGAACAATAAAGTACTACATAAATTAATATGATTGATTTAAAAAATTCCTAAGTTGATTCATAAATATCAAGTTATGAGGAAGGTGAAAGTAAGGATTCTCTATGTTATCATAACTTAGAAAACATTGAGGGACTAAAAATATTATTAGAGACAACAACAAGGGATTTTAAGCATGACAAACTTTTGAAAATTTCAATATCACAAGCTTACTTTCCTAGATTTAATGTATTGAAGAGGCTTTGTAACACACTGATTAAATTACTTCTATAGAGGAAAAATTAAATTATATTGAGAAGAATCACATAGGGGATTTAATGTCACATCTCAAAGACAAAAATGTGATAAAAATGGGTTTTCAGAAAAAAATCAATGTGAAAGGATAAGTTTCATGGAAATACATAAGAGTGGAAGTTATATATTCCTTGATGATTGGGTGTGATGAAAAAAATGAAATTAAATTTTCAATTAATCTAGTACAATATTCAAGTTGGAAACATATTGATATTAAATACCATTTTTTCAAGGATAAGGTAGAACATGGTAAGTTCAACTATAAATATCTTTCAATTAGGGATAACATTTTAGATATATTGATAAATCCCTTGATTAAGGATTCCATATAGAACTTGAGAGTGTTTTTTAGAGTATATTCTATAAAAAAAGCACTTTTAATTCACAGTACATATTCCATCCCTTTCATTCTTTTACATATGTTGAAGGGGGGGGGATTTATTGGAAGATTTTCTCATTAAGGGGGAGAATTATTAATCACTTGGGATGTTGAAAATGATTTAAAACTTTTTGGGGGAGTTTCCTTATAGGGGAATATATGATATTTTGTTGGGAACTGATCTTTATTTTTAAAAAATAAAAAGGGATAGATTAAAGATTCCTCAAGAAGTGATTTGAAAAAGTGAGAGTTGTGAATACATCAATTGATACATGGTAAATATAGTATTGATAATTACACCAGGAGATGTAGTATTCTCAAAAATGTTACTAAATATAGTAATGTGTTTTTTAGATAACTTATACATTGGGAGAAAATTATGATTAGTTTCTTGAGTTGGTAATTAATGAGATATGATTTTTTTCATATTGTATTTATTTTCAACATGTTCATGAGTAGGTTAGAGTTTCATTAGAGTTTTTTAGGGGGAAAGGACTGAAAATTTCAAAAGTTTTTAAAATCACATCACAATATATATTTATTATACCATTGTTATTTTCAGATGTGTTTGAATTTGATAATTGTGGAAATTATGGGTTTTATATTATGTTGGATTCACACAACAATTCCATACCATGAAGCATTCCAGAATTTGAAAAATATTTATGTGTGAAGATGTTTATGAAGTTAAAAGGATGTTTATTATAGGATAGTAATGACACCATAATTTTTATACATTAACGTATTATGCATTATATTATGCTATTATTTGACACTGTGATTTGAATATGTAAGAGGAGTATAAAAGGGAGACACCACAATTTTTTCATAGTAAAATTTATAGGAATTTCATTGTAGGCCATGAAATCACACCATAATTCTCAAGATTCTGAAATTTATTACAATTACTAGAATTTAATGTCAAAGGAATCATTTCACTATTACAATTTTTGATACTGTAATAATTTCTTAGAGATTTCATAAGAATACAAAGTCAGTAATTATTACTCAGTGAAAAAATTCATCACACCATAATGTGTTAATGATAAGTGTGTATTTTTTTAGTTCTAGATGAAGTTTTTATGGAGCATATTAAGTGATTTAATCCTTGATTTTCTAATTTTATTTTGACCAAGCATTAGGATACAATTTAGTTCATTACATCATGATTTATAAAGATATATAAAGATGTGGATTTTTTCTTAGAGAAGGGGGAAAAAAATTAAGATATTCACCCAAAAATCCTTGGGGGTGTTTCAAATACTTGAGGATTTGTTTTTAGGACAAGAACAAGGTTCACAGGTAATCCATACATTAGAGTCACTTGAGGGGGATTGATGAAGATTAATCATTATAGTTTGAACTCATCGTTGATATTTCTTCTTTGTATTTCACATTTCATACTTGTACTAGAGTTCAATACCATATTCTTACTTAGAATCCTCTATTAATTATTGATAATAAAACAAATACTTTCAATACAAGTTCAAAACTACCACTCAATATGGATGCAACTACCTAATAAAAAGAATTTTTAAACCTTGTAAAAAATTATGTGCATCACAAATGACATGTTATTAATGGACATGTCAAGGAAGTGTTTTTCCCTTCTATCTTTATGGAAGTTGATATCTTGGCCCTTCGATTGTAATAGAAATATCTCATTGAATTCCATGACCATTGTGCAATTATGTGTTTATTTTATATAGTAAAAATATTATGTATCGATCATATAGGTTAGTGACACATATGTGCAACCTGTTTGATGACAAATTGTGAAAAAAGGATTATATTACACAAAGATCATTCATATGGGTTTGTTGACATTGATGCATTAAGTTATTTCTCTTGGGTGCCTTGGCCCATTTCTTAATAGTAATCTTGTAATTTAAGAAATCCCACCTAATGTCAATAAGAAATAATCCTAGAGGGTTTCACACTAAGTATTTTTATTGATCTCGATTAAATTCTATTTGAATTTAATTAACTTAATAAATATTGGTCTCAAAATCGAGGAATAATTTTATCTATATTTCATTGATCACAAATATTTATTGATGAATGGAATATTTAATGAAATATTTATTTGGGTATTCAATAAATTCCAAGGAATTAGAACAGACCAAGACCAATTCCAATGATATATATTAATTTATAAGCTGGTAAAATAATGTTTATCATTGTGTGAGTTAGAACATGCCATAAAATAATGATATTATTATTATTATTTTGAATGGGGGTTTTTAATAATTATTATATTATTTAAGCTCTAGTATGAAATTAAATAATATTTTGACCTAAACCCTAACTCTATAAATATATGGCTATGTCTATTGTGTAGGGTTAATCGAGAATAGAGAACAGTTTCTAAGAACAATTTTTTTCTCGAATTCCTCCTCTCTTCCTCTCTAGAAGGAGAATAACTCTTTCAAGCAAGAAGGATCATGAAGCAATCAAGGTGAACAACACAATATGATTGATTCATTACACTATAATCCAAAAATTAATTGGCACCATTTATAGGTCAAAGGATCACATGTGGATCACCATTAGAGGGATTGTGCACTTAGATCATTACAACACAACAAAGGTAATCCGAAAGGGTTTTTTAAAAGATCAGTATAATCATAAAAGAATATTCCTAATATGAGGCAACCATTTCTTATGATATTAAATAAATTAATTATAAATTTAATATGAAAATATTCTATCCCAGTTTCATATTTTCTTTACGTCAATATCATATGAAAAAATTTCATCGGTCATGGAATTCACATTATTCATAATATTGCGAATGTTCCATTATATCAACAATCATTTATTTATTTTATGACCATCGAGGTGCTTCCACTATATTTGGAACCTTTATGTGGTATCATATCCATGTTACATTTATAATTTATAATTATTTATTTGATTTTTTATCTATATACACAATAATTGTTTAATATTTCATTTCAAGAATGTTCGTTCTTTAATCCGATTTTAATTAACATGTTTTCGACATAATAATCATCATTGATCAATGTTTCATTTTATTAATGGACCGAGAAAATATGAAGAAAAATTGAAGATTCCATCAGGAAATTTTGATGATTTGGGCTGGATTTCATGATATTACACAATGTGTAGCCAGAGTATACATCATGTACCCAAGTTCACTGCACGTGGTCGTGTTTTAGGATACAAAACATGCTGAGTATTAACTACACGTGGGGAATTTATTTCACACTCTATGTAGAAAAATCCAACCTAGCACACGTAATGTCGGATTATACACCGTGTAGTGTACATGGTTTAACAATGAAATTCATGAAATCCATTTGGTCATATACATAGTCAAAATCATGTGAGTCTGGCAGCCTAGAACAACAATGAAATACACAAAGTGTAGCCAATGTACACCCCATGTAGTGCATTATTTATTATGTCTGATGTAAATGTTGAGACATTCAGTGAGACAAGCACACACACACATCTTGTGAGATACACATTGTGAAGCTAGATTATACAAGTCCTGTAGTCTCATGTTTAATGAAAATGTTGAGTCCTTTGGTGGGTTGTATGGAAACATGGAATTTGTACAACATTACATGTAGTTCATTAGTACATAATATGTAATCCACCGAGATACATGTCGAATACCTAAGTGTATATCTTAGGTACACAACAGCCAAGATACACAATGCGTAACTTTAAAGCACACACCACATATTATCCTAATAAAGGAAAGAATTAAATTAAATTAAATTGATAATTTCGGCATTAAAACCCTATTACCTTGATTGGAACATGTTTAATATGATAGTTTAATAATGGTTTTAAATAATTATTTAATGATCAATTAGTTTATTGTAATAATATGTCATTATTGGTTCTATCATTTGTTTTCAATGAATGTATTTAATGATGGGTATCTCTGAGAGAATTTGGATGATCATTAAGATGAAAGGGAATTAACTAATGCAAGTGTTTTTATCTTAATAACAAATAAATAATAGAAATTAATGCTAACAAATTTTACTTTCATGTATTCATTGGATGTGTATGACCGTTCATGAGCTTGACCAAGACATTTGTATATGTTAGATTTATTTAATTTAATTTATTACATGGGTTTGTAATTATTAATTATTAAATTAAATATGATGTTATGCGATTCATACCTCCCTCCATTATTATGTGGGACCTATCTACCTAAGTTTATTTATGTAATTACCCTTAACCAATCTTTTAGTTCCCCTCTCCTGCAAGTGAAATATAAATACTTGTTATAAATGGAGTATCCTAAGGCATGTGGAGGTAGTTCAAGATGGATCCAAGATAATGCCAACCTAGGTGATACATGGGTGGATTAAAGGATTGCTACAACTCGTGCTAAGACTAGCATAAGGAGTTATTTCACCTAGGTCAAAGGTGGATTTATTGCCCACTAAATAAATCAACCATTAGATAAGATTATGATCGGGTCATTTATTTATTTATTTACTTTTTTCTTATTCATTATTTATTTTATGGATGTAATACCATGATGACATAAATAATTGAATTAATATAAAAATATGAAATATAAATAAATGGATTATGTGTAAATGTCTTATCCAACATAGGTAATTAATTATGTAAAATCCACTTAATATTAAAAATACATATGCAGGATAAAAAAAGATGAAATATTTTCATAATAAATTGAAATCCCTCAAATAAATATTAAGTCATATGTAACCTTCCATTACTTGATTTAGAACGAAAGCCTTGGAACTAAGTGTTTGTCCAACCCTCATTGGGGAACATACTTTTAATGTGGATTCTTTATAAAGGTTATGGGTTGACTTAATGATCTTACATCAAGAGAAATATTCCTTGCTGGAATTGATGTAACTTGGAGGCAAGTATTGAGGAAATCCAAGTAAGGATTTCAGGATTGGATAATCCACTTGACAGATCAAGGATCTGCAGGCTCATAGTTGGCAAAGACCTGCCAACCTAAATACATTCAATAAGCTTGAACAACCTTCATTGGGTTTATACAAAGGGGTATATGGATCCTTTGAACTAGAATGTCCTAGAAATTAAACACTCTGCATTCAATAGTGAGGAATTTGAGACTTGATAAAATAGTGGGAGATTTAATAAAAAATTAATCATTATTATTTCTCACATATTTTTTAATGAAGAAATGTACTAATAATATGCTCTTTTAGATTTTATAAAAATGGAAATTTTTTCATCTGAATTATCCCTATGAACTGTATTGGAGAAAGACCATCTCCTCACTAGCAGTAGCTTAAAAAATTGGGTTAGATGCCTTAAAGTTATGTCACAACATGAAAGAAAATCTCACATGCTAGAATCCTCATTACTTAATCTGCCTGTGAAGGAGGCAAGTGATGAAGAGTTCCTTAACTATGAAATAAAATTGAACAACACAGTTTATGTTCAATGTTTGATGTTATAATATATGTCTAGTGAACTCATGAAGTCTCATAAAGACATGGATTCTTATATCATGCTCAAGAATCTCTATGATTTATACCATGAGAGAGAAATAAAGGAATGTTTTAAGATTTACGCGGCTCTTTTTCAGAGAAAACTTAGAGAGGGTGCACCAACTAGACCTTACATAGTCAAACTCATTGGCTACATTGAGCGCCTAGAAGTTCTTGGATTTAAACTCCCTGAAGAACTATGTACTGATCTCATTTTTGCATCACTCCCTCATAACTTCTCTAGCTTTGTTGTAAATTTTAATATGAACAACATTGAAAAGTCTCACCCATATATTCTTACTCTTCTTCATCAAGTAGATAAGGAAATGAAGCACAAAAATACTTCCGTCCTTATGTTGAATAAATGGAAAGGAAAAGAGAAGATATATAAGCCCAAATATTCTTCACAACTCCCTTATAAGAAGATAAATATCAAGGGTAAATCTAGGAAGTAGGATGTTTTCTATTTCAAATTTGGATAGAAGGGACACTAGAATAAAAACTACACCCATCCAAAGAAGTAAGGGGAAGCTTCAAGTGAATTTTTTATTTAGTGCTATTTATATATTTCTACAAATTGGATATTATAAATAGCTTGTGGTTCTCACATATGTGTTCTAATAAAAGAACCAAGTAGATCAGAAATATTGACTGAGGTTAGGTAAATCTATGAGTATCCCACAAAGCCAAACTATCTATTGTGGCTATTGAGGACTACCACCTCATGTTTCCAACGTGAATGCTCTTGGTTTTGAAGGATTATTAATTCATTCAATATGTTACCAAAAACATTATTTTAGTATCTATACTTGATATTGATGGATTAATTTAAAAGTTTGGAAATAAATGTTGCTTCTTTTATAAAGATAACATTCTTTATGTTAAGGAACATTTAAATAATGGATTTATGTGTTGGTTTATATAGACCAATTAATGGAAATCGATAATGAAAATAATTCACATGAATCATACCATAACCAACTTTGGAATCACTAGCTAGGTCATGTAAACAAAAAATATTTGACAAAATTACACAAAGATGGATATTTTTATTCTTTTGAACTAAAAACACTTGGTGTATGTCACACATGTTTATAAAGAAAAATGATCAAATTCCCATTTAGTAAAAAAGGTGATAGGGCCAAAGAGCTTCTTGAATTAGTTTATATCGATGTGTGTGGACCATTTTCAGTTGAAGTAAGGTGTGGGTACTCATAATTCATAGATTTTATAGATGATTTTAGTAGATATGGATATGTTTACTTGATGAGGTATAAGTTATGTTCCTTTAAGATATTCAAGGAATACAAGAATAGAGTTGACAACCAACATGGTAAGAAGATTAAGAAACTTCACTTAGACCATGGTGGAGAATATATTAATCAACAATTCATTGATTATTTATGAGAGTTTAAGATTCTATATCAACTCACACCTCTTTATAAACCTCAATGGATTGGTGTAAGTGAAATGAGGAACCACACCTTATTATAAATAGTGATATCAAGATGATTCATGTGAGTCTTTCATTATCCTATTGGGGATACATGTTACAAAAATAAACACAAATACTAAACCATGTGGAAAATAAAGATGAAGATGGTATACCATACCAATTGTGGAATAGATAGAAAACTGTGTTGTCATACTTACATGTGTGGGGTTGTGATGCATTTGTTAAGGCCTCTTCAGGTAACAAACTTTCACCCTGTGGAATAAAGTGAACCATTATAGGATACCCTAAGGAAATAAGGGGATATTACCAATATGACCCCTCATAAAAAAATGTTATACTAAAAAACATGCTATATTTCTTGAGATGTAGAACATCTCTAAAAAAGATAGTGGGAGACAGATTAACTTCGATGAAGTCGAGGATCCAGGTACACAAGAGTTGGCACATGAAAAAATTCCACAAATACCCATAAAAAAATTTGTTCCAGAGACACAAGTACTATATAGGAGTACTAGAGAGGTTATAAAAATAGAACGGTATGGTTTTATTATCATCGAGGATGGTGACTCATTATAAGTTGATAATAATGATTCTTTAACCTAAAAGGAAGTAGTAAGTGGCATGAATGTTTCCAAATGGAAAGAAGATATGAATTTTGAAATAGATTCCATGCACCAAAACTAAGTTATGATTTTAGAATATCATCCAGTGGATGTTAATATTATTGGTTATAAATGGGTATTCAAGAAGTAACTGGACATGGATGGGAAATTCGGTACCTATAAGGCACAACTGGTTATAAAAGGGTTTAAACATCATCAATGAATTGACTATGAAGAAATATTTTCACCAGTTTCAATTCTAAAATCCATCAAAATTCTACTTTCCATTGTGGATTTACATGACTATGTGATTTGGAAAGTGGATGTGAAAATAGATTTCATTAACTAGAACCTTCAGGAAGATGACTTTATGACACAACCTGAAGGGTTTTTGACTCAAAAGGATGCTAATAGGGCATGAAAATTGAAAAAAAATCCATTTATGGGTTAAATTAAGCATCCAGGTCGTGGAAAATTCAATTTGATGAATCTATAATAAAATTTGGTTTGATAAAGAATGAATGCGAGCCTTGTGTCTATAAACAATTTAGAGGGAGTGCAGTTTTTTTCTTAATAGTATATGTTAATGGTACATTACTTATTGGGAAATAAATACGAGTCTTACAATTTGTTAAGGTCTTGTTGAATAAATGCATCTATATGAAGGAATTAGATGAAGAAGCATATATTATTGGGATCAATATCCATCATGATAGGTCCAAGAGATTTCTTACTCTAATTCAAGGTATATATATTGAAAAGATACTGAAGATATTTAGTATGGAACAATCCAAGAGGATATTGTTGCCAATGTAACATGAAATTCATATTTTCAGGAAAATGTGACCTTAAACACATGAGGAAAGAAAAATAAAGGCATGGATTCCATACATGTTAGCAATTGGGTCAATCATGTATTATATGCTATGTACTATGGTAGATGTTGACTATGCCTTGAGTGTGGTAGGAAGATATGAAGATGATTCTGGTGAACATAATTGGATGGAAGTCAAGACTATCCTTAAGTATCTAAGGCATATTAAGGATAAATTATTTATATATGGAGTATATGTGAAACTACTCATCCGAGGATATGCAGATGCTAGTTTCCAAATGGATCAAGATGATATGAAATCACAAACAATCTAAATATTCAATTTGAATGGAGCTACTGGGAGATAAAAGAGCTTAAAGCAGGTTGTTTTCGAATGATCATGGGAAAGGTAAGTCGATGAAGAATATGTCTAAGGAATTGGTGATTCTACTCTCTGACAACTAAAGAAAGCCGATACAGAAATACTAGTGAATCACCTATCCAAAAAATTATTCGATTCTATAGATGAAAAAAAGCAGGTAAAGACAAAATAGTCGATCCAGCGATCTAAGGGAACCGATATTGATGAAGAAGATGTCTAAATAATTGGTGATCCTATGCTCTAACAACCCAATGGAGATGATAAAAAAAATCGATGAGCTGCTAATCCAAAAAAGCTATTGAATCCATAGATTGATCTTCATTCAATATATGTCATTTAAACCCCCCCTACTACATAATCATGTTTATTCAATGCTACCCTTTATCAATGCTAAAAAAAGTGCTAATAAAGGGTTTTTTTTAATCAGTGCTAGAAAAAAAGTTGATAAAGACTCCCTTTATCAGTGCTAAAAAAATATTTTGGAAAACATCCTTTTTATCAGTGATTTTCTTAGTGATAATAATGGAGACCTTTTTTAGTGCTGATAAAGGGAGACTTTATCAACGCTTTTCTTAGTGTTGATAAAAGATATCCTTCATAAAAAAACATATTATTAAAAATTATATTTTAATATATAAATATAAATATATTTATATATATAAAATATATTGGCATAAATATGATTTATATAATAATAAATATGTATTTACAATTAATATATAATATATTTAGTGAAAAATGATTTAAAAAATAAGTGGTATTTAATATTAATTAATAATTTACTAATTAGTATTGAATAATAGACATTTACTAACAATTTAGGGATATGAAAAATTTAAAAATTAATTAATATATTAAGATAAGTTGAACACATGACTTGAACTTCAAATGAACATAAATTTATATTTGGGTGTTCATTTGGAATTCATGAAATGGATGGACATTGGTCAGTATTTTTTCATGGTCAAAAAAGGTTAAGAAGGCCTCCAAAACTAACTTTTTAGTAGGGATACCCAAATTTTTGAATATTCAATGAAATTTAAGCTTCATTTAAGAGGATTTTCTTGCCTTTTTTTCAGTGGATACTGAATTTATTCTAAGGGAGTACACTAATATGAATATTATGGTGTGGAAATTTTACCCCTTTTCATATTGTAGTGTTATTTATAATTAAATATATGAACATATATACATGTTTTTATATATTTATATATAAATATTTAATTGTAAAAATAAATATTTAAACATATTTACATATAAAAATCTCTTTTTAAATATCCAAACCATATGAAAATAAAAATTTACTATCCATTTTATTTTAAAAAAATATAACCATATTACTTGCCTTATAAAAATGTATGAATATATATATAACTATACAAATGTATATATAATGTTTATATATAAATATATATATGTTTTCGTGAGTATTAATAAAAAAAATATATTTATCTAAATATTATAATAATATGTATATATATATATAAATATGTCAATATATAATAAGTAAAATCCTCTAGGCTAGTGGTAAATGTACTTGAAATGTATGTATCTTTATACATTGTAACAAATATATATTCCTATATATAGACACACAACTATACAAACACACACACACACATAAAACTATATATATATATATATAGAGTTGATACACAAACACATATACAAATACACACACACAAATGTATTTAAAATAAATATGCATTTTTTAAATATATTATATTTTTTTCTGTAAATATACAGTTATACGTAAATATATAAGTATATATGTGAATATATAAATATATATGTAAATATTGAAATATGTAATAAATAAATATATAAATATATATGTAAATATAAAAACATATTATATAAATATATTTAAACATAATTATATAAGTATATATAATTATGTGAATAAATATATAAATGAAAAGCAATCATCACAAAACATGTTACATAGTGAATATAAAAATTTGAACATTTTAAAACAAAAAACTAAAAATTAAATAAATTTAATAAAAAAATTAATATGGAAATAATATATAATATTATAATCAATAAAACATTAAAAGAAACATACACATAACAAGACCTAAAACTCACAAAACATGTTTTGAAGCAACTTTTCCAATATTGTGTTTTGAAATAGTATAAAATAAGTTATTGTCAAAATATCTAAATCAAATTTAAATTCAAAATGATATTGAAATAAACATACCCCCAACTCATTTAAAATTTTATCCACAAAGGCCTTTAGTCAAATATTTTTTTATTCATTAAATTATTTTAAATATTTTTTAGATAACCATGACTTCATGTAGATCAGATATGAATTAATATCAATTAACTTGGATTTGAAATATTTCTTTTATTTTTAAGAGGAATAATTCTAAAATATAAAACAATATATCTATAAAAATAGTTAGTGGTAGTAGAGGAAGACTATTTGAATTTCAACTTTTATTATGTGAGTGGTTGGGATGAATTTGGTTTTTCCACATAAAATAGTGGAAACTAAAACAAATGGGAAAGGGATGGAGACTTCGATGGGTGAGGGTGGGACCCCAACAAATTGCAACCCAATGTGGAGATTTAATATATTATAATTTAATAGATGATTATATGGGGAAAATGACATCCAATTATCATTTAAATAATCATGATATTAAATCTGAAAATTTTCAATATATACATGTGTGTGTGTATATATATATGTGTATGTATACACACATATGGGGTGCATGCAAGCATGAATTATGTGATTTTGAAATTAATTATTTTTAAAACCTCAAATTCAAAATATAACAATTAATGAATTGATAATAGATTAAAGAACAATATATTTGTTATTGAATTCAAATTATTTGTAAACATTATTATAATCCACCACAATAGATACCTAAAAAAACAAATGGTAGCCAAAATCACTATTTTTAACAAGTGTTAATAAAAGTCATTTTTATCGGTGCTAAATTTAAGATCTTATAGAAGTGTGTTTAATCACTACTACATATCAGCCCTTTAACAACATGCAAAAAGGGATTTAACAGTGCTAAAAAATCATTATTTTCCTCAGATATGTTAAAGGGTGAAGTCTTTATCATCACTAAAAAAGCACTGAAGGCCCAACTACTACAATGTGGTGTTTGAATAACATCACTCTGCGTCAACATATAACCTATTTGAAAATACACCTATGCATATACAAAATTTAATTGAAATAAAATTTACAAAAAAAAAACACTACTAAACACATTTAAAACAATGTTTTGTATAATTAAATTTGAAATTACTATCCACAAACATTTACAAAAAATTAATGTTTCATCATCTTCATCACACCATGACCCCCTCTAAAAAAAGCTCCACCATGACATAAGTTAAAAAACAAACCACCCCAAGATGAAAAAAATAATTAACCTATATAAGAAAAAAAATCTTATGTTAGTAATACTATAAAGAAATAAATTAAACATAAATATGAAATAATACATTAATAAAATGTCAGTTTTAAATAAAAGGACACACTTAGAGTTATACCGGTCACACCGTGCATCAGATTAAGGTGGGGTTGATTCATACACGTCACAAATAACTTATGGATCATTTTACTAAAGTATAAAAATAATAAAAATGAGTTTTATTGGTTTTGAATATGCCACTTGTTCTTTTTACTAAAATTAATATCAATTTCAAATAAAAAGACACAATTGGAGTCATATCGGTCACACCGCACATCAGATTGAGGTATGGATGATTCCTATATGTCAAAAATGACTTATATATTGTTTTCCTAAAGTATCAAAACAATATGAATGTGTTTTCTTAGTTTTGAGTACGTCACTTTTATTTTTCACTAAAATATAATTTCAAACTCGAAACATGCACTTTGAGTCATACCGGTCACATCATGTGTTAGTTTAATGTGAGACTACTCATTGCATGTCAAAAAAGACTTATGAATCATTTTCCTAAATTATAACGATAATCAGAGTGAGTTGTCTTGGTTTTCAGTGGGTGACACAAGTTTTGAACTAAAATTTCAATTTTAAACTGATAACAGACACGTTGAGTCATACCGATCATACCATGAATCAGATTGAGGTTTTTTTATTTATACATGTCAAAAATGACTTATGTATTGTTTTTATAAAGTATCAAAACAATAAAAATTCATTTTCTTGGTTTTCAGTATGTCGCTTGTTTTTTTTACTAAAATTAATGTCAAATTTAAATAAAAAGACACACTTGGAGTCATATCAGTCGCACCGTGAATCAGATTGAGGTGATTGTAATTCCTATATTTAAAAATTTACTTATGGATCATTTTCCAAAAGTATCAAAACAACCTGAATTCATTTTCTCAGTTTTCAGTATATCACTTGTTCTATTTATTAAAACTAATGTCAATTTTAAATAAAAATACACACTTAGAGTTACACCAGTCACACCATGTGTCATATTGAGGTGGGGTTGATTCCTACATGTAAAAAATGAATTATATACCATTTTAATAATTTATCAAAATAATTTAAATTCGTTTTATCATTTTTGATAATGTCACTTGTTCTTTTTACTAAAATTAATGTCAATTTTAAATAAAATGACACTCTTGGAGTCATATTGGTCACATAGTGAGTTTTATTGAGGTTAGGATGATTCTTAAATTTCAAAAATGACTTATGGATTATTTTCCTAAAGTTTCAAAACAATAAATTTTTTTTTCTTGGTTTTTGAGTATGTCACTTTTGGTTTTTACTAAAATGTCATTTCAAATTAAAAACATGCACTTTGATTCATACCAGTAATATCGTGTGTTGGTTTGATGTGAGACTATTTATAGCATATTAAAAATGACTTATGAATCATTATACTAAATTATCAAGAAAATCATAGTTTTTTCTTGGTTTTCTGTGAGTGACACACATTTTGAACTAAAATTTCAATTTTAAACTGATAACGGAAACTTTGGGTCATATTGGTCACACCGTGCATTAGATTGAGGTGGGGTTGATTCCTACACATCAAAAATGACTTATAGAACACTTTTATAAAGTATCAAAACAATTCGAATTCGCGTTCTCAGTTTTCAGTATGTCACTCTTTCTTTTTACTAAAATTAATTTCAATTTTAAATAAAAAGACACACTTGGAGTCATATCAGTATCACCATGAGTCATATTGAGATACAGGTGAATCCTACATGTAAAAAATGACTTATGGATCATTTTCCTAAATTATGAAAACAATATGAATGTGTTTTCTTATATTTTAGTATGTCACTTTTTCTATTTACTTAAATTGATGTCAATTTTAAATTAAAAGACATAATTAAAGTAATATCGGCCACACCATGTATCCAATTGAGGTGAGTCTGATTCCTACATGTCATAAATTACTTTTGAATTGTTTTCCTAAAATATAAAAACAATCTTAATGTGTTTTCTTAGTTTTGGGTATTTTATTTTTGTTTCAAACTAAAATATAAATTATAAACTAAAAACATATAGTTCAAGTCATACTTAGCACCTTATGTATCAAAT
This sequence comes from Viscum album, assembly GCA_963277665.1. Taxonomy (NCBI): domain Eukaryota; kingdom Viridiplantae; phylum Streptophyta; class Magnoliopsida; order Santalales; family Viscaceae; genus Viscum; species Viscum album. The sequence goes on from OY728134.1 coordinate 819,145,513, forward strand.
TGAGGTGCAGATGATTGATAATGTGATATGTGATTTTCATTGAACTATCTAAAAAATCCAGAAAAGAATGAACATGTTCTATTCCAATGGAAGAGAAACCCCATGATCCCTGAAACACTTATTTTTAGGTAGAATGTGGTTTCCTCTTCCTTCCAAAAGGAATATATTCTATCTTTTATGACCTGTTGGAGATAATTGAAAGAAACATATAAATTCAAAAAAGACACACGAAAAAAACTAAATAAGTTTTAGATAAAAATGATAAATAAATTAACTTAAAAATAGTAGATAAAATGAAGAAAAAATTAATTAAATAAGTTGTAGGAATTCACCTTTTCATGATGGTTGTATACATTCTTGAACTTTTTCCTTGTTGCTATTATCTTAGTTGTAGTCTCAAAGTCTAATCTCCCATGAGCATGAGCAGCTTCAAAAAAACCACCCCAAACCATGAAAAATATTCCAACTATATAAAAAACAATTCTTATGTTATTAATACTCTAAAGAAATAAATTAAACATAAATATAAAAGAATACATTAATAACATATCAATTTCGAACTAAAACTATACAATTTGAGTCATACCGAGCACACTGTGTATTAGATTGAGTGCATGATCATAGTAAAAGAGTGAATCATCCTTGTTGATGAAGTCATTTCTTTATGATCTCTGTGAAAATTTAAAAAATAAGTATCATATAGAAATGATAAAGAAATTAACTAAAAAAGTAGATAAAATGATGAGAAAATCAACTAAATAAGAAGTATGAAGTTAAATATTTAGGATATATGTGTACATTCTAACATCAGGTATGATACCCATTCATTTTTAAAAAAATCTAGTTTTTCTTGTGAATATGAGGATTTTAGACGGTCATATTATTACTGAAAAAATATAAGTTAAAAAAGGATTAATAAATATATTAAATGAAATAGTAATTATCTTCTAAAATACCTCTTTGGGGATGCTGGTTTGTTGATGGTATATGATATCTATCATAAATATAATAACCAAATGTTTTCCATTTGTTTGTTTCAAAAACTATAGAAACATTGAGAAAAATAAGTTATTTGTTTTAATATCTATTTTGATAGTGAAATCTCATTATATGTACCCTGATACTTATCCACTTGTAGAAGTTGATAGGCTCCATGTGCGCATGGACTATCCTCACGAAATAATTTTCACAATATTTAGACACCTCCCTATCATGACATAATTATCATTAAAACGTAATATAAGATATATAACTTGAATTTTAGTACTAAAATGTTGGATGTAGTTTATTACAGATCGAAAAACATCATTATGCGTGGTCAGTTTGTTGGTTATTTATATAGTGAATCTATAAAATAAATATTTGGAGTATCTAAATTGAACATAATGAGTACCCAATTTTTAATAAAAAAGGAATAATTAATTAAAGTAATGAAAAATATATTTTATATGATTAAATTTTAGAGTTTTACCCCTGTATCATTGGTATCAATAAGATTTTGTCATCTGTAAGTTTTCTTTCAAACAATTTGGCTAGTTTTTCCACTTCATTAATTTGAACTGATTCTATTTTGGTTTGGTATGTAGAAGAGATGTGAGGAATAATGAGTCCATATTTATGTTAATGGTTTAATCCCTTCAATTATTATTCATAGATATTCCTGAAAAAATATGAATTGTATTTAGTCATAATTAACTTAGTAGATTGACTATTGGAAAAAAATCCAGAAAAGACACCTCATGTATACATTTATAATTGAGGTTCATAGCCATTCATACCTAAGGATTTTATTTAAATTCTCAAGAGAAAAAAATTATATAATGTCCTATTCGTACATTTTCTCTTCAAAATCAACTATGTGATTACTACAAATTTGTAACTTTGTATCTGCATGAACCTTTAATATTATAAAATGTGAATATTGAATAGGTGGGGTAAAGGTGATTTCTAAAGATATTTTTGATCATTTAGTTAATAATTTAGTTGGTTTTGATTTGAAATTTCATTTTACCCCATTTACTTTGTTTGTATATAATAACATTCATCAGTTCAGACCTTTTTTCATTAATATTAAAGGTTTATCATGAAAAAAAAATTGGAAATGAATACCACCTCATCTATATGTTTTTTAAAACATCTAAAGACCATGATATGAATGTTCCAATAGCTTTCTCGACCATATGAATATATAAAACATCAAGTATAACAAGTATCTTGACACCCAGATCATGAGATATAATAATCCCCACTCTCATATGACCTGTTGGAAGTTTTTTTATTTTGTAGAGTATATTCTTGGATAATGAACACGATACCCCCCACAATAAGATGATGGGTGAGTATTGATAGATATAAATCATAGTCATTTTCTCCTTATAGAATATTAGTATAGGAAATGTATCAGTGTCTTCATGATTCACATTTCATAGAAATAATTATGATAATATTTATTACCTCATCTAAGTCACCTCTTTGAGGGGAATGGCTCACCTCAAAGCTGGTTTGGGGTGGGGCAAGATCTTTATGAAGTTGTTGTTCTTGAGTTGTTTCCTCTATTTTATTCCCCCATGTAAAATTTTCTAGAATCCAATATTTCCAATAAAATTTCTTTAAGGTTATCTAATTGTGCATTCATCTCTCAAATTTGTTTATCTCTATCCCCCAATTATTTTATTTTCTCAAAATATGTTTGGAGTTTCACCCTAAAACCCACACCTCTGACGCGAACATACTGTTCTAGACACTTTAAGGCTAATGATAGTAGGTGTTCATCTGGTATAGCTATTAATGATTCCTATGTCTATGTTAGATAAAAAACATAGTAAAATATGTAATCATTGTTATGTAACTAGCATACAATGGAATCTCTACACAACTATTTAACTTCTAATTTTTTTTTGAAAAATCATGAAATTTATCTTCAACTATCATTTTCATTTGCTTAATATGATGTTCATCATAATTCTCACTTGTAATCACATACTCGATACAACATTTTTCATTTTCCACACTTTTAATCATATTAGATGACCCATAAAACTCAGTGGTTTCCTAGTCACAAGATACATTCTATTTTTCCCCATTTTTATTCCAACATTTATAACTTCAATCTATTTTGTGATAGATTAAGTGTTATTCCAACTCATCTAGACTAATTAGTCTTGAATAACAATAGTTTAAATATGGATAAAGGATTTTAGAAGGGTCATATGCATAATATTTTGCAAACTTAATGAACTCTTTCACCCCATCTCCATACTCTTTTATCATACGATTGGAATCCAACCATTTTCTATTCATATATATTCTATTTGATTCGGTAATATTAATATTTAACAAAATAAATAAACATAAAAAGGTTCCTTTAAAATAAGGGGAACCCAACCTTTGAATGTTTGAAATAATTTCACAATGTTTATCGGTACCTGGTATGGGATGACTGCTGTTCAGAGTAGTTCAAGCAACATAGGTGCAGGTCTAGAAGAGATGGGGGATGAGTCTCAAGAAAAAAAAAATTCAATAAGAACTATTCAGAAGATAAAGCTTATGAGGATGATAGTTATTATTTCATATTGTTTCCCGAGACTCATCCCCTTAGAAGCTAACACCAAATCATAGAGAAGAAGTTGTTGTAGAGGACTCCCCTAATTTAAACCATACAGGTGATGTTAGATGCAACGTAGGTTTAAGAGTTACAATGAGGTTAAACATTAATTCACATTTTGAAGGAGTGTGGTCATGATGTATCTCCTATGGGTTGGATAGAGTTAGTGACAATCCCTTATCATGGTGTTATTATCAATCTATATTATATAGGAGGTAAGATTCTGTATATCTAGGAGGTCTATGAAAGTCAATATGATCATATAAATATAGATAAAACAATTTTTTCCTTACAAAAGTTTATATTTATAAATATAAATACCACTCATCCAATTGATAGAACACACTACATTATAAAAAATTGATGAATCTATTCACTCTAATTTCAAATTATAAAAATTCATTTTAAATTCAATGTGAGATTGAAAATATCATTTATTTAAATCACCATTGAAAACCAAAATATCATCCTCATTTTGAAACATCATAGAAATACAATTTACTAACTTTAAAACCAATCATTTACCCTTAAAATCACACTTATATTATAAAAAACTGATGAAAATACAACCATTGAATGTAATAATGGAAAAAATAAAAGATATATTATTTGAAAGACATTTTCACAATAGAAAATTTGGCTATTGAATATAATAATGGTTGAAAAAAAGTAATTATTATAATTTTTTAAAGTATTTTCTACATTGGCATTGAATTTCCAGTCTTTATTCACACTTATATTGTAAAATAAAAGAAAACTTATCAAATATCATATCTTTCACATCACACCTCTTAGGTCTAGAAATATTTTCTAGTTCTTGAATTGTTTCTCTATTATGGTTCCATACCTGATAGTTGGTTTGAAATCCAACTCTAGTGATATAATAACTTACTTATTTATGAGTAAACCACAGTCTACCGATGCAATTATAAAAAGGAATCTAATAAGTCCCCCCTTAGATAAATTGTTGAACATGAAATCCCAAAAAAATCCAAGCTAATTTTGAAGCTCATTAAACACTCAATTCAAAGAATACACCCAACTTCTATCTATTATGATTTAAAACATAAAATATTGTATATAATAAAATAACTCTTAATTAGCCAAATGAATTTGTCGAATAAATAATATTCATATTAAAAAATTATAAAAATATAATTTATAGAAATAAAATTTATGAAAGTATAAAAGTATTAAACCGTTGATAAATTGAAAAACGTATATAGGTATAAAAGTATAAATTACAAATGTATATATATTTATATAAGTATATAATATTATAGAATTATATTAAAGTATAAAATTATATATAATTTATAAAAGAATATATATTTTAAAGAAATATACATAATTTTTAAATGTATATAAATTTATAAAACTATATGAAAGTACATATATGTTATAAAAGTATACATATTTTATATAAGTATATAGTTTTAAAAATGTATTAAAGTAAAAAATTATAATATATAAAAGTAAAATTTATGAAAGTATAAAAGTATAATAATTTATAACAAATGAAACTATAATTGTTTATTAATTTATAAGTCTAGAAAACTAGAAAACTATATAAGTATAAATAATTAATAAAATTTTATATTTAAATTATATATGTAAATATGATATACTATAAAATTTATAAATGTATATAAATTTATAAATGAATAAAATTAGCTAAATTTATAACCACATTAGTATATGTAAGTGTGAATCTGGAGTTTATATAAATATCATCAGGTGGTAGATAAGAGTCATTTCCACTAATAAGGGATGATATGTAAGATTCATTTTCATGACTCAAGGGAGATGCATAAGGTTAATTCCCTTTAATATTTGTGGTTAAGATTTATCCACACCTTGGATTGATGGCCATACCGTGAATGCACAATGTAAAGGTTTATCAATCTTAAAATATGACTGATATTTCAAAAAAAAGATCATGAAGGATTAGATTGAATTTGAGTTTACTAATTATTTTCATATATTATAAATATTAACCCAAATTTAGGAATCAATAATAATGTTTCTTTGGAAAATTTAGTAAGATATTTCTTTATCAATTTACTTTTTAAGTAAAAGAAATTAACGTTTAATTAAATTTTATATTACTAATTTTTTCTCCAATCACTTTACATATAATTAAATAAGTTTTTTCATTATATATATTTTAGAAATAAATAACTATATTTAATGATAAATCAAAATATACATTTGAATAAAACATATAATGTTATAAAATATTTAAAAATTTATTTAAGACTTTCATTAAAAAAACATATTATATATAACTTATTTTTTTTTTATTTGAGTTTAAATTTCTTGTATTTTTATCTTTATATTTTTTATTTGATGAAAATATATTCAATTATTTAATATTAGGATCCAAAAGTAACATTCATTTTAAAATTTTAGAAAGATTTTAAAAAATACATGTCAAGAATATATAATTGAAAATTTATATATAGATTATTAAATTCTTTGTTAAAAATAATTAAACATGTAGAAAAAAACATATATTTTGATGAATGTATTATTTTTCTCATTTAAATTTTTATATCAAACATATTTTTAGGATCAAACTAAATTTCTCCTCACTATTTTTTTGTTTCTTTAAAAAATTATGCAATAGTAAATTCGATTTAATCCGTCAATACTAAAATTTAACTACAATTGTTAATTTCATATAATTAAACAGTATCAAAGAAGAAATATATATTTTTAAAACTTATATGGGATGAGGGATAATGGGAATCAGAAACTGTTGACTATATGATGGGGCCCTCCCATGGTCACCCGAACTCATATGGATCACACACCTTCCCTCACGATATGATTTTCATGAGGGAAATAGGTAAGCAAGGATGGTGCGATATGGTGTAGGGGTGGTGCAATGTGGTGAATGGGTGAGATCTGGTGTAGGTATTCTTGTGGTGTTGTGGTGGTGTGATGTGGTTAAGGGGTGTTATGTGGTGTAGTAATTTATTAGATACCTTAGTTTCGGAGAGGAACAATTTGTTGGGGATGTTGCTACAGATTGAGTGCGGCGACGATAGTAGAGTTTGGTGAGAGTGGTAGAATGATAGGTGTAGGATTCTATGATATATTTAAGGTGTGTGAGAGAGAATTTAACACCCCAAGATTTTATGGTATGTATCTTTTTAAAGTCATTCTTTTGGATAGTTTACGTTGCACGCAACACCTAGTTAAAACGAATAATGAAATATTATTATAACCTAGTCGTTAAATTGGAGGTAATGAATAATATTAACAAAATTATAAAATTTATATATTATATTTTCAATAAAATTTTTAACATTCATCTTTTTTTTATTTATATACATTATATAAAAATAAATATACTTTTAAGTATAAAAAGCTATATTTTTCGAAAGGCAGTTTTGTCGCCTTTTGATGGTACAATTGTTTTAAAAATAAATTTTGAAAATTTCATAAATTATATTTGAAAAAATAAACTTCATTTTTTAAATCATAATATCAAAATTTACTTTGGTTTAAATTTTGGGTTTTCTCGGATAAGTCTCATGTTTTGACGAATAGTGAAAAATACTAGATTTTAATTGAAAAATGATTTTTTGACTAAATAATTTATAGTGTTAAATTACATTTTGGATTGTTTTTAAAGTATAATTAGATAAATTTTATTTAATTTAATCAAATTTAGTTCATTATAATCAATTTCACATTGAATTTGGATATAAAAATATTTCAAACTTTTAAACATTTTCACTTTAATAACCCATTTTATCGTTTCGTTTGCAGGATTAATTTTAAATTAATTTTAGTAAATTATGTGTTTTAAATTTTGAAAAATGGATTCCATATTTGGAATCATAATTTCTAAATTTACTAAATAAGCCCTTTTTTGGACAATATGAATAGTAACTTTAGTATTTTTTTATTACCACTCTTAAGGGTAAATCGTGTAATTAAGGATAAAAATAATTTTATAAGCATTACAAAATTAACCTAAAACTTGTCTTAATTTTATTTTGTGAGTGAGTGTCGACCAAAATCATCCTTGGGAAAATTTTATGGCCTATTAGATCCACTTGGATGACTTTAAGCCTTTTGTAGTATTTTATTTGAAGGAAAGTCAAATATGACATACTCATATTTTTAATAAGTATTACATTTTTAATATGTGGTTATTCAGAAGATATCTTTGGATATAAATATTAATTTGAAAAATAAAATGTTTATCTCCATTAAGATAATTTATTTCTGAATTTTAGGAAAGAAATTAGTAAATTAAAGGCTTGTACAATGATGACGTAGTAATTTTTTAATTAATGAACATATCAAATAAATGTTATAAAAAATATTAAAATAAATATAATTTGATATAATTAATGTCATATATGAATTTTATATATTCCTTTGACATGTTTTTTATGAGTTAAAAGATTTTTTTGAATATATATTGTTTTTATGATATTTTTTTAAATAGTGTCAAAATTGACAATAATGAAATTTTAAAATAAATAATATTTTATTAAATGATAAAAAATTCATAAAAATATAAAATTAGGCCAAATTATTTTTATAAAGTTTAAAATTTCATCCATGAATCATTTATATATTTTTTGTAATTTTATAGTAACTATATTATCCTTCAAAGAGTAAAAACACATGTTGTCACGATAAGAGTTAAAGGATTTAAATAAGGGTTAAAACCAAAAGAAAAGGGTAAGAAGGAGACCAAAACTTGTCTAAAAATTATTTTATGAGAGTATTTCAACCCATACTCATCTTATATTCTAAATGAATCACTTTGGTTCCATTTTTAATTGAAAATTAATTTATATTTATTTAATATTTTGAGAGTTTCCAAAAGATCCCCTCACCTCAATTATAAAAGGGAACCTCCACCCTCACTTATTTACAACACCTTGAACCTTATAGCTCGACCCTAACCTACCCATTTTTCTTATAAAAATCCTTCCTTAAGTTATAGAGGCTCTCATACTTCCAAAAGACCTAACCTAGATTACTTAAGAAGAAATAAAAGGAGGTCTGTCAAAGAAGAGGAGGTTAAAGCACATTCGACTAAAAGAAGCATAAGGTAATGAATTCGTCTCAATCTTCTTTAATTAAGGCATATTTTGATTTTATACACCCACCTTATTTTATGAGGTTTATATACAACCCCTTTGACTTATGACATCATTAATTTATTTTTTATCATGTTATTTAATGTTTTATTAAATGTTATTATTTTATGGGACTTATGATTTAAATGTTTAAAGTGGTATGCTACACATTGAATATTTAAAGATTTAATTGTCACATATTTTTCTCTATGTCAATATTCTTGATATTATTTTACTTATTTATTTATATGTATATAAAAGGATTATAAAGTACATTTTATGCCTAATTTTAATTTCATTCAAAGGTTTTAAAAATAATCTTTTTACGTGTTTTATACAGAATATTTTGACAAAGAACAAAAGAAATGTTTTATTCTTAATGGACATAGTGACAACAAATTTTTTACTACCATGAATATTATTCAATTTCTAGATTCTTTTTCAAGCTTACATATTTTATTAAATGAAAAAACCACTTCCCTTCTTTTTGGGATATTGGGTATTGAAAATGGGTTTTATAAAAGAAAAGGGTACTTTTATATGAATGTGTTTTTCATATGGGTTTATAAGAGTTTTTACTCAATAATTTTTTAATGATTTTTCTTATAGTATTTTCATATTTTTCAACACCCTTTATTGAATATTATGCTTAATTGAGGTTGATCTATTATGATATCATCTAACATATTTTATTAAATGGTTTATGATCAGTTTGACTATGGATGTGCTATTTGGATATCATTAATGGTCTATGGTTAAAGTATTCAAATTATGTATTCTAGTTTTTAATATGAATGTTTGTGTTGTTTATGTTTCACTATTTTCATATGAGGAATCCATTAGACTTAGTAAGTGATAAGTGATGTTTGATACAGCCCCTCGATGCATTGGTAGGTCTCATGAGACAAACTAGACCGGGTTTTGAAAAAAGCCTTACCCATTTATTAGATTCTTGGTATGAACCCTTGATAATGTTATATTCTTGGGATGAAGCCTTGACATTATTAGATTCTTGTCATGGATCCTTGAAAGTATTTTATTCTTGAATAGAATCTTTGACAGTAATAGATTCTTTGTATGAAGTATCGAAAGTGTGTTTTAGATGTCTAAAATCACGAATTTCATCATTAGGAATTCAATTATTGATATTCCATGTGATTATTCAACTAGTAAAATATCTATGGTTAAGTTTCATAGATCACGTGATTATTTAAATGGCATGTGTTTTAGTTATTTACCTTTATATATTGTTTATTCCATATTTAATCATAACTTCCACTTTACTTTACCATTAATGAGCATTTGAGCTCACCCCTTTCTTATGTTTTATTTTCCCTAGGTTTCTAAGAAGTTTATTATGACTGATATGAAGGGTTAAACTAAGAGAATAATGGTGTTCTCAAAGAAAATACTTTTTTATTTTATATTTAAAATATAATTTTAATTTCTAATATGTATATAGTTTACTAAGACTACTAAAGTATTCAGTCCTTCAAGATTTGATTCCTTGTAATCATGAAAATATAATAAAGTAAGACACTAGATCTGGAATTCTGGGGTCAGTTCATTACAGTTGGTATTTAATAAATTTTAGTATAAACCTTGAGAAATAGATTTAGGAAAACATAGATTAGGGAATATAACCTAATGAATGAATTTGAGGATAACCCTATGTATATGATACCATCCTATTGATTTGGTAATGATAATGGATAACATAGGTTAAACTTAAAGATTCATTGATTGAGAAAGTGTCAGGATTTAGACATCCTATAAACAATTCTTCATGACTATATCACTTTGATTAGTTTTTCTCACATTATGCTTTGGGTTTTGGTCAATGGTTATATTTAGAAAGGTTATACAAGTAATTGTTATATTACCAATGATGAAGTTAATAAAATAGAAAAATGAAAGGAATGATCTATTAATGAATGAGATTAGGAAGTGTAGTTAATAGTTTAAGAATGAATTAGAATGACTAAAGTTATTGTGTATTTGGATTCAATAATTATTTCCTCAATGGTACATTGGTTATAAGAATCATGAGATGCATAAAGATTGTACTACAATACTTCTTCTTTAAGGATTTGGAGGTATGAAGGTTTTCATTAATGTTTTTAAGGTGATCAAATATTAAGTGTGTGATAATAAGAGATACATTGCATTGTTTGGAGAATATAATGTTAAGATTTATTTTGGAATTTTAGAGACCTTTTTTGGAAATATGTATTTTAGATGATTATTAAGGTTGTAATGGATTAAGTTGAATATTGGATATTATTGTTTAAGGTTAAAGTATGATTTATTAGATACTATGTGCTAACATTTTTTAGTAAAAATTTAAAGGATGAAGGAAATAATTTTGGATCTTATGATTCATTAAAGTGCTTCACATGTAAAAAAATAATCGGGAACATTCATCTCCTAGTGTATGAAATGGAGTGGAAATAGATCTAAGCACAACCAAAGGATGAGATTATGATTATGAAATGGAAAGTAATAAAGTAAGTTTATTATCTCAAGTTCTTATATGAATAGTAAAATATCCCCTAAACTCTAGGAAAAGGATTTCAGAATAAAAACATTATCAGTATAATTTTCTTAATAAGAAATTAATGATCTTTTAACTAATCACAAGATTTGTGATTTTGTGATGGTTAACTTTATAATAATCATGTTCTCTATAAATATCTATCAGAACATGACAGTTATATTTCTCTTCCATAACTATTTTTCATTTTACTCTAATGTTATCCTTCTCAAAATCCTAATTTTGTAGTGATATTCACATTTTCCTTTCCCTCTTATTAAGAGGATGTTTTATTAACACTATTTTCGATGTGGGTTTCCCTCAAAGGAATTTTCAAGTATCAAACTTTGATTTTTAAAGTAAAATTTCAAATTTAGAGGAAGATATTTATTGAAGTAGGGGATAATGTATCACCCTAATATTTTATATTATGTATCTTTTTAAAGTTAATATTTTAGATAGTTTTTGTTGAACACAACACCTAGCTTAAATGAACAATGAAATATTATTTTAACCTAGCCATTAAATTGGAGGGAATGAATAATATTAACCAAATTATGAAATTTATATATTATATTTTCAATATAATGTTCAACATTCACTTTTTTTTAATTTCTAGATATGATATAAAAATAAATTCACTTTTATATATAAAAAACTATATTTTTATAAAGGTACTTTTGCCACCTTTTGATGACAAACATGTTTTAAAAATAAATTTTGACACTTTTATAAATTCTATTTGAAAATATAAACTTTAATTTTCAAAAGTGGGATATTAAAATTTACTTTTGTTTAATTTTTTTATTTTTTTGATAAGTTTCATGTTTTCATGAATAGTAAAAAATACTGGATTTTAAATGTTAGCTAATTTTTCATCTAAACAATTTATAGTGTTAAATTAAATTTTTGATTGGTTTTAAATTATAATTAGTTAAATTTTATATCATTTAATCTAATTTAGTCCATTATAATAAATTTCACATTGAATATGGATATAAAAACAATTAAAACTTTTGAACATTTTCACTTTAATAACATGTTTTCTCATTCTCTTAAAGAGATTAATTTTAAATTAATTTTATCTAATTATGTGTTTAGAATTTAAAAAAAGGATTCTATATTTAGAATCATAATTTTAAAATTTATTAAATAGGTCCTTTTTATTTTTGGACAATATGAATTGTAAATTTAGTATTTTTTTTAATTACCACAGTTAAGGGTAAATTGGTTAATTAAGGATAAAAATTATATTATATGTATTATAAAATTAACCTAAAACTTGTCCTAATTTTATTGGATGAGTAAGTTTTGACCGAAATCATACTTGGACCAATTTTATAGCCTCTTGGATCCACTTGGATGACTTTAAGCCTCTTATAGTATTTTATTTTAAGAAAAGTCAAATATGTCATACTCATATTTTTAATAAGTATTACATTTTTAACATCTGGTTATTCAGAAGATATCTTCAACTATGAAGATTAATTATAAAGATAAAATTTTTATATTCATCATGATAATTTATTTTTAACTTTTATGGTATAAATAATCTAGTTAAAGGCTCGCACAATGATGATGCAATATTTATTTAATTAATGGAAATATAAAAAAATGTTATTAAAAATATTAATATAAATATAATTTCACATAATTAATGTCATCCAAAAATTTTATAGATAAATTTTAAATTTTAATGATGATCTAAAAGAGTTTTTTTGAATATATCTTATTGTTGTGATATTTTTAAAACGTGAAGTAACAAATAGTGTCAAAATTGACATTAATGATATTTTAAAATTAATAATATTTTATTAAATGATATAGAATTAATAAAAGTATAAAATTTGGATGAATTATTTTGATAAATTTTAAAATTTCATCCATGACTCATTTATGGTTTGTTTTACATTTTATAGTAATTATATTGACCTTCAAAGTGCCCCATCATTAGTTGTGGGGTGGTTAGGGTTGGGGGGGGGGTCGCGGAGTCAAGTCACCGAGCCTATGATTTACTGTAGTTTTTTTCATTGTGTTGTGTTCCACAGTGGTGTATATAATCTACCTAGTATATTGACCTTTAAAGAGTTAAAACACATTTTGTCACGGTAAGAGTTAAAGGGTTTAAATAAGAGTTAAAACCAAAAGATAAGGGTAATAATGAGACCTAAACTTGTCTAAAAATTATTATATGAGATTATTTTTAACCATCCCCATATTACCATTTAAATAAATCACTTTGGATCCATTTTTAATTAAAAATTAATTTATATTAATTTAATATTTTGAGAGTTTCCAAAAATTCCCCTCTCCTCAATTATAAAAGGGCACCTCCTCCCTCGCTTATTTACAACACCTTGAGCCTTGTAGTTCGACCAAACCCTACCCATTTCTCTTCTAAACATCCTTATTTAAGTTATAGTGGCTCTAATAATTATAAAAGGCCCATACTAGATCACTTAAGAATAGGTTAATGGAAGTCTGCCGAAGAATATGTGAATAAATCATTTTCAACTAAAGGAATCATAAGGTAAGGGACTATGTAATGATCTCTTTCATTGAGGCATAATTTGATGATATAAACCCACCTTATTTTATGAGGTGTATATACATACCCTTTGACTTATGATGTCATTAATTTATTTTTTATCATGCTATTTAATGTTTTGTTAAATTTTAATATTTCATGGGGCTTATGATTTACATGTTCAAAGTGGTATGAGACACATTGATTGTTTATAGATTTAATTATTTTGTATTTTTCTCCACATCAATATTTTTGATATTATTTTACATATTTATATATATGGTTATAAAATAATTATAAAGGATATTTTATGTCTAATTTTAATTTCATTCAAATGTTTCGAAAGGAATATTTTTTACATGTTTTATACAGAACATTTTTACAAATGAAAAAAGGAATGCTTTATTATTAATGTATATGATGACAAAAAATTTCCTACTGCCTTGATAATTATTTAATTTCTAGATTCCTTTGAAATATTACATATTTTGTTAAATGAAAAATACTCTTCCCTTCTTCTTGTGATATTTGGTATTGAAAATGATTATTTTTAAAGTTTATTTTTATATTAAAGTGTTTTTTATATAGGTTTAATAAGAGTTTTTACTTAAATAAAACTTCAATGATTTTATTATAATAGTTTCATCTATGTCAACACACTTTGTTTAATATTATTATTAATTGAGGTTGATCTATTATGATATCATCTGCCATATTTTATTGAATGGTTTATGATTAGTTTGATTGTGGATGTTCTATTTTGATACCATTCATGGTTTATGGTTAAAGTATACACATTCAGTATTATAGTTTTTAATATGAATTTTTATATTTCTTATGTTTCAGCCCTTTTATATAAGGAATTCATTGGACTTAGTAAGTTACAAGTGGGGCCCTTTATAGCCTTTCGATGCATCCGTTGATCTCATGAGACAAACTAGACTAGGTTTTGGACAAAACCTCACACATTTATTAGATTTTTGGCATGAAGCCTTGATAATGTTATATTCTTGGCATGAAACCATGATAGTATTAGATTCTTGGCATGAATCCTTGATAATATTAGATTCTTGGCATGAATACTTGACATTATTAGATTCTTGGTATGATTACTCAACAATATGTTTTAGATTTATGAAATTATTCATTCTATCATTATGAATTCAGTTATAGATATTTTATGTGATTATTCAACTTGCAGAATATCTATGGTTAACTTTCCTAGATCATGTGATTATTTAAATGGCACATGTTTTAATTATTTACCTTTCCATATTTTTTATTCCATATTTACTCATATATTCTGCTGTACTTAACCCTTACTGATCATTTGAGCTACCCATTTCTTATGTTTTATTTTCAACAGGTTTCCAAGAAGTTTATTATAACTGATATGCAGGGTTAAGTTAGGAGAATAATGGTGTTATTAAAGAAAATACTTTTTATATTTTATGTTTAAAATGTAATTTTAATTTGAAATATGTATCTGGTTTACTAAGACTACTAAACTATTCAGTCCTTAGGGATTTGATTCCTTGTAATCATGCCTGTATAATAATGTAAGGCATTATATTTGGGATTCTAGGGTCAGGGCATTATAGATAAGCCTTCAGTTTGGGTTCTTTTATTTGATCAGGTAAGTATTTTATTAGTGCTTTCCAAAAAGAACTGATAAAGAGCATTTTTATCAGTGCTAAAATAAAAAGCGTTGATAAAAGTACTTCTTATAAGTGGTTTTTTAGCGCCAATTAAGATACCCCCTTTAGTACTAAAATTATAGAGCTGATAAAGAGAAGTTTTATTAGCGGTTATTTTATCACTGATAAAGGGGTATATTTATCCTTAATAAAAACCAATAATAAAGATCTAATCGACTGCCTAAAGGACCTTCCCATTCTGGTATGTGATCGGCTGAAGATGTTTGTGATGTTTTCATGTCCTCGGATGCGATTCCATAGGGTCATGAGCCGAGATACACTGGTGGTCGATGCTCCCTTTCTTTGCTTAGGAACTCCTCCTATGGTTGGATTCTCAAGAAACACTCAATGGTTCATGTGGATTCTAATCGAGGGGCTTATTTGGAAATAATGGAATTTAGAAAAGATTCCCTTATTGCATGGTTAGTTCTCCCCAAAAGAGAAAAACCATGGCTGTTGGAGGAATTGGAATGTATTTTTTCTTTTATTTGGGGATTCTCGACTTGGAAGTGCATCTCCCTTTTTTGAGCTTTTTTTCACTATCTTTACCACTTATATGAGGCTAGACTTCGGGTGTGGTGAATTTGATCCATCTTCTTGAAGCCTAGTTCCCTCCATTTTCATGAGTGGTCCATCGACATAAATCCATTGTGGGCTAGAATTTTTTTTCACCAGTATGTATTAAGATCCATGTACTCAACTAGATTCTATGGCATTTGAATATTCTCCATGATATTGATTCAGCAATTGGAATCCCCATACGCTTGTATAAGGAGACAGAACAGGTACATTTTGGGAATTATGATGGAATGCTCGTTGAATTGGATATTAGAAGTATCCTTATTGACATCATTATGCTGTCAACACCTACTGGTGATATTATTTTGAACATGGATTATGAGAAACCTCCTAAATTCTATGTAGTTTATAAATCTGTTGGGCACTCACAAGAGTTATGCTGAAGGGACCCTTCTTACCAAACCTATGGTGTTAAGGACATGGTATGTCACTATAAAAGTAAAATAAAGGAGGAAAAAATAGATATCCCGTAAAACTTGGATGAAAATGGTTATTTCTCTTACAAGGTTGGGAATAAATCATAGATTCAAGTAGATGAGGGGGGTGTCCCCTAAATCTAGAAGACATAATAGACTTTCGAAGCATGTAGGGTTAGATTATGCTCATATGTCCACGCAGAACTACTCATGGGTTAATATTGTTGAAGGGAATGAACCTCCCCATGCTAGAGTTTCTTTTAATGAGGCCCTTGATAGGGGAGTTAGTGAGAAATTTGATGAAAATGCATCTAATGATGATCAATTGGTCTATGAGTTAGAAGATCAAAGGAATGTTGGTCATCAACTATGGTAGGAACATGAACCGATTCTTTCAAAGAATTGGAAGGGGATACTGAAAATGGTTTTAGATTTATCAAGAAAAGATAACAAAGCCTTCTGTAGTATAGCGCCCAGTAAGAGTACTGACAATCCTTTATTGGTCAATCGGAAGGTATCTGAAAGGATGGAATGCCTTCATGTAACTCCCAGTTTTAGAATTATACAGGATCAGACCCTCCTGGGTGGGAATCAGAATCCCTTGAGGATGGATAGGGGCAGTGATGTGGACTTTAAAGCTGATGAAATTCATATGGATTTAGGAAAGGACTTAGTAGGCAGATCCTCTCATGCTATGCAGATGGAATCACACAAGATAGACCACTCTAAAGAAAGTTGTTTTCTTAATGCCTCTTTACCTGATGCCTCCTAGAAGGGGGCTCACCTAGAGATGAGGGAGAGGAAAGAGGGGATTCTAATACAGCTTCTCTTGATTTTTGTAATAATAAATTTAGCATGCTTGAAGTTTTGGATAGGTCTAACAGTAAGGATGTGTTTCATGAGGAGTTTGGAAACTCTCATGTGGCTATTTGTGTTGATGGACAAGTACCAAATGGAATTGATCTGGTTAGAGAGGATACTCAACCACATGAGGACCCAACCCCACCATATGATCATACTAAGCCTCATGTTGATAATAAGGCAAGGCAGTAACTGAAAACATGGAGGAGGGGCCGTGGATGAATCTATAGTCAATTAAATTACTTTGTAGTGGTTCGTCACTTGCTTCAATCCTCATCCTCCTTTGTATTTTATCACTTTTATCTTCAATAAATTTTTGAACCATGGGTTTTAACCCATGGTTCACGATGTTTGTGTAGAATAATTTTATAATTATTTAAATGGATAAATAAATAAATAAATTTATAATTATAATTATAAATAAATATATTTATAAATATTTGCATATAAATATATATAATTATATATATATAAATAAAATTATAATAAATGTATTTATTGTTATTTTTATAATTATTTAAATATATAAATATTTATTTATAATTAAAATTATAAATAAATATATTTAAAAATATTTCTATATAATTATAACTATATTTATATAATTATAAATAAATAAATTTAAAAATATTTATTTGTAATTATAAATATATTTATATAATTATACCTCATGGTCCATACTGTTTTGGTATATTTACATAATTATATATATTTATATCAATATATAAATATATATAATTATAAATATGATAACTATATTTATTATTTAAATATATTTAGTATAATTTTATAATTATTTAAACATATATATATATATATAATTATAATTATAATTATAAATATATATCTTAGAAAGTATTTATATTCAATTATAAATATATAATTATAAATTTATAATTATAAATTTATAATTATAAATATAATAAATATATTTATTATAATTTTATAATTATTTGAATATGAATTTATTTATTTATAATTATAATTATAAATAAATATGTAGTTGGGGGCTTACCCGAGTAGTAAAGGATTCCAGTAATCCTACATCAGACCCGAATTCAAATCCATGTGGGAGCGAATTTCTGCTGGAAAGCGGTGACGCATGCATGACCATGGTAGGTAGTGACGTAAGCATGACACCGACAAATGGTGTCGCCAACATGATGTAAGCATGTTGCTGCACTGGGCCTTCAGGAAAGTTTGTGGGCCTTTGGGCCATGTAATGAGTTTCATGCACACTGGGCCTTCATGCCATCTGTTGAATAAATAACGTTTGATGGGTGGGTTATCCATTAGGGAGGGGGGGTGGCTATGGCCTGCCATTTCGGTCTGTGTGTGTGGTGTGTTTGTGTCTTTAATGTAATTGTACCCTGAAACACCTAATATATATAATTATAAGTAAATATATTTAAAAAATATTTATACATAATTTATAAATATAAATATATTTATATATATTGATATATAATTATAAATATAATAAATATATTTATTATTTAAATATATTTACTATAATTTTATAATTATATATATATATATATTTATAATTTCATAAATCTTTTCTTAAAAATTATATATATTTATAATTGTATAATTAAATATTATAATTACTAAATTATTAAAAGAATCATTTAAATAGGTTAATTATATAAATTTCAAACATATTTTAAATGTTAAAACTCAATAAATAAAAACGAGTAAATATTTTTTATATAAATTACAAACATATTGAAAATATTACATGTATATATCGTAAATAAATATGTGTATAAATAAATATTACAAAATGATAAAATATATTTTTAACATTATTAATGAATGTATGATAATAAATGCCAATGCACTTGTACCCAAGTGGTAAAGGCTCCTGCTTGGCATCCAAAAGACCCAGGATCAAATTTAGGTAGCCCCCCTTGGGGGATTTATGATGTTGCGGTGACACAAAGATGACGTAGGAAGGCGGTGACACAAGAATGGTGTAGGCATTGGTGCAGGTCCTTTGGGCCATCAAAGGATTTCAGGAAATTGGGCCTCCAAACTATGGAATGAGATTTGCCAATATGGGAGTAGGCCTTAGAAGAGGAATCAGAGCAATAGTAGCCACCAATAGAGATAACCGGATTGAAAGAATAAGAGGGTATGACAACCGCCATTAGTACAGGGCACTATGTAGCTCTGCATGGGGCAATGCTATCTGATTAGCCATGTGAGGTGGAGAGTTAGGCACTATCAATGAAGAATATGCTAGGGAGGGGTAGTTCTAGTGTGTCGGGTCTTCGGACCTTCGAGTCGTGTAATGGGTCTTATCCTACTGGGCCTATGGGCCATATATGGGTTACCTATCAACCCAATTAAAAAGGGAGATTATCCAAAATAAATAAAAATCTAGAGGCCTTCAGACCGTTTGGAAAATTATAATAAATAGATAAATTAAATTAAATGAATTAAAAAAATATTAAAAAATGAATTCGTAATATTTATGTGAATTACAATATGTGTACATACACATCTACACACACACTTGTATATACACACATACACATACATACATACAATTAGGCATGTATATATATTTTAAATTATTTAATATCAATATAAATATATATCTAAAAAAATATATTCATTTATATATTATATAATTGTTTAAATAAAATATTAATACATTATATTTATTTTAATTATATACAAATTTTTTAATCAATGTATATAATAAACTACTAAACATTTTGACTAATATAAATTTGATAATTTTATATATATAAAATTATTTACTAATATATAAATAAATAAATATTTATTTATAATCATAATTATGAATAAATATATTTATAAATATTTGTATATAATAAATACATTTATATAATTATATATATATATATAATTAAATATATTTAATAATAGATAATTATAGATGGAAGAGGTGAGGGTTTGGGAGCGGTGCTCCAATGGCGATTCTAGTGCTCAGATTTAGGGTTTCTCGATCATGCTGATCCCTCACATTCTTCAGTCCATTCTTTTGGCCAGTGGTAAGAATGTTTATGGAATTCATCAGGTTATGGTGGACAATCATGGTGCTCGATGGATTAATCCCAAGGTGATTAGGGCGATTGAATATTCTTGCTGATCTGTGATGGCTAGCTCTGATCTACTCAGAGCTCGAAGGGATGTTGCGATGCTAACCAGAGTGGGCGGTACCCATTGATATATGGTGGTAAAAAATGATGCAGTGGTGAACGGATTGGGTGATGTATGTAGATAAGATCTTCTTGGAGCTCAGAGGAATGTTGTGATGCTGATTAGAGTGGGCGGTACACATCGATCTATGGCGGTAACAGATGTTGTAGTGACGAATGGTGTGGATGATGAACTTAGACCTATGGTGACCTAGGCGTTATGTTAAATTCCTACTAATCGATGTGGGATTGATGGGGTTTTGGTTGTAGGAGGGCATTCAGGTGTTTCCCCTGACCAATGGGATGATCCTGTTCAATTTCTGCTTATGGCATTTAAGGATTCCTCTATTGGTAGGATTCTCAAGAAAGGATCATCAACCCGTGTTAAAGCTAATCATTAAGACTTCTCAGAACTTATGGATTTGGGTAAGAAATCTATAATTGGTAGGGTTGTTCTTCCCAAAGGTCATAACCCATGGCATCTTGAAGATATTTTTTATAAGATCTCCTTTCTATGGGATTTTTCTGATTGGAAGTGTATTTTGTTAGGCAGAGGTTTATTTCACTGCCTTTTTCAATCAGATGAAGTTGGAATATGTGCATAGTCCTCTGGTTTGTTACACTTGAAATTGGGAACACTTTTTCTCCATGAATGGATGATGTATTTTAATGTTTCAAGGGTTAATAATTTTTTTTCACATGTATGGATTTTGTTTCATGACCTCAACAAGATTTTATGGCATCCAAACATCTTGCATGATATTGATACTACCATTGATGTTCCGATTTTCTTGGATAAAAAGAAAAATCATGTCAGGTATGGATACTTTTTGAGAATGCTCATTGAAATTTATTTGATTTCCACTCTTATTAGCAATGTGACTCTCACTACTCCCACTAATGATATAAAAATTAGTGTTGAGTTTGATAATTGTCCCAAGTTCTGTAAAAAATATAAATCTTTTTCTCATATAGATGAGAAATTTCAGAGGAAAGTTTTTTATTTTTGTGATTTGAAGGGGAATCCTTCAAAGGGCCATGATGACAATGTTAAAAGGAATTAATATAGTCTACATGGGAAGTAAATAGCACAAGATCCTCATCCCAGTTGGTGAGGTCTCGGAAAGTTCATCCAAGAGACCCGAGATCAAAACCAAGTGGAGGGATAATTTTTGGGTTACTATAGCAGTACTATAGCAGTTACTATTCGGTACTGTAGCAGTATGAACTATTCACCTGTTTGGGCCTTTGGGCCATTATTTTGGTCTTTGAGCCCTTCAAGGCCTTCAGGCCACCCAAAACCTTCAGGTCAGTTAGGCTTTTAGGCCCCCACAAGGGCTTTAGGCCACCTCAAGGTCTTCGGGACACATGATCAATGCAGTTACCCCAGAAATAATCTACAAAAAAGAAGCAGCCCTAGAGGAGGATTCAGAGCAGGCACACTCATTAGAGAATAACCAACGGATTTGGAAGAATGAGAGGGTATGATAACACCATCGGGACCAGCCTATGTTTGCACGGGAATCTTAGCCGGACAAACATGCGAAGGTGGAGAACTACCGTCACGGTACAGATGCTAGGGAGGGTCAATTCCTTGTAGTTATAGTCTGATTAATTTCCCTAAGACCTTAGGGTCATGTAATGCCTCTTTAGCCTATGTTCCATGTAATCTCTAAAGCCTACAGGCCTTGTAAGGGTTCACCCTCATCCCTTGGAAGTGGGATTATCAAAAATAAATAAAAAATAAGGCCTTCAGGCCAGTTCCATGTAGTTATAGTTTGGTTGATTTCCCTAAGACCTTTGGGTCATGTAATGTCTCTTTAGCCTATGGTCCATGTAATCTATAAATCCTATGGGCCTTGTAAGGGTTCCCCCTCATCACTTGAAAGGGGGGTTATCAAAAATAAATAAAAAATAAGGCCTTAAGGCCATCCGGTCATGGGAAATAAATACCTAGGAAGCCTATGAAGAAGCCAGTAGAATATCTGGATACACAGTCTTGAAATAAATGGGTTGAAACATTTAAGAATGAATCTTGGATGGTGAATTGAGAGCAGGTAAGAACTTTATTGGATCTTACTAGTTTATATTCCATGTTTGAACAGAAGGATGAGAATAATAATTGGCTTCAAATATTAGTTTTAGGCATTGGTATGGATCAGAGTTATGTTGAAAATGTTATTAGTAAGCCTACTACTAAAAAATGAGGAACTGGATTGCAGTTGCAATGATTTTCCATTAGGATCTGTTCATTAGGTTGGAAACTCTAATTTTATTTTCATGAAATTCACTAGTCAGGATGGGGTGAAAACTGGTGAGGTGGGATAGTCTACAGATGAGGATATTGGTGTTCTAACAGGGTGTTCTCCTTTACTAACTGAGGAGCAAGGTTGCATTGTGTAGCCGCTAGATGCAGAATTTTCAGTGAATATTCTACAAGATGATAGGAATAGTAAATCTAATGTTTAGCAGAGTGTGTATTATCCTCACAAGATTCAGAATGTATTCAGTCTTCATGAATGTTTGATAAATGGGGTAATGTTTCAGATGATGGATTTCACAAGGAAATGAATATGGTTATACTTGACACCACTAACCTCCGATCTACGAAAAAAGTGATCCTATCTCTTTTAAGCATTCTATTTTGAATGGAAAAGGTAAGATGGTCAGTAGTGAAGGTCTTACTCTATTTCCTCCAAAAGGAAGGTCACAAAAGGATTATTCCAATCTTCCCAAGAATGTGTCTACCAGGTCATCTTTCAAGGCATCAAAGATCCAACTCACTCTAAAGTAGGAAAGGTCCAAGGAGAGGATCTTTGGGATCCTCAATCAAGGAAATTCATAGTTGGTGTGGGAAACAACTGATGATTATGACTATTCTGATTATGATTATAGAAATGATCCTACTTTTCTTGATCCATAGTCTTCTTTTCTGGATGAGGTCATATCTCTTTGTATGACCCTGTTTATTTTCTTACATGCCTGTTATGTTTTTCTTTCATCTTTAATAAATGGTCAGAATATTTGGCTTCTAGATGGTCCTTTTTAATATATTTATTAATATATAAGTATATATAATTATAATTAGAAAATATATATTATTAAAAAATATTTATTATAGTTTTATAATTATTTAAATATATATATTTACTCATAATTATAATTATAAATAAATATTTTTATAAATATTTTTATATAAATATAAATATGTTTATATAATTATATATATATTTATAATTATATATATTTATATAATTATATATATATATTTATTAATATATAAATATATATAAGTAGTTGGGGTTTTCCTTAATGGTAGAGGACCCCATAATACTATATCTATTTAGGCTAGGGTTCGACTCCTAGCTATGCTTATTTTCCCCTATTTATTCAGGGGAAGATTTGTGGATGGCATCAAAAAATGCCACACATCATGGTTGACCTATGATTGTGGGTCCAAGTGATTTCCACAGTAGTGATATGGTAGGGATTCAGGATGTTAGGATCGAAAATAATTGTCCCTTCGGTACAACAATAATTGCAAGATAAAAATAAAGTGAAAAAGTGTGTAAATAAAATTTACATAGGATGTAATATGGACCCCCAAATGAAAGGGGTAAAAAACCATGAAAATATAAAAGGATTTCACTATGGTAAAATGTGGGTACAAACTCTCTCAATTATAAGGAGAAAGCACTCAATAAGTTATCTCTTGAATATGTGGAGAAAAAACTAAAAATCTATTACACTCAAAGCTGAAGATGTGTTTCTTGAGAATCCTATAATGAAACCTATTGGAGGTGATCCCTTTTTATAGCCTGCCCTCACTATCATTTGGTATCCACTAAATTAAATGCCTTTTACCAACTTAAATGGGGGGAATAATGGTTGGGTGTCACTCTCTTTGAATGAAATGAATGCAGCGACCATCCTTATTATTTTCTCTCTCCATAACATCTTCCAACATATCTCCCACTTATAGATCTGATTAAGTATCAATCACATCTCCACACATCCTTTCTACCTCCCTACCATGATACTCATTTCTCTGTAAGACCAATCAAGGATCTACACCATTTGAACTTATAAGAACCAATTTCTTTCGTCCAGAAATCTACCAGATTTTATTTATTGTGAATTTTCTACATGTCCACACTTCCTTCCCCAAACACATCACGAAAAAAGTGATATTTTACCACAATGTGATTTTTCCTAGAATGAAAATATAATTCCTTGCAATGTGAAAGGCACTTTTACTATCACAAAATAATAGAATCTTCTTTTTTTTGTGCCCTAGCACCTCCAACAACATTATCATCCAAATCACCTCTTTGTAGGACTATGTTGCTTCCATGTACTCCTCCTCCATCATGGATAAATAAAAAACTAGCTCTAACTTTGAAATCTAGATCACAAATCCTCCTACAGGAGTAAAACATAACCAATATTGGGTTTTCTCTGATTATAATCACCTAAAAAATATGAATCAACATAGCCTCTGATAGTTAAATTTGATCCTTCATAACATAATGCAACATCTGAGGTTTCCATGATGTATCTCAGGATCCTCTTCACCATGCTCTAATGATCCCATATTGGATTCTCCATGTACCAACTAATTGTTCCCACTACATGTGAAATGTCTAGTCTAGTAAAAACCATGGTGAACATTTGACTCCCCACTGCTGATGCATACAAAACTCAAGACATTTACATCCTCTCTACATCATTACTAGGAATCATAGTGAAGGATAAGATGAAATTAATTTGAATAGGGGTATAAATTGGATTACAGTCTTTTATATTGAAGTGTTTCAAGACTTTATCAAATAATTATTCTGTAATATACCAATATTTCCACTATTCCTATCTATGTAAATCTACATCCCAAGAATCTTGTTTATGGGTCCCAAGTCCTTCATATCAAAATCTCTAGCCAACTATGACTTCATCTCCTATATTTGGTCTTTGTTGGGGCCTTCAGCCAACATGACATCCACATACAAAAGTAGAACGATAAAATCATTACCATATAGACCCTTGAAATATGAATAGGGATCTAAATTAAGTCTGTTGTATCCAAGGCTGATGATATATGAATCAAATCTCTTGTACCAACACCTCGATGCCTGTTTGAGACCATACAAATATTTTTTCAACCAGTAAACCAAGTTCTCTTTTCCTTCTTTAGTAAAATCTTCTGGTTGGAGGATATAGATTTCTTCATCGAGATCACAATGGAGAAAATTGTTTTTCACATCTAGCTACTCTAGATGTAGAGTGTATGTAGTACACATCACTAGAACAACCTGAATTGTCATCATTATAACAATAGGAGAAAATATTTCATTAAAATCAATACCTTCCTTTTAATCATATCCTTTGACCACCAGTCTCACATGATATCTTTCCACCAGATCTGTTTCATCCCTCTTGATCTTGTTGAACCATTTTTTCACAATGATCTTCCTTCAACGAGGTAATGGAACAAGATCCCAAGTCTTGATCTTGTGTAGGGATTCAAGTTCCTCATGCATCGCCACCATCCCTGAAGATACATTTGGACCCTAAGCCACCTCCATAAAAGATGATGGATATCCATCATCTGTCAATAAATAAAATTCAACATTTCTCTTAGTGACATAATATGAGTGCCATATTAGCACTCTTTTATTTCTATTTGACTATCGTAGTCCATGATCATCTAGTACTTGATCATCATGCTCTAATAATGACTCAATGGAAACCAGTTCTTCCTTTGTTTCATCCTTCACCTCAACTACTGTAGTTTATGTACTCTCATTATCTACATCTTTATCAATCATCATTTTAATCTTGTATTTTGAAAAAATGACATCTCTAATGATGATAAGTTTGTGGGAAATGAGATCCCACAAATGATACCCCTTCACACCATCAGCATATCCCAATAAGATACATTCCCTGGATCTTAAGTCCAACTTTGATCTTTCCTTGCCATTAAATAGTAAAAATACAGGACTTCCAAAAGTGTGAAATTGAGAATAGTCCATGGGTTTACCAGTCCACATCTCTATAAACATCTTCATATCAATTACCACTAAAGGGGATAGATTGATCACATAGAGGAAATATTTACTTCTTCTTCCCAAAACGTCTTAGTAACTTCTATAGTATTCATCATTTCCCTTGTTCTATCCAACGTGGTTATATTCATCTTCTTTGCCACTCCATTCTATTGAGGAGTGTATGCCAATGTAAACTATCTGTTGATGCCTTCCTGCTGAAAAAGAATCAAACTTTTCACTTGTATATTCTCCACCATTGTCAGTCCTTAAACATTTGATCTTTTTTTTTTCAGATTTAAGCTCCTTCCACACTTTTAATGTTTTCAAGACTTCAAAGACATCTAATTTCATATTGATTTAAAACAATCAACATCTCCTGTAATAGTCATCAATGAAAGATAAAAAGTACCTTGATCCTCCTAGGGATGCAACCAGTGGTTTCCAAATGTCAAAATGGATCAACTCCAAGACCTCCTTGCTCGTTTCCATTGATGTTCCAAACTTCAACTTGTGTTTCTTACTAAAAAAAAATGCTTAAAAAATGGTAAGGATACATTTGTAAGTGTAGGAAACAACTTTTGATTTGTAAGAATCTTCATGCCACATTCTGACATATGGACAAGCTTCTGATGCCATAACATCGTCAATTCTTCCCCCGAGGTAGTTGATGCGACAACTACCTCTGTTTCCTTGTATGTTTCATCCATAAACACGTACAAGTTCTTTGAGATATTATCTACCTTTATCACCACAAGCGCTCAATTTACAATATTTATCATCCCTTTCTTGGTGTGAGTATTGCATTCAATATCATCAAATTTTCAAAAGGACAAAATGTTCTTCCTGAGGCCCTACACATGGCATACTCTTTGAATGGTTTAGACTATTATATAATACATCTTCTGTTTGATAATTACGACTCCAACGATCTTCAATATATGATCATTCCCCATGTAAACAAGTCTTTATAGTATAGTTTCATATTGATCAAACCATTCCAATAGATATATCATGAGACATGTTACTCCAGAGTCAATAATCCATGCGTTGTCGAGATGTTGTCTACCTTCAATAGTCGTTGCCGCTTCACTATCTAATACATATCCATTTCCAGATTCACTTGCCACATTTCCTTGAGATTTATTCTCAACACCATTATTATTCCAATAGTCTTTTCCAACATGCCCCCTCTTACCATAATTGTAACATTTGAAATTTTTCTTCTTACTCCATGATTTAAACGGTCCATAATTCTGGCTCCCACTAGAATCACACTCTACCATTCTTCCTATTTCCATTGATAGAGCTTCCACTTGGTGTGAAGTCATCTATCTGTCTTCATTATTCTTCCACTAATTTTCTTCTTCAAGAAATATGGCTATAACATCATTGAATCACAATACATCCATTTGGATATTTTTGGTAAGGTTTATGATAAGTTGATCATATGAATATAGAAAACTATGGAGTATAATTTCTACACTTTCAGTATAAAAAATTTTATAGCCCAACATTATAAGATGAGAAAAAGGGTATTGAGGGTGTTGATGTGGTCAGTCACCGATGATAAGTCCGCCTTCAAATAGAGTATAATTTTCTCTTTAATAAAATTTTTTTGGGAGTGAATTTTCCTCATATAACTTTGTCAAAGTATCCCAAATTTCCTTCATCATATTTTTATAAAAAATGCTTGATAGGACCCCATCTTCCAAAGACAAATGGATGTTGGAAATTGAATTCCCGTCCTTATCATTAAATTTC
This sequence comes from Viscum album, assembly GCA_963277665.1. NCBI lineage: Eukaryota > Viridiplantae > Streptophyta > Magnoliopsida > Santalales > Viscaceae > Viscum > Viscum album. The sequence goes on from OY728134.1 coordinate 819,173,822, forward strand.
TCCTCTGTCACACCCACTGGTTTCTATCCAATCACTTGTATGCAATTATCTTTTCGCAACACTGCTTGCATCTTCATTTTCCACAATGAAAAATTATTTCCATTGAATTTTTCGATCTCGAATTTTTCCACCATTTGGACACGTCATCAGTCCATAATTTCCTCAGGATAGAACATCCCTCTGATACCACTTTTTTTGATCAGAAATAATTGGCCCTTCAGTACAATGATAATTTCAAGATAAAAATAAAGTGTAAAAGTGTATAAATAAAATGAACATTGGATGTAACGTGGAAAAACCCCCCAAATGAAAGGGGTGAAAAGCTATGGGAAAATATAAGGATTTAACTATGGTAAATGTGGGTACAAAATATCTCAATTATAAGAAGAAAAACCTCAATAAATTTTCTCTTGAATATATGGAGAAACACCTCAAAAAATACTGCACTCAATGCTGAATATGTGTTGCTTGAAAATCTAATGATGAAAACTATTAGAGGAGATCCATCTTTATAGCCTAATATCACCCTCCTTTGGTGTCCCCTAAATTAAATGTATTTTACCAAAATTAAATGGGGGAATAATGGTAGGGTGTCACCCTATTTGAATGAAATGAATATGGCGACCATCATTATTATTTTCTCTCTCCATATCATCTTCCAACATAGAGCATCAACCTTGGTGGTGCGGATCGGTGATGCTTGGTCCAACAAGTGATTTATGAAGGCGTGAATCACTCACTAGGGGAATTGGTAAAAAATTAAACAGAGGGTAATGATGGGGTGGCTTATAGGTGATGTGGTCCTCATGGTGGATATGGCGCGTGTAACAACAATTTGGGAATTCTAGGAGAAAAATGACTGGATTGATGGCTTTCTAGATGGTCGAGCATGAAGGGACTAGCGATGTCTTATGGTGTCAGAATATCTAATTAGTGGTATGGAGGTTCAACAGATGACTCATCCATGATGGTGGGGCATAGTGGGTAAAAAATGTCCATGGAGGCTTACTAGTATCTTGCGTTCCTTTGAAGCCAAAAAACTAATGGATTCTGTATTAGAGGGTGAACCAATGGTGATGAAAACGATGGTCAGTGTGATAACTTGGGCAATTCTCCCCTCACCGACCTTTGAGATGCTTCTTTCTAGCTATATTCCATAGATGTAGGCTTTGGAAATAGTTATAAAATGTGGAAGGCCACCTCAGGTTGATGAAAAGAGCGAATGGTTGAAGGCTGTTTACGAGGGGGATCTTAGCCAAGGGGGATGGATTTAGAAGGCGGTTGGGTGTGGGTGAGCTACAGATGTAGATGAGCATGCTTGCGTGACAGTGATAGTAAAATGGAGGAGGATTTCGGGCCATCAATAAATGGGTTTAGAGGTCATAAGGATTGGCTCTTTTGGGCCATGATTGTAAGGGGGCCTATGGGCCTATTAATAATAAATAGGGGTTTGATGGGTGGGTAATCCCTAGGGGGCTATGACCTACCTCTACATCCCTATGTGGGTGGGTGTGTGTTTCAGTGTAATTATACCCCGAACTACCTAATATATATAAATATATATAATTATAAATATAATAAAAATATTTATATTTATTAATATATAAATATATATAATTATCTAAATATTTATATTTATATATTTATAATCTTATAAATAATTTTTTTAAAATATTATATATATGTGAATTATTAAAAAAAATATATTAATATATTATATTTATATTAATTATAAACATGCATTTTTAAATTAATGTATATAAATAAACCTTATTTTTTAATATAAATATAATAATTATATATGTTAATAATATTTTTTTATTAATTTTTTTATCAGTTATTTTTTTAGCACTGATAAAAGTTACTTTTATTAGAGCTTTTAGCTAGTGATAAAGGTTCCTATTTTATTCTTTCTATTTTGCGTTGATGAAATAAGGCACTAAATTTACACCAATTTGTGATAGTGATTTTAGCACAAATAAGAATTAATCTTTATCCACCCTAAAATAAGTGATAATAAAGAATATATTTAATTAATAAAATCAAAATTTAAGAATATATATGAATAATATATATATATATATATTAAAATTTAATTTTAATAGTTTATATATATATATATGTACATATAGTGTGTATATAAATGATTATATTTAAAGTGTTATCATATTCAAAATAAATTTTATTTTTAAATATAAACTAAGAAAAATTTTATATTATAAAATATATATTTTATGAAATAAAATTTATAATTTAATATCATCTTTTTTAAGGTGAAAAGAAGAAAATCATATATTAAGAGATCAAAGATCAGGAAAAACAAGAGAAGACCACCAATTGAGGAAAATATCCAACCAGATATGAGGATTGTCTGAAAGACTTCTAGTCGCCAAATGATGAGACACTCTATTACCCTTCCTTTCGGAAAAAGAGAAGGTGCAAGCCAAGAAGAAATGCTGAAGGGAGTGGATCTTCGAAACCAACAATCCAAATGGATAGTCGTCGGATTCCAAAGCATAGATAGCATCAAGGAAGATGAAGGATCCTAACTCCAGTGTGATAGAATTCTATCCTCGTTTGATAGTGAATTCCATACCCATGGTGATTTCTTTTGCTTCCATTATCACTAGCGTGAAGGACTCCATAAGAGAATTTTGGATTTCTATGACTAACAACATGAAAGAGTCATGAACAATAACTCAAAAAATAGTGATGCCTTTGTTCACGGGTGAAACATCTACATTGATTTTTAGGGTGCCTGTGGAGGGAGGGTCCTAGGTAAAAGGATCGAGCTTGACCGTAGGGCCTTTGAGCTGATGTTTGATGTGATTCCACATAGATAACCAATGATAAATCCATGGGGGTCATGGTTTAAATACTTTTTCTAAGAGAATTTGATTCCTCCTAACCCAAATAATCTATGCCACTGGGCATAGGGCACTAAGGTCCTCGACGGTGAGAAGGGATTCCCATTTAGTAAGAAGGACAGTGAATCCAGAGGATGTAACACCACATGATTTTTATGAAATATACTTTTAAATAATTTTATTTCTTTGACAATTTGAGTTGCATGCAATAGAAAGTTTAGTAAATATGCCACTTTTATTTTTTGTCAATATGAATAGTAACCTTGGTAAATTTTGTTGCCACGGTAAAGGTTAAATCTTGTAATTAAGGGTAAAAATAATATGATAAGGAATATAAATTTCCCTAACACTTGCCTAAATGTTATTGGATAAATAATTTTTGACCATAATCATATAAAAAAAAGTCAAAGATGTCACATTTATGTTTTTAATAAATATTAAAATTTTAATATGGGGTTATCTAGAGGATATGTTTAACTATAAATATTATTTTTAAATATAAAATATTTACCTTAATTATGTTAATTTATTTATAACTTTTACGAATTAAATAATTACCCTAAATGATTATACAATGTTGATGTAGTAATTAATCAATTAAAGGAAAAATAAAATAAATGATTTTGAAAACATTAAAACTATTATAATGATTGATATTTAAGGTGATATACAAATTCTATAGATGAAATTTACATGTTAGGGATATAATAAAATAGTCGGTTCTATTGTGAAATGTTATCTTGATATTTTTAAAAATCAATGTAGTGAATAATATCAAAATTGACAATAATGACATTTTATGGGATTAATATTTTGTTAAATTATTTAAAAATCATAAAAATATTTTAAAAATAAAACATGATTATTATATGGTCTAAAATTTCATAAATTAGACATTTATAGTCGAATTTACACCATATAATTAAAAATTACAACCTCTTAATATTGAAGAATGTGTTCTTATAGTTAAAATTAAAATATGATAACTAATGGTTAATCAAAATGATATGGTTTAAAATAACACAAAAACATTTTTAAAATATATTGGTTGATGATATTAAAAACTTATCTTATATTATATTCTAATCCATGATCATTTTCTTGTATTTTTATGGAAAATTAATTTATTATAATTTAATCTTTTGATAAATTTTAAAATCACCCCTCACCTCAATTATAAAAGGGAACCTCCTCCCTAACTTCTTTACACCAGTTATAGCCTTATAGATTGACCATAATCTATCAATTTCTCTTCCCAACTTCCTTAGAAACATTCTATAGGTTTTGGTCTTCTCAAATGACCAACCCAAGAGCCTTTTACAGGATATCTAAGGGAGATGTTTTGAAAAAGTAGTAATCGCTCTAACTGATATCTTTCTTTTTCTACTCTTTCTTACATACTCTAAATCTATTATTTTTATCAAAAAATAATAAATTTAGTATCCCTAATATAATGAAATTTTATTATGATTATGAAAACACTATTATACACCCTCTTTTAAATTATACAATATGTGAAAGTATCACTTGTTCATATAGAGAAAAAATAAATCATTATTCCGTCAATTGAAAAATGAATACAGTGTTCATGTGTACGTATGACCTATCATATCCATGAATGATGTAATTCATTTTTATATCTATAATTTCTGTTAATGAATGTAAATATGTGTAAAATTTTTAAATATGATTTTTATACCATGATTAACATTATGGAAATGATGATACCAAGATAAAATTAGAAGGACCAAGACTGTTGAACTGAAACATGCTGTTAAAATGAAGCTTTTACCACCTAGAACAATGATTTTAATAACAAACTATCACTAAATGGGTGAAAATATGTTATAAATAAATAATACATGGTAATATAGAATTAATTTTATGGAAGAAATGTATAATAAATCCATATTTATTATACAGGAGGTTCGAACATCAATAAAGAAAGGAAAGACTTGAGGTAACGATTTATTTCAAAATCTCAATATTATTCAATATTGTATCCACTAGGGAATATTTCTCATCCATGTACTTATTTTATAATAATTTTTCCAAAATTTTTTGTACTATTATACTATTAATTTTTAAATTCATTTTTACCTATGTTTTATTTTTTTACAAAATAGTTTGAAAGTAATATTTTTATCATTTTTCTAAACAACGCACTTTGTAAATTTTTTGACAAAAAACATAGAGGAATATTTTTTTAACTTATAAAACATGATATTATTTTACTACCATCATGAAACCTTAATGCTTTTAATCTTACTATACAAGATTATAAGTTTCTTTTAAAAAAATGTTTTCCTTTATAATTGCACGACTTAAAAAAATGTTTTCAAAATGAAAATGATATTTTCCTGAAAAATTATTCAAAGTGAGATTTCAAAATAATTTTCCATATTAGTTGATATTATTTGATGTTACTTATGATTTATTAAGGATACGATCCAATGATACCATATTTATTATTTTTCTGGATGGTTTATTTTTATGATGAAATGTTGAAATATTTGTGAAACCCATTTCTTTTCCACGGGTCATGTAATGATGAAATGTTTATGAAACATATTTCTTTCCATGGATTTTGAAATATTAAATGATTTATTATCTTATGGAACACATATGTATGGTCTTCATTATGTGATGGGTGAGACCTATATCTCTCTCAAATTCATTGGGGAAATCTTAATATCTTATGTGAAAACAATGGAAAACAAGTCGATGGGTTTGATCCACAATTGGAAATAGGTGCATCCCAATCTACTATGGGAAATAGGTGTATACTGATCCACTATGTTAATGGTATTGGTAGTTAACCTTGACATATGAAGTTGGTTTCTATATTTATTATGGTGACACACTTTTATGACATGATATTATGGTTCATGATTGATTTATGAAATTATGGTCCATGTTTTCTAAAATGATAATGTTTTTTCCGTGAATCATGTTTATGATCTATCAGAGGTTGGGTATGGAATTTTTAAGTTATGTTCATGATTACATAACCATATTTTTGTCTTATGATTTAATATGATCATTGATTGATATCTCCTATGTCTACCCTTAGTAAAAATACAAGTTCACCCTTTATTATGTTTGCTTCCCTAGGTGATGAAGAAAGGTTTAGGTAGGGTATGCCTAAGATGAGTAATATTTGAGAAGATCTTTGTGAGATATATTGAAGATATTTCATAAAATAAAAAAATTGTATATCTAATCTCCAAATACTCTAAAACTTTATGTTTTTGGCATGGATAGTATTTTTATGTATTTAATATTCATCTAAATAGATGTAATATTTTTGTATAAAAATATCATGCTATTATAGTTGATATCAGAGAAAGGTTTAGACTATCATTGAAGATTAGGGTTATAAAACCTTTATGAAAAACCTAGGGATAAGACTATTTATAGGATAAAATCTTAAAGTTTTGATAATGATCATAAATTACCTAGGTTAAACCTAAGGTTTCAAAGAATAAGGTGTCACGATTTAGAAATTATATAAATGATTTGTTAGAATTATGTGGTTATGCTAAATGATTAGTGTTTCTCATGCTATGATTTTTAGTTTTAGTCAATGGATAGAACCTAAAGGAACCATATTAATGAGAAGTGTGACATATAATGAAATTATTTCCCTCCAAAGTAACCAAACGTTTTGGGATCTGGAATAGAGAATCTCGTAGATTCTCACATAACTTTCTCAGGCTATGGATCATGTCGAGTTTCTAAATGATCAAATTAGGGAAAAATGCATTATTTAATCATTGATAAGTCAACATCCACATTCATTTAGTGGGTATTCATATCCAATATAGGTTGAGTAATGGATCCACACCATTGAAAAAATATTTTCTATTCTTTAATGCTCGGGACATGGAAAATTTTCCCTAGATGTTTATCATATAGAAGGTGAAGAAAATCAATAGTGGAATATTACCTTGAACATGAGGCTAGTGGAAGAGATTAAACCCATGGAATGGGATGAGTTTAAGGGGATATTATTCATTAATTACTTTCCTCGTATTCTACATTCAAATATGAATAAGTAATTTCTTAAGCTGAAGAAAAAGGATGATGAATCCATTGGTACATATGAGGTAAATTTTACAAGGGTTGGAAGGTATGCTTCTGGTTTAATTATCAGATCTAAAATTAAAATTGATCAATTATTTGGTGTCCTAAAACCAATTCTATAAAAAAATTAGCTATAAGATAATTTAATAGCTATGAAGAAATCGTTTAATGTGCACTCAAATTAGAAATATAAATTTATGATTCCCACAATTACCATGGTTTTGATAAGAAACTATAGATTGAGTATCCTGAAAACTCAAATAAATCATATGGTGAAAATAAATTCTAGTGATATACATGTCAAAAATGTGGTAAGAAACATCAAGGGAAGTGTTTGAATAGAATTGGGAGGTGCTTTAAATACAGAAAGTTGGGTCATAAAGCTTATGAATAGTGAAATGAGATTAATGGGTGAGTTATTGCAATGGAGGAGAAGATGACGCCAACTAATGCACCACCCACACTCCAGTGATTCAAGTTCAAATATTTTGGGAATTATGTGAATCAAATTACCCAATTCAATGGATAATGTGGATGACAAGATACAATAACCTCTAAGGAAAAAAGAAAAATATAATATTTATGAAATCAAAATTAATGAAGTGAATCATGATAATTAGGGTAACATTATTATCCCCTCCTTAGTTGTGAGTTTCATGTTTTATTTTGTATGAATGATCCATATGAAAATATTATTATTGATCCTTTAGAGAAATTTGATGTTATTATCTCTTTTTAAATGGATTCTAGAATAATAAAATCATATTTGATATTCTGTTGGTAAAATTATGAACCTATGATTCCAATAAAACTATTTTTTGTTTAATATTAGAGATTTTATAAGGAATAAAGGGTGAATTAACTTTTGGAAGTGTATATGTATCCATGTAAGATAAACATAATAGTTATGGATACTATCACAGGTATATATGCTGACACCCCTTCTGAGATTTTTATGTAATTACAGATATTTTAAGAGACATTTATGGAAATAAAACCCTTTGTTTTTGTATATGTGATAAATATATTCAATGTGGAATCACTTTACACTTTTGGGAAATATGATTAAAATTACTATTAACCTTTAGGGTTTATCTTATATTTGATATTGAGGTAATTATGGGTTGTATTTACTTACCATATGAAGTCACCACACTTTATTCAGAGTTGATTTCTCTCTATAACCCTTGCCAAAATATACATTAAGTAAGTAGTAAAGTCTCATGGATTAACACATTCAATTGTATCTAACTAGGATATGAAGTTTACCTCGAAGTTTTGGTGAACTCCTTAACAAGTTATTGATACAGAGTTGAGTTTCAACACTTCAAATGGTCAGTATGGGAGAAAGTTTAGACTATAGAGGATATATTAAGATATTTTTATATGGATTTCTAAGGTTGTTAGGATAAAAGACTCCCTTTAGTTGATTTTTCTTACAATAATAGATTTCAATTTATAATTCAGATGAATCCCATAAAAAGAAGTGTAGAACTCCAATGTACTAGAAAGAAGTTATAGAATGAAAGCTATTGGGACTTGAGTAGAATGATGGATAGTAGAGAATGTTAGATTCATTCAACAACATGTAAGGACAGCACAAAGTTGAAAGAAATATTATACTGATAATCATCAACAAGATCAAGAATTTGATGTTGGTGAGAAGGTTTTCTATGAATTTCTCTGTAGAAGAAATAATGGAAAACTAAAACCTAGGTATATCAGGCACTTTGAAATACTTTATCACATCAGAATAATAGCTAATCATTTTTCGCTTCCACCAAATCTCTCTCAAGTTCATGATGTGTTCCATGAATCTATTCTAAGGAAGTACATACCTGATCCTTCACATGTACTAAACTCAGAGGTCATACCACAAGAGAAAGATATTTCTTATGAAGAATATCTGAGAGAGATTCTGGATCATATAAAGAAAGTTCTATGAAACAAAACCACCCATCTCGTTAATGTTTTGTGAAAAAACCATCAATTTGGGGAAGCTACAACGGAACCTGAGGATGTGATGAGGTAGAGTTATCCTCATCTCATTGTATCCAAGTGATGAATTTTTAGGGTAAAATTCATTTTAAAAATTAAAAACCACAAGATTTTTATGAAATATATTTTTAAATTATTTTATTTCTTTGATAGTTTTCATTTCACGCAATAGTAAGTTTAGACAAACCAGGAAATATTATTAAAATATTAGATGTCCATTATATCCTAGCTTTTAAATTTTTAGGAATGAATAGAAATAAAAAATTTATGAAATAAATATAAAGGTCCAAATAAATGTTAACATGTTAGTATGTTCTTAGAAAATAATCACATAATTTTTAGCAGTCATATTATTCTTTAAAAATACATTTTCTTCAAAAATGAGTTTTTCTTCTTTTTGTGAGTAAATATTAATTTATGGAATTTATTAAAATTTTATTCAGAAAAAATAATTTCACTTTTTAATTCATCATTTCAAAATTATATTAATTTTTTGTTAATTTTCTGAAATTATTTATTTTTTCACAGAATATTGAAAAATACAATTTTTTATTGAAAACCGTATTTTATTTTAATTTTTTCACAAGGTAAAATTATGTTTAAGATTTTTTTTTTAAATTTTATTTAGTTAAATTTTATTTTCAATAATCCAATTAAGGTTTTTAATAATATTTTATATTTTAATTTAGTATAAAAATATTTTATATTTAAAAGGACATTTTTCTAAAAACATTGTTTGTCATTGCATTTTTGGCGATTTTATTTTCAATTAAATTCTAAAACTTATATGTTTTGAATTTTTTAAACTAGATTCCATATTTGGAATTAGTGGGTCCAAATTTATTAAATAGGCCACTTTTATTTTTATTCAATATGAATAGTAATCATAATAAATTTTATTACCACGATAAAGGTTAAATCAGGTTATTAAGGGTAAAAATAATATGATAAGAACTATAAAATTACTCCAAAACATTCCAAAATATTATTTAATGAATAATTTTCAACCATAATCATCTAAGAGTCTAATTTATGACCTTTTGAGTCTACTTGGATGAGATTATGACCTTTATAATATTTTATTTAAAGAGAAGTCAAAGATGTCACATTCATCTTTTTAATAACTATAAATTTTTTAAAACGAGGTTATCAAGAGGATATGTTCAACTATAAATATTATTTGTAATATAAAAAAAATATTTTTAGCACGGTAATTTATTTATAATTTTTAAAAATTAAATATTTACCCTAACTTCTTACACAACGTTGATGCAGTAATTATTCATTTAAAGGAAAAATAAAATAATTGATTTAAAAAATATTAAAAGTAACATAATATATATATTAAGGTGATAAAATAATTTTGTAGATGAAATTGACATTTTAGGGATATAATATTTTTTTTTTCAATTTTACATGTAATCTTGATTTTTTAAATGTTAAAGTAGCGAATAATATCAAAATTGACACTAATGATATTTTATGGGATTAATATTCTATTAAATTATTTAAAAATCATAAGAATATTTTAAAAAATAAAAAGTGATTATTATAATGTCTAAAATTTCATAAATTTTTCATTTATGGTTCAATTGAAACCATATTATAAAATATTACAACCTTTTAATATTGAAAAAGTTATTATCGTAGTTAAAATTTATAATAGGTTAACTAAGGGTTAATCAAAATGATAAGGTTTAAAATAACACAAAAAATTGTATAAAATATATTTTTTGATGATATTAAAACCTTATATTACATTATATTCTAATACAAGGTCATTTGGATGGAAAATGAATTTATTATAATTTAATCTTTTGTGAAATTCCAAAATTACCCCTCACCTAAATTATAAAAGGGCACCTCCTCCCTCACTTTTTTACACCACTTTTAACCTTATATCTCGACCATACTCTCCCAATTTTTCTTATAAACTTCACTAGACACAATATAGAGGTTTTTATCTTCTCAAAAGACCAACCCTAGAGCCCTTTAAGGAGATCTAAAGGATACGTTTCAAAGAAGAGGTAATCTCTCTAACCGATCACTTTATTTTTATAATATTTCTTAAATCCTATAAATCTATGTTTTTTATCATAAAATAATATGTTAATTATCATAAATATCACGAAATGTTATTTTGATTCTGAAAAAACCATTATACACCATCTTCTCCATCAAATAAGAAGTGAAAGTATCGCTCGTGCGTACGTACGAATTACCATTTGCACGCAGAGATACAATTCATTTTTCATCACCATATTTTAGGGATATTTATTATTATGGTTTTAATGAATATATATTATTTATATAATATAATAATTATTATTTAAATTTAAATTATTATTCCATTAATCGAAAAATGAAAACAGCATTCATGCGTACATACGACCTGCCATCCCTGTGAATGATGTAATTTAGTTTTTCATATACACTTTATATGAATGATTATAAATATGTATATAATTATTATATATTATATTTATAACATGATTAAAATTATGTATATTATTATACCAAGATCAAAGTATAAGTACCAAGACTTATGAATTGAAACACGCTTGGAAAACAAAGCCATTACCACCCAGAACATTGATTTTAATAACAAACCATTAATAAACTGGTGATAAGATTCCATAAATAAATAATACATGGTATGATAGAATTAATTTTATGGAATAAATGTATAATAAATCCATATTTATTATGTATGAGGTTTTAAGTCATATTAATAAAGGCAATACTTGAGGTAGGGGTTTATTTCACAATCTCAATATTATTCGAGATTATATCCACTGAGAAATATTTCTATTCCATATTTATGTTTTATAAAAATGTTTTCAAAATGGGTTTTACTATTATCCTATTAACGTTTAAATATATTTTTACCCATGCTTTATTTTTTTACAAAACTGTTTGAAAGGAAAATTTTTATTATTTTTCCAAACAAGGTACTTTATGACTTTTCCAAAAAAAGAGTGTTTTTTTAAATTATACATAATGAGTGGATTTTCACACTATCATGACACCTGAATACTTTAAATATTTCTATACAATATTACAAGATTATTTTCAAATAAAATATTTTCCATTTCAATTGTTTGGATTTTCATTTTTTTTCAAAATGGAAGGTATATTTTCCTCAAAAATTATTCTAAGTGATATTTAAATATTATTTTGAATCTTATATGATATTATTTTATGTTACTTATGATTTTTTGGGGATATTATACAATGATACCATCTTTTTTATTTCTATAGATGGTTTATGTTTATGATGAATTGATGAAATGTTTATGAAACACATTTCTTTTCAATGGGTTATGTTATGATGAATTATTTATGGAACCCATTTCTTTTCATGGATTTTGATATAATTAATGCTTTATGATCTTGGGGTGTAGATATGAATGGTTTTCATTATGTGCTATGTGGGACCTATATCACTCTCCATCGAATTGATTAAATCTTAATATCTCATGAGATAACAATCGGAAACAAGTCAATGAGATTGATCCATAATTTGAAAAAGTGCATCCTGATCTATTGTGAGAAATATGTGTGTACGAATCCACTATGTTGATGGTCTTGGTAGTTAACATTGACATATGAAATATGTTTCTATATTTATGATGGTACCACACTTTTATGACATGATATTATGGTTCATGATTGATTTATGATGATTTGTCACTCTTATGGTCCACGTTTTTTGAAATGATAATGTTTATGCCATGAAACATGTTTATGATTTGTGATAGGTTGGGTATGTTCCTTTTAAGTTATGTTCATGATCAAATAAACTTATTCTTATCTTATTCTTTCATACGATTATGGATTGATATCTCCTATGTTTATCCTTACCAAGCATCTGAGACCACCCTTTATTATATTTCTTTCCCCAGGTGATGAAGAAATTTTTTGGTAAGGTATGCCTAAGAGGAGTACTATGGGAGAAGTTCTTTGTGGGAGATTTTGAAGATATTTCATAAAATAAGAATATTTTATATCTAATCTCCAAATACTCTAAACCTTTATGGTTTGGTGTGGATTGTATTTTTATGTATTAAATGTTCATATATATATATATGTAATACTTCTGAATGAAAAGATCAAGCCATTATAGAGGACATGTCAAGAAGGTGATCAACATTGGGGTTTTGGGTGCACCATACATATCTAGATCCAGGATAATGGAATATAGAATGCATGGAGGTTTTGGTTTTGGAACTTCTGACTGAACACGTAGGGCTCTCTGTTCCATGGTGAAAAGTAAGGAAATCTATAGATAAAAGGATTCTAGAGCACGCTTGAAACAAGAAATACCACACTTTGGGTGGGATCATGAGGTTATAAATGGTTTTAAAAAGTTTAATAGCCTTTAAACTTGAAGAGTTAATAGAAATAGAATAACCTATTTTCACAGAACATAGTTATGTTCTTTACTTTCTCTAGTAGGGGTGATACAACTCCATATCTCCCATAACTGAGATACTCGAGATAATATTTCTATCTCTCTTGTTGAACTAGGAGAAGAGTTTTTCAGTGCACTAGCCATTACCGATCTCATTGAGAAGGTGGAGAACTAAGACATATTCCAGGCCTTCGGGGGTGTGGATGGTTCTAAAGTGCCAATTGACATCAACTATCCATGGGTTAGTCCAATCCCTAACTGATGATCTATCACTAATTATACAGTAGATCCCACTCTGAAGGTGGTCACATGATCCCCAAAGACTATTCTAGAAGAAGCTCAGGTGGGGGATGAATGGAGAATTTTATAAAATAACATAGGGGAAATACTTATCTTGAATTAACCTCACACAAAGGAACTCATGTTGTTGGATAAATTTCCATCCATTTTTAGTAAGTAGGAAATTGTTGAAGAGATGTAATTCCCTAAACCCCAACCCCTGAAGCTTTGGTTTGCAAAGTTTATCCCAAGTAATCCAATGGACATTGTTTTTTCCATTGTTGAGTCCCCACTAGAAGTTGGTAAGGAGTGAGTGGAGATGATCAATAAAGAATCTAGGGATATTTAAGAGGGTCATAAAATAATAAGGGATGGATTGGGTGACTTCCTTGATGATAATTTCTTTTCCAACCTTAGAGACCATTTTAAAACTCCATCCTTGGATTTTTTTTCAAACCCATTGAGAATACTAGAGAAAAAATATTTTTTTGAGTGGTTGAAGATCGTTGGAAGCCCGGGGTTCTTCTGATATTTTCAACCATCTAAATTCCAAATGTGATCAAGAAGTTACTTTTCATACAAGAAAGTATGCCGGTGCTAAAGGATATTTATTACTTAGAAAGATTGACCGTTTACACTAAGGAATTCTCATGGGGTGGATAAGAAGGTAGATATTCAAATATTCTTCCATTATGGACCTATTAAAGAAGATATAGTCATCAAAGAAGAAGATATGGGAGATAGGAGGTCCATGATGGTTGCCATTCACTCCATGAATGAGGTTATCCTTTGCGGTTACTAAAATAATATTATAAAATATATTAGCCATTAAGATGAAGAGGGAAGGGGATTTGGGGTATCTTTGTTGAAGGACCCAAGATAGAGAGAAACTCTATGTTTGTCTTCCATTGATGTGGATTTTGGATTATATAGAAGAGACGCATTGAATAACCACGTCAACCCATCGAGAGTAAAATCCAATATTGCCTATCAAAAACTAGAAGAAGTTACCTTTCATTATGTTGAATTACTTTTTCATGTCTAGTTTCTGGGCCATGATACCCCTTTTTAAAGTGGTGTAGGTTTTTATGGAATGGAATGCTTCACCAGAAATAATTACATTGTATAAGATAAGCCTACTGGAGATGAATCCAATTTGGTTTTTTGAGATAATGGAAGGGATCCAGGTGAGTGAGTGGTTAACCATAATTTTGGAGAATATTTTCTAGGTGATGTTTTAAAGGTTTATTGGCCTAAAATATTACATAATAGAGGGATACTAGATTTTGGGTATAATAGTGATGAAGGTTTGGTTGATGGATGTGAGGTTATATTTTCCATAACACAAGTATCTTATCAAACCTAAATCATTAAGCTATATGATATGCTTGTATTTTTTAAAGAAGAGGGCATGGAATCCATCAGGTCCTGTGGATTTGGTATAATGGATTTTATTGAGTTCAAAGAGGTTTTTAATATTTGTAATGTCATAGGTGTGCTTATGGTTCATATCCTCCATCACTACTGGCTTAATACATGAGGTAATATCAGTGGGGATGGAAGAATCACTATCCGTGTAGAGATCCTAGAGGAATCTCGAGATAAATCCATAGATTTCATCCTCCTTTGAGACGGGAGTACCTTTTGATGAGGTAAGGCATGAAATAAAGTTATTTCATCACCTACATATCACTTTTTGATGATAATAGTGTGTATTTGAGTCACTCTATTTAATGTGAATGTTGAGGGATTTCATTAGCCAGTATATTTCTTTCCTTTTGAGGTATTAATTAAGCTCAGATTTAAGTGAAACAATTATATGAATGGTTAATCAAGAGGGTGAGAGGGAGTGAAGAATATTAAGACACATCTCAATGAAATAACATTTTTATTCTAGTTAGAAGAACCTGATTCAACTCCACTACTTGGGTTAGAGGTGACTTGGCATATATTTTTTTTGTGAATATCAGTGCCTTCCATATTATATCCTGATTTAATAATCTCTTCAAAATTTCTTTACCTCATCTAGAAGATTTCAAATATAAAGGTCCTTTCTCATATTTGGTTCCTATGGTCAGTATTATAGTTAATCAGAATGAGGGAGTGGTCTGACATGGTTGGGGTTTGGTGAAGAAACATGGAAGATATTGAAGATGTTGATCCAGTTAAGGTATTCTAAGAATATGTCCAAATTCTCTATGATGTGGGTGTTATCCAAGAATCCATGGAACCATGTGAATGGGATAAAAACTTTTCCCAGGTTGGAAATTTCTATGTTTTGAACCACCTTCCAGAAGCCTCTCATATGGGAAATGAGTCTTCAGGCACTCCCTCTTATTTCTTTATGAAACAAAATTTTGATAAATTCTTTGATAATGAGAACAGGTCCCAAAATTCATTTACTAATTAACATTAGGAGATCCCAGTAATTCTACTTGTATTTTTATGAGGTCTAACTATAGAAACCCTAAATAACCAGATAGTAATGATAGGTTAGTGAACATAGGCTACAATATGGTTTGGAAAGAAGATTTTAATTATGATATCCTCCTCTTCTTTCCATGGGAGATAGGGGCTACCAGAATGGCCTTGACAAGAAATAGGAAAAAATCTGTGAAAAACTACCTTGGAAGTGATTCCACACATGTCCTTATTTCTGATCATTGTTTTGGCCAAAAAACTATGCTAGGGCCACTTTTGTAATTTCTTCATAGGAGCATTCAAACTTTTCATGAGTTTCTAAGCCTACAGAAGTTCCAACATAAAAGTTTCATTGAGATAGAAGGGTGTAGTTTAAGATAACCTCCACCTATGTGTGTTTGAAAAAATAACTATCCTCCACTATCTTCTATCTCTTAGTAAGATTATAACATGCACGTGAAGGCTCGTGGCTTCTTTTGGATTCTCTGGATACTGATGCAGGAAGGTCGATGTCATGTTCTCATCTATTCTTGCATCTCCAATTTTGGTTTATTTTAGTGCCATGTAGGGATGTTTCAAGCAATATTTAATTGATAATGATGGTGGAAATAGGGGGAGATAATGGGGGTCTAGTGGTTCATGCTGTATTAGTTTTGGGCCGGGCAGGTGAATGGGGGGGGGGGGACCTTCACTATTTGGGGGAGAGAAAATAAGAGGGGTGGTATCCCTCAATGAAAGTTTTTCCATGTGATCATGGGGGATATCCAAATTTATAGGCATAGGGTTGGTTTCTTTGATATTGTGTATTTTGGGGTGAATAAGGTGAGTATGTTCTATGAATGGAGGAAGGGATCATAACATGGTAACTTTGGAGTGGTCCAAGGCCCCTTGAATTTTAAAGGCATTGGTAAGATTTTATCTATCTATTTTCCTTACTGCTTCTTGGATGAATGACATTCTTTCTTTTTTTGCTTGGATCCTCGGGGCGTATCGGAGTATTATGGTAACTTAAACATTCTATGGCCTAGTGGAACACTCTTTTTCATCATGTTCGATCCTTCCATTGAAAAAATATAAGATATGAAGTTTCTCGTATTCAAATGGGATCCATAGCTGAAGATTATCCCTAGAAAGAAGTTTTCCCCTCATTAGAGGTCATTTAATGTTTATGAGAACCCTAATCCGTATATAAGGTCCATAATGGATTGGGTTTGAGTGATCATAATCAATAAAAATTATGATGCGACTACCAATATTTTGGATAGTTTTTCTTAATCTCCCACTGAAAGGGATGTTTTTAAGGAGGACCCATAAGGGTGTATTAGTGAAGGAGATACTCAGGACATTACCTTAATTTTTAATAGTAACCATGAAAATAAGGGAATTTTAAAATGAATAGGGCCTTCTAATGAGCACATTTTTCTTATCTTTGTCATAGAATAATTCAAAGATCAGGTTGCCAAATTTTATTTCTATTACAGATTTATCTTCCTCTAGGAACCAAATAGATTGCATCATGTTTTTAGTACATTCTAGTTGAAAGGATGATTCCTGATGAATTTACCCATGATAAAAATTGATATCCTATTCACCATGAAGGGTTCATCATATTTTTTGGTGATAATGGGTGATTTTTCCTTCTCCAATAGAGATAGGTTATGCAAAATATCCATCAATTAGTTTTCCATAAAAACTTAGAAATGAGAGGGAATTGTTCTATCCTATGGGGATATAGATGGGGGAGATGAGCCCCAAGGGACCATTAATACGATACCCCAATAAAGGATGAAGGTTAGTGTAGAGACCCAAAGCTTGATGTACATGGACATTACATTACTTTTGAGGAATACTTAATACATAACAAAAACAGACACACAAGGACCGTAATAGTTTAGTGTCTTTGGAAACTCGGAACGTAATCTTCTAATTGTGGTGAAAGATCTTCAACATCTCCCATAAAGATCTTCCCCTTTTGGTTTTCTTACCTAAAACCTTTATTTAAATCCTGGGGAAAATAAAACATATAAAGGGTGAGATCAAATGCTCAGTAAGGGTAAGCATGGATAAAATAAAAGAAATCATATACATTTGAACTTAAAAACATGAACATAATGTTTAAACATCAAAATCTTGGGCAATGACATAAAACATGATAGTACATAAGACATAGATCATAAATAAACATTAATCATGATAAAATAGAATGGGAATAAAACATGTGATTGTGGAAACCATTAAGCACATAATATGATTTCCATAGTATCCAAGGCATTGCTACCAAGACCATTTTAGTGGACAAATTCCCTTTCTGAATTGAGTTCACTCCTCGTTCCAGTCCTGTATTACTGAACCAGATTAAATTATTGTTCCAACCATGTCTATATCATGAGATATAAATATTTACCCAATGCATTGGAGGGAGATATAGGTCCCACCCATCTCATAATGAAATCATTCTTTCGTGTGCCACAAAATCATAAATCACACATCATAGCATAACCCATGTAATGGAATGGAATTCTTAAACATCATGCCATCATAACATAATCCATATAAAAAAATGGACATCATTTCATCATAATAATAATCAAACTATGTAAATAATGGAGACATTATACTTGAAACATAAACATATTAAATAATGTCATTTTAGATGGAAAATATTTTTGATAAAACACTTGAAATGAAATCTTGAGGAAAATATCCTTTCTTCATCAAAATCATTTTCTTTTCAAAAAATGCCATGAAATTTTAAAAGAAAAAGGTTTTTTTGAAAATAATAATTCAATATTGTATAGTAAGCTTCATGAAAATTAGGCGTTATGAAACCGTAAAAATCCGTTCACGCCGTATAAGTTAAAAATAACATTCTCCTCATACTTTTGTCGGAAAAGTCAAAAAGTACCTCGTATGGTAAAAAAAGAAAGATTCCTTATATACCATGTAGTAAAAGTCAAAAATGGTTAAAAAGGACTTTAAAAATACATGAAAACAATTTTAGAAAACATTTACATGGATGATAAAAATAACCCCAGTAAATACTTACGAAAAAACAATCTCGGGCAAAAATGAGATTAGAAAAGTTATCCCTTACCTTATGTCCGATATGCTTCATATGTATCCGAACCTCCTGTATAATGATTTAAATAATGTCATTGACTTATTAAAGAATCATATTCTTTGTTATTATATCATATATGTTTCACTTATAACTTTATATTACCCGTTCTTTTGTAAATTCCATGTTAAAGCAGCATTTTGGGTAAAATCGTTTCATTTATCGTACGTGTTTCGACTTGTTGTTCTTGATATTATTACTTATATACTAATTTACATAATTCCATAATTTAAAACATGATTTATATATAATATATTCAGCATATACACATATATATATATGATTGATCGATAAATGGAATGAAATACACCGTTCATGGAGACGGTAGGCCGTACGTACGCATGAACGCTGTTTTCGTTTCCTTACTGAATTGAATGGAATTGAGTAGATAACATACATATATATATATACATAAATCCAGTATCATTATTATGTCATATATTTCATGATTACTTATTATATATACTTTATAATCATTCATGAATGGTTAACATGGAGAATGAATCTCATCGCGTCGTGGAGACGGTAGTCCGTACGTACGCACGAGCGATGATACCATTCCCATGATTGTGGAATTGTTTTGAAGTGTATGTATAATATTTTAGAATCAATATCAATTTACAATAATCATATATAGTTATTTATTTACACCATTATACCCATCCATGTAAGGTGGTGGTCGAAAACAGATTACACCATAGCGTGGAGACGATATTTCGTACATACGCACGCGTGGTGATTTCGTTTTCTGTAGGATGGATAGAAGGTTAAATAAAGTTGTTTAATATTTATAATAACATATCAGTATATAATTAATACTGATGTTATTACTTTATAATGAGACAACTAAAGAAGAAGAAGTAGAAGAAGAGAGAAACTTGAGAGAATCGGAAGAAGAGATTACCTCTTCTTCGACGCACCTCCTTTAAGCCTTCTCTTAAGGAAGTAGAGTTGGTATTTTGAGAAGACCAGAACCTCCAGAATGTTTCTAGGAAAGTGGAGAAGAGAAATGGGTATGGTTTGGACGAGCTTCAAGGCTCAAAAGGGTGTGAAGAGAAGAGGGAAGTGGTGCCCTTTCTATAAGGAAGGAGAGGGGCACCTTTGGGAAAACTTAAAATATTATTTTATAATAAAGTCATATTTGGTTTTTAATAGCTCAAAATTGATTTATTTCGAAGCTAAGGTGGGGATGGGTCTAAATCCTCTCAACGAATAGATTTTAGACAGGTTTGAGTCATTATATTAACCTTATATTTTAGTTTTAACTCTTAGTTAATTAGATTGACATTTACCATGTCACATTGTATTTTTATATTATATAGTTAATAAACTTACCATATACATCCAAGAGACCCCCAAGTGGTCCATTAATGATACACCTATCATGATATAAGTATCTTGGCAGAGCTTTATATTTTTAGGAATATAATAACAATTAATAATATAATATTTGTTTTAAAAACTATTTTATGTCAATTTTGACACTATTTGGTAATGGATTTTTGTGAAAATCATAACAGCATGATTAGTTCGAACAAAGTTAATTAATTCAATAATAACATGTCATATTAACCTAGAAAATTTATGGAATTCATAAAAAGTCTCAAATTACATTTATTTTGGTATTTATAACATCAATTATTTTAATATTTCATTATTTAGGTAATTACTGCATCACCATTGTGTCATAAATAAATTAAATTATTTAATGTTTAAAAATTATAAATAAAATACCATTAGGTAGGAAATATTTTTATATTTATAATGAATATTTATAGTCGAATTTATCTTATGTATAACCCTATATTAAAAAAATTATTAAACTCTGATTTTAACCATTTTAACCCTTCTTTAAATAAATTAATAATAAATGTCCTAATCTAATCCAAGTGGACCTAAATGGTCATATTTTATTTCTAAGGTTGTTTTTGGTCAAATTACACTTATCCAATAGAATTAGGACATGTGTTAGGGTAATAATAATATCATTTTTACCCTTAATTACCTTATTTACTTTTAACCGTGGTAAATAAAAGTAAAAAGTTACTATTCACCAAAAATTATTTTCATCTCATTGAACCACATTTTAGTCCTTTATATTAACCGTGTCTCTCGGATTTTCGAAATTCCACTCCCAGAAGCTGTAAAATTAAGTTTTATGTGAATTTCCAAATTCTCCTAGGAGGTGGGTAAAAGACGGCGAAAAGTTTAATAAAATTTTTATATATCTAAAATTATTATAAAATGACTCCAATGAATTACATTGAACTTATATAGGTATTATGTATCAATATTGACCTAAAATAAATTTAAATAAAATAAATAATTATTTAAATAAAAAGCCGGTTTTTAAATAGTAACCCAGTGTTTTCACTATTTATCAAAAATTGAAAGTTTTCAGAAAAATACCCAAAATTCACCCTAGGATAATTTCGATATTCCGAATCCAAAAATGAAGTCAATTTTGAAAGATAAAATTTATAAAATTCCAAAAAGTGGGTATTACTATTCATAACGGCTAGTTTATATAATATTTTAATAGCATATCTTTGTTTAGTGAAACTCGGTATTGCGTACAACACACGCTATCGTGGAAGGTCGTGATTACGTGTAAAGCAAGCCAAGTCAGGGATGTGAGTAGTGCAAGCTCCTTTTGGTGTAGCGTACAATAGAAGACATCAATGAGATGAAAAAGAATATTTTTCATAAAATCTCGGGGTGTTACAGGTAGCGTCGATAGAGGGGGGATCAGAAGATTCAGGCAGAGATGTAGGGATTCTGATGAGTCACCATTACTACTAAGAAACCCTAGGAAACTATAGACCCTAGGAATCCCTAGGAGCGTTCTCTCAACTAGTGGAGATACTTTTTTTTTGTTCTGGTTAATAACAAAACACGAATTAACTAGTTAAAAATGCAATATGTTTCATAGACCGACCTGAGTCATTCATCCATCAAACATCCAAACTGGCTCATGACGTACTTGAAGTGCATCCCCAATCCCCTTGGGTTGGAAATAAGAATCATAGGAATCAAAAGTAATCATTTTAGATGATTTTATCCTTAAATATGAGTAAGGGTAGAAACATAGTTCTCGTGAAAATTTGGCATCACCTATATGTATATCAGATACCCACACCAAATAAAATATGCAGAAATAAATGAAAGAAACAACAAGATATACAAACAGTAAACAAATTAAACCAAAAAATCCCTCCGCTCACCCCCGTCACCCTTCCCTATAGAAACAACCACCACTAGAATCCTATCCTCAACCACTATAATAATAATGCACTTCCAACCATATAAATAAGTGAAAGTACTAATTGGATGATGTTATAAAGTAAACTAAAAATAAACACTAAGGTACCTCCACGTGAATTTACAATTCACCATCTATAACTTGAACCACAACGCTCCATGTGTGATAATAAAAGAAAAATAACCTGAAACTGAAATGATGATAGGTGTGAGAAATAAGCTCAGTATTAATTCAAAAGGAAACCCCACCCTAAGTTTAAGTCTTTATTATAGTTTCAAATACATTATTAAAAATAGGTTTTTCATTTCAATATACTTCAAGTCCAACTCATCGATCATTTAAAAACTTTTCTTTTTTATTTTCATTTTAAATTAAAATAATCACATTTAAAAAAAAATATTAGGGCCTATGCACTTTTAATTGAAAATCATGTGAAAACAACTTTCCAACCCATTTAAAAACATCCATTTCTTAGAATCCTTTTAAATTACTTTAAAAGAGAAATAGTTTAGGGAGAGAGAGAAATCCATTCTTTAACAATTTTATAAAATGGAATAAAATTCCATATAAATAATCATTTCATAAAAATTTACCATGATAAAATCCTTCATTCATTAAAGGTTAATGGGCCCTCTAGTTCCTCATATCACTCATGATCTAATCTAGTCAAATTCTAGTGCACGTGCAACCGCTAAGGAGAAAATGTCATGGCCTAGTGGCATGGTGACTTCTATCCAAGGAACCACATCCATGTCCACTAAAGAGTACATGCCTTAGCCTAGAGTTGTACCTATAAATAGGTCATAACTTAGCCAAGTGGGATTATGTCACCTGTCTATAACACCACATCTAATTCACCTGCTAAGGAGTTCATGTCATGGACTAGTGGGGTAGTGTCTTCCATCTATGAAACTAGGACCTTTATCTAATTTGGTTTAGTTAGTAATTTGGAATAATCCAAAAGAGATACTTAAACTATCCTTTCTCCTTAGATACTCGACTTCTAATGTGCTTTACCCATTTAAAAAGTGTCACATTTAATTTAAAATAGATCAAGGGTCCTCTTATCAATCCATCAATCTATTTCACTTTTTCAAAATAAAAACATTCTCCTTTAAACCATTTCATTATAAAAATCAACAGAATCATTTTTGAATAACCAAATATAGATGTGTGTGTGTGTTTTTTGTTTGTGATTTTTCATTCAAAGAAACAATAACACAACTTTAATAAATCAAAACTCTCTTTATTAAACATTGATATCCATGAAAAACATTCCAACCAGGCCTTCACAATTTATTTTATAATTCACTTAAAAACCTATTGAAAATAAATATTGAGTGTCACATTTAAAACCACATGTTTTCCTTCATCATTATTCCCATATGAACTTACAAACATATATATATATATATATATATATATATACTGATACCTCTCATTTAAAAAATTCACATATTTTAATGTGAATTTTTGTATATATATATATTGTTGGAGTTGATGTCCTAGGACTAACTATTTATACTATGATGAACCTAAACTAGATACCCTCTCAAATAGGTACCGGAACTGAATTTACACATATCTGAAGGGTGTTCTTGATCCCTATGGGTTGGTGAATAGCATCTGGGAATAAAACCAAAATGAGTGGGAATAATTTCTCCCAAAATGAAACAATAACATGAAAAACACACACACATATTACAGAGAAAAACAGTGGAATGGATACATATATTCTATAATTAAAGAATATATCAGAAATGATACAACTAAAAATAAGTCTGAATAACACAAAGTACAAGTCAAAATATCAAAATAAAACTAAAAAAAGCAATTACTCTATGTAATAGCATTGTAAAACTTCCACCATCTCACCACTAGCTACCGTGACTTAGTTGGTATAAATCCTTGCCGCCTCACTATGCCACCTTTCATTTCCATGTATTGAAATACATACAATGGTTTACGTACCACTAGAGGGGTTTATATGGTGTGAGCTAATAGGATCAGTAGGATCCCACCTAGGTGTTCCATAACAATTATTTATACAATAATCTGAACATGATCAAATTTAAAGAAGAAAATGCCTAATATACAGTCTAGTAGTTTTTATATCAAAAGCATGTAAATAAATTTAATTTACCCCTTTTCCATATTTCCAAAATAAATCATGAAAATAAGTTTTAATTATTTTCATATATCAAAGCAGTGAAATCCACTCAAAGAAAAGAAATTATCCCATATCATATCAAATCCATGGTAGTACAAACTAAAATAGTATATGCCAAAAGCATAGGTGACATCATTCGAGGGATCACACTAGGTCAATATGTATAGGGCACTCATACCCCCAATATAAAAAATCATGTGCATCAAGATCCTAGATATATACATTGTATCTAGGTAGAATAGGAACACCCCATAAAGTGAACCCTTCTAATAGTGTCTATAAAGTACCTAGAACTACATGCCTAGGGAGAAGAAGAACACCCCATGAGTGAACCCCCCAATAATATTAAGAGATAATTCTTATTAATACACCTTCTGACTAAGTACCTGAGACTTCCCATGTGCTCTATTTTAAAAAAACCAATTCATTAAAACCAATTGAATCAACCATGATTTGGAAAGAACTTCACAAACCTATTTCAAAATGCTTTGAAAAACCCATTTATTTACCAAAAATAGGGGAAAACCATTTTTACCAAAAACTCATTTCTACACACACAAATCAAATCAATCAATAATTCCATTTCATTTATAAAACAATTTATCAAACCTAGGGCAATATAATTCATCCAACATAGTCTCGAGAAGAAACCACCTTCCTCAAACTCGGGTCATACACACCCACAATGGGATCCACCATTAAGGAAGAACTCGATGACAATGAAAAAATCCCTAGAATCAATCCACACATATTAGAATTGATTCACAAAAAAAAAATCAGTGGATAAGAAAAACCATAACTTACCTCAAAGTATGCACACCCGACGCACCGCAACTAAGAAAGGATCAACCCCTGAGAAGAGATCATATAATAAATATAGAAATAAATAAATAGAATTTATCATCAACGATCAATGGATCTAAAAACAATGGGAATTAGATCTACCTTGATCAAAGGAAATGAAGAAATAGAAAGGATTACTCACCTGGAGAGATGAAACCCAACTGCAATAGAATTAAATCATTGAATGAACCGATTCAGACAGAGTATGGGTCCTCAAAATCGCCCATGAGAGCCTCTAGGCTGAGAGACAAAATACTATGGATGAATGAAATAATAAATCAGATGTTTAGAACCCTAAAAACATAACCTTCAAGAATTAAAATATGTGTAATCCCATTACATGTCATGTAATCCATTAATCTTAAGTGCGACGAGAAACCCATTATATTTTTTACAAAAACCCGACTTTTATGAACACACGACATAAACCAGATACATGGTGTATAATACATTTCTATTGTATACCAGACTCTAGGATTCTGCATGGAAATCAATACATAGTGTGTAAACACATTATAAGATGTGTATTTACCCTGTAAATAATGAAAAGGTTTAGTTTCCAGTAGAAAAATCTAAAACCACCTTGGGCATTCTCCAAACTTAGGGAGAACTCATAAATCCATTAAAAATTTATACTCGAACTCCATTAATTCAAAAAATCATACATCCTTTAAATCTTGGTATTTTTCCCCATTAAATGATCTCCATCCTTAGGAGTCCCAAGATACACCCAAAATAAATAGGAAAATGAATAATGAGAAGGGAAATGCTTGAAAATGGGTAACAATATGTTAAAAACTCCCCTCATTAGAATTTCAGTCCATAGGAAGTCAATTAGAAGAATGAATTATGGTAAAAAAGGTGAGGGCATTGCTTCCCTATCAACAAAACATGCTCCCAAGTCTCATAAGAATATGATCTATGCCACCATAATGCTCTGACCAACAAAATTGACTTTCCATGCAAGACTTTCACTTGAGAGTCAACGATTTGTACTAGATATTCTACAATAGAAATGTCTGGATCTAACTTGATATCTTCCCATCTTAGAATGTGAGATGGATCAAGATGATATTTCATGACCTGTGATATGTAGAAAAAATCATGAATGATTATCAACTAAATCAGAAATTCCAACCAATAAGAAACTTTCCCAATCAGATCAGTGACCTAAAATAGTCTAACATATCTTAGAGCCAACTTTCCATATTTTCTAAGCTAACAATGAACCAGTTGAGGAGAAACATACAAGAAAAACTTTCCACCTATGAAAAAATTCAATGAAAAACACTGATGATTCACATATGATTTCTTTAAACTATGCTCTATAACTAAACATTGACGTATATCTTGAATCCTCACTAATATATTCTAAACAAGACTTAGTCCCACCAAATATGCTTTACCCACATCTTCCTAACAAATAGGTTACTTGCACGAGTGAGAATATAGAGCCTCAAAAGGATCCATTATAATTGATAACTAATAGCTGTTGTTATAAGAAAAATCTATCAGTATCAGATGGCTATCTCCTGATCCACCGAAATACAAGACACAGGCATAGAGTATATCCTCCAGGATTTGAATAACACACTTTATCTGATCATCTTTATGTGGATGGTAAGCTATACTCAACCTAACCTGAGTCCCCATTTCCTCTTGGATACTCTTCCAAAACCTTGAATAAAACCAAGGATCCCTTTCTGAAATAATGAAAAAAGTAACTCCATGTAACCTCACAATATTCTATATATACAAATTACCAAGATCTTAAATCTTAGTGGCATCACTGATAGAAATGAAATGAGTGAATTTTTTAAACGATCAATCACTACCAAGATAGCATTAATTCCTCAGGGATTTAATAGTAATATAACAAAAAATTCCATCGACACATCTTCCCATTTATAAACAAGAACCAGAAGAGGCTAAAGAAAACCAAAAGGTTTCAGATTCTCTACCTTTATCTTTTGGCTAGCGTAACAGCGGGACACATAATCAATAATTTCATTCTTCATAACTGGCCACCATAATCTCTATCTCCTATTATAATAAATCTTCACATTTCTTGTATGAAAAGCCTATACAGAACCATGAAAAAAAAGACCATCACTGATGTTGGGACAACAACCTGATCCTCAAAACATATAATACCATATAAAGTGAGAGACTAAATAGAAATGGTATCCACACCATAATGGGTTTCCCAAACTTCCCTAAACTCCTCATCTTGTTGAAGAATCTAAATAATATACTCAAGAATAGATGATGATAACTAAAAACTAGTTAGAACTATGACTGAAACATCCTATCGAGTATCCAAGTGAAATTGAGCAAAATTCCCATAAGGTTCCATTCTTCCTTCGATTCCAAAATAGTCTATGATAGTACTTTAATTCTAAGATAATATACAACATCATTACCCTTCCTTAGGGTGTAGGTGATGTTGAAGCCAAACTTCTGAGGGTATTCCACCCAACACCTCTATTTGTGATTGAATTCTATCTGAGAAAATATATATCTTAAATTCTTTTGGTCAGAAAAAACTGTGAACCTCTCCCAAAAAAGATAGTGATGCCAACACTTAAGCACATGAATAACCATGGAAAGCTAGAAATCATGTGTGGTGTAGTTCTTCTCATGTAGTCAAAATCATCCTATATGAGAACATAACCCAATGCATCACCAGAATAATCACATAAAACCATATACCTATTACTGGGATTAAGTAATATCAGAATAGGATAAAATGTTATAATTATTTTCATCACATCAAAAGAAGAATGACACTTTTTATCCCATGTGAATTTCACCCTTTTCCTTGTGAGAGTAGTCAAAGGTGATTCCAAATTTGAGAAATAAATGAAAAATCATTGATAATATCTAGCAAGACTGAGGATGATCCAAATATCAAATACATTCTGTGCCTCTTCCCATGAAAATACAACCTTCACCTTCTTAGGATCGACTGATAAGACATACTTAGAAATCACATGCCCCAAGAACTTCACTTATTGAATCTAAAAATTCCATTTTGAAATAATTTCATACAAATGTTGACTTATTAGGATTTCCAAAATTAAACCCATATAGTGATTATGCTCATGATAAAATCTCAAATAATCCAAAATATCATCCACGAACACTACTAAAAAAGTGTCGATATACTGATGGAATATCTAATTCATCAAATCCATTGAAACTACAAGGGAGATAGTCAGAACAAATGGAATCAAAAGAAATTTAAAATGGCCATACTTTCTCTTTCAAGACATTTTTGGTATATTAGACTCCCAAACTCTAAGATGATGATAGACCGAATGAAGATCATTATTTGAAAACCAATTTCCCCCCTTTAACTGATTAAAAAAATAATCAACACGAGGAAAGAGATACTTTTTATTAACCATTACCTAGTTTAACTTCTAATATTCCACACACAATTAGAGTGAACCATATTTCTTATTGGAAAATAAAACCAAAGCTTCTCAAGGAGAAAAAATATAGTGAAAAAAACCTTTGCAAATAGGTTGTCCGACTAAATCTTGAAATATTTCAGCTCTTATGGTTTAATATGATAAGAATGTATCAAAATCGGTTACGTACCTGACACTAGGTCAATCATGAACTCTACCTCCCTCTCTAGAGGAAGTCAAGAGAAATAATTTGAAAAAATGTTAGGAAAATACCCAAAAATAGTGTAAATATTTACAATGGAATAAATTCCATCAAGATCAATCACTACAATAAACAAAAAACTCTTGAACTCTGGATAGGAAGGTCCTGCACGACCAAACATTGGGTCGCACTCTCCCTGAAAGACCAGTGAGATCCCATCGTCCATAAAAAATAAGAGACTCTGATGATAATAATCAGCCTAAGCATATTGATAAACAAGCCAATACATATTGAGATGATGTCAAATAGATCTAAAATCGAGAATAAGAAAATCATAGACTAACTATGCTTCAGCTATTGATGGCGTACAAGGACCCTGAAACCCCTACTCTTTCCTCTTCCCAAGAGGTGTCGCTATCTCCATAATAAAGGACATGATATCCATTGTAAGTTTAATTATATCAACAAAACAACCAGATATAAATGATTGGGAAGATCCAGTTTCAAATAAGACTACTGGTAGTGAATTTAAAATAAATATGTCACCTATCACTATTGTTAGACCCGCATCTACCACCTCTGGAAACTCAACTACTACGTGAATTTTCTTCAATACCGAGGAATGTGGTTGTAGCCCTATAGTCCTTGAATCTTTTGAATGCGTCACAATAACTTTATAACCAATGAACCCTAACCATATAGAGGGGTATAAATAGACTGATAGAAGTACTGAAGATGACCATAATTTCAACAACTGTTACAAATATTTTCAGGTGTAGGACAAGAATGTCTAGTGTGTCCAACCTTACCACAGTGATAGTAAGTCTGGGGCACACTACCAGCTATAACTAAAGGTGCATAGGAGGCCTGCTGATGATAACCATCTACACCACCCCTGCAATGATCTTTACAATTTCTCTTTTTTCCTTGCAAGCCACTAAATCTACCACTGGGTGGAATAGAAGGGGGAGAATAACCAACCTTTCCTGTTGTATTCATCTCTTCCATCATTTCACTATTCACTATCTCTACATAGGTCCAAAAATGCAGCACAAATACCTATGATCTGATATCCAATAAAAAAACCTATAGATAATTATGAGCTTTCATCTTGTCATTCTTTAACACCTCTGTTGCAGAACAAATTAGTTCTTCAAATCAATTAGCATATGCAGACACCATACACTCTCTCTACTACAAAGAGAGGAACTATAGAGACTTCAATGTCATTAGTGACTTTGGACAAACTAATATATGAATAGAGGCTTGAAACCCTTCCCATAAAATCCTAAGTTCCTATCCACCTACACCATAGAATCCCACCATCTCTTGTTTGGACCCTCAAATATTAATGCTACATACTTCAACTTAATACTATCATGTGTATCTAAGATGTCAAAGATCTAATCGATCTTGTCCAGCCAGTCTTCCACTGCCTGAGGTTCATTTTTACCTTTAAAGGATGGTGGATTCTCACACAATAAATCCTATGATTAATCCCTTTATCCTACATCTACTGGTGCACCTCAGCAACTATATTTTGGGAATGTGGTACATTCTGGTCGATAACATGAATTTCCCATAGATAGCCTCAGCAAGATTATGATCTATAGGAGGATTCCTTTGAGGACCATCTACTTCACCCTACTGAGGAACAAACGAAACACATCTCAGAGGCATATCACTTCACACCAAAATAGAAGAGATGATAAGACAATGGAATAATCTCATTTTAAAAAAAAATCCTTAAAAAATTGAGATTAAGATCAAGAATTAAAAATAGGAGGCACACATCCCCAACATCCCATGGTAACTTGATTCTTGACATGAAACGAGATGGGTAGGCACTCACTAAAACCTACCTCTCATGTTCCAATAATCCTATCTCCAGTATACCAAACATCCAAATATATGTTCTCTTAAGGAAAAAACTTCCTTTGATACCAAAATTTGATGAACCCGACCCTGATACCCTTTCAAACTAATACCCAAAATGAACACTCACATTCTCATAGGGCATTCTTGATCCCCATGGGCTGAAAAATAGCACCCGAGCACTAAACCACAATTATATGAAATGATTTATTCAAACCTGAAGTAATAACATGACATGCATATATATATCAAAGAGAAACAACATAAGAGATACATATATTCCATAACTAAAAGAGGAAAACAGAGACAATAAAACTCAAAAGAATCCAAAATAATCTAAAGTAAAAGTTGAAATGTTAAAGGAATACTAAAAAAATTAAACTGAATACTCCATGTGATAGCATGGGAAAAATCCCACCATCTCACCACCAGCTACCCCGAATAAGCTGATAGAAAACCTTACCGCCTCACTGTAGCACCTTACCTTTCCATGCATTAAAAGATATTCAAAGTTATAAAAACTTATAGAGGGGTGTTTAGCATGTGAGAAAACAGGCTCATTAAGATCCCAACCAAGTGTTCTATAACAAGTATCTGTATAATAATACGAACATTCTCAAGTTTGAAGAAAACAAGGTATAATATAAAATCTATCAGTTTTTATATCAAAATTGTAGAAAAAAAATTTTATTTACCCCTTTTCAACATTTCCAAAATAATGCACATAAATAGGTATCAAATCATTTCATATATCAAATAAGTTAAGTCCACTCAAATAAAACCATATATCACAAATCATATCAAATCAATGGCAGTACAAAATAAAATAGTACAAGCCAAAAGAACATGCCACATCACACTAGGGATCACACTATGTTAGGATAACTAGGTAACTCATGCCATCGACATAGAAAATCATGTACATCAAGCTCCTAGATATATACATCTAATCTAAGAAGTATAAGAATACCCTAGAAATTGAACTGTAACACCCAAATGTTTTTATGAAATATTTTCTTTAAATAATTTTAATTCTTAAATTGCTTGCATTGCATGCAATCGTGAGTTTAAGAGAACCAAAAGATGCCCTTAGTATAAAATCACCATTTTAACCTATCCATTAGGTTAATAGGAATAAATATAACTAACTTATGAAAATGTATGGTGAAGTCATTTGCTACCAATTATTTATGAAAAATATAAATCAATTATATATTTATATTTTCATATTAATAAATTGAGTGATTTTTTTTTAGTAAATAAAATTAATGAAATATATATGTTAATATACTTAATAAAATATTTTTTATATTCATCAAATAGATATTTTTGTCATAGGGTATGAATAAACCCTATTAGATGTATAAAAACCTATATTTTTCAAAAGGGTAATTTTCTGCCTTTTAATGGAGAACCACTTTTAAATTAAGATTTTGATACATTAATAATTTTCATATGAAAACATTAACATGTTGTTTGGAAGCAAGATATAAAAATTTACTTTGGATGAAATTTTAATATTTTCTGATAACTTTCAAATTTTGATGAATAGTAAAAAAACACTAAATTTTAATTGAAAAAAAACTTTTTTCATCAAAATAATTTATATGGTTAAATTATAATATTGAATGGTTTTAAAGTAAAAATAGAATAAATTTTTATCATTAAATATAATGTATGTAATTAAAATTAATTTTATATTGAATTCAGATGTAAAAACATTTCATCTTTTACACTTTTGAACTTTTAAAAACCCATTTTCTCTTTCTGACAATGGGATTAATTTTACTGATGTGGTTAGCCAAGTTAGAATAAATCTATACAATTAGAAAGGAAAGGCTCTATCCATGGTAGGAATAATTTACTTAGTCATACATGTTATCATTTCCAAACTTGTTTACTCTTTCATGGTGTACTCCTGGCCTGATTCTATAATCAAGACTCTCAATTCCCTTATGAGGAATTTTGTTTGGAGTGGAAACATTATGGAAAAGAAAATTATCACAGCCTCATTGAATAAATGCTGTTTACCTCTCTCAGTAGGGGGACTTGGGATTAAGAATATTGAGCTCTTTAATCAATCTATTCAAGCTCAATTTATTTGGAGGCTTATTAATCGAAAATCAAGATCTCTTGATTTTCTCAGAGTTAGAATCCTTACTAGATTGATTACTAGAAAGTTTACTTATATGCAATCCTCTGTTTGGCCTGGTTTGAAAAAGGGTTTTCAAAAGATCAATAGTCACTCCCATTGGTTGGTGAATGCCTCATCCAAGCTGAAAATCTGGAAGGATAACTGGACAAAAACTCCTTTAATTGATAGTATAAATGTTGGTACTATGGATGTTGATTCAGATGCTTCTATTTGTGATCATCTTGAACAGATCAACAATCTGCCTTCTCACATTGTCAAAACTATCAATTCTTATAAATTCCTTAATTCAGATGATATCATGGTTTGGGAACCAAGTGAAAATGGGCCGCTTGATTCTAAAATCTTTTATAATCATTTAATTCTTGGAAACTCTTCCAGTGCTGTCCAGCAATTAAGAAAATGGGTCCAGCCCTCTCGGTTCACTCTTTTATGGAGAATTAACTTGAAAAAGCTGCCAATGGACAAACACCTAAAAAAATTTGGTATCTCTATTTGCTGAAGATGTGATTTGTGCCATCAATATAGGGATGACCTGGATCATTTATTCCTCCCTTATAAAACCACTACTTCACTATGGATCATTATATTTGATCTATTTGGCATCTTGATACCTCATGTCAACAACATTTCAGAATTTCTGCACTTAATCACAGCAGAATCTTTTTCCAAGGAGACTCATTCTCTATTCCTTTTTGCTTGTGTTGAAACTTTTCATACTCTTTGGAGTGGAAGAAATAAATGCAGGTATGATAATGCTACTTTCAATAATAAAGTTTCCATTTCACATATTCTAGGGACGACCTGATGTTCAAATCAGTTCCACACCAAAAAATTCCATAACTCTATCAAAGACTTTGCACTCTTGAGAAGGCTTCATTTGTCAGGTAATTTCCCTAAACCTATGGGCACTATGGAAATTTTCTGGACTCCCCCTTTTTCAGGTTGGATAAAATGAAACCTTGATGGAGCTTCAAAGGGAAACCCTTGACCAGCTGGATATGGTATTGCTTTCCGTGACCACAATAGTGACTTGCTTGATGGATTTTATGGCTCTTATAGTCATGCCACTTCCCTTGAAGCTGAGATGATGGCACTTATTTAAGCAGTGAATATTTTTCATCAAATAAATTGGAGTAATATCTGGTTTAAAAGTGACTCCACTACTATTGTACATGCTGTTAGAAAGAATCAGATCCATCTTTCCTGGAAACTTACTCTGAAATGGATCAAATGCCTTGACACTCTTATCTCAAAGAACTTTATCATTACACATGTTTACCATGAATCCAACTCTCTTGATGATAGAATTTAAAATCAAGGTATTCCTGAAGACTTCGGTGTTCAGGTGACCACAGTTGCTGAGTATTTGCTCAATATTCTCAATAGAGACAAATGTAAAATTCCATCCTTTATACTCTTGTAACTTATTTTTAATTAAAGCTTTAATGCTTCTTTTTATAAATTTTTTTTATTTAAAATGGATTTTATATTTTGAAATATAAGGTCTAAATTATTTAAATGGATTTATTTTATTTTTGGAAATTATGAATAATAACTTTGATAATTTTTGTTAATACAGTAAAAGGGTAAATCAGATAATTAAGGGTAAGAATAATATTGTAGAATTACCCTAATACTTGTCTTAATATCATTGTATGAGTGTGTTTCAACCTAAACCATCCTTGGGTTGAAATGGTATCCATTTTAATCTACTTGGATGAAATTAGGACATTTAATTTATTTTTATTTAAAGAAAATTAAATTATTTCTCACTAAAATTTTAATAACTAAATATTTTTTTATATAATGTTATGCAGAAGATAAATTCGATTATAAATATTCATTTGAGATCTTCCATGTTTTTATTTATCATGATAATTTATTTGTAATTTTTAAGAAATAAATAATTACCTTAAAGATTATGCTTTGACAATGTAAATATTAATTAATTGTTGAGAAATCAATAAAACAATTATTATTAAAATGACAATAACCATCAAAAGACCCAAAAACTTAACCAAAATTGTTTAATAGAAATTCCCTAGTTATATTCTATAGGTTCTTTTCTTCTTCAAATACCATCTCTATTGTTCTAAGAGGAGAATTAGAAGAATCACATTGATTAACGCTCAAATTTACCCAAGAGATGAAGGTAGAACAGTCCTTGTAGTTTAACTTGGGTTATCAAACCCTCATAGACCTAAGAAGTAACCTACATACACATACATTATATGGATTGTTTTTGGCTATGAAGTAGCCAAATTGAGTTGATTTTATATGGGTTTAAGGTATCACTAATAGATTTATGTTAATTCAAATTAAGATAATGAGTTGATCCTAGGTTATCGGTTGGGGTGGATTGGATGAATTCCTTTTTTAATGATTTAAATTTCTTATATTTAAGATTGGTCCATTTAAGAAGATCAAAAAACATCATCACTTACTAGTTTAATACTTACACCATTTAATACTAATCACTTATACACTTGAAGGATCAAATTTTTGATCACTTCAAGGTAAAGGTTTGTATTAGCACTTGAAGTGTGTGGCCTTAAATTCAACAAGGATGAAGGAGTTTAAAGATATTCAAACAAAATTCTCAATTAAAAGAAGTGATTAGAAATTAATGGAGTGAGAAATAACATCCAAAACAGACACTTTATACTCCCTTGGATCAACCCATAAAAGAGTTATCCCTCTATTGATTCTATGGTTTTAATGGAAGTGAAAAGTAGACTCATGAGGGAGGAATTGGAGAAGTAAAAAAAACAATAAAAAGAAAGCAATCACTCCACCGTTGTGTGAAGAATATCACAAGGTATGGTGTGATTAAATTCACACCTTAAGGAAACAATATAAAATTGATAAGAAGAAAACAAAATAATAGGAAAGGAATAAATTTTATTAAGAAATAAGGTGATTCGAACAACTTATATGAGAAAGAAGAACGTTACAAAGCCAAATTGACATAATAACATTACAATGAAAACAAAGCTCCAAGTATCCTCAACTCCTCTACCACAACTACCTTAAATAGGAAATTTTTAAGCCTTCAGTAGAGCCTAAAATAGTATAATTCACCTCAATTAATGGTGGTGGGCTTAGGTGGGTGGAATGTTAAGAGAGAGTAGACTTTTATACCCTTGACCCGAGGTGGCAGCCAGCTTGCTTCCTCCGAACAGAGGCGCCTGGAATACCTTCTAAATGGCCAAATTGGAGTGGGCCATATAAGAAACAAATAAATCTTCAGATTTTCATTATATTTATATAAACTTTAATCCCAAAAGAATTTGTGGTTTCTGAGATATGATTAAATTGGTGGGACGACTTTATGGGCCTCAGAATTTGGTCCAAAATATTACCCCCAAATTGGGCTGCCTTACTAACCACCCTTAAAGACAAATTAGAACTGTCTCATGAATAATTATTTCTTCCTATATATGTCTTATATCATCCCAAAAAATTTGGGATTCATTGGGCTTGTATGTTGGTCCCCACATTCTCATCAGTGGGCTGGTGTCCAATCTGCCTTCTCTAGAATTGTTTGCATGAAATCCCATTTTGGTGGTCTTCCAATGTGGATATTATAACACTCCACAAGTATGAATTGTTCCCAATATAATTATAAACCTTAAAATTAAATATGAAAAAAATCAATATCATTGGGTACTTTAAATGATGTTAAAAAATGTACCACATAATAGTGCATTTTAAGAAGGAATTACAATCATAATGTGAAATGATGTTCAAAGTGTAAAATGCACTAAAATGGTGTTTATGAATAATTAAGCACATGGATATTATATATGTTAAAAATGAATATTATCCTCATTTAGTGGCTAATCACACCCCCCAACTTGATTTTTTCTAGTCCCGAGCAAAATATATCTCAACAATATGAAATTCGAATTCCCTTTTCCAAAAACATTTTAATACAAAATGATCACCAAAAACCCTTAGACCAAACTATCATGAAACACATCAAAAATATTTTAATACATGATAGTTTCATAAGAATATCCTAATCCCAAGCCCATTCCTTTGTTCAAATTCATTACCATATTTCATCAAATTTCAATTAAGAGTGATGATGTGTTGTGCATCACATTAGACATGGGGGTTCATCTTTATTCAAGAGGGAAATGATGGAAGTGATTGGTGGAATCACATTTAAATATTAAGATTAGTATTCAATTTTTTATTGTATTTTCTTTGCAATTTTTCTATGGTAATTGAAATTGCACTCAAAAGAGTCAACCCTTGTAGCGAGACTCTGCTGATGACTCCCAGGCTGAAAGACCTTTGGGCACCAAGTGAATCCCACATACTCAGGAATCATCTCAAGTTAAATTAGTCAAAAACAAATTCAAATTACCAAAAATAGAGATAAAATTACTAACTCTGGGCCAGAAAACTATGGAGTCACGATCCCCAATTGTCGAAAGCCATGCATTAGGTCATTTCATTGCTCTACGTGCAATTTTTTTATTGAATAATCATATTAAATATAAAATGATCATAAAACCTATGATATTTATTTGAGGGACCCCATGAACTCAAAATAATACCCTACTATCCAAAGGACGTGCGTTGTGATTTATTTATTTGAATAAAAATATAAACCATGAAATATCACATTAGACAGCCAAACTTTCCAAAATCTATGCTCATGAAATTATACATGGATTAAAATCAAAATCAGGGCATACTAAATTATTTGATATTCAGCTTTAAAGTGTACAATGTACATTATCATGTTCAAGGTTAAATAAAATTTTCCTTCCATTAAGGCACACTTTTTTTTTCAAATCATTCATTTTTTTTGACACAAAAGAAATTTTATTTTATCTCCCCCTAACTTAAAATAACACTGTCCCCAGTGTTTAAAGAAAAGAAAATTTAGAAGGGGGTAGAGATAGATAATGGGAGTTTAAAAAGGAAATTAAAATTGAGGATCATGGAATGAAGTCACCTGGTGGTTGAAGTTGAAATTCTTCTTGCCCCCATTTAATCCCTTGATCTCGAGGTCACTCTGAGAATTCCCTAGTGGAAAAAAGAAAAAAGACTCAAAAAAAAACTATATATATATATATTTATATAATAAAGAAAGTAAAATAAAAGTATATATATAAAAATTATAGAATAAAGAAGCACAATAAGCCATAGGTCTATGGTAAGCGCATGCCCCGGTCTCCCTTCGGTCCTGGGTTCGATTCCCCACGGCTTCGCCGGTTGTGACGGGGTTTTCCCCACGACCTACAACGTGTCTTTTTTTAATTATATTTTTATTTATTTTTTTGTTTTTTTATTTTAACCTAAAAACATATAAAAATAAAATAAAATAAACTAATGATACATTGTCTTCTTTTTAAATTTCAGGGTAAGGTATTACTCAAGGATCACACCACGTGACACTGATAAATATGACGCTCCCCTTTCATACCCATCCATACTCATAATAGAAGACCAGGTCAATAGTCTATTTTTTTAAACTACAAAAATGATTCATTAATCCTATTTTTTAAAAAATAAGATTCGCAATGATGAAAACCACAGGTTGCCTCCCATGTAGCACTTTGGTTTAATGTCGCTAGCTCGACTTAGACCCTTAATTATTTAAGTATTTTCCTCATCTAAGATTAGTTCACACAAGTTTTCATCAAATTTAGTTTTTTGGAATGGTTCAATGAATGTTTTGACTCTATGACCATTAACTTTAAAGGTTTGACCATTGGTGGGATCTTGAATTTCAACAACCTCATGGGGGTATACCTTATGCACTATGTATGGACCTGACCATCTAGACCTCAACTTTCCCGAGTGTAAATGAAGTTTAGAACTATACAAAAGAATAGGTTTACCTGGTACAATGTGTTTGGACTTAAGATTTCGAGATTGGTAGGTTTGTACTTTAGCTTTATTGATCCTTGAATTTTCATAAGCCTCCATCCTAAGTTCTTCAAGTTCATTGAGATCTAATTTCCTTTTTGTTTTGGCCAATGAGAGGTTATAATTCATTTTCTTAATTTCCCAAAAGGCCTTATGTTAAATCTCCACTAGAAAATGGAATGCTTTACCATAAACCAACCTATATGGGGACATTCCTAAAATGGTTTTATATGCGGTTCGATTGGACCAAAGAGAATACAAGAGTTTCTCGGACCAATCTTTCCTAGAAGGATTGACAATTGTTTCAAGAATATTTTTAATCTTCCTATTTTCTAACTCAGCTTGACCATTGGTTTGAGGATGGTATGTAGTGGAAACTTTATGAGAAATTACATACTTAGACATGAGTGAAAATAATGGACGGTTGTAGAAATGAGTTCCTCGATCACTGATTATAGCCCTAGGAATTCCAAATCGAGAAAATATGTTCTCTTTTAGAAAACGGATCAAAACATGATGGTCATTAGACTTGGTGAGAATGGATTCAACCCATTTTGAGACATAATCAATAGCTAAGAGGATGTAGAGGTAACCCCTAGAGTTTGGGAAATGACCCAAGAAATCGATTCCCCAACAGTCAAATATTTCAATCACTAAGATGGGAGCGAGTGGAATTTGATTCCTTTTTGTGATTGACCCTACTTGTTGACACTTAGGAAAAATTTGAAAAAATATGTAGGAGTACCTTGAGAGGGTAGGGAAGAATATACCACACTAAAGAATCTTAGCAGATGTTTTCTTAGAGGAAAAGTGACCTCCACATGCCTCACTATGACAGAATTTAAGGACAGAATCTTCTTCAGATTCTGGGACACACCTCCTAATGACTTGGTTGGGGCATAACTTATAGAGGTATGGACCATAAAACACATAGTTTCTAACATTAGAATGGAATTTCCTTTGAGCTTGAGTCCCTAAGAATTTTGGAATGACTTCTATAACTAAGAAATTAGCTATGTCGGCATACCAAGGGCAGTCACTCATAGAGTATATGTGTTCATCTGAAAATGAATCAAACACAAAAAGGTGATTTTAGTTGTATTTGAATTCCATCCTATAGATGTGATCAACCACAACATATTAAAAACCCTTTTTATCCTTGATTGTGAGGCCAAATTCTTGTAAGAGAAGGACCCACCTAATCAGTCTATCCTTAGCATCTTGTTTTGGGAAGAGGTATTTTAGTGTAGAATGGTCAATGAACATAGTGATGGGGGATCCTAAGAGGTAGGACCTAAACTTATCTAAGGCAAACACAATAGTAAGTAACTCCTTTTCAGTGGTGGTGTAGTTTATTTGGGAATCATTTAAGGATTTTCTTACATAAGCAATGACATAAGAAGTTTTATCACAACGTTGTCCTAACATTGCTCCTATAGAAAAGTCATTGTCATCACACATAAGTTCTAAAGGTAGGTTCCAATTTGGATATTTCATAATGGGAGGAGAGGTGAGAGAGGATTTGAGTGTTGATAATGAACCCTCACAACTTTCTGTCCAAAAAAATGGAGCATACTTTACTAGTAGAGCACAAAGGGGACGAGAGATTGAACTAAAGTCCTTGATGAATCTTCTATAGAAACCAGCATATCCTAAGAAAGACCTCACTTCCTTAATAGTTTTGGTATATGGAAGTTGAAAAATGATGTCAGCCTTTTCTTTATCAACTTCAATCCCCCTACCCAAGACTATATGGCCAAGGACTAATCCCTGTTTAACCATGAAATGGAATTTTTTCCAATTTAAGACCAGATTCATTTCTTCACATCTGGACAAATTTTTCTCTACATTCCTAAGACATCCCTCAAATGTATCCCCAAAGACAGAGAAGTCATCCATGAAGACCTCAATAAAATCCCCTACCATGTCTGAGAATATTTCCATTATGCACAGCTGGAAGGTTCCAAGGGAATTGCATAACCTCAAGGGCATGCGTTTTAAGGCAAAGGTGTCGAATGGACATGTGAATATAGTCTTCCCTTGATCCTCTAGGGAGACCTCAATTTTATTATACCCCGAGTACCCATCTAAGAAATAGTAGAAGGCATGACCTGCCACTCTCTCAAGGACTTGGTCAATGAATGGTAAGGGGAAATGGTCCTTCTTAGTGAAGGAGTTTAGTTTCCTATAGTCAATACAGACCCTCCATCCACTGCTCACCCTAGTCGGAAGAATCTCTCCATCCTTATTGGTCATCACTGTGATTCCTGCCATCTTGGGAACCACTTGGATTGGGCTGACCCACTCACTCTTAGCTATGGGATATATGATACCATCTTTTAACAATTTCATAAGTTCTTTTCTCATTAATTCCAAGATATTAGGATTGAGTCACCATTGAGGTTGATGACATGGCTTTGAATCATATTCCAAAACAATCCTATGAGTTCCGATAAGTGGGCTAATCCAAGGAATATCACACAGGGTCCAACCAATGGATTTCTTATGTTTCTTAAGGACATCTAGAAGCATCTTATCATGGCTGGATTCAAGAGAAGAAGAAATGACATTATGATGTGTTTGATTTTACCCTAGGAAGGCATAATTGAGTACAGTGGGAAGTTCCTTCAATTCAAGATCAGGTTGGTTCAGAATTTCAGCAGAAGATTGGGACATTGGATCAAGATCAATTTTGTTTCCTAGAGTTTTATATTGTATTGAATCCACACATGTAGAAGTTTCATCTACTAGATTGGCTTGATCAGATTTAGGGAAGGAAGTTGGAGTGGTCTCCATGAAAGTGGTTTCTTGAAAGGTTTCACTGATTGATGGACTTAAGAATTTATAATAAGATAAATTTGAAAATGATTCAAGACAAGGAGATAAACTTCCTTCATGTAAACAAAGGAATTCAATCTCATCCTGACTTAAACATCCATCAAATATTCCTTGATGTTCTATGGATTCATTATCAATGCTTCCTATCATTTTGACTTCATGAATGTCCTCTTCATCCCATATTTGAGAGCTTTCATTATAGATGTTCAAATCTAGACTCGTGTTTCCAAAGGTGATGGTCATGTTCCCATTTCAGACTCGGATAACATAGTTGATTATTGCAAGGAAGGGACAACCAAGTATGATTGGGGTTTGTTCTTTATTTCCTAATTTTGGATAGTTGTCAAGGACAATGAAGTTAGCAGGGTAGATGGAGTTTTCAACCTTTATCAGAACGTACTTTAAAATCCCCTTTGGAACCCTAATTCTACAATCAGCAAGTTGAAGTGTGACAGATGCGGGTTGGATCTCTTTTAGGCCTAACTGGAAGTACACAACATAGGGGATGATATTGACACTATCACCTAGGTCACACAAGGCCTTGAAAACTTTTCTCTCTCCTAGTTCAACATTGATGTAAGGGAAACCCAGGTCTTTCAACTTAGGAGGAATGGTCCCTTTAATGGCAGTACTCACATTAGCTTCCAAAAGTACTTTGTTTTTATGTGAAAAATTTATTTTAAAAGTGAACAAGTCCTTAAGGTACTTTTAGTAGGTAGGTATGGTTTTTATTTCATCGATAAGGTGAATGTTCAACTTGACTTGTGAGAAGATTTACCTTAATGTTTCACTCAATTCAGGCTTGGTTTTCCCCCTCTTGTATTGAGGAAATGGTACAGGTTGTGGGGTTGTTTGTTGAAGATTTGTTTCTTTCACATTGTATCAGTTTCCTCAGTTTTATCTTGTGGTTCATTTGAATTTTAATTAGAGTTTAAAGCTTTACAAGGTTTCTGACTTATTTTCTCAGGTTTCTCAATTGATTTACCAATTTTTAAAACAGTCACAGCCTTTAGTTGTTCATGATTTGTTTGAGTACAACTTGAATCTCCCCTAGAAGTTGAGGATGGTACCGCCTGAGTAGGTATGGGTGCCATTCTAGTTTTTATGGTTTTAATTTCTTGTTTTAGGAAAGAGATTTCCGAGTTCATCCTTTCCATTTGTTTTCAAAGTTGTTCAAGTAGTATTTGTGGAACAGTTTGGGTTGGTGCTTGAGAAGATTGGTTTATCCCAGGGGGATATGTTGGAGGTGGGATGGTTTTTTAAAAATGGACTGGTGGCTGTTGATATTGGATTGGTTGGGTTTGGAACTAGTTATGTGTTTGGTAGTTCTAATGGTGTAAGGATTTTGTCCCTGTGGTTGGCTAGGTTGCTAGTTATCTTTCCAGCGGAAGGCTGGGTGGTCATTATACCTTGGGTTGAAGGTGTTTTGGTATTAGGGATTTTGAAAGTTCAAAGAATTTACTTTTTCTTGAGGTCCTCTTAAAGGAACATCATTGATGGATGGAATGGTTGGGAAATTGTCTGTCTTATGGTCATGGTTGTCAAAAATTGTGCAAACAGGGTCTACAG
The DNA here is from genome assembly GCA_963277665.1 of Viscum album. Classification (NCBI taxonomy): domain Eukaryota; kingdom Viridiplantae; phylum Streptophyta; class Magnoliopsida; order Santalales; family Viscaceae; genus Viscum; species Viscum album. The sequence continues at coordinate 819,217,224 of OY728134.1, forward strand.
TTTGAATTTCATGGGATTTCTTAAGGTCTATCTCTTCAACCTTCCTAAAGTGTGCTATGAGTTTCACCCTAAGGATTTCCTCTTATTTAAGTGTATGAATTCCAGTAGTTCTTTGTGGATTTTCAGAATATGGTGAAGTTCCCCATGTTTGTTTTTGTTCAACAAGAATTTCCAGATACTCATAAGCATCATTTGGGGCTTTGTTTTTTAAAGGTTCCATTACACATCATGTCAATGAATTGTTTGTTCCCTGGACCCAAACCTTTATAGAAAATTCTCACTTGTTTCGGAATAGAAAAACCATGGTTTTGAACCATGTTTAGAGTGTCTTTGAACCTATCCCATGTTTCATAGAATAAATCTCCCTCTTTTTAAAAAAATTTTTGGATAATCTTTTTCAGTGCAATTGTTTTGTGGTGGGGAAAGTATTTTTTGTAGAATTCTATTTTTAGTTGGTCCCAAGAGTTGATGGATGATGGTCTCAAATTATTTAGCCAATTTTTAGCTCGATCCTTTAAAGAAAAAGAAAATAGCCTCATCTTAGCTGATTCTAGTTGATGTGGGGGAAACATGGTTTCTATAATGTCATTGAACTCCTTAACGTGAAGGTAGGGAATCTCAGACTCCATTCCATGGAATGTGGGAAGGTGGTTTAGGACATGGGGTTTAAAGATGTAGTTGTAATCTCCTATGGAGTTGTGTCTAATTCCTGAGGGGGCATTGGTCCAGGCAGGTGTGAGGTAGTCATTCAAGCTTTGATCGACCACATTCCCCAAGTTTGGGGCAGCCTCATTTGGATTTCCATTTTGGTTTCCACCTGGGTTTATGAGTTGGTTTCTTGGAAGTGATTCCATTGAAATGGGCACAATTTTGGAATCTGGAATATAAATAGGTTTAGGATCTAATGGAAACAATCCCCTAGGTTCACTTGACTCCCCAACCCTAGGACTTTCCACCCTAACTAGACGGTTTGATTGATCGCGGGTGTAGGAAGACATGAACCAAAATAAAAAAAAACGAGAAAGGGACAAGATAAGAGATCTTGGATGAGAATAGAAGAAATTGGGGAGAATAGAATGGGTGTTGATATGACTTACTTGGGTCCCCGACAACTGTGCCAAAATTTTATTCACGCTCATATTTACCCAAGAGATAAAGGTAGAACCACTACCACAAAAATAGTTTTTCCCAGCACCACACCTTTATCAGCGCTATCGAAAAAGAAACTTTCCCAATCAGATCAGTGACCTAAAACAGTCTAACATATCAGTGACCTAAAACAGTCTAACATATCTTAGAGCCAACTTTCCATATTTTCTAAGCTAAGAATGATCCAGTTGAGGAGAAACATACAAGAAAACCTTTCCACCTATGAAAAAATTCAATGGAAGACACTGATGATTCACATATGATTTATTTAAACTATGCTCTATAACTAAACATTGACATATATCTTGAATCCTCACTAATATATTCTAAACAAGACTTAGTCGCACCAAATATGCTTTACCCACATCTTCCCAACAAATAGGTTACTTGCACGAGTGAGAATATAGAGCCTCAAAAGGATCCATTCTAATTGATAACTAATAGCTGTTTTTATAAGAAAAATCTATCCGTATCAGATGGATATCCCCTGATCCACCGAAATACAAGACACAGGCACAGATTATGTCCTCCAGGATTTGAATAACACACTCTATCTGGTCATCTTTATGTGGATGGTAAGCTATACTCAACCTGACCTGAGTCCCCATTTCCTCTTGGATACTCTTCCAAAACCTTGAATTAAACCAAGGATCCCTTTCTAAAATAATGAAAAAGTAACCCCATGTAACCTCACAATATTCTATATATACAAATTACCAAGATCTTAAAGCTTAGTGGCATCCCTGATGGAAATGAAATGAGTGAATTTTTTAAACGATCAATCACTACCCAGATAGCATTACTTCCTCAGGGATTTCATAGTAATATAACAAAAAATTCCATGGACACCTCTTCCCATTTATAATCAAGAACCAAAAGAGGCTAAAGAAAACCAAAAGGTTTCAGATGCACTACCTTTATCTTTTGTCTAGCGTAACAGCGGGACACATAATCAATAATTTCATTCTTCATAACTGGCCACCATAATCTCTATCTCCTATTATAATAAATCTTCACTTTTCTTGTATGAAAATCCTATGAAGAACCATGAAAATAAAACAAAAAGAAGATCATCATTGATGTTGGGACAACAACCTGATCCTCAAAACATATAATACCATCTAAAGTGAGAGACTAAATAGAAATGGTATCCACACCATAATGGGTTTCCCGAACTTTCCTAAACTCCTCATCTTGTTGAAGAATCTAAATAATATACTCAAGAATAGATGATGATAACTAAAAACTAGTTAGAACTATGACTATAACATCCTATCGAGTATCCAAGTGAAACTGAGCAAAAGTCCCATAAGGTTCCATTCTTCCTTCGATTCCAAAATAGTCTATGATAGTACTTTCATTCTAAGATATTATACAACATTATTACCCTTCCTTAGGGTGTAGGTGATGTTGAAGCCAAGATTATGAGGGTATTCCACCCAACACCTCTATTTTCGATTGAATTCTATCTGAGAAAATATATAGCTTAAATTATTTTGGTCAGAAAAAACTATGAACCTCTCCCAAAAAAGATAGTGATGCCAACACTTAAGCACATGAATAACCATGGAAAGCTCAAAATCATGTGTGGTGTAGTTCTTCTCATTTAGTCAAAATCATCCTATATGAGAACATAACCCAATGCATCACTAGAAGAATCACATAAAACCACATACCTATTACTGGGATTAAGTAATATCAGAATAGGATAAAATGTTATAATTATTTTCATCACATCAAAAGAAGACTGACACTTTTCATTCCATGTGAATTTCACCCCTTTCCTTGTGAGAGTAGTCAAAGGTGATTCCAAATTTGAGAAATACATGAAAAATCATTGATAATATCCAGTAAGACTGAGGATGATCCAAATATCAAATACATTCTGTGCCTCTTCCCATGAAAATACAACCTTCACCTTCTTAGGATCGACTGATAAGACATACTTAGAAATCACATGCCCCAAGAACTTCACTTATTGAATCTAGAAATTCCATTTTGAAAGAATTTCATACAAATGTTGACTTATTAGGATTTCCAAAATTAAACCCATATAGTGATTATGCTCATGATAAAATCTCAAATAATCCAAAATATCATCCATGAACACTACTAAAAAAGTGTCGATATACTAATGGAATATCTAATTCATCAAATCCATTGAAACTACAAGGGTAATAGTCAGAACAAATGGCATCAAAAGAAATTTAAAATGGCCATACCTTCTCTTTCAAGACGTTTTTGGTATATCAGACTCCCAAACTCTAAGATGATGATAGACCGAATGAAGATCATTCTTTGAATTCCAATTTCCCCCCTTTAATTGATTAAAAAAATAATCAACATGAGGAAAGGGATACTTTTTATTAACCATTACCTAGTTTAACTTCTAATATTCCACACACAATTAGAGTGAACCATATTTCTTATTGGAAAATAAAACCAAATCTTCTCAAGGAGAAAAAATATGGTGAAAAAACCCTTTGAAAATAGGTTGTCCAACTAAATCTTGAAATATTTAAGCTCTTCTGGTTCAATATGATAAGAATGTATCAAAATCGGTTACGTACCTGAAACTAGGTCAATCATGAACTCTACCTCCCTCTCTAGAGGAAGTCAAGAGAAATCATTTGGGAAAATGTTAGGAAAATCCCCAAAAATAGTGTAAATATTTACAATGGAATAAATTCCATCAAGATCAATCACTACAATAAACAAAAAACTCTTGAACTCTGGATAGGAAGGTCCCGCATGACCAAACATTGGGTCCCACTCTCCCTGAAAGACCAGTGAGATCCCATCGTCCATAAAAAATGAGATACTCTGATGATTATAATCAGCCTGAGCATAATGATAAACAAGCCAATACATATTGAGATGATGTCAAATAGATCTAAAATCGAGAATAATAAAATCATAGACTAACTATGCTTCAGCTTTTGATGGCATACAAGGACCTTGAAACCCCTACTCTTTCCTCTTCCCAAGAGGTGTCGCTATCTCCATAATAAAGGACATGATCTCCATTGTAAGTTTAATTATATCAACAAAAAAACCAGATATAAATGATTGGGAAGATCCAGTTTCAAATAAAACTACTGGTAATGAATTTAAAATAAATATGACACCTATCACTATTGTTAGACCCGCATCTACCACCTCTGGAAACTCAACTACTATGTGAAGTTTCTTCAATAACGAGGAATGTGGTTGTAGCCCTATAGTCCATGAATCTTTTGAATGCGTCACAATAACTTTGGAGCCAATAAACCCTAACCATATTGAGGGGTATAAATTGCCTGATAGAAGTACTGAAAATGACCATAATTTCTACAACTGTTACAAATATTTTCAGGTGTAGGACAAGAATATCTAGTGTGTCCAACCTTACTATAGTGATAATAAGTCTGGGGCACACTACCAGCTATAACTAAAGGTGTATAGGAGGCCTGCTGATGATAACCATCTCCACCACCCCTGCAATGATCTTTACACTTTCTATTTTTTTTGTTTAAAGCCACTAAATCTACCAATGGGTGGAATAGAAGGGGGAGAATAATGAACCTTTCCTGTTGTATTCATCTCTTCCATCATTTCACTATTCACTATCTCTACATAGGTCCTAAAATTCAGCACAAATACCTATGATATGATATCCAATAAAAAAACCTATAGATAATTATGAGCTTTCATCTTGTCATTCTTTAACACCTCTGTTGCAGAACAAATCAATTCTTCAAATCAATTGGCATATGCAGACACCATACACTCTCTCTACTACAAAGAGAGGAACTATAGAGACTTCAATGTCATTAGTGACTTTGGACAAACTAATATATGAATAGAGGCTTGAAACCCTTCCCATAAAAGCCTAAGTTCCTATCCACTTACACCATAGAATCCCACCATCTCTTGTTGGTAACCTCAAATATTAATGCTACATACTTCACCTTAATACTATCATGTGTATCTAATATGTCAAAGATCTAATCGATCTTGTCCAGCCAGTCTTCCACTGCCTGAGGTTCATTTTTACCTTTAAAGGATGGTGGATTCTCACACAATAAATCCTATGATTAATCCCTTTATCCTACATCTACTGGTGCACCTCAGCAACTATATTTTGGGAATTTGGTACATTCTGGTCGATAACATGAATTTCCCATAGATAGCCTCAGCAAGATTATGATCTATAGGAGGATTCCTTTGAGGACCATCTACTTTACCCTACTGAGGAACCAACGAAACACATCTTAGAGGCATATCACTTCACACCAAAATAGAAGAGATGATAAGACAATGGAATAATCTCATTTTAAAAAAAATCCTTACAAAATTGAGATTAAGATCAAGAATTAAAAATAGGAGGCACACATCCCCAACATCCCATGGTAACTTGATTCTTGAAATTAAAAGAGATGGGTAGGCACTCACTAAAACCAACCTCTCATGTTCCAATAATCCTATCTCCAGTATACCAAACATCCAAATATATGTTCTCTTAAGGAAAAAACTTCCTTTGATACCAAAATTTGATGAACCCGACCCTGATACCCTTTCAAACTAATACCCAAAATGAACACTCACATGCTCATAGGGAATTCTTGATCCCCATGGGCTGAAAAATAGCACCTGAGCACTAAACCACAAATATATGGAATGATTTATTCAAACCTTAAGTAATAACATGACATGCATATATATATCAAAGAGAAACAACATAAGAGATACATATATTCCATAACTAAAAGAGGAAAACAGAAACAATAAAACTCAAAAGAATCCAAAATAATCTAAAGTAAAAGTTGAAATGTTAAAGGAATAATAAAAAAATAAAACTGAATAATCCATGTGATAGCATAGAAAAAATCCCACCATCTCACCACCAGCTACCCCGAATAAGCTGATAGAAAACCTTACCGCCTCACTGTAGCACCTTACCTTTCCATGCATTAAAAGATATTCAAAGTTATACAAACTTATAGTGGGGTGTTTAGCATGTGAGAAAACAGGCTCATTAAGATCCCAACCAAGTGTTCTATAACAAGTATCTGTATAATAATACGAACATGCTCAAGTTTAAAGAAAACAAGGTATAATATACAATCTATCAGTTTTTATATCAAAATCGTAGAAAAAAATTTTATTTACCCCTTTTCAACATTTCAAAAATAATGCACATAAATCGGTATCAAATCATTTCATATATCAAATAAGTTAAGTCCACTCAAATAAAACCATGTATCACAAATCATATCAAATCAATGACAGTATAAAATAAAATAGTACAAGCCAGAAGAACATGCCACATCACACTAGGGATCACACTATGTTAGGATAACTAGGGAACTCATGCCATCGACATAGAAAATCATGCACATCAAGCTCCAAGATATATACATCTAATCTAAAAAGTAGAAGAATACCCTAGAAATTGAACTGTAACACCCGGATGTTTTTATGAAATATTTTCTTTAAATAATTTTAATTCTTAAATAGCTTGCATTGCATGCAATCGTGAGTTTAAGAGAACCAAAAGATGCCCTTAGTATAAAATCACCATTTTAACCTATCCATTAGGTTAATAGGAATAAATATAACTAACTTATGAAAATGTATGGTGAAGTCATTTGCTACCAATTATTTATGAAAAATATAAATCAATTATATATTTATATTTTCATATTAATAAATTGATTGATTTTTTATTAGTAAATAAAATTAATTAAATATATATGTTAATATACTTAAAAAAATATTTTTTATATTCATCAAATAGATATTTTTGTCATATGGTATGAATAAACCCTATTAGATGTATAGAAACCTATATTTTTCAAAAGGGTAATTTTCCGCCTTTTAATGGAGAACCGCTTTTAAATTAAGATTTTGATACATTAATAATTTTCATATGACAACATGAACATGTTATTTGGAAGCAATATATAAAAATTTACTTTGGATGAAATTTTAATATTTTCTGATAACTTTCAAAATTTGATGAATAGTAAAAAAACACTAAATTCTAATTGAAAAATTTTTTTTCATCAAAATAATTTATATGGTTAAAATATAATATTGAATGGTTTTAAAGTAAAAATAGAATAAATTTTTATCATTAAATATAATGTATGTAATTAGCATTAATTTTATATTGAATTCAGATGTAAAAACATTTCATCTTTTACACTTTTGAACTTTTAAAAACCGATTTTCTCTTTCTGACAATGGGATTAATTTTACTGATGTGGTTAGCCAAGTTAGAAGAAATCTCTACAATTGGAAAGGAAAGGCTCTATCCATGGCGGGAAGAATTTGCTTAGTCATACATGTTATCATTTCCAAACTTGTTTACTCTTTCATGGTGTACTCCTGGCCTGATTCTATAACCAAGAATCTCAATTCCCTTATGAGGAATTTTGTTTGGAGTGGCAACATTCTTGAAAAGAAAATTATCACAGCCTCACATTGTCCAAACTATCAATTCTTATGACTTCCTTAATTCAGATGATATCATGGTTTGGGAACCAAGTGAAAATGGGATGCTTGATTCTAAAATCTTTTATAATCATTTAATTCATGGAAACTCTTATAGTGCTATCCAGGAATTCAGAAAATGGGTCCAGCCCTCTCGGTTCACTCTTTTATGGAGAATTAACTTGAAAAAGCTGCCAGTGGACAAACACCTAAAAAAATTTGGTATCTCTCTTTGCTGAAGATGTGATTTGTGCCATCAACACAAGGATGACCTGGATCATTTATTCCTCCCCTATAAAACCACTGCTTCACTATAGATCATTATATTTGATCTATTTGGCATCTCGATACCTCATGTCAACAACATTTCATAATTTCTGCACTTAATCACAGCAGAATATTTTTCCAAGGAGACTCATTCTCTATTCCTTTTTGCTTGTGTTGAAACTTTTCATACTCTTTGGAGTGGCAGAAATAAATGCAGGTATGATAATGCTACTTTCAATCATAAAGTTTCCATTTCACATATTCTAGGAACGACCTGATGTTCAAATCAGTTCCACACCAAAAAATTCCATAACTCTATCAAAGAATTTGCATTCTTGAGAAGGCTTCATTTGTCAGGTAATTTCCCTAAACCTATGGGCACTATGGAAATTTTCTGGACTCCCCCTTTTTCAGGTTGGATAAAATGAAACCTTGATGGAGCCTCAAAGGGCAACCCTGGACCAGCTGGATATGGTATTGCTTTCCATGACCACAACAGTGACTTTCTTGATGGATTTTATGGCTCTTGTGGTCATGCCACTGCCCTTGAAGCTAAGATGATGGCACTTATTTAAGCAGTGAAGATTGTTCATCAAAGAAATTGGAGTAATATCTGGTTTCAAAGTGACTCCACTACTATTGTACATGCTGTTAGAAAGAATCAGATCCATCTTTCCTGGAAACTTACTCTGAAATGGATCAAATGCCTTGACACTCTTATCTCAAAAAACTTTACCATTACACATGTTTACCATGAAGCCAACTCTCTTGATGATAGAATTTAAAATCAAGGTATTCCTGAAGCCTCCAGTGTGCATGTGTCCACAGTTGCTGAGTATTTGCTCAATATTCTCAATAGAGACAAATGTAAAACTCCCTCCTTTAGACTCTTGTAACTTATTTTTAATTAAAGCTTTAATGCTTGTTTTTGTAATTTTTTTTATATTTAAAATGGATTCTATATTTTGAAATAGAAGGTCTGTAACACCCCAAGCTTCCACGGTACGTTTCCCTTCGAATAATGCAATAGCGTGTGTTGTACGCAACCTCGAGCTCTAACACACACCACAACTAATTAAACTAGCCATTGTGAATAGTAATACCTACTTTTTGAAATTTTATAAATTTTATTTATCAAAATTGACTTCATTTTTGGATTCGGAATATCGAAATTAGCCTATGTTGAATTTTTGGTATTTTTCTGAGAACTTCTAATTTTTTATGAATAGTGAAAAATACTTAAAAACAACTTTTTTAATCAAAATAATTTATAGTGATAAATTATACTATTTAGTGGTTTTAAAGTATAATTAGAATATATTTTTACCATTTTATCCAATGGTGGTCATTAGAATTAATTTAACATTGAAATTGGACATAAACAATTGCCAATCTTTTGATATAAATTGTTTCTTAAAAACACGCTATTTGTTGTAACAGCGGGAATTAATTATAAAATTAATTAATGAAACTTATATGTTTGGAATTTTGTAAAATAGAAATCATTTTTGAATTCGGAATATCAATTATAGCTTAGGGTGAAATTTTGGCCTTATTCTGAAAAACTTCAATTTTTGATGAATAGTGAAACCACTAAGTGGTTGTTAAAAACTGATTTTTCGTTAAAATGAAATATTACCACTTCTGTGAGTTGATTTTCAAAAATCCGACATACATGGTTGTCATTAAGAAGTAAAATGTGGTTCAATGAGATTAAAATAATTTTTTGGTGAATAGTAACTTTTAAGTTCTTAATCACGATTAGAGGTAATTAGTGTAGTTTAAGGTAAAAATAATGTTTTAATAATATGAGATGAGCTTGACACTTGTCCTACTCCTATTGGATGAGTCATGGCCGACCAAGACAACCCATGGGTCAACTTGGGGACCCCATGGAGCCACTTTTGTTGGAAAATGACATTAATATATATTTATTTAATGTAAAAATTAAATTGACACAAACATGAGTTGTTTTACTAAAACAGTTTTTAAGTGGGATTACACAAGTCCAAATTTTGACTATAAATATTCATTAGAAATATAAAAAGATTTCCTACATCATAGTATTTTTTTTTATAATTTTTAGACATTAAATATATTAAATTATTTATGACATCATTATGATGCAGTGATGACCTCATTATTTAACGATTTTAATAAAATGAAAAGATAATGTAAAATCCAAGGCTTACACTTGTCCAAAGACTATTGGATGGGTAGATTTCGAATCCTTATCACCTTAGCCACGAATTATATAAGTGTGGGACCTTTAGAATCCGAAAATCATTGTATAATAATGTAACATTTCAATCTTTCCAAAAGAGCCCCTCCTCTCCTCTTATAAAAGGCCCCCACCTCTACCACCTTATTCACACTTTCAAGCCTTTTGGTTCGGCCAACCTCTGCCCAAATACTCTCCCAACTTCTCTCCCTTCATCCTAGAAGATTTACTTTAGTCAGAAATCCATCCTAAGGAGTCCTTTTGATCAAATCAAAAGAAGAACCCGAAGAAGAGGAGGTTAACCTACCCCAACCAAGGAAAAGTACAAGGTAAGGGTTTACTTCACAACCTCTTCATTATCCAAGGTTGTTTATACATAATTATCTACTGGGACCTCGTTATCATCCACATCCATGTTTCTTAAAAATGTCTTTCAAAACATTTTTACTATTAAATAGAAAATGGGTTAAAGTCATTTATACCCTTATACGTTTTTGAAAGGAATCTTACCGTCGTTTTCCAAACAATGTACTTTTTGACCTATTTGACAAATTTAAGGTAAGAATGTTTTTTAACTTATACGGCGGGTGCAGCTATTTTCCGCCATTATAACTTCGTCGAAGCTTCCCTTACAAGATTATAAGAATATTTTCAAGGTAAATGAATTATTTTATAATTATGGGACTTTTAAATGATTTCAAAAAAGAGAGAGATATTTCTCTCAAATAGCTTTGATTTCATCCATGTCAACATCCTTTGATGGGTTTTAAGTTTAATTGAAATTGATTTATGATACAAAACTTCCATTGAACATTTTGTGAAATATTTGACTGTGGATGTGTTATTTTTATACCATCCATAGTTTATAGAGAAATTGTTGACATTTCGTATGCTAGTTTTAATACGAATATTTATGTTATGTTTAAACCTATTCATATGAGGAATGTATTGGACTTAATAAGTGACGGGTGGAGCCCTCTATAGCTCCTCGATGCATCGGTAGGTCTCATGAGACAACTAGACGTGGAATTGGCCAAGGCCCTTTCCCAATTTGATTTATGGTTTTGGCCGAGGCCTTAATCATTTTAGACGTCTTGGCCGAGGCCTTGAAAAAATGTTTCAGAATGTTTGGAATTATACATTCCCTCATTATGAAAGTGGTTATTGATATTTCATGTGATTATTCGACCAGTAGAATATCCATGTGAATAAGTAAATGGAATTATCTCATTTTACTTTTTCCATATTATGTTGAAGTTCATGTTTAAAAGGCTTTTTTTAGTTATACATTGCCTTAAATGTTAATGTTTATTTATGAAAGCTTCCGCAATATTGTTATCCTTACTGAGCATCTGAGCTCACCCCTTTCAATGTTTTATTTTTCCCAGGATGTGAAGAAGTGTATTATGACTGACTTGCAAGAATAGTCAGTGAGGATATGAGTGTGGACTAGGGAGACCATGTTATTGTAGTTTTCATTTTTATGATGTAATGTAATGTTTATGAATGTATCTAGTGTTTCCAAGGCTACTAAACTAATCGGTCTTTCGAGACTTGATCTTTTGTGATCATGCCAATGTTACGAAGTAATGCACCGACTCTGGGTAGCTGGGGTCGGGGCGTTACAAGGTCTAAATTATTTAAATGGATTTATTTTATTTTTGGAAATTATGAATAATAACTTTGATAATTTTTGTTAATACAGTAAAAGGGTAAATCAGATAATTAAGGGTAAGAATAATATTATAGAATTACCCTAATACTTGTATTAATATCATTGTATGAGTGTGTTTCAACCTAAACCATCCTTGGGTTGAAATGGTATCCATTTTAATCCACTTGGATGAAATTAGGACATTTAATTTATTTTTATTTAAAGAAAAGTAAATTATTTCTCACTAAAATTTTAATAACTAAATATTTTTTATATAAAGTTATGCAGAAGATAATTTTGATTATAAATAATCATTTGAGATCTTCCATGTTTTTATTTATCATAATAATTTATTTTTAATTTTTATGAAATAAATAATTACCTTAAAGATTATGCTTTGACAATGTAAATATTAATTAATTGTTGAGAAATCAATAAAACAATTATTATGAAAATGACAATAACCATCAAAAGACCCAAAAACTTAACCAAAATTGTTTAATAAAAATTTCCTAGTTATATTCTATAGGTTCTTTTCTTCTTCAAAAACCATATCTAGTGTTCTAAGAGGAGAATTATAAGAATCACATTGATTAACACTCAAATTTACCCAAGAGATGAAGGTAGAACAGTCCTTGTAGTTTAACTTGGGTTATCAAACCCTCAGAGACCTAAGAAGTAACATACAGACACATACATTATATGGATTGTTTTTGGCTATGAAGTAGCCAAATTGAGTTGATTTTATATGGGTTTAAGGTATCACTAACAGATTTAAGTTATTTCAAATTAAGTTAATGAGTTGATCCTAGGTTATCGGTTGGGGTGGATTGGATGAATTCCTTTTTTAATGATTTAAATTTCTTATATTTGAGATCGGTCAATTTAAGAATATCATACAACATCATCACTTACTAGTTTAATACTTACACCATTTAATACTAATCACTTATACACTTGAAGGATCATATTTTTGAGCACTTCAAGGTAAAGGTTTGTATTAGCACTTGAAGTGTGTGGCCTTAAATTCAACAAGGATGAAGGAGTTTAAAGATCTTCAAACAAAATTCTCAATTAAAAGAAGTGATTAGAAATTAATGGAGTAAGAAATAACATCCAAAATAGAAACTTTAAACTCCCTTGGATCAACCCATAAAAGAGTTATCCATCTATTGATTCTATGGTTTCAATGGAAGTGAAAAGTAGACTCATGAGGGAGGAATTGGAGAAGTAAAAAAAAACAATAAAAAGAAAGCAATCACTCCACCGTTGTGTGAAAAATATCACAAGGTATGGTGTGAATAAATTCACACCTTAAGGAAACAATATAAAATTGATAAGAAGAAAACAAAATAAGAGTAAAGGAAGAAATTTTATTAAGAATTAAGGTGATTCGAACAACTTATATGAGAAAGAAGAACGTTACAAAGCCAAATTGACATAATAACATTACAATGAAAACAAAGCTCCAAGTATCTGATAGAGATAATATTTTCATAATTTTTCATATGTGTTTAAATGATTTAAACCCTCCCAATTAATCAATTTGATCTGATTTGTATCATTTTAGTATTTTGGTGAATTATGGGCTTAATTGTGGAAATTGGTTAATTCTGGAAATTTAGCAGTTTTGTGGAGCTTCTGTATTGTGGGAATATCTTTTATATTTTTGATCCAAATTGTATGGTTCCTTTTTTTTATAGGATTTCTATGCTCGTGGGCTTCATTTTATCCTTCTGTACCCAAAGCTCAATCCATCATTTGGAAGCTCAAATTCAGCTAACGAACCAGGCCTCGAAAACTGTGTACAGATTTGGAATGTTTTAATGATGAGCTTTTATCTCGAAGCTGAGTGATCCAATGGAGCTGATATTAGACAAGGAGATGGAATAGGAATTAATGAACATTTTTCATTAAGGAGGCCACGTCTTAATAGGCTGTTTTCAAGGTCTTAATGTCATGGGAATTTGGAGTTGTGGAAGACGAAGAGTCACCTGGACAGAATTAAATATCCGGAGTAATGTGACCATATCTCCTTCATACGTGGACCAATTAGGCTCAAATGTTGTGGGTCGATAGAAGCGATGGAGGGGAACAACTTTCAAGAATGAACAATTCTCAAAATCGGTCATTTAATATGCCAACCGGACTCAAAATTTCGGTGGAGTAATTTTGGAGGGAAATTTTCTACTCCCCAATCCTATAAATAAGAGTATTCACTTCCATTCAAAGGGGTTGAAGAAGGTGCAAGAAGGGCTGTGCTGGAGGATTGAGTTCTTGATGTTCTTTGTATTTTCTATTTTCTTTTTACCTAGTTTGATTATGCTCTCTTCTTCCCCTTTCAACTCTAATACCCTTCACATGGAGGGGTAAAACCTTTGAGTGATCGGGGAAGGGGGAGTTTCTCTTTTGTAATGTCGGAGTTTTGTGATTAAATGTAAAACCTTATATTTCTTCTGAATGACATATATTATTAGTGTTTCCCAATTCTCTTAATGCGATCGTGTTTTGAGTTTGGTGTATTCATTTTTAATAGCTTTGGTTAAAGTCTTTTTATCTCCCTCTGCCTAGTGCAATTTGTCTCGATCGAGCAGATTGTGTTAGGTGGTGAGTGTTTAACGATCGTTGGCATGTGTGTAGAACTAGTAGACTTTTTCTAGAGTTCTAAGGAGCAAAAATTCCCGATCGGGACTTGCCTTAGTTGTTTAGGAATTGTTTATGAACTTCCATGCACATAGGAGTGAGTTCTATTTTCTTCTTTAATCAAGGGTGATAGATGACTCGATTGAGGAGTCTTTCATTTTTCATTAAAAAGGAAGAGAGGTGAGATGATATTTGTGACTATGATGAAATTAAAAAAGGTGATCCTACCCTAACCCCATCACTCTCTTCATCAATTAGTTTTCAACCTTCCATTTCAATTGTTTGTTTTATTTTTCAACTTAAACAACTGTCAAAAAGAACCTCTTCTTCTTTCTTTAATTTAAGTGACAAACATAATTGTTGTGCACTCCTCTCTGGAGAAAACTTAGGTTACCCACTTTGCTACATTTTAACTTAGGTTTTATTTGTTTTTGTCACACCCCACGACAGGCACGTGTCAAAACTTGGCGCCGTTGCCGGGGAGGCTGTGCCAACAATCTAATTCTAACATTTTGTAAATATTTTCATTTATTTTATTTAAAAAAAATCTAAAAAATCCATGATGTATGCCAACTGCAATTATTCTTCTTGGATTGATTACTCACAGTTTCAGGGACAAATGGTTCATAATTACGAGGAAGCCCTTTTTCGAAAGCTTGATGAACTCACTATTTTTGCCATGAAAATGATGAATGGCCATGTCACAGGTATCTCGCTTCAAGAACTGATGGACATGGTGAATCAAGTCAACATTGATTATCAAAGATTGAAGTCCTTAGAGAAGGTTACATTGGATCAAGAACCTCAATAAGAACCTAAAACTGATCCATTGGTGGAAGTTTATTCCCCACTCATCCTTGATGTTGAAGAACCAGTAAGTACAAGAGATCAACAAGATCTGGATGAGTTTTGGAAGGAGTGCGAGGAACTACTTGATCCCACAGTTCCTCATAATGTAGAAGATCCATCATCATTGAAGGAATACACCACCAACGTGGTTGAATTTGAAGAGAATGTTGAGAAGCCTGACTACCCTCCTCCATCTGTTACCACTCTACTTCAAGAGGAACTTCCCACTGAAGAAGAAAATGAAGCCGAGAAACCTCAGGGAGATGATCTTTTCTTGAACTCATTATATTCTAATTTTATTGAATCTGAATTGAGTATCACCTCCCCTTACTTGAAATTTTCAGATTCGAACAACTCATGTATTGTGTTGGCAGACAAGGAAGAAAAGGAAGATGCGCTTAAAGAGGAACAGTTGGAGCTCCACAAACATGTTGATAATTTATTAGAGGGAGTTCAAGAGGAAATCAAAGTCGATTTGGAAAAGGAAAAAGTGATGCAAGATGATTACATTGAAAGGGAAGAATTCGCTATTGATTCATCATGCTTTAACTTTGTTCAAATAGAATTATACTTTGACTATTCCTTTGATTTTTCCAATGACGCAGCATACCTTTAAAAATCACTGGAGAATGAAGAGGTGGCTGTGAAATTGGAAACCAAGAAAGATGAGGACTCATTCTTTATCCTACCCCCACCAAGAAAATTGTATCTTATTGTAATAGGGGTGGATTTGGTGTACTATACCCATGGTGTCCTCAAGAAAAAGGATGAAACACATGATGTGAAGAAGAAGTTTTGTTGGTTCATCATAAAGAAACTCAACCCACCTTCAGATTGGGGATAACCTACTGAAACTGCCCATCTGGAGGCAGTCAAAACCCAGGGCCCACTTGGGGGATTAAACCAAGATCTATCCTTCTTTTCTCATACTATTTCTATTTTCATTTTTTTAATAAATTTCTTATGTTTTCTTTTGTTCTTTTTCTTGTAGGTTTTTAGTGTGCAATACTTAGGAGCTTAACTCAATGTTGCATTACCAATAAGTCAGGTTGTACCTCTCCTTTACACTTTCTTGCTGTTGTGATTCATTTTAAAACCTGCTTACATGTTAAATCTAGTTAAATGCATTGAGGACACTGCATCATTTAAGTGTGGGGGAGGGAACCTTTTTAGTTTTGGATTTTCATTTGTTGATTGTTTTCAAAAAAAATTGTGATTTTTCAAATTTTGTGTGTGTTTATTTTTCATTTTTTTGGTGTGTTTTTGAAACTTTTGAGCTGAAATGATTATCATTTCTATTTTTGAAACCCATGTCATTGAGTGAACCAATTTATTCCATGAAACTGAGCGTAAATGAATGGTGAAAATGATTTTGTTTCAAGTTCAATTCTTTGAGAATTTCATGAAAAGTACTCAGGTTTTTGAATCCCATGCCACATCTCACTATCATTATCTTTGAAATCACTTTCCTGTGAGGCTTCTGAACCATTATTTGTGTATTCTTTTCATTTACCTCAATTCTTGGGAGAACCAGACCATGCTTGTTTTAACCAGAATTTGATTCATTCCTTTCGAAACTTGAGGGTTTGGGGTACATGTGTTTTAAATGATTGAGGCGTTTCTTTGGTTTGAAAGCCCCCTTTTCAAGATAATCCCTTTCATTATGGACTACCTTGTAAATTAATCCTTGTAGCCCATAGAATCCATGAATATCCTATTAGGTTAGCCACATTACAAGCCAATTTTCCCTTTCTAACCTGCTCTTGAAGTGAAATTGCATGATCTAGTTGAACTTAAGTGTTGGGGAAGCTGTCTTGTGTTGTGATACCTCATTTGGTGAAACTTTGGGTGGAAAATAAAATGCTGAAAAGATGTGTGTACTGATGAAAAATCATTATGTTTAAAGCCGTGCCTTTTCTGGAGCTTTCATGATAAAAGAAGCTGTGCCTTTTCTGGAGCTTTCATGATAAAAGAAGCTGTGCCTTTTCTGGAGCTTTCAAGAAAATCATGCTTAAGAAGATTGAAATTTTTTATGAAGAAATGCTGAGCTGTTTGAACATTTCTTGATATTTCATGACGATGGAGATGAATTTCCACTAAGTGGAGTGAGGAGGATACCATACTTGAGTGAAAATTAGAATTGTGCAATTTTGCTTCAAAAAGAGCCAAGCCTTCCTCATTCAGCCTCAGAATTTTTTTTCACATAAAAATCCTACCAAACAAAAGCCACAGAACAACCTTGCAAAGTCCTCATGATAAACAAATGTCCTTGACTCAAATAGGGTGGAGAAGTAGGAGTTTTTCAAACCTATGGTGACCCTTGCATTGGTTTGGTTGAGAAAAACTTTGTTGAAAATTGATATTTGTGAGATGAGAGAAAATTAATGTGAGGTAGGTGTCTTGTGTTCATGGGAGGAGAAATGAAGAGGAAAAATATTGAATGATCTGATTTTAGAACTTGGAATAATGGTTATGGATGAGGCATGATAACTTTTATTTCATGGTGTGGAATTGGTGGATCTCAATGGCATGTGTTTTGAATTTAGTTTGATTTGATTTTGATTTTGACTTGTCCGGGAGTCCAAGTGCTAAGTGTGGGGGAATTGATAGAGATAATATTTTCATAATTTTTCATATGTGTTTCAATGATTTAAACCCTTCCAATTAATCACTTTGATCTGATTTGTATCATTTTTGTATTTTGGTGAATTATGGGCTTAATTGTGGAAATTGGTTAATTCTGGAAATTTAGCAGTTTTGTGGAGCTTCTGTATTTTGGGCATATCTTTTATATTTTTGATCCAAATTGTATGGTTACTTTTTTTTGGAGGATTTCTATGCTCGTGGGCTTCATTTTATCCTTCTGTACCCAAGGCTCAATCCATCATTTGGAAGCTCAAATTCAGCTCACAAACCAGGCCTCGAAAACTGTGTAGAGATTTGGAATGTTTTATTGCTGAGCTTTTATCTCGAAGCTGAGTGATCCAATGGAGCTGATATTAGACAAGGAGCTGTAATAGGAATTAATGAACATCTTTCATTAAGGATGCCACGTCTGAATCGGCTGTTTTCAAGGTCTTAATGTCATGGGAAGTTGGAGTTGTGGAAGACGAAGAGTCACCTGGACAGAATTAAATATCCGGAGTAATGTGACCATATCTCCTTCATACGTGGACCAATTAGGCTCAAATGGTGTGGGTCGATAGAATAGATGTAGGGGAACAACTTTCAAGAAGGAACAATTCTCAACATCGGTCATTTAATATGCCAACCGGACTCAAACTTTCGGTGGAGTAATTTTGGAGGGAAATTTTCTACTCCCCAATCCTATAAATAAGAGTATTCACTTCCATTCATAGGGGTTGAAGAAGGTGCAAGAAGGGCTGTGCTGGAGGATTGAGTTCTTGATGTTCTTTTTATTTTCTATTTTCTTTTTACTTATTTTGATTATGCTCTCTTCTTCCCCTTTCAACTCTAATACCCTTCACATGGAGGGGTAAAACCTTTGAGTGATCGGGGAAGGGGGAGTTTCTCTTTTGTAATGTCGGAGTTTTGTGCTTAAATGTAAAACCTTATATTTCTTCTGAATGACATATATTATCAGTGTTTCCAAATTCTCTTAATGCGATCATGTTTTGAGTTTGGTGTATTCATTTTTAATAGCTTTGGTTAAAGTCTTTTTATCTCCCTCTGCCTAGTGCAATTTGTCTCGATCGAGCAGATTGTGTTAGGTGGTGAGTGTTTAACGATCGTTGGCACGTGTGTGGAACTAGTAGACTTTTTCTAGAGTTCTAAGGAGCAAAAATTCCCGATCGGGACTTTCCTTAGTTGTTTAGGAATTGTTTATGAACTTCCATGCACATAGGAGTGAGTTCTATTTTCTTCTTTAATCAAGGGTGATAGATGACTCGATCGAGGAGTCTTTCATTTGTCATTAAAAAGGAAGAGAGGAGAGATGATATTTGTGACTATGATGACATTAAAAAAGGTGATCCTACCCTAACCACATCACTCTCTTCATCAATTAGTTTTCAACCTTCCATTTCAATTGCTTGTTTTATTTTTCAACTTAAACAACTGTAAAAAAGAACCTCTTCTTCTTTCTTTAATTTAATTGGCAAACATAATTGTTGTGCACTCCTCTCTGGAGACAACTTAGGTTACCCACTTTGCTACATTTTAACTTAGGTTTTATTTGTTTTTGTCACACCCCCCGACAGGCACGTGTCAAAACTTGGCGCCGTTGCCGGGGAGGCTGTGCCAACAATCTAATTCTAACATTTTGTAAATATTTTCATTTATTTTATTTAAAAAAAATCTAAAAAATCCATGATGTATGCCAACTGCAATTATTCTTCTTGGATTGATTACTCACAGTTTCAGGGACAAATGGTTCATAATTACGAGGAAGCCCTTTTTCGAAAGCTTGATGAACTCACTATTTTGGCCAAGAAAATGATGAATGGCCATGTCACAGGTATCTCGCTTCAAGAACTGATGGACATGGTGAATCAAGTCAACATTGATTATCAAAGATTGAAGTCCTTAGAGAAGGTTACATTGGATCAAGAACCTCAATCGGAACCTAAACCTGATCCATTGGTGGAAGTTTATTCCCCACTCATCCTTGATGTTGAAGAACCAGTAAGTACAAGAGATCAACAAGATCTGGATGAGTTTTGGAAGGAGTGCGAGGAACTACTTGATCCCACAGTTCCTCATAATGTAGAAGATCCATCATCATTGAAGGAATACACTACCAATGTGGTTGAATTTGAAGAGAATGTTGAGAAGCCTGACTACCCACCTCCATCTGTTACCACTCTACTTCAAGAGGAAATTCCCACTGAAGAAGCAAATGAAGCCGAGAAACCTCAGGGAGATGATCTTTTCTTGAACTCATTATATTCTAATTTTATTGAATCTGAATTGAGTATCACCTCCCCTTGCTTGAAATTTTCAGATTCGAACAACTCATGTATTGTGTTGGCAGACAAGGAAGAAAAGGAAGATGCGCTTAAAGAGGAACAGTTGGAGCTCCACAAACATGTTGATAATTTATTAGAGGGAGTTCAAGAGGAAATCAAAGTCGATTTGGAAAAGGAAAAAGTGATGCAAGATGATTACATTGATAGGGAAGAATTAGATATTGATTCATCATGCTTTAACTTTGTTCAAATAGAATTATACTTTGACTATTCCTTTGATTTTTCCGATGACGCAACATACCTTTAAAAATCACTGGAGAATGAAGAGGTGGTTGTGAAATTGGAAACCAAGAAAGATGAGGACTCATTCTTTATCCTACCCCCACCAAGAAAATTGTATCTTATTGTAATAGGGGTGGATTTGGTGTACTATACCCATGGTGTCCTCAACAAAAAGGATGAAACACATGATGTGAAGAAGAAGTTTTGTTGGTTCATCATAAAGAAACTCAACCCACCTTCAGATTGGGGATAACCAACTGAAACTGCCCATCTGGAGGCAGTCAAAACCCAGGGCCCACTTGGGGGATTAAACCAAGATCTATCCTTCTTTTCTCATACTATTTCTATTTTCATTTTTTTTAATAAATTTCTTATGTTTTCTTTTGTTCTTTTTCTTATAGGTTTTTAGTGTGCAATACTTAGGAGCTTAACTCAATGTTGCATTACCAATAAGTCAGGTTGTACCTCTCCTTTACACTTTCTTGCTGTTGTGATTCATTTTAAAATCTGCTTACATGTTAAATCTAGTTAAATGCATTGAGGACACTGCATCATTTAAGTGTGGGGGAGGGAACCTTTTTAGTTTTGGATTTTCATTTTTTGATTGTTTTCAAAAAAAATTGTGATTTTTCAAATTTTGTGTGTGTTTATTTTTCATTTTTTTGGTGTGTTTTTGAAACTTTTGAGCTGAAATGATTATCATTGCTATTTTTGAAACCCATGTCATTGAGTGAACCAATTTATTCCATGAAACTGAGCTTAAATGAATGCTGAAAATGATTTTGTTTCAAGTTCAATTATTTGGGAATTTCATGAAAAGTACTCAGGTTTTTGAATCCCATGCCACATCTCACTGTCATTATCTTTGAAATCACTTTCCTGTGAGGCTTCTGAACCATTATTTGTGTATTCTTTTCATTTACCTCAATTCTTGAGAGAACCAGACCATGCTTGTTTTAACCAGAATTTGATTCATTCCTTTCGAAACTTGAGGGTTTGGGGTACATGTGTTTTAAATGATTGAGGCGTTTCTTTGGTTTGAAAGCCCCCTTTTCAAGATAATCCCTTTCATTATGGCCTACCTTGTAAATTAATCCTTGTAGCCCATAGAAGCCATGAATATCCTATTAGGTTAGCCACATTACAAGCCAATTTTCCCTTTCTAACCTGCTCTTGAAGTGAAATTGCATGATCTAGTTGAACTTAAGTGTTGGGGAAGCTGTCTTGTGTTGTGATACCTCATTTGGTGAAACTTTGGGTGGAAAATCAAATGCTGAATAGATGTGTGTACTGATGAAAAATCATTATGTTTAAAGCCGTGCCTTTTCTGGAGCTTTCATGATAAAAGAAGCTGTGCCTTTTCTGGAGCTTTCATGATAAAAGAAGCTGTGCCTTTTCTGGAGCTTTCAAGAAAATCATGCTTAAGAAGATTGAAATTTTTTCTGAATAAATTCTGAGCTGTTTGAACATTTCTTGATATTTCATGACGATGGAGCTGAATTTCCACTAAGTGGAGTGAGGAGGATACCATACTTGAGTGAAAATTAGAATTGTGCAATTTTGCTTCAAAAAGAGCCAAGCCTTCCTCATTCAGCCTCAGAATTTTTTTTCACATAAAAATCCTACCAAACAAAAGCCACAGAACAAACTTGCAAAGTCCACATGATAAACAAATTTCCTTGACTAAAATAGGGTGGAGAAGTCGGAGTTTTTCAAACCTATGGTGACCCTTTCATTGGTTTGGTTGAGAAAAACTTTGTTGAAAATTGATATTTGTGAGATGAGAGAAAATTAATGTGAGGTAGGTGTCTTGTGTTCATGGGAGGAGAAATGAAGAGGAAAAATATTTAATGACCTGATTTTAGAACTTGGAATAATGGTTATGGATGAGGCATGATAACTTTTATGTCATGGTGTGGAATTGGTGGATCTCAATTGCATGTGTTTCGAATTTAGTTTGATTTGATTTTGATTTTGACTTGTCCGGGAGTCCAAGTGCTAAGTGTGGGGGAATTGATAGAGATAATATTTTCATAATTTTTCATATGTGTTTCAATGATTTAAACCCTTCCAATTAATCACTTTGATCTGATTTGTATCATTTTAGTATTTTGGTGAATTATGGGCTTAATTGTGGAAATTGGTTAATTCTGGAAATTTAGCAGTTTTGTGGAGCTTCTGTATTTTGGGCATATCTTTTATATTTTTGATCCAAATTGTATGGTTACTTTCTTTTTTAGGATTTCTATGCTCGTGGGCTTCATTTTATCCTTCTGTACCCAAGGCTCAATCCATCATTTGGAAGCTCAAATTCAGCTCACAAACCAGGCCTCGAAAACTGTGTACAGATTTGGAATGTTTTAATGATGAGCTTTTATCTCGAAGCTGAGTGATCCAATGGAGCTGATATTAGACAAGAAGCTGTAAGAGGAATTAATGAACATCTTTCATTAAGGATGCCACGTCTGAATCGGCTGTTTTCAAGGTCTTAATGTCATGGAAAGTTGTAGTTGTGGAAGACGAAGAGTCACCTGGACAGAATTAAATATCCGGAGTAATGTGACCATATCTCCTTCATACGTGGACCAATTAGGCTCAAATGTTGTGGGTAGACAGAAGAGATGGAGGGGAACAACTTTTAGGAAGGAACAATTCTCAAAATAGGTCATTTAATATGCCAACCAGACTCAAACTTTCGGTGGAGTAATTTTGGAGGGAAAGTTTCTACTCCCCAATCCTATAAATAAGAGTATTCACTTCCATTCAAAGGGGTTGAAGAAGGTGCAAGAAGGGCCGTGCTGGAGGATTGAGTTCTTGATGTTATTTGTATTTTCTATTTTCTTTTTGCTTAGTTTGATTATGCTCTCTTCTTCCCCTTTCAACTCTAATACCCTTCACATGGAGGGGTAAAACCTTTGAGTGATCGGGGAAGGGGGAGTTTCTCTTTTGTAATGTCGGAGTTTTGTGCTTAAATGTAAAACCTTATATTTCTTCTGAATGACATATATTATCAGTGTTTCCCAATTCTCTTAATGCGATCGTGTTTTGAGTTTGGTGTACTCATTTTTAATAGCTTTGGTTAAAGTCTTTTTATCTCCCTCTGCCTAGTGCAATTTGTCTCGATCGAGCAGATTGTGTTAGGTGGTGAGTGTTTAACGATCGTTGGCACGTGTGTGGAACTAGTAGACTTTTTCAAGAGTTCTAAGGAGCAAAAATTCCTGATCGGGACTTGCCTTAGTTGTTTAGGAATTGTTTATGAACTTCCATGCACATAGGAGTGAGTTCTATTTTCTTCTTTAATCAAGGGTGATAGATGACTCGATCGAGGAGTCTTTCATTTGTCATTAAAAAGAAGAGAGGTGAGATGATATTTGTGACTATGATGACATTAAAAAAGGTGACCCTACCCTAACCCCATCACTCTCTTCATCAATTAGTTTTCAACCTTCCATTTCAATTGCTTGTTTTATTTTTCAACTTAAACAACTGTCAAAAAGAACCTCTTCTTCTTTCTTTAATTTAAGTGACAAACATAATTGTTGTGCACTCCTCTCTGGAGACAACTTAGGTTACCCACTTTGCTACATTTTAACTTAGGTTTTATTTGTTTTTGTCACACCCCACGACAGGCACGTGTCAAAACTTGGCGCCGTTGCCGGGGAGGCTGTGCCAACAATCTAATTCTAACATTTTGTAAATATTTTCATTTATTTTATTTAAAAAAAATCTAAAAAATCCATGATGTATGCCAACTGCAATTATTCTTCTTGGATTGATTACTCACAGTTTCAGGGACAAATGGTTCATAATTACAAGGAAGCCCTTTTTCGAAAGCTTGATGAACTCACTATTTTGGCCAAGAAAATGATGAATGGCCATGTCACAGGTATCTCGCTTCAAGAACTGATGGACATGGTGAATCAAGTCAACATTGATTATCAAAGATTGAAGTCCTTAGAGAAGGTTACATTGGATCAAGAACCTCAATCGGAACCTAAACCTGATCCATTGGTGGAAGTTTATTCCCCACTCATCCTTGATGTTGAAGAACCAGTAAGTACAAGAGATCAACAAGATCTGGATGAGTTTTGGAAGGAGTGCGAGGAACTACTTGATCCCACAGTTCCTCATAATGTAGAAGATCCATCATCATTGAAGGAATACACCACCAACGTGGTTGAATTTGAAGAGAATGTTGAGAAGCCTGACTACCCTCCTCCATCTGTTACCACTCTACTTCAAGAGGAACTTCCCACTGAAGAAGCAAATGAAGCCGAGAAACCTCAGGGAGATGATCTTTTCTTGAACTCATTATATTCTAATTTTATTGAATCTGAATTAAGTATCACCTCCCCTTGCTTGAAATTTTCAGATTCGAACAACTCATGTATTGTGTTGGCAGACAAGGAAGAAAAGGAAGATGCGCTTAAAGAGGAACAGTTGGAGCTCCACAAACATGTTGATAATTTATTAGAGGGAGTTCAAGAGGAAATCAAAGTCGATTTGGAAAAGGAAAAAGTGATGCAAGATGATTACATTGAAAGGGAAGAATTCGATATTGATTCATCATGCTTTAACTTTGTTCAAATAGAATTATACTTTGACTATTCCTTTGATTTTTCAAATGATGCAGCATACCTTTAAAAATCAATGGAGAATGAAGAGGTGGCTGTGAAATTGGAAACCAAGAAAGATGAGGACTCATTCTTTATCCTACCCCCACCAAGAAAATTGTATCTTATTATAATAGGGGTGGATTTGGTGTACTATACCCATGGTGTCCTCAACAAAAAGGATGAAACACATGATGTGAAGAAGAAGTTTTGTTGGTTCATCATAAAGAAACTCAACCCACCTTCATATTGGGGATAACCAACTGAAACTGCCCATCTGGAGGCAGTCAAAACCCAGGGCCCAATTGGGGGATTAAACCAAGATCTATCCTTCTTTTCTCATACTATTTCTATTTTCATTTTTTTAATAAATTTCTTATGTTTTCTTTTGTTCTTTTTCTTATAGGTTTTTAGTGTGCAATAATTAGGAGCTTAACTCAATGTTGCATTACCAATAAGTCAGGTTGTACCTCTCCTTTACACTTTCTTGCTGTTGTGATTCATTTTAAAATCTGCTTACATGTTAAATCTAGTTAAATGCATTGAGGACACTGCATCATTTAAGTGTGGGGGAGGGAACCTTTTTAGTTTTGGATTTTCATTTGTTGATTGTTTTGAAAAAAAATTGTGATTTTTCAAATTTTGTGTGTGTTTATTTTTCATTTTTTTGGTGTGTTTTTGAAACTTTTGAGCTGAAATGATTATCATTGCTATTTTTGAAACCCATGTCATTGAGTGAACCAATTTATTCCATGAAACTGAGCTTAAATGAATGCTGAAAATGATTTTGTTTCAAGTTCAATTCTTTGGGAATTTCATGAAAAGTACTCAGGTTTTTGAATCCCATGCCACATCTCACTGTCATTATCTTTGAAATCACTTTCCTGTGAGGCTTCTGAACCATTATTTGTGTATTCTTTTCATTTACCTCAATTCTTGAGAGAACCAAACCATGCTTGTTTTAACCAGAATTTGATTCATTCCTTTCGAAACTTGAGGGTTTGGGGTACATGTGTTTTAAATGATTGAGGCGTTTCTTTGGTTTGAAAGCCCCCTTTTCAAGATAATCCCTTTCATTATGGCCTACCTTGTAAATTAATCCTTGTAGCCCATAGAAGCCATGAATATCCTATTAGGTTATCCACATTACAAGCCAATTTTCCCTTTCTAACCTGCTCTTGAAGTGAAATTGCATGATCTAGTTGAACTTAAGTGTTGGGGAAGCTGTCTTGTGTTGTGATACCTCATTTGGTGAAACTTTGGGTGGAAAATAAAATGATGAAGAGATGTGTGTACTGATGAAAAATCATTATGTTTAAAGCCGTGCCTTTTCTGGAGATTTCATGATAAAATAAGCTGTGCCTTTTCTGGAGCTTTCATGATAAAAGAAGCTGTGCCTTTTCTGGAGCTTTCAAGAAAATCATGCTTAAGAAGATTGAAAATTTTTCTGAAGAAATGCTGAGCTGTTTGAACATTTCTTGATATTTCATGACGATGGAGATGAATTTCCACTAAGTGGAGTGAGGAGGATACCATACTTGAGTGAAAATTAGAATTGTGCAATTTTGCTTCAAAAAGAGCCAAGCCTTCCTCATTCAGCCTCAGAGTTTTTTTTCACATAAAAATCCTACCAAACAAAAGCCACAGAACAACCTTGCAAAGTCCTCATGATAAAAAAATGTCCTTGACTCAAATAGGGTGTAGAAGTAGGAGTTTTTCAAACCTATGGTGACCCTTGCATTGGTTTGGTTGAGAAAAACTTTGTTGAAAATTGATATTTGTGAGATGAGAGAAAATTAATGTGAGGTAGGTGTCTTGTGTTCATGGGAGGACAAATGAAGAAGAAAAATATTGAATGATCTGATTTTAGAACTTGGAATAATGGTTATGGATGAGGCATGATAACTTTTATTTCATGGTGTGGAATTGGTGGATCTCAATGGCATGTGTTTCGAATTTAGTTTGATTTGATTTTGATTTTGACTTGTCCGGGAGTCCAAGTGCTAAGTGTGGGGGAATTGATAGAGATAATATTTTCCTAATTTTTCATATGTGTTTCAATGATTTAAACCCTTCCAATTAATCACTTTGATCTGATTTGTATCATTTTAGTATTTTGGTGAATTATGGGCTTAATTGTTGAAATTGGTTAATTCTGGAAATTTAGAAGTTTTGTGGAGCTTCTGTATTTTGGGCATATCTTTTATATTTTT
The DNA here is from genome assembly GCA_963277665.1 of Viscum album. NCBI lineage: Eukaryota > Viridiplantae > Streptophyta > Magnoliopsida > Santalales > Viscaceae > Viscum > Viscum album. The sequence goes on from OY728134.1 coordinate 819,244,520, forward strand.
GATCCAAATTGTATGGTTACTTGTTTTTGTAGGATTTATATGCTCGTGGGCTTCATTTTATCCTTCTGTACCCAAGGCTCAATCCATCATTTGGAAGCTCAAATTCAGCTCACAAACCAGGCCTCGAAAACTGTGTACAGATTTGGAATGTTTTAATGCTGAGCTTTTATCTCGAAGATGAGTGATCCAATGGAGCTGATATTACACAAGGAGCTGGAAGAGGAATTAATGAACATCTTTCATTAAGGATGCCACGTCTGAATCGGCTGTTTTCAAGGTCTTAATGTCATGGGAAGTTGTAGTTGTGGAAGATGAAGAGTGACCTGGACAGAATTAAATATCCGGAGTAATGTGACCATATCTCCTTCATACTTGGACCAATTAGGCTCAAATGTTGTGGGTCGACAGAAGAGATGGAGGGGAACAACTTTCAAGAAGGAACAATTCTCAAAATCGGTCATTTAATATGCCAACCGGACTCAAACTTTCGGTGGAGTAATTTTGGAGGGAAATTTTCTACTCCCCAATCCTATAAATAAGAGTATTCAATTCCATTCAAATGGGTTGAAGAAGGTGCAAGAAGGGCCGTGCTGGAGGATTGAGTTCTTGATGTTATTTGTATTTTCTATTTTCTTTTTACTTAGTTTGATTGTGCTCTCTTCTTCCCCTTTCAACTCTAATACCCTTCACATGGAGGGGTAAAACCTTTGAGTGATCGGGGAAGGGGGAGTTTCTCTTTTGTAATGTCGGAGTTTTGTGCTTAAATGTAAAACCTTATATTTCTTCTGAATGACATATATTATCAGTGTTTCCCAATTATCTTAATGTGATCGTCTTTTGAGTTTGGTGTATTCATTTTTAATAGCTTTGGTTAAAGTCTTTTTATCTCCCTCTGCCTAGTGCAATTTGTCTCGATCGAGCAGATTGTGTTAGGTGGTGAGTGTTTAATGATCGTTGGCACATGTGTGGAACTAGTAGACTTTTTCTAGAGTTCTAAGGAGCAAAAATTCCTGATCGGGACTTGCCTTAGTTGTTTAGGAATTGTTTATGAACTTCCATGCACATAGGAGTGAGTTCTATTTTCTTCTTTAATCAAGGGTGATAAATGACTCGATCGAGGAGTCTTTCATTTGTCATTAAAAAGGAAGAGAGGTGAGATGATATTTGTGACTATGATGACATTAAAAAAGGTGATCCTACCCTAACCCCATCACTCTCTTCATCAATTAGTTTTCAACCTTCCATTTCAATTGCTTGTTTTATTTTTCAACTTAAACAACTGTAAAAAAGAACCTCTTCTTCTTTCTTTAATTTAAGTGACAAACATAATTGTTGTGCACTCCTCTCTGTAGACAACTTAGGTTACCCACTTTGCTACATTTTAACTTAGGTTTTATTTGTTTTTGTCACACCCCACGACAGGCACGTGTCAAAACTTGGCGCCGTTGCCGTGGAGGCTGTGCCAACAATCTAATTATAACATTTTGTAAATATTTTCATTTATTTTATTTAAAAAAAATCTAAAAAATCCATGATGTATGCCAACTGCAATTATTCTTCTTGGATTTATTACTCACAGTTTCAGGGACAAATGGTTCATAATTACGAGGAATCCCTTTTTCGAAAGCTTGATGAACTCACTATTTTGGCCAAGAAAATGATGAATGGCCATGTCACAGGTATCTCGCTTCAAGAACTGATGGACATGGTGAATCAAGTCAACATTGATTATAAAAGATTGAAGTCCTTAGAGAAGGTTACATTGGATCAAGAACCTCAATCGGAACCTAAACCTGATCCATTGGTGGAAGTTTATTCCCCACTCATCCTTGATGTTGAAGAACCAGTAAGTACAAGAGATCAACAAGATCTGGATGAGTTTTGGAAGGAGTGCGAGGAACTACTTGATCCCACAGTTCCTCATAATGTAGAAGATCCATCATCATTGAAGGAATACACCACCAACGTGGTTGAATTTGAAGAGAATGTTGAGAAGCCTGACTACCCTCCTCCATCTGTTACCACTCTACTTCAAGAGGAACTTCCCACTGAAGAAGCAAATGAAGCCGAGAAACCTCAGGGAGATGATCTTTTCTTGAACTCATTATATTCTAATTTTATTGAATCTGAATTGAGTATCACCTCCCCTTGCTTGAAATTTTCAGATTCGAACAACTCATGTATTGTGTTGGCAGACAAGGAAGAAAAGGAAGATGCGCTTAAAGAGGAACAGTTGGAGCTCCACAAACATGTTGATAATTTATTAGAGGGAGTTCAAGAGGAAATCAAAGTCGATTTGGAAAAGGAAAAAGTGATGCAAGATGATTACATTGAAAGGGAAGAATTCGATATTGATTCATCATGCTTTAACTTTGTTCAAATAGAATTATACTTTGACTATTCCTTTGATTTTTCCAATGATGCAGCATACCTTTAAAAATCACTGGAGAATGAAGAGGTGGCTGTGAAATTGGAAACCAAGAAAGATGAGGACTCATTCTTTATCCTACCCCCACCAAGAAAATTGTATCTTATTGTAATAGGGGTGGATTTGGTGTACTATACCCATGGTGTCCTCAACAAAAAGGATGAAACACATGATGTGAAGAAGAAGTTTTGTTGGTTCATCATAAAGAAACTCAACCCACCTTCAGATTGGGGATAACCAACTGAAACTGCCCATCTGGAGGCAGTCAAAACCCAGGGCCCACTTGGGGGATTAAACCAAGATCTATCCTTCTTTTCTCATACTATTTCTATTTTCATTTTTTTTAATAAATTTATTATGTTTTCTTTTGTTCTTTTTCTTATAGGTTTTTAGTGTGCAATACTTAGGAGCTTAACTCAATGTTGCATTACCAATAAGTCATGTTGTACCTCTCCTTTACACTTTCTTGCTGTTGTGATTCATTTTAAAATCTGCTTACATGTTAAATCTAGTTTAATGCATTGAGGACACTGCATCATTTAAGTGTGGGGGAGGGAACCTTTTTAGTTTTGGATTTTCATTTGTTGATTGTTTTAAAAAAAAATTGTGATTTTTCAAATTTTGTGTGTGTTTATTTTTCATTTTTTTGGTGTGTTTTTGAAACTTTTGAGCTGAAATGATTATCATTGCTATTTTTGAAACCCATGTCATTGAGTGAAACAATTTATTCCATGAAACTGAGCTTAAATGAATGCTGAAAATGATTTTGTTTCAAGTTCAATTATTTGGGAATTTCATGAAAAGTACTCAGGTTTTTGAATCCCATGCCACATCTCACTGTCATTATCTTTGAAATCACTTTTCTGTGAGGCTTCTGAACCATTATTTGTGTATTCTTTTCATTTACCTCAATTCTTGAGAGAACCAGACCATGCTTGTTTTAACCAGAATTTGATTCATTCCTTTCGAAACTTGAGGGTTTGGGGTACATGTGTTTTAAATGATTGAGGCGTTTCTTTGGTTTGAAAGACCCCTTTTCAAGATAATCCCTTTCATTATGGCCTACCTTGTAAATTAATCCTTGTAGCCCATAGAAGCCATGAATGTCCTATTAGGTTAGCCACATTACAAGCCAATTTTCCCTTTCTAACCTGCTCTTGAAGTTAAATTGCATGATCTAGTTGAACTTAAGTGTTGGGGAAGCTGTCTTGTGTTGTGATACCTCATTTGGTGAAAATTTGGGTGGAAAATCAAATGCTGAAGAGATGTTTGTACTGATGAAAAATCATTATGTTTAAAGCCGTGCCTTTTCTGGAGCTTTCATGATAAAAGAAGCTGTGCCTTTTCTGGAGCTTTCATGATAAAAGAAGGTGTGCCTTTTCTGGAGCTTTCAAGAAAATCATGCTTAAGAAGATTGAAAATTTTTCTGAAGAAATGCTGAGCTGTTTGAACATTTCTTGATATTTCATGACGATGGAGTTGAATTTCTACTAAGTGGAGTGAGGAGGATACCATACTTGAGTGAAAATTAGAATTGTGCAATTTTGCTTCAAAAAGAGCCAAGCCTTCCTCATTCAGCCTCTGAATTTTTTTTCACATAAAAATCCTACCAAACAAAAGCCACAGAACAACCTTGCAAAGTCCTCCTGATAAACAAATGTCCTTGACTCAAATAGGGTGGAGAAGTAGGGGTTTTTCAAACCTATGGTGACCCTTGCATTGGTTTGGTTGAGAAAAACTTTGTTGAAAATTGATATTTGTGAGATGAGAGAAAATTAATGTGAGGTAGGTGTCTTGTGTTCATGGGAGGAGAAATGAAGAGGAAAAATATTGAATGATCTGATTTTAGAACTTGGAAAAATGGTTATGGATGAGTCATGATAACTTTTATTTCATGGTGTGGAATTGGTGGATCTCAATGACATGTGTTTCGAATTTAGTTTGATTTGATTTTGATTTTGACTTGTCCGGGAGTCCAAGTGCTAAGTGTGGGGGAATTGATAGAGATAATATTTTCATAATTTTTCATATGTGTTTCAATGATTTAAACCATTCCAATTAATCACTTTGATCTGATTTGTATCATTTTAGTATTTTGGTGAATTATGGGCTTAATTGTGGAAATTGGTTAATTCTGGAAATTTAGCAGTTTTGTGGAGCTTCTGTATTTTGGGCATATCTTTTATATTTTTGATCCAAATTGTATGGTTAATTTTTTTTTAGGATTTCTATGCTCGTGGGCTTCATTTTATCCTTCTGTACCCAAGGCTCAATCCATCATTTGGAAGCTCAAATTCAGCTCACAAACCAGGCCTCGAAAACTGTGTACAGATTTGGAATGTTTTAATGCTGAGCTTTTATCTCGAAGCTGAGTGATCCAATGGAGATTATATTAGACAAGGAGCTGGAAGAGGAATTAATGAACATCTTTCATTAAGGATTCCACGTCTGAATCGGCTGTTTTCAAGGTCTTAATGTCATGTGAAGTTGGAGTTGTGGAAGACGAAGAGTCACCTGGACAGAATTAAATATCCGGAGTAATGTGACCATATCTCCTTCATACGTGGACCAATTAGGCTCAAATGTTGTGGGTAGACAGAAGAGATGGAGGGGAACAACTTTCAAGAAGGAACAATTCTCAAAAGCGGTCATTTAATATGCCAACCGGACTCAAACTTTTGGTGGAGTAATTTTGGAGGGAAATTTTCTACTCCCCAATCCTATAAATAAGAGTATTCACTTCCATTCAAAGGGGTTGAAGAAAGTGCAAGAAGGGCTGTTCTGGAGGATTGAGTTCTTGATGTTCTTTGTATTTTATATTTTCTTTTTACTTAGTTTTATTATGCTCTCTTCTTCCCCTTTCAACTCTAATACCCTTCACATGGAGGGGTAAAACCTTTGAGTGATCGTGGAAGGGGGAGTTTCTCTTTTGTAATGTCGGAGTTTTGTGCTTAAATGTAAAACCTTATATTTCTTCTGAATGACATATATTATCAGTGTTTCCAAATTCTCTTAATGCGATCGTGTTTTGAGTTTGGTGTATTCATTTTTAATAGCTTTGGTTAAAGTCTTTTTATCTCCCTCTACCTAGTGCAATTTGTCTCGATCGAGCAGATTGTGTTAGGTGGTGAGTGTCTAACGATCGTTGGCACGTGTGTGGAACTAGTAGACTTTTTATAGAGTTCTAAGGAGCAACAATTCCCGATCGAGACTTGCCTTAGTTGTTTAGGAATTGTTTATGAACTTCCATGCACATAGGAGTGAGTTCTATTTTCTTCTTTAATCAAGGGTGATAGATGACTCGATCGAGGAGTCTTTCATTTGTCATTCAAAAGGAAGAGATGTGAGATGATATTTGTGACTATGATGACATTAAAAAAGGTGATCCTACCCTGACCCCATCACTCTCTTCATCAATTAGTTTTCAACCTTCCATTTCAATTGCTTGTTTTATTTTTCAACTTAAACAACTGTCAAAAAGAACCTCTAATTCTTTCTTTAATTTAAGTGACAAACATAATTGTTGTGCACTCCTCTCTGGAGAAAACTTAGGTTACCCACTTTGCTACATTTTAACTTAGGTTTTATTTGTTTTTGTCACACCCCACGACAGGCACGTGCCAGTATCCTCAACTCCTCTACCACAACTACCTTAAATAGGAAATTTTTAAGCCTTCGGTAGAGCCTAAAATAGTATAATTCACCTCAATTAATGGTGGCGGGCTTAGGTGGGTGGAATGTTAAGAGAGAGTAGACTTTTCTACCCTTGACCCAAGGTGGCAGCCAACTTGCTTCCTCCGAACAGAGGCGCCTAGAATACCTTCTAAATGGCCAAATTGGAGTGGGACATAGAAGAAACAAATAAATCTCTAGATGTCCATTAGATTTATATAAAATTTAATCCCAAAATAATTTGTGGTTTCTGAGATATGATTAAATTGATGGGACGACTTTATGGGCCTCAGAATCTGGTCCAAAATTTTACCTCCAAATTGGTATTCCTTTCTAACCACACTTAAGGCCGTATTAGCACTGTCTCATGAAGAATTATTTCTTCCTCTATATGTCTTCTATCATCCCACAAAATTTGGGATTCATTGGGCTTGTATATTGGTCCCCACATTCTCATCAGTGGGCTGGTGTCCAATCTGCCTTCTCTAGAATTGTTTGCATGAAATCCCATTTTGGTGGTCTTCCAATGTGGATATTCCAACACTCCACAAGTATGAATTGTTCACAATATAATTATAAACCTGAAAATTAAATATGAAAAAAATAAACATCGTTGGGTACTTTAAATGATGTTAAAAATGTACCACATAATAGTGCATTTTAAGAAGGAATTACAATCATAATGTGAAATGATGTTCAAAGTATAAAATGCACTAAAATGGTGTTTATGAATAATAAATCACATGAATATTATATATGTTAAAAATGAATATTATCCTCATTTAGTGGCTAATCACACCCCCAACTTGATTTTTTCTAGTCCCGAGCAAAATATATCTCAACAATATGAAATTCGAATTCCCTTTTCCAAAAACATTTTAATACACAATGATCACCAAAAACCCTTAGAACAAACTATCATGAAACCCATCAAAAATATTATAATACATGATAGTTTCATAAGAATATCCCAATCCCAAGCCCATTCCTTTGTTCAAATTCATTTCCATATTTCATCAAATTTCAATTAAGAGTGATGATGTGTTGTGCATCGCATTAGACATGAGGGTTCATCTTTATTCAAGAGGGAAATGATGGAAGTGCTCGGTGGAATCACATTTCAATATTAAGATGAGTATTAAATTTTTTATTGTATTTTTTTGCAATTTTTCTATGGTAATTGAAATTGCACTCAAAAGAGTCAACCCTTGTAGCGAGACTCTGCTGATGACTCCCAGGCTGAAAGACCTTTGGGCACCAAGTGAATCCCACATACTCTGGCATCATCTCAAGTTAAATTAGTCAAAAACAAATTCAAATTACCAAAAATAGAGATAAAATTACTAACTCTGGGCCAGACAACTATGGAGTCACAATCCCCAATTTTCGAAAGCCATGTATTAGGTCATTTCATTTCTCTACGTGCAATTTTTTATTGAATACTCATATTAAATCTAAAATGATCATAAAACCTATGCTATTAATTTGAGGGACCCCATGAAATCAAACTAATACCCCACTATCCAAAGGACGTGCATTGTGATTTTTTTATTTGAATAAAAATATAAACCATGAAATATCACATTAGAAAGCCAAAATTTCCAAAATCTATGCTCATGAAATTATATATGGATTAAAATCAAAATTAGGGCATACTAAATTATTTGATATTCAGCTTCAAAGTGTACAATGTACATTATCATGTTCAAGGTTAAAGAAAATTTTCCTTCCATTAAGGTAATTTTTTTTTCAAATCATTCATTTTTTTGACACAAAAGAAATTTTATTTTATCTCCCCCTAACTTAAAATAACACTGTCCCAAATGTTTAAAGAAAAGAAAATTTAGAAGGGGTAGAGACAGAGAATGAGAGTTTAAAAAAGAAATTAAAAATTAGGATCATGGAATGAAGTCACCTGGTGGTTGAAGTTGAAATTCTTCTTGCTCCCTTTTAATCCCTTGATCTCGATGTCACTCTGATAATTCCCTAGTGGAAAAAAGAAAAAAAAACAAAAAAAACTATATATATATATATTTATATAATAAAGAAAGTAAAATAAAAGTATATATATATATAAAAATTATATAATAAAGAAGCACAATAAGCCATAGGTCTGTGGTAAGCGCACGCCCCGGTCTCCCTTCGGTCCTGAGTTCGATTCCCCACAGCTTCGCCGGTTGTGACGGGGTTTGACCCACGACCTACAACATGTCTTTTTTTTAATTATATTTTTATTTATTTTTTTGTTTTTTTATTTTAACCTACAAACATATAAAAATAAAATAAAATAAACTAATGATACATTGTCTTCTTTTTAAATTTCTGGGTAAGGTATTACTCAAGGATCACACCACGTGACAATGATAAATATGACGCTCCCCTTTCATACCCATCCATACTCATAATAGAAGACTAGGTCAATAGTCTATTTTTTTAAAATATAAAAATGATTCATTAATCCTATTTTTAAAAAAATAAGATTCGCAATGATGAAAACCACAAGTTGCCTCCCATGTAGCACTTTGGTTTAATGTCGCTAGCTCGACTTAGACCCTTAATTATTTAAGTATTTTCCTCATCTAAGGTTAGTTCACACAAGTATTCATCAAATTTATTTTTTTAGAATGGTTCAATGAATTTTTTGACTCTATGACCATTAACTTTAAAGGTTTGACCATTGGTGGGATCTTGAATTTCTACATCCTCATGGGGGTATACCTTATGCACTATGTATGGACCTGACCATCTAGACCTCAACTTTCCCGAGTGTAAATTAAGTTTAGAACTATACAAAAGAATAGTTTTACCTGGTATAATGTGTTTGGTTTTAAGATTTTGAGATTGGTAGGTTTGTACTTTAGCTTTATTGATCCTTGAATTTTCATAAGCCTCCATCCTAAGTTCTTCAAGTTCCTTGAGATCTAATTTCCTTTTTGTTTTGGCCCATGAGAGGTTATAATTCATTTTCTTAATTTCCCAAAAGGCCTTATGTTAAATCTCCACTAGAAAATGGAATTCTTTACCATAAACCAACCTATATGGGGACATTCCTAAAATGGTTTTATATGCGGTTGGATTGGACCAAAGAGAATACAAGAGTTTCTCAGACCAATCTTTCCTAGAAGGATTGACAGTTGTTTCAAGAATATTTTTAATCTTCCTATTTTATAACTCATATTGACCATTGGTTTGAGGATGGTATGTAGTGGAAACTTTATGAGAAATTCCATACTTAGACATGAGTGAAAATAATGGACGGTTGTAGAAATGAGTTCCTCGATCACTGATTATAGCCCTAGGAATTCCAAATCGAGAAAATATGTGCTCTTTTAGAAATCAGATCAAAACATTATGGTCATTAGACTTGGTGAGAATGGATTCAACCCATTTTAAGACATAATCAATAGCTAAGAGGATGTAGAGGTATCCCCTAGAGTTTGGGAAATGACCCAAGAAATCGATTCCCCAGCAGTCAAATATTTCAATCACTAAGATGGGAGCGAGTGGAATTTGATTCCTTTTTGTGATTGACCCTACTTGTTGACACTTAGGAAAACTTTGGAAAAATATGTAGGAGTCCCTTGAGAGGGTAGGCCAGAAGATACCACACTAAAGAATCTTAGCAGATGTTTTCTTAGAGGAAAAGTGACCTCCACATGCCTCACTATGACAGAATTTAAGGACAGAATCTTCTTCAGATTCTGGGATACACCTCCCAATGACTTGTTTGGGGCAGTACTTATAGAGGTATGGACCATCAAACACATAGTGTCTAACATTAGAATGGAATTTCCTTTGAGCTTGAGTCCCTAAGAATTTTGGAATGACTCCTATAACTAAGAAATTAGCTATGTCGGCATACCAAGGGTAGTCACTCATAGAGTATATGTGTTCATCTGAAAATGAATCAAAAACAAAAAGGTGATTTTAGTTGTCTTTTAATTCCATCCTAGATAGGTGATCAGCCACAACATTTTCAACACCCTTTTTATCCTTGATTGTGAGGCCAAATTCTTGTAAGAGAAGGACCCACCTAATCAGTCTATCCTTAGCATCTTGTTTTTGGAAGAGGTATTTTAGTATAGAATGGTCAATGAACATAGTGATGGGGGATCCTAAGAGGTAGGACCTAAACTTATCTAAGGAAAAAACAATAGCAAGTAACTCCTTTTCAGTGGTGGTGTAGTTTATTTGGGAATCATTTAAGGATTTTATTGCATAAGCAATGACATAAGAAGTTTTATCACAACGTTGTCCTAACATTGCTCCTATAGAAAAGTCATTGGAATCACACATAAGTTCTAAAGGTAGGTTCCAATTTGGATATTTCATAATGGGAGGAGAGGTGAGTGAGGATTTTAGTTTTGAGAATGAACCCTCACAGTTTCTGTCCAAACAAATGGAGCATACTTTACTAGTAGAGCATAAAGGGGACCGGAGATTGAACTAAAGTCCTTGATGAATCTTCTATAAAAACCAGCATATCCTAAGAAAGACCTCACTTCCTTAATAGTTTTGGGATATGGAAGTTGATGAATGATGTCATCCTTTGCTTTATCAACTTCAATCCCCCTACCCAAGACTATATGGCCAAGGACTAATCACTGTTTAACCATGAAATGACATTTTTTTCAGTTTAAGACCAGATTCGTTTCTTCACATATGGACAAAATTTTCTCTACATTCCTAAGAAATCCCTCAAATGTATCCCCAAAGACAGAGAAGTCATCCATGAAGACCTCAATAAAATCCCCTACCATGTCTGAGAATATTTCCATCATGCACAGCTGGAAGGTTCCAAGGGCATTGCATAACCTGAAGGGCATGCGTTTGAAGGGAAAGGTGTCGAATGGACATGTGAATGTATTCTTCCCTTGATCCTCTAGGGAGACCTCAAATTGATTATACCCCAGGTACCCATCTAAGAAACAGTAGAAGGAATGACCTGACACTCTCTCAAGGACTTGGTCAATGAATGGTAAGGGGAAATGGTCCTTCTTGGTGAATGAGTTTAGTTTCCTATAGTCAATGCAGACCCTCCATACACTGCTCACCCTAGTTGGAAGAATCTCTCCATCCTTATTGGTCATCACTGTGATTCTTGCCTTCTTGGGAACCACTTGGATTGGGCTAACCCACTCACTCTTACCTATGGGATATATGATACCATCTTTTAACAATTTCATAAGTTCTTTTCTCATTACTTCCAAGAGATTAGGATTGATTCACCATTGAGGTTGATGACATGGCTTTGAATCAGATTCCAAAACAATCCTATGAGTTCCGATAAGTGGGCTAATCCAAGGAATATCACACAGGGTCCAACCAATGGATTTCTTATGTTTCTTAAGGACATCTAGAAGCATCTTATCATGGTTGGATTCAAGAGAAGAAGAAGTGACAATAGGATGTGTTTGATTGTGCCCTAGGAAGGCATACTTGAGTGCAGTGGGAAGTTCCTTCAATTCAAGATCAGGTTGGTTCAGAATTTCAGCAGAAGATTGGGACATTGGATCAAGATCAATTTTGTTTCCTAGAGTTTTATATTGTATTGAATCCACACATGTAGAAGTTTCATCTACTAGATTGTCTTGATCAGATTTAGGGAAGGATGTTGGAGTGGTCTCAATGAAAGTGGTTTCCTAAAAGGTTTCACTGATTGATGGACTTAAGAATTTATCATAAGAGAAATTTGAAAATGATTCAAGACAAGGAGATAAACTTCCTTCATGTAAAAAAAGGAAGTCAATATCATCCTGACTTAAACATCCGTCAAATATTCCTTAATGTTCTATGGATTCATTATCAATGCTTCCTATCATTTTGACTTCATGAATGTCCTCTTCATCCCTTATTTGTGAGCTTGCATTATAGATGTTCAAATCTAGAATCATGTTTCCAAAGGTGATGGTCATGTTCCCATTTCAGACTCGGATAACATAGTTGATTATTGCAAGGAAGGGACAACCAAGTATGATTGGGGTTTGTTCTTTATTTCTTAAGTTTGGATAGTTGTCAAGGACAATGAAGTTAGCAGGGTAGATGAAGTTTTCAACCTTTATCAGAACGTCCTTTAAAATCCCCTTTGGAACCCTAATGCTACGATCAGCAGGTTGAAGTGTGACAGATGTGGGTTGGAGCTCTTTTAGGCCTAACTGGCAGTACACAACATAGGGGATGATATTGACACTATCACCTAGGTCACACAAGGCCTTGAAAACATTTCTCTCTCCTAGTTCAACATTGATGTAAGGGAAACTTAGGTCTTTCAACTTAGGAGGAATGGTCCCTTTAATGGTGGTACTCACATTAGCTGCCAAAAGTACTTAGTTTTTATGTGAAAAATTTATTTTAAAAGTGAACAAGTCCTTAAGGTACTTTGAGTAGGTAGGTATGGTTTTTATTTCATCGATAAGGTGAATGTTCAACTTGACTTGTGAGAAGATTTCCCTTAATGTTTCACTCAATTCAGGCTTGGTTTTCCCCCTCTTGCATTGAGGAAATGGTACAGGTTGTGGGGTTGTTTGTTGAAGATTTGTTTCTTTCACATTGTTATTAGTTTCCTCAGTTTGATCTTGTGGTTCATTTGAATTTTAATTGGAGTTTGAAGCTTTACAAGGTTTCTGACTTATTTGTTCAGGTTTCTCAATTGATTTACCTCTTCTTAAAACAGCCACAACCTTTAGTTGTTCATGAGTTGTTTGAGTACAACTTGAATCTCCCCTTGAAGTTGAGGATGGTACCGCCTGAGTAGGCATGGGTGCCTTTCCAGTTTTTATGGTTTGAAGTTCTTGAATTAGGAAAGATATTTCCGAGTTCATCCTTTCCATTTGTTTTCACAGTTGTTCAAGTAGTATTTGTGGAACAGTTTGGGTTGGTGCTTGAGAAGATTGGTTTATCCCAGGGGGATATGTTGGAGGTGGGATGGTTTTTTAAAAATGGACTGGTGGCTGTTAATATTGGATTGGTTGGGTTTGGAAGTGGTTATGTGTTTGGTAGTTCTAATGGTGTAAGGATTTTGTCCCTGTGGTTGGCTAGGTTGCTGGTTGTCTTTCCAGCGGAAGGCTGGGTGGTCATTACACTTGGGTTGAAGGTGTTTTGGTATTAGGGATTTTGAAAGTTCAAAGCATTTACTTTCGCTTGAGGTCCTCTTAAAATGACATCCTTGATGGATGGAATGGTTGGGAAATTGTCTGTCTTATGGTCATGGTTGTCAAAAATTGTGCAAACAGGGTCTACAGTTTGAATTTCATGGGATTTCTTAAGGTCTATCTCTTCAACCTTCCTAAAGTGTGCTATGAGTTTCACCCTAATGCTTTCCTCTTATTTAAGTGTATGAATTCCAGTAGTTCTTTGTGGATTTTCAGAATATGGTGAAGTTCCCCATGTTTGTTTTTGTTCAACAAGGATTTCCAGATACTCGTAAGCATCATTTGGGGCTTTGTTTTTTAAAGGTTCCATTACACATCATGTCAATGAATTGTTTGTTCCCTGGACCCAACCCATCATAGAAAATTCTCACTTGTTCCGGAATAGAAAAACCATGGTTTGGAACCATGTTTAGAGTGTCTTTGAACCTCTCCCATGTTTCATAGAATAACTCTCCATCTTTTTAAAAAAAGTTTTGGATAATCTTTTTCAGTGCAATTGTTTTGTGGTGGGGAAAGTATTTTTCGTAGAATTCTATTTGTAGTTGGTCCCAAGAGTTGATGGATGATGGTCTCAAATTATTTAGCCAATTTTTAGCTCGATCCTTTAAAGAAAAAGAAAATAGCCTCATCTTAGCTGATTCTAGTTGATGTGGGGGAAACATGGTTTCTACAATGTCATTGAACTCCTTAACGTGAAGGTAGGGCATCTCGGACTCCATTCCATGGAATGTGGGAAGGTGGTTTAGGACATGGGGTTTAAAGATGTAGTTGGAATCTCCTATGGAGTTGTGTCTAATGCCTGAGGGGGCATTGGTCCAGGCAGGTGTGAGGTAGTCATTCAAGCTTTGATCGACCACATTCCCCAAGTTTGGGGCAGCCTCATTTGGATTTCCATTTTGGTTTCCACCTGGGTTTATGAGTTGGTTTATTTGAAGAGCTTCCATTGAAATGGGCACAATTTTGGACTCTGGAATATCAATAGGTTTAGGATCTAATGGAAACAATCCCCTAGGTTCACTTGACTCCCCAACCCTAGGAATTTCTACCCTAACTAGACGGTTTGATTGATCGCGGGTGTAGGCGGACATGCGCCAAAAGAAAAAAAAACGAGAAAGGGACAAGATAAGAGATCTTGGGTGAGAATAGAAGAAATGGGGGAGAATAGAATGGGTGTTGATATGACTTACTTGGGTCCCCGACAACGACACCAAAATTTTATTCACGGTCAAATTTACCCAAGAGATAAAGGTAGAACCACTACCATAAAAATAGTTTTTCCCAGCACCACACCTTTATCAGCGGTATCAAAAAAGCGCTGATAAAGGGCGGTACCTTTATCAGCACTAAAAAAAGCACTGATAAAAGTACCCCTTGTTCAGCGCTTTTTTTTAGCGCTGATAAAGGTACCCCCTTTAACAGCGCTCTTTTTAGCGCTGTTAAAGGCACCCCCCTTTATCAGCTCTTTTTCATTAGCGCTGATAAAGGGGGGGCTTTATCAATGCTTTTTTTAAAAGCGCTGATAAAGGGTCTACTTCCAAAAAAAATCATTAAAAAAATATTAATATTTAAATATATAGATATATTTATATTGATATAAATATAATATATATTTTTTAAATATAATTTTAAATATATTTTAGATAAGTATAAATATACATTTACACTTAATATATAAGAAATTTAGTGAAAATGGCTTATAAAAAAATTTAAAAAATATTTTTTATTAATAATTTTCTAATTATTATGGAGTAATAGTCATTTAATAACAATTTGATAACTAAAAAAATAAAAAAAATAAAAAAAATATCCAAAATATGTTGAAAATGCAACTCGAACTTCAAACGACCATAACTTTTGATCTGGGTATTTGTTTGAGCTCTACCACATATCAAATCGAAGCCTACGACAAGCTCTACGTCTCTATGACTAAGGGGAACCCTTGTAAAGGTTTTTTAGGCCAAAAAAGATCCAGAAGGCCTCCAAAACTGAGTTTTTAGTCGGGGTACCTCGATTTTTTAACATTTTATGGATTTTAAGCCCCGTTTAAGGGGGTATTATTGGCT
The DNA here is from genome assembly GCA_963277665.1 of Viscum album. Classification (NCBI taxonomy): domain Eukaryota; kingdom Viridiplantae; phylum Streptophyta; class Magnoliopsida; order Santalales; family Viscaceae; genus Viscum; species Viscum album. Next base: position 819,259,834 of record OY728134.1, read on the forward strand.
TTTTTTGGTGGGGATTGAATTTATTCCAAGGTATTACATTTATATTGATATTATGTTTTTGAAATTTTATCATTTTTTATAATGAACTGCTATTTATAATCAAATATGTAACAATATATACATATTTTTTTATATATTCACAATAAAAATTTAATTATAAATATAAATAATAAAATATATTTACATATAAAATATATTAGCTTTATCTAAATAATAACTATTATCCATTTTATTTAAAATACAAATATATGAATATTTATATACCTATATATTAATATAACTATATATATATATTCATCTAACTATATATATATATTAATATGACTATATATATATATTAATATTACTATAAATATATATATTAATATCACTATAAATATATATATTAATATAACTATAAATATATATATTAATATAACTATATATATATATGTTAATATAACTATATATATATATAAATATAAATATATATTACTATACGAATGAATATAACTAAATATATATATATATATAAAAATAGAGATATATATTAATATAACTATATTTATATATTAATATAAATATATATATATATTAATATAAATATATATTACTATACGAATAAATATAACTATATATATATATATAGATATCATGAAATGTTAAACAAATCAAAATAGAGGAGTGGTAAGGGCTTAGGCGCGCAGGGGGGAGGTCTCGAGTTCAAAACCTGGTGGAGGCTGGGGCGCGCACGCATGGGGGAATATGGGAGCTGGCGCTGATAAAGGGTGGAGGGGGCACGTGAGGGCGTTAGAGGGGGGAAGAAAAGCACTCTAAAGGGGGGGGGGGGCTCAAGCGCTATAAAAGCCCCCCGATAGGTAGGATTTTTTTAATTTTTTTTAATTTTTTTTAATTTTTTTTAATTTTTTTTTAATTTTTTTAACTTTTATCAGCGCTTTTAAAAAAGTACTGATAAAAGGGATCCTTTATCCGTGCTAAAAAGAAAGCGCTGATAAAGGAAGCACTGATAAAGGACCCTTTTATCAGCGCTAAAACAAAGTGCTGATAAAGGATCCTTTTATCAGTGCTTTGTTTTAGCACTGATAAAAGACCCCTTTTATGAGTGCTTTTTTTAGAACTGATAAAAAGGTCCTTTATCAGTGCTTTTTGGAGCACTGATAAAGAGGACCACCCCTTTATCTTCACTGGATTTAACATCACTTTTCTAGCACTGATAAAATGGGGTTTTTAGCGCTGATAATTGGGGTATTTGTAGTAGTGAACAGTCCTTGTAGTTTAGCTTGGGTTATTGAATCCTTAGAGACCTAAGAAGTAACCTACAGAAACGTACATTATATGGATTTTTTTGGATATGAAGTGGCCAACTTGAGTTGATTTTATATGGCTTTAAGGTATCACTAACAGATTTAAGTTAATTAAAATTAAGATAATGAGTTGATCCTAGGTTATCGCTTGGGGTGGATTGGATAAATTCCTTTCCTAATGATTTCAATTTCTTATATTTGAGATGGGTTCATTTAAGAAGATCAAACAACATCATCACTTACCAGTTTAGTACTTACAACATTTAATACTAATCACCTATACACTTGAAGGATCAAATTTTTGAGAACTTCAAGGTAAAGGTTCGTATTAGCACTTGAAGCGTGTGACCTTAAATTCAACAAGGATGAAGGAATTTAAAGATCTTCAAACAAAATTCTCAATTAAAATAAGTGATTATAAATTAATTGAGTGATAAATAACATCCAAACCATCCCCTTTCTAATCCCTTGTATCAACCCATAAAAGAGTTATCCCTCCATTTATTCTATGGTTTCAATGGAAGCAGAAAGTAGACTCATGAGGGAGGAATTGGAGAAGTAAAAAAAACAATAAAAAGAAAGCAGTCACTCCACCGTTGTGTGAAGAATATCACAAGGTATGGTGTGAATAAATTCACAACATAAGGAAACAATATCAAAGTGATAAGAAGAAAATAGAATAAGAGGAAAGGAAGAAATTTTATTAAGAACTAAGGTGATTCAAACAACTTACATGGGAAAGAAGAACGTTACAAATCAAAATCGACATAATAACATTACAATGAAAACAAAGCTCCAAGGATCCAAAAATCCTCCACCACCACTGCCTTAAATAGGAAATTTTGAAGCCTTGGGTCGATCCTACAATAGTGGAATTCACTTCAATTAATGGTGGTGGGCCTAGGTTGGTGTAAAGTTAAGAGAGAGTAGACTTTTCCACCCTTGACCCGATGTGGCAGCTAGCTTGATTACACCGAACAGAGGCGCTTGGAAGACCTTCTAGATGGCATAATTGGAGTGGGCCATAGAAGACAACAATAAATCACAGGATATACCCGATCTTTCTGTAAAATTTCATCCCAAAAGAATATGTGGTTTCCGAGATATGATTAAATTGGTGGGATGATTTTATGGGCCTCAGAATCTAGCCCAGAATTTTATCACCACATTGGGCCACCTTAATAACCACCATGAAGGCCTAATTAGCAATGGATCCTGAATAATGATTCTGTTTCTATATATTTCTTCTATAATCCCTCAGAATTTGGGCTTCATTGGGCCTGTATGTTGGGCCCCACATTCTCATCAGTGAGCTGGTATCCAATTTGCCTTCTCTAGAATTATTTGCATGAAATACCATTTTGGTGGTCTTGTAATGTGGATCTTCCTACACTCCACAAGTATGAATTTTTCCCAATATAATTATAAACATGAAAATTAAATATGAAATAAATCAAGATCATTGGGTACTTTAAATGATGTTAAAAAATGTACTACATAATAGTGCATTTTAAGAAGGAATTACAATCATAATGTGAAATGATGTTTAAAGTGTAAAATGCACTAAAATTGTGTTTATGATTAATAATGAACATGAATATTATATATATTAACAATAAATATTATCCTCATTTAGTGGTTAATCACACATCGAAGAAGTGGTAATCTCCTCTACTGATTCTTTAAAAATTCTTTCTTCTTCAATTTCCTATTCATGAGTCTTTTCAATATAAATTAATAACTCCAATATCAATTATTTACTAAGATTTTATTATTATTATGGATAAAAAATATTCCACTTTCTATCCATCCTATGAAAAATGAAATCACCATGCGTGCATACGTACTGCTGACCATCTCCATACCATAGTGTAATCTGTTTTTCACAACCACATTACGTGGATGGGTATAATGATGGAAATAATAAATATATATGATTATTATGACATGATATTTATTCTTAAATATTATACACCATTCTCTTCAATACCATTCAACAATTATGATAATGATATCATCGCTCATGCGTACGTATGACTTACCGTCTCTACGATGCGATATGATTCATTATATATGATATTCATTAAAGAATGATTATATAAATGTATAAAATGAATAAATATGGTATATATAATGTTAATATAATTTTTGAAAAATATAAATATGACCTATTAAGAAGAACCAAATCTTATTCAATAAAACATGCATAAGTAAATGAAGGAGTTAATATCTGAATAATAAGTAATAATGAAATGTTATTAACAATTGGATGATAATATGATCATTTATGATATCATAAAGATGAATATTATTTGTAAATAAGACAATTAAATTATTTAAATCATTATACTGGAGGTTTGGATACATACAAAGAAAATCAAACCTAAATGGTAAGGGATAATTTCACAATCTCATTATTATTCGAGATTATTTATACATAAGTATTTATTAGGGTATATTTATCATCCAGGTCCATGTTTCCTAAATATTTAATATTATTTATATTCTTATAAAATATTTTAATGTCAATTTTACCCATTGGTGAATTATTATTAAATGGTAATAAATGAATCTTTTATCATTATTCGATACGAGGTACTTTTTAACTTTTATGAAAAAAGTATGAAGAGAATTTTTTTAACTTATACTAAATGAATGGATTTTTACATATTCATAATGAATTAATTACATGAAGCTTTATCTACACGATTTTAGATTTATTTCAAATAAATTCTTTTCTTTTAAAAGGGCACAACATTTTGAGAAAATATAATGTTTTTGAATAAGAAATGATATTTTCCCCAAGAATCAATTTTAAGTGTTATATCAAAATTATTTTCCATATAAGATGGAATTATTTAATTGAGTTATGTTTCAAGTATAATATCCTTATTATTCCCATTATTTTATTATTTCTATGATAGAATGATATTTATTAAATCCATTTATTTTATATGGATTAAGTTAGGGTGGAATGATATTTAAAGAAACCCATTTTATTCCTTGGGTTATGATGAATGATTTATGTTATTGTGGAACACTTAATAATGATTTCATTATGAGATGGGTGGGACCTATATATCCCTACAATGCATTGGGTAAAGATTTATATCTCATGATATCATGATCTTTCATATACAAGATATTATTTTCAAATGTTATGTTCTTAGGTCTTATGATTATGATATGATTGACATATCCCTTGTCTACCCTTATTGAGAAAACAAGATAACCCTTTTATATGTTTATTTTCCCCAGGTCATGAAGAAGGGTATTAAGTAAGATATATCAAAACATGGTCTAGTTATGATGAAATTAGTGGGAAACAATGAATATGTCTTATGAACTAGTTGTTTATGCTTCCCAATTTCTAAAGACACTATACCTATAAATTTCTATCATGGATTTGTTATATTTTTTAATGAATATTCTTCAACTTCGAAGTAATATCAATGTATGTAAAGTATGGGTTATTATAGTTGGTATCAGAGGAAAGGGGTAGTTAGTCTTTGGAAACTAGGATGATAAAACCATAGTAAGAACCCAAAGGATATGTAAAAGTATAGGTTATAATCCTAGTGTTTTATAAATTATCTTTAATAACCTAGGATAAAACCTAAAGTTTCCTAAATTGAAATTTTATTCTTGATTATGTAGTTTTCCCATTATGATTAGTTTTTATCACACTATTATATTTGGTTTTAGTTAATGGATGAAACCCGAAGGAACCACATTAATTCTGAATGAGATATGCAATATAATGATTTTCCTCCTGAGAAACCAAATGTTATAGGAGATAGAATGAAAAATCATGTAGCTATGCTCACACAACTTTCTCAAGTTATGAATCATGCAGGGATTCCAAATGAGAAAAAGGGGGAAAAAATTCTACTGAGTCCTTCATGAGGCAACATCCACATTCTTTCAATGGGTATTTTGATCTATTTGTGGCTGAACAATGTATTAGTACCACCAAAAATATATTTTTAGTTCTCCAATGTTCAGAACATGATAAATTCATCTTCAAATTCTATCATTTGGAAGGTGAAGCTGATCAATGGTGGAACCTTATCAAGAATACAAGGAAAAGGGATAAAATTGAATCCATGGAATGGAAAAAGTTCAAGAAATTATTTTTCAATAAGTACATTCCTCATATTTTTCAAAAAAATATGGATAAGGAGTTTCTTAAAATTAAGCAAAAGGATGATGAATCTGTTGGTACATATGAAGAAATTTTTACAAGAGTTTCATGGTACACTTCTAAAATTATTATCCAACCTAAGAGTAACATTGATTGATTCTTTAGTGGCTTAAAAACAAGTCTCTAAAGGGAATTGTCCATAAGGGACTTCAATAGCTATGAAGAAATTGTTTGATATGCTATCAAGGTTGAAATGGAGATTAGATTAACCCATTAATACTATGCATTTGATAAGAAGAGAAAAATGTAATTCAAGGGAAAATATAAAGACCACATTGAAAATAACACGAGTTTCCCCTTATGTTCAAAGTTTGGAAAGAAACATGGAGGAAATTGTCTTAAAGGGACTAGTAAATGTTTTAGGAGTGTAAAATAAGGTCACCATGAAGTTGAATGATGAAGTGATGGGAAAAATATGTCTATTGATGCGAATAGAGAAATGGATACAAAGAATACACCTCCTACACTTTAATGCTACAAGTGAAATGAAATGAGGAATTATGCCAATAAATTCACTAATCTAAGTGTTAATGATGATGATCGATGTCAGTAAACTCTTATGTCCAAAGAAAAAGAAAGTCACATGCGATCACTATCAGTGATGTGGAGTACGATAATGATGTGGTGAAAGGTACACTTTCCATCCACTCTAAAGTATAAAATGTTTTTTCTGATTCTGGATCCACCTACTCTTTTATTTCTGAAGAATTTTATAAGGGTATTGTTGTATTAACTTAACAATTAGATGTTGAGTTAGTTGTGATAACTCCAAATGGAACAACGGTCACATCAAAAGTTTATAATTCTTCTCTGGTTGAGGTTTGTGGGAAGGTGCTTCCTGAAAATCTTTTGATCCTTCCTATAGTGGAATTTGATGTGATTCTTGGAATGAATTGGATTTCTCTATATAGATCTGATATCAATTTCTAGGGAAGGGAAGTCTCATTTCATATTCTAGATCAATCTATGATCATCTATCAATGAAAGGATGAATATTACCTTCCATTCGAAATTTATTCCATAATACGGGTCTTTATCCCTTTAAATAAAGGTTATATATATCAAAAGGTTGGGGAGAAACTCACAATTCTGACTACACCCATTGTATGAGATTTTGATGATGTATTTATGTAAGAGTTACTAGGACTTCCACCAAATCATGAAATTGAGTTTTCAATATAATTCATACTAGGTTCTATTCCTATTTCAAAGACACCTTATAGAATGGCCCTAATTGAGTTGCAAGAATTGAAGAAGAAACTCCAATAGAATTTTTACAAGGAATTCATATGCCCTAGTACATCACCTTGGGGAGCACCTGTTCTATTTATTAAGAAGAAATATGGATCAATGAGTCTATGTATTGATTATTAAGAACTTAACAATATCACTATCAAGTAAAAATATCCTCTTCCCTGCATTGATGAATTATTCAACCAACTATGTGGAGCTCAATACTTTTCCAAGATTGACCTTCATTTAAGATATCATCAATTAATGGTCAAGAAGGAGGATATACCAATGAAAAAATTCTGTACAAGGTATGGACACTATGAATTTATAATGATGCCTATTGGTCTTACTAATTCCCCTGCTATCTTTATGGATCTAATTAATAGAGTCTTTAGAGACTATCTTGATCAGTTTGTGGTAGTATTAATAGATGATATTCTTATCTATTCAAAGATCAAGGAAGATCATGAATATCACTTGAGAATTATACTGAAGACCCTGAAAAATGTGAATCTTTATGAAAAATTTACCAAGTGTGAATTTTGGCTTCAAAAAGTTTCATTTTTGGGTCACATGATATCAAGAGAGGGGATATCTGTGGATCCATCAAAAATGAAGTTATTAAAAGTTGGTCAAGACCCACAATGGTAACCGAGATATAATGTTTTCTTAGTTTGGATAGATATTATCAATGTTTTTTGAAATATTTTTCATGATTATCTAATACACTCACCAAATTGACTTGGAAAGGATTTAAGTTTGCGTGGATAATGGAATGTGAATAGAATTTCAAGGAGCTTAAAATAAGGTTAACCAATTCACCTATGCTCACACTACCTTGTAGTGGAGAAAGGTTTGTGATTTACATGGATGGATCCAAGATGGGGATGGGTTCTGTTCTCATGAACAATGATACAGTGATAGATTATGCCTCGTGAAAATTGAAAATACATAAGAAAAATTACCCAAATCATGATTTGGAGTTAGCTTCGGTAATCTTTGCACTAAAGATATGAATGTATTTTCTTTATGGTGAAGGGTGTGATATTTATACTGATCATAAAATTTTAGATTATATTTTCACACAAAAGGAGCTAAATATACATCAAAGAAGATGGTTGGAGTTGATAAAAGTTTATGAATGAAAAATACATTACCACCATGGGAAAGTGATCAAGGTGGAAGATTCTTTGAGTTGAAAGGACCATGCAAGCCTATCCACGAGGAGGATAAAAAAGATCCAATATTTATTTATTTTCAAAGGATGGATCTTTAAAATTTAAAGGAATGGGATAAATATTATATTTCTCAATTGAATGTTTAACCATATATACAAGTGAAGATTAAGGAGGTTTAGAAGGAAGATGTAGAGCTACAAAAGAAGGTGAGAAATATTCCAAAATTCAACCATGATTGTGATTGAATAATAAGGTTTATGAATCGGGTTTGTATTCCTCCCATACCAGAATTAAAGAAGGCTCTATTAGATGAGGCTCATAGTTCTTCATTCTCAATTCATCCTAGAAGCACAAATATGTACAAGGACCTGAAAGAGTATTTTTGGTGGGATGAAATGAAAAGAGATATTGCCGAATACGTCTCTTAGTGCTTGGGTTTTCAGTAAGTTAAGGCTGAGAGACAGAAGTCTAAGGAGATGTTACAACCACTACCCGTACTAGAATGAAAATGAGAAAACATCGCTATGGACTTTGTCAGTAGACTTCCCAACAAATCTAAAGGCCATAATGCTATATGGGTTATTTTTTATTGCCTTATGAAGTTGGAACACTTCATTGCTATTAGATAAGATTTCTCTCTTGATCACCTTTCTAGGATATATATAAAGAAAGCAGTAAGATTACATGGAGTACCAATTTCCATTATATTTGACCAGGATCTGAGGTTTACATCAATTGTTCTTGATCAATTGTTCTTCGGTCTTGAAGAACTTCTCTTGTTCTTGAGAGGGAGATATGAGAGGAGTTTAGAGAGAAAATGTTTGGCTCAATAATTATAAATTCCCCGGGGTTTGGCACAATAGATGTACCTGCCTATTAATCGATATGGGGTTTAAGTTACAATATTTAATTGCAAAACATAAATAAATGAAATTATAACTATTAGAGAAAACCCATGACACATAATAAAAATAAAAACACTATTATTTTTGGTGCACCAACTTATACAAAACATAACTATAAATTAAATCTCATGCCACATAATGATAATAATAATAATAATATCATTTCTTATGCCAACTGGATAAACATTATTTACCAAATTGTAAATAACTAATTTATAATTGGACACGGTCTTGGTCTGTTCAAACTCCTCTTCCATTTATTAAACACCCAAATAAAATATTTTATTCTCTTAAATAAATATTTTTATTTAAAAGATAGTAAATAAATATTTATTAAATGTTAAATAATATAAATAAATATATTTTATTCAAAATTTGGTGAATAAATATTTATTTAATTTATGAAATCTTTTTAACTTGAATAAAATTATTCCCCGGTCTTGAGAATAATATTTATTCCATCAATTAAATTGAAATAAAATTTAATCGAGACCACTAAAAATACTTAGTGTGTGACCCTCTAGGATTCTTTCTAGTTGGAATGAGGTGAGATTTCCTAAAGTCCAATATTACTGTCTAGCAACGGGTCTTGGAACCCAAGATAAAGAACTTAAATTCACAACGATGACATCCACATATGAATGCTCACTGTGTAATATAATTCCTTTTTCACAATATCCCATCAAGAAGGTTTCAAGATAGTGTCCTCAACCTATATTCTTCATACATAATTATTTGACTACCCGAAATAAACTCGTCGTTACACCATGGCCATGGAATTTAGGGAGACGTTACTATTTTAATCAAAGGTCCGAGATATCAACTTCCTTAAATGAAAGGGACAAATACTTCCTCTACCTATCCATTAATAAAATGTCATTCATGACACACCCAACATACCTTACTTCTTTCCAACATATGGAATGATGTTTTTCATTAGTAAATAAAAGTGTGTAAGTCATAAAATGTATTAATTATAATCATAAAGTATAAGGACCATTACACACGCTTGCAGATTTGAATATCCTATGACACCAAAAACATGGGGAATTCCTACTGGCGGGTCTGTTCTCATAATCTCTAATCTTGGAGATTACCAAGGGTGAACTTCATGAGAAGAAGTATCATCCTCTTATGAGTAATCGTACCTGATGGTTTGTATACTATGTGTCCCATCATATTATTCCATCCAACTGTAGAACTTTATTTAAGAATATTGTCATAGAACTTCAAGGTTCTCATCATAGCGGGGAACTGGTATGACCGTCCTAATGTGACAAATACACCAGGACATTATTAAATTATAGTCATGAAGAACAATGAAAAATATGTAATAAGATTTTTAATATTTAAATACATTAAATATTCATGTAATCAAAGTATGAATAGTTGGTTCTAGGACACCAAATTCAACAAACTCCCACTTGGACTTGAGCCAACTACCTGCAACTTTCATTCCTCTAGACCTCACATGATGGCCATGTTTTTGCCGAGTCAAGTATTTAGTAAAGGGGTATGCCACATTGTAATCCATGGAAATACTATTCACTACAACTTCACCTCTCTAATAAAAATACCTCAAAAGATGATACTTCCATAGTATGTGCTTTTTCCCCTGATGTGACCTTGGCTCTTTTGAAGGAGCCACCGCTATAGTATTATCACAATATAGTGTGATGGGATCTTTACTAATAGGAACCACATTCAAATATTGGATGAAGCTCTACATCCAAACTGCTTCTTTAGCTACCTTATAATCTGTGATATACTTGAACTCTATTGTAGAATCTATGACCACACCTTTCTTTTAGCTCATCCATCTCACAACACCTCCATTCAAAGTAAAGATATATCCAGTTTGTGACTTTATTTCATCTTGATCAGTCTAGAAACTAGCATCTATATATCCTCTGATGATTAGTTCCTCATATCCTCCATAAAATAGGAACATATCCTTAGTACGCCTCAGATACTTAAGGATAGTCTTGACTTCCATCCAGTGGTGGTCACTTGGATCAACTTGATATCTTCCTACCACACTCAATGCATAGGCAACATCTAGACTAGTACATAGCATAATTTACATGATTGACCAAGTTGTAGATGCATATGGAATCCTTTCCATTATCGTTCTTTTATCATGCATTTTAGGACACATTTTATTAGAAATATGAATGCCTTGTGACACTGGAAACAATCCCCTCTTGGATTATTCCATACTGAATCTCTTTAGTATCTTTTTAATGTATGTACTTTGACTTAGGCCTAGTAATCTCTTGGATTTATCACAATGGATGTTGATCCCAAGAATATATAATGCCTCACCCAAGTCCTTCATGGATAGAAATTTATTCAACCATGCCTTAACAAACTATAAGACTGGTATTTCATTTCTAATAAGTAATATTTCATCAAAATATATTATTAAGAAAACGAATTCCCTGCCACTAAACCATTTGTAGACACAAGGCTCACATTAGTTCTTTATAAAACCAAATTTCATTATGGGTTCGTCAAAATGAATGTTCTGTGACCCTGATGCTTGCTTTAATCCATAAATGGTTTTTTTCAACTTTCATATCTTATTGGCATTATTTGGAGTCAAAAACCATTTAGGTTGTGTCATGTAGACATCTTCCTGAAGGTTACCATTCAGTAAGGCTATTTTGACATTTGTTTTCAAAATATCATAGTCACGGTAAGTGTAAATGGCCAATAGAATTCTGATGGATTTTAGCACTGTAACTGGTGAAAATGTTTTTCCATAGTCAATGATTGATGCTGTTTAAAACTTTTTGTAACTAGTCGTTCGTTATAGGTACTGAATCATCCTTCCTTGTTCAGTTTCTTCTTGAATTCCCACCTGCAACCAACAATCTTTACATCTATTAGTGGGTTTATAAAAATCCAGATTTGGTTTTGGTACATGGAATTCATTTCATAATTCATGGATTCTTTCCACTTAGCAATGTCTATGCCACTTACTACTTCTTTATAGGATAGAGGATTGTTATTATCAACTAATAATGAGTCACCATTATTGGTAACTAGAAAACCATACTGTTCTAGTTCTCTAACCTCTCTTGTACTTCTACATAATAATTGTGTCTCTCGAATAGATCTTTCTTCCATGAGGCTTTTTAGAATCTACTCCTGTTCCAACTCTTGTATACCTTGAGCCTCAACTTCATTGAAGTATATCTCTCTCCCACTATCTCTTTTTTATATGTTATCCCTATCAAGGAATATGGAATGTCTTGGCACTATAAATATTTTTTATGAGGGTTTATATAGGTAATATCCTCTTGTTTCCTTGGGGTATTCTATAAAGGCACACTTTGTGCCTTGGGGTGCGAGTTTGTTACTTGAAGATGACTTAAAAAATGCTTTGCTTCCCCACACATGTAAATTTGATAACATAGATTTTCTTCCACTCCAAAGCTCATATTGAATACCATTTATCGATTTAGTTGGTACTTGGTTTACTTTGTGTTCCAATGTTTTTAAGTCATATCCACAAAATGATAATGGAAGACTTGCATGGATCATTATTTATCTCACCATGTCCAACAAGGTGTGGTTCCTCCTTTTGATTACACCATCCCACTGGGGTGTGTAAGGATGAGTGAGTTTGGATAAGATCCCAAACTCTTGTAAGTAATCAATGAAGTCTTGATTAAGATATTCTCCACCTTAGTCTCAGGGGTGTTTCTTAATCTTCTTACCAAATTGGTTCTCTACTTCATTCTTGTATTCCTTGAACTTATCAAAAGAATACAACTTACATCTCATTAAGTAGATATATCCATATCAACTAAAATCATTAGTAAAAGTTATGAAGTATGAGTACCGACCCCCTACTTTAACTAGAAATGGTCCACACACATCGGTATGAACCAATTCAAGAAGCTCTTTGGCCCTTTCACCTTTCCCACTAAATGGGGATTTGGTAATTTTTCCTTTCAAAAATGTATGACATGCACCAAGTGGTTTTAGTTCGAATGAATCTAAATATCCATCTTGATGTAACTTTTTCAAGTGTTTCTCATTTACATGACCCATCTGGTGATTCGAAAGTTGGGTGTGATATGAGTCATGTGAAGTAGCTTCATTATCCATTTCCATTACTTGGTTTGTGTAATACAACACATAAATACCATTATATAAATGTGCCTTACCAAAACTAATGATATCTTTATAAAATAGGCGACATTCATTTATGAACTTGAAAATAAATACATCTGTATATATTATGGATACAAAAAATATGTTTTTGGTTATATAAGGCACATAATAATAACCTTTTAATACCAAGATCATCCCAGTCAGCAACATGAGGTGGTAGTCCCCAACACATACAACAAAAAGTCTAGATCAATTTTTTGCTCATAGATCTACCCCCCTCAGTCAATTTTTTTGAATCTACTTGGTTCCAGTATTTTCATACATATGTGAGCACCAAAATATATATATAATACCCAATTTATAGAAATAGATAAATTTCACTCAATAAAAAATGCACCTGAAGAATCCCCTTGCTTATTTAGCTGGGTACATTTTTTCTTGAAATGGCCCTTCTTTCCACATGAAAAACAAATAGATTCCCCTTCCCTTATATCCCCCTTGATCTTACTTTTGTTAGAAGGTTGTGAAGAAGCTTTGGGCTTAAATATCTTCACCTTACCTTTCCTATTATTCACCATAAGGACAAAGGGATTTTCACGCTTCATGTCTTTGTCCACTTGGTGAAGGAGGATAAGAAGATCTAGTAGAGACTTCTCAATATTGTTCATATTGAAATTCACAAAAAAAAGGGAGAATATCTGAGGGAGTGATGCGAGAATGAGATCGATACCTTGTTCTTTGGTGATTTTAAACCCAAGAACCTCTATGCTCTCATGTAGCCAATTATCTTGACTACTCGAGGCCCAGATGGGGCACTCTCTTGAAAATTACACTTAAAGAGTGCCTTGGAGATCTCAAACCATTCCTGTATTTCTCTCTCTTGGTAAAGACCATGAAGGTGCTCAAGAATTCTATAAGAATCCATGTTTTTTTGAGACTTCATGAGTTCACTAGACATTTTTGATAACATAAAATATTGAACTTCAACTGCATCATTCATATGTTTCTCATAGACTAATAAATCTTCATCACTCACCTCTTGGGTAGGAAGATCATTTAATGAGGACTCCAGCATGTAAGATTTCTTTTCATGGAATAGAATGACCCGAAGGAATCTAAACCATTCCTAGAAGTTACTATCAGTGAGGATATTTTCTTTATCTAGTACCGATCACATGGATACTGTGGTTGAAGAGATTTTCATTTTTATTCTACAATTAAAATAGATGATAATTAATACTTTCTTGATTACATTTTATGATAAATAATAAATTAATTTTATTAAGTCTCAAACTATTTTATCAATTCCCAATGTCCCTCACCATTGAACTCATAATTTCTAGTTTCTAGGACATTCTAGTGGTAAGGATCCATATTCCCTTTCGCATATCCCCAAAAGGGTTGGTCAAGATATTTGAAGGTGTTTAGGTAGGCAGGTATTTTTCCAACATCGGGCTTGAAGCTCCTTGATTTGTTGAGTGGACTCCCCAATACTGAAATCTTGACATGGACTACCTCAACACTTGCCTCCAAATTCACATCAAGTCTAGCAAGGGATACTCCTCTTGATGTAAAATGGTAAAGTCAACCCAAAACTTTCATAAAATATTCCTGTATAAAAGTAAGTGTCCCAACCAGGGTTGGTCAACCACTTAGTTTTATTGAGTCTTTCCCTTAATCAAGTAACATAAGGCTTAGTCTAACTTAATATTTTATTGAGGTATTTTTATCTCTTATGCATAAATTTCCTTATTATCTTTATCACATTCTTTTTAATATTAAGTGGAACTTACTTAAGTGATTAACCATGTATTGATAATATTTATTCATTTGACTGGTTAATTTTTGTTCCATCTTGTATGATTGTTAATTTATTAATTATGTAGTTGTGACAATACATCGATAATGAAAAACTATGTAATTGACAAAAATAAAATAATATAAATTTCATGACCATGAGCTCTTTTATTGGTTAGTTTATCTAGCGGTTGAAAAACTAACCACTGACCTAGGGGAGAAACACATTGAACCATTTATGGTTCATGTCTATAGATTTACAACAATCCACCTTTGTATCTCCTTGGATTTGTTTTTCCTAAGATCCATACTTGTACCACCTCCACAAGCTTGGGAGCTCCATCCATTACATATGATTTTTAACTCACACGCAGATGAGGGGTAAAAAGGGGGTTTACATAAAATAAACCATGTGTAATGGCCCAGACCCTCATGGCCCATTAATTTTCCAAAAATGAGGCTCCACCAAAATAGTGGCACCGTGATGGTGGCACCGGTCATGGTGGAACCATGTGGCGCCGGTCACAGTGGCAGCGTGACGGTGGCACCGTGATGATGACACCGTGTCCTCTTCGTTCTTTTCCAGTTCATGACCTTTCTGCTCCCGCAGTAATTAATTATTTTACGCTTTTTAAAGCCCATAATTAATACCTAAAAATCCTGAGAAATGTCTCCGATGGGGGATATTAAATAACCACTTAATGCCATCGTACGTAACTGTCAAACCGTGTGGGAAACTGCGATCTGACTTTCCAGGCGTTCAAAATCCCCATATCCCGTAACAATGAGATTTTATCTATATATCGCAGAGGAAGTTCGTCTTTCTCTTCTTCCTTTTGGCTGACTCCTCTCCTTCTCCCTGGTTCACCTGGAGTTTCCCCCCCTTCCTGAGACTTGTGGTGCGCCTGCGCTCGAGTCGTCTGCTCGTCCTTAGAGTTCCCGACGTCCCACCCCTGCAAATCGCGCATCCCCTATCCTTGGCATGTGGAGAGAAACATCGATCCTTGATCAATAAAGTAGGGATTTTCTCCTTATTCTCTCCTTTCTGTGCATCATGTGGGGTGGTCATGCTTTTGCCTCTGTGGAAATTTATGAAACCAAACTTAACGAAGATAATGAACGGACCTTTAAAGAATGAAAGGGGGGTGTGATCGATGTTCTGTTGTACTCTTTATGTTG
This sequence comes from Viscum album, assembly GCA_963277665.1. Classification (NCBI taxonomy): domain Eukaryota; kingdom Viridiplantae; phylum Streptophyta; class Magnoliopsida; order Santalales; family Viscaceae; genus Viscum; species Viscum album. The sequence continues at coordinate 819,275,759 of OY728134.1, forward strand.
TTATGTGTTGTGAATTGTATATGACTATGCTCACTGAAAATCATGGCCATTGGTGGTCTTTCTCTGTGCACTAATGAACCTCAGTGCTCCTGGACGTTTAAATAACCGTAACATGGAATTGGTTAATTACGTATACTCAGTTAAATAAATTGAAAGCACCAGGATCAACCCTTTTATATGATAACCCCCTTTAAAGCACAGTGGAATTGAAACCATGGAGTGTGTTAAATCTTTTAAATCTGAAAATTCCTGCATGGGCCTACCTTGTGTTGGTGGTAGCGGTTTGGTTGTTTCTTCAACAGGCCAATTTATGGGGTGATATGGGTGGAGATGGGACCCCCTATTGTTATACTTTCACTGGTTGTGAATTTGAGGCTGTGTGTTTACTCTATTTATATCACGAATTGGGTTGTGTCTCAGGGTTTTCTTTAGTTCCAGTACTTTGAGGGATCTCACTTATCCCTTTGTTGTTATGACTTTACAAGAGAACCGGGTGTGAATGTTTAAGTTGCTGTTTGACTGTCTTCTTTCTCTGGCTTACAGGTTTTTCCTGTTAATTTCCAATTAGTGTAGAATTCACCTAAACGGGGTTACTTGAACATGAAAACAGGAACAATTTAAATGGGAATTGGTTTTGGGAATGAGTTGTGGCTTGTCCGTGAGTGCTGTACTATTCTTTCATGAATGATTAGTAACGAGGACGTTGTGCTTAGGTTTTGGAACCCCTAGGTTGTGATGAGTTCTTGTTAACTATACCTATATCTATAGCTTTTATGTTTCTTATTCATTCCCCACCCAAGTTGAGAACTTAAGTTCCGAACACTCCCATTTCATGGGGGAGAGTGTTTTTTCCCAAAACTCTTATGAGTGGCTGGTTATTAGCTCCTTTTCTGGTCCCTTTCCCAAATATCCCAAGACTCTTCGGGCAAGATGTGATGGCTTGAAGCCCATTATTAGCCCAAGAATCTTTGGGCAGGGTAGTTGTGGTGGTTGGACCAGGTGTTTGCGGGAAGGTTGTTTCCCAAGTGTCTTTGGGATGAGGCCCAGGTGTCTTCGGGCATGGAAGTAGTTGTTCTGAACCAGGTGTTTGCGGGCAGGTTGTTTCCCAAGTGTCTTCGGGATGAGGCCCAGGTGTCTGGGGGCGGGGTTAGGTAGTGATACTGCGGTGAGGTTGTGGCCTAGGTGTCTACGGGCGGGGTTTGGCAGTGGGACTACAGTGAGGATATGACCTAGGTGTGTGCAGGCAGGGTGTGACAGTGGGACTATGGTAAGAATGGCGGGATTGGTTCGATGCGTAGGATGCCTTCAATAGCTAGTGGAAAAGTGGTGCGGGGTACCCAAATATCGATGTACTATTACTATATGTTACTTGACTTGCGTTATTTGGGGAGCGTACCTTGGTGAGGTTTGGGTGGATATATTTTCCTTGTTGGGTGTTTTGTTATCTCTTTTCCAAGGGACATTAGAATGTATCCTCACTTGTGCATGAGATTATTTGGTTTTCCTTACTGAGTGTACTTGTATGCTCACCCTACATATATAAAACTCTTTTCAGTTTTCCAGGGGGACTTCAGGGATCGTGTGGGACCATACTAGCATGGACCTTGGGGAATTTTCTTTTGTTGTTTTCCTTTCTTGGTACTTTACCTTTGGAGTTTTGAGTCTTGTATTATTTACTGTTGAACATGCATATGGGAATGGTTTACTTTCACCCGTACTTGTACTTTCAGTTTTGGTGTTGTGAGATTTACTATCTTATCTCCCAATCCTATTAGAAGAAAAAGGGTAATGCCTTACATTTAGTGTGTGATTTTATACCCTTAGTGCTAGTCACCACTCCAGGACCTATTAAAGGCGGGTCTCAGGGGTCATTATCTCTCCTTCAACTTGAAGAAGGAAGGGCCTGGAAATCTGCTATCCCTTCCCTCATCTTAGTGAAGGCGGGTCATGAAAGAATGGTATCAGAGGTGAGGTTGAGAGATAGGATGGAGTCTGGAGTTAGGCACAGTGAGGATTTCATGGGATGGTAGGGAAAAAATGTTGGGTGACCTTAGTGCGTGAATTAGGCCAGGGAGGACCGGCTAGGACACTAGATTTTAGGACCCCCTGTGATCCGATGCAAGGAATCTGGACCTACCAAACGACCAAGTGAGGTCACACTGATTGTAGGGTAGAGACCCTAGGAAAGGTACATGCATCATAATGACTTGTGTTCTCATTTTTCATGGGTGTATTGGGAAATTTAAAGTAAATAAAGAAGTCTAAGAAAATTTAAGAACAATATTCTACACTACTCGGGCTTAGGCATTCATTGTTTACCTTACAGATATGGCACCTGGGAGGTGACCACGAGTAGTACAGAAGATCGGGGCCCAGGAGGTTGACTTGGCCGATCGATAGAGGATCGATCGGGAGGAGGAGGATAACCAGTGGCAGAAGACGCTTCGAGCTTTTCAGCGACAGACCCTCTGGAAGTACGAGGGAAGTATCTCAGACGTGGAGATGAAGGGCTGGCTCGAGGAGCTAGTGATAGATTTTGGGTTGATTCGGGCTCTGACAAAGTACTGGGTTCCTCTTACTGTCATCCAGATGCATGGAGCAGCACATCAGTGGTGGATGCTTTATCTTGGAGAGAAGAGGGAAGATGAGGTTGCATGGGCTAACTTCGAGAAGGTGTTCTGTGAGAAATTCCTCTCTTCCACGATGAAGGATGAGAAGAGACAAGAGATAATATCCCTCCACCAGGGGAGTATGTCAGTGAGGGAGTTGTGGATCAAGTTCAAGGATCTCCTTCACTTTGCTTCAGACCGCTTTCTGGATGAGGAGTCTCAGGCGAGACGTCTAGAGGAGGCACTCCGACCTCCTCTTTAGTATGCTATTGTTCCCTTTTCCTTACCGACATACCTGGATGTGAAGAAGAAGGCTGAAGTGGTGGAGAGGATGCAAATGCTGGGAGGTGTGTCACGAGAGGGGATCCAGTAGGGCCTGATGAAGGGGAAAGCCATCAGCAGCAGGCCTCCAGCATTAGGACCCTTTAGGTTTCGACCGGTAGGAAGCATGCCTCAGTAGTTCCAGTTCCGATCCCCCGGTCCTCGCCCTTTTCTTTCAGGCCCAAGACTGAGGTGTTTTATCTGTGGGGGCCATGGAAATCTTTGGAATCAGTGCCCAGGCCGAGTGCAGTACAACGGGGGTGGGCAGGTTCAGCGCCCACTTCAGCCACAACAGTTTCCAGCTAGGCCCTTTCAGTAACAGCAGCAGGGACAGCAGGCTCCCGCCCCTCCGAGGGCAGACGTTGCAGGAGGAGGACGACCTTAGGGAACTCCTCAGGGACCTTGACTAGGGAGTGGTCAGGGAGGCGTCCGAAAATAGAGAGGTAGAGGAGCTGGGCGTGGGTAGTTGCACGCCGTAGAGGCAGCAGTCCCTGCAGGGCCAGAGGTCGTTCGAGGTACGATCAACTTGTTTAGTACTATTGCCTATAACTTGTTCGATACCAAAGCTTCGTAATCCTTTTGTTACATCCGGTCTGGCCCGTGCTTTGGGTTTAGACATCGAGAGACTTTCAATGCCTCTAGTGCTGAGCACGCCAGTAGGAGGACAGACTGAGTTATCTTATGTTTGCCGAGGGTGTAGACAGATGATAGGGCCGTATCAGTCTATTAGGAATCTTCTATTGTTGAAGATACAACCATACGATGTCATCCTAGGCATTGATTGGTTGTTCTCTATGTGTTCCATCATTGACTGCTTCTGAGTAAGGGTTGTGTTTTCAGATTTGGGTGGTCAACGTGTAACTTTCGTCAGCGAGCGGGGTTGTCAGAGAAGCAACGGGCGAGAGAAGCCCCTCCTTTCCTTGATGGAAAAACAATCAGTGGAGTTAGTAGATTCAGAAATGGTGGGAGTCCCGGGAATCATCAGTGAGTTTATAGATGTCTTTCCTAAGGAGGTGGCAACTCTACCCCCTCGACGTGATGTTGAGTTCGGGATAGACTTGCAGCCTGGTGCCCATCTGATTTCGATGGCTACCTATCAGATGGCACCTTCTGAGCTACAAGAGTTATAGATCTAGATTGACGATATAATAAAGAAGGGTTTCGTTTAGCCAAGTGCATCACCGTGGGGTGCTCCTGTGTTGTTTGGGAAGAAGGAAGATGGTGGTCTAAGGCTGTGCATAGACTACAGGAGGCTGAATCAGGTGACGATCAAGAATCGTTACCCTCTCCCAAGGATAGACGATCTCTTCGACCAGCTGAGGGGAGTGGGTTAGTTCTCAAAGATCAATCTACAGTCTGGATATCACCAAGTGAGGGTGGAGGAGGGTGACATCTCGATGACTGCCTTCAGGTGCAGATATGGGTACTTCGAGTTTGTAGTCATGTCGTTCGGTGTTACGAATTCACCAGCTGTGTTCATGGGACTTATGAACTCCGTATTCCGAGAGTACTTGGACCGGTTCATAGTCGTGTTCATCAACGACATCTTGATCTACTCAAGATCAGTGGAGGATCACACAGAGCACCTGAGGATGGTTTTAGAGGTCCTCCGATGGCACCATCTCTATGGGAAACTGTCCAAGTGCAAGTTCTAGACGTGATAAGTGAATTTCCTTGGGCACGTGGTGTCTGATAAGGGGATAGTAGTGGACCCATCGAAGGTCAAAGCGTTTTTTTTGGGCAGCACCCAAGAACGTGGCAGAGGTTTGTAGTTTCCTTGGGCTGGCAGGTTACTACTGGAGGTTTTTTCCCAACTTCTCCCGAGTTGCGGCACCTTTGACATCCTTGACCAAGAAAGACCAGGCTTTCGTGTGGAATAAGTAGTGTGAGGCAGCCTTCATCTATCTGAAGGAGAAGTTGGTTAGTGCCCCAGTGCTAAGGTTTACAGAAGAAGGGGTAGCATATGAGGTGTTCTGTGATGCTTCAGGGCAAGGCCTCGGATGTGTGTTGATGCACCGACAGGGGGTGATCTCCTATGTGTCTAGGCAGTTACGTCCCCATGAGCGTAACTATTCCACCCATGACCTAGAGCTCGTAGCAGTCGTGTTCTCACTAAAGTTGTGGCGGCATTACCTCATCGGGGAGCACTTTGTAGTCTTCACAGACCACAAGAGCTTGAAGTATATCTTCTCCCAGTGGGACCTAAACTTATGATAGCGAAGGTGGATGTAATTCCTTCAAGACTAAGACTTCGATATTTCCTACACCTCGAGAAAGGGGAATGTGGTGGCTGATACTTTAAGCAGGAAGTCGTGGAAGGATGCAGTCTGAGAGTCGACAGATGCTTGGAAGGCGATGGAGGAATTGGCTGCCCTGTACCTAGATGCAAGGATGGAAGGTGGTTGAGGTTGCCTGTATCAAATGACAGTGCAATATTCTCTGTTGTGGTAGGTAGAGGAGTCCCAATGGAGAGACTCAGAAAGTGAGGTGATGCGTGACCAGGTTAACCAAGGGGATGCTTCGGAAGGGTCGACAGAGGATGGTCAGAATCAGGTGCTTTTCCGAGGAAAGCTGTATGTTCTTGAGGCGATGCGCGAGAGAGTTCTTAGTGAGTTCCAAAACTCACCCCTAGCAGTGCAACCAAGAGTTTACAAGATGTACCGGGGCTTGAGAGGTCAGTTCTGGTGGCCCGGGGTGAAGCGGGTGGTGGCAGAGTTCGTGGCAAAATGCTTGGTGTGTCAGCAGGTGAAGGATGAACACCGTGTTCCAGGCAGTTTGTTGCAGCCTCTGGATGTTCCTGAGTGGAAGTGGGATGACATCTCGATGGATTTCATCACAGGACTACCTAAGGCTCAAGGAGGCTGTGACGCTATCTGGGTAGTGGTGGACCGGTTGACAAAGTCGGCACACTTTCTGGTGATCAAGGAGTCGGGTGCAGTAGATGCCTTAGCACGAAGGTACGTAGATGAGGTGGTGCGGTTGCATGGAGTTCTGAGATCTATAGTCTCGGATAGGGATGCACGGTTTACCTCATGAGTTTAGAGAGGATTGCAGCATGCTTTTTGTACCCAACTATATCTTAGCACTGCTTTCCATCCCCAAACAGATGGACAGACAGAGCACACCATCCAGACATTGGAGGATATGCTGCGGGCATGTGTTCTGGACTCAAGAGGATCATGGGTGTGACACTTGACTCTGGTAGAGTTTTCCTACAATAATATCTATCACTCTACCATTGCCATGGCTCCATTTGAAGCCCTATACGGAAGGCCGTGTCACTCACTGGTGTGCTGGACTGAGGTTGGGGAAACAAGCTTTCTTGGCCGGGAAGTGGTGGAGAGCACGACAGAGAAGGTTCGGCTTATACGGGAAAGGATGAAGGTGGCCCAGGACCGACAGAAGTCGTATGCCGATATTAGGAGGAGGCCCTTGGAGTTTGAGGTTGGAGACCATGTGTTCTTGAAGGTCTCCCCTCGGTGTGGCCAACAGAGGTTTGGTAGAGGAAGTAAGCTTTCTCCCAGATTCATCGGACCCTTCGAAGTGTTACGATGGGTTGGTGAAGTGTCTTATCATCTAGCGTTACCACTGCCGCTATTGAGGATACATGATGTTTTCCATGTGTCCCAACTCCATAGGTATCTACATGACGATTCACACGTCCTCGGCTGGGGAGATATAGATATCGAGGATGACGTGACGTTTGTGGAAAGACCAGTGAGGATTTAGGATCGTAAAGATAAGGTGATTTGTGGGAAAACCATTCCTTTAGTTCGAGTGTTGTGGAAGCATGGTGGGATTGAGGAGAGTACCTAGGAATGGGAAGCACAGATGCGTGCCCAATACCCAAAGTTGTTATGAGTTTTGTGCTGTTCTGTTTATACTTGTTTGTGATGGAACGCTTCACCTTGTTGACTATGGAATGTGTGGTTTTCCTTTTTCTCTGAATGTGTGTGAAAAGTCCTGGCTATGGGGAGGAGAGGACCCAATCCCTAATCAAGATGCATTAAGGTGGATGCGATTAAACCCATGCGGGCGAGTCAGTGCCGCCCAAAGCGGATAATATCTTGACATGGGGGAAGAGACTCCCCAACCCAAATGACTGGGCAGTTTGACCCTGGTATGTTGCTTGGTTCATGAGAGGGAGGTGTTTCTAGATAACGATGAGGTTCACTTTTGAGAGGTATCTTTCGAGGTGGTTGTTCAGACCCTCTCTTCTCTTATGGTTTGTTTGATTCTCAAGGGCAAGAATAGTTTGAGAGGTATCTAATGTAATGGACCAGACCCTCCTGGCCCATTACTTTGCCAAAAGTGAGGCTCCACCAAAACAGTGGCACCGTGACGGTGGCACCGTGTCCACTTCGTTCTTTTCCAGTTCCCGACCTTTCCACTCCCGCAGTAATTAATTCTTTTACCCTTTTTAGAACCCATAATTAATACCTAAAAATCCTGAGAAATTTCCCTGATGGGGGATATTAAATAACCACTTAATTCCATCGTGCGTAACTGTCGAACCGCGCGAGAAACCGCGATACGACTTTTTAGGTGTTAAAAATCCCCATATCCCGTAACAACAGGATTTTATCTATATATCACAGAGGAATTTCTTCTTTCTCTTCTTCTTTTTGGCTGACTCCTCTCCTTCTCCCTGGTGCACCTGGAGTTTTCCCCCCCTTCCTGAGACTTGTGGTGCACCTACGCTCGAGTCATCTGCTCGTCCTTGGAGTTCCCAACGTCCCTCCCTTGCAAATCGCGCATCCCCTATCCTTGGCGCATGAAGAGAAATGTCGATCCTTGATCAATAATTTAGGTATTTTCTCCTTCGTCTCCCCTTTATGTGTATTATTCCGGGTGGGAATGCTTTTTACTTTGTGGAAATTGATGAAACCAAACTTAACGAAGATAATGAACAGACCTTTAAAGAATGAAATGGGGGTGTGATCGATGTTCTTCTGTACTCTTTATGTTATTATATGTTGTGAATTGTAGGAGCCTATGCTCACTGAAAATCATGGCCGTTGGTGGTCTTTATCTGTGTACTAATGAACCTCAGTTCTCCTGGATGTTTAAATAACCATAACATGGAATTGGTTAATTACATATAGTCAGTTAAATAAATTAAAAGCACCAGGATCAACCCTTTTCCGTGATAACCCCGGTTAAAGCACAGTGGAATTGAAACCATGGACTCTGTTAAATCTTTTAAATTTGAAAATACCCACATGGGCCTGCCTTGTGTTGGTGGTAGCGGTTAGGTTGTTTCTTTCACTAGCCGATTGCTGGGGTGATATGGGTGGGGATGGGACCCCCTTGTTGTTATACTTTTGCTGGTTGTGAATTTGAGAATGTGTGGTTACTCTACTTATATCACGAATTGGGCTGTGTCTCGGGGTTTTCTTTGGTTCTAGTTCTTTGAGGGATCTCACTTATCCCTTTGTTGTTGTGACTTTACAAGAGAACCGGGTGTTAATGTTTAAGTTGCTGTTTGACTGTCTTCTTTCTCTAGCTTGCGGTTTTTGCCTATTAATTGCCCAGTAGTGTAGAATTCACCTAAACGGGGTTACTTAAACATGAAAACAAGAACATTTTAAATGGGAATTGGTTTTGGGAATGAGTTGTGGCTTGTCCGTGAGTTCCATACAGTTCTTTCATGAATTATTAGTAACGAGGGCGTTGTGATTAGGTTTTGGAACCCCTAGGTTGGGATGATTGCTTGTTACCTATACCTATATCTATAGCTTTTATGTTTCTTATTCACACCCCACCCAAGTTGAGCACTTAAGTGTCTAACATTCCCATTTCATGGGGGAGAGTGTTTTCCCAACACTCCTATGAGTGGCTGATTATTAGCTTCTTTTATGCTCGCTTTCCCGAATAGCCCAAGACTCTTCGGGCAGGCTGTGATGGCCTGAAGTCTATTATTAGCCCAAGAATATTCAGGCAGAGTATGTGTGGTGGTTGGCCCAGGTGTTTGCGGTCAGGTTGTTTCCCAAGTGTCTTCGAGATGAGGCCCAGGTTTCTTCAGGCATGGCAGTAGTTGTTTTGACCCAGGTGTTTGCGGGCAGGTTGTTTCCCAAGTGTCTTCAGGATGAGGCCCAGGTGTCTGCGGGCGGGGTTAGGCAGTGGGACTACGGTGAGGTTGTGGCCCAGGAGTCTACAGGCGGGGTTTGGCAGTGGGACTACGGTGAGGATATGACGCAATTGTGTGTGGGCGAGGTGTGGTAGTGGGACTGCAGTAAGAATGGCGGGATTGGTTCGATGCGTAGGATGTCTTCAATAACCAGTGGGAATGTGGCACAGGGTACCAAAATATCGAGGTGCTATTACTATACATTACTTGACTTGCATTAATTGGGGAGCATGCCTTGGTGAGGTTTGGGTGGATAGATTTTCCTTGTTGAGTGTTTGGTTATCTCTTTTCCGTAGGACATTATAATTTCTCCTCACTTGTGCACGAGAGTCTTTGGTTTTCCCTATTGAGTGTACTTGTATGCTCACCCTACATATATAAAACTGTTTTCAGGTTTCCAGGAGGACTTCAGAGATCGTGCTGGACTGTACTAGCTCGGACCTTGCGGCAGTTTCTATTGTTGTTTTCCTTTCTTGGTACTTTACCTTTGGAGTTTTTGAGGCTTGTATTATTTATTGTTGAACATGCATATGGGAATGGTTTACTTTTAGCCGTACTTGTACTTTCAGTTTTGGTGTTATGAGATTTACTATCTTATCTCCCGATCCTATTGGAAGAAAAAGGGTAATGCCTTCCATTTAGTGTGTGATTTTATACCCTTGGTGCTAGTTGCCACTCTGGGACCTATTGAAGGTGGGTCTCGGGAGTCATTATCTCTCCTTCAACTTGAAGAAGGAAGGGCCTAACAATCTGCTGTCCATTCCCTCATCTTGGTGAAGGTGGGTCGTGACACCATGGGATTGTAGGCCCTACATATTAATGAGGAGAGATGGCACATAGGCCAAAAATTAAATTTAAAATAAATTAAAAGGAAATCAATCACATACAAAGTTCTGGTATAGCTCATGATTTTCCATGTACATGTAATGAATTATGTATTTAATTAAACAAGAATTAAATTCTTTAATCATTATTATTAAGATAAATTGTGCTCAAATTGATTAATTATTATCTTTAACTAATAAATCCTTTTATGATTTTCCTTGAGATTATCATCCATAACCTTAGAGGTGACATGATGAAAACCCATTCAAATCTACATGATATGTAATTATAAACATTACAAAAACATTAAAGTTTCAATTATATGTAATTTGGTAAAGTATATAGTGTGTAGTTATGACTACATTGTGTATACTCCCTTCACTATATTATCCAAAGTACATGCCTAGGGACTTAGCGTGTGATGCATACTTCAGAAATCTCGGAGTACATGACGTGTCCAGTGGGCCACATGCTGTGTTGTCTCTAGGTTACATGGTTACTAGTCGACTTATCCATGTATGAGATATATAGTTTGGCCCTTGAACTGAAGAGACTATACACCGTGTCTAGTGGTCAACACATCCTATAATCTGGCTGACCATGTTCTAGTCTATCCTGGTCAACACATAGTGTAAGAATTAATTACACCATGTGTCATTAATGCACATAGCTTGAGTAATTTAAAAATTACTCTCGATGAATTGAACACAACTACACGGTGTGTAATGTGTATTACATTTCATGTATAGAAGATTACATGGCGTGTTACTCAGAATACACAACATGTACTATCGTGTTACCTAGATAGAATCTTTTGTGCCTCCTCATGAGACCCTCGATTTAATTTTAATGAAAAAATTATTCATTTATGTTAGATCTATGAGAAAAAAGGAAGAACAGATCTCAAAATTCATATTACAAGAGTGATTAAACATGAATTGAAAAACTAAAATATTAAAGTGTAAATTATCAATGAATTATTTAAATAATTGTAAACGATAATGAGCCCACTCAGATACCACTTGATGGATTTGGGTGCAATGGAAGCATGACATTGGGCAGGGCCTAAATTTTATTTTTCCATAATCAATGAACAATATAGGATCCATACAATGATGAAGCCAATATCCACAAATTAAAATAAAATATTTAGGCAAAGAGAAGAAAATCACTAGATCTGAAAAATATGATCATGCAAATCATGTTTATAATTAATTTATTAATTTCTAAAGAAATTAAATATCCGGGTCTTTGGTACTTTCTTCGTTGGTGATCGTTGATCTTCCAGAATGACCCTTACGGATTGTATTCATTGCTGTCGTGAGGATCCAAAGTATAATCCCTCTAGAGGTGATCCACACATGCTTTAATGGTCTCCAAACAATGACAATCATTCTCTGAGTGCTAGCATGATGAAGCGAGTGTCTTTCGTTGATTATTCTTAATTGTTCGTTCTTCGGTCTTGAATAACTTCTCTCTTTCTTGAGAGGTATAGATGAGAGGGGTCGAGAGGGAATTTTTTTGGATAAAAAATTCTCAATTCACTGAGGTTTGGCACAATAGACATACCTTCCTATTAATTGACATGGGGGTTTAGTTTCAATATTTAATGGAAAAACAAAAATTAAATGAAATTATAACTATTAGAGAAAACCTATTCCACATTATAACAATAAGAGAACCATTATTTGTGGTGCACCAACTTGTGAAAAATGGAACCATAAATGAAATCCCATTCCATATAATGATAATTGTATTATTATTATTTCTTGTGCCAACTGGATAAACATTATTTTCCAACTTGTAAATAATTAATTTATCAACAGACCTGATCTTGGTCTGTTTGACTCCTCTTCCATTTATTGAACACCCGAATAAAATATTTTATTATCCTAAATAAATATTTTTATTTAAAAAATATTAAATAAATATTTATTAAATGTTATATAAAATAAATAAATATATTTTATTCACAATATGGTGAATAAATATTTATTTAATTTATGCCATAATTTTAATATGAATAAAATTATTCCTTTTTCTTGAGAATAATATTTATATCATTAATTAATTTAAAATATAATTTAATCAAGACCACTAAAAACATTTAGTGTGTGGCCCTCTAGGATTATTTCTCATTGGCATTAGGAGAGCTTTCCTAAAGTATAAGATTATTGTCTAGAAACGGGTCAAGGAACCCAAGAGAAATAACTTAAAGGCATAATGACGAAATCTACATACGAACACTCAATGTGTAATATAATCCATTTTTCACAATATCTCATTAATCAGGTTTCATGATAGTGTTATCAACCTATATGCTTGATATTCCATTCTTTGACTACTTGAAATAAACTCGTTGTTACACCATGTCCATGTTATTTAGGGAGACAGTTCTATTTCAATCAAAGGGATGAGATATCAACTTCCATAAATGGAAGGGAAAAATCCTTCCTCGACTTATCCCTAACATGTCATTTTTGACACACCTAACATACGCTACTTCCCACCAACATATGGCGTGATGGTTTTCATCAGAAAATAAGAGTGCATTAGTCATGACACGTATTAATGATATTATTAAATTCTAAAGACCATTTCACATGATTGTAGATAGGAATATCTGATGAAACAAAAATATGAAAAATTCCTACTAGCGGGTCTGTTCTCATAATCTCCCATCTTGGAGATTTCCAAGTGCGAACTTCTTGAGAAGAAGCCTCAATTACTTACAAGTACATGCACCTGATGGTGTATATACTATGTGTCCCATCATAGTACGTCATCCAACTACAGAACTATATTTAAGAATATTGTCATATCACTTCAAGTTTCTCATCATAGTGGGGAAGTTCTATGACCATATTAATACGAAAAATACTCTAAGACATTATTATATTATAGTCATGAAAAATAATGAACAATATGTAATAATATGTGTAATATTTAAATACATTAAATATTTTGTAATAAATGTACAAATAGTTTGTTCTAGGACACCAAATACAACATTATGATGGGGAAATAAAGCTATTAGGATATGATCTTGTTGATGAAATGGAATAAAAGGTTAGATCTATTCAACGACACATAAGAGTAGTTCAGAGTCGACAAAAACGTTATGATGAAAACCGAAGAAAATATATATATTTCAAAGTGGGGGAAAAGGTGTTTCTAAGAATATCTCCCTAGAAGTGGGTAATGATATTTGGGAAGAAGTGAGAGTTGATCCCTAGGTATATCGGTTCTTTTGAAATTCTGGATCGGGTAAGGAAGGTAGATTACCGATTGGCACTTCCACCGAATCTCTATCAAGTTCATGATGTGTTCCATGTATCTCTACTGAGAAAGTACATAACTAATCCTTCACATGTACTAAACTCAGATGTCGTATTGCTGGAGTAAGAACCCTCTTATGAAGAACAATCGATAGAGATTCTGGATTGTAGCAAAAAAGTTCCGCAAAACAAGACCACTTGCTTAGTTAAAGTTTTGTGGTCGAACCAAAAATTTGAGGAAGCTACATGGGAAGTTGAGGATATGATGAGGGAGACATATCCTCATCTATTTGTATCCAATTGATGAATTTTTAGGGTGAAATTAAGTTTAAGGGGGGTAGAATGTAACACCAGATGTTTTTATGAAATATTTTGATTGAATAGTTTTAATTCTTCAATAGCTTGCATTTCATGAAATATTGAGTTTAAGAAAACCACGAGATTCCATTTTTATAAAATGAAAATTTTAGCTAATCCTTTAGGTTTTCAGGAATTAATATAACTAAGTTATGAAAATGTATGGCGAAGTCATTTGGTACCAATTATTTATGAAAAATATAAATCAATTATACATTTATATTTTTGTATTAATAAATTAATTTAATTACTGTTATTTAATGAAATTAATGAAATATATATGTTATTTAATTAATAAAATATTTTTTATATTCATCTAATTTATATATTTTTCATAGGGTATGAATAAACCCTATTTGATTTATAAAACCCTATATTTTTCAAAAGAGTAATTTTCTGACTTTTAATAGAGAACCACTTTTAAATGAATATTTTGACACATTAATAATTTTTTTATGAAAAAATAAACCTATTATTTGGAAGTGGGATATAAAAACTTACTTTGGATGAAATTTTATTATTTCTTGATAACTTTCAAATTTTGATGAATAATAAAAAACACTAAATTTTAGTTGAACCAACTTTTTTCATTGAAATAATTTATATGGTTAAATTATAATATTGAATGGTTTTAAAGTAAAAAGAGAATATATTTTTATCATTCAATACAATTTATGTCATTATCATTAATTTTACGTTGAATTCATATGTAAAAGCATTTCAATCTTTTGCAATGTTTGAACTTTAAAAAACCCATTTCTCTTTCTGAAAATGGGATTAATTTTAAATTAATTATCAGAAATTATGTATTTTGAATTATTAAAAATTAATTCCATATTTTGAAACATTAGGTTGAAATTATTTGAATAGATTTATTTTATTTTTGGGTATTATGAATAGTAACTATGGTAATTTTTATTAATACGGTAAAAGGGTAAAGCATGCCATTAAGGGTAAGAATACTATTATAAAATTACCATAAAACATGTCTCAAAATAATTTTATGAGTGTTTTTAGACCTAAGTAATCATTGGATATAAATGGTTCCCATTATAATCCACTTGGATAAGATTAGGACTTTTAATTTATTTTTATTTAAAGAAATGCTAAATATGTCTCACACAAATTTTAATAACTAAATCATTTTTTATATAAGGTTATACATAAGATAAATTCAATTATAAATAATCATTTGAAGTATAAAATGTTTTTATTTATCATAATAATTTATGTGTAATTTTTAGAAAATAAATAATTACCATAAAAACTTATACTTTGATGATGTACAAATTAATTAATTGATGTGAAATCAATAAAACAATTTTTATTAAAATGATAATGACCACAAAAAGACAAACACTTGAAAACATATTGTTTTTAGAGTATATATCGACCATAATCATCCAAGGGTCTAGTTAGTGACCATTTGGTTCCTTATTGAAGAGATTGGGACACCTATATTATTTTATTTAAAGTGATGTTAAAGTTGTCACATTCATAATTTAATAAGTATAACATTTTAAATGTTGTATTTTCCTGAAGATAAATTCAAATAAAAGTATTATTCTGTAATATGGTAGATTTATATTAATCATAGTATTTTATTTAAATTTTTATTTAAAAACTAAGTATATTAAATAATTACACAACATTGATGTGGTACTTATTTTATTAATGGAGATAACAAATAAATGTTATAAAAAATATTAAAATAAATAAAATTTTGGATAATTAATATGAAAAATTAATTTTATAGATAACATTGAAATATTATAAATATAATAAAATAGTTTATTTGAAGTTAAATTATTATCTTAATATTTTTAAAAATCAATGAATCGAATAGTGTTAAAATTGACACTATTGATTATTTATCAAAATAATGTTTTATTAAATTATTTAAAAATAATAAACATTATAAAAAATATATAATAATTATTATATGGTCTAAAATGTTTCAAGGTACTTATTTATGGTCTAATTGGAATCAAATAATTAAATATTACACCCTTTTAATATTGATATATTTGTTATCTTAATTAGAATTAAATAGAATAACTAATTGTTAATTAAAATGATAATGTTTAAATTGATATAAAAACATTAAAAAAATTTATTGGTTGATGATGTTACAACCCTATATTATCTAATATTTTAAATTGGGTCATATTTGCGGTTTTTTGAAGATTTTTTATTTTATATTAAATTAATATTTCTATGGATCCCAAAAGTTCCCCTCACCTCAATTATAAAAGGGCACCTCCTCCCTCACCTCGTCACTTTACTTTGAGCCTTAAATCTTGGACATACCCTATAAAGTTCCCTTCTAAACTTCCATAGATATATTATAGAGTTTAGGTTCTTTTTAAAATACCAAATATAGCTCCCTAAGAGGTGATTTAGAGGAAGCACGTTGAAGAAGAGGTAATCTCCTCTACCGATTCTTTCAAACTTCTTTCTTCTTATACGTATTATTCATGAGTTGTTTCATTATAAAGTGATGAATATAGTATCAATTATATAAAAATATTTTATTATGATTATATAAAAAAATGTTCCACTTTCTATCCATTCTACAAAAAACTAAATCACCACACGAGCGTACATACAACTTTCCCTCTCCCCATAGTGGTGTAATATGTTTTTCACCACCACCATACTTGGATGGGTATAATGATGTAAATAGTAACTATATATGATTATTATAAAATTATATTGATTCTAAAATATTATACATAATTCAATTCATTGCAATTCAAGAATTATTGGAATGATATCGTCGCTCGTGCGTACGCACAACTTACCGTCTCCATGATGCGATGCGATTCATTCTACATGATCTTCAATAAAAATTGATTATATAAATGAATAGAATGAATAAATATAATAAATATAATGTTAATATTATTTTTTAGAGATATAAATATGACCTATGAAGGAGAACCATAACTTATTCGACAAAACATGCACACGAAAATGAAGCAGTCAATACCCGAATAACAAGTAATAATGAAATGTTATTAACAAATGGATGATAATATGATCATTTATGATATCATAAAAATGACTATGATTCTGAAATAATTCAATTAAATTATTTAAATCATTATACAGGAGGTTCAGATACATACAAAGGAAATCAAACCTAAAAGGTATTGGATAATTCTGTAATCTCATTATTATCCGAGATTGTTTATACATAAGTATTTACTAGGGTATGTTTATCATCCAAATACATGTTTCCGAAATATGTAATATTATTTATATTATTTTAATTTTTTTAAATGTTAATATTACCCATTGGTGAATTTTTATTAAACGGTATGAAATGAATCTTTTATCGTTATTCGATACGAGGTACTTTTTTGAATTTTCCAGAAAAAGTACAAGGAGAATGTTTTTTTTAACTTATACAACATGAACATATTTTTACATCTTCATAACAACTTATTTATATGAAGCTTCCTATAAAAAATTTAAATTTAATTTTAAAATAAATTCCTTTCTTTTAAAATTTCATGACATTTTGAGAAAATAAAACATTTTTGAAGAAGAAATGATATTTTCCTCAAGAATTAATTTCAAGTGTTATATCAAAATTATTTTCCATCTAAGATGGAATTATTTAATAGGGTTATGTTTCAAGTATAATATACTTATTGTTACAATGGTTTTATTGTGTTTATGATGTAATGATATTTATGAAATCCATTTGTTTAACATGGATTATGTTCTGGTGGAATTATGTTTAAAGAAACCCATTTTATTCCTTGGGTTATGATGAATGATTTATGTTATTGTGGAACATATAAGAATGATTTAATTATGAGATGGGTGGGATATATATATTCCTATATTGCATTGGGTAAATATTTATATCTCATGAGAGAGATATTGCTGGAATAGAAAATGATCTCGATTTAGTAATATAAGGCTGGAATGAGGAGTGAACTCGGTTCAGTGATGGACTTTGTCCACTTTGACGATCTTGGAAACATGGATCGACTAATATGAAATGATTTTATATGATTATGTGTATGCCACAAAACTTCATGTCTTATGTTATTACTTTTGATATTACGTTCATTTATTCTTATGAACTTTTATGGTTTATCCTATGGCATGATATCACGATCTTTCATATGTAGGATATGATTTTCAAATGTTATATTCTTAGGTATTATGATTATGATATGATTGATATCTACCTTGTTTACCATTACTGAGAATCTAAGATAACCCTTTTATATGTTTCTTTTCCCCAGGTTCTGAAGAAGGGTATTAAGTAAGATATATCAAAATAGGGTCTAGTTATGATGAAATAAGTGGTAGACAATGAAGATATTTTATACACCAGTTGTTTCTGTTTCCTAGTTTCTAAAGACACTATACCTATAAAGTCCATTCATGGATTTGTTATATTTTTTAATGAATATTCTTCAAATTTAAATTAATACCAATGTATGTGAATTATGGGTCTTTATATGAACCCTCCCAATATTTTTAATCAACTCGCTAGAACAGATGGCCTATAGAGTAGGATAACACCTCATAAGTTAACCCCCTAATAGTTTCAATGGATGAGGCCTATTAATACACCTTACACCTAAGTACACAAAGATTCCCATGTTCTCAATTTTCCAAAACCAATTCATTAGAACCATTTTATTTAACCATTATTTGAAAACCATTTCACAAATCCATTTTGAAATGATTTGAAAAACCCTTTCATTTATGAAAAAAAGGGAAAAAATATTTAAAAAAATCCTTTCCACACACATAAAACCAAACCAGCCAATCATTAATTTTCATTTATAAACCAATTTATAAAAACCAGAGAAATACAGTTCATCAAACATATGCTAGAGACGGAACCAACTACTTCAAACTCGGGTCTTACATGCCTGCAACAGGATACACCAATAATGAAAAATTGAATGACAATGATAAAGGCCCTAGAATAAGTCCACACATCTCCAAATCAATTCGACAAAAAATGTTGGTGAAGAAGACAAACCACAACTTATCTCAAAGAATGTACAACCTCCGCACCAAAACTAAAAAAGAATCAACCACCGAAACAAGTTTATATGAAAAATATATAAAGTAATTAAGATAATGTATCTTTATAGATGAAAATATCTAAAACATATCATAATAGGGCTACTATGATCAAAGTCTACAAATAATTAGACAGGATTACTCACCCATAGTGATTAAACCCAACCATAATAGTGATCAATCACTAAACAAAGAAATTTATATGGATTAGAGGTCCCCAAAATCTCAATTTATAGTGTCTAGTTTGAGAGCCAAAATCCGATGGTTGAATGAAATAAGAAATCATATATGAAGTACCCTAAAAGAACAGACCATGAGACTTAAATGGTGTGTAATCCCATTATACATTGTGTAATCCACTAAGCTTAAGTATACTGAAAAACCCATTGTATTATTTAAAAAACATGACATTTACCAATGCATAATGTGAACTAGGTATACAACTCATAATAATTTCATACTATTTACCAGACTCACATATTTTTCTCGAAAAAAATACATCGTGTGTAAACACGTTACAAGGCATGTATTCCCCCTACTAACAGTGAAAAGTCTATTTTTCTAATAGAATAATCCAAATACACCTTCAAAATTCTCAAAATTCAGGGAGAACCCACAAATCCATTACACATTTATACCCAAAATCCATTAATTCAAAGAAATATACATTCCTAAACTTTATGTCATTTACCCCAGTAAATGATCTCCATCCTTGGGAGTCCCAAGACACCCAAAATAGAGAGGAAAATGAATAAAGATAAGGTAAATACCTGAAAGTAGGTAACAATATGTTAAATGTACTTTGATTAGATGTATATTAGATAACTTGAATATCAGTAAAATATTTTATTACATATTGATCATTGTTCAGTATGAAATTAATATGATAATGTCCTAGAGTATCTATCACATTGATAAGGTCATATAAGTGCCCTGTTATGATGAGAACCTTCAAATGACCTGATGGGATTCTTAAATATAGTTATATTTTTGGATAAAATTCTATGATGGGAAACATAGAACATCATTATCAGGTGTGGGCACTCATAAGAAGATAAGGATTATTCTACTAAAGATCACACTTAGTAATCAACAATATGGGAGATTATGATAACATACCCACTAATATAAATTCTACATGTTTTGGTGTCAATGGATATTCCTATATATGAGTGTGTGTAATGGTCCTTAGAATATAATATTATCATTAATTCATGTCTTGTATTTCACACTTATATTTTCAAATGAAAACCATGACTCCATATGTTAGCGGGAAGTAGGGTATGTTGGGTTCATAAAAAATGACATGTTATTTATGGATATGTCGAGAAAGGATTTTCCCTCCCATAATTATAGAAGTTGATATCTTGGTCCTTTGATTAGAATAGAACTTCCACATTAAATTATATAGCCATTATGTAATGACGTGTTTATTTTAGATAGTCAAATAATTATGTATCAAACATATAGGTTGGTTACATAGACGTGCAACATGTTTGATGATATATTGTGACAAAGGAATAATATTACACAGTGAGCATTCATATGTGGTTGTCAATGTTGTGACATTATGTACTTTATCTTGGGTGCCTTTACCAGTTTCTTGATAGTAATATTGGAATTTAGGCAATCCCTTCTAATTTAAATGAGAAATAATCCTAGAGTGTCACACACTAAGTGTTTCAGTTGATCTCAATTAAATTCTATTTGAATTTAATTAATGTAATTAATATTAATCTCAAGGATGAGGAATAATTTTATTTATGTTTTATTGATCAAAATTTTCTATTGATGAATGAAATATTTAAATAAGTATTTATTTGGGTATTCAGTGAATGTACAGGAATTCAAATGGAACAAGACTGATTCTGATGATAAATATTAATTTAAAAAATGATAAAATAATATTTATCATTGCATGAGTTAGAGAATTCCATAAAGTAATAATAATAATATTATTATTATTTTAAATGAGGTTGGTTAAGAATTATTATATTATTTAAGATTTATTATGCAATTAAATATTATTTTAACCTAAAACCTAACCCTATAAATATATGGTTGTGTCTATTATATAGTGTTAATCAAGAATAGAGAACCATTGTGCCCAATGAACTTCTCTCTCGAATTCCTCCTCTCTTCCTCTCAAGAATGAGAAGAACTCCATCAAGATAAAATGATCTTTAAGTGATGAAGATGAATAATGGAATAAGATTTATTCCCCAAGATAGCACTTGAAAATCAATTAGCACCATCCAGAGGTCAATGGAACTTATGTGGATCATCACTAGAGGAATTATAAAATTGGATCCTTATAGAACAACTAAAGTAATCTGAAAGCAGTTTTTTAGAATATCAATATCATCATTGAAGAATGTTCCTAATATGAGATAATAATTTATTATAATATTTAATAAATTAATTATAAATTTAATGTGGAAAGATCCTACCCCAATTTTGGGTCTTCTTTACCTTTATATCTGGTTGAAAAATTTTGTTGGTCACGACTTTCATGTCACCGAAAATATTGTAAATGATCCACCAGATCAACAATCTGTTATTTTGTTTATTCCCATTGAGGAGATCCCACTATGATCATAAACTTCAAGTGGTATCAGTGCCATATTACATTTCAAATTTATAATTATTTATTTGATTTTTGGTATATATGCACAAATAGTGGTTTGATATTTTATTTCAACAATATTAATTCTTTATTCTGATTTTAATTAACATGTTTCTGACATATTAATCATTACTTTTTAGTGTTTCATTTTATTAAAGGACTAATAAAAGATTAATAATGATCAGAGATTCCATGAGAAAGTATTTAGGATTCTTGATGGATAGCATGAGATTACATGAAATGTAGCTATAGTACACATAGTGTACCCAAGTGCCCTGCACTAGGCTATATCACGGGTTTAAGCACCTGGGTTTTTAGAATGGATCAAAATCCCGACCCTGTTTGAATTTTTGACTTGTTTCTGAGTAAACTAGGAAAATCTGGGAAGTTCTGGAAATTTCTAGATTACACGTTGTGTACTCTAAAGTACACACCATTTAGGGGTTAGGAAAGTACTGGCCGTGTGCTCCCCGAGTACATTCCGTGTGATGACCATGTAGAAATTTCCTACTACAAGGCATGTAGTGTTTCTCGACATGCCATGCATTCTGCTTTCGGCGTACCAACTGAGTTATAACTATGTGGAAAGTCCAAGCTGTGTGGCTACCTCCACTTAAGTCGGATTACAGACAAGGCTACTACATAGCATGTAGTCCTTAATAAACACCGTGTACTTTTATTTTTATTTGATTAAATGAAAGAGTGTCACATCTTATTTCGGGAAACACCTTCTTCTTCCCCAAATTCAGAATAGGTCCTTTATGAAAACTCGAAGAAGATACCTTTCCCTAGATTCTTCATCCGGAGTCCGTTCTTCAATCCGTAAGTGGCTGCAGGATCGCAACAACGAGGCTAAACCCGCGCACCCTATTTCATTCCAGTTTACTTGCCTCACGCATCGTAGTTTCCATCCAAGTGGAATTGCTGGGATTTGATGGAAACACAGATCTAAGAATATTGACTTTGAATTGGAGCTTGATATCAGACATTCCTAAGTCTACGAGTCTTAGGTAGGTGGTTCATACCTCTTTTTGTTTTTTCACAGACTTTTGGGTGGAGTGGCCTTTGGCGCGTTTTCAGGTATTTTGAGTGCAACCCTATATTACCTATTATTTCCTGTTTAATTGTTATTTGATCTATGGTATACCTTTGGGTATGCCATGTTACTCATTTTGTTTGAGCGGGGCTGGGCAAGTGGTCGTTTCTCATCAGGGCATTTTGGCCGGGGAATGCCAAAATGGTTATAATCGAATTGTATTATTTTAAACTGTTGAGTTTAGTTATTGAACCTTGATTTGAATTATGGAGACTTTATAGATTTCAATGCTAGAGTGGGATAACACTTGATTAGTGAATTTCAACTTTTTAGTTTGTTTTACCTATTTAAAAGTGATTTTTTTGATTTTATATGTAATTTATGAATTGCATATGCTTGAACTCTTGTGGTTGTGATGGGAATGGACTGAATATTCTTGAGTGATATTGATCTGTTTAGGCTTGGCCCGGGTTAAATTGGGTGTTTCTGACCAAGGGTTTGGGCGTCATGGATGTCATCTTGAGGCAGGGTGACTATCAGGTTGGGCATGACCCAGTTTACTTGGACGGAAAGGCCGTCGGACTTGAGAAGCATGGTCATAGGGACATGAGGTGTTAGAGGTGTTGTGGCTTGGGAACATACTTTGGTGATTACTACTCACCCAGAACTTTGAGTAGTGTGCACACAGAGAGACTCTGTGATGAGGTGGTTCTGACCACTTGTGTGGGTAGAGGCCCCATTAGTTACGGTTTATGTAATTTTTGTTTGGGGGTGATTGCTGTAGGAAGCCATATGGAAGGTGAGGAGCCTTCATGGGACATCATCGAGGCTATAGAGTTGGGTACAGAGGCTCACCGTTACTTGAGGGAAGACATCATTGTCCCTCCAGTTATGTTACTTGAGGACATACATCGCTGTCCCTCCAGTTACTTTATTTGAGGGCAGATATCACTGTCCCTCTGGTTACTTATTTGAGGATAGGCATCACTGTTCCTCTGGGTTAATAAATTTTGGGCCTGCCTTTGATACGTCAGTACTTGAGACACACGGTGTTAGGGGAACATGGTTCCGGGTTACATGAGAGAGATTCCAGTGTTGGCTGAAGCAGGTGACACTTCATGGGGGCTATAGAGCACTAGTGGAGTTTATGTTTACTTTTACATCGTATTGGTTACTATTTGTATTATAACTGAATGCCTGCTTAAATACTAATATTAGGTATGCACCGTTGGGTGATATCCTACTGAGATTCGTCTCACACCCTGCACCGGCCCTTTGGGACACGTGTAAACTTTATGTATTTACATGAAGGAAAGAGGACAGCTTTAAGAGTTGGATGTATTAGCTATTTCATAGAGATGGTATGGAACTTGAGGTTTTGCCTAGCTGGAGATTATTTTGTTTTTCTTCCTTTCCTGTATCATCATGTTTACTTGTTATGTAGTTATAGTTGGTTAGCCATTGGAACCATATATATATATATATATGGATATGTATGAACTGTTTGGGATGTATGTTTTGTTGTTCTGTAGTAGTTTCAAGTGATCAGCATGCTGTTTTGTTTACTTTTCGCTGGTGTTGTTTTTATTTATTGCTTCTTCTATTTATCGATATTGAATGTGCTTCTCCTCTGCGGGTTTGGTTCGAGTCTGCTGAGTCATTTATTATACTTCATATTTATTATTATACTCATACCATTACCATTATTATCCTTCGAGAGGTTATAGCCTCCCTGCTATACCTATAAGACCCTCACTACTAGTGGGAAACCTTTTTCATTTGAGGAGGTGCACCTAAGATAGTAACACCCAACCCGTTTAGCACTGTTTGGGTGGATGTTCAGGTTCGGGTCGTTACAAAGTGGTATCATATGAGTTCTTGATAGGTATTTAGTAGCAATGTTTTGCTGGCTACTAATGAAATTGAGGCTTCTCTTTTTTATTTATAATAGTTTTACTATTTGGGATATGGTAGACTGAAGAAAGGTTGTGACTGGAACTGGGTTTCTAGCTTGTGCTTCGGTGCTTGCAGCCCTAGGTACGAGGGATTAACCAAGTTTCCATGGGTGGTAATTGCTGTTAGATTTTTCTTAGATTATAGTTTTTACAATTTCCACCTTGGTGGATAACTTGGTGTGTGATGTTATTGATTGTGATATGTGACTCTTGACCCGGTGCAGTAATGGAAAATTTGTCCTTGTCCCGATATGGCAAGGCTGTTGGTTTGGATTTTGATAGGCAAATTTTAGGGTATTTCAATTTCATAATTGCACCTATGTTTTGTGAAGTGACAATGCCCTGTGAGTAATATCAAATGGCCATGATTTGTATGCTTTGAAATGTGAATAGGTGAAATTACTGATAGAATTTCTTGTTGATTGCTATGCGTTATTCCATGATTTATATATTTGTAGAATTTCATGTGGAAAGGTCTTTGGGTCTGGCTCTTATACGAGCAGACATACACTATGCTTGAGGTGATTTTGATCACCAGGATTGGGTGACTTGGCCATCAGTTTGAGGTAATGTTGGTTGTTAGAAATGGCATGACCCAAGGTACTTTTGATACTTGGCTCCATTTAGGGCAGGTAAGGAGGCCATGAGGTCGGGATTCAATGGGCATGGGCTGCGATGAGGGAGAGTAAGGGAAGTTATTTTATGCTGCCTCTTTACTACTTTCCTTATATGTGTTGAATATATATTGTTATATATATATATGGGATTTCTAACCATTTATGGTATTCAGCAAGCTCCTTTTAGTCGACTCAGATGGAGCGTCAAACATGAGATGGTACAGTGCCACATGAGTAGGATCAGGTTCAGGATCCGGTGCAAGTAGAGCATGAGCTGCAGGTAGAGGCTCAAGGACAGGAATAGGTCCTGGATCCAGTGCAGGCAAGACAATAGCCGAGTTTGGTGGCGTTCAAACCGTGGCTCGATGAGCAGCTCCGAGATAGCCTATTACATGTCTTGCAGGGGATTGACCTAGGTGAAAAGGGTACAGAGCCATCTATGGCATATCTGACGTGGGAGTTCCAGTCCCAGCACCTGCCACTTTTTCAGGGTGAGGTTGGTCCACAGGCGGCTGAGGACTGGACAGAGAGCATGTATATGATCTTTGAGCAACTCAAGATTCCTCCAGGGCGGAGGATCAAGCTGGTGACATACATGCTGTGAGGACTGGAAAAGCACTGGTAGGATGTGCATGTTCAGGATCGCAGGCACGATGGACTAGCATGGAAAGACTTCGAGGACACGTTCTTCAAGCACTTTAACCCAGAGAAACTTAGGGCTGAGAGAGCTCAGGCATTCTTGAACCTTCAGTAGAGAGACATTTCCATTATGGATTATGCAGCTACTTTCACAGAGTTGTCTCGCTTTGCAGCTGGTAT
Organism: Viscum album; assembly: GCA_963277665.1. Taxonomy (NCBI): domain Eukaryota; kingdom Viridiplantae; phylum Streptophyta; class Magnoliopsida; order Santalales; family Viscaceae; genus Viscum; species Viscum album. Next base: position 819,301,393 of record OY728134.1, read on the forward strand.
GGTAAGTGATGACATGACAAGGGTGAGGCGCTTCGAGGATGGCTTAAGACATGCCACTCGGATCCAGGTGAATATCTTCAGGCTGGGTTCATTCTCATAAGTGGTGAATCAGGAGCTTATAACAGAGGGTAACCAAAGGGATATGCCCCAGGTTGGTCGGGAAACAGCTTCAGGTGATGGTTCAGATAGTAGGAAGTGAGGACAGGATGAGTTCCAGTAGGGCAGTCAGGTCAGGGAGTCAGCTATACCACCTCATAGAAGTTCTTCTGTGGTTTTCTTTTAGTGTGGACAACTAGGACATGTTTAGACTCAGTGCGATAGGCCTCTAAAGAAGTACCAGGCATGTGGATAGGTCGGGCATCTGGAGAGGTTCTGCAGGTAGCCTTCTCAGGCAGCTGGAAGATAGGGATCAGGACAGACTATGGTATCTGGAGTTGGTTTAGGTTTGGTACCAGGAGAGGGTAGCTGAGTTTCAGCTGCACGTGGAGAACGTGACAGAGACAGTGGGACCCAAATTATGGGTCATTGGATGGTGATTGGAGTAGCACCATAGAGAGGTCAGGCATTAAGAAGTCATGCTTTAGAATAGGTGCAAGCCGTGGAGCTTCTTAGGGCTGAGCAGGCTGGTGAGCCGATGACAGTTAAAGGTACACTACAAGTTTGGCCGTGAGTTTCTTGTTTTCTTTTGGTATGACCTATTGAGGCATGTCCATTTTGAGTGCATGAGGTGCACAAGACTTATGTGGACTGACTAGATGCTGGTCAGTGGGATTGGCTCCATATCAGGTGCGTGATATAATTATATATATTTATGAGATGCGTGGCATCATGTCATCGAGGATGTGGGTTACTTGAGGTGCCTGGGCATCGAGGAATTGAGGATACAAGTTACTTTTGGTGCATGGAATCATGTTATATTTTGAGCGTCCATGGGATGGAGAACCTCGTAGAGGTGGACACTGATGCAGTGCGGGATACATTGGGTTTTGAAAATAACATGGGAGAACCAATGTGGTGCAGGGATGATGATGAATTATGAGAGGACCATGAGTCCAGAAAATAGGTTAGTGAACCCTTTATTTATTGAGTTTTGTAGGGTTGAGACTGAGTTAGGAAATTCCTAAGGTGGGGAGCCCCCTTGAGGAATTTAGCCAGAACCCTTGAGTTTGGGGAAGTGTGGGTTACTTTGATTGGGGTGGTACGTTCGGTGCCATCTCCGGAATTGTTTTATAGCTTAGGGATGAGCTATATTAAGGTGGGAAGATTGTAAGAACTCAGGTTTTTAGAATGGGTCAAGATCAGGACCTTGTTTGAATTTATGACTTGTTTCTTAGAAAACATGGAAAATCTGGGAAGTTTTGAAAATTTCCAGATTACACACTATGTACTCTAAAGTACATGCCATGTAGGGGTTAGGCAAGTACTATCCATGTGATCACCGAGTGCATGCCATGTGATGACCATGTAGAAATTTCCTACTACACGGCCTGTAGTGTTTCTCGACATGCCGTGTATCCTGTTTTCTGTGTACCAGATGAGTTCTAGCCATGTGTCAACCAGTGTGGTAAGTCCAAGCCTTGTGTCTACCTCATCTTAAGTTGGAGTACAGACAAGGATACTACATGGCATGTAGTCCTTAATACATGCCAGGTACTTTTATTTTTATTCTCTTAAATGAAAGAGCGTCGCGTCATATTTCAGTAAACTCGTTCTTCTTCCCCAACTTCAGAACATGTCTATTCTAAATACTCGAAGAACATACCTTGCCCTAGATTCTTCATTAGGAGTCTGTTCTTCAATCCGTCGGTGGCTGTAGGATCACAATAGTGAGGATAAACCCACACACCCTGTTTTGTTCTAGTTTCTTTGCCTCACGCATCATAGTTTCCATCTGAGTGGAATTTCTAGGATTTGATGGAAACATAGATCTATGAAGATCATCTTCAAATTGGAGATCGATATCGGATATGCATACGTCTACGAGTCTTAGGCAGGTGGTGCATACCTCTTTTTGTGTTTTCGTAGACTTTTGGGTGGCACAACCTTTGGCACATTTTTGTGTATTTTCAGCGCGACCCTGTATTACCTGTTATTGCATGTTCAATTGTTATTTGACCTATGGGATGCCTTCGGGTATTCCATGTTACCTATTTTGTTTGAGCGGGGCCAGGGGAGTGGTCGTTGCTCGTTAGGGCATTTTGGCCAGTGAATGCCAAAATGGTTATAATCGAATTGTATTGTTTTTAAACTATTGATTTTAGTTATTAAACATTGAAATTAATTGTGGAGACTTTTGGGACCTCAGTGCTAGTATGGGATAACACTTGATTAGTGCATTTCAACTATTTAGTTTGTTTTGCCTATTTAAAAGTGATTCTTTTGATTTTATATGTAATTGCTGAATTGAATATGTTGGAACTCTTGTGGTTGTGTTGGGAATGGCCTGAATATTCTTGAGTGATATTGATCAGGTTGGGCTTGGCCCGAGTTACATTGGGTGGTTCTGACCAAAGGATTGGGCATCATGGATGTTGGCTTGAGGCAGGGTGACTGTCAGGTTGGGCATGGACTAGTTTACTTGGATGGCAAGGCCATCAGACTTGAGCAGCATGGTCGCAGGGACACAAGGTTCTAGAGGTGTTGTGGCTTGGGAACTTACTTTGGTGATTATCTCTCACCCAGAACTTTGAGTATTGTGCACACAGAGAGACTCCGTGATGAGGTGGTTTTGACCACTCATGTGGGTAGAGGCCTCATTAGTTCCGGTTTAGGTACTTTTGGTTTGAGGGTGCTTGCCGTAGGAAGCCACGTGGAAGGTGGGGAGCCTTTAGGTGATAGCATTGAGGCTATCAGGTTGGGGGTAGAGGCTCACCATTGCATGATGGAAGACATCTTTTTCCCTCCAGTTACGTTAGTTGAGGGCATACATCGCTATCCCTCTGGTTACTTTATTTGTGGGTAGACATTGTTGTCCCTCTGGTTACTTATTTGAGGACAAACATTGATGTTCCTTCGGGTTACTATTTCTTGGGCGTGCCTTTGGGATGTCGGTACTTGATACACGCGGTGTCAGGGGGCACATGGTACCAGGTTACATAAAATAGATTCTGGCGTTGGCCGAAGCGGGTGACACTTCATGGGGGCCTTAGAGCCCTAGTAGAGTTTACGTTTACTTGTGCATCATATTGTTTACTATTTTTATTATAATTGCATGCCTTCTTAAACACTCATATTAGGTACGCACTGTTGGGTGGTATCCTACTAAGATTCATCTCACACCCTGCATGGGCCCTTCATGACGTGTTTAGACTTTATGGATTTATGTGGAGGAAAGAGGCTAGCTTCAGGATTTGGACTGCATCAGCTGTTGCATGGAGATGGTATGGACCTTGAGGTTTTTCCTTGCTGGAGATTATTTTGTTTTACTTCTTTTTCTGTATCATCATGTTTACTTATTATGTAGCTAGATTTGGTTAGTCATTGGCGCCCTTTATATATATATGGATTTGTATGACCTGTTTGGGATGCATGTTTTGTTGTTTAGTAGTAGTTACAAGTGATCAACATGCTGTTCTGTTTACTTTCCACTACTGTTGTTTATATGTATTTCTTCAGCTGTTTTTTGATATTGAATGTGATTCTGCTCTATGAGTCTGGTTCGAGTCTGATGAGTCGTTTATTCCACTACATATTTATTATTATACTTATACCAACACCATTATTATCCTCCAAGAGTTTATAGCCTCCCCACTATACCTATAATACCCTTGTTGCTAGTCAGCAGCCTTTGGCGTTCGGGGAGGTGCGCCTAAGGTAGTAACACCCCACCTGTTTAGCACTATTCGGGTGGCTGTTCAGGTCCGGGTCATTACAAAGTGGTATCAGAGGAGTTCTTAATAGGGATTTAGTAATAATGTTTTGGTGTCTACTAATGAGATTGGGGTTTTTCTTCTTATTTCTGATGGTTTTACTATTTGGGGTATGGTAGACTGGAGATAGGTTATGACTGGAACTGGGTTTCTAGCTTGTGCTTCGGTGCCTATAGCCCCATGTACAAGGGATGCACCAAGTTTCCATGGGTGGTAATTGCTGTTGGATTTTGCTCAGATTACAGTTTTTACGATTTCCACCTCAGTGGCACACTTGGTGTGTGGTGTTATTGATTGTGATATGTGACCCTTGACCCAGTGCGGTAAGGGAAAATTTGGCCTTGGCCCGGTATGGCAAGGCTGTTGGTTTGGCTTTTGATAGGCACATTTTAGGGTATTTCAATTTCATAACTGCATGTATGCTTTGTGAAGTGATAATTCCATGTGAGTAATATCAAATTTCCATGCTTTGTATGCTTTAAAATGTGAATAGGTGAAATTACTATTGGAATTTCTTGTTGATTGCTATGCGTTATTCCATGCTTTATATATTTGTAGAATTTCCTCTGGAAGGGTATTTGGGTCTGGATCTTGTACGAGCAGGCATGTACTATGGTTGAGGTGATTTTGATCACCAGGATTGGACGACACGGTCATCGGTTTGAGGCAACGTTGGTTGTCGGGATGGGCATGGCCCAAGGTAATTTTGATTCTTGGCTCTATTGAGGGTGGGTAAGGAGGCCATGAGGTCGAGATACCATGGGCATGGGTTGCGATAGGGGAGAGTAAGGGTAGTTGTTTTATGTTGCCTCTTTACTACTTTTTTTATCTGCGTTGAATATATATTGTTATATATATATGGAATGTCTGAACATTTATGGTATTCAACATGTTCCTTTTAGTTGACTCAGATGAAGCATCAGGCGAGAGATGGTACAGTTCCATAGGAGCAAGATTAGGTTCAGGATCTGGTGTAGGCAGAGCATGAGCTACAGGTACAGGCTCAAGGACATGAACAGGTCCAGGATCCAGTGCAGGTAGGAAAACAACTGGGTTTGGAAATGTTCGAACCATGGCTCGACGAGTAGCTTTTAGCTAGCCTAATACGTGTCTTGCAGGGGATTGATAGAGGTGCGTAGGGTACAGAGGCATCTATGGCATATCTGACGTGGGAGTTCCAGTCGTAGCACCCTCTGCTTTTTCAGGGTGAGGGTTGTCCGCAGGCAGCTAACAAATGGAAAGAAAGCATGAAGTTGATCTTTGAGCAGCTCGAGACGCCTCTAGTACAGAGGGTCAAGCTGGCGACGTACATGCTACAAGGACCGACAGAGCACTAGTGGGATGTGCAGGTTTAGGCTCGTAGGCACAAGGAAATTGCATGGAAAGACTTAGAGGATAGGTTCTTCGAGCACTTTTACCTAGAGACACTAAGGGAAGATAGATCTCAGGAGTTTTTGAACCTTCAGCAGGGAGACATATCTGTCATGGACTATGAAACTAATTTCACTGAGCTGTCTCTCTTTGCACCTGGTATGGTAAGCGATGATGCGACAAGGGTGAGGTGCTTCAAGGATGGATTACAACACGCCATTCAGATCCAGGTGAATATCTTCAGGATGGGTTCATTCTCAGAGGTGGTGAATCAAGTGCTTATAGTGGAGGGTAACTAGAGGGATAGGCCCCAGGTTGGTCGGACGACAGCTTCAGGTGATTGTTCGGACCGCAGGAAGTGAGGAAGGGATGAGTTTCAGCAGGGTATTCAGGCCATTGACTCAGCTAGATCACTTCATAGTAGTTATTCAGTGGTTTGATTTCAGTGTTGATAGCCAGGACATGTTTGGACTTAGTGAGATATGCCTCCAAAGTTGTACTGGGAATGTGGACAGGTCGGGCATCTGGAGAGGTTCTGCAGGCAGCCTTCTCAGATAGCTAGCAGACATGGATCAGGATGGAATGTGACATCTAGAGTTGGTTCAGGTTCGGTACCAGGAGAGGGTAGCTGAGTTTCAGCTGTACGAAGAGGATGCGATAGAGACAGCGGGACCCAGCTGAGGGGTCATTGGCTGGTGACTGGTGCAGCCCCGTAGGGAGGTTAGGCATCAGACAGTCATGCTTCAGGACAGGTGCACATTTCGTAGCTACCAGGGGCTGAGCAGGCTGGTGATCCAAAGACGGTTAGAGGTACACTACAAGTTTGTCCATGAATTTCTTGTTTTCTTTTGGCATGACCTATTGAGGCATGTCTGTTTTGAGTGCATGAGGTGCACAAGACTTATGTGGACTAACTAGATGCTGGTCAGTGGGATTGGTTCCATATCATGTGTGTGATATATTTATATATATGTATGAGATTCGTGGCATCATGGAATTTAGGATGTGGGTTACTTGAGGTGCCATGGGCATCAAGGAATCGAGGATGCGGGTTACTTTTTGTGCATGGAATTAGGTTTTATTTTGAGTGTCCATGGGATGAAGGACCTCATAGAGTCAGACACTAATGTAGTGCGGGATACGTTGGGTGTCGGAAATGACATAGGAGCTCCAATGAGGCCTAGGGATGATGATACATCACGAGAGGACCATGATTCCAGAAAACAGGTTAGTGAACCCTTGCTTTGTTGAGTTTTTTAGTGTTGAGACTGAGTTAGGCAATTCCTAAGGTGGGGAGCCCCCTTGAGGAATTTAGAGAGAACCCTTGAGACCAACGAAGTGTTGGTTACTTTGATCGGGGTGGTACATTCGGTGCCATCTATGGGTTTTGTTTTATAGCTCAGGGACGAGCTATATTAAGATGGGGAGATTATAAGAACTCGAGTTTTTATAATGGGTAAAAATCCAGACCCTGTTTGAATTTTGACTTGTTTTTGAGAAAACTGGGAAAATCTGGGAAGTTCTAGAAATTTCTAGATTACACACCGTGTACTCTAAAGTATACGCCATGTAGGGGTTTTCTCAGTATCGGATGTGTGCATGATGAGTACATGTCATGGGATGACCGTGTAGAAATTTCCTACTACACGACGTATAGTGTTTCTTGACATACCATGTATCCCGCTTTCTGCGTACCAGTTGAGTTCTAGCTGTGTGTCAAACCATGTGGAAAGTCCAATCCATGTGGCTACCTCCTCTTAAGTCGGAGTATGGATAAGGCTACTACACAACGTGTATTCCATAATACACGCCGTGTACTTTTATTTTTATTCGCTTAAATGAAATAGCGTCGCGTCTTATTTCGGGAAACACCTTCTTCTTCCCTAACTTTAGAACAATTCCATTTCGAAAACCTGAAGAACATACCCTACCCTAGATTCTTCATCCAGAGTCCATTCTTCAATCCTTTGGTGGCTGTGGGATTGCAACAGTGAGGCTAAACCTGCACACCCTGTTTTGTTCCAGTTTCCTTAACTCACGCTTCATAGTTTCCATCTGAGTGGAATTGCCAGGATTTGAAGGAAACGTAGATCTACGATGATCAACTTCAAATTGGAGTTTGATATCAGATGTGCCTATGTCTACGAGTCTCAGGTAGGTGGTGAATACCTCTTTTTGTGTTTTTGGAGACTTTTGGGTGGTGTGGCCTTTGGCACGTTTTCAGGTATTTTGAGTGCAACCTTGTATTACCTATTATTGCCTGTTTAATTGTTATTTAACCTATGGGATGCGTTTTTGTATTCCAAGTTACCTATTTTGTTTGAGCAGGGCCGGGCGAGTGACCATTTCTTAATGGGGCATTTTGGCTGGGGAATTACAAAATGGTTATAATCAAATTGTATTGTCTTAAACTATTTAGTTTGTTATTGAATCTTGATATGAATTGTGGAAACTTTAGGGACCTCAGTACTAGTATGGGATAACACTTGATTAGTGAATTTCAACTGTTTAGTTTGTTTTGTCTGTTTAAAAGTGATTCTTTCAATTTTACATGTAATTGCTGAATTGCATATGCTGGAACTCTTGCGGTTGTGTTGGGCATTGCCCGAATATTTTTGAGTGATACTGATCAGGTTGGGCTTGGCCCAGGTCACATTGGGTGGTTTTGACCACAGGATTGGGCGTCATGGATGTCGGTTTGAGGCAGGGTGACTATCAGGTTGGGCATGGCCTGGTTTACTTGGATGGCAAGGCCGTCAGACTTGTGCGGCATGGTTGCAGGGACATGAGGTGTTAGAGGTGTTGTGTCTTGGGAACTTACTTTGGTTATTACTGCTCACCTGGAACTTTGAGTAGTGTGCACACAGAGAGACTCTATGATGAGGTTGTTTTGACCACTCATGTGGGTAGAGGCCCCATTAGTTGTGGTTTAGGTACTTTTGGTTTGGGGGTGCTTTCCATAGAAAGGCACATGGAAGGTGAGGAGCCTTTTGGGGATAACATTGTGCCTATCAGGTTGGGGGTAGAGTCTTGCCATTACTTGAGGGCAGACATCGCTGTCCCTTTGGTTACATTACTTGAGGGTAGACATTGTTGTCCCTCCGGTTACTTTATTTGAGGGAAGACATCATTTTCCCTCCAGTTACTTATTTGAGGATAGGAATCACTCTTCCCCCTCATTACTATTTCTTGGGCATGCCTTCGGGACGTCAGTACTTGATACACGTGGTGTTAGGGGGTACATGGTGCTGGGTTACATGACATAGATTCCGGTATTGGCCGAAGCAGGTGATAATTCATGGGGGATGTAGAGCTCCAGTGGAGTTTATGTTTACTTGTGCATCGTATTGTTTAATATTTGTCTTATAACTACATTCCTTCTAAAACACTCATATTAGGTACGCACCATTGGGTGGTATCCTACTGAGATTCATCTCACATCCTACACGGGCCCTTCGAGACGCGTGTAGACTTTATGGATTTATGTGTTATAAAAAGGCCAACTTCCAGAGTTGGACTGCATTAGCTATTGCATGGAGATGGTATGGACCTTGAGGTTTTGACTAGATAGAGATTATTTTGTTTTGCTTTATTTCATATATCAGCATGATTACTTGTCATGTAGCTAAAATTGGTTAGCCATCGACACCCTTTATATATATATATGGATATGTATGACCTACTTGGGATGAATGTTTTTTTGTTTAGTAGTAGTTACAAGTGATCAGCATGTAGTTCTGTTTACTTTACACTGCTGTTGTTTATATTTATTGCTTCTGCTGTTTATCGATATTGAATGTGCTTCTACTCTGTGGGTCTGGTTCGAGTTTGCTGAGTCATTTATTCCACTGCATATTTATTATTATACTCAATCCAGAACCATTATTGTCCTATGAGAGGGTATAGCCTCCCCACTATACCTATAATACCCTTGCTACTAGTCGACAGCCTTTGGCATTTAGGAGGTGCACCTAAGGTAGTAACACCCGACCCGTTTAGCACTATTCTGGTGGCTTTTCGGGTCCGAGTCATTACAATGGGATAAGAAGCACAATGAGAAGTAACTTCACATGGTTAATTTATTGCACACTGTTTTTAGACTAGGACAACCTAGTACACAACATGTTAGATTACACACTGTGTAGTCTACACAGTTTAGTGGTGAAATTTGTTCAAGCTATGTGGTCATATATACAGTCAAAATCACATGAGACTAACATCCTGGAAAAATAATGACATACATGACATGTAGCCGGTGTACACAGTGTGTAGTGAATCATTTACCATGTCTGAAGTACTTACAGAGAAATTTGGTGAGACAAATGAAAATAAGACATGCAATATACACAACATGTAGCTGGATTGTACATGTCTTGTAGTCCCATGTTGGATGAACACACTGAGTCATTCGGTGGGTTTTACAAACGTGTAATCCACTAAGATACACACCGAATACCCAATATTGTATCCCCGATAGAAAACCACCAAGATACAGAACATGTAACTCGAAAGTACACTTAACATAGTCTCTTAATAAAGGACATAATTAAATTACATTAAATTGATAATTGAAGCATTAAAATTCTATTATTTTGATTGGTAACTATCATGTTTGATAATTTAATAATGATTTTAATGAATTTTTTCATTATCAATTATTTTGTTGTAATAATCTATCATTATTGGTTTTTTCATTTATTTTCCATGAATGTATTTAATGATGGGTATCTCCAAGAGAATCCAGATGGTCACTAGGATGAAATAAAATTAGTTAATTAATTAATTAATTAATGCAATCATTTTTATCTTAATAATATAGAATGAATAGAAATCAATGTTAACTAGTTTTACTTTTTCATGTTCGTTTCATGTGTATGACCATTCATGAGATTGGCCAAGACCTTTGTATATGTTAGCTTTATTTAATTTAATTTATTGAATGGGTTTAAAATTATTAATTATTAAATTAAATATGATGGCCTATGAATCATACCTCCCTCCATTATTTTGTAGGGCCTACATGTACAAGGTTATTCATGAAATCTGCCTGAACCAATCCTTTGGTTCCCCTCACCTGTGAGTGAGTTATTAATATGTGTAATAAATTGAGTATCTCAAGGCATTTAGAGGTAGTTCAAGATATATTTGAGATGATGCCAACTTAGGTGATACATAGGTGGACTGTAAGAATATTGAAACTCATGATAATATCAATACATGGAGTTATTTCTCTTTGGTCAAAGGTTGATTTATTTTCCACTCAATAAATCTACCATTGGATAACCTCATGATCATTTCATTTATTTATTTATTTATTTATAACTTATGCATTGTTTATTTTATTGATGCATGTACATGATCACATAAACAAATGAATCAATGTGAAAAGATGGAATATAAGTAAATGAATTATGCATAAATGTATTATCCAACATATTTAATTAATTAAGTGAAATACACATAATATTAAAAATACATGTACTGGATAAAAAAATATAAAATATTTTAATAATAAATTAAAACCCCTCAACTAAATATTATGTCAGACTTGGCCTTCCATTTCTTTATTAGAAATGAATGCCTTATAATTGAGTGTTTGACCAATCCTCATTGGGGCACTTAATTTTAAGGTGGAGTTCTTATAAAGGTTATGGGTTGAATAATGATCTTATATCAAGATAATCAACCCTCAATAGACTTTATGTGACTTGTAGACAAGTGTTGAGGAAATCCAAGTCAGGATTTCAGGATTGGGTAATCCACTTGACGAATTAAGGAGCTGCAAAACCACAGTTGGGAAAGACCCGCCTACCTAAATACCTTAAATTAGCTTTTCCAACCCTCATTAGGGTTATCCAAGGGGTATATAGATCCTTTACACTAGAATGTGTTGGAAATTAAACATTATGAGTTAAATAGTGACGGTTATTGGGATTTGATAAAATAGTGGGAGATTTAAGAAAAATTTAATTATTATTATTATTTATCACATGTTTTGTAATCAATAAAAGTAATAATAATCTACAATTTTAAATTATATAATAGTGTAATGTTTATAATCCACATTATCCCTATGAACTATATGGAATAATGGATATCTCCTCACTAAAAGTTACTTCTAAAAGTGGTTCAAATGCCTTCAGGTTGTGTTGCTCTATGGATGAAAATATTTCATGATAGAATCCTTATTACTTGATCTGCCTATGAAGGAGGTGAGTGATAACTATGAAAAACATTTGAAATGCATGGTCAATGTTCAATGTTTGATGTTATCATAAATTTATAGGGAACTCATGAAGTCTCATGGAGACATAGATGCTTATATCATGCTTGAACATCTCTATGGTTTATACTAAGAGAGAGAAAGGAAGTAGCAATTTGATATTTCTAAGGTACTTTTTCAGATAAATCTTAGAGAGGGTTCACTAAGTAGACCTCAAATTGTCAAAATCATGGGATAAATTGAGTATCTAGAAGTTACAGAGTTTAAAATCCCTGAATAACTATGAATTTATTTCATTCTCACATAAATCCCTTATAGATTCTATATCTTTGTTATAAATTTTAATGTGAAAAACATTGATAAGTATACCTTAGTTATTCTTACTCTTATTTTCCAAGTAGATAAGGAAATGAAGCATGATTTTTTTGTCCTTATGGTGAATAAATGGAAAGGCCAAGTGAAGAGATCTAATCTCAAATATTTTTTTCAACTCCCTTCTAGAAGAGAAAGATCAAGGGGTAAGCTAGGGAACAAGATGGTGTCTATTTCACATGTGGCAAGGTGGGCCACTGGAAGAAAAACCACACCCATCCAAATAAGAAAGGGGGAGCTTCAGGTGAATTTTTATTGAGTGTAATTTATCTATTTCTATAAATTGGTTATTAGATATAGATTGTGTTTATCACATATGTATTCTATTATATGAACCAAGTAGATTCAGAAATTTTGATTGAGGGGAGGCAGATCTATGAGAATAAAAAAGATCCAAACTAGTTGTTATGGCTATCAAGGAATACCACACCACGTTTCCAATGGGATGATCTTGGTTTTAAAGGATTATTATTTTATGCCATCTATTACAAAAAAAATTATTTTAGTATCCAAAATTGATACAAATGGATTTATTTTCAAGTTCAGTAATAAAAAATTCTTCTTTTATAATGACAAGGTTTTTTGTGGAAAGGAACATTTAAATAGTGATGTTTATGTGTTGGTTTTGATAGGCCAAGTAATGTAAATCAATAACGAAACTACTTCACATGAATCAAATCACAGCAAACTATGGAATCAACAATTAGGTCATGAAATTTTGTTTTTCAAAAAATTACACAAAGATGGATATTTAGATTATTTTAAACTAAAATCACTTGGTGTATGTCACATATGCTTACAAGGAAAAATGATCAAAGCACAATTTAGTCAAATTTGTGATAGGGCCAAATATCTTCTTGAATTAGTTCATATCGATTTGTGTGTACCATTTCTAGTTGAAGAAAGGGGTGGGTACTCATAATTCATAAATTTTACTTATTATTTTAGAAGATATAGACATTTATTGTTGATGAGGTATAAGTAATATTCCTTTACGATTTTCAAGGAATACATGAATTTATTTGAGAACCTTCATGGTAAGAAGATTAGAAAACCCCAGTAAAACCATAATAGAGAATATATTAATCAAGAAATCATTAGTTAATTATGGGAGTTTGGGATTCTATCTCAACTCACTCCTCTTAATACACCTCAATGTATTTGTGTAAGTGAAAGGAGGAACCACACCTTTTTAGACATAGTGAGATCAATAATGATTCATGAAAGTCTTCTATTATCCTTTTTGGGGCCCACATTTCAAATAGAAACACAAATATTAAACCAAGTTCCAAATAAAGCGGCATATGGTACACCATACCAATTGTGGAATGAAAATAAACTCATGTTGTCATAGTTAAATGTGTGCGGTTGTGAACCATTTTTAAGACCTATTTAGGTAACAAAATTTCATCTAGAGGTATGAAGTGTACCTTTATAGGATACAACAAGGAGACATGGGGATATTACCTAAACTACCCATTAGACAAAAAGGTTACAGTGACAAGATATTCCATATTACATGATAGGGAGAACATCTATAAAAGAGATAATGGGAGAGAGAAAGACATAAATAATGTCAAGGATCAAGGTACATAAGAGTTGGAATAGGAACACATTCCACAAATCCCCATGGAAGAAGATGTTACAAAGGCACAAGTAGTGCGTAGGAGTACTCAATAGGTCAGATAACTAGAATGGTATGGTTTTCTAGTCACCGAGGATAGTGAATCATAATTGATTGATATAATGATCCTTTAACCTACAAGGAATAAGTAAGTGGAACAGATGTTTCCAAGTGGAAAAAAGACATGAATTATAAAATATATTCCATGTACCGAAACAAAGTCTAGATTTTGGTAGATCCTCCAATGGATATAAAGCCTACTGGTTATAAATGGGTATTCAAGAAGAAACTATAAATGGATGGGAAAATCAGTACCTATAAAGAATAGATGGTTATGAAAGGGTTTAAGAAACATTAAGGAATTAACTATGATTTTTTTCTACCAGTTTCTATGATAAAATCCATCAGAATTCTAATTTCAATTATGTATTTCCATGGATATGTGATTTGAAAAATGGATTTCAAAATATCCTTATTTAACTATAACATTTAGGAAGATGACTATATGAAACAACCCAAAGGGTTTTTAACTCCAAAGGATGCCAAAAAGGCATAAAAATTGAAAAATCCATTTATGGATTAAAGTAAGCATCCAGTTTATAGAACATTAGATTTGTTAAAGCCCTAACACAATTTGGTTTCATAAAGAATTAATTCAAGACTTATGTTTATAAATAGTTAGTGGAAGTGTGGTTGTTTTCTTAATAGTATATGCCGATGATATATTATTTATTGGGAAAGAAATACCAGTCTTACAGTCTATCAAGGATTGATTGAATAAATGATTATATATGAAGGACTTAAGTGAACTTGAATATATTCATGGGATCAATATCCATCCTGATATACCCAAGTGGTTTCCCACTACAGCTTTCCACCCCAGAAGCCACTAAGGGATTACCCAAGATGGTTGGTCACATGACCTCAAGCGCACCACCCCGTATGTCAGTGGCTCCTAATGAGAATCAAGGTCCTATGGTGTATATATGGGGTGACTATACCCTCATGCATTAGAGTATATCATAACAGTAAATAAAAAAATAGTAGAAGTAATAATAAACAAGAATTAGTGGAATAATAATAATAAATTATCCAATAAATAAACTGGAAGAATATAAATCACAACTAAATTCAAAATAATTATGATCATGTCACAAAGCTATAAAAAAATGAGGTTCATGGGATACAGAGGAAAAATTCATACACCACATGATAAAAAAATAAAAAAACAACAAAAGCTAACTCTACTAGCATCAAAAGCATAGGATCAGTCCTATACTTCTCTACTCCACCCTAGCACTGAAAATCAATCTACATAAGTTGAACACTTCCATTTATCTATACTTACAACCATGAAGTCTACTCAGGTACCAAGGGAGGCCCGAGCATAGTGTGAGATATAATCTGTAGTCCACCACCAAAGATGTCTATACCAATCTAATCTTTTCATATAAAATAAGAAGTGTGTAGGTATATAATAAATGTAAATGAATAAATAAATAAACATGTTATTCCAGGTTACTCATGGATAAATAGATGAAACTAACTTCTTTATCCTAATATGGATGTCTTTGAACTAAGGTTAACCTGTAAAAATATAATATGGGTGTAAAAAAGAGTCATCATAACATGAGAATCAGGAGTAGAACAACCGCAAGAATGTCATTTGTCTTGGAAGATTCATTCTTTGGATAAAAATTATTCATTCTTAGAATTTAAATTAAAAGACATCCTTTTAATTAATAAATAAAAGCTTGATCCTATACAAGGAAATCCATAAAAGAAATCCCAAGTATCACTCCTAGATATTGATAAATAGCCATCACCATAGAGTTTATCGAAGGTGGCCCATAAAGGAATCCCAAGTATCATTCTAGGCATGGTGGGAGCATGAACCCCTGAGACTATCCTAGGTATCTCACATAGGGGACCAAGTATTGTTCACGTCATGGTATTACCATCCCTCCATCAAGTCCATCCATAGTGACTCCCCTAGGGAACTTGTATCATTTATGGGAAGGTAAGAAATCCACCCAATGATCCCATACAAGGCATAACATAAGGATCCTAGTATCTCCCATGGAATATTTAAAATCTATAACAATTCCTAATTATAAATCATAGGGAGTACTTAAATTGGGACCTCTGTATCACACTTAACTTGGTATGAAGAAAAGGTTTAGCTATCAACAACTCTTACCATTTAACAAGAATGAAAATGATAACAATTTTCCATGTTTTCCAATTCATTTAATTCATGAAATCCAAGCTATGGAATAAGGTTTAAGGTCCTAACACAGGTCCTACCATTACCTCTGAATCATTTCACATTTTAAATGTATTTATTACAAGGGAAAACAAACACCTTAAAATATGGTTTAATAATTTATGGAAAAGGGGAATTTAGGCCCTCAAGGAAGGGGCACACCCATAGGGGTGGATCATATCAAGAAAAAATCTTGACCGAATTGTTTCATAGGTAGCTAGGGTCCCATTATATATGTCAGAAACCTTTAATTTAATTAATTAAACATTACAGAGGTGATGCCATAAATTTGGCCTCATGGTACAACAACACGAGATATGAAATGAAATGAGGCATAGGGAAAATAACTAGACCACCTACCTTAGTCTCGTAGATCTATCCTCATCCAATATCAACCCTCAAATTGAGCTAGAATGGGAGAATTTGGAATAATAGAAGAAAACCCTAAAAATAATGAATATGATCGCACACAAAAGTAACACAAAATAAGAAAAGATTAATGAATAAATGAAGGAGTAGTGGATATATTACCATTACGGATCCAATTCACTTAAAGATGAAGATAATGGAGTTGAGGTGAAGAAGAACTGGAAGAACCATGGTTGATGCAGAGGAGGAGCTCTCACGCTCTGGCCCTCTCTGAGGGGGTAGAAAATGAGCCTTTGTCAAAATAAGAGTCCCTACACTCTTTTTTGAAAGTTATCCCTGACATTTACATGATGTTTAAATGCATTAAACATCATATAATTATAGGGGTTTTCCCCCACAGGGAAAACCTTTACACATTATGAATGGGGTCTGGCTGGCCAAGTCCACATCATGTATTTAAATACATGCCATGTATTTAAATACAGAATGTGTATTCAATTTGTATATAGGTTCCATCCATCCATCCTACCTTCTTCCCAGAAGAAAACCAACTAGCCTAAAGGCCCTATCACCAGGGTCTAATCTAAAATATTAAATAAACAAAGGTTTAACCAAAATTAAAAGAAAACATACCTCGTTGAAAACACAGGATTTTATAACCTACCCTCCTTAAAACAACTCATCCTTGAGTTTCCCTTCTGAGGGTGGTATAACATTTTCTGAGAAAATTTCCATCCACTGATCATTTACATTGTACTCTCTCTCACAGGTCTCATCTTATACATTCTTGTGCTTCCATAACACCTGGACTAGTGGAACAGACCTACCTCAGAGATCCTCTCTACTTTGTTCAACGATAAATATTAGATACTTCTAAAAGGATGCATCTATCTCCAGCTCAATATCCTCAGTATCAAAAGAACGATACAAGTTAGAATGATAATTATGAATCTATGATATGTGGAAGATATCATGCATGACCTTGTACCTCTGAGGTAAATCAAACTGATAGGCTAACAACTCGACTCTCTCCATGATCTCAAAAGGCCTGACATAACAATGTGATAAATTTACCTTTATATGAATCCTTATGTGACCCAATCTTGGAAAAACTCATAGAAACACCCAATGTCCCACCTCAACTTATAGAGGTCATTGACAACGATTGATATAAAACTTCTTCCTAGACTGATCTGTAAACATCATTTCAAAATCATATGTACTTTATCTGAAGTCTCCTAAACAAGATGAGGAACTAGTAGTGTTGCCTCACCTTCCTCTAACCATCACATGTGTGAACAATATAACCTATCATAAAGGGAATAAAAAGTATATCTCTGAATAATTTTCTAAAAACTATTATTGTCAACAAACTCAACAAGAGGTATATGTTTCTCCCAAGAACATATGAAATCAAGGAAGCATGCCGAAATCATGTCCTCTAACACCTGTATCATCAACTTGGACTGCTCGTCGGTTTGAGGGTGATATGATGTACTTAATATCACCTGTGAACCCTATGATTTATACAACCCTTGCCATAAACATGACATAAAACGAGAATATTAGTCTAATATGATAGAATGGGGGAACTCTATGAAGGTTTGAAATTTCTATAAAGTTAAGACTCTCAAGTTCATAAACTAAGAAGTTCTCTTTGATAGGTAGGAAGTGTATGACCTTGGTCAAATAGTAAAAAAGTACCCATACCACATCACTTCCTCAAGGGGATCTCAGAAAACCCATCAAAAAAATCTATAGTGAAATCATCCCATTTATAATTAGGAATGGAAAGGGGATATATAAGTCTAGTAGGTCACCAGTGCTCTGCATTCACCTACTGAAAGTAAGAACACCTCATGATAAAACCTACAATCTACCTCTTCATACCCGGCTATCTATTATGATGATGTATGTCTCAGTACATATTGGTATGCCTAGGGAGAACTGCCCAAACCTAGGTGTAAAATTCTTATATCAACTCTTCTCATATGTTTAAGGGAACCCAAAAAATTCCATGGATGTGTAGGATCTCATCATCATCGATAACCCAACCAGGAGTTGGCTCCTCACTAGAGATATTTTACCTTAGGACCAGGCCATCAATATTTGAAAGTTGTATCATCCTTACCCATTCTAGAAGGGAGTATTTCACTACTAGAGCTACTATAATAGGCTTCCCATGATATTCCAGAACCTCCAGTCACATATCAACAAATAGGACCATCAAATTCCACTCAAAACTGGCCTATTGGATGGCATGTGTCTAATACTTTTGGATCAATGCATCAACTACTATATTACCCTTTCCAAGTGTGTAGAAAAGCTCTAAATTGAATGACTACAAGTTCTCGACCCACCAGTGCTATATGATATTTAAGTCATGTGGTGTGGAAATTTATTCAAGGACTTTGTGATCCATGTAAACAATGAACCATTTCCCAAATATATAATGTCTCCAAAAACATAAATCATGAACCACAACTGCTAGCTCAAGGTTATGCATAGGGTAATTTTTCTCATGAGATCTCAGTTGGTGGGACACATAAGCTACAACTCAATATCCCTACATCATAACTTCTCCCATACTAATTCCTAATGAATCACAATAGACTATATATTATTTTCCCTACTTTAACAGATTCAAGATAATTTTTTAATTAATTCTCCATTTAAACTTTTAAAAATATATCTCATAGGATTCATACCACAAGAACTTCACACCCTTCTTAAAAAACCCATAAGAGGAACTTCTAGGAAAGATAAATCTTGAATTAATTTCCTATAATAGTTATCTATCCTCAAGAAACAATGTATGTCAAATACATTCTTGGGATACTCTTAGGAAACTATAGCTCTAACCTTCTCTAGGTCAATATATATGTCGGTATTTGAAATTATATGACCAACGAAGTGAACATTATTGATCCAAAAATGTTTTTTTAAACTCCACATAAATCTGGTTCTCTATAAATGTATTTAGAATAATCTCAAGATGTTTTTCATGGTTGTGCTGGGTACAAGAATACACCAGGATGCCATTTACAAAGACTACCACAAATGAATCTAGATACAAGTGGAAACACCAATTCCTTAGAACCATGAAAATTGTTGTCATGTTCGTAATTCCAAATGATATAACTAGATACTCATACAATCCATACCTAATTTAGAATATTGTACATGGTTTGTTTGATAGTATCTCTCACACACACATGATGGTAGCATGAATCCAAATTGATCTTAGAAAAAACTATCTCTCCTCAGTGTTGGTGGAATAGATCATCTATACGATGTAATGGATACTATTTATTAATTTAAAGTTGGTTCAACCAGTGATAATATGCACATAACCTAAGGTTACCATCTTTCTTCTTGGAGAAAAGGATAGGTTAAACCCATGGAAAGGTACTGGGCCATATTAAACACTTTTCTTCTAAGTCTTCCAACTGATCCTTGAGTTCCTAGAGTTTTGTAGGTTCCATCCTATAAGGAGGAATCTACACTGGTTCAACTCCATCCAATATCTCAATGGTGAAATACACCCATCTATCAGGTGAAAAACCTGAGAATTTATCAGTAAATACATCTCTTAAATGACCCACTACAAGTGGTAATTCCATAAGAAGTATTCCCTAGTCACTAATAAAGATACTAGCCATCTGGGTTATCACTCCACCTAGCCCATGATGCACAGGTCCAGATCAACTCACTTGGACATCCCATTCACCCTTATGAACATAATAACTTCCCTCAGGTGATGTAAAATACACCCTATAATGATAGAAATCAATATGGGCATGGTATGGAACCAACTGGTTCATCCCAAGAATGATGTTGAATATAATTATCTTGATGATAAATAAATCACACAAGAATCAATACCCACCTATATTAAAGGGTAAATCCTTGAGCTAGAGTATACACTCTAATAGAACCCATAACGTTGAGTCAAGAGTCATGAAAATGAAGAAGTATTCCATATCTAGGCCTAAAATTTCCTTAATTGATGCAGATAAAAAATTATGAAAAGCTCCCCTATAAAAAAGGAAGAAACTAAATTAGAATCCATTAGAAGAGTACCTCATACTATAGAGGTTCATTTACTCTTCTCCTCAAGTGTAGGATTCTTGTGAATCATTAAGGTGGCAGCATATAGTCTTCTCTCACATTATGGGGAACCTCCTCAGGGGAAATTTGAAGGGGGGAGGCCTTTTCACTACTCCAGCATCGTCTCCCCCTCTCCTCCTTCTTATCTTACTTCTCCATTGATTCTACTTGTTCTACTAATTCCTATTTTCGCCTAATATGGATTTTTCTTCATCTCTGAGTTTTTCTGCTCTAGGGTTTTCTGTAAGGGGATTTCCCCTGATGTTCCTTTGATTAACATTAACAATTTTCTTCGGGAGTCATCGGCCACTCAAAACCCACTCTGACCCCATATTACCCTGTTCCTATCTAGTTAGGAGATGAAGATTCAGTTAAAATGGGTTTTGGGTCATGTGTTCTAGTGGCTGAGGGGTTCCCAGTTTCTCCCAGTATTTGTCCTGCCTTCTTCTGGTTTTCTATTCCATAGTGGCATCGTTCGGATCACCCATCTGATCAACCCTACTCTGACCTTGAGTTCCTCGGCACCTCTCCCAATTGAATTTAGAGTGGTTCATTCTTTTAGGTTCTATGAAGTGTTGTTCGATAGTATTCGGTGCTCCAGACGCTTCCTGATTCGGGTTTTCTTGTGAATATAGTTTCATTTTTCCATATTTTATTTGTGCTTCTTATTCAAAAAAATTGGTGACGACTTGGCTATTCAGAGTTGGTTGTTTTGGGTTTCTGGTGTGGTTGTTGTTTGTTCTTGGTGGTGACGGATGCTGGTGTTGACAATGATGATGAAGGTGGAGTGATGACGATATGGGTTTTTGATGCTAATGGATAGTTTTGGGATTTAGATAATGGCCGTGATGATGAAGATTTTATGATGGTGGTGATGGACTCTAGTGGATGGTTTCAATGACAATTTTTTCCGAAGCGATGATGGGGTTGTGATGTGATAAGGTGCATGAATCAATATGATCACACGACGTTAGGTGGCACGTGGACCAATACCAAATGATGGAGCATCTTCAAGTTTGATTTTGAATTTGAATTGTGATGTTTTGTGGTGGGTTACTGTTTGTTTTGTTTTGGGTTACCGATCATCCATAAAGAGGGTTCAAAATTGAATAAAAATGAATTTTCAGCAAGGTTTATGATTTACTGCATAGATATAGCCAGATCTATAACCCTGATATGCAACTTGACTAACTTGGGTAGGTTTTATCTGCTCATGCTGAACCTATGAATTCTTAATACGTCAGACATGGCCACCACCTTATCCTAATTGTCTAGTATTAGACCTGCTCCCATCTAGATATGGTTATATAGATTTTATAACCGATTGTGGTTTCAATAGAAATCACTTCTCAATAATAACACGAGGGAATGACTTTCAGAAACGGGGAAGGTGACCCATCCCACCACAAGCTTGGAACTCAATTGGATTCCTCATACACTGGGGCTTCTTATGACCTATCCTACCATACTGGTGACACACCACATAGTTGTTAGTACAATTCATCTGGATGGAACTACCCCTACATGCACCCTTGAAATAATGTTTCCTACCACTAGATGAACTATCTCCATGTCTCAAAACTAAACCACTATGGATCACATTACCAAATTCCCTCAGGTTACACTTATTTATTAGGTTTTAGTTCACTATCTGTGAAATGGTGGTCAGCCATGAAATATTCACCTACGATTGGGTGGAATACACAAGACCATCCTCAAATTGTCTCATAGTCATCAAGTTGTCACTAACCAAAATTAGTGTAAAACAATGAATATTAGTAAAGAGAGATGAATACTCCATCATAGACATAATACCCTATAGAAGGTGCATAATCTATATATCATGATCCAATCTAAATGTTTATAGAAAGAAGTAGTCATAGAAGGTTTTTTGGAATTCCACTTAGATTATACCCTGATGAAGATTAGCTTGAGAGATGACATCCCACAAACTCTAGGTGGAGTCACAAATAATATAGGTTGAGAGATTTACCCATCAATCTATAGGAATCTCCATATCCTAAAATATTGATAACATGGCCTCTATACAAGACTCAAAAGCATGAGGACATCCATCCCCTGAGAAGGTGGGAGGATGTTGCTGCTGGAATTCCTGTGTCAAATTGACTATAGTAAGGACAAGTCACGAAGCTCCCCATATGGACTTCAAGAAAAATAATAATTTATCTCAAAACTAAGCATCAAATCCCTGTGGAAGATCAATAGAAGGTACCTTAGGTGGAACTACAAAAGGTAATTTTGGGGGTTCAGGGACAATTACCCCTAGAGCATGGTCATTTCCACCCTCCTAGCATACAACCTAAGGACTCTGTGGTGTCATATCCCTACAGTTTCCAAACTCAAGCCTTGGATAATATTTAACAGTAGATATAAATTTCAATAATAGGAAAGGATAGATACAAGCCTTCATATAAATAATTCACACCTCTCTACCCGTTCCTAAATTTGTGTCTATTTGATAAGAAATACCAAAAAATATCATAGGATATGCTTCCTTCTTCTCACTACTATGGTTGGGTTAGGGTCAAGGTCTCATAAAACACAACATATGTTCTGGTATATAGAGTTTCAATTTCAAGTTATAGAGGAAAACACCATTTACTTTGCAATTGGAATACCCATTTAATGGTAACCTTTTCATCTAAATTTAAGTTAATTTAACTTCATAATCATTTACATATTTATAATTATCATAATCAAATTTGATGAATTACCATTCCAAATTTATAAAATCCCATACTATTTATAAATTGGAATCGGTATGTCAAGTAACTACGACTTGAACTTTACATCTGACATCAGGATGTAACATGTAATATATAATTATTTGATTAAAAAAACTACCATTCCCAATTTATATAAGTTCAAGATTCATAAATTATAATTGGTATACATGTAATCAAAATTATCTAACATTTTAGTCCATAAAACTAGTGGTTTATAGATCCAATGTGGCATAATTGGTTAATTTATGTTCCATTATCAATTTATGTAGGAAAACACCATTACGATTAATATTGGAACTTTAATTAATCCAATTATGTTTTTCCTTCAAGAAACGTTATCACATTGCACATATAATAATCATGGTATTAACTACATACATTAAGAAATGCATGCATAAAGTAAACATTTCATAGAAAAATGCATGGAATATAAGTCCCAAAGTGCCTACAATGATGCATGAAATGATACCTCCTTTCCATACCTGGATAAGGGAATAAATAAATAATAATAACTATAATAATATCAACAATAATGATAACATCACAAAACATGTGTTTCATCCAACAATGAAATTAGTACAATTGTAACAGACATAAACCAGAACAGCAAGAACCTATCCTAGGTAATTTTGGTTTCCCCTATTTGTGGGTTAACTAATCCCAGACATAGGCTCATTACCAAATTTTGATATATCCTAGTATCATGTATAATACCAAAATATTAATTCAAAAGTAAAATTGGCTCTAATACCACGTTTTTGCGTCCCTCCCTAGAAGCCACGAAGCGGTGCCCCGAGATGGTTGTACACATGACCTCAAGAACACATCCTCATATACCAGAGGTTTTTAAATAGCAGTGAGGGCCTATGGTGTGTCCATGGGGAGACTATGACCTCATGTGTCAGAGTGGAGCATAGTGGTAAATTAAAAATGTAAATAGTGGAAGTAGTAATAAATAAGTATCAGTGGAATAATAATATTAAACTATCCAATAAATAAATAGGTAGAAGCTGAATCATAATTAAATACAAAATGACAATGATCATGATATGTAGTTATAAAAAAATTACATGCATGGGATATAGGGGAAACTTCCATATACCACATGGAAAACAAAAATACCAAAGACCAAAAGCTTCCACAACTAGCATTACAATCATAGGCTTGATCTTATGCTCCCATATTCCATATTAGTACTAGAAATCATGCATGAAAAGTTAGTAACTTCCCTTTATATACACCTATAATCATGAATTTTACTCAGGTACCAAGGGTGGCCTAATAAGAGTGTGAGATATAATTATTAGGCCACCACCAATGGTGTCTAGATCAATCCAGTCTATGCATATAAAATGAGAAGCCTAAAAGTACATAATAAATGAAAATAAAAAAATAAATAAACATGAAATTCTTGGTTCCTCATGGATAACCAGATGAAACTACCTGCTTCTTCCTAAGTCATATGTATCTGAAGACAATTGAACCTATTATAATATGATTTGGGTGTAATAATGGGTCATCATAACATGAGCATTAATGAGTGGACTGACCACAAGAATGTGATCTGTCTTGGAGGATGCGTCCCCGGGATAACAATGATGCATTATTAGAATTTGAATAAAAGGGTATCCTTAGAGTTAATAAATGGCATCATGAAACCATATAAGGAAATCCATAAATGGAATCCCAAGTATTTTTCTAGGAGCTTGATAAATACCCATCACCACATAGTCCTTCTAAGGAAACCCATAAAGGAATACAAAGTATCACTCTCAGCATGGTGGAAGTATAGCCCTCTGAGACCATCCCAAGTTTTTCATATAGGGAATAGAGTATTGATCATGGCATGGTATAACTATATTTTCACCAGGACCGTCCACAATGACTCCCCTAGATAACCAGTATCACTCATTAGAAGGTTAGAAATATCCCAAGTGATATCATTAAAGGCATCCCATAAGGATATGAGTATCATTCCTAGCATATTTAAAATCTATTAGAAGTCTTAATTATAAAGAATGATGAGACTATCCAAGCAATCATTAAATTAGGACTCTTGTATCACTCTTTTCTTTGCGTGAAGAAAATTTTATCTATCAATAGCTCCTACCATTTAACAATAATGAAAATCATAACATAGTTTTTAGTTTATATGATTCATTCAATTCATGTAATCGAAGATATGAAATAAGGGTTAAGGGACTAACACATGGCCTACCATTTCCTTTGAACTATTTCACATTTTAAATGTACTTATTATAAGGTAAAACACACACATCTCAAAAGGTGGTTAAACAATTTAAGGAAAAGGGGAATTTAGGCCCTCAAGGAAGGGGCACACCCATAGGGGTGGCTCATGTCAAGGAAAATGCCCAATAGAATTTTTTGACAGGAATATTGGATGCATTTATACATGAAAAAAACATTTAATTTAGTTATTTAAACATTTTAGAGGTGACACTAGAAATTATAGCATGTGGCACAATAATGCATGATGTGAAATGCAATGAGAATTAGGGAAAATAACAAGACCACCTAACTCAGTCCTATTTCACTCTTCTTATCCTATATCGGTCATAGAATCAAGCTAAAAGGTAAAAATAAGAAGAACATATGAAAAAACTTAAAGTAGATCATATGAGATCACACCAAAATAGAATAAAATATGGAAAGATTAACGAAAAGAAGGAGGAGGAGTGGATAACTTACCATTATCGATCCAATGCACCCAAAAAAGAAGAGAACAAAGTTTGGATGAAGAAGAAACAAAACAACCTAGGTTGGGGAGGAGGAGGAGGATCTCTCATGTGATATACCTATGTGTGGGAGAAGAAAATGATCCTCTTTCAAAATAAGAGGCTCTGTGCTCTGTTTTAAAAACCAGCCCTAAAATTTACACAGCGTGTAAATGCATTACCCATAGTGTAATGCTAGGATTTTTATCTCCCATGGAAAAACCTTTATATTTGGTGAATGGGGTCTGTTCACCCAAGTTTATGTCATGTATTTTTTTAGGAAAAAGGTCTAGAAATAAGCCAAAGATCTTGACTTTTTATTAAAGGTGAAAGAAAAAATAAAACATGCAAGAAAGAAAGTGGTTAGGGTCACACAAAGAGAAATTACCTCATCTAGAAAAAAGATTACGAATAAAAAGAAGAAGGATAATTGACACAATCATAATCAGATTCATCAACATAATTATTAGTTTCCCCCTATGACTGTGAATTACCTTGATTGAGAATCCCAAGAATCGGTGCTTTGGACCTTTACTTATATGGAGTGAGCTTGATATTTGGTGACTTAGAAGAGGATTTGGTAGACACATTCCCTGGAAGATTAGAATAATGCTTCTACTAACTTCTTTTTATATGAGTCAGAGTAATCCCTTCATTGCTGAACATATTTCCCTTACCATTTAAAATACCATATTTAAAGGAAACATGGTCACCACTACCCGAAGACCAGAGATAAGAAGTGTCTAATAAAACTATCTATTTCTCTTTTATCACTTCCATCATCTAAGACGTTACCCCATTTTCTAGATAGTCTTGAAGAATTTAATACACTCTTAATCTCTTGATAATAATCCACACTCCACTGAACATCATATTTCATAGATCCATTATCTTATGGAACATGTACTGAGAATTCTTCAGGTAGCGATTGCACAATAAAAAATTTCTCTTATGAAGGAGTGTACATTGGAATAACACATTGATCTATAACCTCATTTTTAGACTATCCAGCCTCACTAGTGTGCTACCCATCCTGGCCAGGAGTACCATTCTACTGACTAGAATCAGATGGGTCTTCTACACCCCGAGAAGCACATATGTTTTTCCATTTCAGTTCCATAAAATTATAATGGGAAGAAAAAACATAGGAAAAATTATCTTTGACAATGCCATTTACACTGCTCCTATAAACAAATTATTTGAATTTTTTTTCCTTTCCCTTATTCCTGCAACTATCAACAGTATGCCCCCATAGAGATAATAATGAGTAGCATAGGTCCCTACAACACTTCTCCATTAAATTCCCTACTATATTGCATACAGTGAAAAATTTAGGCAGACTCTCATAAATCACCTTAATATCAAAGTCATCCTTTTAAGTTGATAGGATGAATTTTTTAGCAATAATGGAAGATAAATCAACCTCAATGAGGATACTTGCAAAGTGACCAAACCGATCCTTCTCCATGGATTTATCCATCTTGATGGGAACAAAAACTATTGAGGCACTATAAAATAGGATCATTTGATGCCATAGAATCTATTTCAATCTAAAGACACAAATCCAGACTCAAGATCTACACTTCCTTAAAAAAATGGATTGAAATTGTCATCCCACTCTTGAATACAGAGCATACCTGACCATAACACAATCGAGCCAAACCATCAAGATCACCTCTTCAGGTTGTTAAATGAGAAGATAACACAAAAGAATCCTCAAACAAGTGGAATAATTTCCCAATAATCAAATCCCCACCTCTTCAAATGTCTCTAGAGAATATAAAAAACCCTATAGAGTATCGGCATTGAAGGAAAAATAACCCTTGAAATAATAAAAAAACTGATCAATATTAAACCTATTTAAAATCACATCCTAATTAGTAAGGATGTGATCCATCAAACCTCTTCTGATTACATGATATAAGACCCCATATTCAATGAAGAAAAATCTTTGACTTCCATATCCTTTAAGCACCGCCTCCTTTAGTGAAGAAGCATCATCATTTGTCTTACTTGAAGAATCCACCTTCAAAGCTGAGCTAGTGAGGATCCCACCTTCCAACAAATCAATATCAAGATCTCAAGGAAATTCCATGGAATCCTTTGAGAAATAGATCTATTGAACTTCATGAATTCACCGTAAGAGCTCAACCCTGACTTTGATAACCATATTTATTCACGTTGTGTATTTGGTCTACATCCTCATCTCATCTCTCATATGAACTTATTTCTAAAAGTAAACCAAAAAGACTAACGAACCGATCACTAGGTTCTAATCTAAAAGATGAAATAAAAAAAGGTTTAACTAAAATTAATATAAAATGTACCTCACTTAAAATTTAGGACATTACACTCTACTTGATTCAAGGAATTTATATTGAAAAGACACTGAAGAGATTTGGTATAGAACAATCTAAGAAGGAATTATTTCCAATGTTATATGGAATTTATCTTTCCCTAAAAATGTGACCTCAGATACATGAAGAATGAAAAATAATGGAAGCATTCTATACACATTAGAAATTGGGTTAGTCATGTATTATATTCTATGTACTATGCTAGATATTTCTTATGAGTTGAGTATGGTTGGGAGATATCAATATGATCTAGTTGACCACCATTGGATGGTAGTCATGACTATCCTTAAGTATCTGGGGCATACTAATGATTTTTCTTAAACTATATATGAGATGAGGAACTAGTAATCATAAGATGAGAACATTATATTTTCCAAATAGATCAAGAAGATATATAATCGAAGACAGGATAAATCTTCACTTTTAATAGAGGTACTGTGAGTTGGAAGAGCTTAAAGTAGTCTATGGTCATAAATTCTATATAAGATTGTAACGCCCCGACCCCAGTTACCCAGAGTCGGTGCATTATTACATAAAATTGGCATGATCACAAAAGATCAAGTCTCGAAAGACCGATTAGTTTAGTCGCCTTGGAATAACTAGATACATTCATAAAGTTTACATTACATCATAAAGTGAAAACTACTACAACAACATCTTGTATTCATAAACCACACTCATATCCCCTCATACTATCCCAATAGGTCATTCATAAATTACTTTTTCACATCCTGGGAAAAATAAAACATTGAAAGGGGTGAGCTCATTTGCTCAGTAAGGATAACAATATAGTAGAAACTTTCATAAATAAGCATAAACATTTAAGGCAATGTATAACTAAAACAAAAGCCTTTTAAAGTTGAACATCAGCATAATATGGAAAAGATAAAATGAAATAATTCCATTTACTTATTCACATGGATATTCTACTAGTCTAATAATCACATGCAATATAAATAACCACTTTCATAATGATGGAATGCATAATTCCAGACTATCATAACCACATAGCCAAGACCTCGTGCCAAGACTACAAATAAGATTTTTTCAAGGCCTTGTGCCAATAGAATAGTTTGTATCATGGGACCTACCGATGCATCGAGGAGCTATAGAGGGCTACACCCGTCACTTATTAAGTCTAATGCATTCCTCATATGAAAAGGTTTAAACATAACATAAATATTCGTATTAAAACTAGCATACGAAATGTCAATACTTTCACCATAAACCATGAATGGTATAAAAATAACACATCCACAGTAAAAAATTTCACAAAACCTTCAATAATATATGGAAGTTTTGTATCATAATAAATAAACTTCAAATAAGCTTAAAATCCATCAAATGATGTTGACATAGATGAAATAAAAACTATTTGAGAGAAATATCTCTTTTTTGAAATCATTTAAAAGTCACATAATTATAAAATAAAACATTTACTTTGAAAATATTCTTATAAGATTTTAAGAGAAGATTTGAGGATTTTATAATGGCGGAAAATAGCCGCACCCGCCGTATAAGTTAAAAAAGACATTCTTACCTTAATTTTGTCGAAAAGGTTAAAAAGGACCTTGTTTGGAAAATGACAGAAAGATTCCTTTATAAAATTATTATAAAAAGTCAACAAGGGTATAAATGAATTTATACCATAGTCTTTAAAATAGTAATAATTATTTGAAATACATTTTTAAGAAACATGGATGTGGATGCTAAAGAGGTCCCAGTAGATAATCACCTATAAACAACCTTGAATAATGAAGAGATTGTGAAATAAACTCTTACCTTGTACTTTTCCTTAGTCTATGGTATTTTAACCTCTTGTATAATAGTTAAAACATTTTTTTTAAGTTATACAAGAAATATATACATAATTATGATATCATATATGATCTTCTATTAATGTTTTTTTAATAATATTTTAGTATTATAGTCATTTCGGGTGTTAACTTAATCGTTTTCTTTTATATGTTTTGTTACATAAGGAATGTTTGTTATGGATAGGTTGTATTTTATTCATATAAACAATTATATCAAGTCCTTAAACACTATTTTTAATCATAAAATGAGAATTATACTTGAATTGATACGATGGGGAATGAATCTCATCGCGTTCGTGGAGACGGTAGTCCGTACGTACGCACGAGCGACAATATCATTCTTTTTATATTAAAATAATATATAATTGGATGGTATATAATATATACAGAATCATTATAATTTTATATTTATTATTTACATGAATTATACATTATTATTATATCTATCTAAATAATAATATATTGAATATCAATTACACCACGACGTGGAGATGGTAGGCCGTACGTACGCACGTATGGTGACATGTCATTCAAGGGATGGATAGAATAATGAATTTTGTTGTTCCATATTTATAATAACATCAAAGTATATATAATATACTAGATTTATTATTTTATAATGGAAATTACAAGGAAAGAAGAAGTTGAAGAAGAAATGAACTTGAAAAAGGGGAGGTGAAAACATTATCTCTTCTTCGGGTTCTTCCTTTTGATTTGATCAAAAGGGCTCCTTAGGTTGGCTTTCTTGTCAAAATAAGCCCTCTAGGTTGAAGTGAGGGAAGTTGAGAGAGTATTTGGGTAGGTGTTGGCTGAGCCAAAAGGCTTTGAATGTGTGAATTAGTGAGAAGGGGGAGTGCCCTTTTATAAGAGGGGTGAGTGGCACCTTTGGAAAAGCTAGAAATATTATTTTATAATAAATTTATATACAGTTTATAATGGCTCCAAAGTGGATTATTAAAAGTCTAAGGTGGGGATGGGTAAAAATACTTTCAACCAATAGAATTTAGACAGGTTTGGGTTATTATATTAACCTTATATTTTAGTTTTAACACTTAGTTAATTAGTTTGGTATTTACCATGTCACTTTGTATTTTTATATTATATAGTTAATAAAATTACTATATACATCCAAGAGACCCCCAAGTGGTCCATTATTGATACACCTATCATTATATAAGTCTCTTTCCCTAACCTTAGATTTTTAGGAATTGAATATCAATTAATAATATAATATTTTTTTTAAAAATCTTTTATGTCAATTTTAAAACTATTTGGTATTTGATTTTTTTGAAAATCATAAGAGCATTAATACTTCGAAAAAACATAATTAAATCAATACTAACATGTCATATTAACCTATAAAATTAGTGGAATTCATAAAAAGTCTCAAATTACATTTATTTGGGTATTTATATTATCAATTATTTTAATATTTCATTAATTAGGTAATTACTGCATCACCATTGTGTCATAAATTATTTAATGTCTAAAAATTATAAATAAAATACCATTATGTAGGAAATATTTTTATCTTTATAATGAATAATTATAATCTAATTTATCGTATGTAAAACCCTATATTAATTTTTTTTTAGTTAATAAACTTTGATTTTAACTCTTTTAACTCTTCTTTGAATTAAATAATAATAAATGTCCTAATCTAATCCAAGTGGACCTAAATGATAATATTTTATTCCTAAGGTTGTTTTTGGTCGAGATACATTTGTCCAATAGAATTAGGACTTGTGTTAGGGTAATATTAATATCATTTTTACCCTTAATTATCCTATTTACTTTTAACCGTGGTAAATAAAATTAAAAAGTTACTATTCACAAAAAATTATTTTTATCTTATTGAATCACATTTTACTCCTTTATATTAACTGTTTCTCTCAGATTTTCGAAATTCCACTCACAAAAGCGGTAAAATTAAGTTTTATTTGAATTTGCAAATTGTCCTAGGAGGTGGGTAAAAGATGGTGAAAAGTTCAATAAAATTTTTATATGTCTAAAATTATTATAAACTGACTCCAATTAATTACATTGAACTTATATAGGTATTAAGTATCTATTTTTACCTAAACTAAATTTAAATAAAATAAATAATTATTTAAATAAAAAGTCAGTTTTTAACTAATAACTCAGTGTTTTTCACTATTTATCAATAATTGAAAGTTTTCAGAAAAATACCAAAAATTCACCCTAGGCTAATTTCGATATTCCAAATCCAAAAATTAAGTCCATTTTGAATGATAAAATTTATAAAATTTTAAAAAGTGGGTATTACTATTCATAAAAGCTAGTTTGATTGGTTGTGGTGTGTGTTAGAACTCGAAGTTGCGTACAACACACTATACTGTATTATTCTAAGAGAAGCGTACTGTGGAAGCTTGGGGTGTTACATAGATTCTAAGTACATTTTGTCTCATGAGGTAGATAAAGAAGCACTGTGGATATAAAACTTCTTCCAAGAGATTGATGTTTTACGTATTAGTAAAGATCCTATCACACTTTATTTTGATAATACTACAGTAGTGGCCCTTGCCAAGGAGCTAAGGTCACATAAATGGATGAAGAATATAGTTTTTAAGTAACATATATTAAGGTATTTTTCTATAATAAGTGTAGTTATAGTGAGTAGTATTTCTATAAAATACATTGCATTGGACCACTTGACTAAAGCCTTAACTGAGTAGAAACATGATTATCATGTGAGATTAAGGAGACTTGAAGTCATAGGTAGTTAGATCTAGTCCAAGTGAGAGTTTTTTGGAGTTGGTGTCTTAGCAAAAATTGTTTATTCATTTATTATAGGTATATTTAGTAACTTGAATATTAATAAAATATATTATTACAAATTGATCATTTTTCTACGTGACATTAATATGATAATGTTCTAGAGTATCTGTTGCATTGATAATGTCATTGTAGTTCCCTACTATGATGAGAACCTTGAAATGACATGATGGTATTCTTAAATATAGTTCAATGGTCAGATAACATACTATTATAGGATACATATAATTATAATTTCAGGTTCGAGTACTCATAAGAGGATGAGACTTATTCTCATGAAGTTTACATTCGATAATCTCCAAGATGAGATATTATGAGAAGAGAACCGTCAGTAAAAAATCCCCATGTTTTGGTGTTATATTATATTTTTTATATATGATCATGTGTAATGGTCATTTGAAATCAATATTATCTTTAATACATTTCATATCTTGCACACTTAGATTTTCTGATGAAAACCGTGATGACATATGTTCTTGGGAAGTAGGGTATGTTGGGTTCATCTTGAATGAGATGTTATTAATGGATAAGTTGATGAGTTATTTGTATCATTCATCTTTATGGATGCCAATTTCTTGGATATTTTACTATAATATAATCCTCACATTAAATTACATGGACATGGTGTAATGACATGTTTATTTCAGATAGCCAAAGAAATATTTATCAATCCTATATGTTGGTGATACATATGTGCAACCTTCTTGATGAGATATTGTGAAAAAGGGATTATATTACACAATAACCATTCATCTTTGGTTGTTTATGTTGTGACATTATGTTATTTCTCTTAGGTAACTTTTCTGTTTGTAGGATTATAATATTAGACTTTAGATAATCTCACCTATTTCCCATGAGAAATAGTCCCAGAGGGTCACACACTAAGTGTTTTTATTTATCTTGAAAAAATTCTATTTTATTTTAACTAATGGAATAAATATTATTCTCAAGGCCGAGGAATAATTTTGTTCTTGTTTCATCGATCTCAAATATTTATTAATAAATAAAATATTTTATTAAATATTTATTGGTGTATTCAAGAAATGTTGAGGAATTTCAATGGGCCAAGATTGAGACTGATGATAAATATTAATTTAAAAATCATAAAATAATGTTTATCGTTGCATGAGTTAGCACACACCATAAAATAATAATATTATTTTTATTATTTTGTATGAGTTTTTTTTAATAATTATTATATTATTTAATGTTTGTCATGAAATTAAATAACATTTCAACCTAAACCCTAGATTTATAAAAAGATGTTTATGTCTATTATGTGGGGATAATCGAGAATAGATAACCATTGTGGACAATGAACCTATCTATTGAATTTATCCTATATTCATCTCGATAATGAGAAAATATTCTTCAATCTTGAGGGATCTTGAATCCATCAATATGAAAAAGAATGGTGATTGATTTTCTACACTAGCACTCAAAAATCAATTAGCATAATTTGGAGGTCAAAGGAGAAAGTATATATTACCATTGGAGGGAAGCTATACTTTGATCCTTACAATGTAGAAAAGGTAATCCGAAGGGATTTTTTCAGAAGATAAACATTTTCATCAAAGAATGTTCCTAATACAAGATAACAATTTCTTCTGATATTAAATAAATTAATTATAAATTTAAAATCCAAATAACTTCTCTCATCTATAGGTTTTATTAACATTAATATTAGATGAAAAAACTTCATTGGTTATGGAATTCACACTACTAAAACTATTGTGAATGATCCATCAGAATAATCCTTCAAAATGATAATATTTTATTTTTTTATGTCCATCGAGATGCTTCCACTATTCTTGAAACCTTATGTATATATATCTATATATATGTTTATCCTTGTATATATGGATAACACCAACATGGAAAAGGACATTTTAAGAACACATAAAATTTATAACCCTCTTTTAAACACTATGGAAGCCCACAATTAAAGTCAAATCATTTCTTAAAACACATAAAACTCATTAATAAGGGTCATTATGGAATTTA
This sequence comes from Viscum album, assembly GCA_963277665.1. Classification (NCBI taxonomy): domain Eukaryota; kingdom Viridiplantae; phylum Streptophyta; class Magnoliopsida; order Santalales; family Viscaceae; genus Viscum; species Viscum album. The sequence goes on from OY728134.1 coordinate 819,336,053, forward strand.
AAAAACAACTGATGCATAATCTATTTTTTATTTTTTTAAACACCATCTTTGGAAGAAAAAGTACACTAAACTTATTAAAAACCAAGTAGAACTTGGTTTCCCTTTTTAATGAGGCGTATAATTAAATATAATTAATTCATAGGGAATAAAAACATGAATTAAAATGACAATAAATAATTGTTATGATATTTAAATACCCAAAACAAGGGGAAACCTACCTAGAATCGACATTGGATGGTCTAGAACTCAAATATGGACTGAAAAAAACCCATAATAGACATCACAAACCATAGAAACATAGAAACCACAATATGTGGGTCAATATGAAACCCTATGATTCATCCAAAATGGGGGCACTATGACAGGGAGTGCAAAGAAGTGATAAATTAGAATAAGAAGAGTAGGAAAGGAGTCATGCCTATGAGGTTCATCCTTAAATCATAGTGGATCTATGAAGAAATTATCAAAAGAGAGGGAGTTCAAGAGTGAATAGGTGTCACACAAGGGTCTTTGATTTGGGAGGTTTTTAATGTGAGGGATATGATAGTGAGTGATATAATAAAAGAAAGAAATAAATAAAAATAAAAGGATAAAAGAAATTTTAATTTTGGAAAACTTCCTATGGTTAGGCTGCACGGTTTAATAAATAGTGCACCAAACTTGCAATTTCCACTTAATAAAAAAAACATCCTCACATAGTTACTCCTAGGATCCTTCACAGTTCACTTACCATATGATTACCATGTTAAACAACACTTCCATGTGACAATGTGAAATACATGGTTTCCATGTTTATTTCCAAACCGTACTAGCTAATCTTGAGACACTTAAAAACTATTAAAATTTTAAAATCTAAACTATAAAATTTAAAATAAATCAAAACAAAATAAAATAATATACCCTAGTCACATGTGGGTGAGGTATAACTCCCCACTAAGCCACTTTATTTCAAAAAAAATTCATGAATCAAAGTAGAAGACAATAGAAGAAAAAGGATAGTACACTTCGATTCATGAGGTGGGCAGGGTAGGGAAAAACCAATGATAGAATGAATATAAAGAGAGCCTCCAAACATGATACCTTATCCAAACTACCCATCTAAAATCCTCAAAACAATGGTCACACAAAACTCAGTGATATCTACAAGAACAACATAACCTAACCCAGCTACTATAACCTATAGGACAAGACTTATAGAAAATATAAACCTATCATCGGAATCCCCACTGTAGAATTAAACTAAAATTGAACAATCATAAGAACTTTAACCCTTCACAAAACTCAACACCCACCAAATAAATAATAAAAATAGAAACTTAACCCATAATAATCCTAAAAACACTGACATGGGACTCATACCTGGTTCACCATGCTATATCTAGTCTTATTAGCATCCCAACAACATGAGCACCATCCCATAGGCACCCACAAATGATCTATAACTCTTAGGTTCTTACCAAAAGAATTAATGGTCTTAACTAACTAATAAAATCTTCCCAAATTATTTTCCTATTCAAGACATAGGGGAAACAACCTCTATAAGGATACACCACAAATACACACAAACAAAAATAGAAAGAAACTCCAATACATATGGTATGTGCAAAAAACCATTCTATAATCACCCAGACAGAATCACCCAACACATGAACCAAATAAAAATTCCCCAGAAGCTCTCACTAATTCCCAAAACACTGAATAGGGAAACACAAACCCAAATAAATACCTATAGATAATAACTCAAGATGAACTTAGAACACCACAAAGTGGGATGATAAAAATTCAAGTAACTCTTAATAAAATCTAAAGAAAGAAATATTTCATCATCACCACTCAACTCTAAGTTTAGGTAGAAACCAAAATAGAATAAATCTTCTTCAAATAAAAAAGAACTAACGTAGAGGGGTATACGAAAAAACAATCCTTCAAATATTTTATTTTAACTACTCTAGGAGGTGGAATTTTAAATAATGAAAGAAATTAACTCTTTTAATTAATGTCTCATAGTGTAGACCCAATATTCCCATCATGAAGGAAAAAAATCCAAAACATAGATTTCACCAAAATAAAAAAAATTTACCCACACTTTATAAAACCAATTTATTCCCATTTTGGAACCAACTAATTTCAATAAATTTTTTTAAAACACTACACTTGATTTGAAAGTAACAAAAAATAAAACCTTTTTAGATTTTTTACCATTTGGAAAAAAAATTTAAAATAAAAAGGGTTCGTTTTAAAACATTTCCAGGAAAACCTACCTTCTTTATAATACATTTTTAAAAAAACCCATAATTAAATCAACCAATTCTCAAAAAAGCTTTTAATAAATGAGAATACCTTTAAAAAAAACCCATTAAAATGGAATTTGAAACAATAAAATTATTAGAAAGTAAGAAAACCCCATTTTTCATGAAACAAACATTTAAAATTTTCAATTACAACCAAATAATAACATAAAACACCGTATAAAACATACTCATGTAACAAAAACATACATAAACTCCCCTTTAATTCCCCAAAAATAATTTTAAATTAAATCCAAGAGCGATTCATAGTTAAAATAGGTCATGACCATGTTTTAAATAGAGTATAAAACCACTTGTAGGTTTAACAGATTTGTTAGAACCATCCACATAGGCTCGACATGGTTGGATATGACATGGGGGATAGCCGTGTAGCTCCATCTCCTCATCCAACACCAAAACAAGCTCAATAAAACCCCTAAATCACTTACTAAACATTGGTAATTAAAACTTCATTTTTTATCAAATGTTTCAAACAAATAAAAATTAAAATCAAAATCCAAGACTCAATCTTAGACTACCCATGGAAAATCAAGGATCGAAATGAAATGGAGGTCGTGACACTCTCCCTCATGTGTACCTCTAAATTTTTGACAATATAACTCCACACTACCCTTAATTCCAAAATAACAAATGCTGCTTTGAAAACTATGCCCTCCCAGGAACCTATCACTAATACTATTTTTCACAGATTTTCTCAAAAAATCAATCCATCGCACACTCGAACCATCTTTCAATATACCTAAGGCACATCTCTGATCCCCCCGAGTTGACAAAAATAATCTTAAGTATCTAAAGTAATCATTTGGGATGATTTACCCTTAAATCGGATTAAAAATCGAAGTAGAGTTCTAAAGAAATACCAGTATTACCAGTCTGTATGTTTGATGTCTCTTCTAAATGAAATAAACCGTAACAGATAAAAAAATTGTAGGATATAAAAATAGTAAACAAATTAGACAAACAAATCCCACTTCTCACCCCAGTCACCCTCCCCTGTAGAAATAGCTGCCAGCAAATGCCTATCCTTAACCACCATAATAATAGTACACCTCGAACCATATAAAATAGTAAATGTCCTAATTGGTTGATGTGATAAAGTAAGCTAAAAATAAACAATGACATATGTCCATGTGACTTTACAAGTCACTACCCAATGCTAAATGAAAAGGGATGATAATGGGGGTCTTTTATTATCACTATTAAAAATCCCTAATTAAGGTAACTTTTATCATGCTAAAAAAATCACTGATAAAAGGGTACCCTTCATCACTAATTTTTTTTAGCACTGATAAAAGTCCCCCCTTTATTAGTAATTTTTGTCCAGTGATGATAAAGTTTAGAGTGAATAATTAAATTTATATATACACATATATAAATATATATTTTATTTATTATACAACAAGTATATATATGTAAATATAATATATAAATACGATTTATATAACACTTAATATAAAATAAATCTTATTTTCATATATATATATATATATTTATCAAATTTATATGAGTCAAGAAAAATGTTTAATAGTATATGTGTATATATTAATTATAAAATGTGTATATAATTAATATTAATATGATATATTGATATTTAATTAAAACAATTATATAATATATAAATGAATATATTTATTTAAGTATGTGATTAATATTTTAATTTATATATTTTATATTCATATTAAATAATTTTAAATATACATACATATATGTATTTTTATGAGTATGTATACATGTGTATGTATGTGGATGTTTGTGTGTGTCTATATGTGCGCATGTATGCGTGTGTTGTCTGTTTTTATGTACATGTATTGTTTGTATGTATGCATATGTGTATGTCCATATACAAGTATGTAAATGTGTGTGTATATATATATGTATGTGTATGTGTATGTGTATGTATATGTATGCCTATGTATATATATGTGTGTGTGTGTGTTCATGTATGTGCATGCGTGTATATGTATTTGTACATATCTATGTCTATGTGTATGTCTGTGTGTATGTGTATGTGTATGTGTATGTGTATGTGTATGTGTATGTGTATATGTATGTGTATGTGTATTTGTATGTGTATGTGTATGTGTCTGTGCCTATGTCTCTGTGTGTGTGTGTGTATGTGTATGTGTATGTGTATGTGTATGTGTATGTGTATGTGTATGTGTCTGTGCCTATGTCTGTGTGTGTGTGTGTGTGTATGTGTATGTGTATGTGTATGTGTATGTGTATGTGTATGTGTATGTGTATGTGTATGTGTATGTGTCTGTGTATGTGTATGTGTATGTGTATGTGTATGTGTATGTGTATGCGTATGTGTATCTGTATGTGCATGTGCATGTGTATGTGTATGCACATGTGTATGTGCATGTGTATACGTATATGTTTATATAGTATGTGTATGTATATATACATATGTATAGTTGTGTATACATGTGCATGTTCGTGTATGTAACTACATGTATGTGCATGTGCATGTGTATGTGTGTGTGTATGTTAATGTATATACGTGTATATCTATGTGTATGTGTTTATATGTATACATGTATGTCTATGCATATATATGTGTAAGTTTTGTGTGTTTATTTATTTAATATTTCTTATTCCTTTTTAATATATCTCTATTTTTAGTATTATCTGTAATTTATTCATTTTTAATATATATTCATTGAATAATTTTTTTAATATATTCCATTTTGATAGTAATTTATACATTTTTAAATATTTATAAATTTAAATAAATAATAACATTTTCAATAATTCTAAAGATTAATAATTAATTATATTTTCTAAATATAGTCAATATAGGGCATACATCAATAATTAACCATAGTAATATTATTTATTTATTGATTTTTATTCATTTTTTTATTTGTTTGCAATTCATGTAATTAATGTTATGTATTTACTTTTTTTATAATATTTTGGTAATTTATTTAATTTTATTTATTCATTTATAATATTATTTTCTTATTATTTTTTTTCTATTTTTAATATTTATTATTTTTAGTGTTTTTGGAATTTATTCATTTTTTAAAATTTGTACATATATATTTACTAAGTTTCAATATTTTCAATTTGTTTGGAATTTAAATTATTAATATTTATTCATTTTTATTTATTAAGTTTTAATATTTTTAATATGTTTGAAATCTATATAATTGATTCCTATAAGACCATCTCCAACCCACACCATTTTGGAGTGAAATTGAACCCCAACATATTCCATCCTTAACACCATTTTTGTGTTTATGTAGTTAATTATGTTATTATATTAAATCCATTTTTTAATAAATGAAACGTAAATATTATTTAACTAATTTTTCATATTTTTTACTTAATTAATTAAATCATATAATCATATTTATTTTAATTTTTAATTATGAATATATGTGTCTGTTTAATTTAATTATTAATATTTTTGTATAGTTCATATAATTTATTTTAATAATTTTTTATTTATATAATTAATATTATCTATTTATTCATTTTTTTTTTCATTTTTATGTTTATGTAATTCACGTAATTAATGTTATGAATTCACCTTTTTAAATAATTTTTATATTTTTTTTAAATTTTATCAATTTATTTTTAATATTATTTCATTTAATATGATCTATTCATTTGAAGAATTTATTAATTTTTAATATTTTTGGAATTTATTTATTTTTTAATATTTATTTATACATAATTTTTTACTAATTTTTAATATTCTTAACATGTTTTTAATTCACATTATTAGTATTTATTCAATTTCATTTATTAAGATGTAATTTTTTTAAAATGTTTGAAATTTATATAATTTATTTTTTAAAAGAATTTTTTAGTATTATCTTAATTTTTGTACTTTTTTAAAATTAATGCAATTAATCTTATGAATTATATACAATTATTTACTAAGTTTTAATATTATTAATATGTTTCAATTTATATGACTAATATTCAATCAATTATTTTTTATTAAGTTGTAATATTTTTAAAATATTTCAAATCTATTTAATTAATTTATTTAAATGCATTTTCAATATTTTCTTCATTTTTGGTTCATGTTTACAATTCATATAATTAATCCTATAAATTCATTTTTTTTACATATTTACTATGTTTTAATATTTTCAATATGTATTCATCTTCATTTTAATATAAAATCATTTGTTAATAATTAGTGTAATTAACAAAATTCATCCATTTTAAAATATTTTTTTAAGTCTATTCATTTTTAATTATTCAATTACACTAATTTTAACTTTTATGCATTTAAGATTTTATATTCATTAATAATGGTAACTATTTTTTTACAATTTTTAACTCATTTATTTTAATATATATTCGTTTAATATTTTTTTTATTTTAAACTGTATTTATCAGCGCTTTCCAAAAAGCATTAATAAAAATTGCTTTTATCTGTGCTAAAATACAAAGAGATTCTAAAACCTATATTTATTAGTGCTAAAATTATAGCACTCATAAAGATATGTTTTGTCAGCGCTTATTATTTTAGCATTGATAAAACCTATATTTGTTAGTGTTATTTTGGAAAGCACAAATAAAACCCTTCCCGATCTTATAAATTCAACCTTAAGAGAACTCATTTCTTCACACCATTCAAACTCTCTCACGGAATTCGACCTCTTCCGCTACTCCCTCTCAAAATTATCAGACAAATCAACCCTCTCAAAACCTAAGGTATAAGATTAGTTCTACTCCTCTCTAGTGGATCATACATCACATGTTCTCCTTTTTCAATGTTTAAAAGATTCATCTTGATCGATTCTTCTCAGCCTGACCATTTTCTACTGATTTCAAGTGTTTTGTGCATTTTGGTTGTGTGTTCAATTTCAAATGTAAAAGATAATTATTCCTTAACTAAAAATCATTAATTCTATGATCCTGTTGGAACTCTGGTGGGTTGGGGCGTAGCACTCCCCAATGCCTAGGTCCACTATAACTCTGGTGGGATGGGAAGTTGTATTGTCCACTGCATAAGCCCATCGAAAGTCTGGTAGACCCCCACCGAGCTTCCTGTGGGAAATTTTCTCTCAGGTAGATTTCCACCATCTAGACCACTCTCTCTAAAAATGAAATTGACCCTTATTCAACCCTTTCTAAAACCAAAGTAAGTCAAAATAAACATGTTTTAACTGAATTTAAATCAAACTCATGCATCACAACTGAAGGTTCTGGTCCAAGTGAAGTCACCTCGATGGGCATAAAACAAATAAATTATAGTCAATATAAGGGGCCATTCACAATATTGTTAGTGACGTGAACATCACGACCAATTTTTTTTCACCAGATATAGATGTAAATAAAACCTAGAACCGAGAGATGATATTTTCTTGTAAAATTTATAATTAATTTATTTAATATCATCAGAAATGGTTACCTCATCTAAGGAAATTTCTTCAATGCTAATATTGATCTTTTGTAAAACCCTTTCAGATTACCTTCATTACAATGTAAGGATCCAGGTGTAGAATCCCTATAGTAGTGATCCACATGTGCTCCATTGACGTCCAAACAATACCAATTGAATTTTGGGTGCTATCATGGTGAATCAATCCCCTTGTGTTATTTATCTTGATCACTTTAAGATCCTTCCATATTAAAGTAGTTCTTCTTGTTCTTGAGAGGAAGAGAGGAGGAATTCGAGAGAGAAGTTCATTGTGTGCAATGGTTCTCTATTCTAGATTAACCCAATACAATAGACATAACCATCTATTTATAGTGTAGGGGTTTATGTTAAAATATTATTTAATTTAATAATGGCCTATAAATAATATAATTATTCTTAACAAACCCCATTCCAAATAATAATAATAATAATAATATTTTATTGTGTGCACTAACTTGCACAATGATAAAGATTATTTTACTAGACTTGAAATTAATATTTTCCACCAGACCCAGTCATGGTATATTTTAATTCCTTGACATTTATTGAATACCTAAATAAATGTTTAATTATATATTTCATTCATCAATATATATTTGCGATCAATACAACATGAATAAAATTATTCCATGGTCTTGAGAATAATATTTATTCCATTAATTAAATTCAAATAGAATTTAATTGAGATCAATGGAAACACTTAGAGTGTGACCCTCTAGGATTATTTCTTGTCAACATTAGGATGGATTTCCAAAATTCTAAGATTACTGTATAGTAATAGGTCAATACCCCCAAGAGAAATCACTTAATATCTCAACGCTGACAAACAGATATGAATTTCCACTGTGTAATTTAATCCCTTTTCCATAATATGACATTAAAAAAGGTGCACATCTATGTCACCAACCTATATGTTCAATACATATTTCTTCAACTATCAAAAATAAAAACATCATTAAACCATGACCATCAAATTTAATGTGGAAGTTCTATTCCAATCAAAGGTCAAGATATAAAAATCCATAAAGATGGAAGGGAAAAATCCTACCCCGATTTATCCATTAATAACATGTCATTCATAACGTACCCAACATAACCTAATTCCTACGAACATATTGCATCATAGTTTTCATCAGAAAATCTAAGTTTTCAAGTCCTGACATGAATTAACGATAATATTAAAGTGTAATGACCATTACACACACTCAAAAAATAGGAATATCTAATGACACCAAAACATGCATATTTCCAACTGGTGGGTCTGTTCTCATAATTTATCATCTTTGAGATTACCAAGTGAAAACTTCAGGAAAATTAGCCTCTTATGCTTATGGGTACTCATACCCTATAGTCATATTCTAGGTGTCTTGTCATAGAACATTATATAAATGTAGAAATATATTTACGAATAACATTAGGGAATTTCAAGGATCTCATCATAATAGGGAATTGTTATGTCCTTATCAACGTGATAGATACTCTTGGACATTATTACATTAAAGTCATGAAGAACAATAATGAATATGTAATAAGATATTTTATTAATATTCAAGTAATATTATATAAATTTAATCAAAGTAAAAATGTTTGGTCCTACGATACCAACTCCAACAAACTCCCACTTTGAGTAGATCCAACTACCAATGACTTTCAGTATACTATACTTCACATGATAATCATGTTTCTGCTAAGTCAAGGCTTTAGTTAAATGGTTCACCACATTGTCTTCTATGAAAATACTGCTCACTGCAACCTCACCTCACTGAGAAAAATCCCTCAAGAGATGATACTTCCAAAGTATATGCTTCGTATAATAATGTGACCTTGGATCCTTTGTATGGGCCACCACTATAGTATTATCATAGTAAAGAATGATATAATCTTTAATACTTGGTACAACATCAAGATCATAGAAATTTTTTGTATCTATACTTCTTATTTATCTACCTCAGAATCCCCAAAATACTCGAGATCTTCTATAGAATATGTGACCACATCCTAATTTGAGCTCTTCCATCTCATAACACCTCCTTTCAAAGTGATGATGTAACCCATTGGTGATTTACTATCATATTGATCTATTTATAAACTAGCATCTACGTATCCTCTGATGGCTATTTCCTCATATCCTCCATTTACTAGGAATATATCCTTAGAATTCCTAAGGTATATATGGATAGTCTTGACTTCCAACCAATGGAATTCACTTGGATCATCTTGATATTTTCCTACCACACTCAAAAAGTAGGAAATATATATCCTAGTACATAGTGTAGAATACATTATTGAACCAATAACCGATGTGTATGGAATCCTTTCCATTATTTGTCTTTCCTCAGTGTCCAAGGAAAAATTTTCCTGGAATGATGTGTAACGCCCCGACCCCAGTTACCTAAAGTCGGTGCATTATTACATATCATTGGCATGATCACAAGAAAGATCAAGTCTCTAAAGACCAATTAGTTTAGTATCCTTGGAATAACTGGATACATTCATAAAGTTTACATTACATCATAAAGTGAAAACTACTACAAAAACATCTTGTCTTCATATCCCCTCATATTATCCCTACAGGTTATTCATAAATTACTTCTTCACATACTGGGAAAAATAAAACATTGAAAGGGGTGAGATCAGATGCTCAGTAAGGATAACAATATAGCAGAAGCATTTATAAATAAACAGAAACATTTAAGGCAATGTATAGCTAAAACAAAAGCCTTTTAAACTTGAACTTCAGCATAATATGGCTAAGATAAAATGAAATAATGCCATTTAATTATTCACATGGATATTCTACTAGTCGAATAATCACATGCAATATCAATAACCACTTTCATAATGATGGAATGCATAATGCGAGACTATCAAAACCACATATCCAAGTCCTCTTGCCAAGACTACAAATAATATTTTGTCAAGGCCTTGTACCAAGACACTAGTTTGTCTCATGAGTCCTACCGATGCATCGAGGAGTTATAGTGGGCTCCACCCGTCACTTATTAAGTCCAATGCATTCCTCATATGAACAGGTTTAAACATAACATAAACATTCGTATTAAAACAAGAATATGAATTTTCAATACTTTCTCCATAAACCATGAATGGTATAAAAATAACACATCCACAGTCAAACATATCACAAAAACTTCAATACAATACGGAAGTTTTGTTTCATAATAAATCAACTTTAAATAAGATTAAAATCCATCAAAGGATGTTGACATAGATGAAATCAAAACCATTGGAGGGAAATATCTCTTTTTTTTAAATCATTTAAAAGTCACATAATTATAAAATAAGACATTTACTTTGAAAATATTCTTATAAGCTTGTAAGGGAAGCTTCAACGATTTTATAACGGCGGAAAATAGCCGCACCCGCCGTATAATTTAAAAAAAAACATTCTTACCTTAATTATGTCGAAAAGGTTAAAAAGGACCTTGTTTGGAAAATGATAGAAAGATTCCTTTATAAACTTCTTATAAAAAGTGAACAAGGGTATAAGTGACTTTATCCCATAGTCTTTAAAATAGTAAGAATTATTTGAAATACATTTTTAAGAAACATGGATGTGGATGATAAAGAGGTCCCAGTAGATAATCACGTATAAACAACCTCGGATAATGAAGAGATTGTGAAATAAACCATTACCTTGTACTTTTCCTTAGTCGATGGTATGTTAACCTCCTCTTCTTCGGGTTCTTCCTTTTGATTTGATCAAAAGGGCTCCTTAGGTTGGCTTTCTGATCAAACTAAGGCCTCTAGGTTGTAGTTAGGGAAGTTGAGAGAGTATTTGGGCAGGGTTTGGTCGAGCCAAAAGGCTTTGAATGTGTGAATTAGTGAGAATGGGGAGTGCCCTTTTATAAGAGGGGTGAGGGTAACCTTTGGAAAAGCTAAAAATATTATTTTATAATAAATTCATATTCGGTTTCTAATGTCTCCAAAGTATATTATTTGAAGGTTGAGGTGGGTATGGGTCGAAAACCACTCAACCAATAGAATTTAGATAGGTTTGGGTCATTATATTAACCTTATGTTTTAGATTTAACTCTTAGTTAATTAGTTTGACACTTACCATGTCACTTTAAATTTTTATATTCTATAGTTAATAAACTTACTATATACCTCCAAGTGACCCCCAAGTGGTCCATTAATGATACACCTATCATGATATAAGTCTCTTGGCCAAACCTTAGATATTTAGGAATTTAATATCAATTAATAATATAATATTTGTTTTAAAAACTATTTTATGTCAATTTTGACACTATTGGGTATTTTGTTTTTGATAATTTCATAAAAACATTATTACTTCGAAACAAATTTATATAACCAATCCTGATATGTCATATTAACCTAGAAAATTATTGTAATTCATAAAAAGTCTCAAATTACATTTACTTTGATATTTATAATATCAATTATTTTAATATTTCATTAATTAGGTAATTACCACATCACCATTGTGTCATAAATAAATTAAATTATTTAATGTCTAAAATTATATAAATAAAATACCATTATGTAGTAAATATTTTTATATTTCTAATGAATATTTACAATCTAATTTATCTTATGTATAACCCTATATTAAAAATGTTTTAGTAAATAAACTTTGATTTTAACTCTTTTAACTCTTCTTTGAATCAAATAATAATAAATGTCCTAATCTAATCCAAGTGGACCTAAATGATAATATTTTATTCCTAAGGTTGTTTTTGGTCGAGATACACTTGTCCAATAGAATTAGGACATGTGTTAGTGTAATATTAATATCATTTTTACCCTTAATTACCCTATTTACTTTTAACCAGGGTAAATAAAAGTAAAAAGTTACTATTCACCAAATATTATTTTCATCTCATTGAACCACATTTTACTCCTTGATATTAACCGTGTCTCTCGGATTTTCGAAATTCCACTCACAGAAGTGGTAAAATTATGTTTTATGTGAATTTCCAAATTCTCCTAGGAGGTGGGTAATAGACGGTGAAAAGTTCAATAAAATTTTTATATATCTAAAATTATTCTAAACTAACTCCAATGAATTACATTGAACTTATATAGGTATTATGTATCTATTTTGACCTTAATTAAATTTAAATAAAATAAATAATTATTTAAATAAAAATTCTGTTTTAAACTATAACTCGGTGTTTTTTCACTATTCATCAAAAATTGAATGTTTTCAGAAAAATACCAAAATTTCACCCTAGGCTAATTTCGATATTCCGAATCCAAAAATGAAGTCCATTTTGAAAGATAAAATTTATAAAATTTCAAAAAGTAGGTATTATTATAAATAACGTCTAGTTTGATTGGTTGTGGTGTGTGTGTTAGAACTCGAAGTTGCGTACAACACATGCTACTGTATTATTGAAAGGGAAGCGTACCATGGAAGCTTGGGGTGTTACATTCTCCCCTCAAAATAATTTCATCCTTGAAATTTATAGAATATTATTGCATAAAAAGACTCGGGTGGTTCTTCATCATAAGTTCCTCGGGTTCCCACGTTGCCCCTTCTATCTTATGGTTTCTCCATAGAACTTTTACCAGACGAGTCGTCCGGTTTCTCAGCACTTGTTCTCTCGTATCAAGAATCCTGATGGGATCTTCGCAATAAGATAGATCGGGTTCCAGTTCTAATTCCTCATAGGTGAGTACATGCGTTGGGTCAGGCATGTATTTTCTCAACAGTGATACGTGGAACACATCGTGAACTTTGGAGAGATTTGGCGGCATTGCCAAATGGTAAGCTACAACCCCAATTCGTTCTAGAATTTTGAAAGGTCCGATGTACCTTAGACTCAATTTACCCTTCTTACCGAAACGTATAATTCCCTTCCATAGAGATACCTTCAAGAAAACATGATCTCCTACTTGAAATTCCAAATCCTTCCTTCGGTTATCAGTATAGCTCTTCTGCCTACTTTGAGCTGCTTTGATGTGATTTTGGATTACCTTCACCTTTTCCATCGTTTCATCCACTAGTTCTAGACCTACAAGTTTTATTTCACCAACATTATTCCAACAGGTCGGTGTGCGACATCTCTTTCCATATAATGCTTCATATGGTGCCATCTGAATACTCGAATGGAAGCTATTATTATAGGAAAATTCTACCATAGTTAAATATTGATCCCACATACCCTGAAAGTCAAGTGAGAAGGATCTCAACATGTCTTCTAAGGTTTAAATAGTCCGTTCTGATTGTCCATCTATTTGAGGGTGGTAGGCAGTGCTCAAACGAAGTTCAGAATCCAGGGCTTTCTGAAGACTCTTCCAGAATCTTGATGTAAAATGGGGATCACGATCTGAGACAATCGATAGGGGTACTCCATGAAGTCTCAAAACTTCATTAATATATATTCTCTCTAGATGTTCAAGTGGTAAATCCTCCCTTATAGCAAGAAAATGTGCTGACTTGGTAAGACGATCAACAATGACCCATATTGCATTGTTCCTTCTAGGAGTCTTTGGTTGCCCCATGAGGAATTCCATCATAATATTATCAAATTTCCACTCAGGTATGAGAAGAGGTTGCAATACTCCACTAGGCTGTTGCCTTCCAGCTTTCACTTATTGAAAAACCATACATCTTGACACAAAATCAGCAATCTCCCTCTTCATGTTGTCCCACCAAAAATTTTCTTTCAAATCTCTATACATTTTGGTGCTCCCAGGGTGTATAGAGAAATTGGAACTATGAGAATCATCCAGCAATTCCTTTTTTAGATCAGGTATATTGGGAACACAAAGTCTCTTCCCGAATTTCAAAATTCCTTCTTCATACACAAAGTCTCTCAATCTCCCATCATTCACAGCTTTAATCTTCTTTTGAAATTCACCATCACCGGTCTAAGAACTCTTAATCCTTTCCAGTAAATATGGTTTGGAAAACATTTGAAAAGAATTGATGTTTCACCTTCCATGGTTATTCCCATGTACATCTTCACTAGATCCATGAAAATTTGATCCCTTTCAATTCTCATATTGTTAAAAAATCCATGATCTTTTCTGCTCAAAGCATCTGCCACCTTTTTTGCCTTCCCTGGGTGGTAGTATATCATGCAATCATAATCCTTGATTAATTAAAGCCATATCCTTTGCCTCATGTTGAGTTCTTTTTGTGAGAAAATATACTTCAAACTCTTGTGATCAGTATAAATCTCACATTTTCACCATAGAGGTAGTGCCTCCATATCTTCAAAGAAAAGATCACAGCTGCTAACTCGAGATCAGGAGTAGGATAGTTTTTCTCATGAATTTTCAGCTGTCGTGATGCATAGGCAATAACCCTATCATTCTGCATAAGGACACAACCAAGTCCTTTCTTTGATGCATCACTATAAATAACGAACCCATCATTCCCCAATGGTAGAGTCAATATAGGAGAATTGAATAATATTTTCTTCAGTTCTTCGAAACATTCTTCACACTCTTTTGTCCAAAAAAATTTAACCCCTTTACATGTGAGCTTTGTAAATGGGTTAGCTAATCGGGAAAAATTCTGGACGAAATGTCGATAATAACCTACTAAACCAATAAAACTGCGTACCTCAGTTATAATCGTAGGTGATGGACATTCTTGGATTGCCTTAGTCTTAGAAGGATCAACAGAGATTCCATCTTTGGAGACAAAATGTCCAAGAAAAGAAATCTCCTAAAGCCAGAATTCACAATTGCTAAACATCCAATATAATTCATGTCTTCTCAGATTCTTCAGGATAATGCGCAAGTGATTTTCATGATCTTCGTAGATTTTGGAGTATACCAAGATATCATCAATAAATACCACCAAAAATTCATCTAGATATTCCTTGAAAACTCTATTCATTAGATCCATGAATACAGAGGGCACATTAGTCAGCCCAAAAGGCATTACTGTAAAGTCGTAATGCCCGTACCTGGTTCGAAATGCTGTCATTGGAATGTCTTCCTTCTTCACACACAACTGATGGTATCCAGACTGAAGGTAAATCTTTGAAAAGTATTGAGCTCCATGAATTTGGTCAAATAAATCATCAATGCGAGGTAGGGGATACTTGTTCTTTATTGTTATATCATTGATTTCCTTGTAGTCGATACATAACCTCATAGATCCATCTTTCTTCTTAACAAAAAGGACAGGGGCTCCCCATAGAGAAACACTAGGTCGAATAAATCCATTATTACTCAATTACTCTATTTGTTTCTTTAGTTCGACTAATTCCATAGTGGCCATTCTATAAGGGGTCTTAGATATAGGCCTTGATCCAGGAGTTAAATCAATGGAAAACTCAACTTCTCGTTCTGGAGGATATCTAGGTAAATCTTCCAGAAACACATCTACATATTCTTTCACAATAGGTACATACTCTATTTGAACATTCCTTTCCTCACCCACAGTCATTTCATTCTCTTCCTCCCCAATAATTGAATTTAGTTGAGCTATTGGGGGTGTATCTAGATAAGAATTAGGTGGTGATGATTCCACACTAAAGATAAGGTGTTCCTTATCATCATCATCAAAAATAGTAACCTCCTTCTTCTTATAGTAAATTTTTGCATCGTGGTCCGAAAGCCAATCCATACTGAGGATTATATCAAACTCAACCAAAGGTATGATGATGAGATCAGCGGATAAAGAACATTTATGTGCTCTAATGGGGATTGATTCAAAAAACTTTATTGCAATGATACTTCCCTTAGGAGGTTTAACTGACAACTCCTTTGTTAAATCAAATTGGAAATATCTAATTTTCTTAGAAAACTGGGAAGATATGAAACAATGCGATGATCCAGAATCAAATAATACATTTGCTAAACTTGAGGAAACCATTAAATTACCTGCCACCACGTCTTTCAGAGCTTCTACCTCAGTAGTAGTGATAACATAAGCTTGGCCTTGATCCCTTGGCCTTTTCTGACTTAAGTTCCCCTGAAACTTAGGACATTCATTTGAATAATCTCTCATATCCCTGCAATTGTAGCATTGGAAATCAGTAGCTTTTTTCTTCCCCTTATAATCACGAGCTTGGTGGGATTTTTCACCACACTTGTAACAGACACCCATTACCTTCAAGCAAGTACTGTGGTGTTTCTTCCCACATTTACTACAGGATTGATATTCAACTTTTCCCTTCTTCCCCTTATTTCCATTTCCAGATTGATTAGTAGATCTCTTATTCTCTTGCTTTTCTTTAAAGTCGTAAGACTTAGATAATTCCTTTTCTGTCTTGATAGCACACAAGATAATGTCTTCGTAAGACAAGAAGAATTTGTGAGACTAATGCTCGATGGAGAAATGGTTTTAACTCATCAAAGAAATGATCAATCTTACATCTTGGGTTACGTATATAATCTAAAGCATACCTTGCTAACCTTGTAAAGTTAGCCTCATACTTTGTGATATTCTCATCCTCCTTTTGTCTCAGACTCAGAAATTGCCTTTCCATATCTGCTCGATGGTCATGAGGAAAGTTTTTTCTAAAAATAGATCTTTTAACTCCCTCCATTATATATTTGATACATCCTCATCTTCCTTTGTGTTTTGAATCAATGACCACCATTGATCAGCATCTCCAGTGAGGTGATAAACTGCCATGACAACTTTTTCCCTTTCACTACTCCCTAAAGCCTGAAATATTTTCTCTAGGGAACTCATCCATCGCTCAGATACTAATGGATTTGTACTCCCATTGAATGTTGGTGGTTGTTACCTCATGAAGCGATCTAACAATGCTTCTCCACGATGTTGATCAGGGTGCTCCATACGGGTAAGGTTATTATTCCTAACCTGAGTGAGTTGTCCCAGTATGGTGATTAGTTGATCAACACCAGTTGCATCACCATCTCCACTATAATTATCTTGAGTAGGAGAGAAATCCCTATATGGAGTGCGTTCATTGATACAATTTCTATTTCTTCCACTAGGCGCCATTTCTAAACAATGGCATAAACTAGATCAGTTTATGAATCAAAATACATAATTCCATACTTATAAAACACTTAACATAAATTGAACTATTTATTGATATAATCCATAATCATAAAAATGTTTTCTTTGAAGAAGTATATACTCCTAAACCCTTCATAATGATTTGTAAAGAAAATGAGAGTTATCCTAAGAATATCCCCCGAGAGTGTCGTAACCAAGAGTGCAGCAAGGCCCGTTGTCTTGCACCAGTTCTTGTTCGAGTCTAGCTCCAAGCAGTGTTTTCGGGTTTTACCCCTAGGTACATCTGTGCCAGAGCCGCCTCTACCTGCTCATTTCCAGACAGGGATGTATTGCTCAGAAAACTCACAAAATCTCTACAATACCAAAATTCTAGGAATTTCTTCTATACTAATCCTCAAAGTCCATCTTAGGTCTATTTGATCTAATCAAAGTTTATATAAATATAGCTTCCAAGGTTTGTACTAAACTTCCTCTAATACCAACTGTAACGCCCTGACCCTAGTTACCTAGAGTCGGTGCATTATTACTTATAATTGGCATGATCACAAGAAAGATCAAGTATCGAAAGACCGATTAGTTTAGTAGCCTTGGAACAATTAGATACATTCATAAAGTTTACATTACATCATAAATTGAAAACTACTACAAAAACATCTTGTCTTCATATCCCCTCATATTATACCTGCAGGTCATTCATAAATTACTTTTTCACATCCTGAGAAAAATAAAACACTAAAAGGGGTGATCTTAGATGCTCAGTAAGGATAACAATATAGTGGAAACATTCATAAATAAACAGAAACATTTAAGGCAATGTATAGCTAAAACAAAAGCCTTTTAAACTTGAACTTCAGCATAATATGGATAAGATAAAATGAAATAATTCCATTTACATATTCACATGGATATTCTACTAGTCGAATAATCACATGCAATATCAATAACCACTTTCATAATGATGGAATGCATAATACCAGACTATCATAACCACATAGCCAAGGCCTCATGCCAAGACTACAAATAAGATTTTGCCAAGGCCTTGTGCCAATACACTAGTTTGTCTCATGAGACCTACCGATGCATCGAGGAGCTGTAGAGGGCTCCACCCGTCACTTATTAAGTCCAATGCATTCCTCATATGAACAAGTTTAAACATAACATAAACATTCATATTAAAACTAGCATACGAATTGTCAATACTTTCTCTATAAACCATGAATGGTATAAAAATAACACATCCAAAATCAAACATATCACAAAAACTTCAATACAATACGGAAGTTTTGTTTCATAATAAATCAACATTAAATAAGCTTAAAATCCATCAAAGGATGTTGACATAGATGAAATCAAAACCATTTGAGAGAAATAACTCTTTTTTTTAAATCATTTAAAAGTCACATAATTATAAAAGAAGGCATTTACTTTGAAAATATTCTTATAACATTGTAAGGGAAGCTTCAACGATTTTATAACGGCGGAAAATAGACGCATCCGCCATATAAGTTTAAAAAACATTCTTACCTTAATTCTGTCGAAAAGGTTAAAAAGGACCTTGTTTGGAAAATGACAGAAATATTCCTTTATAAACTTCTTTTAAAAAGTCAACAAGGGTATAAATGACTTTATCCCATAGTCTTTAAAATAGTAAGAATGATTTGAAATACATTTTTATGAAACATGGATGTGGATGATAAAGAGGTCCCAGTAGATAATCACGTATAAACAACATCGGATTATGAAGAGATTGTGAAATAAACCCTTACCTTGTACTTTTCCTTAGTCGATGGTATGTTAACCTCCTCTTCTTCGAGTTCTTCCTTTTGATTTGATCAAAAGGGATCCTTAGGTTGTCTTTCTGATCAAACTAAGGCCTCTAGGTTGTATTGAGAGAAGTTGAGAGAGTATTTGGGCAGGGGTTGGCTGAGACAAAAGGCTTTGAATGTGTGAATTAGTGAGAATGGGGAGTTCCCTTTTATAAGAGGGTTGAGGGGCACCTTTGGAAAAGCTAGAAATATTATTTTATAATAAATTCATATTTGGTTTCTAATGGCTATAAAGTGGATTATTTAAAGGTTAAGGTGGGGATGGGTCGAAAACCACTCAACCAATATAATTTAGATAGGTTTGGGTCATTATATTAACCTTATGTTTTAGATTTAACTCTTAGTTAATTAGTTTTACACTTACCATGTCACTTTGTATTTTTATATTCTATAGTTAATAAAATTACTATATACCTACAAGAGACCCCCAAGTGGTACATTAATGATACACCTATCATTATATAAGTCTCCTAGACGAACCTTATATTTTTAGGAATTTAATATAAATTAATTATATAATATTTGTTTTAAAAACTATTTTATGTCAATTTTGACACTATTGGGTATTTTGTTTTTGATAATTTCATAACATCATTATTACTTCAAAAAAAATTTATATAACCAATCCTAATATGTCATATTAACCTAGAAAATTATTGGAATTCATAAAAAGTCTCAAATTACATTTACTTTGATATTTATAATATCAATTATTTTAATATTTCATTAATTAGGTAATTACTGCATCACTACTGTGTCATAAATAAATTAAATTATTTAATGTCTAAAAATTATAAATAAAATACCATTATGTAGGAAATATATTTATATTTCTAATTAATATTTACAATCGAATTTATCTTATGTATAACCCTATATTAAAAATGTTTTTGTAAATAAACTTTGTTTTTAACTCTTTTAACTCTTCTTTGAATTGAATATTAATAAATGTCCTCATCTAATCCAAGTGGACCTAAATGATAATATTTTATTCCTAAGGTTGTTTTTGGTCAAGTTACACTTGTACAATAGAATTAGGACATGTTTTAGGGTAATATTAATATCATTTTTACCCTTGATTACGCTATTTACTTTTAACCGTGGAAAATAAAAGTAAAAAGTTACTATTCACCAAAATTTATTTTCATCTCATTGAACTGAATTTTAATCCTTGATATTAACCGTGTCTCTAGTATTTTAGAAATTCCACTCATAGAAGTGGTAAAATTATGTTTTATGTGAATTTCCAAATTCTCCTAGGAGGTGGGTAAAAGACGGTGAAAAGTTCAATAAAATTTTTATATATCTAAAATTATTCTAAACTAACTCCAATGAATTTAATTGAACTTATATAGGTATTATGTATATATTTTGACCTTAATTAAATTTAAATAAAATAAATAATTATTTAAATAAAAATTTGGTTTTAAACTATAACTCAGTGTTTTTTCACTATTCAGCAAAAATTGAAAGTTTTCAGAAAAATACCAAAATTTCACTCTAGGATAATTTTGATATTCCGAATCCAAAAATGAAGTCCATTTTGAAAGATAAAATTTATAAAATTTAAAAAAGTGGGTATTACTATTCATAACGACTAGTTTGATTGGTTGTGGTGTGTGTGTTAGAACTCGAAGTTGCGTACAACACACACTACTGAATTATTGAAAGGGAAGCCTACCGTGGAAGCTTGAGGTGTTACATGATGAATATCATGTGAAATTGTAAAAAAACCCTTCTTAGATTTTTCTATATTGAATCTCTTCAGTATCTTATATGTACCTTTACTTAGTTCGATCATCTTCTTGGACCTATCACGATGGATCTTGATCCCAATAATATATGCGACTTCACCTAAGTCCTTCATGAAGAATTTTTTTTTCAAGCATGCCTTAATCAACTAAAAGAATGATATTTCATATTCAATAAGTAATTTTTTATCAGCATATACTATTAAGAAAACTACCACACTCCTACTAAACTATTTATAGACACAAGAATCACATTCATTCGCTATAAAATCAAATTCCATTATGGCTTTATCAAATCAAATATTCCATGACCTGGATGATTAATTTAATTGATAGATGGATTTTTATAATTCATATATCTTTTTAGAATCCTTTGAAGTCATGAACCCTTCAGATTGTGTCATATAGACTTCTTCCTGAAGGTTCCCAGTAAGGAAGTCTATTTTGAAATCAATTTTATAAAACTCATAGTCATGGAAAGTTGTAATGGAAAGTAGAATTATAATTGATTTTAGTATTACAAATAGAAATAATGTTTCTTCATAGTCAATGTATTGATGCTATTTAAACCCTTTTCCCACAAGTCATGCCTTATTGGTACCAGATTTCTCATCCATGTCTATTTTCTTCTTTGACACCCATTCAAAACCAATAGGCTTTACATCCAGTAAAGGATCTACCAAAATATAGACTTGGTTTTGGTACATGGAATCAATTTTAGAATTCATTGCTTCTTTCCACTTGAAGACACATTTTCCACTTATTAATTTTATATAGGTTAGAGGATCATTATTATCAACAAATAATAATTCACCATCCTCGGTGATAAGAAAACCTTCCCGTTATGGGTCATTAACCATTCTAGTGCTCCTATACACTACTTGTGTCTCTGAAATATCTTCCTCCATATGCTGTTCCATATAAAAATCTTCCTAAATATTACTTTCATAGGCTTTGAAAAATTATTTAGACCCCAAAACATATAATTATGAAAACATGGTTTTCTTTCAATTCTAAAATTGGTATGGTATACAGTCTATCACTTTGGTGGGTACTTGGTTTAGTATTTGTGTTTTTTTGTGACACATATACCCAAAAGGATAATGGAAGACTCACATGACTCATCATTGATCTCACCAAGTCTAACAAGGTGTGGTTACTCCTTTCACTCACACCTTTACATTGAGGTATATAAAGAGGAGTGATTTGAGATAGAATCCAAAACTCATGTACATAATCAATGAAGTATCTATTAATATATTATCCACCATGGTCTAATAAGTGTTTCTTAATCTTCTTACCAAGCTAGTTTAAAATTCATTATTTCACTACTTTAATCTCTCATAGGAATGAGACTTATACCTTATCAAGTAGACAAGTCCATTTCTACTAAAATAATTAGTAAAAGTTATGAATTATGAGTACCCACACCTTGATAAAATTGGAAATGGTAGATAAAAATTGGTATGAACTAATACAGTAAGACCTTTGTCCCTTTCACCTTTTCCACTAAATGAGGATTTAGTCATTTTTCTTATAAACATAAATGGAATACACAAAGTGATTTTAGGTGAAAAGAATTTAAATATACATCATTGTTTATATTTTTTCAAACATTTTTCATTTACATGACCTATCAGGTGATTCCAAATTTGGGTGCGGTATGAGTCATGTAAATTAGTTGCGTTATCGATTTTAATTACTTAATCTATATATTCCAAAACATAGAGACCATTATTTAAATATACTTATCATAAAAATGATATATTTATAAAATAAGATACATTTATTCTTGAACTTGAAACTAAATAAATCCATATCAATTCAAGATATAGTAATAATGTTTTTGATAAAAAATAGAAAATAATAATAATCCTTCTAAATCAAGAGTATTCCATTTGGAAATTTGATTTGGAAGTCCTTGATATCCATAAAAGATAGTTTTTATCCTTTTGTTTCTCGTGGATCTTCCTCCCGTTGGTCAATATTTCTAAATATACTTAGTTCTTATATTATAATACATATGTGAGAACCACCATATATATCTAGTAATAAATTTGTAGAAACAGATAAACTATACTCAATCAAAAATTCACATGAAGCTTCCCCTTTCTTCTTTGGCTAGGTGCAGTTTTTCTTCTTGTGGTCCTTCTCACCACATGAAAAACCAACAACATGCTTCTCCCTAAATTTCCACTTGATTATATACATTTTTTTGTTATCTTATTGGTGAATAAGAGTAATAAGATCTGAGAGATAATTCTCAATGTTGTTTATATCAAAGTTTACAATAAATATGGAGAAACTCGATGGGAGTGATGCGAGAATGAGATTGGTGAATAGTTATTCAGGGAGTTTAAACCATAGAACTTCCAGATGCTCAATGTATCCAATGAGTTTGAATATATGTGGTTCAGCTAGTTCACCCTCTCCAATATTTATCTAAAAAGTATCCTTGTAAATATCAATATATTAATTCCTTTATCTCTCCTATTTTAAACCATAGAGATTCTCGATCATGCTATAAGAATCCATGTCTTCATGAGACTTCATTATTTCACTATAAATAGATGATAACAACAAACATTTAACATTGAATTTTTCATTCAAATGTTTTTCATAGACAAGGAACTATTCATCACTTGCCTCCTTCCCAGGTAGATCAGGTAATGAAAATTTTAACATGTTTGATTTACATTTATGATGTAACACCATCAAAAGGAATCAAAACCACTCCTAGATGTTACTACCAATGAGAAGATGGTATTTCTTCACTATAGTTTGTAGGGATCATTTGTATGATGAAATTTCTATTATTATGAAATTTTAAAGAGTATAATTCTAGTACTTTTCTTGATTACAAAATATGTGAGAAATAATAAAAATTAATTTTTTATTAAATATATCACTATTTTATCAAGTCCCAATTTTCTTCCCTATTGAACTTAGAATGTCTAGTTTCCATAAAATTCTAGTGGAAAGGATCTATATTTCCTTTCAATTAACCCTAATGAGGGTTGATCAAGCTACTTGACTGTATTTTGGTTGGAAGTTCTTTTATAACTGGGGGCTTATAGCTCTTTTATCCATTGAGTGGATTCCCTAATCCTAAAATCCTAACTTTGATATCCTCAACACTTGACTCCAAGATACAAAAATTCTAGCATGAGATACTTCTCTCTATGTAAGATGGTTAAGTCAACCCAATACCTTTATAGTACCTCCACATTAAAAGTAAGTGTCCTAATGAGGGTTGGTCAAATACTTAGTTCTAAGGCATTCATTCCTAATCAAGTAATGGAAGTCCAAGTATGAATTAATATTTAGTTGAGAGATTTTAATTTATTATGCATATATTTTATCTTTTTTTATTCTTTAGTTATCTTGTTAATATTAAGTTAATTTTACTTAATTAATTAACCATGTTGGATAAAACAATTTATGCATAATATATTTATTTTCATCCCATATTTTTACAATAATTAATTTATTTTTTTTGATTATGGTCTTACATATATATAATAAATAATGCATAAGATAAAATAATTAATTAAATAAATGATTTGATCAAGAGTTTATCTAACGATTGATTTATTGAGTAAACAATAAATCTATAAGAACCCAGAGATTCAGTTTCAGGTACGAATCTCTTTTACAGGCTTTTTAAGGAGAAATAAAGAAACTGGAAATTTTTCAAAGTACATGCCGTGTACTCCTCGGCCACTTGAAGCCATGTGTTGGCCGAGACTGGGCCACACACTTGGTGTGTAGGGGTGACATGGAGGCCAATTTTGGCGGAGTATGGAAAAACTCACTACACGCCGTGTACTTTAAGAGTACATGCCGTGTACCTTTTTTATTTCATTAATCGACCCGGGGTCACGCCTAATGACGGGAAACATCTTCTTCTCCACCTAATTCCGTCCAGAACGTCCGAGGAGTCCGTTTCTTCTCTGAACCACTGATCCATCACCGGTTGTCTGAATCAAACTCCGTCTGTTGTAGAAGAATCACAGCGGTGAGTTCTTGGTTCTTCTTTAGCCTTGTTTCCTGATTCTTCCTCTCGTGTGAGTTATCTGAGGTTGAGCGTTTTAGATGTTTTTGTAGATCTACTTCATTATAGGCCGATTCATGGGCCGAGGTTCAAGTATATCGATCTTAGAGGATCGAGGTAGGTGGTTTGTTTCCCTACGTTGAGGTTCTTTGAGTTTTGGGTGCAAAAGTGCTAGATATCCATGTATCGGGTATCCTGGGTTTGGAATTTTGATCCCTTTGTTTATCTGCCTAGATTTCTTGTTAGCTTATGATGAATTGCTACTAATTTATGCTTGGTTTCATGCTTGAGGATCACCCCATGGGTGTCTTCCTCCCCTGTTTGGCTGTTTATCGCCGTTTGGCACCATTGCCTGTGAGGCAACCCCATTACAATTGTTAGTTTACTTGTTATCACTGATTTCATGTTTTGACTGCTATTGAAATGCTTTTTTTAAGTATGGTAGCTATTATCCAAGTTGTTTTTTAAATTACTTAGGGCTGCTAATAGTCAATTACGCTTGATTAGACTGCTCAGGGCTGTGAGAACCTGGTGTGGGAGATCAAAGAGGGAATAAACGAATAAGTACTTACCTAGAGGGTCTGTTGGTTTTCTTTTCGTACACATGACCTATGGGAATAGGACTCTGTGCTTCCCAAGAGTGTTCTTAGTTTACCCATGCATCGTGACCATAAGAGGAATTAGACGTAAGTGATTCCTCAGAGAGTCTGTAGCTATCGTTGAAAGACCATAGGGGAATTTCCGTAAGAGCTTCCCAGAGTGTCTGTGCCTTGTTTGATTACTGGACTATAGGGTTATGCTAGTTTAAGACACCCAGAGAGTCAGTGTGAATTTTGATGGTTGGTTGTGACGAGTCCACCAAGCCAAAGAACAATCTTGGGTTTTGTACTGCTTGTGTTAGGTAGTCTTTTTAGATAACTGTTGTGTTACTTGCTTATCTTGGAATAGAAAACTTTGCTTGTTTTCTATGGTTTTTCAATTAAATGAATGTGAATTGTAATTGGTAGAATTGTTTACTGCATTTATTTACCTTTACTTTTTCTATATCACTCACTGACAGTAGGGAACAAATATTGTGGTGGTTTCCTACTGGGATTAGTCTCACACCCTTTTTTGGGTCCTGCTTTTCGGCCCAAACAGATTATATGGTTGTAGGTATAGGTAGGTATTGTGACCCTTCTACCTTGGGTACTTGATTGCTAGTCGGAGCAGGAGAGCATGAGACCGGGTCTTGGCCCACGATGCTGCTGGAGTTGCTGTTTACATTTAGTACTTTGGTTTCAGTTGTATTTCAGCACGTTGTTTTGCATACTTCTTTCCATAGATACATGTACCATTATGCATCATTATTATATCGGACATTGCTTTTACTTTCAGTTCAGTTGTTGCTTGCTATCTAATGTTTCTGCTATTGTTTATGCTTATTCTTCCGCTGTATACTTTACCAAATGAGGGCATAGTTTCCCCACTGACTCACCAAGGCCCTCGCTGATAGTCGGCAGCCTCTGGCATTTGGGGAAACATGCTTGAGGTCATGTGGCGAACCGGGTACGGGGCACCATCAGAAGGTCTCCGGATTCAGGTCGTTACAAAGTGGTATCAAAGGAGGTTTTCTTTCTTTACTATTGCTTACTATTTTGCAACAATATCCAGGGATAGGAAGAAATGGGTAGTTAGTACTTAACTGTGCTCAGGAGTAATTAACCCGTGTACAGGGAAAAACTATATTACCTCGTAATTGCAATTTTTAGTTTCTATATGTGTTACAGTTTATTATATTTCACCTTTGGGTTGTGCACATGTTTTGTGTTGTTACAGTTTATATGATTACAGTTCTATTTGGTTGCAACCCGAGGAGATGAGGGTGTGCCATCTCATTCATCATGTAGGCACTGGGTAGGAAATCACTTGTCATGCATTTTACCATGCCATATAGGGTGCATTAGAATTGCATGCTGTTGTGATAGATGTCATGATAGATTATGCATGCCATTGTGGTAGTTAATGTAATAGAAATACTTGTTGCGCTGATAGAGTATTACTTCTTTTACAGCAGGTTTAGCATGGGTGCCAAGCTCTGGTCTTGGAGGTGTTATGGGCCCTCAAGGATCATAATATGGCGGATCATTGTTATTTATTCTGTTTACTTGTTGTATACATTGTTATGTTGCCAAGATTTGATTCGCGGGGAGGATGGCCCCCCACGGATCAGAATTTGGCACATAGTTGGTTGTTTTTCAGTGTTTCTGGCGTTCAGACCAATTTCAGAGCTACTTCCCGGAAAAACCCAGAATACACGGCGTGTACTTTATTCATACATGCTGAATAGTTTTTAAACCATGTTATTATCTTTGTAAACAAAAAACACGGGGTGTCGGAAAATCTTCGCGGACACGCCGTGTACCACAAGTACACACCGTTTAGTGGTCAACCGTGTACCCGGCCGTGTCAATAACAACACGGGTCGGGGAAAATCGTGTAGTACACGTCATGTGTTATAAGAACATGCCGTGTAGGTTTCTTCTGGGTACCCAGCCGTGTCACGAACAACACAGGTCGGTGTTATCCATCTTTATACATGCCGTGTTTGTTCAAAACACGCCGTATAGGGGTTAGCCGTGTGGACAGTAGTGTAACCTGTTACACGGGCCACCGAAGCCTGACTTGTACACACCGTGTCCTAAGTGCACATGCCGTGTAGTCTAATTTTTGGAGGACCGTGTAGGTTAGCCATGCAAAGAGACCCAGGAGGGGGAGTGGAGTCCAAGTACACGCCGTGTTTTTGGACAACACGCCATGTAGTTTGGAATGTTACACGAACAATGGTGGCAGAATTGCACACCCATGTAAATGGATTTAACAAAAACATCATGTATGTTAAATACATGCCGTGTAGCCTTATTTTGAAAATTTCAGTGTTTCTCTCTCCTGTTCCCGTTTTGTAATCTTGTGTTTTTTGTTCTTTTTGATCCTAAATCTAGAGTGTGCTTTTGACCTTTCAGGGTTATGGAACCCAGACGTCCTCCCGTTGCATGCCAGGAACCAGGCAGTGACCGTACACCTAATATGGCAGACCAGGGACTACCAGTAGTTCCTCCGATTGTTCTGGATATGGAACCTGCAGTGATTCCGGACACTGGTGCGGATGCTCAGTTCAGAGAGGGTTTCATGAGGTTCATGCAGACCTTCCAGGGAGCTCAGCATCCTGCCCCATCTATGGAAAAGCTGACATGAGTCTTCTAGAAGCAGCATCCTCCCACTTTCACAGGGGATGGAGGACCCCAGGTTACCGAGTCATGGATAGAAATCATGCTTTCCATCTTCAAGCATCTTGAGACACCCCCATACAGACAGGTGAAGCTCGCGACTTACATGCTACGAGTTATGCAAAGAGATGGTGGGATATAGTCTCACAGGTAGGGCGCTAGCAGACTATGGCCTGGGATGAATTCATCATACGTTCTACGACTACTTCTATCCAGCGACGCTGAGGGACAACAAGGTCAGGGAGTTCATGAACCTGCAGTAGGGTACTCTCTTAGTTATGGAGTATTCCCCCCTCTTCACTGAGTTACAGCGTTTCGCTCCCGTTCTGGGAAATGATGAGCTATTTTTGGCGAGGAAGTTTGAGGAAGGCCTCAAATCAGAGATCAGATCACAGGTGAATGTTTTCCAGTTGACTTCTATCACTCTAATAGTCAACTAGGCGCTGATCACTGAAAGAAATATGAGGGAGACTGGAGCTGTTGACCAGGTTGGTTCAGCATCCAAGGCTGAGTCATTTCATACTAACAGCAGGAAGCGCCACCGAGAGTCAACTCGAGGTGACTCAAGGAAGTGGGGTATATCTTCTAGAAGATGTGATCTTCCTTCTGGAAACCTGGTGGTGTGCTATCAGTGTATAAAGAGCGGGCATAAGAATCCTCAATGCCCAAGGGATCCAGTGGAGTGCCGATCTTGCAACAAGATGGGTCATCTGCATCGTTTTTGCAGGGTTCTTCTTCCAGCGGCTAGTGAAGGAGGATCTGTTTCTACCCCTCGTTCGGGAGAAGGATTACCAGTCCCACATCAGACTGAGGGCTGGAGTTCTTCAGGTCATTTAGGACAGGGTAGAGGTCATGGACACGGTGGTCAGGCTCAAGGGGGACCAGCTCAGGGATATTAGGCTACTACACAGGGCCGCGGTACTGGCTAGACGTTTGCAGTAGAGAAGATTCATCAGGAGCAGGATCCTGGACCTTTCACAGTTCGAGGTATAATCCTAGTAGCCTCAGTTTTATCTTCTGCACTTTTCGATATCGGAGCTTCTCATAGCTTTATTTTTGTGCACACTTTAGAGAGCCTTATACTCACTGTCCTTACTTATGAGGGAACCTTGGCACTAGATACTCCTCTGGGACATAGAAATTCTAATGTGCGTCAGTGCAAGGAGTGCCCCCTTGAGTTTGGTGGGTGTCACTTCGTTTGGGATCTTTATGTCCTGGAGATGACAAGTTATGATGTCATTCTCGTAATGGACTGACTAGTTCCGTTTCAGGCCTTTGTCGACTGTTATCGCCGCAGGGTAAGTTCCACGTCACCAGAGGGCAGGTCCTTTCTTCACAAGGGCGAATGGGATGTCCAGGCAGGCAGAGCTAGACCAAAGCATCATGGGTTGGGAAGAGTTACGACCTAGATTTCTAGTTTATATCTAGATGATCAGGGGACCTCTCAGATGGATTTTCCTCCAGTAGTCGACCGTTTTCCGGATGTCTTTCCAAAAGACTTCTCAGGTTTGCCTCTGGAGAGTGAGGTAGACTTCTCGATTGAGCTTGTACCAGGAGCCTCATCGGTATCCATACCTCCTTATAGGATGGCTACGCCTGAGTTGCAAGAGCTCAAAAAGATGTTAGAGGAGTTGCAGGCTAAGGGTTTCATCCGAACCAGTACTTCCCCTTGGGGTTCACCTGTGTTGTTTGCGAAGAAGGAGGATGGTACCTTACAGCTTTGCGTGGATTATCGGAATTTGAACCAGTTGACGGTCAAGAACTGATACCCCTTTCCAAGGATTGATGATCTTTTTGATCTGCTTCGAGGAGCCAGGGTGTTCTCGAAGATCGACTTAAGATCCGGCTACCATCATTTGCGCGTTAGGCCTTCTGATATACCCCTGACAGCCTTTAGGAGCAGGTATGGCCTCTACGAGTATATGGTTATTCTGTTAGGCCTTACGAATGCGCCAGCAGTTTTCATGGAACTGATGAACCGAGTGTTCCATCCTTACTAGGATTCCTTCGTCGTGGTCTTCAGGGGAGATATCTTGGTGTACTCTCACACTCGACACGACCATGCAACCCATCTTGAGATCGTTTTGAGTACACTGAGGGAGCATTGAATTTATGCTAAAATCTCAAAGTGCCACTTTTGGATAGATGAGATTCACTTCCTGGATCCTGTTATCTCAGAGATAGGAGTATCAGTAGACCAAGAGAAGGTGAGAGCAGTAGTCACCTGGGAGCAGCTGAAGAATGTCTTCGAGGTACGTAGTTTCTTGGAGATGGATGGTTACTATAGGAGGTCTATACAGGACTTCTCATTCCTAGCAGCACCATTGACGGGCTTGACTAAGAAGGGGGTGAAGTTTGTTTGGTCAGAAGCCTGTGACTCAGCCTTCTAGGAGCTTAAAGGGAGATTGACTTCAGCACCGATTCTAGTTCTGCCAGATCCAGACAAGAGTTATACAGTTTTCTGTGATGCATCTGTCATCGGTCTTGGAGCAGTGCTTATGCAGGAAGATCGTGTTGTCGCATACAGATCTTGGTAGTTGAGGCCACATGAGAAGAACTATCCTACACACGACTTGGAGTTGGCTGCTGTTGTTCATGCTTTGCGTTGTTGGAGGCACTATCTCATGGGAGAGCATTTCATGGTATATACTGACCACAAGAGCCTCAATTATATCTTCACACAACGTGACTTGAATCTGAGACAGCAGAGGTGGGTCGAGTACCTACAGTCTTTCAACTTCGAGCTTGCTTATACACCTGGGAAAGGCAATGCTGTGGCAGACACACTGAGCAGGAGGAATCTGTTTCAGGCAGTTCAGGAGTCCAGTAGTGAGTGGCAGCTCATGGCTCTATTCTCTGAGATGCATCTAGAGGTGCATGACAGATAGGGTCAGACGGTTATATCTTCTGTAGCTATTACCTCTACCCTTTTTGATCGAGTATGAATGAGGTAGCTATCAGACCCTGAAGGCCTAGTCCTACGGGAGGGTGTTCATATGGAGACCCTAATCCAGGGTGGAAAGTGGGCGATAACGATGTGCTACGTTTTCATGGCCGCGTATGGGTTTCAATGGACATACTTGAAGAGTTGATGCGGGAGTTTCATGATTCATCTTGGGCAGTTCATCCTAGTGTCACCAAAATGTACCGAGACTTGCACCACTAGTATTGGTGGCCAGGTATGAAGAAGGATGCACCTGGTTTTGTTATGCGGTGTTCCACGTGTCAGCAGGTGAAGGTAGAGCATCATCGACCAGCATGGATTTTTCACCTGTTACCCATTCCTGAGTGGAAATGGAATGATGTTGCGATGGACTTCATGACAAGTTTACCGAGATCACCATGAGGAAATGATGTGGTTTGGGTTGTAGTGGACAGGCTCACGAAGGTTGCACACTTCTTGCCGATCAAGGAGACCTTAAGTGTTGATGAGCTGGGATGGTTGTACATCTGGGAGATTGTACATCTACATGGAGTTCCACACTCCATTATTTCAGACATGGATGCGCATTTTACTTCACACTTCTGGCAGGGGCTACAGAGGGTGTTGGGTACATAGGTACTTTTGAGTACAACATACCATCCCCAGACTGGTGGCCAATCCGAGCGTACGATCCAAGTGCTTGAGGATATGCTCTGAGCTTGCATTCTGGACTTTGGCGGTTCTTGGGAGAAGCATATTCCTCTGGTGGAGTTCGTCTAAAACAACAGTTTTTAGGCGACTATTCAGATGGAACCTTACGAGGATTTGTACAGTAGGCCATGCCGATCACCTTTATGCTGGCTAGAGGCAGGAGAGGCAGCTTTGCTGGGACCTCGTCTTGTTCAGGAGACTTCAGAGCAGATAGAGCTGATTTAGAAGAGGATGGATACTGCGAAGTCTCGACAGAAGTCTTATGCTGATCAGCGGAGACCACCTCTCGAGCTCGAGGTCGGGGATCAGGTTTTTCTGTGTGTCGCACCGAGGTTGGGAAACAAGAGGATTCAGAGACAGGGTACGCTTTCACCGAGATACGTTGGGCCATTTGAGGTTCTGGAGAGAGTCAGGCTGGTTTCTTACAGGTTGCAGTTATCTCAGAGATACCAGGATATGGACGACGTCTTTCATGTTTTTCAGCTTCGACGGTATTTCTCAGACCTGTCTCATGTTTTGTAACCTGAGGAGGTTGAGTTGGAGCAGGATGCATCTTTCTAGGAGCATCCTATCAGGATTGTTGATCGTAGTGAAAAAGTACTTCGTGGTCGGTCTGTTCCTCTGGTACGGCTGCTATAGCAGCACAACCGTATACAGGACGAGACTTGGGAGAGGGAGGATGATATGCGATCACAATGGCCAGAGTTGTATGAGGTTTCTTCTTCTACGCCTTGCTAGGGAAATTCGAGGATGAATTTCTTTAAGGGGGGAAGTTTGTAAGAACTCGAAGCTTCGGTTTCAGGTACATATCCCTTTTACAGGCTTTTTAAAGAAAAATAAAGAAACTGGAAATTTTTCAGAGTACACGCCGTGTACATTTTGATTACATGCCATGAACTCCTCGACCACTCGAAGCCGTGTGTTGGCCGAGACCGGGCCACACACACAGTGTGTAGGGGTAACATGGAGGCCGATTTTGGCGGAGTACGGAAAAACCCACTACACGCCATATACTTTAAGAGTACACGCTGTGTAATTTTTTTATTTCATTAATCGACCCGGGGTCGTGCCTAATGACGGGAAACATCTTCTTCTCCGCCTAATTCCATCCAAAACATCTGAGGAGGCTGTTTCTTCTCCGAGCCACTAATCTGTCACCGGTTGTCCGAATCAAACTCCGTCGGTTGCAGAAGAATCATAACGATGAGTTCTTGGTTCTTCTTTAGCCTCGTTTCCTGATTCTTCCTATCGTGTGAATTATATGAGGTTGAGCATTTTAGACTTTTTTTGCAGATTTACTCTGTTCTAGGACGATTCATGGGCCGAGGTTCAAGTATATCATTCTCCAAGGATCGAGTTAGGTGTTTTGTTTCCCTACATTGAAGTTCTTTGAGTTTTGGGTGCAAAAGTGCCGGATACCCATGTATCAGGTATCCCGGGTTTCAGATTTGGATCCCTTTGTTTATCTGCCTTGATTACTTCTTAGATTATGATGAATTGCTGCTAATTTATTCTTGGTTTCATGCTTGAGGATCACCCCATGGGTGTATTCCTCCCCTGTTTGGCTATTTATTGCCGTTTGTCACCATTGCCTGTGAGGAAACCCCATTGCAATTGTTAGTTAACTTGTTATCACTGATTGCATGCGTTTCCTGCAGTTGGAATGCTTTTTTTAAGTATGGTAGCTATTATCCAAGTAGTTGTTTAACTTACTTAGGGCTACTAACAGTCGATTATGCATGACTGGACAGCTCAGGGCTGTGATAACCTGGTGTGGGAGACTAAAGAGGGAATAGACGATCAAGTGCTTCCCTAGAGGGTCTGTTGGTTTTAGTTTCGTACACAGGACCTACAGGAATAGGACTTTGTGCTTCCCAAGAGTGTTCTTAGTTTACCCACGCATCGAGACCAAATGAGGAATTAGATGTAAGTGCTTCCTCAGAGAGTCTGTAGCTATCATTGCAATACCATAGGGGAGTTGATGTAAGAGCTTCCCAGAGTGTCTGAGCCTTGTTTGATTACTGGACTATAGGGGTATGCTAGTTTAAGCCACCTAGAGAGTCAGTGTGAATTTTTATGGTTGGTTGTGATGAGTCCACCAAGCCAAAGAACAAGCTTGGGTTTTGTACTGCTTGTGTTAGGTAGTCTTTTTAGATACCTTTTCTGTTACTTTCTTATCTTGGAATAGAAAAATTTGCTTGTTTTCCATGGTTGTGAAATTAAATGAATGCGAATGGTAATCTGTAGAATTGTTTACTGCATTTATTTACCTTTAATTTTTCTATATCACTCACTGACAGTAGGGCAAAAATATTGTGGTGGTTGCCTACTGGGATTAGTATCACACCCTATTTGGGTCCTGCTTCTCGGCCCAAACAGATTATATGGTTGTAGGTATAGGTAGGGATTGTGGCCCTTCTACCTCAGGTACTTGATTTATAGTCGGAGCTGGAGAGCATGAGACCGGGTCCTGGCCCGCGATGCTGCTGGAGTTGCTGTTTACATTTAGTACTTTGGTTTCAGTTGTATTTCAGCACATTGTTTTGCTTACTACTTTCCATAGATACATGTAACATTCTGCATCATTATTATATTAGACATTTCTTTTACTTTCAGTTCAGTTGTTGCTTGCTATCTACTATTTCCGCTATTGTTTATGCTTATTCTTCCACTGCATACTTCACCAAATGAGGGCATAGTTTCCCCATTGACTCACTAAGGCCCTCGCTGCTAGGCGGAAGCCTCTGGTGTTTGGGGAAATGTGCTTTAGGTCATGTGGCGAACCGGGTATGGGGCGCCAGCGGAAGGGCTCCGGATTCGGGTCGTCAAAAAGTGGTATCAAAGGAGGTTTTCTTTCTTTACTATTGCTTACTGTTTTGCGACAATAGCAAGGGATAGGGAGAAATGGGTAGTTAGTACTTAAATGTGCCCGAGCTTAATTAACCCGTGTACAGGGAAAAACTATATTACCTCGTAATTGCAATTTTCTGTTTCTGCAAGTGTTACAGTTTATTATATTTCACCGTTGGGTGATGCACATGTTTGGTGTTGTTACAGTTTATATGATTACGGTTCTATTTGGTTGGAACCCGAGGAGATGAGGGTGTGCCATCTCATGCATCTTGTAGGAACTGGGTAGGAAATCACCTGTCATGCATTTTACCATGCCATCTAGGGTGAATTAGAATTGCATGTTGTTGTGATAGATGCCGTGATAGATTATGCATGCCGTTGTGGTAGTTCTTGTGATAGAAATACTTGTTGTGCTGATAGAGTATTACTTATTTTACAACCTATTTAGAATGGGCGCCAAGCTCTGGTCTTGGAGGTGTTATGGGCCCTCGAGGATCGGAATTTGGTGGATGGTTGTTTGTTATTCTGTTTACTTGCTTTATATATTGTTATGTTTCCACGTTTTGATTCGCGGGGAGTATGGGCCCCCACGGATCGGAATTTGGCACATACTTGGTTGTTTTTCAGTGTTTCTGGCGTTGGGAGCAGTTTCAGAGCTACTGCCCGGAAAAACCCAGAATACACGACGTGTACTTTATTCATACATGCCGTGTAGTTTTTAAACCGTGTTAATATCTGTGTAAA
Organism: Viscum album; assembly: GCA_963277665.1. Taxonomy (NCBI): domain Eukaryota; kingdom Viridiplantae; phylum Streptophyta; class Magnoliopsida; order Santalales; family Viscaceae; genus Viscum; species Viscum album. The sequence goes on from OY728134.1 coordinate 819,371,822, forward strand.
CAAAAAAAACAGGGTGTCGGAAAATATTCGGGGACATGCCATGTACCACAAGTACACACTGTTTAGTGGTCAACCGTGTACCCGACCGTGTCACTAACAACACGGGTTGGGGAAACTCATGTAGTACACACCGTGTGTTATAAGAACTCACCGTGTAGGTTTCTTCTAGGTACCTGGCCGTGTCACGAACAACACGGGTCGGTGTTATCCATCTTTATACACACCATGTTTGTTCAGAACACGCCGTGTAGGGGTTAGCTGTGTGGCCGTCCGTGTAACCTGTTACACGGGCCGCTGAAGCCTGGCTTGTACACGCCGTGTCCTTAGTGCACACGTCGTGTAGTCTAATTTTTGGAGGACCGTGTAGGTTAACCATGAAAAGAGACTCAGACAGGGGAGTGGAGTCCAAGTACATGCCGTATTTTTGGACAACACACCGTGTAGTCTGGAATGTTACACGACCAATGGTGTCATAATTTCATGCCCATGTAAATGGATTTAACAAACACTTCGTGTATCTTAAATACACGCAGTGTAGCCTTGTTTTGCAAATTTAAGTGTTTCTCTCTCCTGTTCCGGTTTTGTACTCTTGTGTTTTCTGTTCTTGTTGATCTTAAATCTAGAGTGTGCTTTTGACCTTTTAGGGTTATGGCACCAAGACATCCTCCCGTTGCACACCAGGAACCAGGCAGTGACCGTATGCCTGATACGGTAGACCAGGGACTACCAGTAGTTCCGCTGATTGTTCCGGATATGACACCTGTATTGATTCCGGACACTGGTGCAGATGCTCAGTTTAGAGAGGGTTTCATGAGGTTCATGCAGACCTTCCAGGGAGCGCAGCATCCTACCTCATCTATGGAAAAGCTGACACGAGTCTTCCAGCAGTAGCATCCTCCCACTTTCACAGGGGATGGAGGACCTCAGGTTGCAGAGTCATGGCTAGAAACCATGCTTTCCATCTTTGAGCATCTAGAGACACGCCCAAACAGACGGGTGAAGCTCGCGACTTACATGTTGCGAGATTCTGCCAAGAGATGGTGGGATGTAGTCTCATAGGTAGGGCGCCAGTGGACTATGGATTGGGAAAAATTCCAGCGTACGTTCTACGACTACTTCTATCCAGTGATGCTGAGGGCCGAAAGGGCCAGGGAGTTGATGAACCTGCAGTAGGGTACTCTCTTGGTTATGGAGTATTCCTCCCGATTCACTGAGTTACAACGTTTTTCTCCCATTCTGGGAAATGACGAGCTGTTTTGGGCGAGGAAGTTTGAGGAAGGAATCAAACCAGAGATCAGATCACATGTGAACATTTTCCAGTTGACTTATATCACTCTGATAGTCAACCAGGCGTTGATCACTGAAATAAATCTGAGGGAGACTGGAGCTGTTGACCGGGGTGGTTCAACATCCAAGGCTGAGTCATTTCATACTGACACCAGGAAGCGCCACCGAGAGTCCACTCAAGGTCACTCAAGGAAGCGGGGTATATCTTCTGGAAGACGGGATCTTCCTTCTAGCAACCTAGTGGTGCGTTATCAGTGTGGAAAGAGTGGGCATAAGAAGCCTCAATGACTGAGGGATCCAGTGGAGTGCCGAGCTTGTGTCAAGATGGGTCATCTGCAACGTTTTTGCAGGGTTCTTCTTCCAGCGGCTAGTGATGGAGGATCTGTTTCTACCCCTCGTTCGGGAGTAGGATTACCAGTCCCATAGCAAACTGGGGGCTGGAGTTCTTCAGGTCGTTCAGGCCAGGGTAGAGGTCATGGATGCGGTGGTCAGGCTCAAGGGGGATCAGCTTAGGGATATTAGGATGCTACACAGGGCCGCGATACTGGCCAGACGTTTGCAGTAGAGCAGATTCATCGGGAGCAGGATCCTGGACCTTCCACAGTTCGAGGTATGATCCTAGTAGCCTCAGTTTTATCTTCTGTACTTTTTGATGATGGAGCTTCTCATAGCTTTATTTCTGTGCACACTGTGGAGAGCCTTAGACTCATTGTCCTTACTTCTGAGGGAACCTTGGCACTAGATACTCCATTGGGACATAGAACTTCTAATGTGTGTCAGTGCAAGGAGTGCCCCCCTTGAGGTTGGTGGGTGTCACTTCGTGTGGGATCTTTATGTCCTGGAGATGACATGATATGATGTCATTCTCAGAATTGACTGGCTAGTTTCTTTTCAGGCCTTTGTCGACTATTATCGCTGCAGGGTGAGTTTCACGTCACCAGAGGGCAAGTCATTTCTTCACAAGGGTGAATGGGATGTCCAGGCAGGCAGATCTAGACCAGAGCATCATGGGTTGGGCAGAGTTACGGCCCAAATTTCTAGTTTATATCTAGATGATCAGGGGACCTCTCTGATGGATTTTCCTCCGGTAGTCGACCATTTTCCGGATGTCTTTCCAGAAGACTTCTCAGGTTTGCCTCCAGTGCGTGAGGTATACTTCTCAGTTAATCTTGTGCAAGGAGCCGCACTGGTATCCATACCTCCTTATAGGATGGCTATGCCTATGTTTCAAGAGCTCAAGAAGTAGTTGGAGTAGTAGCAGGATAAGGGTTTCATCCGACCCAGTACTTCCCCTTAGGGTTCACCTGTGTTGTTTGTGAAGAAGGCGGATGGTACCTTATTACTTTGTGTGGATTATCAGAAGTTGAACCATTTAACAGTCAAGAAACGATACCCCTTGCCAAGGATTGACGATATTTTTGATCAGCTTCGAGGATCCAGGGTTTTCTCAAAGATCGACTTGAGATCCGGCTATCATCAGCTGCGCGTTAGGCCTTCAGATATACCCCTGACAGACTTCAGGAGAAGGTATGGCCTCTACGAGTCTACGGTTATGCTGTTCGGCCTTTTAAAAGCACCAACAGTTTTCATGGTACTGATGAACCGAGTGTTCCATCCTTACTTGGATTCCTTCATCGTGGTCTTTGTGGACAATATCTTGGTGTACTCTCACACTCGACGCGACCATGCAACCCATCTTGAGATCGTTTTGAGTACACTGAGGGAGCATCGGCTTTATGCTAAACTCTCAAAGTGAAACTTTTGGATGGATGAGATTCACTTCCTGGGTCATGTTATCTCAGAGATAAGAGTATCAGTAGACCCAGAGAATGTGAGAGCAGTAGTCACTTGGGAGCAACCAAAGAATGTCTTCGAGGTACGTAGTTTCTTAGGGCTGGCTGGTTACTACAGGCAGTTTATATAGGACTTCTCATGCCTATAAGCACCGTTGACGGGCTTGACTAAGAAGTGGGTGAAGTTTGTTTGGTTAGAATCCTATGACTCATCCTTCCAGGAGCTGAAGGGGAGATTGACTTCAGCACCGATTCTAGTTCTTCCAGAGCTGAGCAAGAGTTATACAGTTTTCTGTGATGCATCTACCAGAGTCGTGTTGTCACATACAGATCTATGTAGTTGAGGCCACATGAGAAGAACTATCCTACGCACGACTTGGAGTTGGCTTCTGTTGTTCATGCTTTGCGTTGTTGGAGGCACTATCTCATGGGAGAGCATTTAGTGGTATATAATGACCAGAAGAGCCTCAAGTATGTCTTCACGCAACATGACTTGAATCTGAGACAGCGGAGGTGGGTCGAGTACCTACAGTCTTTCGACTTTGAGCTTTCTTATACGCCTCAGAAAGGCAATGCTGTGGCAGACGCACTGAGTAGGAGGACTCAGTTTCAGGTAGTTCAGGAGGCTAGCAGTGAGTGGAAGATCATGGATCTGTTATCTGAGATGCATCTGGAGGTGCACGACAGACAGGGTCAGACGGTTCTTTCTTCTATAGCTGTTACCTCTACCCTTTTTGATCAAGTTATAATGAGGCAGCTATCAGACCCTGAAGGCCTAGTCCTACGGGAGGGTGTGTCAGATGGAGACCCTACTCCAGGGTGGACTATGGGCGATGAGGAGGTGCTACGTTTTCATGTCAGCGTATGGGTTTCAGCGGACATACGTGAAGAGATGATGCGGGAGTTTCATGCTTCAGCTTGGGAAGTTCATCCTAGTGTCACCAAAATGTACCGAGACTTGCAACACCAGTATTGGTGGCCAGGTATGGAGAAGGATGTGGCTGGTTTTGTTATGCAGTGTTCCACCTGTCATCAGGTGAAGGCAGAGCATCAGCGACCAGTAGGGCTTTTGCAGCAGTTACCCATTCCTGAGTGGAAATGGAATGATGTCGCGATGGACTTCGTGATAGGTTTACTGAGATTGACTTGAGGAAATGATGCGGTTTGGGTTGTAGTGGACATGCTCATGAAGGTTGCACACTTCTTGCCGATCAAGGAGACCTTCAGTGTTGATGAGATGAGACGGTTGTACATCCGAGAGATTATACATCTGTATGGAGTTCCACACTCCATTGTTTCAGACAGGGATGCGCATTTTAATTCGCACTTCTGGCAGGGGCTACAGTGGGAGTTGGGTACACAGGTACTTTTGAGTACAGCATACCATCCCCAGACTGATGGCCAATCTGAGCGTACGATCCAGGTGCTTGAGGATATGCTCTGAGATTGCATTCTAGACTTTGGCAGTTCTTAGGAGAAGCATATTCCTCTTGTGGAGTTCGCCTACAACAATAGTTTTTAGGAGACTATTCAGATGGCACCATATGAGGATTTCTATGATAGGATATGCCGATCACCTTTATGCTGGATAGAGGTAGGAGAGGAAGCTTTGCTAGGACCTCATCTTGTTCAGGAGTTTTTAGAGCAGATAGAGCTGATTCAGAAGAGGATGGCTACAACGCAGTCTCGACAGAAGTCTTATGCTGATCAGCGGAGACGACCTCTGGAGCTCGAGGTCGGGGATCTGGTTTTCCTGTGTGTCACACCGAGGTTGGGACACAAGAGGATTCAAAGATAGGGTAAGCTTTCACCGAGATATGTTGGGCCGTTTGAGGTTCTGGAGAGAGTCGGGTAGTTGCTTACAGGTTGCAGTTACCTCAGAGATACCAGGCTATGCACGACGTCTTTCATCTTTCTCAGCTTTGATGGTATTTCTTAGACCCGTCTCATGTTTTGAAACCCGAGGAGGTTGATTTGGAGCAGGATTCATCTTTCAAGGAGCATCCTATATGGATTTTTGATCGTAGTGCAAAATTACTTCGTGGCCGGTCGGTTCCTCTGGTATGGGTGCTATGGCAGCACGACCGTATACAGGACGAGACTTGGGAGAGGGAGGCTGATATGCGATCACAGTGGCCAGATTTGTACGAGGTTTCTTCTTCTATGCCTTTCTAGGGAAATTCATGGACACATTTCTTTAAGGGGGAAGTTTGTAAGAACTCGGAGCTTTGGTTTCAGGTAGAGATATCTTTTACGGGCTTTTTAAGGAAAAATAAAGAAACTGGAAATTTTTCAGAGTACACGCCGTGTACTTTTTGAGTACACACTATGTACTCCTCAGCCACTCGAAGCCGTGTGTTAGCTGAGACCGGGCCACACACACGTTGTGTAGGGGTGACGTGGAGGCCGATTTTGGCAGAGTACTGAAAAACCCACTACACGCCGTGTACTTTTTTTATTTCATTAATCAACCTGGGGTCACGCATAATGACGGGAAACATCTTTTTTCTCCGCCTAATTCCATCCAGAATGTCTGAGGAGGCCGTTTCTTCTTCGAGCCACCGATCTGTCATTGGTTGTCCGAAATCAAACTCTGTCGATTGCAGAAGAATCATAGCGGTGAGTTCTTGGTTCTTCTTTATCCTCATTTCCCGATTCTTTATCTCATGTGAGTTATCTGAGGTTGAGTGTTTTAGACTTTTTTGAAGATATACTCTGTTCTAGGTCGATTCACAGGCTGAGGTTCAAGTATATCAATCTTCAAGGATCGAGGTAGGTGGTTTGTTGCCCTACGTTGAAGTTCTTTGAGTTTTGGGTGAAAAAGTGCCGGATACCCATGTATCGGGTATCCCGGGTTTGGGATTTTGGTCCCTTTGTTTATCTGCCTAGATTTCTTGCTAGATTATGATGAATTGCTGCTAATTGATGCTTGGTTTCATGCTTGAGGATCCCCCCATGGGTGTATTCCTCCCCTGTTTGGCTGTTTATCACCGTTTGGCACCGTTACCTATGAGGCAACCCCATTGCAATTGTTAGTTTACTTGTTATCACTGATTTCATGTGTTTATTACTGTTGGAATTATTTTTTTTAAGTATGGTAGGTATTAGACAAGTAGTTGTTTAACTTTCTTAGGGCTACTAACAGTCGATTATGCACGACTGGACTGCTCAGGGCAGTGAGAACCTGGTGCGAGAGATCAAAGAGGGAATAGATGATTAAGTGCTTCCCTAGAGGGTCTGTTGGTTTTAGTTTCATATGCAGGACCTACAGGAATAGGACTTTGTGCTTCCCAAGAGTGTTATTAGTTTACCCACACATCAAGACCATAAGAGGAATTAGATGTAAGTGCTTCCTCAGAGAGTCTGTAGCTATCGTTTCAAGACCATAGGGGAATTGACGTAAGAGCTTCCCAGAGTGTATGTGCCTTGTTTGATTACTGAACTATAGGGGTCTTCCAGTTTAAGCCACCCAGAGAGTCAGTGTGAATTTTGATGGTTGGTTGTGAAGAGTCCACCAAGCCAAAGAACAAGCTTGGGTTTTGTACTGCTTGTGTTATGTAGTCTTTTTAGATACCTGTTGTGTTACTTGCTTATCTTGGAATAGAAAACTTTTCTGGTTTTCCCTGGTTGTGAAATTAAATGAATGTGAATGGAAATTGGTAGAATTGTTTACTGTATTTATTTACCTTTACTTTTTCTATATCACTCACTGACAGTAGGGCACAAATCTTGTGGTGGTTGCCTTCTGGGATTAGTCTCACACCCTGTTTGGGTCCTGCTTTTCGGCCTAAACAGATTATATGGTTGCAGGTATAAGTAGGGATTGTGTCCCTTCTACATCGGGTACTTGATTGCTTGTCGGATTTGGAGACCATGGGACCGGGTCTTGGCCCGTGATGCTGCTGGAGTTACTGTTTACATTTAGTACTTTAGTTTCAGTTGTATTTGAGCACGTTGTTTTGGTTAATGCTTTCCATAGATACATGTACCATTCTACATCATTATTATATCAGACATTACTTTTAATTTCAGTTCAGTTGTTTCTTGCTATCTACTGTTTCCGCTATTGTTTATGCTTATTCTTCCACTACATACTTCACCAAATGAGGGCATAGTTTCCCCACTGACTCACCAAGGCCCTCACTACTAGTCAGCAGCCTCTGGCGTTTGGGGAAACGCGCTTGAGGTCATGTGGCGAACTGGGTACGGGGCGCCAGCGGAAGGGCTCCAAATTCAGGTCGTTACAAAATCAACCTTTTACATAGTGGGAATAACTCCTTGTGCTAGTCTAATCATGTTTTGTACCATTCCTCCTATCCACCTATGTATCACCCGGGTTGGAAAAATATCAACTCCATCTTGAATCACCTACACACGCCTTAAGATGCACTATTTATTACATGTATTCATAAATCACATATAGGTAGGGTGAACCAAAGGATTGGTTAAGGGGAATTACATAAATAACCATAGACACACTAGTCCGACATAATAGTAGAGGTAAGGGTGACTCATAGACCATCATATTTAATTTAACACTCTATAATTTCAAACTTATGTAATAAATAAAATAAAATAAAGCTAGAACATACATAGGTCTTGGTCAAACTAATGAATGGTCATACACATGAAATGAATATGAAAAAGTAAAACCCGTTAATATCATTTATATTAATTATTAATTATTAAGATAAATGCACTTGAATTAATTAATTAATTTATTTATTTTCATCTTAATGATCATTTGAATTCTCTTAGAGATACACACCATTAAATTTATACATGGAGAAAAAATAGCAGAACCAATAATGAGATATTATTACCAATACTATAATTTGGTGTTTTCCCAACAGTAATATACCAATAGTTTCTTCAAACCATTTCTATAGTGTAAATGAAGGCAAAATTTGCCAATGGTTTGTTCAAACTGTTGGCAATGTGTAAATATACCTAATATTTCCCAACAGTTTGCCAAAAACTGTTGGGAAATAATTATTTTCTCTAAGGTATACCAACGGTTTATCAAAACTATTGGTAAAGAGATGCTTTCCCAATGGTTTTTAAAAACCATTGGGAAGGTTTTTCCCCAAATACCCATCACCCCAGCTCCCACTCGGCTCGATTGTAGACCCTAATCCAGAGCTCCTCCCAAAGTCTTCTCAGCTGTGAAACACCTTCCATCCATAGATCCATCCTCAATCAAATTTTTTTATTTATACACTCTAAATTAGTAAGTATTACCTTAGTTTTAGTGTTCTTCCTCTTTTTTTTTGTTTTCTATTTTGATTTTGGCTAAATTAGAGTTCATGATGTCTTTGGAGTACCGAACCCTTTGATTTGTTTTTTGTTTTTTTCTACACTTCAAACATGGTAAAGGGTTTGTTTAGTGGGATGATATGGTACTGTATGAGGACTTTAGTTTAGTTGAAAATTGGATTTGTATTTTGGTGTTGGTTGGGTGATGGATTGGAATTTTGAACACCCCACCCCACCCCCCTCGACCCCCCCACCCCCTGCACCGCCACCCCCTGGACACCCCCACCCCTTGGACAGCTCCCTCCCCCACCCCCTGGACTCCCCCACCCCCAACCTCCTTGGAAACCCCTCACCTCCCATGGAAAACCCACCCCCTGGACACCCCTACCCCCTTGGACACCCCCACCCTTTAAACAACCCCTCCCCCACCCCCTAGACACCCCCACCCTTTGGACATCCCCGACCCCCCAACCCTGTGGACACCCCCACCCCCTGGACACCCCCAACCCCATGGATACCCCCACCCTACTTGGACACCCCTCACCCCCCATGGACAGTCCCCACCCCCTTGGACAACCCCCCCACCTCCACCACCCCTAGACACCCCCACCCCTCCTGAACACCCTCCACCCCTTGGACATCCCCCCACCCCACCTCCTTAGACAACCCCCCCTAGACACCACCACACCCCCTAGACACCACTGTACCTCCTAATCGGATGACACAATTTTTAAATTGGAATTAACAATGTAGTTGATTTCCCCTTTCCCCAATGACATTTTCTAAGTGACCTATAGAGCCTTATAAATTGAATTTGTCTTGTTTTGATAAATTGAATTTGTCATGTTTTGATAAATTGAATGGGTTGTATGGAATGAAATGGCTAATGAAAGATGGTTTGGCTTTCTTAATGAATAAAATGATTTTAAATAAAATCTCCCTAAGGGGGATGCTGGAGGGGTAGGGGGGTTGTCTCGGTGTGGGGGGCTGTCCAGGTGGGGGGTGGGTTGTCCAGAAGGGTAAGGTGGGCTGTATGGGGGTAGGGGCTATAGTGGGGGGGGGGGGTATGGGCTTCCCCAAGGAGGGGTGTGTGTTGTCCAGGGGGGTCAGGGTGGGGTGTCCAGGTGGGGGATGTGGGTTTTGGGTGTCCAGGGAGGGGGGTGGACTATTTAGGTGAGGGGTGGGGAAGTCCAGGTGGGGGATGGCAGGGGGTGGGCTGTCCAGGTGGGGGTGGGTTGTCCAGGTGGGTGGGGGGTGGGATGTCTAGGTGGTGGGGGGGGGGGGATAGGGGAGGGGGTGTGGGATTTCCAGGGAGGGGGTGGGCTATCATGGGGGGGGGGGCTATCTAGGTGGGGAGGGGGTATAAGCTTTCCAAGAGTGGGGGGGGGGGCTGTCTAGGTGGGGGGTGAGCTGTCCAGGGGGGCTGTCAGGGTGGGTGGGTGCAGTGGAGGGGAGTGTGGACTGTCCAGGGAGGGGGTGGGTTGTCCAGGGGTGGTGGTGGGTGGGCTATCCAGGTGGGGGAGGGGGTTTGGGCTATCAAGGGTGGGTGGGATGTCCAAGGGGGGTGGGGTGGGCTGTCCAGGTGGGGGGGGGGGGGTGTCTAGGTGGGGTGGGGGGGATATCCGGGTGTGTGGGGGGGGGGGGGGTAGGGGGGATACATGGGTGTGTGTGGGGGGGTGTGGGATATCTAGGGGGTGGGTTTTCCACTCTGATACTCTACAAAAAAATTGGAATCAAATATAATCAATGTATAGTTGCTTTCACATGTGAAGACTTTTCTTGAAGTTCCATACCAATACTCACTCTTACCCTTCCAAGAAGAAGTGATCTCTTACAAAGAAATCTCACCCAGGTTCTTATTTACTATCCATATTGATATCATACAAATTTAACATTCATAAAATTCCATATCGCTTAATGATATAACAAGGCTCATACTCTTATAAGTAGTGTCCCATCGAAACATGGCTCATAAAATCCAATCCAAACATGATATTTGGTGGCATGTTTACAATTGAGTGTGTTGTGATTTATATGTATGATATTCACGATTTACACCAATAGTCTTCTCGGTCCTCTATAATAGGCTTGAAATTAGGCTAAAATTGGATAAATATTGGATTTTAGGACCCTAGTTTTGAGGTGGACACCCTAACCCCTTGGATAACCCCCCACCCCTATGGACAGCCCTGCCACCCCAGTGGACAACCCGCCCACCCACCGTGGATAGCCCGCCCACCCCCCGTGGACACCCTGTACCCCCCTGGATAGCCCTAACACCCCCTGGAGACTCCGTACCACCCTGGACAGCCCCGCCACCCCCTGAACAGCCCCCATCTCACTGGACACCTCATACCCCCTGGACAGCCCCCACCCCTGGAAAGCCCCCACCCACTAGACAACCCTGACCCACCTGGACAGCCCCACCACCCCTGTGGAAAGACCGCCCACCCCCTTGGACACCCCTACCCCCATGGATATCCCCCACCCCCATGTATAGCCCGCCCACCCCCGTGTACATCCCCCCGGACACCCCCATCCCCCCAGACACCACCACCCCGCTGGAAATACCCCCCTTAGAAACCCTGACCCCACTGGAAAACCTTGCCACCCCCGTGGACAGCCTGACCACCCCCCTGTGGATAGACTGCCTACCCCCTGGACACCTCATACCCCCTAGACAACCTCTCCACCCCACCACCCCTGGAAAGCCCACCCATCCCCTAGACATCCACCCCCACGCCCAGAAAAGCCCCCCCACCCTAGACACCCCTGACCCCCTGGACCACCCCGCCACCACCGTGGACAGCCTGCCCACCCCCTTGGACACCCCGTACCCCCCCTAGACAACCCCCACCCACGTTGATTGCCCGCTCACCCCTAGACACCCACCCACCACCCCCGGACACCCCCATCCCCCCTAGATGCCCCTCACCCCTGAAAATCCCCTCACTCCCCTTGACACCCTTATCCCACTGGACAACCCTTCCACTCCCTTGGACAACCCAACCACCCCCCATGGATAGCCCGCCCACCCCCTGGACACCTTACCACCACCCCCCGGACATCACACTACCACCCTTGGACCCCCATCCTCTCAGACACCCCACCCCCTGGAAATCCCCCTGCCCACCCCCACCCCCCTAACACCCTGACTCCACTGGACAGCCCTGCCACCCCCGTGGACAGCCCGTCCCCCCCCCCCCCCCCCCCCCCGCGGATAGCCTGCCCACCCCCTAGACACTCCGTACCCCTGGATAGCCCACCAACCCCGCCACCACCTGGACACTTCGTACCCCCTAGATAGCCCCCACCCCTAAAAAGCCCCCCTCAAACACCCTTCACCCCCCTGGACAGCCCTACCACCCTCGTGAAAAGCCCACCCACCCCTGGATACCTCGTACCCCCTAGATATCCCCAACCCCGTGGATAGCCCGCCCACCCCCCTGGACACCCGCCCACCACCCCCCGGACACCCCTATCCCCTTAGACACCCCAACCCCCTAAAAAGACCCCCCCACCCCTAGACACCCCTGACCCAACTGAACATCCCCACCACCCCGTGGACAGCTTGACCACCACCCGTGGACAGCCCGCCCACCCCCTGGACACCCCGTACCCCCCTAGACAACCCCACCACCCCTGCCACCCCCTGGACAGCCCGCCCACCCCCCTGAACAGCTCATACCCCTGAATAACCCCCACCATCTAGAAAGCCACCCCACCCCTTAGACACCCCGACCCCCCTAGACAGCCCCACTACCCCCATGGACAGCCTGCCCACCCCTAGACTCCTCGTACCCCCTGGACAGCCCCCCACACATGTGGATAGCCCACCCACCCCCCCTGGACACCCATCCACTACCCCCAGACACCCCCATCCCCTCAGATTCCCCACCCCTGGAATGCCCCCACCCAACTTGACACCCCCAACCCCACTGGACAGCCCTGCCACCCGTGGACAGCCCGACCACCACCCGTGGATAGCCCACCCACCCCACTGGACACCCGCCCACCACCCCTGAACACCCGACCACCACCCCTGGACACTCCCATCCCCCTGGACACCCCCCCTTAGAAAGCCCCCCACCCCCTAAACACCATCGACCCCACTGGACAGCCCTGCCACACCCATGGACAGCCCGATAACCCCCCCCCCCCCCCCCGTGGAGAGCCCGACCATCCCCTGGACACCCCATACCCCCTTGGAAAGCCCCTCCACCCCCACCACCCATGGACACCTCGCACCACCTGGAAATCCCCCCACCCCAGAAAATCCCCCCACCCCCTGGACACCCCCGACCCCACTGGACAGCCCTGCCACCCCCTTGGATAGCTCGCCCACCCCCTAGACACCCTATACCCTCTAGAGAGTTCCCCACCCCCATGGACAGCCCGCCCACCCACCTGGACACCCACCCACCACCCCATAGACACCGCCATCCCCCCGAACGCGCCCACCCCTGGAAAGCCCCCACCCCCTTGGCACCCATGACCCCACTGGACAGCCCCACCACCCCCGTGGACAGCCCGACCACCCCCCGTGGACAGCCCAACCACCCCCCTGGACACCCCGTATCCCCTGGACAGCCCTGACATGCCCATGGACAGCCTGCCCACCCACTAGACACCCCGTACCCCCTGTACAGCCCCACCCACCCCCTGGACACCCCACTTACCCCCTGAACACCCTATACCCCCCTCGACAGCCCCCACCCCTGGAAATCCCCCCACCCCTAGACACCCCTGACCCCCATGGACATCCTCGCCACCCTTGTGGATAGCTCGCCCACCCCCTGGACACTCCGTAACCCCCTGAACAGCCCCCACCCCCATGGACAACTCTCCCACCTAGACACCCTGACCCCCCCTAGATAGCCCCCTCCCCCTGTACACCTCTGACCCCCTGGACAGCCCCACCACCCCCCTGGACACCCTACACACCATGGACACCCCCACCCCCTTGGGAAATGTATGTGATCTCTCAAATAATCTAATAAAATATAAAATTTCTTTGATCTTAAATTTAATCAACTCCTGAATAATTATCCTCCATAAGTGTACATGATCTTGTACACTCATGTATAGTTCTTCAAAGATATTTTGTTATAAATATAGTATTTTTTTTTCTTTTATATTATGATTCACATATAGAGTATTGTGTCAATTACGGTTTCATATAAAGGGAATAATTTTCGTTTACTTAAATATATTTTTGATGAAACATCAATGTTATTGAATTTCTTTTGACTAAATGACTTATAATAATTTTTTTACAGTATGGACAGAAGTTGTATGTATGAAACTGATCAAATCTCAAGATATTTTCAAAACAATTTGAAGAGCTTTTTAGATTTTGCATTTCACAATGCTTTAGATAGTGGTCACATACACTGCCCCTATTACAAGTGTGTTGGAAGACCTTGGTTGATCCATGAAGAAGTCATCTACCACATAACCAAATATGGTTTTCAAGAAAAATACACTGTGTGGTATCACAATGGGGAGAAAATGACATCTCAAATTGTAGATGATCCAAATGAGAGGATTGGATTGGAGAATTTGTTATATGTCCAGTTTCCATTAATTCATCATTAGGAAAAATAAAGGATTCTGACCCAAGAAGATTTCAATATGAGCACACATGATGCATCTAATGAAAACGATGATGTTGTCTGGGTGAAAAAATTGAATGATGCTGCCACGACTCTAGTATATCGACAATGCGGAAAAATGAAAAAGCTGGAATTTTTAATCCGATTGTTTCATGGGAAAAATATGTATGGGATTTAAAATATTTCCATCGATTACATTCTTACCTTCTTGAAAGAATTACTTCCAGATGATGCAGATATTCCCTCAAACCACTATATGGAATGGAAGTTAGTTAAGGAACTTGGATTTTCAAGAAATAAAATTCATGCTTTCCCGAAAGATTGCAGTTTATTATAGGTGGAAAATGCTGAACGGAATGATTTTACAAAATGTGGCACATCCCGTTGGAGGCCAAAAGCTGATGGGACACCATCCCGTGCATCATAGAAAGTAATGTGGTAGTTTCCATTGATCCCTAGACTCCATAATCTTTTTATGTCTGATGAAATATCAAAAAAATGTGATGGCATGATACCAAGAGAAAGAAGACTAATGATGAGTTGGTTCACACTGCAGATGTATTTTTATAGAAGAGATTTGATGCTCGGTATCCTGATTTTTTAGCTCACGTGCATAATGTGAGGTTGGGTTTTTCATGTGAAGGTTTTAATCCGTTTGGGAAGATGCTTACATCGCACATCACATGGATGATTTTTATACACATTTATAATCTTCCCCCATGGTTGTGTATGAAAGTATCTTTCACTTTCATGGGTATACTCATATCTGGCCTTTCTGATCCCAAAAATGATTTAGACGTATACATGCAACCTTTAATAAAAGAGTTGAAACTTATTTGGGATGTAGGTGTGCACACATACGATGCATGTTCAAAAGACATATTTCAGATGTGTTCTGTGCTTATGTGGATGATCAATGATTTTCCTACTTATGAAATGATATCTGGATGGAGCACGAAGGGAAAACTATATTTCCCTATTTTTATGAAGAATACACGATCCAGAAGACTGGAGCATCATTGTATTTTCAGTTTTATGGGACATCGACGATTCTTTCCAATGGACCATCCATATAGAAATAATCATCTAAGATTTGACAATACTATGGAGACCAATGATCCACCTTAGCATATGTCTGGAACTGATTTGCTTAATGAATTGAAAGATTTCAGTTTTTTATTCAGAAAGGGTCAAATGAAATCTAGAAAGAGAAAGAATGTTTCCACTGAAACCTGTTACAATTAGAAGAAGAGAAGTATCATCTTTGATTTTCCTTATTGCTCAACCAATTTTTTATGTCATTGCTTAGACATAATGCACATTGAAAAAAATATATTTGAAATGTTTCTTTTGATTATTCAAAATGTTAAGGGAAAGACAAAAGATGATTTACAGTATCGGCATGACTTGGTGGATTGGGGCATCGGACTGGAATTACATCCTATGCGTATTAGTGAAAATAAATGGAAACTTCCATATGCTTCTTATGTGATGACACGTATAGAAAAAAAGAAATTTCTGGAAGTAATAGAGACTATTAAATTTCCTAATGGCTATTCAAGCAACATATCCAAATGGTTTAACAAAAGAGAGTTGAAGCTAAAATCTTTTAAGACTCATGATTATCACATCCTTTTGCATGAGTTGATTCCAATAGAAATTCATCATCTTTTTTATAATAATGTAAGAGTGGATATTATTCGGTTGTGCCATTTGTTTAGAGATCTTTGTGCTAAGAAGTTGTCCAAGTATTTCTTGAAAAAAATGTTGGCAGATGCCCCGTTGATTTTGTGAGTTTGAGAAAATATTTCCTCCATCATTTTTCACATACATGATGCATCTAATTATCCATATTCCAAATGAAATACTTCTCAGAGGGCCTATTTATTTTCATTGGATGTATCTAACTAAAAGAAATATGTACACATTAAAGTCTTATGTCTGTAATAAGAATCACCACAAAGGTTCTATCATGAACGGTTACTTGGATCAAGAATATATGGATTTCTGCCCTATGTATTTGTTTGATCTTACTACAAGAATGAACAGAACAATGAGAAACGAAGAAGACTAGTATGAGAAAATTGAACCCAGTTTTCCATCACTTCCTCAAACCGAAGGAATTTCCGGATCATATACATTGAGGACATTAAGCCTTGAAGAGCGAGAGATAGCAAATCACATAGTTTTGTTCAACTGTGTTTTGATCGATGACTACATCTTTTAATTAAATTATATATTTATATCTTATATATATATGTATATCTGTTAAACTATTCCTATTTTTATCTACAAGGAACATAAAGTGATGATAAATATAAAGCATCGTTCTTTATCTTTGAAAGGAGGGAGACTTTGCAAAGAAAAGAGTTTTATGCTTGGTTAAAATTGAAGGTAATAATATTACTGTTTAAAATAATTAAAAAAATAAATAATTAAGTTTAATATTGATTTATATTTCATGTATTGAGTTTTCCTGTTGACTCTTTCTCTGAGGAAATAAGAACTTTGAATTTTGGTCCTAATATCGTGGTTCTTGACAGTAAATCAATTTTTATCAATGGGTACAGATTTATTATCACTGAACAAGCAAATAACACAAGAACACAACATGATGGTATTATGGTTACTACCACAATAGACTGTTATGATTGTATATTAGATAGTATACCGTGATTTAAAAATGTAGGTTACTATGGAGTTGTTGAAAAAATAATAATATGGGATTATTATTCTTATGGACGAGTCACACTGATGAAATGTAAGTGGTTTGATTTGATCACAAGGCAGGGCACATTTATTGATGATTTTGGATTTCGAGTAATTGATATGACTCACACTTTTGATACCGATGAACCATATGTATTGACATCAATGGCGAAACAAATTTTTTATGTCAAAGACCATATTCGACCTGAATTTGGTGTCATTATTGAAGTAATTCCAAGGCATATTTTTGATTATGGTGATTATGGAATTGACACCATCCCTACTGCCATTGGAAATTATCCATTTATTAATTTTGATGACTCCAATAGCTCAATTGTCAGAGTTGACTGTGAACCTGAAGTTGTGGTGGGAAATATATAAAATCATCTATTCATGTTCTCAATTATTTTGGTTTTCCTCAACTTGGGCTATTAGGGTTGGTACTATTCAAATTGATTTAATATTGATTACAAATATGTTGTATCCGACTTGACTGTAATGTGAATTTTCAATGTTTATTGGTTGAAATTTTATTTTAATTTTATTTTCTAAATTGAAATTGAACTATATTTAAACATATGAAACCAACATTTCTAACTTGGTGAACATTTCAATTCTTCAACTGTGATTTGTATAAAATTTGTATGACTCTAAGACCTATTTTTAACATTTTACCAGGTAATGAACATGATGGTTCATATTCTTCTGCAAAACATGTATTGAAACCTGCATCATCTACCTGAGCTAAAGAAATTAATATTTTCTTTAATTTTGAAAACTTCTTTACCACTTATGAATCTAGTAGAATCAATGTTCCATGATTTTAATAGATTGATGAAACTTAGTAAATAACCATCCTACTAAAAATTAAATTTCTTTATTACATCTTGTACAATTTATTGAATTCATTATTGATTTGTTCAAGATCACCTAAAATAAAGGTTAGTTAAATTATCCATGAACCCCCTATTCCCTCTCATTTATTTTGTTTTTTGGGTTACACATTAGTTATCCTTTTCTATTTACTTCCATATTTATTTTCAAATGCAGGAAATGAAATCAATTTAAGAGAGGCGATGAAAACAGATTATGGACAACAATCGTCGCATGATTGAGTTGGGCATTCCACCACTAGTGCCTGTAGTGATCATTTTATTTCAAATATATATTTAAATAATATATAATGTCATGTGATTAATTTTTTTAAAACATTTTTGCAGGATCCATCTATTAGGCGACAATAATTTGATGATCATCCTAGTAGTGGTCCTAGTACACAGGGTGTTCGTACGAGGGGGGGGGGTACGAGAGCTAGATGATCTGTTTGACGTACCTGATTAGATCTTTCCCCTCCCACTGATATACCATCCATCCCACATGCTGATCCCGATGTGTCGTTAGGGACACACATGATATTTAGGCCTCCCATTTTTTCACCACTGTTTACATCTGAGCCTCCTAACTTGTTTGTACCATATCTGATGATGATTCTCACTACCCATCCAGTATTCGGCCAACCATCCCTATCATCTTCCTTTACTTATGCTTCCTTATCTCTGGGATTTTATATTCCATCTTCTTCGAATCCTGCTCCACTAGAGTCTATCCCAACAAAGCATACGTTGAGACCCACTCTATCTGTACAAGGTGTTCATTCAGTTTCTACGAATCTGGCGGTGCCCATTGATCAGACTACCGTAAGTATTCTTATACAACCCTAACAAATTTTTACACCATTATTTATTTTCATTATGACATGTATTGATAAAATATTTGTTTTTATTTCATAAAAGATACATCTACTAATAGGAGGTAGGGGCATGGGTGTACATGCATGCGTACGGTGTGGAACCGCCACATGAAGTTGACAGTGGACTACAATGAAGATAATCAGATGATTGAAAAATCAGGGCAACAATGTCGGAGTTTTTTGGCGACACTTTCCAAATACTCTGACATCATTCCTGTCAATCCGTTCTCATGGAAACAGCTGCCAAATGAAGTCAAGGATAAAGCCTGGGCAGAGATATGGGTAATTTTTTTTTACTTAATAAAATATATTAATTTTTGTATTTATATGAATTAATATTTTGGTGTCAACTGCTATTTAATTTTCCCGATGGTGAGGGTGCATGACCAGCACATCTAAAGGATTTAGGCAAGCTTTGGAGAGCTTATAAGCATGAGTAGTACATTGGATGGCGTGCTAGAGTGGGCATAGAGTTAGAGGCGGTTCCTGTCGTGGATGATTGTCTATTATAATAGTACTGATGGATGATTACTCATTGGATGACTAGCCAATTTATGGTATTAATAAAATTAGAGGAATTTAAATGAAAATTTTCATGTTTTTCGTTAATAATAATTATTGAATTTTATTTAGGATTCATCTGGAATAAATAAAAAAACATTGATGCTAAGAAATACGTCCACACATTGGGACATAATACGATGCTAGATCATGAGAGGCAGTAGGTATGAAAGTTTATAATCCTTCTTTATAGCTTGAACTTTCTATTGCTTCCTCCATAATTTATTCGATTGCTAAAGTTGTTATATAATTTTAGTTATGGAATTAATGTTTTTTTGGTATCATATTTTTAATTATGGTTTCCTATATTCAATGTCATTTTAGAGGCATAAATTGAATATATAAGGACGTGTTCCTCGAGAAAAACTATTTTGCTTGAGTAGAAAGAAGAAAGATGGAAGTGCGGTTAATGAACCGACTCAGCAGCAGATTGTAAGTTTTACTTTGTAGATTTAAAATTTTAATCTATATTTTTTAACTTAATAATCTCTTTATATCTGTAACAGGCTTCTTTAGAGGACCTTGATTCCTAGGATCCTGAAAATTTTGGGCCAAACGATCACTTACATCAGGTGTTGGGAGATGAGTACCCTAGTAGAGTACGATGCTGACCTGGGAAGAGTATAGTTCCAATGAGGTATTGGCCCTCCTCAGGTATGAGTTGTAGTGACACTGAGTTGTAGAAAGTTAAGGCACATGCAGAACATGCTGAAAAAGAGCCACAGAGATGACAGAACAGTCTACCAGGGAAAACACTACATTTATGAAACTGATGGAAGTTTTACTTCCAACACTTCTAACAGAGTCCAACACTACTTGTAATGAATATATGTCATTGATGAGATCTATATGTGGTGCGCTAGGTGGAAGTTCTAGTGGTGTTTGAGACGATGGAGAGGAGAAGACCAAGGCAGAGGAGGAGGGTGAGGATGAGGCTGAGGCGGAGGAGGAGTCTGAGGAGGAGGGTGATGAGGAGGCCGAGGCTGAGTATGAGGGCAAGGAGGAGGGTGGGGATGATGATTAGGATGATGATGAGGACAAGGGTGATGGTGATGATGATTGTGATGATAATAATGGTGATGAGGGACAGATTGATCCATTACATTTTTGACTGATATTACTGACATTTGATGTTTATTGATTTGTTGTGCCTGAATATATGTGTGATTAAGTATGTCACATTGTCTTTATTTTTTTATCTATAAATAGTAAAACTTTACCTAATGATTTTTTGTGACTGATTCACCCTTCCCCTAGACATCCCTCACCCCTGGACAACATGTACCCCCTGGATAGCCTCGCCACCCTCGAGGATTGCCCGCCCACCCCCAGGATAGCCCCTCACCATGTTGACAACCCCCCACATCCCTGGACACCTCGTACCCCCTAGAAAGCCTCGCCCACCCTCATGGACTACCCGACCACCCCTGGACACCCCCTACCCCCCTGGACAGCTCAACCACCCCCGTGGACAACCCGCCCACCCCCTGGACACCCCCTGTGGATATCCCCCACCCTCGGACACCCGTACTGCCTGGACAGCCCCGCCCGCCCCCCGTGGACAGCCTACCCACCCCCTGGACAGCCCCACCCCCTGTAGATAGTCACCCACCACTGGACACATCGTACCCCCTAGAAAGCCGCACCCACCCCCCGTGGATAGTCCTCCCACCCCACCTGGACAACCCTACCCCTCTATGGCCATCCCGTCCCCCCCGAGGACAACCTGCCCACACCCTGGACACCCCCTCCGCCCCTGGACAGCCCAGACACCCCTACTGATAGCCCGACCACCCCCGTGGACATCTCACCCACCCCTTCAACATCCTCTACCCCCCTGGACAGCCCGCCCACCCCCGTGGATATCCCCCACCCCCCTGAACACCCTCTACCCCCTTAGACAACCCGACCACCCCCGTGGATAGCCCACCCACCCCCCTTGACACCCCCACCCCTTGAACACCCCACCCCTGGACACCCCACACCTGGAAATCCCCCAACCCCCTAGACACCACCCCACCCCATGAAAACCCTCATGGAAAGCCCCCCCACCCCCACCCCCCAGATACCACCCCACCCCCTGGACACCCCCCTAGGCAGCCCTCCCACCCTTGACAGCCCCCACCCCCACCACCGTGATGGAAACCCCCCCCACCCTGGACAACCCCCACCCCCTGGACATCCCAATGCATAGCCCCTCCCCCCACCCACCACCATGAACCCCCCCCCCCCACATCCCCCTTGGACACCCCTTACCCTGCTGGACAACCCCTCCACCCTCGTGGACATCCCTACCACCCCTGGACAACCCCTACACCTGTGGACAACCCCCACCCCTAGACACCCCGTACCCCCTAGAAAGCCCCGGCCACCCCCTAGACACCCCATACCCCCTGGATAGCCCCAGGCACCCCGTGGACAGCCCCTCCCACCCCCTGGACAGCCCCTCCCACCCCCCTAGACAGCCCCTCCCCCTGTGGACAGCCCCCCCCAGACAGCCCACCCACCCCCTAGACACCCTTACCCCACGTGGACAACCCGCCCACCCCCTGGACACCCGGTACCCCCCCTAGATAGACCCGGCCACCCCCATGGACACCCCTTACCACCCCTAGACAACCCCTACCCCTGTGGACAACCCAACCCACCCCATAGACACCCCCGATCACCTGGATAGCCCCGCCACCCCTGTGGACCACCCCCACCACCTGGACAACCCCCACCCCCTAGAGAGTGCCCCACTCCCCTAGACATCCCCCACCCCTATGGACACCACCCCACCCCCTTGGACAACCCCCAACCCCTGGACCGCGCCCCACCCCTTGGACAACACCCCACCCCCTGGACACCCCCACCCCCTGGACACCCCCACCCCTTGGAAAGCCCCCCACCCCCTTGGACACCACCCACCCCTGGAAACCCCCATGGACACCCCCCCTCAAAAACCACCCACCCCTGGACACCCCATGGACACCCCCACCACCACCCTTGATATCCCACCCCCTAGATAGCCCCCCTACCACCCAGGAAATCCCTCAAACCCTTTGGACACCACCCCACCCCTAGAAACCCCCATGGACACCCCCCCTCAAACACCACCCCACCCTTGAACACTCTCAAGGACACCCCCACCCACCACCACCACCTTGTTAGCCCCACCCTCCTAGATATCCCCCCACCACCCTGGATTCCCCCCGGACACCTCCATCCCCTCGAACACTCCCAACCCTTTGAACACCCCTACCCCCTTGGACAGCCACCCCAAACCCCTGAACAACCCCCAACCCCATAAATTCTGAATTGAGTTCTTTACGTATTTAATTAACTTATGAATTATGTGTTAATGGTTTATGGGTATAATTTTTGTATGTGTATACTTGTTGTAATTACCTTATGAATTATGTATTAATTTGGTATGTGTGTAGATGGTAATTAAATACAGAATTGGAGGTATTCAAATTTATGTTTGAATTATGTGTTGGATGAATTCTATATGAATTGATACATAATTCTGTATGAATTCATACATAATTATGTATGTATTATGCAGGTATAATTGTTAATGGTGTATTGTGTTAGTTGTTGTAGGTGTATGTATTATGAAGATATTCTGTTGTGTATGAATTTTGCAGGCTTGCTGGTGGAATTGATGTAGCTGCACAGGGGGAGGCCAGCAAGCCAACTTGCTACTGCAGGTATAAAAAAGATATGCCAATGGTTCACAACTGTTCGCATATGTGTAAAACTAGAATTTATACCAATAGTTTTATGTAAAACATTTGTATAAGTATATGCCAATGGTTTGTAAACTGTTGGTATAGATAATTTTACTTTATATTTACCAATGGTTTGTGGTAAACCATTGGTAAAAGTATATACCAACGGTATACATAACCGTTGGTATAGAGATAATTCACGCTATTACTCATGGTTTAAAACTATTGGCAACAATTTATACCAATAGTTTACTGAAACCATTGGTATATACTGATTTTTTCCAATATATCCCAATGGTTCTCATAGAACCATTGGGATATGTCTATCCCTATGGCTCAAGACCCAACGGTTTAGAAAACCATTGGTATAGTTTATACCAACAGTTTTCCAGCCTTTACCAATGGTTTTAAACCATTGGTAAAACTCAAAATTTCTAGTAGTGTACAATAAATTAATTAAGAAATTAATAATTCATTAAAACCATTATTAAATTTTCAAACACAATATGTGAATATCAATGTAATAGGGTTTTAATGATGAAAATATCAATTTAATATAATTTTATTTTTTTCCTTTATTGGGATACTACACGACGTGAACTTTGGAGTTACACACTATGTATATCAGTTGTAATGTACTAGAGATATATGCATGGGTATTTGGCATGCATCTCAATGGATTTCATGGAATGTACTAATGAGCTATACACAGTGTGGTCTAAGTTCCATGTGTGTGTATAAATTGTTGAAGGAATCAACATGCTCGTTAGACGTAAGACTACAAAACATGTACAATCCAACAACACACCAAGTATCTTGCATGTCATGTGTCCACTTGTCTCACCAAATGGCTCAAAAAGTACTTAGGGAGTGGGAAATAATGCACTAAATGTTGTGTACATCAGTTTCACATCATCTATGTCATTATTGTTCTAGGATGTTAGTATCACACAATTTTGATTGGGTATATAAGAGCACAACTTGTTAAAATTTCTCTACTAAACTATATAGAACACGGGATGTGTATTCCAGATATATACTGTGTACTCTAACATGTTGTGATCTAGGTTTTCATATTCCATAAATGATGTGAATTAAATCCTCCATGTCCAATGACTTCTTGACACATCGTGTGTCCCGTGACACTGACAGGTGCAATGAACATGGGTAGACAACATGTACTCCAGCTACACACCATGTAATCCCATCCTCTATGGCCATAATATTTGATAATTCCTGTTGAAATATGTGTTCATTATTTATTTATTATTAGTCCTCAAGAAAATGAAACACTGAATGGTGATGATAAATATGTTGAAAAAATGTTAATTAAAACTGGATTAAAGAATGAATATTATTGAAATGAAATATCTAACCATTATTGAGCATATAGATAAAAAATAAAATAAATAATTATAAATTTGAAATGTAACCTGGATCTGATACCACTTTAAGGTACTAGGAATAGAAGAATCACCATGATGAGTGTAAAATAAATAAAATATTTTTGATTTTATGGATAATTTAAAATATTGTCTGTGACATGAACACCATGAAAAATGAAATTTTTCCACATGATATTTACATAAAAAAAGTTCAGAACCAAGAGAGGATACTTTCATGTTAAATTTATTATTAATTTATTTAATATCAGAAGAAATTGTTACCTCACCCTAGAAACTTTCTTCAATGACAATATTGATCTTCCAAAAAATCCTTTCATAATACAATCATTGTGATGTAAGGATCCATGTTTAGAATCCATCTTGAGGTAATATACACATGCCCCTTTGACCTCTGAATGATTACAATTTATTTCTGTAAGTTATCATGGTGAATGAATCATATTTTTTTATATTGATCAATTCAAGATCCTTCCATCTTGATGGATTTCTTCTCATTCTTTAGAGGAAGGGAGGAGGAATCTGTGAGAGAATTTCATTGTGCATAACAATTCTCTATTCTAGATTAACCCAACATAATAGATATAACTATATATTTATAGAGCTAGTGTTTAAGTTAAAATAATATTTAATTGCATATCAGCCCTAAATAATATAATAATTATTAAAAAATCCCAGGCTATATAATAATAATAATATAATTATTGTATGAAATGTGCTAACTCATGCAATGATAAACATTATTTTACCAGCTTCTAAATTAATACTTATCACCAGACTCAGTCTTGGTCCATTTTAATTCCTAGACATTTATTGAATACCTAAATAAATATTTAATTAAATATTTCATTCATCAATAAATATTTGTGATCGATAAAAGACGAATACAATTATCCAACATTCTTGAGAATAAAATTTATTCCACTAATTAAATTCAAGTAAAATTTAATTGAGATAAATATAATCACTTAGTGTGTGACCCTCTATGATTCTTTCTCATTTTCATTAGGTGAGCTTTTCAAAAGTCCAAGATTAATATCTAATAATGGGTTAAAGATCCCAAGAGAAATAACATAATGTCACAACATTTAATACCACATACAAATGCTCATTATTTAATATAATCCTTTTTTTATAATATCTCATGAAGAAGGTTACACATCTATGACACCAACCTATAGGTTTGATACATCTTTCTTTAATTATCAAAAATAAACTTAGTGTTACACCATTTACATATAATTTAAGGCAACGATTCAGTTCCAATCAGTGTTTCAGGAAATCAAATTCCTTAAATATGGAAGGGATGAATCCTTCCTCAACTTATCCATTAATAACATTTCATTTGTGACACACCTAATGTACCCTAATTCTCGCGAATATATGCCATCATAGTTTTCATTAAAAAATATAATTTCAGAGTTCATGACATGAATTAATGATAATCTAAAATTCTAAGGACCATTACACATGACCACATATTGGAATATTTCATGACCCAAAAACATGTGGAATTATTACTGGCGAGTATATTATCATATTCTCATATCTTAGAGATTACCAAGTGAAAAATTTATGAGAATAATACTCATCCTATTATGATTAATTTCACCAAAAAGTAACTTTCCATGTGTCCCATAATAGAAAATTATTCATCCTTAGAACTATATTTAAGAATAATGTCATAGAATTTTGAGGTTCTCATTATAGCAGGAAACTACTATGACCTTATTGATGCAAAAAATACTCTAGAAATTATTACATTCAAGTCATGCAGAAAAATGATCAATATATTATAAGATATTTAATTTGTATTAAATTTATAAAATATTAATGTAATTAAAGTATAAAAGGTAGGATTACAACACCAAAAATATCACACGAAGTTCACACAGATCATTCCTTAATGTCACATATAAATCAATAGTCACTAACAAAATGTTTCCTGTAAATTTGGCCTCTTTTTTTAGTTTGATAATGTTGCACACATTTTTAAATTTAAACATTTTTAAATTTAAAAATTATCCTTTGAGTCATTCTGAAAAAAAATCATATTGATTCATGATTCATTCCTACATATCAAATATTATTTAATGATCTCTAACAAATAATTTTACATTATTCACAGTTCTTTTTTATCAATTTGAACATGTGACAAAAGTTTCTAAATTTAAATCCAATTTTAAATGTAAAAAATTCGCCTTCATTCATTTTGACCAAAATATATATCATATTGACACAAAATTTATTTATACATGTCACATATTGAATAAAGATTATTTCCCTACACTTTTACATCTCTTTGAACCTTTTTTCTTAGTTTCGGCATGTGACACTTTTTTTACTTTTAAAACTCTTCTAAATGTAGAAATCACACTTTGTGTTATTTAGACCAAACCACATGTGGTATTGATAAAAAGTTCATTCCTATATGTCACATTTTAATCCATTATCATTTTCTTATATTTTTAACCATTCTGAGCTCATTTACATGATTTATTCTCATGCAACTACTTGTGCTTGTTGTTTAAGCATTATGAGCCAAATTCTTCTTTTGAGAGTAGTTAGAACTTATGAAATTCCTTAATCCAAGATTCATTAATGGTTTTTGAAGGTAATTTATTATGAAACCATTTTTTAAAATGATTTAATCTTAGACAAGTATTATTGAATTTTCTCAAATGCGAACCTTAATGAATCTGTTGTATATCATAATAAGGTTCAATCAATACCAACCAAATTTTAAAAACTATATAAATAATTAAAATTTAAATAAATTCAATTACAATTAAACATTAATGTATCATTGGGATGGGGGAAATTTTTCTTGTCTCTAACATTTGATGGTGCACCCCAACAACATGAATCATTTACAGGACTCTTCCAAAAATGTAATCCAATTTGGTGTCCCCACTGATATGTGGTTTGTCTTTGATTTCTACCACTAGCATCTGGAGAACTAGTAGAATGAATATTGATGTTTTGACATGAATTCAAAAAATACGTACTTGTTTCTATCTTATTTAAACCTCGATTCCAGTTTTCACTCTCGCATTTTTTAGGTTTGATTCTATCTGTTGGTTCCACTGAGAATGATTTTTATTTTCAGGTTATCCCAGATATTTGGGATTATACTATAATAATTAGTTTGTAATGAATGGTTTTACTGATCCCAATGGGAAAATTCTTCAACTTTTGTTGAATTTTATTTTCCCTTTAAGCCCCAAAATGAATTTTCATTACTATTTGAGGCCCCATCCCCATATGTGAATTATTTAAATTTGAATCATTCTTCAATAAATAAATTAAATTTAAGAGTTTATTCAAGAATTGGGTTATCATGTCATGGATAACACTAAAATATCGATACACTAGGTAGCTTGTGGGTGAAAGAATTTCCAGAATTGATATTGTCACAATTACTATTATAGAGTAGGAGCAGGCTCACCTTTATATTTTTCATAACATTTTAGAGGTTTCACCATATTTTGAAACCCAAAAATAAATTATTAGGCATTTGAATCCATCAAGGGATGAAATATTGATATCAATTACACACAATCAAAAGTTTATAGGATGGTTTTAAGACCATATTTCTAGGGATTTAAATGAAAATTAGAATTCAATTTCAGAAAGGATTTGATGACTATAAAGAGGACCAAGTGTACATGTATTATCTTATAATGGTTGTGTAATTAATTGATATATGTTGTATATAAAGGAAAAATATTTATGTAGTACCTTGAAAATAGTGTATTTACACGTATGGTTTAAGCGACACATCTATCTATTACCAATAGCCGAAATCTTTTATATATGAATATGACATACTTGATATCATCAAAAAAATTTGGGAGTTGAATTATACAACATTCCAAGTACCAATTTTTTAATTTAAGTGAGTTGATAATAAAAGTTTATTTAAAGTAGATGAATTAGGAATTATAAAAATGGATTTCAGTAATAAAGGGTACAAAGATGATCTATTTACAGTGGTATCTCATGAGGTATAGGTGTTGTATGTTCTAGATCCTACAAATGGAAAGTGGTCAATTATTCTATTATCAGCCAAAAAATGTAAAGGGTCATATGTCAATTCAACTAAGGATGACCCTATCATTGGGAAATCACTATCATTTCGTGATGGTATTAATTTAGATGGGGTATTGTACGTCATATTATACCATAATAAGGGGATTTATATACTCGATAGAGAGGTCAAATCCCTTCAACATTTAAAGAAAAAAACAGATCAATAATTAGGTAATATTTTTCTTAATATATAAATTATTACCTCATATTATTATATGTACACTACTGAATTTAAATAATCTAAATTAAATGTTCAACTATTTATGCAAATAACATATTCTGGATATTCCGATGCTCCCAATCCTAAGAAACAAAAGGTTTCTTAACATTTTGATACTCTCAATACAGAGGAAGGACAAGTTTATGCACATGTTAATGATCCAAATCCTGAGGAATAATAGGTTTCTCAACATGAGGATGCAATAAATGTATAGGGATAAAAATTTTCTACACATGATGATGCTACCAATCCTTAGGAATAACATATTGATGATGTTGAAGCTAAGGAAATGGGAGAATGTGAACAACCTATTTCAAAGAAAAAAGAGACATAAAATTCGAGGTTGGATAGAATGAACATGACCAACCTATTAACCATGAAAAATCAAATTTTTCTTTATTATATTGGGATCACTACTAGAATAAATGTGTCATTTGATGTATATACATGGAAAGATATTATTCTCATGCTTAAGGCACTAATTTGGGAGGATATTAGGGTGACATTATGATATAATTTCATTATTTTAATAAAAAACAAAAAAACAAAACATTAATTTACTCTTAATTATCCCTTTGATAGTACATTTATATTAAATTAATTCCAAATGAAATTTATATTAATTTTTATTGTAAATTATCATAGAGGATTTCATACAATTCTTAGGAAGCATCATCTTAGGGACGATGAAGGGAAAGTAAACCCACAACATCCATAGATGTACACACATATAATAAACCAAGAAACATGGAATGCCTTTATTGTTCATTTTGAGGATACGTATTTTCATGTGTATTGTGATTGGAAATACATTACTTGATAATATGTACATTTATCACTTCGATTAAGAATTATCAATTTATGAAATAGTAACTGAGTAATGAAAATAAGCACTGTGTAGAAAAACCAACATACCTATACTAGAAAGAAAATATGGGATATGCTTTAATTAAAAAAATTTATATGTATTTTAAATATATTGTAGTGATTTTATATGGCATTAAAAAACATAAAAATTATGTTCCTTTATTTATTTTTAGATTGATAAATCAAAATAAAAAGCATCTTCTATCCCACTTCATGTGGTTTGTAAGGAGGTTCCTGTAAATAAATATAGGAAACTAATAGATTAAAATACACAAAAGTATAATAATCTTGTGTAAGTATGAAATAATAAAATTTGTGCTGCTTAAAATCAGTATTACATAACAATGATGAATCATTTGTTTATATTTTTATCCATTTTATACATAGGAATAATCATTTTCTATACTCAATGAAAAATTACTATTAGTGGACTTGAGTTTATTAGAACAATATGGTCATCTCATAAGTGTGAGTTTTGGGGTTTCACCCCAAAAATATTTTGAGAAAAGAAGTGAATGGAGGGGAAGGTAAATATAAGATAATGGATGATATGTAGATATGAGTAGTTTATCTACAAGAAAAACATAATTGGTAGTTTGAGTTGTTATAGGATATTATGATAACTTATCAAATAGAAAAAATAATAAAATAACAAGCACTATGTGAAGACCCACTAACCCCAACACCCACTAGATTTAAGGTGAGCCATTCCCCTCAAAGGTTTTACTTACCAGAGATAATCAATTTTTTCATGATTGTTTCTATGAAATCTGAATTAAGAAGTTAGTGATAGCTTTCATGTACTAATATTATTTAGGGTGAAAATGATTTGGATTTATATCTATCATTAACCCATTTTATTTTTGTGAGGGGTATAATATACCGTATTATAATAGATATTCTACACAATAAACAACTTATAAAAGGTTATGAAGTGTTGGGATTCATGTAGCTCAGGATTTGAGGACCGAGATACCTATTCCCCATGATGATCTAGATGTTGAGACGATAAATATTTATTTTTTAACTGTCATATCATGGACATTTGATCTTGTAAAAATACATATCGACAAGGTGGTATTCCTTTCCAATTAATTTTTATGCAAAATGTTTAACAATTAGTGAAAACACATAAATTGATTAATGTTATTATAGACTAAGGAAGGAAATAGTTGAAATGGAATTTCAAATCAAAAAATCTATAGGACTAACCAATCAAAAGAAAAGACCTTTAGAAATCACCTTTACCCCACCAATTCAAATTCTTCATATTTTATCATTACAAGTGCATGTAGATAAAACATTCAAAAATGGTGATAAGACCATCTTTAATTTTGAAGAAAAAATGTACAGAAATAAAATTAATCATATCAAGTATATAAAGTATATTTTAATTCCTTTCATAATTATTCCTTAATGTTTTTAGGAAGAATTAGTTGCTCATTGAAATCAATTTGGATCCTCTAAAGATTGTTTTGGATTTAATTCATGTATAACCAAAAAATCAACCACACATGATGAAATTTATAAATTTTTAATGCACTACATGCACCATTTTTAAAATAAACTTCAAGATATACATTTTATATCCTGTTTTAATGAAAAGTTTGTTATTATAGGGTGGTGTTTAAATATCATCAAAATAATGGAATGAGGATAGTCTATGAGAACAGGAAGCATAAAAACTTCTACAAGTGGATAAGTATTAGGGTATATATAATAATATTTCACTATCAAAACATATATATAAAAATTAATTATTTTAACAATTTTCAACAGTTTCTAAAAAAATAATTACAAATATTTTTTTATTTTGTTTTAAAATTTATGAATGATATCATATTCCATCAATAAATTACCATCCACAAAGAGGTATTTCCAGTGATAATTACAATTTAATTTAAAATATTTATTAATACTATGTTTGTTTATATTTTTCCAGTACTACCATAACTATTAATAGTCATAATATTAAAAGGAGTTAATATATTTTTTTAGAAACAAATGGAAAAAATAGATGGTGTCAGAATGTATATAGACATCTGGAAAAGATGAATTCTTACTACTTATTTAGATAATTTTCTCATCATTTTATAAACTATTTTTTTGTTAATTTCCTTATCAGTTTTTTAAAATTTGTTTAGTTAATATTCATAGAGATAATGAATAAATGACATTGTCAAAAATTGTTTTTTCCTTGACCATTCTGTTCTCTATTAAGAGTAAAAAATTATTTGAGAAAAAACAATTATTGACAAAGTCTTCAATAATAATAATAAACTCATGTATGATTTTTTCTCTTTATAGAGTCATTTTTTCTTTATTTGATCTATTTGTGTTCATTAGTGTGTGTTTTTAGTTTACAAATGAATAAAAGTGCATGTTTTCAGCTTAAAATGACATTTTAGTAAAAACGACTTGTGACATACTCAAAACTGAGAAAATGCATTCAGATTATTTTTATAATTTAGTAAAATGATCCAAAAGTCATTTGTGATGTGTAAGAATCATTCACACCATAATATGATACATGGTGTGACCGGTATGACTTGATATGTGTGTTTTCAGTTTGAAATTGGAATTTTAGTTAAAAATCTGTGTCACTCACTGAACAATGAAAAAAAATTCTGGGATTATCGTGATACTTTAGTAAAATGATCTATAAGTCATTTTCAATGTGTGGAAATCATCCACAGGTCAATCCATCACATGATGTGATCGATATTACTCAAAGTGCATGTTTTTAGTTTAAAAATAAAATTTTATGTAAAAACATGTGTCACTCAATGAAAACATAGTAAAAATGATTGAATTTTATTTCTACTTTATAAAAATGATACTTAAGTTATTTTTGATGTGTAGGAATCAAATGAACTTCAATATAACACATGTTGTGACTGGTATGAATCAAAGTGTGTGTTTTTATTTAGAATTGACATTTTAGTTCAAAACACATGACATATACTCAAAACTGTAAAAATTTATTCAAATTTTTGAGATATTTTAGTAAATTGAAGCGTAAGTTATTTGTGATGTTTATGAATCAGCTAAACATCAATTTGATAAATGGTGTGCCCGATATGACTCAAAGTATATGTTTTTATTTTAAAAATGACATTTTAGTGGAAAAAACATATCACATACTCAAAACTAAGAAAACACATCAATATTGTTTTGATACTTTATGAAAATGGTACATAATTAATTTGTGATATATAGGAATTAGCTGTACCTCAATCTGATACACAGTGTATTAAACATGAATTTAAGTGTATGTTTTCAGTTAAAAATTGACATATTAGTTAAATACAAGTATCACTAATTGAAAAAATATAAAAATCACTCAAATTATCTTGATACTTAAGGAAAATGATCCCTATTTTATTTGCGAGGTATAGGTTTTATCCACACAAAAATCTGACACAAAATATGACTGGTATGAAACAAAGTGTGTGTTTTCAATTTAAAAATGAAATTTTATTTAAAAACATGTGTCACCCACTGAAAACCTAGGAATTTTTTTGGAATGTCTTGATACTTTAGGATAATGATCCTTAAGTCATTTTTTATGTGAAGGAATCAACCACCTATCAATCCAACACATAATATGATTTGGGATCCAAATATTTCTTTCAGATATTTGATTGGTTTCAACTTGAATTTTCTCAGATAGTTATAGATTCATGTTATGGTTTTGAAATTCAAATGAGTAGCAAGGGGTTGGGAAAGAAAATTGCATCCATTTCAACATCTAGTCTCACTTTAATTCCATGGATCTCTTGGTTTAATGAGACTATGGATGATCTATAAAAGCCTTCATCAATGAAAGGACCATATATACACTAAAAAAACTTTTCCTGCTTGTCACTGAACATCGTTTCCTTGTTTGGGGTCACATAACCCAATTGGGTTTTCACCCATTTCTTAGATAACTTGTCTAATAAATCACCTGGCATGGATACTTTCCATTATGGCAGCAACATTCTAAAGCATTCTAGCCATGATAGAACACTTATAGAATACATGGAGGATGGGTCTGAAGGGATATTAAGGCCCACATACACAAAATAATGTCATCCTTAAAGTCATGGATAACTCCAAAATCAATCTTCTCCTTTAACTATATATTTATTTTCTATAATAGGTTCCATCTATGCATGGAAGGAAATAAATTGGGTAAATCAATCTAGAATATGATCTGAAGAGTATGTTTTCCTTAAGACACTGATGTCAACTAGTCCAATTTCTAATCCACTTCACCTATATGATACATTTGATATGATTTTTTAGTATTTCATACTTTTCCTTAAACTTCTACCATAAGCTATAAAAGAGAGAATATGTTCTTTTTGGATGGAATAGGAAATCACATGCTTCCAGAAATGTGAAGTGAATCGTTGGGATGCATCCAAAAAATCTATTATCAAAATAATTTTCTTAAATTAATTTTTAAAAGAGAATATATAGTTCAAATATAATCTCTAATATACTAATGAAAATACATCAAAGACCTACAAAAGGTAGAACTATTCTAGATCAAACTGAAAACATTCACAAATGGAATGGTATAAATTGTTCATTATCAAGCATTTCTTATTTTGAATCACTACAGAAATTTTTTTAGATAACCTAGAATGTTGAATGAATTATAGAATAAAAATAAAAGTGTTGGATTTAAAAAAATTTATTTAAAGAGAATATTTAAAATGATCAATAACTAGATAGTGGTTTTGATGAAATCCAATTGCCACACCAAGTAACTTGAGTTCATTTTTATATAAATAAATATCTATTGCATAATAATTATCATCAATGAAAGACACATCATTGATTTTTTTATTGGTGCTCCAATTGTGATAAAAAATATCAAAAAAAAACTAACATTTATTTTTTATTTATTTTTTCTATTGGATTTGATACTGCATGTTTGACCTACATATCAGTGAAATTTGAATAGTATTGAAAAGTATGAGACAACATATTTGAGAAATAGTTGTAGAAAAAGAATTTATATTGTATTAATACTTTAGGATGATGATTTAAAAGTCATTTTTGATGTGTAGGAATCAACCTCACCTCAATTTGATACATGGAGTTACCAGTATGACTTAAAGTATATATTTTTAGTTTAAAATTAAAATTTTAGTTCAAAAATCATGTAATATGATCAAAAACAAGAAAATGAATTCATATTGTTTTTATAAATTAGGAAAATGATTCATATGTCATTTTTTACATACAGGAATCAGTCAAGTCTTAATCCAATACCTGGTGTTCCAGGTATGACTTGAAGTGTATGTGTTTTTTTAATTGACACTTTAATTCAAAACACACATCACATACTCAAAACTGATAAAACACTTTCATATTGTTTTGATACTTTATGAAAATGATCTATAAGTCATTTTTGATGTGTAAGAATCACCTTCACCTCAATCCTATACACAATGGTACTGATAAGACTCAAAGTGTGTGTTTTTAGTATAAAAATGAAACTTTAGTTAAAAAAAGGTTTACTCACTAGAAAACAATCAAACATTTCTTGGATTGTCTTGATATTATAAGAAAATAATACTTAAGTCATTTTGATGTATAAGAATAAAGCTTACATAAATCTTATTCATGGTGTGACTGGTATGACTTGGAGTGTGTGGTTTTATTTGAAATTGATATTTTAGTTCAAAACACACTCCACATACTCAAAACTGATAAAACAAATTCATATTATTTTGATACATTTGGAAAATGGTCCATAAGTCATTTTTTATAAGTAGAAATTAACAGAACCTCAATCTAATAAATGGTGTTCCTAGTGCGACTCAAAGCTTATGTTTTCAGTTTAAAAATGAAATTATTTTGAAAATCATACACCACATACTCAAAACCAAGAAAACACATTTATGTTGTTTTGATACTTTTGTAAAATGATCTTTATGTCATTTGTGATGTGTAGGAATCAGACTCACCACAATAGGGTACATGGTGTGACTGCTATGATTAAAATTCCATGGTTTCAGTTTATAAAAGAGATTTTTATTTAAGACTTGTTTCAATCATTGAAAAGATAGAAAACAGTTCTTGGATTTATTTGATAAGAAAACAATCCTCATGTTATTTTTTATTTTTAGGAATTAACCACACATCAATCTAATATACGATGTGACATATATGACTCGAAGTGTGTGTTTTTATTTAAAATATACATTTTGTTTCTAAACACATTACACATACTAAAAAAATAAGAAAATACATTCAGTTTATTTTGAAACTTTAGTTTAATGATCCACAAGTCATTTTTGATTTGTAGGAATCATTCAAAATTCAACATGATATACGGTGTTCCTGATATGGCTCAAAGAGATTTTTTTATTCTGTTTAAGAAGGATATTTTAGTGAAACATACATATCACATAATGAAAAAAATAAATAACATTCATATTTTTTGGAAACTTTAATAAAATGATCCATACATCATTTTTGACATGTAGGAATTAGATGCACTATAACCTGATACACGGTGTGACCAATATGACTTAAAATGTGTGGTTTTAATCTAAAAATGAAATTTTATTAATATATTGTTTTGTATTTATGTTTAATTTATTTATTTATAATATTACTAACATAATAATTGTTTTCTTATACTGGTTGATTCTTTTAATCCAGCTGATATGGTTTTTTGGGAAAATAATAGCATGATCAGGTTATTTTGAGAGGGGGTCTGGGTCAAAGACAATAGAACATTTATGTTTTTGAATGTGAGTGTTAAATTGAACTTACTAATGTTATTTTACAAACCAATGTTTGAAATTTATATAACATAGTTTTTTTTCTTGTATTTGTAATTTAATTATTTTTTCAATTAAATTATATATTTTTTCTACAGAGTGCTATAATTTTAGCAACACATTGCAGAAGTATAGATTTTATCAGTTCTATTTATAGTTCTGACAAATGTTCACTTTGTCAATGCTAAAAACACATTGATAAAGCCCCTATCGGTTCTATTTTTAGTGTTGATAAATTGTTTTTCTATGACCAATAAAATTTATATTTGTAGTAGTGAATGAAGATGCAAAATACGTCACAAGAAAAGTAAAGAACAATGAATACAAAACACAATATAAAAATAATCATCACAAAACATGTTATAGAGTGAATAAAAAACATTTGAATATTTTAAATCAAAAAATGAAAATGAAAATGAATTATTTTTAATTTTTAAATATATATATATATATATATATAACATATAATATTATAATTCATATAACATTAAAAATGTGATTAAAATATACATATAAATAATAATAACTAAAACAAAATCATGTTTTGAAGTAAGTTTTCTTATCATGTGTTTTTAAATAGTATAAAATAAGTTGTTGTAAAAACATAGAAATTGAATTTATATTCAAAATGATATTTAAATAGAAATTTTACACAAATCATCTAAAATTTTATCCACCAATACCTTTAATAAAATATAGTTTTATTCATTAAATTATTTTAAATGTTTTTTATATAACCATGCTTTCTTGAAGATCAGATATAAATTAATATCAATTAATTTGGATTTAAAATATTTCATTTATGTTTATGTGAAATAATTCCAAAATATTGAGAAATATATCTATTATAATAGTTATTGGTTGTAAAAAAATTCTATTAATTGATTTTTCACTTTTATTGTGGGAGTGGTTTGGATGAATTTTCTTTTTTCACATAAAATCATGGAAACCAAAAAAATGGAAAAGGGATATGAGAAACGTGTGAATTTGTTAATGTAGAAGTTTAGTTTATAATAAATACATGTGATCTCAATTATATTCTTATTGAAAAGGATGTGATGCTTGATATCTGAATACTAAATTTGATTGAAACAAAAGAGGAGTTGAATACTCTTGAAGAAAAGTTATTAGAAGATGAAAATTCATTGAAAAAATTTCAGTTTGAGTTATAGAATTTATAAACATTATATAATATTCAAAATAAATACTGAAACACGTAAATTCTTAAAATAATTTGATAATATTACTATTAAGGTTTTTTAACTCACTTTGTACACTCAAAAATCAAAATAAACAGAGTAAATGATGAAACGGTGAAAGACAGTTGTAGTGTCACCATGGAAAGTTTATATACCCATTAACACATCAAATGATTATATAAAAAATCACAAAAAATTAGTTATGTATGAAATAATGTTTAGAGTAAATGTAAGAGAAAATACATACTGAATTAATGATTTAAAAGGTATGAAATGGTTGAAAAAATAACAATCTCCACAATATAAGAAGAATAAAAAAGTAGTTTTGGAGAACAAAATTTATGAGACATTTCATATTTGAAAGAGGGTGTTGATATTGTGGTTTGTATGGAATCATTGTATAATTTTTTTTATAACATATATTTCTCTCAAATAATTATATTTCATGATTCGAGTGGGTGAAAATTCAAAAAAACTAGAGGAAAAGCATCACACTAGCCTATAGAGAAAGTTAAAGTGAAATATTGTTTTGATTTTCTTGAAGAAACATTTGGAAGGTGTGATCACTAAGAAAATGTTTTAAAATAAGTATCATAAATCACTTCATAAATAACTAAAAAAAATTAAATTCAAATATTATAAGATTATCAGTGTAAATAAGGATACAATGGTAGATGAGGTTTCATGCAAAGATTCTAAAGGTGAAAAGCCTTAAATTTTGGATGGCAGTTTCTCATCCCATATAACCAAAAGAAAACTTATTTTATAGAAAATTAAAAAATATACATAGGTTTAGTTTCCATTGGGAATAATTTCCTTTTAAAATTTTAATGTTATGGATCCACACAAATTAGTGAGAAGAATTTCACTTTAAGAGATATTCTCTTTGTTGATGGGTTGAGACACAATCTATTGAGTGTTTCTCAACTTTTTGATAATGAGAATGGGGGAACTTTTCAAAAGAAAATATATTTCATTAAAAGGTTGAAGTATTTCATAGTAATCTTGAGAGGATAGAAAATAAGTGGAAATATAATTCGAATTATCAATAATGATGATTTTTATTGGTAACAACCTGAACAACTATTGTCTGCCTGACCAGTGGAAGGTTAATCCATCACAAACTGAAGATCACCTCTAATAGGATAGGGGATATGAAAAGAACCAATAAGGAATAACTAAAATGGGAGGACTTTTCCTTACATTTCTTGATGCACACACTCGAACATCTACATGAAATGGTTGAAAGGTATAATAAAAAGGTTGTCACATCTAGAGTAAAATATGCATGAAATAGCCTCTAATATTTTTATCAGAGTACAACTATATGAATAAAAGTGTATAAGGAAAAAATACCCACCCAATAAGAAATTAATTCCTAACATTAAAATCAAGTAGAATAAAGAAAAATTGAGAAAACCCATCTCCTGGTCTCTATATCCAACCATCGCACATGGTCTATGCACCTAGGTATCACTATGGTCCACCTATGTCATCACTGAACTATCCATAATCTACATAATACATGAAATGTGTGAGTAAAACCCTTACATGGGTGAGTATATATATACCTAGTAGGATTCCCTTTAAACCCCAAAGATACCAAGAGAGATATACTGCAATGGTCATCTCAACCCAAAGAAAGAGGGAAATTAAACCTATCATGTTTAAATATTCTCATAAAGAAACCCAAATGAGAGAGAAATATGATCTTCATCTCCATTTCCATACCCCATCTTGGGACGACGAGTCTTCAAACATCTCCAAAGGTCCATCACTGATTCCCATCATCTCGCACGTCTATCTGAGAAAACCATATGGAGGACCCATCCATTTCCATTGCTCCATAGCATGAGGGGTAACATATATAATAGAGGACTCACACAGTAGTATGATAGGGGGATTCCAATCAGTAGATAAAGGACTCACACCCTATAATTATAAGGGGATTCCACTTAGTAGATTGACTGATATATGGACAGGGGACCCACACCCTAGTGCGCTAGGGGTGATGCACTGAAAGCATGGAGGAATATCTTCCTTATACCATAGGGAGTGGGGTTACACTCTGTAGGTATAGATAGAGGACCCACTACCTAGTGCATCATGGTAAAGTCACTCAAACATGGAGGACCCTTGCCCTGATATCATAGGTGGTGTCACATAGAGGGTTGAGGAACCACACCCTAGTGCCACAGGGGGTACCACTCAACTAGTGAAAGGAGTATGGGGGACCCACACCCTAGTGTGACATAGGGGTTTCCAACCTCAACCACTCTATGATGATTCTTCATGATTGTTGTCCCTGGTCTAACATCTCCTGATGAATCATTATGCTCTCAAAACCTCACACAGTATCTCGAAATCCACTATGAAGTCTATAGTCATGTTATATGAAAAAAATGATCAGGATATGCATCTCATGATCCAAAATATGAGTCCATAAGAAGAAGATATACCGGTTGGAAGTCTATGAGAAAAGTACATGGTGTGTACCAGGGGTCACACAACGTGTGACCTCACATGGTCTCCTGGTTGTGTCCTCACCTGCACAAGTATTGGCTGACCATTTAGTACTATACAATGTGTAAGTGTACTACACAATGTGTCTTATCCAACTAGGTCCTTTTTATGCCATCCTAGTTGTGACAATGTACTTTAGGTCATGCTCCTATTCTTGGTCATGTGCCTAGCCCTGTCTGGGTACTAGGCCGTGCCTGTGTAACCCTGGGTGTTCCCATTTACTCTTGGAGTACATGGTATGTCCACCCACATGAGGTCTTGGGTTTGTGGATATGGCACATGGTTTGGATTCCCTGGTAGGTTGAAACAACCTATGGGTCTGGCCACATGGTTTGTGATCCTTAACTCAACTAAAAACCCAAGCCACCTAGAGTGACTCATACTACACGGTGTTTGTTCTTCCAGGTATATTGTGTGTAGTCCAATTTTCTTCAAAAACCACCATTTACTCATGATGACTTATAATCCACATCCTATTCCACATATCTTGGTGTTTGGAAAAATGAAATTGGTGGGGATCATCTATGGCTGTCGATCTCCAACATCTGATGGATGAAAATCAGAAATCTGATAGACCGTTGATATGTCATCATGCCTCCCATGGATAATGAGACAAAACCTAGCCATGATCTGCATCACCAAATCCTATATCAGTGAATCCAATATAATCCACCCTCAAATTTCCAATCCGTTCACCGTGCCCATGACCACCCTGAATCTGGGGGTTTCATATTGCTCAAACCCGCTATAAAAATGTTGAATTGTAACTATGATATCCAATGATGAATAATGTGAAGAAAAGGTGGCTAAAATAAAAAAGGTAAAACCTTTATTTTTCAAGAATTATCATCCAACAATCACATAAATTGGGATAATTTAGGGTGAATTCAGGTTTAAAAAAATATAGATTGAAAATGGTCTCATGTGATGAATGAATAAATACAGATCAATATGTAGATAAAATTATCTATGCCCAATATTTTAATAGAAATAGAGGAAAAAATGATTATCCCTAACACCATTTAGGATCAATATTTGGTTAAGAATGTGTTATATAATGATTAAGAAGACCCGTTGTGTTCACTGCCTCTTGATCCACCTCAATCCAATCACTATATACTCACTTATCTTGATTCACCAATGAAAAACATCCAATATATCCTAAAAAATCCTCCCATTGTTATGAGGTTAACCCTGATGATTTTTTATAATGAGGTATAAATAAAGGAACTTATGTCACTATCTTTTAAAATAAAACAATTTAATTTAATTACTTATTTTAATTAAACACACCGCCATCGGCTTCCTCAACCAGATTTCCGATGTTGACCAACCTTAGGTCACACCTAGAGTAAAACTTACATTCTATAATTATTTGTGGTATCATACTCCTCATCTGAGATCCCAAACAATAGAAAAACTATAAACACTGAAATGATGTGCATGTGTGAAAATAAAAATATATATATTTTTAATATAATAATTTTGTGGTCCCGAAACACCCAAACATTTTGCCAATTCTAAGGATAAATCCAGATATATGCATAGAAATATTCTAAGGAAAATACATAACAACTAGAGTCAATACATTCTCCCCTCCTTCAAGGATTTTATACCCTAGAATCATAAGCTAAACAAGGTGGGAGTACTAAGTCCAAATTTATCTCTCACACTCCCAAGAGCTCTCCTACACACTTCCATGATGCCAAATCACATAAACCAAATGTATAGTCTATCCAAAAAGGATCATATCTTTCCTATCCTTGATTTCCAATGGTAATTTTCCAAAGTTGGATCCATCCTCGATGTCAAAATCTCCCCAGTAAATAATGTGTGTAGGATCATGCACATGCCTCCTCAGTCGTGACACATGGAAGATGTCATGAAACTTACCCAACTATAGTTCTAGGTCTAAGCAATAATCAACATTTCCATCCCTCTATAGGATCTCAAACAGACCGATGAACCTTGGGGACAACTTTCCTCCCTGAACAAACCTCCACAGTCCTTATTTTGGGGGGACTCTTTGGAAAACACGGTCTCCCTTCTTGAACTCCAACGATCTATAATGTCAATATGTATAAGGTTTCTGTCAACTATGGGTTATGATCATATGATCACAGATCACCTGAACCTTCTTCATCTACGTCAACAAAAACTTGGGACCAAAAATATATTTCTCACTAATCTCAATCCAGCATGAGGGTGAATTTTATGCCTCTAATATTGGGCCTTAAAAGGTTCCATGTTAATATTAAAGAGATAACTATTATTATAAGAAAACTCTTCTAATGGAAAGTGATCCTCCTAGCTCTGTCATATGTCCAAGAAATAATCCCTCAACATATCTTCAGACACCTAGATAGCCCACTCAGTCTACCCATCCAAATGGGGGTGGAATGGTCTATTCATCCTTAATTGGGCCCCAAAGGCTTCCAAAATGCCTCTCCACTACTATGACATGAATTTCACATCATGGTAGAAGGAAATCCTTGAGGTTACCCCATTATTTCAGATGATCTATCACAAGTAAAACTTCCCCAAATTATCCATCAAAATATTCTCCCTAAAGAAAAGGAACTGTGCTAACTTGGTAAGTTGGAGAAAAATTTCCCAAATGGAATTGCAGCCTCTTGCTATCTGCGGAAGCGTTGTCAAAAAGTCCATAGATATTCTATCCCACTTCCATTATCAGATTTCAAGATATCATGTCAAAGTTACCAGAACCTAGTGCTTAGCCTTCACCTGTCGACATGTGAGACATTGAGAGATGAACTGGGCTATGCTCTGCCTCCTACAAACCCACCAAAACCATCAATAATGGTCCTTGAACATCTTTTACACAATAGTATATACAACCAAGTGATAAGTGTGAAATTCCTCATCACCTCCTCTAGCAATGTGATTGTAACCACCATCTGTCCCTAGAAAAGGATGAAATGCTCATATCCTTCATAGAATCCATCTGGTGAATCTCTTGAGAATATATGTCCATGGATAACCTCACCATAAATGTATCCAAAATGGGACTCTCCCACATGAAAACAAAAAGAAGGAGACACCACCATATACTAAAGAAAAATTTCACCCCTCTCCTCCATTAAGATCGGATATAAAGAAGCAAATTAATCAGATGCCTCGACCCAGAAAGAAAGAGACTTCCTATTATTGAAATATGATACCACGTTTCCCTTCCCAGGAGTATAAATTATTTCAAAGTCATAGTCCTATAGGAACTCCAACCAATGCCTCTATATTAGGATAATATCTCTCTGAGTGAAGATATACCCGATACTCTGATGGTCTGAGTAAACAAAAAAATGGTCTCCTAGAAGTTAGTGCCTCCACATCTTCAGAGTGAAGACCACCACTTCCAACTCCAGGTCTTGAGTCGTGTAGTTTTTCATATGGGGCCTCAACTAACTCTATCTATATGTGATAACTACCTATCTCTACATCAAGATTCTGTTGAGACTAGCTCCATAAGAATCACAAAACACTACGTACTCCACACCCTCCTCTGGTAGTCTCAAAATGAGAGCACTGGTCAAACTCAACTCCAACTGCTCAAAGTCTCCCTAACACTGTTTGGTCTAGATAAATAGACCCATTTACATTTTAGAGTGGTCAAAGGGGATTCTATACTAGAAAAGTAAGGCATGATCCCACTGCAGTACCCATAAAAGATAATAAAACTCTACACCTTCGACACACTCTTGGGTGGGTTCCAATAAAGAAATACATAAATATTTATGGGGTCCATAACTAATCCATTATTAGATATGAAATTCCCTAAAAAGTTAACCCCATGGATCCCAAAATAGCACTTTGAGAACTTAACTTTAATTTGGTGTTCCCAAATTAAGTTCATGACCATCCTTAAATGCTCTGCATACTCCTTTTTTGATTCAGAGTAAATGGATTGGTCATTAATGAAGACAACCACAAATAAATACAAGT
This sequence comes from Viscum album, assembly GCA_963277665.1. Classification (NCBI taxonomy): domain Eukaryota; kingdom Viridiplantae; phylum Streptophyta; class Magnoliopsida; order Santalales; family Viscaceae; genus Viscum; species Viscum album. The sequence continues at coordinate 819,415,561 of OY728134.1, forward strand.
ATGTATAGAATAATGGTTCATTAGAGAGTTAAATATAGAGGGGTCATTCATCAAATTGAAAGGAAACACCAGGAACTCAAAGTTTCCACAATGAAATCATAATGTCATCTTTAGAATATCAACACTGTAAACCCTCAACTGATGGAATTCATTATTGAGATCAATATTTGAGAACTAAATCCTACCTCATAACTAGTTAAATATATTATCAATTCTCAATAGGGGGTAGTTATTATTTATAATTAGTTGGTTCAGGTGAAGATAGTCAATACAAAGCCTCAATATCTCATATTCCTTTTTCATGGACAAAACCAGAGCTTCCCAGGTGACACACTGGGTTTAATTAATCCTTTCTTCTAAAGGTTCTATAACTTCTCCCTCAACTCCTAGAGGTTATTAGGGTCCATCTGATATGTTTTATAATATATTAGTGTGGTATTTGGGTTAAAGTTAATGCATAAGTCCTTCTACCTCCCTAGAGGTACTCCCATAATGTCCTTTGGATAGACATATATATAGTCCTCTACTATCGAAGGAATCTAGATTTCTAAAGAGCCCACTAATTGAAGGGATAAAATCACAAAATGATGGGTGATGGGATGTAGCCTCCTACTCAAAAGGCCAACTCACTGTCCATGAGATATCTCTCTCCCACAAAGGATAATATTGTCCCTTCTATTCATAGGCATATAATCCCCCTGAGATGACTTCCAATCTAAGATCAAGCCATGGAAAATGTGTCCATACCCAAGTTTAAATCATAAGGTTTCATTATAATAACCAGTATGTCCCCTGAAAAACTCTCTCCACTAAACAACAACTCACATTTCCTGTAGATAAGCAATATTGAAGAATCACACCTAGTCAAAACCTCTAGCACATGATGTTGGGATAAGGTCTTAATTGGGATCTCTATCTCCCACATAAGGGATATGAAAAAGAAGGAGGAACTTTATCCTATGTCTAAAACTACTAGATCAAGTGTATAAAAAAATTGATCATACCTCATATCATCTCATGAGCTTCTTGGTCATAACCCTCTATAGCCTATATCTTCCAATGACCCCGACAGTCATATCCTTGAGCTTGGCATGGGTTTCCAAGTAGTGGTGCTGGTGAAAGTAGCTCATATCATCACCCTCCACCAGTAACTCCTCCCAATGGAGAATTAATTTCTCCTGTGTCAGCACTGCTTCCTTAGGGGACACCTTGAACATGCCTGGGAGAACCTTGATCATGGTGATTCCTCTACCATGGAGGTCCTTCTATAGCCTACCTACCCTCATTTTCATTTCATTTTGGGAAATCACATTCCATGTGATCTCAACCGTCACTTTCATAACACCACCCCTCTACAGGATGACTATATTTCATATGTGTAACCTTTGCTATATATTAACATGACTAAGTCTATCCACGGGGATGTCTTCTATGCTAAGGCCCTACCAACTAGAATCTTCTAGATCCTACAGATGGCTCAGCCCCATGATCCCAACTACCATCTATAGCTTTCTAAAGTCCCTCTTATTGGAAGATATCCATCACTAGTGACCACTCTAGCACTCCCACATAGGTGGGAATGCACAAGGGGTCTACACTATCACAAATTTCTCTGAAAAGACCCTACTCAAACTTCCATTCAAATAATAAAACATCACAAACCATGTAAAGGGAGTACCAAATTAACTCAATGAACCTCATAGCATACTCAACAACCATCACACTTCCTACTACATCTCAAGAATCTCTTTTCTCAGAACTGATTGAAAGCATGAGGGGTAGTACTCCTCACAAAATAGTTTCTAGAAGTTGAACCTTGAGAGTGTCATCTCATAATGATTTTTCCTGGATAGAATCCATTAGTTACTTTCTGATCCATAGAAAAGAATTTTTTTCAACACAACAATCTAATCAGTTAAGGTATACATGATCCTGAAGAATATGATCACAAAATCAAGCCAATCCTTTGTTTCCTGGGGATCTATCTGGCCACAAAACCTCAAAATTCTATAATACGGGATCTCATGGAGCACACTAAGCCTACACACATAATCATATTGAACCACTCATGTTATATATTACTTAATATGATGGAATGATGCTCCCTTTTTATCTGAATGAAATACCTCATGAGATGGCTCATAAACTAAGGCCTCATCACTCATAATATTGTCATCATGATCCTAAATCGATAACCTGGATGGTTGTCTTACTAGAGGCATCCTGAAAGTGATCAATACATACCATAGTAAGATAATAATATATATATATATATATGGGTAGCTTACTCAAGAAGGACATTCAAATGACTTGATCATATATGATAAATGTACCATTGTTCCCTACAACCAATGTCTCAATAGGAAGAGTTAAAAAGTAGGTAATGAGAGTCAAGGTGAATGTATACATCAATATTTGTACCAATACTAGGTTCCCTAGCTTGAAAACTACACTCAAGATACTCTTACCCTTCTTCCATAAGTTCCCAACCAATCCTTACCATGAGCTTGTCTCTACACTGACCTAAGGATAATCCACCTTTGATGCCACTCTATAACAACCCCACCCACTAAGGCACACCTAAAAAGTGGGAGGCCGAATCATAACAACCCTAATCCAACCATTAATAGGCTAGTGGCTAGTGACAAGCACAGAGAAGGAATAACTAAAATGGGAGGCCTTTTCCTAATATACATGTACACACACACTCAACCATCTCTTTGAAATGGTTTAGAGGAAAAATAAAAAGGCAATAACATCTAGAGTAAAACATTTATGCAATAACCTCTAGGGAATTCATCAGAGTACGATGATATGAATCCATGAGTAAAGGGAAAAAATACATACCCAACCAGAAATGAAATCCTAACCTGACAATCAACTAGAATAATTAATGTATGAGAGGGATCGACTCTTAATCTCCAAGTCTAATGATTGTGTGTAGTCTATACACCTAAGTATCACTATGATCCACTAATTTATCCATAGAACTATCCCTCATCTACATAATTTATAACACATAAAGAGAAATTCCATGCAGGGGTGAGTATATACAAACCCATTTGGACACCCCAAAAACCATAAATGGAGAAAGAGATAAATACAAAATTGGTTAGATCAACCTAGAGCAAGTGGGAAACAATAACCATCATTTATAAATATAATCATAAATAATACCAATTTAAATAGAAAGGAATCTTCATCTCCATCTCAATAGCCAAGATCAAGATGATGAGTCTTCTAGTAACTCTAAAGGTCCATAACCAATGGACATCATCTCATGTGTTTTTCTGAAAAACCCATGTGGAGGAACCACACCTCGAAACTACTCCACATAACAATGGGTAATATCTCCAATAGAGGACTCGTTCCCTAGTATGATAGTGGGACAATACTCACTAGATAGAGGATCCATACCCTATAAAAATTGTGGGATACCACTCAGTGGATAGATAGATTGATAGATAGAGGACCCATGCCCAAGTGCATCAAGGGGATCCACACCAAACATGGAGGAACCACACACTAGTACCATTGGTGTGTGACAAATGATAGGTATAGATAGAGTAACCATATTCTAGTGTGTTCGGGAGGGGGGGGGGGAGTCCACCCAAACACTAAGGAAACATGTCACGAACCAGCCCGAGTCGACCCTGAACCGGTCACCCAGGCCAGCCCGCGACAAGTCCCGAGAGGCGTTCCCGATCCTCCCGGGATGGTGACAAGCACCAAGGGCATCAATAGAGTACACAAGGGAACGATTTCTCCCATATATAAACAATCAAACAAACAGCGGAAATAAATGGACAGCCCAAAATGAATTTATATAAAAATTGAACTAAATATTATTTGTACAAGAAACTAAAATTAGAACAAAACCAACAACTCAACTGAACAATCCCGATGAACAACTAACTCCATGTGACACTTCTGGTCACTCTCCAACACAATGATAAAATGTCGCCCAAGGTGATCGAACTAAAGATGAAACCTGCACAAGGGCTAAAAAAAGAAGAAGACTATAGGCGTGAGTATTAAAGCTCAGTAGGTTAGCCCGGTATTCTATTCCCAATGAACATTACTTTAAAATAAAAGAAACATCAATTTATAGTTTTAAATTCAAGATTTGAAAGTATGGTTTTCAAATGAGGTTCCATGCTATAATAATTATCAGACAAAAACATGCATGTTTAATAAACAAAAATGCAAGTAACAATTATTTTCAAAGAGGTGAAACTTCAAAATGAATATAGTTTTCAAGAGGGCTGCTTTAAAGAATTTTAACATTCAAATAAATAACACATACTACTGAATTTACCAACCAAACACACCGTATGCCGACGGTGAGTACAAAATAGCCAATGAGCACTAGTCACAGGAATACCCCTAGGCACTAGTTAGTTGTGAGCCCCAGGTACCTCGTATCTCGGTGAAAGTAACCATAATAAATATCCGTTCTCGTGCACGATCCACTAGTAGGGAACATACCCATAACCTAGTGGTACCCAATCATCATCATCATCATAGTTTAGTTAGTGTTGTCATCGTCAAACTTGCTATGTGAAACAGGGGCCAACCCCCACAGAATCACTAGCATACTAGTACACGTCCGCCCACCTAGATACCCAGGATTCCCTTTAGTGCTCAATCAAGTTACACATATTATCAAATACACATTTCATATCCACATTCCATTCCAAAACCATAAAAACACAAACAACCCATAATCTTTATTCACATTTCTTACACTAATCAACAAACCGCTAAATATTTTGGTAAAACAATTTCATGAAGTGTATTGAGGCTTTGCACGTAAAACTCTTTCAAAAACACTCTTTAAATTATAAAAACACATCATAACCAAACCAAATCATATTTGGCAGCCCAATAAACATTTAATAAAATCATTTAATGGACCATAAAACAATCCCAATTTCACAACTTGTTATATACAAGTAAAACACTCCTTCATTAGGAAATGCCAAACGGGCCTTTAAACATTTTCTCAAAACTAACCTTTGATGAAGGTATGCATTTTAATTTTATTAAGGATCTGTATAAAAATCATTTACAGCAGTAAACCACATTCATAAATATCTTATAATACTTAGGTTACATATTCAAAACACAACCATTTTCATAAAGATGTGAAACGGTCCATTTTTGGGCAACTCGGGCCAAAATATGTTGTAAATCAAAACCTACTTGTTTGTAAAAACAAATCCAAATTGGAAATCAATATAAGTACCCAAAAATACCATTTATAATTCTTCCAATTCCTTTATAAATCCAATCAAATAATTTTTAAATCACACATCACACATAAAAGCCAACCTGGCAATTTACCGAACACATGACATGCCCTTTTTAAACAAAAAAATTTATTTTATGTACATGAAAAGGAATAAAACACCAATTGAATGTCATATTTTCATTCAAGATACTGTAACATGTTAAAAATACCATAAACCAGATTATAAACCTCACAAAATATTTTCAAAAGATAATGGAACATTTAAACAAACACTTGTTGAGTACTTTCATGGCAAAACAACACTACCTTTCACAAAACAATGATTAAACAACCACTTTGGACACCAAGAAAATTATCCAAAGGATTAAAAACAATAATGAACATTTATATCAGTTTATGAAAATATTAAAATGATGAAACTTGAATGATAAAGGCATGTGCAAGGGATATCCTACCTCAAATCTTTGGCGTAATTGAAACGCACACCCGAAATCACCCGCCGCGGGTTTATAAACCCTAAAACTATAAATACCAGACCTAAACAAACATAAAACCCATCAATAAACATTGTATAAAAAAACCATAGGTCGATCAAGATTAGGGTACAATATAAAACCAAGAAATAATGAATGGAGGGGGAAGAGGAAGAAGAAAGGAGAAGGAATCTCACCTTTCATCCTAGAAAACTCTTCGTCTTCCATTAGTCTGAAGCCCTAGAGAAAATGGAATGGCTTGAAAATTCTTGGAGAGACTCCTAAGGTATGGAAAAACCAGGGGAAGAAGATTGGTGGCTAAAAGAGTACTAATTGATTGATTTATGAATGATAAAAGTTACCTTGTCAATTCTGGGAGATTTGAGGTTTTCTAAGAAGTATCGCCCTAATCCGAGACCCACATGAGCTCTAAAGAGGTAAAATCGATTATGAGGGTTAGGATATGGTTATTGGATTCGAGGGGGAGTTGGAATCACCGAAAAAGAGTAATAAATGAAAAAGATATAAATGAAACAAATTATTTTTTTAAAACAGGAAATGGGCCCATGGGCTGGCCCAATACCTAAATAAGTAACCCAAATTCACCTGGCTTATGAATTTATAATGGATCCAAAAGGATACATAAATTTTAATATATCAGCATAGGACAAGTGGTAAGTTTAATGGGTGAAAAAGGATGAAAAAAAAAGAGTTATAAAAGAAACAAATTCAGTTTTTTTAAAACTGGGAATGGGCTCACGGTTGGCCCAAATCATGAAGTAACCACCCTTTCTTCAAAAACTCCTAAACAAGCAATGGGGATCCCAAATTATGGTGGTTAGACATATATGAAACTTAAAAACTCAAGATTCATCTCATAAAATACCCATGAAGAGGATCGGGATTTCTAATGGGCCGGATCAATACAAAGACAGAAAAAAAACCGTGTGTGGCAATTCTCCCCACCATTAAAGCTTTCCGCCCCCGGAAAGCCATAACACTTTCTCGCTGAAAAAAAACAACACCTAAGGATTCCAGAATGTACTCCCCACCATTAAGAATAAACTATCCCTAGAAATGTTCTTTGGATGAAAATCCAGGAGACCCATGGTGGGTCTCCCCACCATTAGAAACCAACTAGCAATGAATAGACAAGAATTGAACATGAGCTAGAGTTGGGACTCACTCACACAAGCCCAAAAAAACCCTCCTACAAAAACCTACTATACCATGTTAATAGGGTTACAACATGAACATATAAACCACCCACTCCCGAATGGAGGGGACAATAACTTGGTCGACACATTCAGCACAATTCTGGACCCCCGTCACTTGGGGATGGGAGGGAAGGGGACCCATTAATTTGGCCACTGAAACAACAAAAGAAACAAAGAAACTACCCAAAACTCTCCCCCTATGAATAGGTAACACCAAGACTGCACCTGATTTTTACAGGCGGTCCACACATGGACATTGATTGAAAACCCACATCCATGAAGGAATAACCATAGACACTATGTGAGGGGTTAAGTCCACCACGCTTGTTGTGACAAGGGAAATTCACAGAAATGAGAAACAAAAACATTGACATAGAAAATAACTTACCAAAACAGAGGAGTAAGGATCCTAATGAATCACTCCACACCTCTGTCGATTTTCTGACTGCGTGAAAAGCTTCACTCCGAGGCCTATGGCTGGAGCCCTGATTCTTGAAGCATTTGTTGCACCGCAGTCAGGTGATAAGGATCACACCACTCAAAAAAACCTCACTTGATCACCAAACAAAAACCTTCATCTAAATAGGAACTCATAGATACATATCAAAATTCTATCTTTCTCCAAATGAGGGGCAGAATGGAAAAGGAATACGACAAAACAAATTAACATCACCAAACACAACTGCTCTATCCAAAATAATTATCACGACCTAGAATCACTTTTAATAGATCCCAAACATCTCTCTATTCCAACAAACAGGTTGAGGCATCATCAAAAGAGGTGGATTTAAAATTTTAAAGGAATCCTTAGGTTGATCAGTAGGAAATATTTCCAACGGAGAACTATCACTAGCCACATCACAACATCAAACACATCTTTAGAAACCCGATGAAAATTTCTCCAAAACCAAGACACCAACAAGATATCATCTCAAGATACAACAGGAGTATGAATTGTAGATCACAAGGAAGCTTACTGAATAAACAACTCTTCTACAACATAGAAAAATCAAGCCACATAACCATTGGTTTTAAAAAAAAGCCACAATTTTCAGCTCAAAACAATTTTGAAAAATCAAACTAACTTGGTGGGTTTCCACATTCACCAATGGTGTTTCATCAAGTCTCACCCAAATGCACATTTACATGCCACCCCTGGCACCCAACCACCATACCATATAGGCCATACTTCCAGATATAAATAAAACCATGCATGTGAGCACCCATGAAAACACCAAAGGCTAAAATTGAACATCATAATTCAAAAAAAAACAATTTACCTTCAAAAGGAACACCAACCACCAAGTCAAAAAACATTTTCATATTTCACAAAAAAAAACCACAATTAATTAAGAACCATTTTCTTAAAAACCTACCCCTTTTCATTTTTAAAAACTTTTTAAATAACCAAGCCACTCCAAACAACCCCTTCCCATTTTTTTAAAAAAAAAAAAATTCAGCAAGTTATATTTTCATAATCCGAGGTCCATTGAGACCAATACCGTTTGTAGTAAAACACCAACCGATCAAAACCAATTGCCAAAACTAATTTATCCAATTCAAAAAAAATTTAACATCCTAAAATACCCCATTTAAAAAAAAGATCCAGAATCACTTTAAAATGATTCACAATTTCAAAACATTTTATTTCAACAAACCACAAGTTTAGATTACGGATAATCCAATCCCTATAAATCATTTCTGCTTCCCTCCATTTTTTTCACAAAAACACAACCTTCCAAAACCATTATTATATTTAATTATTGAAACCCCCTTTTTTCACTTTTCAAAATCTAATCCTTACATTAAAACCCATTTCCACAATTCTCACACAAGGATTTTAAAAACAAAAATTCATAATTCAAGAATGGTTCAAGAGACCCAAAAAAAGGGAACTAGTGTCAGTGGGTGACTTCACCATATGGTTGGCGGCCATATGCCAAACACAAAACCAACACAGAGAGACTTATTAGGACCATTCCCCAGCTCCACATGGCTTGCCAGGCCTTGTGAGCTCTCGAAGGCCATTGTTCAGACTCCCCTTGTCATATCCCAATACAAAACAATCAACTAGAACAATGGACACTAATAAAACCGGACTTCCATGGAAACCTGAGGATTAGAACAAGAAAGAGTTCGCGACGCTCTTCTTGCACATACCCCTCAAGTCCCAACAATCCTACTCCATCTACCTTGACATCCCCAAAATAACAAGGGCGCTCTAAAAAGAAAGGTCCACTAATAGCCGACCTCCTCTGATACCATTTTGTCACGAACCAGCCCGAGTCGACCCTGAACCGGTCACCCAGGCCAGCCCGCGACAAGTCCCGAGAGGCGTTCCCGATCCTCCCGGGATGGTGACAAGAACCAAGGGCATCAATAGAGTACACAAGGGAACGATTTCTCCCATATATAAACAATCAAACAAACAGCGTAAATAAACGGACAACCCAAAATGAATTTATATAAAAATTGAACTAAATATTATTTGTACAAGAAACTAAAATTAGAACAAAACCAAAAACTCAACTGAACAATCCAGATGGACAACTAACTCCATGTGACACTTCTGGTCACTCTCCAACACAATGATAAAATGTTTCCCAAGGTGATCGAACTAAAGATGAAACCTGCACAAGGGCTAAAAAAAGAAGAAGACTATAGGCGTGAGTATTAAAGATCAGTAGGTTAGCCCGGTATTCTATTCCCAATGCACATTACTTTAAAATAAAAGAAACATCAATTTATAGTTTTAAATTCAAGATTTGAAAGTATGGTTTTCAAATGAGGTTCTATGCTATAATAATTATCAGACAAAAACATGCATGTTTAATAAACAAAAATGCAAGTAACAATTATTTTCAAAGAGGTGAAACTTCAAAATGAATATAGTTTTCAAGAGGGCTGCTTTAAAGAATTTTAACATTCAAATAAATAACACATACTACTGAATTTACCAACCAAACACACCGTATGCAGACGGTGAGTACAAAATATCCAATGAGCACTAGTCACAGGAATACCCCTAGGCACTAGTTAGTTGTGAGCCCCAGGTACCTCGTATCTCGGTGAAAGTAACCATAATAAATATCCGTTCTCATGCACGAGCCACTAGTAGGGAACATACCCATAACCTAGTGGTCCCCAATCATCATCATCATCACAGTTTAGTTAGTGTTTTCATCGTCAAACTTGCTATGTGAAACAGGGGCCAACCCCCACAGAATCACTAGCATACTAGTACACGTCCGCCCACCTAGATACCCAGGATTCCCTTTAGTGCTCAATCAAGTTACACATATTATCAAATACATATTTCATATCCAAATTCCATTCCAAAACCATAAAAACACAAACAACCCATAATCTTTATTCACATTTCTTACACTAATCAACAAACCGCTAAATATTTTGGTAAAACAATTTCATGAAGTGTATTGAGGCTTTGCACGTAAAACTCTTTCAAAAACACTCTTTAAATTATAAAAACACATCATAACCAAACCAAATAATATTTGGCAGCCCAATAAACATTTAATAAAATCATTTAATGGACCATAAAACAATCCCAATTTCACAACTTGTTATATACAAGTAAAACACTCCTTCATTAGGAAATGCCAAACGGGCCTTTAAACATTTTTTCAAAACTAACCTTTGATGAAGGTATGCATTTTAATTTTATTAAGGATCTGTATAAACATCATTTACAGCAGTAAACCACATTCATAAATATCTTATAATACTTAGGTTACATATTCAAAACACAACCATTTTCATAAAGATGTGAAACGGTCCATTTTTGGGAAACTCGGGCCAAAATATGTTGTAAATCAAAACCTACTTGTTTGTAAAAACAAATCCAAATTGGAAATCAATATAAGTACCCAAAAATAACATTTATAATTCTTCCAATTCCTTTATAAATCCAATCAAATAACTTTTAAATCACACATCACACATAAAACCCAACCGGGCAATTTACCGAACACATGACATGCCCTTTTTAAACAAAAAAATTTATTTTATGTACATGAAAAGGAATAAAACACCAATTGAATGTCATATTTTCATTCAAGATACTGTAACATGTTAAAAATACCATAAACCATATTATAAACCTCACAAAATATTTTCAAAATATAATGGAACATTTAAACAAACACTTGTTGAGTACTTTCATGGCAAAACAACACTACCTTTCACAAAACAATGATTAAACAACCACTTTGGACACCAAGAAAATTATCCAAAGGCTTAAAAACAATAATTAACATTTATATCAGTTTAGAAAAATATTAAAATGATGAAACTTGAATGATAAAGGCATGTGCAAGGGATATCCTACCTCAAATCTTTGGCGTAATTGAAACGCACACCCGAAATCACCCGCCGCGGGTTTATAAACCCTAAAACTATAAATACCAGACCTAAACAAACATAAAACCCATCAATAAACATTTTATAAAAAAACCATAGGTCGATCAAGACTAGGGTACAATATAAAACCAAGAAATAATGAATGGAGGGGGAAGAGGAAGAAGAAAGGAGAAGGAATCTCACCTTTCATCCTAGAAAACTCTTCGTCTTCCATTAGTCTGAAGCCCTAGAGAAAATGGAATGGCTTGAAAATTCTTGGAGAGACTCCTAAGGTCTGGAAAAACCAGGGGGAGAATATTGGTGGCTAAAAGAGTACTAATTGATTGATTTATGAATGATAAAAGTTACCTTGTCAATTCTGGGCGATTTGAGGTTTCCTAAGAAGTTTCGCCCTAATCCGCGACCCACATGAGCTCTAAAGAGGTAAAATCGATTATGAGGGTTAGGATATGGTTATTGGATTCTAGGGGGAGTTTAAATCACCGAAAAAGAGTAATAAATGAAAAAGATATAAATGAAACAAATTATTTTTTTAAAACAGGAAATGGGCCCATGGGCTGGCCCAATACCTAAATAAGTAACCCAAATTCACCTGGCTTATGAATTTATAATGGGTCCAAAAGGATACATAAATTTTAATATATCAGTATAGGATAAGTGGTAAGTTGAATGGGTGAAAAAGGATGAAAAAAAAGAGTTATAAAAGAAACAAATTCAGTTTTTTTAAAACTGGGAATGGGCTCACGGTTGGCCCAAATCATGAAGTAACCACCCTTTCTTCAAAAACTCCTAAACAAGCAATGGGGATCCCAAATTATGGTGGTTAGACATATATGAAACTTAAAAACTCAATATTCATCTCATAAAATACCCATGAAGAGGATCGGGATTTCTAATGGGCCGGATCAATACAAAGACAGAAAAAAAAACCGTGTGTGACAAAACATGCCCAAGTACTAGAGTGGGGTGACACTGAGAGGGTATAGGAATCATGTCCTAATGTCATAGGGTGGTACCACTCAACAAATTCAAGGAGTATAGAATACCCACACCCTGGTGGAACATTGAGATTTCCAACCTCAGTCTCTCTTTGAGGATATTTCCTAATTATTTCTAATCGTCTATCATTTCGCAAAGAAGTTTTACTCTCTCAACACCTCACGTCATATATTAAAAGCCACTATGAAGGATACCATCATGTTATACTCAAAAAACTACATATTACAGGCTACTCACGAGCCAAAATCCAAGTCTATATGAATGAGATACAAAAGGTGGAATTCCCTAAGAAAAGTATACGGTGTGTACCAAGGTTCACATAGCGTGTGACCACACCTAGATTCATGGTTGTGTCCTCACTTACCCACGTCTTGGATGGACAAGTAGTATAACAAGTAAGTGTACTCCACGTCATGTGTTGGATGCCCGAGGCCATACCATGTGCACCTAGATGTTCCCATATTCTTTGGTCCATGCACATGTACTTGGATGTGTACCTGGTTGTGTACTTGTCCATGCCTGGGTTTTGGTTCATTCTAGTGTACCCCTGGGCACACCCGTATACCCCTAGAGAATATGGTGTGTCCTCCTGCATGAGGTCCTATGAATGTGAATCTATCACACAACCTCGATTCCTAGAAATGGTTACATGGAGTGTGGGTTTGACCACATGGTGTGTGATTTGTAACTTGGCTGGGAGACTTGGAATACATGGTGTGTGTTCCTCAGAGTTTATGGTGTGTAGACCATTTTTCTTCAGAAACCCAAATTTATTCATCAAAACTCCTGATTTTCCTCATCTTCCACAAATATCAGCACTTGACCTTGTGAAATTGGTTGGAGTTACCTCTAGACATCAATCTTCAGCCTCTAATGGCTGAAAATGGAAATCTGATGGTCTGTTGTTGAGTCATTGTGAATCCTTTGGACAATGATCCAGAACCTGACTAAAATTCATGTTTTAAACTCTTGTATCCATGAATACAACCTAAAATAACTAAAAATAACTAATATTTTCATCGTTTACACAACCACCGTGAATATAGGGGTTTGAGCATTCTCATACCTTCCTCAAAAATGTTTAATCATGACATTGTGGTCCAAAAATGAAGAATGTAAAGAACATGTGGGGAAACTGCACAATAAAAAAGGTGAAACCATCATTGTCCAATCATTCTCAGCCAATGATCACATAAATAGGGATAGTAAAGGGTTAATTCAGGTGCAATATAATATTGATATAAAATAGGCTCATGAGATGAACGGATAAACACATATAAATAAGAAGATAAAACTATCCATGATCAACATTTTAATCAAAAGGGTGGAAACCATAAATAATGATCCGTACCTTGATTTAGGATTAATCTTTTGTGAATAGTGAATTATATGGTGATGAAGAATACCCTTTGTATTCTCTACATCTCAATCCACCTCGATTTGATCACCCTATGTTCTCTAATATTGATTCACCAAATTAGAATGTCCAAGACCACCTCTCAAATCATCTTAGGGTTATTCTCTCAAACCTAGGGATTTTTATCACATTGTATAAATAGATGAACTTAGGTCGTAATATTTTAAAATAAATAAATATATAAAATTATTTATTTTAATACAATGCACTATAAATAGATGCCTCAACCATGAATCCAACATTGACAAACCTTAGTTGGCACCAAGGGTAAACCCAACATTTCATAATAAACCATGATCTCAGATTTCTTATCTTAGTCTATGAACACTAGGGAAAAAAAGACTAAAATGATGTTTTCATGTGTAAATAAATATATCAATATTTTTAATATATTAAATCTGGGGCTCTAAGACACCCAAACACCTCATCAACTCAAAGGATAATTACAGATATATATATATATATATATATATAAATATTAAAAGGAAAATCCATCAAAACCAGATTAACAACATTATTTTTTCAGTGCATATAAAGAAAATGGATTATGGGTAGCGAATAAATGGTTATTTGGGACAAAAAAACATGATTATACTTTTAAAGTATGATGTTGTGAGATAAATTCCTAAGTTGAACTTGGAAAGCATTAATAATTGTTATATTTGTTATAGAGGAAACATAGTGAGTAAAAATCATATAATGGTTGAAATGAATTCCAAAAGGGCGCTTGAACTTGTATATTCTAATTTGTTTGTCCCAATGAATCTAAAATCAACAAACTGAGATAAGTATTTCATTACATTTTTTTATTATTTTACTCATTTGAGTTCCATTTATTTTATGGTAAGTTAATCACATGATCTTGAAAGTTTTAAAATGTTTTTATGAGTTGATAAAAATTAAACCAATCATATTATCAATTGATTATAATATAATAATATATATGAGTACAAAAATTAATAATTCCAATTATGTCTCAAAATTTATATGATAAGGCATGAATATGTTTCTCCATATATTCTTAAAAAAATTGAGTAATGTGGAGGAAATCCCAAAGTTTGTTTAAAATAAGAAGGAAAAAATTATCAGAGCATGAAACCTCAACATAAATTTGGAAGTAATTTAAAACAATGAATGTTTGTATTCACAATTAGTGATTTCTTTGACCAAATTTGATCAACATGACTTTTAAGATGTGTTTTGAAAATAAATAAATATACTTACCATGAAGTGTTTCTAAAATCTATGTTTCATCAAGATTAAACTAAGACACTTGGGAAAATTTGATAAATGGGAACATAAAGGGATATTTATTAGTTATAAAAAAAATTAAAAATTTACCAGTATTAAAAAAATTTCATGAAAATATTTAACAGTTGTGATGTTATTGTGATTGGGGATTATGGTATATCATAAACATCATTATCGCGTTATGAAAATGTTGAGAAATCCATAGGAAAAAATAAATGATCAAAAAAGTATTGTATCAATTGGTATGTATAATTTAAAAAATTCCTAAGGTGATTTAGAAATATCAAGTGATGAGGAAGGTGGAAACAATGATGCTATATGTTCTCAATAATTAGAAAAAATTGTAGACCTACAAATTTTAGTAGAGACAACAACAAAAAATTTTAAGCGTGAAGAAATTTTGGAAATTAAAATCTCACAAACTTACTTTCGTTGATTGAATGTATTTAATAGTATTTGAAAAAAAATGATTAGATTACTACTATAGATGAAGAATTAAATTATATTGATAATACTGACACATGGGAGTTAATATCACATCCTAAACATCAAAAATTGCTAAAAATGGGTTTTCAGAAATAAAATCAATAAGAAAGGATAAGTTTCAGGTAAAGACATTTGATTAGAAGTTATATATCCTTTTATTATTGGGAATGAAAACCAAATTGAAATAAACTTTTCAAATAATCTGGAGAAATATTCAAGGTTTAAACATATTGATATTAAATACCATTTTATGAAGTATAAGATTGAACTTGGTAAGTTCAACTTGAAATATATTTCAACAAATAATAAAAAATCATATATATTGACAAATTCCATTATGAAATATGCCTTCTAGAACTTGAGAGTGTTTCTAGAGTGTATTATCTGAAAAAACCCTTTTAATTCTTGATAAATATTTCCCCCTTTTCATTCCTTTACATATGTTGACAATGGTGGGAATTTATTTAATGATTTTTTCATTAAGGGGGAGAATTATTAATCACTTAGGATATTGAAAAGGGTTTAAAAAGCTTACGGGTAGTTTACTTATAAGGGAATACATGATATTTTTTTGGGAGTAGATATTTTTGACAATAATTATAACGGGGTGAACTAAAGATCCCACATCAAGTGGTTTGAGAAAGGGGGAGTTTTGAAACCCATAACCGAGACATGGTAAATATAGTATTGAAAATTAGACCATGATATTTAGTAATCTCACAGATCTTAATAAATATATTAATGTTTTGTTAAAATAACTTACACATTAGAATAGAATTATGATTAGTTTATTGAGTTGGTAATTAATGAGATATAAAGTTGTTTTAATATTGAATTCATTTTCATCATGTTCCTGAATATGTTATACTTTCATTAGAGTTATGCCGGGGTAAGGAATGAAATTTTCATGAGTTTTTAAAATCACACTGTAATATATATGTATTAAACCATAGTTATTTTTTTATGTGTTTGAATATGATAAGTGTGTAAATTATGTGTTTTTGTGTTATGTTTGATTCACGCAACAATTCCATACCATGAAGTATTCTAGACCTTGAAAAATCATTATATGTGAATATGTTTAGGAAGTTTTAAGGATGTTTATTATAGGATGGTAATGAAACTATATTTTTTATACATTATAATATTATGAATTATATTATGCTATTAGTTGACACTATGATTTGAATATAATAGAGGATTATAAAAGGATGACACTATGAAGTTTTCACCCTAAAATATATAGTCATCTCATTATAGTCCATAAAATCACACCATAATTCTTAGGCCATTGAAATTAATTTCAATTACTAGAGTTTAATGTCAAAGGAATCATTTCATAGTTACTATTTGTGACACTATAATAATTTCTTAGAGATTATATAAGAATTAAAAGCCAATAATTATTACTCTGTGAAGGAATTCCTCACACCATAATGTGTTGATGATAAGTATAGATTTTTTATATCCATATGAAGTTTTTATGGAGAAGATTAAGTGATTTATACCTCATTTTTTTGATTTTATTTTATACAAGCATTATTCTATAATTTAGTTCATTACATCATGATTTATAAAGATCTATAAATATATAGAATTTTTCTTAGAGAAGGGTGATGAAACTCTGACATAGTCACTCAAAAATCCATGGGAGTGTATCAACAACTTGAGGGTGGGTTTAGAGGAGAATAAAAAGTTTCACACTTAATCCATAAATTAGAGTAACTTTAGGAGGATTGATAAAGATGAATCATTATCATTTTAACTCTTCATTGATATTTATTATTTGTATTACACATTACATACTTATACGGTAGTCCATGACTATATTCTTACATCAAATCCTCTATTAATTATTGATAATAAAATAAAGATTTTAAATTCAAGATCAAAACTAGCAATCACTATGGATATAGCTGCCTTATAAAAATAATTTGTAAACCTTATAAAAACTTCTGTTTCATTGGTTATTCTCTATCTCTCTCACACACACATCATCTTTATTTTCTCTATAATTTTTATATCTTATGCACTAACTAGCATGGGACTATTATGAGATGTGTAGGAAAGTTTTTTTGATGTATTAATTCACCCCCAATTCTTCTCATTGTGTGTAACACCCCAAGATTCCATGGTACACATCTCTTTGAATAATATAGTAGTGTGTGTTGTACGCAATATTGAGTTCTAACACACCACAACCAATCAAACTAGCCGTTATGAATAGTAATACCCAATTTTTGAAATTTTATAAATTTTATCTTTCAAAATGGTCTTCATTTTTGGATTTAGAATATCCAAATTAGCTTAGGGTGAATTTTTGGTATTTTTCAGAAAACTTTCAATTTTTGATGAATAGTGAAAAACATTGAGTTAAAGTTGAAAACCGAATTTTTATTTAAATAATTATTTATTTTATTTAAATTTATTTTATGTCAAAATAGATAAATAATACCTATATATGTTTAATGTAATTCATTGTAGTCAGTTTATAATAATTTTAGATATATATAAAATTTAATGAACTTTTTACCGTCTTTTACCCACCTCCTATGAGCATTTGAAAATTTACATAAAACTTAATTTTACCATTTTTGTGAGTTGAATTTCAAAAATCCGAGAGACAATGTTGATATCAGTAAGTAAAATGTGGTTCAATAAGATGAAAATAATTTTTTATGAATAGTATCTTTTTACTTTTATTTACCACGGTTAAAAGTAAATAGGGTAATTAAGGGTAAAAATGATATTATTATTACCCAAACACATATCATAATTCTATTGGATAAGTATAATTCGAACAAAAACAACTTTAGGAATAAAATATGAACCTCTTTGGTCCATTTTTATTAGATTAGGTCATTTATTATGTTAGGACCAATAGGGTCCTATATACCCTGAGAGGGGGGGGGGGTGAATCAGGGTATGAATATTCTTTTTCAAGATTCTTCCTCCCTCACTAGATATTGTCCACTTTATTACAAGGGTCACTTTGTTTGCACTTGTGTGTTATTTATGATCACTTATTTTCTTCCTTATCTGATGATGATGCTTTGAATGCAATGTAGGGAAGTAAGCAGGCAGACCCAGAGATTTTTACTTGGTTCACCCTCACTGGGCTATGTCCAAGGAGCATACAACGACGATGTGCTGCTGTACCAAATCCACTAAAAAAGAACTTCTATTTACAAAGTTCGGGATAGATCACTTATATTCCCAGGCTCACTGCCTTTAAAATGTTTAGGGTCATCTCACTGCTTTCCCAAGGGTTACTCCCCGTTTCCCTCTCTCTAGATCACTACCGGTGGAGAGGATCACCTTATTCCTCTTCCTTTGCTCACTGCTCTGGAAAGGATCCACTCATAGTTTATAGACATGTAGGTCTCTACATTATCACTAATGAATTCATCCTCTGTTGTATGTAGATGCTCTATTAAAGTCCACCTTTCACCCGTAGATGAATCTCTCTTTGCACCGAAGGTATCAGAAAATCTTCCAGCTTTCACGCAGTCCTAAAATGACTACCGTGCTTCAACCAAACCTGGCACCCTTCTCCAAGCCGGCATGCAAGTCCCAGCGCACATGTTCAAACTGGTGTGCATGTTCACCTCAACCACTTGTGCGACACTAGCTTCTTCAACTCCAAACTTGCGTGACTCACACACTTTTACACCCAAACCAATTTTGGCACACAACCATCAACTGTCATGCTTCTTCAAAACCTGGCACACAAGTGTCACCAAACCACTTGTGCGACGCCCCCTTCTTCAACTCTAAACATGGGAAACTCCCTTCCTTTCTCACCCAAACCTCCTTGGGCTCATAACAAACAACTGGCATGCAACTTCTACTTGTGCGGCCACACCACCACTTGCGCGACCACCACACTTGCTTGACGGGAACTCTGATTTTTTCTAAGTGTTGAACTCACACACAATGAGGAGGGGTAGACCTCTTTTTATAGGCATTTGGACACCCTGCGCGACAGGCATGGAAGTCTCCTCTCAGCGTGCAAGTCCAGCCGCCCTAGTGTCTACCGCGCAAGTCACTTGTGTGACCAAACATAAAACTTGGGCACCCCATTTTCATTTTCCATATTTTGATGTTCTAATCTTGAAAAACATATGGTGTGCAAGTTTCCAAGCCTCCAAGACACCGGCGCACAAGTCCTTTTTCAAAAAACCCTTTTCTCCATTTGTCGATTTTCAGGCCCAAAAATTTGGCAAACACTGGAAAACGACGCCACCTAGTATCTTCCCTTTTTGTACCACCTCCAGATCGATCATTCCTTTGTCGACAATCTTGAATCAAACATGGATCGTTAACCACATCCCTTGAACTTGAAATGCCCCCATGAAATCCCCTTTGTCAACAAATTTGTAGTTCATGGTTTTCTTTGTCAACAATCACAACACAGATGTACACTTTTTCAACAAACAGAATCACCTCAAAAATCCTTCAATGATAACTTGAGTGATTTTTCCCAACATATTATTATTTAATACAAAGAAGAGTTAAAAGTGTTAAATTCAAA
Organism: Viscum album; assembly: GCA_963277665.1. NCBI lineage: Eukaryota > Viridiplantae > Streptophyta > Magnoliopsida > Santalales > Viscaceae > Viscum > Viscum album. The sequence continues at coordinate 819,435,572 of OY728134.1, forward strand.
GTTTAATAACAAAAGCATTTTTAATATAGGGTTACACATAAGATAAATTTGACTATAAATATTCATTAGAAATCTAAGAATATTTCCTACATAATGGTATTTTATTTATCTTTTTTAGACATTAAATAATTTAATTTATTTATGACACAATTATGATGTAGAAATTACCCAATTAATGAAATATTAAAATAATTGATATTATAAATATCCAAACAAATGTAATTTGAGACTTTTTATGAATCCAACTAATTTTCTAGGTTAATATTACATGTTAGGGTTGGATAGATTAATTTTATTCTTATTAATAATGCTGTTATGAATTTTGAAAAAAAAATACCAAATAGTTTGAAAATTGACATAAAAGAGTTTTTAAAACAAATATTATATTATTAATTGATATTATATTCATAAAAATATAAGGTTCATCCAAAAAATTATATAATGATTGGTGTGTCATTAATGAACTACTTGGGATTTTCTGATAAGTTTATTGTAAGCTTATTAACCATATAATATAAAAATACAAAGAGACATGGTAAATGTCAAACTATTTAACCAAGAGTTAAATCTAAAAGATAAGGTTAATATAGTGAAACAAACCTGTCTAAAACCTATTGGTTGAGTGGTTTTCGACCCATCCCCAGTTTATCCTTTAAATAATTCATTTTTGAGACATTAGAAACCGAAAATTATTTTATTATAAAATAATATTTCTAGCTTTTCCTAAGGTGCCCCTCACCCCTATTATAAAAGGGCACTCCCCCTTCTCTATAATTCACATATTCCAAGCCATTTGGCTCTACCAACCCCTACCCAAATACCCTATAAACTATCCTACCTTCATCCTAGAGGCCTTTCTTAAGTCATAAATCCATCCTAAGGAGACCTTCTGATCAAATCAAAAGGAAGAACCCGAAGAAGAGGTAAATATTTCATCACCTCTTTCAAGTTCCTTTCTTCTTACACTTACTCTTTCTTTGTTGTTTCCATTATAAAATAATAACTCAAGTATCATATATATACTGTGATTTTATTTCAAATATGGTACAACCATATTCATTATTCTATCCATCCTTTGAATGGCATGTCACCCTACGTGCGTACGTACGACTTACCGTCTCCATGTCGTGGTGTAATTGTTATTTAATACATTATTATTTGGATGGGTATAATAATGATGTGTAATTGATGTAAATAATAAATATAACATGATAATTATTGTGTATATATGATATACCATCCAATTATATATTATTTTAATATCAAAATAATGATATTGTCGCTCGTGCGTACGTACAGATCATCGCCTCCACGAACGCGATGAGATTCATTCCCCATCCTATCCATTCAAGACTAATATTCATTAGATGATTAAAAATAAGGTTTAAAGAATTAATATCATTCTGAATATGAATAGGATACATCCCATCCATAACAAATATGACTCACATAACAAGGAATATAAAGGAAAAATAATCCATTAACACCTGAAACAATGATAATACTAAGATATTATTAACAAAGCAATGTTAAAAGTTCATATATGATATCATATTAAGGTATATTATTCTTGTATAATTTAATAACAATTATTTTACCATTATATAGGAGGTTAACCTACCCTCAACCAAGGAAAAGTACAAGGTAAGGGTTAATTTCACAATCTCTTTATTATCTGAGGTTGTTTTTACGTAAGTATCTACTAGGACCTCTTTATCATCCACATCCATGTTTTTAAAAATGTATTCCAAACAATTATTACTATTTACTAGACTATGGTTTAAATTCATTTATACCCTTGTTTGGATTTTTATAAAAATGTTTTAAAGGAATATTTCAGTCGTTTTCCAAAAAAGGTACCTTATGACCTTTTCGACAAAATTAAGGTAAGAATGTTTTTTTAACTTATACGGTGGGTGCGGTTATTTTCCAACCATATAAAATCACCGAAGATTCCCTTAAAATATTATAATAATATTTTCAAAATAAAGTTTTTCTTAAATGATTTCAAAATAGAAAGAGATATTTCTCTAAAAAATGTTTTGATTTCATCTATGTCAATATCCTTTGATGGATTTTAAGCTTTTTTGAAGTTGATTTATTATGATACAAAACTTCCATATTTTATTGAAGGTTTTGTGAAATGTTTGACTATTTATGTGTTATTTTCATACCATTCATGGTTTATGGATAAATTATTGACATTTTGTATACCAGTTTTAATATGAATGTTTTTGTTATGCTTAAACCTTTACATATGAGGAATGAATTGAAATTAGTAAGTGATGGGTGGAGCCTGCTATAGCTCCTTGATGCATCAATAGGTCTCATGAGACAAACTAGTGTCTTGCCACAAGTCCTTGACAAAATCTTATTTGTAGTCTTGGAACAAGGCCTTGACTATCTGGTTATGAAGTCTGCCATTATGCATTCCCTCATTATGAAAGTGGCTATTGATATTGCATGTGATTATTCGACTAGTAGAATATCCATGTGAGTAATTAAATGAAATTATTTTGATTTATATTTTCCATATTATGATAAAGTTTATGTGGAAAAGGCTTTTGTTTTCATTTAATACATTGCCTTAAATGTTGATGCTTATTTATGAAAGTTTTCACTATATTATTATCCTTAATGAGCTTCTGAGATCTCCCCTTTCTATGTTTTATTTTTCCAAAGATGCGAAGAAGTATATTATGACTGACCTGTGGGGATAGTCTATGGGATATCAGTGTTTTCGATGGAAACAATTTTGTGGTAATTTTCCATTTTTTGATGTAATGTAAACCTTATGAATGTATCTAGCACTTCCAAGGATACTAAACTAATCAGTCTTCCGAGACTTGAACTTTTGGGATCATGCCAATGTTATGTAATAATGAACCAACTCTGGGTAACTAGGGTCAGTGTGTTACAGTTGGTATCAAAGAAATTTTAGTACCAACCTTGGAAACTAGATTTAGATAAACTCTGATTAGAGCACACAACCCTAAGATAGACTTTGAGAATTAGTATAGAAGAAATTCCTAGAATTTTGGTATTTTAGAGATTTTGTGAGTTTTCCAAGAAATAAATCCCTTTCTGGATATGACCAGGTAGAGGTAGCTCTAGCACAGATGCACCTAGGGGTAAAACCCGAAAAAACCTCTTTGATCTAGACTCGAACGGGAACTGGTGCACGACAATGAGCCTTGTTGCACTCTTGGTTAAGACACTCCTGGGGGATATGCTTAAGATAATTCTCATTTTCTTTACAAACCATTATGAAGGGTTTATGAGTATATAATTCCTCAAAGAAAACATTTTTTTATGATTATAGATTATATCCATAAACTATTCAATTTATGTTAAGTGTTTTAAAATTTTGGATTTTTGTATTACAATTCATAAACTAATCTAGTTTGTGCCATTGTTTAGAAATGGAGCCTAGTCTAAGGAATGGAAACCGTATCAATACACGCACTCCATGTAGGGATTGACCTCCTGCTCAAGATAATTATAGTGGAGCTGGTGATACAACTGGTTCCGATCATCTTATCACTATATTGAGACAACTCACTTAGGTTATGAATAATAACCTTACCCGTATGGAGCACCCTCATCTGTAGTGTGGAGGATTAATGTTAGATAGCTTCATGAGGCAACAACCACCAAAATTCAATGGGGGTACAAATCCACTAGTAGCTGAGCAATGGATAAATTCCTTAGAGAAAATATTCTATGCTTTGGGGAGTAGCGAAAGGGAAAAAGTCATCATGGAAGTTTACAACTTCATTAGAGATGATGACCAATTGTGTTAATTGATTCAAAACACAAAGGAAGATGATGAATTATCAAATATGGAATTTAAGGAGTTTAAAGAAAAATTCTTAGAAAAATAATTTCCTCATGACCATCGATCGAATATGGAAAGACAATTTCTGAGTCTGAGGCAAAAGGAGGATGAGAATGTCACAAAGTATGAAGCTAACTTTACAAGGTTAGCGAGGCATGCTAAAAATTTTATATGTAACCCAAGAAGTAAGATTGATCATTTCTTTGATGGGTTAAAACCATTTCTCCATCTAGCATTAGTCTCACAATCCGTCTCGTCGTATGAAGATATTGTCTTATGTGCTATCAAGACAGAAAAAGAATTCTCCAAGTCTGTTGACTTTAAATAAAAGCAAGAGAAGAAGAGATCTATTGAAAACTATGGAAATGGAAATAAGGGGAAGAATGGAAAAGTTGAATATCCATCCTGTAGTAAATTTTGAAAGAAACACCCTGTTACTTGCCTGAAGGGAATGAGAGTATGTTACAAGTGTGGTGAAAAAGGCCACCAAGCTCGTGATTGCAAGGGGAAGAAAAAGGCTATCGATGTTGAATGCTATAATTGTAGAGAAATGGGGCATTATGTTAATGAATGTCCTAAGCTTCGGGGGAACTTACCTCCGAAAAGGCCAAGGGATCAAGGCCAATATTATGCTATCACTACTGCTGAGTTTGAAGCTTCAAAATATGTAGTGGTAGGTAATTTAATGGTTTCCTCATGTTTAGAAAATGATTTATTTGATTCTGGATCATCGCATTGTTTAATATCTCCCCAGTTTGCTAAGAAAATTAAATATTTCCAATTTTATTTAACAAGGGAGTTTTCAGTCAAAACTTCTAAAGGAAGTATCATTGCAACAAAGTTTTTTGAATCAGTCCCCATTAGGGCATATAAATGTTCTTTATCTGCTGATCTCATCGTCATACCCATGATTGAATTTGATATAATCCTCGGTATCGATTGGATTTCAGACCGTGATGCAAAAATTTATTCTAAGAACACCTTATCTTTAGAGCAGAATCGTCACCACCTAATTATTATCTAGATCCCCCTAGTAGCTCAACAAAATTCAATTATTGGGGAGGAAGAGAATTAAATAAATGTGGGTGAGGAAAGGAATGTTCAAATAGAGGATGTACCTATTTTGAAAGAATATATTGATGTGTTTCCAGAAGATTTACCTAGACATCATCCAGAACGAGAAATTGAGTTTTCCATTGATTTAATTCCTGGATCAAGGCCCATATTGAAGACCCCTTATAGATTGGCCACTGTGGAATTAGTGTAACTAAAGAAAAAACTAGATGAATTGAGTAATAATGTATTTATTCACCCTAGTGTTTCTCCAAGGGGAGCCCCTGTCCTTTTTGTTAAGAAGAAAGATGGATCTATGAGGTTGTGCATTGACTTCAGGGAGATCAATGTTATAACAATAAAGAACAAGTATCCCCTACCTCACATTGATGAATTATTTGACCTACTTCATGGAGCTCAATAATTTTCAAATATTGAACTTCGATATGGATATCATCAGTTATATGTGAAGAAGCAAGACATTCCGAAAACAACATTTCAAACCAGGTACGAGCATTACGAGTTTACAGTAATGCCTTTTGGATTGACTAATTCACCCTTTATCTTCATGGATCTAATAAATAAAGTTTTCAATGAATATCTTGATGAATTTTTAGTGGTATTTATTGATGATATCTTGGTATACTTCAAAATCTACGAAGATCATGAAAATCACTTACGCATTATCCTGAAGACTCTTAGAAGTCATGAATTATATGGGAAGTTTAGCAAGTGTGAATTCTGGCTTCAGAAGATTTTTTTCTTGGATATATTGTCTCTAAGGATGGAATATTTATTGATCCTTCAAAGACCAAGGAAATCCAAGAATGTCCAGCACCGACGAGTATAACTGAGGTACGAAGTTTTATTAGTTTAGCAGGTTATTATCGGCATTTCATCCAGAATTTTTCCCAATTGGCAAACCCATTAACCAAGCTCACACGTAAAGGGGTTAATTTTTTTGGACAAAAGAGTGTGAAGAATTTTTTGAAGAACTGAAGATAAGATTAGTCAATGCTTCTATATTGACTTTACCATCGGGGATTGATGAGTTTGTTATTTATAGTGATGCATCAAAGAAAGGACTTGGTTGTGTCCTTATGCAGAATGATAGGGTTATTGCCTACACATCACGACAGCTAAAAATTCATGAGAAAAACTATCCTACTCATGATCTTGAGTTAGCAGCTGTAATCCTTTCTTTGAATATATGGAGACATTATCTCTATGGTGAAAAATATTTGATATATACCGACCACAAGATTTTGAAGTATATTTTATCATATAAAAAACGCAACATGAGGTAAAGACGATGGCTTGAACTACTCAAAGATTATGATTGCACTATACACTACCACTTGGGGAAGGAAAATAAGGTGGCAGATTCTATGAGTAGAAAGGATCATGGAGTTTTGAACAAGATGAGAGTTGAAAGGGATCATATTTTCATGGATCTAGTAAATTTTTATATAGGAATAACCATGGAAGGTGAAACATCAATACTTTTTCAAATGGTTGTCAAAGCATCTTTACTAGAAAGAATAAAGAGTTCTCAGACTGATGATGAGGAATTTCAAAAGAAGATTAAAGCTGTGAATGATGGGAGATTGAGTGACATTGTTTATGAAGATGTAATTTTGAAATTTGGGAAGAGACTATCTGTTCCTGATATACCTAATCTAAAAATGGAATTTTTGGATGATGATCATAGTTCCAATTTATCTATACACCCTGGTAGCACTAATATGTATAGAGATTTGAAGTAACATTTTTGGTGGAACAACATGAAGAGGGAGATTGCTGATATTGTGTCCAGATGTATGGTTTGTCAACTAGTGAAATCTGGAAGGCAACAGCCTGGAGGAGTCCTGAAACATCTTCCCATACCTAAGTGGAAATGGGATAATATTATGATGGACTTTGTCATGGGACTACCAAAGACTCCTAGAAGGAATGACGCAATATGGGTCATTGTTGATCATCTTACCAAGTCAACACATTTTCTTTCAATAAAGGAAGATTTACCACTTGAACATTTAGCAAGACTATATATTAATGAAGTTGTAAGACTTGATGGAGTGCCACTATAAATTGTTTCTGATCGTGATCCCCATTTTACATCAAGATCCTAGAAAAGCCTTCAGAAAGCCCTGGATACTGAACTTCGTTTTAGCACTGCCTACCACCCCCAAACTAATGGACAATCAGAACGAACTACTAAAACATTAGAAGACATGTTGAGATCATACTCACTTGACTTTCATGGTATGTGGGATCAATATTTACCTCTAGTAAATTTTCTTATAACAATAGCTTCCATTCAAGTATTCAGATGGCACTATATGAAGCATTATATGGAAAGAGATTACACACACCAACTTGTTGGGATGATGTTGGTAAAAGAAAACTCATAGGCCTGGTACTTGTTGAGTAAATGATGGAAAAGGTGAAGGTAATCCAAAACCACATCAGAACATCTCAAAATAGGCAGAAGAGCTATGCCAATAACTAGAGGAAGGATTTGGAATTTTAGGTAGGAGATCATGTTTTCTTGAAGGTATCTTTATGGAAGGGTGTTATACATTTCAGTAAGAAGGGAAAATTGAGTCCCAGGTACATCAGACCTTTCGAAATTCTAGAATGAATTAGGGTTGTAGCTTACTGTTTTGAAATTCCGCCAAGTCTCTCCAATGTTCATGATGTGTTCTTGATACAAGAGAACAAGTGTTGAGAAACTAGACAACTCGTCTGGTAAAATTTCTATGGAGAAACCATAAGATGGAAGAGACAATGTGGGAACCCGAGGAACTTATGATGAAGAACCACCCCGAGTCTTTTTACGCAGTAATACACTAGAAATTTCAGGAATGAAATTATTTGAAGGAGGGGATAATGTAACACCCCAAGCTTCCATGGTACACTTATTTTTGAATAACACAATAGCTTGTGGTGTACAAAACTTCGAGTTCTAACAAACAATGACCAATCAAACTAACCATTATGAATAGTAATACCCACTTTTTAAAATTTTATAAATTTTATCCTTCAAAATGGATTTAATTTTTGGATTTGGAAGATCAAAATTAACTTAGGGTGATGTTTTGGTATTTTTCTGAAAACTTTCAATTTTTGATGAGTAGTGAAAAACACTATGTTATAGTTTAAAACCGAATTTTTATTTAAATAATTATTTATTTTGTTGGTCGGAGTGGATAATCAAGAGGGGGGGGGGTGAATTGAGTACCAATAAAAATTTCTGTTAAAATTATCTCTATTAAAAATCCCCCAAATTAAAACAAGAAGCTAAACTGTAGTGAATTTTTAATACAGTAAAGGGTCAGTTAGGTTCTCAAGAGATTGATTATTTCTCAGTTAATATAATTTGAAGATTAGATTAGCTTTTGAAACTAACCTAATTATTTTCAATAAACACAAACACTTGCTAGTTTAACGATCAAAGTTACTTTAAAATAGATTTGTATTTCATAGTACTTATTAGCAGAATATTCAATGTAGTTTAAAACAAAATAAACAAGCACAACAATTTTAACCAAGAGTTTCAGTCTCAAGACGAGTCTTACTCCTATAAAAAAGTTTTATATAAAATTTGATCCACACCCTGGATCGGGGAAAACAACAGTACTCAGACTCTCCAGGTACTATGACCTCTACAACAGTTCTTCGTGGGAAATAAAAAACAATAGCACACAGGCTATCCAAGTCACATTTGACCTCTACCACTCCCCACAGTGGGATAAATTAGAATTGGAAAAAGATTGTGTGAGGATTTAGAAATCACACAGTTCAGCATAGAAGACAGTGTGTGTCTAAAAATACAGAGCACACACACTACTCAAAATGTAAATAATTGAAACACAATAGAGCTAACAGATAGAGATGAGTTTAGAATTCTCTTTGTGTTTTGAGTGAAGCTCTAGACTCCTTGTATTGATGCAGATGAGGCTTTGAGTCCTTCTCTGGTTTTTGTCAAGAAATAGAGTGTCGTTTTTGTATTTGACTTCCAAGTCCAGGTTGATCAGTCTGATCAACTTGAGTTCAAGAGAAACCGTTGAAGCTCTTTTCTACTTGAATGTTCATATTTTATGGATTCAGTATGTATTCTTCCTTCTTCTTCTATACATGTAAGTCCTTGAATATCTCTAGAAGATTGTCTCGTATGTGCATGGAAATTCTGACCTACCACCACACGTTTAGTAGTTCGAGGTTCCCTTATATAGCTCTTTTTTTTGGCAATGGGAATGATTACCTTTTTACTGGTATGAGGTATGGTTCCTGAAATACCAAAAACTATCATTAATTACTAGCACATGCATTAAAAACATCAAATATGACCTTTAAAAAATAAACAAATAGAAATAAAGTTTAGAGAAATAGTGACTGGTTTCCATCGGTAGTTGTTACTCCTTGTAACAGTAGCTTGCTTGAATCGGTCGCTCCTTCTATTTGTAGCTCCTTCTATCGGTAGCTCCTTCTATCAGTATCTCCTTCTATCAGTGGCTCCTTATATCGGTAGCTCCTCTTATCGGTAGCTTCTTCTATCAGTAGCTCCTTCTATTGGTAGATGTCTGTCTCTATCAGCAGACCTGTATTAGTAGAATTTGTCTTCCTGTATCGGTGGAATTTGTATTTGTATCGGTGGACTTCATATCAGTAGCTGTTTGTCTATCTGTTTGTATCGGTAGCCTGTATCGGTAACTATATACCAGTGATTTTGTGTCACATGAAGCTTGGTCTATCAGTGACCTTTACATATCAGTAGACTATATACCGGTAAGTCTGTATCAGTCTACTTATGCATACTGGTAGACTTATTCTATCAGTATATCTTCTTCTATTGGTAGCTGTTATGCATATCGGTGACCTTATCCATATCGGTAGACTTCTGTACTAGTGTACTTAGCTTTATTAGTAGCTATCTGTCTCAGTGACTAACAAGCTTAAAACTTATATATTCTATGCAAATTTTATCCAGATTGAATTAGTAACATTTCTAAACAAGTATAAACATTGATAAACATTGATTAACATATTCCAATGATTATTTTGATATTTCTGTCAACTCAATAGTGGGATGTCAGAGGATTAAAGAATTAATATATAGATAAACATTATTTGGGATTATCAAAGCATATAGAAACATAATTGAGATTATCAAAAGAGGTGAGGTCAACAATCTCCCCCTTTTTGATAATCACAAATTATGATATTTTAATCCAAAATAATCAGTAATTTATCAGTAAAAAAAATACAATGGTTCTTATTTCTCAGTGTAAGTAATGACACTTTCAAATGTGTGATTTTAAATCTATTAGAGAATATAGTATTAAATGCAATTGTATCAGAGGTAACAAATGTATCAGAGGTTAAAATTATAAAACAAATGTAACAGAGGTAAAAGTATTATGATCATAAATATTAAGTGCATATTTATCATATTTCTCCCCCTTAGTATTATTTCTCCCTCTTAGTATTATTTCTCCCCCTTTGTGATTAGCAAAAATAAGTAAACAAAGTTGATAAAAGGAAAATAAAGTAAGAGAGAATAAAAGAATTTATATATTACTTGATAAAGAAACACATTGAAATACAGAATTGAATCAAAATAATACAAGTGATTCCTGTCAAAGGTCCTAGCCACTAATAAATCCACCTCTTGAATGTCTACATTGGATTTGGATTTGGGTTCAGAGGTAGACTCAGGCTAGGTAGCTTCAGGAGAAGTCTTGGGAATTCCATAAATCACTTCTGGAGGTTGAGCAACAGAAACTGTTCCTGGCCTATAGTGGGTAGCTCTCTATGTGATCATGGGAGTGAGGATCTAGATTTCTTGGATTGGTTTCATTTGAGGAATGGAGGCAGACTGAGCAGAGGCAGGCATAGCTGGAGGTGCAATGATTGGAGTACTTTCCACATGAAAAAAATGGCAGCAACAGATTCCTAAAGTCCTTTATGATCCCTCCTACTCTCTCCATAGCAGAGATAAAGTTATCCTTGTTCTCCATAAATTTATCTAGAATAGGATTCAACTCCCTGAGATTTCTCACTTGTTCTCTGAAAGCTTGAGTGACTGGGGGTAGCTTCATATTTTCCAACATAAGCTTGAAATGGTTGTTCAATTGATGTTTGGTTTAGACCCTTTAGAAATAGTAATCCACTTTGTCTTTTACCTCTTTCTGAGAGGCAGTGGCTTCTCTCATAACATTATGAACAATTTTCCCTATATACCTAGTGGTAGTTACCACTTGGGTCAAAACAGTAGAGTCTACAGAGCCACTGGTAGAAGACTGTCCAATCTCTTCTCTCATCATAGCTCGAATTTTATCAATATCCAAAGAAGTCTTGGTAGAACTCAGAGGTGCAACAGTAAAGGCTACTATTTCCTTAAAGGATTTAGTCAACCCACTTATGAGATTTTTCACAAAAGAGTCCTGGGTGATGACATGCTACTCAATGGATTTCTTAAATTCCTCAAAAACGTCCACAAATTGCCTTACTAAACCTTTAATGTAATTGATGTCACCATTCATTTGAGCTTGAGAACTACTCAAGGTAGTTAGAGAAGCAACATATTGCTTCAAGGAAATAACAGCTCCTATCCAGCTCTCAATATGAGAATGACATACTCTTATCTCATTCACCATTTCTGTCACAGGGCCTGACACTATACACCCAAGAGAGAGTTCTAATGATTTTTCCATATTGCTCATCTCTTCAGCAAAACAATTCTTTAAATCAGCTACATATGAAATCCAAGTCTCCTTCAACTCAGCCTTTAAAGACTCAAGATCATCCTTAGTAACCAGATTGTCCGGCACAACTTCAGGGGCTCTTTTTCACACAATAATAGCCATAGAGTCATTCATAATAGATTGAATGGATGATATTAAGGAGGTTTCCATTATTCTTATCTCTTCCACAAATGAGGTCTTAAGGCCAGACTTCAACTGGTCTAGATCGGCTTTTCTTACCACATCCTCAGGTAAAAACTCAGAAGATATATTATAGTTAACTTGTGGTCTACCGGTGGGTGTCTCATCTTCAGAATTAGGATAGTCCAACCCACAGACCACAAAACCTGGGTCTTCTGCTCAATCTTCAATTCCATCAGCTACTGAAAGATTTCCAAGTTTGGTTGGATACTCACCCTCAACTGGTGCATTCTCCTGTATATGTATAGCAATAGAAGCCTCAAAAGCTTGGTCTTCCCCAGAAGAATCGTCCACAACCATCTCCATTTCTCCAACAGTAGGAGGATCCTCAGGAATAACTGCAGGTCTGTCTACTTCAATAATTTCCTTAGTAGGCATTGCTAAGTGCCCAATCAGTGGACTAAGACTCAAGAAGGCAGAAACAGATGCTTAAGTTTTAGATTATTCTTCTTTATTCGATGGTGAAGTCTCTTTATGATTTGAACTAGCTTGGTCTTCCTCATCAACAGAGGCTTCTTCATTGCTTACTGCCAACACTATTCCCTTTCTAGATGATAAAATTTCAGCAACAAGACTTAGAGGCAAGTCTAGATCCCTTCCATCAGCTATAGAGGTATCCTCCTCATCAGTATCATCACTATAATGAGGTTCCTCTTCATCAGGTATTGGACCTGGATCCCTCACATCCTTAGGAATAGAAGGATGATCCATAGGATTAAACTTATCATACAACATCTCATCATCACTGACCCATTCTCTTCTCCACGGATTCCAATTGATCTTCATGTATTTACAGATAGTTTTGGTAATACAAAAATTGTCTTTAATAACCACCATCTCATCTTGAAACTTAGCCACACCTCTTACCTTGATCATTACAGAGATCAGTAAATAAATATTTTGGTATTTTATATTTGAAAAGTCCCATCTTCTTGGGCTTAGTACATGTTGAATGAACTTGAAAAACAACTGGTTCTCTCCATCCATTTCTATAGAAACTACCTTTCTTGGTGTAACATATCCTGTTAATTCTTCCAAAGCATCTTCATACTCAAAGATTTCACTGGTAGGAGGTATTTATTTTGAAAAATACCCAAACTCTCCTTTATGTGGAACTTTCAAACATTCAACCCATTCAGTAGAAGAAAAAGATTGTGTACTTCCATTCACTACTGATACCATCCTGTTCTCAACTTTTGATTTCTCAAAACAAACAAACTCATATAATTATTTTACTACTTCGGATAATAGGGGCCATTGTTGTTCGAGAAGCATTCTACCCATTTTTGATCTTCCAGCACCTCTAGAACTAAAGACCTATTGGTCATCAACCATTCCGCGCATAGCTCTTTCTCAACTACTATCTCCATTTGAACGAGATACAGATTTGTAGGTTTTCTCACTTCACTTCTACCACTAGACTCTCCTTTGAGTCACTTATCATTCGGCTCATCATCCTTTTCACTAACTGATGGTCTCTTCACTCTTTCCATTCTGTGAATAGCGAGGCTTAGGGTTTGAAAGAAACGAAGATTTGGGAGCTAAGGCTTGAAGGTAAAGGGTTTTAGGTGGATCGAGATGAGGTCAAGACCTATGTTTTATCATTTTGGAATCACAAAATAAATAAATAGAGCATTATAAGTAAACTATAAACGATTCAGATTTTGGCGGCTAAAGATATGAAGTATAAAAACAACACAATCCTAATGGTACACTACTAGAAAAACAGGTATTTGCGATGGGGCATTTGCGACGGGATCCCGTCGCAAATAGCCCGTTGCTGAAAACGGCGTCGCAACAACACTTATTTGCGACGGGCCCGTCGCTAAAGCCGTTTTTTGCGACGGTCATTCTCCACGTCGCAAATAGTACTCCGTATTTTTGTAAAAAACTTTTAAAATAGTTTTTGCGACGGGCCCGTCGCAAATACCTTTTGCAACGGGACCCGTCGCAAATACCTTTTGCGACGGTACCGTCGTAAAAAAGATTTTTAAAAAAAATAAAAAACTATTAATAATACTAGTATTTGTGACGGGCATAGTATCCCGTTGCAAATACTATAAATAGTTTTTACGACGGGACCCGTCGCAAAAACTATTTTTAAAAAAAAAATAAAAAAACTATTAATAATACTAGTATTTGCGATGGGCATAGTATCCCGTCGCAAATACTATAAAAAAAAAATAAAAAAAATAAATTATTAATAAATTATTTTCATTAATATAATAATAGAATTATAATTCAAAAATAAAAATAAGAAATTATTAATAAATTATTTTAATTAATATAATAATAATAGAATTATAATTCAAAAATAAAAAATAATAGAATATTAATAAATGATTTAATTAATATAATAATATTAGAATTATAATTCATAAATAAAAAAAATATTAATAATTTATTTTAATTAATATAAAAATAATAGAATTATTTTACATTCAAATATTAAAATAATTCAAGTATTACAAAAAATATAATTAAATTATAATATTATAAAATTTTAATATATATATAAAATTTAATATTATAAAATATAAATAATTTTATTATTCATATTAATATTGTTATTTAAAAATATAATATTATTAATATTTTATAATGAGACAGAAACTACGAATAGAAAAAAAAAATAATTTGATTTCACAAATTTTATAACATAAGTACAATCTCTAATCTGAAGGAGGGGGGGGGAGGTGGGGGATCTGCAGATGGTGGTGGAGGAAACTCCATCCCTAAAGCATGAGTGAGTCGGCGCATGTACTCCATCTGCTCCTGATGCTGCTGCTGCCACCGACTCGCCTGCTCCTCGTACAGCTGCTGCTGGCGTCGACGCTCCTCCTCATGCTGCTGACACATCTGCTCCTGCTCCTGTCGGAGACTCTCTATCTGTGCAGTCTGAGATCGCAACTGATCCTCATACTGTGTAGTAGAAGAAGATGCACGAGCTCCTCTCGAGCTGGACGTCGACATCGCAGCACTGCCATAATAATCTCCGGGAGTCAGTCGAGAGCCGATACCAACTACCCGGCCCTTCTCGAAGGCATACTGGGAGGCCTTCATCCATGCTGCTTCATCAAACTGACGGGTAGTGGTCTGATCTGATGACTCGGCCTGACTCTCAGGCCGGGCCTGTGACGCTGCGGCCTCATATGACTCCTATAGTTGCAATTTAAAATTAAAATTGTGAATATATTATATGCAGTTAATTTTTAAACTTGAAAACAAATAATACTGACCACGATGTGATTCTGACGATCACCTCTGAGATCCCCAGTAGCAGGATCACTATACATCCTCCGATATACGTCGTACTCTGTAATATCGGGGTGCTCGACAGCCTATAAGAATAAAAAATAAACTGTTAATATTTATAGTTATATAAAATATTTATAAATAATGTACATACCAGATGATGTCTATGAGTACTGAAAGAACGACTCCCAGCTCGATGAGTCACCTCCTGTCTCCCCCGATTCTGCCTCCCCACCGATGATCTCCTCTGAAAGGCACCACTCAACCAGTGCGCACATAATCCATCCCATACATGGGATGAAATATACTCTGGTCGGTGTGCTCTACCTGACTCGTCAAAATCTGACACTCCTGCTTTCTTCATCGTAGCTTTTCTTAAATTGTGCAAAAACTGACGAAGGCAATCACGCATGGCCACCTCCCATGCCTCGTGGATGGCGTCACGCATGGTATCCTCGATCGGATACCATAAACCCTACAAATAAATCAAAATATCAAGTTAGAAATGAAATAATTTTCAAAATAAAAATTATTTATTTACGTACGTACCAACCAATGGCCGAACATGGCCTGCTGCACATCAATGAGAATCTGCTCCCATGTGGTCCACGGTTGAGAGAAATAGTTTCGCAAAATAGCACTGCCCTGTCCGACTGCTATATACGGAAAACTGAAAAAATAATAAACATTTATTATGTGAATAGATTAATGAAATCTTAGTCAAATCCACAGGTTATCACACAAGTTATCACACCTCCATGTGCGTGGATCAAACCCAAGACGTGGACGTCGCTCGGGGACGGGGTCAGGAATCATCAATCGTGCAAGACCGCACCCCCTCCGCGTACTCCCTGGAGCGCCTGCAGGCTGAGGGTCATCTGTCAGCAACTCATCCGCATCGAAAGTCAGGTCAGCATCCTCCAACTCACGAAATGTGGCGTCGTCCATCTAAAACAGAAAATATTAATGTTAGCAAATAATTGATAATTACTATTATATATACATATATACATATTATGATTGTATATAAATACCATGAAATGCTATCAGTGTTCATCTTCATCATCATCTTCATATATGTCAATGTCATTTTCATATTCCTCCTCAACATCATCGATATCCATTCAAGTTACAGTTGCTTCATCTCTTACCATTTCAAATTCATATGTGACATCATTAACATCATCGTCATCACCGACTCTTAAATGTGGGGTGTCGTCATCAATACTCATGTCTCTTTGTAAAAAAGATTGATTTTGAGTACTCTCTTGAAAAACTTCAATTCTTTGCACATCAGTGAAAGCACATTCACTTTGACTAAACTGATTATCTCGAATTTTGATTTTTATTACACTCCACCAATCAGTCAATTCTCTTGATGTTGCACAGTACTTTGCGTAATAAACTTGATATGCCTGTTGAGCCAATAAGAATGGTTCATTTACTGCGAGAACACTTTTACATTTAATATCGATGATTCCATGAGTCGGATGAACACGCACGCCTCTCTCTGTATCCAACCACCGACATTTGAACATGGTTATGTAATGTTGTCCAAGATAACAGAGTTCAATGATTTCATCAAGTATGCCAGAAAAGTCAAATTCATTTTCTCGATGATGAGATCCTCTCAAGCTAACTCCATTGTTCATTGTTTTTTTCGATTCCCCATATGCATGTGTGTGGAATCGAAATCCATTCACCACATATGCATTATAAGTTTTAACAAGTTTGGAAGGTGGGTTACTCAATACACACAGCCGTTTGTCAATTTTATCAGCATGTCGAGACACCTGAAAATTTGTGAAATAATTATCAATATAGTAAACTATACATTGAATGAGTTGCTAAAAGATAAAGAATTTATGTTACCAGTTTTTGAAACCACTGAGAGAAATTTTTCAGTCGACATTCTTCGAGAGCAGCTGCTGTAATTTGTGGAATTTGTTTCTTGATATGATTATCATACAACCTATAAAAACCAAAGTTATTTACTGTAACATAAATGATAGAATAAGTGATATAAACACTTACAGTACAACTAATGTCATCTCTTCACAGTTGAGCAGAACATACGTATGAGCTCTCTGATGTTCATCATCTGAAAGCCAGCGTTCATAAACTCCACCAAAACCAAGCTCTGACTGGTTGAAAATAGATAATTGATTGTCGATTTCATCAATATTTCTCTCGTTCCATCCCATTCGGTTGTGTTTTGAAGGATACTCAGATTCAAAATAATGGGAGCAGAAAAAAGATATTTCCTCTTGCAAATAAGCTTCTGCAATAGATCCTTCAACAGATGCTTTGTTACGTACTTTTCTTTTCAATTTTTGCATGCATCTTTCAAATGGGTACATCCATCGAAACTGTACCGGACCTCCACATTTGGCTTCATATGGCAAATGTGACATCAAATGTTCCATTGAGTCGAAGAAAGACGGCGGAAATATTTTTTCCAGTTTACATATAATTACAACAACATCTTTTTCAAGTTTTCCTAGAGCATCATAATCTGCCGTAGCCGCACAAATTTCCCGAAAAAAAGAGACATGTCTGTTATGGAATCCCAAATCACAAAATTCAACAGACCTCTTAATCCAATGGGTAGAATTCTCTCTATTATAACATGACAATCATGACTTTTTAATCCAGTAATATGACCATTCTTTACACATCTACCCAAATTGGAAGCACAACCATCTGGAAGTCTCAAATCTGCAATCCACTGACAAAATAATAAACGGTTTTCTTTAGACAATGTATAAGCTGCTTTTGGTTTCAGTAACCTTTCTGTTCTGACATTCTCAAATAGTTCCAATTCTGGACGCCTGCAAATTTTGGCAAGATCTAAACGTGCATTTACATTGTCTTTGCTCTTTCCTGGCGTATCCAAAACTGTATGAAACAAATTATCAAAACAGTTCTTCTCAATATGCATGACATCTAACATGTGTCGGACCAACATATCAGACCAATATGGAAAATCCCAAAATATGATACGTTTAATCCAATTGTGTTCTTTCCCAAAACCAGAAATTTTCTGTTGGTTTATTGTGGGACCAAAAGTGATGGGAGGTAATGAAAATACAACTGATTTTAACTCCGAACCTGATAGCATTTTTGGAGGTCCATCCCTTTCAACTGTTCCTTTTCTGAAATGAGATCTGTTTCTGCGAAAAGGATGATCAGCTGGAAGAAATATGCGATGACAGTCAAAATAACAAGGTTTCTTTCCATGAATGAGCATAAATGCTTTGTTCTCTCCCATACAGTAAGGACATGATTTCTGACCATGTGTACTCCAGCCAGATAACATACCATAAGCCAGGAAGTCACTTATTGTCCACATCAATGCTGCTCTCAGTATGAAATTCTGTTTCGTTGCAACATCATATGTACTGACACCAGTACTCCACAATAAATTTAATTCATCAATCAATGACTTCAAATAAACATCAATATTTTTCTTCGGATGTCCTGGAATTAGTAAAGTCAAAAAGATATATGGCTCCTTCATCAACATCCATGGAGGTAAATTGTACAGAGTTAAAAAAACAGGCCAACATGAATATTGACTACCATAAGATCCAAACGGACAGAAACCATCAGTGGAAAGGCCCAGTCGAACATTTCTAGCTTCTAAAGCAAAGGATGGATGCACTCTATCAAAATGTTTCCATGAATCACCATCGGCTGGATGATTCAAACTTTTATCAGTTGAAATATTCTCTTTATGCCATGACATCATTGTCGCTGTATTCTTAGACATGAATAAACGCTGAAGTCTGGATGTAAGCGGAAAATATCTCAACTGTTTTACAGGAATCAAACCAGACTTCCCGTGTTGTCCTTCTTTATATCTCAGTTTCCCACATGTAGGACAACTATCCAACGACTCATTTTACCCAGAATATAAAATACAGTCATTTGAACATGCATGAATCTTCTGACAAGTAAGTCCCAAATTTCGAACCAGCCTCTTACTCTCATAGTAATTTGCAGGTAAAATATTTCCTTCGGGTAACAGTGTTTTCAGCAAAGAAAATATCTGGTCAAAATAGGTGTTTGACATTCCATTATCTGATTTGATAGCCATAAATTTTGCAACTGCTTCTAATTTTCTCATCTTGCAGCCAGGATATAATGCATCCTCAGTAGATTTCAACAACTCATAAAATTCAGACGGTGCCAACTCAGGATTTGAGGCTATATCAGCCGGAGTTTCTGTATGTTGAACAGATGAACCTGCAACATCATGTACTAAATCTTGAAACCGGGATGGATCCGGAATCAAGTTGGTATCACCTGCTCTGGAACTGCGTTCACCGTGTTGATACCAAAAAACATAATCTGGTTGAAAACCAAAACGCAAGAGATGTTCTCCCACTTTGTCAAACGTGTCAAACGTTCTCAATGCACATTTTCTGCAAGGGCATTTTATTTTGCCTTCTGAAACAAATTCTGGATTTGATGCCGCAAATGATAAAAAAGTCTCCACACCCTCAACATATACTGGATTTAAACCAGAACCGGTTGGATTTCTACGTTGATTTATCCATATGCGGTCACCTAATAATGATTGTTGACGACCTCGTTGTTCCATATTTCTCTATAAAATTTAAAAGCATTACTGGTTTTGAATAATTTGTTAGAAAAAACACTCAAGTAAAGATTGAATATATTGAGAATAAAGCAAAACATGTTACAAATATTGATAATTTTAATATTATATTGATTTTTTATTATTTTAATAATACTAATATAATTTTTTCATAAACATTAATTATATAATAATAACATTATTACATTATTAGTATATTTTATTATTAATATTAAAATAACATAATTTTTTATATTATATACAATTCTCCTTTCATCTGTGTGTTTAACATTCTGTCTCCACATGTAATATTTGCATTCACTTTCACCTCTCCATTGGCGAGTAGGTTGATAATTTTGAAAAAGAATGCAAATATTACATGTGGAGACAGAAAACACACAGATGAAAAGAGAATTGTATATAATATAGAAAATTATATTATTTTAATATTAATAATAAAATATACAAATAATGTACTAATGTTATTATTCGTAAATATTGGTAATTATTCCAAATTATTGGTAATTATTCCTAATTATTGGTAATTAATACTAATTATTGGTAATTAATACTAATTATTACTAATTATTGGTAATTATTGATAATTATTACTACTTATTTGTAATTATTACTAATTATTGGTAATTATTACTAATTATTGGTAATTATTACCAATTATTGGTAATTATTACTAATTATTGGTAATTATTACTAATTATTGGTAATTATTACTAATTATTGGTAATTATTACTAATTATTGGTAATTATTACTAATTATTGGTAATTATTACTAATTATTGGTAATTATTACTAATTATTGGTAATTATTACTAATTATTGGTAATTATTGGTAATTATTGGTAATTATTGGTAATTATTGGTAAGTATTGTTAATTATTACTAATTATTGGTAATTATTACTAATTATTACTAATTATTGGTAATTATTACTAATTATTACTAATTATTGGTAATTATTACTAATTATTACTAATTATTGGTAATTATTACTAATTATTGGTAATTATTACTAATTATTGGTAATTAATACTAATGATTAGTAATTAATACTAATTATTGGTAATTATTACTAATTATTGTTAATTATTACTAATTATTGGTAATTATTACTAATTATTGCTAATTATTACTAATTATTGGTAATTATTACTAATTATTGGTAATTATTACTAATTATTGGTAATTATTACTAATTATTGGTAATTATTACTAATTATTGGTAATTAATACTAATTATTGGTAATAAATAGTAATTAATGGTAATAAATACTAATTATTACTAATTATTGGTAATTATTGGTAATTATTGTTAATTATTGGTAATTATTACTAATTATTGGTAATTATTGCTAATTATTACTAATTATTACTAAATATTGGTAATTATTACTAATTATTGGTAATTAATACTAATTATTGGTAATTAATACTAATTATTACTAATTATTACTAATTATTACTAATTATTACTAATTATTGGTAATTATTGTTAATTATTACTAATTATTGGTAATTATTACTAATTATTGGTAATTATTACTAATTATTGGTAATTATTGGTAATTATTGTTAATTATTACTAATTATTGGTAATTATTACTAATTATTACTAATTATTGGTAATTATTACTAATTATTACTAATTATTGGTAATTATTACTAATTATTGGTAATTATTACTAATTATTGGTAATTAATACTAATTATGACTAATTATTACAAATTATTGGTAATTATTCCTAATTTTTACTAATTATTACTAATTATTACTAATTATTACTAATTATTGGTGATTATTACTAATTATTACTAATTATTACTAATTATTGGTAATTATTGGTAATTATTGGTAATTATTACTAAGTATTGTTAATTATTACTAATTATTGTTAATTATTACGAATTATTGGTAATTATTACTAATTATTACTAATTATTACTAATTATTACTAATTATTACTAATTATTGGTAATTATTACTAATTATTGGTAATTATTCCTAATTATTGGTAATTATTACTAATTATTGGTAATTATTACTAATTATTGGTAATTAATACTAATTGTAACACCTCGAGCTTCCACAATACGCTTCTCATTCAATAATGCAATAGCTTGCATTGTACGCAACTTCGAGTTCTAAAACACCGCGACTAATCAAAGTAGCCGTTATGAATAGTAATAACCACTTTTTAAAATTATAGAAATTTTATATTTCAAAATGGACTTCATTTTTGGATTCGGAATATCGAAATTAGCCTATGTTGAATTTTTGGTATTTTTCTAAGAACTTCTAATTTTTTATGAATAGTAAAAAATACTTAAAAACAACTTTTTTAATCAAAATAATTTATAGTGATAAATTATACTATTTAGTGGTTTTAAAGTATAATTAGAATATATTTTTACCATTTTATCCAAAGGTGGTCATTAGAATTAATTTAACATTGAAATTGGACATAAACAATTGCCAATCTTTTGATATAAATTGTTTCTTAAAAACACGCTATTTGTTGTAACAACGGGAATTAATTATAAAATTAATTAATGCAACTTATATGTTTGGAATTTTTTAAAATAGACATCATTTTTTAATTCGGAATATCAATTATAGCTTAGGGTGAAATTTTGGCCTTATTCTGAAAAACTTCAATTTTTGATGAATAGTGAAACCACTAAGTGGTTGTTAAAAACTGATTTTTCGTTAAAATGAAATATTACCATTTCTGTGATTTGATTTTCAAAAATCCTACATACATGGTTGTCATTAAGAAGTAAAATGTGGTTCAATAAGATTAAAATAATTTTTTGGTGAATAGTAACTTTTAAGTTCTTAATCGCGATTAGAGGTAATTAGTGTAGTTTAAGGTAAAAATAATGTTTTAATAATATGAGATGAGCTTGACACTTGTCCTACTCCTATTGGATGAGTCATGGCCGACCAAGACAACCCATGGGTCAACTTGGGGACCCCATGGAGCCACTTTAGTTAGAAAATGACATAAATACCTTTTATTTAATGTTAAAGTAAAAAATGACACAAACATAAAATGTTTTACTAAAACAGTTTTTAAGTGGGGTTACACAAGTCCAAATTTTGACTATAAATATTAATTAGAAATCTAAAAAGATTTCCTACATCATAGTATTTTTTTATAATTTTTAGACATTAAATAAATTAAATTATTTATGACATCATTATGATGCAGCGATGACCTCATTATTTAACGATTTTAATAAAATGAAAAGATAATGTAAAATCCAAGGCTTACACTTGTCCAAAGACTATTGGATGGGTAGATTTAGAACCCTTATCACCTTAGCCACGAATTATATAAGTGTGGGACCTTTAGAATCCGAAAAGCATTGTATAATAATGTAACATTTCAATCTTTCCAAAAGAGCCCCTCCTCTCCTCTTATAAAAGGCCCCCACCTCTACCACCTCATTCACACTTTCAAGCCATTTGGTTCGGCCAACCTCTACCCAAATACTCTCCCAACTTCCCCCTCTTACTCCTAGAAGCCTCACTTTGGGCAGAACTCTTCCCAAGGAAGCCTTTGGCTCAAATCAAAAAGAGTTACCCGATTTTGAGGTAATGTCTTCTCTAATGTTGTTTTGTTTTATTTTTCTTCTCCAACCCCCTAAACTCTTTTTATTCATTTCTTTTGTAACAACACCAGTATCCTCAATATACTAGGATGTTGTTATAAGAAGGATTCGAGCTACACTTACACACACCTACATCTAATGGTTAAAGAACATACGGTTTCTGTGGATGGCGAATTTCTGCCTCACGAAACGATGATTGTTCAACACTCATATAACACCTTCAAAGGTGGCCATTAAGATGTCACTATATTTATATATGATATATAATATGTTTATGTTTTACTTATGCTTCTGTATTTCTCATTTATGGCATACTTTATGATTTCCATTATGGGTAAACGCGATAATTTCATTTTAGGAAGTGCGGACTACCGCCCCCTCAAAGTGATTTGAATCGTTAATGCCATATGTGGGATGTATAAAGGATGGAGTAAATGGTATTATACACTATATTATACTGGAATTATATTATACATTTATATAATTATGATTTCATTCCATTAAATACGAAATAGAAATGAAAGTAGCGTTCATGCGTACGTACGGCTTACCGTCTCCATGAACGGTGCATTTCATTTCTTACCTCTAAATGTTAAGTAATATTATAAATGAATGTATATACTGGTTATATATGATATATATGACATCTAAATCATGAATATAATTTTGGAGATAATGGATATTCTACCACATAAACAACTTGTAATTATAAGAAGTTTATTGTTGACTCAAGTACCAAAGATCGACAAAACGACCGTTATTAACTTAAATAATTACATAATGTTCATATCATTGTAATAAGTGATATAAAAAGGATAATGAAATTGAAAATGGTTCTTAATAAGGTATATATTAACTCTAGTTTATTATTCTGGAGGTTAAAGAACGGTTGAGTCAAGTCAGACACGAGGTAAGGGAACTTCTTAACCCAATTTCTATTCTTTGGGTTAATCTCCTACTTTAAAATTATGTCATGATATTATTATTTCTTATCTTGTATTTGTACTTTATTTATGTGTAATTATATTTAATACACATAATGGATTTATTTTATTTAGAAAAATGATCTTTGTAAGGGAATTTCTTAACCCAACTTCCATTCTTTGGGTTAATCTCCTACTTTCAAATTATTTCATGATATTATTATGTCCTATATTGTATTTATACTTTCTTTATGTGTACTTATAGTGAATACACATAATATATCTATATTATTTTAAAAATGATCTTTTTAAGGACTTCGTCTCAATCTCCTTTCATTGAGGCATATTTGGTTTTATACACAATTTTCTTTTATACGGTGTATAAACCCCTTTGACTTTTACGTTTATTCAAAAGGAATCTTTTTTATATGAAGCATTTTACTAAACGACAAAAAGGGAATGTTTTTCTTTCCATACATATGCGGCGACAATGACTTCTCTGCCGCCGTGACCGTTATTTGAGTTTCGGCTTCCTCTACAAGCCATAACTGTTTTTAAATGATTTAAAAAAAGAGAGATATTTCTCTCAAATGTATGAAAATCCATTGAAAATGTATACGTATTTAACGCAAGCTTAAAAATGTTGTTAGAAAACCTGACTCTCGAGTGTGGTAGATAGGAAGGGATTGGGCGTGGACCCATCATGGCCTGCAATTAGTCAAGCAGTCTCAGAATTAGTTATTTTATTTTCAGAAGCTTGCATAATGTTTTCAGAAAAACACTGGAGTATATTTGAGCAATTTTAAATGGAAGTATCTTCTAAAAATTAAACTGGTATTTTGATACCTCAATTAATTTCAAATGGTATTTTAAAAAAAATGATATTCCTAAATGTTTATATACCATTTTTCATATAAGGAATGCATTGGACTTAGTAAGTGACGGGTGGAGCCCGCTATAGCTCCTCGATGCATCGGTAGGTCTCATGAGACAATTAGATGTGGAATTGGCCGAGGCCCTTTCCCAATTTGATTTATGGTTTTGGCCGAGGCCTTAATCATTTTAGACGTCTTGGCCGAGGCCTTGACAAAATGTTTCAGAATGTCTGACATTATACATTCCCTCATTATGAAAGTGGTTATTGATATTGCATGTGATTATTCGACTAGTAGAATATCCATGTGAGTAAGTAAATGGCATTATTTAATTTTATTTTTGACATATTATGTTGAAGTTCATTTTTAAAAGGCTTTTTGTTTTATTTATACATTTCCTTAAATGTTAATGTTTATTTATGAAAGCTTCCGCATTATTGTTATCCTTACTGAGCATCTGAGCTCACCCCTTTCAATGTTTTAATATTTTCCAGGATGTGAAGAAGTATTTTATGAATGACCTGCAGGGATAGTCAGAAGAGGATATGAGTGTGGACTATGAAGACTTTGTTATTAGTTTTTCACTTTATGATGAAATGTAACATTTATGAATGTATCTAGTGTTTCCAAGGCTACTAAACTAATCGGTCTTTTGAGACTTGATCTTTTGTGATCATGCCAATGTTACGAAGTAATGCACCGACTCTGGGTAGCTGGGGTCTGGGAGTTACACTAATTATTACTAATTATTACTAATTATTGCTAATTATTCTTAATTTTTCCTAATTATTACTAATTATTACTAATTATTACTAATTATTGGTAATTATTACTAATTATTACTAATTATTACTAATTATTGGTAATTATTGGTAATTATTGGTAATTATTACTAAGTATTGTTAATTATTACTAATTATTGTTAATTATTACGAATTATTGGTAATTATTACTAATTATTACTAATTATTACTAATTATTACTAATTATTGGTAATTAATACTAATTATTGGTAATTAATACTAATTATTACTAATTATTGGCAATTATTGATAATTATTACTACTTATTGGTAATTATTACTAATTATTGGTAATTATTACTAATTATTGGTAATTATTACTAATTATTGGTAATTATTACTAATTATTGGTAATTATTACTAATTATTGGTAATTATTACTAATTATTGGTAATTATTACTAATTATTCCTAATTATTGATAATTATTGGTAATTGTTCCTAATTATTTATAATTAAATGAATAATTACCAATAATTAGGAATAATTACCAATAATTACAAATAATAACATTATTAGTATATTTTATTAGTAATATTAAAATAATATAATTTTCTAATTTATATACAATTCTCCTTTCATCTATGCATTTTCTATCTCCACATACAAATAATACATGTGAAGACAGCAAACACACAGATGAAAAGAGAACTGTATATATATAAAAAATTATATTATTTTAATATTAATAATAAAATATACTAATAATGTAATAATGTTATTATTCCTAATTATTGGTATTTATTATTAATTATTAATATTTATTCTTAATTATTAAAAATTATTACTAATTATTCCTAATTACCATTAACTATGAACAATACTAATAATTTAAATTGATTAAGTAACAAAACAATGTAAACATAATTAAATTACAACTAATTAAGAATAATTGAAACTAATAAAAAATTAAAAATAAATATTAAATTAAAATGAACATAAATACCTTGAAAATTGATCTGCTCTGATCGTTCTTCAAAACTTTAATATCAACTCCGGAGAAAAAAATTAAACTGGAGAAAAACTGAACTTTAGAAATATAACTTTGAGAGAAGAAGAAGATGGAGTTTGAGAATGATTTGAAAAAAACGGATGGGGGTATTTATAGGTTAGCTTATTTGCGATGGGTCCATTTGCGACGGGATTCCCGTCGCAAATAGTGTTATTTGCGACGGTACCCATCTCAAATACCTTAGCCAACATTTATTACGGTCAACGGTTAAATAGTTATTTGCGACGGGACCCGTCGCAAATAACCACCTGCTGACATACTATTTGCGACGGGGGAATATTCCCGTCGCAAATACCTTTTACCGCCGCTGGTTATTTGCGACGGGAATATTCCCCCGTCGCAAATAGTTTTCCCGCGATTTGGCGCGCAACGCGCGCCAGTTCTTTTGCGACGGGGAAAGCAATCCCGTCGCAAAAGCCTACTTATTTGCGACGGGTAAATACCCCCGTCGCAAATAACCCGTCGCAAATACCCATTTTTCCCGTAGTGGTAATACATGCTGGTGAGGATTTCTAATGATGAGGTATATCAGTGAGGTTCATACCAGTGAGGTATAACAGTGAGGTTTGGCTAACTGTGAGGTTTGTCTAACGATGAGGTTTGTATAACAGTGAGGTTTGGCTAACAGTGAGGTTTGGCTAACGGTGAGGTTTGGCTAACGATGAGGTTTGGCTAATGGTGTGGTTTGGCTAACGGTGAGGTTTGGCTAACCGTGAGGTTTGGATAACGGTGAGGTTTGGCTAATGGTGAGGTTTGGCTAATGGTGAGGTTTGGCTAACGGTGAGGTTTGGATAATGGTGACGTTTGGCTAATGGTGAGGTTTCTAAATTACAAAGTCTATCATTCATAACTCATGTCTAATGTAACTTAACCAATCCGAACTTAAAGGCTTGGTGAATATGTCAGCTAATTGATGTTCGGTACTTATAAATTCAAGAGTAATATTACCCTTTTGGTAATGATCTCTCAAAAATTGGTGCCTTATATCAATGTGTTTGGTCCTAGAGTGGGGCACGTGATTCTTAGAGATGTTAATCGAACTAGTGTTATCACAATTTATAGATACATGTCTAAACTGATATCCATAGTCCAATAATGTATTTTTCATCCACAGAATTTGTGAACAACTACTAGAAGCAATATATTTTTCTTCAACAGTATACAATGCAACAGAGTTCTGCTTTTTACTACACCAAGATACCAGGGACTTACCTAGAATATGACATGTTCTAGAAGTTCTCTTTCTATCTAACTCGCAACCACTAAAGTCAGCATCTGAATAACTTATAAAATCAATTTATTCTCCTTTTGGATAAAATAATCCTATGTTAGTAGTACGTTTAAGATATTTGAAAATCCTTTTAACAACAATCAAGTGTGACTCTTTTGTATTAGCTTGAAATCTTGCACACATACATATACTAAAAATAATATGTGGTCGACTAGCAGTGAGATAAAGTAGACTTCCTATCATACCTCTATAGTTGGTTTGATCCACTGGTTTTCCAGTTTCATCAGCATCCAACTTACAATTAGTGCTCATAGGTGTATCACTTTCCTTAATACTATGTAAACCAAAATGTTTTAAAAGATCCTTTGTATATTTATTTTGATTTAAGATAATACCATTTTCATTTTGAAAAACTTGAAATTCAAGAAAATATTTGAGTTCCCCCATTAAACTCATTTCAAATTCATTTTTCATACTCTTTGAAAAATCAATACACAAAGTATTTTTAGAAGATCCAAAAATAATATCATCAACATAGATTTGTACTATCAAAACATTTTTGTAAATTATTTTAATAAAGAGAGTTGGATCAGGAATCCCTTTTGAAAAACCTTTTAAAATAAGAAAACTACTAAGTTTATCATACCAAGGTCATGGGGCTTGTTTTAAACCATATAAAGTTTTATAAAGCTTAAAAACTCGATTTGTAAAATGAGGATTGATACATCCAGGTTTTTGTTCAACAAAAACATCTTCAATTATAAAACCATTTAGAAAAGCACTTTTAACATCCATTTGATATAACTTGAAATTCATAAGAGTAGAATAGGCAAGTAGAATCCTAATAGCTTCTAATCTAGCTATAGGTGCAAAGGTATTCTCATAGTCTATTCCTTACTCTTGACTATATCCTTGTGAAACTAGTCTTTCATTTTTTTCTAATGATATTTCCTGATTCATCAAATTTATTTCTAAAAACTCATTTAGTTCCTATGTTCAAAGTGTCTTTAGGTCTGTCAACTAATTCCCAGACTTTCTTTCTTTCAAATTGATTTAATTTTTCTTGCATAGCCATTCCCAAAATTTATCATTGATTGCATCGTTGATATTTTTAGGTTCTAACTGTGAAAGAAAGGCCTGATGTTCAACCTGATTTCTTAGAGATGTTCTAGTCTGTGTCCCTCTATCAGGATTACCAACAACATAATCTAAAGGATTATTCTTTTGAATCCTAGTTGAACTAGTAAATGTAGGACTAGAAATTTCAGGTTCTTCTCTATGTTCGGGTTCACCAAGAGAATATTCTTGAATATTTCCAGAACTGGTTGTCTTTACAGCAGGTTCACTGATTTTATCATTAAGTTCCAAAACAAACAGATCTTCTTCAAGATTTTCAAGAGAAGAATTAGGTTCATGTGGATCATTTTCATTAAATTTGATGTGAACAGATTCTTCCACACATTTGGTTCTTTTGTTAAAGACTCTATAAGATTTACTGGCAATAGAGTAACCTAGAAATATTCCCTCATCTCTTTTAGAAGAAAACTTGTCAAGATTATCCTTAGTATTGAGAATAAATACTTTGCAACCAAAACCTCTAAAGTAACTAACTTTACGCTTCCTATTATTCCACAGTTAATAAGAGGTCTTCTTAAGAACCGGTTTAATCAAGACTCCCTTTATAATATAACAAGCTGTATTCATAGGTTCAGCCCAAAAATAAACAGTTAAATCATATTCATTGAGAATAGTTCTTGAAATTTCCTAAAGGGTTAAATTTCTTCTTTCTACTACACCATTCTGTTGAGGTGTCCTAGGGGCAGAAATGTTGTGACTATAGCCATTGTGTGAGCAGTAAGATTCAAAATCTTGATTTTCAAACTCACGACCATGGTCACTTCTCATGGACTTAATTTTATTTCCACAAAGGTTTTCTACAGACTTGGAATATTTCATAAAGTAAGATCAAGATTCACTTTTGTGAGCTAGAAAATATACCCAAGTGTATCTAGAAAAGTCATCTAATAAGAAATAAACATAGTGCTTCCCATTTTAACTATAAAATCTTGAAGGTTCAAAAAAAGTCCATGTGAACCAACTTGAGAGGTTGAGAAGTTGAAACTTCTTTCTTTAATTTAAAACAAACTTTATGTTGTTTTCCCTTTTGATAGGGAGAATAAACTTTATCAGCTGGGAATTTCTGTTGTCTCTAACTAAGTTTTTCCTAGTCAGTTTTCTAAGTGAATGTATATTGCAGTGTCCTAATCTTCTGTTACATATCCAAGATTCTTTATGAAAAGCATTTAAACAAGTAACCTTTTTTTGGATAAAGAATTTAAATCTACAGTATAAACAATTTCATTTCTTAAGGTAGAAAATACTAAAACATTTTTAGAATCAAAAACATTATAAGAATAATTTTCAAATTTAACATTGAAACCATCATCACACAACTGAGAAATTCTTAACAGGTTGTATTTTAATCTAGCAACAAATAATAATTTAGAAATTAAAACTAAATCAGTGTTACCAAACTGGCCTAAGCTGATGATTTGTCCTTTTGAATTATCACCAAAGGTGACATGCCCTCCATCAACCTTGATTAAACTTTTTAAACAAGAGTAATCACCAGTCATATGCCTTGAACATCCACTGTCCAAGTACCATATCTTGTTATGGGAACTCCTCAAGTAAGTCTCCTACAAAACTGGTTTAAACAGAGAATGATTTTGGTACCCAGATCTTCTTGGGTCTAGATAGGTTAGCAAGAAAAATTTTGGTACCCAGATTTTTCTAATGGGTTTAATACAATCTATAGATTCAAATTATTTTGAAAGATAAACTTTGTTTGATCTATAACTATGTGAATAACTAGTTGAGGCATAGGAATCTACAAAACTAGAACTAGAAGCATACTGTACAGATTTTGGAATAAATCTATTTTTTGTAATCTGTCTCTGTCTAGGATGATAACCTAAACTAGTAACATACTTTGTTGCAACTTGTTTTCCAAGCATTTGAGTTAGAGTATTCTTTCCATTAGTGAATTTTTCTAGATCCTTCTTGAGTTGCTCATTTTTCAATTTAAGTTGAGTATTCTCCTTTAACAGTTGAGCATTCTTTTCCTTTTCTACTTCTAATGCAGATTGTATAGTGCTAGTTAAAGCATACTTCTTCTTTAAGGTTTTATACTTATCTTTCAGCTCATTGCAGTTATCCTCTAGAATGTTACAGTATTCAAATAACTCTTCACTAGACATGTTTTTAGAATCAGAATCATCTCCATAATAATAATAATTTAAAGCAGGAGTATCCAATGTTACCTCAGATGTGTTTTTCATGAAACACATTAGATTTTTGAGATTTATCATCCTGAGTGGAGTCAGAATCACTTGAACTATCTTCTGAAGCACTCCAAGTTGGTTTCATGGCTTCCTTATATTTGCTATCCTTATAGTCATATTTCCTCTTGAACTTTAACTCCGGGTAGTCAGATTTCACATGTCCTTTCCTCTTGCATTCGTATCAGAATATATCATCACTTTTATCAGTTCTTTTCCAATATTTCTTCTAATGACCTTTGTTGTCATACTTTCCATTATAGTTTTATTTTCTGAAAAAATTCTTCTTTCTATGGAACCTCTTAAATTGTCTGGCTATCTGAGCCATTTCAGCATCACTATCTGATGCACTTTCATCACAGCTTGAGATATCACTTTCACTTTGAATTTTTCCTTTGTCCTTTTTTTTGAAGCAGATGTCTTGAAAGCTGCAGACTTCTTCCTTGGTTCGTCATCTTCTTCCTTGTTTACCTTCAGTTCTTCTTCATACATCATTAACTTGCCAATCAGCTCTTTAACAGGCAGTGAACTTGTAACGCCCTGACCCTAGTTACCCAGAGTCACTGCCTTATTACATTACATTGGCATGATCACAAGAAAGATCAAATCTCTAAAGACCGATTGGTTTAGTAGCCTTGGAAACACTAGATATATTCATAAAGTTTTACATTAAATCACAAAGTGAAAAACTACTAAAACAACATAGTCTCCATATTCCACACTCATGTCCCCACATACTATCCCTACAGGTCATTCATAACTTATTTCTTCACATCCTGGGAAAAATAAAACATAGAAAAGGGGTGAGCTCAAATGCCCAGTAAGGATAACAATATAGCGGAAACTTTCAAAAATAAGCATAAATTTTTAAGGCAATGTATAACTAAAACAAAAGCCTTTTAAACTTGAACTTAAACATAGTATGGCAAAATAAAAATGAAATAATTCCATTTACTTATTCACATGGATATTCTACTAATCGAATAATCACATGCAATATCAATAACCACTTTCATAATGATGGAATGCATAATGCCAGACTATCATAACCACATAGCCAAGGCCTCGTGCCAAGACTACAAATAAAATTTTGCCAAGGCCTTGTGCCAAGACACTAGTTTGTCTCATGAGACCTACCGATGCATCGAGGAGCTATAGCAGGCTCCACCCGTCACATATTAAGTCCAATGCATTCCCATATGAAAAGGTTTAAATATAACATAAACATTCGTATTAAAACTAGCATACGAAATGTCAATACTTTCATCATAAACTATGAATGGTATAAAAATAGCACATCCACATTCAAACATATCACAAAACCTTCAATACAATATATAAGTTTTGTATCTTAATAAATCAACTACAAATAAGCATAAAATCCATCAAAGGATGTTGACATAGATGAAATAAAAACTCTTTTTAGAGAAATATCTCTTTCTATTTTTGAAATCATTTAAGAGTCATATATTTATAAAATAAAAAATTTTCTTTGAAAATATTCTTATAATCTTGTAAGGGAAGCTTTGACGATTTTATAACGGCGGAAAATAACCACACCCGCCGTATAAGTTAGAAAAACATTCTTACCTTAATTCTGTCGAAAAGGTTAAAAAGCACCTTGTTTGGAAAACGACAGAAAGATTCTTTTATAAACCTATTATAAAAAGTCAAAAAAGGGTATAAATGACTTTAACCCATATTCTAGTAAATAGTAAAAATGTTTTGAAATTCCTTTTTAAGAAACATGGGTGTGGATGATAAAGATATCCCAGTAGATTATTACGTATAAAAAACCTCGGATAATGAAGAGATTGCGAAATAACCCTTACCTTGTACTTTTACTTGGTTGGGGTAGGTTAACCTCCTGTATAATGGTGAAATAATTGTTATTAAATTATACAAGAATCATATACATTAATATGATATCATATATAATCTTTTAACATTGATTTGTTAATAATACCTTAGTATTATCGTTGTTTCGGGTGTTAACAAACTCGTTTTAATTTATATGTTTTGTTACGTATGCCATGTTTGTAATGGATAGGTTGTATCTTAATCATATCCAGAATGATATAAAGTCCTTAGATACTATTATTAATCATAAAATGAGAATTATACTTGAATGGATACGATAGAGAATGAATCTCATCGCGTTCGTGGAGACGGTAGTCCGTATGTACGCACGAGCGACAATATCATTCTTTTGATTAAAATAATATATAAATGGATTGTATACGACGTGGAGACGGTAAGTCGTACGTACGCATGTATGGTGACATGTTATTCAAAGGGTGGATAGAATACTGAATATTGTTGTACAATATTTATAATAACATCACAGTATATATAAGATACTGGAGTTATTATTTTAGAATGGTAATAACAAAGAAAGAAGAATTGGAAGAAGAAAGGAACTTGAAAAGGGGTGGTGAAAACATTACCTCTTCTTCGGGTTCTTCCTTTTGATTTGATCAAAAGGGCTCCTTAGGTTGGCTTTCTGATCAAACTAAGGCCTCTAGGTTGTAGTGAGGGAAGTTGGGAGAGTATTTGGGAAGATTTTGGCCGAACCAAAAGGCTTTGAAGGTGTGATGAAATGAGAAGGAGGAGTTCCCTTTTATAAGAGGGGTGAGGGGGAACTTTGGAAAAGCTAGAAATATTAATTTATAATAAATTCATATTCGGTTTCTAATTGCTCCAAAGTTGATTATTTAAATGTTAAGGTGGTTATAGGTCTAAAAACACTCAACCAATAGAATTTAGACAGGTTTGGGTCATTATATTAACCTTATCTTTAAGTATTAACTCTAAGTTAATTAGTTTCAATTTTACAATGTCTCTTTGTATTTTTATATTATATGGTTAATAAACGTTCCATATACATCCAAGAGACCCCCAAGTGGTCCATTAATGATACACCTATCATGATATAAGTATCTTGGCCGAACCTTATATTTTTAGGAATTTAATATCAATTAATAATATAATATTTGTTTTAAAAACTCTTTTATGTCAATTTTGACACTATTCAATAGTTGATTTTTGTGAAACTCATAACAGAATGATTACTTAGACCAAAGTTAATTAAATCAATACTAACATGTCATATTAGCCTATAAAATTATTGTAATTCATTAAAAGTCTCAAATTTTATTTATTTGGGAATTTATAATATCAATTATTTTAATTTGTCACAATTATGGTAATCAATGCATCATCATTGTGTCATAAATAAATTAAATTATTTAAAGTCTAAAAATTGTAAATAAAATATCATTATGTAGGAAATATTATTAGCTTTATAATGAATATTTACAATCTAATTTATCTTATGTATAACCCTATATTAAAAATGTTTTAGTAAATAAACTTTGATTTTAACTCTTTTAACTCTTCTTTGAATTAAATAATAATAAATGTCCTAATCTAATCCAAGTGGACCTAAATGATAATATTTTATTCCTAAGGTTGTTTTTGGCCGAGATACACTTGTCCAATAGAATTAGGACATGTGTTAGGGTAATATTAATATCATTTTTACCCTTAATTACCCTATTTACTTTTAACCGTGGTAAATAAAAGTAAAAAGTTATTATTCACCAAAAATTATTTTCATCTCATTGAACAAAATTTTACTTCTTGATATTAACCGTGTATCTCGGATTTTCGAAATTCCATTCACAGAAGCGGTAAAATTAAGTTTTATGAAAAATTCAGTTTTTTTAACTACCACTTAGTAGTTTCACTATTCATCAAAAATTGAAGTTTTTCAGAACAATGCCAAAATTTCACCCTAAGCTATAATTGATATTCCAAATTAAAAAATGATATCTATTTTACAAAATTCCAAACATATAAGTTTCATTAATTAATTTTATAATTAATTCCCGCTGTCACAACAAATAGCGTGTTTTTAAGAAACAATATATATCAAAAGATTGACAATTGTTTAGGTCCAATTTCGAATTGAAATTAATTATAATGAACACCATTGGATAAAATGGTAAAAATATATTCTAATTATAATTTAAAACCACTAAAATTCATAATTTATCACCATTAATTATTTTGATTTAAAAAGTTGTTTTTAATTAAAATTTAGTAATTTTCACTATTCATCAAAATATTAAGGTTATCCAAAAAGTACCAAAATTTCACCTTAGGCTAAATTCAATACTCCGAATCCAAAAATGAAGTCCATTTTGAAATAT
This sequence comes from Viscum album, assembly GCA_963277665.1. NCBI lineage: Eukaryota > Viridiplantae > Streptophyta > Magnoliopsida > Santalales > Viscaceae > Viscum > Viscum album. Next base: position 819,471,302 of record OY728134.1, read on the forward strand.
AAAATATATATAATTTCAAAAAGTAGGTATTACTATTCATAACGGCTAGTTTGATTGGTTGTGGTGTGTGTTAGAACTCGAAGTTACGTACAACACACGCTACTGTATTATTCAAAGGAAAGCGTACCGTGGAAGCTTGGGATGTTTCATTTTAAATTTTTTGATGTCCCCATTTAGTCAAAAAGTTTAAAATATTGTATTTAAAAAGGGTTCACTATTAAAAGTTGGTAAAAGTGCAATACTGAAAATGAATTTGTTCTTACATTATGTCTAAGAAACTCATAATATGGATTCTAAAATTATAAGGATTATATAAAGTTTAAAATTTAGTTAATACTATTCATAACCTCTTTTGAATGGCTTGTTTGGTAAGTCATGGTGTGCTTGAACTCGGTGTTGCGTGTAGTGAAAGTTATTGTATTATTTTGAAGAAATAACACACTATGAAATCTTGGGGTGTTACATTCTCCCCTCCTTCAATAAATTGCATCCTCGCAATTTTAAATTGTTCTTCAAAAATAAAAGGTTGAAAATAAAAAATATCTTTGTGGGAAAACCCACATCGGAAATTGGGTTACTAAAATTTTGTCTTAATATGAGGAAAAGAGAAATGAAAGGGTCACCACCAAATTATGATCTCGATTAGGAGAACATTGGTGGCAATTAGAGACATATAATTGGAGGAAAAACGTAAATATTTATAGGTAGTGATTGAGGTCATCAATCACAAACAAGTTTAAAATTGAGGTCCTTAAATTCATCAATCTACGATGATTTAAAATACCATCGATTCAACAAAACATAAGGTATTAGGATAACACATTTTTAACGTTTCAAAATATCTTAGTTGAAATCCCACATAAAAAAAATGAATTAATGAGGCCTCTATTTAAAATAAATAGTGGAAAGTATGAAGATTACCGAAAATAACACATACTAGGGTTCCATGTAGGAAAATATGGATATGGAAGAGAAATATAACCATCAATTATCTGATGGAGAGTGGTAGAGAACATGGCTATGAAAAGGCCAACAATCCCAAAGCCATAAATTAGTGATGATTTAAGGTACCATCTAGGAAAACATTTTTGTTCTAAGTTCCTTTTCTTAATGTTGAGGAATTTATTTATGAGATTGGCTAAGATCATAAGGAGATATACTTACTTTATAATTAGAGTTTTATCCATTAATAAATTTCTACCACAAACTCATCTTTCACTCGTAAAAAAAATTCTATTTATACTATTCGTACAGGGTTCCAAAACAAACGAATTTATAATTCATCTACCAGATCTTTTAAAAAAACTACATTATTTAATCCAGGACATCTCATGGGCCAGTGATAGGTGATACACCCTTTTCGCCCTTCGGTTGCGGGTTCAAGTCTCGCAGCCTTGCCGGTCGCGACGGGTTGCCGCCCGACCTCTGGGTTGTCCTTTTATGGCAATCAAAAATTAATCTCAATCTAGAATTTATCCAAAATACTTCTGTCCAAACTCACAGTCCAATATTTATAAGGAAGGTAAACTTAATGTAGATCCTTTTTACCCCGTAGTAGCATATGAATACCTTCATCATGTATTCTTTTAAAACACTGAAACATCCTGAATTACCATAATACTTATTGATTATATTCATGCTCCCTTATTCCATATAGAATGCTGGATATACTTCATCAATCCAAAAATGTTTTAAACCCCAATAATGACGGAATATACAAATCATTTATCAGCTTCAAGGTAGTCAAGAATATCCAATATAATTTATCCAAATCAATCATGTATTATTCTAAAATCACTACCTCAGTATCAGAACCATATTATGGTTTATCTTTCTCTCAACCATATATTTTCCAAAAATTTAACCTGCTATTGAGTCACTTTTCTTTGTTCCACACAATCTCAAGTCCTTAATGAAATAGTATTGCAGTACAATCCATATATACTCCATAATTATTATAACATGTACATTGTTGATACAATACTCAAATGACATAATCAACATAAGAACTCTAATCATTCCTCTTCATCTGTGGTAGTATCATAACTTGATTATTATCCAATAGCATCATTTGCGGCATAGTCTGATGACTAGGACATAGGTTCGCGTAGTGTCCAAACTCCTTGCAAATGAAGCATTGTACATTTGAAACCATTTTCTTACCCTTGCAGTCACGTACTTTGTGCCTTTTTCCTCCACACTTATAAGAGACTCCCATTCCTTTCAGACAAGTTCCAGGGTGTTTCTTCCCACAGTTATCACATATGGGAAAATTCTTATTTTCCCTCTTCCCTTTATCCATCATTCTCTCTTCCATCATTTTCTTATCTTTCTTCCCTTCAAAACCATAGGGCTCAGTAAAATCTCTACTTATCTTATCAACACATTATATTATTTCTTCATATGATGATAATACATGGGAGACTATTTCTCTTATAAATTCTGGCTTAAGACCATGAAAGATATGATCCTTCTTTCTCTTTGGATCATGTGCATTGCTGGAGTTCTCATTCCTTCTACTGGGCGCCATTTCTAAACAATGGCATACACTAGATTAGTTTATGAATAACAATACCTAATCCCAAACTTGTAAGACACATAACATAAATTAAATAGTTAATGGATATAATCCATAATCATAAAAATTTCTCCTTTGAGGAAGTAAATCCACATAAACCCTTCATAATGGTTTGTAAAGAAAATGAGAATTATCCTAAGCATATCCCCTGGGAGTGTCGTAACCAAGAGTGCAGCAAGGCCCGTTGTCGTGCACCAGTTCCCGTTCGAGTCTAGCTCAAAGAGGTGTTTTCGGGTTTTACCCCTAGGTACATCTGTGCCAGAGCCGCCTCTACCTGCTCGTATCCAGACATGGATGTATTTCTCAGAAAACTAACAAAATATCTACAATACCAAAATTCTTGGAAGTTCTTCTATACTATTCCTCAAAGACCATCTTAAATCTATGTGCTCTAATCAGAGTTTATCTAAATCTAGCTTCCAAGGTTTGTACTAAACTTCCTCTAATACCAACTGTAACGCCCCGACCCTAGTTACCCAGAGTCGGTGCCTTATTACATTACATTGGCGTGATCACAAGAAAGATCAAATCTCGAAAGACCGATTGGTTTAGTAGCCTTGGAAACACTAGATATATTCATAAAGTTTTACATTACACCACAAAGTGAAAAACTACTACAACAACATAGTCTCCATATTCCACACTCATGTCCCCACATACTATCCCTGCAGGTCATTCATAACTTACTTCTTCACATCCTGGGAAAAATAAAACATAGAAAAGGGGTGAGCTCAAATGCCCAGTAAGGATAACAATATAGCGGAAACTTTCAAAAATAAGCATAAATTTTTAAGACAATGTATAACTAAAACAAAAGCCTTTTAAACTTGAACTTAAACATAGTATGGAAAAAGAAAAATGAAATAATTCCATTTTCTTATTCACATGGATATTCTACTAATCGAATAATCACATGCAATATCAATAACCACTTTCATAATGATGGAATGCATAATGCCAGACTATCATAACCACATAGCCAAGGCCTCGTGCCAAGACTACAAATAAGATTTTGCCAAGGCCTTGTGCCAAGACACTAGTTTGTCTCATGAGACCTACCGATGCATCGAGGAGCTATAGCGGGCTCCACCCGTCACATATTAAGTCCAATGCATTCCCATATGAAAAGGTTTAAACATAACATAAACATTCGTATTAAAACTAGCATACGAAATGTATATACTTTCATCATAAACTATGAATGGTATAAAAATAGCACATCCACAGTCAAACATATCACAAAACCTTCAATACAATATAGAAGTTTTGTATCTTAATAAATCAATAACAAATAAGCATAAAACCCATCAAAGGATGTTGACATAGATGAAATCAAAACTCTTTTTAGAGAAATATCTCTTTCTATTTTTAAAATCATTTAAGAGTCATATATTTATAAAATAAAACATTTTCTTTGAAAATATTCTTATAAGCTTGTAAGGGAAGCTTTGACGATTTTATAATGGTGGAAAATAACCGCACCTGCCGTATAAGTTAAAAAAACATTCTTACCTTAATTCTGTCGAAAAGGTTAAAAAGCACCTTGTTTGGAAAAAGACGGAAAGATTCCTTTATAAACCTCTTATAAAAAGTCAAAAAAGGGTATAAATGAATTTAACCCATATTCTAGTAAATAGTAAAAATGTTTTGAAATTCATTTTTAGGAAACATGGATGTGGATGATAAAGAGATCCCAGTAGATTATTACGTATAAACAACCTCGGATAATGAAGAGATTGCGAAATAACCCTTACCTTGTACTTTTACTTGGTTGGGGTAGGTTAACCTCCTGTATAATGGTGAAATAATTGTTATTAAATTATACAAGAATCATATACATTAATATGATATCATATATAATCTTTTAACATTGATTTATTAATAATACCTTAGTATTATCGTTGTTTCGGGTGTTAACTTACTCGTTTTATTTTATATGTCTTGTTACGTATGCCATGTTTGTAATGGATAGGTCGTATCTTAATCATATCCAGGATGATATAAAGTCCTTAGATACTATTATTAATCATAAAATGAGAATTATACTTGAATGGATATGATAGAGAATGAATCTCATCGCGTTCGTGGAGACGGTAGTCCGTACGTATGCACGAGCGACAATATCATTATTTTGATTAAAATAATATATAAATGGATGGTATATCATATATACAGAATAATTAACATGTTATATTTATTATTTACATGAGTTACACATCATTATTATATCCATCCAAATAATAATATATTGAATAACAATTACACCACGACGTGGAGACGGTAAGCCGTACGTATGCACGTATGGTGACATGTTATTCAAAGGGTGGATAGAATACTGAATATGGTTGTACCATATTTATAATAACATAACATTATATATAAGACACTAGAGTTATTATTTTATAATGGTAATAACAAAGAAAGAATAAGTGGATGAAGAAAGGAACTTGAAAAGGGTGGTGAAATCATTACCTCTTCTTCGGGTTCTTCCTTTTGATTTGATCAAAAGGGATCTTAGGTTGGCTTTCTGATGAAACTAAGTCCTCTAGGTTGTAGTGAGGGAAGTTGAGAGAGTATTTGGGTAGGGGTTGGATGAACCAAAAGGATTTTAAGGTGTGAGTTAATGAGAAGGGGAGTGCCCTTTTATAAGAGGGGTGAGGGTCACCTTTGGAAAAGCTAGAAATATTATTTTATAATAAATTCATATTCGGTTTCTAATGGCTTCAAAGTGGATTATTTAAATGTTAAGGTGGGGATAGGTCAAAAACCACTCAACCAATAGATGTTAGACAGGTTTGGGTTACTATATTAACCTTATCATCAAGTATTAACTCTAGGTTAATTAGTTTCACTTTTACAATGTCTCTTTGTATTTTTATATTATATGGTTAACTCTAGGTTAATTAGTTTCACTTTTACAATGTCCGTACGTACACACGAGTGACAATATCATTCTTTTGATGTTAAAATAATATATAATTGGATAGTATATCATATAGACAGAATAATTATCATGTTATATTTATTATTTACATTAATTACACATCATTATTATACCCATCCAAATAATAATATATTGAATAACAATTACACCACGACGTGGAGACGGTAAGCCGTACGTACACACGTATGGTGACATGTTATTCAAAGGGTAGATAGAATACTGAATATGGTTTTACCATATTTATAATAACATCACAGTATATATAAGATACTGGAGTTATTATTTTATAATGGTAATAACAAAGAAAGAAGAAGTGGAAGAAGAAAGGAACTTGAAAAGGGGTGGTGAAAACATTACCTCTTCTTCGGGTTCTTCCTTTTGATTTGATCGAACGGGCTCCTTAGGTTGGCTTTCTGATCAAACTAAGGCCTCTAGGTTGTATTAAGGGAAGTTGGGAGAGTATTTGGGTAGAGTTTGGCCGGACCAAAAGGCTTTGAAGGTGTGAAGAAATGAGGAGGAGTTTTCTTTTATAAGAGGGGTGAGGGGCAACTTTGGAAAAGCTAGAAATATTAATTTATAATAAATTTATATTCAGTTTCTAATGCCTCCAAAGTTTATTATTTACATGTTAAGGTGGGGATAGGTCGAAAACCACTCAACCAATAGAATTTAGACAGGTTTGGGTCATTATATTAACCTTATCTTTAAGTATTAACTCTAAGTTAATTAGTTTCAATTTTACAATGTCTCTTTGTATTCTTATATTATATGGTTAATAAACTTACCATATACATCCAAGAGACCCCCAAGTGGTCCATTAATGATACACCTATCATGATATAAGTATCTTGGCCGAACCTTAGATTTTTAGGAATTTAATATCAATTAATAATATAATATTTGTTTTAAGAACTCTTTTATGTCAATTTTGACACTATTCAATAGTTGATTTTTGTGAAACTCATAACAGAATGCTTACTTAGACCAAAGTTAATTAAATCAATCCTAACATGTCATATTATCCTAGATAATTATTGTAATTCATTAAAAGTCTCAAATTATATTTATTAGGGAATTTATAATATCAATTATTTTAAATTGTCACAATTATGGTAATTACTGCATCATCATTGTGTCATAAATAAATTAATTTATTTAAAGTCTAAAAATTATAAATAAAATATCATTATGTAGGAAATATTATTATCTTTCTAATGAATATTTACAATATAATTTATCTTATGTATAACCCTATATTAAAAATGTTTTAGTAAATAAACTTTGATTTTAACTCTTTTAACTCTTCTTTGAATTAAATAATAATAAATGTCCTAATCTAATCCAAGTGGACCTAAATGATAATATTTTATTCCTAAGGTTGTTTTTGGTCGAGATACACTTAACCAATAGAATTAGGACATGTGTTAGGGTAATATTAATATCATTTTTACCCTTAATTACCCTATTTACTTTTAACCGTGGTAAATAAAAGTAAAAAGTTACTATTCACCAAAAATTATTTTCATCTCATTGAACCACATTTTACTTCTTGATATTAACCGTGTCTCTCGGATTTTCGAAATTCCATTCACAGAAGTTGTAAAATTAAGTTTTATGAAAAATTCAGTTTTTTTAACTACCACTTAGTAGTTTCACTATTCATAAAAAATTGAAGTTTTTCAGAACAATGCCAAAATTTCACCCTAAGCTATAATTGATATTCCAAATTCAAAAATGATATCTATTTTAAAAAATTCCAAACATATAAGTTGCATTAATTAATTTTATAATTAATTCCCGCTGTCACAACAAATAGCGTGTTTTTAAGGAACAATATATATCAAAAGATTGACAATTGTTTAGGTCCAATTTCGAATTGAAATTAATTATAATGAACACTATTGGATAAAATGGTATAAATTTATTCTAATTATACTTTAAAACCACTAAAATTCATAATTTATCACCATTAATTATTTTGATTAAAAAAGTTGTTTTTAATTAAAATTTAGTAATTTTCACTATTCTTCAAAATATTAAGGTTATCCGAAAAGTACCAAAATTTCACCTTAGGCTAAATTCAATACTCTGAACCCAAAACTGAAGTCCATTTTTAATATAAAATATAGATAATTTCAAAAAGTAGGTATTACTATTCATAACGGCTAGTTTGATTGGTTGTGGTGTGTGTTAGAACTCGAAGTTGCGTACAACACACACTACTGTATTATTCAAAGGAAAGCGTACCGTGGAAGCTTGGGATGTTTCATTTTAAATTTTTTGATGTCCCTATTTAGTCAAAAAGTTTAAAATATTCTATTTAAAAAGGGTTCACTATTAAAAGTTGGTAAAAGTGCAATACTGAAAATGAATTTGTTCTTACATTATGTCTAAGAAACTCATAATATGGATTCTAAAATTATAAAGATTATATAAAGTTTAAAATTTAGTTAATACTATTCATAACATTTTTTGAACGGCTTGTTTGGTAAGTCATGGTGTGCTTGAACTCGGTGTTGCGTGTAGTGAATGTTATTGTATTATTTTGAAGAAATAACACACTATGAAATCTTGGGGTGTTACAGAACTTATATCACACGATTCTCTTATTGAAACTGATGTGACTCTCCATATGTCTGGTAGACATCTAAGTAACCTCATGATTTTCTTTTTTTCAAGAACAACCTTTCCAAGTGAGCTCATTGTATTTACAATTTTGTTGAACCTGAGATACATGTTAGAAATAGGTTCATCAGGTTTTATTTTAAAGTTGTCATATTTAATAGTGTAAGTGTTCAATCTCATTTCTTTAACATTGGTTGTTCCCTCATGAGAAACACCCAAAGTATCCCAGATTTCATAAGGAGTTTTACAAGCAGATATTCAATTAAATTCATCATCTCCTAAAGAACAATACAGGGCATTTAATACTTTACAATTATTATTGTAAGTTGTTTTAGTAGGTTCATCCCATGTAATTCTTTCAGTTTCTTGTATCTTATACTGAGTCTCTATAGCAGTCCAGATGTCAAATCCCATACTTTCTAAATGAATTTTCATTTTCAGTTTCAATTGGGAATAATTAAAACCATTAAAGAAAGGCGGCATGTTGGTACTAGCACCTTCTAGTTTATTATCGATAATAAGATTTTAGCAAAAAGAGATAAAATTTAGAACTAATAGAAATTTAAGATCTTTAAGATACAACTAAAATCACAGTTGAAAAACAAAGTATTTGGAAATCCTTTAAATAACAAACAACCTCGGATACCAAATGTTTGTCGGAGTGGATACTCAAGAGGGGGGGGGGGGGGGTGAATTGAGTACCAATAAAAATTTCTATTAAAACGATCTCTATTAAGAATCCCCCAAACTAAAACAACAAGCTAAACTGCAGTGAATTTGTAATACAGTAAAGGGTGAGTTAGGTTCTCAAGAGATTGATTAGTTCTTAGTTAATCTAATATGAAGATTATATTATCTTTTGAAACTAACCTAATGATTTACAATAAACACAAACACTTTCTAGTTTATCTATAAAAGTTACTTTAAAATAGATTTGTATTTAAAAGTACTTAGCAGCGGAATATTCAATATAGTTTAAAACAAAATAAACAAGTACAACAGTTTTAACCAAGATGTTCAGTCTAAAGTTGAGACCTAGTCCTATCAAACAGTTTTATATATAAACTTTTATCCACACCCTGGATCAGGGAAAACAACAGTACTCAGACTGTCCAGGTCATATGACCTCTACCACAGTTCTTCGTGGGAAAAACAAAAAAATAGCACACAGGCTATCCAGGTTACACTTGACCTCTACCACTCCCCATAGTGGGATACAAGAGAATAGGGAAAAGATTGCGTGAGGATTTAGAAATCCTCCAGTTTAGCACATGAGACAGTGTGTGTCTAAAAATACAGAGCACACACACTGCTCAAAATGTAAATAAATGAAACACAATAGAGCTAAACAGATAGAGATGAGTTTGGAATGATCTTTGTGTTTTGAGTGAAGCTCTAGACTCCTTGGATTGATGAGGATGAGGCTTTGAGTCCTTCTCTGGTTTTTTTCAAGAAACAGAGTGTTGTTTTTTTATTTGACTTCCAGGTCCAGGTTGATCAGTCTGATCAGCTTGAGTGCAAGAGAAATATTTGAAGATCTTTTCTCCTTGAATGTTCAGGTTCTATGGATTCAGTATGTATTCTTCCTTCTTCTTTTATGCATGTAAGTCCTTGAATATCTCCTGAAGATTGTCTCGTATGTTCATGGAAAGACTGACCAACCACCACACCTTTAGTAGTTTGCGGTTCCCTTATATAGCTCTTTTTTCGGCAATGGGAATGATTACGTTTTTACAGGTACGAGGTACGGTTCCTGAAATACCAAAAATTATCATTAATTACTAGCATGTGGATTAAAAACATCAAATATGACTGTTACTAAATAAACAAATAGAAATAGAGTTTAGAGAAACAATGACTGGTTTCCATCGGAAGCAGTTACTCCTTGTAACGGTAGCTTGATTGAATCGGTCTCTCCTTCTATCGGTAGCTCCTTCTATTGGTATCTCCTTCTATCAGTAGATCCTTCTATCGGTGTCCCCTTATATTGGTATCTCCCCTTATCAGTAGCTTCTTCTATCAATAGCCCCTTCTATCGGTGGCTCCTTCTATCGGTAGCTCCTCTTATCGGTAGCTTCTTCTATCAGTAGCTCCTTCAATTGGTAGCTGTCTATCTGTATTAGAAGACTTGTATCGGTAGACTTTGTATTTCTGTATCGGTGGACTTTGTATTTGTATCAGTGGACTTCATATCGATAGCTGTTTGTCTGTTTGTTTTTATCAGTAGCCTGTATCGGTAACAATGTACCACTGATTTTGTGTCATAGGAAGTTTGGTCTATCAGTGACCTTTACTTATCGGTAGACTATGTACCAGTCAGTCTGTATCAGTCGACTTATAAATATCGGTAGAATTATTCTATCGGTATATCTTCTTCTATCGGTAGCTGTTATACATATCAATGACCTTATCTATATTGGCAAACTTCTGTACCGGTGTACTTAGCTTTATCAATAGCTATATGTCTCAGTGACTCACAAGCTTAACACTTATCTGTTCTATGAAAATTATATCCAGATTGAATTAGTAACATTTCTAAACTAGTATAAACATATATAAACATTGATTAACCTATTTCGATGATTATTTTCATATTTTTGTCAACTTAATAGTTGGATGTCATAGATTGAAAGAATTAATATATAGATAGACATTATTTGGGATTATCAAAGCATATTGAAACATAAATGAGATTATCAAAACAGGTGAGGTCAAAATATTTTATTTAAATTTATTTTAGGTAAAAATAGATACATAATACCTATATAAGTTTAATTTAATTCATTGGAGTCAGTTTATAATAATTTTAGATATATTAAAATTTTAATGAACTTTTTACCGTCTTTTACCCACCTCCTAGGACCATTTGAAAATTTACATAAAACTCAATTTTACCGCTTATGTGTGTTGAATTTCAAAAATCCAAGAGACACAGTTGATATCAGTAAGTAAAATGTGGTTCAATAAGATGAAAATAATTTTTGGTGAATAGTATCTTTTTACTTTTATTTACCACGGATAAAAGTAAATGGAGTAATTAAGGGTAAAACTGATATTATTATTACCCAAACACATGTTCTTATTCTATTGGATAAGTTTAATTCGACCAAACACAACCTTAGGAATAAAATTTGAACCTCTTTGGTTCACTTGGATTAGATTAGGACATTTATTATTATTTAATTCAAAGAAGAGTTAAAAGTGTTAAATTCAAAGTTTAATAACTAAATCATTTTTAATATTGGGTTAAACATAAGATAAATTTGACTATAAATATTAATTAGAAAGCTAAAATGATTTCCTACATAATGGTATTTTATTTATATTTTTTAGACATTAAATAATTTAATTTATTTATGACACAATGATGATGAAGTAATTACCTAATTAATAAAATATTAACATAATTGATATTATAAATATCCAAATAAATGTAATTTGAGACTTTTTTTGAATACCATTAATTTTATAGGTTAATATGACATTTTATAGTAGGTTATATGAATTTTATTCGAAGTAATAATGCTGTTATGAATTTAGAAAAAACTAAATACCAAATAGATTCAAAATTGACATAAAATAATTTTTAAAATAAATATTATATTATTAATTGATATTCTATTCCTAAAAATCTAAGGTTCATCCAGAAAACTTATATACTGATAGGTGTATCATTAATGAACCACTTGGGGTTCACTTGGAAGTTTATAATAAGTTTATTAACCATATAATATAAAAATACAAAGAGACATGGTAAATGTCAAACTATTTAACTAAGAGTTAAAACTAAAAGATAAGGTTAATATAGTGACCAAAACATATATAAAACCTATTGGTTGAGGGGTTTGAGACCCATCCACACCTTAGCCTTTTAATAATTCATTTTGGAGCCATTAAAAACTGAAAAGGAGTTTATTATAAAATAATATTTCTAGCTTTTCCTAAGGTGCCCCTCACCCATCTTATAAAAGGGCACTCCCCCTTCTCTCAAATTCACGCCTTAAAAGCCATTTGGATCGGCCAAACCCTTCAAAAATACCATCTCAAATATACTAACTTCATCTTAGAGGAATTCATTTAGTCATAAATCCATCCTAATGATCTCTTTTGATCAAATCAAAAGAAAGAACCAGAAGAAGAAGTAAATATTTCATCACCTCTTTAAAGTTCCTTTCTTCTTCCACTTACTCTTTATTTGTTGTTTCCATTATAAAATAATAAATCCAGTATCTTTTATATAATGTTATGTTATTATAAATATGGTACAACCATATTCATTATTCTATCCATCCTTTGAATGACATGTCACCATACGTGCGTACGTACGGCTTATCTTCTCCACGTCGTGGTGTAATTATTATTCAATAAATTATTGTTTGGATGGGTATAATAATGATGTTTAATTGATGTAAATAATAAATATACATGATAATTATTCTGTATAGATATGATATTCCATCCAATTATATATTATTTTAATATCAACAGAATGATATTGTCGCTCGTGCGTACGTACGGATCACCATCTCTATGAATGTGATGAGATTCATTCCCCACCGTATCCATTCTAGACTAATTTTCATTAGATGATTAGAAATAATGTTTAATGACTTAATATAATTATTAATATGAATAAGATACACCCCATACATAAAAAATATGTCTCACATAACAATGAATATAAAGGAAAACGAATCCGTTAACACCCAAAAAAACGATAATACTAATATATTATTAACAAAGCAATGTTAAAAGATCATATATGATATAATATTAATGTATATTATTCATGTATAATTTTATAACAATTATTTCACCATTATACAAGAGATTAACCTACCCTTGACCAAGGAAAAGTACAAGGTAAGGGTTAATTTCACAGTCTCTTTATTATCTGAGGTTGTTTTTACGTAAGTATCTACTAGGACCTATTTATCATCCACATCCATGTTTCTTAAAAATGTATTCCAATTTTTTTTTAATATTTACTATAATATGGTTTAAATTCATTTATACCCTTATTTTACTTTTTATAAAATGGTTTTAAAGGAATCTTTCTGTCATTTTCCAAACAAGGTACCTTAGGACCTTTTCGACAAAATTAAGGTAAGATTGTTTTTTTAACTTATAAAGTGGGTGTGGCTATTTTATATCATTATAAAATCATTAAATATTCCCTTAAAATCTTATAATAATATTTTCAAAATAAAATTATTCTTAAATGATTTCAAAATAGAAAGAGATATTTGTCTAAAAAATGTTTTGATTTCATCTATGTCAACATCCGTTGATGGATTTTAAGCTCATTTGAAGTTGATTTATTATGGTACAAAACATCCGTATTGTATTGAAGGTTTTATGATATGTTTGACTGTGGATGTTTTATTTTCATACCATTAATGGTTTATGGAAAAAGTATTGACATTTCGTATGCCATTTTTAATATGAATGTTTATGTTATGTTTAAACCTTTTCATATGAGGAATGCATTGGACTTAGTAAGTGATGGGTGGATCCCGCTATAGTTACTTGATGCATCTGTAGGTCTCATGAGACAAAATAGTGTCTTGGTACAAGGCCTTGACAAAAATCTTATTTGTATTCTTGGCACAAGGCCTTGACTATGTGGTTATGAAGTCTGGAATTACGCATTCCATCATTATGAAAGTGGCTATATATATTTTTTATGTGATTATCTGACTAGTAGAATATCCATGTGAGTAAGTAAATGAGATTATGTTGATTTATATTTGCCATATTTTGATGAAGTTTATGTTTAAAAGGCTTTTGTTTTAGTTTTATACATTTAATTAAATATTTATGCTTATTTATGAAAGTTTCCTCTATATTGTTATCCTTACTGAGCATATGAGCTCATGCCTTTCTATTTTTTATTTTTCCTAGGATGTGAAGAAGTATATTATGACTGACCTACAGGGATAGTCTATTGGATCTCAGTGTTGTCTATTGAAACAATATTTTTGTAGTTTTCCATTTTATGATGTAATGTAAAACTTATGAATATATCTAGTATTTAAAAGGCTATTAAACTAATAAGCCTTCTGAGAATTGATCTTTTGTGATCATGCCAATGTTATGTAATAATGCACCGAATATGAGTGACTAGGGTCAGGGTGTTACACTGTGATTTATTGGGAATAATAAGGTGACACAATTAGATAAGTTGGAATATAATTTTGTACAAGGATTTTCCACGTATAATGATTCATTATTATGTGTGTTCATTTACATATTTATGTGTCTGTATATGCGTGTATATATATTTTTATATGTGTGTCTATCTGTACATGTGTATGACTGTATGTTTATGTGTGTGCGTGTGTGTCTGTGGATGCATGCCTACACATGTTTCTGTGTGGGTGCTGATATGAATGTATGAATGGGTGGATGCATGCATGCGTGGATAGGTGTGTGTGTGTGTGTGTTAGTGTGTCAGCATGTCGTAGTTTATGTATGTATGTGTCTATGTATAATGATTTTATTTTTTATTATTATACTTATATTAATGATTTTTTCTTTAATGTATTTTGTGGTCATCCACACGAGTTAGTTTGTGAGCAAATGCATGTTGCACAAAACACATTAGGCATGTCAAATAATATCAGATCACTCATTTTCTTTCTATTATCATAAATTTGAAGATTTTTAAAAAATAATTAAATTTAAAATTATTATCAATTCATTAATAATATTAATATTTTTATTTAATTTTTAGTATTAAACAAGAAATTTTTTTCAAAAATGATCAGTTTCATCTAAAACAATCCAAAATGACCAAATAAAGTGTTTTTGCCATTAAATATCAGGAAAAATACCCTTGAGTTATTTTTGACATGTATGAAAAAAATTAATTGACTTTTTGGGTTGAATTTGTAATAAAAATTAATGAAAATTATTGACCATTTGGTCATTTTAACTCATAGGAACAAGTTTTTCATGATTATGATTCTAGAGGTGTTTAAAATCACTAAAGTTATACTTTAAGATATAATATTCCATTTTAATCCTGAAATGAACATCAGAAGGTCCAAAAATGAGAAATGTTGTTATTTTTCCATCAAATTTTATACAAATAGTTCCTAAGTCATTTATGATGTGAAATAATTAATTTAGTGTGAATATAATGTTGATGTAGTCAAATAAGTGAATGTTTATTTTAAGGATTATTTTTCAGGTGTTAAACAGTCATCAAATGATTAAAAATGAATAAACAATATTTTTTTGACATCAAATTTCATAAAACATACTCTTAAAACATTTATGACATAATGGAATAAATCAAAAATGAATAAGAGGTATGAGGTGTTAAAAATTATTTTTTTAAGGATTGAAATTCTTTATTAATTTTTAAGAGTGTAAATTGATTAAAAAATGAGTAAACATAATATTCGGAGCATGAAAATTTAGGGAAACAAATATTATGAAATTTATGGACTATATACATGAAACACATATATATATAGCACCCATGGTTCTATAAATGATCAAAATTACCTTTTTAGAATTATTATTCATTTTTAAGTGTGGAATGGATGTAAAATAATAAAAAATAAGAAAACGATGTTGGTTTTTCATGAACCATTATGGAAACTTCTCGTAGTAAATTTGTGACATGTTAGAATGTGTGTTAATTTCATATCTGAGATTTTCATAATAATTGAAATTAGTTTTTCAATATTAATAGTTCTTTTAATACTAAAATAATCATAAAATGATAAAAATGAATGGGAAAAGTTGTTTTTTATTGTAGGAATTTGTAAAAATATTCATATATAATTTATGAAATTTAGGAATAAACCATTAATTAATATGATATATGAGGTGATCAATATTATTAGATGTAACATTTTAAAATTAATTTTCCATTTTAGGTGTGAAATAAGCATCAAAGGGAACAATGAGAGAATGAGATTTGTTTGTTGCGGGAAAATGAACCTTACCTCATTTTTTTATTTTAGGAATAAAACATGATTGAATCAAATATTGGGAATGATAAAAAATAAATTTGATGGATTAATATTCCTTTTTAAGTCACAAAAGAATATAAAATGATCAGAAAATAAGAAAATGATTTTATTTTTCATCAAAATTTCAGATAGCATCAAATTTATTTTTTACCTAGAGGAATGAAACAGGAATAAATTTAATTCTTTAGGTTCACATGATTATTGGAAGTTCTATTTAAGGATTAATTTTACTTTTTATATATGAAATAAGAACCAGACTATCAAAGAAAAAAGAAAACAAGTCTGATTTGTTAGGGAAATTTAGGACCATGTTACTTGAGTCATTTGTGTCTTATAGGAATGAACTATGAATTAATCCAATATAAAGGGTTACTTAAATGATCAAAATTAGTTTTTATGGGTTAATATTCTTTTTTAGTCAAATAAAGTGGATAACATGACAAAAAATGACCAAATGAGATCAAATTATCCTAAAACTTTAGGACAACAATCCATGTGGTGTTTTTGACATATTAGAATGAAACACATGTCAATATAATATATGAGCAACTATAAATAATTTAAATTATTTTTAAGGAATAATATTCATTTTCTATGTTTTAAAGGAGCATAAACTGATAAAAAACAATATCATTTTTTCATAAGAAAAAATAGTACATTGATTTGTGCATCATATGTTACTTATAGGAATATACCGTGTTTGGATCTGATATCCAACATGTTCAGGAAAATAAAAAATATGACTTAAATATTAGTAGTTATTTTTAAAATTTGAAATAATTATAAAATGATAAATAACATGAAAAATAGTTTATTAATTATGATAATTCATGACAATATCCCTCTAGTCATTCATGACATTTGGGAATGAATCAATTATAAATATAAAATTTAATATGCTTAAAATGATGGGTGATATTATTATTTTTAAGTGTTAAATGAGAAAGAAATTTTCAAAAAAGAGAAAATGAGTTTGATTTCTTTTGAAAATTCAATATATTGACTTTCATAACATTTGTAACCTAAAAGAATGAACTATATGTGAATCTAACACACATAGTGCATAAAATGATTGAATTTAGTTTTAAGAATTAATATTCCCTTAAAAAGCATTAGTATAAAATAATAAAAAAATACTTAAAGAGTTTGGTTTTATTTAAAATTTAAGACAACAACCTGCAAATCATTGATGACATATGAAAACATATTGTGCATGAATTATATGACTAAGTTTCTTGAAGTGATTGAATATATTTTTTAATAATTATCATTTTTAAGTGTGCAATAACATGAAAATATGCAGTTGAACTCGATTTGTCATGAAATTTATAAAAAATGACTTGTGGATTATTTATGACATTTAAGAATGAAATACACATGAATCACACACCCAAAATGATTACAATGGTTGAACGCAAATTTTAAAATTAAATATTCATTTTTAAGTATGAAATGAGAATAAAATGAAGTTTTTTTATGGAAATTTTATACAAATTGCTTTTAATTTTTTACAAGTAAAAATGAACTACACATGAGTCTGATATTGAATGATATCAAAAATATTTGAAGTAATATTTTTTATGAAAATTTTATTTATATAGAATAAATTATTTATATGTTTTAAGAAAACAACTAGGTTGGGAATTTGAATTTTCAACTTCTTTGTACTTTTATTTTATTACATCATATATAATATTTAAATGTAATTATGTTTTAAATTTATTAATGAAAATAATAAATTGGTTTACATTTTTTTGAAAATAGTTTTTTTGTATATTTGAAATTTTCTTATATATAATTTAAAATTGGTAAAATTTTGGTATATTTTAGAAAATTTCAAATATTCTTTTTTTTGTTGAAAAGAAATGATAATATAATTTTGTGTAAATATAAAATTAAATATCACATTTAAAGACCACTAACATGTTTTTATTTATTGAAAAAAACTAGCGATCAATTTTGGTAGTTGTTCAATAATCGCTTGTACCCTTAGTGACAACAACTGATGGGCACTAAAAGAAATTTTTGATGAGTTCTTTACCATTTTAGTTTAATGATTGTTTTAACTTAATACCTTTAATATCCATATTTTATGATTGTCAAATATTATTTTTCTTGTAGTGCAAGTGATAAAATTGAAAATAATAAGAGTAAATAAATTTAATAAATAAACATTTTTATAAATATAATATATTATGTAATGAAATAATATCACATACCTAATTTTATGTTATTGTTTTCCCTATATTATTATCTTTTTACTGTTATTTTATCATCTTTTAATTTTGAAATCCAATTGACTAATTTAAAATATTTATTTATAAATCATTTTTTCCTCTAGAGTGTTGTCTAGTGGTTGTGTCTCTGTGGGATCATAAAGTGATATCAAATTTGAGTGTCATTAAGTATGTTGTAGGAACTGATAAATTTCATTTATAAATTATAATTCTCCCAGTCCAACCATTTTTACATAAATAGATTTAAAAAAATACTGGGCAATCCCACTATCTACTAAGATTCATAAAATTATTTAGAGGTTTAGTAAAGTAAGAAGTGAAACATATATTGCTACAATAAATTCATCAAATTAACCATCCTCGAGGTATTGAAACCATGAACAAACCCAAAACCTACACCCACACATGCCACCCCAGTCGATCGAAGGGGGAAGAGTTAGAAAATTATATGAAATTGTGCTATTTGAAAAAGTGTTGTTTTCATTTTACCTCCAACTTGTTGATCTACATTAGGGTAGAAAAGGTATATTTAAAAATAAATGTCTATATTTTATATTTTGAATAAAGTTTTTAATAGTCCACATTGGATATGAATGGAAATTTTTTAAATTTAGTTTTCGAATTAAACTATATTTTTTAAAACTGATATAAAGAAATTTCATTATATTTCAAAATTAAATTGAAATTTAAAAGTAGGATTTATCCTAGTGATATAAATTTTAATACAATATGTTCTTTAATAAAAAATAGCTGTACACATTAAATAATTTTAAATTTATGTTTGATAACCACACTTTCATGTAAATGTAATACTAATTAATTTGTATTTGAAATACTTTTTTTAGAGGAAAAATTTCTAAATATAGAATAATATATCTATAAGAATGCCAAATGAGTGTTGGTCAAGTGGTGTCCAACACCTGATTGTGGAACCTTATATTCATGGGTCCCGTGTTCGACCCCCTGATGACCCCGTTTAGGGATTTTTTGATTACTGCTGTATAGGTAAGTGTTTGGGTATTTGGCATTGGTACGTGATGGTGACTGTTTGTGGGTTGATTCCGTCAACAACGACTATATTTCCACAATGCGGTATCCATATATGAGAATAGAGGTGACTGGATTTTCATGGATGTGTTGACGGGTGACTCCTGGCCTTCATGCAGGTGAAGGCAGACATTTGGTGTGATGTACGGTGGTGACTGGGTGGGTAGATGGACCTCGGCTGTAGGGTGTCAGATGAATGAATGCGTGTGGGAGGGATGGGCAGAGGTGTGTCTTCGGCCATTAATAATAGGACAATGGTGGTTTTGAATAAATGTGATCAATGTGGTTGGTCCTAACATTAGGGCTAATGTGGTGTTGGTGTCTACTGTAATATATGTAAATATATCTAATAGAAAAAGTCAGGGTTAGGAGATCAATTTACTAATTATTTTTTTCTATTTTATTATGGGAGGGTTTGTTTTATCGATTTTTGAAAATAAAATATAGTAATTTATTTATATAAGAGGACTGAGCTAAAAAATCATAGTTTAATTATATAATTACTTCCACCTTTGTAGTGGAACAAAACACAAGAGAAAATCATAGTAAGCATGCAAGTTTGATGTCTTGGCCCCATGACATATCCATCGCCCCTCCAAACCCTTACCACCCCATGAAAAGCTATGTGGTAGAGGACTGAGCTAAAGATAAGTAAAATACTCACACCTATAACCTCATTCAAAAAAATTAAAAAAAATATAAATTGTGTTTAAGATAAGGATAAAAATGAACCTGATTAAATTAATTTTTAACTTTTTATTAATTAAATATTTTTAAATAACTGTAAAATTATAATATTTATTTATTTATTTTAATTTTTGTTCATACTTGATTTATAAATGAATTTTAAATTCAATTATAATAAAAATACTATTATTAGTTGATCGATTATATACAATTTTATTATATTAAAGTTGCTAACGACATCCCACATGCTACAAAAGATTTCAGGACAATTAGAAGAATATTTAAAAACATAATAGGATATGGTTGGTATGATGAGCTGAAAAATAAACATAAATGAGTTCCACAATTTTGAATAATGTAGCTTGTTTTTCAAGAGTAAAAGTGATTTAATTAGAGGATCTAAGATCAGGTAATACAAGAAATGTCAGCTAAATCGAGCAGTCATGAAACCAAACATATGAATCACCAAAGAGGAAAAAAGTCGCCAGTATGTGAGAAATCCTATTTCCCTCTATTTTAATAAAATTTAAAGGGCATGTCATGAAGTGATAGTATAGGGAATAAATATTCATGATCAATAAACCACTTGGTTGAATTCCACTTCCTAAAAAATAAATATTATTGAGAATGGAAAGGTATTTCGATTCCGAAAATGATAGAGTTCCATCCTCTTTCATTAGAAAATTCCATCTGAACAATAATAACTTGGTAGTATTCCACAAATGGAGTCCATTTACAAGAAAAATATTTTTGGAATGACACAATAACCGAGCCGAGAGAATCCCGTACAATCACACCAACACCAGTAACACCTCCAATAGAAAGTGATGTGTCCACATTTATCTTCAGAGAAACTATTTGACGAGGTTTCCATAATATTGAACCAAGATTCTTACCTAAGAAATTGCGTTGCATATTATTCAAATTCCAAATGTCCAACCATGAAGTATCATAGTTAGTTTAGTGAAATTTTTTTCTTTCTATTTGATTAATCATGAAGTCATTTCATCTAACCCAAATCATCCAAGACATTGCACATAGTAAAATTACGATCTCTATAGGGAGGGAGAAATCCCACATCCTCAACAATGATGCAAAACAATGCACCATGTCAAAAAATTTATAATATTTTTTATTCCAAAGCACTCCATCTTCCATGATCAGCATCTCAAGTGCCAGGGTATAGTAGGATTTAACTAAGTAGACACCTTAACCTTATTTACTTCAATAAGTCATATCTAGACCAAAGTCTCTCATGTAAGGGATATTGAGGATGATACTCATGTCTCTCTTGGATAACTAGGAGTTCAATTTTTATGTCCACCAACTACTCTCTACCTCATTGAAAAGAGAATGCACCGTTGCACCTGCCAAACCAAGAACCAACAAGAAGGTTGCCTTAAGCCACCCACTATCGACCATCCATAGATCCTTAAAAAAAACAAAAATGGGCCTGTCTCTAATCCTCCAATAAATACCTCTATAAAACATCTCATGTGCACCCCATAGGCTTCTCCATAAATATATGGGGTGGGGAGTTATGGTTTCTCCCTAAAATTCCAAGTGGGGAAAGTATTTTTCCTAAATGATGCTTGTATACTGATAGTCAGGGGGCTGTATGATCCACCAAACTTGCTTCGAGAGAAGAGAATAATTGAATTGATGCATGTATTATAACCCCATTACTCCACATGATCTAGGAATCCAAATATTGTCCCATGCCATATAATGAATTTTATTCCTCCCATTATTAGGTCCCTACTTGAAATTGGAAAAGAAATATTGAAGTTGGTCAATAAAAAATACAGGGAGTTTGAAGAGGGGCATAAAATATGTCAGGATTGACAAAAACATATCTTTAATAATAGCTACCTTAACCACTTTATAAATCATTTTAAAAGTCTAACCCAAATTTTTTTTACCACATTATCTAGAATTCTTTAAAACACCACTTTTAAGGGAAAACAAAAATCATGGGGAGCCCAAGATATTTATTATTCTTATCAACCACCTAAATACCTAAAGATTTATTTGGACTGTCCTTACTACTCAAAGGGGCAACTAAAATGATATTAATTTTGGATTTTGAGAGATTAACCAATTAAAAATATTCCATCTAGTACTTGCAGATAATATAACCAATAGAATTTTTTTTCTAGAGCGGCCCTTAAAAAATTAAACTATCATCAATAAAAAAGAGATAAGATAAATGTGGTCCCTAGTGGAAAAACATCATGCCATGAATAATATTTTCTATTTTTCCACTGAAAAATATTAGAGAAAACACCACCTACCATAATGAAGAGGAATTGAGAAAGAGTATCCCCTTGGAAGATACCCCTAGTGGGAGAAAATCTCTGAGAAAGGCTACTATAAATTTTGATCATGAAAGAAACTGAAGTGAAACATTTCATATTAACATATATCTACTTAAATTAAATGCCCAATTTTCTCATTACAATTTGAATAGAAGACCACCCTACTATATCATAAGATTTTTTTATATCAGGTTTCCATTCCATAACACTTATTTTAGCAATAGAGAATGTTTTCATGGAATTAATTTTTTTTATGAGAAATAATGGGATTATAAAAAATGAGCGTCTCAGGAACAAAAGAACTTTGATTCCAAAATATTATAGAAGGTATCCAAATACTCAAGTGATTTACCCATATATTTGAGAATCATTTATAATTAACATTCCATAGGTGAATGGGTATAAATCGTGATACAAAAGATGGTTTTTTAATCTTTGGAATAAGGGTAATAAAGTTATCATTGATGGATACAAAATTATCTTTACTCATCCAAAGATTATTCATAAGGCCTGAAATATATGGCCCCATAATGTGATGGTATTTTTTAGAAAAAATAAGGCATAGAATCCATCGAGGTCCCAAAATTTGGAAGAGTGACTTTGTTTGAGATCCAACAAGATTTCATCATTATCAATATCATGGGTGAGATAGAAATTCACTGTGCCTGTAATCACTAGTTTTATGAAAGAGGATATATTATAGGAGATGATAGATTCCCTAGTTATATAAATCTCCTAGAAAAAGTGAAAAATATGATCATAGATCCTCTTTTGATTATAAACCGGACTGCCTTCAGTGGTAGTGTGGTAGGAGATGAAATTCTTTCACCACCTCATAGAGTCTTTCTGGTAGAAGTAAATTTTATTAGAATCACCTTATTGGATATGAAATTCACATGCATGAATGGAAAAAAATTTCTCATTTATTCTATGATTTGTATCCTGATCTATCTCAAGACTCACAATTTTGGATAAAATCGCATACAAAGAGAGCATAATTATAACTCATTCAGTCTCATTTAAATAGTGTCACAGTAAATATAAGGATGACAGAAATTATTATCACTCCATATTTTTAGTTTATAGGCCACATTATGAATTTTTCAATCTATATTGGAGCCCCCATCATCTAGAGTGGCCTAATAACGTCTTCAAAATACCTCCTATTGGTTTAGAAGCTTTTGAACCTGAAGTGTTTCTCATGACACCGTCTTCTGTAGCCATGGGAAGTGTTAATGGGAATGGGGTAATGATTTGAAATGGAATCAGAAAGATGAGAAACTTGTAATTTTTTTTGAATATTAGTCCATTCCTTCGAGCCCATAAATATATCTTAATGTTCTACAATACAGGTATTTTCAGACCTTCCATGAAACCACATAAAGGTGTCTACCAAGTATCCGAGTTAAGAGAGACCCATAATATGAGATGCCTATGATAATTCCAACATTGACATGAATGAATTGTTGGCACACCTATCTTCTCATTTTGAAACATAATTTTATTGAAATACACACCAATTAGAAGTGGTCTAAGAAATATCTCTCTAAAGGACTTGAGAATATCATAGGATTTCTATTTTTCCCTGTGATAGGGCCATCTACAAAACCTAGAAAAGGCCCAACTGGGAGCATCTATATAATGGATAAGGGATGTAATGTGATTTGAAGAAAAAATTTTAACCCTGATGTTTATATCATCCTTCCAAATAAGGAAAAGGACACATGAGTGACCTTGTTGAGCGATGATTAGGCAACTAAAAACTCAAACTTTAGATACTAATCCAATCATGTCCTTAATTTCCAACGTGTTTTAGGATAAGAAAAAAAATATTAGGGATACTTATAGCACATTGATGCTGGAGCATCAGAACTGCTTATGGGCTTCCCATACCACAAACACTTTTATTTAGTTTCCAATTTCTTGCAAAATTTGTCCTGATCTTCCACATAATTGGATACCTTTAAGTCACACCCAAAATGGAGTTTTGGAGAAATTGATATTAAGTATGTCCTCATTATTTATTAAATCCTCCATCAAGATGAGACAGTTATCGAGTGACCATGGTCTAATATAGAGTACTTTCTATTCATCCTTCTTATGAAAAAAAATTCAAAAATTAGATGTCCAAATCCTATTTATCTTATGTCCAAAAAGTATTATAATATCCAAATAGCTTGTGGCTTAATTTTCAGAGCACCCACATTGAATGGATGACTAGGTGTTAATTTTGCCACAATAAGGAGAGAGATACAATGCACTAGAAAAGTATTCCCATCATTCTTAGAGAAAGTTGATGATTTATCCTTATCACATAGAAAAAGGTTTTTCCATCAATTCATCAGATTATTTTCCATTCATTCATTTTTCAAGAATAATATATGAAAATAAACATCAATGGATGGGGCATGAATGATGATTACAATCATATATTTAGCAGTGTCAGTAGTGTAGCACCACCATTCCTAGGATACCCTCATAATTGTCAAACCTTAAGAAACAACTTGGATCACACTCTCACCAGGAGGCTAGGAACATTTAAGGAAGGATCACATATGGAATAATGATAGTAAGAAAGTTAATATGATGAAGAATATGTATGAATAATCAGCGATCCTACACTTTGTCGTGTCATGAACCGCATCCTGATGGTTTAAGGAAAATATGGGAGATTTCAAATTTTTTTATTGAGTGGATTTAAAGGGTAAAATGGTAATTTATACTATTAGTAGATCTCATAGATAATTTTTTTGACCACTCTGTTGGTACCAGAATAGTGTATCTACCCTAATAAAGGATTTTGGTGGAATTCCGAGCCACTGAAATTTTAGATGAATTTTTAAAATTTAATTAATTAAATATTATTTGTTCATAAATGTTCATTTAATGATATATTATTTTCATAATGTTAGATATAAATTCCAAATTTTCAATTTGGTCTAAAATGTGTGGTGTTTCTAGCCAAGGCATAACCTCTTGTTGGGTGCCGTGTCCGGGTCTGGTCCCATTTTCTTATCTCTCTCATTTTCTTTTTTTTTCTTCCATTTCTCATTTTCTTATTTTTTACCTTTTCCTCCATAGGTTTGTCATGGATTCCCCCAACCCCAATTAGGACTTACTTTGGTAGAGAGAGATAGAAGAGGGATATGAGAGGGAGAGTATAGTGAGAAAGGGAGAAAGAGGTGCCTCAACGGAACTCAGGTCGCGCCAGTTCATCGTGCAGGTGTTGTAGAAGATGGTTCTGATCGAAGATTTAGTGGTTTATACCTAAAGGTAGGCCCGTTTAATGTTTTTACTATAAATACTCATATATTATTTGTTTCTAAGTTTTAATATATTTTTTTTGTTTTTTCATGGATCCCTAGAGGCTTTATCTAGTGGTTTTCGGGCGAATTGGGGAGTTTCAAAGCATCAAGAGGGATTTTAGTTCAGGAAATCCTAATCACATGGAATGGGGTTTGATGAACACATGTTGTATGTTATTAATATTTATGGAATATTAAGTATTTAAAATTCCACACCATGTACTTTAAGTACACACTGAGTAGTAGTACATGTACATGTGGTCATGTACATGGGTATGTAAAGTTTGGGAAGTGTACGCCATGTACTTTGGGTACACCATGTATAGTGGGACGTGGACATGTGACCATGTACTTGAGAAGACACCCTATGTAGTGGATCATGGCCAAAACCCATTTCTACTCTGGCCATGTAGAAGTACATGGCCAGAAGTAGCTTAGAGAGTACATGCTGTGTACTCCAAAGTACACACCATGTAATTTTCCAGCAATGGGGGGTTGGTTGTCTTTCTGTCCAACGTAAGAATTAAACTTTCAAGTAGTCATTTCTATGTTTTCTTCCACATAAATCGTAATGGTGGGATCCATTCTTCATTTAGAGGTCGTCTAGATGGTGTTTTTGGACTATTAGATTTTTTCAGGAGGATTCCTCTAAGGTTGGGGTTTTATAATCCTTTTTGGGGATGGGTTATGAGTTGTGATGATCATGTGAGGTTATAAACTTGTTGATCACCTTGGATCCAGGATTCCAGGTGAGTTTCTTGAGTTTCTTTAGATATATTTTAGGAGGTGAAATCAAGTGTAATCTTGGACGAGATCTATAGTTTGGTTATTTGAGGGTTAGGTCTGGTCACCTATGGCTAGGACTGGTATGATCCTTCATGGTCACTACTAGAAATATGATCTATACCAATGGTTTCTGGAACAATATTCATATAGGTCACTTATATGGACCTATACCAATAGTTTTGGACAAACCGTTGGTATAGGGGAGGGACCTATACCAATGGTTTGGCCAAAACCGTTGGTATAGGGGAGGGACCTATACCAACGGTTTGGCCAAAATCGTTGGTACAGGTCCATTATAGAGACCCTATACCAACGGTTTGTCCAAAACCATTGGTATAGGTCCCAAAATCAAAGAACCTATACCAACGGTTCTCAAAACCATTGGTATAGGTCTATACCAATAGTTTTGAGAACCGTTGGAATAGGTAAATGTATTTTTAATGGAATATTCTTACAGAGGACATTAAATAAATCAAAATTAAAAATACTTATGATAATAAACATATATATTTATGAAATTATGTTCACAAAATTAAGTTAGGTTAGTGGTTAGGTCATTGATTCACAAACATGAGGTGCTGGGATCAAAACCAAACGAATGATTATTTTTTGAATTACACATACCAATGGTTTTATGGAACAGTTGGTATAGATTTTCATATTACTTATAATAATGGTTTTCATAACCGTTGGTATAGGTATATACCAATGGTTTTCCCAAGACCATTGGTATAGACCTATCTTTATGGCTTACTTGGCAATGGTTCTCCAAACCGTTGGTATATTCTATACCAAAGGTTTGGAGGCATATACCAATGGTTTCAAACCATTGGTATAGGGTATTTTTTCAGTAGTCGGTGGTTCAACATAATGGGATGTATGGTTCATCTATTTATTATTTAGAAGAGGTTGTTATAGGTTTGAGGGACCTATTCTAAATAATACTCTTATGGGTGAGGTGTTGTCAGATGTTTCTCTTCTAGGAGGGTGTTCTATGGGTTTGAGGTGTGGGACTAGAAATGGTTCGTTTGAGTGGTATTCAACTGAGGTTTGGATTTTTTTTGAGTATACCCTTTTTAGTATTTAAATTTGTGTAGAGGTTTAGGGAAACATGGTGGCTTCATTTTGTTTGGTTGACCTGTGAGATGGTTGGTGTGGGTTTCAATGGTTTTGGTTGAGGGGTGTGGGCATTAGTTGAACATGGTGTTTGAGCTATGGATTTTAGGTTTGAGGTTGTTATTTTTCAGAACTGGATGGGGGAGGAGACCTTTTGGATATTATTGAATTGAATTTATGCACCTTTACTGGTTAGTGGATTGCTATGAGGTGGGGCTAGTGAGGTAATGGATGATCTAGATGAGTGAACACTCCATATCTTGGCTATTCTTCTAGGGGTAGGGTTATTGAATCATGGAGGCTACGGTGCTCTAGGGGCCTATTTTATTGGATTTGGGCCTCCTAAAGTATCATGGAGACGCAATTAAAGGTTTGTTTTCCCATCTTGTTTTGACAGACTTTTTGGCATGGTATTGTACCCCGAGGTCGACAAGGAGTCCCTACCTCCAATTCAGATCGTAATATTAGAGTCTTAGTGACTAGTAAGTGGTTTTCTAGGTTTTTTGATATTAGTATGATATCCCATGGTCTGAAATGTTTGTATATCCTTATGTTGGACTTTGAAACTACTTTATTAGGCAGACACACTTGATTTTTTGATGTGAAAGTCATGCATTGCAATTTCTATGGCTGGGGATAGAGCAAGGGTAGTTTTATCTATGAGTGTTAGGATAGAACTCAAGGTTTTATAATTTCTTTTTTGTTTGATCCTTTTTGTTTATTTCATAATTTTTTCTTTTTTGTTGGTAGTCATGTTCGAGTAGGTTGGATATGATGCATGTATCATGTACATGTTATGAAAATAGATGTTAGGACCACCATTGGGGGTATCCTATTTAGATTTGTTTCTCACCCTCTACATGTTCACCTTGGTGTACATGTAGATCTTATGTCTACTATCAGGTTGAGAATAGTGGGGTGGATCGAGTGGAGGCCCTGTGTTGCATGTTTTCTCATATAAGTACTTGGTGTAATTCTTCTCAACTGAACCATAAGTTCATTTCTTCTGATGAAAGGTAATGTAGATCCTTTGGAAAGGTATTCTATGTTAGTGTAGATTCATTCCCTTTTCGAGGGATGCATGGAAACCCTTTTGGGTTGGTACATGATTTTGTATGCCCTGTTGTAGTTGGTGGTGGTTGGCTCGATGAAAGAAAGGATGCATGAGAGATTCTTGGTTCATGATTTAGTTTCCTGGAGGTTTTGTTTTCCCTAATAAGTTATATGGTGAGGCTGAATATTACATGGGATTATGTGATGGAGTGCTTTGAATGCTCATGGTTTCTTAGTTTTGTGGTTGGACTAATGGATTTGTGGCTGGTTGAAAGGAAATGTTTTGTTGGATACCTGGTCCTATTTGTTCTAGTTGTGCTTTGGGTAGCGCGATGGGAGCATAGTTTGGAACTTTTGGTCTTGGTTCGAATATTGAGTGGAGGGTGTTCGTGTTGGTGAATCTTGGCATGATGAATATGACTTGTTTCATAAGGGGATTACTGAGGGTGCTCTGGTTAGTTGGGACTCTC
Source organism: Viscum album (assembly GCA_963277665.1). Taxonomy (NCBI): domain Eukaryota; kingdom Viridiplantae; phylum Streptophyta; class Magnoliopsida; order Santalales; family Viscaceae; genus Viscum; species Viscum album. Next base: position 819,500,456 of record OY728134.1, read on the forward strand.
CTTCATGACGAGCATAGTCAGAAGTTTTAGGCATGTTTGCCTAGGTTTTATAGGACATGGATTGTTTGATTATGAGAATTTGTGAGAGGTTTTTTTGCAGATCACTCTGCCTTGAGGAGGGGAGTGGTGTTGGTGTGGATTTTGGGAGGAAGGCTTGTTGAGAAGGCATGTGGGTGCTGGTTAGGCACACTGCCGGTTGGGCCATGTGAGCTCACTAAGTATTGTTTTAGTCTTAAGGAAGCCTTATGGCGGGGAGTTCACCATGGGTTATTATTCCTAGTATGCTAGGAATGGGTGATGATTGGTTTTCCATGTTGGAAATCTAGTGCGAGATGTTTGGCCATTTCATTCCAATTCATTTGGTAGGGGAAAGAGCATGGGTTTTGGAGTTTGGTGCTTGGTTGAGGGGAAATGATATGGATACTCATATGGCGAGGATGATCATATCAGTCATGGTTGAATATCCATAATGTTTGGTGTGTTTTTGGCATCGTGAGACCTTCCGGTGGAAAGTCATGGTAGTGTTGGGAGCACTAGTGTTTGTGGTGAATCTTGGGCACTGGATGATGATAATCCTAAATGTTATATATATTTTTCTGTCACTTTTCCATTTTTTCTTCACTCATTTACTAGATAATGAATGTGGTAGATGTCCAATATTGCAGGAAATGGGGCATCACAAGATTCCAAAGAAGAAAGGCGGAATAGTTACAAAAATGGCCAAGTACACGTCGTGATGGCCAAGTTCACGTCATGTACTTGATGATCCCAGAATGCATCAAGATCATAGAAATTTCTAACTTACTTCAAGAATCCCTCCTATACGTCATGACTCAATTCAAACCAGAAGGTAAGAATGCCGTGAGGATTCAATTCAAAAAGCCAGATGTCCATGGGGTTCACGTCGTTAGACACCTGTACATGACGTAAACATGGTCAAACTTCATTAATCCATAGAAGATCCACATTCCACATTGGAGATCCTGGTCAAATTAACATAGATTAAGGGTTCACGATGTGACGATTAAGTACACATAGTGACCATTTTTTCCTATTTAATGAACAGCTCGGTAGCACATTTATTGAGGCTGGGATTAGTTCCCTATCCCTTTTAGAATCTATTCACAATTTAATTCTCTTTTCCCTCTTAAAAAACTTTAGTTAATTGTAATTCCTTTATGTTTTCATTTAAAGAGTTGTGGATGCATTTTCCTCAATGCCTTCAATTCCCACGTCATTTCATTTCCATTTAATTCCTTTCAAGTAAGGTTTTATTTAAAATATTCTTGAATTTTTATTTCATATCGTCACATGTTTATTCAATCCAATCCCATTAGCATAGTTATTATGATTTACTTTATCCCTTTTATTACTTTAATTACCATCTTGAGTAGCTAAACACATCAGGGGTAGGGATCAAGATTCAATGTATCTATACGCTTAATTAGAACTCTAGTTCTAAACTTAGAAAACCTAATTGGATTAGTAATTAGGATATAAACCAACAATCAAAACCCATTTGTGTGACTGTACCTTGAACATCATGCAGTCAAACAAACAATTCTATCCTAATTGGTATAAACTAGGACTATGACCATTAGCTTAGGGAACATTCTACAATAGAATATGAACTTAATGAATCTAGGTCTGTAACTAGCGTCCTGACCATGGAATAGTTACATCCAAGTTAGAACTAAAAGACTGGACTATAGTTAACTAGAGACTACTGCTTGCTTGGCAGACTAATTAGTTAGTACCTTCCCAAGATTAGAATTAGGATCACCTTTATTTAGATACACGGACTTGATCCCAACCACTCTTTAATCAATTAAAGTAAAACCCCAAAATAGTTAGAAAACTCCCAAACATTAGTATATCTAGTAAGGACACCTACAAAGGATTCAAGACTAGATTTATTCTCCCTGGAGAACAATATCCTCCTCATGGGATCGACCCCAGACTTATACTATATTATGCCCTAGTATTTAGTAAAGTTTGGGACACATATAAATTTCTAATATGACGTGCCCGTGTGGAAACAAACGACCCACGCAGCTCATGCTAGTCAAATTTTGGAGCCATTTCTGGGGAGGGAATGCTATTTATTTGTGTTATGATTCTAGTCTAGATCTTGGATTACCTTTCCATAACCCCTTTCATTTGTCTTTAGGAGCTCTTGCATATCTTCTCTTTTCCTTGTGCATGTACCAAGGTCCCTTGACTCATTCAAGGAATCTCGAAGCACATTCCCCTTTGTCCTTCAATCCTGAGATCGAAAGGAATATCTCTTCTCTTTGCTGGTCCGTGATGGCTGGGCAATTACACCCTGCGGGACCAAACCCGCCAAACCCCAACCATCAAGTAATTCTGGGAGAACACATGATAATGAATGAGGAGAAGATGATCATGGATTATAGCTTGTAATCAATCCTTGGTACAATCCTTAGCATTGTTAGACCCCCTATCCAAGACCATACTTTTGAAATAAAACCTGGACACATTCATATGATCCAAAACATGGGGAAATTCATAAGTCTTTAGAGCTAATATCCACATGAAAATATTGCCGACTTTCTAGAGGTTTGTGATACCTTTCACAAACATGGAGTTTCTTCTGATGCATTATGACTGTACATCTTCCCATTCTTCGTATGATGTAGAGATAGATATTAGATAAAGAATCAAGCTCCTGAGTCAATTACGACTTGAGAAAAACTGGCTATGAATTTTCAAGACAGGTACTTCCCACCCATCTGGACCCTGAAGCTCTAAATGGAAATTCATAATTCTAACCAAATTGATGAAGAATATGCTTGGGAAGTGTGGGAATGATTTAAAGAATTAATGATGAAATGTCCACATCCGAGACTTGATATGTGGATACAACTCCAAACCTTCTACCAAGGAATCTAGATAGCGGCACATAATGTTGTTGATGCATCTGCTGATGGAGTTCTCATGTTTAAGGCTCCCAAAGATGGAAGAGCCATTCTTGATGAAGTCTCTAACAATGCTAGTCTATGGAAGAGTGATTGTGAACCACCATGGTGTAGAATACACCTGATTAACGAGACCATAAGGCTAGCAGCATAAATGGAAGCACTCACTAAAAACTTAGAAGCATTTTAGACACCAACTACTCAACCCCCTCCTGCCCATGTAATGGAATTCCAATCATTGAAAATGTATGGTGGCCCACATCTATATCAAGACTGTGAAGCTGGATATGAAAAACCACAACAATATTGTAATTACATCAATTACAATCAGCATAACCCACCATTCCAGTAGCAACAACATTATTAGTAGAGACCTTCTCAGCAACAACCTTAGAACAATCAAGGTTATTTTTAACCGAGAGGTGGACATAACCAATTCAGAGCTCAAGGACCACTAGAGTATCCTCCGATTAACCCTGTACCAAGACCAAAAGATAAAAAACAACCCTTTCCTCAAAGATCACAACAATTTCATCCACCTCTGCCAAGACCTCACCAAGAACCTATGCAATGAAATCTAGAAAACCTCATGGCGTCATTTATGCAAAATTTTGATCAATGAATGATGACCCATGAGACAAATATTCCAAAATAGAGAGATGTTCTGAAGAACCTTGAAGTGAGAATGGGTCAAATATCAAAGACCTTATCTGAAATATTACTTGGTAATCTACTTGGTAACACTGAGACATACCCACGATAGGAAGCTAAGGAGTAATGTTGGGGAGCTAAAAGATCTTGGACTTCCAACAACCCAGAAAAGCAAGACCACAAGAAGAAGTGCTAAGAAAAAAACTAGTGCCTGATGTAAAAGATGATGAAGTCATTCCCACCTTACATCATGAATAAGTACCAACTGAAAAGGATCATATAACTAAGCAATAAAAGGAACCTGTGTATGTCTCACCACCTCCATACTGGCCACCTCTTCTCTATTTGTAAAGAGTGAGACAAATTAGGTAGGAGGCACAATATAAGAAGTTCCTAGATATGTTCAAGAAATTACATATCAACTTGTCGTTTTCCAAAGCTATTGCCGAAATTACTATTTATGCCAAGTTCCTAAAAGACTTATTATCAAAAAATAAAATAAAAATAGAAGTCCTAGGAGTCATCTTCCTAAATGAAGAATGATTTACTATGGTACAATAGATAATTCCACCAAAGATGAGTGACCCTAAAAGCTTCTCAATTCCTTATGAGATAGGTAGTGATAATTTGGTAGAGCACTTTATGATATTGGAGAAATCATTAACCATATGCCAATGGGTAATTTTCCAAAGTTCAGACTCATAGAGCTTAAGAAAACAAGGCTAGCTTTTTAATTAGCTAATTTCTCAGTCAAGTACCCCCGAGGAATTCTGGAAGACATGCTAGTAAAAATCAGCAAGTTCATTTTACCAGTTCATTTCCTAGTGTTAAATATGGAAGAAGAAGCTGATGTGCCTATTATACATGGAATATCATTCCAAGCTATAGGAAAGGAACTGATTGATGTGAATTAAGAATGTATCATATTCAGAGTAGGAGAAGAAAAAGTCGTGTTCAACATGATTAGAGCTATGCAACACTCAGATTACACTATGGAATATCACACTATTTCTCTCAAACATAATGGAGAAGATAACATGGATATCGGGGAAGAAAGGGGCAACTATTTTACAGAAAAGAAGGAGACTATGACTTCGAGGAAGTCAAATTTATTGAAACACTCACTAGAGATGTTGTGCCATCGTTTACCTCATCCATCATTCAACCCCCTTGATTAGACCTGAAACCACTACCCAGTACTTTAAAGTAATAATTTCTCGGGGAATCTTCCTCCTTGCCCGTTATCGTCAACTGCAAACTATCCCAGGATCAAGATGAAAAGTTGGTTGATGTTATCAAAAGACACAAGAAGACTATTTCCCGATGAGTGGCAGACATTAAAGAGATCAATCCTACTAAATGAACTCAAATAAATTTTCTCGAAGAGAATTCAAAGCCAAAATGACAACCTCAGAGGCGGCTCACACCACCCATGAAGAAAGTTTTCAAGAAAGAGGTGCTAAGACTCATGGATGCAGGAGTAATATTTCCAATATTATAAAGTTAATGGGTGATCCCCCTCCAAGTCATTCCTAAGAAAGGAGGACTCATAGTAACAAGAATAGAAGATGATGAACTCATTTCAATATGCACCATCACAGGAAGGAGAGTTTGCGTGGATTATAGATGTTTGAACTCAGCCACAAGAAAAGACCATTTTTCCTTACCCTTTATGGACCAAATGTTAGAAATACTAGTGGGGCATGATTTATTCTGTTTCTAGTATAACTATTCAGGATACAACAAAATTTAAATCGATCCCAATGACTAGTTAAAAACTACATTCCCCAGTACTTTTGGTACTTTTACATATAGACACATGACTTTTAGAATGTGAAATTCTCCGGAGACTTTACAAAGATGTATGACACACATCTTTCATGATATGGCTGAATAATTTCTCGAAATTTTCATGGAAAATTTCTCATTTTATAGGAGATCATTCTATGTATGTCTCAGAAATCTATAACTAGTTCTTCAACACTGTGAAGAAAAATGCTTAGTACTGAATTGGAAAAAGTGTCACTTCACGGTGAAAGGAAGAATCGTACTCGGCCACAAGATTTCCAAGGAAGGCATCAAATTAGATCTAGAAAGGATCAAAGTTATCAAATATCTACCTAATTCATCCATTGTTAAGGGTATCAGAAGTTCCATTGGGAACGTTGGATTCTAAAAATGCTTCATAAAAGATTTTGCTAATGTAGCACGTCTTTTGAGACACTTATTGTCAAAAGACATTCCTTTAAAATTTAATCAAGACTACTGAAAAGATTTAAATACTTTGAAAAATATCCTGATGACATCTCCAATTATCATTGTTCTGAACTGGTAAAACGATTTTGATCTTATGTGCGATGCCAACGACCTTGTTGTAGGAGATGTTCCGAGAAAACATACAAATAACATCTTATGCCCAATTTATTGTCCATGTCATACCTAAAATTAAGATCATATTAATTATACAACCACAAAGAACACGATCCTAGCCATCATGTATGCCTTTGAAAAATTCTGTTCTTACCTATTCTATCAATGGCTATTGTTCATACCGATCATGATGCCCTTCGATACTTGATGAACAAGAAATATGCAAAACCAAGGTTGATATGATGGATTCTTTTACTATAAGAATTTGATGTAATAATCAAAGATATGAACGAAACATAAAATGTCATTGTAGACCACCTCTCCAGACTACCTCTTACCATCATCAAAGACAACAAGGATGATGTTGTGGTAGATTTTATTGATGAGACCTTACTTAATATCAAAACCCAGCCCTGGTTCTCTGGCATATCCAATTTTATTGCAACATGATTCCTCCCTCAAGATTTATCTTATCAGTAGCGGAAGAAGTTGTTTCTAGATGCCAATAACTACTATTGGGATGAACCTTTACCTTTCAAGCACTATGCTGATGGCCTTTTAAGAAATTTCATTCCAGAAGAAGAGGTGCAGAATGTAATCGAAATGTGACACACATTGCCAACTAGAAGAAATCATGGACCCGAGTTCATAGTGGCTAAAATCTTACAAAGTGGATTTTTCTTTCCCTCATTGTATCAAGATGCTAGAAGATTCTACCACCAAAGTGACCGATGGAAAAGAATAGAAAATATCAGTAAAATAAATGAGATGCCACAAAAACCCATGATGGAAGTTAAAGTCTTCGATGTCTAGGGAATCAAATTTATGGGACCATTCCTCACGTCACATGAAGAGAAATACATTATATTTTTAGCGGAATGCATATCTAAATGGGTCTAAGTTGAATAAATGGCTCATTACACCACCGACGTAGTAATAAATTTCCTTCAATGAAATGTGTTTGAACATTTTGGATTTCCATGACTTCTTAGTAGCGACCACAAAACACATTTCTCCAATCAACTAGTGAGAAAAATGATTCAAAGATATGAGATCCACTATAATACTGGAACCCCCTATCAACCACAAAGGAGTGAGAAAGTTGAACTATCAAATAGGGAGGTAAAATAGATCCTAGAAAAAAATAGTCAATACAAGCAGAAATGATTGGAGTCAGAAGCTGGAAAATGCAGTATGGGATTATAGAATGGCTTATAAAACACCCATTGACACCACCCCATTTTGACTGGTTTATGAAAAACCATGTCATATTATGGTAGAGCTAGAGCACTAATCATTTTGGTCTATAAAAAACTGAATTTGAATTATGACATGGTTGGAGAGACAAAGTTATTACAATTGACCACGTGGGAAGAATTAAATAAAGATGTGAATGAGAATGAAACAAATGACAAGGAAAAAACAAAATAATTGCACGATCAACAAATTTCAAGATGAAAATTCATCCTAGGGAATAAGGTTCTTCAATTGAACTCAAGATTAAAATTTTTCATAGGAAATATGATATCAAGATGGTCTAGTCCTTATGATGTTATCCATGTTTTTTTTCGTATAGAAAAATTGAAATTCAATGAGATGGAGAGACACCATTCAATGTTAATTGTCAACAGTTGAAGATTGTCCAAGAACCATTCCATGAGGGCTATTTTCTCAACCTCATGTTCAACTAAGCTCTAATGAAGTCAAGCTATCGACTTTAAAGGAAGCGCTTTATTGGAGGCAACCCATAGTTGTTTTTGATTTTTGTTTCGAGTCCTGGATTTTTCTGTATTTTATTCTAGTACTTTGAACAAAATTTCTTTCAATAAATAAAATAGATACCATTATCCCTTACTTTTTCAGCAGCCTGTTTTCTAGCTATTCAAATATTTACACCTGTGAATTAACATTTGTTCTATAGTACATGATTTTTCTTCTGAGATCTTTTGTAGGTGCATAAAACTTCAATTTTAAGATAGACCAGATACCCTGATGACATACCACTACACCTTATGGATCTCTTTATTCTCTCTTTTTAAATTCTGTCATCACTTAAATTTCAATTCAATTACAAAAATTTACTGCCTCACCACTCCCACCCATTATTTCATACACAGTAGGGACACTGTCTCTTTTTAAGTGTGAGTGGGGGGGGGGGGGGGGGTTATCATAATTTCTCTAGTGATACACTTGATTTTTATCTTATTCTCACTATTCTAGGAGACATTTTTCAAATTAATAAGCATGATTCAAATTTGAAAACTATTATTCCCATTTAAATTAAAAAAAAGTTAAAAAGTAAATGGTAGGAACCATGTTTCAACCCTACTTAGAATTATAGAATGATTGCTGAGTTTAGAAGTTTATTTCAAATTTAAAATCAATGAAATTATAATTAATTAACTCACCACTTAGGATTTATTACCTTTGTAATTTTCAGTTTTTTTTATTCTCATTACCCAAGAGGATTCTAAGCCATCAATCTAATCTTCTTTTCTGAGCATATTTCTTGAGAGATACTTGGGACATGTAAACCTATTAGAACTTGTGCTGAGATTTTATCAAAATGATGACTGAACAAGTGTAATTTTAAAATGATTGAGGTAGCCTTTGATAGCCATTTTACCTAAGACCCACCTGGCATCTATCATTCATTTAGCCCATAGTTTCCTTGAATGTATTGTTAGAAGAAAAAATATTTCAAGCCTATTTATCTTCGTACCCAGTTCCTTATAAAATGCTTGAATATTATTTTTGAAGAAGTGTGGGGGATAAATTAAAACAACATGAGATGATTTCAATTTCAGAGTTGTATAGTTCACCCACCTGACTACTAGGTTGTGATCCATATACATTTTTGTTTTATCTCATTCGTATTATGTTCCTTTGAAAAATTTAAAAGAAAAGAAATGAAATGATATGGGTTGTGTACTAGGAGGGTCAAAAATCAACATTTTCCAAACTGCTGAATCCCTCTAAGGATCATATGTGGTTAGATGATGGATGTGAGATCTATCCATGGTATAACTTTTGAAAAATAAAAATGCAAAAAAAGAGGAAAGGAACATAATCATTTATCTATCTACTTACTTTCTATACATATGGATCTAACATGAGATGATGAAGTATGGACCTGAATCACCAGATGGAGAAATGTTTTCACACTTATCTTATTTTATTTGCATTTTAATTTAGATATTACCCTCCTTTTGAGCCTGATTTTAACATTTTATCTACCTACCTATAGCCTCGAGTCATTAGAACCTTGTTTCTAAAAGACCTCAAGATTATTTTTATACTTGCCTTTACACAGTGGAGATGATAGAACCAGTGAAAGCCTATGGTTAGTAACATGTAATGAGGCTAGGAGAATACCTTACTTACATTTTACCCCCACGTGATGAGAGAAAATCATGGTGAGGTAAATTACAACTAAGAATATAGATTAAGGAACAGTTAAAAGATTATGATTAAAAGAATAGAATTTATTTGAAAATCTGAACAATGAGGCATGACTAATTTACTAGGTAGGATTAAAACTGGAACTCAACTAATTTTCTGCTTACACATTATTTAAATTCATGGACATAAATTAAATTTCTTGATTTATAAAATGCTTATCCTTTTTGAAATATTTGTTGATAAATTTAACTTAAGGACAAGCAATGAGTTAAGTGTGCGGCGATTTGATAATCCTAAATGTTATATAAATTTTTATATCACTTTTCCATTATTTTTCATTCATTTACTAGATAATGCTTGTGGTAGATGTCCAATATTGTATGAAATAAGTCTTCATAAGATTCCAAAGAATAAAAGAAGAAAAGATACAAAAAATGGACAAGTACATGTCGTGATGGCCAAGTTCACATCGTGTACTTGATGATCATGACCTGCATCAAGACCAGTGAGATTTCTAGTTCACATTTTGAAGCCCTAGTAGATGTCGTGACTCAAGTCAAGCTAGAAGCTATAAATGCAGTGATGATTCCATGAAAAAAAAACCAACTGGCCATGGGGTACACATTGTTAACCACCTATACATGACGTGACTGTGGTCAAACTTCATTAATTTGTGGAAGATTTGCATGACATGCTACAAATCCTAATCAAAGTAGCGCATATTAAGGGTTTATGACGTGTTGATTAAGTACACATCGTGACTATTTCCACCTATTTAAAGAGCATATCTGTAGCACATTTGAGGAGGCTATGATTATCTCTCTCTCTCTCTCCATTTTAGACTCCCTTCATAATTTTCTTCTCTTTTCTCTCTTAAAACACTTCAGTTCTTTGTAATTCTTTTACGTTTTCAATCAAAGAGTTGTGGATTCATTTTCCTAAACACCTTCAATTCCCACGTCATTTCATTTCCATTTCATTCCTTTTAAGTAAGGTTTTATATAAAGTATTGTTGCATGTTTATTTCATATCGTCACATGTTTATTCAATTCAATCCCATTAGCGTAGTTATTATGATTTACTTTATCCCTTTTATTTCTTTAATTACCATCATGAGTAGCTACACACATCAGGGGTAGAGATCAAGATTCAATGTATTTCCACGCTTAATTAGACCTCTAGTTCTATGTTTGGAAAACCTAATTGGATTAGTAATTAGGATACAATCCAAAAGTCAAACCCCATTTGTGCAATTGTACTATGACCATCGGGCAGTTAAACAAACAACCCTATCCTGATTGGAGTAAACAATTACTATGACCATTAGTTTGGGAAACTTTCTTCAATAGAAGATGAACTTAATGCATTTAGGAATGTAACTACCCTCCTGATCATGGAATAGTTACATCCTAGGTAGAACTAGAATACTAGACCGAGGTTAACTAGAAACTAGCACTTGCTTCACAGACTAACCAATTAGGACTTTTCCAATATTAGAATTAGGATCACCTTTATCTAGATAATGGGACTTGATTCCGACCCCTCTCTAATCAATTGAAGTTAAAGAAAAAAACAGTTAGAAAACTGCCAAACATTAGTCAATCTAGTAAGGACTCCTGCAAAGGATCCAAGACAAGATTTATTCTCCTTACATAAAAATATCCTCCTTCTGCAATCGACCCCAAACATCTACTATACTACACCCTAGTAGTTAGTAATGTTTTGGACACATATAAATTTCTAATCTGACGTTCCCGTGCGGAAACAAATGACCCACGTGACTCATGTTCATCAGTTGACCACCTAGGATTCTGAGGGGTAAGAAGCATTTATGGCAGGGAGATTATCACAAACTACATCGAGACAACTTAAGGAAAATATGGGAAATTAGAAATTTTTCTCTTAGGTGGATTTTGAGGGAAAAATGGAAATTTATTCTACCAAGAGATCTCAGATATTTTTCTTACCACTCTGGTGGTCTTGGAATATGGTGTTTACCCTAGGATAGGAGTCTAGTGGAATTCTGAGTCGTTTGAATTCTGGCCGAATATTTAATATTTAATTTATAAAATATTATTTATCCATGAATGTTCATTTGGTTATATATAATGTTCAGCATGTCAAATATGAATTTTGACTTCATGATTGAGTTTCGAATGGGGGTTTCTTCCTTGGTGGGTCATAACCTCATGTTGGGCGTTGGGTCTGGGTTGAGTCCAATTTTCTTCTCACTCTTTTTTTTTTAATTTTTCTCTCCCTTTCTTATTTTTCTGTTTTTCTCTACTGGTATGTTGTGTATGCCCCCCCTTGGGGATTTCTTCATCTGAGAGAGATAATAGAGAGAGGTGGGGGGGGGGGAGATGGAGAGGGGGAGAAGGAGGTGTCGTCATAGAGCTTGGGTCACACCAGTTTGCTGTGCGGGTGCTGTAGAATTCGGATAAGATCGATGCTTTGGCCGCTTACACCTGAAGGTAGCCCCTTTTAATGTTCTCTATAATTCTTTTTAGAGTATTTTTTTATTTTTTAATATTATTTTTGGTTTTTTGGGGGGCCCTAGAGTGTCGATCTAGTGGTTTTTGGGAAAATCGTGGAGTTTTGGGATTTTCAAGAGGGATTTCTATTTTTGAAATCATGATCACACCTTGTGTGGTTCGATGAATGAAATTCCTATGTTCTTATGGTTCTGGGAATTTTATTTTTTTATTAGTACACTCCATTTACTTTAATTACACTTCGTGTAGTAGTACTTGGCCATGTACTTGTCTATGTGGCATTGTAAATGGGTAGGTTGAGTTTGGGAAGTACACACCACATACTCTAGGTACAACCTGTGTAGTGGGATATGGACATGTGGAAAAGTACTCAAGAAGAAACCTGGAGTAGTGGTACACGATTAGATCCAATTTATGCTCTAGCTATGTAGAAGTATATGTCCAGAAGTAGTTTTTACAGTACACCTTTTGTAATTTTCCAGCAATGGGGTTTTGGGTTTCTTTATTCCCAGGGTTAGGATTAGACTTGTGAGTAGTCCATTCTAATATTTTTTCCATTTACATCATAGTGGTAGGATCCTTTCTGTGTTTTGTGGCTATTTTGATGGTGTTTTAGACTATGAGAGTTTTTTGGAAGGATTCCTTTGAGTTTGCGGTTTTAGAATCCTTTCGAGGCTTGGGTTTTGAGTTGTGAGGCTTGTGTGACTGTGTAATCTCATTGATCACCTTGGATTGAGGAATCTAGGTGAGTTTTCTTGAGGTTCTTTGGATAGATTCTCGGAGATAGAATCGAGTGTCTTCTTGGATGAGATCACTGGTTTGGTTGTTTGATGGTTAGGCCTGGTCTCCCGTAGTGGAGACTAGTAGGAGAATTTTAGGTAGTTTGACATTGTGGGATGTGTGGTTTAGCTGGTTTCTATTGATTATAGTTTGGGATAGGTCTGAGGGACCATTTCTAAAGAATTCCATTATGGGGGAGGTGTTTCTTGATGTTTTTCTTCAAGGTTGGTGTTCTGTGGGGTTGAGATGGGGTACTAGCCATGATTCCTTTCAGCGGGCTTGGCCTGAGGTTTGGATTTTATAGAGGATCCCCTTTTTAGGGTGTCCTATTGTGTTGAGGTTTTGGGAACTACGGTGGCTACCCTGTATTTCGTTGTCTTGTGAGATGATCAGTGATGGTTTTAGTGGTTTTGGTTGAAGGGTGTGAGGGTTATCCGACCATGGTGTTTGAGTTGTGGCATAGAGTTTTGAGTCTACTCTTTCTTAGGAATATATGAGAGGGGATACATTTGGGATATTATTGGAAAGAGCATATTCATGGTGATTGTTTTTATTGATCTCCTATGTTGGTTGGTGGGTTTTTGTGAGGTGATGCTAGGGACCTAGTGGAAGATCTGGAGGAGTGTAATCACATTATCCAGGATGTTCTCCTAGGGCTAGGGATAGTGGACCATGGAGAATACATCACTCTCTGGTTCTGCATCATAGGTTGGGGGCCTTCTTAGGTAGACTAATTATGTGTCAACAAGTTTGTTCACCCATCATGTTCTGCATCACATTTGGGCATGGTAGTCTACCCCATGGTCAATAGGGAGTCCCTACCACTAGTTCAGATCATACCATTAGAGACCTAGTTCCTGGTATATGTGTTTAAATGTTTTCTATCTTGGGATGAGATCTCATGGTCTAGAATGTGTCCCTATCCTTGATTTTGACTTTGGAATTCCTTAATCTGGCGGACACACTTGATGTTGTGGATGTGTGAGCTAGTCTCACAATTCCTCCGGTTGGGGCCATAGTGAGGGTAGTTTTACCTTTGGGTGTTTTGATAGAACCTGAGACTTTCTATTTTCCATTTCGTTATACCCTTTTTTTATTTCCTATTTTTATTCTTCATTTATGATGGTAGTCAAATTTAGTTGGGTTGGACATTACACATGTTACATATGCATGTTATGGCAGTAGATATTTGGGCTACCATTGGGGGTGGCCTACTGAGATTTTTTGTCACTCTCTATATGTTAATATCGATGTATGTGTAGATCTTATATCTTATTTTAGGTTGATCATGATGTGGTGGATTGGGTGGAGGTCCAGCGTTTCATGTTTGAGTAGGGTAGCTCATGTAGAGTCCTTAGTTTATGCTAAAACTATTCAGCCATCTTGGGGACTGTGTATGTAGTTCATCTTGGAGTTTCAATAGAGCGTTTTATATTTATTTCACTTTATTTTTATTCTATATGCAGTTAGTTCAGTGGGTGATTAGTGTTTGTATGATTTGTCCTTGAGTCTATATATATAATTTCATTTATTTAAAGTTACTATAATTATTTATTTATTTATACACACTCTAATGTTCATGGATGTGTATATATATAGTTTATTTTTGTTGTTATTGGAATATAATATGAGGGAATATTTTCCCACAATATATGAAAACATAAAAAAATATTTTATAAATGTATTTTAAAATAATTATATAAGTATACTTAATTATATGAATAAATTTATAAATAAAAAGTAATCATCACAAAACATGTTACATAGTGAATAGAAAACATTTTGGAGATTTAAAAAAAAACTAAAAAAAAATTCAATTCCATTATGAAATAAATATAGTAATGAGATAATATATTATAATCCATAAAATATTAAAAAAAAACAAATATATTAAAATAAATATACACATAACAAGATCTAAAACTCAGAAAGCATGTTTTGAAGAATGTTTTCCAAACATGTGTTTTGAAAGTGTAAAGTAAGTTATTATAAAAATATCAAAATTAAATTGAAATTAAAAAATTAAAATACACATATCACCCAACTAATCTAAATTTTTATCCACCAAGGTCTTTACTCAAATATATTTTTATTCATTAAATTACTTTAGAAATTTGTTATATAACCATGCTTTCATGTAGATCAGATATGAATTAATTTCAATTAATTTGGTTTTGAAATATTACTCTTACTTTTAAGTAGAATAATTCCAAAATATCGAATAATATATCACTAAAAAATTATATTGGTCATATATGAATTTTATTAATTTAATTTCTTCTTTTATTATGGGAGTGGTTAGGATTAATTTTCATTTTCCACACAAAAATAGTGGAAACTAAAATAGTTGTAAAATGGAGATGGGTAAGGGTGGGATAGACGATGACCCCCAAAAATTTCCACCCAAATCCTCACTTATTTTTTTCATGTACCCCCACACTATGATCTCATATTTCTACCACTAAAAGTGGAGTTTTTATATATTATAATTTAACTGAAAATTATACGAGGAAAATGAAATCCAATTATCTTTTAAATAATTGAGATCTTAAATTTGAAAAGTTTCAATATATATATATGTGTGTGTGTGTTTTTGTGTTTGTGTATATATATGTGTACATATATGTGTGTCTATATATGCACACACATGGGGGGTGCATGCATGCATTTATTATGTGATTTAGAAATTAATTAATTTTAAAAACCTAAATTTCAAATTTTAACATTAAAGGAATTTATTATAGATTACAGAACATTACATTTTTTATTGAATAAAAATAATTTGTAAACATGATTATAACACACCACTATAACGACCTAAAAAAACAAATGGTGGCCTAAATCACTATTTTTAATATGTGCTAATAAATACCATTTTTATCGGTGTTAAATTTATGGTCTTATAAAAGTGCACTTATTTTAGCATGAATAAAAATTAATATTTCTCCATGATAGAATAAGTGAAAATAAGTAATACATATATTTAATAAAATCAAAATTTAAGAATATATATGAATAATTTATATATATATATATATATATTAATATTTAATTTTAATATTTTTTATATATATGTATACATATAGTGTGTGTATCAATGATTATATTTATATTGCTATCGTATTCAAAATATATTTTATTTTTAAATATAAACTATGAAAAATTTGAAATGTCATAATATAAATTCTATGAAATAAAATTTATAATTTTAGATCATCTTTTTTTTAGGTGAAGAGAAGATACTCATATATTAAGAGATCAGAGATCAGAAAAAACAAGGTACGACCGCCAATTGGGAAAAAAATTCAACCATATAAGAGGACTGTCTGGAAAAATTCTAGTAGCCAATTGATGAGTCACTCTATTACCCTCCATTTTGGTAGTAGAGAAGGGAAAATGTGAGAATAAATGATGAAAGGAGTGGATATTCAAGACTTACAGGCCAAATGGTTGGAGGCTAGATTCTGAAGTAGAGATAATGTCAATGACGATGAGAAACCCGACTCCAATGTGATTGAATTACATCCTCATTGAATAGAAAACTCTATTCCCATGATGATTTCTTGTGCTTCATCTATCACTGGTGAGAAGGCATCCCCTATAGAATGTTGGATTTTTGAAACTAATATTCCAAAAGAGTCACAAAAAACAACTCTAATACTAGTGGTTCCATTTTTCAAGGGTGGCAGATTGACATCAATTTTCAGGGTTCCTGTGGAGAGAGGGTTCCCATTGCAAGGATCAGTCTTGTCCATTGGGCTTTCGAGATGATGTTTTTTGTGATTCCACACAGATAACCAGTGAGTTTAGTGATCAATCCATGAGGCACATGGTTTAAATACTTGGTTAATGAGTATGTCATTCCTCCTAAGCCAGATAATTACACCACTGTGAAAATGACACTAAGGTCATCAACAATGAGAAGCGATACCCATTTAGTAAGAAGGGATGTGAATACCGAGGCCATTTCCAGAAGGTGATCAATGTTTGGGTTGTGGGTGCACAAGAAATATCTAGCTCTAGGATAATGGAAGATGGAATGCATAGTGGTTTCAGTTGAGGACCAATAGATGGAACATGAATCACTCTCTAGTGCATGGAAAAAAGTGAGGAACTCCACAGAGGGGAAGATTATGGAGAATGCTTTCAACCATAAATACCATGCTTTGGGTGGGATCAGGAGGTTCCATATTATTTTCCAAAGTTCATTAGCCTCCAAAGAAGAAGAGTTAATTGCAAGAGAATAAACTGATTTCATGGTACATGCTCTTATGCTTTGCTATCTCTAGTAGAGGTGATCCTTCCATATATCTCCCACAACTGGGATAATTAGTATAATATTTATATATCTCTCTTTGAACATAGAGAAGAGTTTCTCAGTTAACCAATCGTTACTGGTATCATTGAGAAGGTGGAGAATGCATCTTCAATGCCTTCGATGGAGAGTGAGGATACAAAGTTCCCATTACCATCGACTAGCCACTGGTCAGTCCAGACCCTAACCGATTCTCCATCACTAATTCTGTAGTAGATCTCACTCCAAAGGAGTTCACGAGATACCCATATACTATTCTAGAAGAAGCTTGTGTGGGGGAATAATGGAGTGCTGCAAAAAAACATGTGGGAAATACTTAGCATGAATGACCCATGCATAGAGGGACTCAAATTATTAGATAAAATGCCATCCCTATTTGGAAAGGAGGGAATCTTTGAAGAGATGAAAATCCCTAAACCCCATTCCCCCTCAATCTGTGGTTTGAATAGTCTATCCTAATAAATCCAATGGACTTTGTTTTTTCTATTATTAAGTCCCCACCAAAATTTGGTGAGTTGTGAGTGCAGCTGATCAATAAAAAAGCTAGGTATCTTGAAGATGGTCATAAAAAAACATGAGAATTATTGGGTGATTTACTTGGTGAGCATTTGTTTCCTACTTTGGATACCCTTTTAAGCCTCAGTACTTGGATTATTTGTCAACCCTGTCATGAATGCTGGAGAAAACATCCTTTTTTGAGTGCCTGAAGATATTTATAATCCTAAGGTGCTTCTGGTATTTTTCAACCATTTGAATATCAGATGTGTGTTAGAGGTCACTTTTCCTATAATATGGAACACCAACGTTGAAGGATATTTTAGACTTAAAAAGATTTACCACTTTCCCCAAGACATCCACATAGGGGTGGATAAGAAGGAAGATATGCTTTTATTCTTCCATTTTAGCACTCGTGAAGAGAAGAAAATCATTAGTGATGATGATATGGGAGATTGGAGGTCCCCAATGGTAGGCTTTTGCACCATGAATGAGGTTAACCTTTGTTTCAATTGAAATGAGATTAGAAAATACATTAGGCATTAAGAGGATATGATGTCTTTAAAACTTACTATGGCTTTGTGAAATGGTGTTTCTGCCATTATACTAGTGTTGGGGTTGCTTATGAAGCTAAGCTATGGGAAATGATACATGTGGTTGGATATGTTGCCCGGTATAAATGGAATTTTTTATGGATGCAATCTGAATATGATACACTGGTGCATGCTCTAAGAATAAGAACTCGCAATGTTCCTTGGCGCCTGATACCTCATTGGATTTAATGCCTTGATAAGGCAACCCGACTTAATCTAATGGTCTCCCATGCTTGCACGAAGTCTAATCATGTGGCTGATGTTCTATCGAAGAGATTCATTATGGAAATGACTACTATGTGGTCTTTCACTACCCTATTTATTTTGTCCCAATGTTAAAGGCTGACATGTGTGGAAAAATTTATTCAGGTATTTATAATAACCTCTTGCAATGCTTGACTCTTATCTATTTTTAGATATATTTTCTCCATAGGACCGGTTTCCACTGGTTCCTATATTTTCTGGTAATAGGAGGCAAGGGGATAGGGGGTCTACCTAATGAAGTCCCCAAGATGGGGAGAAACTCTGTTTGTTTCAGCCATTGATGTATACTTTAAAGGATACAAAATAGATGCATTGCAAAAGCATGTCAACCCATTGTGAGTAAAATCCCATCTTTCATAACATGAACTAGGGGATGGGTCCTATCATTCCATAAAAGGCCTTTATAATGTCCAGTTCTAATCCATGATACCCCTTTTGGCAGTGGTGTGAAATGTGTCATGGTAATTAATTGTATTTCCAAGATAAGACTGTTGGGGGTGAAGGCACTTTGGTTTTCCAAGATAATGGAAGAGAGATAGTTTTAGAACTGATTAACCAAAATTTAGGATAATATTTTGAAGGCGGCATTGCAAAAAATGATTGGCCTAAAATCTGACATAATAGAGGGTTTCTAGATTTTTTTATTCCAATGTGATGAAGGTTTCATTGACGAAGGAGTGGTTATATTTGCCATGCCATAGGTCTCTTATCAAACCGGAAACATCAGGCCCTACGATAGGTCATTAATTTTTAAAGAAGAGGGAATAGAAGTCATCAGAGTCTGAGGCTTTAGTAGAATGGATTTTTCTGAGTTAAAGGAGGATTTAAACGTCTATTATGTTATGGGTGAGATTGTGGTTCATAGGCTCCATCACAATTGGCATATTACACGAGGAAAATGGGGATGGATGAATCACCACCTGTGTAGAAATCCTAGAAATAGCTCAAGATAAATCCATAGATTTCATCATCCTTCGATAAGGGAGTGTCTTTTGATTAGGTAAGGAATTAAATGAAGTTATTTCATATCCTAACAGTTGAATTTTTTATGGAAAGAGTGTGTATTTGGATCACCCTCTTTAATGTGAATGTAGTGGGTGTGTATTAACCAGTATATTTCTTTACTTTTGAGGGCTTCATTAAGCTCAGATTCTAGACCTCAACTCTCTGCTAAAACTCAAAGATAACATGTGAAAGAAAATTTTCAAAACCAAATGGCTTTCAGATAGTGATATAAATACTAAGTTCTACAATTTTCTCCAATGAATTAGAAAAGTCTATAGGCCCCTTTCCTTTCTTAGAGTTGATTACATCCTTCTTGACACCAAGGAAGCCATTTCTAATCATCTTATTGATTATTTTCATTATTTGTTCAATGGTCCAGTGTTTTGCAAAGATCCTCTTCCTGATATCATACCGAATATGGTTACTGTTAAAGACAATGACCATCTTTTAAGCATTCCTTGGGATCATGAAATCAAGGACACTATTTTTAGCCTCAACCCAGATAGTGCCCTGCGACCGAATGGCTTCAACAATGGTTTCTTCAGACACTACTGGGAAATCATTCATTTGGATGTTTTCAAACTGGTTAAATCTTTCTTCTCCACTGGTGTTCTCACACATGGGATAAATGCTCAATTCCTCACTCTTATTCCTAAAGTGGAAAATGCCGCTGAGATTCACCTTTTTCGGCCTATTGTGCTCATCAACACCATTTACAAAATTATCTCCAAACTCCTTGAAAACAAAATCACCTCCATCTGCAATAAAATTGTTTATTGGAACCAATTTGGTTCCATTAAAGGAAGGTCTATTCAAGATTTCATCTTCCTTGCTTCGGAATGCACGAATATGCTGAATAAAGTCACTAGGGGAGGTAGTGTGGCCATTAAACTAGACATCATGAAGGCTTTTAAGACCATGGATTGGAGTTTCATCTTAAAGGTTCTCAAAAACTTTGGGTTTAATGATTCTTTTACTGGTAGATTAAGCTCATTATTCAATTCTACCTCCATCTCTGTACTGGTCAATGGGGCTCCCAAAGGATTCTTTAAATGCACCAAGGGGGTTAGTCAAGGTGATCCTCTTTCTGCAATCCTTATTGCTATTGCTGAGGATTATTTAAGTAGACTTCTCATGAGCCTTGTGGATCAAAACAAGATTAAGCCCATTCAGGCTTCTAAAAACATAAATGTTCCTACCCATCCTTTATATAATGATGATATTATTCTGTTCTTAAAAGGTGATAAAATGAACATCTAAAACCTAAAAAATTCCCTAACTCATTATGAGGAAATTTTGGGTCAAGATATAAGTTGGTAAAAATCATTTGTTTTCTTTGGGAAAATTTTTTCACCTAATAGAAAAAGTAACAACATCAATTACTTAGGAATCAAGGAAGGCTCTTTCCCCTTCACTTATCTTGGTGTTCCTATCTTTTGGGGAAGACCCAAATCCATCTACTTTCACATCATTTTTGATCAAATTACCAACCAACTTTCTTCTTGGAAGGGTAAATCTATCTCTATGGCTGGCATAATTTGTCTTGTGAAATATACAATTGTCTCCAAAATGGTTTATTCGATGATGGTTTACAATTGGTCTGCTGGTCTCCTTAAGAAAATCGATTTTTACATTAAAAATTTTGTTTCGACTGGTAGTATGATTGAAAGAAAGCTTGAGACCATACCTTGGGTCATTTGTTATAAACCTCTAGACAAGGGTGTTCTTGGAATAAAAAATCTTAACCATTTTAATGATTCTCTCCAAGCTAAGATGACTTGGATACTACTTCATAGCAACTCTGATTCCTCCACCTTTCTCAAAAAAAGATTCATTACCAAGCTTAAGAATGGTAAACTGAGTTACATCACTTCTTCCATATAAACATCCATTAGATAATCATTCATTAGCATCATGAACAACTCAAGATGGATGGTTTGTGCTAATTCCTCAATGAATTTATGGCTGGATAATTGGAAGGGTGTCCCCTTAATCTCCATGCTGACTTCTACTACTCCTCCGGACAACACCAACTACACAATTAGGGATGTTGTTAACTCCCATGAAATCACCCTCCCTAATCACATTAGTAATATCGTTGAAAATTATCCTTTCTTCAACATCGATGACTTCCTCATTAGGGAGCCTGATTTTAATGGTGTCCTTGATTCCAAAAGCTTCTTAAAAAAATTTCATTGATTATGATTCCAACTTTGGTTGGTTGAAATCTTTTATAAAACCATGGATCAATCCCTCGAGACATACTCTTATTTGTCGTATTTCCCATAATAGTGTCCCCACTGAAGTGTGCCTACAATATCTTAGGATTCCTCTTTGCTCTAGATGTCATCTGTGCAATCAAAACTGAGAGGATTCTAGTAATTTGTTTTTGTCTTATGCTATAGCTGCGACTCTTTGTAATTACACTCTTGACATTTTTTGTTTCAGATGG
The DNA here is from genome assembly GCA_963277665.1 of Viscum album. Lineage (NCBI taxonomy): Eukaryota > Viridiplantae > Streptophyta > Magnoliopsida > Santalales > Viscaceae > Viscum > Viscum album. Next base: position 819,522,214 of record OY728134.1, read on the forward strand.
TCACCTCTTGATATTATCATCTCTCAATTATAGCGTTGTGTTAATTGGGATTTTTCTATGAAAATCGAGAATCTTTTTCTCACTACAGTTGCGGAACTCCTACATGTGATTCGGTATGATAGAAATAATTTTCTTCATAAAAATTGCTCATCCAGTCTCACTGTAGGTAGGATGTGTATTCTCATTGCCATCAAGGATGCTGCCTCTCTTCATAAATCTCATTGTGACGATCTGTTGGTGATTTTAAGATCCTTCATCGTCTAAGGATTGTGGAATCTTACAGACAGCCTCGACACATCCTTGAAGTATTCTGGCAAGCTCCGCCTCTAGGATGGATCAAAGTGAATGTCGATGGTGACTCAAGAAGAAATCTAGGTCCATCAGGTTGTGGTGCCATTTTTAGAGACTATCTTGGTAGGTGTCATGGCTGATTCTTTGGTGGATGTGGTGCTACCTCATCTCTGGAAGTGGAAATTTTGGGAGTGATTCATGCTATGGACTTTTCCAAACAAAAGGGTTAGAACAAGCTATGGGTTGAAAGTGATTCAACCATTGTTGTCCAAGTTATCTAGAAGGTGGTGGTTCACCTTGCCTAGTCACTTACTTCATGATGGATGAATTGTCTTGATTCACCCATAAAATTCAAATACTTTGCCACTCATGCCTTTCGTGAAGCAAACATGGTTGCTAATAGTCTTTTCAACAAGGGGGTCAATCGGGATATTACCTGGTTGGATGGGTTTCCTGGTGATTAGCACCTTCTATATTCCATCCTGATTTAATAACCTCTTCTTAGTGTTTTTCCGTAATCCAAAAAACTTCAAAATCTAAAGGTCCTTTATCTTCTATGGATCCTATGGCTAGCATTAAGGCTATTCAGAATGTGGTAGTGGTCTGACTTTGTTGGGGTAAGGTGAGAAATTTGGAAGATATTGAAGATATTTACCATTTGATGGATGGCAAAAATATGTCCAAATTCTCTATAATGAAGGTGTTCATTAATAATCCATGGAACCAGGTGAATGAGATACTATCATATCCTATTTTGGAAAGTCCCATGCTTTGAATCTACAATGAGAAATATCTCATATGGATAGTGGGTCTATAGAAACCACCTCTATTTGATTTATGAAACATAATTTTGTTACAGTCTCCTCAAATGAGAACAGGTCCCAAAATTCTCTTCCCAATTTAATTTAGAAGATTCTAGGACTTCCACATGTATTTTTGTGAGCGTCAACCATAGAAACCCACAAAAACCCAGACATGAAATCTAGTTTGGTGAACATAGGCTTCAATATGCTTTGGTGAGAATCTTATAATTCTAATATCCATATCTTATTTCCACGAGAGGAAGAGGAAAATTACATAACCTTCATGTGTGATAGGGAAACACCCTTGAAATCCCACCTCAGAAGAAATTCCCCGTATTTTCATTATTTTATTGAATGTTTTCATACTGAAAAACCATGCTAGGGCCACTTTGGGCACTTCTGTGCTAGAGCATTCGAACTGTTTTTGGGTTTCCAATCCCCCGATAGTTCCAACATAAAGGTTTCATTAGGATAGGTGGGGATACTTAATGAAATAATCCACCTCTATTTGTTCGACAAAAGAACCATCCTCAACTATATTCTAATTCTTATGTAGCTGATTCTATGAAAGTGAAGGCTAGAGAATTATTTTGGATTCTCTAGGTTCCACAACTAGAAGGTTGATGTAATGTTCACCTCTATTCTTACTTCTCCAAGTATGGTTCCTTTTATCACAATGAAGGGGAATTTCAAGTAGTATTTCATTGAGCATGAGGGGTGTTAATGGTGGGGGTGGGGGTGGGGGGGGGGGGTATGATGGTCTATGTTGTGTGAGTTTTGGGAAAGGTGGGGTAATGGGGGGGGGGGTGACCTTTGGTGGTTAGGGGAGAGATGATAAGAGGGGTGGTAGTCCTTGATGAAAGTTTTTCCATGTGATCATGGGGGATCTCCAGATTTTCAGGCATGGGGTTGGTTTCATGGATATTGGGTATTTTCTGGTAAACAAGGTGACTATGGTCTGTGAATGTAGGTGGGGGGGATGATAGAAAGATAACTTTAGAGGGGTTCAGGACCGCTTTAATTTTAAAGTACTTGGAAATATTTTATCTATCTATATTACTTACTACTTCTGGGATGAATGACATTCTTTTTTTTCACATGGATCTATGGGACATACTAGAGGATTATGCTACCTTCGACATCTGATTCCCTGGAGTCACACTCTTTTTTACCATGTTTGGTCCTTCCATATAAAATAACATAATATATGAAATTTATCATATTCAAACAGGATCCATAACCAATGATTCTCCATGGAAAGAAGCATTACCCTCATGAGAGGCTATGTCACGTTGACAATAACCCTAAGTCTCACATAAGGTTACAAATGTATTGGATTTCATTGATTCCAATCAATAAAACTTTCGATGCAAATAATGATATTATGGATATTTTGTTCAGATCACCCACTGAAAGGGATGTTTTTAAGGGGGACCCATAAGGGTGTATTAGTATTGGTGATAATCAGAAAATCATCTTAATTTTTAAGATCCTCCACGATAATAAGGTTATTATCTAATGACTAGGTCCATTCAAGGAGAACCTTTTTCTTATCCTTTTTATAGAATAATTAAAAGATTAGGTGATATGATTCTATTTCTCTTATGGACACTCCTTCCTCTAGGAACCAAATAAATTACAACATGTTTTTAGCACATTCAAGTTGGAATTCCAATTTCTAATGAAATTACACATGATTAATAAGGATATTATGTTAAATAAGAAGGTTTCATCATCTTTATTAGTGATTATATCTTATTTTATTTTATTCTATTGAGATATATTTCGCAAAATATTTGTTAATTCATTTTCCATCAAAACACTGGTGGGAGATGGAATTTTTCTATTCAAAGGGGATGTAGATGGGAGAGATGAGCACCATGGGACCATCAAGAAAACACCCCAAGCAAGGATGTAGGGTAATGTCAACCAAGGGGGGATCAAAATCTTCAACTAGAGATGCAAGGATGCTGATGAGTCATCGTCATGGCTAGGAAACCCCAGAAAACTCCAGACCCTAGGAAACCCTAGGAGTGTTCTCTTAACCCATGGGGAGATCTCTTTTATATTTAATATTATAATATTAATTAAATAGTTAAATATATAGTATGCGACATAGAACAACCTGAGTCATTCATCAATTAGACATCCAAACTAGCCTGCGATGTACTCGAGGTGCACCCCTGATCCCCTTGGGTTTACAAAAAGAATAATAAGAAAATAAATAAATCATGGAATATGATTTCACCCTTAAATTAGAGTAAAAGAAGCAATAGAGTTAAAATAATAAAAATCCCCCATCTATATGTCAGACTCCCACACCAAATCAAATAATTAGAAATAAATAAAACAAATAGAATTATATAAAAATAGTAAACAAATTAAACCAACAAATCCCTCCGCTAACCTTAGTCACCCTCCCCTATATAAATGACCACCAAAATATTCCTATCCTCAGTAACTAGAATAATATTACACTTACATCCATAAAAATAAGTGAAAGGATTAATTGGATGATGTGATAAAGTAAACTAAAAATAAACACCGAGATACCTCCATGTTACTTTAAAAGCCACATCTAGAAGTAGATCTTAAATTCTCCATGTGTAGTAATAAAACCACCATAACTTAAAACTAAAATGATGAGAGGTGTGATAAATAAGCTCAGTAGGAATTCCAAATGAAAACACACCCCAAGTTTAAGTCCTTAGTCCAGTTTCAAATACATTATTGAAATAGGTTTTTCATTTTGTTATACATTAAATCCAAATCCTCAATCATTCAAAAACATTTCTTTTTTATTTTCATTTTAAATAAAAAAATAACTTTGAAAACATATTCAAGACTATTCAATTTTAATTGAAAATGACATGAAAACCAATTTTAGACTCATTTCAAAATGTCCATTTATCTGAATCCTTTTAAAGAACTTTAAATGATAAAAATTTTAGAGAGAGATAGAGATCCAAATACATATCACTCGTGATTTAATCCAATAAAATTATAGTTCACACACAACCACTAAGGGGAAAATGTAATAGCCTTGTGGCATGGTGACATCCACCCACAACACCACATCCATGTCCACAAAGAAGTACATGCCCTAACCTAGAGGTGTACCACTAAGGAGGTCATGCCTTTTCCAAGTCGGATAGTGTCGCCCGTCTACAACACCGTATCTAATTCACCCACTAAGAAGTGCCTTTCATGGACTAGTAGGGTGGTGTCTCCTATTCATGACACCATGAACTTCATCCAATTTGGTTTAGTTAGTTATTTTTCATAATATGAAATAGATACTTAAACTAGCCTCCCCCTTAGATACTCATCTTCCCGTGTGCTTTACCCATTTCAAAAGTGTCAAATTTAATTTAAACTAGATCAAGGGTCCTCTTACCAATCCATCAAACTATTTAACTTATTCAAAATCAAAATTCACCAATTTAAAGAATTTCATCATCAAAACTAATAGAACCATTTTTTAACAACCAAATATAGATGTGTGTGTGTGATTTTATATTTAAAAATAAAGTAGCATGACTTTAATAAATAAAAACACTCTTTATTAAACAAAAGTTCCATAAAAACATTCCAAATGGTCCATAAAAATTTATTTTATAAATAAATTAAAAAACCATGGAAAATCAATTTGGAGTGTCACATTTAAAACCCCACAACTTCCTTCATTGTTATTCCCATATTCCCTTAAACATATATAAATAATTATATCTCTGATTGAAAAAAATCACATATTCTCATGTGAATTTGTGTATATATAAATATATTATTGGGGTTAGTATCATAAAAACAATTGTTTGTACTATAATGCAACCAACCTGGATACCCTCTCAAACTAGTACCTGACCCAAATTTACACAAACCCTAATGGCGTTCCTGATCCCCAAGGAATGGCAACTAGCACCCTGGATTCAAACCACAATTAGAGGGAATGATTTTACCCAACCCAAAGCAATAACATGACTTATATATATATATAACAAAGATAAATAGTTAGAGAGATACATATATGCCATAATTTAAAGAAGACAGTGAAAATGATAAAAATAAAAATAATTCAAAATAGACCAATGTAAAAGTCCAAACATCAAAGGAAAATTAAATAAAAAAAATTTAATACTCTTTGTGATAGTGTGGAAAAAATCAACCCATGTTACCACAAGCTACCCCGAATCAACTGATAGAAAACCTCCCTTCCTCACTATAGTGTCTTTCCTTTCCCTATATCAAAAGACTTATAAAGGCCTACACACTCTTAGTGGGGTGTGTAGGATGGGAGCTAAGAAGTTATGTAAAATCCCACCTAGGTGTTCTATAAAAAGGCTCTATAAAATAATCTGAACATACTCAAATTTAAAGAAAAATGGAATAATATATAGTTTATCATTTTTTATATCAAAATAATAGAAAAAATTTTAATTCCCCCATTTTCCACAGTTTCAAAATAAATTAGGGAAATTAGTTTCAAATGATTTCTTATATAAAATTCATTTAATCTTATCAAATTAAATCATGTATCACATATCATATCAAATCCATGGTTGTATAAACAAAAAGAGTACAAGATAAAATCATAGGCTACATCATGCCAGGGATCACACTAGTTTTGGATAGAGAGGACACTCATACCCCCAACAAAGAAAATTTCATGCATCAGATCCTAGATATATTTATAAAATCATGGTATCAGAGGAACACCCTAGAAATTAAACCCTCTTAATAGTGTCCATCAAGTCCTTAGAATAACATGCTTAGTGTAATGCCCCATCCCTAGAAGCCCGAAGTCGATGCATTATTTTATTACATTGATTTTATTACAAGGAATAAATTCTAGAAGGACTGCTCTATTTATTAGTCTTGGAAATCTAGATTATATACATGATACCCATAATACATTGGAAAAATAAAATAAAACTTGATACCCAAAAAACTGAAATAAACTTCATCCTTGAAATCATATTCAAAGTTCTCTTCATCATAACCTGGGGAAATAAACAAAATAAGGGTGATATAAAATTCTCATTAAGGAAAATTAAAGTGGAAGAAATAATGAATGAATATGAATAAACTGACATAGAAAGGTAAATAACTAATAACACATGCCATTCAAATAAATAGATAAAGAAAAATCAATATGTAAAGGTAAGAAAATGAAACTCATTCCATTTAATAAATAGCCTAAAAATTAAATGTATCTATAGATATAGTGATGAAAAATCTCATGTATGCATAATAATTAGAAATAAATGAGGGAAATGATTTCTTAATGTACTTCATGTTTGAGACACCTTAAAACCAATTACCATCATGACCTTTCACAAGATGGATTTAAACTACGGATAAAAATATATTTAATTTAGACAAATTATTTGTCTCATGAGAACCTATCGATGCATCGAGGAGCAATATAAAGTCCGAGATCCACCCTTAATTTATAGTACAAAGAATTACTCATATTGAATAATAAAAAGAAATAAAATTCTTTATGAAATATCCATATTGAATAAAAAATATGTAATTATCAATATTTCCACAAAATAATCGAATAACTATCAAAGTGGACACTGTATGTAAAATGGTATATGATTTGGGAAATACTAATATCCATTGTATGAGAATATAGATATTAAAGTAAATTTACAATGAAAAATTATTACAATAAAGTGGTTGTTTCATGAAAAGGTTAACAATCACAAAAGGAAGTAAGATTGCAAATATAATCATAGAGAACAATCTTGAGGAGAATAGTCTTTAAACATTTCAAAGTATCCCATACCACTTGGAAACATTTGAATCGTAATCTATAAAAAGGTATGAAATTAAATGAAACTTATATTATCATGAGAATGATGGGATTTAAGATATAATAAGAAAGATATATTATATAAACCAAATACAAGTGAAATGGGGCATAATAACAAATAAGTCTCAATGAAATGCAAATTAAGACAAAATTCCCTTACCTTAACCATCCTTTTGTTATTCAGTATTTATCCTCCTGTATAGTGGTTTAAAATAGGTTACTAACTTATACCAGAACCATACTAATGTTTATAATATCATACATCAATTTCTTATAATAATTTATTACCTGTTTGTGAACACTCCTTCATTAATTTCACTATTTTAGGTGTTAATTGACTAGTTTACTCGAGTAAGTTTTAACTCTGTTATTTGTTCTTATCATTAATGAGATCATGGTTTAATAATATAAATAATGTAAACCTTCTCTTAATTATCATAAATAATCAGTATGTATGTATTTATATTAGTTCTTTATATTTGGATATTATAAATGAAGTGCATCGTTCTTGGAGATGGTTGGTTGTACGTACGCATAAATGATACTTTCATTTCTTTATTATATTAATAGAATGATAACTAAATGATACATATGTATATTATAATTACATTGACATATATATGTTATATATGTTACATAGGTTTATTAAAACCATCATTTATACATTCCGTGAATGGAAAGAACGAGTCATATTGCTTTAAGGGGACAGTAGTCCACACTTACTCAAATGAAATTATAATATTTACATAAGATGGAAAGAATAATGTAATATTCAAAATAAAAATTATAAAAGTATAAATATATTATAAATATCATATATATAATATATATATATATATAGATTTTCCATAATAATGGCCACCATGAGAGGTGGTAATGGGAAAATGAACCATCATCATTTTGTGAGGTAGTAGTTCACCATACATAGAAACAATATGTTCTTTATCCATTAGAAGAAGGTTTGTGTAATGTCCCAGATTTTTCCATGTATTATTTTAATATTATATGGGAATTATTTCAAGACTAGGCTTTGAGACGACATGCAGTTCCGAGGCCCTGTGAGCCCGGAACAAATGTTTGGATTTCATTTAATAATTAAATTACGTGCGCGTACGGTTTTCCTGAAAAAGTGGAATAACTCCCAAACCGGTGCTCGGATCAAAAATCCGAGGGAACCATTGCGTTCAAAACATCGATTTTACATTATGCGAGGCCTAACTTTGGTCGGCACAGGTCGGTGGTGAAATATATTTTTTTGGACGTAACCGTAATAAAATATTTAATTAAAATGTTTTATTAAATCTTGTTACATCAAATATATCTTATCATTTAAATAGAGGTTTCACAGGGGAATCAGGGTTACAATCCCCATAACCCTGAAATTCTATGGAGGCTCTGGGAAAGCTCTGGAGGAAACCACCAACACGACGATGACGTTCTTGATGGATTTCATCGGCGACGACGATGCGACGACCAGATCTTCGCCAACAAACACCACAGATCCAGGTAGGATGTTGTTTTTGATTTTCCCTTCCCCATTCTTGATTTCCTATGACGAATGCAGACTAATCCACAAATATATTAGCCTGCGAATTGATCGTATTTGCTGGATGGGATTTTGCAGGGATCTTGGGAATGTGATTCTTGATTTTATTTTGGTTTCGTTCAACCTTCTAACGGTGACAGACCAAGATCGACACGAACATCGATCGAGGTTCGTCGCTCTCAATTTGTTTTGTTCTTCTTACCCAATTCTCGCTTCCTTCGTGAGCGTTCTTCGTGTTCTTCATGGGGGTGATGAACAATGGATTATTGCGCATCCGTTCTGTGATGCAACGATCCCAAATTGAAGAATTGGCACCGTAGTGATTTTGCGGTGGTGCAGTGACAGTTTCGGCGGATGGATCAAAGTTGATCGGAAGGTAACGTTCTTCGAACTATTTCCACTCGGGTGACCGGAATCGGATTTAGGTGCCGATTGGAGGCTCGAAACCCACAGATTCGGCTTCATGAGGACGAGGCGACCCAGTACCTTGAGTTTCGCGGCAAACGGATGGCTGAATAAAAGTCCAGAGGATCAGATGAGGCGCATGGAGGAAGGCAATGATTCTGTAATTTTCCCGACTACACGCCGTGTTGTATGGGCTACACGGCCTGTGTTTCTCAGCGAACGACCTGGCATGTACTCTGGGAGTACACAAACATGGGCAGGGTGCACGACCATGGACACGCCGTGTATACCCCTCCCCAGCCAGACCCGGCCAGATACACGGGATACCCCGTGTACAGGTACACGGGCAGGCGACACAGACACGGGCAGAGACCGTGTACGGGTACATGGCCAGTGTACATGGAGCGAGCCCAAGTGCTCAAAAATGGCATGTGATTTTCTTCTACATGCCGTGTAGTTGTTTTCTATCTGACAAGCCTAATGACACTGGCCGGTTACACGAGCAGTACCCGGGGTCAAGGAACACGACGTTCAATTTTCTACACGTCGTGTAGTTTGGTTTTGCATGGCTTGAACGAAGGACACAAGCCATTTACACGGGTAGTACCCGAGGTCAAGGAACACGACGTGTAACCATACTACACGTCGTGTAACTTTTTCTTCACGGCTTGAGTCACTTGCCTTCTGTGACTTGGACTAGTTCTTAGGGTTCATACCCTTGTTAATCCCCTAAAGGTTCTGGTATCAATTCCTTTATACAGGAGCATGATCCCGTCAAAAGAACTCCCTGAATAGAGTTGTTGGAATCCCCTCTGTGAGAATTAGAACCAGATCCTCTATTCATTCTGGGAACCCTAGGCAGGATTCTTGGTATCGATGTGACCAACTTTACCCGGGCACCGATCCCCTTCTTAGTGCATTAGCTCAGACTAAGTTGTTGGAATCACCCCATGACTTGGATGTGATCGTCATCTGAGAATCTTGATCCCAAGGTACTTGTGGATTGTGTTCTCCTGAAACGAGTACTTCGTGTCTCTCTCTTCAGACCTAGGAGTGTGTTCTCCCGATGGTATGCTTAGGGGAATCTTCGAGTTGGATCCTAGTGGCGGTATCACGAAGGTCCTTTGTGTATGAGTATATCTGGATATTCTTGTTATATGTTCCATAAACATATACTGTGTAGAGCTGACTGTACCTTTCTTCGTGGTATTTTCCTTTACTGTTTTTCCTTTGTGGTTTTTGGGGTGTCCTATTGGGTATTGTTATACTACCCCCTACACGGGCTTTGCCTGCACGTGTCGTGTCTTGTGCAGACGAGTGAGTCTTTGACATGATTCTAGGAAGACCAGGATGAGACAGTGCTCAGTGACATCAGACAGGGCGAGGTTTGTTCCTTTGGCGACGGGTTGCAGTCCCAATACCTTTCTCTACAGGTTAAACTTTGTTTTGGTGGGCTTGTACTTTTGGCCCAGGGTTTTACTTTATGTTACTTTACTTCCATGTCATACACTATTGGTTGGGTTTTAGGGTATGCAGGTATTTTTTCCTTTTAGTAGTTTTTACTTTTTAGATTTGTGGGATTGGAGATGTGTGTGCATGTGTACAAGTTATAGGCAATGCCTCTCATGTTTTTAGCATGCCTACACGGTGCTAGTCACCAACCCTTGGCCTATTGAGGTGGGCTTGGGGTGTTGCAGCTCGGGCCCCACTGGGATGAGTCGTGATAGAGTGGTATCAAAGGTGGTCGGTTTTACCTTAGGACCGAGAGTCTGTGAGTTGGTTTGGGGCAATAGTGTTAAGTGTTTCAAGTTCGGCTCTCAGGCTAGGGACCCCAGTGTTGGTGCGGCGGCTGACGTATCTATACACCAAGACTCTGATAACTTGCTTTTCGACTCGGAACATGAAAACACTAGTTGCATGGGGAAAATAATGGTACATGAGTCATATAGGAATGGGTTGTGGTTTCCATGTCCTTCTTTAGTCAGATCTCCAGATATACTCACTGACTGTGATACATCTTATTTCTTAAGCAGGATGCCTCCACGACTCACACCCGCTAGGATCCAGTATCTCGATCATGAGGATGACCCCCTAAGTGATGAAGCTTCGATACAGGGACCAGATCTCCCAGTTCTACCACCAGGTGGCGTGCCAGTTATTCCACCACCTGTGGGGCAGTGTTTAGTGCCCGCTGTACCAGTAGAGGAGGAGCGCTGGCTGAGTGCACTCCATGAGTTTCAAAGATAGAGACCCCTCAGGTTTCGAGGTGAGCCTGACCCTCAGGCAGTAGAGGACTGGCTTGAGGCAGTTTCCATAGACTTCCGTTTGGTCAGGACACCAGCAGACCAGATGGTGATCCTGGAAGCGAGCCTTCTGTAGGGCTCGGCAGGGCTATGGTGGAGTTTGGTCATCCAGACTCACAACGAGGCGACTCTTGCATGGTTGTAGTTTGAGAATCTCTTCATAGAGGAGTTTTCACTGGTTACCCTGAGAGCAGTACGTATACAGGAGCTTCCTCAGCTCCAGAAGGGAACCATGTCGGTGGTCGACTATTCATCGAGGTTTACCGACCTCTCGCAGTACTCGATGGATATGGTCAGAGATCATTACTTCAGAGCTCAGACTTTTGAGTGGGGCTTGCGCAGAGATATCTGAGCTAGCATCCTTCCTATGAGAATTCCTACTTATGATGGGGTGCTCGAGTGGGATTTGGTGGTCGAGAGCTTCCTGGAAGAGCAGGGACAGCCGACAGTTGTCAGTTGTGGGCGAGCTGGAGCAGTGACTTCAATGGAAGGGAGATGAGGTCAGGGACCCAGACATGGGAGACGTTTCTAGAGGAGATCCCAAGACAGGGGATCGGCCGTACAGGGTTCACAGGGCGCATCCATCCAGCCTCAAGAGAGGCGATGTTACTCATGTGACAGCAGGGGACATCTCGCTCGAGATTGTCCAACCCACCGTACTACTAACACGGGAGCAGTGGATGGACCACCGAGGTAGAGGCAATGTGTGGAGCAGGTAGATCCGCGAGGTGGTGGACATGGAAGAGGAGCTGGGAGATCAGCTGGAGGTGCTCGGCGTTTCGACCCTTTACCACCACCACCCCCAGGAGGTCCACCCTGGGCTCAGGGAGCTGGTGGACAGAGGCATGGGTAGCTGTAGGTGGCAGAGGCTTATGACCTAGGTACTCCCGGAATGATTAGAGGTACTATTTGTGTCTTTTCTACTTTGGCTGCCGCATTGATAGACATAGGTTCTAGTTATTCCTTTCTGGCTACTTATCTTGTTTGAAACCTTGAGATTCAAGTTGAGCCGTTTACTTGACCCTTATGCATAGAAACACTGACTGGAGAAGATTCAGAGATCACACACATTTGCAGGCAGTGTGACCTGACCCTTGGAGGCGAGAGTTTCGGTTGGAACCTCTTGGTGGTAGCATCGAGGCCTTACGATGTCATTCTTGGTATGGATTGGCTATCCACAGTTAATGCCCAGATTGACTGTTTTAGGCGAAGGGTGCGGTGTGTCCATAGTGATGGGAAAAGGTTCTCTTTTGTTGGTGAAATAGAGACCCAGGCAGCGCCAGATGGACTCGTGCATAGGAGGGCACAACATATTTCACATCAGTTGGCTAGCCTAGCCCTTAGCGCGACAGATGTTACGAGTTTCCGGTTTCCAGAAGTGGTGGCTGAGTACGAGGAAGTCTTTCCGGAGGATGTCCTCGGGCTACCTCCCCGTCGAGAGATAGATTTCTGTATTGATTTGCAACCCGGGATGACCCCGATATCAGCATCAGCTTATCGGATGGCTCCTACAGAGCTTTGTGAGCTGAGGATACAGCTGGACGACATGCAGAAGAAGGGCTTTGTGAGACCCAGTGTTTCACCCTGGGTGGACCCAGTGTTGTTTTCCAAGAAGGCGGACAAGAGATTAAGGATGTGTGTGGATTACCGGCGCTTAAATTAGGTGACCGTGAAGAACCAGTATCCACTAACAAGGATCGATGACCTCTTAGACCAGTTGAGAGGGGCACGATGGTTCTCAAAGGTTGATCTACGATCAGGCTGTCACCAATTGCGAGTACGGGAGGAGGATATACCAAAGACGGCTTTCAGATGTCACTACGGTCACTATGAGTACTTGGTAACGCCCTTCGGCGTGATGAACTCCCCGACAGTGTTCATGGGACTCATGAACCGGATCTTTCATCCCTATCTAGACCGGTTTGTAGTGGTCTTCATCGATGATATCCTTGTGTACTCTGCGTCCGAGGAGGAGCACATGAGACACCTAAGGATGGTTCTGGACACACTCCGAGAGCACCAGTTGTATGGGAAACTCTCGAACTGTCAGTTCTGGTTAAAGGAGGTCCACTTTTTGGGGCCTGTTATCTCATCAGATGATGTAGTAGTGGACCCAGCAAAGGAGGAGGCAGAGCTAGCATGAGAGCCACCCCGGAGCGTGACGGAGGAGTGGAGTTTCCTTGGGTTGGCAGGCTACTATCAGAGATTCATCCATGATTTCTACAGGATTGCAGCACCCATGAAAGCTTTGACCCGAAACAGATAGCCTTTTGTGTGGACCAAGAGATGCCATCAAGATTTCCAACAGTTGAGACAGAGTCAGATGAGTGCCCCGATCTTGAGATTACCGGAGGAGGGTGTTTAGTATGTAGTGTTCTGCGACACATCAGGAACCGGGCTTGGTTGTGTCTTGATTGAGAGGAAAGTGGTGATTGCCTATGGCTCACGTCAGCTGAGACCACACGAGCAGAACTACATGACCCATGATCTCGAGTTGGCATCGGTAGTCTTTGCATTGAAGATGTGGAGGCACTACCTGATGGGCAAGAGGTTTACTGTCTACTCTGATCACAAGAGTCTCAGATATATCTTCTCTCAAAAGGATCTAAATTTTAGACAGAGGCGATGGCTTGAGTTCCTCCAGGATTACGACTTTGAGAACGTTTATACTCCTAGGAAGGGGAACGTGGTGGCAGATGCTCTCAGTAGGAAATCTAGTTCGTAGTTGCTGGATGAGGCGACAAGGCAGTTGGCCTCTTTGCAGTTGTCCTTCGTGGATGGAGATGAGGGAGCTTACCTTCAGTCGATGGTTGTTACCCCTCCACTCTTACAGCGAGTCAGGGAAGCACAACTCGAGGATGCTAGCTGTGAGACTCTACATGCTTAGATATCCATAGGTGATGCTACTGATGGATATTCATAAGGTGGGGAGAACTTTGTCCTTTTCAGAGGGCGCACGGTAGTACTAGTGATGTTGTGGGAGGAGGTTCTAAGGGAGTTCCATACATCCCCTTTGGCGGTGCATCCAGGCGTGGAAAAGATGTACCAGGACCTCCAACGTCAGTTCTGATGGCCAGGAATAAAGAAGAGTGTGGTAGAGTTTGATTCTCGGTGCCTTACTTGTCAGCAAGTAAAGGCTGAGCACCAGGTTCCAACATGTTTGGCTCAGCCCCTTGAGGTGCCAGAGTGGAAGTAGGATGAATATCCATGGACTTTGTGACAGGTTTACCACGTACTTCCAGGGGACACGATTTCATCTAGGTGATCATTGATCGACTCACCAACTTGGCCCACTTCCTAGCCATACGGGAGCAGAGTTGAGTAGAGAGCTTAGGACGCCTCTAAGTGCAGGAGATAGTTTGACTTCATGGAGTACCATCCACTATCGTCTCAGATCGTGATGCTCGTTTTACATCCTGGTTGTGGAAGGGATTGCAGGAAGCTTTTGGGACTCAGTTATGCTTGAGCACAACATTTCATCCCCAGACTGATGGTCAGACAGAGCGGACCATCCAGGTCCCGGAGGATATGCTACGAGCTTTCATACTTGACTTCGGTCGTAGCTGGGAGGATCACCTACCACTGGTGGAATTTTCTTATAACAACAGTTATCATTCCACTATTGGTATGACACCATTCGAGGATCTATACAGGTGACCTTGCAGGTCGCCACTTTGCTGGACTGACCCGGGAGAGTCAGCACTCATGGGTCCAGAGATGGCGAGAGATACTACAGAGAAGGTGTAGGTCATCCAGGAGCAGATGAAGACTGCACATATTTGACAGAAGTCTTATGCCGACCGGAGACGGAGGCCCTTGGAGTTCGAGGAAGGAGACCATGTGTTCATTCGGGTCTTATCTCAACAGGGATTGCAGAGATTTGGCTGAGGTGGAAAGCTATCTCCGAGGTTCGTTGGACCTTTTCAGATTCTGAATAGAGTTGGCGATGTGGCGTATCGCTTGGCTCAACCTCCTCATATGGACCAGCTACACAACTTCTTCCATGTGTCGCAGCTACGGAGGTACGTGCATGATCCATCACACATCATCTACTGGGGCGAGCTGGACATCGACGGCGGAGCGACCTTTGCTGAGTACCCAGTGGAGATCGAGGATCATAAGGATAAGATCCTTCATGGACGAGATATTCCCTTGGTGCGTGTCCGGTGGTAGCCCGGGAATCTCCAGGAGAGCATGTGGGAGCGGGAGGCTCAGATTCGCGTGCAGTACCCACATCTTTTTGAGTAGCCCTTGTTTTGGCTTTTCGGGGATGTAAAGTCCCTAAAGTGGGTGTGATGTAATGTCCCAGATTTTTCCATGTATTATTTTAATATTATATGGGAATTATTTTGAGACCAGTCTTTGAGATGGCGTGCAGTTCCGAGGCCCAGTGATCCCGAAACAAATTTTTGGATTTAATTTAATAATTAAATTATGCGCGCATGCGGTTTAACTGAAAAAGTGGAATAACTCTAGAACGGGTGCTCAGATTAGAAATATGAGGGCACTGTTGCGTTCAGAACAGCGATTTTACGTTAGGCGAGGCCTAACTTTGGCCTGCGTAGGTCGGTGGTGAAATCTGGTTTTTTGGACATAATCGTAATAAAATATTTAATTAAAATATTTTATTAAATATTGTTACGTCAAATATCTCTTATATTTTAAATAGAGGTTTCACAGGGGAATCAAGGTTACAATCCCCATAACCCTGATATTCTCTAGAGGCTCTGGGAAAGCTCTGGTGGAAACCCCCAACATGGCGGCGACGTTCTTGACGGATTTCATCAGCGACGACGATGCGGCGACCGGATCTACGCCAATGAACACCGCGGATCCAGGTAGGATGTTGATTTTGATTTTCCATTCCCTGTTCTTGATTTCCTACGACGAACGTGGACTAATCCATGAACAGATTAGCCTGTGGATCGATCGTATTTGCGGGATGGGATTTTGCAGGGATCATAGGGATGTGATTCTTGATTTTATTTTGGTTTCGTTCAACCTTCTAACGGTGACAGACCAAGATCGACACGAACATCGATCGAGGTTCGTCCCTCTTGATTTGCTGTGTTCTTCTTTCCCAATTATCGTGTTCTTCATGAGCATTCTTCGCATTCTTCACGGGGGATATGAACAACAGATCGTTGCGCATCCGTTCTACGACGCAACGTTCCCAAATTGAAGAATCAGCACCGCAGTGATCTTGAGGAGGTGCGGCGACGGTTTCGGCGGATAGATCGAAGCAGATCAAAAGGTAACGTTCTTCGAACGATTTCTGCTCGGGTGACCAGAATCGGATTTCAGAGCTGATAGGAGGCCTGAAACCCACTGATTAGACATCACAAGGATGAGGCGACCCATCACCTTGAGTTTTGCGGTAAACGGAAGGCTGAATCAACGTTCGGAGGATCAGCCAAGGCATGCGGAGGAAGACAACGATTCTAGAATTTTTCCGACCACACGCCATGTAGTATGGGCTACACGGCGTGGGTTCATCGGTGAATGACCTGGCGTATACTCCAGGAGTACACAGACACGGGTAGGGTGCACAACCATGGACACGCTGTGTATACCCCTCCCCGGCCAGACCCGGCTAGATACACGGGATACCCCATGTACTGGTACACGTGCAGGTGACACGGACACGGGCAGAGACCGTGTACGGGCACATGGCTAGCGTACACGGAGCGAGCCGAGGTGCTCGAACATGGCGTGTGATTTTATTCTACATGCACTGCAGTTGTCTTCTATCCGACAAACTGAATGACACGGGCCGGTTACACGAGCAGTACCCGGGGTCAAGGAACACAGCGTGTACTTTTTGACACACCGTGTAGTTTGGTTTTCCATGGCTTGAACGAAGGACACGGGCCGTTTACACGGGCAGTACCCGGGGTAAAGGAACACGACGTGTAACCATACTACACGCTGTGTAACTTTTTCTTCATGGATTGAGCCACTTGCCTTCGGTGAATTGGACTAGTTCTTAGGGTTCGTACCCTTGGTAATCCCCTGAAGGTTCTGGTATCAATTCCTTTATACAAAAGTGTGATCCCTTTCGCAGAACTCCTTGAATAGAGTTATTGGAATCACCTCTGTGAGACTTAGAGCCGGATCCTCTATTCATTCCGGGAAACCTAAGTAGAGTTCCTGGTATCGACGTGACCAACTTTACCCAGGCGCCGATCCTCTGCTTAGCGGATTAGCTCAGACTGAGTTGTCGGAATCACCCCATGACTTGGCTGTGATCCTCATCTGAGCAACTTGTTCCCAAGGTACTTATGGAGTGTATTCTCCCGGAACGAGTACTTCGTGTCTCTCTATTCGGACCTAGGATTGTGTTCTCTCGATGGTATGCTTTGTGGAATCTTCGAGCTGGATCCTAGTGGCGGTATCACGAAGGTCGTTTGTGTAGGAGTATATCTGGATATTTTTGTTATATATTACATAGACATATACTGTGTAGAGCTCACTGTACCTTTCTTCATGGTATTTTCCTTTGTTGTTTTTCCTTTGTGGTTTTCAGGGTGTCCTATTAGGTATTTTTATACTCACCCTTGCACGAGCATTGCCCACACGTGTCGTGTCTTGTGCAGACGAGCGAGCCTTTGACAGGATTCTAAGCGGACCAGGACTGGATGGTGCTCAGTGAGATCAGACAGGCCGAGGTGTGTTCCTTCAGCGACAGGTTGCAGTCCCAGTACTATTCTCTATAGGTTATACTTTGTTTTGGTGGGCTTGTACTTTTGGCCCAGGGTTTTACTTTACTGTACTTTACTTCCCTGTCGTACTCTGTTGGTTGGGTTTTAGGGTATGCATGCATCTTTTCCTTTTAGTAGTTTTTAATTTTCAGATTTGTGGGCTTGGAGATGTGTGTGCGTGTGTACAAGTTATAGGAAATGTCTCCCATGTTAGTAGCATGCCTACACGGTGCCAGTCACCAGCCCCTGGCCTATTGGAGGCGGGCTTGGGGAGTTGCGGCTCGGGCCCCACTGGGATGGGTCATGACAGTTTGTGTTAGTGTAGGTAGATATCTTAACATAAAAATACTAGTATATTGAGGATATTGGTTTTTTTATGTATTCATATAATAATAAGAGTATAGGGAGAGGAGAATGGATATGAAACTAAAAAACTTGAGAGAAGACGTTACCTCTTAACCAGGTGACTTGTTTTGGTTTATACCAAAAGGATTCATTGTAAGAATTTATGCACAAAAATAGGATTCAAGTTAAATGGGAGATAATATGGGTATCTATTTAGGAATATCATGGCCAAACCTAAGAGGTTTGAGATGTTTTAATAAGTGGGAGAGGTGGTGGCCTTTTATTGGGAAAGAAAATGACTCACTTGGAATTTTTGGAAACAAGTTAGGTGTACACATGTTCTTACCTAAAAAAAGTCATAAAAAACTAAATAATAGAAGGTTTTTGGCTGAGATATGTCTATAAAATATGTTTTGGACAAGCGGATAGGTCATCTGGGTCCTTAAGTTAAAGGTTTAGTCCTTTATTAAGCTTAATTTTTATTTAATAATTGTATTTATTTTTATTTACATTCACTAATATTTTTGGTCAAAAACTAAGTATAACTTATTATAAATTATAAATTATTCTAGTGAAAAATATTGAATACATTTTTCCAAATTCCAATCAAATAAATGGTATAAATTAATTTAAAATTCACCCCATATGTGGGACAACAATACAAGTTTTTAATGTAAAAATGTCTAAATGTTTGAAAGGTTTTTGCATTAAATTTCATAATGAAATTGATCCCAATCAACTAAATTGTATTAATTAATAAAAATATAATATAATGAAATTATAAAACCAATTAAATGTATAATTTATAAGTTATAAATAAATTAAAAGAATAAATAGTTTTGAACTAAAATTTATTATTTTTAAATATTCATTAAAAAATAAAATGTTTCGGAAAAAAATCAAAAATTAACCGTGAACTAATTATTATGTTTTATTTAGAATATTGAGTTTATTTTGACATATTAAATCAATTATTGTTTCGAAATTCATATGTAAATTGGATTCTCCATTAAATGGAGGTAAAATTGTTTTTATTAAAATATAGGGTTTTATGTGTATAGTATGGTTTGTTTTTATCTTATACATATCAAACATAGTGGATGAATATAAAAAATATTTTATTAAATATATAACATATATATATTTCATTAAAATATTTCAGTAATTTTAATTAACTATGTTCATTAAGACAAAACTCCTTTGGAATCATATAAATAATAATATTTCTTTTTATATACAATTGGTTATTATTTTCATTTCTCATTAGTTGGAAACCAATGAATTAATTTTATATTTATATATATCTTAAAGTTTCATAATTTAGTTTATTATTTTCATAACTACTGACATAATGGATAGGTTATATCATATGATATTAAATAATAATATTTAATAATACATTGTTATTTAGTGAAACTCGGTCTTGCGTGTTATGCTAGCCCTCAAATAAGGTCTCTCTTGAGTGTACCACTTGCTAACTTGGTGTTGCATGAATTAAAAAGTATAAAATATATCAAATCTATTTAAAATAGTAAACATATTTTAAAGTACCATGATATTATATCCCCTTACACAATTGGTGTCACGTGTCATGATCACTCTCGAATATAAGGTTGTTTCTTTAGAATTTCAGGGTGTTACATTCCCCCCAACAAAATTAAATTGTGTTATCACATTTTAAACATGATCTCAGTGATAGAGGAATTTAAAATAAACTATTGTTTAGAGAACTATATTATAAAACAATTAATATCAGATGTTCTTAATAAGTGAGAAAGGAAAACACAATGGTCACATAAATATGCCCCTTAGTATAAAAACATAAGTGGGAAATAGAAACATGGATATAGAGGAAAAATAAAACAATCATTTTCTGATGGAGGGTTCTAGAGAACATGGTTAGGAGAAAGTTAATAATAAAAAATCCCTAAATATGTGATGATCTAAGGGATTTTTGATTCATTGAAGGTGAAGGTACTGGGACTACATTTTTTGTTTCAAGATCATCTTTCATAGAGTTGGGGAATTATTTCACTCTATAAGAATATAAGTAAATATATGTTTCTTTAAACACAATTTTTTTCTTTGATTATGCCTGGAACTATTTATACTTCATCTCTTAGAACAAGATGCATCATATGGTGAAGCAATACATTACCCTCAATAATATTATCCAATGATCGAATTAAACCTTTTTATAAATGGTTAAATTTTATAAAATATTATGATAAAACACTGTAGAAAAAAGTTCACTGAATTCCCAAAATGAACTTATCATTATCCTTTAATTAACAAGATGTAGCTATAAATTTTAACTTCCAAACACGTGAATACATTCATCTTGTATCCTCTTAAAATATTATAATAACTTGAATTACAATAAAAACTTGTTAGAAAAATACATTCTTCCTTATTAATTATGTAAGAAAAATGTTATTGGATATATTTCATTAATACAAAATAGTTTTAAACTTCATCAATAATAGCATATACCACTTTTCGACAGGCCATTAATCAATTCTAAGGTAGTTAGTACTTATCCAAATCAATAATTTCTTCATTATTATATTAACATCATGAAAATATTATGGGGTTTCCTTCCCTCAATCATGTGTTTTATGAGATGTTTAACTTATACTGAATCACTTTTTTTGGTACCATTCACCATAAGATCTCAAATCCTTAACCAAAAGGTATTGTAGTACAATCCTTATATATTTCATAATCCTTATAACTAGTACATAGATTATAAAATACTCCAAAGAACTAATTCTATAATAAGAATATTAATCATTCCACTTCATCTTCCAAAGTTTCATAACATGACCATTATTCAGTAGCATCATTTGGGATATATTCTGTTGACGCTTGAGACATTGATTTGCATAGTATCCCATCTCCTTATAGTTGAAGCACTATACATTGCAAAAAAATTTCTTACCCTTGATATCATGAAATTGGTACCCATTTTATCCACACTTATAACAAACTCCCATTCCCTTAAAGCAAGTAATAAAGTGTTTCTTTCCCCAATTATCACATATCAAACAAACCCTTTATTCCCTTCATCTTCTTTGACTCATTCCCTTTTTCATGGTGCTCAGATGGCCCATTCTTATAATGGTTTCCTTCAAAGAAATAGAAATTGGAAAATTATTTTTCCATCTCATTGTCATATGATACTATATACTCATATGGTGAGAATATTTGGTAGACTATTTTCCTTTGAAATATTGCCTTAAGACTATAAAATATTTGATCTTTCTTACTCTTCAGATCACATGCATCAGTGAGGTTCACATTACTTCAACTAGGTGCCATTTGTATACAATAAAATATACTATATTATCTTATAATGTTATGAAATTTTTATAACTCTAAATATGGTATAGAACATAACATAAATGTATGCATCTTAAATCCTAGAATCATAAACATAGGTTACTTTGGGGAAATCATTACTTTCAAATCTTTTATAATAGTAGGTAAAGAAAATGTGAATTATCCCAAGAATATCTACCAAGATTGTCAAACTAGGTGTGCTATAGACCCCATTTTCATGTACCCGATTACCCTAAGTCATTCTCAGAACACCTTGTCATAATTTTTACTCCTAGGTACATCTATACCAGAACAACATCTACTTTTAGTATCCAGACAGGGATGTATTGCTAGTAATACCCACATAATATATACCTTAACAAAATTCATGGATATTATTCTACAATCCACCTCAGATTATATCATATGGTTATGTTCCCTAACCTAAATTTTCTAAATTTAGTTTCTAAGTTTGTTGCTAAACTTCCTCTGATGCCAACTCTAATTCCCCGACCCTAGAATCCCAGAGCCGATGCATTATTTTATTAATTTAGCTTGATTATAAGGAATAAAATACTAAAGTACCGATATATTTAGTAGTCTTGGAAATATATAAAATATATATGATACCCATAATACAATGGAAAAACAAAATAAAACACGCTACACAAAAACTGAAATAAACTACATTCTTGAAAGATTATTCAAAGTTATATTCTTCATAATCCAGGGAAAGAAATATAATAAGGGTGGGATCAAATGCTCAATAAGGGTATGTTAAGTAAAATAAATAATGAATCAAGAGGAATATACTGACATGGAAAGGTAAATAACCGATAACACATTCCATTCGAATAAATATATAAGGAAAAATCAATATGGTAAGGTAAGAAACTGAAACCCATGCTATTTAATCAATGAACTGAAAATTAAATGTATCCATAGATATGTAGATGCAAAATCTCATGGATTAATAACAACTATAACTAAATGGGGGAAATGATTTCTTAATGGACTTCATTTATGAGGAACATGAAAACCTATTACCACCAAGACCTTTCACAAGATGGTTTAAAACTATGGGTAGAAACCCGTTGAATTTAGACAAATTATTTTTCTCATGGGAACCTATCAATACATCAAGGAGATATATAAAGTTCAGGCTCCACCCATAATTTATAGTCCAAAACATTCGTAATATGGAATAATCAAAATAAATAATATTCCCCATCAAATACCTATATCAAAGAAAGAATATTGAATTATCAATATTTACACAAAATAATCAAATAACTGTCCATGTAGGCACCATATGTAAAATGGTATAGAGTTTAGGAGATAATAATATCCATTGTATGAGAATATGGATATTCAAGTAAATTTACAATGAAAAACTATTACAACAAAGTGATTGTTTCAAGAAAATGTTAACTATCACAAAAGGAAGTGAGGTTGAAAATATAATCATAAAGAACAATCTTGAAGAGAATAATCCTTAAACATTCCAAAGTGTCCGATACCACTTTAAAACATTTCAATCATTCTTTCTAAAAAGGAATTAAATTAAATGAAAATTAGAGTAACATGATAAAAAAATGAGATTCATGATATATATAAAAAAGATAGTATATACACCAAATAAAATTGAATCGGTACATAATAAAAAATATGTCTTAATGAAATATAATTTGAGACGAAATCCCTGACCTTAAATTTCCTTTTATTGTGTGGTCTTTATAATCCTGTATAGTGGTTTAAAATATGTTAATAAATTATAAAAAAGCATAATAATTTTTATAATATCATATATTAATTCCTTATAATATTACATTACCTATTTTTGAATGATCTTTATTTAATTTCACTTTTTCAGGTGTTAATTTCATAGTTTGATCGAGTATGTTTTAACATGTTATTTGTTGTTATCATAAATTAGATTATGGTTTAATAATATCCAGAATTTAAACCATGGATTAATTATAATATATAATCAGTATATATTTAATTTTATTAGTCCATTATATTTGGAAATTAAAAATGAAGTGCACCGTTCATGGAGACAGTAGGTTGTACGTACGTATGAACACTACTTTCATTTCATTATTGTATTAAAAGAATGAAAAATAAACGATGCATATGTATATTATAATTCCAGTATCATATTTATGTTTTATATTTTAAATAGGTTTATTAAAACCATCCTTTATATGTTCTGTGTATGGAAATAACGAGTCATATCACTTTGAGGGGACGAGGGGACGATAGTCCACCCTTACTCAAACGAAATTATCATATTTACACACGATGGAAAGTATGAAGGTTTGTTATAAATAAAAATTAAAAAAGTATAAAGTTATTATAAATATAACATATAAAATATATAAATAGAGTTTCCTTCATAATTTCCACCATTAGAGGTGGTAATGAAAAAATGGACAATTATCGTTTGGTGATGCAGTAGTTCATCATACATAGAAACAGATTATTAGTTATTCATTAGATGGAGGTGTGTGTAAGTGTAGGTAGAAATATTAACATAAAGATTTATATTATATTGATCATAATAGTGTTTTTATGTAATCATATAATAAGAGGAGTACATGGACTGGAGAATGAAAATGAAACAAAAAAAACTTGAGAGAAGGCATTACCTTTTAATCAGGTAACTTCTTTTGGTTTATACCAAAAAGATTCCATGGAAGGATTTATACCTAAATATTGGATTAATGTTTAATGGGAGGTATTTTTTGAAGCTATTTGGGAAAATATTTTCTGAACAAAATATGTTTTATAGGTGTGAAGAAGTAGGAGAGGTGGTGACCTTTTATATGGGAGGAAAAAGACCCACTTAGATTTTTTTAAACAAAGTTAGGTGTACACATATTTTTACCTAAAAAAAGTCATTACAAACTGAAAAAAATAAATAATGGAAGGTTTATGGATGAGATATTTCCATCCAATTGGGTTTTTAATATTTTCCAGGTCATTTGGAACTTTAAGTTAAAGGTTTAGTCCTTTATTATGCTTAATTTTTCCTTAATAATTGTAATTAATTTTAATCACTTTCAGTAATATTTTTTGGTAAAAAACTAATTTTACCTTATTAGAAATTATAAATTATTTGTATTCCAATTATTTAATCCATTTTTCCAAATTAAAATTACATAAGTGACACTAATTAATTTAAAATTTATCCTGTAGGCGAGACAACAATGCAGGTTTTTAAAGTAAAAATGTCCAAAAGTTTGATAAGTTTTTGAATTTAATTTAAAAGTGAAATTGATCCCAATTACATAATCTTATTTAATTGATAAAAATATAATCTAATTAAACTTTGAAAACAATTAAAATTAAAATTTAATTTTATAAATAAATTAGATTAAAAAGAAGTTTTGAAGTAAAATTCAGTATTTTTAACTATTCATTAAAAAAACAAATGTTTCAGAAAAATTTAAAAAATTCACCATAAGATAATAATTATTTTTTAATTTAAAATATGGATTTTATTTTGGCATATAAAATCAATTAAAATTTATAATTGAGATTTAAAGTAAGTTCTCCATTAAAAGGTGGCAAAATTACTTTTATAAAAATATAGGATTTTTATGTGTAAAGTAGGGTTTGTTTTTATCTTATGAATATAAAAAAATGGATGAATATAAAAAATATTTGATTTAATATATAACATATATATTCCATTAAAACCATTCACTAATTTTAATTAACTATGTTCATTAAAAAAATCCTTTGGAAGCATATAAATAATAATATTTCTTTTTATATCCAATTGGTTCTTATTTTCGTTTCTCATTAGTTGGTAACCAATGAATTCATTTTTTATATATATAAACCATAAATTTTTATATGTTAGTTATACTATTCAAAAATTCTAACATAACTTCTCGGTCATATCATATTATATTAAATATAATATTTTAATAATACATTTTTATTTGGTGAAACTTGATCTTGTGTGTAACGAAAGCTATCGAAGAAGGTAACTCTTGAGTGTAACACATGATAAATTGGTGTTTAATGAATTGAAAAATAAAAAATATATAAAAATATTTAAAATAGAAAACATATTTTAAAGTATCGTGATATTATATCCCCTTATGCATCTGGTGTCACGTGTCATGCAGACTATCGAATATAAGGTTCATTAGAATTTTAGGGTGTTACACATAGCGAGTAGGAGAACACCCCATGACTAAACCTCCTGATAGTATCAATGAATAAGGGCAATTACTACACCTTCCGCCTTAGTACCCAAGGATTCCCTGGTGCTTTATTTTCTAAAACCAATTCATCGAAATGATTTCATTCAACCATGATTTGAAAACCATTTCACTAATCCATTTTTCAATTTTTTGAAAAACCCTTTAATTCTCAAAAATTAGGAAAAAACCATATTTTTCCAAAAACCTATTACCACATGCACAAATTAAATCATTTAATCATGAAATTTCATTTATAATTTTTTTTATCAAAACTGGAGAAATACAGTTCATCCAATATAGGCTAGAGACAAAACCACCAACCTAAAACTCAAGTTGTACACACTTGTAATGGGATCCACCAACACGGAAGAACTAAATGACAATGAAGAATCCCCTATAATAAATCCAAATTTATCATAATTGATAAAAAAATATGGTTGGCGGAGAAAACAAACCACAACTTACCTCAAAGAATGTATGCCCACCACACTACGATCAACAAAGGGTCAGACCCTAGAATAAGATCACAAGATAGATCTTGAAAGGAATCAAGAGAATTTATCATCATAGATAAAAGGATCTAAACCCATAGGTAAATAAGCTCACTATGATGAAAGGAAATGAAGAAATAGAAATTAACACTCACTCGAAGAGATGCAACCCAACCACAATGGAGATCAATCTTTGAATGAAGTGATTTAGATGGAGCGGAAGCCCTCAAAATCACCTCTTGGAGCCTATAGGTCAAGATAAAAAATCTTGAAACATAATTTAATAATAAATCATCCATTTTTCACCTTTAAAGGTCAAATATCAAGACTTACAAGGTGTTTAATCCCATTACATATCGTGTAATCCACCAAGCACAAGTATGTTAAAAAAACCATTGCCTTTTTACAAAATCCAAAAATTTACCAATACATGACCTGATCCAGATACATAGTGTGTAATCCTTTCATGTTGTGTACCGGACACATGGCTTCTACCTGATGAGGAAAATATGGTATATAATCACATTACATGATGTGTATTTTCCATGCAGATAGTGAAAAAGTCTAGTTTCTAGTAGTAAACTCCCCAACCGCATTATAAATTCTCCAAACATGGGGAAAACCCATAAATACGTTACATTTTTATATCTATACTCCATTAATTAAAAAATACCTACTTCCATCAAATTTATGACATTTTACCTTAAAAATTCTCCCCATCCTCGGGAGTCCCAATATGCACACAAAATAAATAAGAAAAATAATAAAGTGAAGGGAAACACCTAAATGTGGGTAAAAAGATGTTACATACTCCATATCATAAGAATTCCTATCCCCAAAATTCATGAGGAATAATGAAGTCTAGAAAAAAGGCAAGGCCACTTCTCCCTCACCAATGACTTGAGATACCAAGTCTCATGAGAATCTGATTCGTGATCCCATAACACTCCAACCAAAAAATTGACTTTCCACACAAGAGTTTCACTAAATATTCAATGATCTATACTTGCTACTCCATAAAAGAAATGTATGGATTTAACTCAGTATCTTTCTATATCATAATGTGAGAGGGGTTAAGATGATATTTCATGACTTGAGATATGTGGAAAACATCATGAATGCCGGTCCATTGAACCTGAAATTCCAAAGATTAAAAACCAACCCAAGTCACTCAGTGACCTCAAACGGTCCAACATATCTTGAATCTAACTATCCATATTTTCTAAGATGTCAGTGACCCAACCAAAGAAAAATTTTCAGAAAAATATGGTCACCTACTGAAAAATAAAAAGGATGACACCACTGATCTGCATATGATTTTTATTGAATCTGAATTGTAACTAGATGCCAGGGTATATTCCAAATCCTCATAGACGCCTCTGGAAAAAGACTTAGTCCCACTAATCATTCTTCACCCAAATCTTCCCAACCAAGATTTGACGTACATGGGAAACCATATAGAGCCTCGAAAGGATCTATTCTAATTGATTACAGATAACTATTGTTATAAGAAAACTGAATCAGTCCCAGCTGGCTATCCCACGATCCACTGAAAGCTAAGACACAAGCATATAGTATATCCTCTAGGATTTGAATAACACACTTCATCTAACTATATATCTATGTATAAAAAGGTATACTCAACCTGACCTGAGTCCTCATAACTTATTGGAGACTCCTCCTAAACCTAGAAGAAAATTGAGGATCCCAATATGAAACAATGGAATAAGGAACCCCATGTAACCTCACAATCACGTACACATATATATTACCCATATTTTTAACCTTAGTGGTGTCCCTGGTCGAAGTGAAATGATAGGTCTTTTTTTAGTTGATCAATCACCTCCCAAATAACATTTCTTTAGGAGTCCCTAGTAATCTAAAAAAAATCCCATGTACACCTCATCAAAATTCTAAAATAAAATCAGAATAGGTAGAAGTAAACAATAAAGTTTTAGATACACCACCTTTATCTTTTGGCAGGTGTAATAGTAGGACACATAATCAACAATGTTATGCTTCATACCTGACCACCAGAATCTCCATCTCATATCATAATAAATCATTGTAGTGCCAATATGAACAGATCATAATGAATATTTAAAATCAAACAAATTTTATGTCCTCATTGATGGTAGGACAAAAACCCAATCTCCAAAACAAAGAATACTATATGAAGAGAGAGACCAACCAAAAATGGTCTTCCCACTATAAAAGGTTTTTCAAACTTCTCTAAACTCATCATCCTACTGCTAAATCTGTAGAATAAGCTCAAAGAGAGATAATGATAATAGAAAACTAGTTACAACCATCCCTAAAACATACTCTAGAGAATCCAGGTACAATTGTGTGAAGAGTCCCATAATGTTTCACTCTTCCTTCAATTATAGAATAACTTACAATGGTACATTCCTTTTAAGAGAATCTATAACAACATTCCCCTTCCCTAGGATATAGGCAGTGTCAAAGTCAACCGTCTGAAGGTATTCCACCCAATACCTCTATTTGAGATCCCTATATTTCTGACAAAATATATATCTTAGACTCTTATGGTCAGAAAATAATGTGAATCATTCTACAAAAAATATTGTTTCTCCAACAATTAAGTGCAAGAATAACCATGAAAATCTTTGAGTTAGGAGTGGGGTTGTTCTTCCCATGCAGTTAATGATAGTGAGAGTCAGAATACACTATATCATCATCCTGTATAAGCATGAAACCCAAATAAGCACCATAAGAATCATAGAAAATCACAAAATCCTAACTATGCTCAGGTATGATTATAATGTGTTCTAATGTCATAAGTATTTTTAGATCATAAAAATAATAATAACACTATGCATATTTTGTAAAATTTACCACTTTCCTTGTAAGAGAAATCAAAGGTGATTCCTTCTTTGAGAAATCTTTGATGAACCATCGGTAGTATCCAACAAGACCTAGGAAGCTCCAAATCTCAATGAAATTATGTGGATCTTCCAATAAGAAGAAGAACATGAAATTCTAAAGATTAACTGATAATCTTTGCTCAGAAATAATGTTGCATAATAAATTTACTTCTTGAATCCTGAAATTGTATTTTGAAAGCTTTCTATACAAATAGTGACTTCTTAAGATTTCAAAAACCAAACTTAAGTGGTCCTCCTGATCACTCTTGGAGTTGTAATAAAACTAAATATCAACCATGAACAATACCAAAAAATTATAGAGATACTGATAGAATATCCAATTCATCAAATCTAAAAAAATGTAGGAGTGTTAGTCAAACAAAACAGAGTCACAATAAATTTGAAACCGCCATACCTACTTCTAAAAGTCGAACTCGGTATAACAGACTCTTGAAATCTTATTTGATGTTAACCAGACTAAAGATTAATATTTTAAAAACCACTTTACCCCATTAAATGATGAAAACAATAATTGACCCTAAGCAATAAATACTTTTTATTAACCATTATGTGGATCAACTTTTGATAGTCCACACACAATCAGAGTGAACCAGATGCCTTTTTGGTAAAGAGCATTGAGGCTACCTAAGGTGAAACAATAGGGAGAATAAAAACCTTTTCCAATAGGTCATATAATTTAATCTTGAGTTCTTTTAGATTTTCTGGATACATATGATAAGAAAGTATCGAAATCAGCTGCATACCTAGTACTAGGTCAATCGTGAATTCCACCTCCCTCTTTAGAGAAATATTAGAGAACTTTTTTGTGAAAAAATCAATAGAATCTAGAAAAATAGTGGGAAGATCAATAAAAGATGAAATTACATTGAGATCAACATCTATAACAGACATTAAACCCTCAATATCTAGGTGGGAATATCCTGCACAACTAGACCTTAGGCCCCACTATCCCTGAAACACTTGTGATATCCCATCAACAGCAAGAAATGCAACATGTTGATGATGACAATCATCCTCGGAGTTATAATCAACAAGATAATCCATCTTGATGATGAGTTTAAATAGATCTAGATATTGAACAAGAAAACCACAGACTAACTCTGCATCATCTATCAATAACACACTAGAAGTACACCAAACCCCTTTATTTCCTCCTCCCAAGAGGTGCCTCTAAATCCATAAAAAAAGAAATGAGTTCCATTGGATGTTTATGAATATAAAAAAAGATCAACATATAAATGAGTGGGAAGAACTTGTATCAAATAAATCAATCGCTACTATATATGAAATAAATATGGTATCTTTCACTGTTTCTAGACCTATATATACCTCCACTGGAAACTCATTTATTGTGTGAAGGTTCATCACTAATAAGGCCTACGGATGGTTCCTTATAGTATTTGAACCATCTGACTATTTTTCAGCAGCATTTAGAGATTATGATCCCTGACCATATCAAAGAGTAGACATATCCTGAAAAGAGTAGTATATATGAACATAATGGCCACAAATATTACACTAATTTGCAAGTGATGGAAAATAATTATTGGTTTGTATGTCCTTTCCACACTGATATTATTTCAGGGTCACACTACAAGCTATAACTAAAGGTTTAGAGGAGGAATTTTGCTAAGAACTACCTCCACCACCCATTGCAATGATATTTTCACTTTCTATTTTTTTCCTTGCATGCCATAGAAGGTTCTAATGGGTAGAAGATAAGTGAGAGAATAACTAACCTTTTCTGCTGTATTCATATCTTCCATCATTTCATTATCCACTATCCCCACATAGGTCAAATAATTCAGCATAAATACCTACAATATAACATCTATTCTCAATCCATGTTGGTACTTATGATCTTTCAACTGGTCATTCTTTACCACCTATGGTAAAAAATGAATGAGCTCCACAAACCAATTGGTGTATGCAGACATAGTAAACTCCCCCTGCTGCAAGGAGATGAACTCTAGATACTTTTCCATCATCATTGACTCTAGATAAAACTACTAGAAGAATAGAGTCCTAAACCCTTACCAGTACGAGACAACATGCCTAGCCGCTTTTACCATGGAATCCCACCATCACATGATGGAACCCTAAATTATAAACATTGTAAAGCTAACCTTAATACTCTCAAGTGTATCCAAGAAGTCAAATATCTGATCAATCTTTTCCATCTAGTACTCTTCCTCTTATGGTTCATTGATACCTTTAAAGGATGGTGGATTCTCACACAAGAACTCCCATGAACAATCCCTTTCTCCTCCATCTCTTAGTTCTACCTCAACCACTATTTTCTAGACCTACAATACATTTTGGTCAATAAAAAAAAATTCTCTCACAATAAACTCAACAAGATTATGATCTATAGAAGTATTACCTTGAGTAACATCATATGTAACCTCACGAGGAACCTAGAAAACTTGTCTCATAGGAATAACACTACAAACCGAAACAAAAGAGATGATTAGACAACATAATAATTCCATCTCAAACAAAAAATACATAAGAAAAAATTGTGATTAAAATAAGGAACTCAAAAATAGAAGACACGCATCTCTGGAAACTTGAGTCTCATTAAGACAATATCTAGCCAAACATTCACTAAAACCTACCTCTGATGTTTCAACAATACTCTCTCGAGTCTACTAAGCATCCCAAGACAACGTCTCTTGAGGGAAAACCTCCCTTTGATACCAAACCATGATGAACACAACTTTGATACCCTCTCAAATTGGTACCCGAATCAAATTTCAACATACCCAAAGGTCATTTCCAATCCCCACAAGCTATCGACTAGAACTTGGGAATCAAACCATGATCAGAGGGAATGATTTCACCGATCCTAAAGCAATGACATGGAATACATACATATATACATACATATATATAACAAATTGAAATAGAGAAATAGATACATATATTCCATAACTTAAAGAAGACAATGGGAATGATACAACTCAAAATAAGTCAAAAAAACCAAAATTACAAGTCCAAGCATCAAAGGATAACTAAAATAAAAAAATTGACCACTCTATGTGATAACATGAGAAAACTCCCCTGTCTCACACCCACCTTCCCCAAATTAGCTGATAAAAAACCTCAACACCTCAGTGTGACACCTTTCCTTTCCCATTATGGAAAGACATACAAAGGTCAATGCACTACTAGAGGGGTGCATAGGGTGTGAGATAAGAGGGTCAATAGGATCATACCCAGTTGTTCAACAAAATGTTTCTGTATAATAATATAATAATGCACAAATTAAAATAAAAGAGGCATAATATATAGTATTGTAGTTTTTATATCAAAAGAATAGAAAAAAAATTAATTCCCTCTTTTCCCTCATTTTAAAGAAGTAGGTATGTCGGTTTCAAAGTAGTTCATATGTCAAACCAGTCAAATCTGCTAAAAAAATCATGTATGACATATCATATCAAATATATGGAAGTAAAAACTAAACCAAAACAAGCCAAAATCACATGTCACATCATTCATGGGATCACACTAGGCCATGATAGCTATGACATTTGTACCCCAACATAGAAAATAGATCACATCATGCTTCAATATATATTCATCGAATCTATGAAGAATAGGAACACCCCATAAAGATAAATCTCCTAATAGTTTCTATCAATTCCTTAGAAAAATATACCTAGCGAGAATGAGAAGACCCCATGAAGAACCCCCTGATAGTATCAATGGATTATGCCTATTAACAGAACTTCCTTGTAAGTACCCAAGGCTTCCCAAGTTATTTATTTTCTAAATCCAATTCATTTAAACCATTTCATTCAATCATTATTTGAAATTCATTTCACAAATCCATTTCGTAATGCTTTGAAAAATCATTTCATTTAACAAAAGTATGTGAAATCTATAATGATACAAAATATATCAATGGAAATTCCCTTATTATAATTATTTCATATAGTATAATCACATAAAATCAAATTAAGAACATAATAAAAAATTATAAATTAATATTGAAAGAAATAATAGGTATTTCTAGAAGTTAAGGAACCTATACCAATGGAATAATAACTTGTCTTTTGGAATAGTAATTTGACCCTTATGAAAACTAAACCAACCAATAGATTCATAACCTCACCCAAGAAAGTATAAATAAATTTTATCCATCTTATAAATGAAAATATGATATAATTATATATCAGTATAAGGAAATTAATGTTTTAGAAATGATTAATTATGTATTTATATTTTAAAAAAACATAAGTATTTATTTTCAATCCTATAATTAATATAATGTTTTAAAATAAAATTTATTTCCATAAAATTTATCCATAAATTAATATTTTGTTGTCTTATGATTATAAATAAATTTTATGAGATCGTAATTAATTTTTCAAAGTGTTATAAAATCAGTTATAATTTCAAAATCTGTATTTTTCGAGTAAATAGTGATTTTAATTAAAAATTAAATTTATCATATTTGGAACATTATTTTCATAAAATGTAATTAATTTTTTAATTCAACATGTTGAAAAATGGTCAGGGTTAATTTTTGGATTTTTCTAAAATACTTGAATTTTATGTGAATAGTAAAATCCAATTATTTTTCATAAAAGAAAAATATATGATTTTTTATATCATTATTGATGTAATGATGTGGTAAGAACCATTAGTTCAAAATCACATGAACTAGTTAATGTATTTTGTCATAAGAATCAGCATTAATTCTTATTTTGAGCCAAAATAATAAACTAATGATTAAAATAATGAAGAAACACCCCTCTCCTCCACATAAATACCACCCCTCACCACCTCTTCTCCTCACACCATCCAAGATTTGAGACATGTAAAAATTATGCCCAATAATATTACCAAGATGCTCCCCCATTTAAAAGATCTCTTGGTCTCATCAAAATTATAAAACCTTTTCCTTAGGGAGGTTTTTAAGTATGAGAAATTCAAGAGGTAAATTTCTCTTTCCTTTTGTTTTAATTTCTTTTCAAGCTCTTTTATTATTCTCTCCTCAACTATCCTCATAAAAATGGTATGATAAATCAATTACCTCAAATATATTAGAATGTTATTATTCTAATGGAATAATTCATCATTAAACCCATCTCTTCTCCCTTTTATTCTAAAAATGAAAACGTCATTCAGAAGGTGTTAATTTATCACCTTCATGGATGAGAAATTTTAACTTTACGTTAACACATTAAAGGATATTCATAAAAACATTTTTATTGTTAAAAAATTATCATATATTTATTATAACCTATGTAATGTTATGGAATAATTAAATACACATTATGTTAAATAATTAAAAAAACAACTTCATTATGAGGGAAAACTGGCCAAAACAATTCAAAGGATTATCACTAACATCTTATATATTGACTCATCCTAACTCAAAATAGAAAAATTAATTATATAAAAATTTAAACATAAAAATTTTAATTTCTAACTTATAAATTAAATTAAATATTTCCATTTCCATTTTACATAAACTTCCATACTCTTATAAAAGCGAACTGATCATGAAAACTAAGAAAATGAACACTCCCGAACAATGAAATTGAACAGTATAACTCATCAAAAATGTCCTAAATGGACTTAATAAAATTATAATAAATAAATTAAATGTATTAAATATTATGGAATTATTAATTAATGAATCTAATTTGATTATTTAGGATATTAAGATCAAGCGCAATACCGTTTTAGACATAACGTAAGGGATTCTAACCGAACCTCCATTTTTTCCTTCAAGTTACTCTTTCTCCACCTATAATTAAATGTATTACTTATTATTTTTTGTGTAATTATTATAAATTTTATGTATATGTTCCAAGAACAAATATCCAGATCATACCATCTTTATTTTATGGATAAGTAAATGTTTTAAAAAGGTTTCATTCCTAAATATTCCCGATAAGTAAACCCGATTAAAGGGAATTTCTTTATTTATTACCCACTATCATGTGCTATCTGTAATCTTTGTTAATCCACCATTATTTTTATAAAATCAAAATTTTTTATCATGAAAAATTATCATGGTTTCTTCCTTGTTTTTTTGAAACTAATTATTCCTTTCCCACTCTAAAGACTCTTTAATATTTTACCTTAAAAATGCACTATAATAGCTAATTTATAAAGTTTCCTAACAATCTTTTAAAATTTTATCACTTAAACTGGAAACAATTTATTGTTAGCTATGCCTATTTTCATTTATGAAAGTCCATGTAAGTTCTAAATCTATTCCTTTATGGACACTTTTATAATATGACCATTTGTAATTCCTTATGACATGATTATGATACCCATTTCCTTTTATGGGTAACCCTTATGTTTTATTTGATTACTTATACTTGATTCTTCATGTGGAACACATATGAAGGAACATGTTATGATTGGTGCAACTAGATATCTCTCCTATTCATTGGGTAATGTTTAGTCTCACGAGACTTCATGTTGGGATATGGAGTGAACCTAATTCCTATATGGGACTTTTTCCTCCATGTTATATAGTCTTTGTAGGTTGGATTTAATCATGTTTATGTCATGTTATATACTATTACACATTCCTATAATTCTATGATTATATGTTCCAATGTTATACATTTTATTCGTACTTATTTTTATTCATGTTCCATGCCTTTTTTCCCTCATTTTTTGTATGAAAACCCATGTTCTATGTTTTATTCCTATTGCTTATTCCCTTATTAGGATTTATAGCTCACCCTTTTTCTTCATGTGACCCATAGGTTTACTTATGAAGATATTTTATCTCAATGGAAGTTAGGAGATCATTATGGTGATTAAATAAAATATATTTTTATTTTGGTTTTTTGATATTTAATTACATACCTAATCATCCAAAGAAACTAGAATTCATGATCTTAAGCTTGTAATTTGAAGTTTAATTATGCCTAAAATAATTTAATGATTTGTGTAAAAGGATAGAGTCTTTATAGTTTCTACAAATGAAATTTTTAGTTATTTTTTGGATTAGTATTATAAAACTATAGTGATAGATTTAGGGATAATACTATGTATGAGAGAAAATCCTTAATTTTGGTTAGTATTGTGTAAGTGTGTTATCAAAAAAATACATCCCTATATGGATACTACCACTAGAATTGGTTCTAACATAGATGTAGCTATGAGTAACAACCCCAAAAAGGTGTTCCAAGCATAACTCAGGGTAACCTGATACATGAAAATGAGCCTTACTGTACACTTGGTTTGACACTCCTGAGGGATATGATTTGGTAAATTCATAAGCTCATTATGAATAATTATTAAGGGAAAAAAATCCCATAAGAATATATGTTGGCAAATAGATCATGGATAACTGATATTGAAACCTAGGGAATCAAAAGCTAGGATATAGTTTTTATTTACATTCTTATCCTTCTATATTCAATGTTTTATTTTTATATGAAAATTATTCAAGACCTATAATTTTACTTTCTTTTTCTTAATTAATGGATAGAAGTAGAATAATATATGCCAACAATAAATGTGATAAGAAATGTTATGATTTACCTAATGATATGAAAGATATGATGGGAATGAGTGGTCAAAACATTATGATATTACTTGCCCAGATGGATCAAGTTATGAATAATAAATTGAATCATATGGGATGAACTCTTTCTCCAAAGAAAGAGCATGTATACATATAATCCTTCACATGGAAAAGTCCTACCATGTTTAGTGGATCTTACAATCCCTAAATCATAGAATAATGGATTATCTTCATTTAGAAGATATTATTTTTACTATAGTTATCATTAAAAGATAAAGTGGTGATGTAGGTTTATCGTTTTTATGGGGAAGCTAATCAGTTGGGGACGCTGATCTAGAACACAAATTCCAAAGAGAAAATTGGTTCCATAGAATGAGAATATTTTAAGGAAATATTTTTCAATAAATATTTTCCCCAAACTCTCTATATCTAGATGGAAAGGTAATTCCTAGAACTGAAGTAGAAAGAAGATGAGTCTATTGGTATGTATGAGGAAAACTTCACAAGGATTAAAAGACATGCCTCCATATTTATCATGAACACTGAAGGCAAGGTGGATCAATTCCATAGAAGACTAAAGCTGAGTCATTGAAAAGGATTAGAAATTTGAGAAATAAAAAGTTATGAGGATATTGTCCATTGTTCCATCAAGGTTGAAATGGAGATCGAATACTCTTAGTGGTCTCATGGGTCTAGTGAAAAAAAGAGGAAAATGGAGTTTAACAAGGCTGACAAATCCCATGATAGAAAGAAGACCCTATATCCTATGTGTCAAAAGTGTGGGAAGAGAACACTAGAAAATGATTAAAGGTAACAAAGAGGTGCTTTAAATGTATAAGAGAAGGGAATATGGATAATAAATTATTAAGGGATATGATGAATCCCACTAATTCAGTAGAATAAAGGAAGGTTTTGATTAACACTCAACATGTATTGTAGTGTTTCAACTGCAAGGAACATGGGAATTATGTAAACCATTACCCAAATCCAAGGATTGTTGGATGAAACTAACAAAAACAACCTCAAATGAGGAAATGAATGGAATATGGTATCACTACTACTGAGGTGGAGCCTGATAATGATGTGGTGATAGGTACACTGGTTATTCATTCAAGAATTGAGAACACACTATTTTATTCTAGTTATAGGCATTCTTTCATATCTTGAAAGTTTATTAGATCTATTCAATCACCACCTCAAAATATGGAGGTTAATTTATCTATGAGAATAGAAAAAGGGGAAATTATTTCATCTAAAGTATATATGTCCTCCCAAATTAATTTTTATAGATTTAATCTCCCAAAAAATATTTTCATACTCCATTTGGTATATTTTTATGCTATATTGAGCATAGATTAGCTATCTTTATATAAAGCCAACATCAACTGTCATTAAAGGGAGATCACTCTTCATATCCCAAAGCATCCTCTAATTATGCCCAACTGTAATGAGGAAGTTGAATCTCATTTAGAATCATAAACTCAATTGTGGTTATTGTGGACTTATGAGAAATCACATCTATTGAAAATTATTGAGATAAAGGAGAGAATAATTCTTGAAGACATGCCCATTATGAGGGACTATATTGATGTGTTCTCCGAAGTGTTATCTAGTCTTCCTTCTAACCGAGAGGTTGTGTTATCAATTGAAATTATTCTTGGATCTCTAGAAATATCTAATACACCTTATAGAATGACCACCTTTGTGTAGGAAGTACTTAATAATTAGTTACTGGAGAATCTGGATATGGATTTTATACGCCCGAGTGCTTCACAATGGGGTTCATGAGTCCTCTTTGTCAAGAAGAAGGATGGATCAATGTGCCTATACATTGATTAATCTGATCTCAAAAAAATCACAATAAAGAACCAGTATCCCCTACCACATATAGATGACTTTTTTGATCTGCTACATGGTGCCAATAATTTCTCTAAGGTGGACCTTCAGTCAGGATATCACTACTTAGAGGTGAGGAAGTAAGATATTCCAAATATTTCCTTTTGAACAAGGTATGGACACTATGAGTTCATAGTGATTCCATTCAGACTCAATAATTCTCTATAAAGTTTCATAGACTTGATGAATAGAGTCATGAGAGACTACCTAGAAAATTTGTGGTAGTATTTATCAATGATATTCTGATATACTTCAAAAAAAGGAGGAGAATAAGAAGAATTTGAATACTATGTTGAAGACTCTATAAAGGGAGAGAATATATGAAATGTATATAAAATCTGAGTTTTATATGAAGGAAGTATCATTGTTGGTTCAGGTAATCTCTAGCACATGGATATCTGTTGAGCATTCCAAGACATAGGCAACCAAAGAGTGGCTCAAGCCACCATCTGTAATGGAGATCCATGGTTTCTTTAGTCTATCTGGGTATTACTAATGATTTTTAAATAACTTATCACAATTTTAAAACCCACTAACCAAGATAAACCAGAAAGGATAAAAGTTTTTCTGGACCAGTGAATGTGAAGACTTCTTTAAAGAGTTAAAAAACAGGCTTATTATTGCACTAGTACTCACACTACTAACTAGTGGGGAACTATTTGTGGTTTACAAAGATACTTCAAATAAAGTATTAAGCTGTGTAACAATATAAAATGATAAAGTGATAGGCTATGACTCAAGATATTTGAAAATTCATGATCAAAACTATCCCACACATTATATGGAGTTGGTAGGTGTGATATTTTCATTGAAAATCTAGAAGCATTATCTCTATGGGGAGAAGTGTGAGATATATACTAATAACAAGAGTCTCAAATATGTATTCACATAGAAAGAGATTAATATGATTTATTGAATATGGTTACATCTCATCTCGTATTATTACTTCTCAATCCACTACCATCCTTCCAGGGGAAATAAGGTAGGAAATGCTCTAAGTAGAAAGGATACTGTATCTTTATCAACGATGAGAATTGAGAAGGATCCAATATTCTTAGACCTATAATGTATGGACATGGTAATAATTAAGGAATAAAAATAATCAATCCTTTCTCAAATGATTTTTCAACAATCCCTTATGAAGAAAATAAAGGATGATCAAAGAAATTATGTGGAAATTTAGAGAAGGGAGGAAGCTATCAGAAATGGGAAACCCTACGAGTTCAAGATCAATGTGGATGGAGTCGTAATATTTTGGTCACGATTATGTGTAAAATCTGATACAAAGATAAAGAGAGAACTTTTTAATGAAACATATATCTCATCCATCTCTATTCCCCTAGGGAGAGAAAATATGTATCGAGATCTCCAAGAGAACTATTGGTGAGAAAATATGAAAAAGTTTATAACTGAATATACATCAAATTTCCTAGTATGTTAGAAAGTGGAGTATGAAAGGAAAAATTCTAAGGGGATTAGGCTACCACTACCTTTACAAACATGGAGGTAGGAGAACATTATTAGGTAATTTTTCACTGGGTTTCAAAAGATTTCCAAATGGAATAATGCTATATGGGTTGTTGCAGATCATCTTACAAAAACAACTCACTTTATCTCAATTCGAGAGGACTTCTCACTGGATCAACTTGCATGGATATACATCCAATAAGTTGTAAGGGTACATAGAGTACCATTATATACTATATTCGATCAATATATGTGATTCAACTCCAAATTATGGAAAAGTATCCAACATGAACTAAGAATAAGCTGAGCTTCAGTACGACTTATCATCCTCAAACCGATGGCCAATCGAAGGAAACTATTTATACACTGAAAGAAATCTGGAGTGCGTGTTCTATGGAATTCAAAGAATTATGGGACCAATATTTACCAATAGTTTAGATCTATTACAATAATATTTTCCTCTAAAGCATCCAAATGGATCCATATGAATCCCTCTATAGTAAAAGATGAAGAACACTGGCATACTGGGATAAAGTCATTGAACGTAAACTGCTTGGACCAGAAATGGTGGAAAAGGTGAAAACCATTCAGCAACATATCCAGGAAGCCCAAATTAGAAAAAAGAGTTATGGAGATAATCATCAATGATACCTTGAGTTTGAGGTAAGATACATGGTGTTACTCCATATATCTTTATCCAAGATAATCATGGGATTTGAGAAGAATGGAAAGTTCGGTCTTAGGTACATTGACCCCTTCGAGATTCAAGATCATGTCAGAGTTGTGGCCTATCGACTAGCACTTCCACCTACCTTGTCTCAAGTACATGATGTATTCTATGTATCCCTATAGATTAATTACATACCAAATAATTTACATGTACTAAATTCATACGTGGTACAATTAGAGAATGACCTGTCATATAAGGATTAGCCAATGAAGATCTTGGATCATAGAGATAATATTCTACACAAAATGACTACTCACTTGGTCAAATTACTATGGAAGAACCATAAGTATGAAGAGGAAGCATGGGAACCTGAGGAAATGATGAAGGAGAACTACCCATACCTGTTTTCAACTTAGGATGTAAAATAAAATTTTGACGGTTCAATTTCATAAAGGGGGACGAATGTAACAACCCAAAATTTTATCCATTGTGATTACATTATTATAATTATTTTATATAGTATAATCCCATAAAATCATATTAATAACATAATACAGATGTTATAAATTAATATTAATTGAAACAAGTGGTATTTATAGAAATTAAGGAACCTATACCAATGGAATAGAAACTTGACCTTTGGAATAGTAATGTCACCTTTATGAATAATAACTGGCCAATAGAATAGTAACCTCACCTTAGAAATTATAAATAAAATTTAGCCATCTTATAAATGAAAATATGATATAATCATATCATAGTATAAGCAAATAAATGTTTTATAAATTATTAATTAAATGTTGATGTTTTTATAAAACATAAGTGTTTATTTTCAATTTTATAATTAATATAAATTTTTAAAGGAAAATGTATTTCCATAAAATGGATTAATAAAATTAATATTTTTTTATCTTATTATTATAAGATAATTTTATGAGACCTAAAGTAATTTTTCAAAGTGTTATAAATTAGTTATAATTTTAAAATCTGTATTTTTTGAGTTAATGATGATGTTAATTAAAAATTAAATATATCATATTTAGAAAATTATTTTCATAAAATGGAATTAATTATTTAATTATACATGTCAAAAAATGGATAGGATAATTTTTTTTATTTTTCTAAAATACTTTAATTTTTTGTGAATATTAAAATACGATAATATTTGATAAATGAAAAATACATGATTTTTTGAGTCATTATTGATGTAAGGATGAGTTAAACACCATTAGTTAAATATAACATGAACTAGTTACTATATTTAGTCAGAATAATCAATACTATTTCTTTTCTTGAACCAATATAATAAACTAATGATTTAAATAATGAGAAAACACCCCACCCCACCACTATAAATACCACCTACACCATCTATTATTCTATCACCTTAAAATATTTGAGGCTTATCTAAATTCTACCCAATACTATTACAAAGACACTCCCCCATGTCCACGATATCATGGAATCACCAAAATACCAAAACCTTTTAACTATGGAGGATTTCAAGGATGAGAAATTCATGAGGTAAATTCCTCTTTCCTTTTCTTTTAATTTGTTTTCAAGTTGTTTTCTTATTCTATCCACACCTACCCTTATCCAAATTGTATGATAACACTAGTACCTCACATATACTTTAATGTTACTATTATAATGTAATAATCTATCATTTTCCCCCATCATATCTATTTTATTCTAAAAATGAAAAATTCATTCATAAGGTGTTAATTTATCATCTTCAAGGACGAAAAATTTTCATTTTCCATTAATGCCTTAAAGGCTGGTCATAAAACCATTTTTATGGTAAAAAATTATAATGTATGTATTATAGAATATTTAATGTTCTATAATCATTATATACACATGATGTAAAATAACAATACCAAACAAGTTTGTTGTGAGCGAAAACTGCAAAAAATAATCCAAACGATTATCACTAACTTCTGATTTAATGATTCATCCTCACCCAAAATAACTAAATTAATTATATAAACATTTAAACTTTTGGATTTTCATGAATATACTAAAACTAAAAATCTGGATTTCTATTTCCATTTTACATAAACTTCCATATT
Organism: Viscum album; assembly: GCA_963277665.1. Classification (NCBI taxonomy): domain Eukaryota; kingdom Viridiplantae; phylum Streptophyta; class Magnoliopsida; order Santalales; family Viscaceae; genus Viscum; species Viscum album. Next base: position 819,564,982 of record OY728134.1, read on the forward strand.
CTTATACCAGCGAACCAATCGTGAAAACTAAGAAAACGAGAACTCCCAAACAATGAAATTGAACACTACAACTCATAAAAAATACCATAAATGAAATTGGTAAATTTTAATAAATAAATAAAATATAGAAAATGTTTTACAATTATTAATTAATGAATATAAATTTTTATTCGTCACATTAATATCAAGTTCAAAACCATTTTGAATATATGGTTTGAGATTCTTCCCAAACCTCCATTCTCCCTTTGGGTTACTCTTTATATCTCTTTCCTTTAATGTAATAATTCATTATTTTTTATTAATTATTATATATTATTTTTATATTATCTAGAATAAAGTATCTAGATCACATCATCCTTATTTTATGGGGAAATATATGTTTTAAAAAGGTTCCTTTCTTAAATCTTCTTGATAAACAGGCCTGTTTCCCCTCGAAATTTCAGGATGACCTCCTTGATGGGAGGTTCAAACATTCTGATCGGTTTCTAATGGGTTTGTTCGTAGAACCATAAACATCCAATGATTCCACATCCATTTGGACCTACTTTCTAAAGCTAGGTGCTCATTAGTTTGTGGACTGATGAGGCTTAGGAATTTGCATTGGTCGAGAGGATGGGAGGTCGGACTCATCACACCTTTTTTAGGGGAATTATTGTCTACTCTGGGACTCTCTTTATATATTTAAGTTATGTTCATGAATCCTTATTACATTACCAAGTATAAAATGAGTTTTCCTTTAGATCTGACAATCAATGATCAATACGTAGGAAATTTAGAGAATATATGTATTCGAGGTTCTTCACTGATAAAGAATCATCTGTATTTGTTAGAGATTCTTAGTCAATGGTATCCTTTGATATGTAAAATTCTCTTGGTCCTTATGATGACCATACTGGTTTTAAAGCCACTCAGTGGGGCACTTGAAGTTTATTGTCATTCAGAAGGACATGAATTATTTCAGAGTTGGGATCGAACCCGTAGATGGGCTACCTACGTATCCTTTGTTTATAAAAGGAATCAGAACCCACGTAGTTCGAGTAAGGGTGTATGATGTTTATGCTTGATGGATCAAAGAAGGATGTCATAATTACTTTTACATTCTAAGCTCACGTGAGTAATGCTCGGTGTGAGAAACAAGAGGTATTGATAAAAATCAGACAATTGTTCCATGAAAGATGCAATCATAAGAAATAATATGGGGCTTATGTATGTATGACTGCTCAGATAAATGAAGATTAGGATTTACTTCAGGGAAGAAATCCAGGAACATGGTCTATAAAGGTATATGTGCTTCATGGATATTTGAATACTCTAACTTGGGGCTTACTCCTAAAAGGAGGCCCAAATTAGGAGAGGACTTATGATTGGGTTTTACTTCTGAAAAGGAATCCCAGATCAAAGGTAAATTAGGACTGGTTAAGAGAAATTAAGACTGGGGATTACTCCTGAAAAGGAGGCCCAGGTTAAGAGACTTGAAAAATTAAGGGACGTGGGGATTTCTCCTGAAGAGGATGCCCATATTTATGACTGGGGCTTATTCCTGAAAAGGAGGCCCAGGTTAATGAAATTATGGTTGGGGCTTACTCTTGAGTAGGATGCCCAAATTAGGGGACTGGGGATTATTCCTGAAAAGGAGGCCCAGATAAGTGAATTATGGTTGGGGATTACTCCTAAGGAGGATGCCTATATTTAATGAGTTCTCTCATCTTAAAGGATGAGGTTGAATGAATGAAATCTCAATCTTTAGTGACATAAAGATGTGTAAATCACTAGGTTTTGAGAGATATTCCACAAATTTCCTTTCAGATAAGGAGGTCAAATCAAGAAATCATGCCATAAATGGCTTTGAAGAGTGTCTTGAAGACTGAATCATAAATAGGAGAGGTGGAATGGCTTAAGAGGGGTGAAATGGGCAAGAAGGGCACCCATGGAGGCAGAGGCGCGCAAGTCCTGGAAGGCGCGCAAGTACTACGTGGGCGCGCAAGTCCCTGTCACATAGGTATACCTGCGCGACACATGAGTACTTGCGTGACGGTTAACCAGCAGGGTAATACTTGAGCGACTCTTGGTAAAAGCCTTTAGAATCATCTTGAGGTCCTTCCATAAGAGTGGCGCGCAAGTTTTATTGAAGGAGTAAGGCGGTGTGCAAGTGTGTCCATTTCCCTTAGGGGCTGGCCACTCAGGCGCGCAAGTGTTGATGAGTTTCAACACTTAGGCCTTCCTCCCCCTCTTTAGATCTTCCGTTCTAGGTAAGAAATTACTTTAGAAGTGTTTTGGAAGCTTTGAGAAGAGACTAGGGTGCCGGGATCTTAAATCTGGGTTTCTGAAAAAATTCCTCTCCCAATGGGGGGCCCACAGGGTCTATTTATAGGCAAGAGAAGACCTCGGAAAGTTATTACTTAGGTCGTGCAAGTCACTTGCGTGACCATTATGCATCGCACAAGTGGACTTGCGTGACTATGAGGGAACTTGCGTGATATATGGGCAATGTTCTCTTTGTTCATCCCTTTGTTGATTTTTGATGTTTTCTTCAAAGGCCGAATCAATTTGTGCTAAGTCATTTCCCTTTACATTCCTTTGGACTCTGTGATGAAAAGGAGCGTCAACAAAAGTCCCCCCTCAGAGTTGTATTCGGAGATAAATGAGGATTTGACTTTGAGGAAAATAAGAAAACCAAAGGAAAGGAGGTGCGCGGGTTCGAGTCGTGCAGGGCTGGAGGGCACTGGGTGTAGGCGCGCAGATAGGCCGCCTGGCCAATAAATACACGGTCATTGGTCACGCATAGCATCTGATTCTGGATTCTCGAGCTCTCGCTGCACAATTCATCTTCTTTCCATAGTTTCTTCACCGCCAAACTACTGTCAAGGTAATAGGACTTGCGTGGTGATACATGCACGACAGAAACTTGCGCGACGCTTTTAACACTTGCGCGAGACATCCTTACTTGCTCGCCTTAATTACTTATCCATTTTTTCAAATTCTTTCACTTTTTTTTTGAAAAATCAACTTACATAAAAGTTAATTTATTTCAACTTTTGTGCAGAATCAATTGTTCTTAGACCCAGAATAGTTGATGAACTGGCTATCAAGCGGATAGATGATATGATGAAAATCATTGTTGGCCATGATTACTATGATATCTATGATAGCACTCTCCCAGATTTGGATAAGTACTTGAAAAAATATCATCTTAATTTCCCACAAAGTATCTATCTTCCGTTGTGTGGTCATGGTCATCTTCAAGGAGTCAACGTTCCAGATGCAAAGAACTATACACCTGAAATGCAGCTGCACTGCTACTCCTCTATTTTGGTTATGCTGTGCATTAAGAGAAACAAAAATGTTGTGAACTTTCAAATTTTTCTTCCATGCCATTTCCTTGCAGATATGAATATGGAAAACCCATGGGCTGAAATGTTTTCCGCTGCCGGTTGGTGGAGAGAAGACAAACATGGCATTAGATCAATATCTGAAAAGAGTACTTTCTTCAAATGTCTCTTTACTTCCAATGCTCCATTCTCAAATCCATGTATCCATCTTCCAAGTCTCTTGGACAGAAACAGAGTCACTGTTTAATCAGCAGAAAATTTTCTCAAACCGCACTCAAAAACATCCTTTTACAATTGTTCCAAGAAGAGTTGGTATCACTGAATCTCTTATTATATCCAGTTGAATGGATGGATTCTAGGTGGTTGCTGATGAAGCTCGGGAAGCCGTAAATCAAATGAAGAGTAATATTGAAAGCCTTTTGTAATTTCTTGGAAAAGAGAAGAGACTCCAATCTGTGGATGTCCTTCTAACTATTGTGCATCAAATGGAAAGAATTTTTTCATCTTCAATCACTTGTGCATGTATTTTCCAGCTACCAGCTTTAAATTTTACCTAAGCCAATGGGCCTAGTAAGCATAGTTTTATTTTTACTAGGATTATTATAAATAACCCTACAAACTTTGAATCTTTTAATTGCTCAATATTACCTAAATCATACAAAATGTATGTTTAGTGAGCTGGAACTTGACTTTTATTCAGAGTTCCTTTGTCTTTTGTGGGAACTTTAAATTCATGCATGTCGGACATAAAAAGGATAATGTTTAAGGTCGAAATAGCTTTGAACGAATGAATTATAATTGACTCAATTCCTTGACAACTCATCTGAAAACATTGTACTATACTCAAGTATGAGGGAAAAAATGTTAACTATGTCTTAAGAATATTTGGATCTGAGGAATGATATGAAAAAGAGATAAAAGGCATTAGAAGAAGTAGCTCCCAAGAATGAAGTTACCATTATTTAACAAACCCGTTAGGGGGTTGAATTATTCAGGGCCACCTAAGGGCATTGGCCGCATAGTCAAATAAATAGTATCTTTTGGCTAACAAGTCTGTTATGTATACTGTTTATACAAGGCCACCTATGGGCACGTGCTGCATAGTCAGGAAAAAGAACTCTCAGAAATGTACTTTCCTAGTGCTAAAAGCTAGTGAAAGTTTATGGAGATTCAAATTTTCCAATGTATAGATTTTGCTGTACGGAAAGAGGTACTGGAATATGGAGAAGATATTTCCAAACAAGATTATCGAAGAACTGGATGGATATTACTCCTATGATGGTCTTACCCAAATGTAGGGAAGGAGAATATAAACCATAGTATTGAATACTTTCAGATAATGAAAAAGGATATGGGGAAAATATGTTAAGGATGGATATTTTTTCGGATCCTTACATACTGTCATTTAATACCAATAAGGAAAAAAGTGGCTTTCTTCCCAATAATTAAGTTACAATTATTTAACAAACCTGTTAGGGGGTTTAATTATGTAGGGCCACCTAAGGGAATTGGCTGCATGGTCAAATAATAGTATCTTTTGGCTGACAAGTCTATTATGTAGACTGTTTATGCAAGGCCACATATGGGCACGTGCTGCATAGTCAGGCAAAAGAACTCTCAGAAGTTTGACATTTTTGTGACCAGATGTCAAGAAAAGGGTTTATGAAGATCTGGAAATATTTAAGGTTGGTATTATGACACATAAAGATGGGATTTGGGGTTAGGCCCAAAGACTTGGGGCTGGATTCGAGGGACACTCGAACGTTCCTACGTATCCCATAAAGATGGGAATTAAGCCGACATAGTTCTAGAAATACCCTTTGTACATATTTGGTTCGTACATGTGAAGGGTGAAAGGGGATTTTAGTACAATGATGGTTTAACCCAAGATAAAAGGTTTGGGCATTGACATGTATGCACATAGTATTTGAAATGAAACATGATTTAAAAATGAATGTAAATAATGGTTCCCTCTCAGGTGAGGGTATCAAAGAATATTGTATTTTATTGTCATACTGGACAAAAGTGTTGTATATTTTAACGTCGTATAGCAAGGAAGAAAGTGAACCAATGTAAAGATATTGATTCTAGGGACAGTTTCATGAATTAACATCATATGAGATGGAGATGAACCGATGTGAAGAGATTGGTTTTGGGCTTGAACCTTCGGAGGTTGCCTACGTACCCAGCCTAGAAGGCAAGGATCAAAGTTCGCGTAGTTCAATTAAAGAATGAATTAATGATCAAGTTGTTCTTGGGGACAACGACCTAAAAAATGATGTTGTTGGGACTTAAAAATGGTTAGCGGCCCAGAGAGAGTGTTATGGTTGAAGTTTTCTCTAAGCTCACGTGAGTCATACTCGGTGTGAGAAACAAGAGGTAACAACAACCTTAACGATGCATAGTTTAATGTCATGTAGGACATATAAAGGGACTATACAGTTTAAAGTCTTGCATTTAAGACTATTGGTGCTACATAGTTTAGTGTCATCTAGCAGGGACAAAGTACAGTTTAATGTCATGTAGGACGTATCACAGACTTTCTGTACAGTTTAGCGTCATGTAGTTAGGATGATGGGGACAATATAGTTTAACGTCATGTTGGACGAAAGGGGGACTATTCAGTTTAATGTCATGCAGTGAGGAAAAAAGACTACACCATTTAACGTCATGTTGGACGTATTAGGGACTTTTTCATAGTTTAGCGTCATGTTGGACGAAAGTGCGAATAGTTTAAGGTCATATGCATGGACCATTGATGAGGCAGTTTAATGTCTTGCTGGACGGTGGTGTAGTTTAAGGTCATACAGGACCTTTGATGATTATGTAGTTTAACATCTTTCTGGACGTAAGGGACTTTTTCACAGTTTAGTGTCATGTTGTACGAAAGTGTGAAAAGTTTAAGGTCATATGCTTGGACCGTTGATGATGCAGTTTAAGGTGATACAGGACCTAGTTGCAGTTTAAGGTCATACTAGACCATTTAGGGAAATTTTTCACAGTTTAACGTCATGTGGGACGAAAGTACAAATAGTTTAAGGTCATATGTATGGACCATTACTGTATAGTTTAACGTCATATAGTAAGGACAATGAAGGTTTTGTGTTTATACAAAATACTTCTTCAAAAATCTGGCATTGGTTAGAGTAGTGATGAGTTCTCCATCCATCGAGATTAATGAATAAGCTCCATTGGAGTAGACCCTATGTATTGAATAAGGTCCTTCCCATTTTGGCTCAATCTTGGGAGGTTTCTATCCTGGTATCATTGGAGTTCTGAGAACTAATACCAATTCTCCCTAAGTAAATGAACGAAGACGAACTTTTTTGTTAAAAGCTCATGCTATTCGATTCTAATAGACTTCCAAGTGGTGCAAATTGCACAATATTTTCTCATCTAACCGTTCCAATTCATTCAATCACTTTTGAGATTGTTCATCTGTAGATGATTGACCACAAATGGAAACTATGAGCGAGGGTTGTTGAACTTCAATGGGCAAGATGGATTCTGTTCCATATACCAATGAATATGGAGTAGACCGAGTTGCAGTGCGGTTGGTAGTCCGATAAGCCCATAAAGCCTGAAAGAGTTTATCAGGCCATGGCCTCTTATCTTTATCCACCATCTTTTTCAGTATATTTGAAAGTGTCTTGTTAAAGGCTTCTATCTGGCCGTTGGCCGCTGCATGATACCGAGATGAATGGTTGGATTTGATGTTGTATTTTTGATACAACTTCTTCACCTCAGATAAACAGAAGTTGGTGCCATTGTCCATCAATATGGTATGAGGGACACCAAATATGGTAATGATTCTAGACATGATGAAGCTAACAATGCATTTAGAACTGACTTCCTTGAGAGGTATTGCCTCTACCCATTTGGAAAAGAAGTCAGTAGCAGTAAGAATGTACTTAAACTGCTTGGATGTAGCCGAAGGGGAAGGTCCCACCACATCCATTCCCCATGTGGCAAATGGCCATGAGTATTTAGCTGTATGAAGAAACTATGGAGGTTGATGAATGAAGTTGGCATGTACTTGGCATGAATGACACTTCTTTGTGAAATCGACACAATCTCGTATCATTTAAGGCCAAAAGTATCCAAGCCTTTGAATCTGATCAGACAGTCTATGTCTAGACTGGTGGGCACCACAGACTCCTGCATGCACTTCTTTCATGACAGCCATTGTCTCTTCACCATCAATGCATTTGAAGAGAACTCCATCAAAACCACGTTTGTAGATAATTTTCTCTAGTTGATCTGGGCTATCATAAAGGGTAAAATTGACCACACGTCGCCGGATTTGTTCTTTCTCAGCTCTATCAGGTAGAAGTGTTCCATTTTGAAGGTATTCCCTGATAGGTGACATCCATCCTGTAGTATGACCATACAGTTCAGGAATGGGACTAATTTCATTAATTTCCTCTGTTCTGATTCGAACATAAGGTGAAATTGCACGACGGTGGGAAATACTGATGGTTGTCTCATCCCAATTTGGATATGCCAGAACTGTTTCTATATTAGCCAGTGCATCAACTTGAGCATTTTGTGATCTTGGGACATAAGAAAATGTCGGTTCAAAAGTTAATTCCACCATTAACTCTCTGACATAATCATACAAAGGGATTAGTTCTTCTTTTCTGATGGAATAATCCCCATTGACTTGTTTGATTACCAGGTCTGAATCACCTTTCACCTTTAAGTGATTCACTTGTGATTGAAGTGTTAATTCCAAGACTACGATGAGAGCTTGGTATTCTACTTCATTATTGGTACCAACTTCCCATAATAAGAAGAAATAAGGAAACACTTCCTTTTCTGGAGAAATGAGCACAATTTCTAAGCCAACTTTGTTAAATTTTGGATTTTCCATTTTCCTCCCTATTGGACTTCTGGAAGCACCATCAAAATACATTTCCCATGCCTGAGGACTTTCTTGAATAGAGAATAATTCCTCATCAGGGAGTTCAATATCTGAAGATGTGTCTTCCAATGAAGGGTGTTAAGCCAGGAAATCAGCTAGAGCTTGGCCCTTTATCGCCTTTTGAGACACATACTGAATTCTGAATTGCAACAAAATAACTGCCCATCTTGCCAGACGTCCTATAAGCATTGGACGACTAAGGATGAATTTGAGTGGGTTATTGCGAGATAAAAATTGTACCTCGTGATGTTGAAGGTAGTGTCTCAACTTCTGAACTGCAAAGATTAATGCCAGGCAACACTTCTCAATACTTGAATATCGGGTTTCTGCTTCAAGTATAGTTCAACTGAGATAATAGAGGCTGTTTTCATTCCCAACATCATTCTTTTGAGCAAGAAAGGCACCCAATGATCTATCTATAGATGTCACGTAGAGGATAAGTGGTCTTCCTTCAAGAGGTGGCATGAGTATCGGTGGACTCAAGAGGTATTTCTTGAGAATATCGAATGCTTCTTGACATTCTTCAGTCCACTGGTAAGTGACTCCCTTCTTCATCAATTTGGTGAAGGGTAAACTTTTGCCTGCTAAATTGGCAATGAAACGCCGAATAGAGGCTAAGTTTCCTTGAAGTCCTCTTAATTATTTCAAATTTTGAGGAGGTGACATACCAAGGATTAACTTGGTCTTCTCAGGATCGACTTCAATACCACGATGGCGTACAAAAAAGATGATAAATTTTCCCGAGGTTACCCCAAAAGCACATTTTAAGGGGTTCATCTTAAAATTGTGTTGTCGAAGCTTGCGGAATATGACTTCTAAATCAGCCAAGTGATTATAAAGTTGTTTGGATTTAACTACCAAATCGTCTACATATAATTCAACAAACTTCCCTAATAAGGGTTTTAAGATACGATGCATGGCACGCTGATAAGTTGCACCTGCATTCTTTATATCCGGTAGCAAAACACACCCTGAGGGGCTCTGAAGGTTGTAGATTCCTCTTCTTCTGGGGCCATTTGGATCTGATTATATCCGGAATATCCATCCATGATGGAAAGTGCTTCATAGCCAGCTATTGCATCAATTAAAAGTTCTGTAATAAGAACTGGGAAATCATCCTTAGGACAATACCGATTAAGATCTATGATATCGATACAAACTCTAATTTGTACATTCTTCTTCTTTACAGGGACAATATTATCCAACCACTTGGGATATTGAACTTCTCTGATGAATTTAGCTATGATAATATTATCCACTTCATCTTCAATTTTGGAAGAATAAGTTGGGTGTGTTCTCCTCATGGCTTGCTTAAATCCTCAATGTTCTTATGGTAAACCCAAATGATGAGTAGCAACATCAGGATCAAGCCCGATCATTTTTGTATAGTTTAAGGAAAATATATCTCTATTTTTCTTTAAAAAAGAAATATACATCTCCTGCTCTTCAAGAGTCATGGCCGCACTGATTAAAGTGGGGCATGGATCTTATTTTGTACCCAAATTTATTTCTTTGAGTTCATCCACAGTGGTAGAGATACCCTCTTCAAATGCTGGAGGAGCATCTCTGAGATCTTCCTCTTCTTCTTCATCATGTATTATTTCTTCTGTTTCTAATTTCATAGTAGATGATAAACTAGAATTTTCATGATCAGAAGAGATGTCAAAATTTGCATATCTTGAAGAAGAAGCTTCCATTTTCGACCCGATTGATGATGAAGGGTCTTCTTTGGGTAATAAAGAGGAGATGATGGATTGAGAATCTACATTATTGTTCACCTCCAATGTTGCTATAACTTCTTCTGGACTAATTGGAAAATCATATAATTGTTGGATTTCAGCAGATGAAATGAAGACGTCACCATTTGTGCTTTTATCACTGCTTGGTATATTACCAATTTCTCCCATGTTGTCTGGCTCGATTGCCATAATTGACATTATGGATCCTTCCATAAGAGTATTTTGATTTGGGTCTATCTTGTCAATTTGACTGATAGGAAACACATAATCTATACTCACATGTGTAAATGGATTTACTGGAATTTTCTCCAAACCATATGGAGCATTAACTTTGGTAATCTCCTTTGTTGTGGATTTCTCCCTTCCCTTCATGTGATAGAATTCTGCCTCAATGTATTGAGACTCACATGTTTTGAACGAGGCCTTATCACCATAAAATGTCCCAACTTTACCATCAAAACAATATTTGAGACATTGATGGTAGGATGAAGGGATAGCCGCATGTTGATGTAGTCAGGGTCTTCCAAGAAAGATGTTGAAGGCTGAGTCTTGATCAACAACCATGAAATCTGAATTGGATACAAGATCTTCTAACCGAGTTTTGAGTGTAACTTAGACCAGTGGTTCTTGTTCATTTTTATTATATCCTTGTAACATCATGGTAGAAGGAGATAAATCAGATTCTGTGAGGCCCAATCGATGAAGTGTACGAATGGGCATGAGGTTGACTCCTAAAACATTGTTAATGAAAGTTCTTCGGACGTCTACGCCATTGACCTTGCCAGACAAGTACAATGGTATAATATTTCCATGCACAACATCATATTCATCAGTAAAAGATATTATTTCATGGCATTCTGTAGGATTATTCTCTATGTGATAGACTTCAGCTGCAGCAATTTCAGTTTCAAACTCCTGAGGACTTGACAAAGCCTCGATGAGTGCTTCCCGAAGATCTTTTGTCAGATTCAGATCATCCAGAATTGATAACTTGGCTGGTACTTGGGCCAAGTGTTTCAATATATCACACTTTTGATCCAGAGGTCTGCGTTTCCTAATAGGAATATGTGGTTTAGCAGGTACCTTGGAAGGAGATGCTTTGGAAGTTGATGCATCTTGTATCGGGATAGGAGTTGGCAATATTCATTGTTTTGGAAGATTAGACCAATTAGATCCATTTACTTACTGAGAGGAAGAAGATGGAACCTTCAACCGGTCTTCCAAAATAACTGCGCCAGGATTGAATTTGCTATTGGTAGAAGAACTTGCTTGTTCTTGCTGAGTTCGCTGAAGGGCTCTACCACGAGTTTCTACTGCGTACACAGTTCTAACAGGGGTAGAATTAGAATAGTGGCTTTTGAAAGATCCATGTATTCCCTTGTATCCTGAGCCCCTGTAACTTCCTCTGATTCCCCTGCTTGATACAGGGAATTCAGGCTCATTAAAATCGAAACTGTGACTGGCATATGGATCTATTAATTGAATCATATTAATAGAACCAAAGATTAACTCTTCGTATGATGAAGACTCTGCCTGATTAGCCTGTTTAGGCTATGCCGTTTGGTGGGGCAGTGCCCGTGGCTTTGAAGAAGATGTAATGAAGTCCGCCAGAGTCAAAGACAACTTAGGCTTTGACACATACTCATCTTCTTCTTATTCTTTTCCTTTCTTTGAATCATGCCATTTCTTTGAGGACTTTCCCTCTGATGAAGAGGGTTTTGCTGCAGTATTCATGGAAGAAGACACAATTGGTTTCTTTAATTGTGTTCGCAAAATAGCATGAGTTCGATTGATTGTCCTTTTGACCATCCAATCATCATACATATGTGCATTTTTTCTTTTTTACTTATTTCCATTCGCCTTTCTCCTATGGAATTGTAGCAGTAACACATGCTACGTGAGTTGAAGAGCCTTTCAGTTTGACTTGTCCCGAGTCGACCATCTTTTGCAGGAGGTCTTTGGAGACAAAACACTCCTGAATGGGATGCCCCAACATTTTATGAAAAGGGAAATAATTGGGATGGTCTTCATCTCCTTTCTTGTTTGGCCTCTTGGGCATTGGCAATTGAACCAAATTGTTTTCCAGAGCCGAAATGAAATAACCAGGAACTTGTTCATTTTGGAAAGAGTATGTTTTTCTCTTCCGATCCTCAAATTATTTTCGTCTTTGATATCTTTGATCATCTGGACAAAATGACCTTTTTTGTTGGTGCTCAGAAGGTGGAGCCCTTCGAGAAGATGAAGGTTTTGAGGTAGAAATAGGTATAGGTGCTTGTTTAAGCATGACTGTAGCAGTTTCTGATTTACCCATTCTCATTCCTAGAGTTGATGGAATTACACGAGATTTATCCTTATCCTGTATAAGGGAATCTTAAATCTACTGAGCGATTGGAGTAAGGTCTCGAAACCCTCCTGTGTATTTCACAGGGATTAACGGTGTGTATAATTCATCATGCAGATTTTCCACATAGATTGGAAAAAATTATTCTTGAGGGAGTGCTAAGCTCAAGGAATATGTTAATCCCTTCCAGTGAGCAATGAAATTAGAGACCCTTTCATTCTCCCTTTTCTTACAGTTTGTAAGATAAAAAACTGTTGTCTTTGGAAAAGTTGAGCTGAACTGAAGGAGGAATTTTTGGCGTAGATCCTCCCATCTGGTAATTGATTGGGATTGCAAGCTTGTATACCAGACAAAAGCTGGTCCTTGCAAGGTTCACACGAAGCATCTGAGTTTCACTGCTTCTTGCTGCTCTGGAGTTCCCATCATAGGATCGCAACAAGACACGTAATGCGTCAAATGCTGTTTAGGATCGGCTAATCCATTCAAAATAGGGAATATAGGGTTCCCAAAACTGGATAGAGGAGAGATTGAATATACCCATTCAGGGTAAACTTTATTTTCTGGTTGAACCTGCGCATGTTTCCCTTCCATATTTTCTAACCGATCTGTTAATGACTCAATAGTAGTTATTAAATTTTGAGAAACATCCGGTTGAAATTGGAGTTGGGTAGGTGCAATGACGGGAGCTTGGATAGATGTAGTGGTTGGTGTTGCAATTGATGGTAGCACTGCCAACTGTTGTTGCACTTGACCCGTAGGATTAGACCTGTGAGGGTGTACTGATAGAGGAGGATATTCTTGATCCATCTCAGTAGCTGCAACAAATTCCTTTGGCTGACTGACTCCAGTATGCTTAAGAAGAAGACTACTCTAAAGTAGTTCTGCATTCAACCTTCTTAATTCCTTCATTTCTTCCTCCTATTGTGAAAACCTTTGCTCTAGTGAGAGTGATTGACTTTCTCTAGAGGAAGGATATGTAACCTAGTTCTTTCTCTTCCCTTTGTTAGATTCTTTTTGGAGAGGGGGAAGTGGGTTACTCGAAGGATTACCTAGGTTCTAAGTAATCCTTTGACTTCGTGTACACACACCTTCTTTATTTGTGTCAGTGCATACATCTTCTTGAGCAGGAACCTCTTCATCTGAGTCCCCTGAGTGATCCTCATCTGGTGGATCAGAAACAATGGAATTGATGGCATTGATTGATGCATAACTCATCACATCCCTTCTATCAGCATTTTTGTGATATTGTCTTCGTCCATGTCTTTGATGAGACATTGCCTTTTGTTGATTCGATCCCTCAATAACTTCTTGACGAACCGTAATTTGGAGGGAATCTCCTGATAATTTTTCTCTTCGTTCCTCTTGAGCCTTCTTACCCAATCGAGAAAAGACCGACTTTCTCTGAGGAGGGGATTGATGATTTGAAAAATTCCCCAGTCCAGTGGACTAGGGATGTTCCTTCTCAACTCCTCAAATCTTATTTATTTATTCCGAGGGTTGGTTTAAAAGAGTCCCCAGTCTGGCGAGCGGGGGGTGGCTCTTGACATGCTATGTCTGAGACTTTCTTAAAAGCTCTCCTGATCTTGTGAACCTTAGTCCGGAAATTAGCTGGATGCATTAACCTGTACCCACTTTTATCACCCCGTTCAAAAGACCGTTGGATGATTTCTGACACTTCTGTCACTTGGTGATGTGCTTTCTCTAAACGACAGGCCTGTTCAATATTCTCATTTGCTTGATGCAAGAGTAATTCAACAACTTGTTCTCTGTATTCTTGATTTTGAGAGGAACTAGTTGAAGCCTGTTCTTGGGAAAGATTTTGATTACAAACAAAGACCATTGACTGTGGCCGGCCATGGGCAATAACATTTCATGATACCATTTTCGGTGGGATTTGCTGATTGGAGAGCACCGTGAAATGCAGTGCTCCATGAACACCCCATCCTATGACATGAATACCAGATGGGGCATTGGCAATTAACTGACGCAATCTTCTTAGTGCGCCAAAGAATGAACATTGAAGGGATCTCTGCTTCTTTTCAGCCTTCAGATATCGAGAGACTTATAGAGACGCCAAATCAATAAGACTTTGTAACCCTTATATTATCTTAAGATAATTTTCATATTCATCATAAGATAATACTTTATTTTTCAACTGAAAAAGAGTTTTCCATATGTTGAGACGAATATCATGAATTTCATCTTCCGTCAACATTTCTGGAATGTCATACTGAGAGTCGGCCAGAGGCAAAAACATGACTGGAACTTCACCTTTCGCCAGTTGTTTTCTCATGTTCAGCATTTCCTATTTATCATTTGATGAAGATTCTTCTACCTTATTTGACCAGAGTTGGTGTTTCTTTGTTGCTTCATTGGATTCAACAGGATTGGTAGAGAAATCACTGATCAAAATAGAAGATGCATGACTTAGGGGTGGTTTGGAGAATGACCTACACCCTGGTCTATCTTTTTATTGAGAAAGTATTTCACCTGCTAGCGATTAAGCTTCAGACATGACTGGTTTTGCATTTGTAAGTGCCTCAAGATAATAGGGCTTTCTTGGCACTACATTGTCAACTAGAGCATTTTTCGGGAAATGTGAATCACTACTGTGGAGAGGACTTTCTCAGAGAAATTCATCATCATGGAGAGGTCCACCATAATGGGTTACAGCAAAAGATAAGATCTCTTTCTCCTTGGTCTTCTGACCACACAGAGGGTTCCTGTGGCTCTCATCTGAAGATGAAACTTTGAGATCGACCAAATTTTCATGAAGCAAGCCTTCATGAGGAAGTGTCTATTGAAGACCTTTGGAATTAGTGTTCCCACTATTGGGAAATGAGGGAGTAGAATCTTGAATTTCAACAGATAATTGTCTGAGGGATTCAAGAACTCCATCATCGAGCAAGGCCTTGTTATAGATTGGCTCGTGATCTCCTGACTGTGTTGGGCGGGTCTTTTTCTTAGACGCCTTCTTAATCTCTTTGGAAACCACTTGTTAATGAAAGTGGCTGCTCTGAGTAGGTGTATGGGCCTGATCAGGAAAGATGGTTAGGTTAAGCTGATGATCTACACTCAAATCAGGTGTATGTTCCTAACTTGGTTGTCCGTATGATATGGGTGAGTATGCCCCACAACCCTCTTGGACTGGAACAGATGTCTGTGTCTGTTCTGGAGTGAATTGTTGATGTGTCACTCCACTGGTAGGGATATATTTATGTGTCTTTCCCTGAGATTTTGCTGAAGTTGTTATAATATCCTGGCAGGCATCTAGAATATGAGCATGGATTTGCTTCTGCTCTTTCACCATTGATAGAATATTCTTGGTGACTTTAGCTGCTGGAACGGGAATATACATCCATTCCGGGCTTGGAGTATGTATATGTGCCTGCTCCTGTCCTCCTTTTCCTGTCAGTGAATCCGGACAGTACTCAAGTGTGGGGGCAGAGAGTTGAGTCTGCCTCCTATTTGTTGTCGGGGCTTTCCGACTAACTTCTCTGAATGATACCAAGTGAGACTATTGGTAGGCTTGATTAGTACTAGCAGGTGTATGTACCTGCTGATTACACTTCGCCGAACGTAGTTGACGAGATCCATCATATGTAGTCAGACGAGCCTGCTGACTAGCTGATGATGTATAAATAGGTGTATGTTCCTGCCTATAGTACTCCACCGGAATTTCCTAGTGGGATTGGCGTGATGCTGCCAGACGAGTCTGCTAGACAGCGGAATTAAAACGGGCAGGTGTGTGTGCCTTCTCGTTGCTTTCCACCAAGTTAGGTTGGTGGACTTCTCTAGAGACGGCAGAGATGAGAACCTGCTCACTATTAACCGGAATTCACCTCTGGTGATTCGTCTTGCATGCTCGGGTTCGAGGAACCTGAGCCGAACGCCTGGAGTCGGTAACCTCATCATGTTGAGGGCGCACTACTGCATGAGTCTGGCAGCGATTGTTGGTGGGAGCCTTTAGGAAGGACTCCTGTTTGCTTGAATTAAGGCCCTGAGGGACCTGCTCATTCACCTCCCCAGAATAAGGGAGCGAATGGTGATTACGTTCCGGGGATAACAACCCGAAATGGTTGGAGATGGTAGTTAGCACCGCCTGCTTCTTGATCACTAGTCATCGTTGTCCGGACGACCAGTGTGAGTTGTTCACTTGGAGGGCTTGTCGGGCAGCTTCCAGAGTTGGGATGGCACCGTGTTGATGGTACTTCTTAACCAGTGCGTTTGATACCCAGCGTTGAAGACGATGAGTAGGTGATATCGTCCTTAGAGTGGACAATGATCCAGTAGGAGTAGCAGTAGTGGCATTTGCAGCAGCATTATTCACAGGTGTGAACTTGAGAGCATCCATTCTAGAAATGCAGAAGATCTTGGAAAAGAGTATCTGTTTGATATAACATACATAATCAAGATAAATTCAGCCACTGCATCTTTTGGATGGGCACATATGTCAATGATTGTTTTTGTTGGCCCTCTTATTGATTTTTAAATAGGGGCCTAACAAATAGGTAAAACATCATTTTAACTTGGTTAAGGATTCACGTCGGGTTCACCATTTTTGTTTCCCCTCGGAATTTCAGGATGACCTCCTTGATTGGAGGTTCAAACATTCCGATCGGTTTCTAACGGGTTTGTTCATAGAACTGGAAACATCCAATGATTCCACATCCATTTGAACCTACTTTAGAAAGGTAGGTGCTCATTAGTTTGTGGACTGATGAGGCTTAGGAATTTGCATTGGTCGAGAGGATGGGAGGTCAGACTCATCACACCTTTTTGAGGGGAATTATTGTCTAATCCGGGACTCTCTTTATAGATTTAAGTTTTGTTCGTGAATCTTTATTACATTACCAAGTATAAAATGAGTTTTCCTTTAGATCTGACAATCAATGATCGATACGTAAGAAATTTAGAGAATATATGTATTCAAGGTTTTTCACTAATAAAGAATCATCTGTATTTGTTAGAGATTCTTAGTCAATGGTATCATTTGATACATAAAAGTCTCTTGGTCCTTATGATGACCATAATGATTTTAAAGCCACTCAGTGGGGCACTTGAAGTTTATTGTCATTCAGAAGGACATGAATTATTTCAGAGTTGGGATCGAACCCGCAGATGGGCTACCTACGTATCCTTTGTTTATAAAAGGAATCATAACCCACGTAGTTCAAGTAAGGGAGTATGATGTTTATGATTGATGGCTCAAAGAAGGATTTCATAATTACTTTTACACTCTAAGCTCTCGTGAGTCATGATCGGTGTGATAAACAAGAGGTATTGGTAAAAATAAGACAATTGTGTCATGAAAGATGCAATCATAAGAAATAATTTGGGGCTTATGTATGTATGACATCCTAGATAAATGAAGATTAGGATTTATTTCAAGGAAAAAATCCAGGAACAGGGTCCATAAAGGTATATGTGCTTCATGGAGATTTGAATACTCTAACTTGGGGATTAATCATGAAAAGGAGGCCCAAATTAGGAGAGGAATTATGATTAAGTTTTACTCCTGAAAAGGAATCCCATATCAAAGGTAAATTAGGACTGGTTAAAAGAAATTAAGACTGGGGCTTACTCCTGAAAAGGAGGCCCAGGTTAAGAGACTTGAAAAATTAAGGGACTTGGGGCTTACTCCTGAAGAGGATGCCCATATTTATGACAGGGGCTTATTCCTGAAAAGGAGGCCCAGGTTAATGAAATTATGGTTGGGGCTTACTCCTGAGGAGGATGCCCAAATTTGGTGACTGGGGCTTATTCCTAAAAAGGATGCCCAGATAAGTGAATTATGGTTGGGGCTTACTCCTAAGGAGGATGCCCAGATTTAATGAGTTCTCTCATCATAAAGGATGAGGTTTAATGAATGAAATATCAATCTTTAGTGACATAAAAATGTGTAAATAACAAGGTTTTGAGAGATATTCCACAGATTTCCTTTCAGATAAGGAGGTCAAATTAAGAAATCATGCCATAAATGGCTTTTAAGAGTGTCTTGAAGACTGAATCTTAAATAGGAGAGGTGGAATGGCTTAATAAGGGTGCAATGGGCAAGAAGGGCACCCATGGAGGTAGAGGCGTGCAAGTCCTGGCAGGCGCGCAAGTACTGCATGGGTGCACAAGTCCCGGTCGCGCAGGTATACCTGCGGGACACATGAGTACTTGCACGACAATTAACCAGTAGGGTAATACTTGAGCGACTCTTGGTTAAAGCCTTTAGAATCATCTTGAGGTTCTTCCAGAAGAGTGGCGCGCAAGTTCTGTTGATGGAGTAAGGCGGCGCGTAAGTGTGTCCATTTCCCTTAAGGGCTGGCCACTCAGGTGCGCAAGTGTTGATGAGTTTCAACAATTAGGCCTTCCTCCCCCTCTTTATATCTTCCGTTCTAGGTAAGAAATTACCTTATAAGTGTTTCAGAAGCTTTGAGAAGAGACTAGGGCGCCAAGATCTTAAATCTGTGTTTCTGAAAAAATTCGCCTCCCAATGGGGGGCCCACAGGGTCTATTTACAGGAAGGAGAAGACCCCGGGTGGTTATTACTTAGGTCGCGCAAGTCACATGCACGACCATTATGCGTCATGCAAGTGGACTTGCGCGACTATGAGGGAACTTTCATGACCTATGGGAAATGTTCTCTTTGTTCATCCCTTTGTCGATTTTTGATGTTTTCTTCAAAGGCTGAATCAATTTGTGCTAAGTAATTTCCCTTTACATTCCTTTGGAATTTGTGACGAAAAGGAGCGTCAACAGGGCCCAATTAAAGGGAATTTCCTGATTTCTTACCGACTCTCATGTGCTATCCATAATCTATTTTAATCCACCATTATTTTTATAAAATCAATATTTTTATCATTAAAAATTATTTTGGTTAATTTGTTTTTTCTGTGCAACCAATTATGCTTTTTCTAATACTCTTTAATAGTTTCCCTTAAAACCGCACTAAAGTGGCTAATTTTGAAAGTTTCTTAAATACTATTTTAAAATACATTCACTTATTTTGGACACCATTTATCATTATCTATGAATATTTTTCTTTATGAAAGTCCATTTATGTTCTAAATCCATTCTTTCTTGGACACTTTTATGATACACCCATTTGTAATGCCTTATGACATGATTACAATAACCATTTAATTCCATAAGTAACCTTTATGTTATGTTTGATTACTTATTATTGATTATTCATATAGAACACATATACATGAACATGTTATGATGGGTGTTCCCAGATAGAAATCCAATTCATTGGGTAATATTTAGTCTCATGAGACGTCATGCTGTGATAGGGAGTGAACCTGATTCCTTTATGGGACGTTGTCTACCTTGTTATATAGTCTTGGTGGCTTTCCTTGACTCACGTTTATGTCATGCTATATGTTTTTTCCACATTCCTATGATTGTATAATTATATGTTCCTATGTTATACATGTTATTATTTCTTATGTTTTTTCATGTTCCATGCCTTTATGTCCTCATGTTATGTATTCTAACCCATGCACTATGTTTTATTAGTATTTCTTATTCCCTTACTAGGCTTTCTAGATCACCCTTTTTGTTAATGTAATCCCTAGGTTATCCTATATAGATATAACATCTCAATTTCAATTATGATCTCATTGTGGAGATTAAATAAAATAGGTTTCTATTATGGTTTTTATGATGTTTAATTATGTATCTAATCTTCCAAAAAAACTAGACTTTACGATCCCTGAAAATTAATTTGATGGTTAATTATGATTAAAATAATGTAATGATATTTGTAAAAGGCTAAGGTCTCTATAAAAACCATATTTTATCAAAAACCAATTTATATACACAAAAATCAAATCATTCAATCATGAAATTTAATTTATAAAACAATTTATCAATACCAGAGCAATACAGTTCATCCAACATAGTTTTGAGATGGAACCACCTACATAAAACTTGATTCATACATGAACAGAATGGGATTCACAAAAAACCAGAAATAAATGATAAGGAAGAGGGACCTATAATCATACCCCACATATTTAACTAAATTCAACAAACAAAATGGTTAGTGAAGAAGAAAAACCATAACTTATCTCGAAGAACGCACACCCACTACACCACAACCAACAAAGGATCGGCCCCCAGAACAAGATCACATGATGAATATATAAAGTAATTAAGATAATTTATCATCACATTTCAATTTATCTAAAACCATAGTGAAATAGGGATACAACTATTGAAGGAAATGAATAATTATAAATTATTACTCACCAAGAGTGATACAACCCAACAATAATGGAGATCAGTCATTGTGAAAAGCGATTCAAATAGAGTGGAGTTCCCCAAAATTTCCCCTAAGAGCCTATAGGTTGAGAGAAAAAATCCTATGGAAGAATGAAAAAAGAAATCATCTGTACATCATTATAAAATAAAAAAAGAAGATACTTACATGGCCTATAATCCCATTACACTTCGTGTATTCCATGAAGCTCATGTACACTGAAAAAACATATCCTTTTTACAAAAAATATGAATTTTACCAATAAATGATGTGAACTAGATACACAATGTGAAATCCTTTCATGTTATCTACCAAACTCATGAATTCTTCTCGGTGATGAGTATAATATATTTAAACACATTGCACGACATGTATTTCCTTTGCAGACAGTGAAAAATCCAGTTTCTAGTAGAAAACTCTAAAACCTCCTTCATCATTCTTTGAACTTGGGGAGAACATAAAAATACATTACAAATTTATATCAAAAATAAATTAATTCAAATAAACATATTTCCCTAAAATTTTGGTCATTATCCCTAGAAAATTATCTCCATCATTAGGAGTCCCAAGTCACACCCAAAATAAAAAGGAAGACGAATAATGTAAAGGGAATTCTAGAAAGTGGGTAAAAAGATGTTACATTTACTTTGATTAAATGTTTATTCGATGAATTGGATATCACTAAAATATATTATTACATATTGATCATTGTTATTAATGAATTAAATGTAATAATGTTCTAGAGTATCTTTCACATTAATAAG
Organism: Viscum album; assembly: GCA_963277665.1. Lineage (NCBI taxonomy): Eukaryota > Viridiplantae > Streptophyta > Magnoliopsida > Santalales > Viscaceae > Viscum > Viscum album. The sequence continues at coordinate 819,586,336 of OY728134.1, forward strand.
GTCCTTGAATTTTTCCATTATGATGAGAACCTTGAAATGACCAGACATTATTCTTATATATAGTTTTATGGTCAGATAACATTATATGAAGACACACATAGAAGTTGAATTTCATGTGTGAGTAATTTTCAGTAGATAATTCTTCTTCTATTTAATTACACACTTTTTAATTTCCAAGATGGGATGTTATGATAATAGTGCCACTAGTAGAAATTTTTCATGTTTTAGTTTCATTAGATATTCCTATTTGTGAGAATGTGTAATGGTCCTTAGAATTTGATATTATAATTAAGGCATGTCATGACTTCCACACTTATATTTGATGATGAGAACCATGATGATTTTTATTAGCAAGAAGTAGGGTATGTTGGGTTCATCATGAATGATATTTTATTAATAGATAAGTCAAGGAATGATTTTTCCCTTACATATTTATATAAGTTGATATCTTGGACCTTTGATTAGAATATAATCATCACATTATATTATATGGCCATTATGTAACGACATGTTTATTTTAGATAGTCAAAGAATGATGTATCAATCATATAGGTTAGTGACACATATGTGAAACTTGTTTGATGATATTTTGCGATAAAGGGATTATATTACACAGAGAGAATTCATATGTCGCTGTTGATGTTGTGACGTTAATTTTTTTCTCTTTGGTGACTTTAAACATTTTTTGAAAGTAATCTTTGACTTTAGGAAATTCCTTTTAATTTTAATGAGAAATTAGGGAGACACACTAAGTGTTTCCATTGATCTTGATTAAGTTCTATTAGGATTTAATAAATAGAATAAATATTATTCTCAAAACCATGGGATAATTTTATTCATGTTTTATTGATCACAAATATATATTGATGAATGAAATATTTAATCAAACATTTATTCAGATAAATTTCAAGGAATTCAAACACACCAAGACCATGTATGATGATAAATATTTAAAATTGTTATATTATTTAAGAACTTATATGAAATTAAATAATATTTTAACCTAAACCCTAACTATATAAATAGATAGTTGTGTCTATTGTGTAGGGTTAATCGAGAATATATAGATATTGCGCATAACTAAACTATCTATTGAATTTCCCTCTCTTACTCTCAAGAATTAGAATAAATCCTTAGCTGGAAAGATCTTGAAGTGATCCCGGTGAACAATGAAATATGATTTATTTACCATGATAGTACCCAGAAATCAATTATCACCAATCAACTGTCAGAGGAGCACATGCGGATCACCGTTAGATAGATTCTACACTTGGATCATAACTACACAATGAAAGAAATCCGAAAGGGTTTTTTGGAAGACCAACATCATCATAGAAGAATTTTCCTAAGATGAGGTAGTCATTTATTCCAATATTAAATAAATTAAATATAAATTTATTGTGAAAAATATTCTCTCCCTGTTTTGGGGTTTTCTTACTTTAATATCTAATGGAAAAATTTCATTGGTCATGGTGTTCATGCCACAAACAATATTGTGAATGATCCACTAGACCAAAAAATATATATTTTATTCCCAATAAGGCACTTCCACTGTTCTTAGAACTTTCAAGTGGTATTAGAGCCATGTTACACATCAAATTTATAATTATTTATCTGACTATTGATCTATATGTGCAATAGTAGTTTGATATTTCATTTAAAGAATATTAATTCTTTAATCTAATTTTAACTAACATATTTTATACATATTAATAAGCATTTGTCAATGTTTCATTTTCTTAAAGGTTTGATAATAGATGAATAATGATCATAGATTCCATCAGGTAGTGTGGAGAACTCTGGTTGGATAGAATGATACTACACAATGTGTATCCATTATATATTTCATATACCCAAGTGCACTGCATCTGGCCATATTGTGTGAAACATGACACACAGAGCAGTAACTACATGCAATGAATTTATTTACCACTATGTGTAGACTGAGCCAACTTGGAACATGACATGTAATAATAAATTCCACATAGTCTACACAGTTTAGCGTTGAAATTCATACAAGCTGTGTAGCCATATTCATAGGAAAAATCACTTGAGACTGACATCCTAGAACAATAATGACTTACATGCTGTGTAGTTAGTGTAAAAATCATGTAGTTCATTATTTACCATGTCCGAAGTACATGGATATCATTTCAGTGAGACAAACTAACATAGGACATGTGATATACACAACGCGTAGCTGTATTGAACACATCTTGTAGTCTTGCATCTGATGAACACTCTGAGTCCTTCGATGGTTTTGAAAAATGTTTATTCCACTAAGATACACACTGAATACCCAAGTGTGTGTCATGAGTACAAAAAAGAAAAGAGACATAGTGTGTAACTAAAAAGTACACATTATGTAGTATTATAAAAAAAGGACAGAATTAAATTAAATTAATTTAAATTAATAATTACAAAACTAAAACCCCATTAATTTTATTGGAACATGTTGTGATTGATAGTTTAACAATGGTTTTAAATAAATATTTAATTCTCAATTTATTTATCGTAATAATATATCATTATAGGTTCTTTCATTTTTTTCCACGAATTTATTTAATTATGGGTATCTCTAAGAGGATTCAGATGATAATTAAGATGAAAGGGAATAAATTAATTAATTGATTAATTAATTAATACAAGAATGTTAATCTTAATAATAAAGAAAAAATATAAAATAATGTTAACTGGGTTTTTCTTTTGCGCATTGAATGCATGTATATGACCATTTATGATCTTGACCAAGACTATTTATATGTTAGATTTATTTTATTTAATTTATTGAATGGTTTTACAATTATTAATTATTAAACTAAATAATATGGTCTATGAGTCATTCCTCCCTCTAATATTCTGTAAGACCTATCATTACAATGTTATTTATGTAATTCCCCTTAACCAATCATTTGATTCCTCTCACCTGTGAATGAGTTATAAATATGTGTAAAAATAGAGTATCCCATGTCGTGTAGAGGTGGTTCAAGATGGATCTAAGATTATGTAAACTGAGGTGATAGACTGGTGGACATGTAGAATGCTCTAACTCACACTAAGATGATCACATGGAGTTATTTAAGTTAGGTCATTGGTTAATTTATTGTCCACTCAATAAATCAACAATTAGATAAGATCATGAAAAAGTCATTTATTTATTTATTTCTACCTTATGCATTATTTAATTTATAGATATAAAAATACGATCTTATAAATAAATAAATTAATGTAAAAATATGGAATATAAATTAATGGATTATGTGTAAATGTCTTATCCAACATGGTTAATTAATTAAGTAAAAGATACTTAACATTAGAAATAAATTCGAAAATAAAAAACGATAAAATACTTGTATAATAAATTTAAATACCCCAACTAAATATTAAGCCGGACTTGGACTTCCATTACTTGATTGGGAATGAAAGCCTTTGAACTAAGTGTTTGAAGGTTATAGGTTGAATAATTATATTACATCAATAGAAGTAGTGATTGATAGAATTGATGTAACATGGAGTAATGTGTTGAGGAAATCCAAGTTAGGATTTCAAGATTGGGCAATCCACTGAACGGATTAATGAGCTGCAAGCCAATAGTTGGGAAATACCTACCTACCTAAATACCTTCAATTACTTGGAAAAACCTTATTAGAGTTATGTAAAGGTGAATATGGAGTCTTTACTCTATAATTTCCTTGAAATTAAGCATTTTGAGTATAATAGTGAGGGATCCTAGGACTTGATAAAATAGTGGGAGATTTAATTAAAATTTAATTATTATTATTCCTCACATATTTTGTAAGAAATAAATGTAAAAATAATATATTCTTTTAAATTTAATAATAAAGTTCATCATTCACATTATCCCTATGAAATATATTAGATAATGTCAATATCCTCACTAGAAGTGACTTATGAAATTGGTTTAGATTCCTTCAGGTTGTGTTACACTATGAAAGAAAAACTTCTTTACTAGAAACCTCAATACTCGATCCTCCTGTGAAGGAGGGGATTGATGAATAGTTCCTTAATTATGAAAAGCATTTGAATGGTGTGGTCTATGTTCAATTTTTGATGTTATCATATATGTCTAGTGAAATCATGAAGTATCATGAATATATGGATTCATATATCATGCTCAAGAATCTCCATGTTTTATACTAGGAGAGAGAAAGGAATAAAAAGTCTGATAGTTCCAAGGCTCTATTTTAGAGAAAACTTGGAGAGGGTGAAACAAATCGACCACACATATTCAAATTCATTAGATACATTGGGAATATAAAAGTTACAGGTTTCAAACTCTCTGAATAACTATTCACTGATCTCATTTTCACATCACTCACTCATATATTCTAGAGATTTTTTATAAACATTAATATGAATAACATTCAGAATTATCTTAGAAAATATTACTCTATTTTTCTTAGTAGATAAGGAAACAAAGCATGAAAATACTTTGATACTTATGGTGAATAAATGGAAAGGCCAAGTGAAGACATCTAAAGCCAAATATTCTTTGTAACTTGATTCTAGAAGATAAAGATCAAAGGGTAATCTAGGGTGAAAGATTTTTCCTATTTCACATATAGCAAGAAGGGACACTCGAATAAAAACAGAACCCATCCAAAGAAGTAAGGGGAAGCTTCAGGTGAGTTTTTATTGAGTTAAATTTATCTATTTCTACAAATTGGGTATTAGATATAGCTTGCGGTGATCATATATATATATTTTAATATAGGAACCAGGTAGATTAAAAAATACTGACTAAGGGGAGGTATAACTACAAGCAACTAACCAAGCCAAACTAGTTTTTCTGGCTATCAAGGACTACCACATCACGTTGCTAATGATAATGATCTTGGGTTTTAAGGATTATTATTTTTCTATATATTACCACCAATATTATTTTTTGTATCCAAAATTGATTCAGATGAATTTATTTTTCTGTTTAGGAATAAATGTTGTTTATTTTATAATGAAAATGTTTTTTATGGAAAGGAACATTTAAATTGTGGTCTTAATGTGTTGGTTTTCATAAAACATGTAATGTAAATGGATAAAAAAACTAATTCATATGACTTATAACACACCCAACTATGAAATCACTAGCTAGGTTTTATAAATGAAAAAAGTTAAAAAATTACACAAAGATAAATATTTATATTAATTTGAACTAAAACCACTTGGCATATGTCACACATGTTTACAAGGAAAATTATCAAATCCCCATTTAGTAGAAAATGTGATAGGGACATATATCTTCTTGAATTAGTTAATATTGATTTTTTGGTCCATTTCTAGTTGAATCAAGGGGTGGGTACTCATACTTCATAACATTTATTGATGATTTTAGTAGATATTGATTTTTATAGTTAATGCGGTATAAGTTGTATTCCCTTAATATATTCAAGGGATAGAAGAATGGAGTTGAGAAAAAAATTGGTAAGAAGATTAAGAAAAATCTAATCAGACCATGGTGGATAACATATTAATCAAGATTTCATTGATTATTTATGTTAGTTTGGGATTCTATCTCAACTCAATCATATTTATGCACCTCAATGTATTTGTGTAAGTGAAATGAGGAACTGCACCTTGTTAAAATTTTTGATATCAATGATGGGTCTTGTGATTCTTCCATTATCCTTTTAAGGATATGAATTACAAAAATACTCACAAATAGTAAACCAAGTGACAAATAATGTGGATGTTGGTATACCAAACTAATTGTGAAGTGGAAAGAAACCCGTGTTGTCATACTTACATGTGTGGGGTTGTGAAGTGTGTGTTAAGGCCTATTTTGGTAACAAACTTGTATCCCAAGGGAAAAAGTGTAACTTTATAGGATACCATAAGGAAAAAATATATTACCTATACAAACCCTTAGAAAAAAGGTCATAGTGACAAGACATTCCATATTACTTAAGGGGGATTACATTTATAAAAGAGATAATTTGAGAGATATATAATTTGATTAAGGTAAGGATCAAGGAACACAAGAGTTGGAATAGGAATAATTTCCACAAATTCCCATGGAAGAATATGTTACAGATACACAGGTACTTTATAGGAGTACTAGAGAGGTTAGAGAACCAGAACGGTATGGTTTTCTAGTCACTAAGGATGGTGACTCGTTGTTAGTTGATAATAATGATCTTTTAACCAACACGGAACCAGTAAGTGGAATAGATATTTCCATGTGGAAAGAATACAATAATTCTGAGATAGATTCCATGTACCAAAAACAAGTATGGATTTTAGTAGTTATTCCAATGGATGTATATCATAATGGTTGTAAATAGGTGTTCAACAAGAAGTTGGACATGAATGAGATAGCCGATACCTATAAGGGAAAGATGGTTCCAAAATGGTTTAAATAGTGTCAAGGCATTGACTATGATGAAACATGTTCACCATTTTCAATGCTAAAATTGTTCATAATAGTACTTTCCATTATGTTCTTCCATGGATACATGATTTGGAAAATGTATGTAAAAATATCCTTCCTTAACTTTAAACATAAAAAATATGTCTATATGACACAAACTGTAGGTTTTGTGACTCAAAAGTATTCCAAAAATGTTTAAAAATTTAAAAATCAAATTATGGATTAAAGTAATCATTGATGTCAAGGAACATTAGATTTGATAAATCCAAAATAGAATTTGGTTTCATAAAGCGTGAATGAGAAACTTTTTTCTATAAAGAGTTTAGTGAGAGTGTGATTATTTTCATAATAGTATATGTTGATGAAATATTAATTATTAGAAAATAAATACCAATTTTATCGTCTGTTAAGGCCTAGTTGAATAAATGTTTCTACATAAAGGAATTAAGTGAAGTATCGTATATTATTGGGATCGACGTCCACCATGATAGGTCTAAGAGGTTGCTCGATCTAGCATCTCACCTTGAAATACACTAAGTAGTGCCTCAATACAGTTGTTCACATGACCTCAAGAATGCATCCCCATATGCCAGAGGCTTCTAAATTGCAGTGATGGCCTAGGGTGTGTCTGTGGGGATACTATACCCTTCTGTGTTAGAGTAGAGCACAATGGTAAATAAAAAATGGAAACAATAGATGCAGTAATAAATAAGAAGCGTCATAATAATAATTATAAATAATCTAATAAATAAATTAGTAGAATTTGATTCATAACAAGATATAAAATGATGACGATCACATCATGTATCTATAAAAAAATGAGTTGCATGGTGTACAAGGGATATATGCATATACCACATGCTAGAAAAATAAGAAAAGACCAAAATAAGTGTCTAATAGAATCACGAGCATAGGATTGTTCCTCATCTTCTATACTCCATCCTTGTACTAGAAATCAATAATTAGAATCTAGATGCTTCCCTCTATCTACACCTGGAATCATGAAGTCTACTCAAGTACCAAGGGAATCCCAAAAGGGTGTGAGATATACTAAGAAGGACACCAACAACGGTGCCTAGATAAATCCAGTCTATTGATATAAAATGAGAACTATGTATATACATTATAAATGTAAATTAATAAATAAATAAACATATTTGTTTAGGTTCCTCATAGAAAATTGGTGGAAACTACCTACTTTGGCCTAATCTTGATATCTCTGAACCCAAGTGAACATATATAAATATGATATGGGTATAATAATGGGTCATAATAACATGATTATCAAGAGTGGACCAACCCCAATCCTTTGATTTTTCTCGATAGATGCATGCTTAGGATAATAATTGTGAGTTCTAATAATTTAAATAAAAGGTAATCATTAGAATTAATAAATAGAATCTTGAGCCCTTCCAAGGAAATCCATAAAATAAATCCCAAGTATCAATCTCAACATTGTGAAAGTATGAGCCAATGATCCCATCCCAGGTATCTCATGTAGGGTACTGAGTATCACTTGTGGCATGGTATAACCATATTTCCACTGAGACCATCCACAATGACCCCTTAGGGAACTAGTATCACTCTTGGGTAGGTAGGAAACCTACCTAGTGATCCCTTCTAAGTCATCACATAAGGATCCTAGTATCGATCCCATTGTATTTATAATACGTAAAAGAATTAATTATATAGCATAATGATCCAATCCAAGGTGACCTTAAATTAGAGCCCATATATCACCCTCGAATTGGTATGAAGAAAAGGTTAGCCGTTAACAGTTACTACAATTTAACAAGAATTCAAATCACAATACATTTTCCAATTTTGAGAATTAATTTAATTCATGTAATCTATGTTATAGAATAAAGGTTAAGGGCCTAAAATAGGTCATACCATTTACCTTTAATCATTTACCATTTTAAATATATTTATTAAAATTGTAAATACACACGCCATGAAAGGTGGTTTAACAATTTAATGAAAATGGGAATTTAGACCCTCCTGGAAGGTGAACACCCATAGGGGTGGAACATGTTAAGGAAAAAGACCAATGACATTGTTTCACATGTATCTAGGGTCCGATTATACGTGGGAAAACCATTAATTTAATTAATTAAACTTTAAATAGGTGATTCAAGAACGTATGACTTTCGAAACAACGAAACATTATTTGAGATGCCACAAGACTTATAGAAAATAACTAGACCACCTAACTTAGTCCTATGTAACTCCCCTAATCCTATATAGACCCTTCATTCAAGCTAGAATGGGAGAAATTGGAAAAATAGATGATAAACCTAAAAATAAGGCATATGATCTCACAAAAAAATAAGACAAGAGATGATAATATTAATGATGAATGGAAGGGGTAGGAGTGGAGAGATTACTATTACAGATCCAACACACCCAACAATAAAGAAAATAGAGCTTCGAAAAATAATAACTAGAAGAACCCTGGTTGAGGTGGAGGAGTATCTCTCACACGATGGACCTCTACGCCGGAGAATAAAATGAGCCTCTATCAAAATAAGTGTCTCTACCCTCTTTTTTAAAACTTTTCCTTGAGATTTACACATCATGTAAATGCATTATACATCATGTAACTCTTGGGATTTATTCTCCCAAAGAAAAACCATTACATGTCATGACATGGGTTTATCCAACCAAGTTCATGTCATGTATTTAAATACATTCCAAGTATTTGGTATGTGGACAAGTTATATCCCTCCTGCTACCTTCATCCTAGAATAAATCTGACTAGACTAAAGGTATAGTCTCCAAGGTCTAATCCAAAATATAAACTCAACAAAGGTTTAGTCAAAATTAAAATAAAACACACCTCTTTGAAAATATAGGTCATTACAACCAACATTCATTAAAATAACTCATCTCTGATTTTACCTTATGAGGGTGGTATAACATCATCTGAGAAAAGTTTTGGCCACTAAGCATGTATGTAGACCTCTCTCTTCCTGATGTATTTTTATACATAGCTATGCTCCCATAACACCCAACCTAGTGGAACTTACCTTACATAGAGAGCCTTTGTACTCTGATCAATGATACATATCAGATTCAACTCAAAGGAATCATCTTCCTCCAACTCAATATCCTTAGGATCAAACAAATTTGATGGGACAGAATGATAACAGATAAGTTGTGATTCATGGAAGACATCGTGCATGGCCCTATACCTCTATGGATAATTCAACTGATATGCTACTGGACCGACTCTGTATATGATATCAAAAGGCCTGGAATAATGAGTTGATAGCTTTACCTATCTTTGAATCCATCTGTGACCCAATCTAGGTGAAACTCATAGAAATAATTCTAGAGGTCATTGGTGATGATCGATATAATAATTTTGCCTAGACTGATCTGTAAGCATATGTTTTCGAATTATCTATACTTGATCTTAAGTCATTTAAACAATATAAGGACCCAAAATTTCTACCTCACCTACATCTAACCAGTACAGGGGTGAATGGAATAACATATCGTAAAGGGACTCATAAGGAGCCATCTGGATCATTTCTTAAAAACTTTTATTGTAGGAAAACTAAACCATAGGTAAATGTCTCTCCAAATTTAATGTTCCGGGCGCAGCGGAAGCGCGTTGGTGGGTTTTCCTAACTTTAATTTTAGCGTTAAACAATGTTCATTCCGAGATCCATCAAGATATAAAACACCGAATCTTTGGAAGAGAATGAAGAACAAAAAGAAAAGAAGAGTCCCGGAACCCTTGAGGTAGGATCTTCATATGTTGGTTATAATTAATTTAATTAATTCATAAGAATTACCTCGATGGAATTCTTTCTTCGTTGATGTCTCGGGTCACGATCCTGTGATCCGTTGTTGCGTCAGAGAATCCAAGTGTAGGATTCCTCTAGCGGTGATCCACATGTGTGCCACATATCACTGGACGTCGCCGAAGGGAACTCCAGGTGCTAGCACGGAAGATCCTTCTCTTGCGATGTCCGTCTTCGATCGCCTTGATCCGGTGGAGGATCTTGCTTTCGTAACTTGAAAGCATTCTTGGTGGAAAGGGAATTCCCTCTTGGCTTGAGAGTATTTCTAATCCGTTGTGAACACCCAAAAATGGCCAACCCCTTGAGAATAATGTAATTAGGATTTATAATACCTAGAATAATAAAATAAATTAATTGCTCATAACCATTTAATCATTTAATTTAATTCTTAGCAATACCCCATGTCTTAATAATGGCAGTTGACCATCATTATTACTTGTCATGTGTCCAACATATTACATTTAATATCATTTAATTAAATTAACAATATTTTCTCACGAATCCTGAAAAAATAAACTACACGGCGTGTATATATAAATATACATGGCGTGTACTTTTATTTTTCAGTTATATTTATTTTTCTCCACCATATTTATTAGACCTTGATTAATGGCTATTTATTTCTTAAATAAATGTAACAGCATTACTCGCTAATAAATATATATTATTTCTTCCACAATATATTCTCTCAAATAACTAGTGTCAAAATAAATGCGATCAGACATCCTTAAATAATTATTAAACTACAATCAGGAATAATATTTATTTAACTTGTTAAATTAATATTTAACTGAGATACATGGACACACTTAGTGTGTGACCCTCTAGGCCTCTTTCTCAGTGGCATTAGACTGAGCCTACCTAAAGTCCAATGTTAGCATCTAGTAACACGGCAAGGCACCTATAGAGGAAGAAGTTAACGCCTCAATGACGTGTCACCTCCTACAAACGCTTACCGTGTAATATAATCCCCTTGTCTCGATATCTCCAATCAAGCGGGTTGCATGCTAGTGCCATCAACCCATGTGCTTGATTATTCTTTCTTTGACTTCCCGGAATTGAACTTGCCCATACCTTACCATGGCCATGGATTTATTTAGGCAATATCAATTCCATCAAAGGGCCTGAGATATATACTTCTGTTATGGAATAGAAGGGACAAATCCTTTCTCGCATTATCTATTAATACGGTATTACTCGTGACACACCCAACGTATCCTTCCTCGCTGCGAATAGTGTGTCATCATAGTTTTCATCAATACATCTAAGTGCGCGAGTTGTAATACCCATTAATAATAATCTTAAAGTCTAAGGACCAATACACACGTCCACAGATAGGAACATCCAATGACACTCTGAAATGTGGATTTCCTACTGGCGGGTCTCGTTCTCATAATATCTTCTTGGATATTACCAAGGGCGCACACCATGAGAAGGTGCCTCAAAGTTTTATGAGTCCTCACCCCTAATGACCTGTATTATTTGTCTCCCTCAAAAAATATCATCTGGCCATAGAACATACATTCAAGAACAGTGTTATGGAACTTTCAGGTTCTCATCATAGCAGGGATCTACTACGACCCTTTAATGCAAAAGCTGTCATTAGGACATTATCACATGACATGTCATGCAGAAGAACAATAAAGATGTAATAAGGCTTTTATTTAATGAATAAATTACAAAGTAGTTGGTTCTAGACCACCAACTCCACCAGACTCCCACTTGGACTAGAGCCAACTGCTAACAACATTTAACCAGCTAGCTCTCACATGATATTCATGCTTCTGCTGAAATAGGCCTTTAGCCATGGGGTCCACCACGTTCTCTTCCGTGGACACTCTACTCATTGCAACTTCACCCCTTTGATGAAATCCATCAAGAGGTGATACTTTCGGAGTATGTGCTTTTTCCGTTGATGTGACCTTGGTTATTTTGCAAGAGCCACCGCTGCAGTATTATCACAATACAATGTAATGGGATCTTTACTGCTAGGCACCACATCAAGCTCCTGGACAAAGTTCCGAATCCAGAAGGCTTCCTTGGCTGCATCAGAAACCGCTATATACTCGGACTCCGCTGTAGAATCGGCGACAACTGGCTACTTTGAACTCTTCCAGCTCACAGCTCCTCCATTGAGACAGAAAACATATACAGATTGTGACTTCATATCATTCTGATCTGTTTGAAAACCAGCATCAGCATACCCTCTGATGAAAAGCTCTTCATCTCCTCCATACACCAGGAACATATCCTTAGTTCTTCTCAGATACAGAAGGATAGTCTTAACAGTAGTCCAATGCTGTTCTCCTAGATCTGATTGATATCTGCCTACCATGCTCAGTGCATAGGCAACATCAAGCCTGGTACATAACATAGAACACATGATGGATCCTATAGTCGAAGCGTATGGGATCTTGCTCATCCTATCTTTCTCCTGTTGTGTCTGGTGACACATTTTCTTAGAAAGATGTAATCCATGTGACACTGGAACCAATACCATCTTGGATTTTTCCATACTAAATCTCTTTAGTATCTGGTCAATGTATATACCCTGACTTAGTCCAAGAAGCCTCTTGGATCTATCATGAATGATCTTGATCCCTAGAATGTAGTCTGCTTCTCCTAAGTCCTTCATGGAGAAACACTTGTTCAACCAGTCCTTAACTGACTGTAAGGTTGGTACGTCGTTTCCAATAAGCAATATGTCATCAACATATACCACTAGGATGACGACCGCATTCCCATTAAACCACTTATAAACACATGGCTCACATTCATTCTTAATGAAACCAAATTCCTTTATGGATTCATCAAATTGAATGTTCCATGACCTAGATGCTTGCTTCAATCCATAAATGGATTTCTGCAACTTTCAAACCTGTTTGGCTTCACCAGGTGTCACAAACCCTTCTGGTTGTGTCATATAGACATCTTCCTGAAGGTTCCCGTTAAGGAATGCTATTTTGACATCCATCTGTCAAATCTCGTAGTCATGGTAAGATGCTATGTAAAGTATGATTCTTACGGATTTAAACATGGAAACTGGAGAGAAGGTTTTATCATAGTCAATTCCTTGATGTTGTCTGAATCCTTTATCCACTACCCTTGCTTTATGGGTTCTAACATGACCTTCCATTTCCAGCTTTCTTTTGAATACCCATTTGCATCCAACAGGCTTTACATCAACTGGCTCATCGACCAGAACCCAAACTTGGTTCTGATACATGGAATCCATATCAGAACTCATAGCTTCTAGCCATCTTGCAGCTTCTGAGCTTTCTACTGCTTCCTTGTAGGAGAGAGGTTCATCATTGTCCAACAATAATGACTCACCATCCTCAGTGACTAGGAAACCAAATCTCTCTGGTTCCCTTACCTCTCTTGAGCTTCTATGTAGTACTTGTGTTTCTGGAACCTCTTCCACGGGGACCTGTGGAACTTGTTCCTGTACCAACTCTTGTGTATCTTAAGCATCAAATTCATCGAAGTCAATCTTGCTCCCACTATCCTTCTTGGGGATGTGCTCCCTCTCAAGAAAGACGGCTTGTCTGGCGACAATCACTTTCTTATCTTGAGGTTTATATAGGTAATATCCTTTCATTTCCTTGGGATATCCTATAAAGATACACTTCGTGCCCCGGGGTGCTAGTTTTTTTCCTGATAAGGCCTTAACAAATGCCTCGCATCCCCATACACATGTGTGCAACAAAGTGGGTTTCCATCCATTTCATAACTCAGATGGAATTCCATTTTCCGCCTTAGTTGGTACTCGGTTTAATGTGTATGCTGTAGTTTTTAATGAATTTTACCAAAAGGATAATGGAAGATCCGCATGACTCCTCATCGACCTCACCATGTCCAACAAGGTGCGGTTCCTCCTTTCACTAACACCATTACACTATGGTGTATAAGGAGGAGTGAGCTGAGATAGAATCCCAGACTCCCATAGAAGATCGATGACCTCTTGGTTCAGATATTCTCCACCTCGATCCAATCGAAGCTTCTTTATCTTCTTACCAAGCTGATTCTCTACTTCATTCTTGAATTCCTTAAATATCTCTAAGGACTCTGAATTATACCTCATTAAGTAGACATAGCCATATCTACTCAAATCATCAGTAAACGTAATGAAGTCAGAATATCCACCTCTAGCTTCTACTGGAAATGGTCCACACACATCCGTGTGTACCAATCCTAGAATCTATGTGGCCCTTTCACCTTGTCCACCAAAAGGTGTCTAGGTCATTTTTCCTTGTAAACAAGCATGACATCTATCAAGTGGTTTTAGCTCAGTAGAGTCTAAATATCCATCTTGGCAGAGCTTTATCAAACTCTTCTCGTTCACATGACCAAGGCGGTGATGCCATAACTAGGTGATGTATGATTCATGTGAGTTTGTTTTGTTATCGGTTGCCAACACTTGGTTTTCATAATTTAATACATACAAACCATTATTCAAATGTGCCATACCATAACATATGTTGTTCTTATAAAAGAGACAACCCTTATTTCCAAACATGAATACAAATCCATCCATATCCAAACAAGATACAGAAATTATGTTCTTGGTAAGACTAGGAACAAAATAACAGTTATATAAAACCAAAATCATCCCAGTCGGCAATGAGAGGTGGTAGTCGCCAATAGCCAATGCAGCTAGCCTTGTGCCATTGGCAGCTCGAAGATCCACCTCTCCTCTGGCGATCTTTCTAAATCTACTTGGTTCCTGCATTTGAATACAGATGTGATCCCCCAAAGATGTATCTAATACCCAATGCACAGAAATAGAAAGATTTCACTTGATAACGAATGCACCTATAGCGTCCCCATGCTTCTGGGTGCAGTTCCTCTTCCAGTGGCCCTACTTGCCACATGGAAAACACACTGCCTCCCGTTCCTTTACCTACCTCTGGATCTTCCCCTTCTTGGAGGGATGGTTCTTGGGGGCTTCAGACCATTTATAAGTCTTTGTCCCTTTTGCCTTGTCCTTCCTTTTCTTGTTCACCATAAGGACCGCGGGTTTGTCACGCCCCATGTCCTTATCTACCTGGCGAATCAAGGTTAGAAGCTCCGATAGACTCTTCTCATTGCCACTCATATTATAGTTGACAACGAAGCTAGAGAAGGTCTTGGGCAGTGATGATAGGATGAGATCTGTACGCAACTCATCTGGGAATTTAATCCCTAATATGTCCAGGCGTTCAATGTAGCCAATAAGCTTGATTACATGAGGCCCAGCTGGCGCAGACTCTCCAAGATTCATGGTGAACAAAGCATTGGAGATATCATACCTCTCCTGTCTCGCCTTCTCTTGGTAGAGATCCTTAAGGTGAGACATCATGCTTTACGCGTCCATGTTTTCATGTTGCTTCAAGATCTCATTAGACATGGCCGATAGCATGAAACACTGGACATCTGTGGCATAATCCATGTGTTTCATGTAGAGAGATAATTCCTCATCACTAGCCTCTTTCCCAGGCACAACTGGAATAGGCTCTTCCAGCACATACAATTTCCTTTCGTGGAGAAGGATGACGCGTAAACACCTCTGCCACTCTTGGAAATTGGTGCTGATGAGAAGGTTTTACTTCTCGAGTATAGTGCACAATGATATGTTTGAAGTCATTTTCTTGCCATTTATACAAATTAAGATGAGCAAAGGTTTAGTAATTTATTACAAAAATTGAGACAAATAAATAATTTAATACTTTTTAGTCTCCCACTATTTTATCTAAATCCAATATCCCTCACCATTGACATCGGAATATTCTGTTGCCTGAATATTCTAGTGGCAAGGATCCATATTTCCCTTCGCATTACCCCAACTAGGGTTGGTCAAGCAACTTGAAGGGTTTTAGGTAGGCATTCCAAATTCCAACTGCATTAACTCCCAGCTCCTTGATCCGCTGAGTGGACTCCCCAATCCTGAAATCCTTTTATTTTGGATTTCCTCAACCTTTGCCTCTTGGTCACACCAAGTACTGCTGTGGCAGTCAACCCTTGATGCGAACCAAGTCAAGTCAACCCATAACCTTGAATTATAATTCCCCAATAATTGAAAACACCCCAACTAGGGTTGGTCATGCACTTTGAACTATGGTTTGATTCTAACCAAGATTATGGAAGGCTATGCCGACTTCATATATTTTTAGGGATTTTATCTTTATATGTAAATTGCCATTATATTATCTTTGATTACATGCTTGTTAATATTAAGTGGGATATACTTAAGTGATTAACCATGTCTAAGATAATATTTACGTATAAGCTGGTTTTATTTTAGTTCCATCTTGCATGCTCGTTTAATTCATTAATTGTGTGATCGTGACAACACACCCACAATAAATAAACCATGCAACTGATAGAAATAAAATAAATGATGTGATCATGAGCTTGTTCTATTGGTTAGTTTATCTAGTGGTTGATAAACTAACCCAAGACCTAGGGGAGAAACACCTTGAACCTTGCGGGTTCGTGTTTACAGCTTTCCACCTGTCCACCTTTGTATCTCCTTGGATTGGTTTCACCTCGGCTCCTGACTTGAGCTGCCTCCACTAGCTTGGGAGCTCCATCCATTACATATGCATTTATCTCACACGCAGTTGAGGGGTAAAAAGGGGGTTTTTACATAAAAGAATCCTTGGGCACAGAGGCCCTACATATTAATGAGGAGATGGCTCGCAGACCAATAAATTTAATTTAAATAAATAAATTAAAAAGAAACCATTCACATACAAAGGTCTCGGTCTAGCTCATGATCATACACACATGCAACGATATTTACTTATAAACAAAACTAGCATTCAATTCTTTAATCATTCTTGTTTAAGATAAATCACGCTCGAATTAATTAATTATCTTTAATTAATCAATCCTTTTATCTTAAACCCTTTTCTGAACTTCCTTGAGATTCTCATCCATAATAATTATAAACAAATAAATTCATTTAAAATTATCCTTATACGTAACTTTTACCTTGGAGGCAACCCGGTGAGTTCCCTTTCATTATGCAGATGTTAAATTAAACACACATATATAAAACACCTATCACGTGTTGTACCTCAGCTTTACGCCTGCACTATGGTACACGTCTAAAGGGTTTTTATAATATAATAATTAAATTTTAATAAATTTGCATAATTTGAGTGAGTACACGGTGTGTATTTCCGACTACACGACGTGTATTTTTTGTCACCGTCCATCCGAAGTACATGCCCGGGGACATAGCATGTAAATGTACTTCGGAAATTTTCGGAGTACACGGCGTGTTCTTTTGGACACACGCCGTGTAGTTTCTGCATTACACGGTTTCCAGCCGGGCAAGCCGTGTACGGGGTACACGGCCCAACCCGAACCCAAAGGAACTACATGCTGTGTTCAGTTTGACCACATGGCGTGTAATCCGGAAACCGTGTGCCGCCTGTTTCTGGTCAACACACGGTGTCATAAATGACCTCAATACACGACCCGATTTGGCAGATCTGTCAATGAATTGAACCTAGACTACACAGCGTGTACTTCTGAATACACGCCATGTATTCTGGTGTTGTACGGCCAGAAACGTTTGGCTCCTCCGGATGAGTTCCTCTATTTTATTTTAATCAAAATTAAAAGAAAAATTTGTTTCTGTGAGGTGAACGAGAAACAAGGGAGGTGGAACGGATCTCGATATTCAGATTTCCAGAACGATTAAACATGAATAACTAAATTATTAAATGCGTAAATCACCAACGAAAAACTAAATAATTATAATCAATGATATGACCGCTCTGATACCACTTGAAGGTTCCGGGCGCAGCGGAAGCATGTTGGTGGGTTTGCCCAACTTTAATTTTAGCGTTAAACAACGTTCAATCCGAGATCCGTCATGATATAAAATGCCGAATCTTCAGAATAGAACGAAGAACGAAAAGAAAAGAAGAGTCCCGGAACCCTTGAGATAGGATCTTCATATGTTGGTTATAATTAATTTAATTAATTCATAAGAATTACCTCGATGGAATTCTTTCTTCGTTGATGTCTCTGGTCACGATCCTATGATCCGTCATTGTGTCAGAGAATCCAAGTGTAGGATTCCTCTAGCGGTGATCCACACGTGTTCCACGTATCTCTGAACATCGCCGAAGGGAACTCCGGGTGCTAGCGCGGAAGATCCTTCGCTTGCGATGTCCGTCTTCGATCGCCTTGATCTGGTGGAGAATCTTTCTTTCGTAACTTGAAAGTGTTCTTGGTGGAAAGGGAATTCTCTCTTGGCTTGAGAGTATTTCCAATCCGTTGTGCACACCCAAAAACGGCTAACCCCTTGAGAATAATGTAATTAGGATTTATAATACCTAGAATAATAAAATAAATTAATTGCTCATAAGCATTTAATCATTTCATTTAATTCTTAGAAATACCCCATGTCTTAATAATGACAGTTGACCATCATTATTACTTGACATGCATTCAACGTATTACATTTAATATCATTTAATTAAATAAACAACATTTTCTCACGAATCCCAAAAAAATAAACTACACGGCATGTATATATAAATATACACAGCGTGTACTTTTATTTTTTAGTTTTATTTATTTTTCTCCACCATATTTATTAGACCTTGAGTAAGGACTATTTATTTCTTAAATAAATGTAACTGCATTACTCGCTAATAAATATATATTATTTCTTCCACAATATATTCCCTCGAATAACTAGTGTCAAAATAAATGCGATCAGACATCCTTAAATAATTATTAAACTACAGTCGGGAATAATATTTATTTAACTTGTTTAATTAATATTTAACTGAGATACATGGACACACTTAGTGTGTGACACTCTAGGCCTCTTTTCTCAGTGGCATTAGGCTCAGCCTGCCTAATGTCCAAGGTTAGCGTCTAGCAACACACCAAGGCACCCATAGAGAAAGAAGTTAACGCCACAATGACGTGTCACCTCCTATGAATGCTTATTGTGTAATATAATCCCTTTGTCTCGATATCTCCAATCAAGCGGGTTCCATGCTAGTGCCATCAACCCATGTGCTTGATTATTATTTCTTTGACTTCCTGGAATTGAACTTTCCCATACCTTACCATGGCCATGGATTTATTTAGGCTATATCAATTTCATCAAAGGGTCTGAGATATCTACTTCCGTTATGGAACGGAAGGGAAAAATCCTTTCTCGCATTATCTATTAATGCGGTATTACTCGTGACGCACCCAACATATCCTACCTCACTGCGAAAAGTGTGTCGTCACAGTTTTCATCAATACATCTAAGTGTGCGAGTTTTAATACCCATTAATAATAATCTTAAAGTCTAAGGACCAATACACACTTCCGCAGATAGGAACATCCAATGACACTATGAAATGTGGATTTTCTACTGGAAGGTCTCGTTCTCATAATATCCTCCTGGATATTACCATGGGCACACACCATGAGAAGGTGCCTCAAAGTTTTATGAGTCCTCACCCCTAATGACCTTTATTATTTGTGTCCCTCAAAAAATATCATCTGGCCATACATTCAAGAATAGTGTTATGGAACTTTCGGGTTCTCATCATAACAGGGATCCGCTACGACCCTTTAATGCAACAACTGTCCTTAGGACATTATCACATGACATGCCACGTAGAAGAATAATCAAGATGTAATAAGGCTTTTATTCAACGAATAAAGTACAAATTAGTTGGTTCTAGACCACCAACTCCAACACAAATAAACTTTAAAATCATAGAAGCATGTATGAAGCATTTCTTATAACACCCATATCATCTTCTCAAACTTCTCATTAGTCTGAAGGTGATATGTTGTACTCAAGAAAAAAATTAGCCAAATGATTTCTACTACCCTTTCAAGAACCATGATGTAAACTGAGCATCTTGATCAGATATGATAGAATTAGGAATAATGTGAAGGTCCATAATTTCTTGAATGTAAATCCTCCCCAGATCATCAACAAATAATGTATCTCATATAGACATTAAGTGTTCTACATTTTTCATCCTATTTATGATCACCCATGCCTCATCACTACCTCAAGAGGATCTTGGAAAATCCAATAAAAATCCATAGTTATGTCATCCCATTTCCACTCAAGAAAGGAAATGGGTTGTAGAAGTCTAGTAGGTCATTGGTTCTCCTATTCACCTGCTAATAGGTGGAACACCTCATGATAAAACATGAAATTTTCCTCTTCATACCCAACCACTAATACTATTGATCTATATCTTATTACATCTTGGTAATCCAAAGATTAACTTCCCGAAGAGAGGTGTGAGATAAATGCATCAACTCTTCCCATATGTCTGAGGGAAGCCAACCACATCCATGTAAGTTTAGGATCCCATCATCATCAATAACCCAACCAAGAAGTGGTTCCTGACTAGTGCCACTTTACCTCAAGACTAATCACTTTGGATCAAAAAGTTATCTCATCTTTACCCATTCTAGAAGGGTGGATTTCACTACTAGAGATGATAAAGAAAACTTCCCATGATATTCCTGGACTTCTTTGTACATCTCAATATATAGGTCCATCAACTTCCAATCACAATTGGACTCCTGGATGACCTATTTAGGAGTATTTAGGCTATGTAAATTAACTACTAAATTACCCTTATTAGGTGTATAGGAAAGTTTAAAATCAAATTACTATAGGTACTCTACCCACCTATGCTATCTGATATTTATGTCACACTTTGTGGAAATGTATTCGAGGATTTTCTTATCTATGTAGAAAATGATTAATTCCCCCAATAGATAGTGAATTCAATATCATAAAGCATGAACAATGGATGCTAGCCCAAGTTTGTGCATAGAATAATTCTGCCCGTGATATATCAGCTTCTGATAGCCGTATGCAATAACTCGATCTCCATGCATTAGAAATTATCTCATCCCAATTCTTGAAGCATTAGAATATAATGTATAGATTCTTCCTAGATTAGGTAGAATCAGGATAAACATTGAAGACATCCCACTTTTTACTCTTAAAAGGATGTATCATTAGCTTTAGACCATAATAACTCCACACCCATCTTAGTCATGCCTACAAGAGGTACTTCTAAGAACGAGAAGTCCCAAATGAATCACCTGTAATAGAGATCTATCCCCAAGAAACTGTGTATGTCAAAAACATTCATGAGACACTCCCAAGATACTACCAAACTCACATTCTATAGGTTAATAGATACACCTAACATTAAAATTATATGACCCATTAAGTGAATCTTATCAATACAAAAGTGTAATTTTTTGAGCTTCACATATAAGTGGTATGATGTCGTTGTAATCAGAATGATCTTAATGTGTTTTAAATGATCCTATTGGCTATTAGAATACACCAAGATGTTATCCAAAAAGACTACAACAATTCCAAAAATGGGTGAAAAACCAAATTCATAGATCCTTGAAAACTACTTTCATGTTCATAAGGCTAAAAAACATAACTAGATACATGTACAAGTTGTACCTACCTCAAAACATTGTATGTGGTATTTCGACTAGTCTCATATGCACTTAATGGTATATTGAACTCTAATTAATATTAGGTAAAACTATCACTCCTTAAATTTGGTTAAATAGGTCATCTCTATGAGGTAGTGCATACTTATTCTTATCCATAATCTCAATCAACCAGTAATAATCCATGAAAAACCTGAGGTTACCATCTGGCCTTCTTAGAGAAAAGGATAGGTGAACCCTATGGAGCTGTACTGGGCCATATAAAAACCATTTCATACAAGTCTTAAAACCAATTCTTGTGTTACTAAATCATAGTATGTTTCATCCTATAGGGACGAATGGACACTGGTTCCACTCCAGACACTAGATCAATGGATAACTCTATCTATCACTTCAAAGGTAAACCTGAGATGTCATCTGGAAATAAATATATGAAATGATCCACTATAAGAGGGAATTAAATAGGCATCATTCCTTGGTTACTCATAAAGATAATATCTATCTAGGTTGTCACTCTACACATTCCATAATGCTTGGGCCCATCGCAACTCACCTGGACTTCCCATTATCCCTTATGAACATAATCATTTCTCCCAGGTGATGTAAAAGGCACCCTCCCGCAATAGAAATCAATATGGGTGTGTTATGGAACTTACCAATACATCCCAAGAATGAATTAAAAGCTGATCATCTTGAGGAAAAAGAAATCCCATAGAAATCAGTCTCCACCTATCTCTAGGGGGAACTCTTTCCACTAGTGTATACTATTTGATCGAACCCCTAATAGTGTGTTGAGAGTTAATACACCACATAAGTATTCCTTATCTAGAACCAAAATTTCTAGAATTTTCATAGATATAAAATATTGTGAATCACCCCTATCAAATAAGCTAGAAACTAAAGTAGAAGCTACAAGAATAGTACATTGTACTGTAGAAGGCTCTGGACTCTACTCCTCAGGTGTAGACTACACTGCATAGATATGGCCTGATCTACGGTCCTAATATGTAACTTGACTAAATCAGGAAAGTCTGCTCTGCTAGTGCTGAACCTCTTAAGTCTGAATACCTTGGCCAAAACCACCCTCTCAATTTGATTGGAGGTTAGTAAACTAGATCCCATACTGAAATGGAGTTATATATCCAATACATGAATGGAGTGTCAATACAAATCACTTCTCACTAGGAACAAGAGGGATAGTTTGGAGGAAACACTAAAGTTGACCCATCCTTCCACAATCTTGGCAATCAATTGGGTTCCAAATGCATTGGTTCATATTATGGAATATCCTAGAACATTGGGGACATACCACATAGTTGTCTGTATATGTCATATAGCTGAAACTAACCCCACATACACCCTCTAAATGATGTTTCCTGCCACTAGATGAACTTTCTTATTGCCTCAAAATTGAACCTCCCTAGCTCACATTACCATCTTTTCACAGGTCCTTCTAGTGATGTTATTTCAGTTCACTATCGCTAAAATGGTGTTCATCCGGAAAACAATCACCTGTGATCAGATGGTGTATAAAATCCCATCCTCAAAGTGAATCACCTTTATCAACTCTTCACTAGTCAAAATCAGTGATTTTTTTTGAATTTTGGTGAATCGAGTTGAATAATACATCATGGGAATATTTCCCTATTGAAGGTGCATAAACTATTTGATGTTATTTTATCTCAAAGTATATAGAATGAATTAGTCATAGAAGGCTGTCTTGAAGTCTGCCCAGACCATACCCTGATTATGATCATCCTAATAGATAGCGTCCCACCAATTCTTAGAGGATTCAAAAAGCATATAGGTATAAAGATTGACCCTCCACTCTAGAGGCATATCCATATGCCTGAATATTGAAAACATGGCCACTATCCAATACATAGTAGCATGAGTACTTTCATCCCTCAAGAATGTGGGAAGATTCTACTACTAGAATTACTATGTCAACTCTACCGTAGCAGGGACAGGATGCGGATCTCCCTATATGGATTTCATGAAATATAAGAAGTTATCCCAAAACTAAGCATCAGTGCCTAGTGGAAGATCAATACAAGGTGCCTCACATGGAATTAAAAGAGCTAATATTAGTGGATCAAGTCCTAATACCCCCATATTATGGTTGTTTCCATACTCTTATTGTTCGACCTGAGAACATCATTGCATTCTTTTACAAAAAAATTTTAATTGAAGCCTCAAATAAGATTTAACAACAAATAAGAATTGATATAAAAGGTGTGGATAGATACCAGCCTTACTATAAATGAGTCACAACACTCTATATACTCCTAAAACTAGGTCTAGGTGAAAATAAAGACCACAAAAGATCATAGTAGACATTGCCTGCTTCCCACTACTAAGGTCGGGATAGGGTCGAAGTCTCATATAAAACAACATAGATTCTGGTATATGGAGTGTTGATAGTAAGGTATAAATAAAATCACCCATTACATTGAAATTAGAATCCCCATTTAACATTAATATTTTCATTTAAATTTAAATTAATTTATGTTCATACTCATTTATCTGTTTATAATTATCACAATCCAGTTAGATGTGTCACCATTCCCAATTTATAAAAGCTGGCACTCTTTATAAATTAGAATTTTTACTTCAAGTAACTATGACCTAACCTTTACATACGGTATTAGGATGTAACATGTCATATATAATGATTTGATTAAATTAACAACCATTACCAATTTATATAAAAACATGCTTCATAAATTACAATTAGCATACATGCAATTGAAATCATCTAACGTTTCAGTCCATAGAACTGCTGGTTCATGGCTCAAACATGGAACACTTAGTTAATTAAGGTGTCATCATAAATCTATGAAGGAAATCAGAATTTAGAATAATATAGTAACTTTAATTAATCCAAATATGTTATCCCTAAAAGAAAGGTAAAAAAACTCCACATATAATAATTGAGGAACTGACTATATGCAGTAAGAAATGCATGTGAAAAGTAAATGTGGCATACAAAAATGCATGGAATATTAGTCCTAAGGTGACTAGTATGATGCATGAAAGGATACAACCATTACATACCTAGACAAGGGAATAAATACATAATAATAATATCAATAAGAATGATAACAACACAAAACATGTGCATCACCCAATTTTGAAATCAGTACAACTGTAACATGCATAAACTAGAACAGCAAGAACCCCACCCAGGTAATTTTGGTTTCCAATATACATGGGTTAGAAACTCCCAAGAACATGCTCATTATCAAATTGTGATGCATCATAGTCTCATTTCTTATTCGAAAATAGTAATATATAATTATAAAGGACTCTAATACCACTTTGAAGTGTCCCTCCCTAGAAGCCACTAAGCGGTTACCAATGCTGATTGGCCACATGACCTCAAGTGTGCCTCCCCATACACCAGAGGCTACTGACTAGTAACAAGGATAAAAAGTGTGTCTATGGGGAGACTACTCCTTCATGTGTCAGAGTGGAGCATAGTGGTAAAAAAATGGAAACAGTGAAAGAAATAACAAATAAGAAGCAACAAAATAATAACAATAAACCATCCAAAAAATAAACATGCATAATCTAAATCATAACTAAATAAAAAATGATGAAGAACATTATATGTAGCTATAAAAAATGAACTTAATTAAATACATGGGAAAGTTTCATATACCACATTCGAAAAAAAATCCAAAAGTTTACTCAACTAGATTCATAAGCATTAGCTCGGTCTATTACTCCTTTACTCTATCCTAGTACTAGAAATCAACCCTCGAAATTCAAGACATTACCTTTATCTAAACCCATAATCACCACGAATTATCAGGTACCAAGGGTAGCCAGAGTAGGGTGTGAGATATATTCAATGGGATACCAAAATTGGTTTCTATATTAGTCTATCCTATGCATATAAAATTAGCATGTGTGTAGGTACATAATAAATGTAATGAAATAAATAAAAAAACATGTCAGTCCAAGTCCCTCATGGATACCCAGATGACACTACATGACTTTTCCTAATCTATATGTATCTGAACCCAAGTGAAACTATAAAGATATGATATGTTTGTAATAATGGGTCTCATAACATGATCATCAAGAGTGGAACGACCTCAAAAATGTGATTTGGATTGGCAGATGTGTCCTTGGGCTTAAAATTATGCATTCTAAGAATTTAAATATAATGGAATCCTTTGAATAAATAAATGGAATCTTGAGCATATCTAAGGGAATCCCTAAAAAAATTCCATTTATCACTCCAAGATCTTGATAAATACCCATCACGACAAAGTCTGCCTAAGGTGGTCCATAAAGAAATCCCAAGTATCACTCTCGGTATGGTGGAAGTATGACCATTTGATCTTGTCCCAAGTATCTCACATAGGGGACCGAGTATCGCTCATGGAATGGTATAACCAAATTTCTATTGAGCCCATCTATAGTGATGCCACTAGGGAACCAATATCACTCTTGGGTAGGTAAGAAGAATTCTTGGTGAGCCCATCCAAAGCATCCCATAATGATCTGAGTATCACTCTTAGTGTTTTTACAATCCATATCATGTATTAATTATAAATTAGGATGATCCCATCAAAGTAATACTTAAAAAACTTCCCTAGTATCTCCCTTGTATTTTTATGGTGAACAAGTTTATCTATTAACAACTCCTACCATTTAACAAGCATGAAAATCAAAACACTTTTTCTACCATTGCCAATTTATTTAATTCATGTAATACAAGAAATGAAATAAGGGTTAAGGTCCTAACATTGGTTATACCATTTCCATTGAATCATTTAAAATTTTAAATGTATTTAATATGAGGGAAAACACACACACCTCAAATAGTTGTCTAACAATTTATGGTAAAGCGTAATTTAGGCCCTCAGGGAAGGGGCACCCCCATTGGGGATGTCCATGTCAAGGAAAATTTACAACTTTGTCATTTCATAGGAATCAAGGTTCCAGTTATTCCTGAAAACAAACCTTAATTTAATTAATTAAAAGTTTTAGAGGTGGTGCCAGAAATTATGGCATTCAGCACCACATCGCATGATCTGAAATGAAAAAATAGCCAGGGAAAGAAACTAGAGAACCTACTATTGTTTCATTGCACTATCTTCATCCAGTATCAGTCCTCTAATAGACATATAATTTTATATATTATAAGAATATATGAAATCCATGAAAATAGGGGATAAGATCTTGAACTAAAATAGTGAAAAAGACAACCAGATTAACAATGAATGGAAGGAGTAGAAGAGGAGAGATTACCTTTTTGAATCCTACACACCTAATGAAGAAGAGAATTAATCTCGGATGAAGAAGAAACTAAAGAACATAGGTTGAGGTAGAGGAGGAGATACCATGCATTGGCCCTATGTACCAGATAAGAAAATGAGCCTCTATAAAAATAAGAGGCTCTGCCATCTTTTTTAAAAATTGGCACAATATTTACAAGGAGTGTTAATGCATTACACGTCATATAATGCTTAGGGTTTTCCCCTCCTAGAAAAAAAAACCATTACACATTTTGAATGGGGTCTAGCCACCTAATTTCACATCATATATTTAAATACATGCTGTGTATTTAGTATGCATCCAGGTTCTAGCACTCCTGCTGACTTCTTTCCAAAAGAAAACTGATCGTCCTAAAGGCTCAGTTTCTAGGGTCTAAGCCAAAAGACGATCTTAAAAAAAGTTCAACTAAAATTAAATTAAAACAAATATCTCTGAAAAACCCACAATTTACATGAAAAATAAATCAAGGTACTTATACTGACAATATACTAAAGAGATTCTATTTGGAACAATCTAAGAGGGGATTGTTTCCAATGTCACATGGCAGTCATCATTCTAGGAAAATGTGACCATAGATACATGAGGAAAGGAAAAGCAAGACAGAATTCCATAAAAATTATCAATTGGGTCCATCATGTATTATATGCTATGTACTATACTAGATGTTACATATGCCTCCTTGATTATTGTAGGTAGATATCATTCTAATCCTGGTGACCACCATTTAAAGGAATTCAAAACTAACCTTAAGCATTTTAGTCATGTGAAGGATATTTTTATGGTCTATGGAGGAGATGATAAATTTTTACAATAGGATATGGATATTCTATTTTTGAAACAAATCATGATGATACAAAAATGAAAATAGAATAATTCTTCAAATTGAATAGAGGTACTGTGAGCTAAAAGAGCATAAAGAAGGTTGTGGTCATAAATTCTATAGTAGATTTTGAGTACATTGCGACTTTTGAGGTAGCTAAATAAATTTTATGGATATGAAACTACATCAAATATGTTGATGTTGTACCTTGAAAAAAATATCCTATCACACTTTATTTTGATAATACTGTAATAGTGTCCCTTTCTAAGGAGCTAATGTCACATTACTGGATGAGACATATTATTTGAAAGTATCATATCTTGAGGGATTTTTCTCTAAGAACTAAAGTTGTAGTAATTAGTATTTACATGAAATATAATGTGATGAACCCCTTGATTGAATCTTTGACTCAGAAAAAGTGATTATCTTGTGAGTTTAAGAAGACTGGAAGTCAAAGTCTGTTGGATTCAGTGCAAGGTGGTGTTTTTTGGAGTTGGTTCCCAAGGACCAACTATTTATACTTTTATTACATGTATATTTTATGACTTGAATATTAATAAAATATCTTATTATATATTTATCATTACTATACATGACATTGATGTGACAATTTCCTAGAGTATCTGTCTTATTTCTAATTTCAATGTAGTTCCCTACTATGATGAGAACCTTGAAATGACCCAATGGTATTCTTAAATATAGTTATATAGTCAGATAAATTTCTATGATAGGAAAAATATAATTATACTATCAGGTGAAAGTACTCAAAATATTAAGAGTCTTCTTTTCATTAAGTTTTTCTATAGAAATATTCTAGATGAGATATTATGGTAACAAAACCACCAGCAAGAATTCCACATGTTTTGGTGTCTTCAGACATTCCTATTTGAGAGCATGTGTAATGGTTCTTAGACATTAATATTATCATTAATGAATTTCATATCTTGTGTACTCAGATTTTATGATGATAATAATGACACCATATGTTCTTGAGAAGTGGGGTATGTTGTGTGTGTCATGAATTACATGTTATTAATGGACAAGTTGAGTAAGTATTTTCCCATTTAATCTTTATGGATGTTGATATCTTGGAACTTTGATTGGAATAGAACCAACACATTAAATGAAATGTTTATTTTAGATAGTAAAAAAACATGTATTGAGCATATTGGTTGGTAACATAGATGATCAACCTTTTTGAGGAGATATTGTGACAAAGGTATTATGTTACACAACAAGAGTTCATCTGTGGTTATAATTTTTGCAACATTAATTTCTTTATATTACCTGAATTGACCTATTACTATATTATAATCATGGAATTTAAGCCAACCTATCTAATTCCACTCAGATTTAATCCTAAAGGGTCATACACTAATTTTTTCTATTGATCTTTATTAAATTATAATTTAAATTAATTAATTTAATAAATATTATTCTCAAGACTGAGGAATAATTTAATCCATGTTTTATCGATAAAAAATATTTATTGATGAATGAAATATTTAATCAAATATTTATTTTGGTATTCAATAAATGTTGGGGCATTTTAATGGGCCAAGACCGAGTTTGATGATAAATATTGATTTACATGCCGATAAAATAATGTGTATCATTGTGCAAGTTTTCACATGCTGTAAAATAATAATTTTATTTTTATTATTTGGCATGTAATATATTAAGTATTATTATATTATTTAATGTTTGGTATGAAAATAAATAATATTTAAACGTGAAACCTAGCTTTATAAATATATGGATATGTTTATTTTGTAAGGATAATTGAGAATAGAGAACCATTGCACACAATGAACTTCTCTCTCGAATTCATCCTCTCTTCCTCTCAAGAAGTAGAAGAACTCCTTCTAGCTGGAAGGATATTGAAGTGATCAAGATGAACAATGAAAGATGATTAATTTATTGTGCTAGCACCCAAAAATCAATTGGAATTATTCAAAGGTCAATGGATCATGTGTGGATCACTGCTAAAGGGATTCTATACTTGGATACTAATGGAGTAACAAAGGTAATCCAAAAGGGTTTTTAGAAGATCAACATCATCATCCAAGAATGTTTATAATACAAAGTAACCATTTCTAATGATGTTAAATACAATAATTACAAATTTAACATCCACATAACTTCCCAAAACTATAGGTTTTATTTACATCAATATCTGGTTGATAAATTTTATTGGTCATGGAATTCACATCACTAAAAAAACAAGAATAATTCATCAGAATGTTAATTTTTTATTTTTTATTCCCATAAAGGTTGTTCCACTATGCTCAGAATCATTAGAGTTTATATATATATATCAGTGTGTGTTTGTGTGTGATTCCCTTGTATATGTGGATTACACAAATGTAGAGATAGAAATCTTAAGAAGTCATAATATTTATAAGACTCTTATTAATAGGATAAAACCCTAATTTTAAAATAAAATCACTTCTTAAAACAACTAAAAATTATCAAAAAGGGTCATTCAGGAAATTAAAATGCAACTGATTCCCAATTCAATTTATTAAAAAAATTAAAACACTATTTTTGAAAGAAAAAGTCCAAAACATTGAATGGAAACCAAGTAAAAATTTCTTTCCCTTTTTAGAGAGGATTATAATTACATAAAATAAATTTATTGGGAATAAATACATGAATTAAAATGAAATGAAGTCAAGGTTTTAAAATTTAAATACAAAAAATATTGGGAAACCTACCTGTAGTTGACATTAGATGGTCTATTAATCAAATATGGACTGAGAAGAACTCATGGAAGACATTGCACACTATAAAAATCAAGAAACCAAAAAAATAGTTCAATTTAAAACCCTAGGGTTCATAAAAATGGGGTCTAGTGATGGGGAATGGAAAAATTGGAGAAAATATAAAAATAATAAGAGGAAATGAGTCATAATTCATAGGTTCATCCTTGAATAGCAATGGATCCATAAAGAAATTGTCACAAGAGAGGGAGACCAAGAGAGAGGAGGTGTCATGCTAGGGGATGTGATTAGGGAATGGTGTCATGAAAGGGGTATGAGAGGAGGTGGGTGAATAAAAGAAATAAGTAATAAATGAAATAAATAAATAAAGGGGAAAAATAAATTTTAATTTTGGGAAAATGCACACAGTTAACTCGCATGTTTTGATAAATTGTGCGCCAACCTTTCAGCTATAACTGCCTAAACAAAACAACCTCCATAGTTACTCATAAGCCCCTTCAAATTTCCCTAAAAATGTGATGAATGTGTCAACCAAATCTATCAAGTGATAGTGTGAAACACATGGTTTAAAAATTTATTTCTAAACTGTGCTGGCTAACCTAGCGATACTTAAAAAACATTTAAATTTTAAAATACAAAGTCAAAAATTTAAAATAACTCAAAAATATAATAAAATAAAATATAACACCCTAGTCATATGTGGGTGTGATATAACTCCCCACCATGCCACATTCTATCCTATAAATTTTATTATTCAAAGTAGAAGGTGTCAAAAAACTATGTTAGTCCACTTTGATTCATGAGCGGGGAATGGCAGGTAAAAAACCAAGGATAGACTAAACTGAAAAAGAGATTCCACGCATGATCCCTCATCCAAACTACCCATCTAAAATCCTCAAAATTATGATCATACAAAACCATGAGACATATCTAAGAACAAAACAACCTGACCTAACTACCACAACCTTTAGGATATGTCTTAGAAAAACTGGAAACCTAATATAGGAATTTCTACCATAGAATTCTACAAAAATGGAAAAATCCTAAGAACCTCATCCCATCACAAAACTCAACATAAAAAAATGAACTAATCAAAATGGAAACTCATCCCACAATAAGCCTCACCAAAAATCGACATGGGCCTTAGACCTAGGTCACTATGCTCCATCTGATCAGACTAGGACTACAACCACATGAACACCATCCCACAGGAACCCAAAAAAGTTACAACACTATCAAGTGCATACTAAAAGTGATAGTAATCCTATATACCTAAAAAAGGATTCCCCAGGTATTACCTTTTTTATACATAAGTTAAACAACCTCCATAATGATATACCAAAAATATACACAAACACCAAGAAAAATAAACTATAATCCCAAAGCTATGTGAAAAAACACCATTTTATATGGACTCCTCAAGAATCAACCAAAACATAAACCAAATCAAAATGCCTCAAAATCTCTCACAGATTTCCAATCCACTAAAGAGGGAAAAATCCAAATAACTACATCTATAGAATAATTCATGAAGAACCTAGACCATCACAAATTGGGTGGATACAAATTAACTGAAACCTAAAGAAAATCCAAAGAAAGAAATATTCCAGCCTCACCACTGAATTTCGGGTCTGGGTAAAAACCAAAATAGAATAAATATCCTTTAAATTATAAAGAACTCACATAGAGTATGAGCCTAAGAAATGAGTATTATACTATTTTATTTTAACCATTCAAGTAGGTGAGATTTTAAATATCATAAGAAATGAAATAATTCAATTCATGTCTCATAGTGCTGACCCAATGGTCTCATTATGGGGGAAAAAATCCATAACAGAGATTTCAAAAAACAAAACACATTACCCACACTATATATAACCCCTTTATTAAATTTTTTAAACTACCAATTTTCAATTTTTTTTTCAAATACTACACTCAATTAAAAAAACACAATATAAAACCATTTACGAATTTTTTATGATTTGGAATAATTTTTAAATTTAAATGGGTTAATTTTAAAACATTTCAAAGAAAACCTACTTTCGTTATAATTTTTTTTACCAAAACCCATAATGAGATCAACCACATTTTAAAACGCCTTTTAAGAATTGATAAACCCTTTGAAAATAACCAATTAAAACTATTTTTGAAAGAAAAATAATCTTAGAAAATAAGTAGAACCAATTTTTTACACAAAAAAACAATTGAATTATTAGTTTACAACTAAAACATAACATTAAACACCATATCAAACTTACTGCGATAACATAAAACATATATACACTCCTCTTTAATTCCCCTAAAATAAGAGTAAATTAAATCTAGATGTGATTCAAGAATTAAAAGAGGCCATGAACATATCTAAAATGGTGTATAAAACCACTTGTTAGTTTAACTCATCCATTATAACCATCCACATATAATCTACATGGCTGGCTAGATCATAGAGGAAAACCATTTTTCTCTATCTCCTCATCCACCCCCACCCCAAGCTTAAGAAAACCCCCAAATCAGGTACTAATAATTGGGAATTAATACATCATTTTATATCAAATTCTTCAAACCAATAAGAAACATAATCAAAATCCAAGACTTAATCCTAAACTACCCATGGAAACTCAGGGATCCTAATGAAAGAGATTTTGTGACACTCTCCCCAGTGTATACCTATGATGTTTTGACAATCAAAATCCACACTAAACTTACATCTAAAATAACAAAGGGCACTTTGAAAACTATGCCCCGCCCCCAAAAAACCCTATCTCTAATTCAATTTTTCACAAACCATCTTGATCCATCGATCCATCAGACTCTTGAACCATACCACAGTATAAATAAGTCATGTCTCTAATCCCCCTAGGCTGATAACAAGAATCAACAGTTTCAAAAGTAAACACTGGGGATGATTCACCCTTAAATTAGAGTAAAATCATAAGTACAGTTCTAATTAAAAATCCATATTATGATTCAATATGTTGGATTTCTATTCAAAATAAAATAACAAGTATTTGAGAAAACAAACATAAGGATTTAAAAAGAGTAAACAAATCAAAGAAACAAATCCCTCTACTCACCCCAGTCAACCTCCCCTATAGAAATTACTACCACCAAATGCCTATCCACCTCCACCATAATAATAGTACACCTCAAACCATAGAAAATAGTAAAAGACTTAATTTTATGATGTGATAAGGTGAACTAAAAATAAACATCGAAATATGTCTTTGTGACTTTAAAAGCCACCATAAAATGTGAAATGAAAAGTGCTGATAAAGGGGTGAATTTTAACATCACTAGTAAAATGCAATGATAAGTGTATCTTTATCCTACTAAAAAAGAAATGATAAAAGGGTACCCTTTTTCAATGCTTTTTTCTAGCACTGATAAAATTCCCCCCCTTTATAATCTCTTTTTTAGTGATGATTATGGTCACAATGAATAATTTAATTTATATATACATATTTATATATTTTTAAATAATATTTATAATTTACTGAGTTTATATATATAAATGTAATATATAAATATTATTTATATAAAATTTAACAAAAAATGAATTTTATATCCATAATTATATATATATCTAATTATATCAAATTTATAGTAATCAAGAAAAATGTTTTATAGTATATTTATATATATTAAATGTAAAATGTTTATATAATTAATATAAATATGATATATTGATATTTAATTTAAAAAGGTATATAATATGTAAATGAAAATATTAATTTAAATACGTGATTCATTTTTGAATTTATATAGTTACATTCATAGTATATAATTTAAAATATACATACATATATGTATTTTTATGTGTATGTATACATGTGTATGTATACATATTTATGGGTGTATATGTATGTGTGTGTGTGTGTATGTCTATGTTTATGTACTTGTATTGTATGTATGTGTGCGTATGTATATGTGCATATACAAGTATGTAAATGTATGTGTAAGTGTATACATATGTGTACATGCATGTTTATGTGTACATATATATGCATATATATATATATATGTATGCATTTTTAATATACATATGTGTATGTGTATGTGTATGTATTTGTATGTATATATGTGTATGTGTATGTGTATGTATATATATATATATGTATATATCTCGGTGTGTGTGTGCGTGTATGTATATGTATGTGTACATATCTATGTCTATGGGTGTGTGTGTGTGTGTCTATGTACATGTGTATGTGTGTGTGTGTGTGTACATGTGTATGTGTACGTTTATGTGTATATGTAAATGTTTATGTTCTTTGTGTATGTATATATGCATATGTATAAATACATATGTATTATGTGAATGTATATATGCATGTGTATAGATAGATATGTATTATGTGTGTGTATATATATGTGTGTTGGTGTACGTGTATGTATATGCGTGTATACATATCTATGTCTATGGGTATGTATGTGTGTTTGGGTATGTGTATGTGTATGTGTATGTGTATGTGTTTGTGTATGTGTTTGTGTATGTGTATGTGAATGTGTATGTGTATGTGTATGTTTACAATTCAGGTAATTAATCATGTGAATTCATTTTTTTGTACGTATTTACTATGTTTCAATATATTTAATATGTACTCATCTTCATTTTAATATATATTCATTTTTTTAAATAATTTATATAATTAATAAAATTTATCCATTTTTAAATTTTTTTAAGTCTATTCATTTTTAATTATTCAATTTCAATATTTTTTAGCATTCATGCATTTATGATTGTATATTCATTAATAATGTCAATAATTTTTTACATTATTTTTATAATTAATTCATTTTTAATATATATTTATTTCAAATTTTAGTATTTTATTTTAAAAATTTTTAATTAGTGTTTTCAAAAAGTGTTAATAATTTTTTTTCATCCAAGCTAAAATACAAAGCGCTGATAAAACCTATATTTATTGATGGTAAAATTATAGTGCTGATAAAGATTTGTTTTAGTAGCACTTATTATTTTACACTGATAAAAATTATATTTATCAGTTCTTTCTTGAAAGTTTTAATAAAACCCTTCCCAGTATTATAAATTCAACCCTAAGAGAGCTCACTTCTTCACGCCATTCAAAATCTATCATGGTAGTTGACCTCTACCGCTCCTTCTCAAACTTCTTAGAAAAATCAACCCTCTCAAATCCTAAGGTATGTGATTTGTTCTACTCCACTTTAGTTGATCTTACATCACATGTTCCCCTTTATCAGTTTTTAAATTATTCAACTTGAACGATTCTTCTTAGCCTCACTATTTTCTTTTCTTTTCAAGTGCTCAGTGTTTTTTAGTTTTTGAGTTCAATTTAAAATTTAAAATATAATTATTCCCTAACTAAAAATCTGTAATTCTAGGATCCTATAGGTGCTCCGGTGGTTAAGAAAGTAGCACTGCCCATTGACAAGGTCCGCCATAACTCTAGTGGGGTGGGAAGTGGTACTGTCCACTACCCAAGCCCATCGAATGTCAGGTAGACCCCCATCGTGCTTGTTGTGGGAAATTTTCTCCCAAGTAGATTTCCACCGTTTAGACCCTCTCTATTTAAAAATAAACCTGATCCTTCTTCGACCCTTCATACAACCAAAACATGTCATAATTAATATGGTTTAATTGAATTTAAATCTAATTCAAACATTGTAATTGAAGGTTCCAGGCCAAGAGAAAGTGCCTCAATAGACATAAAACAAATAAAATATGGCCAATCTAGTAGATCATTCCCAATATTTTCAGTCATGTGAACGTCATGCCCAATTTGTTTCCCACCAAATATAGACATAGAGAAAACCAATAACCAAGAGAGGTTCTTTTCTTGTAAAATTTAAAATTAATTAATTTAATATCGGAAGAAATTTTTACCTTGTCTTAGGAACTTTCTTTGATTCCGATATTGATCTTTTGAAAAAACCCTTTGAGAATACCTTTATTTCTATGTAAGAATCCATGTTTGGAATCCATCAAGTGGTGATCCACTTATTCTCCTTTGACTTCTAAATAATTCCAATTGATTTATGAGTTCTAGAAAAATGAATCAATCATATTGAATTTTTTATCTTAATTACTTTAAGATTCTTCTGGATTGAAGGAGTTCTTCCAATTCTTGAGAGGAAGAGAAGAGAAATTTGGGAGAGAAGTTTATTGTGCGCAATGACTCTCTATTCTTGATTACCCTTACACAATAGATATAACCATCTATTTATAGAGTCGGGGCTTAGATTAAAATATTATTTAATAACATATCAACCTATAAATAATATTAAAATTTTCAATAAAACATATTCCAAATAATAGAAATATTATTGTTTTTTAGTGTGTGATAGCTTGTGTAATGATAAACATTGTTTTACGTGATTTTAATTTAATATTTATCACCAGACTCAGTCTTGGTTAGTTTGAATTCCTCCACATTTATTGAATTCCTTAATAAATATTTAATTAAATATTTAATTAATCAATATATATTTTCAATCAATTAAATATTAATAAAATAATTCCTTGATCTAGATAATAATATTTATTCCATTACTTAAATTCAAACAAAATTTAATTAAGATCAATGAAAACACTTTGTAACCCTCTAAGGTTCTTTCGTGTTGACATTAGGCGGGCTTGCCTAAAGTCTATGAAAATTTTCTAGTAAGAGGTCAAGGAACCCAAGAGAAATAAATTAATATCACAACCTCAACAATCACATGTGAATGCTCACTATGTGATATAATCATTTTATCAAAATATCTCATCAAGTAGGGAGAACATCTGTTTCACCAACCTATATACATGATACTTCTTTCTCTGGATATCTGAAACAAACATTTCATTACACCATGGAAATTGAATTTAATGCATTGGTTCAATTCCAATCAATGGTTCAAGATATCAACATCCATAATGCTGAAATGGACAAATCCTTTCCTGACTTATCCATTAATAAGATGTCATTCATGATGCACCCAATAAAACCTACTTCCCGTGAAAAAATAACCTCAGGCTTTTCATTATAAAATCTATATGCACAATATATGACATGAATTAATGAAAATCATGAAGTTTAAGGACCATTTCACACACTCCCAAATAAGAATATCTGATGACAATAAAACATGTAGAACCCCAATTGGCATTTCTGTTCTCAAAATATATAGTCTTGGAGATTACCAAATGAAAAATTCATGAATAGGAGCTTCATCCTCTTAACAATACTCACACCCTATAGTAGTATTCTATATTCTCCATCATAGAACATTATCTGAGCATAGAAATATATTTATGAATAACATCATGGTTTTTCAAGGTTCTCATCATTTCTAGGAACTTATATGACATTATCAATGTGAAAAATACTCTAGGAAATTATCAAATCAAATTCATCCAGAATAATGTCTTATATGTAATAAGATATTTTATTGTTATTTAATTCATTGAATATAAATGTAATAAAAGTATAAATAGTTAGTACAAGGACACCAAATCTAACAAAATCCTACTTGTACAAGAGAAACCTGGCTTTGAATTTTAGTCTTCTTGAACTCACATGATAATCAAGTCTATACCAAGTCAAGGCTTTAGTCAAGTGGTCCAAAACAATGTATTTAATAAAAATACTTCTCAGTGTAACTTCACTTATCAAATAAAAATCCCTCAAGATATGATACTTCCTAATTATATAACTTATATACTTATATGACCATGGATCCTTTGAAAGGGAAATAACTATAGTATTATCATAGTAAAGTGAGAAATTATCTTTACGTCATAGTTAGAAATCAAGCACTTAGAGAAATATATGTATCCATACTACTTAATTAGCTACTTCAAATTCCCCAAAATATCCACACTATTCTGTATAATCTTGGACCACAACGTTCATTGAGCTCTTCCATCTCACACAACCTCCTTTTAAAGTAAATATGTATCACATTTAGGATTTAATATCATATTGATCTATTTGGAAACTAGAATCTACATATCTTTTGATGGCTAGTTTCTCATCTCCTCTATAGAGTAGGAACATATCCTTAGAATGCCTCGGGTACTTAAGGATAGCCTTGAAGACCATCAAATGGCAGTCACCAGGACCAACTTGATAGTTTCCTTCCTCACTCAAGGAAAAGGAAACATATATCATAGTATATATCAAATAATACATCATTGAACCAATCACTAATGCATATTGAATCATTAGCTTTATTTTCCTTTCCTTAGTGTCTAAGGAAAAGTTTCCAAGAAAGATAAATTTCATGTGACTTTGGAAGCAATCCCATCCTGGATTTTTCTATAATTAATCCCTTTGGTATCATTTCAATATATGTACCTTGACATAGTTCGATTACCCTCTTGGACCTATCACAATAGATATTTATCATAAGAATATATTCTGTTTCACTTAATTCCTTCATGTGGAAGCATTTATTCAATCAGGAATTAATAGACTATAAGAATAATATTTAATTTCTAGTAGGTAATATGTCATTGAAATATACTATTAATATAATGAGTACACTCCCAATAAACTATTTAAATACCCAATAATCACATTCATTCATTATGAAACCAATTTCCTTTATGGATTAATCCAATCTAATGTTCCATCATATGGATGCTTAATTTAATAGATAAACCATTTTTTGAAATTTTCATAACTTTTTGGCTTCCTTTGGAGTCACAAACCCATTGGGTTGTGTCATATATAAATCTTCCTAAAGGTTTGCATTATGGAAGGCTATTTTGAAATCCATTTTCCAAAACTCATAGTCATGGAATGAGATAAGATCATGTAGAATTAAAATGGATTTTAACATTGCAACTGGAGAAAATGTTTTTTCATAGACAATGTCTTGATGTTATTTAAACCATTTGTCAACTAGTCATTATTTTTAGGTACTGAATTTCTCATCCATATCTAGTTTCTTCTTAGATACTCATTTATAACAAATGTTATTTACATCTACTAGAGGATCTACCAAAATCCAGACTTGGTTTTGGTACATGGAATCCATTTAAGAATTCATGGATTGATGCCACTTGGAAATGTCTATAACACCTACTAATTCCTCATAGATTAGAGAATCATTGTTATCTACTAATAATGAGTCACAATCCTTGATGACAAGAAAACCTTATCTTTCTAGTTCATTAATATCTATAGTACTCCTACACAATACTTGTGTCTCTGAAA
Source organism: Viscum album (assembly GCA_963277665.1). Classification (NCBI taxonomy): domain Eukaryota; kingdom Viridiplantae; phylum Streptophyta; class Magnoliopsida; order Santalales; family Viscaceae; genus Viscum; species Viscum album. The sequence goes on from OY728134.1 coordinate 819,626,010, forward strand.
TATCTTCTTCCATGGGCTGTGTCATATAGACATATTCTTGAAGGTTACCTAATGAGCCCTTAAAAAATGATTTACACCACCACACATGTAAGTATGAAAACATGGATTTCTTTGAATTCCACAGTTGGTATTGTATACCATCATTCTATTTAGATTGAACTTGGTTTAGTATTTTTACTGTTATTTGTAACGCGTATCTACAGAAGGATAATGAATGACTCGCATGACCCAACATTGATTTTACCATTTCTAAAAATGTGAAGTTACTCATTTTTCATACAATATTACATTGAGGTGTATAAAGAGGAGTGATTTTAGATAGAATAACAAACTTCTATAAATGAAATCAGTGAAGTCTTGATTAAGATATTCTCCACCATGGTTTGAGCAGAGTTTCTTAATCTTCTTACTAACCTAGTTCTCAACTAAATAATTGTATTCCATGAATCTTTCAAAGGAATATGACTTATACATCATCATGTATAAATATCCATATTTACTAAAATCATTTTTAAAAGTTATGAATTATGAGTACCCAACCCTTGCTTCAACTAGAAATGGTATACACACATTTGTATAAACTAATTCAATAAGCTATTTATCCCTTCCACGTTTTCCACTAAATGAGGATTTGGTCATTTTGCCTTGAAAAATTTCATGATATACAATAAGTGGTTTTAGTTTAAAATAATTTAAATATCCATATTTGTGTTTTTTTTCTCAATAATTTTTCATTTACAAGAAAGAATAGGTGATTCCATAATTGGGTGTGGTACGAGTCATGTAATGTAGTTTCGTTATCGATTTCCATTACTTGGTTTGAATAACCCTCCACTTAAAAACCATTATTAAATGTGCCTTATCAAAAAAAAATTCTATCTTTATAAAATAAGTATCATTTATTCCAGAACATTAAAATATTTCCATCTATATCAAGTATGGATACAAAAATATTGTTATTCGAATAGGTGTAAAAAATAACAATCTTTTTAAAACAAGTTCATTCTCATGGGCAATGTGAGGTGGTAGTCCCAGATATCCATTGAAACTAGTTTTTCTCTATTTTATATCTATGGGTATACCTACCCTTGGTCAATAATTATAAATATACTCATTTCATATACTAGAATACATTATTTAGCACCACAAGATGTATCTAATACTCAATTTTTAGAAAAAGATGAGTTGTACTCAATAAAAAATGAACCTGAAGCTTTCATTTACTTCTCTTAACGGGTGCAGTTTCTATTCTAGTGGTACCTATTGCTACTTGTTAAACCAAAAACATATTTATCCCTATATTTACCCTTTATTATATCCACACTTAATTTTCTTATATACTTATTGAAGAAGAGTAAGAAGATTTGGGAGATACTTCTCAATGTTTTTCATATGAAAATTTACGAAAAAGATGGAGAAGCCCTGAGAGAGTGATGCGATAATGAGATTGGTATGTAGTTATTTAGGGGGTTTAAACCCTATAACATCCAGATACTCAATACATAAAATTATTTTGAATACATGAGGTCCAGTTGGTGAACCATTTCCAAGATTTCTCTAAAAAAGATCATTGGAAATCAAAAATTATTGATACCTTTCTCTCTGCTAGTATAATACAAAGAGATGTTCAAGCATGCTATATGTATGATTGTATCCATGAGACCTAATTAGTTCAATAGACATAAAATAAAACATCAAACAATGAACATAGACTATTCCATTCAATTTTTTTTCATAAACAAGGAACTCTTCATCACTCACCACCTTTTTAGGTGGATCAGGTAATTAGGATTTTAGCCTGTGAGATTTCTGTTCATGGCGCAACATAATACTAAGATGTCTAAACCACTCATGGAAGTTAATGCCAATGAATATGTTTTATTTCTCTAATATTGTTAATATGTATAATTTGGATGATGAAATTTCCATTCTTATATGATTTTAAAGATCATAATATTAATAATTTTCTTGATTACAAAATATGTTAGGAATAATAATAATTAAATTTTTATTAAATATCGCACTACTTTATCAAGTCCCAATATCCCTCACTACTTAACTTATAAGGTATAGTGTCTAGAAAATTCAAATCGAAAGGATATATATTCCTCTTTGCATAACCCCAATGAGGGTTTATTAAGCCACTTGAATGTATTTGGGTTGGTAGAACTTTTCAAACTGTGGGATTTTAACTCTTTGATCCCTTGAGTGGATTCCCCAATCCTAAAATCTAGACTTGGATATCCTCAACACTTGACTCTAAGTTACAACAAGTGTTGTGAAAGCTACTTCTCTTGATGTAATATGGTTAAGTTAACCCATAAACTTCATAATAAATCCATGTTAAAAGTATGTGTCTTGATGGGGGTTGATGAAACCCATATTTCTATGGAATTCATTACAAATAAAGAAATGTAATACCATGTATGAATTAATATATGGTGGAAAATTTTTAAATTATTATGCTTATATTTTATCTTAATTTATCATCAAAATAAATTTTTAATATTAAGATAATTTTTCTTATTTAATTAACTATTCTTGATAAAACATTTCTGAACAATAAAATTATTTATATCCCATATTTTTACATTAATTCTTTTATTTATGTGATCACAGTATGAAATTCATAAAATAAATAATGCATAAGATTGGAACAATTTTATAAATAAATGACCTAATCAGGAGCTTATCTAACAGTTGATTTATTGAGTGAAAAATAAAAAAAACTTTGACCTAGGGGAAATAACTCCTTGTGTTAGCCTTAACATGAATTTCAGAATTCCAACTATCCACCTATGCATCACCTATGTTGGAATTGTCTCTGATATATCTTGAATCTCCTCAACACGCCTTGTGATACACTATTTATTACATATATTTTTGACTCACATGCATGTGATGGGAACCAAAGGTTTGGTTAAGGGTAATTGCATAAATAAATCTGGAAACATTAGACCTACATAATAATTACAGGGAGGGATGACTCACATGCCATCCTATTTAATTTAATAATCAATAATTGAAAAACCATGTAATAAATTGAATAAAATAAATCTATCACATACATAGGTCTTAATCAAGATCATGAACAATCATACAGATGAAATGAATATTCAAAAGTAAAAATTGTTAACATTAATTTCCATTAATTATTTATTATTAAGATAAATATGCATACATTAATTAATTAATTTATTAATTCCTTTTCATCATAACTATCATTCGAATTCTCTTAGAGATAACCATCATTAAATTCATACATGGGAAAAAATAGTAGAACAAATAATGAAATATTATCATAATAAATTAATTGATAAATTAATTATTCTTTAAAACCATTATTAAATTTTCAAACATAACATGTTCCAATCAAATTAGTAGGGTTTTAAGGATGAAATAATCATTTTAATATAATTTATTTAATTCTTTATTGGGAGACTACACAATGTGTTCTTTAGAGTTACACACTGTGTATCTCAATTTCTATATACCTAGGATACACACCTAGGTATTTGGAATTTGTCTAAATCGATTACATTGTGTGTACTAATGAGCCACACACTGTGTGGTATAAATTACATGTGTATGTATAACCCACTGAGGGACTTGACATGGAAATTAGATTTGGGACTACAAAAAATGTACAATCTAGTTACATACCATGTATCTCGCATGTTGTGTGTCTTCTTGTCTTGCTGAATCGCTCAACATGTACTTAAGAGATGGGAAATAATGCACTAAATTCCATGTACATTAGCTACGCGTTGTGTATGTCATTATTGTTATAGTATGTCAGTTTCATGAAATTTTAACCATGTATATGACCACACAACTTGTGCGAATTTCACTACTACAATGTGTAGACCACACAAAATGTATATCAGCTACACACCATGTAATATGACATGTGATGTTCCAGGTTGGACCAGTCTATATGTAGTGTGAAATAAATGCACTATGTGTAGTTACTACTGAACACATCGTGTATCCAATGACACTATCATGTTCAGTGAAATTGGGTACATAGCATGTACTCCAACTACACGCCATGTGATCCCATACTATTCATCCAGAATCCTTGATATTTCCTGAAGACATCTATGGTCATTCATTATCTGTTCATAGTCCTTTAAGAAAATTAAACAATAAAAGATGATGATTAATATGTCAAAGACATGTTAATTAAAACCAGATTAATGGATTAATATTCTTGAAATGAAATATATAAAGACTATTATATATATAGATCTACAATGAAATAAATAATTATATATTTGAAATTTAACCTTTCTCTGAAACCACTTCAAGGTTCCGGGAATATAAGAAGCACCCCAATGAGTGTAAAACAAATAAAATATTTTTTATTTGATGGATCATTAACAATATTTCTAAGGATGTGAACTCAATGTCCAAAGAAATATTTCGATCTGATATTGACATAAATAAATCCCAGAATCGAGAGAGGATATTATCATATTAAATTTATAATTATTTTATTTGATATCAGAATAAATGGTTACCTCATCTTAGGAACTTTCTTCTATGACAATATTGATATACAGAAAAGCCATTTGGGTACTAGCATGGTGAATCAATGATCTTGTGTTGTTCATATTGATCACTTAAAGATCCTTGTTACTTGATGGATTTATCTCATTCTTTAGATTAAGAAGAGGAGGTATTCAAGAGGGAAGTTTTTTTTGAGAAATACTTCTATATTCTCATTTAAATTAACAAAATTGAAATAAAAATCTATTTATAGAGCTAGGGTTTAAGTTAAAATATTATTTAATTTCATAATGGACCTAAATAATATAATAATTCTTAAAAAATACCGTGGAAAATAACAATATTATTATTATTTTATGGTGTTCTCTAACTCATGTAATGATAGACATTAATTTAACATCTTGTAAATTAATACTTATCATCAGACTCAGACTCAGTTCATTCAAATTCCTCATCATTTATTGAATACCCAAATAAATATTTAATTAAATATTTCATTCATTAATAAATATTTGAGATGGATAAAACATGGATAAAGTCATTTCTCGGTCTTAAGAATAATATTTATTCTATTGATTAAATTAAAATAGAATTTAATTATGATAAACATAAACACATAGTGTATGGCCCTTTAGGATTTTTTCTTATCGGTATTGGGTGATCTTTCATAAAGTCTAATATTACTACCTAATAATGGATTAAAGAACCCAATAAAAAGAAATTAATGTCACAACTTTGACAACCACATACAAATGATCATTGTGTAATATAATCCCTTTATCACAATATCTCATTATACAGGTTGCACATATGTGGCACCAACCTATATTCTCGATAGATCTTTAAATTTAAATCCAATTTTAAATGTAAAAAATTCACCTTAATTCATTCTGACGAAACTAAATTTCATATTGACATAGAATTTTTTTATACATGCCATATATTAATTAAATATTATTTTCCTACACTTTTACAACATTTCAGACTTGTTTTCTTATTCGGATAACATGACCCATTTTTTTATTTAAAAACACTTCTAAATGTAAAAAAAAAATGTGTGACATTTTGACCTAACCACATGTGGGATTGATGAACAGTTCATTACTATATGTCACATATTAATCGAAGACCAATTTCTTATCGTTTTAAACCATTATGAGCTCATTTACAAGATTTATTCTCATGTAACTACTTGTACATGTTTTTTTATTAATCATCGCGATATAAATTATTCTTTAATTGGCTGTTCAAGCTTAAGAAATTCCTAACTCTATGATTCATGCATGATTTATGATGGTAATTTCTTATGAAACCAATTTGTAAAATGATTTAATCTTACACGAGTATTACTGAATGTTCTCATACATTGACCTAAATAAATCACATGTCTATCATAATAAGTATCAATCAATACCAACCAAAATTTCCAAAATGTAACAATAATTCAAGTTAAAATAAAATTAATTACAATTAATCATATCCATTTCATTAGGATGGGGCCTCTTTTCAAATTTCTACCATTAGATGAAGAAGCCCACCCACATGAATCATTCACAAGAATTTTCTTGAAAGGTAACCATGTTTAGTGTCCCCACTAAGACGTGGTTTGAATTTGATTTCTATCACCATCATCTGGAGAACTCACGACACGCAAATTGAAATGGGGACCAAAATTCAAAATATTCATATCTACTTATGGAGTGTTTGAAACTCAGTCCCAATTTTCACTCTGACATTTTCATCTTTTATTATCTCTATTGATACCACTTAGGATAAGTTTTATTTTAAGGTTATCCTGACTATTTGGCCTTATACTCCAATAATAAATTTTAGATGGGGGTTTTTTCTGGTCCCAATAGGATACTTGTTGAACTTTTGTTGAAGTTGATTGTCCCTTTAATCCATAATATTAATTTTCATTACTATTTTATGATTCATCTTAGCATGATAATTTTTTTTAATTTTAATCTTTCATTAACCTTTAATTAAATTCAAGAGTTTCTCCAAGCGTTGGATTCTAAAGTCATGGATAACTCTATAATATTACCACAGTGGTTGGATTCCCTGTGAAGGATTTTCCATAATATACATTGTCCCAATTAATATTACATAGTGGGAGTAGGATCCCCTTTATGTTTTTCATAATATTTTATAGGTTTCACCACATGATAAACCCAAAAATTAATTCTTATGCATTTTAATCCATCAAGATATGAAAGATTGATATAAAGTAAACATAATCAATAGTTTATTGGATGGTTTTAAGACAATATTTTTAAGGAGTTAACTAAAAATATGAATTCAATTTCATAACAGTTTTGGTGGCTATCCAGAGTACCATGTGTTTATGTATTATCTTATAATGGTTGTGAAATTAATGCTTATATGTTCTATATAACGGTACATGATGATTTTAGTACCATGAAAAATAGTGGAGTTACACTAATTGTTAAAACGATGCATCTATCTAGTACCATTGATAGAATTTAAATATAATAGAATATGTAATATTTTGGAATCATTGAAAAAATAGGGGACTTGGATTATACAACATTCCAAGTGCCAAAATTTCAATGAAAGTGGGTTGATAACATGAGTGAAGTTAAAATCAATGACTTGGGATTCATGAAAAAGGATTTCAATAGGGATGTGTGAGAAGTCAACCCATTTAAAATGGAATCATAGGAAATACATATATTTTGTGTTATAGATCCTATAAATGGAAAACAGTAAAGTGTTCAATTATCGACAAAAAAATACTGAAGGTTCAGATGTCATTTCAACTGAGGTTGACCCTTTTATTGGGGCATCACAATCATTTCATGGTGTCTCTAATGTATATGGGGTATTTTATGTCATATTAGACCCCAATAAGGTTATTTAGATACTAGATAGAGGGTTTAAATCCTGTAAACCTTTAAAGAAAAAAAATAGGGTGTTAAATAACCAAGTTATATTTTTTGTAATATACAAAACATTACCTCATATTATTATATGTTCACTACTGCATTTACAAAATCTACATTAAATGTTTAAAAATTTCAGTACGTAATAGATTATTCATATTTTGATGCTCCCAATATTAAGAAATAACAAGTTTCTCGACATGTTGATGCTCTCAATGTAGGGGAACGACATGTTTATGCACATGTCGAAGCTAAAAATACTGAGGAACAATAGGTTTATCATCATGATGATGCTCCCAATGTAGAGGGACAAAAATTTTATATACATGATGATGCTACCAAATCGAAGGAATAACATATTGATGATATTAAAGTCAAGAAAATGGGTGAAGGTGAAAAACCTGTGTCCCAAAAAAAAGAGGAGTGTCATAGCGCAATGGCGTTGACAAAAATTATTAAGTAAGGAAGTAGAGGAATCAAATTCGAGGTTGGATAGAATTCACATGACCATCATATTAACCACAAAAGTCTATTTTACTTAGTTACATTGGGATCACCACTAAAATAAATATGTTGGTTGATGTAGATACATGGATCTATATTGTTCTCACGCTTAAGGCACTGATTTGGGAGGAGATTTGGGTAATGTTTTGATATACTTTCTTTATTTTACTAAAACAAAAAATAATGAAAAATTTATTTTTTATTTATTATCCCATGAAGAGTTCATCTATACTATATTCCAAGTGATTGAAATTTTTATTAATGCTCCCTAGAATGGATTATAGAGGATTTCAGACAATTATTACAAAGTATCATCTTAGTGATACTGAAGGGAAAGTAAACCCACACACACCACAAATGTATACACACATGATAAACCAAGAAACATGGAATGAATTTTCTGGTCATTGTGAGGATACATCTTTAAATGTATATTTTTATTGGTAATACATTACTTGAAAATATGTGTATTAATCCCTTTGATTAAGAATTATTAATTTACGAAATAGTATCTGAGTGATGAAAATAAGAAGGGTACAGTAATACCAACATACAACTACTATAAATCAAGGATGGGGTATTCATTACATGAAAAAAAGATATGTATTTTAAATCTACTGTAATAATTTTATATGGAATTAAACAACATAAAAACTATATACCATCTTTTATATGTAGATTAATGAATCAAAATCAAAATCCACTCCCATGCCACATCATGTGTGTGTAAGGAGGGTATTATAAATAAATATATGATTCTAATAGATGAAAATGCATAGAAAATATGGGAATCATGTATAAGTATGACATAATAAAAATTTTGATGCTTGAAATTGATATTATATAACAATGATTACTCATTTTATTATATTTTTATCTAGTTTATACATATAAATCATCAATGTATATACCTAATGAATGATTAATATAATTGGAATTGAAACGACCAGAACAATATTGTCTCATCAGCGGTGTGAGTTTTCAGGTGTCACCCCAAACATATTTTTAGAAAATCAATTCATAAGAGGTTAGATATAAGAAAATGGATGATATGTAGACATGAATAGATTCTATACAAGATAAACTTAATTATTAGTCTACATTTTTAGATAATGTTATAGGAAATTATCAAAGAGAAGAAACAATATAATTTCAACCACTACAAGAACACCCATCACCCACCCACACTCACTTTGCGGTGATCCATTACCCTCAAAGGCATGCCTTACCAAAGGTGATCAATTTTTTGATAACCATTTCTATGAAATGTGAATTAAGAAGACACTAATACCTTTCCCATATTGATATTATTCAGGGTGAAAATGACTATGATTTATATCTATCATCACCCACCCATTGCCTTGTTGTGAGGGGTACAATATACAATATCTAAAGATATATTCTACAAAAAAAACTTAAAAAAGGTCATGGAAAGTGGGGATTCATGTAGCTCATTAGTTGGTCACTGATCTAACCATTCCCCATGATGATCTGGATGTTGCGATGGTAAATGTTATTATTTTAACTTTTATAGAAAGGATATCTAATCTTGTAAAAATACATGTCAACACTGTATTATTCCTTTAAAATTTATTTTTATGAAAAAACATTATCAAATATTAAACAAAATACTTGAACTTATGAATGTTATTATAGACAGGGAAAAGGAAGGGTTGAAATTGAATTTCAAATCAATAAAATCTAAAGGATTAATTAATCGATTGAAAAGAAATTTAAAAAGTACCTTTAACCCTCCAATTCAACTTTCATAATTACTACCATTACAAGTTCATGTAGATGCCCGAATGGCTCGAAGGCCTTCATTTTTATTGATTTTTGATAACCCCCCTTCCAAGGGATGAGGTGAAACTCTTACAAGGCCCGTAGGCTCAGAGATTACAAGGCCTATAGGCTTAAGGGATTACATGACCCGAATGTCTTAGGGAATTCAACCAGACGATCTACAAGGAAATGCCCCTCCCCAGCGTCTGCATCATGATAGTAGCTATCCAACTTTGCATGGCCGTCTGTCTAGGCTTACCATGCAACCAAAGGCTGGTACTGATGGCATAGCCATACCCTCTCATTATGACAATCCATTTGGCTCTCCTTTGGTGAGTGCACCTGCTCTGAATCCTCTTCTGGGGATGATCCTTTTTTGTAGTGTGTTTAGGGAAACTGCATGTGGCCCGAAGGCTATGAGGTGGCCCGAGGGCCTTAAAGGTGGCCCGAAATCCCTAATGACCTGAAGGCCTAGGTGGCCCGAAAGCCTTAATGACTCCAAGCCCAAACCAGTGGCTGAAGGTAAATAGTTATAGCTGCTACAGTACCAAACATTACCTACTACAGTAACTGCTACAGTGCCTGCTACAGTACCGCACAATGTACAGTTCTACTACAGTACCTATACAATGTACAGTCTCCTACAGTCCCACATAGTGTACAGTATTGCTACAGTGTCTACTACAGTACTGTTATAGTACGCCCACAGAAATATGCCTCTACTTGGTGATACGAACATCATTAATTTTAAAGAAAAATTGTATGCAAATGAAATTAAAAACTTTCTTGGTCATGAGAATGTAGATGAAATCCCCAAGAATAGAAGGATAGGGGTCTCAGTTTTAAATGTATACATAAGGTGTATTTTCATAATTTTTTTTATGCAATATCTAATTTACAAAGTTAATTATAGTTAAATACTATTCAAAATTTTATAGGTGTATATATTAATACTATTTAAAGGGAAAACCCTGTGGACAAAAAATTGTACTCATTATCCATCAAAATAGTTCAACACAAAAAATAATCATTAAAAAAATAAATATTTATTATTAGTGGAAAAACTATCCATAATCTTTGAAAACAAACTTATAGATGATAAAATCTTCTTAATTCCCATGATGTAGGGGTAATAATCTATAATTTAATCCTATAAAAAAATATTTCCATTATTTTCTTCTTATTACTTTTTTTTGGAAACATTGTTCACTCAATTAAATCAATTTAGATAATCCAAATATTATTTTTTGGATTCAATGCATGGATACCGAACAAATTGACCACATGTGATGACATTGATTAATTTTTAATACACTACATGAAACATTTTACAAATAAACATCAAGTTATACATTTATATTATGTTTTAAAGAAAAAATTATGATTGGGTAGTGTTTAAATATTATCAAAGTCATGGAATGAGGACTGTCTATGAGAAAAATAAGCCTATCAGATTCTAATAGTGGATAAGTATTAGGTTATATATAATAATATTTCTCTACCAAAACACATATAAAAAAATTACTTAATTTTCTCAAATTTTCTATATTTTTTGAAAAAACTGATGACTAATATTGTTGTTCTTATTTTTACGATTTATAAAATATATTAGATTCTATCAATAAACTAGCATCCCCGAAGAGGTATTTCTGGTGATAATTACAATTTTATTTCAAATACTTATTAAAAATAGTTTTATTTATATTTTGCAGTACTACCATAATTATCGATCGTCCTCATATTCAAAAGTGGAAATATATTTGTTTCTAAATGAATGGAAAAAAATAAATTGTGTCATAATGTATATAGATATCTTGAAAAGATGACTTCTTACTAATTATTTAGTTAACTTTCTCATCATTTTTTCAACTATTATTTAGTTAATTTCATTATCATTTTCTAATACTTATTTAGGTAATTTTCATAAATATAATGAATAAATGAATTCATCCAAAATTAGTTTTTCTTTGACCATTTTGTGCTCTATTAAGAGTACATAATTTTCAAAAAAAAATATTATTGAAAAATTATTCAATAAGGATGATTCACAAATATACAATTTGTATCTTTATAGAGGTGTTTGTTCTTTTTTTGATCTATTTGTGTTTGTAGTGTGTATTTTCATTTTAAAAATGAATTAAAGTGATTTTTTTGATCAAAATTACATTTTTGTAAAAAGTACATGTGGGATACTAAAAACCAATAAAATACATTCATACTATTTTGATACTTTAGGAAAGTGATCCACAAGTCATTTTTGATGTGTAGGAATAATCCACACCTCAATCTGATACATGGTGTGAAAGATATGACTTAGAATGCCTGTTTTTATTTTGAAAATTTCATTTTTGTTAAAAATGTGTGTCACTAACTTAAAACTAAGAAAACATGATTTTATTTTCTTGATACTTTATGAAAATGATCCATAAGTCATTTGTAATGCGTATGTATCATCCACATGTCAATTTGGCACATGATATTATCTTTAAGAATCAAAGTGTGTGTTTTCAGTTTAAAATGAAATTTTAGTTAAAAACATGAATCACTTACTACAAACCTAGTAAAAATGGTTGAATTATATATATACCTTATAAAAATGATCAATAAGTTATTTTTGATGTGTAAGAATAAACCACACATAAATCTAACACATGTTGTTAGTGGTATGGCTCAAGGTGTTTGTTTTTATTTAAATTTGACATTTTAGATCAAAACACATGCCACATACTCAAAATAGAGAAAATATATTCAAATTATTTTTATTTTTTAGGAAAATGATCCATAAGATATTTGTGATGGGTATGAATTAGCTAAACCTCAATTTAATAAATGACATTCTTGATATGACCCAAAGTGCTTGTTTTTAGTTTTAAAATAGACTTTTAGTGAAAAAATCATCACATACTCAAAACTAATAAAACACATTCATATTGTTTTGATAATCTAAGAAAAAGATATTTAAATCATTTGTGACCTATAAGAATTAGCTGCACCACAATTTGAAACACAGTGTGATCAATATGACTTTAAATGTGTATTTTTAGTTTTTAATTGACATATTAGTTAAAAACATGTGTCACTAACTTAAAACCGAGAAAATGAACTCTAATGTTATTAATAATTTTGTACAATTATATATAATTCATTTTTTTGGTGTTGGAATAATATGCATATCAATCCGACACGTGATGTGACTGGTATGCTTCCAAGTGTCTATTTTTAATTTAAAAATGGAATTTTAGTTAAAAACATGTGTCTGTAATTGAAAAACTATGAAGCTTTCCTAGATTGTAATAATACATTAATAAAATGATCCTTAAGACATTTTTGATATGTAAGAATCTACCACACATTAATTCGACACAAAATATAAATTGTGATCCAAATCTTCATTTTAGACATCTAATTTGTTTTACAATTGAATTTTCTTGGATAATTATATATTCATTCTATGGTTTTGACTTTCATTTGTGTTTTTAGGGATTGGGAAATTAACTTGCATCCATTTTCAACAACAACTGTTACGCAATGTTCTTGGATCTCTCAGTTGAATGTGACTTTGGATGGGCTATAAAATCATTCATTGATGAAAGGACCATCTATGCATTGCAAAAACTCTTCCCATATATCACTAAATAAAATTTACTTATTTTTGGGTCACAAAACCAAATTTTTTTCACCAATTTCTTAGATAACCTTTATGATAAATCACCAAGCTTGGACGTTTCCCATCTTGGAAGCAACATTCAGATACATTTTATCAATAACAGAACACTTCTAGGATATATGGACTTTGGCTCTAGAGGGATACAAAGGCCTACATACAAAAAAATTGTCCATCCTTCAAGTCATGGAAAAATATGAAAATCATCATGTCCTGGTTGTATTTATATATTTATTTTCTATAATATTTTCCATTTGTGCATAGAGAAAAAGAAATTTGGGAAATAAATCCCCAATTTGATCTGAATATTATGCAGTGCTAGGCACACTAATATAGGCAAGTCCAAGTCTTAATCTAGTTCCCCGCTCTAATGCATTTCATATGATATTTTTGAAATTCATACTTTTCCTTCATCTTTCTATAATAAACTGTAAAATAGAGAACATGTTCCTTTTAGATGGAAGAGGAAATCACATCTTTCCTGAAATGTGAAGAAGGTCCTAAGGATGCGTCCATAAAATATATGATCAAACAATTTTTCTTCAATTAATTTTTGAAGGAGATTATATAATTCAAATAAAAAATCTCATTTACCGAGGGAATTCCATAAAACCATTTTTTTAGACAACCCAAAATGTTTAATGCATTAGAGAATTAAAAAAATTTTTGTTTTTAAAAAGGTTTATTTAAGGTGAATATTTCAAAATGATCAATAAGTAACTGACTATTTTGATCAAAATCAAACCTCCACCCTAAGAAACTTTAGTTCATCTTTATATGAATAAATATCTAGTCCATAGTAATTTCCATCTATGAAAGATATATCACTAATTTGTTTTATAGTTCTATAACCCTAATATAAAAACATCAAAAAGTCTAACATTAGTTTTTTCATTTATCTTTTCTTTTGTATTTGATACGACATGTTTGACCTACACATCATTGACATTTGAATAGTGTTGACAAGTATGAAAGTCCATATTTGAGAAATTGTTATAGAAAATGATATAATTTTTTTGATACTATAAGGTGATGATCCATAATTAATTTTTGATTTTTTGTAATAATTAACACCTCAATATGGTACAGGGTGTTCCTAGTATGACTCAAACTTTATGTTTTTATTATAAAATGGACATTTTAGTTCCAATCACATGTTACATAAACAAAACCAAGAAAATTCATTCATATTGTTTTGATAATTTTGTAAAACAAATTCATATGTCATTTGTGACATGTAGGAATCATCCTAACCTCAATCTGATACATGGTGTGATCGGTATGACTTGAATTATATGTATTTTGGTTAAAATTGACACTTTAGTTCAAAACACCCATCACATAATCAAAACTAAGAAAATCATTCCAATTATTTTGATACTTTATGAAAATATCAATAATTCATTTTTTGTTGGGTAAGAATCATCCTCGCCTCAATCTGATACACAGTGTGCCCAATATGACTCAAAGTGTGTGTTTTCTGTTTAAAAAAATTAAATTTTAGTTAAAATATACGTCACTCACTAAAAACCTATCAAACATTCTTGGATTGTCTTGATACTTTAGGATAATGATCCTTTAGTCATTTATTGATGTATAAGAATCAACCTTATGTAAATCTGATACACAGTGTGATCAGTATGACTCAAAGTGTGTGCTTTTATTTAAAATTGACATTTTAGTTCAAAACACAAGCCACAAACTCAAATCCAATTAAACACATTCAGATTATTTTGATACTTTGGAAAATGGTCAATAAATAATTTTTTAATTTTATAAATCAACCAAACCTCAATCCAATACATGGTTTTCTTAGAATGACTCAAAGTCCTTATTTTTTGTTTTAAAATGACAATTTAGTGAAAATCACACATCGTATACTCCAAACTAAGGAAACAAATTTATATTGTTTTAATAATTTAGGAAAATGATTGATAAGTCTTTTTTATGTGTAATAATGAGAATCACCTCAATAAATCACATGGGGTGACTGGTACGACTCAAAGTGTGTGGTTTGAGTTTAAAAATGTCATTTTTAGTTAAAGACTTAATTTAATCTCTAAAGATCTAGAAAAAAACTAACATTGTTTTTATACTTTTGGAAAACAATCACCATGTCACTGTGATGTGTAGGAATCAACCACACGTTAATCAAACACATGGTGTAACAAATATGACTCAAAGTGAATGTTTTTATTTAAAATTGACATTTTAGTTCAAAACACATTCCAAATACTAAAAGATGAGAAAAAGGAATTAAAATTGTTTTGACACTTTCGGTTAATGATCCATAAGTAATTCGTGATATGTAAGAATCATCTAATCCTCAATTTAAAACATGGTGTTCCCGGTAATACTCTAAAAGTGTATTTTGAGTTAAAAGAATACATTTCTGTGAAACAAACACACCACATACTCAAAACCATGAAAGCATAATCAAACTGTTTTGAAAATTTAGGGCAATGATCCATAAGTCATTTTTCATGTGTGGGAATTAGTTGCACCACATCCTGATACACACACATATATATTAATTATAAAATTAAAAATAATATATATTAAATATAAATATACTAAAAATGAATAAAATGTAATAACTAAAAGCGTATTAATGTCTTATTCATTTTTAATTGTTTTTATTCCAATTTATCCATTAATATATTTGATATAGAAATATATTTATATTATTTCTATATTTATATATATCATTGTATATAATATTTCATAAAATATAATTTATATAATAAAAAAATTATGCTTATACTAAATAATTCATATATTTAGTGAAAATAGTTTATAATTAAAAAACAACAATAATTAAAAATACGGACTAATTGAATTAAGTAATGGAAATAATTAAATGTTTTTTGATTTTTCAATTTTATATATATCAAACATGTGTTATATTTATATCTAATACATATACATAATTAATGAATTTTTATATACCACGCGCGCACAAATATTTACACAATTAATGAAATCATATATAAAAACACATAAAAATAATATTTATCCAATTTATTAAAATTTCAGTATTAATTTTATATGGAAAAGGTTGGGGGTAAGCCCCATTTTTAAAAATGATAAAAATTGAAACCCCTTTTGAACTGTGTTAAGGGAGAACCCATTATAAACTCAAGGTCCTAGAGGCATATATCCTCCAAAATCAATGGCCTGAGAGCCCATTGGACTGTAGACCAAAGCACCAATGGCCCATTATATTCCCAAGGTCCAGATAATTCCCCGTAATTCCAACCACCGCTGGCAACTACACTCCTCCGTAATGTAGATCCAAATGCTGTTTTCCAAAAATCTCACCACTGGGAGCCATCGAGCCTTGCCACCAATGCCTCACACAACCATTGGCTACATTTGAAAGATTTCATGTTGATCCCACTCTATCATTATAATGACCCGACCTTAAACATCACATTTCTATTTAATTCAACTATAATACACTTATTACATTCCCAATGATATTTTAAATTTAGAGTTTTAGAGAATTAGGTCATAATTTATACATAAAAAACCATAATAATAAAAAGAGAAAACTACTAAAATAATGTCAAATTCTTCCATAATACAATTTTTTTTAATAAAACATGAATTATTTTCATGAAAATTATTCACAACATTCTTCTTGGATTCGTCTTTTTTGTTACCAATCCTTAAAACCTATGAAAGGAATTTTAAAACATGGGATAAACACAAAAATATCAGTAAGAGAAAAAAAATAAGGAAAAAAACCCATTAGTCCATGAATAATTTTAAACATATGAAGGATAAAGTTCTCACCCTTAAAAGTAACATATACTAACTTTGTGAAAACATGAGGTTTACATAAATCATAGAAAACATAAATAAACCATTTAGATAACTTACTGTATCATTTTAATACCATACATACAATGTATTTTGATCCTCACAACTACCTTAGGATTTATAACCCTCACAACCACCTTACAATGTAACCCTCATGAATACTTTATTATTTAACCATTATAGTTACACTTGGAATAACCATTGCGGCCAAATTCCAACATAAACAAACCCAATGAATTGGCGGGATATCATGGACCCACCCATCATCATAAAAATTCCCAAGAACTATAAAATAATCATCAAACAAGAATACTTGCATCATTAGAACATTCCTTTTGAATTAAAAAAATAAATTTAAAAGGGGATTTTTATAAAAAAGTCCTATTACCTCAGGTTTGACTTCATTTAAATGTCTTCAAAACGTCTATATAATGGTTTAAATAGTGTTATAAATTTATTACATAACTATATTTATATTTATAATTCCTTATATGATCCTTTTATAACATCTTTCCACCCATTTATTAATAATATATTTTTTTATTTTCATTTTTCTAGGTGCGTTTATTTCATGGTTTCAATGATTGGTTCATTATGAATTTTCTTTTCAGATGGAAGAAAACCAAAAAAGTGGAAATAAATTGAATTAATATGTTTAATTTTTTTTAATGATTCCATATATTTTTTTAGGAGGATGCTTCATTAGATAAAACATTGATGAAAAAAGTTTGGTTTATTTTTGGAGGGTTTTTTTGACCATCACAAATGAGTTTCATTTTATTTAATGTTATGTTTATAGATTAGTTACAGAACATTTAAAAAGTTATAATATACATATTGAAATATTTTTTAACAATAATAACAGTTTTATGAACATCCTTTAATACAGTAAAGGAAAATGAAAATTCGGCATCTATGAAGGTGGTGAATCGATACGTCATAGACGATGCTTTCATTTTCTAGAATTAGAGGAGAAAATGAGAGGTTTTATGATGGATATTCTATTAACACAATAAAATTCCATAATGTGTAATATATAGTAGTTATCATGTCACTTGTTTATGGGGAGGTGATGAGAGAATAATAAAATAAAATAAAATGAAAAGAAAATAAAAGAAAATGAAAGAGGATTTTACCACTTGAATTATTCTACTTTAGAACCTCCTTAAGGATATTATATTTGATCTTTTGTTGAGAGAAAAGGTTTCTGGACATGGGGTAGAGTTTTGTAAAGATTATTGGGCAATACTTGGATATGATTCAAGGATTTTGAGCCATGAGGAGAAGAAGTGGTGAGTGGTGGTATTTATAGTGGAGGAGAGGAGTGTTTTTTTCATTATTTTATTTATTAGTTTATTATTTCTTTCCAAGACTATGAATAGTTTGAACATTGTAAATAAGTATATTAAATAATGAAGTGGGTTCTATATTATTGTGATTACATTATAAATGAATCAATTAATATTTTATTTAACTTATAATGTATATATACCATAAATTGTTGTATTTCCCTATTCACAAAAAATCAACTATTTCAAAAAAATCCAAAATATTCACGCCAACAATTTTTCAACAGGTAGAATTAAAAAATTGATTCCATTTTTTGAAAATAATTTTATAGAAATAAGAAATTTATTTTTTAACAAAAAATCACCATTTATTCAAAAAATACCAATTTTAATGTTATAACTGATTTTATGGAAATTTGAAAAATTTATTAATGCATCATAAAAATATATTATAATCACAAGACAACAAAAAAATAATTTATGAATCTATTTTCTAAAGACAAATTTTCTTTTAAATAATTATTTTAATTATAAAATTGTAAATAAACATTTATATTTCTCAAAATACGAACACCTAATTTATCATTTTCAAAACATTTATTTACTTATTCAACGATATAAATATATCATATTTTCAGTTATAATATACATAAATTTTATTTATAATCTCATAGGTGAGGTAACAATTATATTAGTATAGATTTCTTAATTTCTATAAATACCACTTATTTCATTATATATTAATAAATAATTTAAATGTTTAATTCTTGAATGAAAAAAATTATTTTATAAGTACCTCGGTTGTTATATTCTCCCCCCTTATAGAAATTTTGTACTAAATATTTTCATTCTCTTATTAAACAAGTGAGGATACATTTCCCTCAGTGCATTTTTAGATTCCCATCTTGCTTCTTCAGCCATGTGGTTTCTCTAAAAAACCATTACCTGGTGAATTACCTTATTCCACAATACTTTTACTCTATGATCAAGAATATGAATAAGTTTCTATTCATAATAAAGGTTCTCTTCTATTTGAACTATTTTTAGGCTCAAAAAACAAGGTGAATCTGGCACATAATTTCTTAACATCAAGACTTGAAAAACATTATATACCAGAGATAAACTTGGACACAAGGCCACTTGATAGAAAAATGATCAAAATTTATCCTGGATTTGATTGGTTCTAATGAACCATGGACTTTGCTTTTGTTTCTTACTAAAACGCATCACAATTTTCAATGGATAAACTTTAAGAAAGACCTGTTCACCAACCTCAAAAAAAAGATCCTTCCTCCAGTTATCATCATAACTTTTCTTCCAGCTCTGATCTATCCTCATATGTTACTATCCCATCTTTAAAAATTGATGAACTTCCTCTAATAATTCTATTCCCATCAACTTCATTTTGTTGACATTATCTCAAAATTCTTGAGTTCAACATCGCCTCCCATATAATTCCTCAAAAGGTTCCATCTATATACTGGAATGAAAACTGTTATTATAAGAAAAACTACATATGGAAATATATTGATCCCAAATTCCTTAGTAATCCATTGAATAAGAATGTAGCATGTCTTCCAAGGTCTGAATTGTTCACTCATTTTGTCCATTAGATTGGGAATGAAAGGTTGTGTTAAAATTTAATTCTATTCCCAATGACTTATAAAGGCCTTTCCAAAACATAAAAGTGAACCTAAGATCCCAGTCAGATAAAATAGATAGAGTAAATCCATGTAAATAGATTATCTCTTTGAGATATAGTCGAGAATGCTAATCCAAATACATATAATCTCAAATAGGAAGAATATGTGAATATTTAGTCAGATGATCAATCATAAACCAAATCACATTGTTACCTAGAGAAGTGTTTGGTAGTCCCACCTCAAAATCCCTGGATATATTTTACCACTTCCACTCTAGCATTGGAAAAGGATAAAGTATCCCATTTGGTAGTTGTCTCTCTTCTTTAACATGTTGACAAGTCAAACTTTTCATGGTAAAATCAGCAACAACGTTTTTTATTCAATCCCACCAGTAATACTTCTGAATGTCTATATGCATCTCAGTGCTTTTAGGATAAATTGAAAATGGATAACTATAAGCTTCACCTAATAATTATATTTTCAACTGGGAACCATAAGTGACACATAATCTCATCCAAAATCTCAAAACAAAATCATTATCAATATCAAATTCTGATAAATTCCAATTTTTATCCAATTATACCTTTTTCTACAACTCACGGTCTTCCTTCCATACATTCTTAATTCTATTTTACAGAGACAACTATACTGACACATGAAAGAAAAAATATAAATTCCCTCTACAAACAACATTTAGGCCAAAATTCATCAAATAATTAATGAAAGGGTCATGTTTCACATATAACATGGTTAAAAATACATGTTATTTTTGAATCAAGGCATCCACCACTTTTTTTTTATTTTCTTAGATAGAAATTGACTGTATGACCATAATACTTTATCAGTCCAATCCATATTCTCTACCTCATGTTCAATTATTTTTTAGGGAATATATACTTCCATCTTTTATGATCAATATATATTTCACATTTGGATTGATATTAATGAAATATCTAATTTTTTAAAGAGAAAACCACAAATAATAATTCCATATCATGTATAAGACAAATTAACTCACTAAT
Organism: Viscum album; assembly: GCA_963277665.1. Classification (NCBI taxonomy): domain Eukaryota; kingdom Viridiplantae; phylum Streptophyta; class Magnoliopsida; order Santalales; family Viscaceae; genus Viscum; species Viscum album. The sequence goes on from OY728134.1 coordinate 819,647,157, forward strand.
GTTGTCTTGAAGTATAAGAAATTACCTAATCATCCTGCATTAGAACGCGACCAAGTCCCTTCAACGAGGCATCACAGTAGATGAAAAACGCTCCATTTTTGGAATTCGGGACCAAAACTGGTGAATTTACCAATATTATTTATAGTTTCTGAAAACAAACATCATAGTCTTCCATCCTAATAAATTTAACCCCTTTTCATGTTAACTTAATTAGAGGGATATATAACTGTTAAAAATCCTTAATAAACCATTAGTAATAGTCTGCTAATCCAAGAAAACTATGAATCTCAGTAACATTTTTAGGTATTTATCATTCATCAACCACTTTTTTTGAGGAATAAACTATTATTCCATCCTTATTTACAATTCTCCCAAGAAAAGAAATATGTTTGAACTAAAAATAACATTTACTAAATTTCTCATATAACTTATTTTCTTTAAGGGTTTATAGAAAATCTTCAAATGTTTTCCATGTTCGTCAAAACCTCTTGAATAAACAAAAATATCATCAATAAAAAAGAGAAAACAATTATCCAAATATTCATGTAATATTATATTCATAAGAACCATAAATATAGTAGGATAATTTGTAAAACCAAAGGGAAAAATAAAAAATGCATATTGCCCATATCTAGTTAGGAATACTATTTTTGGAATTTCAACCTCCATCTTCAACCGATGGTACCTGAATCTCAAGTCAATGTTAGAAAAATACTATGCCCCCTAGAGCTAAAAAAATTCATCGATATGAGGAATCAGATACATGTTCTTAACAATAATGTTATTCAAATATCTATAATCAATAAAATGTCTCATGGAACCATCTTTATTTTTAAATGAATAATAGGAGCACCCCATAGTGAAGTGCTAGGATGAATGAAGCCTTTATCAAAAGACTCCTGCAACTGTGTTTTCAATTATAGAAGTTCTACTTGAGCCATTCGATATGGGGGTTTGGAAATTTTATTATCATTAACAAATAATTCAGTAATAAATTAATCTTATCGATAAGGTATAACACTAGTAAACTTATCACAAACAACATCCTAGTATTCATTTAACATGGACACATCATTAATCAGAATAGTTACCTTATTTTCAACAATATATTCAAGAAAACTTTCATTTACTTCTTTTAACAGTTTCGCATCTTCTTGATATGTTATCAATGGTATGGGTTCATTCATGTATAAAAACTAAAACTATTACAGAAAAAAACTTCTTTAGTTCTACAATCAATATTTTCATGATAAACATAAATCCAATCCATACTTAGAATAACATCAAACTCTACTAAGGAAAAAACAAAAAGTTTTTCAGGTAATTTATATCAACAGAAAACAAGAGGAAGATTCTTATGATTCCTTTTTCATTAATTTCCCCTGGTGTTTTTACCATAAGTTCTAATTTCATTTCTTGAGGTTAAATTTCATATTTACCATAAAATTTCTAAAAAATAAAGGAATGTGTAAACCCTATATCAAATAAGACATTAAAAAAAATATGAGTAAATAAGTAATATACCTTATACTGATTCATTGGATGGCACAATATCTATTACAGTAGTCACAAATGATTTCACTTCACCTTTCTTCTTAATGTTCATCTTCTTCCCATCATTCAGGTTCTTCATTGGATAGGTATGTGCATAATTACCCATCTCACCACATATACAACACTTTATAGTTTTCTTATCAGTATTAAAAATAGAGTAATTTTCATTGAAATATTGTTCCATATTTCTAAACTTACAACATTAGAAACACATCCCTGATTTGTTAAGGTATTCAAAAGGGTTATTTTTACCAAGCTTTCAACAAATTAGAAACTGGAATTTCTTACCTTAAAAATTATTTGATTGATGCTTTCCCATTGAACCATCTGGTACTTTTCTTCTACTTGTTTTCATAGTATATGAGATTATCAGAAAAGTCTATTTCTTCCATCTAAACACATTGAAAAAGATTTTCATAACTTTTTAATTCACGAGAATCCAATTCCCTTTGGTATCTAGGCTTCAATCCTAAGTAAAAATGATTGATTTTACTACTAAGATCCTAAATAAGATTTTTAGAAAACCTTTCCAATTGTGTGAATTTTTCTTCATACACGGGCCCTGAATATTATTCCTTTTGTTTCAATTCAAGGAATTGATTTTCCATCCAATGTCAAACCGCCTTAGGAAAATATTTTTCAAGGGAAAGATTCTTAAATTCACACCATTCTAAGGCATCAATATCTTATATTTCCCTAATATTTTTGACCATTGGCCAACATTGGTTGACTTCACCTTCAAAACGATAAATAACCAGACTAGCCTTTTGATTATCTGAACACCCAATGACATAAAATATATTTTCAAGGGATTTATTCTACCCTTCATTCACCACTAGGTCAAAAGATACACTGAAAGAAGATGGTGTTGCCTCATAAAATGTTCAACTATTATCGTGTTCCTTTTTGATCGATCTGCTTTCTATCATTCATGGATTCTAGTGGAATTTATGGTCTTTTTAAACTAAGAAATTTTCATCACAAACTCATCGGTTATAATTCCCACCATTCCAGCTTGCAGATTTGGAAAGATATAATCCTCTCGATGTATTCCTACTTCACCTTCCCTGTTTATTTTTCAAAATACCATTCTGAACGGACATATCTTAGATTAAAAACATCGTAATATTTAAATTTTATATCATTTAAAATTAAAAATAAATAAAAATAATTTATGATATTCTATTAACATTATCATAACCCCTAAAAATATCTAAACCATGCTATGATACCAACTATAATGACCCAGCCTTAAACATTACATAATCTTGTTAATTCAACTAGAATACACTTATAAAATTTCCAAAGATCACTTCGGTTTGGAGTTTTAGATAATTTGGTAACAATTTGTATATAACAACCTATAAGAATACGAAGTGTATAATACAAAAACAATGTCCATTTTTTCTATAATATAACATTTTTAATAAAATATGAATTCATTTCAGGAAAATTATTCATAACATTTAGCTCGACTTCTTCTTTTCCCTTACCAATACTTAAACTCTATGAATTTTTTTAAGACATGGGATGAGAACAAAAAATATATATAATGACATAAAAAAAAGAAAATAAAACCATTAGTACATTAATACTTACAAACACATGAAGGATAAACATTTCACCCTTAAAAGTTACATATACTTACTTTCTGAAAACACGAGGTTTCCATAAAACATAAAAAACATAAATAAACCATTTAGTTAACTTGGGGAATCATTTTATTACCATATACATGGGATGGTAACCCTTATGGCTACCTTATGTGTTTTAACCCTCATGGCTACTTTACAATGTAACACCCACTGCTACCGTATTACGTAAACAACACAGTTACACTTGGAATAACCATTACAATAAGTATGAAACATAAACATACCCAATGAATTGGATGGATATCAAGAACCCACCCATAATCATAAACAATCCCCAATTACTAGAAGATAAATATAAAACACGAATACTTGCATCATAAAATAATTCCTTTTTAATTTTGTAAAAAAAATGAAATTTAAAAGATGATTTTTATAGAAAAGTTCCTTAACTCAAGTTTTAATTCCTTGAAACATATTTAAAACTATTGTATAATGGTTTAAAGAGTGTCATTAATTTATTAGAGAAAAATATTCATATTTTAAATACCATATATGTTCCTTTTATAACATCTTTCCACCCATTGATTAATAATATTTTATTATTTTCATTATTTTGGGTGCATTTATTTCATGGTTTCCATGGCCAGTTCATTATGAATTTTCTCATCAAATTGAAGAAAAAATTAAGAAGTGGAAAGAAATGATATTATTATGTTTCTAGAATTTTAAATGATACAATATATTATTATTTTTCCTAATATGAGGATGATTCATTAGATAAAACATTTATGATAATGGTTTGGTTTATTTCTGGCTGGTTTTTTCTAACCATCACAAACTACTTTCAATTTATTTAATGTTATGTATATAAATTAGTTACAAGACATTAAAAATGTTATAATATAAATATAAAAATATTTTCTAACCATAATAATGTTTTTATGACCATCTTTGAATGCGATAAAGGTAAATAAAAATTTCACATCCATGAAAGTGGTGAATCTACACATCATGGAATATGCATTCATTTTCTAGAATAAGAGAAAAAAAGAAGAGAGGTCATATGATGGATATTATATCAACACAAAAACATTATAATATATATAATATAAAGAAGTTATCATGTAATTTTATGAGGTTAGGAGAGAATAATAATAGAAAAAATAGAATATAAAATAAATGAAAAAGAAAGAGGATTTTACCACTTGAATTCTTCTCCCTGAGAACCTCCTTAAGGATATTGGATTCAGTATTTTGTTGAGACAAAAGGCTACTATAAATGTGGGAGAGGCTTGGGAATATTATTTGGTAGAATTTGGACAAACTTCAAGGATTTGGAGGTGTGGGTAGAATAGGCATTGAGGGGTGGTATTTATAATAGGGGAGATGAGTGTTTTTTGATTATTTTGTTTAATAGTTTTGTTATTTTGGGTCAAGAATATGAATAGTTTTAACTTTATCAATAAATATTTTAAATAATTAAGAATAATTATAGATTATGGTGATTACATCTATAATGAATCAAGGAATGTGGTATTTAACTTATATCGTATATATACTGTAAATTACTATATTTCACTATTCAACAAAAAATCAACTATTTTAGAAAACTACCAAAAATTCCACCCAATAAATTTTCCACATGTAGAATTCAAAAATTAACTCAATTTTTGTAAAATAATTTTCTAAATATTAGAAATATAATTCTTAATTAAAAACATCATTTATTTTAAAAATACTGATTTTAATATTATAAATAATTTTATGACACTTTGAAAAATTAATTAATGTATCATAAAATTATCTTATAATCATAAGAAAAAATATTAACTTATGAATATAATTTATGAAGATAAATTTTATTTTAAATCATTATTTAAAATATAAAATTGTAATTCAACATTTATGTTTCAAAAATATACAAACACTTAATTTATCACTATCAAAACATTTATTTACTTATTCTATGATATAAATGTATCATTTTTTCACTTATAAGATAATAAATTATATTTTTAATATCATAGGAGAGGTTACTATTATATTAGTATAGACTCATTAATTTCTATAAATACTACTTATTTTATTATTCAATTATAAGGAATTTAACTATTTATTTCCAAAATGAAAAAAAATTATTTTGTAAGTACCTGGGTTGTTACAACCACAAAGATCGCCAAAACAGAGCATCGCTGCACTACTTTGACCTCGTCTAAAAGCCACCATGATGAAATTCTACCAAATTCATCGAAGACTACCTCACTATTCCCAAGACGACATCAAAAACGCCCACCGTCGTCTACACACCAATGCACGACTGCCCTCCGCAAGCACCAACGCCAGAAACCCAGTCACTAGCGGAAGGATATCAGACTACTGCATGATACCCCTAAATAGATTTTCGATTCCAACAGGATTCCAAGACAATCGACAGGGAGCACCAATATATGCATCTTGGATGTCATTGATCTTTCCAAACCCAGATCAGGCATCAGGTTTAATATAGCTATCATCTTTTCTATGGCTTGAATGAGCATCACATCTGGAGAACTGCAAGATGGAAGCTCAACAATTATAGAGAAAACAACCTCTTTTTTAATAATTTATATTGAATTAATATAACTTATCAATTTTTCAAAATTTTTAAATTGTACTCATTTTTAATTATTCAATTTCACTCATTTTTACGATACACGCATTAACGATTATATTTTCGTTCATAATTTTAAAAATATATTTTAAAATAAATATTTGTAAATAAATATATTTATAAATGCATATTTACTATATTTATATATTTATATATTTATAATTGTAAATAAGAAAATATTATTTTTTTAAAAAGTATTTATATAATTATAAATAATTAATTAAATGTATTTAAATTATTATAAAATTATAATAAATATATTTAAATAATGAAAATATTAACTATATTTATATTTATATAGTTTTTTTATTTATATATATAATTATATAAATATAAAAAATGATATAAATATATAAATATTATTTTTAAAAGTATTTATATATTTATAAAGAAATAATTATAAAATTATAATAAATATATTTAAATAATGAATATATTTTCTATATTTACATTTATATTTGTATATTTATATATATATATAAATATATATATATAAATATATATAATGATATAAATATATTTATAGTTATGAATTTATAATAAATATATGAAAAAATTAATATATTGACTATATTTATAAAATTATAATTATAAGTAAATAATTATAAATAAATAATTATAAATAAATAATTATAAATAATTTTACAAATATATTTATTTATAAATATATATATAAATTTATAATTACTATATTTATAAAATTATATATCGATACTTGTAAATAAAAATATATATTTTTTTAAAAATTATACTTATGTAATTATAAATAAATAATTATATATTTTAATAATTATAAAATAATAAAAAATAAATATATAATTATACAAATATATTTACAAATTTTTTTATTTATAATTATAATTATAAATCTTATATCAGCCCTAATGTTATAACACTGATAAATCTAGAGCTTTATCAGTGCTAAAAATGTGCTGATAAAGATGACATTTATCAGCGCTTGTTAATTTAGATCTTATAAAAAGCATCTTTATCAAATTTTTTTGGGAAGCGCTGATAAAAGTGTCTCTGGTCTATTTAAAAAACCCCAATTGCGATTGATTCAATCGGGATTCTCTATCTCCCATGGAACACCCCTATAACCGGCACTCCTCCTCTATGTTTTCTCAGGAGAATCGAAGCTGGAATCCAACATATGTTATTTTCTCCTCCACTCTTATTGATTGCTTGTTTGGACTTCACGATTTGCATTATTACGGTGTTCTCAACCATGAAGAACCCTACTTCTCTTCTCCCATAACTCTAGTCATGATTGGTCTCTCTCATTGTTTCCCATTATTTCCATTCTTATCGCCACCCTAACTCATGGACTTTTCCATTGTTAGCGACATCACTATCACCATCACCACTATCTACATTGCTCCACCGAACATTCCCTCCGATCATTCCCCTTATGATACATGGTCACTGCATGTCATAAATATTTTATTGGACAATAATGGAACTTTTAGTGTTGGAAAATAGAAATAGGTTGTGTGCTTCACATATAGTTTTGGGAACTCATTCATTCCATCATTATAGTCTTTACAGCTTCCCAGAGAGTGAGATATTCTATTATAGAGTATGTAGATAATTTTTGGTTCAGAATACTATTGTGCATCGAAAAGGTAATCATACCATCAATTGCGATAACTGACTCTTCATTTTTATTAACATGTTCCTATCGCAAATAGAAACCGATTGGCCAATTACCTACATAATATACCGTTAAATAATATTTATTATAATCATTTGAGTTTCCCCAAAAATAATGTAGAAAAAATATGGATTTGAAAAATCTATCTTTAGTTGGAAAGACCGAGGTCTTTGTATATATTTTCTATGGATTTATGTCTCTCTATGATGTTTTTTAGTGATACAAGAGTCCTAATTCCCATAAACTACACTATTATAGGCCACCTTGTATTTCACATGTCCCTTTCTTTTTAAAAATAATTATACATTGATAGGTATATTTATATATATATATATGTTAATATTATATTCATTTCAATTTAATGTAATGTTTTTAATGAAAATTATCTTCAAACGATATTGATTCTCACCTTATATTATTTGATTTTATGATATTTTCTAAAATATTTTCATTATTTTTATTAAAGTGATAAAAAATGAATAGTCAGGTTTAGAGATTTATATTTTTGAAATTTAATATGTTAGAAACTATAATTAAATTTTCATTTAGTTTATTTTTGAATATTAGTGGATTTAGAGTATACATGGGATAAACATATTTTTATAAAATAATAAGTGCTAGGTTTTATTTTATTTTTAAAACAAATTTGTCTTAGGTTTTGGTTCTAATAAGATTAACAAATATATTCTCATTAAATTTATAAATTAATTCATGGTTTCCATTTCTAATAAGTTTATCTATATTAATTTCATAATTTTTATATCTTATAGGATATGTAAGAGTTTATAATATATGTCTTTTAGAGTATTTATGAAAGTAGATGATTTATTATTTTTTAACCATTCAATTAACCCCTACATGATTTAAATAATTCAATACTTATTAAATAAATCAATTAATAAGGGTTTTAGATTAGTTTTGAACATAATCCTTGATAGTTAATGGTTTTAATTATGTTATATTTTAGAAAACATTGGTTATATATAATCATGATCAATTATATTGTATTACACATTCTATAATAGAAATATTTTACTGATTATCATGTTTTATTATTTGATTTAGGAATTTGAGGTTTAAGATGCAAGATTAGTTATAGTTTTTATATATGTAGGTTCATAATATATATATATATGCTGATAGGATAAATAAATTATTCAAATTATATTACTGTAGTCATACAAAAACATGGGTTTAATAATATTTATATCGAATAGTTAACCAGTACACATTTATAAATAATTTTTTTGACTTAGGGAACTATATGAATTATTATAAAATTTTACATGACGTTTTTAGACATTATAATTTTATGAAATAGAATTTTTTAGGATTTTATTTAGTAATTATTTATTTTAATCTTTGTATACATTTTTACAGATTGTTTAACTAATGTTTTTTGTTTACTTGTCTTATAATTTATTCTCTAGAGTAATTTTTATTGAAAATTAATCTGTTAAATATAATATATAACAAATTATTTTGCTAAATTTTGATAAATCATGCCTTATAATATTTTTTTCTAATAATTACTTGATATTATTTGAAACGATTTTTAATATACCTCTCAATGTATGATTATAATATTTATCTACAACAAATACTTGTGTGGATGTGATAAATATAATTTTTTCGTATATTAGAATATGATGGGTATTATGTGTTGGATAGGTATGGTATGCTATAATGTAAGTTACTATAGAAATGTTAGTGATTCATCGAGGTCTAGGGTGAGGGTTATGTGACATTTGTGTTGTTATTTGTTCTTCATAATGGTTTTTAGAAGTTGTGATTAATTAATGTATTATGGAACCCATTGTGTGGTTCTTTCCTAATTAAACCAACTATGTTAATAATTACCCCTATGTAAAATGAACTTACTAAGAAAAATGGCTACAGTATACCCATTTCATGATTTGGATGCAATAAGTGTAAGTGATGGTTATCCCTGAGGGATAGTATTGGATGCAAGGGGTATGATGTTGACTCTTATGGTACATGTAATGTGGTTATAGAGCTCTTATATTTGAGATTCAGGTGAGGTTAAAGGACTAGTAACATATATTAGAGTTAGTGAAACTTAGTGGGGATGAGTTTATGTTCTCATGGTAGTGGAAGGGTCCTTTTATCAATTTGATATTAAATTTGAAATTTGAAATTAATATGTGGTAATTTAAAAAGTTTTAAGGAGAAAATTGTCAACTACACCAGCTTTATCTTCCAAACAATTATTTTTTCATTTTGTTGCTTGGGACTCATCCACCATATATTCTATGTTAGTTGAACTACTCCATGCAGTATTCATCTAAAATGATCACTAGTACCTGATTTGGGAATTCAACTGCTCCATGAAGTTCAATAAACATAGGTTCACTTATAAAATAGATAGAGGACGAGTCTCAAGAAAAAAAATCAATAATAACTATTTGGGATATAATGTTTATGAGTATGATGGGTTTTAATATCTTTTACCTTCACCTGAATTCAGATAATAACACCTACCATAGTGAATTAATTCTTTTCTTAAATTCAATTACCCATTTCTTTCAAAATGGATGCACACTAATCGTTTGAAAAAATATAATGATGATGAATTTAAAGAGTTTATCATGTTTTAAATAGAGTATGCCTATGACCATTCTCAAATCCTTTTCCCATGTTTACATTGTTGTTATTCAATAAAAATATAATCTTTGACTACTCATGTTGGAAATGTATTCTACACATGATTATGTTACCAATCCCAAGGAAGAACAAACTGTTGATGCTGAAACTATGGAATTTTTGGGAGATCAATAGAATTTTTATGTAAAAAATAAAAATAATGCAGCATCATAGTGTTAAGTAAAATTATCAAGGGTATAAGTAAGGGTATAAAATTTTAGCTTGGTTAGAATCAATGTGACTAACCCATTTACCCCAACAATTAAATTTTAGTTAGTTATTTTTGGGTCAGAACAAGGATGAATGTGCCAATTTATATTTATTTTTGGTGCAACATACATCCTGTAACAAAAGAAACCCTTTGGAAAGATATAATGGAAATTTTATGATATACTTTATCTATTTTATTGAAAAATTATATAATGAAATGAAGATTTAATTTTCATTATTCCTTCCGGAGTTCATTTATTTTACAAGATTTACACAAGAAATTTTTCTTAATGGCTGCAGGAAAAGGCCATAGAGGCTTCTGGATACTTTTTACCAGGTTACACCTTATATAAGCTAAGGGGAATGTAAATCCACACCCACCAGTTAGTTATGCACACATTATAATGTAGGAATAATGGACTTCTTTATTATTTCATTGCAATGAAAAATAATTTAAGGTGAATTGACATCAATGATATTTTATTTTCTATTATTTATTTTATCCAATTTGTTTCAAAAATTTTAATTTATGAAATAAAAAAGTTTTCGGAAAATAAATAATGTGTATCAAAACCAATGCACCCCTATCGTAAAGTAAGTATGCAGTATGCTTCACTAGTGAAGAAATTGGTAAGTATTTAACAATAATTTTTATGAGATATTAAACAAAATTTATTCCTTTTTGTATATGTAAATTGATGAATCAAAATTTGAATCCACTTCCATCCCATGTCATATTCTATAGAAGGATACTTGCATAAATAAAGAGGGTAAAAAAGTTGATTAAAACACAAAAGAGTATGGGAAACATGTGTAAGTATGATATAATAGTAATTATTTATTTTTTATAACATTTTTATATAAAAATAACTATTTATATTCACATTTTTTATATAGTTTAGACACAAGAATCTGCATTGACCGTACAGAGATAAAAACTACTTTTAGTATATTTGAAGTGGTTGAAATAATATAACTGCATTAGAGGATTAGAATTTGGAACGTCTCCTCTAACGTATTTTGAAAATATAAAACCACAAGAAGATACATATAATATGGTGAAAGTATTATAGAGACAAATAGATTATTTTCAAGATATTATTGTTTGTTCTGGTCTGGAAGACCAATGTGTGAGAAAGGATCAAAGCAAACCTGTGATGGAATAATGATCCATAGATGAACCAAATAACCCCAGTAGTTTTGAGGATAGTAATTACCATCATCCACATACCACACCTTAGGTAATCAATTTTTTCATTAATCTTTCTCCTAAATGTGAATCAAACAACTTTTGATAACTCTATATTACTAAAATTATATAGGGTACATTTTAATGTGATTTGTATCTATCAACACCCAAACACCACCTTGTTGAAAGGGGTATGGCGTATAATATCATAGAATACATGATACACCATAAAGTCCTCCCAAAAGGCTACATTAGAGTGGTGATTGATGTATCTCGTGATCCAACTTATGAGTAGCCAATTCCTCTTGATGATATAGATATTATAGTGTTTAATAATGATATAGGAACTTTCATAGTGTGGTTGTAAAATTATATAAAGATACCTTATGTATGTCTTTATCAAAATTTTTCAAATGAAAAACTATTATAGTTGATGAAAAAAGGACGGATGTGAGTTATGATATTATAGATGGATAAAGTGATGGGGAAACAAATGGTCAGATCAAGACTATCTTGTAAATCAACCAAGAAATGAAAATGACCTTCTGAGAGTACCTTCTCCCCACTAGTTCTAGAGAAACATCTATTATCATTACAACTTCATGTAGATACCAAATTTAAAGATGAACATATTTCTTAAATTCCATATGAAAATATTTATACAACTTTCTTGAAAGACCTAATTTGTCTCGAGAGTATAAATGAGATTCTCAAGCATGAATGGTTGAGAACTTCATTTGTGAATACATTCATAAGGTAAATTTTCATAATATTTCTATCCAAATAGTGAAGTAATATATTTATTAATGTTAATATTTATCAATATTTTCTACATGCATTTATGTTACTAATATATAAATAAAAAACCTTATGAATCATTATTTAGATTCATTAATCTATGTATCATTTATACAGAAAAAATTACTATGGATAAGTAAGAAATTAAGAAGAAAAGAGTTAATATACAAAAAATACATGAGAAAAAAAACAAACTACGTACACTTTTTTATTCCTAGAAGGAAGAAGTAAAACTCTACAATCTAATCACATAAAATATGTTTTTTATTTTTTTTATTAATTATTTGTGATTGTTTTTTAAGCAGTGATGGATATTGATCAAAATTAATCTGGATACCCCAAATATTTATTTTCTTGATACAATGCATGTATATCCAATAAATAGAATGCACATGTTGTTTATTTTGAGTTTTTAATACACTATAATGAAATGTTTCTAAAAAAAATTGAACAATATGTTTCAGTTTGTGTTTTAATAAGAATTTTGTTATGATATGGAAAGTATCTAAATATTGGCTAACTCATCGCATGAATTCAGTGCCTGAAAATAAAAATCCTATGGATTATTACAAATAGAAATAGTTTAAGGTATAAATATAATGATTCAAATATCAAAACAAATTTCAAAACAATTTACATATTTTGGTCCATGTTTCTATAATGTTCGAATCCAGATAATGGAAACAATTATGAATATTATATTTGAAAATTTATAAGAGAGACCATAGACCATGAAAAGACCATCATCTCCAAGTATGTAATTTATTAAGGTAATTTAAATTTCATTAAAAATATTTCTTTATCATTTGTTTGTCTATATTTTCTCAGCACTACCAAGATGTTTGATATTCTTTGTACTTAAGAGAAGAAGTAAATTTATTTAGAAGTTAGTGGGAAACATACAATGTAATGACCAAAACTTTTATTAATGATAATTCATATATATTTAATTAAATGTATTATTATATAAAATGGTTATATAAAACATATTCACTTATTTGGTTTTATGTTTTTGGATTTTAAAATACTGTTAAGAATTTTGACAGTTGCTAATATAGTCATTGAACAATGATCACATGATTAGTACAAATATTATGATTTAATAAATTCAATTTACTTAGACAAAGGAAGTGATTGCCTCATCCAATATAATTTCTCCGTATGAAGCCCATTTTTCAAAACTCGGAAAGGAGGCGGCATCACTTGAATTTTCTCTTGAATAATCCCAAGCTGAGATTCGACATGTTCAGTTTGAACGGAACCACCTATGATAGATGTGGAAGTTAATAGAGATTACCACCCGAGCAAAGTTATCTGAGCCACCCCAAGATTCTATTACCATCGCACACCTTACCCTTAGGTCTTATGAGAGTGTTATAAGGGGTTATGTAAAAATAACCTAGAACTATGATTATGTCCATTATTTTTGTATAGAATAAATAATATACATTCATTTTATTATTACCTAGTAAATGGTTTTTAAATAAAAAATAGTATTTTTAGTTAATATTCAATTAATAAATCTATTTTGATGAATTAATTGATTTTGGAATTAAATAATATTTTTAAAAAATATTATTACTAAATTAATTTTTATGAAATATAAATGATTGTATAATTTTAATGAATACAATTGTAGTTTTTATTAAGGTTTCAAAATTGTTTTTGCGAAAACCCATGAATTTTTAATAAATGTTGGTTTTTATTTTTAAATTAAAAATTCACATATTTAGAAATTTATTTAGATAAATAAATATTATTTTTGGAATCCAGACATCAAAATTATCCAATGGAAATTTTTCATAATTTTTTGAGATAGTGGAATTTTTTGGTAAAAATTAAACACCTTTAAAATATAAAATCTGTTTTATGACATCATAATAACCCAAAAGCAATGTAATAAAATTATATAAAATGGCTGTTCAACCAATATTTGTTTTACCATTAAAATAGTATGATTTTAGATTTGTTTTATTTATTTTACAAAGCCTTAGTGGACCCTCCAAGACTTATAAACCATTTATTCCTTTTAAAATGATTTCCTTGAGGGTATGTCTCACCTCCATATAAGCAAGCCTACTATTTTAATAACATCATAAATTGGCCTTTTAAAATAATTTTTTACAATCCCCTTTGGAAAAAATAATGGTCAAAGACCATGGGTTGGTTTGTGGTTTTGATTAGATTAATGTGTTGTGTCCAAAACATAAGTAATAGACAATTCCCTCTCCTTTCCAACATAAACCCACTCAATCTCCCATTACTCTTCACTCAATCAATTTGGAACTCGAACAAACTGTTCCCAAATCTCTATATAATCCTCTCAAAGCACCCCAAGCTCTTAATAAGCATCTCTCAAGCCTCTTCTAAGCCTTTGGGATCACACTTCCAAGTAAGGGATTTCTTCTTTTCTTATTTTTGTACAAATTTATTTATATTGTTATACCATTTTATTTTCAATTAAAATGATGGAGTATTACTTTTAACCTCCCCTATACTTCTCTACATATGTTCTAATTATGGGAGACCTCTTTCGCTCTCATTAATTTCTCCCATGTACACTTGTTACCATGACGAAATTCGGTAAGGGATTTCTCTCTCCGCTTTTACATTTAAGAAATTCATTTATATGGTGCAAATATATTCCATTACATAAGTTGGTAAATGTATCTATATGACCCTATTACTGTCAATTTCATGTACATTTGATTATATGCCACTTTCTCTCTAATCAACCATTTTTATGAATTCTTATGTCACGCTGTTATGCTGCCGAAATTGCACCGTGATTTTCCAAGCCAAAGTCATTATGTAGTGAATACCATGCCCATTTCTCTATCAAGGGTATTCACGTTTATGAACATTTAATTACTGATTATAGAGTTTCATGTATTAATTCCACATTCTTTTATTATGGAATAAATGATGATTTTTAATAAATCAATGTTGTATGATCTATGTGGCACACTTATGTATGAAATGAAATGATTATGAAGGGTGTGTCCTGAGAGCACTCTAATGCATCGGGTAAAGATTAGTATCCTGATACGCTAAGTGAAATGAGGGTTTACTCATTCTAATTCATGTTCAATTTGGGTTTACTCATTTTATATGTGTAATGAGCCTTGGAAAATGCTAATATCATGTTAAATGTTGTTTCCACATTTCCATGTTTTGTTAATCATGTGATATCATGAATTTATATTCATGTATCTATTATACTGCATTGATATGACTATTGCCTAATATTTATTTAATTATTAATGTTATTAATTTTTTACTCCCTTACTGGGCTTTATATACCACCCTTTTCTTATGCATGTCCTCAGGCTATCCCATGCAATGCTAAGTACGAAGGAAAGTTGTGGTAATGTAAAAGATGCATTCAATAAAGATGTTGTGTTTTATGTTATAAGTTTTCATTTAATGTTCCTAATTTTCCCAAGAAACTAGAACTCGCGATTCTCAGAGTTGTCTTAAGTGCATGTTTATATAATAAATCATGTTTATATATCTAATAAAGAGTAGGGATGTTATAGTTGGTATTAGAGGATAGGTTTAGTTATTTTTGGGATTAGGATTAGAAAACACTAGTGAAAGCCTTAGGGATAATACTAAGTATAATAAAAACATCCCTAAATTTTGGTGAGTATTAAGTAAGTGGTTTATCAAGAAAATACATCCCTGTCTAGATATGAGTAGGTAGATGTGGCTATGAAATAGATGTATCTAGGGGTAAAACCCAAAAATGCCAATTTGTATTTGGATTAACCTTTGTGTGTTACAGCTAAATTCCTTTTTTTTCATGACAATGGACAATAATAGGGGGAATTATGCTAAAAACTGATGTGAAGATTAATTAAAAGACTTTTCTAATGAGATGCCAAGTCGTATGAGAGTGGGAATCGCAAACTTTTTCATGATACTCAATTAGTTAACTCATGGTTTGAATAAAAAATGGGTCAAGAGGACTTTTCTACCCCCCCAAAGAAAGAACAATACACAATCGAGATCTTCATGAGACAACGACCTCTGAATTTTAATGGATCATTTGATCCCTCAATCGCTGAACAATGGATCAACTCCATTCAGAAGATCTTATCCATCATTCAATGTTATGAAAAAGAGAAGGTACTTATGGATGCTTTTCCTATGGTGGGTGAAGCTGATCAATAGGTGACATTAATCCAAATTATAAATCCTGAGGAGGAGATCGAGTCCTTGGAATGAAATGATAACTTGAAAACATTTTCGAACAATATTTTCCTTCTAACTTCGGACTTAAGATGGAAAGGGACTTCCTTTCCCTTAAGAAAAAATACAATGAATACATCAGAGCATATGAGAAAAATTTCACAAGGCTTTCACGATATGCCTTTGTCTTTTTTTTACCCCTGAATTCAAGGTTGTCCACTTCTTTAGTGGAAAAAATGGAGATCAGAGAATCTTAGGGGTATCATTAGGATAGAAATAGTAATGTGGAATTTAATTCTGGTAGTCCGATGGATAAATCCCATGGTGCTAAGAAAATACAGCACCCAACTTACCAAAGGTGTGGAAAGAAGAACCTAGGAAATTTCCATAAGGGGACGAGAAAATGCTTTAGGTGTGGAAGAAAAGGGTACATGGGTATTAATTACTGACAGGAAAAACCCGATACTATAACAGAGGAGAGGAAAACTACATTAGACCCTCAATTCATTATTCATTACTTCAAATGTAAAGAACTAGGGAACTTTTTGAACCAGTTCCCTAAGTCAAGGGTGTTTGGAGGCAACCAAAAACCTCCCAGGCAGTAAGGATGAGGTTTTTCCATCAATACCGCCAAAGCGAACCCTGAAAACGAAGTGGTGACAGGTACACTAGTTATTCATTCAATAATATCGAACTTACCTTTTGATTTTGGTTCTACCCATTCTTTTATATCCTAAAAGTTTAGTAGAAATATCCCAACACCACCACAAATCCTGAAAGTAATGATATCAATGAGAACAAAAAATAGGGAAATCATTTCATCCCATGAATATTAGTCCTCCCCTATCATAATTTGTGGATTGAACTTCCCGGAGAACCTCTTCAGGCTCCATATGATGGAATTTGATTCAATTATTGTCATGGATTGAATTTCCTTATATAGATCCAACATAAATTTCCATGAGAGGGAAATCACTCTTCATATGGAGAATCAACCCCCAATTCTGTACCAGTGCATGGAGGAGGATGAATCTACTTTAGCACCATCATCTCAAGAATAGATATTACTACCCTATGAGTACACATATATTACTCAGATGATTGATTCTAAGGAAGCAACCATTCTCGAAGACATTCATATTGTGAAGGAATTCACTGAAGTGTTTCCTGAGTAATTTCCTAGTATTCCTCCTAGAAGAGATGTTGAATTCTCAATTGATCTTATACCTAGGGCATTTCCAATATTCAAGACTCTGTATAGAACATATATTGTGGAGATTGAGTAGCTGGAGAAACAACTACAGGAGAATCTAGATAAAGGTTTTATATGCCCATGTTCTTCACCATGGGGTGCACCAGTCCTCTTCCTTAGGAAGAAAGATGGGTCAATGCGCCTTTGCATTGACTATATTGAGCTCAAAAAAATCACGATAAAGAATAGGTATCCTATTCCATGAATTGATGACTTTTTCAATCAGCTATGTGGATCATAATACTTATCCATGGTGGATCTGCGGTCGGTATATTATCAAGTAAGGGTGAATTAGGAGGATATCTCCAATACTGCTTTTCATACAAGGTACAGGTACTATGAATTAAAATAAATACCTTTCAGACTCAATAATGCTCCAATAATATTCATTGAATTGATGAATAGAGTCTTTAGAGATTACCTCAACAAATTTGTGGTAGTCTTTATATAATATATTATAATATACTCTAAAACCAAGGAGGTGCATGAGGATCATCTAAGCACTGTACTAAAGACATTGCGAAAGGATAAGCTCTATGAAAAGTACATAAAGTGGGATTTCAAACCCTCTTGGAAAGTTAACTTGAAAGAGAGTCATGTTTTCTTGGAATGATGATTGTGAAGATAGCTTCAAGGAGTTGAAAAAGAGGATTATCACTACACCTGTACTCATATTAACCACAAGTGGAGAAATTTTTGTTGTATTTAGTTAGGCTTCAAAGAAGGGCCTGGGTTGTGTGTTGGAGAAAATGAAAAATACATTGCCTATGATTCAAGGACATTGAAAGTTCATGAGAAAAACTACCCAACACATGATTTGGAGTTGGCTACAGTAATATTTGCTTCAAGAATTTGTTGTCATTAACTCTTTGGGGAGAAGTCTGAAATATATACAGATCACAAAAGCCTCAAGTATATGTTCACATAGAAAAAGTTGAACATGCATCAACAAAGATGGTTATAGTTGATCAAAGACTATGAATACTCAATCTATTACCACCCTGGGAAAGAGAAAAAGGGGGGAGATGCTCCAAGTAGAAAGGACCCAAAAATTCTATCATTGATGAGAATTGAAAAGGATCCAATCTTCTTAGATTTGATGATGTTGGACATGGGAATCATAAAGAGGGGAACATCATCAATCCTTTCACAAATGATTGATTAACCGTATCTTTTGTAAAGGTTAAAGGATTCTTAAAAGAATGACGTGTGAATTCAAAAGAATGTAGACACTATCAGAAAAGTTAAATCATCAAAGTTCAGTGTTAATGAATAAGGAATTGAGAGATTTGGGTCAAGAATATGTGTTCCATAAAATCCAAAGTTAAATAATGAACTTTTAGATGATTCAAATAGTTATAATTTCTCCATTCATCTAGGAGACACGAATATGTATCGAGATCTCTGGGAGTATTGTTGGTGGGATAACATGAAGAAGGAGATCGTTGATTATACATCAAAGTTCCTGGTATGTCAGCAAGTGAAGGCTAATGGGTAGAAGTATAAGAGGATGATGCAATCATTAACCATACCAATGTGGAAATGGGAGAACATTACCATGGACTTTGTCACCGAACGTCCGAAGACATCCAAAGGAAATAATGCTATCTGGGTTTATGTGGATCTTCTTATAAATACTGCACACTTCATTGCAATTCAGGAGGATTTTTCATTAGATCAACTGGAACAGATATACAAAAGAGAAGTGGTAAGGCTGGATGGAGTAACACTATCTATTTATCCAATCAAGACCCAATATTCACCTATAAGTTCTAGAAGAGTCTTCCACACGCTATGAGTACTGAGCTAAAATTTAGTACAACTTATCATCCTCAAACTAATGGCCAATCTGATCAGACTATCCAAACACCTGAGGAAATGCTGAGAGCATTCTCAATGGAATTTAAAGAAGGACGGGATCGACATCTTCCTCTGCTTGAGTTCTTTTACAATAAAGGTTTCCACTCAAGAATCCATATGGATCCTTATGAATCCATTTATGTGAAGAGGTAAAAAACACATGCATGTTGGGATGAAGTTTGGGAGTGAATACTCCTAGGTCCAGAAATGGTCAAGGAAATGTTGGAGAAGGTTAAGACCATCCAGAAGAACATTAAAGCTTCTTAGAGTTGAAAAAATAGATATACCAATAATTGTCTGGGAGACCTACAGTTTGATGTTGGAGACATGGTATTCCTCCTCATATCACCATGGAAGAGATTAATGGGATTTGGGAAAAAGGGAAAGCCAAGTCCAAGGTACATAATCCCTTTTGAGATCCTTTATCACATTAGAGCAGTAGCCTATCGACTATTACTCCCCCAAAACGGTCTCAAGTACAAGATGTATTTCATGTATCACTCTTGAGGAAGTAAAAATCTGATCCATCACATATAATCAATCCAGATCTGGTACCATTGTAGATTGACCTACCATATGAAGAGAAGAAAGTGAAGATCATAGATCATAGTAAAAACATTCTAAGAAATAAGGCAATTCCCCTCATCAAGGTGTTTTGAAAAAACCACAAGTTTGAAGAAGAAACATGGGAATCAGAGGAAGTGATGAAGCATAATTACCCTCATCTGTTTTAGTGTGGGAAAAGTAAATTTCAAGGGAGAAATTTTTTAAGGGGGGAAGATTGTAACGACCCAAACTTTTATTAATGAAAATTACACCTGATATAATTAAATGTATTATTATGTAAAATTGTTATATAAAACATATTCCCTTCCTTGGATTTATGTTTTTGGATTTTAAAATATCATTAATAATTTTGACAGTTTCTAATATAGCCGTTGAAGAGTGATCACATGATTAGTATAAATATTAGTCTTTAACAAATCCTATCTACTTAGACAAAGAAAGTGATAGACTCATCTAGTAGAATTTCTCTAAATGAAGCCCATTTGTCAAATCATGGAAAGGAGGTGGCATCACTAACATTCTCTCTTGACCAAGACAAAGTCAAGCTTTAACACATTAAGTTTCAATGGAACTGCCTATATGTGAAGTGGAAGTTAAAAGAGACCACCACCTGGGCGATGTTATCCAAGACACCCCAAGAGTTTGTCACCATCGCACACCTTACCCTTAGGTCTTATGAGGGTGTTATAAGGGGTAATGTAACAAGAACCAAGTATAATGACAATGTGCATTATTTTTGTATAGAATAAATAATATACATTCATTTTATTATTACTTTGTAAATGGGTTTTAAAGAAAAAATAGTATTTTTAGTTAATATTAAATTAAGAAATCGATTTTGATGAATTAATGGATTTTTTAATTAAATAATATTTTTAAAAAATATTATTACTAAATTAATTTTTATAATATATAAATTATCGTATAATTTTTATGAATATAATTGTAATTTTTATTGAGGTTTCAAAGCTGCTTTTTCCAAAACTAATGAATTTTTTATAAATGTTTTTTTTATTTTAAAAGTAAAAATTAATATATTTAGAAAATTATTTATATAAAATTAATATTATTTTTGGAAGAAGGACACTTAAAATATCCAACAGTTAATTTTTCAAAATTTTCCGGGATAGTCGAATTTTTGGGTAAAAATTAAATACCGTTTAAATATATAATGTGTTTTATAACATCTTAATGACCAAATAGTGATGCAATAAAATAATATAAAAGGGTTATTTTTCCAATATATGTTTTACCTTTAAAATAATGTGATTTTATATTTTTTTGATTTATTTTACAAATCCTTAGTGGACCCTCCAAGACTTATTAGACCTTTTAAAATTTTGAAATGATTTCCTTGAGGGTGTGGCTCACCTCCACATAATTAAGCCAAATATTTTAATAAGTTAATACATTTTACTTATAAAATAATGTTTTAAACTCTCCTTTGGAGAAAACCATGGGCAAAAACAATGGTCTGGTTTTTGGTTTTGATTAGATTAATGTGTAGTGTCCAAAACCTAAATAATAAAGAATTACATATCCTTTCCTATATAAACCCACTCAATCTCACATTCCTCTTTAATATACCCATTAGGAGATTGAACAATATTTTACCTATTCTCTCTACAATCCTCCCAAGGCACCCAAAGTTCCCAAGAAGCCTCTATCAAGCATCTACTAAACCTTTGGTAGCACACTTCAAAGTAAGGGATTTCCTCCATTCCCATTTTTGTCAATTTTTTTATAGTGTTATTACCATGTATTTTAAATTAAAAATGTTGGGGTATGATTTTTCACCTACCATAAAATTCCCTCTATATTTTTAATGTTTATATACCCCTTTATATCTCATTAATTCCTCCAATGTACACCCGTTACCGTACTGAAATTCTGTAGGGAATTTCTCTCTCCTCATTTACATTCAAGAAATTATTTTATATAATGTATATAAATTCCATTAAATATGTTGGTACATGTATCTATATGACCTCCTTAGTTTCCATTTCATGTACATGTTATTAGATAAACTTTTATCTATCATCAATAAATTTTTGAATTCTTATATCACACCGTTATGTTACTGAAATTGCACTTTGATTTTCCAAGCAAAAGTCATTGTGGAGTGACTACCATAACCATTTATCTATCAAGGGTATTAAAAATTATGGACATTTACTTATTGATTATGTAGTTTCATGTATGAATTCCACATTATTTTATCATGGAATAAATTATGATGTTTAATGAATCTGTGTTGTATGACTTATGTGGAACACTTATGTCAGAAATGAAATGATTAAGAAGGGTGCACTCTGATAGCGCTACAATGCATTGGGTAAAGATTAGTATCATGAAACATCAAGTGAAATGAGGTTTTACTCATGCTAATTCAAGTTTAATTAGGGTTTACTCATTCTCCATGTGCAATGATCCCTAGCTCATGCTAATATCATGTTAAATGTTGTTGCCACATTTCCATGTTATGATAATCATGCTATATCATGACTTTATGTTCATATTTCTATTATGATCCATTGATATGAATATTTCCTAACATGTATTGTATTATTCATTTTATTCATTTTTTACTCCCTTACTGAGATTTATAGCTCAACCTTTTCTAATGCATGTCCTCAGGTTATCCCATGCAATGCTAAGTACGATGGAATGTTGTGGTCACATAAAAGAAGTTTTCGATAAAGATGTTGTGTTTTATGTTATAAGTTGTTATGTAATGTTCCTAATTTTCCCAAGACACTAGACCTCTCAATCCTCACAGTTTTCTTTAGTGCATGTTTATGTAATAAATCATGTTTATGGGTCTAATAAAGAGTGGGGATGTTATAGTTGGTATCAATGGATAAGTTTAGTTATTTTTGGGACTATGATTATAAAACCCTAGTGAAATAATTAGGGATAAAAATAAGTATAATAAAAAAATCCCAAAATTTTGGTGAGTATTGAGTAAGTGGTTTATCAAGAAAATACATCCCTTTCATGATACGAGCAGGTAGAGGTGGCTATGGAATAGATGTATCTAGGGGTAAAACCCAAAACACCACATTGTATTTGGATTACCCTTTATGTGTTACCCATAAAATTCATTTATTCCATACAATAACCGGTAATAGGAGGACTCAAGCTAACAATTGATACGAAGATCAATGTGACAACTATTCTAATGAGATTCCCAATCCCATGGGAGCGGGAATCACAATATTTTCCATGATAATCACTCAGTTGACTCATGTTTTGAATAGAAACATGGGTCACGTGAAACATTCAACCCCACCTAAGAAAGAATAAGCTACAATCGAGAGCTTCATGACACAAAGGCCTCCAAATTTTAATGGATCATCTGGTCCCTCAATCGCCGAAAAATGGATCAACTCCATTGAGAATATCTTCTCCATCCTTCAATATTCTGAACAAGAGAAGTTACTTCTAGCTACTTATCATATGGAGGGTGGAGCTGATCAATGGTATATGTTGATCACAAATATAAAGCCTATGGAGGAGATAGAGGCATTGGAATGGAAGGATTTTCAGAAAATGTTTTTCGATAAGTATTTTCCCTACAACCGCCGACTTAAGATGGAAAGAGTCTTCCTTACCCTCAAGAAAAAAGATGATGAAACCATCAAAGGGTATAACGAAAACGTCAAAAGTATTGCGTGATATGCCTCTATCTTTTCCATTAACCCTGAATGCAATGTCGACTGCTTCTTTGGTGGGTGAAAACCTAGCCTACGGAAAGCCCTGCTGATCTGCAACTTTGATAGCTATGTGGAAATTGTATGATATAACCTTAATACAAAATAGAGATTGGAGAATCTCAGGGGTATCATGGGGATAAGAAGCAGAAAGTGGACTTTAATTTTTTAAGTCTGATGGATAAATCCAATGGTGAAAATAAAATCTAGCACACCACTTGCCAAAGGTGCGGAACAAATCACAATGGAAATTGCTGAAAGGGGATGAGAAAATGATTTTGGTGTGGAAGAGAAGGGAAACTAGCCATTAAATGCCAGTAAGAAAAACACGCTACTACAAAAGAGGAGAGGAACGCTCCGTTAGACTCTCAACATATTGTTCATTACTTCAACTACATATAATCATGGCACTTTTCAAACCAGTTCCCTAATCTAAGTGTTTTAGGAGGCAACCAGCAACCTCCGAGGCAGCAAGGGTGAGGTTTTTCCATCAATACCACCGAAGAGAACCCCAAAAATGGAGTGGTGATTGGAACTCTAGTTATTCATTTAAGAATAGAGAATGTACTTTTTGATTCTAGTTCTATGTATTATTTTATATCCCAAAAGTTTTGTAGAAATATCCCAACCCCACCACACATCATAGAAGTAAAGATGCCAGTGAGAACAAAAAATGGGGAAATCTTTTCATCCCATGAATATAACACCTCCTCTATCATTATTTGTGGATTTAAATTCCCTATGAACCTATTCATACTCTCTCTAGTGGAATTTGATACTATTATTGTAAAGTATTGGCTTTCCCTATATAGATGCAACAAAAATTGCCATGAGAGGGAAATCAATCTCCATATGGAGAATCAACCCCCCATTCTCTAGAAGTGCAAAGAGGCAGATGAATCTAATTTATCACTATCATCTTAAGAATGAATATTAATACCCAATGACCACACATATCTTTCTAAGATGACTGAATCTAAAGAAGAAACTATCCTTGAAGACATTTTTATTTTGAGACAATTCAGTAAAGTGTTTCCCGATTAATTGCCCAGTCTTCCTCCGAGAAGAGATATTGAATTCTCGATTGATCATATACCTAGGGAGTTTTCAATATGAAAGAATCTATATAGAATGACTATTGTGAAGCTTGAGGAGATGAAGAAAAAACTACAGGAGAATCTGGATAAAGGGGTTATACACCAAAGTTCTTCACCATGGGGTGCACCTATCCTCTTTGTTAAGAAGAAGGACGAATCGATGTGCCTTTTCATTGATTATCGTGAGCAAAAAAAATGATAATGAATAGGTATCCTCTGCCACGAATTGATGAATTTTTTGATCAGCTATGTAGAGCACAATACTTCTCTAAGGTGGATCTGCGGTCAGGATATTATCTAGTAAGGGTGAAGTAGGAGGATATCTCCAAGACTACTTTTGTACAATAAACGAGCACTATGAATTCATATTAATGCCTTTCAGACTCACTAATTCTGCAACAATATTCATGGAATTGATGAATAAAGTCTTTAGTGATTACCTTGACAAATTTGAGGTTGCCTTTATAGTTTATATTCTAATATACTCTGATACCAAGGAGGAGCATGGGGATCATTGATGAACTGTACTAGAGACATTGAGAAAAGATAAACTCTATGTAAAGTACAACAAGTGTGAGTTTTTGATGAAGGAAATCTAATTTTTGGGTCATATAATCACAAACAATGGGATATCTATGGGTCCGTCCAAGATAGCTGCAATTGAGGGATGAATGAGGTCAACATTGGTGACATATATCCATAGCTTTCTGGGGTTAGTTGGATATTATCGTTGATTTATGAGAAATTTCTCACGATTGTCAAACCCTCTTACCAAGATAACTCGAAAGGTATTCATGTTTTCTTGGAGTGATGAATGAGAAGACAACTTCAAGGAGTTGAAAAGGAGTCTTATCACAGTTCAGGTACTCACATTACCCACAAGTGGAGAAATTTTTGTGGTATTTAGTGATGCTTCAAAAAAGGGACTGGGATGTGTGTTGATGAAAAATGAAAAATTCATTACCTATGATTCAATGGAATTGAATGTTTATGAGAAAAACTATCCAACACATGATTTAGAGTTGGTAGTAGTAATCTTTGCTTTTAGAATTTAGAGACATTACATCTTTGGGGAGAAGTGTAAAATATATACGGATCAAAAAAAAGTCTCAAGTATATATTCACATAAAAATAGTTGAACATGCGCCAATGAAGATGGTTTGAGTTGATAAAATACTATGACTACTCAATTCATTACCACCTTGGGAATGCGAACAAGGTGTGAGATGCACTAAGTAGAAAAGACCCAATAATTATATCATTGATGATAATTGAAAAGGATACAATCTTCTTATATTTGATGAATATGGACATGAGAATCATAAAGAAGGGAACATCATCAATCCTTTCACAAATTATTGATCAACCATATCTTTCTAAAAGGTTAAAGGATGCTCAAAATAATTATGTGGAAATTCACAAGAAAGTGGAAAATATCAAAAAAGGGAAATCATTAAAGTTCAATGTTAATGAAGAAGGAATTATGATATTTGGGTAAAGACTATGTGTTCCTTAAAATTCGGAGTTAAAGAATGGACTTTTGGATGATTCATATTGTTATAATTTATTCATTCACCCAGGAAACACAATGGTGTATCGAAATCTCTGGGTGTATTATTGGTGGGATAACACGAAGAAAGAGATTGCTATGTATACATCAAAGTGTTTGGTATTTCAGTAATTGAAGGCTGATACTTATAAGTCTCATAGGATGATGGAACCATTACCCATAACAATGTGGAAATGGGAGAACAACACCATAGACTTTGTCACCGGATTTTTGAAGACATACAAAATAAAAAATACTATCTAGATTGTTGTGGATAGTCTTACAAATACTACACACTTCATTACAATTAGGGTGGATTTTTCATTGGATCAACTGGCACAAATATACAAAAAAAGTGGTAAGGATGAATGAAGTACCACTATTTATTGTATCCGATCAAGATCCAAGATTCACCTATATGTTCTAGAAGAGTCTTCAACATGCTCTTAAAACTGAGCTAAAATTTAGTACATCTTATCATCCTCAAACTATTGGCCAATCTGTGTAGACTATCCAAACACTTGAAGACTAGATGAGAACATGCTCAATGGGATTCAAAGGAGGATGGGATCAACATCTTCATCTAGTTGCGTTTTATTTCAATAACAATTTCCACTCAAGCATCCAAATGGATCCTTATGAATACATTTATGTGAAGAGGTGCAAAACAATGACATGTTGGGATGAAGTTGGGGAGAAAAAACTCCTAGGTCCTGAAATGTTCGAGGAAATGTTGAAGATGGTTAAGACCATCTAGAAGCACATTAAAGCTGCTTAGAGTTGACAAAAGATCTATGCCAATAATCGTCTATGAGACCTAGAGTTTGATGTTGGAGACATAGTATTCCTCCATATATCACCATGGAAGAGAATTATGGGATTTTGGAATAAGGGGAAATTTAGTCCAAGGTACATCATCCCTTTTGAGATCCTTGATCGCATTAGAGCAGTAGCATATCGACTATCACTACCACCGAACCTATGTCAAGTACATAATGTATTTCATGTATCACTCTTGAGGAAGTACATACCTGATTTATCACATGTACTCAATCTAGAGGTGGTACCATTGTACAATGACCTCTCACATGAAGGGAATCCCATGAAGATCTTAGAACGTAGGAAAAAAGTTCTACGAAGTAAGATAGTGCCCCTCATAAAGGTTTTGTGGGGAAATTAAAAGTTTGAAGAAGCAACATGGGAATAAGAGGAAGTGATGAAGCATATTTACCTTCATTTTTTTAGTTTGGGAATAGTAAATTTCAAGGGAGAAATTTCTTAAGGGGGAAGATTGTAATGACCCAACCATTTATTAATTAAAATTACTCTTGGTCTAATTAAATGTATTATTTTGTAAAATTGTTAGATAAAACATATTCACTTCATTGGTTTTATGTTTTTGGATTTTAAAATACCATTAAGAATTGTGACCGTTTCTAATATAGCCGTTGAACAGTGATCACATGATTAGTATAAATATAAGTCTTTAACAAATACTATTTACTCAGACAAAGGAAGCAATGAACTCATCCAGTAGAATTGCTCCATATGAATCCCATTTGTCATAGTTCAAAAAGGATGTGGCATCATTTGGATTCACTCTTGACCAAGACTAAGATGATCTTCAACATATTAAGCTTGAATGGAACTGCATACTAGAGAAGTGGAAGTTCATAGATATTACCACCCAAGCGATGTTATCCGAACCACACCAAGAGTTTGTCACCATCACACACCAATCCCTATGGTCCTATGAGGGTGTTATAAGGGGTTATGTAACAAGACCCTAGCAATATTATTATGTACACTATTGTTTTATATAA
Source organism: Viscum album (assembly GCA_963277665.1). NCBI lineage: Eukaryota > Viridiplantae > Streptophyta > Magnoliopsida > Santalales > Viscaceae > Viscum > Viscum album. The sequence continues at coordinate 819,675,526 of OY728134.1, forward strand.
TAATTAATATACATTCATTTTATTATTACTTTGTAAATGGTTTTTAAAGAACAAATAGTATTTTTAGTTAATATTGAATTAAAAAAATCTATTTTTTCTGAATTAAGGGATTATTGAATTAAATAATATTTTAATAAAATATTAATACTAAATTACTTTTTATAAAATATAAATTATCGTATAATTTTTATGAATACAATTGTATTTTTTATTAAGGTTTGAAAGATGTTTTTTTCAAAACCCATGAATTTTCGATAAATTTTAGTTTTTAATTTTAGAAGTAAAAATTCATATATTTAAAAAATCAATTAGATAAAATGAATATTATTTTTGGATTCATGATGTTGAAATTATCCAATGGTAAATTTTTCATAATTTTCTGAGATAGTCAAAATTTTGGGTAAAAATTAAATACCGTTTAAATATATAATGTGTTTTATCACATATTAATGACCCAATAGTGATGTAATAAAATAATATAAAAGGGTTATTTAGAAAATATATGTTTTACCTTTAAAATAATGTGATTTTATATTTTTTAATTTATTTTATGAAGCTTAGTGGACCCTCCAAGACTTATAAAACATTTTAACATTTTAACATGATATTTATGATGGTGTGAGTCACCTCCACATAGTCAAGCCTAATATTTTAATAAGGTTAGACATTGCCCTTATAAAATATTTTTTAATCTCCCCTTTGAAAAAAACCATGGGTTGGTTTGTGGGTTTTAATAGATTAATGTGTAGTTTCCAAAACCTAAATAATAAATAATTTTCTCTCCTTTCCTACATAAATCCACTCAATATCCCTTTCCTCTTCACTCAACCCATCATGAGATCACCCAACCTCTTCCCTATTCTCTCTATAATCCTCCCAAGACACCCCAAGCATCCAAGAAGCCTCTTTCAAGCCTCTATAAATCCTTTGGTATCACACTTCCAATTAAAGAATTTCTTCCTTTCTCATTTTTGTCCAATTTTTTTTTATATTTTTATACCATTTTATTTTCAATTAAAAATGTTTGGGTATGATTTTGAACCTCCCCTATAGTTTCATTTATATTTTTTAATGATAAGATACCCCTTTCTCTCCCATTAATGCCTCCCATGTACACCGGTTACCATACCAAAATTCTGTAAGGGATTTCTCTCTCCTCATTTACATTCAAGCAATTATTTTATATGATGCATCTAAATTGCATTACATATGTTTGGACATGTATCAATATGAACAAATTAATATCCAATTAATGGAACTATTATGAGATTCCCCTTTCAATCTTAGGAACCATTTTTATAAATTCTTATGTCACACCATTATGCTGCCGAAATCACACTCCGATTTTCCAAACCAAAGTTATTGTGTAGGGAATAACATGCCCATTTCTCTATCAAAGGTATTAAAAATTATTCAAATTTACATATAGATCATATAGTTTCATGTATTAATTCTACATTCATTTATCATGGAATAAATTATGATGTTTAATGAATCCATGTTGTATGGTCTATGTGAAACACTAATGCATGAAATGAAATGATTTAGAAGGGTGCACCCTGATATCGCTTCAATGCCTTGGGTAAAGATTAGTATCATGATATGTTAAGTGAAATCAGGGTTTAATCATGATAATTTACGTTCAATGAGGGTTTACTCATGCTCCATGTGCAATGAGCCTTGCCTCATGATAATATCATGTTAAATGTTTTTTCCACATTTCCATGTTATGATAATCATGCTATATCATGCCTTTATGTTAATTTTTCTATTGTAATCCATTGATAGGCCTATTTACTAACATATATTGTATTCATCATTTTATGAATTTTTAATCCCTTACTAGACTTTATAGCTCACCCTTTTTAGGCATGTCCTCAGGTTATCCCATGCAATGCTATGTATGAAGGAATGTTGTGGTCAGGTAAAAGAAGTTTTCAATAAATATGTTGTGTTTTAAATTATATGTTGTTATGTAATGTTCTTAATTATCCCAATACACTAGACCTCTTGATCCCCAGAGTTTTATTATGTGAATTTTTATGTAATAAATCATTTTTTATGTGTCTAATAAAGTGAAGGGTTGTTATATAAATGTTGTCTGAATGTTTGCCGACAAAAAATTTAGGTGGTTACCTACTGTGTTTGTTATCTAGAATAGGTTATGACCTTAGATATATATATTTGGGTTGTGAATAATTAGTGTCAAAATGATTATATATTGTTTTTTATCTATTTATAAAGGATAAGTATAATAGAAGAAATAAATTGGTTTATAAGTACTAACATAAAAACAATAAATTTTTGGGAAATAGAAGAGGTAGAGGTGGAGGTCAAAGAGGAGGCAGAGGTAGAGTTAGAGTCAGAGACTGAGGTGGAAGAGGAGGTAGAGGCAAAGAATAAGGTAAAGGAGTAGATAAAGCATTATCTTGCAAAACATAATTTTTCTGGGAAATAGAGTAGAATGGGGATCATACCAAGGTTTTGTTTGAGAAAAATTATTGATAAGTGCATACAAAACTTGAAACTTAAGTTGTGATCCTTTTTAAATGTGTTTCAGGTTTTCTATTGAAAAAATATTGATCACCACTTGTTTAAGTGATTTTATACAGGAATTAATGTGGAGGATTTTTTTATATATAAAACAAAAAACACTTTTTTTCCAACTAATTATCATAAGATAAAATTTCTATTAGCACATTCAAATTATTATCAAATATTTTTAATGTGTTTAAGAAACACCTTACAAAGAACAAATTGAACAAAATAACAAAAAAAAAATTCTTTCCCAAGGACTCTCTACACTTTAAAGAAATGGTTTAGTAGTGGGGCCAATAGTTACTTGAGAGTCATATAATTATAATGAAATCATAAAAAAGGTATATAATATAGCTCAAATTTTTGACTTAATATGTGTATAATCAACCACTTAAGCCTTCAGGTAACATTCATTTTACATGTGAATTTTGTTATGTAAAATAATCCTTTTTTACAATATCATTAATAACAAAATCATCATCTTTCTCAATAAAATTTTCATGAGAAAAGGGATATTCTATTTTGATGAGAAAATAATTATGATGTTATATTATAGTTTATCATCTGCCAGAATATTGAAAAGGAAATACAAATATATAGAACAATCCAAGAAGACTTAATGGATGCACTATATTTTAGTATCATTTGGATTCAATGAAGGGCTACACTGATGTTTAATATTTTCAAAATGGTGTAAAAATTTTATAATGGAGTTTACTTTCTTTTAAAAATATAGAATGGGTCACATTGAATTTTTTTCCATTAAATAAGGTAAATGGTTTATCAGGGTGTTTTTTCTCTCTATAATGGTGAAAGGGAAAGATATATTTTATTACGTTCCATAGAAACTCATATGTAAATATTTATTTTAGTTCTGTAAATGAATGGTAATAGGTTTATGTGAATGGTTATTGTTTTTTAAGAATAAATTACTTCATCAATAAGAACGATTCTCTCCTATACTATGGTCATTAACTCAACAAGGATGATTCACTCATGAGGATGGAATTTTTTTTATTATCTGATGCATTCAACATTATGGGTTATCAAACTAAAATATGTTTAGATGAACTAGATTTTTGAATGAACTATAGGATAAAAAGACATTGTGGAATCTACCATACCTAAAAGCATTAACTGACATGACTTAGATTGGGTGGTTTCAGTTTAAAATTGAAATTTTATTAATGTATTGTTTGATATTTGTGCCTAATTTTATTTCTTCCTAATATTACTAACAAAATAATTATTTTATTATATAGGTGGATTATTTTTCTTGTTTTGGGGTGATTTTATTAAAGCTATACATGCTTGTGAGAGATTTCACCTTGAGGATGTAACTGAGATAAAAATAATGAAATAGGTTAAAAATGTATACAAACATCATGAAAAGGTGAATTCCCACTACTAATTTAGTTAACTTTGTCAAAATTTTATATATTATTTTTATGTTATTTTCCTTATCATTTTTATCTATTGGTTTTTTCATAGATATTTTGGGAAGCCATATTTTTTCTTCAATCATCTGCAATAAGATAGAAAAGAGAGAACATGGTGCTTTTGGATGAGGTGCTTTATGAAACATGGGGCTTCTTCTTCCATCCAAATGAAACACTTATTTCATTTTTGGATTAGTACAGATGGTTAAAATAAAAATAAGAATCACATTCACAATCAACTGTAGCTCAATCTGACACACAGTGTGACTTGTATGACTCAAACTATATGTTTTCAGTTTATAATTTATATTTTAGTTCAAAAAGTACATCACATACTCAAAACAGGGAAAAAAATTAATATTGTTTTTATAATTTAGGAATAAAATCCATTATTTATTTTTGACATATTAGAATCAACCAAACCTCAATTTGATACACAATGTGCTCAGTATGACTCAAAGTGTCTGTTATTTCTTAAAAATTGACATTTAAGATAAAAATGTATTACTCCCTGATAACTCAGAAAACATACTTGTATTTTCTTTATAATTTAAGAAAATTATTGATAATTAATTTATAACATGTTGGAATAAATATCATGTCAAACCGATATACGATGTAACCAGTATGAATCAATGTACATGTTTCATGTTTAAAATTTCATTTTAGTAAAAAAACAAAAGTGACATTCTCACAACTAAGAAACTTCATTCAAATTATTTTGAAACACTAGTAAAACAATGAAAAATTGATTTGGGACATGTAATAATCCTCCTCACCCCAATCTAGAACATGGTTTGACTGGTATGATTCTAAGTTTGTATTTTTACTTAAAATTGACATTAAGTTTAGTAAAAAAGATAACTAATATACTTAAAACTGATAAAACACATTTTTTTATATTTATACTTTAGTAAAATGATCCATAATCCATTTTTGATGTGTAAGAGTCATCCACACCTCAACTAGAAACATGATGTGTCCAATATGAATCAAAGTTCAAGTTATTAGTTTAAAATTGACATTTTAGTTAAAAAAGTGGTACTCACTAAAAACCAGGGAAACATGCTCCTATCATCATGATAATTTAGGAAAAATATTTATAATTAATTTTTGATGTTTAGAAATTAGTCTCACATCAAACCAACACACAATGTGAGTGGTATGACCCAAAGTGTGTGTTTCAAGTTTAAAATGACATTTTAGTTAAAAAAAATAGTGACATACTCAAAACAAAAAAAAAACTTAGTTTGTTTTGATAATTTAGGGAAAATACCCATATGTCCTTTGGTATGTGTAATAATCAGCCATACCTCAATCCGAATCATGATGACCGGTATGACTCCAAGCATGTCTTTTTATTTAAAATCGACATTATGTTTTGTGAAAAAGAAAACTAACATACTCAAAGGTAAGAAAAGAATTCATATTACTTTGATGCTTTAGGAAAAAAACCCAAAATTCATTTTTTATAGGTAGTAATTAGCCACACCTTAATCTGATACAAGATGTGCCTGACATGACTCAAAGTGTCCATTAACATTTTAAAATTGACATTTAAATTCAAAAGTGTTACTCCCTGAAAATATATAAATCTAGCTCATATTGTCTTGATAATTTATTAAAACTATTCATAAGTCATTTGTGAAATTTAAGAATCAATCTCACATAAAACTGAAAAAAATGTTACTATTATGTCTCAAAGATCATGTTTCTAGTTTAAAATGACATTTTAGTGAACAAAAGTAATGCACTAAAAACTGAGAAAACACATTCAGATTATTTTTATTCTTTATTAAAATTATCCATATGTTATTTGGGACATGTATAAATTATCTTCACCTCAATATGAAACATGGTTTGATCATTATGACTCAAATTGCATCATTTTATTTAAAATTGACATTAATTTTAGTAAAAAAGAAAAATATCATACTCAAAAATGATTAAACACATTTTCATTATTTTATTGCTTTTGAAAAATGATCTATAATCCATTTTTGATATATATGAATTAGTTTTACCTCAATCGAATACATTATGTTCCTGATATGAATCTATTATCAGTTTAAAATTAGCATTTAAGTTCAAAAAGTGTTACTCATTGAAAACCAAGAAAATGCCCTCATATTGTCTTGATAATATAGGAAAAAGCTCCATAAGTAATTTGTGATCCAAATGTATTAGTCTCACATGAAACCAACACATAGTGCGACCAATATGACTCAAGGTGCATGTTTCTAGTTTAAAATTACATTTTTGTAAAAACACAAGTGAAATATTAAAAAATAAAAAAAATCATTAATTTTTTTTTGATATTTTAAAAAAATCATTTATAAGTCATTTGGGGAATTTAAGAATGAAAAAAACCACAATACAATGTATAATGTGACCGGTATGACTCTAAGGGAATTTTTTAGTATATATAAGTATCATTTTAACATAAAACATGCATCACATCTCCAAAACTGAGAAAATGAGCCTAGATATTGTTATCATCATTCTATCTTGTATTACTTAATTAATTTCCTTATGATTTTTATGTTATACTTATTTTGATAATTTTCATAGAGATAATTCTTGAAGATGAAAAATAAATGTTGTGATGTGCAAGAAATAACTGCAAATCAATTAGATACACAATATTGCTTGTATGACTCAAAGTTTTGTTTAAAATTTACACATTTTATTTATTGGGACCGAGTTGGATAGAGAAGGGGTTTTATTTTTTTGTGTAAGAAGATAAATCAATTAAATTTTTAAATGTTCTTGGAAACTATGATGATGTTTTTCTTATTTGAATTTCAGAAATATCATAATTTTAGAGAACTTGTGATGCAAGGATTATGAAGGACAAGGGGACTAAAGAAGTGTTTTTGAAAAAATGAATGAAAGTGGTACGTAAGTTAAAGATTGGTGCACAAGTAGAAAGTGGCATGCAAGTATAAGTGGTGCACAAGTACATATTGCACGCAAGTCATATTTAAAAATCATCACATCAAAATATGACAAAGGAAAGAATGTGGTGCACAAGGTAAAGAGTGGGGTGCAAGTAGGAAGTGGCGCATAAGAAAAAGTGGCGTGCAATAAGGAATGGCATGAAAGTGTGTGTGGTGTTCAAGTCATGGAGTGGTGCACAAGTCATGAAGTGGTATGCAAGATGAATTGCATGCCTCAAGCACAGGGTGACCAAAATGCCTATAAATAGATGGTTACCCACCTCGTTTCATAGAATCTCAACACTTAATAGAAAATTTGAGCACTGCTCATGCAATTAGTAGAAAGTGGTGTGAAAGATGAAGTGTCATGAAAGTTGTGTGTTATACACAAGAGCGATGCACAAGAAGAAGTGGTGCACAAGTTTTAAGTTGGGCGCAAGAAGGGAGTTGTGTAAAAGAAGTGTGTTGTGTATAAGCCAGAAGTGGCACACAAATTGTTTGTTGTGCACAATAGTGGCGCGCAAGTAGTTAGTGAGATGAAATTAAGGAGGTGCACAAAGAGGGAGGTGTGAAAGTAGGGAGTTATGAAAACAGGGAGTGACATGCAATGTGTTTTCCCTAGGAGGTTCTTACCAGCTTCTGGGTAGGAAAGTGAAGAATTGTTTTGAGAGATTTGATTTGTGAAATTTTTTCAATAATCAAAGAAACATTTCAGTACCCTATTTGTGATAAGATAAAGAACACACACTATTAGATTGTTTTCAAAGTGCTACATGAGTATAAGGGCATATCCTACTAATTGTCTCCCATATCAAATGATTGTTTTCTAGTGGATTGTGTTCTACTATATTGTTTCTGTACCATACCAAGGACATAACTACTCTTGTTGGGTAGTGAATCTTGTAAATCTTGTGTTCATGTGGTTGTATGCGTTCAGTAGGAAAAGAACTATTTAACCGGAGGTGAAATTTGTTTCAAAATGTACTAAATATAAAAATAAAAATTATATCACTAATTCACCTCCTCCCCCTCTTAGTAATACTTGGATCATGACTGGGATCTTTAATTGGAATCAGAAGGAGGTTCCCTTTGTTCTTTTCAGAAGTTGCGATGGAGAATTTGAATTGTGTGAAAAGTTAGGTGATTCTGATTTTTGATGCAAAGAACTATCATATCTATAAAGATAGAATTATGCCTTATCTTATGTCTCTTTGGTATGGAGTTCTTGAAACTACAACTCCTGGATTTCCTTCTATTGATGACAAGGTTCCTCTTACACCTGATAATAAGAAGAATCTTGAGAATGATATTAGAGATAAAAATGCATTTCTCTCATATCTATTTAAGTGATTTTTTAAGAGTGAATGGTGTCACTATAGCTAAAGGAATCTTGGATAAGTTGAAGAATATCTATGAAGGAAATAAAAAAGTGAATAAGGAAAAACTACAAATCTTGAGGCTGAAGTATGAATACATGAAAATGGGTGAATATAAATCTGTTAGGGACTTATTTACAATGGTAAATGACATTGTTAGTAATATCAGATGTCTTGGTGAAATATTTGAGGATTCTATAGTTGTTGAAAATATCACTAGAATTTTTCCCTACAAGTTTGAAGATAAAGTTTCTTTATTAGAAGACAGATACCCTGAAACATTATCTCTAGATGATTTTCATAGCACTCTCATTACTTATGAAATGAGAAGGGATAAGAATATGAACAAAAATAAAGATGTTATATAAATATCAACCAAGGATATAAAGAGTGGTAAGTCAAAAAAGACTCTTATTAAGGATGAATCTTGTGAATCTGATTCTGAAGATGCGGTATGTACAAATTTTGATGAAATTTTATCCTTGTTTTCTAAGATTGTGAAAATATGTACAACAAAATACATGGGGAAACTTCCCTTGAATTTTTTTTAATGTGGATTCATTGGTCACATTATGGATAACTGTCCTCAAAAAAAGAAAGAAGAATACAGTGATGATGATGATAGACGGACAAGATGGTCATGGAAGAAACATGTTGACAATGATAAGTATTTTTCAATGGGTAAGGATAAAAAGTTCTTCAAATAAAAAGAAGAATATTTTTATCTAAAGATAACGAAGATGAAGATAACAAAGATAAATCTGAGAATTTTTTTTCTAATAAATATAGAGAGAATACCCTTATTACAGAAGTGAATAGTGATGATTATGGGGGAAACAATTCTAATGAATAAGAAACTCAACTAGAATATAAAATGAAAGAAGACTTGAAAGAATGTTTGAGGAAGATCATAAGGCTTGATAAGGAAAACAAGAAGTTGATAAATAAATATTCCACATTAAATAATTTTTTTTTCTAGATGAGAAATTCAAGATGGAAAATGGGATTGATGATCTTAATGATTCTCTTGCTAATGAAAAGTATCGTAAAGATCATCATGAATTGAAGCTGAAGGCCAAATAATAAGAGTTAGAACTTGTCCAATGAAAACATTCTTAATACGAAGAATGTAATATCAGTTTCAAACAATCTATATCAGAAGTTGGTGAAATTTCTAGTAAGAATGTACTAAAGAAGGATCTATAAAAGTTACCTTCAAAGGTTGAGAAGAAATATGGAACTGGTTTTAATAAGAACAAAGTAGGAAAGGCTATGTATGTTTCCAAAGATAGAAATTCAAAAAAACCATTAGTATATAATAATACTAATTCCAAAAATATTTCTACTAATTTTGGTTCTGATAAGTCTGAATATAAATATAATATGAAGAAGAAAGTTATGTTTTAAAATAGGAAGGATGACGGTCAACAGAGTTCTATTAAGAAGAGTGGTGAGAAGCATGTTCACATATTTTGTTAATATGAAAGTTTCAATAGTAAATATTCAGTCTACATAAACTATTGGTATTGTGGAGGATTTAGAAACATGGAAAATATGTTTTGGTTAAACCAAGAATCTTACTAATATTCCAAAAGTTATGGAAGACATGGTTTGGGGGGGAGTCAATCCACTTAAATGATGAAGCACGAGAAGGAAGTCAAGAATAAATATGATAAGGCCAGTGTGAAAGTTGAAAATTGGTTGCAACCATTGGAAACTATTTGTGAAAGATGTGAAAAACCTCGACATCTTATTATGGGATATCTTGTTTTGTTTCAAGCACGAAATACTGTTCTTAACAAATCTCAGAAGCTGGAGGTGAAGAATGAAAATGAAGAACAAAATGCTCTTATTATTGAAACTGCTTTGAAAGATACAAAAGGAGAACATCTATGGATTCTTGATAATTGGTGTTTTTCTCAAATGAAAAGAGACTTAAAGTTGCTAAAGAATGTGAAATACTCAAAGAAGGAATAGTGACATTTGGTAATGATGAATCTCTAAGGATCAAAGGTGTTGGATCAGCCATCATCAGGAAATAAAAAATGAAATCTAGGAAAATATTATATGTTGATGGACTCAAACACAATATGCTGAGTGTTTCATGACTCTTTTATAAGGGAAACAAAGTTATCTTCAGAAAAGATGGGTTTTTTGTGAAAAGTGAAAATGATGTAAAGGTAATTACAAGAGGTGAACATACAAAGGGAACTTGTTCCAAGTTGGTGAAGTACAGAACTATTGTTACATGGGTATGGTAGATGAAAATCAGTTATGGAATAAAAGGTTGGGAAATATGTGTCATAGAAACATCTTATAGTTATAAAAGCATGACAGTGTCTGAGATATGCCTTATTTATCAAGAATAAGAGATTGTTGTTGCACTATTTGTGAAAATGGAAGGATTAAAAACTCAATGTATAAGAGAGTTGACAATTGTTCAAAATTACCTTTGCAACATATACATTTTGATATTTATGGACCAATTAGAGAGCAATAAACAAATTGAGATAATTTCTTCATTACTTTAATTGATGAATCTACTTTCATTACTTTTGTTATATACATGAGACATAAGTCAGATGCTCTGAAAATGCTTAAGTCTTTCAGGAGGAAAGTAAATAAGGAATGTGAGTATTCAGTGAAGAAGTTTTTGAACTGATAATGTTGGAGAGTATAAGAATGAAGAGTTTTAATGTTATCCTGATAAGCATGGAATTCATCATTAGTTTAGTTCAGCATACACACAAAAAAAATGGATTTTCTGAAAGAAAGAATAGAGGTCTGGTGGGAATGGGGAGAACTATGTTACTTGAACGTAGTCATTCACATTATTATTGGAGGCAAGCTATGAGAATTTCTATGTATATTTTTCATGATGTTTCTACATGTAAAATTCATATATGAATCCATACAAAATGTTCTATGGAAAAACTATAAGTCTAAAACACTTAAGAGTTTTAGGGAGTCCGTGCATTATAAAAAGGAAAGGTGGAGACCTTGGAAAGTTTGAGAAAATAGAAGACGATGGAATTTCTCTTGGCTATGCTCCAGAAGGAAGAGGATATACATGTTTCAACAAAGAAATAAAGAAAATTATTGATTCTTCTGATGTGAAAGTTGTTGAAAATATTGAGAAAGAAAATAGTCTTATGATGATATGGAAGATGAGCAGGACAATGAAAGTTTTTTTAACAATTCTGACTATGCTGTAGATAGTGGTAATCCTACTCAAGAAGAAGAAAAAGACTTAGTAATTTCAAGTGATGAGGAATAAGTTCCAATAGATCATCCTAGTATGAGGAAGCAAGTGGAATCTCATAACATTTTTGGTGATTAACATCAGAAAGTTCAAACAAGAAGAATATAAAAAGTATTGAAACACACTTACTTGTATTCAAAAGTAAAGTCGAATGATGTGAATGGAGATTTTGAGCATCTAGAATGGGTTCACACTATGAATGAATATCTTGACGAAATAGAGAAGAATGATACTTGGGAACTTGTACCCAAGCTGGACAACAAGAAAATTATTAGTAAAAAGTATGTTTTTTGGAACAAGTTGGATGGAGAATGTGAAGTGATAGGAAATAAAGCAATATTAATTTACAAAGGGTATTCACAAATTAAAGGCATTGATTTTGATGATAACTTTACTCTAGTGGTAAGGTCTGAAACAATGAGAATATTTCTTGCTATTTCCACGAAATGAGTTTACAAAATCTTTCAAATGGATGTAAAATATTTATTCTTGAATGGTGATCTCAATGAGGAATTTTACATTGATTAGCCATGAGGATTTGTTATTGGGAAGGATAAAAGTCATGTGTGAAAGTTGAAGAAGGCTTTGTATGGGCCTAAATAGGCTCTGAAGAAATGGTATTCAAAATTGGATACTTTCTTGAGGAAGATGAATTTCAAGAAGGGTAGAGTTTACAACAACCTTTACATTAGGGAATTCCAAGAGTTTTCCTTCATCGTAATTGTTTATGTCAATGAAATTATCTTTGCTGGAAAGGATGATAGATCATGTGAATGATTTTCTAAGGATATGGATAAGTAATTTGAGATTTTCATTCTAGGATAAATGAAATACTTTATTATATTAAAAATTTTATAGAAGTGGAACCACATTTTTCTTTTTCATGAAAAGTATGCTAAGGAACTACAGAAGTAGCTTGGCATGGAAAATTTGAAACTATTTTCCACAACAATTTCAGTGGGAACCAAGTTGTCTAAAGATGCAGAAGGCAAAGAAGTTGATCGGAATGAGTTTTTAAATCTAATTGGAAGTCTGTTATATTTGACTACACCAAGATCCAACATCTTCTATGCCATTACCTTATGTACAAGATATCAGAGTGCTTTTAGAGAATCAAATTTAATTTTATGGAAATTAATTCTCAGATATATCAATGTCACAAAAGTTTTTTGGAATTAGGTGTGATGGGTTAGAAAATATTGATCTATTCAGGTATTTATATGCTGATTGGGCAGGAGATGTCGATCATAGAAGATCCACATATGGTGTATTTTTATTTCAATTGAAAATTTATGTTAGTTGGAATACAAATAAATAGAATTTAGTGACTCTTGGAATGACTGAAGATGAGTATGTTTCTTCCACTCAAACCACTACCTAACTTATGTGGATGAATACTCATTTGGGAGATCTACTAGTTGATGTGAAGATACCCTTCCACTTGGGACGTGATAATCAAATTGAAATCAATCTTACAAAGAATTCAGTACAAAATTATCATTCAAAATACATTGACATAAATTACCACTTCATCAAATAGTATGTGTTGAAGAATTCTTTGAAGTTGAAGTATGTTCCTATATCAGAACAAGTTGCTAACATATTCACAAAACCTTTACTGAGAGAACCATTTACTAAATTGAGGTTGAACGTGGGTGTCCAACCTCCTTCTCATCAAGGTTGAGGTAAATGTGTTTGTACCTTATTTCAACTTAAAGTTGGATAATGTGGTCAATGGAGAGAATTTTTTACTAAATCTATCCTTATAGAAGCATGAATAATGGGGGAGTTTTTGGTAAGCTGTGAATCCAGTATGTATGTGTGTGAGCGATTCTACCTGTTTGTTGGAGTGGTTGTAGGAAACAATTTTTTTTTCATATTCCAAGAAATTTGAAGCAGTAGAGAAAGTTGAGAAAGAATGATGAGGTGGAAGGCTATATACAAAATATGTTTATGTTTTGGGGAAGGATGAAGGCCAGGAAATAAAAGCTTAATAGGTTTCATAGTCACTAATTTTGGATAGCATGGTTTTGCAATCAATAATTCATGTTTTATACAATGAGTTAGCTCACATAGGATTATAATTATTGATAATTAATAGATTTATTGAGATTATAAAGTTCAGTGATTTATGAATCTTGGTTGACAACAAAATCCGAAATGGGTTATTGTTGTGAACAAGTTGTCTAGAGAGGGCGTTGTCTTTTTTTTTTGTCAAAGAAGATAAATCAATTCCCTTTATAAAAGGTCTTGGAAACTATGATTATGATTTGATGATTTTTATTTCACAAATATCATAAGTTTGGAGAAATTTTTATGAAAAACTTATTAAGGAAGGGGGAGTAAGTAAGTGTTATTGAAAAAGGACGGAAAGTGGATTGCAAGTTAAAGAGTGGTGTGCCAGTAAAAAGTGGCACACAAGTATAAGTGGCACAGAAGTATATATTGCATGAAAGTCATATTTCAAAATCATCACATAAAAATATGACGAAGGAAAGAATGTGGCATGCACATTAAAGAGTTTTGTGCAAGCAAGAAGTGGCATACAACAATATGTAGTGTGCAAGTAGGAATGGTGCACAAGTGTATGTGGTGTGAAGTCATAGAGTGGAACACAAGTCATGAAGTTTCACCAAAGATGAGTTTAATTCCTCATGATTAGGGTCACCAAAGTGCCTATAAATAGATGAATACCATCCTCATTAAATAGAAGATCAATCATTAGGGGAAATTTGAGCTCTTCTAATGAAAGCAGAAGAAAGTGGCATGCAAGATAAAGTGTATCAAAAGTTGTGTGTTATGCACAAGAGTGGCACGATAGAAGTGGTGTGCAAGTGGTAAGTTTCATTTAAGTTGGGATTTGTGTGTAAGAAGTGTGTTGTGTATAGGCCATAAGTGGCATGTAAATTGTGAGTTGTGCACAATAGTGGCTCACAAGTAGTTAGTGGTATGCAAGTAGGGAGGCCCCCAAGCAGGGAGGCACGCAAGTAGGGAGGCACGCAAGAAAGGAGGTGTGTAAGAATGGAGTGACGTGCAAGATGTTTGCACTAGGAAGTTCTTAACCTCTTTTGGGTAGGAAAGTGAAGAATTGTTTGAGAGATTTGATTTATGAAAGTTATTTAAGAAGCATAAAAACATTTCATTACCCTATTTGTGTTAAGAGGGAGCACACACACTATTGGATTGTTTTCAAAGTGATACATGAGTGTAAGGGCATATCATACTCATTGTATTCCACATCAGAGGATTATTTCCTAGTAGATTTTGTGGTACATTATTTTTTATGTGCCATACCAAGGACGTAGCTACTCTTGTTTAGTAGTGAACCTTGTAAATCATGTGTACCATTGGTTGTGTGTGTTTAGTAGGGAAGGTAGTATTTAACAAGGAGATGAATGTTTTTAAAAAAATAAGGAAACATAAAAATAAAAAGGATATCACTCATTCACCCCCCTTAGTGATACTTTAATTCTAACTAGGAACTTCGCTATTTAATTTATTTCTTTATATTATTACTAACATAATATTTTTTTTCATATATAGGTTTATTATTTTTCTCGAGAAGGGGTTGATTTTCTTTAATAAAGGTGTGTTCTTTTGATATATAATAGTATTTTTTCTTGTATTTGGGTTATAAATTTTATCTCATTTTAATTATTTATTTTTATCTAATTTTTCTAATTTATGGGGTTGTCTCAAGTGTTTCAGTGTGCAGTTATAGCACACTATAGTATGCCCCTTTATCGTCACTACCAAATGCACTAATAAAGGATGACTTTATGAGGTCTTCTAAAAGAACTTATAAAGGGACCCTTTATCATTACTTCTAAAAGTGATGATAAGGGTCCTTTTTAATTGCTTCTAAAAGTAGTGATAAATGAATCCTTTATCAGTGCTAAATAAAATAACTTATAAGATCCTATGGATTTTAATCATGCTGTAGTAGTCAGTGCTTTTCTAGCACTGATAAAGGAAAATTCTAACACTGATAAATGTCTATTTTTTAGTAGTGGATGAAAAGGGGAAAGATAGTTATAGTGTCACTATATAAAGGTTATATACCCACTGATACATCAAGTGATTATATAAAAAATCATAAAAATGTGGTGTGAATGAAAAAAAGGTTTAGAATAAATTTATGGAAAAATTAGTACTGATGTAAATATTTAAATGGTATGAAAAGATTGATGAAATAGTATTGTTCACAAGAGAAGAAAAATCAAAAAATAGTTTTTGAGAATAAAATTTCTAAGACATTTTAGCTTTGAAAGAAGGTGATGATATTTTGGTTTTTATGGACACATTATATAATATTTCTATAATATATATTTCTCTCAAATAAATATATTTCATGATTTGAGTGCATAAAAATTCAATAAAACGAGAGGAAACCCATCACACTAGACTAAATAGAAATTTAAAATAAAAAATTGTTTTGATGTTCTTGAAGAAACATGTGGAAGGTGTGATCACCTTGGACATGTTGGAAATAAGTATCATACATCACCACTTGAGTAACTAAGAAATGGAAAATCAAAATCTTATAAGATTATGAGTGGTAATGAGAATACAATGGTAGTTGAGGTTGAATAAAATGATTCTAAAGATGAAAAACCTTAAATTTTGGATAGCTTGTGATCATCCCACATGACAAAAAACAAAATTATTTAATTGAGAACATATGGCGGTTATTTTTCCACAAACATTAGTGGGGAGAATCTCACTTTATGTGATATTATCTTTTTTGATGGGTTGAGACAATATCATGAGTGTTTCTCAAATTTATGACAATGGGAATGAGTTAAATTTTTAGAAGTATCGATATTTGACTAAAAGGTTGAAATAGTTCATAATAATCTTGAGAGGATAACAAAGAAGTGCAAATATGATACGAATTATCAATAATGTGGATTTTTATTTTTAATGACCCAACCAAGTGGGGCCTGGATGGCTAGAGAAAGGTCCTTCCATCATAACCCCAAGATCTCATCCAATAGGTTATAAGCTATAGGCAAGTGCTAAGAAAGAATAATTAAAATGGGAGGCCTTTTCTTAATGTTCCTAGACAGACACACCTGACTATATAAATGAAAAGGTGCATAATAATAATAAAAATTTTGTAACATCTAGAGTAAAACATATATGAAACAACCACAAGGCACTACATTAGAGTATTAAAATATGAATAAAAGTGTAAATGGAAAAAATATACAACCAACTAGAAATTATTTACCGAACTAAAAATCATTTAGAATAAATAAAAACTGATATATCCTAGCTCATGGTTTCCATGTCCAACGACTGTGAAAGGTCTACAACCTAGGTATCACTATGCTCAACTGATTCCACCCCCAAACTATCCTTTTTTTTATAAGACTTAACACATGCGGGAAAATTCAATACAGTGGTGAGTATATACATACCCTGTAGGATGCCCTATAACCCACAAAGTTATGAAGAAATAGATACAAAAATGGCTAGTTCAACACAAATAAAGAGGTAAATTAAACCCATCATATATAAATATGGTCACAAAGAAACCGATATGAGAGAGAAATTGGTTATCCATCTATATCTCCATAGCTCAGTCTAGGACGGTTAGCCTTCTAGTAGTTCCAAAGGTCCATCATTGATACCCAACATCTCATATGTCTCTCCACGAAATCCATTTGGAAGACCCACAGTTTTCCACTTTTCCATATCATGAGGGTAACATCTCCAATAGAGGACCAATGCCATCGTATGATAGTTGGATTCCACAAAGTAGATAGAGGAACCATACATTATAACTACAGGGGGATTCCACTTCATAGATATATGGATGTATGGATAGATGAACCGTAACCTAGTCTGTTGTAGATGGGGTGGGGGGGGGGGGGTCCTCTCAAAGAAAGGAGGACCCGGTAAATAGTACCATAGGGTGGTGACACTTAGTAGGTATAGATGTAGGACCCTTTCCATAGTGCATCGTGGGGTGTCACTCAAACATGGGGTTCCCATGCCCATGTACCATAGGGGGGTGCCACATAGAGGTAGGATGACCCACACCCTATTGTCATAGGGGGTGCCACTCAACCAGTGAAATGAGTATAGGGGACACAAACCATAGTACGACACGGGGTTTCAAACCCCAAACTCTCTCTAATGATCTTGCCTAATCATTTTTACCATTCTTTCATCTCTATTAGAACCATCATACTCTCAACACCACATGTCATATCCCAAAATCAACTATGAAGGATTAAATCAAATTCCACGCGGGATCCTCATAGTGTCCTCACCTACATAGGTATTGGCTGGCCATGTAGTAATACAAAATGTTTTAGTGTATTGCATAACATGTCTCTTCCACCCTGGGATTCCCTATGTGTTGTTGGATTTACCAGAGTACTTTGGTTCATGCTCATGTACATGGTCATGTATCAATATGTGTTCGGGTATTGATTAGTTCCTATGTACCCCTGGGTGTGTTCGTGTACTGTTGGAGTACACAACATGTCCACCCGCATGCAGTCATGGGAATGTGCAGCTAGCACACAACTTGGTTTCTTGAGTAGGGTGACACATCATGTGGGTTTGGAAACATAGTGTGTGATGCTTAACTTAGCTGGAAATCCAAGCAGTCAAGGGTGACCCATACTACACAGAGTGTGTTAATCAAGGTATACAGTGTGCAAACTAGTTTTCTTCAAAACCCCCATTTCCTTATGCATACTTCTGATCCACATCCACTGTTTCATTTCTTGGAATTTAACAACAAAAAATCATTGGGTGTTGTCTTTGACTATCAATTTACCGCCTCCGGTGGATGAAAATTGGAAATATGATGGTCCATTGATGACCCGTAATGCCTCTCATGGATGATGATCCGAAACTCATCCATGATATGAATTTACAACTCCCATATCTATTATTCCAACCCGATACAACCAAAAATCACCATTCCATTCATTGTGCATAAGAACATATTGAATTTGGGTGTTTGATCAATCTTAAACCCATTCTGACAATGTCAAATTGAGATCTTGTGGTTCAATGATGAAGAACGAAAAGAACGGGTGGGGGAAAAGCACAAGAACAAAGTTAAAACCATTGGTTGACAAGCATTATAGGACAATGATCACATAAATGGGGACAAGTATTGAAGAATTTATGTGAAAATATATATATTAAAATAAGGTTCATGCGATGAATTGATAATTGCATATCAATAAGAAGATTAAATTATCCCTGACCTGCTCTTTAATAAAATGTGCAGAAACCAAAAATGATGATCCGTAACTAATTTTAGGATCAATCGTTGGCGAAGAATGTACTCTCCATTTATGAAGAAGACCTAGTACGTTTTCGGCCTCTCAGTCCACTTTGATCCAATAACCATACGTTCTCTAATCTTGATTGTCCAATGAAGAATGACAAATACCTCATCACAAATCCTCCCACGTTTTTGAGGATAACCTTGGTGGTCTATTATAATGATGTATAAATAGAAGAACTTAGGTCACATGATTTAAAAATAAAATAACATAATTTGATTATTTAATTTAATTAAACACACTTCCAATGGCCGCCTTAATCTGATGTATGGTTCTGACTAATATTAGGTCACACCTTGGGTAAACCGTTCATTCTAGAATCATCCATGGTCTCAGATCTCTCATTTGAGGTCCTAAACAAAAGGAAAACTAGAAACACAAAAAATATTTGCGTGTGTGAAATTAAATATATAAATATTTTTAATATATTAATTATGTGATCTTGAGATTCCAAAACATTGTTCTGACACTAAGGATAAATCCAAATATATGGATTGAAATTTTCAAAATACAATATATCAAAACCAGAGTCCCTACATTCTCCCATCCTTCAAGTATTTTATCACCTAAAAAAGATAAATAAAAAGATGGGGGGTACTAAGTCTGCATCTGACTCTCATGATTTCAGAATCTCTCCTACACACTTCCACGCTGCCAAAGTGCATGAACCAAATGGATGGTCTTTCCACATGATATCCTCTCCTACCAATCCTCGACCACCACTGGGTACTCTGAAAAGGTGTCCCTATCCTCGATGTCTAGATCATCCCATTCAGTAACATGTGTAGGATCCTAAATGTACCTCCTCAGTTACATCACATGGAAGACATCATGCAACTGATCTAACTATAGTGCTAGGTCTAAGATAAAGCTTCCTTTCATACCCTCGGTAGGATCTAAAATGGCCTAATGAACCTTAGGGATTTTTTCCTCCTAGCCAAAGCTCCATAATCCTCATTATGGGCAGACTCTCAAGAAAAGATGGTCTCCCTTGATGAACTCCAAGACAAGCAATATCAATCTGCATAAGATTCATATTAGCTCTAGGCTATCCTCATATGCTCACAGATCACCTAAACCTAGTTCATTATCATTAACGCCATATCAAGCCCAAAAATAGATCTCTCAATAATCTCAGTCTAGCACAAGGGTGACCTATAGGTCTCTCATATAGTACCTCAAGAGGTTTTATGGTGATGGAGAGGGGATAAATATTATTATAAGGAAACTATACCAATGAAAAGTGATCCTCCTTGCTCCAATCAAAGTCCAACTCATAATACCTTAGCATATCCTCCAACACATAGATAGTTATCTTAGTCTGCCCATTCGAATGGGGATGGAATGTCGTATTCATCTTCAATTGGGTCCTCACGACATCCGACAAGAATCTCCAAAACTTTGACGTGAACCAAAAATCATGGATAGAGACAATAATTATTGGTAATCCAATAATTTGGAAGATCTCCCACATGTATAGATACCATAAAATCTCTACCGAACTCTACTCCTAAAAGTAAAGGAAGTGTGCCGACATGGTATGTCGGTCAACAATCACCCAGATAGAATTTTGGCCACTCACCGTCTATATAATCCTTTTCACAAAGACCATATATATTCCATACCACTTCCACTCTAGGATTCAAAGAGGCTTCATCAAACCATCCGAAACCTTGGGCTAATCCTTCACCAACTGGCATGCGTGATATCAGGAGATGAACTTGGCTATGATATGCCTCATGTTAGCCCACCAAAACAACCGATAAAGGTCCCTGTACATATTTTTCACACCAGGATGTACATCCAAAGGGGACGGTTTTAAGCTCTATCATGACCTACTATCACAACGTGTCTGAAACCATCATCTGTCCCTAGAATAGATGACCAGATTCCCTCCTTCAGATAATCTGTCTCATTAATATTCTAGGAATATATTATCATAGAGAACCTCACAATCAATTTCTCTCAATAATAATTGTCTCATATAATAAATAAATTGAGGATTATCCAACATCTACTAAAGAATAATTTCTCCCCACTCCTCCATCAAGTTTGGCTATAAAGAATCCAACTCTTAATACCACCAATTCAAACTCTGAGTCATGATTCATATATATTTTATCATGGGGTCTCAATTAACTCAACCCATATGTGATCACTGCCTATATATAAATCAACATGTAGCTGATACTTGCTCCATAGGAATTGAAAAACACTACATAATCTACACCCTCCTTCTGTTGTCTCAAAATAAGAGAACTAGTCAAACTTAACCTAAAATACTCAAATCCTCTTTAGAAATGATCTATCTAAATAAAAACATTCCCTTTAAATGTTGTGATGGTCAAAGGGGCTACTATAGTAGAAAATTAAGGCATGAAGCACATGTAGTACCCCACCAAGTCAAGAAAACTCTGAACCTGTGACATGATCCTGGGTGGATCCCAATAAAGAAATATATCAATCTTTTCTGGGTCCATAGCTAATCCATTATAAAATATGAAATTCCCCACAAAGTGAACCTCATGGATCGAAAATATAACATTGAGAGGTTACCATAAAGCAGATGCTCCCCAAGAAAATTCAGGACTATCGTCAAATGATCTTTATGATCCTCCTTTGATGCAGAGTAAATGAGCATGTCACCAATGAAGATAACAAAAAATAGATCTAAATATGGCTATCAAATTTGGTACATTATATCCATACACACATAGTGGTTATTCGTCACACTGAAAGGCATCACTAGGAACTCATAGTGTCCGCAGTGACGTCAAAATACTGTCATTAGAAAATCAGCATCATGAACCCTCAATGGGTGGTAGTCAAGCCTGATTTTAGTCTTAAATAACCAACTTAAGCCTCATAATTGGTAAAATATAGCATCAATCCCCAATAAAGAATACATTTTCTTTATCATTACCTAGTTTAGGCTACAATAGTGAACACAAATCCTCAGGATTTGATATTCCTTTTTCACAAACAAAACTAGAGCTGACTAGGGGATAATCTGGGTTTGATAAATCCCTTCTCTTGATGTTCATCAAACTACACCCCCAACTCCTACTGCTGGGTAGGGTCTATCTAATATTTCATAGAAGATATTAATGTGTTCTCAGGATGCAAGTTAATGCACAAGTCGATCTCCTTCCCATCCCAAAATCTTCTCAAGAAAGACATCCATATAGTCATCCACTATCAAAGGAATATAGATTCCTAAGGATGCCACTAAGACTAGGGATAAAGTTACCAACTGATTAATGAAGGGATGCAACCTCCTATTTGTAAGGCCTACTCGCTTTACCATATGATCTCTCTCACCCACAAAGGAGAATTTCATCCCAACTATTTGAAGGTATCCAACCCCCATGCGAGAGCATTCAATCTAGGATCAAATGAGGTAAAATAAATCCCTAAACAAGATGAAATCACAAGATTTCATCGTGATGACCAACATGTCCCATGATATACTCTCTCCACTAGTGCCAGATCACACTACCTATAGATAAGAAATATTGGAGAATCACACCCAGTCAGAACCTCTAGCACAAGATTATAGGATAAGGTATCAAAGAGTATATCTATCTCTCACAAAAGGGATATAAAAAGAAGGAGTAACTTTATTCTATGTCTATATGTACTAGATAAACTGTATAAAGTACATAACTCATAAATTATATAATCTCATGATCTATCGGTTCATAACTCTTCATAGATTATAGTTGTATGTAGCCCTAACCATTATATCCATGATCTTAGAATGGGTTGCCTAGTGGTGGTGGTGGTGGTATAAGTAGTTGATATTGTCTTTCTCAACATGCATATCCCCCCCTATAGCATGACTTACTCCTCTTCCATCACTGCTTCCATTGGTCCCACCCTGGCCATACCTATGAGAACCATGATAATGGTGCTTCCTTTTCTATTGTGGTCCATATGTTTTCTTCCTACTCTCCTCAGCAATTTGGGTCTTCAAATAATGTTCCATGTGACCTATCACATCACATTCATAGAACCTCCCCTCTCTGGGATGTCCATAACCTATGTACGTACCCTACACTAAATGTACACATGACTAATTATATCCATGAGGAAGTATTATACATTGAGACCCTGATAACTGGATTCTATTATCTATTTCATACATCTGAACCCCATGATACCTACAATTAGCTTGAGCTTCCTAAGGTAACTCTAATAGGAATCTCCCTATCACCAGTGACCGCTCTAGCACTCTGACATATGTGGGAATGTACAAGGTGGCTACACTACCATGAATGTATCTGCAAAGACCATGTTCAAACTTTCACACCCATAAGTAACCATCTCACACCATGTCGAGGGAGTAGCTTATAAGATCGATGATCCTTGTGATGTACTACAAAAGCATCATACTACCCTACGGAAACTCAGGATTCTCATAGATCTGAATTGAGTGAAAAAACAAGGGGTAGTACTCCTCATGAAATAGTTTTTTGAAGTTAGACCATGAGAATGTTATCTCATCATGAGTTTCTATGGAGAGAATCTACAGGTGCCCGACTATTCCATTGAAAATACTAGCTGCCTACTCAACCATTTGATCAGTTAGGGTCTTTATGATCCTGGAGACCTAGATCACAAACCCAAGCCAATCCTACACTTCCTAGGGATCTGCCTTGCCATAAAACCTCAATGGTCTTTAAAATTGGAACTTGGGGAGTGTTCTAAGAATGTGAACATCATCAGCCCGAGATACTGGTATTATTTTCTACACAACAGGCATGGGTGCTTCTCCCTACCCATTTAGAGGAAACAACTCATGAGATGACCCCAAAACTGAGGCCCCATTACTCATTTTATTATTATCCTGATCCTAAATCGATAACTTGGATGGCTATCTTCGTAGAGGTATCTGAAAAACAATCAAGAAATACCATGGTAAGATGATCATATATATATATATATGGGTAACTAACTTAATAAGGAAAATCAATGTAATAAATCTTAAATTATGAATGTAAAATTGTTCCCTACAACTAATATCTTTATATTCCAAGTTGATATATAATTATTTGGAGTTCTCATGAGTCGATACATTGGTATTCATATTAAAAATATGTACCCTAGATGGAAAACTGTACTTAAGATACTCTAACACTATTTTCCTAAGTTCCCATCCAATAATCACCGTGTGTTTTTCTCCATACCAACCTGAGGGTGAACCACCTATAAAACCACTCTTTAAAAATCTCACCAAATAGGGGTCACCTAACTAGTGGGTAGTTGATCCATCACAACCAAGATCTCACCTCTAATAGGCTAGTGGGTGGAGACAATCACTTAGAAGGCATAACTAAAATGGGATAAATTTTCCTAATGTACCTGTATGTACACACTCGACCATATACATGCAAAGGTGCAAAGGAATAATAAAAAGGATGTAACATCCAAAGTAAACCGTTCATCTAATAACCTATAGTAAATATATAAGATAAAAAAATATAAATCAATTATTAAAGTGGAAAAATACATACCCAACCAAAAATGAAGTCCCAACCTAAAAATCAACAGAAATAATGAAAATTTTAAACATCCCAGATCCTAATCTACATGTCCATCCACTATACATGATCTATATACCCATGTTTCACTATGATCTAACAATATTACTACAGAACTCTACATCATCTTCATAATATATTCCATGTGTGGTCAAATACCAGGTAAGGGTGAGTATGTACATACCCATATAGACACCTTGAAAACCAGAATGTGATAAAGAGAGAGATACGACAATTTCCATCTCAACCCATAGTTATAGTGTATCACCCCGACCCCAGAAGCCCAGAGTTGGTGGATTATTTTAATACATTGGCATGATTACAAGGAATCAAGTCCCAAAAGACTGATCAGTTTAGCAGTCTTGGAAAATAGATTACATACATGAGCATTACATTACACCTTAGAAAATAAAACACAACATGAATGATCCTTTGAGAATGCCATTAATCCCACAGATTAACCCTGCTTATCAATAATAATACACTTCTTGGAATACTGGGAAAATAAAACATATGAAATGGGTGAGCTCAAATGATCAGTATGGGTAAGCAATATAGTGGAATATAACATAAAAATTAGGCATGGTGTATAATTTTAAACACATTCCCTTACAAATAATAAACATGAACACTTTATGGCAGGAATATGAGCTGAGTAAAAAATTCCATAATAAAAAATAGTCATGGGTATTCTAAAAATAAAATTACCATTTAAACCGTCAATAATATTTTCAAAATCATGGAATGTATATTGTCAGACATTCTGAAACATTTTGTCAAGGCCTCGACCAAGACATCTAAAAATGATTAAGGCCTCGACCAAAACCATAGATCAAAATTGGGAAAGGCCGTAGCCAATTCCACATCTAATTGTCTCATGAGACCTACCGATGCATCAAAGAGCTATAGCAAGATCCACCCATCACTTACTAAGTCCAATACATTCCTCACATTAAAAGGTTGAAACATAACATAAACATTCATATTAAAACTAGCATACGAAATGTCAATACTTTAACCATAAACCATGAATGGTATAAAAATACTACATCCAAAGTAAAACATATCATAAATCATTAAATACTATATGGAATATTGTATTATAATAAATCAACCTCAATCAAGATTAATATCCAGTAAAGGATGATGATATAGTTGAAAATGTTCAGTAAATTGTTTTGAGAGAAATATCCCCTTTTCAATGAAATCATTTAAAAGACACATAATTTATAAAGGAAGTCATTTAAAAGATAGTTTTGAATCAAAGTGTCTCATACCACTTTTAATATTTTTAAAGGAATTATCATTTTAAAATATTCATGTCCATATAAATAAATCTATAAAACCATTTTAAAAAAACACGGACCTTAATGAGAAAGGTTTAGACGAATAAATCTTTAAAACATTTAAAATGATGTTTTATTAAAAGAGCCCTTTAAAAATAATCCCTTTAAATACTATGTTATGAAACATGGAAATGGATAATAAATATATCCTAGTAGATACCTACATAAAAACAAACTCCGATAATAAAGAGATTTTGAAATTAACCCTCACCTTGCACATTCCTTTGGTCGAGGGTACGTTTAACCCCCTATATAATGACCATAGTATATTATTAAATTATACCAGAACCAGATTCATATTTAATATATCATACATGATTCATTTATGACTTTATACTACCCATTTAATATTTATTTCCATGTTAAATTAACATTTTGGGTGATAATCACTTTCTTTATCATACGTGTTTTAACTTGTTATTCTTGATCGTATCTTTTAGATCATGATTTAAATACTTCCAGAATATAAAAATTGATTTATATATCATATATATTTATAATATAAATATTTATACTATAAATATTTATAATAGATAGATATATGAAAAGGAAGGCATCATTTATGGAGATGGTAGGCCGTACGTACGCATAAACGTTGTTTCCGTTTTCATATCGTATTGAACAGAAGTAAGTGAATATGATATATGTAAGTTCATAAATCCATACATAAATACATACATGCATACATACATACATACATACATACATATATCCAGTAGAATTATTATGTCATATATTACATACTTATTAATAATATTTATTTTTATAATCATCATTGAATGGTGAACGTGGGAATAAATCTCATCGCGTCGTGGAGAAGGTAATCTGTACGTAAGCACAAGCGACAATATCATTATATTGATGGTGAAATAATATGTAATTGGATGGTATATCATATATAAAAAATCATTAACATGTTATATTTATTATTTAAATCAGTTATACTCATTATTATACCCATCCAAATAATGATGTTTTTGAATAACAAACTACACCACGACGTGGAGACGGTAATCCGTATGTAGGCACCTATGGCGACTTTTTCATTTAGAGGATGGATAGAATAAAGAATTTGGTTATACCATATTTCTAATAACATCATATTATTTAGGAGTACTGGAGTTATTATTTTGGTATGGAAACAACCAAGAAAGAAGAAGTGGAAGATGAAAAGAACTTGAAAGAGGGTGGTTAAATTATTACCACTTCTTCAGGTGTTTCCTTTTGAGTTGATCAAAAGGTCTCTCTAGGCTGGATTTCTAATCAAAGTAATGACTCTAGGTTAATGTGAGGGATGTTGGGAGGATATTTTGGTAGGGTTTGTCCAAGGAAAATAGATTTAGAGGTGTGATTTTGAGAGAAGGGGAAGTACCCTTTTATAAGAGAGGTGAGGGTCACTTTAGGAAAAGCTTGAAATATTATTTTATAATTAAATAATTTTCGATTTAAACTGGTTAAAAACTGATTTATTTCTAGGATAAGGTGGTTATGGGTAGAAAAAACTCAAAAAATTGGTTTTATATTGGATTAGGTCACCATATTAACCTTATCATTTAGATTTAACTCTTAGTTAAATATTTTAACTTTTACCGTGTATTCTTTTATTCTTACACTATATGGTTAATAAAATTACTCTAAACTTCAAAGAGAACCTCAAGTGGATTATTAATGACATATATAATATTATTTAAGCCCTTTGGCCAAACCTTATATTTTTAGGAAAATTATATAAACCACTAATAAAGTATTTGTTTTAAAAATTAATTAATGTCAATTTTGACATTATTTGGTATTTGTATTTTGTGAAAGTCCTAAAAATTTATTAATTAGAAACATATACATTGAATTAACCCTAAATTATCATATTCACCTATGAAATTAGTGGATGTCCTAAAAACTTCTAAAGTATATTTATTTTAATATTTATAATACCATTTATTTGATTCTTTCATTAATAAGGTAATTACTTCATCATCATTGTATCATAAATAAATTAAATAATTTAATGTCTAAAAATTATAAATAAAATACCATTATTTTGGAAATATTTTTAGTTTTCTAATGAATATTTATAGTCGAATTTATATTGTGTGTAACCCTATATTAAAAATGGTTTAGTTATTAAACTATGAATTTAACACTTTTAACTCTTCTTGAAATAAAATAACAATAAATGTGCTAATCTAATACAAGTGGACCTAAAGAATCATATTTTATTACTAAGGGTGTTTTTGGTCTAAATACACTTATCCAATAGAATTAGGATATGTGTTAGGGTAATTTTAATATCATTTTTTACCTTTAATAGCACTATTACTTTTAACCCTGGTAAATAGAATGCAAAAGTTACTATTCCCCAAAAATTATTTTCATCTTATTGAACCAAAGTATACTTAATTATGTGAACCATATATCTGAGATTTTTTAAATTCAACTCACAGAAGTGATAAAAGTATGCTTTATGCAAATTTGCAAATGCTTCTAGAAGGTGGGTAAATGCGGTTAAAAAGTTCAATAAAATTTTATACATCTAATTTTATTATAAAATGACTCCTATTAATTACATTTAACTAATATAGGTATTATATATCTTTTTTTACTTAAAATAAATTTAAACAAAATAATTAATTAATTAAATAAAAATTCAGTTTTAAATAATAACGTAGTGTTTTTCACTATTCATAAAAAATTGAATGTTTTTAGAAAAATACCAAAAAATATTCAAAATATAATTTTGATATTATAAATTTGAAAATTAATTCTATTTTACAAAATTCAAAGCATAGAAGTTTTATTTATTAATTTAAAATCAATTCTTTTTGTCAAAACCGAAAAGCAGGTTTTTAAAACGTAAAAACTATCAAAATATTGGCATGTGTTTATGTCAATTTTAAATGTAAAATTACTTATAATGACCTAAATTTTATTAAATGATAAAAATATAATCAAATTATACTTAAAAACCTTTCAAATTCACAATTTAATACTATAAATTATTTCGATTAAAAAAGTTGTTTTCAATTAAAACATAGTATTTTTCACTATTCGTCAAAATATGAAAGTTTTTAGAAAAGTACCAAAAAATTATCTAAACTAATTTTTTATTTACTAATTCTAAAGAAGAATTTAATTTCATTAAATTGAATATATAAAAGGGTCAAATATTGGTTTTAAAAAGGGTTCTCCCTTAGAACGTGGTAAAATTGATTTTTTTTAAAAAATACTTCTTTTATCTGAAAAAAATGAATTTGTTCTTATATTATGTTTAAGAAACACATAATATGGATGTTAAAATTATATAGAGTATATATGATTCAAAATTCAGATAATACTATTCATAACCCCTTTTTGAACGGTTAGTTTGTTAAGTTGTGGTGCGCTCGAACTCGGTGTTGCGTGTTGTGCAAGCTATTGAATTACATTAATGAGATAACGTACTATGAAATATTGGGGTTTTACATTCTCCCCTCCTTCACTAAATTTCATCCCCACAATTTGAAATCGTTATTTTAAAAATTAAAGGTTACAAATAGAATAATACCTATCTGGAAAACCCACATCAGAAATTGGGTAAATAAAATATAGTCTTAATAAGAGGGAAAAAAAGAAAAAGTCACCACCAAATTATGATCCCGATTAAGAGAAAATTGGTGGAAATTAGAGACACATAATTGGATGAAAAGCATAAATATTTATTGGGAGTGATTGTGGTCATCAGTCACAATCAAGTGTAAAATTGAGGGCCTCAAAGCCGTCAATCAATGATGATTTAAAAAATCTTTAATTCAACAAAACAAAAGGTATTAGGATGGCACATTTTTGGTTTTAAGATCCCTTACCTAAAGTTTAAGAATTAATTTATATATAGAATAAGAAGAATATATATATATATATATATATATATATATACTTGACAAGTAGAGTTTCATCCTCCAACTAATTCCAGCCATAAACTTATCTTTCACTCCGAAAGATAATATAATTCCAAAATACTCTCTTTATCTTAATCGTATAGGGTTCCAAAAAAATGAATTTATAATTAATCTATTAGACCATTTAAAAAACCACATTATACAAACCAGGAAATCACGTAGGCCAGTGGTAGGTGATGTATCCTTGTCTCCCTTCAGTTGCGGGTTCAAGTCTCCAGCCTTGCTGAACACGACAAGTTGTCGCCTAACCTCAGGGTTATCCTTTTTATGAAAAACCAAAAATAACCTCAAAAAATGATTTAACCATAACAATATTATCCATTTTCAAACATAATCGATTCTAACCTTTAGACTTATCCAAAATACTTCTGTCCAAACTCACAGTCCAAAATTTTTAAGGAACGTAAACGCAATGTAGATCCTTTTCGCCACGTACTAACATGTGAATAGCATCATCTTGAATTCTTTTAAAACACAACAACACCTTGAATTATTATATAACCGTATTGATTACATTCATGCTCCCTTATTCCTTATAGAATACGGGATATACTCCTAATTTCCAAAAAATGTTTTACACTCCAACAATGATGGAATATACAAATCATTAATCAGTTTCAAGGTAGTCAAGAATATCCAATATAATTTATCCAAATCAATCATATACTTTTCCAAAATCACTACCTCACTATAAAAATCATATTAAGGTTTATCTTTCCTTCAAACATGTATTTTAAAAAAATATTAACTTGTTGTTGAGTCACTTTTCTTAGAACTATATAATATAAAATCCTTAATGAAATAGTATTGCAGTATAATCCTTTTTTATTTCCAAAATTCATATAACTAGTACATCATTGATACAACACTAAAATGAAATAATTATTTAATAAAAACATAAGAAAAATATCCATTACTTTTTATCTGTGGTAGTATCATAATTTTATTATTATCTAATAGCATCATTTGGCGTATACTGTAATGATTTGGACATTGCTTCGCATAGTGTTCCAACTCCTTTTAGATGAAGAATTGTACATTTGAAACCTTTTTCTTACCCTTGAAATCACGTACTTAGTTTCATTTTTCTCTATACTTATAACAAACTCCCATTCCCTTCAATAATTTTCCAAGGTGATTCTTTACATAGTTATCACATATGGGAAAATCCTTCTTTCCTATCTTCCATTTATCCTACTTTCTCTCTTCCATCCTTTTCTTCTCTTTATTTCCTTCGAAGCCAAAGGACTCAGAGAATTCATTACTTATCTAATTAACACATGAAACTATTTCTTTATATAATGAGAATACATGGGAGACTTTTTCCCTTTTAAATGTTGTCTTAATACCATGAAAGATATGATCCTCCTTAATCTTTTGATCATGCGTATTTTTGTAATATCATTCCTTCTACCAGGCACCATTTCTAAAAAATGGCATACACTAGGATAGTTTATGAATCGCAATGCATAATTCCAAACTTGTGAAATACCTAATGTAAATTTAAAAGAGTATTCATATAATCTATAATCATAAAATTTTTTCTTTGAGGAAGTATTTACTCTTAAATCCTTCATAATGGATTGTAATGAAAATGTGAATTATCCTAAGCATATCCATTGGGAGTATCTTAACCAAGAGTGCAGCAAGGCCCATTGTCGTGTACCAAGATACCTCGAGTAAAGCCTGAAACTCATGTCGAAGTTTTCACTCCTAGGTACATCTGTGCCAGAGCTACCTCTACCTACTCATATTGAGACAGGGATGTATTTCTTGGAAAATACAAAAAATCATTACATTCTAAAATTCTAGATAGTTCTTATATACTAATCCTCAAAGTCTATCTTAGGGTAATGTTCTCTAATCAGAGTTTATGTAAATCTATTTTTAATGTTGCTTCAAAAATTCCTCTGATACCAACTGTAACGTCCCGACCATAGAAGCACAAAGTCGGTGCATTATTTTAATACATTGGCATGATTACAAGGAATAATGTCCCGAAAGACCAATCAGTTTAGTAGTCTTGGAAAATATATTACATACATGAACATTACATTATACCTAAGAAAACAAAACACAACATAAATGATCCTTTGAGAACACCATTAATCCCCTAGCATAACCCTACTTATCAATCATAATACACTTTTTGGAATCCTGGGAAAATAAAACATAAGAATGGGGTGAGCTTAAATGCTCAGTAAGGGTAAGAAATACATTAGAAAATAACATAAACATTAGGCATGGTGCACAATTTAAAACACATGCCTTTACAAATAATAAATATGAACACTTTATGGTAGGAATATCAGTTGAGTAAATAATTCCATAATAAAACATAGACATGGGTATTCTACTAGTCAAATAACCTCATGACCCATCAATAATATTTTAATAATCAGGGAATGTATAATGCCAGACATTTTGAAACATCTTGTCAAGACCTCAGCCAAGACATCTAAAAATGATTAAGGCCTCGGCCAAAACCATATATCAAAATTGGGAAAGGCCTCAGCCAATTCCATGTCTAATTGTCTCATGAGACCTACCGATGCATCGAGGAGCTATAATGGGCTCCACCAGTCACTTACTAAGTCCAATACATTCCTCATATGAAAAGGTTGAAACATAACTTAAACATTCGTATTAAAACAAGCATATGAAGTGTCAATATTTTAACCATAAACCATGAATGGTATAAAAATAACACATCCATAGTAAAACATATCATAACTCATTCAATACAATATAGAATATTGTATTATAATAAATCAACCTCAATCAAGAATAATATCCCGTAAAAGTTGATGATAAATGACCAGTAAAAATCTTTGAGAGAAATATCCCTTTTTCATGAATTCATTTAAAAGACACAAAATTTATAAAGGAAGTCATTTAAAATATAGTTCTTAATCAAAGTGTCCCATACTACTTGGAAACTTTTGAAAGGAATTATCATTTTAAAACATTCATGTCCATATAAATAAACTCTTAAAACCATTTAAAAAAACATGGACATTAATGAGAAAGGTTTAGAAGAATAAATATTTTAAACATTTAAAATTATGTTTTATTAAAAGAGTCCATTAAAAATAATCCCTTTGAAAAATATTTTATTAAACATGAACATTGATAATTAATATGTCCCAGTAGATACTTACGTAAAAACAACCTCGGATAATAAAGAGATTGATAAATTAACCCTTATCTGGAACTTTTTTTTGGTAGAGGGTACATTTAACCTCTTGTATAACAACCATAGTATGTTATTAAATTATAACAGAACCATATTCCTGTTTATTATATCATACATGATTAATTTATGACTTTATTCTAACCATTTAATATTGATTTCCATGTCAAATTAACATTTTGGGTGATAATCACTTTCATTATCGTATGTGTTTTAACTTGTTATTCTTGATCATATTATTTAGATTATGATTTAAATACTTCCAAAATATAATCCTTGATTTATATATCATATATATTTATAATATAAATATTTATAATAGATAGATATATGAATTGGAATGCACCATTTATTGAGACGGTAGGCCGTACATACGCATAAACACTATTTCCATGGACACCACGGATATCTCATAGACTATCCCTATAGGTCAGTCATAATATACTTCTTCGAATCCTGGGAAAAATAAAACATTGAATGGGGTGATCTCAGATGCTCATTATGGATAACAATATAGCGGAAAATTTCATAAATAAGCATAAACATTTAAGGCAATGTATAAGACTAAAACAAAAGCCTTTTAAACTTAAAATTCAGTATAATATGGAAAAGATAAAATCAAATAATGTCATTTACTTGTTCACATGTATATTCTACTTGTCGAACAATCACATGCAATATCAATAGCCACCTTCATAATGATGGAATGTGTAATGCCATACTTTCATAACCACATAGTCAAGGCCTTATGCGAAGACTACAGATAAGATTTTCTCAAGGCCTAATGCCAAGACACTAGTTTGTCTCATGAGACCTACTGATGCATCGAGGAGATATAACAGGCTCCACCCATCACTTACTAAGTCCAATGCATTCCTCATATGAAAAGGTTTAAACACAACATAAAAATTCGTATTAAAACTGGCATACGAAATGTCAATACTTTATCCATAAAACATGAATGGTATTAAAATAACACATCAACAGTCAAAAATATCACAAAACCTTAAATACAATATGGATGTTTTGTATCATAATAAATCAACTTCAAATAAGCTTAAAATCCATGAAAGGATGTTGATATAGATGAAATCAAAACATTTTTTTAGAGAAATATCTCTTTCTATTTCGAAATCATTTAAAAATACATTTATTTTGAAAATATTATTATAAGCTTATAAGGGAAGCTTTGATGGTGTTATAATGGCTGAAAATTGCCGCACCTGCTGTATAAGTTAAAAAAAATTCTTACCTTAAATTTGTCGAAAAGGTCAAAAAGTAACTTGTTTGGAAAACGACCAAAAGATTACTTTTAAACCATTTTATAAAAAGTCAAATAAGGGTATAAATGACTTTAACCCATAGTCTAGTAAATATTAAAAAGGTTTTGAAATACATTTTTAAGAAACATGGATGTGGATGATAAAGAGGTTCTAGTAGATACTTACATAAAACAAACCTCAGATAATAAAGAGATTGTGAAATTAATCCTTACCTTGGACTTTTCCTTAGTTGAGGGTAGGTTAACTGCCTTTATAATGGTGAAATAATTGTTATTAAATTATACACGAATCATATACATTAATATGATATCATATATTATCTTTTAACATTGCTTTGTTAACAATATTTTATTATTATCATTGTTTCGGGTGTTAACTAATTCATTTTACTTTTTATGCTTTGTTCCATAAGTAATGTTTGTTATAGATAGGATGTATCGTATTCATATTCATAATTATATTAAGTCTTTAAACATTATTTTTAATCATCTAATGAAAATTAGTCTTGAATGGATTTGATGGGGAATGAATCTCATCACGTTCGTGGAGATGATAATCTGTACATACGCATGAGCGACAATATCATTATATTGATGGTGAAATAACATGTAATTGGATGGTATATAATATATAAATAATCATTAAAAAATTATATTTATTATTTACATCAGTTATACCCATTATTATACCTTTCCAAATAATGAAGTGTTTGAATAACAAACTATACCACGGCGTGGAGACGGTAAGCCGTACAAACACACGTATGGTGACTTCATCATTTAGTGGATGGATAGAATAACGAATATGGTTGTACCATATGTATAATAAAATCAAATTATTTAGGTGGTACTAGAGTTATTATTTTCTTATGGAAACAACAAAGAAAGAGGAAGTGGAAGATGAAAAGAACTTGAAAGAGGGTGGTGAAATTATTATCTCTTCTTCGGGTGTTTCCTATTGAGTTGATCAAAAGGGCTCCATAGGTTGGATTTATGATCGAATTAAGGACCCTAGGTTGATTTTAGGGAAGTTGGGATGATATTTGGTGTAACACCCCAAGATTTCATAGTGTGTTATTTCTTCAAAATAATACAATAACTTGCACTACACGCAACACCGAGTTCAAGCGCACCATGACTTACCAAAAAAGCCATTAAAAAAAGGATATGAATAGTATTAACTAAATTTTAAACTTTATATAATCCTTATAATTTTAGAATCCATATTATGAGTTTCTTAGACATAATGTAAGAACAAATTCATTTTCAGTATTTCACTTTTACCAACTTTTTATATTGAACCCTTTTTAAATACAATATTTTAAACTTTTTGACTAAATGGGGACATCAAAAATTTAAAATGAAACATCCCAAGCTTCCACGGTATGATTTCTTTTGAATAATATAGTAGCGTGTGTTGTACGCAACTTGGAGTTCTAACACACACCACAACCATTCAAACTAGCCGTTATGAATAGTAATACCTACTTTTTGAAATTATATTTATTTTATATTTCAAAATGGACTTCATTTTTGGATTCATAGTATCGAATTTAGCCTAAGGTGAAATTTTGGTACTTTTCGGATAACTTTAATATTTTGATGAATAATAAAATTTACTAAATTTTAGTTAAAAACAACTTTTTCAATCAAAATAATTAATAGTGATAAATTATGAATTTGAGTGTTTTTAAAGTATATTAAGAATATATTTTTACTATTTAATACAATGTTGGTCATTGGACATAATTTTACAATTAAACCGGACATAAACAAGTGTCAATCTTTTGATAGTTATTATCTCTTAAAAACACGCGTTTTGTTTTAACAACGGGAATTAATTTTAAATTAATTTCTGCCACTTCTGTGTTTTGAATTTGGAAAAATTGATTCAGTATTTAGAATTCGGATGTTCAAATTGTGTAAATAGGTAACTTTTATTTTTAGACATTTTGAATAATTACTGCGGTAAATATTTTATTTACCATGGTTAAGGGTAAATCTAGTAAATAAGGGTTAAAAAAATAATATTATAATAATACTAAATTACCCTAAAACGTGTCCTAACCTTATTGGTAGATACATGTCCGACCATGGTAATATTTGGGTCGATTTTGGGACCCCATGGTGCCACTTGTAAGTGATAGGGACACTTTATTTTAATTAAGTTAAAATAAGTACAAAAATGACATAAGCATATATCATTTAGAAATTTTTTTTTACATAGAGTTATATATGTTTTATTTTCGACTATAAATATTCATTATAAATATAAAAAGATTTCCTACATAATGATATTTTATTTATAATTTTTAGATATTAAATAATTTAATTTATTTATGACACAATGATGATGCAGTAATTACCACAATAGTGAAAAATTAAACTAATTGATATTATAAATACCCAAATAAATATAATTTGAGACTTTTAATGAATTAAACTAATTTTCTAGGATAATATGACATATTAGTATTGATTTAATTGACTTGTTTTGAAGTAATCATTCTGTAATAAGTTTCAAAAAAAAATCAACTATTGAATAGTGTCAAAATTGACATAAAAGAGTTTTTAAAACAAATATTATATTATTAATTGATATTAAATTCCTAAAAATATAAGGGTCGGCCAAGAGACTTATATCATGATAGGTGTATCATTAATGGACCACTTGGGGGTCGCTTGGATGTATATAGTATGTTTATTAACTGTATAATATAAAAATACAAAGTGACATGGTAAATGTCAAACTAATTAACTAAGAGTTAAAACTAAAAGATAAGGTTAATATAAGTACCCAAACCTGTCTAAATTCTATTGGTTGAGTGGTTTTCGACCCATACCCATCTTAATATTTAAATAATCTACTTTGGAGCAATTATAAATCGAATATGAATTTATTATAAATTAATATTTCTAGCTTTTCCAAAGGTGCCCCTCACCCCTCTTATAAAAGGGCACTCCTCCTTCTTATTTCTTCTCACCTTCATAGCCTTTTGGTTCAGCCAAACTCTGCCCAAATACTCTCCCAACTTCCCTCACTAAAACCTAGAGGTCTTAGTTTGATCAGAAATCCAACCTAAGGAGTCCTTTTGATCAAATCAAAAGGAAGAACCCGAAGATGAGGTAATGATTTCACCACCCCTTTCCAAGTTCTTTTCTTCTTCCACTTATTCATTCTTTGTTGTTACCATTATAAAATAATAACTCCATTATCTTATATATACTGTGATGATATTATAATTATGGTACAACCATATTCATTATTCTATCCACCTTTTGAATAACATGTCACCATATGTGCGTACATACGGCTTACCGTCTCCACGTCGTGGTGTAATTGTTATTCAATATATTATTATTTGAATGGGTATAATAATGATTTTTAATTCATGTAAATAATAAATATAACATGATAATGATTCTGTATATATGATATACCATCTAATTATTTATTATTTTAATATCAAAAGAATGATATTTTCGCTCGTGCGTATGAACGGACTACCGTCTCCACGAACGCGATGAGATTCATTCTCTATCATATCCATTCAAGTATAATTATCATTTGATGATTTAAAAATAATGTTTAAGGACTTGATATCATTCTGTATATTAAAAAGATACAGTCTTACCATTACAAACATGGCTTCGGTAACAAAACATATAAAAGAAAACGAGTAAGTTAACACCCGAAATGACGATAATACTAAGATATTATTAACAAATAAATGTTAAAAGATCATATATGATATCATATTAATATATATGATTCTTTTATAATTTAATAACAATTATTTTACCATTATAAATGAAGTTAACCTACTCTCAACCATGGAAAAGTACAAGTTAAGGGTTTATTTCACAATCTCTTCATTATCCGAGGTTGTTTATACGTAATAATCTACTGGGATCTCTTCATCCTCCACATCCATGTTTCTTCGAAATGTATTTCAAAACATTTTTACTATTTACAAAGAATATGGGTTAAATTCATTTATACCCTTATGTGTTTTTAAATGAATCTTTCCGTCATTTTCTAAAAAGGCACTTTTTACCTTTCGACAAATTTAAGGTAAGAATGTTTTTTTAACTTATACGGCGGGTGCGGCTATTTACCGCCGTTATAAAATCTTCAAAGCTTCCCTTACAAGATTATAAGAATATTTTCAAAGTAAATATTTTATTTTATAATTATGTGACTTTTAAATGATTTCAAAATGAATATTCTAAGAATTTTTAACAATATCATAATTTTAAATATTTTTAATTAATGTCCATGTTTTCAAAATGATTTTAAGGATTTATTTATATGGACATGAAGGTTTTGAAATGATGTTTCTTGTCAAAAGTTTCAAAGTGGTATGGGACACTTTGATTCAAAAATATCTTTTAAATTACTTCTTTTATAAATGTGTGACTTTTCAATGATTTCAAGAAAAGAGATATTTCTCTCAAATAGTTTTGATTTCATCTATGTCAACATCCTTTGATGGATTTTAAGCTTATTTGAAGTTGATTTATTATGATACAAAACTTCTATATTATATTGAAAGTTTTGTGATATGTTTGACTGTGGATGTGCTATTTTAATACCATTCATGGTTTATGGTGAAAATATTTACATTTCCTATGCTAGTTTAAATACGAATGTTTATGTTATGTTTAAACCTTTTCATATGGGAATGCATTGGACTTAATATGTGACGGGTGGAGCCCGCTATAGCTCCTCGATGCATCGGTAGGTCTCATGAGACAAACTAGTGTCTTGGCACAAGGCCTTGGAAAAATCTTATTTGTAGTCTTGGCACGAGGCCTTGGCTATGTGGTTATGATAGTCTGGCATTATGCATTCCATCATTATGAAAGTGGTTATTGATATTGCATGTGATCATTCGACTAGTAGAATATCCATGTGAATAAGTAAATGGCATTATTTCATTTTATCTTTGCCATTTTATTCTGAAGTTCATGTTTAAAAGGATTTTTTTTAGTTATACATTGCCTTAAATGTTTATTCTTATTTATGAAAGTTTTCACTATATTGTTATCCTTATTGGGAATTTGAGCTCACCCCTTTTCTATGTTTTATTTTTCCCAGGACGTGAAGAAGTAAATTATAAATGACCTGCAGGGATATTATGAGGGGATAATAGTGTGGACTATGGAGAAAATATGTTGTTGTAGTAGTTTTTCACCTTATGATGTAATATAAAAGTTTATGAATATATCTAGTGTTTCCAAGGCTACTAAACCAATCGGTCTTTCGAGATTTGATCTTTCTTGTGATCATGCCAATGTTATGTAATAATGCACCGACTCTGGGTAACCGGGGTTAGGGAGTTACAGTTGGTATCAGAGGAAGTTTAGTACAAACCTTGGAAGCTAGATTTAGATAAACTCTGATTAGAGCACATAGAACTAAGATGAACTTTGAGGATTAGTATAGAATAACTTCCTAGAATTTTGGTATTGTAGAGATTTTGTGAGTTTTCCGAGCAATACATCCCTGTCTGGATACAAGAAGGTAGAGGCAGCTCTGGCACAGATGTACCTAGGGGTAAAACCTGAAAACACCTCTTTGAGCTGGACTCGAACGGGAACTGCTGCACGACAACGGGCCTTACTGCACTCTTGGTTACGACACTCCCGGGGGATATGCTTAGGATAATTCTCATTT
Organism: Viscum album; assembly: GCA_963277665.1. Classification (NCBI taxonomy): domain Eukaryota; kingdom Viridiplantae; phylum Streptophyta; class Magnoliopsida; order Santalales; family Viscaceae; genus Viscum; species Viscum album. The sequence goes on from OY728134.1 coordinate 819,715,372, forward strand.
TCTTTACAAACCATTATGAAGGGTTTATGAGTATATAATTCCTCAAAAGAGACATTTTTATGATTATGGATTATATACATAAACTATTTAATTTATGTTATGTTTTTTACAAGTTTGGGATTAGGTATTGTTTTTCATAAACTGATCTAGTGTATGCCATTGTTTAGAAATGGCGCCCAGTAGAAGGAATGAGAACTCCAGCAATGCACATGATCCAAAGAGAAAGAAGGATCATATATTTCATGTTCTTAAGCCAGAATTTATAAGAGAAATAGTCTCCCATGTATTATCATCATATGAAGAAATAATATCATGTGTTGATAAGATAAGTAAAGAGTTTACTGAGTCCTATGGCTTTGAAGGGAAGAAAGAGAAGAAAATGATGGATGAGAGAAAGATGGATAAAGGGAATAGGGAAAGAAGAATTTTCCAATATGTGATAACTGTGGGAAGAAACACCGTGGAACTTGCCTGAAAGGAATGGGAGTTTGTTATAAGTGTGGAGGAAAATGGCACAAAGTACGTGACTGCAAGGGTATGAAAATGGTTTCAAATGTACAATGCTTAATTTGCAAGGAGTTTGGACACTACGCGAACCTATGTCCCAGTCATCAGACTATGCCGCAAATGATGCTATTGGATAATAATCAAGTTATGATACTACCACAGATGAAGAGGAACGATTAGAGTTCTTATGTTGATTATGTCAGTTGAGTGTTGTATCAACAATGTACTTGTTATAATAATTATGGAGTATATAAGGATTTTACTGCAGTACTATTTCATTAAGGACTTGAGATTGTGTGGAACAAAGAAAAGTGACTCAATAGCAGGATAAATTTTTGGAAAATATATGGTTGAGAGAATGATAAACCATAATATAGTTCTGATACCGAGGTAGTGATTTTGGAAAAATACATGATTGATTTGGATAAATTATATTGGATATTCTTGACTACCTTGAAACTGATTAATGATTTGTATATTCCATCATTGTTGGGGTTTAAAACATTTTTGGATTGAAGGAGTATATCTATTATTCTTTAAGGAATAAGGTATCATGAATGTAATCAATAAGGTTTTATGGTAATTCAGGATGTTTCAGTGTTTTAAAAGAATACATGATGAAGGTGTTCACATGTTATTACGTGGAAAAAATGATCTTTGTTGTGTTTACCTTCCTTATAAATTTTGGACTGAAGTATTTTGGATAGTTCTAGTTTGGATTATTTTGGATTGCCATAAAAGGACAACTTGGAGGTCGGGCAGCAACCCGTCGCGTCCGGCATGGCCGCGAGACTTGAACCTTCAACCGAAAGGCAACAAGGGTGTATCACCTACCACTGGCCCATGAGATGTCCTGGATTAAATAATGTAGTTTTTTTAAAGATCTGGTAGATGAATTATAAATTCGTTTATTTTGGAACCCTGTATGAATAGTATAAATAGAATTTTTTTTACGTTCTTTTATCTTTTAGAGTGAAAGATGAGTTTGTGGTAGAAATTTATTAATGGATAAAACTCTAATTATAAAGTAAGTATATCTCCTTATGATCTTAGCCAATCTCATAAATAAATTCCTCAACATTAAGAAAAGGAACTTAGAACAAAAATGTTGTCCTAGATGGTACATTAAATCATCACTAATTTATGACTTTGGGATTGTTGGCCTTTTCATAGCCATGTTCTCTACCACTCTCCATCAGATAATTGATGGTTAGATTTCTCTTCCATATCCATATTTTCCTACATGGAACCCTAGTATGTGTTATCTTCTGTAATCTTCATACTTTCCACTCTTTATTTTAAATAGAGGCCTCATTAATTCATTTTTCGATGTGGGATTTCAACTAAGATATTTTGAAACATCAAAAATGTGTTATCCTAATACCTTATGTTTTGATGAATCGATGGTATTTTAAATAATCATAGATTAATGAATTTAAGGACATCAATTTTAAACTTTTTTATAATTGATGACCTCAATCACTACCTATAAATATTTACGTTTTTCCTCCAATTATATGTCTCTAATTACCACCAATGTTCTCCTAATCGAGATCATAATTTGGTGGTGACCCTTTCATTTCTCTTTTCCTCATATTAAGACTAAATTTTAGTAACCCAATTTCCGATGTGGGTTTTCCCACAAAGATATTTTCTATTTTCAACCTTTTATTTTCAAAGAACAATTTCAAATTGCAAGGACGCAATTTATTGAAGGAGGGGAGAATGTAACACCCCAAGATTTCATAGTGTGTTATTTCTTCAAAATAATACAATAACTTGCACTACACGCAACACCGAGTTCAAGCGCACCATGACTTACCAAACAAGCCGTTCAAAAGAGGTTATGAATATTATTATCTAAATTTTAATCTTTATATAATCCTTATAATTTTAGAATCTATATTATGAGTTTCTTAGACATAATGTAAGAACAGATTCATTTTCAGTATTGCACTTTTACCAACTTTTAATAGTGAAATCTTTTTAAATACAATATTTTAAACTTTTTCACTAAATGGGGACATCAAAAATTTGAAATGAAACATCCCAAGCTTCCACAGTACGCTTTCCTTTGAATAATACAGTAGTGTGTGTTATACGCAACTTGGAGTTCTAACACACACCACAACCAATCAAACTAGCCGTTATGAATAGTAATACCTAATTTTTGAAATTATATATATTTTATATTTCAAAATGGACTTCATTTTTGGATTCGTAATATCGAATTTAGACTAAGGTGAAATATTGGTACTTTTCGGATAACTTTAATATTTTGATGAATAGTGAAAATTACTAAATTTTAGTTAAAAACAACTTTTTTAATCAAAATAATTAATAGTTATAAATTATGAATTTGAGTGTTGTTAAAGTATATATAGAATATATTTTTACTATTTAATACAATTTTGGTCATTGGACATAATTTTACAATTAAACCGGACATAAACAAGTGTCAATCTTTTGATAGTTATTATCTCTTAAAAACACGCTTTTTGTTTTAACAACGGGAATTAATTTTAAATAAATTTCTGAGACTTCTGTGTTTTGAATTTGGAAAAATGGATTCCATATTTAGAATCCAGATGTTCAAATTGTGTAAATAGGTAACTTTTATTTTTATACATTTTGAATAATTACTGCGGTAAATATTTTATTTACCATGGTTAAGGGTAAATCTGGAAAATAAGGGTTCAAAAAATAATATTATAATAATACTAAATTCCCTTAAAACGTGTCCTAACCTTATTGGTGGATACATGTCCGACCATGGTAATCTTTGGGTCGATTTTGGGACCCCATGGTGCCACTTGTAAGTGATAGGGACACTTTATTTTAATTATGTTAAAATAAGTACAAAAATGAGATAAGCATATATCTTTTAGAAAAACAATTTTTACATAGGGTTATATATGTTGGATTTTCGACTATAAATATTCTTAGAAATCTAAAAAGATTTCCTACATAATGATAATTTATTTATAATTTTTAGATATTAAATAATTTAATTTATTTATGACACAATGATGATGCAGTAATTACCATAATAGTGAAAAATTAAAATAATTGATATTATAAATACCCAAATAAATATAATTTGAGACTTTTAATGAATTAAAATAATTATCTAGGATAATATGACATATTAGGATTGATTTAATTGACTTTTTTCGAAGTAATCATTCTGTTATAAGTTTCAAAAAAATAATCTATTGAATAGTGTCAAAATTGACATAAAAGAGTTTTTAAAACAAATATTATATTATTAATTGATATTAAATTCCTAAAAATCTAATGTTCAGACAAGAGACCTATATCATGATAGGTGTATCATTAATGGACCATTTGGGGGTCTCTTGGATGTATATAGTACGTTTATTAACTATATAATATAAAAATACAAAGTGACATGGTAAATGTCAAACTAATTAACTAAGAGTTAAAACTAAAAGATAAGGTTAATATAAGTACCCAAACCTGTCTAAATTCTATTGGTTGAGTGGTTTTAGACCCATACCCACCTTAACATTTAAATATTCCACTTTTGAGCCATTAGAAACCTAATATGAATTTATTATAAATTAATATTTCTAGCTTTTCCAAAGGTGCCCCTCACCCCTCTTATAAAGGGGAACTCCTCCTTCTCATTTATTCACACATTAATAGCCTTTTGGTTCGGCCAAACTATGCCCAAGTACTCTCCCAACTTCCCTCACTACAGCCTAGAGGTCTTAGTTTGATCGGAAAGCCAACCTAAGGAGACCTTTTGATCAAATCAAAAGGAAGAACCCGAAGAAGAGGTAATGATTTCACCACCCCTTTTCAAGTTCTTTTCTTCTTCCACTTTTTCATTCTTTGTTGTAACCATTCTAAAATAATAACTCCAGTATCTTATATATACTGTGATGTTATTATAATTATGGTATAACCATATTCATTATTCTATCCACCCTTTGAATAACATGTCACCATACGTGCGTACGTACGGCTTACCGTCTCCACGTCGTGGTGTAATTGTTATTCAATATATTATTATTTGAATGGATATAATAATGCTTTTTAATTCATGTAAATAATAAATATAACATGATAATGATTCTGTATATATAATATACCATCCAATTATATATTATTTTAATATCAAAAGAATGATATTTTCGCTCGTGCGTACGTACGGACTACCGTCTCCACGAACGCGATGAGATTCATTCTACATCATATCCATTCAAGTATAATTATCATTTGATGATTTAAAAATAATTTTTAAGGACTTGATATCATTCTGGAAATGAAAAAGATACAACCTAACCATTACAAACATGGCTTACATAACAAAACATATAAAAGAAAACGAGTAAGTTAACACCCGAAATGACGATAATACTAAGATATTATTAACAAATAAATGTTATTTGATCATATATGATATCATATTAATATATATGATTCTTGTATAATTTAATAACAATTATTTCACCATTATACAGGAAGTTAACCTACCATAAACCAAGGAAAAGTACAAGGTAAGGGTTTATTTCACAATCTCTTCATTATCCGAGGTTGTTTATACGTAATAATCTACTGGGATCTCTTTATCATCCACATCCATGTTTCTTCGAAATGTATTTCAAAACATTTTTACTATTTACAAATAATATGGGTTAAAGTCATTTATACCCTTATGTGTTTTTAATGGAATCTTTCCATCGTTTTCCAAACAAGGCACTTTTTACCTTTCGACAAATTTAAGGTAAGAATGTTTTTTTAACTTATACGGCCGGTGCGGCTATTTACCGCCGTTATAAAATCATAAAAGCTTCCCTTACAAATTTATAAGATTATTTTCAAAGTAAATATTTTATTTTATAATTATGTGACTTTTAAATGATTTCAAAATGAATATTTTATGAATTTTTATCAAGATCCTAATTTTATATATTTTTAATTAATGTCCATGTTTTCAAAATGATTTTAAGGATTTATTTATATGGACATGAAGGTTTTGAAATGATATTTCTTTTCAAAAGTTTCAAAGTGGTATGGGAAACTTTGATTGAAAAATCTCTTTTAAATTACTTCCTTTATAAATGTGTGACTTTTTAATTATTTCGAGAAAAGAGATATTTCTCTCAAATAGTTTTGATTTCATCTCTGTCAATATCCTTTGATGGATTTTAAGATTATTTGAAGTTGATTTATTATGATAAAAAACTTCTATATTATATTGAAGGTTTTGTGATATTTTTGACTGTGGATATTCTATTTTTATACCATTCATGGTTTATGGTGAAAATATTGACATTCCGTATGCTAGTTTTAATATGAATGTTTATGTTATGTTTAAACCTTTTCATATGGGAATGCAATGGACTTAATATGTGACGGGTGGAGCCCTCTATAGCACCTCGATGCATCGGTAGGTCTCATGAGACAAACTAGTGTCTTGGCACAAGGCCTTGGCAAGATCTTATTTGTAGTCTTGGCATGAGGCCTTGGTTATGTTGTTATGATAGTCTGGCATTATGCATTCCATCATTATGAAAGTGGTTATTGATATTGCATGTGATCATTCGACTAGTAGAATATCCATGTGAATAAGTAAATGGAATTATTTCATTTTATCTTTGCCATTTTATGCTGAAGTTCAAGTTTAAAAGGCTTTTGTTTTAGTTATACATTGCCTTAAATGTTTATTCTTATTTATGAAAGTTTTCGCTATATTGTTATCCTTACTGGGAATTTGAGCTCAGCCCTTTTTTATGTTTTATTTTTCCCAGGATGTGAAGAAGTAAATTATAAATGACCTGTAGGGATATTATGAGGGGATAATAGTGTGGACTATGGAGACAATATGTTGTTGTAGTAGTTTTTCACCTTATGATGTAATGTAAAACATTATGAATATATCTAGTGTTTCCAAGGCTACTAAACCAATCGGTCTTTCGAGATTTGATCTTTCTTGTGATCATGCCAATGTTATGTAATAAGGCACCAACTCTGGGTAACTGGGGTTGGGGCGTTACATTTGGGTATGTTTTGGCCAACCGAAATGGCATTGAAGGTGTGATTTTGGGAGAAAAGGAAGTACCCTTTTATAAAAGAGGTGAGGGACACTTTAGGAAAAGTTGAAATATTATTTTATAATAAAATAATTCTCGTCTTCTAATGGCTCCAAAATAATTTACTTCTAGGATAAGGTAGATATGGGTCTAAAACAACTCAACCAATAGGTTTTATACTTGTTTAGATAACCATATGAACCTTATCTTTTAGATTTAACTCAGTTAAATATTATAACTTTTATCGTGTCTTCTTGTATTCTTACACTATATGGTTAATAAACATACTATAAACTTCCAGGATAACCTAAAGTGGGTAATTAATAACACATATAATATTATTTAAGTCCTTTTTCTGATCCTTATATTTTTAGGAATATTATATTAACCAATAATATAGTATTTGTTTTAAAAACTAATTTATGTCAATTTTGACATTATTTGGTATTTGGGTTTTGTGAAAGTCATAACAACTTGATTAATTTGAACAAGATACATAGAATCAAACCTAACATGTCATATTAACCTTGAAAATTCATAGATGTCATAAAAACATTGAAATTATATTTATTTTAATATTTATAATACCATTTATTTGATTCTTTCATTAATAAGGTAATTTCTACGTCATCATTATATCATATATAAATTAAATTATTTAATGTCTAAAAATTATAAATAAAACACTATTATGTGGGATATATTTTTTTATTTATAATGAATATTTATTGTCGAATTTAGATTGTGTGTAACCCTATATTGAAAATGGATTAGTTATTAAACTTTGATTTTAACACTTTTCACTCTTCTTTAAATAAAATAATAATAAATGTCCTAATCTAATCCAAGTGGATCTAAAGGATCATATTTTATTCCTAATTTTGTTTTTGGTCGAAATAAACTTATCTAATAGAATTAGGACATGTGTTAGGGTAATTATAATATCATTTTTACCTTTAATTACCCTATTTTCTTTTAACCGTGGTAAATAAAAGTCAAAAGTTATTAGTCCCCAAAAAATATTTTCATCTTATTAAACCACATTTCACCTACTAATATCAACCTTGTCTCTCAGATTATTGATATTCAACTCACATAAGTGGTAAAATTATGTTTTATACAGATTTTCAAATGCTCCAAGAAGGTGGGTAGAATGGGCTAAAAAGTTCAATAAAATTTTATACATCTAATTTTATTATAAAATGAATTAAATGAATTAAATTGAACTTATATAGGTATTATATATCTTTTTTAACTTAAAATAAATTTAAATAAAATGTCGGTTTTAAATAATAACACAATGTTTTTCACTATTCATAAAACAATTGAATGTTTTCAGAAAAATACCAAAAAATCACCCAAAGCTAATTTTAATATTCTGAATTCAAAAATGAAATCTATTTTAGCAAATAAAAAACATAGAAGTTTCATTTATTAATTTAAAATTAATTCCTGTTGTCGAAACAAAAAAACGGGTTTTTAAAAAGTTTAAACTATAAAAAGATTAGCATGTGTTTATGTCAAATTTAAATGTGAAATTAATTATAATGACCTATATTGTATTAAATTATAAAAATATAATCTAATTACAATTCAAATCTTTTCAATTGCATAATTTAACACTATAATTTATTTTTATTAAAAAAGTTGTCTTCAGTTAAAACATTGTATTTTTCGCTATTCGTTAAAATATGAATGTTATTAGAAAAGTACCAAAACTTTATCCAAACTAAATTTTTTATGTCCCGCTTCTAGATGAAAAATTAATTTCATTAAATTTAATAAATAAAAGAGTCAAATATTGGTTTTAAAAAGGATTCTCCATTAAAAGGTGGTAAAATTTCATTTTAAAAAAATACTTCTTTTATGTGAAAAAATTAATCTGTTCTTATATTATGTCTAAGAATCACATAATATGGATGTTAAAATTATACAGAGTATATAAGATCCAAAATGAACTCTTGGGGTGTTACAAATAGGGAAATAAAACCCATCATATATAAATATAATCAAAAGTAAACCCATGATAGAGAGAAATGATATCTTCATATTCATCTCCAAAACCAATTCCAAGATGATAAGTCTACCAATAAATCCAAATTTACAACACCAATGCCCAATCTCTCCCATTAATTTCCATGAAATACAGGTGGAAGACTTTCCCCTTTCCACTACTCTCAATCCCAATGGGTCACATATCAAATAGAGGATCCATTTCCTATTATTATAGACTGACACCACTCATTAGAAAGAGGAACCACACTCTAATACAATATTGAGATACCACTCAGTAGGCAGATTTATAGATGGATAGAGGACCCTTTCCATAGTACATCATGGGGTGCTACTCAAAGAATTTAGGACTCGTGCCCCAGTAATATAAGGGGGTTCCACTTGGTGGTTATAGATAGAGGACCATATCCCTAGTGAATATGAGGATACCACTCAAACATGGAGGACCATCGCCCTAGTACCACATGGGGTGGTACTCAGAGGGTATAGGAACTACGCCCTAGTGTCACAGGGTGGTACCCATCAACCAGTGTAAGTAGTTTGAGGGACCCACAGCCGGGTTTGACATTAGTGTTTCCCACCCTAGCCGCTCTCTAATAATACTTTATAGTCATTGATTCCACTCTAGAATCAACTGAATAAATTTATGCTATCAACACCTCATGTCATATCATGAAAGACACTATTAATGCTTCCATCATGTTTTAACCATAAAACTGAACATAATAGGATAATTTTAGGAAAACATATAACCCCATATGAAAGAAATACTCAAGGTGGAAGACCATTAGAAAAGTACACAGTGTGTTCTAAGGGTCACATGGTGTGTGACCTCATCTAGACTCATGGTCATTTCCTCTCCCGCACACAGCTTTGTTGGACACATAGTACAACATGCAAGTGTACAACATGGCTTGTATTGGGCACTCGAGGCCTTACCATGTGCAGCTGGTTGTGACCGTGTACTTCAGGCCATTCCCATGTACTTGTTCATGTACTTGGTCATGTGCTTGGTCATTGCCAGGTACTAGGTCATGCCATTGTACCCTTGGGTGTGAATGTGTTCTCCAAAAGAACATGGCCTCTCCTTCCACATGATGTCCTGGTCATGTGCTACTAGCAGACATCCTGGATTCCTATGTAGTATTACATGGATTGTGGGTATAGTCACATTGAATGTGATCCTTAACTCAACTAAAACCCCATTCTCCATGGGATACCAGGAATACACTGTGGGTATTCCTCATAGTACATGATGTGTAGTACAATTATCTTCAGAAACCCACGTTTCATCATGAGAACTCCCAATCCTCCTCCTCTCATACAAATACTAACACCTAAAATGGAGGGGGGGGGGGGGGTCATCTCTGGCCATTGATATTTGGCCTATGATGACCATAAATTGAAAATTTGTTGGTCAACTAATGATCTTTTTTTTATATAGTGAATGATGAGAAAATAACCAGATATGATCTATATTTGCAATCCAATATCCATGGATATAACCCAAACTGATCATAAATCACCAATATATTCATCGTGTACACAACCATCATGAATATTGGGGTTCAATCACTCTCAAACCTATCCTAACAATGTTGAATCATGTACTCGTGGTCCAATGATGAAAAATATATTGAATGAGTGGTGAAAAGGCATAAGAACAAAAGAGAAACCATCATTGTCCAAGCATTATCATCCAAAGATCACATAGAAATGGGCAATCAAGGTTTAATTCAGGTGTAATATAATATATATTGAAAAAACTCGCATGAAAAGAATGGATAAACACATATCAATAAGAAGATAAAATTATCCATGATCATTCACTCAATAAAAAGGGAAGAAACCAAAAATAATGATCCCTACCTCAATTTCAGATATACCATTGGTGAATAATGCATTCCATTGTAATGAAGATGACCCACTGTATTCGCTACCTCTCGATCCACCTCGATCTGATTTCCCTATATTCTCTAATCTAGATTCACTAATGAAGAATGTATAATACATTCTCTCAAATCCTCTCAAGGTTATGCTCATAGGCCCGGTGATTTTTTATAATGATGTATAAATATAGGAACATATATTATGGGATTTTAAAATAATATAAAAAAATAAAATTATTTATTTCAATTAAATGAACCACAAACAACTATCAAAAAAAATTTCTAGTACTAACCAACCATAGGTTCCTCTCTAAGAAAAAACTCACAATATAAAATCAACCTTGTTCTCAAATTTCTTATTTGGGGCCCTTAACTATAGGAAAAAAACACTAAAATAATGGGTGCACTTGAAAATAAATATATAAATATTTTAGATACATTAATTTTGGGGTCTTGAGATACTCAAACACCTCACCAAATTTGATGACAAATATAGATATATTTATAGAAATATTCAATGGAAAATCCATAAAAATTAGTGTCTACATAATTATTTAATTTTCAGTAATGAAAATAGATTATGGTACAAAATTCATGGTCATTTGGGCCAAAATAACATGAGTTGACATTTCAAGTATGATGTTGTGACAAAATTCATAATTTGAAATGGGAAAAATTATTAATTGTTATATTTTTCATAAAGGAATTATATTGAGTAAAAACTATATGATAGTGGAATTTAAAACCAAAAGATCACTAGAACTTGTATATTTTAATATATGTGTCCAAATGGGTCTAAAATCAACAAATGGAGATAAATATTTCATTACCATTATTGATTATTTTACTCTTTTGACATCCATTTATTTTATGGTGATTAAATCATAGGCCATTGAAAATTTTAAAATGATTTTATGAGTTGTTAAAAATTAAACTGAGCATATTATTAAGTGATTCCAATATGATAACAGATATAAGTAAAAAAATGAATACAACCATTTTTTTCTTAGAAATAATATGATAAGGAAAGAATATAATTATCCATATATGACCTAGAAAAATCGAGTAACATATAGGAAATCCCCAAGATTTTTTAAAATGGGAAAGACAACACTATTAGAGCATGGAACCTCAAAATAATTTCTGAATTAATTTGAAACAATGTATTTTTAAAATCTCAATTATTGATTTATTTGACCAAATTTGATAAAAATGACCCATCAGATGAATTTTTAAAATGAAATAAAAATAAATATTTTTAATGTGTTCAACAATCCATGTTACATCTTGATTAATGGAATTCACTTGAGAAAATTTTATGAATGAAATTATAAATTGATATTTCTTAGTTATACTACCAAAGGAAAAATTCTTCCAGTATTAAAACAAAAATCTCAAGAAAATATATAATAGTTTCAATGTTATTGTAATGGAGGATCATGGTATATCATGAACATCTTTTTCAAGCTATGATGATATCGAGAAAGATCGTAGAAAAAATGATCAAAAAAGTATCACATTAATTGATATGAATGATTTACTGAATTCCTAAGTTGATTTATAAATATCAAGCGATGAGGAAGGTGAAAAAAGGAGGCTTTATGTTATCAAGACTTAGATAACATCAAGGGCCTAAAAATATTTTGAAAGGAAACAATAAGGGAATTTAGTCATGAAGAAATTTATAAACTCTATTCTCAGAAGCTTACTTTCATATAATGAATGTATTTAATAGGCTATGAAACATTACGATTAGTTTACTATTATAGACAACGAATTAAATCATATTGAGAGGAATGACACATGGGAGTTACTGTCTCATCCCAAAGACAAAAATATGGTAAAAAATAGGTTTTTAGAAAGAAAGACAATGTTAAAGAATAAGTTTCATGTTAAGACATGAGAGTGGAAGTTGTATATCCTTTGATGATTGGGTGTGAAAAACAAAATTAAATAAACTTTTCAATTAATCTGGTGAAATATTCAAGGTGGATACATATTGATATTAAATACCATTTTATCAAGGATGTGTTATAATATGTAGAGTTCAACATGAAATATTTTTAAATGAAGAATAATGTTTTAGATAAATTTATAAATCCCTGGATGAAATATTCCTTCTATAACTTTAGAGTGTTTTTGGAGTGTATTTTATAAAAAAATACCTTTTAATTCATGGTAAACATTCTCTCATTTCATTCCTTTACATGGGGTGAAAAAGGGGGTAATTTATTGGAATATTTTCGCATTAAGGGGTAGAATTATTCACTTTAGAAGTTGAAAATGTGTAAAAAATTTAGGGGGTGTTTCCTTATAAGGGAATATATGATATTTGGTTTTTAACTAATTTTTTTTCAAAAAAAAAATACGAGGTGGATTAAATATCACTCATGACATGAGTTTATAAAGGGGTAGTTGTGAATCCTTAAATTGAGACATGTTAAATATAGTGTTGATAAATTCACCAAGAGATGTAGTAATGTCACAAATTTTACTAAATATAGTAATGTGTTGTTTAGATAACTTTCACATTGGGAGAGCATTGTTATTAGTATCTTTAGTAAGTAGTTAATGACATGTGAAGTTGTTTTATTATTGTATTTATTTTGAAAATGTTAAAAACCATGTTAGAGTTTCATTTGATTTGTGTAGGGTGAAAGTAAATAAACATTCATGAGTTTTCAAAGTAATATTATAATATATATTTATCACACAATAGGTATTTTCTGATGTGTTTGAATTTGATAGCTGAGGAAATTATTTGTTTTGTTTTATGTTGGATTCATTCAACAATTACAGACCATGAAGTATTACAGACCTTTTAAAATATTTATTTGTGAATATGCTTAGGAATTTGGAAGGATATTTATTATATGATAGTAATGACACTATAATTTTTATACATTACACTATTATGAACTATATTATTCTATTTTTTGACACTATATTTTGATTATGGTAGGGGAGTATAAAAGGGTGAATCTTTAAAGTTTTCATATTAAAATTTATAATCATTTTATTGTAGTCTAGAAATCAAACCATAATTCTTATAAAACTGAAATTTATTTCAATTACTATACTTGAATGTCATTGGAATCATTTCATAGTTATTATTGGTTACACTATAATAAATTCTTAGAGATTGAAAAAGAATTATAATAAGATAATTATTAATTTTTAAAGGAATTCATGACACCATAATGTGTTTATAAAAAGTATGGATTTTCTAGATCTAGATGATGTTTTTATGGAGCAGAAAAAGTGATTTGATCTATGATTTTCTAATTTTATTTTCACCAAACATTATGATACAATTTATTTCATTACATCAAGATTTATATATATCAAAAAATATTTGGAATTTTTCTTGGAAAAGGGTGATGAATCCCTGAAAGATTCAGCAAAAAATCCTTGGGAGTGTTTAAAATACTTGAGGGTTGGTTTTGAGGAGAAGTACAAGGTTTACACATAATCCATATTTTAGAGTCACTTGAGGGGGATTGATGAAGATTACTCATTGTCGTTTGAAGTCATCATTTATATTTATTCTTTTTATTTCCCATTTCATACTTGTATTAGTGTTTGGGAACATATTCTTTCTTCAAATAGTCTATTCAATTTTTTTATAATAAAACCACTATTTTCAATACAATATCAAAAATACCAATCACAAATGAAGTAGCTACTTGAAAAAAAATACTTTTTAAACCTTGTAAAAACTTCTGTGTCATAGGTTTTGCTGTCTCTCTATCTCTCCCTCACTCATCATCTTTATTTTCTCAATCATTTTGAGATCTTATGAACTATCTAGAATAAGAGTATTTTGAAATGTGTAAGAAAGATTTTTGATGTAGTGATTCACCCCCAATACTTCTCACTATGATTTCATGGTCACAATAAGTTGACACATTTAGTTATTTTTTAATAGAATTTTTTATAACTATTTTCCAATGTTAAAGATTCATGTATATGTATGTGTTCTTGCATGTAAATTTATATGTGTGTGTATTTTCCTATATGTGTGTATGTGTGTTTGTGCACCTGCACGCATGTATAAATGGCTGGATTCATGCATTCAGGGATAGGTGTGAGTTTGTGTGTGTGTGTGTGTGTGTCTATTTACATGTGTTATATTTTATTAATGTATGATCTTTTGTATAATGAATTTAATTTTTTTTATACTTTTATTAATTTTTTATAGTTCTTGAATTCCTTTAGTGGTCATCAACATGACTTAGTCAGTGAAGATATTCATGACATAAAAAACACTTTGGTTATGTCAAGTAATATAACCTCATCCCCTTTCTTTCTCTAATCATATATTTAAAGTTAATTTTTTTTAAATAATAATTATTTAATAAAAAAAATATCAATTGAATAATAATTTTAATAATTTTTATTTAATTTTAAGTACCACATAAGAAAATAATAATGAAAATGACCAATTTCACCAAAAATAATCGAAAATATCCAAGTAAGGATCTTTTTCTATGAAATATCAAGACCAATACCCATGATTTATTTATGAAATGTATGAAAATAATTTTAATTGGCTATTTAAGATGCACTTGTCGTAAAAATTCATGAAAATGATCATTTTCTCATTCTCAACTTATATGAAAAATTGTGCTTGATTATGATTCTAGAGGTGTTTAAAATCACTAAAGCTATATTTAAAACTTAATATTCCATTTTAAGATTAATATGAGCATTATATTGTCCAAAAAGGAGAAAATGTTGTTTTTATCTCTCAAATTTTATAAAAATATTCCCCAAGTCATTTGTGATGGGTAATAATTAATTCAGTATTAATCTAATGTTAAGGAACTTAAATTATTATAGGTAGATTTTAAGGATTGGATTTTTATAAGTGTTAATCAATCATAAAATTATTAAAATAGAGAAAATAAGATTAAATTAACATCAAATTTCATAAAAACGACTCTTATATCATTTATGACATAATAGAATAAATCAAACTTGAATCTGATGTATGAGGTGTTAAAAATTATATAATAAATAAACAAAATTCATTTTTAGGTATGAAAAGAGTGTAAAATGATTAGAAAATGAGTTTCATAACTTTCTTAGTGTGTAAATTCAATGAAACAAATATTATGTCATTTATGGCTCGTATAAATCAACCATGTATGAATCTAGAACCCATTGTTCTCCAAATGATTGGAATTAACTTTTAAGAATTAATATTATTTTTTATGTGTGAAATTGATGAAAAATAAAAAAAAAATAAAAAAAATTATATTGTTTTTTTCGTGAAACTTCATGAAACAATCTCATAAGAAACTTGTGACATGTTGGAATTTGTGTTAGTTTCATATTTGTGGTTCTTAGAATGATAGAAAATAGTTATTCATGATTAATATTTTTTTATTTCTAAAGAATCATAAAATAATAAAACACAATGAGAAATAGAGGTTTTTTATTATGGTGACTAGTAAAAATACACACATATCATTTTTGACATCTAGAAATGAACCATAAATTAATATAATATATGTGGTGCTCAGTATGATTAAATGTAACATTTAAAGATTAGATTTTCCATCATTAAGTGTGAAACAAGAATCAAATGGAACAAATTATAGAATGTGATAGGTTTGTTATTGTAAAATGTCCCTTGCCTCATTTTTTAATTATATAATGAATCCTCACATTAATCAAATACTTTTAATTATCAAAAATCGTTTTCAAGGATAAATATTCTTTTAATGTTTGAAAGGAATATTAAAAGATAAAACAAAATGAGAAAATGATATAATTTTTCATCAAAATTTAATATAGAATTTGATTCATTTATTACCTAGAGAAATTAAACAAGCATAAATTTAATTCTTCAGGTTTCCATGATTATTGAAAGTTGTATTTAATGATTAATTTTCCTTTTAAAGTTTGAAATAAGAGTTAGTCTGTCAAAAAATAGAAAATAAGTCTAATTTTTTGAAAAATTTAAAACCACATTACCTGCATCATTTTTTTTCTTATAATAATAAACTACACATGGATCCAATATATATGTATCTTGGAATGATAAAAATTATTTTTTTATGGATTAATATTATTTTAAGCATGGAAAGAGGGTAAAATGATAAAATTTAACAAATGAGATGAATTTTTACTAAAATGTTTGGACAAAAACCCATCTGTTGTTTATAATATATTGGAATGAAACACATATTAATATAATGTATGAGAATCTTATAATAATTTTACATAGTTTTTAAGGGATAATATTAATTTTCTAAGATTAAAAGAAGAATAAATTGATCAAAAAACAAGAAAACAATGTTAGTTTGTTATAAAAATTTATTATAGTGAGTCATGTGTCATATATGACTTTTAGGAATATCCCATGTTTGAATATGACATCCAATGTTTTCAAGATAATAAAAAATTCCATTTAAATGATAATATTTATTTTTAAAATTTGCAATAAGTATAAAATGATAAATAACGTGAAAAAGAGTTTATTTATTATGAAAATTCATGACAAAACCACTTGGTTCATTAATTACCTTTAGAAATTAATATCTTATAAATATAACATTTTATGTGCTTTAAATGATGGATGAGATTATTTATTTAAGTGTTAAATGAACAATTAAGTTTCAAAAAAGTGAAAATGAGTTTGATTTCTTATGAAAATTCATTATAATGACTCTAGTATCATTTAGGACATGAAAGAATGAACTATGTGTCAATTTAACATCCATGGTGCTTAAATTGATTCAAATTAGTTTTAATAATTAATATTAACTTTTTAAAAATAACATCAGTATAAAATAATAATAAAAAGAAAAAGAGTTCGGTTTATCTTTAAAATTCAAGACAACATCCAGTAATCATTTGTGATATATGAAATAATGTTTTTTATTTATTATATGACTAATTTTCTTGAAATCATTGAAAATATTTTTTAACAATGTTCATTTTTTAAGTTTAAAATAACAGAAAAATGAGTAGTTGAACTAAATTTGTAATGAAAATTTTAAAAAACACGACTCATGGATTTTTTATGTGATTAAAGAATGTAATACAAATAAATCACACCCCCAAAATGATCATGATGGTCAAAAGTAAATTTTAAAATTAAATATATTTTTTAGGTATGAATGAGTATAAAATGAAATGTTTTTCAAGAAAATGTCATACAACTTACTTATCATTTTTGAAATGTAGGAATAAAGTACATGTATGTCTGATATCAAAGGAACTCAAAATTATTAGATGTTATATTTTTATGACAATATGTAATTTATATAAAATAATGTAATTTTATGTATTAACAAAACAACCAGGTTTTAAATTTGACATTTTAACGTCTTTGTATTTTTTTTATTACATCACAATTCAATATTAAATGTTAGTCTGATTTAAATTGTTTGACGAAATTCTTAAATTGGTTTACATTGTTTTGAAATTGATTTTTTTATGTATTTTAATTTTTATTAAATAATATTAGAATTTTTTATTTTTTGGGTATATTTTACAAATTTAAAAATGTTTAGTTTTTTTGTTGAAAAATAGTGATCATATAATTATGTGTAAATATAAAAAAAATTACCAATAAAGATCACATTTAAAGACCACTAATATGTTTTTTTATTGTTTGAAAAAAACTAGTGATCACTTTTGGAGGTTGTTTAATAATCTATTTTACCATTGGTAACACTAACTCATGGCCAGTAAAAAAAATTTCAATTAATTTTCCAACACTATTGTTTGAAAATTGTTAGATAATCACTAAATCCTTTTAATATATTTATTTGACTATTGTAAAATGTCAATTTTCTTGTTGTGAAATTGAAAAAAATGAAAATAATAAAATTAAATAAATTAAAAAAGGAAATTTTTTGTAAATATAATATGTTAAGTGAATAAATAGTATCACGTCCCTAATTTTATGTTATTTTTTCCATGGTTTATTATATTTATACCCTTATTATATAAACTCATAATTTTGATATCCAATTGACTAGTTGAAAAAAATTATTCATAAATCCTATTTTCCTATAGGGTGTGGTCTAGTGGTTGTGTCTCTGTTGGATCTTAGAGTGGTATCAAAGTCAAGTCTCATTAAGTATGTTGTAGGCACTAATAAATTTTATTCATAATTATTAATTATCCTTCTCAAACCATTTGTAAGTAAATAAATTTTTTTTAAAAAAATAATAGGAGATATAAATCTATATTAATAATCATAAAATTATATATAGGTTTGGTACTATCATAAGTGTGGAAAACAATGCTTCAAAAAAATATTCAAATAAAATTGGCCATGGGACTCAACCCTACAAATGCACCACAAACCCCCACTCACCCATGCCACCCCAACTGACTGCGGGAGGGGGGGGGGTGAAGTCATAAAATTATTGTAAATGGTGCTACTTGAAAAGGTTTGATTTTAATTTTACCTCCAACATGTTGATCCTCTTGAAAATAGAAAAAATTTATTTAATAACAAATGTTTTTATTTTCACCGATAAATAACGTTTTGAATAGTCTATATCAAATGTGACTGGGATTTTTTAAATTTATTTTTCAAATTAAAATATAAAAGTTTATTAAACCAGTATAAATAAAGATAATTATTTATCAAAATTAAATTTAAGTTGATAAGTAGAATTTTCTCTTGGTGATATATATTTTAATCAAACAAGGGATTTATTAAAAAAATAGTTGTACAGATTATATTATTTTAAATATTTTCTAGATAAACATACTTTCATGTAAATGGAATACTAGTTTATTTTTATTAGAAATAATTTTTTTAATAAGAATAATTCCTAAATATTTAATAATATTTCTATAAGAAAAAATGTTAGGTCTAATAGATGAATTTACTAATTGATTTTTCTATTTTATTTTGGAAAGGGTTTTTTATCAAAAAAAAAACGTTTCAATAAAAATATTTTAAATAGACTATATAAGATGAATGAGTTTAAAATAATAGTTTGATTATATAATTACATATTCCATTGCGGCGAAACAAAACACTAGAAAAAAATCACAGTAATCATACAAGTTTTGTGTCTTGACCCCGCAACCATCCCATCACCCCTCCAAATCCTTACAAACACACCACCAATTATGGGGGAGAGGACTCAGGTAAATAGTGGGTTTAAAAAATAAACAAAAATTATTTTTTGAATTTTAAAAAAATTAAATATATTTTTTAAGAAAAAATGATATTTAATTTGAGGATCAAAGATTAGGTAATACAAAAGATGTCAGCCAAATTGAGAAGTCATGTAACAAGTATATAAATTGTGAAAGAGGCCATGAGTTTTCAGTATGTGAGAAGCCCTATTTACAATTATTTTCCTAAAGTAAAAAAGATAATGTCATGAAGAGATAGTGTAGGGAATGAATCTTCATGACCAATAAACCAAAAATTTGAAGGCCACTTATCAACAAAGTAATAGTATTGAGAATGGTAAGGTTGTTAAATTCTAAAATAATCATGCTCCATCCTCTTTAAATAAGAAATTCCAATCCAACAGTAATATATTAAGCTTCTTCCACTAGTCGAGTCTAGTTAGCAGTAGAATATTTTTAGTTTTTCATAGTAACTGAGCCAATAGAATCTCATAAAATCTCACCAATAATGGTTGTACCTCTACTATAATTATATGAGTCCACATTTATCTTCAAATAAAATTTTAGAGGAGGGTTCCATAAGCCTGAACCAAGTTTCTCAGCAGGAAAATCATACCGTGTATTGTATAAATTCCAAATGGAAGACCATTAAGTAGCCCGATCATTCTAGGAGAAACATAGTCCTTCCATTTGATCAATAATGAAGTCATTTCATCTAACCTAGATCATCTAGGCCACTATACATAGTAATATTACAGTCTATATTGGGAGGGAGGAAGACCACATCCTTAGAAATGCTACAAAACCATGCACAATGCCCAAAAAATAATCAAATTGTTTATTCCAAAGACGACCATCCTTAATGACTGACATATCAAGTGCCAACTTATAGTTGGATTTTACCGAGTAGACACCAGAACGTTATTTAATTCAAAAAAATCTGATTCGGACCCAAGTCTCTCATGTAAGGGATGATGAGTATTATACTCTATTATTTCTTGAAAAAATAGGAGTTTGGTTTTTTGGTGGACTAACAACTGCCTGCCTTATTGAAAAGAGAATGCAATATTGCATCTTCCAAACCAAGAACCATTAGGAACGTTTTCTGAATCCCCCCCACTATCTACCAACCATGGGTCCTTCAAAATACTAACAATGGTCCTATCTATAATCCTCATTTAAATCCACTAATTAAGAAACTCATGTTCACCCCACATGCTTCTCCTTAAATAGATGGGGTGGGGACCTATGGTTTCTCTACAAAATTTTAAGTGGGAAAAGTATTTTTCTCCAAGGATCCTAGTATACATAGAGTTAGGGTGATGTATAATCCACCAAACATTCCTATAAAGAAGATAATTGTTAAAGTAACACATGTATTAGAACCCCATTACCCCAAATGATTTAGGAAGGAAGATATTCTCCTACTCCATCCTATGGATTTTTTCCTCCAATTATTAAAGCCGCATAAAAAATTTAAGGCTATAATGAAGTTAGTCAATAAAATATCAATGAACTTTGAAGAGGGTCACAACATATGCCAGGATTGACCGATCAATAGATTTAATAATATTTTCCTTACCTTCATTGGAAATACTTTTAATAATATAACTCTGAATATTTTTTCCACACTCACAATAATTCTGGAAATCACCACTTTTTTAGAGCATCCAAAAATCTTGGGGAGCCCAAGATATTTATGATTATTTCCAACTGAATGAATACCTGAATATTTACTTAGGTCATCCTTCCTTCTTAAACGTACAACTAAACTGATAGAATTTTTAGATTTAGAGAGATTAACCGACTACCCATATTTTATGTTGTATCTATAAATTATATAAAATACCGAAACATATTCATCCAGAGTGGCCTTTGAAAAAAGTAACGTATCATCAGAAAAAACAATATTAGAAAAAAGTGGGCCCCAGATAAAAACCATCATTACATGAATAATATTATCTTTAGTTTGCACTGAAATAAGATTAGAGAAAAAATAATCCACCATAATAAAGAGTTAAAGAGGAATAGGATCCCATTGGAAAGGAACCCTAATAAGAGAAATGATCTAAGAAAGGATATAATTAATTTTGACCTTGATTGAAACTGAAGTGATATATTTCATAATAACCACCACACTCTTAGAATAAAATCCCAAATCTATCATTACAAACTAATGAAAATACCATTTCACTCAATCATAAGCTTTTGTCATATCATGTTTCCATTCCATAACAACTCTTTCAGTAATTGAGAATGTTTTCATAGAATGATAAAATTTCATGAAGGACAATGGTATTATTATAAATGAGCATATAAGAAAAAATCACTTTTATTCTCAAATATGATGGAGGGTAACCAAATATTCAAGTGGTTCACCCAGATCTTTGAGAAGATTTTATGAGTAACTTTACATAGGCTAATGAATCTGAAGTCTAAGACTAAATATGGTTTTTTCATCTTTGTAACAAGGTTAATAATGGTTTCAATGATGGATAAATAATTTTATTTACCCGTTCAATGATATTTATGAAGACCAGAAATATCGAGGCCCAAAATGTGCGAGTATTTTTTGAAAAATATGGAATTGGGTCCATAATCTAAGATATATATGAGAATTAAAACATTGATAAACATGACTTTCCAGAACCCCATCTCTTATCATCTTGGAGCATAATTTTTTTAAAATTCTCACTAATTTAAGCGGTCTAAGAAAGATCTCTCTAATGGACTTGAGAAGATACCGAGATTTTAATTTATCATTGTGAGAGGGTTATCTCCAAAACCTAGTGGATGCCTAAGTTTAAGAATCTAAATGATGCATATGGGCTGTAATTTGATTTGAGG
Source organism: Viscum album (assembly GCA_963277665.1). Taxonomy (NCBI): domain Eukaryota; kingdom Viridiplantae; phylum Streptophyta; class Magnoliopsida; order Santalales; family Viscaceae; genus Viscum; species Viscum album. Next base: position 819,737,807 of record OY728134.1, read on the forward strand.
AAAATATTTTAACCTTGACGTTTACCACTTCCATCCATATAAAACAAAGGTCACCAGATTGACCTTGTTGAGAAATAGGAAGGTATGAAAAAACTTTACTTTAGCTTCTAATCCAATAATGTCCTTACTTTACAACATGGTTTTGAATAGAAAAACCATATCAGGGTTGTATTTACTATATATGTGTTGGAGAATCCAAAATGCTTGTGGGTTTCCAAGCCCAAAACTCCCCCATTTAATTTTCAATTATAAGATAATTCGATTTGATCTTCCAAAAAATGGGATAACTTTCATTCACACCCAAAAGGGAGTTTAAGAAAAACTGGATTTAAGAATGTCCCCAAATTTTTTCAAATCCTCCATTAGGATGATATGGTTATCGAATGAACATGGTCTCCCATAGAGCAGTTTTTATTTATCCTTCTTATTAAAAAATTAAAAAATAATATGTACATATCCTATTTCTCTTACATAAATAACATATTCTTATCACCAAATAGCTTGAAGAAATTTTCTCAGATCATCCATGTTTAAAGGATGACTGTATATATATTTACCAATAATAAGGATAGAAATAAAATGAACTAGAAAAGTATCATCATATGTCTAAGTAAAAATTGGTGATTTCTCTTTATCACTTAGTGAAGGATTTTTCCATTGATTCATTAGACCATTATCCATCGATTCAAGAAGAAAGAAGATGATTTGGATATCACGATCAATGGATGGTCAAAATGGTGATTGAAATCACAACTTCAAAAGCTTCAGCACTGTATCACCACCATGCCTAGGAGACCCTCATTATTTCTAAACCTTAAGAAAACCATGGATCACACTCCTACTAGGGGATTGGAACCTTCAAAGAAGGGATTGTGGATAGAAGCATGATCTGGGGAAAGGTAATAAATTAAAGAATATGCTTGTAGAATCATTGATCCTATGCTCTGACATGTCATAAAAAACATTGTGACAATTGAATAAAAACAGTATAAATTTTAAATTTTACTCTTGAGTGGATTTTGAGAGGAAAAATGAAAATCTATCCACTAAAAAAATATTGAATAATTTTTTCGACCATTGTGTTGGTCCCCTAATAGGTTGTTTTACCTAGGATAAGAGTTTGGTTGAATTTTAATCCATTTCAATTTTGTCCAAATATCTAATATTTAATTGATTAAATATTATTTATTCATTTATGTTAATTCAGTGATATATTCTATTAGAAGTGTTGGATATGAATTCTAATTTTTTTTGTTGAGTCTGAAATGGGTGGTTTTTCTTAGGTAGGGCATAACCTCATGTCAGGCTCCAGATCTATAAAATGTCCCTTTTTTCTCTCCCTTTTATTTTTCTTGTCCATTTTAATTTCTTTTCTCATTTTCATATTTCTTCTATTTTACTATATTATTGTTTCACATACTCCCCACTCCCATGGGGCTTCATTTAGTCAATAGATATACTATGGAGAGGAGAGGAAGAGAGAGAAAGAAGTATGTGCCGCCGTAGATATTGGGTTGCATCGGTTCATCATGTGGGTGCTATAGAACATGGATCAGATAAAATATTATGTTGTTTCCACCCAAGGTTATACCTTTTATGTTTTTCTTTATAAATCATCAAAGATTAGTTCTTAATATTTTTAATCTTGTTTTGGGTTGTTGGGGATCCCAAGTGGTTTGATCTAATGATTTTCTGGCGAATTATGGAGTTTTGAGGCATCAAGAGGGATTTCTATTTTCGAAATCATGAACACATAGTGTTTGGTTTAATTAACAAATCGTGTGTGTTCTTGATTTACTTTATAAGGTGACATTTTTAAAATTACATGTTGTTTACGTTCACAATAATGGGGTTTTGGGTTTCTTTTGTGCCCGGAGTCAGAATTGGACTTATGAGTAGTCCATTCATAGTGTTTGTTCATGTAAATCATAATACTAGAATCCTTTTAGTGTTTAGAAGCTTCCTAGATGGTATTTTGATCTATTATAGGTTATTGAGAGGTTTCCTTTCATTTTTTAGTTCTGGAATCCTTTCAGGGGTTGGGTTGTGAGTTGTGACGTGCTTGTGAGGGTGTGATCTTGTTCATCACCTTAGATTGAGGATGTTAGGTGAGTTTTCATGAGGTTTTATGGATAGATTATGGGGGATAAAATTGAGTGTATTCTTAGATAAGATTGCTTGTTTTGTTTTTTGAGGGTTAGGTATGGACTCATATGATTGGGACTGTTAGGAGACTTAGAGGTGGCTCGATGTCATGGGTTGTCTGGTTTAGCTGTTCATTGTTGAGAAGATTTTGAGATTGGTCTAAGGGATCTATTATGAAGAATACTCTTCCGGAAAATGTTTTCCGTGAGGTTTCTCCTTTGAGTGGGTGTTCTGTGTGTTTTTAGGGGACTATATATGGTTTCTTTTAGAGGTCTTGGAGTGTTTTTTGGTTTTTATAGAGGACCCCCTTTGTATAGTGTTGATTTTTACCAAGGTTTTTGGATATTTGGTGGTTTTCCATTGTTTGGTTGGCCTATGAGATGCTCAGTGCTGGTTTTAGTGTTTTCGGTTTGAAGGGTGCGAGCATTAGCCAACCCTGGTGTTTGAGCTATGTCTTGAAGGTTTTAGGTTGTTCATGTTCAGAACTAGAAGGGAGAGGTGGCCTTTGGGATATTATTAGACCATACATATTCCTTGAGATTGTTTTTGTTGTTATACTCTACTAGTTGGTGGGTTACTGTGTGGTGGGGCTAGAGTAATAATGGATGATCTAGATGAGTCAAAACTCCTTATCTTGGTTGTTATAACAGGGATAGGGTTAGTGAAATGTAGAGGTTATGGGACTCTCAGGGACCATTTTATAGGTTTATGGACTCCTAAGGTATCCTACTGATGCACTGACAGGTTCATTTACCCATCATGTTCTAAATGACTTTTTTCATGGTTGTGTACCATGTGGTTAAAAGGGAGTCCCTACTGCTGTTTTAGATCATACCATTGGAGTCTTAGTTCCCAGTAGATGAGTTTCAGTGTTTTAGACCTTGGGATGATATCTTATATTCTGACATGTGTTCCTATCCATGCGTTGGACTTTGGAGCTCCTTCTTGATTAGAAGGACGCACTTGATGTTATTTCTGCATGATCCACATCTTGAAGTCCCTCTAAATGGGGCCAGGTCAATGTATTTTTACCTAAATGTGTCATGATAGAACTTGAGTTCTATTATTTTACTTTTTATTAACCCCTTTTTTATCATGTTTTTGTTTACGTTTTATGTTTGTAGTCACGTTCATCTAGACTGTACATGATACACGTTTCATGCACATGTTATGATAGTAGATGGTAGGACCACCATTGGGGGTGGCTTACTAAGACTTGTTTCTCACCCCCGACATGGGCACCTTTTCTGACATGTAGATATTTTATAATCATCCTGGTTGATTATAGTGTGGTGGATTAGGTAAAGATCTAGGGTTTCTTGTTCAGACATGGTAGCTTGTGTAGAGTCCTTGGTTTATGCTGGAACTGTTCAGCTATCATAGAGACTGTGTATGTATTTTACCATAGAGTAGTAGTAGAGCCTTATGAATTTATTTTCATTTATTTTTATTCGTTATGTGGTCGTCCTAGTGGGTGACCAGTGCCTGTGTTGTTTTTCCTTGATTTTGTATGCAACATTCTATTTATTTATAATTACATTATTTATTTATTTATTTAGGTACACTTTTATGTTTATATATGTGTATATATTAATTTTATATCCACTATTATTTCACTTTGATATGAGGGAATAGTATCCCCCAAAATATCCTTTTAGGACCTAACCATTAGTCATAATCCTCTTTCATACAGGGAGGCATGCTTGATGTCTTGTTGTGAGCTAGACTGGGTGACGATTCGGTTCGACCTGGGATGGTTTGTGAAAAAATTGTACTAGGGAAGTATATTTTCTTTGTATTATTATTTTGGAAGTTTATTGAGAGAATATATTTGAATTTTTGGGAGCTTTTAAAGGATACCAGACAGGTCCATCATGAACACCTATTCCTATAGGAAGTCTAGGTTACCAAGGTTGTTGGATTTTTATACTTGGTTTTCACTGTTACAATTTTGTGATTTTCTCATTAAGTGATGCACTTTTTGTGTAGACTTTTTTATTTCTAAGTTTTTGTCTCTTGTCCTAATGTAAATATTATTTTGTTGATTTATCATTCAAGGAACATATGATGCATATGCCTATATATGTTTTTTTACTAATGATATAGGGTTAGTTACTTAATGTGTCACCAACTTCTTATATAGTGTTTTCTTATATAAGTACTTGGTGATATTCTACAAAACTAAACTACGAGTTACTTTGTTCTTATGATAGGTCATGTGAATCCTTTATAAAGGTGTTCTATGGTGGTGAATATGTATTCCCTTCAGCAAGAGATGCATCGAAACCCATATGTGTTTGTGTGGGCTTTGTTGTGCCCTATTTCAGTTGGTGGTGGTTGGATCGATGATGGCAAGGATTCATAAGAGATGTGGGGTTAAGTCTCAATTTTCCTCGAGGTTTTGGTTTCCCTAAAATGTTCTATGGTGAGGTTGAGTATGACTTGGGTTAGTATGGTGGAGCACGTGGAGTGCACGTGGTTTCTTGGTTTTGTGTTTGGCTTTGTGGTTTTGGGAATGGTTGGGAGGGTAGGTTTGGATGGATGCCTGACCCAGTTGGTTCTAGTTGTGATTTGGTTAGTGCAGTGGGAGTGTGGTTTGGCACTTTTGGTCCTAGTTCGATGCCCAAGTAGAGTGTGGTCGTGTTGAATGATCTTCGAAGGAGGGATATGCCTTGTTTTGAAAGGGAGTGTTAAGGTTTCTCTGGTTTATTAGGATTGACCTTAATGAGTATTACGGTTAGTGGGTTTATGAACATTATCCTAGGTTTATTAGGTCATGGATCATTTGAGTTTGAGAGTTTGTGATTGGTTTTTCATGTATAAATCTTCCTTGAGGATGGGAGTGGTGTTGGTGTGGATTTTGGGAGGAAGCCTTTTTAAGAAGGCATGTGTGCACTGGTTAATCACACTTTCATTTGGTCTGCATGAGTTTACTGGGTGGTAGTTTAGTCTTGAGTAAGCCTTATGGTGTGGAGTCCACCATAGGATTTCATGGTTCATGTTTCTTATTTCAAGAGGTTTTTTGAGTGTGGTGTTGTCATTCCTTGTGTATCAGGAATGATAAGTGGTTTTTTTTCTTTGTTGGTACTCTCGTGGGAGTGGTTTAGACACATCGTGTCACTATTTTCGGTAGTGGAAGGAGCATGGGCTGTGGATTGTGGTTCTTGGTTGAGGGGTGGTGATAAAGATACTCCTATGGTGGGGAGGATCATATTGGTCATTGTTTAATGTCCCTTATTTTGAGGGTGTTATCAACTCTATGAGTTAGGTCGATGGATGCTTATGGTAGTATTAGGAGCACAGGTGTTGGTGGTAAAAATTGGATATTAGATTACTACCTAGTCTTCTCAGGGGTGCGAAGCATTTATAATGGGGAGCTTTCAGGAATCGTGTTGTGATTGTTTAATGAAAACAAGGGAAATTTAAAATTTTTCTCTCTATTGACTTTTGAGGGGGAAAATGGTAATTTATCCTATCACAAGATCTCGGATAATTTTTCTAACCTATCTATTGGTACCAAGATAGGGTGTTTACTCCAAGAAAAGAGTTCAGTGGAATTTTGACCCATTCAAATTTTCCCAAATATGTAATATTTAATTGACTAAATATTATTTATTCTATCATTATCATTCGGTGATAAATTTTGTTCAAAGTTTTTGTTATGAATTCTAAATTGGAAGTTTAGTCCCGAACGGGTGTGGGGCATAACCTCATGTTGGGTGTTGGGTCCAATCTAAGACCCCTATTCTCTCTCTTTTCTTGTTTTATTTTCTCTTTTTTTATTTTTTTTTATTTTTCCCCCAGGTATGTCACGTACGCCCCCACATATCTTCCTTCACCTGTGATAGAAGAGGGAGAGGAGAGGGAGATATGGAGAAGGGGGTGTTTTCATGGTACTTGGGTCTCCCTTGTTCGTTATGTTGGTGCCTTGGAATGTGGATTAGATTCAAGTTTTAGAGGTTTCCAATAAAAGGTAGAAACTTTTAATGTTTTTTCTATAAATCCTATTAGTTTCGTTTTTGATTTTATGTTTTAATGTTATTTTTAAGTGTTTGGGGACCCTTAGAGGGTTGATCTGGTTTCTTTTGAACAAATCAGGGAGTTTTTGAGGTGTTAAGAGGGGTTTCTGTTCAGGAAATCCCAATCACAGGATGTATGGTTTGATGAAAATTCATTTTGTTTACTTCTAATTCAAGGAAGACAATGTTTTTTGAAGTACAAATCATTTACTAGTACATGGAGATGTTTCTCGCCATGCGATCTTGTAAATGGGAAGGTAATGTTTGGGATATACACGTCGTGTACTCTTGATACTCCTTATGTAGTGGGATATGGATATGTGTCCATGTACTTATGTATTCACCCCATGTAGTAGTACATGGCCAAATCCCATGTCTTCTCTCACCATGTAGAAGTACATGGCTAGGAGAAGCTTTTAGAGTATATACCATGTACTCAGAAGTAAAGACCCTATACTTTTATAGCAATGGGACATTGTGTGTCGTTGTGCCCAATTTCAAAATTGGACTTGTGAGTAGTATATTTTGAAATTTTGTCTATGTAAATCACAGTGGTTTGATCCTTTCAGCATTTAGAAGTCTTTTGGATGGTGTTTGGGAATATTACAATTATTATCAAGAGGATTCCTTTGAGGTTGCAGTTCTAGATTCCTTATAGGGGTTTGGTTGTGGGTTGTGAGGATCATGTGAGGGTGTATGCTCATTCATCACATTGTCTTGAGGAAACTATATGAGTTTTATTTAGGTTATTTTGATAGATTCTAGGAGAAAAAATGGAGTATCTTCTTGGATGTGAATTCTAGTTTTGTTGTTTGAGGGTTAGGTATGATCACCAATGGTTGGGACTGGTAAGAGCCTTCTAGGTGGGTTGACATCATGGGATATCTAGTTCAGCTAGTTGATATTGAGTAGAGTATGATATAGGTTTGAGGGACCTATTCTGATGAATTCCCTTCTTAGTGAGGTGTTTCTTCAGGTTTCCCTTCAGAGCGGTTTTTCTATGGGTTTCAGATTGGGGACCAGCCACAGTTCCTTTGAGTGGGCTTGGCCTGAGGATTGGGTTTTCTAGAGGAGTCCCTTTTTAGGGTGTCCTGTTGTGCAAATTTTTTGGGATCTGTGGTGGATTACCTATTATTTTTTGTCATGTGGGATGGCCAAAGCTTGTTTCAGTGGTTTTAGTTGAAGGGTACATGCCTTATCTGAACCTGGTGTTTGACTTATCGCTTGGATATTTAAGGATGTTCTTTTTAAGGATCTGTGGGAGAGGAGACCTTTGGGCTATTGTTGGCCAGGAATATGACTTCAGAATATTTTTTCTTTTGCCCTCTTCTAGTTAGTGGGTTGTTGAAAGATTGGGTTAGGTAGCAAATGTATGATTTGGATAAGTGCAACCACCTTAGCTTAGTTATTAACCCATGGTTAGGGTTAGTATACCATGGAGGCAATGTCACTATTAAGTTCTTGTATATAAGTTTAGGGTCCACTTAGGTAGCCCGACTATGCATTGATAGGTTCGTTCTCTCATCTCTACATGACATTTGGTCATGGAAGTGTACCATTACGTCAACAGGGAGTCACTTCTACCATTTTAGATAATAGCATTGGAGTCTTATTCCCTTGTAGATGTGTTTGGATGTTTTAGTTCTTGGGATGAGATCCCATGGTCTGGCATGTGTGTATATCGTTGCGTTGGACTTTGAAGCTCCTTCTTGATTAAGCAGATGTGCTTGATGTTATCGATGCATGAGCCACATCTCACAATACCTCTAAATGGGGCCAAAGTGAGGGTAGTTTTATCTAAGGGTGTCTGGCTAGAACCCGAGGTTTTTTATTTTCTAGTTTGTTAGCCCCTTATCTATTTCCTATTTTTTAATCTTTTATACTGGTAGTCACATTCGGTTCATCTAGACATGAAATTTGTTGGATGCACTTGTTATGACATCAGATTTTAGGACCATCATTGGCGGTGTCCTACTGAGGTTTGTTTCTCATCTACGACACATTAACCTTAGTGTATGTGTAGATATTTTCTTTACGTTAAGGTTGATTATGGTGTCATGGAACAAAAATTGGTCCAGTATTGCATGTATGAGTAGCTTATCTTGTGTAGAATCTTTGGTTTGTGCTGGAGGAGCTATGTCATCATGGAGACTAGGTATGTAGTTCCACTTGAAGTAGCAATAGAGCATTGTGTTTTTTTCCATTATTTTTATTCTATATGTGGTCTTCTCAATGGGTTACCAGTATTTATATTCTTTTTCCTTGCTTATATATGTGTCATTCCATTTATTTATTGTTACTTTATCTATTTATTTATTTATGCGCACTATGATGTTCTTGAATGTGTACATATTTGGTTTATTTATGCTATTATTGTACTCTGATCAAAGGTCATAGACTCTCTACTATATACTTTTAGAACCTCACCTCTAGTCAATATCCTCTAGAATATTGGGAGGTGAACTTGAGGCCTTTTTTGAGCTGAATCAAGTGATGGGTCAGGCTGACTCGGGAGGGTTCGTGACACAACAACCCAACATAGCTGTTGTAGAAATACCGGCAATCTTATTATCTAGAAAATTCATTTATTCCATAACTAAAAAAAGGTAAAGTGGAAAAACATTCTATACGAAGATCAAAGGGAATTGATACCAATGAATAAGATGTTTGAAGAATCTGTGATCCTATGTTTCAAAAAACCAATAGACCAATGAAAAAAACTATTGTACCACCAATCCATAAAAGTCATCAAATATAGTTATTGATCTTCATTCAATATATTTTATTTAAAAAACCTATACTACTATATAATCATATTTTATTCTATGATTCCCTTTATCAGCACTAAAAAAAGCACTGATAAAGGGGGTGTTTTTATCAATGCTAGAAAAAAACATTGATGTAGACTCCATTTATCGGTGCAAAGAAAAGTTCTTCTAAAATCTTCCTATTTATCATCACTTATTTGATAACTAATAAAGGAGTGCTTTTTTAGTGCTGAAAAAGGGGTAATTTATTAGTTCTTTTTTTAGAATTGATAAAAGGTATCCTTCATAATCAAATATATCATTAAAAATCATATTTAATATATAATCATATTTATTTTGATATAAATAAAATAAATTTTTATAAATATAATTTATATAAAAATAAATATGTTTTTACGATAAATATATAATAAATATGTATTTACAATTAATTTATAAATGTACTTATATTGAGATATTTGGGGCTTACCCAAGTGGTAAAACGCACCCTGTCATTTTATATTAGATCTCGGGGGGTGCAGGTACTATTGAAGTACTATATAGGAGGTGAATCAAATGATGATGTAGTAATGGTGACCAAGGCATGATGATATTGGTATGATTTGCACAAGGATTTTAGGCCGTGTTATTGGCTTCAAGCCCACTGGACCTGTGGTCTATGTGCTAAATAAATAAGGATTGATGGGTAGGCTACCCCCTTGAGGGGATATGACCTACATTTCCATCCTATGTGTGTGGTGTGTGTGTGTGTGTGAAGGTAATTTTACCCCAAGCACAAAGTATATATATATATATATATATAATATTTTCATAAATATGATTTATATAATCAAGAATAGGTTTTTACATTTTATATTAATATAAATATAAATATAAATATATATATATATGAAAACATATTTTATAAAGGTATTTAAATATAATTATATAATTATATATAATTATATTGGTACATATATACATAAAAAATAATCTTAAAAAATAATCATAAAAAACATGTTATATAGTGAATAGAAATTTTTTGATGATTTTAAAACAAAAAAAATAAAAAAAAGTCAATTCAATTAATAAATAAATATAGAAATACAATATAATATTATAATCCATAAAAAATTAAATAAACAAAAAACAAATTAAAATAAAAAAACAAATAACAAGGGATAAAACTCACAAAACATTTGTTGAAGAATGTTTTCCAATCACGTGTTTTGAAACATTAAAAAATAAGTTATTGTAAAAAATATCTAAATTGACATGAAACTCAAAAAGATATTCAAATACACATCATCTACATTTTTATCCTCCAAAAACTTTAATCAAATATTGTTTTATTCATTAAAATATTTTAAATTTTTGTTAGATAACCTGATTTCATGTAGATCAGATATGAATTAAGTTCAATTAATTTGGATTTGAAATATTTATTTCATTTTTATATTCAATAATTCCAAAATATCGAATGATATATCAATAAAAACATTTATTTGTAGTAGAAGAAGTATATTAATTGAATTCCTAACTTTATTAAGGGAGTGTTCAAGATAAATTTTATTTTTCCACACAAAAATTGGAAACTAAAAAAATTAGAAAAGTGAGATGGGTGAGGGATGAACGGACGACGAACCCCAAATATTGGGACCGACATCCTCTCTAGTTAACCCTTTAACTAGATATTCCAGTACAACCCTAGGTTGAGGACACATGTGCAATTATATTATCAGTCATCATATCATTTCTTTAGGTTATTCCCCATATTTCAATTCATATTAGGGGTTTCCATTTTGTGTGGAAAATAAAATCCCTAATATGGATTGTGATTCATCTATGGTGAATAATGTGACTGTGGTAAAAACCATGAATCTAAAATAGTGGAAACATCAATGAATCTAGATGAATTCGATGAAAACTTCAGTGAGTCCAATGACTTCAGCGGAAGTGAAGACTCCAATAATCATGTTTTTGCATTGTCCCCAAGTATCCTCTAATGTAAAGGCATGATTCTTATTCTCTAAGAACATCCCCGACTTTGGTGGTGTTTAGCCTCAGTACCCAAGATACATTTTTGTACAAAACATGCACCAATGGATGAAGAATGTGGCATAGATTACCAATTTCTACTGAAATATGTATTTAAAAATATCTATTCCATTTTAGAAAAACAAAATGTTCTATTTTCACCATTACTTCTTTAATATATGTATCTTATGAGAAGTTTTATATAAATGTTTTATGTGTCTAATTTTAAAATTCAAAAATATGTAATTACACTATTTTTAATTCACTATAACTCATACAAATAGAGGAAAAGGAAACTATTTTTCAACTATACTCATGAAAGTTCCATTTAAAGTTTCACTAGGGGCTCCACTCTAATTTGTAGAATCAGTAAAAAACATGTTATATATTGTACCATATTTTTTCTAGGGTTGATATAAAATTTTTATATTATTCTGCATTGTAATTTCCATTATAACTTCCAATTGAAAATCCATTGGAGGTTCCACTGGAGGTTTCACTAGAACTTCCACCTGAGGATCCTTTGGAACCTCCACCAGAACATTGACTGGAACATCCACTAGAACATCTAATGGAGGTTCCACTAGAACCTACACTAGTGTTTCCATTATAACCAACATCAGAGGTTCCACTAGAATTTCTAGTGGAACTTCCATTGGAACCACCACCAGAGGTTACACTGCAAATTATCTTACATAATTACCATGCAAAGATACCTAAGGAAAAAGTAGTTTTTTTCATTCCCACTAGAAGTTATAATGGGAATTATAATCATGTTATACCTTTCAAACATTTACTATAATTTGTGGAATCCCAAATAAAAATTTTTTAGTGAAATTTTTACAGGATTCAAAATTGAATTTCATGACATTCTTTCACACTATAACTTCCACAAGCCGGTCCACTAGAACATCGACTGGAGGTTCCACTAGAACTTCCAATATAAAATTTATTGGAACCTATTCTACCTAATCAGAGCTCAAATCTACCTTGAGTAAAAATTCATGTTATTATTTCCCCATAAAAATTCTATTGGAACTTTCAGTAATATTATAACTTCAAAACATGTAGTGTAATTTGTGGAATCCACAAAATAATATTTTTAGTGAAAATTTCACATGATTTAGATGTGAATCTTGTTCCATTATCTCACACTAGAACTTCCACTAAAGTTTCCTCTATAACTTCCAATAGAGGTTCCACTATAACTTCAACTAGAACATATTCTACCTTATTACAGTGAAATTCTACTTTTTTAGTAAAGTTCTAGTGGAATTTGTAGTCATATTCTACCTTAAAAACCTATACTGTAATTTGTGTAATCTGAAAAAATTATTTTCGGGAAAATTTTTGTAGGACTCAAAAGTGAATCTCTGGCCATTCATTCACACTAGAAATTCCACTATAGGTTCCACTAGAGGATCCACTAGAACTTCCACTGGAACATCAACAGGAGGTTACACTGGAACTTCTTCTAGAACTCCCATTAAGGGTTCCATTGTAACTTCCAGTCTTTTTCAGCAGGGTGTGTGGTTTGTACCCATAAGAATTCCTATAGAGCTTCCACTGGTAGTTTTTGTCTTATTCTAATTTCCAAAACTATAATTTAATTTTAGGTTAACCCATAAAATTCCATTATTTTCTATATTTTAGTGAAATTTTTACAGGATTCATCCTAGAATTTTTATATTCTTTATATTCTTGTTGTATGATTTCTGATTTGAAAGGAAAGGACTTACTTTCAATTTTTAGGTGAGCATTTTAGTTCCAATATTACATCTTTACAAAGAGTTATACAATAAATAAAACAACAATTCAAATAAGGTCATACAAATAATTTGTGGAATAATCCTTTTTGGAATATGTTTCAAGAATTTCAATCCAATACTATATTAGAATCGGATTTTAAGTAATTTGATAGTTTTGTTTTTTTATTTATTGGATAAATGTGTTCCCTGAAAACATTATTTTTGGTTTGGTGGTGCGTAAAGATGTTTATCTGAAGTTTATGTCCAATGGATATTTGGAAAAATAAAAGGTGAAACAAAAATGGAGGACTCATAATCTTTCAATCTTACCAAGGAAGCATTGAATATAAGGATATTTCAAATAGGTGTTAAGTTATTAACACAAAGGTTAGTCAAAATAGCTCTACTTAAATCTCTAAGGGGAAATAAAAAAGTCGATCATGTTGATAGATCATCATTTATATGTTTATACACATCTGTTACTATGTTTTTCCCTATTATAGGATCTTACTTGAGCTATGGTTTCTTCAATTTTGGGGATAGTTTAAGAGAATTGAAAACACTAAAGTATTCTTGTGCAATCCACCAAAAGTTGATGAGATCTATTAAATAATTTCAAAAGTAACACACAATGATTATGGGTGCTATTATTGAATTATTAGAATTGATTGATATTTAATTTCACTTGTATATATAATTTAGTTACCATAGCATTAATTGTTTTAGTATTGGCATTTTGAATAAATTAGAATAGTGAAAGTATATGAACAAGATGGAAATCCACCTTTAATAAAATGGAGCTCTTCAGATTTTAATGCTGCTGTAAAAAAATAAAGATTCGACAACTTGCAGCTAGTGGGGAAAGTCTGCCAATTAATTTCTAAAATTAATTATTTTCTAAACCCACAGTTATATAAAAAGAGAAATATTATAGATACAAAAATAAGAATAAATTTCTGAGGATAATACAAATATTAAGAAAGGTGGTGTAACCTAGTCGGAAAATGTGGTTGAAAATGATGAAAAAATAAAAGTTCTTGAAAGTGAATATTCATCCTCAATGTAACACCCCAAGCTTCTATGGTACACTTCTCTTTGAATAATGCAATAGCGTGTGTTGTACGCAACATCGAGTTCTAACACACTAGAACCAATCAAACTAACCGTTGTGAATAGTAATACCCACTTTTTGAAATTTAAAAATTTTATTTTTCAAAATGGACATTATTTTTGGATTCGGAAAATCGAAATTATCCTAGGGTGAATTTTTGGTATTTTTCTGAAAAACATCATTTTTTGATGAATAGTGAAACCACTAAGTGGTAGTTAAAAAAACTGAATTTTTCATAAAACTTAATTTTACCGATTCTTTGAGTGGAATTTCGAAAATCTGAGAGACACAGTTAATATCAAGGAGTAAAATGTGGTTCAATGAGATGAAAATAATTTTTGTGAATAGTAACGTTTTACTTTTATTTACCACGGTTAAAAGTAAATAGGGTAATTAAGGGTAAAAATGATATTAATATTACCCTAACACATGTCCTAATTCTATTGGACAAGTGTATCTCGACCAAAAAAAACCTTAGGAATAAAATATTATCATTTAGGTCAAATTGGATTAGATTAGGACATTTATTATTATTTAATTCAAAGAAGAGTTAAAAGAGTTAAAATAAAGGTTTATTTACTAAGACATTTTTAATATAGGGTTACACATATAATAAAATAGATTATAAATATTAATTAGAAATATAAAAGGATTTCCTACATAATGGTATTTTATTTATAATTTTTAGACATTAAATAATTTAATTTATTTATGACCCAATGATGATGCAGTAATTACCATAAATGTGAAAAATTAAAATAATTGATATTATAAATACCCAAATAAATATAATTTGAGACTTTTTATGAATTAATCTAATTTTCTAGGTTAATATTACATGTTAGGAATGATTTCATATACGTTTTTCAAAGTAATCATTTTTTTTATGATTTTCACAAAAAATCAATTTTCCAAATAGTGTCAAAATTGACATAAAAGAGTTTTTTAAAAAAATATTATATTATTAATTGATATTAAATTCCTAAAAATCTAAGGTTCGGCCAAGAGGCTTATATAATGATAGGTGTATCATTAATGGACCACTTGGGGGTCTCTTGGAGGTATATAAGATGTTTATTAACTATATAATATAAAAATATAAAGTGACATGGTAAGTATCAAACTAATTATCTAAGAGTTAAAACTAAAAGATAAGGTTAATATAATGACCCAAACCTATCTAAATTCTATTGGATGAGTGGTTTTCTACCCATACCCACCTTAAACTTTAAATAATCCACTTTGGAGCCATTAGAAACCGAATATTAATTTATTATAAAATAATATTTCTAGCTTTTCCAAAGGTGCCCCTCATCCCTCTTATAAAAGGGCACTCCCCCTTATCATTAATTAACATCTTAAAAGCCATTTGAATCAGCAAAACTCTGCCCAAATAATCTCTCAACTTCCCTCAATTCATCTCAGAGGCCTTTCTTTAGTCAGAAATCCGACCTAAGGAGCCCTTTTGATCAAATCAAAAGGAAGAACCTGAAGAAGAGGTAATGATTTCACCACCCTTTTTCAAGTTCCTTTCTTCTTCCACTTCTTCTTTCTTTGTTATTACCATTCTAAAATAATAACTCCAGTATCTTATATATACTGTGATGTTATTATAAATATGGTACAACCATATTCAGTATACTATCCATTCTTTGAATAACATGTCACCATACGTGCGTACGTACGACTTACCGTCTCCACATCGTGGTGTAATTGTTATTCAATATATTATTATTTTGATGGGTATAATAATGATGTGTAATTCATGTAAATAATAAATATAACATGTTAATGATTCTGTATATATGATATAACATCCAATTATATATTATTTTAACATCAAAAGAATGATATTTTCGCTCGTGCGTATGTACGGACTACCGTCTCCACAAATGCGATGAGATTCATTCTCCATCGTATCCATTCAAGTATAATTCTCATTTGATGATTAATAATAGTATCTAAGGACTTGATATCATTATGGATATGATTAAGATACAACCTATCCTTGAAAAACATGGCTTACGTAACAAAACATATAAAAGAAAACGAGTAAGTTAACACCCGAAACAACGATAATACTAAGATATTTTTAACAAATCAATATTAAAAGATCATATATGATATCATATTAATGTATATGATTCTTGTATAATTTAATAACAATTATTTCACCATTATACAGGAGGTTAACTTACCCTCAACAAAGGAAAAGTACAAGGTAAGGGTTTATTTCACAATCTCTTCATTATCTGAGGTTGTTTATACGTAATAATCTACTGGGATCTCTTTATCATCCACATCCATGTTTCTTAAAAATATATTTCAAAACATTTTTACTATTTACAATAATATGGGTTAAAGTAATTTATACCCTTGTTTGACTTATTATAAGAGGTTTATAAAGGAATCTTTCAATCATTTTCCAAAAAAGGTGCTTTTTAACCTTTTCGACAGAATTAAGGTAAGAATGTTTTTTAAGTTATATGGCGGGTGCGGCTATTTTCCGCCGTTATAAAATTGTTGAAGCTTTCCTTACAATATTATAAGAATATTTTCAAAGAAAATGTTTTATTTTAAAAATATATAACTCTTAAATGATTTCAAAATAGAAAGAGATATTTTTATAAAAAGAGTTTTGATTTCATCTTTATTAACATCCTTTGATGGATTTTACACTTATTTGGAGTTGATTTATTATGATACAAAACTTCTATATTGTATTGTAGGTTTTGTGATATGTTTGACTATAGATGTGTTATTTTTATACCATTCTGGTTTATGGACGAAGTATTTACATTTCGTATGATAGTTTTAATACAAATGTTTATGTTATGTTTAAAACTTTTCATTTGGGAATGCATTGGACTTAATATGTGACGGGTGGAGCCCGCTATAGCTCCTCGATGCATCGGTAGGTCTCATGAGACAAACTAGTGTCTTGGCACAAGGCCTTGGTAGAATATTATTTGTATTCTTGGCATGAGGCGTTGGCTATGTGGTTATGATAGTCTGGCATTATGCATTCCATCATTATGAAAGTTGTTATTGATATTGCATGTGATTATTAGATTTGTAGAATATCCATGTGAATAAGTAAATGACATTATTTCATTTTATTTTTTCCATACTATGTTGAAGTTCAAGTTTAAAAGGCTTTTGTTAATTATACATTTCCTTAAATGTTTATTCTTATTTATGAATGTTTCCGCTATATTGTTATCCTGACTAGGCATTTGAGCTCACCCCTTTTCTATGTTTTATTTTTCCCAGGATGTGTAGAAGTAAATTATGAATGACCTGTAGGGATAGTATGAGGGGATAAGAGTGCATACTATGGAGACTATGTTGTTGTAGTTTTCATTTTTATGATGTAATGTAAAACTTTATGAATATATCTAGTGTTTCGAAGGCTACTAAACTGATCGGTCTTTCGAGATTTGATCTTTCTTGTGATCATGCCAATGTTATGTAATAATGCACCGACTCTAGGTAACTGGGGTCGGGGCATTACAGTTGGTATCATAGGAAGTTTAGTACAAATCTTGGAAGCTAGATTTAGATAAACTCTGATTAGAGAACATATATTCAAGATGGACTTTTAGGATTAATATAGAAGAAATTCCTAGAATTTTGGTATTGTAGAGATTTTGTGAGTTTTCTGAGAAATACATCCCTGTCTAGATACAAGCCGGTAGAGGCGGCTCTGGCACATATGTACCTAGGGGTAAAACCCAAAAACATCGTTTTGAGCTAGACTCGAACGAGAACTGGTGCACGACAACGGGCCTTGCTGCACTCTTGGTTACGACACTCCCGGGGGATATTCTTAGGATAAATCTCATATTCTTTACAAATCATTATGAAGGGTTTATGAGTATATACTTCCTCAAAGAGACCATTTTTATGATTATGGTTTATATCCATAAATAGTTCAATTTATGTTAAGTGTTTTATAAGTATGGAATTATGTATTTTGATTCATAAACTGATCTAGTTTATGCCATTGTTTATAAATGGCGCCTAGTGGAAGAAATGAAAACTATATCAATACACGAACTCTATGTAGGGACTGTCCTCCTGCTCAAGATAATTATAGTGGAGCTTGTGATGCAACTGGTGCCGATCAGCGAATCACCATACTGGGATAACTCAATCAGGTTATGAATAATAACTTTACCCGTATGGAGCACCCTGATCCGCAGGGTGGATGATCAATGTTAGATCGCTTTATGAGGCAACAACCACCAATGTTCAATGGGATTACAAATCCCTTAGTAGATGAGAAATGGATAAATTCCCTAGAGAAAATATTTCAGGCTTTGGGGAGTAGTGAAAGGGAAAACGTTATCACGGTAGTTTACCGCCTCACTGGAGATGCTGATCAATGGTGGTGATTGATTCAAAACACGAATGAAGATGATGAAGTATCAAATATGGAATGGAGGGAGTTCAAAGATATATTTTGAGAAAAATACTTTCCTTGTGACCATTGAGCAGATATGGAAAGACAATATCTGAGTCTGAGACAAAAGGAGGATGAGGAAGTCGCAAAGTATGAGGCTAACTTTACAAGGTTAGAAAGGTATGCTGGATATTATATACGTGACCCAAGAGGTAAGATTGATCGTTTCTTTTATGGGTTAAAACCATTTCTCCATTGAGCATTAGTCTCACAATCCTTCTCGTCGTATGAAGACATTGTCTCATGTGCTATCAAGACAGAGAAAGAATTCTCAAAGTCTTATGACTTTAAAGCAAATCAAGAGAAGAAGAGATCTGCTGATCAATCTCGGAATGGAAATAAAGGGAAGAAGGGAAAAGTTGAATATCCATCCTGTAGTAAATGTGGGAAGAAACACCCCGGTACTTGCTTAAAAGGAACGAGAGCCTGTTACAAGTTTGGTGAAAAAGGCCACCAAGCTCGTGACTACAATGGGAAGAAGGAAGCTACCAATGTTCAGTGCTACAATTTCAGGGAGATGGGAAATTATGCAAATGAATTTCCTAAGTGTCAAGGGAGCTTACCTCAGAAAAGGCCAAGGGATCAATTCCAAGATTATTCTATCACTACTGCTAAGGTAGAAGCTCTGAAAGACGTGGTGACAGGTAATTTAATGGTTTCCTCAAGTTTAGAAAATGCATTATTTGATTCTAGATCATCGCATTGTTTCCTATCTTCCCAGTTGGATAAGAAAATTAGAAATTTTCAATTTGATTTAACAAGGGAGTTTTCAGTTAAATCTCCTAAGGTAATTATCATTCCAACAATGTTTTGTGAATTATCCCCCATTAGAGCACATAAATGTTCTTTATCTGTTGATCTCATCGTCATACCTATGATTGAGTTTGATATAATCCTCGGTATGGATTGGATTTTTGACCATGATGCAAAGATTTATTGTAAGAAGAATGAGGTTATGATTTTTGATGATGATGATAAGGAACACCTTATCTTTAGAGCAGAATCGTCACCACCTAGTTATTATCTAGATCCACCCCCAGTAGCTCAATTAAATTCAATTATTGGGGAGGAAGAGGATGAAATGACTGTGGGTGAGGAAAGGAATGTTCAAATAGAGGATGTACCTATTGTGAAATAATATACAGATGTGTTTCCGGAAGATTTACCTGGACATCCTCCAGAATGAGAAGTTGAGTTTTCCATTAATTTAATTCCTGGATCTAGGCCTATATTGAAGACCCCTTATAGAATGGCCACTGTAGAATTAGATGAACTAAAGAAACAATTAGAGGAATTGATTAATAAGGGATTTATTCTCCCTAGTGTTACTTCATGGGGAGCCCCTGTTCTTTTTGTTAAAAAGAAAGATGGGTCTATGAGGTTATTTATCGACTATAGGGAGATAAATGCAATAATAATTAAGAACAAGTATCCCCTACCTCGCATTGATGATTTATTTGACAAAATGCATGGAGCTCAATACTTTTCAAAGATTGACCTTCGATCTGGATACCATCAGTTTTGTGTGAAGAAGGAAGACATTTTGAAGACAACATTTCGAACCAGGTACGAGCATTACGAGTTTACAGTAATGCATTTTGGGTTGACTAATGCACCCTCTGTATTCATGGATCTGATGAATAGAGTTTTCAAGGAATATCTCGATGAATTTGTGGTGGTATTTATTGATGATATCTTGGTATACTCTAAAAGATATGAAGATCATGAAAATCATTTGCGCATTATCCTAAAGACTCTGAGAAGACATGAATTATATAGGAAGTTTAGAAAGTGTGAATTCTAGATTTAGGAGATTTCTTTTCTTGGCCATATTGTCTCTAAATATGAAATCTATGTTGATCCTTCTAAAACCAAGGTAATCCATGAATGGCCAGCATCTACGATTATAACTGAGGTATGCAGTTTTACTGGTTTAGCAGGTTATTATCGACATTTCATCCAGAATTTTTTCCGGTTGGCTAACACATTAACAAAGATCACACGTAAAGGGGTTTAATTTGTTTGTACAAAAGAAAGTGAAGAATGTTTCGAAGAACTCAAGAGAAGATTAGTCAATGCTCATATATTTACTCTACCATTGGGGAATGATGAGTTCATTATTTATATTGATGCATCGAAGAAAGGACTTGGTTGTGTCGTTATGCAGAATGATAGGGTTATTGCCTATGCATCACGATAGTTGAAAATTCATGAACAAAACTATCCTACTCATGATCTCGAGTTGGCAGTGGTGATCTTTTCTTTGAAGATATGGAGGCACTACCTTTATGGTGAAAAATGTGAGATTTATACTGATCACAAGAGTTTGAAGTATATTTTCTCACAAAAAGAACTCAACATGAGGCAAAGGAGATGGCTTTAATTACTCAAGAATTATGATTGCACGATACACTACCACCCGGGGAAAGAAAACAAAGTGACAGATTCTTTGAGCAGAAAAGACCATGGAGTTTTGAATAATATGAGAATTGAAAGGGATCCAATTTTCATAGATCTAGTGAATATGGACATGGGAATAACCAGGGAAGGTGAATGATCAATGGATTTTCACATTCTTGCCAAAACATCTTTACTAGAAAGGATTAAGAGTTCTCAGACTGATGATGAAGAATTTCAAAAGAAGATTAAAGTTGTGAATGATGGGAGATTGAGAGACTTTGTGTATGAAGAAGGAATTTTGAAATTCGGGAAGAGGCTTTGTGTTCCCGATATACCTGATCTAAAAAGGGAATTGCTGGATGATGCTCTTAGTTCCAATTTTTCTATACACCCTGGGAGCACCAAAATGTATAGAGATTTGAAGGAAAATATTTGGTGGGACAACATGAAGAGAGAGATTGATGATTTTGTGTCAATATGTATGGTTTGTCAACAAGTGAAATCTAGAAGGCAACAGCCTGGTGGAGTATTGCAACTTCTCCCCAAACCTAAGTGGAAATGGGACAATATTACGATGGACTTTGTCATGGGTCTACCAAAGACTCCAAGAAGGAATGATGCAATATGGGTTATTGTTGATCGTCTTACCAAGTCAGTACATTTTCTTGCTATAAGGGAAGATTTACCACTTGAATGACTAGCAAGACTATATATTAATGAAGTTGTGAGACTTCATGGAGTACCCCTATCGATTGTTTCTGATCATGATCCTCGTTTTACTTAAAGATTATTGAAAAGTCTTCAGAAATCCTTGGATACTGAACTTCATTTGAGAACTGCCTACCACCCTCAAACAGATGGACAATCAGAACGAACTATTCCAACCTTAGAAGACATTTTGAGATCCTGTTCACTTGAATTTCAGGGTATGTGGGATCAATATTTACCTATGGTATAATTTTCCTATAACAATAGCTTCCATTCGAGTATTCATATGTCACCATATGAAGCGATATATGGAAATAAATGCCGCACACCAACCTGTTGGGATGGCGTTGGTGAAAGAAAACTTGTAGGCCTAGAACTGGTGGAGGAAACGATGGAATGGGTGAAGGTAATCCAAAACCATATCAAAGAAGCTCAAAGTAGGCAGAAGATCTATGCCGATAATTGAAGGAAGGATTTGGAATTTCAAGTCAGTGATCATGTTTTCCTGAAGGTATCTCCATGGTTTATTGTGAAAGTATTGACATTTCGTATGCTAGTATCAATACGAATATTTATGTTATGTTTAAACCTTTTCATATGAGGAATGCATTGGACTTAATAAGTGACGGGTGGATCCCGCTATAGCTCCTCGATGCATCGATAGGTCTCATGAGACACACTAGTGTCTTGGCACAAGGCCTTGGAAAAATCTTATTTGTAGTCTTGGCACGAGGCCCTGGCTATGTGGTTATGATAGTCTGGAATTATGCATTCCATCATTATGAAAGTGGTTATTGGTATTTCATGTGATTATTCGATTTGTAGAATATCAATGTGAATACGTAAATGGAATTA
This sequence comes from Viscum album, assembly GCA_963277665.1. Taxonomy (NCBI): domain Eukaryota; kingdom Viridiplantae; phylum Streptophyta; class Magnoliopsida; order Santalales; family Viscaceae; genus Viscum; species Viscum album. The sequence continues at coordinate 819,760,042 of OY728134.1, forward strand.
TTTCATTTTATTTTTTCCATACTATGTTGAATTTCAAGTTTAAAAGGCTTTTGTTTTAGTTACACATTTTCTTAAATGTTTATTCTTATTTATGAAAGTTTTCGCAATATGGTTATCCTTACTGGGAATTTGAGATCACCCATTTTCTATGTTTTATTTTTCCAAGGATGTGAAGAAGTAAATTATGAATGACCTGTAGGGATAGTATGAGGGCATAAGAATGTAGACTATGGAGACTATGTTGTTGTAGTTTTCATTTTTATGATGTAATGTAAAACTTTATGAATATATCTAGTGTTTCTAAGGCTACTAAACTAATCGGTCTTTAAAGATTTGATCTTTCTTGTGATCATGCCAATGTTATCTAATAATGCACTGACTCTAGGTAACTAGGGTCAGGGTGTTACACTCTATAAGAAAACTATAGAAAATGGAAGTAATAGTTTGAAAAAAAGATGAGAAAGTTTAAAAAAATAAATATGTTGGTAACTAAAAACCCCAAAAAAGAGTTAATCATAATAGAAACAATTATTTATGGATTTGAAATTTCCCCTACAATAAAAGAGGAAATCTAGATTGTAGGTACCAATAAAGCTGTGATGCAGGAGGCTGAACATGTACAAAAACCTACTGAAATAAATCACACCTCTCCCTAAGAGAATCTAAGAAGAAAAACTGAAAATTAAGCCGCATTTAATAGATGAGAACTAGATAGAATTCACCGATGAATCTAGGATCTAGGAGGATGAAAATCACATGCAAGAATCTGTTGAAAAACTAGACCTCTCACTGATAGCAGCAAAGCAGAAAAACTGAAAATTAAAACACTCCAAACATTATCAATGATGAAAAATGTGAAATCAAGAGCAAGAAAAGAAATTAAAATTGATTCATCATATCTATATACAACTAGAACTACAATAATAATTGAAACAATAAATAAAAAAATAGTAGAAGATCGAACTAAGATGGAAAAATTCATTAACATAGATGGTGTTTCAAAGAAAACACAACATAAAAGGTCTGTTATGAGTCTGGAAGTTATACCAAAATGGGTAAGCTAGTGTCAGAAACTCCAAAAGAAACACTACCAATACCATGAAAACATTCGGTAGTTAGACCCGTCCTGGTATGTTATGAGGTCCAAAGGGAATGAATTCACCGATGGTAAAGTTTTCCATAAAATTCCCATAAACTGTACATGTTTTTTTATAAGTTACTATTATTATTATGTAGTGAATATGTACTTGAATCTGAGAACAATTTATATTTAGTAGTACTAGATGATTTTTTCTCTCTTTAAAAAAAGTGAAGAAAAGTATCAGGGTTAATATTTAAGCTAACCTAGATTACTATAAATCAATATATGATTATTGTGACATCCTCCAATCCTTTTAAATTATATAAGGACATAGATTATTATGGAAAGATTATAAAAATATGTGTGAAACGGGAAATATGGATGGAATATTCCTAGATTAATCGATGATTATTACACGTTTTTCCATAGTTACTGTATTATTCCTTGTATTATTTATGTTATAAATATACTATTGTATAGTTTATCTAAATTTATTTGTTTTTACTTTGCATAATATCTGATTAAACCCCAAATTTGATAGAGAAGTTGGTTGAGAAACTACTAAAGGATGAAGTGAAGTTAGATGGAAAAATTTTCATCCCCACCCACACAACAAATATGATTTGGAAATTTATTATTTTTTATATTCATAGAAAATATTTTAGCCACTATAAATCTATTTAGCCTTGGATTGGTGGTGCTGGACATGATTATTATCATAAAAATGATTTATAAATGGTAAGTATTGTCCTCTTCGACATAAAATCTGTTTTATTATAAACCAACTAAATGAATAAAATTTGTAGAACTTATATAAAAAATTTATCAAAATAAAATCATCAATAAATAGAGCCCAAATTATTTAGAAAAGAATGCTCATACACTAAAAATCCTAGTGCAAGATAATCCTCAATAAGTACATGCAACCTTGGACTATGGAATAATCATTTGGTATATAATAGAAAAGTTGGAAACTGATCAAGCGTATAAGATGAAGAAATCCCAAGAGGAAACTGATGAATTACAACTTTATATGAAACATTGATTCCTTACTAACCCTACAAATAGCTAGATAAAAACATCATTTGTAAGAAGTTTCCTCTTGGAAATAGTGTCACCAGTAGTTACATAAACATTTAAACATCCCGATTTTATGGATATGACATGAAACTAGAATTGAAAAGGTTCTAGGGTTCTATAACATTTATTCATACAAGTTTTATTCATGTAACTAGAAACTATATTTGAATGTTTCAGGTTGTTAAACATTTATACAACCTAGTTTTATGGTTGTTTCTTATTTTGGGTGGTAATGGAAATGAATTTGGAATTATTTCATGTGAGGATATTAGTTTTTTTATTTTCTATTTTTCTGAATCTTGGTTTCTTTAATGATTGGAACACTTCTATTGAGTTGATAAATATATTATTTGATTTCAAATTTGTTACATCACATGGTATTTCAAAAATGAAAATGAAATCTAACTCTTATATGGTTATATCATTAATATTAGAAGACCTTCTCAATGTGGTAGAGTTTTTTTGGTTTGGTGGTTTGGGTTCAATGCATTTTCATTAATATTTATTTCTTTTTTTATAGTAGTTATTTATTTTTTTATGTGGAATAGAATTTTTCATTGGGGGGTTTTGTTTCAATAATGAGTTTTTGATCATCTATATATTTCTGATTATAGATTTTATATTCCAGGTTGTAAATCAATACTAATTATGGGTTTTCTGTTGGTATCAATATTTAATTTTTAGTGATTGTCTGTTAATAATTGTTTTGATTACTGGTTGTTGGATATTTCATCTCTATTATACTATTGGATACTTTAATTATATTTTACTACTTCAATTTCATTGTATAGATGATTTGAAAAATAAAATATTGATATTAAATTAATGACATTTATGTTATGTTTCTTTTATATAGGTTTTATTTTGATTATATATAATGTTCAAGGGAATATTATGTGCTTATAAGTGGGGTTTCATGGTTTTGGTTATCGGAATGGTTTGTTTGGAAGTAGTTTGATGTATCAAATTTTGAGTTTCACTTACTTGAAGCATTGATATTTAAAAAAACAATCCTTTTCCAAATTATCTCTAAGCACAATTTTCATCATTTTCTATCAAATTGGTTATTGTATTGTGTTTCAACATTAAGACGAGCATTGATTAAAAAGTAGTCATGGATTTTCCATGTTCTGATATTTAATATTATTTTTAGGAATTATTATGTTCACATTTATTGTACATAAAATATGATCTTTACCACTATCAATTTCACATTGTAGTACGAAAAATTTTCATATATCACATTTATAGTTTCTTGAAAAGGTATCCCAATCCATTACAACTAAAATTAGACTATAAATTATTACAGCCTATAAATGATTCCTTGTTTTCATTACAATTTAAAATATCCTTTACATTGTCAGAATTCATCCCAGAAAATAACTATCTTCAAATGTTGTCTACACTGCCGGGCCTCTTCCAATGTTTTACCTGTCTACCTTGAATGATGATGTCCCAAATTGTTTGACAAGTCAACCTATAATAGAAATGAAACATAATTAAAACACTTATAGAAAAATGGATTATATGTGATATTTGTTTATCTTATTTTGAGTTCCTAAAAATATATTTCCAAATTCATTTCAAACATGAATGTAATGGTTTATCATTTTATGGACTATATGCACAATTTGGATTTCCTGGAATACTTACTAGGCCATGGGATCATGCTTATCATTTTATAGGTTTACCAAGTCTTCCTAGATAAAAAAACATATCTTATTTTCATAGTATGGGTTGTCAGAAATGAGAACTTGATATGTTACTCATGTTCATAGATATGGGTACTCACGTTTTGGTTTCTCGATTTTTTTCTTAATAATCTTCATTATATTGAAAATTTCATCCTCTTTTATCATATTATTTTATGGTTAGTCAGATCGTTGTTATTATTGTTTATTATTTCCCTTTATTAATGGGTTAATTTATTTTCATGGGTTATTTCTGTTTCCCAAATAATTTTTTGTTACTTTTTATCACATATTCTAAGGTACATGAAATTATTGTATACGTAGTGGTCATTTAGGGATTATTTGATGAGGATAATTCCTATTTTAATTAATTGGAAAAATCATTCCAACATGTTTATATTTTATTAGTTTCATAGATGATTCTATCTTAGGGAAATTGGGAATGATCTTATGGTATTTCATAGGAAATCCTGGGTTCCCAATCCATGAGTGGCATTGGTAAGTTCAAGAATATTTAGTATTAGTTATGTTCTTCTTATGTGGTCCTAAGTACCAAATTCACTCTTCTTATTTTTGTAGTTATGGTGCATAGAATCCTGGATCATTATAACTTGATATGTGGGTGAGTGTTAGTGCCTAGCTACCATATATATCATTGAACACTTGAGTTTCCATGGTTTTATAGGAAGAATAGAACATGAATTTAATCTTGGTTATCAATATTTCAAGATATGTTCAGTTTTTCAATTATTTATGATTCAAATTTATAATTTATGGGTTTTCCCCAAAGTTTTGGGTTTTTAGGTGAAATTGTGAAGTGATATATGGTTACATGGCTAATGCAAACATTTTTCAAAACTATTAATAGACTATGAAAACATGTCTGGATAGATTCTAGTTGATACTTTACTTTTTATCACATTGTTTTCTAAACAATGTGTTTAGACCATGAATAGTAGTAAAGTCTTCTAATTTTTAAAAATTTGGTTCCTGAAGTGTTTTTGGGAGGATTTTATATTTTTTATGATTGATTTAGAGTTGGTATGATTTTTAGATTAATTTAAAAGTGTTTCATTTAAGTTTAATGATATGGCTTGGTTGTGTTAATTCCTTTTGTTGTTTCTATTTTTCTTCCTAGAAAGTTACTCCTAAATATGGTAATGTATTTAGGTTTTATTTATATTTAAAAATTATTCTCTATGTTGTATAGGTATTGTTTTGTTTTAATATGGTCATGGTTATCCTTGTGGGGTCTAGTTATAGTAAATCCTTGTTTAGATATCATTTCAAAATTACTTCCTAGGTATTGTAGTTTCTTGGGATTATCCATGGGTTGTTTTTGACGGAATGTTGGTCATCCTTGGGTTGTTATTGTTTTAGTATTCAATTAATATATTTTGGATTTAGTGGGTTGTTACCATTTTTCTGTGATATTTCTTTTGGGGATTTATGATTTGGAAGCCTAAGGAATGTTAATGTATGGGTTACCCCCAAAATATGTTTGATCCAAGTTGGTATATTACTTATTTAAATTTGTTCACCAGAGTTTTATGTTTTGAGTTTGCCTCACCATGTTTCTTCCTATTCCATTTCTTATATAAGTATAGTATCTTGTTTTCCTTTTCAGACTTGTTTTTTATGTATTTTTAATCCATAAATATTTTCTTCCTACCCAATCCAACTTGATTCTTTTGTTCATGGAGACACTATTACTCATCTATTTGAGATGGTATATTAATTTTATACATTAGGATCTTTTTGGTGTCCCTTTATAATTCTTCTTCCATTGTGAACTTTCATATTTGCCAGAGTAAATGTATGTTGAGGAATTGATGCATTAGTAGAATTATAATATGTGTGATAAGACTCCTTAAGTGATGTTTTATTGTGATTATAGTTTCCTTAGACAATGGGTGAGTCTCCTATTTGGTTAAATAGTTATGAGTGGTTTGGAACTAGTTTTGTGATTGTTTCCAAAGAAAACTCCCACTCAAAATAAGTAGTTTGGATGGATTTTCATGGTAGTGCATTGGATGTTTCTTTTGGATCAGTGATCAAATATCGAGTGTTTTACACAAACTAAAAATTTAGTTTGGGAGTTCCTTGTTTTTTTGATAGTCTTTATATACTGAACAATTTTCTACTTTAGGTTCCTTTTTATTTTATAATAAATTTCATGGTTATCTATGATTTGGAAATTAGGAAATTACAGTGAATTATATGACTATAATGATGATAGTGTAGCCATATTTTGGCCGTAATTTTTATTCTCTCTCATATTTTCTATGTTTTTTTATTGTTTTCCATTTGTGAAAAAAGTTAAACCTATTTATTTTTTGAAGTAACTATTCATTAAATACATTATATTTTAAGGAAAAATTATGGTTGAGAGAATTATTACACCCTAACCATGATTTTGTCTATTAATTAATTTTATTTATTGATTTTTTTTAGTTTTATCCCAAATCCCCAATAATTATAATGATTTTTTTTAATTTTAGTGTAGAGTGTACATTAATCATGTAGTTAATAGAAACCAAGAATCAACCATGCTTTTGTATCCTTCTTTTTTATAAAATTCTGGCACATAGTTTTCTTAACCAGGAAACCAAACCATGTGCAGTACTAGGTATAACCAATGAAGCTTGTACAGCCGGGGCACATTTCTCCAAAACTTGCATACAAACTACGTAAAGTCCAAATATTTATTAAATTTGGTATTTTACTCTTTTTATGTAATTTTTTAATCTATAATATCCCATTTCTCAACCAATAACTCATCTCTCCCAACCATTGGGTTTCAGGGTTGATTGCTTCTGGTATGTTCCTCTAATCCTCCTCCTGTCTTGATTTCTCTTTATTTCCTCTCATCAAATTTCTTTAGGGAATTCATAGAGGCAAGGTGTTTTTGTTGGATAAATTAGTATTGAGTTATATTATTATTTTATGGTTTCATCAGGTATATAGAATGTGGTAATTCCGAGGTAGGATTATGTTATGGAAGAGTTCTTTTAAATTGTGAACTATGATTTATGGTTCTTTAATCCATGTTTAAATGAATAATATTGGTATTATATGTGTTTTTGATAATTTTTATAAATTAAACCATATATAAAATTTGTTTCTATTATATGAAAATGTTTTTTATATAAAAAGTGGGTTAGATTTGGTTTTCTAGCTACCACACACATGAACTGGATGACAAAAAACCTTAATGGACATTATAAATAAATTCTAACATTTTTAAATGTTATTTTCACATTAAAATTTCATCAAGGTAAATATAATAAATTAATAGATTTTTATTTTTTATATGTAAATGATGAATAATATTAAACAATGTTTCAAGATTTTATAGTGGTTATGTGTTTGGTTTTCAAGGAGAATATTTACAATTTGGTTTCTAGAAATAAATCAGAAAGTTTGGTCGGCACCTTCCAAATTATTTTAAAGTTTAAACTTGAAATATTGCCCATATTTAATTTTTAATATCTAATGGTTATGGATGATGTGGTGATTTCCCTAAAGGGGGAACATTTATATTCATTATTATTTTCAATGAAATTGATGGGGTTGTTTCTTTAGAGTGAGTTCAGATGTGAGAGTGAGAATAATTATTGATCGATTTTATTGTGATATTTTGTGATAATTTATGTGTATTTACCCATTTTTATGTCATGTGTAGAGATCTTATTTATCAGTAAAATCAAGGTAAATATGCTACAATATTATAGTATCATGCTCAAACTAGTATCACTAAAATAGAATATGTTATTCTATCTAATGTTATTCTATTATCAAATTAGTTGTATTACCATATAAGGTATGTGCCTCAAACTCTGAGTTTTCCATGACATTTTTTATTATTTTATTTCTTATTGGTGTGGGTTCTGTATGACCGTTTTTTCTTTTTTTTATATCATTCTTCTTCATTATATTTTTTTAAATATAATTTCTAAAGGTTTGTTTTAATAAAAGGGGAACATGCTGAGGTAACACCTTTAAAGATAATTTATTAATTATAATTAAAAAGAAGTAGATGACTTATGAAATTTAATATATGATATGACTTCTTTTTATATTCTCACATACTAAAAACTACATTCAAAATATATTTCAATGTAGCAGAAAATGGTTTGCTTTTTAAATAATTTTTTCAAGGTATGTTCCCTTGGATTTCCAAGCAGGCCTCATGTTTATTCCAATTTTATTACAAGTTTGGTAGGTTTTCTTTGATGTTATGATGATCTCATATTTATAGTATGGGTTAACAGAGATGGAAAGTGGAGATATTCTTCTTGTTCATAGAAATGGGTTGTGGCATTTTCATTTCATTGTTTTTATAATAGTGTCCGCAATATATAGGCCATGTTAGATACATTTCTCCAGTATGTTTCAGTGTTAGTATAAAATATATTAGCCATGTTTATTATTTTAGTTTATTATTGTGTCCCGATTATTTTTATATTCTATTTTGGGTTCCACGTTATTTTTTATAACTATTTATCACTTATCAAACTATGAATCGAGCTTTTATATATAGAGTGATCATGTCGGTCTTCTAGGAGTAAGAACATTCCTTTTTTAATTATTTCAGTTAAATCATTCCCATAAGTTTATATTTGATTCCTTTGGTATTGTTACCATCCCAAAATGATCACGAACATTCCTTGGGTACAACATATGATAAATTAATTTCCCGGACCAAGGTGTTCAGGGTTGGTTAATGATAATTTCCCATGTTACAACAATAGTATATGTAAAATAATTTATATCTATTATGTTATTGTTGCGATGAATTGAAATCCAATTGAAGTATCATTTTCTATTCATGATGTGATTGAATATTATCAATAATAAATTACTGGAAGAAATGGGATACACATGAATTTTATATTAGACTTTCAAAGATCTTATATTTATTATAAAATTAATAAGGATGAAGAAGGTTAGAATAAAATTGGATTTATGTTCCAAAGATATTGAAAAAATTTTGAGATGGAAAAAATCAATGAAGACTGAAGAAAGTGTATATAAACTTAGATAAGTATATGAATTTAAAATCACATTATTTTGATTTGGAAAAATTTTATCGAAGACTATTGTAGATGCACTACACGATGATGATTTTATTATAATGCTGAGAGAAGATCTACATTATATTAAAAAGAATAAAACATGAGAATTTTTTTCCTTTTATAATTAAAAAATGTTATCATGGAAAAGTTTTTTTAGAGTTAATCTCAATGTGACAGGAGATATATCATTAAATAAGGGTCATCTTATATGCAATGTATTCTCTTAAATTGAGGGTGCATACATGGATTATTATTTTTATCCAGTAACAAGAAATGAACCAAATTTAATATTTCATTTGAAATGTGCTCAAAGGAATTTTATTATGTTCCAAATGGGCGTGAAGTTAGTATTCTTAAATGGCGAACTTTATAAAGAGGAATACTTTGAACAACCAGAAGGGTTCATTATGATAGGGATAGTTCACAAGTTTACAAGTTGAATAAATCACATTATAGCCTTATTAAAACACTATGTCCAGGTTATTAAACGGTGTCAAACAAATTTATGTGAATTAACTTTTAGAAAAGAATAGAGGGTCAAAATAACCATGTCATTGTGGAAAACATATAATCAGTCGCTTTGATTATGTATATTGTTGAAATTATTTAATACAAAAAAAGAGATAGCTATGGAATTTTATTACAAAATAAGAATGACATTAATATTTCAATGATCACTGAGAGGATATGGGCATGTAAGTTAGAATAACAATAGGTTTACCATTCTCTCATAATAAATGTACAATCATGTGATATTTAAGAATTTTAAAATGAAATAATTGAGACATTTTTACACTCTTATAAAACTTGGTACTATGTTTTCCTTAGTGGAAGAATAGAGTAGTATTCTTAAAATTAAGTTCTAAAGGCCCATTGGTAGCATGCTCTATTTTGTATAATCTAGGTAAGAAATCCTATTTATAGTTACTATTTGTGCATTAAATTAACAAAAACCTGAGGTGTCACACCATATATATTGTAAACAGATATTATTTCAATAAGATTCATTATTATGGCTTGAGGTATGTTGAAATCACATCTTTTTTATCTTTATTTACATTTCATTTTGCATTGGGTAGGTGGTGTTAGTGATTGAAAGTATATCTCTGGAGGTTAATTAATTATTGGATGATGTTTTTTTGTTTGAAAATGTATAAAGATAATTTTAGTCACATTAATATCAATTTAATATGTGTATATTGTGACATCAAAATCCATAATATCTATGAGGTTGATGTAATAATATTTAGATTACATGATGATGAATGTTTCATATAAATTGAATATTTGGTGTGATAGTAAAAGCTGAATCGAATTATCAAATAGTTTGGTATACCATTTAAGATCAAATAATATTGAAATAAAGTCTTAATTCATCAAAAATAATATGTAATATGGATATATTTTATTTAAATGTTTTTCAATGAAGAAGAGTATATTATACATTTTAACAAAAACAATAATGATGGATCTCTTAAAGCACTAGAGTGTGTTTTTGGGATTGTATTCTATCAGAAAATAAAAATATGTTTATTTTTTATTTAATTTACCTCTTTTATTCATTTTCATAAGTTTAAAATGGCATATAATTCAAATATATCTTCTCATAAAGAGGGAGATACTCAATGTTTTAGTAAAGACAATGGGGATAACAAAAAAGATTTTTCCATGTAAGAGGATTCATAATGGGTGTGTATTTGAAGATTACCTTTCAGACCATGAATTGTTTCATATTTTTATTGTAAATAATAATGGGTATAATAATGATTTGTTGATGATTATTGATGTTTATGTGTTCTAGAGTTGAACATATATTAGGAAATAAATAGAAAAAAGAGAGTTCTGAGTTGATCTCAAATAAGGAATTTTCAATATAGAAATGATCATTACACTAAAAGTTATATAATTATAAAAACGTCAATATATCATATTATGTGGTATTTATATAACCTCCACATTGGTTTCATAGTATGACTTGTTTCTAGAGGCAATTCATTCATGATTATGAAAGGTAGTATCATGTTGTATTTATTGACAACGTATTCATTGATGTATAAAAAGACAATTAATTTTTAGAATGTATGAAAAGAGTGGATATTTGTTGATTTATTGGAAATCATTTCTTTAATGGTTTCATGTTTCAGCATGATTTCAAAATTCATAATAGTGTTTTATTATTACACAAGAATCACACCACTACCCTAGGAGTTGAGTCATAAAGATGATTAAAAGGAAACATGGGGTTAAATTATTACATTTTAATTGAGGGATATAGTATTTTATGAGTGTAATTATGTAAAGTATTATAATAAAAACAGTTTAAGTAAGATACTACAACACACTAGAGGATCTAATTCCACAATGGATTCGGGTTCTAAAAAATGTAACTGTTTTTATTTGGTAGGTTAGACCCCTCAGGACTATAAACCTATTACAAACCCTAATTATCCCATGAAAGAGACTAATATTCATTTTTTATATTTTAATAATGATGTTTTTCAACGATCATAAACACCAATTTTAGTGCATTTCATAAATTGAGCTTCATTTTACATCATTATGCAGTTCTTGTTAAAAGTGACATTATGGGCCCAATTGATCATCTGATTTTGTAATTTATTATTTTAATTATTTGAATTAGATATTTTGGGATGTTATTGATCAATTTTTTGGAAAATTTCTTCTTTTAGTATCAATGGATGAATCATAAATGAAGATTAATATTTTTTGTAAATGAATAAAGAATTTTTTGGAAAAATCATAATGGGACTTAGGCCCATCAAATAAAAGCAGAGCCCACATTTCCTGCCTAATGATGCTCAAACATTAACTTTTAAAGGTGAAAATTGTGTGGATCATTTCATTAAACTATTTATAAATCTAATTATGATTTTTTCAATGATATATAGGGATCCCAATTTGACATTTAATTTGTGATGCATATTTTAATTCGCATAAAACCATCCCACCATTTCAAGCATAACATCATAATGGATAATCAAATTGGAATGAAATTTTTATAGGTATTATTGAAAACTTGGATGAATATGTTTCAATTCTATAAACCATTCATATATGGCCGTATCTAATGTATAATTTTCCCTTCTTGAAAAGGGAGGGAAATTTGGTTCCCTTGTCAGGTCCCAAGTAAGTTATCTTAGACACTCGCATCATAATATCACCCTAAATTTTATATTATCATCAAATTTACCTTATATTATAACATTTCAATTTGTGTATGTCTTGAAAATATAAAATCAAAATTTCAATCTACTATAATAGAGTATCTTCATCATTACCAAAACTTAAACTTGATATTGAATCAAATTGGAAATCAATTTTTTGCATCCCCTAACATAGAAAATTTCTTCGATCAACCCTTTAATGATTACCCCATACAAGGTGAAATGTAAAATCAACAGGATGATGAATTATTAATGGATAAATTTACATCCCCCATGAGGATGGTTGAAGATATCAAACATAATGAAGTTCATGTTTTCTAAAATTTCATCTATCCCAATCCCCAAAAAATTCATGAATATTGTTTCAAAAAATGGAAAAATTGAATTCAGAAGTTTCTTCATTGAGATTACATGTATAAAGCATTGAAATTGTTATAGAAATCAATACCACTCATGTTTTTCCTTACTCATCACTGCTAGAGTAACATTTTATCCGTAAAACCTCCCTTGAATTTACTAAAGAACCAATCCTTGGATTTGGGATAGATGAAGAAGATAAAGGAATTGTTAAATGGTATTTAAATCAAGAGGATACTGATTGTTTATATACATAGTAGGGTAATTTCACATCATTGATTGATTTTCCCAAATATTTCAACATTATTGATTTTTCAAGACCACCGATCATTGAACCATTGGGGTAAATCACAAAAATTTAGTTCAAACCCACTCCATAAATTAAAATGGCCAATTTTGGAGATGAATAATATTTTCAAAAGGAACAAATTAATTCTAAATTTTTTGGATAAGAAAATGATTTTGATTCAAATTTCTATCCTTCATTAGTAAATTTCTATCAAGTCACACTAAAAATTATTTTTTATCCTTCCCCACTTAATAATTCATTCATAGGTTATAACCAAGAATTTTTGGCTGTATATAATTATTCTCTTGAAACCAATAAAGTATGAAAGATACTTTCTATGTTAGGGAAAAAAGAAACTAGATCAACCATTTATAATATTACATGGACATTCCAATGAATTGTAGAACAAAGGATTTCACATGACACAAATTCTAAAAAAATAGTCAATATCAATCTAATAGAAGAGGTAAAAATGGGGTCCTTAAATTTTTAAGTGTTGTTATTGGATAATATGGGTGGTTCAACTAAATCTAATGAAATTAATCTATGCACTTCCTGGGAGGCAATAAAGCTTCTACATTGTTTTTTATTTTGTGGGTTTATGTGTTCTTTTTGTTAAGGGAACACCCTTTGGGTTTCCAATGTGATCTAATATATCTTGTGTGTGATATTTTTTAGTCAAGTCATTTAAATATTTCCAAATAAAACCCATGAATTATAATTTTCAAACCAAGCCATCAATCCCCCCAAGTAATCTACATATGATATAAATCCAATGTTTTAAATTTATTATTTATGGGTCCTCAAATTGAAAAAAGGTGGTTTTGTTTGATGATTTAATTTTAAATCACATCTCCCCTATTTCTTCCAAATTTTAATCTCTCTATTCTCTTCTCTTTTGAAACTAAGGGTAGTTTCATTCTATGTTGGAGGTAGCAAAAATATTATATTTTGAAAAAATGGATTTTATGATAAAAATTCAATTAAATGAAAAAATTAAATTAATTATCCATTCATTTATTAACTAACATTTTGAAATGTTAAAATTGAATGTAAAATGATTTTTAATGCCTTGATTATGATTTTAATGCAAGTTTGTGTTAATTAGCATAGTTTTTGGAAAGTGTTGTTGTTAGATGTGATTTTTAAATGTTTACGATTTCATCCTATTAATAAAAATTCCACAATGAACTTCTATTTGATCTTGGGTGTAGTTTTGAGTTCTTGGGGCCCTTTCATCAAAACTTTTTTTGGGGACACTTTTTGATTAATTTTAGTATCCAACAAAAAAATAAAAATAATTGCCATATAGAGAAATATTTTGTCCAAATGTGTGGCTATGGAACTTGGAGATCATTGCTCCATATTTTTATTTCCTATAGTTAAACTTTACATCACTATTTTCGATCATGGGATTGATAATATGTGGGCGTTCGACACTTGGGGATTTTGACTCCATAGTTTTATTTCCTAGAGTTAGTCTTTTCTTCTCTATTATAGTTAACAAAAACAAAAAAGAAAACAAAAAAATAATAAAAAATATTGAAAAAATATTAAAATATAAAATAATCTTATGGTATAATGTGATTCCCACATAGTTATTCCATTTTCCCCTTGAAAAAGAAATCATGCCCCATATCTATTATTATACACAACACATCATCTTTCTTAATTGAAATTGGATGAAATGTGATGTTGCATTTAAATAAAATAATGGGCTTGGGATTGGGAAATTATAATGAAAATAACATGTGGGAAATTTTTTCATTGGTTTCATGATTATTTGAAATTTTGTATTTTCATGATCATAGTATGTTAAATTTCTTTTAAAAAATGGAATTGAATTTCATATTTTTTGATAATTTTTTCCTGGGACTAGAAGAAATATCATTGGGGGTGTTATTATCCACTGGAAGAGGATAATATTCATTGTATTTATTTTAATAATTATGTTTTTATATTTATATAAACACCAATTTATGTTCATTTCATAATGTGAACTTCATTTCACATCATTGTACAATTCATGTTTAAATGTCAATTTGGGCCCAATTGACCATCAGATTGTGGAATTAATTATTTTAATTATTTATATTTTATATTTTGGAATATTATATAACAATTTTTGTGGAACAATTTTTATTTTATGATCAATTGATGAATCATAAGGGAAGATGGATATTTTTGGAAATAAATGCATAAATTTATGGACAAAGAATAATGGTCCTTAGGCCCATCAAATAAAAATAGTTCCCATAATTAAATCCCAATGAATAACCAATGTTAATTTTAGTAATATAAAATTATGGGTATAATTTCATTTAATAATGGACCATGATAATTTATATGTTTTTATCGAGATCCAAGGATCACAAATTGACATATAATTTGTGGTCTATATTTGAAGGCTCGTAAAATTAGCACACCATTGCAACCATAAC
This sequence comes from Viscum album, assembly GCA_963277665.1. Taxonomy (NCBI): domain Eukaryota; kingdom Viridiplantae; phylum Streptophyta; class Magnoliopsida; order Santalales; family Viscaceae; genus Viscum; species Viscum album. Next base: position 819,775,244 of record OY728134.1, read on the forward strand.
ATCCAAATCAATGATCCAATTTGCATGAAATTTTTAAATATATTAGAAGAAACATTAGAGAATATATTTATCTTATACGAGGCGTTCATATTTATCCATATTCAATATATAATTCGCACAAAAAGGGGTTAAATCTGATCCCATTTTTGTGCTCATCTTCTAAAAGTCTGATTTCATTTGATTTGACTCCCAAATTTTGACTCGCCTAATTAATGAGGAAGGAATTTATTGATGTGGGATTTAAATTTGGATAATAATATTCCAATTTAATATTTTGGTGATTATTAAAGTAGAGATCCGTGTTTTTTCTTTTAATTATAATTTTACCCTTTCATTTTGTAATCGCATATTCAATTTTTCTCATGTATGTTTTTCACTCACCTTCATTTAATAATAAAATTTATTTTTATTCTTGTTATTAATTTATTATTCCATTTTCCATATAAATTTGATATCATTTCCATAGGGATTTATTCTATTCATATCATATTTTGTGAAACTCTTCACACAATAGTTGAATGGTTGTTAGTTTAATTTTTTTCCTCATCAATTCCTCCCCCACATGTCCACTTCTCATTTTAATTTATAGAATAGAATTAATGGAGGTATAACACTCATATGAGTATATACAAGGGAGTATCAAGTGTATGGATTGGATTTTATTTTATTTTCATTAATATAAAATTCATTTCATTATTTTAATATTTCCATTTGGGGATTTATTTTCTTCTCCATGTTCGCCAACATTAACAATGACACATTTTAAGTGACAGTACGATCCAATTCCCGGGGATGATCGTAGAATTGATCCTCTAAGTGCATTTTTAATTATACTTCTAATTTTGTAGTGGTCAAATTGGTGAATGATGCTCTGGAATTATCTCTTTTTTTGGATACATCTTGAATTAGTGAACTAATACTATCTATGAACAGAAATACATCCATTCTAACCATAGTGACAACCTATGATCAGATCATATTATTTAATGGTTTGGATTAAAATCATTATTTTTTAAATTATTTAATATAAAGTATTCTTTTATGTACTTTATTATTTTAGTTTCAAAATTGAAATCAATAATAAAGTTGGCCACTTCCTTTCCAATCTCCCATCAAATCTGAGTGCCTCATGGTTCATTATTTGGTCCCCATGTATTTGATCCTTACCTATAATACAAGTTAATTATTATACAATTATTGTAAATTAGGGTGTCACCAACACACCAACATAGATAAAATAGATATGAGAAGATTTAAATACCATTCCACAACCAATATGACCATTTAATGAAGGTGGTTTGAATGTTTTAGATCATTTGAGAATTTTAAAAGAGCTATATATTGAGCTTTTTTGATTTAATGAAAATGCCATAATATGGGAATCATGTAATGATACATGATTGTTCTATAAAAATACAATATCTCATTGAAATAATATCATGGAAAACATTGAGATAATAGTCTATAAATTATAATGTGAATTACTAGGAGGACTTGGCAGGGACTAAGGGGAAGAAAAATAAAGCATAGTTAATCCAACGTCTATAGGCACTTGAGGAGGCTATGCGAGGTTGGTTGCCTGGTTGATTATAATAAATATATTCTTTTAATTGGGTTATAGGAAAATATTTAAACTGACATTTATTATTATTATTTAAAATAATATAATAATCGGTTTAATGAGATTATAATAGCTAAAACCATTGACTAGTCACTCTTCGACAATAATGAGTGAACCCCGTAAAAACTCTTCTTTCATGTGTGTTGAATCTCCCTATATCACTATTTTGTAACTTTGTTTCATAACTTTATGCTATTGCCTAAATATAAATAGGAAATTGAGTTTGAAAGTTATTTTTTTGGTGGCCACTGATTCACCCCCCACATCCAATGGTGATTTACAGTTACATGGGACTATCAATTAACCAAAGCATGTATGAAACGTTCTGAGTAACTTAGTTATCCCATAATAATTGTTTTTCCTGATGAAATGATATTTTTGAATAATTTCAAATATTTATCCTTTATATTTAAGATCATATTAAAATAAATGGTATTTTTATATTTTTATTGGTTGATACTAAAGATTTATTCTATCTCCCAGTGCATACACACCTCATGTGTGTACATGTTATATGAATATTGATATAGGTAAAGTAAATAGACCTCATTATCTAAGAGATTATTTATAAATTCATATTTTATTTGTTTACATATACATTTAAAATCATATAGGGGTGTACACACATTGCGTTTTTACACTTTTATGTTGTATTAGTCTTGCTTTAATAATTGAGTTTTATTTGAAAGAAATGTTTATATATATAACTCACATGGGAATTTATGAGATATTGTCATGAATTTATAAAGAATGATTATATTTTCTTCTTTTGTGTACTATTAGTGATTTTTTTTATTTTTTTATTTTAATTATTATAGACCATAAGAGGGAAAATATCTTCCCAAGGTACTTCCTTAAACCCCAATTTATCGTCATCAAACTCTTCTTGTCATAGAGTTCACTTGAGGCCTTGTGATGTTTTTCCTAAATAGCATGATCATGTTAGAATTGGATTTTATAATATCATTTGATGGTATTTATGGGATCATAATTAATGTTAAAGAAATTTATGATTCATTCCTGAATTGGTGAATAAATATTATACATAAAAAATATTTTAATTATAGGAGAATTTGTGGAATCCTTAAGGTATTCATTAAAACCACAGAGTATAAAAGTGAAGTCATTTAAAAGGAGGATAATGTTAGAGGTTATGATTTATACAATTATTTTTTCAATTATTAAAGTGTTCTATTATTTTTTCCTTATCCTTTAATCAAAAGTCATATCTATTATTGTGGTAAAACATAAATCCATTAACGAAAATTTATTATTAATAAATATTTTATATTGACAGATTTAGAGGGTTGAAACCATTTCTAATCACTAAGGAATCACCCTAAACCATATAGAATCATGTTTGTATTCATCAAAAAAAGGTCAGTGGTTCATTAATTTATATTATTATTCTAAACATCTCATGATAGATCTGATGGAATGAGGTTATAAATTTTTATCACCAACATCTTAGGATTTAAGAATACATAAATACTAATCCATCTTACTAGATCCATTATCTAGATGATTAAAATATATTTCTATGATTTTTTATTTTTAAATTTTTGAAGAATGAGCTTAAATAGATACCATTTATGGGATATAATTATTCAGGTTAATCAGTTTCCTATTTTAGAAAAAAAATTTATTGTTCATAAATACATTGTTGATAGTGTTATGATACAATGTTACCTATGATGCACCAAAATTAGATATCCAAAAAAAATATCATTAATGCTTCATGGTTCTACAGATAATAATATACACATTAAAATTAAATTATGGGATGTTTTTTTAATTAAACAACATTACATGAATAACATTACCCCTGAACATAATCACTCTATTGTAATAGGATAAAGTTTTCCTTATGTGGACAGATTTATAATGACTCTATAACATGAAAAAACAATGGTTATGCTGTCATCAATAATAAATATGTTAAATATGTTTTATTATATTTTTTTATTCTATTTATTTTTCCAATGATCATATAACATATAATTTGTTTGTAAATTATAAAATAAAATCATTTAATTAATTTTTTTATTTTATAAAATATTTCATAATTTTTTTTTGAATATTTAATTATTAGTATTTAAATATTTTCTAAAAAAATAAATAAAGAAAAAATTTAATTACAAATTTTATTATTAAATGTCTTGAATTCAAATGGTACAAAGTTTTTAATTATAATTTAAGTTTTATATATAAAATTAATTGAGTGCATTTATAAAGTATTTAAAAATAAAAATATGATAAATATATAAAAGGGTGTATAACCTTTTATAGAATATTAAATGATTATAATATTTAATGTTCATATTAAGATTCTTATAAATATGAAATTTAATTTCATCATACCAAAATGGTTTTGGTTGACACGATCCAAGGTTTAAACAAATATAAAATATAAAATATTTAAATATACTAAATTGTTTACACTATTGATATGAGTTGTTAAAATATATTTAAAATATGAGAAAGATATGTTTTAATTTATTATATATTTTAATATGAATACATTCATATACATTCCATGTGTTTACGAAATATAAGAGTTCATATTGGTGAAATTAATATGAGGGGTTTATATTTTTATTATAAGATAGGGACACATTTATTAAGAATTGGAATTTTTTTAATAAGTATTATTAAAATTTTCACTATATCCCATGTGTAAATATATAAAATTTACATTTATTTATTTAATTCTATTATTACTGAATATAATTTGTTTACATTAGGAAAAAATTTATTATATTTTATATTGTTTAAATTTATTCTATAAAATTCCTTATCACGCATTTAAGGAATTTCATGTTATGGAAGAATATTTGACATAAACTAGGGTTAGTTATTTAATTATTATTATTTCAAAGTTTATATTTTGTTACAATTTTTTATATATTTTTAATTATCATCACATTGAAACATTGCATCACTCTGGGTTATTATTCTATGTATAGTGTGAGTTTGAGTCAATCATCTACTAAATTAGGGCTATGAAGCTTGAAGTGTTTTAGATGTATTTCCACCATCCAAAATGTAGTAGATGAGTAACAAAAAACATGTATAACCTAAGATATATCTATATATTTTTAATGAATAATATGACTGAAGAAAGAATTGAAAACCTACACTATATTGATCCATCTGAAAAAACATTCACATGAACATGATTGATATGAAAAAGTAGAAACAAAAGGCTTCCTCCTATGGTATCAATGGATTTTTTGAATCTCTTGATTCTTAGGAAGGATCCACTCCTATTCATGATTTTCTAAATCATCAATTTTAAAGAATAATACAGAGAATGTGATTTTATATGATTTTGTTGGAGTTTTTCTCATTTTTTCATGGAACAATTGATTAACACAAATACACATATTCGGATTAAACCACATTTATACATGACTCTAAGGACTCTATATTTCCATCCCATATTAATTGGAACATTTATAAAACATTTTAATATTTTAAATCCTTTCAAACATTTGGTATAATTGTCATATTGACTATTCATCATTAAAACCTTCATATTATTCATTTAAAATCCTTGTAATAATCATCATATGATGACAAAAAATGTATAATGGAACTTGAAGTATGAGGATAAGAACACCATCTTATTATCACATAACACAATAATACCATTCATGTGCACTAAAACATAGTTACTTTAACTATGTCATGGAGATCCCTCATAGAGACCATGATATCCAGTTTTTCATAGACTATATATTTTACGTCATTTTTTAAAAATATCCCACTTATACTAAAACACATTAAATTAGTGTACTTCCATCTTATATATCATTATATGTAAAAAAATTTTAATTATTATCACAAATTTATTTTATATTTTTCTAAAACTCCATTCGGAAATGATATTAGTCATTTCCACCATATGTTACATCATTTTTTGTAATTTATTAAAAATTCATTTATAAATTCTTTTTGATGTCCTCCAAAACACTTTTATGATCATACGCGATGTTTCATAAAAATTTCCATCATTCAAAAAATTACAAATTGTGACCCCACAATAATTTATGTTTTTCATAAAAAATGTACCCAAAGGTGTTTTGAATTATTTTTTGTCAATGAGGTTTTTTAAATTAAGAATTTCAGTTTCATAAATACAACTATTAATTGAGGGGGGTATTGAAGTATCCACTAATTAAATAAGAAGTTTGATTGTTTTATGATGGATTCATTGGAAATGTGATTGTAGTGGTTTCCCAAACATTATGGGAAAAGAAGAAGAGTTAGTCTCAGGGAATACATGGCTGACAAATTCCTTGAATCCCTATATATTAAATAGTTGATGATTTGGTCTTTAAATCCATGAAAAGGGATGAATGTATTTAAACCATTTCTTTTATAGTACTAATGAATAAAATATTGAGACAGAGCTTATCATTGTACCAATTCTGAATATGATAGATATTTATGAATAATAAATGTAAAATTGGTTCAATAAATAGAGGAGAGATAGTTAAAAGGGGGAGATCCATCCATGAATTACATTTTATTGTGGTTTTTTTAATTTATTACTTAAAAAAACATGGATTAATGGATAAAATAGAGTTTTGGGATGAATAAAATTCTATGTGAAATGTGTGATATTGAAGAAAAAAAGAAGTGAGTTTTCAAATATTTCTAAATTTATTGGGAATTTATTTTCAGTGTTTTTGATGTTTAATATATTACCAATGTAATTTTGTGTGTGTATGAGTGACTAAGATTGGGTGGATATGAATTGGTGGTGCCTTGGTTTGATATGAGGAAATTTGGTAAAATGGATATATCCAAAATTTATGTATGGGAAGTTTAACATAAGTGAATTCCACTATAAGTGAATTCTTGTGTATCAAAATCCACATAGTCAAAGTCACCACATATGTAAATATTTTCATACATAAATATCAATGTATGATAATTGAAATAACATAGATGAATGATTTTATATCTAAATATTACTGAATATAATAATTCAAGAGTTTCATACACAAGTGAATCTCCATACAACAACCCAATACATGTATTCCCAGATCTAATGCAAACCCAAGTTTTATATTTCTTTATATGAGAAATTAAAAGAAACATATACAGACTAAGGATAATTTTTTTTGTTTTAGTTTTAGAGGATTAGGAAAAACCATAAAATATATCAATGTTTAATACGATGTTTTATAAATAATAATCTTATATCATATCGGATATATCCTTAAATTAAACAAAAATAATCGATCTTCTACTTATACCTAATACAATGAGAACCATTTTAAAACATAGAATATATACAAATACTGCTCATTATAAGACTTTAAAACTAAGGAAAAATATTTATCTTATAAATATTATAATACAATTTTAAAAACGCTTACTTTTAAATAAAATACTAAACATTTTATACGATAAATAATTTTCCCCAAATATGAATCTTAGGTTTTAAATAGAAATACATAACAACTATTTTTCAAAAAATTTAAAAGACATACCACTTTGAAAACCTATTTTATTTCGAAACATAATAAACTTTAAAATAAATATTGTCTACTCCATTAAAACATTAAATAAAATAATTTCAAATTAATATCTCTTTATAGAATATATTTATACTTTTACAACAAAAGAAAACCATCTGGCCACTCAAAGTATTGAAAATATTACTTCTGTGATAGAGTTCCCCATTAAGGTCTTGGGTTCACCTCCGTTCTTTATATTCCAAATCAATAATCATGTTATGAATTATTAACAATTTTTTTTAAAAAATAATGCCATTTCCATTAATAATCTTTCGAAATAGCCTTTTAAAAACTTCATAAATTATTTTCAATGATGAAATTAATTTTATATTCAATAAAATTTAAAAAACCCATCATTAATAAAACACCATTATTTCTTAAAGACTAGGATAAAAAAATTAATACATATAAAAATTCTTATAAATAAACAAATAAACCTTTGAAAAACAATATAATAAAATTATGAAATGTTATTCGTAACTATTGTATAAGTCCATACCTATAATCATGAGTATCCATCATATAATTTAAAGAAAATTTCTTTGATAGAATTAAAATTTTATCATTTTGAAAGCCACTTAAAAATTAATAAATAAAATTAAATAAACTAAAACTTCATGAAAAAGGGTATGAAAATTGAATAAAATTTATGTTTCCCCCAATTATTTTTTTGGACAATAAAACATAAGATAAAAATATAATTTATCTTCCTTACAAAGAATTGAATGTTTTATATAAAAAGTTTTTCCTTTATAAGGATAATTTTGAAAACTACAATATATTAATTAAAAATAAATTTCAATCATGATAGGGATTTTTGAAAAGTAACTACGTGTTTAAGAAAATATTTTACGTTAGGATGAAGAACCATTTTGTGGAAAATTTCCAACAAAAATTAGAAATAATTTCCCCAATAAAATAATAGTTTTAAAACATAAACATAATTTTTTTTAGAATATTGGTTCCTATTACCTTAAATATAAAAACTAAATCAAGATTAGGTAGTGATAATATCCAATTTTGGTAAATGAAAATATATAACTAGAGGTAGAGAGAACCTGGGTAGTAAGATTTGGTGTTTTCCAATGAGGGGAGGGAATGTATCTATATAGCTATTTTGAAAACTAAATTTTTAGTTTCATAATTCTAAATTACAATCCCAATGATCTAGATATGTTTTTATAATATTATCCCATAACTCAATTAATATATTTTCTTTGTCCTCTTTGATTACAAGTTTAAAGTGGTGGCTACTATATACAATGAATAAGTGTGGATGGAATTTTATTTGAAGGTATTGAAGGAATCACCCATGGAAATGATAATGGGGTACTACTATCGAGTCACAATGTATACCCATATTATTAGCGATGTATATAAAAAACCAATAATTAGGTTCAATATTTGGATAAGAAAAATATTAATCAATGAAATAAATAAATATATAAAATTATACTTTCATCAAAGAAACTGGTATATCCCGGCAAACTCAGAAATATAACATGAACTGTAAGTGATATTTTGTGAAAAACATTTGGTCTTGGTATATCATTTTATATCATATTCCTTTGAAAATTCCCATACTATCTCATTACTAAAGGAAAAGGTGATTCAGCTTCTATTTTTAATGTTCATGACATCCATGCTTCCAGTTTAATTATTAAAGAGAAATATATATATACCATTTATTTAGGTCTCACCAAGCATCCTTGAGGTGGTTTCTATGATTATCACAAATAATTATGATAAAATTAAAATCGTTGACCATTGTGGGATGAGAGTACTTAGGGATCATTCTCTTCGATTGGATGTTCAATGGTAAAAGAACTTTCATGAAAGTAATAAGATATTTGACGTATAAGGTATATCGAGTTTAGCTATTTATAGGTTATACAGGTTAGGAGAGGACATGGTATGTATCGATATGAGAATTTTATGATATTAGTGTAGACCTATCTCTTAGGGGAAAGAGATGAGGCACCAAGGAGATCAAAAAGTTCAGAATAAAAATATTAGATGGTGATTGATATATGAATGAGTTTTAAATGGGTGAATAAAAACCATGTCTTCACCCACCACCAAAGTTATACTCAATGTCGTGCTCACGTATATTTTTTTGGGAGTCAACCACTACTCGAGATAAGGCACCAGGGTGGATCCCTAATCAAGTTGTGCACACATACATTGGTTGGGATGACTTAGTCTCCCATTTTCATGACATTGTGTAAATAATGTAGATTCTATGTGCTAACCCTGAAACCTAGTATGTATGTAGGAACTCTCAGCCTCCTACCACTATGCTACTATTCAGGATGGATCTACCATGTGGTTGAGCTTTCTCCAATATAAGGGTAGATGATCTATCCCTTGTGGCCTCCATGGTTAGATTTTTTTTATTCTGTATAGGTTTCCAAATTAAAAAAAGCACTGAACTACATTCACGATTATTTCCATTCATTAATATTTTTATTTCAATATACTATCAACTATATTATTTTTTTAATATTGATAAAAGTATTTATATTATTGAGACTCCAAATTTTTTTATATTACTATTTTTTACATAGGAGTTCCAAAATAATAAATATTGTACGTCACACATTACACTTGTTGAGTCATAAATTGATATTATATTTTAACACTACTTTATTGGTCATTTTAAATAATATCATATTTTACTTACTTATTATTATAATTATAATGTCTTGGACCTCCCCAGTCCATTCATTTTCTGAAATTCAGGGTATAGGTATTCTGGTAGGTCAATGTGTCTTATCCCCAACACATTGAAAAATTTATAGTTCTGGGAATAATATTTCCAGTTTTGTGTATAGTGTTTATAGTTGTTGGTAGGTGTATGATGTTTCCAACCATTGGTAGGTGTAAAATGTTTCTAGACCTTGGTAGGTATACAATGTTTCCAGATATCGGTAGGTGTAAAGTCAGTGTCAGTAGGTGTACAGTGTTTCAAGACGTCGGTAGGTGTATAGTGTTTCCATATTTCGGTAGGTGTACACTGTTTCTAGGTGTCAGTAGGTGTACAGTGTTTCCAGACATCAGTACGTGTATAGTGTTTCTAGGCATCGGTAGGTGTACAGTGTTTCTAGATGTCGGTAGGTGTAAATTGTTTCTAGGTGTTAGTAGGTGTACAATGTTTCCAGGCATCGGTTGGTGTACAATGTTTCCAGATGTCGGTTAGTGTATAGTGTTTCTAGACATCGGTTGGTGTACAATGTTTCCAGATGTCGTTAGGTGTACAATGTTTCCAACTTCCTATAGTTTCACCCATTTAGAATTTTCTTTGATGGAAAACACCTTCAAGGACTTGTTTTATGGTATTTAAGGCTGATTCAAATCCTATAACTCCTATCATAATTTTACAAAGGCTCATGATGCCTTTACTTGGTCTAACCGCATGGTTTAAAGCGACCCTCTGTTAATGTAAAATCCAGCATATCTTAAACCAATGCTCTGTTAACTCTTCTAAAGGGACAAGATATCTTCTAACCTTGTTCTAACTTCTTATTACCTGGTGTGAGATGCTTTAACCTTTTATTATTCCCACTGGAGTGGTGTGATTGATCCTTAATCCTTGTATTGTTTCTACTTCAAGTTTCTTCCTACTGCATGCGCACCCCTATTTTGGTGAAACCAGTAAGTGTCAACCTACCATCAATAGAAGGTGTGATCTACCTATTTTCTTGTGTGTTCTTTGATCATCATTCACAAATTTCTCTTTTCCATGTTATGACATGTGATCTCCATGATTCTAATGGAGTTTTCTTGGGTGTCAGTTACTGTTGTCATGTTGCAGCATCCTCGGGTGGAGTCAGTTGTTGTAGGGGAGGTGATCATGATTCCTTATTTAGCATGTCGTTCTTGATAAAAATAGGTTAATAATGTAAACTGGGATTAATTGTAATTATTTTTCAAAGATAAAGAGGAATGTAAATAAATCTTGTTGTTGTTGTTGTAATTTTTTGTCAATAAAATTGATGTAGTAATCATGTTTAATTATTTGTGATAGCATACTCTTTAGTTTTCTCATAGTTGGAACCTACAAATAATAAATCAGTTAATTCTAGATGGATTAAAGAACTAGTTTTTTATAAAAATATAATTCCTGGTAGGGTTCTGAGATACCCTCTTGCTTATAAGGACGATTCCCTTATGCATTGGACCAATGAGGGCTCATTATGTTTGAAGGCTGGATGCCTTGTTTAAGTCCCCATAGCCCAGTTGATATGACGTTTGTTTCCTGATTCTTGTTATATGTTATGAGCCTGGATGGATGTTGTTTGATGTGGGGGTAGGGATCCTGATTGGTTTTGGAAATATTAGGTGCCTAGAGTAGTGAGATGAATCAGTTTATGAATGTGGGTATTGAGGAGGACACCAGAGATGATTAAATGGGTTGATTGTGAATGAATGGATGATTGTGGAATCGTGTTGGTTGCTTATCATCTTTACTGTCCCCATTTCTCATGGCAGCTGTTCTTGCTTACCCTCTTTCCAAAAGGAGGGAAGACGTGTGTGGTACACCACATGATTTTTGTGTTTATCATCTCAAGGGAGTATGGGTCTATGCTCATTTTATAGGAGGTAAAGACTTTAAGGATAGTTCATCTACTCACTAGGTTGAGCCACCTTGTGTTTAGTATCTCAGAATGTTTTTCTAGAATGCTTGGAAATATGAGAATGTTATAATATTGTTAATAAATGATTGAATAAATGATGTTAACCCATGGGGTTGGAGATTTTTGGGATTCAATGATGAGGTAATATTTATGAGAAGTTGTTGACTAGGATTGGTTTTTCCTAGTGGGAATGGAACTTTTGTGTGATGTTAATGAAATATAATGTGGAATTGTTAATGGTTAATTAATTTTTAAAGAGTTAGTTAACGTTAAGTGAAATTGAGAAAAAAGTAATGAAGTAATGTAATAAAGATATTTAAATGGCTATGTGCTTATAGGATACCCAGTCTTAGCAGTGGAAGCCGGCAGTATAAGAGATGTTGGCTACTATTTAGTTTAAGACTCGGTTAAGCCCATAGTGTGGTTTTGAGATATATTATATTCTGTACTTTTTATGTTATTATACTCTACCCCACCCAGTCAGTTAGGGAAATTAAAACCTAGGGGATTTTGAGCCATAGTGTTGTGCTTTCCCATACATTCTGATGGGAAGATGGATGAATTACTATCCCCTTTGGCCCCACTCTCTTCTCTTTATAGTTACACGTACTGGTAGGTACAATGGTTAGTTTTCCCCATATATTTATTTAGATGGATGTAATGGCTTGTGGTTATTCATACACATATTTTCTAGATATTGTTTCCTATAGACTAATATTTTTGTAATGTTTATAGGCTCTGATGGCTTGAGGATCCTTACTTAGTTTATGGGTTGTAATGGATTGAGGTATAATGCCCGACATATGATACACATTATGTGAGTTGTGATGGATTCTGGAAACTACCTGATTACTTTGGTTACGTGGATGTAGTGGTTGTGTTGCACGAGGTTCATATTATGGTGCTTCACTTAGGTGTCTACAGGAAAGCCTTTTTTAAGAGAGATGCTTATGATGTGTGATGTTGGGGAAAAGTGGAAAACTAATGGGGAAGTGGTAGCTGGATAACCTTGATATTCTTTATTATATTATATACTCTTATATGCGATTGTTGGTGAGAGTATCCATCATGAGGCTGAGAACTTAGTAAACCTATTTGGATGATGAGTTAGTTTCACTTGTTGTTCACTCTGCTTTAGAATTCTTTATTTGCTTTTTCATGAGAGGCTCTGAGGAGGATCCTACTAAGTTTATTATTACACTCACCCAAAGTATATATAAACTATTATCATGTCACTGGGAGCAGGTTAGAGATTAGTCTGGTTATTACTACCTTGGGGTTATAGGAGCTGTTCGGGATTCGTGGTCACTGCAATTTTTACTTTCTTTTGGTACATGCAGTTTTCTGTTTCAGTTGTATTAGTTTTTTCAGGAAATTACATATATGTACTTGGTTTTTATTTTATATTTCAGTATGAGTTGGAGTTGGTTGGTGTCTGTCTTATCTTTATCTTTTGCATGTGTTATCTTAGAGGGTAATGCCTCTCATTTTGTGTTTTTACTATACCCTAGGTGCTATTTGCCAACCCATCGCCTACTAGAGGCGAGAATCAGGGGTCACTATCTCCCTTATCACATTTTCGGTCCATGAGGGGTGCACCTTGTGGGGAGGGGGTAATGATAGAGTGATATCAAAGGGAGGTTAAGGGATAATATGGAGTTTAGTGGTAGGCATAGGTGAGGTTGCATGGGTTAGTAAGGAACTGTGTCTGTTAAGTTTAGAAAGTGATGTAAACACAAGAGACTAGATGAGACATAGAAATTTAGGGAACCCTGTGATATGATGCACGAACCTTTAAGTTATAGTGTCTACTAAATGAGGTGATACTTGTTTCAAGGTAGATACCTAGGAAAGTATTATGCATCATTGTTTTTTTTGCGTGTGTTTGAATGGGTAGAACTTGTGGCATGTTAACCTAAAATGAATAATAGAAAAAAAAAATTAGTTTATTAATGATTATTCTTCCATACACTAGGTTTAGGAGATCTAAATATTTGTTATTTTTTAGTTATGGATCTAGGATGACGACCTCATTAGGCCTGCGTAGAACATGTCTAGCAGGCTGCACCAGAAGATCACCATATGTTAGAGGTTAATGACAAAGAAACTTAGAAGAGGATACTCCAAGAGTTTCAATGCTGGATTCTGCAGAAGTATGAGGGATCCATTTCAGATTAAGTCATAGAAGACTGGTTGGAGGAGGTTGAGATAGCCTTTAGTTCGATCTGTGCTCGGGGAGAGCATTGGGTGCCTTTGGTTGTGAAAATTTTGTGTGGGGAAATAAAGAAGTGGTGGTTCTTGTTCCTCGAGGATCTTGAGGAGTCAACGATCTCAAAGGACGAGTTCCAAGACAAGTTTAGATCCAAATTTCTTTTTTCGACCAATAAGGCATCCAGTCACTAGGAGATACATACCAATCGAATGGGGAGCTCCACTATGCGAGAGTTTGGAATCTATTTTAGGAACCTTTTATGATATTATTTAGACCTATTTCCAGATGAAGAGGCAAGGGTGAGGCATTTCAAGTAATATTTGTGTCTAGAGAACTAGTGCCAGGTCACCCAATTTATGACGAAGACAATTTTGAGGAGATGGAAAGGGTAGAGGTTGTTGAGAAGAAATTACCTAGAATCATATCATCATGAGAGGGGAGTCATCACGATTCCTCACGAAGCAGAGTTTTGGTTCGGGGTTCTTGGTTTTAAGGGTAGAAGTGCTTCCATTTGACCAGGGGTATGTCCCAACCCTCATCATCTCATTTATTGTGGGGAGGTGGCCCTCAAGCCTATGCTAAGGTATCAGGCGCTTTTTTTTCTTGTATAGGCCAAGGTCATCAACATTGACAGTGCTCGACCTTTTAGAGCAGTCATAGTGGACTAGCTGTTCCAATCCCGGTTCCTCTATTGTGGATGTTCCAGTCGAGGCTGCAGTAGCAGGTTGCACCAGCTTTGGGTCAGTAGAGAGTAGATGAAGTAGGCAGAGGACAACCTCGTAATGCTCCAGGTCCTCAGAGATCAGATCACATCCATGGTGGTGGTAATCATTAGGTCCAAAGATACCTTAGAGGTGGTCGTGCTCATTTTCATGCTTTAGTGCTTCTAGTGCCTGGTGAGATAGACATCATTTGGGGTACCCTTTTCTTGTTTTCTACTCGGTTGCATGCCTTGTTTGACTCAGGAGCCAGAAACACCTTTATATCACTTTCCCTTTTCCATGATTTTGGACTTGAGGTAGAGAGGCTTCCAGGGCCCTTGGCATTGACTACTCTAGTTGGAGGTCAAGATGACTTGTTTGAAGTATGTAGAGACTATGAGATAGTGTTGGGGAAACACAACTATTGGGTAGATTTACTATGTTTATGGATAAAACTATATGATTTCATCCTCTGTATGAATTCGTTGTATTCAGTGCAGGCTATTAAGGATTGCTTTAGGTGGTAGGTGGTGTTATTCGATTCTATTGGAGCTATGTTTGTTGGCAAGTTAGACCCTCATATGGGTCTAAGCCGTGCTCCATCCTTTTCATCATTGATGGATGAGTTGATGTTGAGTTATTTAGAGGTTCAGTAGTTGGAGTTTCCTAGGGTCGTAGAATAGTTCTCTAATGTCTTTCTAGATGTGGTTTTAGCATTACCCCCTCGACAAGAGATCATGTTTGGGATCGAGCTACCACTAGGATCATCTCCTATCTCTATGTCTCTATATAGGATGGACCCTTATGAGTTATGGGAGCTATGTATATAGCTCGATAGTCTATTACAGTGATCTTTTGTTCCGCTAGGTGTGTCACCTTTGGGTACACTAGTTTTTTTCGCAAAGAAGGTTGATAGCCATTTACAGTTGAGTATCGAGTATCATCGCATAAATAAAGTGACAGTAAAAAATTTGTATCCTCATCCATGAATTGATTATTTATTCAATCAACTAAAGGGTTTAAGTTAGTTCTAAAATATCTAATTATGATTAGGATATCATCAGATGTGTGTGAAGGATGAGGATATTATGAATTCTTCTCTACATTGTTGTCATGGGAATTACGAGTTCATTGTAATGTTATTTGGTGTGAAGAATGATCCCTCTATGTTCATTGGATTGATGAATGCCATGTTCCATGAGCTTCAAGATATGTCTACGGAGGAGAATGTAGAGCATCTGCATGACATTTTAGGAAATCTTCATCAACAACAGTTGTTTGGGATGCTTTCGAAGTGTGAGTTTTGGGCTTAATAAGTTTGTTTCATGGGGCATGTGGTGTGTTAGAAGAGAGTAGCAGTGGATCCATTGAAGATAAAAGAAGTTATATCTTGGAATTCCCCCATGATAGTGATAAAGGTTCATAGTTTCCTTGGTCTCGCATGATACTACAAGAGGTTTGTAGTATATTTCTCTCATGTTGAGACTCCTCTGACAACATTAACTAGGAAGGATTATGCATTCGTGTGGACTGATTGGTGTCAGGCAGCTTTCGTGTATCTGAAGGAGAAGTTGATCAGTGCTATGGTTCTTTTTATACCAGTAGAGGGATTTCAGTTTGATGTTTTCTATGATGCTTCACATATAGGGTTAGGCTCCATTCTAATGTAGTAGAGATCATATGTTTCTTATTTGTCTCGACGGTTGCATCCCCATGAGCGCAACTATGCCACCCAAGATCTTTAGTTAGTGACAGTGGTGTTTTCTATGATGTTGTAGAGACATTACCTCATTGGCGAGTGCTTTTTGGTTTTCATTGATTATAAGAGCCCGATGTATGTTTTCTAGCAATGTGACTTGAAATTGAGGTAGCATTAGTGGATGGAGTTCTTACAGGAATATGACTTCAAAATTTCATATACACTTTAAAAGGGGAATATTGTAGCTGATGCACTGAGCGGGAAGTCACGTAATGATGTTGTTCAAGAGTCTAGGGATTTATAGAGAGTGATGGAAGAACTTTCTTCATTACACCTCGATATGGGAGAAATTGGGGGAAGATGGTGTCTTTTTTAGATGACAGTGCCATCATCTCTGGTGTAGCAGGTGGAGGAGTCCCAATTGGGAGATCTAGAGGTGGAGGTCTAGAGAGACTAATTTGTTTGGGGTGATGCCCTTGATGGTTGGTATGAGGATGAATAAAACCAAGTGTAGTATCAGAGAAGGATTTTCGTTCCTTTGGCGATGCATGAGATAGTTCTCAGAGGGTTCCATAGTTCACCTTTAGCAGTGCATCCTAGCGTGAAAAAGATGTAACGAGCCTTGAGGAGTCACTTTTGGTGTCCTGGGATGAATTATTCAGTTGTATTATTTCTGTATCGATATTTGGTCGGCTAGAAGGTGAATTCCAAGCACCGTGCCCCTGGTGGGTTGCTCTAGCCACCAGATGTTCCTTAGTGGAAGTGGGAGGACATCTCTATAGACTTTTTATACTAGTTTACCTCGAGCTTATGGAGTCCATGACACTATTTTAGTGGTATTGGATATTTTAGTGAACTCATACCACTTCATAGTGGCCAAGGAGTCAATCTCAGTGGAGTTTTTGTCAAGGAAATATCTAGAGGAGGTGGAGGGACTCCATGGAGTCCCAAGGACGATCATTTCTGATCGAGATCCTCATTTTACCTCTAGGGTTTTGAGAGGTCTTCATCATGCTTTCCATTCTTAGTAATTCCTTAGCACATCTTTTCATCTGTAGAGAGATGGTCAGATAGATTGGGCCATCCAGACTCTTGAATACATGTTGCGATCTTGTTTCCTAGATTTTGGAGTTTTTTGGATGAGGCACTTACCCTTGGAAGAGTTCGCTTACAATAATAGTTTTCACTCCACCATCAGTATGACACTGTTTGAAGACTTGTATGGCTGACTTTTCTGTTCTCGATTTTTATGGAATGTGGTTAGAGAGAAAAAAATTCTCAGACTGGAACTAGTGAAGAATACGACAGTGATGGTTCAGATGATTTGTGAGAGGTTGACAGCAGTGCAGGATCATCAAAAATCATGTGTCGATTAAAGGAGGAGACCTTTTAAGTTTGATGTTAGGGATCACAAGTTTCTAAAGGTGAATCCCCATTTTTGGCAGCGAGGGTTTGGTCGTGAGAGTAAGTTGTTTCCCTTATTTGTTGGGCCTTTTGAGGTTTTGTCTCATGTTAGAGCCATGGAATATCAAGTAGCATTTCCCCCACAGATAATCCAGATACATGATGTTTTTAATGTGTCATAGCTCTATTTTTATCTTCATGATGACTCTCACATAATCGATTGGGGTGAGATTGATGTTGATGATGAAGAAACCGTTAAAAAGCGGCCTGTAGAGATTAATGTCTACATGGAGAAGGTGTTTCATTGGCATGTTATCCCCTTGGTTAGTGTCTTGTGGTGACATGGTGGGGTGGAGGAGAGTATATGGGAATATAAGTTGTAGATACATCCTTAGTACCCTGAGTTGTTTGATGTTTAACTCTTTTCATATAACGATGTTCACGTATTGGTTTTAGACCTTTTGTGTTTACAGGATGGTTTTCTTTTTTTAAAAAAAATTTGTGAAATTCTCTCTATTAATAGGTATCTTGTTGGGTGGTTGTTTGGACCCCTTTTCTGTTTCTGTTTAGGATGGTTTTGAATTATTGATGATGAGAATGTTTTGAGAGGTATCTGATGTAATGGCCCATGCCACTCCATTTTTTTCTTTTGCTAAAATTTGGTGTTTGAGGTGTTTTGGGAGGTCAAGGTGGCTTATCCCCAACACTTTTCTAAATTTCTAGTTCTATGAATAGTGTTTCCAGTTTTTTGAATAGTGTTTCCAACTGTCAGTAGGTGTACAGTATTTCCAGCCGTCGATTGGTGTTTAGTGTTTCCAAACGTCAGTATTTGTACAGTGTTTCTAGACTTCGGTGGGTGTACATCGTTTGTAGATTTCATTTGGTTTACAGTGTTTCTGGACGTCGGTAGGTGTACAATGATTTCATGCATCGGTAGGTGTATAGTGTTTCCCAGCATCGGTAGGTCTACAGTGTTTCCAGACATCGGTTGGTGTATATTGTTTTTAGACATCGATAGGTGTATAGTGTCTCAATGCATCGGTAGCTGTACAGTGTTTTCATATGTTGGTAGGTGTATAGTGTTTCTAGGCATTGGTAGGTGTAAAGTGTTTCTAGGCATCGGTAGGTCCACAGTGTAGCAAAACGTCGGTAGGAGTACAGTGTTTCCAGATGTCGGTAGCTATACAGTGTTTCCAAGAATCTTTAGGTGTACATTATTTATAGACATCAGTAGGTGTACTGTGTTTCCACATTTCGGTAAGTGTACGGTGTTTCTAGACGTCATTAGGTGTATAGTGTTTCCAACATACCACAGTTTCACTCATTTAGTATTTTCTTTGAAAAAAAAAGAATTCAAGGCCTTGTTTCAAGGGATTTAAGGCCGATTCAAATCCCATAACTCCAATATTAATTTTCTTAAGGCTTCAGATGCCATTACTCAGTCAAACCGCATGGTATAATGCAAAGTTATTTTAATGGAAAATCCAGATTATCTTAAACCACTTCTCCATTGAAACTTCTGAAGAAATGAGATATGTTCCTCTCTTGTTCTACCTTCTTATTCCCTGGTGAGAGATTCTAAAACCTTTCCTTCTTCTCATTGGGGTGGTGTTATCAAAACATAATCCTTGGATAATTTCCCCTTGAATTTTCTTCCAGATGCATGCACACCCCCTATTTTGGTGCAAGCAACAAGTGTCTACCCATTATCAATAGAAGGTATGATCTTCCTCCGTTCTGGTGTTTTCTTCAATCCTTATTCTACCATTTCTCATTTGCATGTTTTTTAATGTGATCTCTACACTTCTAAGGATGTTTTCTTGGGTGTCGGTTTTTGCAGTCGTTCCGTGACGTCCTCTGGTGGATGCAATTGTTGTGGGGGAGGCGATTACAATCCGTTGTGTGGATCGTTCTCATATAAAAAATGTCAAGAACCTTTTGAGGAAGGGTATTTGTTTCTTATCTATATTATTTTACATTCATTCGTAATTTTAGCATGATTCAGCCCACCGGATCACAATGGAATTAACGAAATAAATATTTAAACCGAATAAATAAATTGGTATCGATCATATGTTATTGAACCTTCTTTTGATAGATAGTGTGATAGATATGCTTTCCTTGTTTTGAATGTAGTTCATGATGGATATAATTAAATAATGTAAAATGGGATTAATTGTAATTATTTTTCAAATATAAAGAAGCATTAAATAAATCTGGTTGTTGTTGTAATTTCATGTTAATCTAATTGATGCAATAAGCATGTTTAATTATTTGTAATAGATTACTGTTTAGGTTTCCCATCATTGGAACCTACAAATAATAAATCGGATAATTCTAGATGGATTAAAGAACCAATAGTTTGATAAAAAGATACTGTCTGGTAGGGTTCTGAGTTACCCTCCTGCTTGTAAGGTCGAGTCCCTTGTGCATTGGAGCCATGAGTGCTCATCATGTATGATGGCCATATGCCTTGGTTAAGGCCCAAGATACTAGTTGATATGATATTTAACCTACTTCTTGTGATGTGTTATGATCATGGATGGATGTTGTGAGATGTGGGGGCTGGGAGGCCCATTGGTTGTGGTAGCAGTTGATGCCCAAAGTGGTGAGATGCATCCGTTTATGCAAGTGGGTGTCGAGTAGGACATTAGAGTTGATGAAACAGGTTGGATATGAATGATTGGATGTTTGATGAATCTTTTTGGTTGTTTATTTGCTTTACTTTCCCCACTACTCAAGGAATATGGTCTTCCTTACACTCCTTACAAAAGGGGCGGAGACGCATGGGGTACGCGACATGCTTTATATTTTTAGCTTCTCTAGGGATGATGGGTCTATGCTCCTACTATAGGTGGAAAAGACTTGATAGGTATTTCATCTACTAACTTGGTTGATCCCCCTTGTGTTTAGCAGCTTAGCTTTGTTTTTCTAGAATGCCTGGGAATATAGGATAATAATAATGTTTTTTGTAAATGATTGAATAAATTATGTTAACCCATGGGGTTAGAGCTTGCTAGGATGCAATTCTGAGTTAGTATTTATGAAAATATGTGGACTTGATTTGGTTATGCCTTGAGGGAATGAATCTTTGGTGTGATGCAAATGAAATATAATTAGGAATTATTAATAGCTAATTAATGTTTAAATTATTAATTAACGTAATGTGAAACTAATAAAAAGGGAATGAATTAATGTAATAAAGCTCTTTAAATGGCCATGTTCTTATAGGATACCTAGTCTTAGCAGTGGTAGTCAGGATTCCAAGAGACATTAGTTGTAGTTGAGTCTACGACTAGGTTATTCCCAATGGGTGGTTTTGAGCTATAGTATATTCTATAATTTTAGTGTTTCTATATGCAACCCCACCCCGTCAGTTTGGGAAACTGATACCACAAATATTTTGAGCTCTATGGGATGTTTTCCACAACATTCCAGTGGGAGGATGGATGGATGACTACCCCCTTTGGCACTGCTCTCTTCTCTTGGTAGTTATTTGTGAAAGTAGGCAAAATGGTTAGTTTTCCCCATATAGGTTGGTAGAAGGATGTAATTTCTTGTGGGTTTTTATACACTTATATTCTAGATATAGATTCCTATGGACAACTATATGTATTACATGTATAGGTTGTGATGGATTGAGGATCCTTACTTGTTTTATGGGCTATTATGTGTGGAGGTATAATGTCCGATGTATGATACATGTTATATGAGCTACGGTGGCTCTCAGAAACTTCCTAGTTACTTTGGTTATGTGGATGTAGTGGCAGCGTTTCATGAGGATCAGATTGGGGTGCTTCTCCCAGGTGTCTAGAGGAAATACATTTTGGAAATAGATGCATAGAACATGCAATATTGGGGAAAATCAGCAAACCAGTGGGGAAGTGGTAGCCAATTAACCTTTATATTCCTTATTATATTATGCACTCTTGTATGCAATACTTGGTGAGAGTAGCCATGGTGAGGCTGGGAACATAGTATACCTATTTAGATGATGAGTTTGTTTCAGTTGTTGTTCACTTTTCTTTAGCATGCTTTATTTACTTTTGCACGAAAGACTCTAGGGGGGATTCTATTGAGTATAATGTTATACTCACCCTACGTATATATAAACTATTTTCAATGTCACTTGGATTAGGTTGGGGATTAGGCTTGTTACTACTAGCTTGGGGTTACAAGAGCTGTTCGAGCTTTGTGATTACTTCCATTTTTTTTACTTTCAGTTTTCCATTTCAGATGTATTAGTTCTTTCATGACATTACATAAGTGTAATTGGGTTTTCTTTTATATTTCATTCTAAGTGGGTGTTGGTTGGTGTCTGTCTTATCTCACTCTTTCACATGTGTTCTCTTAGAGGATAATGCCTTCCATTTTGTGTGTTTACTATACCATCGGTGCTACTCACCAACCTGGGGCCTACTAGAGGATCGAATCAGGGGTCACTATCTCCTTTCTCACATTTCTAGCCAAGGAGTGGTAAAACAAGTGGGGAGGGGTGAAGGTTCCGGGTGTAGTAGAACCTCGTGGGTGGATGTGCCCACTTGGCTTTTTGTCATTACCAATGATTAATCCGGGATTAATATGAAGATAAACACCAGTCTCCACAGATCGATTCAGAGAAATTGAAAAAGAAGAAGAAAGGTCCAGGAACCACACAAGTGGATCGACACAGGTTGATTACAATTAATTTAATTAATTGACAAGAAGTTCCTTTTGGGTGTTCTTTGTTCGTTGATATTCTTGATCACGTTTTCATGTGATTCGTCATTGCGTCACAGAAGCCATGTGTAGATTTCCTCTAGCAGTGATCCACACGTGCACCTCGTATCTCCGGACGTCACCAAAGGAGTCTCTAGGTGCTAGCGTGGAGAAACCTTTGCTTGCGTTGTCCTCCTTATATCATCTTGATCTGATGGAAGAGGATCTCTCTCGGTCTTGAGAGTGTTCTTGGAGGAATAAGTTCTTTCAGCCTTGAAAGAATTCTCCAGAATTTTTGTGCACAATGATTCTCTTGTCGGAAAATAGTTGGGGTTGTGAGGATATATATAATCGGGTTTGAGGTTGTAGAGTTATGATGATAAATAAGTGAGTTATACATTTTATTTATTTCATTGACTGTTATGGAAAACCCCCATGTCAAATAATTAATTCCCTGAAATTCACCCATGCTGATTATAATAAATATCATTGAATAAAACAATATTATATCTTCAAAATCCAGACTGGAAAACTACACAACGTTTAATCATTAATACACGGTGTGTACTTGTTTTCCATAATACTACACGATGCATAATCATTAATACACGATGTGTACTTGTTTTCCATTTCCTTTCCAAAATGAAAACTACACGGTGTGTAATTATTAATACACGACAGGTACTTGTTTTCCATGAAAAACTACATGGCATGTAATTAATACACGGCATGTATATATTGTTTTTCATTTCCTTCTTCCTCCATCATTAAAATGAATTAGGCTTCCTTGAATAATTATTAAACCACGTATGGGAATAATCTTTATTCTACTTGATATACTTGGATACACTTAGTTTGTGTACCTCTAGGCCTCTTTCTCATTGTTATTAGACGGGCTTAACAAAAGTAAAAGATTACTGTCTAGCAATGATTCAAGGAATCCAAGATAAAGAAGTTGACACTTCATTGATGTGTCACCTCATACGAATGCTTACAGTGTAATTTAATCCCTTTATATTAATATCTCATCAAGCATGTTTCATGGCAATGTCATAAACTTGTATGCTTGATCTGTCATTCTTTCACTTCTAGAAATAAATTCGTCGTGACACCATGGCCATGGAATTTGTTCGACAGTTCAATTTCAATCAAAGGGCCCGAGATATTTACATCCATAAACATGTAAGGGAGAAATCCTTTCTCAACTTATCCATTAACAACATGTCATTCGTGACGCAACCAACGTACCCTACTTCCCACCAACTGTCTTCATGATAGTTTTCATCAGTAAATCTAAGTGTGTGAGTCATGACATGAGTTAATGATAATATTTCAATCTAAGGACCATTACACACGCTCTTAGATAGTAATGTCTGATGACACCAAAACATGCAGAATTATATCTGGCGGGTCTGTTCTCATAATCTACCATCTTGGAGATTAACAAGTGCAAACTCTAGAAGAGAGAGCCTCATCTTCTTACGAGTACTCGCACATGACGATTTGTATACTATGTGTCCTATCATAGTATGTCATCTAACTATAGAACATTATTTAAGAATATTGTTATATCATTTAAAGGTTCTTAGCATAGCGGGGATCTTCCATGACCTTATCAACGCAACAAATATTCCAGGAAATTATTATATTATAGTCATGCAGAACAATGAACAATATATAATAAGTGAACATTAATGTAATCAAAGTACAAAATAGTTGAATCTCGGGACACCAACCCTAACAAACTCCAACTTGGAAAAGAGCCAACTACCTATGACTTTTAGTCCGATAGACCTCACATGATGATCATGTTTCTACTAAGTCAAGGATTTAGTCAAGGGGTCTTCCATGTTGCCTTCCCTGGAAATACTACTCACAGCAACTTCACCTCTCTGTGAAAAATCCCTCAAGAGATGTTACTTCCAAAGTATGTGCTTTGTCCGCTGATGTAACCTTGGCTCTTTTGAAAGTGCCACCACTTCAGTATTATCATAATAGAGTGTGATGGGATCTTTACTTCTAGGTAATACATCTAGATCTTGGATGAAGCTTTGCATACATACTGCTTCTTTAGCTACCTCAAAAGCTGCAATATACTTGGACTCTACTATAGAATCTGCAACCACACAGTGCTTTGAGCTCTTCCAGATCACTACACCTCCATTCTAACTGAAGATGTATCCAGTCTATGACTTCATGTCATCTTGATCAGTCTGGAAACTAGCATCTCCATGTCCTCTGATGACTAGTTTATCATCTCCTCCATAAACCAAGAATATATCCTTAGTACACTCTGATACTTAAGGACAGTCTTGACTTCCATCCAATGGTGGTCTCCCCTATCAGCTTGATATCTTCCTACCGCACTTAATGTGTAAATCACATCTAGCCTTGTACATATCATAGCATACATGACTAACCCAATCGCAGATGCGTAAGGGTTCCTTGCCATTTTTTCTCTTTCCACAAGTGTCTGATGACACATTTTCTTGGAAATATGAATGCCATGTGACACTAGCAACAATCCCCTCTTGGATTGTTCCTTATTGAATCTCTTCAGTATCTTTTCATGGAATCTACTTTGACTCAGGCCTACCATTCAATTGGATCTATCACTATGGATCTTGATCCTAAGAATATATGCTGCCTCACCCAAGTCTTTCATAGAGAAGAATTTATACAACCATGACTTAACTGACTGTAAGAAAGGTATTTCGTTTCCAATTAGTAATATATCATCAACATATACTATTAAGAAAACAACTGAACTTTCACTTAACCTTTTGTAGAAACAAGGCTCACATTCATTCTTAACAAACCCAAATTCCATTACATTTTCATCAAAATTAATGTTCCATGACCTGGATGATTTCTATAATCCACAAATGGATTTATGAAACTTGCATACCTTATTAGCATCCTTTGGAGTCACAAACCCTTCAGGTTGTGTCATGTAGACATCTTCCTAGAGGTTCCCATTAAGGAATGCTTTTTTGACATCCATTTTCCAAATGTCATAGTCATGGTAAGCGGAAATGACCAATAGGATTCTGATGGATTTCAGCATCACAAACGGTGAAAAGGTTTCATCATATTCAATTCCTTGATGCCGTCTAAAACGTTTTGAAACCAGTTGTGGCTTATAGGTGCTGACTTTCCCCTCCATGTATAGTTTCTTCTTGAATACCCTTTTATTACCAATAGGCTTTACATAAACTGAAGGATCTACCAAAATCCAGACATGGTTTTTGTACATGGAATCCATTTCAGAATTCTTGGCTTCTTGGCACTTGGCAACGTCTGTGCCTTCAACTACTTCCATGTATGTAAGAGGATCATCATAGTCAACCAATAATGAGTCACCTTCCTCAGTGACAAGAAAACCATATCATTCTGGTTCTCTCACCTCTTTCGTGCTTCTACGCAGTTATTGTGTCTCTGGAACATATTTTTCTTCCATGGGGCTCAATGAAATCTGTTCTTGTACCAACTCTTGTGTATCTTGATCCTCAACTTCATTTAATTCTATCTCACTCCCACTATCTCTTTTGGGGATGTGCTCCCTCTCAATTAATATGGCATGTCTTTCCACTATTACCTTTTTATCTGAGGGGTCGTATAGGTAATATCCCCTTGTTTCCTTGCGATATCCTACAAAGATACACTTTGTGCCTTGGGCTGCAAGCTTGTTACCTGAAGAGGCCTTAACAAATTCTATACTACCCCACACATGTAAATTTGATAACATGGATTTGCGTCCTCTCCATAATTCATATGGAATACGATTTATTGATTTAGATGGTACTTGGTTTAGTATGTGTGTTGCTATTTGTAATGCATATCCCCAAAAGGATAATGAAAGACTCGCATGACTCATCATTGATCTCACCATGTCCAACAGGGTGCAGTTCCTCCTTTCACATACACCATTCCACAGAGGTGTGTAAGGAGGAGTGAGTTGAGATAGAATCCCAAACTCTCGTAAGAAATCAACGAAGTCCTGATTAAGATATTCTCCTCCTTTGTTTAAGTGGAGTTTCTTAATCTTCTTACCAAGCTGGTTTTCAACTTCATTATTGTAATCTTTGAACCGATCAAAAGATTCTGAATTATACTTCGTTAAGTAAATATATCCATATCTACTAAAATCATCAGTAAAAGTTATGAATTATGAGAACCCACCCCTTGCTTTAACTGGAAATGGTCCACACACATCTGTGTGAACTAACTCTAGAAGCTCTTTAGCCCTTTCACCTTTCCCACTAAATAGGGCTTTGGTCATTTTTTCATGTAGACACGCATGACATATGCCAAGTGGGTTTAGTTAGAAAGAATCTAAATACCCATCTTGATGTAATTTTTTCAAACATTTCTCATTGACATGACCTATCTGGTGATGCCAAAGTGGGGTGTGGTATGAGTCATGTGAATTAACTTTGTCATTGATTTCCATTACTTGGTTTGTGCAGTCTAACACATAAGGGACGTTATATAAATGTGCCCTACCAAAAAAATGGTATCTTTATAAAATTAGAAACATCCACTTCCAAACATGAAGATGAATCCATCAGTATATAATCTAGATACTGAAATAATGTTTTTGGTTATAGAGGGTACATAATAACATCCTTTCAAAACCTAGACCATCCCAGTAGGCAATGTGAGGTGGTAGTCTCTGATAGCTACAACAGTGAGTCTGGCTCCATTGGCTGCTCATAGATCCACCTCACCTTGGTCAATCTTTCTTAATCTACATGGTTCCTGTATTTGGATATAGATGTGAGCACCACAAGTAGTATCAAATACCCAATTGGTATAAATATATAGATTGCATTCGATAACAAAGGCACCTGAAGCTTCCCCTTACTTCCTTGGCTGGGTGCAGTTTTTCTTCAAGTGGACCTTCTTACCTCATGAGAAACAAACAACCTCATGTTCTCTTGCCTCCCCTTTGATCTTCCTTTTCTTGGAAGGCCTTGAAGAAGACTTGGGCTTAAAGCTCTTCACATTCCCTTTCCTTTTATTCACCATGAGGATATAAGGTTTTTCACGCTTCATATCATTTTCCACTTGGAAAATAAGGACAAGAAGATCAAATTGAGACTTCTCAATGTTGTTCAGGTTGAAATTTATAACAAATTTGGAGAAGCTCTGGGGGAGTGATGCAAGAATAAGATTGGTACCCAGTTCTTTAGGGATTTTAAACCCTAGAACCTCCAAGCGCTCAATGTAGCCAATGAGCTTGACTACATGAGGCCTAGATGGGGTATCTTCTCCATGATTGCTCTGAAATAGAGCCTTGGATATCTCAAACCTTTCCGGTCTTTCTCTCTCCTGGTATAGACAACGGAGGTACTCGAGCATGCTATAGGCATACATGTCTTCATGAGACTTCATGAGCTCACTATACATAGATGAAAACATCAAACATTGAACTTCGAGTGTATTTCTCAAATGTTGATCATA
The DNA here is from genome assembly GCA_963277665.1 of Viscum album. Taxonomy (NCBI): domain Eukaryota; kingdom Viridiplantae; phylum Streptophyta; class Magnoliopsida; order Santalales; family Viscaceae; genus Viscum; species Viscum album. The sequence continues at coordinate 819,803,213 of OY728134.1, forward strand.
GACCAAGAAATATTCATCACTCAACCTTGGGGTAGGAGAATCATGAATTGAGGACTCCAACACGTAAAAATTTCATTCATGGCATAGGATAAACTGAAGGCGCTAAAACCATTCCTGAAAGTTACTTCCGGTAAGGATGTTGTCTTTATCCAGAATTGATCGCAGAGAAAATGTGGTTGATGAGTTTTTAATATTCTACAAATTAAAAGAGCAGACTTATCAGTACTTTCTTGATTACATTTTATGAGAAATAATAAATTTTATTAAGTCTCCCACTATTTTATCAAGTCTCAATGGCCCTTACCATTGAACTCGGAATGTCTATTTTCTTTGACATTCTAGTGTAAAGGATCCATATTCCCTTACGCATAACCCCAACAGGGGTTGGTCAAGCTATTTGAAGGTATTTAGGTAGGCATGTCTTTGCCAACTTTGAGCTTACAGTTCCTTGATCTGTTGGGTGGACTCCCCAATCATGAAATCCTGACTTCGATTTCCTCAACACTTGCCTCCATTTTACAACAAGTCTAGCAAGGGCTACTCCTCTTGATGTAAAATTTTTAAGTCAACCTGAAAATTTTATATGATCTTCCTTTATAAAAGTAAGTATCCCAACATGGGTTGGTCAAACACATAGTTTTATTGAGTCTTTCCCTTAATCAAGTAACAGAAGGCTTGGTCTGACTTAATATAGTATTTGAGGGATTTTATTATTTATGCGTTGTTTTTTATTATCACGTGCTTGTTAATATTAAGTGATGCTAGCTTAAGTGATTAACCATGTTCTGATAATGTTTACGCATAGTCCAGTTTTTATTTTATTCCATCTTTGAAAGCTTGTTTATTTAATTAATTATGTGATCACGACAACAAATAAATAATAAATAAACCATGAAATCAGACAAAAATAAAATAAGATGGCATGATCATGCGATTCTATTGGTTAGCTTATCTAGCGGTTTGATAAGCTATCCCTAACCTAGGAAAAACACCTTGAACCTGATGGTTTTTGTTTTTCACCTCTCATCTGTCCACATTTGTATCTTTTTGGGTTGGTTTCTCCTCAGCTTCGGATTTTTGAACCGTCTCGACTGGCTTGGGAGATCCTCCATTACATGGGGTTTACATTAAAGAAACCATGGGCACACATGCCTTACATTTTATTGGAAGAAGGCTTGTAGGCCAACGAATTTAAATTAAAAAAATTTAAATGAAACCAAACACACATACAAAGGGTCTTTGGTCTAGCTCATGATCATACAAAGAATGAAATGATATTTACACATATTTATAATTCAAATTCTTTTAATCGTTCTATTATTTAATATAATTCACACTTGAAATTAATTAATTATGATCTTATAATTAATCAATTATTTATCTTAAATTCCTTTCTAAATTTCCTTGAGATTCTTCTCATCCGTATCCCTTGTACATGTATTTGTACTTTTGGAGGAAACCTGGTAAAATTCCATTTCTGAAAGTACACAACATGTAGTTTATATTTACATGGTGTGTATTTCTTTTCACCCTTTATCCAAAGTACATGCCCGGGGATTTGGTGTGTTTTCTCTACTTTTGATATTTGGGAGTACACGGTGTGTAGATTAATCTAACACGGCGTGTACTTCCTTGTTACATGGTTACCGGCCTGGCAATCCCGTGTACGCGGAACACGCCTTCTCTTTGTACACAGTTTCACCTGGACCGGATCGGACTACATGGTGTATTGATTCAACATACATGCTGTGTATTCCTATTCCCATGCACTGTTCATTTCTGGTCAAAATGGGGTAATAAATACCCTGGTGTACTCAATTCACACGGCGTGGTTTGGCGGACTAGTACCGGTTCGTTGAACATAAGTACACGACGTGTAGTTTTCATTACACGTCGTCTATTCCCGTGTTGTACCTCTAGAATGAGCGACTCCTCCAGATGAGTTACTCATTTTTTATTTTAATCAAAATTAAAATTAAAAGGTAATTTCTATGATCTGTATCAAGAAACAAAGGAGGAAGAGCAGATCTTGTTCATTCAGTTTAATAGAACAATTTATCACGAATTGAATCAAATATAAATGCGTAAATTGTCAATGAAAATTAAATAACTTTAAACAACATTGTAACCTCGCTCTGATACCAATTGAAGGTTCCGGGCCAGCAAAAGCTCATGGGTGGATGTGTCCACTCAGCTTTTTTTCATTAGCAAGGATCAATCTGGGGTCAATATGACGATAAACGCCAGTCTCCATGGATCGATTTACAGAAATAAACAATGAAGAAGAAAGGTCCTAGAACCACAAAAGTGGATCATCACTGTTTGATTATAATTAATTTAATTAATTTACAAGAATTACCTTTTGGGTGTTCTTTGTTTGTTGATATTCTTGATCACATTCTGATGTGATTCGTCGTTGCGTCGTAGAAGCCAAGTGTAGACTTTCTCAAGCGGTGATCCACATGTGCACCTCGTATCTATGGACGTCGCCGATGGTGTCTCCAGTTGCTAGCATGGATAAACCTGTTCTTGCATTTTCCACCTTAGATAATCTTGATCTGATGGAAGAGGATCTCTCTGGGTCTTGAGAGCGTTCTTGGAGGAAGTGGTTCTTTTGGCCTTGAAAGAATTCTCCTAAATTGTTGTGCACAACGATTCTCTTGTTGGAAAAGAGTTGGGGTTGTGATGATATTTATAATCGGTTTTGAGGATGTAGAGTTATGACAATTAATAAGCACGTTACACATTTTATTTATTTCATTGACTCTTATTGAAAACCCCCATGTCAAATAATTAATTCCTTGACATGCACCCATGCTGATTATAATAAATATAATTTAATAAGACAATATTATATCCTCAAAATCCCGACTAGAAAACATCAAAGCATGTACTTGTTTTTCATTTTCATTCCAAAATTAAAACTACACGACGTGTAATTATTAATACACAACGTTTACTTGTTTTCCATGAAAAACTATAGGGCTTGTAATTAATACATGACATGTATATTTGGTTTTTCATTTTATTCTTCGACCATCATTAAAAGGATTTAGGCTTCCTTGAATAATTATTAAACCACTTATGGAAATAATCTTTATTCTACTCGAGATACTTGGATACACTTATTGTGTGACCCTCTATGCCTCTTTCTCGTTGCCATTAGGCAGACTTTCCTAAATTCCCAGATTACTGTGTAGCAATGGGTCAAGGTACCCAAGAGAAAGAAGTTGAAGCCGCATTGATGTGTCACCTCATATGAATGCTTACTATGTAATTTAATCCCTTTTTCTCAATATCACATCAAGTAGGTTTCATGGATGTTTCATGAACCTATATTCTTGATCTGTCATTCTTTGACTTCCAGAAATAAACTCGTCGTGACACCATGGACATAGAATTTGTTCAATTGTTCTATTTCAATCCAAAGGCCGGATATATTTACTTCTATAAAATTGGAAGGGACAAATCCTTCCTCAACTTATCCATTAACAACATGTCATTCCTGAGGCACCCAACGTACCCTACTTCCCGCCAACTGTCTTCGTGACAGTTTTTATCAGCAAATATAAGTGCACGAGTCATGACATGAGTTAATGATAATATTCCAGTCTAAGGACCATTACACACGCTCGTAGATAGTAATGTCTGATGACACAAAAACAAGAAGAATTACTACTGGTGGGTCAATTCTCATAATCTCCCATCTTGGAGATTACCAAGTGTGAACTCTATGGGATAGAGTCTCGTCTTTTTACGAGTACTCGCACATGACAGTCTGTATACTATGTGTCGTATCATAGTATTTCAACCAATTGTAGAACTTTATTTAAGAATATTGTTATAGTATTTCAAGGTTCTCATCATTTCGGGGATCTGCCATGACCTTATCAATGCAACAAATATTCATAGACACTATTATATTATAGTCATGCAGAAAATTGAACAATTTATAATAAGTGAAGATTCATGTAATAAATGTACAAAAAATTTGGTTCTCAGGAAAAGAACCCTAACAAGGGGGTCATAAAAACAACTTTTGATTCAAAATATTGTAATGGATATTTATCAATAGTAATATCCTTTTCTCATTAAATTCTCCCTCCCTAACAAGCATTTTTATAATCCATACTCTACATATTCTAGTTTTCTCACTAATAATGATCATTCCATTTCTTCCACAATTTATCTTTCATTCCATCATCATATTTGGTGTAATCCTACTCATGTTTAATCCTAATGAGGTAGGAAAAAATATTGGTGTTAGATATTTTATATTAATTTTCACTATTTAGTATATGTTATTATTTTAAATTTATCATCAATAGTTCCTAAGATGGTAGTTTATTTCTGAAAATATATTTTTTATCAATGTTACTGTATTGATTTTATTAAAAAAATTCATCTTATTTTAAATTTGAAGGACTTATTATTTATTGTATTGATTTGTAAGACATAATGACATGAAAATTTTAGTTTGTTAAATTCACCCACCTTAAAGAAATTCTCCCATGAAATTATTTTATACATGAGAAAACAAAATATCTCAGTTTACTATATTCAATTATTAGTTTCATTGTCCCTAAAAAAAATTTATACATTCACATACCATTAAAAATATTTTTTATAATTCTTTTTATATAACCCATACCTTCAATTGGGTATTAATTTTACCTGTTATCATCTCTTTATAAGAGACGGTGTCCATGTGAAGAAAATTTAACCTATGATATTTAAAAAAATATTATAATTAACTTATCAATACATAACCCATGATGATTGAATTAAATTTCTGTAAATATTGATAAATCGTTGAAAAAACATTTCTAACATATAATGTTTAAACATCTTATGGAACTTTTTCTAATAATCTTTCTAATTCATCTTCTATGATTTTATAATAGTTTTTCCCAAAATAAATTTTTATATTTCACCATGGAATGAAATATATAATTAGATACATATTAGATAATTAGAGGTCTCCCACTTCTGTAGTGTCAAAAAGAGAAGATTTGGAAAAGACCCTAATGCTATTTCCCATCCTTATCATAGTGAGAAAGTTAATAGAAAATGTGTTTTCAATTTGTAATCCATGAACCTATATAAAATCATTGAATATTAATAGAATATTATTCCTTAGAGAGTCACTTGGATGTAATTACAAAGATGATAAAATGTATCAATATCATCTATCCATGAATTTAGAATAACCCTTAGAAAATATCATCCGGAAGAGAGAGTTTAGATGTTTTTGACAATATACCATGAATTTTTGAACTAATCCTCAAGTATTCAATGTTACACAACTGGTTTTCTTATAAATAAAGTATTTCCTCATAAATTTAAAATATATTTAATAAAAAAACTACTCTCCAATGTTTTCTAATCCATTCCTTTGATACAAAATGAAGCAACCCAAGACCAAAAATCCAGAATCTTGTTCTAAATCATATAGTATACATTTTGATACATTAATTTATATGAATAATATACATACTGATTATGTTTTAGGTTTAGGTTTTGGAATATATGGAACAAAATGTAAAGACCTAGAAATTCCGTGGAAATTTATTTCTTAAATACATGGGATTTTTATAAGTCCGCAAAAATTTACAGCGCTTTATTCTGAGGCCTGGTGTGCCCAGAATCAATTTATGAAGTTTTTTTAGTACATTCAGTAAACGAGCGAGTGGGATTTTGTAACTTTTGAACTGGTGCTTGAAACTGAAATCTGAGTGCACCATTGAACTCGCAATGCTGATTTTCGCTTAAGAAGACTTTCACCTCGATGACAGTCGGTCAAGAATGGAAGTTAGTTTTTGGGTTTTTAATAAGATAAAAATAAAGTGTTAGCTTATTTTTATTTATGGTGGTTAAAACCTCCAAGAGGACATTATATGTGGGGGCCACCACACCATAACCTCCCCTGAGAGGTTATGGTGGTGGGGCCCACCTGTGGTTTAAACAACTCTTGTCAATTAATGTGGTGGGGACCACCCGACTTCCAAAGCCTTGAGCTCCATCTTGAATGTGAGATGACCCTTGGTTTCTCTCCTCCCAGATTAATGGTGCCAACTCCATCATAATTAATTGTGCCAACTCCAGTATAATAAATTGTGCCAACTCCAATATAATTAATGTGCCAACATTATGTGTAAAGTTAATAAACTCAATTATATTAATTTGGCACCGCAACCCATGTGGGAAGAGAATTGGTGGAGTAGAGGAGGCTTGGTAGAACCCTTGGAGATTTATCTTCCAACGAAGAATGACGAACATCTCTTTTTTTTCAATCGGGACAAGAAAGGGGAAGCGTTGAACTAGAAGAACGCCAACAACGTCATCCTTTTTGCAACATCCTCAACAAACAAAAATACGAGGTAGGGGTTGTTTTATGATTTGAGTTCGTAATTGTTCCATTCTACGTTGTTCACCCATGGGTAATGATTTTCCAATTGATAAAACCATAACGTGGAGGGATCAGACTGCACAAACATGGCCCGACCCCCACCCCCTTCATTTTCCTCGTTTGTTGATGACCATGGTGGAGAAACAGCGGCCGACATCGGACCGGCCATGGGGAAACTCGCGGCGCAAGACTGCCGGGTCACTGGAAGGGTACGACACTGTCGTGTCGCACAGAAGAAAGGTTCCACGGCCAAACCGGTCCGCGGTGGAAGGGCACAGCGTTGGAACGCCATGCAGAGGAGGAGCGTCGCGGCCAGGGTGGGTCCTGGCGGAGAAGGATCGGTAGGCGTCGGGCCAGCTGCCGACGGTGCGGAACCGGCTGGCCGCTTGGCCAGCCGGACAAGGTGGGACCCTCTCGGGTCTTGTGGGATACCAGACCCATGCCTAGCACCGGTTCTGTTTGGGTGACAGCCCCCCCCCCCCACATGCGGCTAGGGCGGGCCTCACAGGGTGCCACCAGCCGCTGGCCAGCCGGGCCATGCGCGCCACCAGCTAGGCAACGCGGGCCGCTAGCCAGGCCATGTGGGCCGCCAGGCCCGGCCCCCTAGGGCCAGGCCGCCCTTAGGCCGGGTTTCCGTTGGGCCCGGCCGCCCCCTTGGGCAGGGCCGCCCCCTCGGGCCGGGTCGGACCTGTGGACTGGGTCGGACCCGCGGACCGGGTGGGACCCCAATCCGGACTCATTTGACCCGAATACAACTTTTCCCATAACTCGGGCTACGGGTGTCCGATTTACGAACCATCTGCGGCGACAGAAAGCTTAGAGTGAGATGGTTTTTTTGGCATACCCAACTTGAGGTTTGGACATAGTTGGGGTATGGTCGGGTTGGTTTGAACCTACAATCCAACCGGGCCCCCAGGACAGAAATGCTAATAACTCAAAGACCGGGCGTCCGATTGACGCACCGTCTGTTGCGTTGAGACCCCTATGTCGAGGCGGACCTTTGAGATACTTCTACATGGGACTTTGTGACATTTGGTGTAACACCCCGAGATTTTATGAGAATTATTCTTTTAAATTTCTTCGATGTGTTTTGTTGTACGCTACACCAAGATTATCTTGCGCTATACGCAACACCATATTAGCTTGTAATATATGCAATCCTGACTTGGCTTGTGTTACACGCAATCACGACCTTCCTCGATAGCATGTGTAGTATGGAATACCGTGTTTCACTAAACAATGATATATTATAATAGACTAGCCGTTATGAAGAGTATTAACTACATTTTTAATTTTATAACATTATCTTACACATTTTCTAGAACATGGTATGAGAACAAAATAATTGTTTTGGGTAAAATAGGTAGTATTCAAAAAATGCAGTTTTGTCACCTTTTGATGGAACACCCACTTTAAATCTAGTTTTTGACATATTTATAAGTTCAATTTTACAAAATAAACTTTTTCTTTTGAATCAGGATATAAAAATTTACATTGGATAAAGTTTTGATATTTTTCGGACAACGTTCTTATTTTGATGAATAGTAAAAACATGCTAAATTTTAATTAAAAACAACTTCTTTCATCAAGATAATTTAGATGGTTAAATGATAAAATTTAATGGTTTAAAAGTATAAATAGAATATATTTTTACCATTTAATATAATGCATGTCATTACCATTATTTTTACATTGAATTCATTGGTAAAAACTTTTCAATATTTGACAATTTATTAACTTTTATAACCTATTTTCTTAACAACGTTATTAATATTAAATTAATTAATGCAACTTCTGTGTTTTGAATTTTGAAAAATGGATTCTATATTTGGATTCAGTGGGTCCAAATTATGTTAATAGGTTACTTTTATTTTTTTGACATTATGAATAGTAATTATGGTAATTTTTATTTACTACAGTTAAAGGTAAATCAGGTAATTAGGGGTAAAATAAGATGATTAAATTACCCTAACACCTGCCAAAATTCTATTGGATGACTAAAAGTCTACCCATATCACCTAAGTTTTGGAATAGAATAATTTAATGGACTTTTGACCATGGATATAATTTAATTATTATTAAAACCAAAGAAAGTGACAACATGTCACTCTCTTAAATCTTATATGTATAATAATTTTAAGTTAGTGATAAACTTTATGAAACTTAGAATAGGAATAGTCTCCATAAAGATAATAGAATTATATACATAATTTGAATTTATTTAGAATTTTTAGGGATTAAATCATTATCATTATAGGTGACATAATAGTGATGTTGATATTATTTTATTGATTGAAATATTAAATAAATGGTTTTAAAAATATTAAAATAAATATTATATGAACTATTTAATGTGATCCACGAATTTTATAGATAAATATGACATGTTATAAATCTATTAAATCTTTTATTTAGAACATATCTTTCATGTGGATATTATTTAAATTCTAATAATTGAATAGTGTCAAAAATGACACTATTGTTATTTTATAAAAATAACATAATATAAAATTGTTTAAAAATCACAAATTTTTTTAAAAATTATAAATTAAAATTTATATGGTCGGAAGTGTCATAAATTATCCAATTATGGATAATTAAAAACATATAAGTAATTATTTATAACAATTTAAAATTTAGAATCTTATTACCACAAATAAAATTAAATAGATAAAATAAGGATAAATCAAGTTGATAAGGTTTAAAATAAATTTTCAACATGTATAAATTTTATTGGTTGATGAAATTAAAACCCTATAGCATCTAATATTTGAATATGAGTAGTTTTTGGTGGTTTTTAAGTGGGGTTTTATTAATTATAAATTAATATTTTTGAGGTTTCCAAAGGTGCCCCTCTCCTCCCTTATAAAAGGGAACCTCCTCCCTCTCCTCTTCACAACACTTTGAGCCTTCAAGATCGGCCAACACCTACCAATTTCTCTTCTACACTTCACTGGAAACATTATGGAGGTTCTGGTCTTCTCAAAAGTCCAACTCTAGTCCCTTAAGAGGAAGCTTAAAAGAGGTGCGTCGAAGAAGAAGTAATCTATTCTACCTATTATTTCAAGTTTTTTTATTCTTCAACTTCTTCTTCTTTAGTTGTTTCATTATAAAGTAATAAAATCAGTATCACTAATATACCTATATTTGTTTTATAAATATGAAACAACCCCATTTCACCTTCTATCCATCCTACGGAAAACAAAATCACCACGCGAGCGTATGTACTGAATACCGTCTCCACGTCGTGGTGTAATCTGTTTTTCTAACACCACCTTAATTGGATGGGTATAATGGTGTAAAGAATAACTATATATGGTTAATGTAACATCATACTGATTCTGAGATATTATATCATCCAATCCAATTCCATTCAATAATTATGGGAATGATATCATCGCTCGTGCATACGTACGGATTACCGTCTCCATGACGTGATGAGATTCATTATCCATGTTAACCATTCAAGAATGATTATAAAGTATATATAATGAATAATAATGGTATATATAAAATAATAATTCTACTAGATTTATGTATATATATATATATGTGTGTGTGTTATCTACTTACTTCCATTCAAGTCAATTAGGAAACGAAAACAGCGTTCATGCATACGTACGGCCTACCGTCTCTATGAATGGTGTATTTCATTCAATTTATCGATCTATCATATATATATATATTTATATTCTGAATATATATTATATATAAATCATTTTTTACATTCTAGAATTAAGTAAATCAGGATATAAGTAAGAACAACAAGTCAAAACATGTACGATAAATGAAACGATTTTACCCAAAACGCTACTTTAACATGGAATTTACAAAAGAATGAGTAATATAAAGTCATAAGTGAACCATATATGATATAATAACAATGAATATGATTTTGCAATAAGTCAATGACATTATTTAAATCTTTATACATGAGGTTCGGATACGTACGAAGCATATTGGACCTAAGGTAAGGGATAATTTTGCAATCTCATGTTTTTTATCCGAGATTGCTTATACGTAAGTATTTACTATGGTTATATTTTTCATCCATGCCAATAAAATGTTTTTCATAAAGTTTATAATATTATTACATGTATTTTTAATGTCATGTTTACCCCTCTTTGACTTTTACTTTGTGTTATGGAAGAAATCTTTCTTTTGTTTACCATACGTGGTACTTTTTGACTTTTCCGTTAAAAGTATGAGGAGAATGTTTTTTTAACTTATACAGCATGAACAGATTTTTTACAGTTTCATAATGCCTTATATACATGAAGATTCATCTACATGATTTCTGGATTATTTTCAACAAAATCCTTTTCTTTTGAAATTTAATGGCATTTTTTGATAAGAAAATGATTTTAAAGAAGAAAGGATGTTTTCCTCAAGTATTTATTTCAAGTGTTTTTTCAAAACTATTTTCCATATAAGATTACATTATTTAGTATGATTATGTTTCAAGTATAATACCTCTATTATTTACATGGTTTGATTCTTTTTATGATCAAATTATATCCATTTGTTTTATATGGATTATGTTATAATGGGATGATGTATATGAAACCCATTTTATTATTTGGGTTATGATGAATTATTTATTTTTATTTTTTTGCACTAGTAAGAATGATTTTTATTATGAGATGGGTGGGACCTATATCTATCTACAATGCATTGGGTAAAGATTTATATCTCATGAGATAGACCTGGCCAGAATGACAAGTTAATATGGTTTAGTGATACAGGACTGGAACAAGGAGTGAACTCGATTCAGTAAAGGACTTTGTCCATTAAGATGGTCTTAGAAGCAATGCCTTGGATAAAATGGAAATCATATCATGTGCTTAATGGTTTTCCACAATTACATGTTTTATTTCCAGGCTATTTTATCATGATTGATGTTCCATTATGATCTATGTCTTACGTACTGCCACGTTTTATGTCATGGTTCAAGATTTTGATGTTTAAACATTATGTTCAAGTTTTTAAGTTCAAATGTATATGGTTTGTTTTATTTTCTCCATGCTTACCCTTAATGAGCATTTGAGATCACCCTTTATATGTTCTCTTTTCCCCAGGATATAAGAAAAGGTTTTAGGTAAGAAAAAAAGGGGAAGATCTTTATGGGAGATGTTGAAGATCTTTCACCATGATTAGAAGATTATGTTCCATGTTTCCAAGGACACTAAACTATTACAGTCCTTGTGTGTTGGTTTTTTTATGTATTAATTATTCCACAAAAGTAATGTAATTTCCATGTACGTCAAGCTTTGGGTCTGTACAGTTATAGTATCGACCAGTAGCTCGTGGAGTGGATCCTTCTAGAGGCGAGCATACAGAGTACAGAGACCTAGTAGTTGGTTGAGACCAGACAAATGCTTGACTGATTTGACTCGGAGTGACTCGACTGGCCCGATGGAAAGCACCTCTATGTGAGAGCATCAGACCCACGATGGGGAGTGCCTCTGTGTGAGCATGGAAGACCCACGATACTTGACAAGAGGAGTACCTCAGCAGGCTATGAGGGGGAGCATCTCTGTGTGAGCGCGACAGAACTGTGGTGGGGAGCACCTCTTTGTGACACAGCAGGCCCATGGAACTCGATAGGAGGAGTACCTCAGTAGTCCCAGGATAGTGGGAAGCACCTCTCTGTGACACAGTAGGCCCACTGTACTCGATAGAGGAAAAGTATACCCTCATCTGAGGTTCCGATAGCATGAAGGGGGTTGTTAATTGATAATACCCCTAGAATAAAATCCTGGTTTGAGGTAATTCAATGAATTTTGTGTTTTCCTTATGATTGATTTAGGTTACTAGATAACTTAGGTATATGTATGGGCATATACCTAAGTTATGGTTATCCGTTGAATCCATACTTTTTGATTTATCCTTGTCAGATTTTGTGAGACCTTGAGGGTCTCAGGGTCCCTACGGAGTATCGTTATACTCACCCCTACACGAACTATTCCCAAAACTCATTGTGTTGGTTGCAGATGACAGACAGTGATGATCGAGGTAGAGAGTAGCAGGATTGGACGGTACCCGGAGGTGGACCACTCGATATTACGATGCTCGGAGTTGACGGATGGATGTGGAGTGCTGATGGGGCCATATGCACCTACCCTCCATGTAGGAACCCCGGAGGACGACCCAGTAGTTGCTTACTTTTCTTCACTTGTACTTGAATTTTAGTTGTATTGTACTTTCCTATTGGGCTCGTATTTCTGGCCCATTTACTTTTCAACAGTCTTTTGTATATAGATTTGTTTAGTGTTTTACTTCTAGCACGTACTATATTGTGTGTGTTTCAATTTATAAGGGAAATGCCTTCCCATTTTAGGGATTTACACCTTTGGTGCCAGTCACCAGCCCCCGACCTATGGAAATCGAGCCTGGGGTAGTCACAATTCGGGCCCCGGGGGATTAGTCGTGACACAAACTCACTACATATCAGTGTTTTATAAGATGTTCTATAAAAAATTATCCAACATCACATGAGCTATACCCATAATCATAACCAATATTCATGATCCTTTTCTCATCACTAATCCTATAGAAATAATTTTAAAAGGTTGGGAGAACAAAAAATGTCCAAATTTTGGGGTTTTAAAACAGGAAAAAAATCATTTTCCTATACATATTATAACACCATGTTGAAAAAAATTACATTAAAATTTTATAAATAACTTTTTATATAAAAAATAATTTTAACCAAATATTAATGTAGTTATTTTAGGAAAAATACATAATAAATATTTTTCAAAAAATATAAAATACTTGTCACTTTGAAAACCAATTCTATTTCAAAATATATTATCATTTTAAATAAACTTGGACATATCCATGTCAACATTAAATAGTTAGAAATTAATATCATTGTATGGTATATAATGCTACTTGTAAAAAATAAGAAAACTATGTGGACCCTAGATGTACTGAAAATATAACTTTTATTATAGAATTACCCATAGGGTTTGTGCACTCACTCCCCATTCCACGTCTTCGAAATCAACACTCAAGTGTTGATTTAATTTAAAAAACAATTTTTTCAATACTCCAAATTCAGAAAAATAATACCTCAAAATAGCCTTTAAAAACATCATATATTATTTTCATAGTAGAAAATAATTTTATATCCCATAAATATTATAAAAACATGTCTTTAGTGACACAAACATTATGCATAAAGAGCAGGATAAATCAATATTTCATTAGTACTATAATAATTCGTGTAATGTAAGAATTAAACCTAGGAAAATGCATTCCATAAAATCTTGTGTTGTCAATGTTAATTAATGTTCATGGAAATAACTATAATCATGAGTGAAATTCATTAATTTTGAAGAACATTTCGTTCATAAAATGATAATTTTAATACACTAAAATTCACATGAAATTTTGTAAAAAGACTTATTGAAATTTCTCTTCTTGGAAAATTATTTGAAAAAAGAATAAAACATTTATTTCCATAAACCAGGATTTTGGAAAATAAAATATATTAAAAAATAATAATTAATTTTCCTTATATAAAATTTTTTGTTTAAAATAAAACATGTTTCCCATGAAATAAGGGGTTTTCAAAATATAATATATAAATTTAAAATAAATTTCCCTTAGAGTATGGATTTTGGAAAAATTAGTATGCGATTAAAAAATATTTTAACTTACGAAGGCAAATAATTTTGGGGGAAATTTTAAAATATATTTAAAATTAATTCACCAGATAAACAAATAGGTTTAAAAAAACATATAATTTAGAGAATATTGGTTTCTCTTACCTAAAATCCGAAAACTAAATTGAGCATAGTTAGTGATAATTTCCACTTCTAGTGCTTGAAAATATGGATTGATAGAAAGAGTGAACATGGGTAGTAATATTTGGGGTTTTCCAATGAGTTATGATATTTTCTATATATTTGTTTTGAAAGCTAATTTATTATTTTTGTAATTCTAAATTATATGAACTGTGATCATCCTATGATTTGAGAATCTGGTTCCATATCTCGAGAATGTGATTTTAATTGTATGATTTTATTATCATTCTAAAATGGTGGCTACTAAATATAGTGAATAAGTGTGTGTAACACTCCAAGCTTCCATGGTACGCTTCTATTTGAATAATACAATAGCGTGTGTTGTACGCAACTTCAAGTTCTAACAAACACCCCAACCAATCAAACTAGCGGTTATGAATAGTAATTCCCACTTTTTTAAATTTTAAACATTTTATCTTTTAAAATGTACTTCAAATTTGGATTTAGAATATTGAAATTAGCTTAGGCTTAATTTTTGGTACTTTTCTAATAACTTTCATATTTTGATGAGTAGTGAAAATTACTAAATTTTAATTTAAAATACTTTTTTAATCGAAATAATTAGTAGTGATAAGTTATCCATTTGAGTAATTTTAAATTATAATTAGATTATATTTTTACCATTTAATCCAATTTTGGTCATTGAACATAATTTCACATTTAAACTGGACATAACCAAGTGTCAATATTTTGATAGTTATTATTTCTTAAAAACACGCTTTTTGTTCTGACAACGGAAATTAATTTTAAATGAATTTATACCACTTTTGTGCTATTAATTTAGAAATATGGATTCCATATTTACAATCAGGAGGTCCAAATTGTGTAAATAGGTAACTTTTATTTTTAGAAATTTTGAATAATTACATCGGTAAATATTTTATTTACCCTGGTTAAAGGGTAAATCCGGTAAATAAGGGAAACAAATAATATTATAATAATATTAAATTATCCTAACACATGTACTAACCATATTTTCTGATATATTTCCGACCATGTGCATATTTGGGTCGATTTTGGGACCCCATAGAGCCGCTTGTAAGTGATAATGACACTTTATATTAATTAAGTTAAAGTAAATACAAAAATGACATAAGAAAATATCTTTTAGCAAAACAATTTTTACATAGGGTTATATATGTTATATTTTTGACTATGAATATTCATTAGAAATCGAAAAAGATTTCCTAAATAGTGGTATTTTATTTATAATTTTTATACATTTAATAAATAAATTTATTTATGACACAATAATGATGCAGTATTTTCCTTATTAATGAAAGAATAAAATAATTGGTATTATAAAAGTTAAAATAAATATAATTTGAACGTTTTGATTCCATAAACGAATTTTATTGGTTAATATGACATGTTAGGATTGCTTAAATAAATTTGGTTTGAATTAATAATGTTTTAAAACTTTTAAAAAATCAATTATTAAATAGTGTCAAAATGGACATAAAGGAGTTTTTAAAAAAAATATTATATTATAAAATGATATAATATTCGACAAAATATAAAGTTCATCCAAAGGACTTATATAATGATATTATTATCATTAATAAACCACTTGGGGTTCTCTTGGAAGTATATATTATGTCTATTAACTATATAATATAAAAATACAAAGATACATGGTAAATGTCAAACTATTTAACTAAGAGTTAAATCTAAAAGTTAATGTTAATATAGTGAACAAAACCTGTATAAAACCTATTGGTTGAGTGGTTTTAAACCCATACCCATTTATCCTTTAAATAATCCATTTTTATCCTTTATAAACTGAAAATTATTTTATTATAAAACAATAGTTCTATCTTTTCCTAAGGTGCCCCTCACCCTTCTTATAAAAGGGCACTCGCCCTTCTCTCTAATTCACACCTTCAAAGACTTTTGGTTCGGCCAAAATATAACCAAATACCCTTTCAACTGTACTCCCTTAATCCTATATGTTAATAATTAGTCATAAATCCAACTTAAGGAGCCCTTTTTATCAAATCAAAAGGAAAAACCCGAAGAAGAGGTAATAATTTCATCACCCTCTTTCATGTTATTTTCTTCTTCCACTTCTTCTTTCTTTGTTATTTCAATTCTAAAATAATAACTCTAGTATATTATATAGACTTTGATGTTATTATAAATATGGTACAACCATATTCAGTATTCTATCCATACTTTTAATGACATATCACCATACGTGCGTGCATACGGATTACCGTCTCCACGTCCTGGTGTAATTGTTATTCAATACATTATTATTTGGATGGGTATAATAATGAAGTGTAATTCATGTAAATAATATATATAACATGATAATTATTCTTTATATATGATATAACATCCAATTATATATTATTTTAAAATAAAAATAATGATATTGTCGCTCGTGCGTACGTATGGATTGCCATTTCCATGAACGCGATGAGATTCATTCCCCATCGTATCCATTCAAGACTAATTTTCGTTAGATGATTTAAAGTATTTTTTAAATATTTGATATCATTATGGATATGAATAATATAAATCCCATCTATAATGGTTATGACTCACATAACAAAGAATATAAAGGAAAATGAATCCGTTAACACCCGAAACGATGATAATACTAAGATATTAATAACAAAACAATGTTAAAAGATCATATATGATATCATATTAATGTATATGACTATTTTATAATTTAATAACAATTATTTAACCATTATAAAGGAGGTTAACCTACCCTCAACCATGGAAAAGTACAATCTAAGTGTTAATTTTACAATCTCTTAATTATCCAAGGTTGTTTATACATTATTATCTACTGGGACCTCTTTATCATCCACATCCATATTTCTTATAAATTTATTTCAAATCATTATTACTATTTTATAGACTATGGGTTAAAGTCATTTATACCCTTTTTTGAGTTTTTATCAGATGCTTAAAAAGTAATCTTTCCGTCGTTTTCCAAACACGGTCCTTTTTAACCTTTTCGACAGAAATAAGTTAAAAATGTCTTTTTTAACTTATACGGCAGGTGCGGCTATTTTCTGCCATTATAAAAATCATCAAATATTCCCTTAGAATATTATAAGAATATTTCCAAAGTAAATGTTTTATTTTATAAATATTTTACTTTTAAATGATTTTCAAAAAGATATATTTCTCTCAAATAGTTTTGATTTTATCTATGTCAATATCCTTTGATGGATTTTAAGCTTATTTGAAGTTGATTGATTATGATACAAAACTTCTATATTGTATTGAAGGTTTTGTGAAATGTTTGACTGTGGAAGTGTTATTTTTATACCATTAATGGGTTTTGGAGAAAGTATTGATATTTCATATGCTAGTTTTAATACGAATGTTTATGTTATGTTTAAACTTGTTCATATGTAGAATGCATTGGACTTAGTAAGTGATGGGTGGAGCCCGATATAGCTCCCCAATGCATCGATAGGTCTGATGAGACAAACTAGTGTCTTGGAACAAGGTCTTGACAAAATCTTATTTCTAGTCTTTACATAAGGCCTAGACTATGTGGTTATGATAGTCTGGCATTATTCATTCCATCATTATGAAAGTGGTTATTGATATTGCATGTGATTGTTCGACTATTAGAATATCCATATGAATAAGTAAATGGAATTATTTAATTTTATTTTTTCCATATTATGTTGATGTTCAAGTTCAAAAGTCTTTTGTTTTAGTTATACATTGCCTTAAATGTTTATGCTTATTTATGAAAGTTTCTGCTATATTTTTATCCTTACTGAACATCCGAGATCACCCCTTTCTATGTTTTATTTTTCCCAAGATGTGAAGAAGTATTTTATGACCACCTGCAGGGATAGTCTGAGGGTATATGAGTGTGGACTATGGAGACTATGTTATTGTAGTTTTTATCTCTATGATTTAATGTAAGACTTATGCATGTATCTAGTGTTTCCAAGGCTATTAAACTAATAGGTATTTCAAGACTTGAACTTTTGTGATCGTGCCAATGTTATGTAATAATGCACCGACTCTAGGTAACTGGGGCCAGGGCGTTATAGTTGGTATCAGAGGATGTTTAGTACAAACCTTGGAAGCTAGATTTAGATAAACTCTGATTAAAGCACATAGACCTAAGATGGACTTTGAGGATTAGTATAGAAGAACTTCTTAGAATTTTGGTATTGTCGAGATTTAGTGAGTTTTCTGAGAAATACATCCCTGTCTGGATATGAGCAGGTAGAGGAAGCTTTGGCACATATGTATCAAGGGGTAAAACCCGAAAAAACCGCTTTGAGCTAGACTCAAACAGGAACTGGTGCATGACAATGGTCCTTGTTGCACTCTTGGTTACAACACTCCCGAGAGATATGCTTAGGATAATTCTCAATTTCTTTACAAAACATAATGAAGGGTTTATGAGTATATAATTCCTCAAAGAAAGAATTTTTTTATGATTATAGATTATATCCATAAACTGTCCAATTTATGATAAGTGTTTTACAAGTTTGGATTTATGTATTGTAATTCATAAACTAATCTAGTGTATGCCATTATTTAAAAATGGAACCTAGTGGAAGGAATAGAAACTGTATCAATGCACGCACTCCATGTTGGAATTTCTATCCTACTCAAGATAATTATAGTGAAGCTGGTGATGCAACTGGTGCTGATCAGCTAATCACCATACTGGGACAAATCACTCAGGTTATGAATAATAACCTTACACATATAGAGCACCCTGATCCACAGTGTGGAGGATCAATGTTAGATCGCTTCATAAGGAAACAACCACCAATATTCAATGGTGGTACAAATCCATTAGTAGCTGAGAAATGATTAAATTCCTTAGAGAAAATATTCCATGCCTTGGGAATTAGTGAAAGGGAAAACGTTTTCATGGAAGTTTACCGCCTCACTAGAGATGATGATCAATGGTGGTCATTGATTCAAAACACAAAGGAAGATGATGAAGTATCAAATATCGAATGGAGTGAGTTTAAATAGTTTTCTTAGAAAAATACTTTCGTCGGGACCATCGAGCAGATATGGAAAGGAAATTTTTGAGTCTGAGGCAAAAGGAAGATGAGAATGTCACAAAGTATGATGCTAACTTTACAAGGTTAGCAAGGCATGATACAGATTATATACATAACCCATGAAGTAAGATTGATCATTTATTTGATGGGTTAAAACCTTTTCTCCATCGAGCATTAGTCTCACAATCCTTCTCATCGAACGAAGATATAGTCTCATGTGTTATCAAGATAGAAAACGACTTCTCTTAGTATTATGACTTTAATGAAAATCAAGAGAAAAAGAGATCTGTTGATCACTTTGGAAATGAAAATAAGGGGAAGAAGGGAAAATTTGAATATCCACCCTACAGTAAATGTGGGAAGAAACACTCCAGTACTTTCTTGAATGGAATGGGAGTCTGTTACAAGTGTGGTGAAAAAGGACACCAAGCTCATGATTGGAAGGGGAAGATAGAAGCTACAGATGTTCAATGCTACAATTTTAGGGAGATGGGACATTATGCAAATGAATGTCCTAGGCGTCATGGGAACTTACCTCAGAAAGGGCCAAGGGATCAATTCCTAGCTTATGCTATCACTACTGCTGAGGTTAAAGCTCCAAAAGATGTGGTGGCAGGTAATTTAATGGTTTCCTAAAGTTTAGCCAATGCTTTATTTGATTCTAGATCATCGCATTGTTTCATATCTTCCCAGTTTTCTAAGAAAATTAGATATTTACAATTTGATTTAACACGGGAGTTGTCATTCAAAACTTCTAAGGGAAGTATCATTGCTACAAAGTTTTGTGAATCAGTTCCCATTAGGGCATATAAATGTTCTTTATCTGCTGATCTCATTGTCATACCCATGATGGAATTTGATATAATCCTCGGTATGGATTGGATTTCAGACCATGATGGAAAATTTTATTTTAAGAAGAAGGAGGTAACAATTTTTTATGAGGATGATAAATAACACCTTATCTTTAGAGCATAATCGTCACCACCTGATTCTTATCAAAATCCACCCCCAATAGCTCAACAAAATTCAATTATTGTAGATGAAGAGAATGAAATGATTGTGGGTGAGGAAAGGAATATACAAATAGAGGATGCACTTATTTTGAGAGAATATGTTGATGTGTTTCCAAAAGATTTACCTGTATATCCTCTAGAATGAGAAATTGAGTTTTCCATTGATTTAATTCCTGGTTCAAGGCCCATATCGAAGACCCCTTATAGAATGGCCACTGTGGAATTAGTGGAACTAAAGAAACAACTAGAGGAATTGAGATAAGGGATTTATTCTTTGTCGAGGCCCAAAGATTGATGTACATGGACATTACATTACTTTTGCGGAATACTTAATACATGACAAAAATAGATGCCTAAAGACTGTATTAGTTTAGTGTCTTTGGAAACTCGAAATGTAATCTTCTAATCACAGTGAAAGATCTTAAACATCCTCCATAAAGATCCTCCCTTTTTGGTTTTCTTACCTAAAACCTTTCTTTATATCTTGGGGAAAAGAAAACATAAAAAGGGTGAGCTCAAATGCTCAGTAAGGGTAAGCATAAAGAACATAAAACAATCCATAAACATTTGAATGTAAAAACTTGATCATAAAATCTAAACATCAAAATCTTGAGCAAGGACATAAATCTTGGAAGTACGTGAGGCATATATCATAAAGGAACATAAATCATGTTAAAATAGCATGGGAATAAAACATGTAATTGTGGAAAACCATTAATCACATGATATGATTTCCATAGTAGCCAACACATTGCTGTCAAGACAATCTTAGTGGACAAAGTCCCTTTCTAAATCGAGTTCACTCCTCGTTCCAATCATGTATCACTGAACCAGATTAACTTAACGTTACAGCCATGTCTATATCATGAGATATAAATCTTTACCCAATGCATTGGAGGGAGATATAGGTCCCACCCATCTCATAATGAAATCATTCTTTCATGTGCCATAAAATCATAAATCATACCTCATAACATAACCCATGTAATAGAATGGGATTCTTAAACATCATGCCATCATAAAATAATCCATATTGAAAAATGGATATAATTTCATCATAAGAAGAATAAAACCATTTAAATAATGGAGATATTATACTTGAAACATGAACATATTAA
Source organism: Viscum album (assembly GCA_963277665.1). Taxonomy (NCBI): domain Eukaryota; kingdom Viridiplantae; phylum Streptophyta; class Magnoliopsida; order Santalales; family Viscaceae; genus Viscum; species Viscum album. The sequence continues at coordinate 819,824,582 of OY728134.1, forward strand.
ATAATGTCAATTTAGATGGAAAATATTTTTGATAAAACACTTGAAATGAATTCTTGAGGAAAATATCCTTTCTTCTTGAAAATCATTTTCTTTTCACAAAATGCCATGAAATTATAAAATAAAATAGTTTTTTTATAATAATCATGCAATATTTTAGAGGAGGCTTTAGGAAAATTAGGTGTTATGAAACTGTTAAAATCTGTTCACGCCGTATAAGTTAAAAATAACATTCTCCTCGTACTTTTTTCAGAAAAGTCAAAAAGTTCCTCGTGTGGTAAAAAAAATTAATATTCCTTTCATAAAATGTGGTAAAATTAAAAAATGGGTAAAAAGGCCATGAAAACATTTTTAGAAAACAGGGACATGGATGATAACAAAAACCCCAGTAAATACTTACGAATAAACAATCTCGGATAAGAGCGAAATTGGAAAAGTTATCCCTTACCTTATGTCTGATATGATTCGTATGTATCCGAACCTCCGGTATAATGGTTTAAATAATGTCATTGACTTATTAAAGAATCATATTCATTGTTATGATATCATATATGGTTCACGTATGACATTATATTACCCGTTCTTTTGTAAATTCCATGTTAAAGCATCGTTTTTGGTAAAATCGTTTCATTTATCGTATGTGTTTCGACTTGTTGTTCTTGATATTATTACTTATATACTGATTTACTTAATTCCAGAATGTAAAACATGATATATATATAATATATATTCAGCATATACATATATATATGATAGATCGATAAGTGGAATGAAATACACTGTTCATGGAGACGGTAGCTCGTACGAACGCATGAATGGTGTTTTCGTTTCCTTATTTAATTGAATAGAATTAAGAAGATGAAATAAATATATATATATATACATAAATACAGTATCATTATTATGTCTTATATTTTATTATTATTCATCATATATACTTTATAATCATTCATGAATGGTTAACATGGAGAATGAATCTCATCGCGTTGTGGAGACAGTAGTCCGTACGTACGCACGAGCGATGATATCATTCCCATGATCGTGGAATTGTATTGAAGTGTATGTATATTATTTCATAATCAATATAAATTTACAATAATCATATATAGTTATTTATTTACACCATTATACCCATCCAAGTAAGGTGGTGGTCGAAAACATATTACACCACGGCGTGTAGACGGTATTCCGTACGTACACACGCGCGTTGATTTCATTTTCAATAGGATGGATAGAAGGTGAAATAGGGTTGTTTAATATTTATAATAACATATCAGTATATAATTAATACTGATTTTATTACTTTATAATGATACAACTAAAGAAGATGAAGTAGAAGAAGAAAGAAACTTGAGAGAATCGGAAGAAGAGATTACCTCTTCTTCAACACACCTCTTTTAAGATTCCTCTTAAGAAAGTAGAGATGGACTTTTGAGAAGACCATAACCTCAATAATGTTTCTAGTTAAGTGGATAAGTGAAATGGGTAGGTGTTGGCCGAGCTTCAAGGCTCAAAAGGGTGTGAAGAGAAGAGGGAACGAGTTCTATTTTTATAAGGGAGGAGAGGGGCACATATAAAAAAACTTTAAATATTATTTTATTATAAAGTTATATTCTGTTTATAGTAGCTCCAAATTGATTTATTTCGAAGCTAAAGTGGTTATGGGTCAAAATAATCTCAACCAATAGGTTTTAGACAAGTTTATGTTACAATTTTAACCTTATCTTTTAGATTTTACTCTAAGTTAAATAATTTTACTTTTACCGTGTCTTCTTGTTTTATTACACTACATGGTTAATAAACTTACTATAGAAATCCAAACGAACCCCAAGTGGTTCATTATTAATATATATAACCCTATATAATTCATTTGGACGAACCTTAGATTTTTAGGAATAAAATAACAATTACTAATATAATATTTGTTTTAAAAACTATTTTATGTCAATTTTGACACTATTTGGTAATTGATTTTTGTAAAAATCATAACAACATGATTAGTTCAAACCAAGTTAATTAAATCAATAATAACATGTCATATTAACCTATAAATTAGTGTAATTTTTAAAAATTCTCAAATTACATTTATTTGGGTATTTATAACATCAATTATGTTAAAATTTTATTAATAAGGTAATTACCGCATCACCATTGTGTCATATATAAATTAACTTATTTAATGTCTAAAAATTACAAATAAAATAACATTAGGTAGGAAATATTTTTATATTATTAATGAATATTTATAGTCTAATTTAGCTTACTCATAACCCTATATTTAAAATGTTTTAGTTATTAAACATTGATTTTAACTATTTTAACTCTTCTTTAAATAAATTAATAATAATTGTCCTAATCTAATCCAAGTGGACCTAAATGGTCATATTTTATTCATAAGGTTATTTTGGTTGAATTAAACTTATACAATAGAATTAGTACATGTGTTAAGGTAATAATAATATCATTTTTACCCTTAATTACCCTATTTACTTTTAACCATGGTAAATAAAAGTAAAAAGTTACAATTCATCAAAAATTATTTTTATCCTATTGAACCACATTTTACTCCCTGATATTAACCGTGTCTCTCTGAGTTTTGAAATTCCACTCACCGAAGCGGTAAAATTAAGTTTTATGTAAATTTGCAAAAAGCTCCTAGGAGGTAGGTAAAAGACGGTGGAAAGTTCAATAAAATTTTTATATATATAAAATTATTATAAAATGACTCCAATGAATCACATTGAACATATATAGGTATTATGCATCAATTTTTACCCAAAATAAAATTTAAAAAAAATTTATTTAAATAAAAAATTCGGTTTTTAAATAGTAACCCAGTGTTTTAATTTTTCATTAAAAATTGAATGTTTTCAGAAAAATACCAAAAATTCACTTAGGATAATTTTGATATTCCGAATACAAAAATGAAGTCCATTTTGAAAGATAAAATTTAAAAAATTTAAAAAATTGGGTATTACTATTCATAATGGCTAGTTTGTATAATATTTTAATAACATATCGTTGTTTAGTGAAACTCAGTATTGCGTACAACACACACTATCGTGAAAGGTCACGATTGCGTTTAATGTAAGCCAAGCCAGGGTTTCATGTAGTGAAAGACTCCTTTGTTGTTGCGTATAACATAATCCAACCATATTTCATTTATACATTGAATATATATATATATATATACACACTCAATGTTGCGTAGACTAACTACTATCAAACGAATTTGAAATTGTTTGTAACGCGATCCAAGAATAGTGTTGTGTATACTGCAAGCTAATACAGTGTTGCATATAGCGCAAGATAATCTTGGTGTAGCGTACAACAAAATACATCAAAGAAATTAAAAAGAATAATTCTTATAAAATATCAAGTTGTTACATTCTACCCCCCTTAAAATGAATTTCACCCTCGAAATTCATCGGGGTTATAAATGGGTTTCTACTTGAAAGTTTCTTTAATTGAAACCCACATCATAAAATGAAATACCAAAACATAACTTTAAAAACAAAAGTATGAAACATAACAGTTACCCAAATTAACTAATCACTGGGTTTCCACATAGGAGAACATAGGTGAAAATAAGGATATGGAAGAGAAATCTAACCATCAAGTTCTTATGGAGAGTGGTAGAGAACATGGATATGAAAAATCCAATAATCACAAAGCCATAAATTTGTGATGATCTAAGGTACCATATGATTCATCGTATATGAGGACACTAGGACAACATTTTTGGTTTTCAAGATCATTTCTCTAAAGTTGAAGAATTATAAGAAATAATTAATTTATTTCGGTACAATCTCACCGTTGTTTGTGCCTTGTACAATTTCCACTTCATATATTAATGAAATGAAGTTTAATTTTTCATTTTTGAAGTGTTAGCAGATCATGTGATAGAATGATGGGTCATTCCATCTGTCTCAAACAAAAGGTTAGAAAAAGTTATAAGTCCATATTATGGTGATATTAATCGTATATTGTTCTAAAAATGGACTTATACTTCATCTATCATAGCGCTCAATAAAATAAAACTAGTTTCTTCTAACTAGGGACTTCTTGTAGGCCAGTGGTATGAAATAAAATCCTGTCGCACTTCGGTTGTGGGTTCAATTCCCACAGCCTTGTCCGACGCGACGGGTTGTCGCTCGTCCTATGGGTTGTCCTTTTTCTGAAACTATACATATTATAACATTACAGAAATAATATAGAAAAACAAGTTCTATCCTTAAACAATATAATATGATGTCTAACATAATCCATTATAATCTTTAGGCTTATCCAAAATACATCTGTCCAATCTCATAGCATAAAGAAAACAATTACTGAAAAGGTCACATAATAACCACGTGGATACCATTGTTTATCCCCCATATATCATAAGATATATCATGTTGGTCACATTCCAAACATGTGAATACCTTAATCATATATACTTTTGAAAAATGAATTACCATAGAACCTTAGTGAAAACATGAGTGCTGTCAAAAGTTAACTCTTTCCACATACCAAAATCCCTAAAATTCTATATACTCAAACCATGATATCACTTAGTCTTTATATCAATCATGAGCTCATGAATACCATCAAACAATTTATTTTCCCCTTAACCCTTCATTATGCGCATATAATTTGCTTTCCAAAATATTTGAATTACTTTTCATGGTTACCGGTACCATATTCTTATAGAAAACCACAATGGACCAGTATACAAATATTTCAATATTCTATAAAAGTACCTCAACAACATTATTGTTGAATTTCAATACATAATCCCTTAAATCCATCCTCTTCAATGATTGACATGGATTAGGTCCTTCCTTGATTTATATGTTACTTCTTAGGTCAGGGCATTGATTTGGGTAATGCCCATGTTCTCCGCAGATCAGACATTGGACTCCATAATAGTCTGTCACTCTATGACCCTTTTCTCCACGTAGATAACATCTTCCCCTCCATTTGAGGAATTCATCAAGGTTCTTATTACCTTCTTTATAAATCTCAATCTTTCTTTCTCTATGCTCCTCACCATGCGAACATGCATAAAATTCCATCTTCCTCTTATTTGATGACTTATGAATACAACTAAAGTTCACATTGTTAATCATATATCGAGATGTCTGATTCGGCATTATCACAATATCTTTCTCTCTAGTCATTACATAATTTCATTGATCAGAGTCACCAATTTGTCCAATGGAATAAATGTTAACTAAATTCCTTCTCATTCCCTCCATTGACTAAGACTAGAAACCATAGTGTAAGAAACAGTTAAAATAACAAGGAACCACATTATCATAAAACATCACTTATGGGATGTCAAACTTATCAAAAATTCTTTAATCCATGACACCGTAGGTTCACCCTAGGTTATTCATGATTGTCAACAAAATTCTAGGACTCTAACCTATACGTATACTTAACCTTATGGACATCCCTAGACATACCTTAGAAATATCTCTAGGGATTTCACTAAAGTTTTCGCTTCCTAGTTTCCAAAGGATAACTAAAACTTTGCTCTGATACCAACTGTAGAGACCCAAATCTTGACGTACATGGGCATTACATTACTTTTTCGGAAAACTTAATACATGACAAAAACAGACGGCCAAAGAGTGTATTAGTTTAGTGTATTTGGAAACTCGGAAGGTAATATTCTAATCATGGTGAAAGATCTTCAACATCTTCCATAAAAATCTTCCCTTTTTGGTTTTCTTACCTAAAACCTTTCTTTATATCCTGGGGAAAAGAAAACATAAAAAGGGTGAGCTCAAACGCTCAATAAGGGTAAACGCAGAGAACATAAAACAATCCATAGAAATTTGAATACGAAAACTTGAACATAGAATCTAAACATCAAAATCATGAGCAAGGACATAAATCTAGGAAGTACGTAAGGAATGTATCATAAAGGAACATCAATCACGATAAAATAGCATGGGAATAAAACATGTCATTTTGGAAAACCATTAACCACATGATATGATTTCCATAGTAGGCAAGGCATTGCTACCAAGACCATCTTAGTGGACAAAGTCCCTTTCTGAATCGAGTTCACTCCTCATTCCAGTCCTATATCACTGAACTGGATTAACTTACCATTCCAGCCATGTCTATCTCATGAGATATAAATCTTAACCCAATGCATTGGAGGGAGATATATGTCCCACCCATCTCATAATCAAATCATTCTTTCATGTGCCACAAAATCATAAATCATACATCATAGCATAACCCATGTAATAGAATGGGATTCTTAAACATCATGACATCATAAAATAATCCATATAAAAAATTGATATCATTTCATCATAAGAATAATAAAACAATTTAAATAATGGAGAAATTATACTTGAAACATAAACATATTAAATACTGTCAATTTAGATGGAAAATATTTTTGATAAGACACTTGACATGAATTCTTGAGGAAAATATACTTTCTTCTTCAAAATCATTTTCTTTTCAAAAAATGCCATGAAATCTTAAAATAAAAGGGTTTCATTGAAAATAATCATGCAATATTATAGAGGAAGCTTCATGAAAATGAGGCATTATGAAACCATAAAAATCCGTTCACGCCGTATAAGTTAAAAATAACATTCTCCCCATACTTTTGTCAGAAAATTCAAAAAGTTCTTCATCTGGTAAAAAAAAGTAAGATTCATTTCATAACATGTGGTAAAATTAAAAAATGGGTAAAATGTCCATGAAAAAATTTGTATAAACGGGTACATGTATGATAACAAAAACCCCAGTAAATACTTACGAATAAACAATCTCGGATAAGAGTGAGATTGGAAAAGTTATCCCTTACCTTATGTCCGATATGCTTCGTATGTATCCGAACCTCCTGTATAATGATTTAAATAATGTCATTGAATTATTATAGAATCATATTCATTGTTATGATATCATATATGATTCACTTATGACTTTATATTACCCGTTCATTTGTAAATTTCATGTTAAAGTAGCGTTTTGGGTAAAATCGTTTCATTTATCATACGTGTTTCGACTTGTTGTTCTTGATATTCTTACTTATATTCTGATTTACTTAATTACAGAATTTAAATCATGATTTATATAAAATATATATTCATAATATACATATATATATGATAGATCAATAAATGGAATGAAATACACCGTTCATGGAGACGGTAGGCCGTACGTACGCATGAACGCTGTTTTCGTTTCCTTATGGAATTGAATAGAATTAAGTAGATGAAATACATATATATATATATATTTATATATACATAAATCTAGTATCATTATTATGTCATATATTACATTATTATTCAGTACATATACTTTATAATCATTCATTAATGGTTAACATGGAGAATGAAATTCATCGCGTCGTGGAAACGGTAGTTCGTACGTACGCACGAGCGATGATATCATTCCCATGATCGTGGAATTGTATTGAAGGGTATATATAATATTTCAGAATATATATCAATTTAAAATAATCATATATAGTTATTTATTTACACCATTATACCCATCCATGTAAGGTGGTGGTCAAAAACAGATTACACCACGGTGTGGAGACGGTATTCTGTATGTACGCACGCGTGATGATTTAGTTTTCCATAGGATGAATAGAAGGTAAAATAGGGTTGATTAATATTTATAATAACATTTAAATATATAATTAATACTGATTTTATTACTTTATAATGATACAACTAAATAAGGAGAAGTAGAAGAAGAAAGAAACTTGAGAGAATTGGAGGAAGAGATTACCTCTTCTTCGACGCACCTCCATTAAGATTCCTCTTAAGGAGGTAGAGTTGGACTTTTGAGAAGACCATAACCTCAAGAGTGTTTCTAGGGAAGTGGATAAGTAAAATGGGAAGGGTTTGGACGAGCTTAAAGTCTCAAAAGGGTGTGAAGAGAAGAGGGAAGAGGTTCCATTTTTATAAGGGATGAGAGGGGCACCTTTGAAAAAACCTAAAATATTATTTTATTATAAAGTCATATTCGGTTTATAATAGCTCTAAATTGATTTATTTGGAAGATAAAGTGGTTATGGGTCGAAAAGATCTAATTAAATAGGTTTTAGAAAATTTTAGGTTACTAGTTTAACATTATCTTTTAGATTTAACTCTAAGTCAAATAATTTAACTTTTACCATGTCTACTTGTTTAATTAAACTACATGGTTAATAAACTTATTATAACAAGCCAAACTAACCCCAAGTGGTTCAATATTATTATATATAACCTTATCTAAGTCATTTGGATGAGCCTTAGAATTTCAGAAATAAAATAACAATTAATAATATAATATATGTTTTAAAAACTATTTTATGTCAATTTTGACACTATTTGGTAATTGATTTTTGTGAAAATCATAACAGCATGATAAGTTCGAAAAACGTTAATTAAATCAATAATAACATGTCATATTAACCTATATAATTAGTTTAATTTGTAAAAAGTCTAAAATTGCATTTATTTGGGTATTTATAACATCAATTATGATAATATTTCATTAATAAGGTAATTACTGCATCATCATTGTGTCATGAATAAATAAATTTATTTAATGTCTAAAAATTACAAGTAAAATATAATTTGGTAGGAAATAGTTTTAGCTTTCTAATTAATATTTATAGTCGAATTTATCTTATTTATAATCCTATATTAATAATGATTTAGTTATTAATCTTTGATTTTAACTATTTTAACTCTTCTTTAAATAAAATAATAATAAATGTCCTAATCTAGTCCAAGTGAACCTAAATGGTCATCTTTTATTGATAAGGTTGTTTTGTTTGAATTAAACTTATCCAATAGAATTAGGACATGTGTTAGGGTAATAATAATATCATTTTTACCCTTAATTACCCTATGTACTTTTAACCATGGTAAATAAACGTAAAAAGTTATTATTCACCAAAAATAATTTTTATCTTATTGAACCACATTTTACTCCTTGATATTGACCGTGTCTCTCGGATTTTCGAAATTCCACTCACCGAAGTGGTAAAATTAAGTTGTATGTAAATTTTCAAAAAGCTCCTAGGAGGTAGGTAAAAGACGATGGAAAGTTCAATAAAATTTTTATATATCTAAAATTATTATAAAATGACTCCAATGAATAACATTGAACTTAAATAGGTATTATGTATCAATTTTTACCTAAAATAAATTTAAATAAAATAAATATTTATTTAAATAAAAAAGTCGGTTTTTAAATAGTAACCCAGTGTTTTCACTATTTATCAAAAATTGAATGTTTTCAGAAAAATACCAAAAAATCACCCTAGGATAATTTCGATATTCCAAATCCAAAAATGAAGTCCATTTTGAATGATAAAATTTATAAAATTTCAAAAATTGGGTATTACTATTCATAACGGCTAGTTTGTATAATATTTTAATAACATGTCGTTGTTTAGTGAAACTCGGTATTGCGTATAGCACACACTATCAGGAAAGGTCTCGATTGCGTGTAATGTAATCCATGTTAGGGTTGTGTGTAGTGAAAGACTCCTTTGTTGTTTTATATAACAGAATCCAACCATATTTCATTTATACATTGAATATATATATATATACACTCAATGTTGCGTAGAATAACTACTATCAAACGAACTTGAAATTGTGTGTAACACGATCCAAGAATAGTGTTGTGTATACTGCAAGCTAATACGGTGTTGCATATAGCACAAGATAGTCTTGGTGTATCATACAACAAAAGATATCAAAGAAATTAAAAAGAATAATTCTCATAAAATCCCGGGTTGTTATATTCGCCCTAGTGTTTTTTCCATGGGGAGCCCCTGTCCTTTTTGTTATGAAGAAAGATAGATCTATGAGGTTATGTATTGTCTACAGGGAGATAAATGCTATAACAATAAAGAACAAGTATCCCCTTCCTCGCATTATGATTTATTTGACCAACTGCATGGAACTCAATACTTTTCAAAGATTGAACTTTGATCTGGATATCATCAGTTGTGTGTGAATAAGGAATACATTCCGAAAATAGCATTTCAAACCAAGTACAGGAATTACGAGTTTATAGTAATGCCTTTTGGATTGACTAATTCACCCTCTATCTTCATGGATCTAATGAACATAGTTTTCAAGGAATATCTCGATGATTTTGTAGTGGTATTTATTGATGATATCTTGGAATAATCCAAAAGCTATGAAGATCATGAAAATCACTTGTGCATTATCTTGAAGACTCTTTGAAGACATGAATTATATGGGTAGTTTATCAAGTGTGAATTCTGGCTTCAGGAGATTTCTTTTCTTGGCCATATTTTCCTTAATGAGGGAATTTTCATTGATCCTTCAAAGAACAAGGCAATCCAAGAATGGCCAACACTGACAAGTATAACTGAGGTACACAGTTTTATTGGTTTAGTTGGTTATTATCGATGTTTTGTCTAGAATTTTTCTTGATTGCCTAACCCATTAACAGCACTCACACATAAAGGGGTTAAATTTGTTTGGACAAAAGATTGTGAAAAATGTTTCCAAGAACTGAAGATAAGATTAGTCATTTATTCTATATTGGATCTACCATCAGGGAATGATAGGTTTGTTATTTATAGTGATGCTTCAATGAAAGGACTTGGTTGTGTCCTTATACAAAATGATAGGGTTATTTGCCTATGCATCACGAAAGCTAAAAATTCATGAGCAAAAATATCCTATTCATGATCTTGATTTAGCTATTGTAATCTTTGCTTTGAAGATATGGAGACATTATCTCTATGGTGAAAAATGTGATATTTATACAGATCACAAGAGTTTGAAGTAAATTTTATCACAAAAAGAAATCAACATGAGGAAAAGGAGATGGATTGAACTACTTAAGGATTATGATTACACGATACACTACCACTTGGGGAAGGCAAATAAGGTGGCAGATACTTTGACTAGAAAATATCATGGAGTTTTGAACAATATGAGAGTTGAAAGGGATCCTATTTTCATGGATCTAGTAAATATGGATATGGGAATAACCATGGAAGGTGAAACATCAATTCTTTTTCAAATGGTTTCCAAGCCATCTTTACTAGAATGGATAAAAAGTTCCCAGGCTGATGATGAGTAGTTTCAAAAGAATATTAAAGCCGTGAATGATGGGAGATTGAGTGACTTCGTATATGAAGATGGAATTTTGAAATTTTGGAAGAGATTTTATGTTCCCGATATACCTGATCTAAAAAGAAAATTGTTGGATGATGCTCATAGTTCCAATTTCTATATACACCCTGGTAGCACTACGATGTATAGAGATTTGAAGGAACATTTTTGGTGGGACAACATGAAGAGCGAGAATGCTGATTCTGTGTAAAGATGTATGGTTTTTCAACAAGTGAAAGCTGGAAGGCAACAGCCTCGAGGAGTATTGCATCCTCTTCCCATACCTGAGTAGAAATGGGATAATATCACAATGGAATTTTTCATTGGACTACCAAAGACTCCTAGAAGGAAAGATGCAATATGGGTCATTGTTGATCGTCTTACCAAGTCATCACATTTTCATTCTATAAGAAAAGATCTACAACTTGAACGTCTATAAATACTATATATTAATGATGTCGTGAGACTTCATGGAGTACCCCTATTGATTGTTTCTAATCATGATCCACGTTTTACATCAAGATTCTAGAAAAGTCTCCAGAAAGCCCTGGATACTGAACTTCGTTTGAACACTGCCTACCACCCTCAAACTGAGGGACAATCAAAGCGGACTATTCAATCCTTATAAGACACGTTGATATCATGCTCCCTTGACTTTCAAGGTATGTGGTATCAATATTTACCTCTGGTATAATTTTCCTATAACAATTGCTTCCATTCAAGTATTTAGATGGCACCATATGAAGCATTATACGGAAAGAGATGTAGTACACCAACCTATTGGGATGATTTTGGTGGTAGAAAACTTGTAGGCCCAAAACATGTAGAGGAAACGATGGAAAAGGTGAAGTTAATCAAAACCCACATCAAAGAAGCTCAAAGTAGGCAGAAGAGCTACGCTAACAACCGAAGGAAGGATTTGGAATTTCATGTAGGAGATCATGTTTTCTTGAAGGTATCTCCGTGGAAGGGAGTTATACATTTTAGTAAGAAAGGTAAACTGAGTCCCAGGTACATAGGACCTTTCGAAATTCTAGAACAAATTGTGGCAGTAACTTATCGTTTGGAAATGCCGTCAAATCTCTCCCAAATTCACGATGTGTTCCATCTATCATTGTTGACAAAATACATGCCTGGCCCAATGCATGTACTCGCCTATGAGGAAGTAGAACTATAACACGATCTATCTTATTACAAAGAGCCCATCGGGATTCTTGATACCAGAGAATAAGTGTTGAGAAACCAGACGACTCGTCTGGTAAAAGTTCTATGGAGAAACCATAAGATGGAAGAGGCAACATGGGAACCTGAGGAACTTATGATGAAGAACCACCCGAGTCTTTTTACGCAGTAATATTTTAGAAATTTCGTTGATGAAATTATTTGAAGGAGGGAAGAATGTAACACCCCAAGCTTCCATTGTATTCTTCTCTTTGAATAATACAATAGAGTGTGTTGTACACAACTTCATGTTCTAACAAACACCCCAACCAATCAAACAAGCCGTTATGAATAGAAATACCCACTTTTTGAAATTTTATACATTTTATCTTTCAATATAGACTTCATTTTTTGATTTGGAATAATGAAATTATCTTAGGGTGAATTTTTGGTACTTTTCTGATAACTTTCATATTTTGATGAATAGTGAAAATTACTAAATTTTAATTAAAACAAACTTTTTAAATTGAAATAATTAATTGTGATAAATTATGAATTTGAGTGATTTTAAAGTATAATTAGATTATATTTTTACCATTTAATCCAATTTTGGTAATTGGACATAATTTCACATTTAAAATGGATATAAGCAAGTGTCAATCTTTTGATAGTTATTATTTCTTAAAAACACGCTTTTTGTTTTGAAAACGGGAATTAATTTTAAATTAATTTCATCCACTTATTTGTTTTGAATTTATAAAAATGGATTCCATATTTATAATCAGGAGGTTAAAATTATGTAAATAGGTAAATTTTAGTTTTAGACATTTTGAATAATTACTTCGTTAAATAATAGTAAACAAATAATATTATAACAATATTAAATTAACCTAACACGTGTCCTAACCCTATTTCATGATACATGTCCGACCATGGGAATTTGTGGGTCGGTTTTGGGACCTCATGGAGCGACTTGTAAGTGATAATGACACTTTATATTAATTAAGTTAAAGTAAATACAAAAATGACATAAGCATATATCTTTTAGAAAAAACATTACATAGGGTTATATGTGTTATATTTTCAACTAAAAATATTCTTTAGAAATTTAAAAAGATTTCTTATATAATGGTATTTAATTTATAATTTTAAGACATTAAATTATTAAATTTATTTATGACACAATAATTTTGCAGTATTTTCTTTATTAATGAAAGAATCAAATAATTGGTATTATAAATGTAAAAATAAATATAATTTGAAAGTTTTATTGCCATACATGAATTTATTGGTTAATATGACATGTTAGTATTTCATAAATGAATTTGGTTCTAATTATTAAAGTTGTTATAAAGGAGGTTTTAAAACAAATATTATATTATAAATCAATATAATATTCCAAAATATACAATGTTAGGCCAAAATACTTATATAATTATATTTGTATCATTAATGAACCACTTGGGGTTCTCTTGGAAGTATATAGTATGTTTATTAACTATATAATATAAAAATACAAAGAGACATGGTAAATGTCATACTATTTAACTAAGAGTTAAATCTAATAGTTAATGTTAATATAGTGACCCAAACCTGTCTAAAACCTATTGGTTGACTGTTTTTGGACCCATACCCACCTTATCCTTTAAATAATACATTTTTATCCTTTAGAAACAGAAAATGAATTTATTATATAATAATATTTCTAGCTTTTCCTAAGGTTCCCCACACCCCTCTTATAAAAGGAATCCTCCCATCTCTTTAATTCACACTTTCAAAGCCTTTTGGATCAGCCAAACTCTGCCTAAATACCCTCTCAACTGTCCTACCTTCATCCTAGAGGCATTACTTTTTTCTAAAATCTAACTTATGGAGCCCTTTCGATCAAATCAAAAAGAAGAACCTGAAGAAGAGGTAATAATTTCACCACCCTCTTTCAAGTTATTTTCTTCTTCTACTTCTTCTTTTTTTGTTATTTCCATTCTAAAATAATAACTCTCATATATTCTATATACTGTGATGTTATTATAAATATGGTACAACCATATTCGTTATTTTATCCATCCTTTGAATGACATGTCACCATACGTGCGTACGTACAGATTACCGTCTCCACGTCGTGGTGTAATTGTTATTCAATACATTATTATTTGGATGGGAATAACAATGATGTGTAATTCATGTAAATAAAAAATATAATATGATAATTATTCTTTATATAAGATATACCATCCAATTATATATTAATTTTAATATCAAAAGAATGATATTGTCGCTCGTGCGTACGTACGGATTACCGTTTCCGCGAACGCGATGAGATTCATTCCCCATCGTATCCATTCAAGACTAATTTTTATTAGATGATTAAAAATAATGTTTAAAGACTTGATATCATTATGGATATTAATAAGATATATCCCATCCATAATGTTTAAGACTCACATTTCAAAGAATATAATGGAAAACGAATCCGTTAACACCCGAAATGACGATAATACTAAGATATTATTAACAAAATAATGTTAAAAGATAATATATGATATCATATTAATGTATATGATTATTTTATAATTTAATAAAAATTATTTCACCATTATATAGGAGGTTAAACTACCCTCTAACAAGGAAAAGTACAAGGTAAGGGTTAATTCTACAATCTCTTCATTATCCGAGTTTGTTTATATGTAATTATCTACTGGGACTTCTTTATCATCCACATCCATGTTTCTTAAAAATGTATTTCAAATCATTCCTACTAATTTATAGAATATTGGTTAAAGTAATTTATACCCTTGTTTGACTTTTTATAAGATGTTTAAAAAGGAATCTTTCCGTCGTTTTCCAAACAAGGTCCTTTTTACCCTTTTGACAGAATTAAGGTAAGAATGTATTTTTTAACTTATACAGTGGGTGCAGATATTTTCCACCATTATAAAAATAGTCAAAACTTACCTTATAATATTATGAGAATGTTTTCCAAGTAAATGTTTTATTTTATAATTATGTTACTTTTAAATTATTTAAAAAAAGATATATTTCCCTCAAATAGTTTTGATTTCATCTATGTCAAAATTCTTTGATGGATTTTAAGCTTATTTGAAGTCGATTTATTATGATGAAAAACTTCCATATTGTATTTAAGGTTTTGTGATATGTTTGAATGTGTATGTGTTATTTTTATACCATTCATGGTTTATGGATAAAGCATTGACATTTCGTATGATTATTTTAATAAGAATGTTTATGTTATGCTTAAACCTGTTCATATGAAGAATGCATTGGACTTAGTAAGTGATGGGTGGAGCCCGCTATAGCTCCTCGAGGCATTAGTAGGTCTCATGAGACAAACTAGTGTCTTGGCACAAGGCCTTGACAAAATCTTATTTTTAGTCTTAACACAAGGCCTTGACTATGTGGTTATGATAGTCTGGCACTATGCATTCCATCAATATGAAGTGGTTGTTGATATTGCACGTGATTATTCGACTAGTAGAATACCCATGTGAATAAGTAAATGACATTATTTAATTTTATTTTTTTCATATTATGCTGGAGTTCAAGTTTAAAAGGATTTTGTTTTAGTTATACATTTCCTTAAATGTTTATGCTTATTTATGAATGTTTCTGGTATATTGTTTTCCTTACTGAGCATCGAAGCCCACCCCTTTATATGTTTTATTTTTCCCAGGATGTGAAGAAGTATTTTATGACTGACCTGCAGGGATAGTCTGAGAGGATGTGAGTGTGGACTATAGAGACTATGTTGTTGTAGTTTTTCAATTTATGATGTAATGTAAGACTTATGAAGGTATCTGGTGTTTCCAAGGCTAATAAACTAATCATTATTTCGAGACTTGATCTTTTGTAATCATGCCATTGTTATGTAATAACGCACCGACTCTAGGTGACTGGGGTCTGGGCATTACAGTGTGGTTGGAATTTTATTTAAATGAATCGAAGGAAACATCCATGGATATGATAAAAGGGTACTATTATTGAGTTTCATTGTATACCCATTTTTTCAGCAATGAAAGTAAAATATTAATTATGAGGTTAATTGTTTAGATAAGAAAAATATTTATTGATCGTATATATATATACAAAAATCATTGACCATTGAAGGAAGTTGTATACCCTGATGAACTGAGAAATCTAACACGAAAAGTAGGTGATCTTTAGTGATAAATTGGTTGTCTAAGTATATAATTTTATATTGTATTCCATAGATTATGGACTTATTATACCATCACTAAAGACAAAGGAGATTCAACTTATGTTTTCCATGTTTGGGACTTACAATCTTCCAGTTTGATTATACAATAATATATCATTACATAACTCATGTATTTCACCCTTTCCTAGTGTCCTCAAGAAGGTTACATTGAATTTCAAATGGCTCAAAAGTTAAATCAACATCATTGATCACTATGGGTTAAGAGATCTTTATAGGGACTAGGCTCTTTGTTTGGTAGATATAGGGTTACATACATATCACTAAAGGAATAAAATAGTAGATGTAGGGTGTATATTGAGATGGGTCATCTTTGGGTTTTGTGGGTTGGTATAGGATAAGCACTTCATCAAATGGAGAATATGAGGATGTAGGTTTAGACCCAGCATGTGGGGGTAAGAGACAATGAAATAAGGAGATATGTTAGCGTAGTGGAAAAATATTTGATGGGGATTGATAGATGTGTATGTTTTAAATGGGTGAACATAAACCCATGTACATTTCCCACACTAAATATTCACTCGGTGTCATGATCTCATATATTGTTAGTTGTGTCATTCACTGATCAAGACAAGGCACTAAGGTCAACAACCGGAACACAATGTATGCACAAACATGTGGATGACCAGACTTCTCACCCCTTTCCAAGCCATAACATGAATGATATGGGTGATATGCACTAACCATGAAACCCATCTTTTAAAAAGTCACTCTCTTCCACCTACCTCCATGAAGTTGCTCGAGTTATCTCTCCATTATGGTTTATCTTTCCCCTATAATTGGTAATATGAGTTGTACTTTGCGGAATCCATGGTTTTCCAATTTTCTTTATAGTACGTAATTTTTAAATTTCTAAAAACAATAATCCACAATCAGGAATATTTATATAAATTAATATTTTTATTTAAATATTATTTAAAATATAGTTTTTAAATATCCAGAAATATATTTTTATTATTGAGAATCTACAATTTGTTTATATTATTATTTTTTACTAACTAGTTATAAAATAATAAATATTATACTTCGTACATTACACTTATTGATACATAACATAAAATTATATTTAAACATGGTTTTATTATACATTTCAAATAATATGTTATTTAATTTACTAACTATTTTTTATACAAATGATTATTATTCTATTTTTCAATGGTTTCATCGGATATGCTATACCTACCCCCTCTCACAAACATTTCTATAATTAATAGTCTATCTGTTCTATTTTTCTCGCTTATATGGATGCATCCAATTTTTTTGCTATATTGCATTCATACCATCATCGTATTTCATGGACACCAACTCATGGATGATCTCAATGAAGTGAAAAAAATATCTTATTGTTAATATGTTTATTTTATTTTTCACACTTTTATTACTGGTTATTATTGTAAATTTAGCATTTCAAACTCCTTAGGTAATATAATATTTCCAAAGAGATTATTTTGTATCGATTATCATGTATTGTTTTCAAAATAATGTTCTTCTTCTTATTATTATAAATTTAAAATATTTACTTAGGTATACTATTCATTTTAATGATATAAACACATTATATTTCTATTATATTACTCTCAAATTATTATAATCTAGAATAATTCCCCAACGTCTCACTCATTGTATTTCAATGGAATATTCGGACTTCTCGTCGATAGATTTTGTTATCTATCTTATTTCAGAACCACATATTTGAATGTTGAATCATATAGGATAATTGGTATGAGATCACCACATTTCCAAATTTTAATTTGGGAAGCACAAAATAAGGTAATTATACTCATTTCCAAAGATGTATATGAAAAACTAAAATTCACATAGTTGAATTCCTGTTATGCATGGGGTGAAAATTTAAGAATTTCCAAAAAAAATTAAATTTTTAGGATAAATTAATAACTGATGATTATTTTCTGGTGAAATCAATATAAAAATATCATGAAACTTATTTAATTTGTGATCTAATTTTTTTTGAGGAAAATAAATTGAGAAACACTTATTATATTTATTGGAGGATTAAATGGGGTTATTATGTTTTCAATAATAATGCTGATAATGTTACTTCAAAGACCCTCTATTTATCAAATCCTAAAATCATTTTTATATAAGGATTTTTTTGTTAAGATTTATGAATAGATGAGTTACATAAATTGTGAATATGTAAAAGATAAATTCTTATATTATTTTTATTATAAAGTTATAAAGATGAAATAAATTGGGTTTTACTCTTCCAGATCTATTTCTTATACAATTTGTCTAAATCTTTTAAAAATGAAATGTATAGAATTATTTTTGTAGATATTTTAAGGGAGAATAATTCATGTCTATTATAGAAATTATATGATCATAATTTAGTATATGTTAAAAAAATAATTTACTATTGGTGTTACTATAATATCAATTGAGCTGAAAATAATGCACTTCACGCACCACTGAATTTTCAAACCATTCTAACCGTTTCTCCATTGATTAGTGGATCCTCCACACCAAACCTTCCGAAGATGCTGATTTCTACTAGTGCCTCCCCACTGGGGTATGATGTTCCTCTATAAGGAATATGGTTCCACTTCCTCATGAATTTTTTAAGTATTTTCTTTTTTGTCCCCAACCCTCTCAGGGATCTCCTAATGCTACTTTACTAGTGGTCCCTATGCATCCTAATACCTTAGAGAAATATGGATCTATAATGTTCTCAGTTGTAGTTTCATTCTTTTTTGAAGCTTAGGACCATATTAACTAGACACTTGTTGTGAGATTTGGCCTTGATAAACCTCCATTGAGCCTCTTTCAAAATTCCATTAACTCGTGGGACTTATCTTACCAGGTTAAGGTTTCACCTTTGAATTGCAAAGCCCACTGCATCATTTTGGAATTCAGTGAATATTTTTACAAGGCCCAGTACTCTAATCCAAGATCTGTCATGTGGTGGAGGTTTTTTTATTTCTAATGTCAATGTAGGTTCGTCATGGAAGATACCCATTGTGGGTGGAAGTGTGGTTTCTTTGACGAGGGGTTTTCCTACAATTTCAGAAAATCTCCTTTTTGTGTGGGATTGAAGATTCCTTAGGCTCTTTCATTTAGACATACATTTGTAATTTATAGCTTGACCATGAGGAATTTTCTATGATCTGCATCAACATGGATCTTGCTAAAGCTCTCCCATCAACAATTATTCAACATGTTGAGGGTATAGAGGAATGGTCCCATGACATTATTTTCCCTATACGATTTTTTTATACGTTTTCTGATTTACTAAAAAAAATCGCATAGGTGATTTTTTAAAAATACGCTACAAAGTTGGCATCTACGATGCTACCTTTACTCCCCCATGTCACCTTTTCCTCATCTATCTATAAAAGGGAAAACCCCCTTCTCCTCAACCGAATTTTACCTTCATCTCTCATAAATCCTCTCTCTATTTCACTAAAAAAATTCATTTTCATTGCGGGTTTTTGCGAATCATCATTTAGATGTATTTTTCTTAATTTAATTTAATATTTTTTATTTAATTAATTGAATTATTTTTAGTTTAAAATTTTTCATTTTTAAGTAGTTTAGGTTGTTCTTAATATTTTGTTTATTAGGTTGTGTAATTAGTAATATATAGTTAGATATAATTATTGTTAATTGTATAGATTAAGTATAGATTAATTATAGATTAACTTAGGATTAAGTATTGTGAAATTTTGGTAGCTTAAAGATTATTTGGTTAACTAAGAAATCAAATCCCTGACTGGATACCAAAAAGTGGATGTGGCTCTGGAACAGATGTACCTAGGAGTGGAAACTCTAACAAGGAGTTTCGGGCTTGACCTGGGGTATCCTAGTACACGAAAAAGGGCCTTGTTGTACTCCTAGTTTGACAATCCCTGGGGTTATGTTTAAGATGATTCATATTTTCATTATTAACTACTAAAATATTTATGAATCAAAAAATCACATTAGTATATTCATCAATAATATAATGATAATAATGACATTAAAAAATGAAAAAAAGACAAAAGAATTAATGATTGAAAGTTTTAATTAGTAATGAATGATGTTTAAGTAGTTTAATTAGTTATATATAGTTTATAAACAATACTTATTATTAGTAATGTCTAATTATAGACTAATTAATGATAACCTAGGATTAAAAAGGAATACATATGATTAGTTAATTATAAATAATTAATGAATATAATTTCATTAAGGAAAAAAGAATAAAGAATTAAATAATATCTTAATAATGATTAACTAGTGATTAAAGAATGAGCGATTAGTTAAAAAAGTTATTATTAGTAATTAAATATTTTATTTATAAAGTAGTTTAATTAGTCTTATATAGTTGAGAAAAAATACTTATTATTAGTAATGATTAATGATAGATTAATTATTGATAACATAGGATTAAAAATGAATACATATGATTAGTTAATTATAATTAACTATTGAATATAAAATGATTAAAGGATTAAAAAATAAATTATTAAAGAATAACTTAATTATGATTAACTAGTGATTAAAATTTTGTATAAAGAAACATTACTAGAATATTTTAGGGTATGGAAGGGAATCCTAAAATTTCATTCTAATAAGTATTATATGGTGAACCACCATTGTTAAAATTTGATACAGTATCATAATTTTGATGAAAGAAACAATTTTGATGTAGAGAGTCATGTTTGTCTATGTGTACTACTATGGCGAGGTTATTCAAACTGATCAAGGATCTTCTTAAAGTATACAACCAATAATGGTGGTCAGTACCGCTAATTGTGTATCCATAAGTGAACTTCAAGAGATAATTCATGGTTCCTTAAATATGGGACCCGATCAAGAGTTCAAGTCTATGATCTATAGACATTTGAAATTCCTGACAACACTGTGAAATATTGCGTGTCCATTGGTTGCAGATGCGCACTGGGTTGAAGTAATTAATTTATTTTCTCAACAGTCAGATGGTACCATTATAGAGTTATACATTGATGTTGCTACTATACAACAACAACATCTAGTTGTATGAAGATCTAGAATTACAAGAGTAGTTAAAGATAGTCCACCCCATGAAATTGAGCCTATTCCAAATGATGCAGCAGAAGAGGACAATCTAGATGATCTCCTAGAGATACATGTCAATCCAATATCTGATGAGGAGTTTTGTAATGACAGATCATATGGTGACAACAATTCTAATGAGGAGAGATCAGTTGAAGTTAGGATAGAGGTTTCGATAAATGATTTAATTTTACATCAACCTCGACCTACAATAAATCATCCCCCACTTCATTCATCTTTTTCAGAAGCAATGACACGTGTTCCTGAATTAGAAAATACTATTATCGCACTAGAAACTGAGTTCCTCAGAGTTGTATGAGATAGGTTTAGTGAGCCAGACAAATCCTTATATATTTGAAGGAATTTTCCAAGTAAAGATGCATTTAAAATCATACTAAACATATTTCACATTGAGAGGCACTAAATCTATATAGTTCATGAATCATGTTGTAGTAAATATTTCATATGATGTGAGAAGTACGAGGATGATTTTAGATTTCTCTTGAGGGCGATTCCAAACATTAAATTTGGAGGTTGGAAAATCTCGAGGATTGAGGTAACTCATACTTGCATTCAACCAAGCCTCAAACAAGATCATAACTCATTGGATGAAGAATTTGTGTCATCTATTATTGTTGAGATGATCAAGGAAAGTCAAGATGTTCCAATATCCATTGTGAAAGAGAGGATTCAACAGACTTTCAATTATAAGATTTCCTCTAATAAGGCATAGATGGTGAAACAAAAGGAAATTGTGCAGGTCAATGGTGATTGGCATGACTCATATTGAGTGTTGCCTCAATTTCTAGACATACTGGGGAATAATAACTAAGTTTTCTTCCATCTGGATACAAATGAGCATGTGTCTCATGATAACCAACTTGATCGATCTTGTGTTAAATTTTATCGGTTGTTCTGGGCTTTCCTTCCCTGAATCTCTACATTTTGTTTTAGTAAAAAATTTATTCAGATTGATAGAACATTTATATATGGAAAATAAAAGGATAAATTGTTTATTACGGAAAACTAAGATGGAAACCATTCACCTCTTTCTCTTTCCTTTTACACTGAAGAGAAAGAAAACTATGTATCATGGAGTTGGTTTCTGGCATGTATCAACAACCATTTCACCAACCATCGGTGTGTTTTTTTGATATCTAATATCCATTGGGAAATTAATGAGGAAATCAATGTGGGTCCTAATACATGGAGATACCCAAATTCACATCACTAGGTCTGCATTAGACACATTGATATCAATGCACATAAAACATTTCACAACGAACCAATGAATAAGCTAATCACGAGGCTTGGTGCACATTGTATTTGTTATTTTTTACATTTTCAACATAATGATAAAATCAAATTATGTGAAATATCATCTATTCTGTGTAGAATATGTGTCGGACCAAGAATAATTTGACGAACATTTTGAATAAATACTCCAGGCTAATCAAAAAGTTTATGATAATATGTCGCAGATTCCAAAAGAGAAATAGTCATTGGCATATGACAGGGGGAAGAGGTACATACACATGACGAAAAACATTGTAGAGTGAATTAGTGGTGTATTCAAAGGGCTTCACAAGCTACCTATAACCACCTAGTTCAAGAGACATTATATCGATGCGTGAAGTACTTTGTTGATAGACAAAAACTATCATCAGACAGAATAAAACAGGGGATAAGATATAGAAGACACGTTCAATGAGAGATTGAAAAGAATATGGAAGAAGATTATGGTTATCATGTCTACCTTTTTCAATGAGAAGAATCCCAATTTGAAGTTCAAGAGTGTTCATACCCCATCACAAGTCACATCGGTGAAGAAATGGTAGTATTACTAGAAATAAGGCAATGTCAATGTGGAAACCTTCAGGCCTTATAGTTTTCATACACACATGCCATCGAAACATGTGACTCTTTGAACATATTATGGGAGTATATGTTGATCCATTGTACTAGATAGATACAATTGATAACTATTATGCTACAATATGGACTCTAATTGGAGAGTATCGTTATTTCTCTATGCCCAAATTCCAACCGATAGTGATACCTGACATCAATCAGTTGTGACCTTGTGGAAGAACGAAGGCCAGTAGGTTGCGTAATGAGATGGACTAGCCTCAAGAACAAGGGAAGAGTTTGAGATGCACGATATTTCATAAAGAATGTCCTATCTTGAAACAATTCCCTAAAGTTGTTGGGTCGAGTTCACAGTCATAGTAAGAATGATGTATTATCTTCATTGTGACATTCTCATATTGTAAATCAAATGTTGTTATCACTTATTTTTTTTCACAGTTTTCTAAACCCCAAAACCAAAATAATAACACTTAACCTAGAAAAATCATTCCTAAACCTTAATATCAAAATTCGAAACCCTAAACCCTCAAACCTAAACCCAAACCCACAAACATCTTCCCTTTACCATTATTTTTTCGTAACATTATGTGTGATATTTTAATAAAAATTTATATAAGGAAATAATAGTATCATAATGATTATTATAAGTTATTCAATATGGATAATTTGATAAATTCCTAAAACATCATTTGTAATTGCAATGGTTTATCATAATACAATCCATAATTAGTTAATCATAAAGCTCATCCAAATATATGTCTAATCAAATTTAGGACCCAATAATTTAGAAATATTGTCTCTATGATTCAAAAATCAGTATGCCATTATTCCAAAAATGTATATCTTAGTGACGCATACCAAATAAATAAATACCCTATTAATCATAAATCTTTAATAAAAACATGCATGCTTTCAAGAAATAACTTTCTCCTTATTCCTTAAATAAAATCATAGATAGTAGAATTTATTTCATAAATCCAAAATTAGAACACTTAACCTATATTGTAAATTAAATTCTATTATCTCTTCTTTTTTCTCAGTTTTCTAAACCCCCAAACACTAAACCAGAACACTTAACTGAAAACATATTTCCTAAACCTTAATATCAAAATCCGAAACCCAAAACCCTCAAACCTAAACCCTAATCCAAAAATCATAAACCTAAACCCTAAACCCTTATGAAAAATCTAATAACCTACATATTTTCCCTTAAAGAAAATTTTAATTAATAAAATCCTTACAAAAATATTTTCATTAATAAAATTCTTTGACAACATAATTTTTCCATATATTTTTTTCTCTTCTTTCCTCTTGTTATCTTTATTCCATTCAGAACCAAAAGACATGAAGAATTATATTTCTTTTGGTAAAAATTACTTCATAAAACAATGTTAATAAACATGTCATGTCTTCTTAAACCTTAATTTCAAAATTCAAAACCCTAAACCCTCAAACCTAAACCCTAACCCAAAAAAAGGACACTATGTAATATTAAACAAAAATTAATATTCAACCAAAATTAATAAATCTTTGTGAGAAGGGAAAAAATTGTAGAAATTTAGAAAAACACACCTTTTACATAACTCTGGATCTGTAGGGTCTCGGAAGACTCACAATCATATAAAAGATAAAGGCCGTTATTGTTAAAAAATAGTGACATTTACCAGTGGTTTACTATGTGACATGGTGCAAGAGATAGATTACAATGCTGGTAGATATGTAGTCTAAATGACCAATAGTAGGTTAGATGTTTCTACTGAATATGTAGTACAAATTTTTGGAAAATTGTTTGGAATTTCATAAAACTGAAAAACATGTATTTGTGGAAGAAAGAGTAAATGAATTTTGATTTACCTATTAAAAATTCTTGAATGAGTAGGTAGATGTAATGGAGTTGTAAACTGAAGCTATTACATGTGCAGAAGATCTCCTCAGATCTGTAATTGGTCGACCAATAGGTAGGTGTGTATAAGTTATACCTGAAATAGAAAACCAATGTTGATGTTATTGTAGCTTATGGGAAAAATAATTGGTTGGCAGATTACAGAGAAGCAGACAGCGGGATCCCTAGGTGAGGATGATCGGCCAACGTATTGTAGAGAAATCCTAATATCAAGGGAAGACTGGAGATAGCATATGAGTAGCAACATGGAGTAGAGATGGGATGTAGATGAAGGGACCTCGATACCTAAACCCTAAAATCTTACAAAAAATTAAAAACCCTAGATATATTCCCTTAAAGAATGTATCAATTAATAAAATTCTTACAAATATATTTTTACTAATAAATTTTTTCATATAATTTTTTCTCTTCTTTCCTCTTGTTATCTTTATTTCATTCAGAACCAAAAGACATGGAGAATTATATTTCGTTTGGGAAAAATAGCTTTATAAAACAATGTAAATAAACATGTGATGTCTTCCATTCTACAAGACATAACATTATTCTAACCATAATGTTATATTTACAATATACACTTATGCGTCATTTAATTTTTTTATATGCAGATGGATGATACCATTCTAATCACTCAGTAGTGTACCCACATTTTGCAGGCTATGTTAGAGGATCGTGCAGATCGATCGATCAGGGTGATTCAAGCACATCATTTTCATCTCAGGGAGCCTCAATATGCCATTAGACCATACTTGTGTCTTGTTGTCTTCTATGGCCATTCCATATTAGATTTCACATTTTTAGACCATTAACTACTTTCTTCCCTCATTGAGAGTTGGAGACTAGAGGCAAACACATTCCACTTTCCTGAGGGAGAGAAGACCATCACCCTCCAGGATGTGGCAGTGCTTCTCAGTCATCCTATCCAGGGGAGACCTGTTATTGGGCTCACTCATATAGCTTGGCCAGACCATGATTAGAACTTGTTGGGCATTGATATTTTGTCCGACCATAAAGATATAGATGAAGCATCCATATATATTCCTTGTTTGGAGTGACAGATTCCACATTTACAGGATGATGATGATGAGTAGATTATCATGCGTTATGCCCATGCATATATATTACGACTCATTGGTGGGACCATGTTTACTGATCACTCAGGGATGTATATGTACATGATGTATCTTCGTCTTCTAGAGGACTTTGATCAGTTTTGGACATACAACTAGGGATCAACTTGCTTGGCATACACGTACAAATCATTATGCTAGCTATCAGCCATGAACTGCACAGGTCTTGGGGGATGCGTCATCTTTATTCAGATGTGGGCATGGGAGCGTATCCCCATATTCCACCATAATCTTGTTTGTCTACTGGTCTAGATGGAGGTGATGCATGACACTCTGTGAGGATACTGGTATGATCAGTCATTTCTTTTGGTTTTTGATGCTACTATGAGTTATTGACTTTAATTTCTCATTATTAGTCACAATCAATGATTTATTTTATAGGTGGTGTAAGTGACACAATTTTAACTTGGTTATGAGAGATCATTTGGGATTATATTGACTACAATTGGATTGTCTCTTACCCAATCAAGTATGTATATACAATCTATTACTGTCTAACATATTTAATAATAGCACCAATTTTTGTTTTTAGTTAGGTTATTTTTTGACAAAATCACATGTCATTTTAGATTTCATAACTTCTATACTGTAGTATTACAGACCAGTTTCCATCATACTGCACTATTGGGTTTGAGGATTCTATGGTTGTATTACCCCTCATTCACTTCCTTATTATTGAGTGGCAGTAGCCTGATAGAGTCATGCACCAGTTTTGTGTTACTTCGCCGATTTCGTTAATATCGAGACAGACATAGCTGCTTCATGGGATGAAGCTGACAGGGAGGTAGGATGGTGGCTGGTCCTGAGTACAAGCCATCTTTATCAACTGCTGGAAAAGACGTGCAGAGTATTGTATTCTGGGTGTTCCTATGAATCGAGTCTTTCTTTTGGTGTAGGTTGAGTATGATCCATGGTATAAAATTAATTCTATACTGTATCTTACCCAACCCCACTAGAGATATAGATGATGGTATGTCAATAAATCACCATTAGTTTGTTTATTTAACTAATTAATAATTCAATTTGAATCTCTTTACAGGGCATTCACACATAGCAGCTTGTTCGCATGAGCGATGAAGTGGAGGAGGGGGTCTTTAGCTTGGCAGCCATCCATGCTACAACGCTGAAGGAGAGGGAATCATTTCATGCGCTTTCTGAGAGCATCATCGCGTGTCCGGCCTAGAGAGAGGAGGTTCCCACCTCATAGGAACATCCTGAATACGTTTTTGGTGATTAGGAGCCATGACCAAGGTGACGTAGATATCGTCATGCTGCACGTGAGGCCTCAATTATTCCATATCCAGAGGTCTTCCCTCTAGTAGTCCATAATTAACTGATTCAGGATGTGCCTCAGGTGGTATTGGATCCATATTTCCTGATAGGATATCCATAGTTCTCTTTATCTCGGGTTCAAGATCCATCATAGCCTTGGGATCCATCACATCATTGGGTTCCAGATCTATCGCAGTGTTAGGGTAGAGCTCTATCGTAGGCTTGGTTCTCTACTACGATGGAGGTAGGTACTTCTTCCACCCAAGTGGGAGAAGGATCTAGAAGATAGTATGAGATGCAGTTGACAGCTCCTCCCACTGATACACATATGAAGAATGCGCCAGTCGATGTTCCAATGCCTGAGGATCATCCTTCTCTAGGTCATCAGACTCCACTGCGCACTTGACACAGGCGTCCTTTTCGCAGACCACCCTGTGGGATAGAATCTCCTCGCCACATACCTAGACATTGATTATACATGTTTATTTACATGTTTTAAGTATATTGAAATCACAATAATATTATTAATATTAGCTCTTCTTATAGATTTATCTAGTATTTCAGTTTTCATTTATATTTTAGGCACAATTTATATTTGACAACTTTCAAAGTTGACTACTTGAAACATAGAAATAATTAGTAAATTTCAAGTAAATAACTTTACAAGATTAAAAAATATATAGTATAATAACAATGTAAATAAATTTTAAAATATAGCCTAATCATATAATTTTTTTTTGAAAAAAAATAGTTTCATAAATAAAATAAATAAATGATAATGAAAGGAATGTAAAAAAAGTAACTCAGAGGTGAGGGTGATAAAGAATGAATGTCGAGGAGGATCCTGAGCATCCTACTTGACTTTAAAAGCCTGTAAAATATAAAATATAAGACCCATATAAATAAACATTAAAAATTCAACTACTTGTTATATGTTTAATCAATTTCTAAAATTTCATTCATATCGGTCTTACAGTTTATATTATATAGGCTAGAAAAGTGACGTACTTGAAACATTTTTAAGGTTCAAGTAGATGGATGAAAAAACTTATAAATTATTTTTCACCAAATGTTTTAAGAAATTATTTTAATTTTGGAGGACTTGTTATATATTTATGAAATGTTTAAAATTTTATTCATATTTTTTTATATTGTATATTATATAGTCTTAAAAAGTCACGTACTTGAAACATTTTTATGTTTCAAGTAGGTGGATTAGAAAGATTATAAATTATTCTTCAACAAAAATTTTTAAGAAATTATTTTTATTTTGGACTCCATGTAATATGTTTATGCAATGTTTAAAATTTTATTTAGATCTGTCTTACATTTTATGTTATATAGGCTAGCAAAGTCACGTACTTGAAACATTTTTAAGTTTCAAGTAGGTGGATTAGAAATCTTATAAATTATTTTCCACTAACATTTTTTAATATATTATTTTTATTTTGGACTAATTATTATATTTTTAATAAATTATTAAAATTTCATTCATATCGGTCTTATAGTTTATATTTTCTAGGTTAGAAAAGTCACGTAAAGGCGACATCGTCGATGCCGCCTTTAAGCGGTATTTTTTGAATTTTTTTATCCTTGGTCGTTTAAAAAAAATACTGAAAGAGTATAAAAAACTCTCCCTTCACCATCATGTTATTTCCTGATCTACAATCTTTAATTTCACCCATTACCTTTATACAGTAGGAATCGACAGCTACACATTGTGCATTGTCAGAAGGTGAGACTCAATCCTAATGATTGCCTGTGATCGATAGGATTTGGTGTCTCTCTATTAGAAAGAGGTGATTCATGTGATATTTATAAGGGAACAATGGAACTCTCACCCCTCATATTATTCGAGTGCGCATATATCGATCAACATGTTTCCGGTTCATCCTAATGTGGTGGGCCCTTTATATATGGATTTTGACCTCTATAAACCACATTCTCATTAACCTTGATTTTCCTTCTCTCATGATCTGGGTATATCTAGTTTTGATCCTAACTCTTCACCCATAGTCATAGTGTATTATCATATGTAGGAAATGACGTATTGGTCTTACATCCTTATGATGTTATGTGGGGCGAATCAGAGTTTAATTATGAGGTTGAAAATTTGATGAAAAATGTTGTTCGGGATCCAATTGTTTTTTCAATCGATCATGCCTCTTCCTACCACGTTGGAAAAATCTTTCTTAGACCGTCCCTCTTATATCACCCCTAGTGAATCTCTTTATCTTACTTAGTGTGTGGTGTGGATGAAAAATGATGGTCATGAACTAACATTTTTTTCAAGAAATTCTTCTCCAAATCATAGTGAAATTTGCACCAGGTCTAAGTATAAGTTAAAGGATTCTTTTTCGGCATAGAAGAATTTGTGCTCGCTCGTCTAGGAAAAAAGATAGGCAAATCCCATTTCAATGATTTTAATTCTCTATAGAATTCCCATAGTCTAAGAAATTAGGTGAAAAATTATTTCCCTACTAAATTTCATAGTAGGTCTTTGTCTCTTTTGGCAGTATTAGAACCAAATAAAAGTCCTTTGAAGATAAAAAATTATCCCAATAGAATTCGAGCTCTTAATTTCCATCAATTTTGTCTTCATAATGTGCATATTTGGATGTTGTGTAAACTTGATATATAAATGGATTTTCATGATGCTTCATAGAAATTAATAACCATTAAAATAACTTCAGGATATTACATCTTCCTTGTTTCTATCATCTCTACTAAATGTGGTTCCCATGATCGTGTGTCCCATTGGAATGCTATTGGTGCCATTTCTTTAAGGGATTTACCATGGAAAGTTGGAGGTGACTTTTACAAATCTATAGTTATGATTTATAAGTAAGTTGGATGGGGATTCCCTAAAAAAATCCAATAATTCACATCATTCATGCTAATACAGGGCATATGGATATGGTTTCTGAGGAGATCAGTTCACATGGTGTAACAACCAAAGAGGAATCCACTGGACCTATGCGAGCCTTGTTAGTTTTCCAAAAAAATTCATTCCATATACTTATTCCCTAATATTAAGGTTTCCCACTTGGATTTCATCTTGTCTTTATTACTCATGGCTTTTGGAGAGATTAATGCTATATGTGACTACTTCCAGTTTTCACACATATAGATGGAGGAACTAGGTTTCATCCACATTGTAAGTGAATCCTAGAATTGTCCTTAAAATGGATATTCCTAGACCAATCTATATAAATAACATAGGCATCTAATGAATGATCTTTATATAAGGAGAATGAGTTATCCTTCAAGATTGCAGGGTTTGGAGGATATGAACGAGGATATTGAACAGATTGAATCAAAAATGGAAATTGTCCAAGATGAATCCCTTTTTGTGAGATTGTGAACACCAAGAATATCATGATGGATGTTCTATTGAAAAAATAATGTGTGGTTTGAGAAAAACTGAGAATTAAATTATTAGGGGAAGGTGATAAGAATCCGGGTTTCTTCCATGCATGCATTAAAGTGAAAGAACTCAGTCGTAGACCAAAAATAATTTTGAATAATAGAGCATACATGGATGATAAGGATGTGTATGGACACATAGACGATTCCCACTACATGTTTCCCCTTATTGTACCCAACCGTATTTTTGAAGGTGGATATCTGATCAAGAATTCTGACCCTTTTCATTCCCTTATATGTGTGGTTTCTAATAGGGATAATGAGTTTTTGGACTCCATCCCCATGGAAAAGGAGAACCACAAGGTAGTTTTCTATCTTATCCCAGAAAGTTCACTTAGTCTAAATGGATTCCCAGGTTCATTTTACATTTCTTCATGAAATATGGAGAAGGTTGAGTTGGTGCATTCAGTCAAATACTTCTTCTGTGGGGGTAGTCTCCCTCATGTGGAATGCGCCACTATACGTGTGTTTGTTCCAAAGATAAAGGATCCAAAATTCTTGCAACAGTATAAGCCTATTTTCATGTGTAATTTCGCCTCTAAGGTTTTTTATAGCATCGTCAACAAAAGGGTATCTAAATTTCTCTCGAGAGGGATATCTAATGAGAAACATGGGTTTATTAAAGGGTGTTCTATCCAAATGAATATTCGACTATCTTAGTAGATTATCAGTTACATCAAGCAGAAGTCTATAAGATATACAATAACATTGATGCTAGATAACAATAAATCTTATGAAAAACTAGAATGGAATTTTATTCTCAAGGTTTTAATAGGTATTTGATTTTATACATGGATGTATGATATATTATTTCTCTATTTTAGTTCTGCCTATATTTATACCTTCATTCTAGGGAAAACAAATTTCTTTTTTCAAGTACGTTTGGGTTCTAAGGCAAGGTCATCCACTCTCACCCACTCTATTTAATATTATATAGGATTCACATATCATTTAAATTATCAAAGGTATCTCATAGGAAAAAAATTCTCTAATAATTCTACAAAGATCACTCAAGTTACATTTCTCATTTAATGTTTAAAGATGAAACTATTCTATTTGTTAATGATAGAAAAATATCTATTCGTGGTATTAATGGTACTATGGAGGACTATTTCAAGTGGAGTGGCCAAAAAATTAATTAGGAAAAGAGAAGAATCTATATTTTGAACAAATTTCCAGACCTATGTGTGAGATCCTTAGAGACCAGTCTTGATATCCATAGAGTCAATTTCCTAATAGATTATCTCAATCAACAATATCACTGAGAAATATTATAATTCATCATTTTGATAATGTTTTTGATATAATCTTCATTCATAAAATGGAATTGAAAAACATGTTTATATCCTTTGGAGGAATAATTACTCTGATCAACCATGTCCTTTCCTCAATTCATATGCATGTTATTTATACTATTAAATTTCCCAAAGGAGTCATTTATAGAGTTGAGAATATAACGGGATACTTCTTATGGGATGATAAGTATGAAGGTAAAAACCATTGGGATTCCTAGGATAGGTTACATGACCATTGTTTCAAGGCGTTATCAATATTAATAGTGTTACAGTGACTATGTAGGCCATTCAAGGGAAGTTAGCATGGGATTAAATTGAGGGGAAGACACTTTGGGGGAATACACATGATGGTAAATTTTAGGGAAGATATGGCCAGGTGGAGTGGAAAGATATTTTTGGTTCAACTCATGATTCAACCCCATTTATATTTCCTCCAACAACACACTATTTAGTTTATTGGTATGGGTGACATATCACTTTGACAACATAACTGGGTGGAAACCAAACTAGGCTTTCCTTGATGCTATAATCCTTATATATTGATCAAGAATGTACATGTGAATGATTGGTTTATTAATTCAGTTATAGATGGGAAAAACATGGTTTTTTAGAGAACATAGTGTTCAACTAAGAGTATGAAAAATGTGCCTTCATGGAATCCTCATTAGGGGCTTTCTCTGTGAAGGATTACCATAAAATAACGGTGGAACCTAATAATCACGATTCTTGGTGAAACATTCTCTAGTGTAAGGATATATTGTTGAAATTCAACATCCAAGTATGATGAGTTATAAATAATGGACTACCCACTAAGGAGAATATTATGAAATTGGCTACTAATCTTTCCACCAGATGCCATTATTGCAGGGAAGCACAAGCGGAGACCTCCGATCACCTATATTTTTATGGATAATGGGAGAAAATTGGGTGGAATTATTTTAGGGATTTAATGGGGTGAAGATCTCATGATATATTGAATATTACATTCTTACATTACAGGTTCCTGGGTGTGTGGACTTCAGGACTTGACCAAAAGGAGAGATCTCTTATATTTGCGGATAGTTGATGGTGCCTTTGGAAGATGAGAAATGACGATCGACACAACGGATCCACAAGAACTCATATGTGTGTCATTTTGAAAGCTAGGATCATCTTGATTGTTTTGATCCACCTCTGTAAGAGCTGTGAGGTATCCCCTTCTCTTAGACTACTTTTAGTAGCCCATGGACATTACAATAGTCCCAATATTTGGCATGGGTGATGTGTTTGATGGATTTCTCATTGTTCAAGACAAAAATTAAAAACGGATGGCTCATGTAACATGTAAATTATGAAGGGTGGAGAGTTTTTTCTAATCCAATTGTGTCAGTTATTCTTTCATTTAGAGTATTTGTTTGGTTGTGGTGATTCCCTCCATATAGAAATAATTAATGATTATCATTTTTCTCTTCTATATCCATAGGAACACTCAGTTAGAGGTTCTTAAAAATGATTCCCTTATTATCTATAATAATTTAAATGGACTTGGACTAGTGCCCTAGTCTATTATCTACACTATTCACATTTGTAAGGGGTTCCTGAATAATTAATTGGACATTATTCATAAATGGAATGAAGGGAATTTAGTGGCCGACATTGTTGCCTTCAAGATAACTTATGATCAGTCGATTTTATGTATCATTATTCTGGGATGTATTCCCCTAGAGTGAATTGACCTGGTAAGATATAATTCCCCTTGTCTCCATTATTTTAGACCCATTTGAATCTTTCTTTAACTTTTTTGGTATCTGTCACTTTTATGATAAAAAAATATTTTTTTGTTGTTGGAGTAGCTTCTTTGTCCAATTGAAATACCATTTATGGTATTTATAAATGGTATTTTCAATTATTGATATTCTGATGAATTTTTGTAGAGATAAGGATATCATAGAGGAAATTATATTAAAAAATATTAAGAACTACTATAGAGTGTCTGAGTGAATTAATCTATGAGTTGTCCTACAGTATTGAACACTTAAAGAAAAAATCATTCATGAAGAAGAGGGATCCCCTACATATTGAACTAATTATCATGTTGGAGTTTCTATATATCATTATGAGATTATTTTTATAGAGTTTATGTTTTCATAAGATTTAGATAATGTGAAATCCTTGTTGCATATGTTTGAGATGAATTTTCTAGGAAAACCTGACCTATAGTTCATTTTATCTTAAATTGGAGTTTAGAATTTAGAAATATGAGGTGTTTCTGTTTTATAAGATCACATGAGAACATTGAGAGATATTGAAAGGTGAATATATTAATATTTTCTTCAAATATCATCTACATATATTGGCCGAGATGTAAATACTTCTTGAAGATTTTTTTCATTTGAAGGACCTATTATTGAGCCGAAGGATACCTACTATATGGATTTTGTGTAATCCCATTTATTTCCAAATAACTACTACCATGTAAGATATAGAAATAAAATCTTTCATATATATGATGTTATTCCATAAAACCTTTATGAATCTGGGTATCCAAGAAGAGAACTATACAACTTTTTGACTACATTGTGAAGATGTTATAGATTTTTGGGGGCATGATGGAGGAAAAAGTCATATGAGATATAAGAAAAATTGTCTAGTCTAACTCAAGATGAGATAAATTCATCATGAATATTACTTAGTGATTGTTTTTTATGTATACTCCACTTATATTTGGGATATTTGATTATAGTGGAGAATCAATTATTTGGGTTCACAACCAATCAACAAAAGGAGATTGTTTAGGTACCGAACCATGTAAAATTTCTTTGGTTTATTATTATTATTTAATTATTATCTAAGTGATATTTTGTTACAGAAGAGTTATTGGATCGATATTGAATAATTCTTAGATGTTGAATTTTAAATGAAATCAATTAATAAAATTTTTAGGAGACCAGGGATTCACCACTCCAGACATAGTGGTCCAACAATCCCCTACAAACATTATTTGGTATAAGATAAATCCTAAGTTCCTATGAAATATATCCAAATAAGGTTTATATTTTATATGAAAAATTAATATCCTCAAATCAATAATTCTACCTCTATATTTACTAAATAATATATGGATGTGTCACTAAAGACACCAGAAAGTATGATAAAGAATAGGGTAAATAAGTAGATAAAAATATCAAAAAATAAATAGAAAATTTCATTAGTTTAAGATAATTATAATGGATACAACTTAGATATTTATTTGGTTTAATTTTAATCAAGAAATGATTTAAATTTGTGCTGTGATGGATGTGAGGAATATATGTATAATAGAACAGTTAAAAAAATTTATTCACATATTGGAGAGTGTCAAAACAATGTTTTTACTAAGGATTTAACATATATTAAAAATTTAATTAAGGACCTATTGAATTTAAAAAGTCATCTAGAGAAATAATCTATTACAATAGAGGTTTCATTGGAAAAAAATATTGAAAGATTCAATACTCTCAGAAATCATGTAAATGCTAATGATAAACCCATAACACATTGAATGGATGAGTTTATTTTGATCATGAATAATTTTAATGTGTTATTGGTGAGAAATAAACACTTAAGGGTTATTGGGATATCAGTTTGACATTATTGGAATATTTTAATATCATTCTCATATAAATTTACATAGGGTTGGAAGAAATATTGAATGATCTGGAATCAAAACAAGCTAGACATCTGAAAATAACTGAGAAGAAATTTACCCCCAAACATACTTTTGAGGGGTTTAAAACTTAAAGGGATTATCAAACTGATGTCTCAAATAGTGTTATATTATTTAGATATTCCACCACCATTATCTCAGGGAAAAACGTTTCCCAAAATATTAATAAAGTGACATTCACTAAATCTATAATTGTTGGGAGTTCTGTTTAAAAATTAAAATCTATAAAAAGGTGGATGGAGAATATTGTTTGTACATCCACTAACTTGTCAAGGAAAAAAGTAGTTATGTTCTAGAAAAACTATACCCTAAAAGTATTTCTGATGTTGTATTTTAATCCTAAAAATAAAAATCATGTCATGTTAGGTAGTCTACACCTGAAGTGAAAAGGAAAAGAGTTATTGGATGATGTTTGTTTTGTGTGTGATTTGGGAATTGTGATGTTGATTTCTGGAACAATATGTGAGTAAGTGGATATTGGAGAATCCCTAAATTAAGGGGGGGTGAAAGATGAATAAAATAAATGACCTACTACTATAAAGATCAGGCCTCATGGAAAGGGAAGAGTCATCTCTTGAAAAATAGATTTTATTTCTTGATGAATTTATTTTATATGTTCAACATTGGTGGTCAAAAGTTTTAATTATGTTTATACTATCTTTCTAGGTACCATAGATTAACCAAATCTCAAATATAACTTCCATACGATGAGAAGCAGGTTATGTAAAATTCTGGATCTTCCATTGGAAAGAATATAAATCCAAATATTTTTAAAAATGATGAGGGGGATGGTAAATCCTATATTAGAAAAGAAATAAACGAGAAATATGAAAATTATAATAAGAAGGATAACTAGGATTCCTAAAGAGTAAGGAGATTATTTTGTAGTTACGATGTCAGATATGACACTATAAAATTTCATAAATTATACACAGAATGAAATGATGGATTAGTCAATATGCAAACAAACTAGAATCTAATCAAAGAGATTAAAAAGAAGATTATCATGGTGGAGGACATCACTGATGACAAAAAAATGATCTATTAAAAAATGGTAATGAAAAGGCTATTGGAGAGGTGTGTGGAAAGAATAAAAAGGTGGGATGTAGTTTTGTCAGTTATTTGGCATGGTTACTTTAGAAATAAAATAGTTCAACATAGCCGAAGGTAGTAATGACCATACTACACAAAGTTGAACATACCTATAAATCCAGTTGGGAAAACATTAAGAAAACTAGGGTTTAACATAATGGGTTTATAAATTCATCTCAACCATCCTACACATGTTGAGGAGATTTTGGGAGATCCACCCTCATACCATATTTATTTTATGGTCTATAAATTATGGAAATTAAAGTGGTGAATGTAAGAGAGTGCTTAATTGACTGGGAGATCCAAAAATGAATGAATCTTCCATAATTTTTCACACATTATTTAAAAATGGAATATGGAAAACACCTTAAAATTTTGAAGGATGATGTATGATTTCACTCTATAACATTTTTTTGAAAATGATGATATTGTGTTTTTATAGGAGTATTTTTATCTAGCCAATGGGAATTACTTGGAACATTAAATATTTCAATATATTTGTTCATGTGAGTGATGGTTTGTGAATAATCCTAAAAATATGAATGTGACACCCCTTAAAATAATAATGGGAAAACTAGTATCACAACATAAAATTTGGACTTATTTATTATCTAAACTTTTCACTATTATATTATATAATGTGTTTTCCCATGTAGACTAAGAGTTGATTTTTTTAATAGTACATTTCTAATAGAAATTTGATTATAATTAAAATATATATTATATTATGATGTTTATTAACTCTTACAATCATTGGAAACTATATGGTAGTGATTCGAGAAGTATTATTTGTCTCTAGATGGTGGATTATTATGGAGGGAAGATGTTAAAATAAAAATTGGATGAGAACATCCAAATGTATATCAATTGATATCTATTGGAACAAATAGTAATATTTTAAGAGGTATCAATTTTAAATTTGTATCATATATCAAGTGATATCAAATATTTTTTAAAGGATGTTGAACATTGAGGAAATTCTTCTAATTACCCACATTGTTAATTAGGGGTGGAAGGAAAAGAACCATCTGTTTAGGGGGAGAAGAATTTCCTCCTGTTTACATTTATTTTCAATTAAGGAGAGAGAAATTAAAATGAATAACATATCCCAATTGGAATATTTAAAACTGACATAAAATATGAAGGAGGTTGTAATGCCTCAAAAATCTGAAGTAGGAACACTATAGCTTGCTTTACATGAAAGACTGAGTTTCACCAAATAACAATGTATTATTAAAGTAATATTATTTAATATAATATGATATAATCTAGCTTTTGTGTTATAATTTATAAATATAATTGACTAAATAATGAAAATATATGATTTATAAAAGTATATAATGAAATAATTAGTTACCAATTAATGAGAAACGAATATAAGAACCAATTGGATATAAAAAGAAATATTATTATTTCTATGCTTCCAAAATAGTTTTTACATTATAAATATAATTAATTAAAATTATTTAATTATATTTATGAAATATATATGTTATAGATTCAATAAAATATTTTTTTATATTCATCCATTATGTTAGATAGGAATAAGATAATAAGAAACCCAATTTCACACATAAAACCCTATATTTTTATAAAGGAATATTTATTGCCTTTTAATGGAGAACACATTTAAATTAAAAAAATTTACAATTTAATTGATTTAATTTGTGAAAATAAGCTTCAAATTTTAAATACAAACATAAGAATTAGGTTAGGGTGTATTTTTGATATTTTTCATAAACATATCATTTTTAATGAATAGTTAAATTTTACGTTCTAAACTACCTTTTATTCTAATTTATTTATTAGGATAATTTAAAATTTTAATTTTTATTAAATTTTAATTAGATTATATTTTTATCAATTAATATAATTTATTTAATTGGAATCAATTTCACTTTGAAATTTATTATAAAAGCATATCAATCTTTGAACGTGTTTACTTTAAAAACCCACATTGTCGCCCCGCATGTAAGATGAATTTTAAATTAGTTTTTGTCACTTTAGTGATTAGAATTTGGTAAAATGGATAAAATATTTTTAATTAGAATAATTTATAATTTCTTATAAGACCAACTTTGTTTTGGACCAAAAATAGTAGTGGACGCGATTAAAATTAATTACAACATTTTAGGTTAAATTATGATTAATAAGGGATTAAAACTTAACCATAAAGACCAAAATGACATATAAACTTGTCCAAGATCTATGGTATGGACATATATAGACATTATCCAACCTTATATTTAGTTTGGTCCATTATTTTATCCACTTGAAACATTAAAAATGTGGTAGGAATTCCTTTATCAAAATATTAAAAGAGTGCCACTCCTCCTCCACTATGAAAGGCCACCACTTATCCTGATTACTCAGAACCATCAAACCACATAGGTTCCACAAATATCTTCCAAAATTGCTTTAAAAAATCCCTACCCTTGACCATGAATAATCCCTTTGGGTTGAAATTCATCCAAGGATGCCCTTTGGTATATACCAAAAGGAGTTACCCAATTTTTAAGGAAACACTTTCCAATGATCTTTTTTTTCATTTAATCTTCCACCCCTCAAATATTATTCTCCCATGTTCATATAATAATAAAACTAGCCTTCATATACTGATATTTTTGTTATATTAAGTGTTATAACTACACTCACACAAACATCCATCAAATTGGTAATGAACATACTCACGGAATGATGATTTTTTATTTTTTACTTTACCACCTCTTATGGTGGCCATTATGATGGGAAGTTTGTTTATATATGTTAAATATGATATTTATTAGGTATTTATATTTATATAATCCTATTATAACACATTCCATTAATAATTTCTAATTTTAGTTAATACGATAACATTGTTTGAGGAAGGGTGGACTACCGCCCCTCAAAGCGATGTGATTCATTCATGATTCATGGAATATATAAAAGCTGATTATAATAAAACATATGATACATACAAAAAATATACATAATATTAATGAAATAATTATATTTTTGAAAATAATAATAATATATATATATATAATTTTATTTGTTACCGTTTCACACACTTGAAAAGTGATAACGTCGTTCATGGATGTGTGGACTATCGCCTCCTCGACATGATGTGATTTATTTTTTACATCAAAATAATTATATATATAAGTATATATGACTAAATAAAATCGTATTTATGATATAATTATCATTATGGATATATATTTTGTTACTTATTTTCTTTCTATAAGGGTCATTGAAAAATGGGAATGTTACTCTTGTGTATGTACGACCAACAGTCCCCATGATTGTAATGTTGATTCATTTTTAATAACCATATTTAATGAATGATTTTAGAATTATAATTGATTTAAAAATATAATAAATATTTTATGTTTATTATTCAAGAGATGTTATATTATGACCCCTTTGATCGTAGTTTACCTACCAATGTTTATTGTGACACATAAACCGAATCTAGTCAAAAAAACCTACGTAAACATAATTGTTTAAGTAGTTTTATAAAACATGGTAATAAGTGAAATAAAAGTAATGAGATTTATTAAAAATATCCTTAGGAAATAAAATAATTAACATTATTTTATTATACAGGATGTTAAAATACGTTCACCCGAAAAGGAAACTCAATATAATGGACTTCATCCCAATTTACATGTTTTTGAGACTTATTTGTTGTTATGCACCTACTTTATTTTATATGGTGTATATACTTCCCTTTTACATGATATGTAATGAATATTATTACTCTCATGATATTAAAACTTTCATTTAATTGAATTCATTCATGATTCATATGTTTTAAAATGTTTCAAAGTGGTATGAGACACATTATAATTTTAAAATATTATATTTCTAAAAAATAATACCAATAATATTTCAATGGTATTTCGATTTGTGGAAATTGAATAAGGATTGTTAAAAAAATCATTTTATTATCCCATGGTTATTTATAACAATTTTCATTTATTTATACCATTTTCCACTCTTTGGTACTAAAAAGGATTCAAAACTATTTTTAAGAAAACCTAACTTTATTTCTCTCTTTAATCGGTGAACCAGTTTTCTTCTAAAAATCACAATTTATTAAAAAAAAATTAAAAATGTTTTTAAAATAATTTGGTAAAGAAATTTGTACACTTTTCTATATTTTAATAATGTTTACAGTGGAATCTTATTTTCTCTTTCTGAGTAGGGTATTTTTCTATCCTTTTACTGTGTAAAAGGAATGTTCTTTTTTTACATTGTATGGAATGTATGAATTTACATACATTTATTCCTTCAAAGATTCCTATTCATGTTTAAAAGAATAATTTTTGAAGAATTTTTTTTAAAATTTATTTTCAATGAAAAGGTTTTTGAAAAGGTTTTTTAATGAAAAGGTATATTTTTCTTAAGAATGTTTTTAGAAGATATTTTTATAGTATTTCTATTCACCAAAAATAAAATCCTTCATTTTACTCAACTTGGGCTATGTTTTATTGATACCTTTCTAAATCTTACACTATATGGTTTATGATTTATCTGGACAAGGATATTATTCACATTCACATCCTTGATTCCTTTTTTCCCTTGAAATATTAAATTTCCTATGATCATTAAACATTGAATTTACCCTAATTTTCCATTTCATATATCCTGGATATTTTCATTACCTAAAATGTATTACTTTATTATATGGTTTTTAATTTTAATAATATTTTATTATTTTGGTAAATATAGATAAATTAGTATCTCTTACTCCATACAAATATTTGACAAGGCACATTGATAAATCTATTATTCGATATATGAAGAATGTTTTGGACTGGTATAACAAAAGTGGGGATCAGTTATATATATCCCCTCAATGCATCAGTAACATTATGGGATGATGTATTTGGCTAGCAACCTTAGATTATTTTTTACCTGATATGTTGTAAAACGTATTATGAAAGGTCTTGTCGGTTGAGGTAGCATGTACCTAGGAAATATGGCATCTAATAATCATGTATTTACCCCATTATTTTTTAGTTATTACTCATCCATGATATTTTTCATCAATACATCTTTGGATACATTTCATTTTTAGTTATTTATATTGAATGTGTTTTAGTTTATTATATTTCCATATTTATTTTTCCCTATCTAGTTATTTTATTGGCATGAGTTTTGGGTTATTACCATTACATATTGTTTATGAACTTCTATTTAGTTTATTCATTACTTGGAATGTGTGTTTAGTTATTTACCTTTCCATATTGATTTTTTTCATTCATTAATTATTTATTCCTCTATATTTTCCATTACTATGAATTTGGGATCACCCTCATTATGTTTCTATCCCCAAGAATCCAATAATCATACTATAAAAGATATTAAGGGTTTTAATAGATTGATTTGAGTTATCCTCGAAGTTATATAATCATAAAGATGAAAAAAATATTTCGTAATTAGTATAATCATTTATAATACAAGAATCATTTATGTAACCAGTTCACCAAGACTACAAAACTCTTAGTACATTAAGATATCATTCCTTGTAATCTTGACAATTTAATTGATATTAAATACTATCTTTGGGCTATCTGGGGTCGAGTTGATATATTTGGTACCAAAGTAAGATTAGTAGAAACCTTGGGTACTAGATTTAGGAAAAAATATATTAAATAACATAACCCTAAGGTATAATTTGATGATAAGTGTAGATGAACATCAAATAATTTTCATAAAATAGAGATTATGTGGGTCTTCCTAGAAATACATCCATTCGTAGATACTATAAGTTGATGTGGCTCTGGAACAAATTTACCTAGGGGTAACAACTCCAACAAGGTGTTCCGACCCTAACTTGGGGTAACTTGGTACATGAAGACGATCCTTATTGTGCACCTGGTTTGACACTCATGGGGGATATGCTTAGGATATTTCACATTTTCTTTACAAACAAGTATGAAGTATTTTATTATATAATGATAATGAATAAACTAGGTTAAACATAATGTGTTTTATATTGAAGATATGATTTCATGGTTTAGAAATACTAGAGATGATATTATGGACAAACATTAGACCATGGAAGGATATATGTCAAAATAAAATAGATTAAGTATTTATGTATTGAGGTTGTATTGAAAACAGTAGTCGAAAGGCTATTTAGTGATTAGCCTAAGTTCAAGGATATCCATCAAATTTATATTGTAAATTATATTAATGTGGTTTTAGAAAAGGAAAAACTATAATCATGGTGACATCCAATAAATTCGGAAGGTCTATGGTTCTTGGACCCATAACCGAAGGATTATAAGTGTTTCATGACAACCACAGACCTATACAACATCCTGGTTAAAATGTAATTGTTTTTATTTAAAAAATTTGATGAATAAATATTAATGATAAACTAGTAATGTTGATTTTTGGTTTAGAGATTAATGTCTTAACCATATTTGTTTTGGATAACAGTTAGAGACCAATATTAAGGCCTATCACTCTTTTAAGGTCCTTAAAATCCTTTAGAAACATATTTAATGCTTCATACATTAAAATTAATTTTGGGAAAAATTTAAAAACTGATTGAAGAACAAAAAAAGGATGAAATTTTGTTTATATAAATACATGAAGTAAGTATTCATAGGAGGTAAAATAATTACCCAACATTAGGAAAAGTAATTAGAAATAAAATGTTTTCCTGATACCTTAATTTATGTTAAATCGATGGTTTTATAAATCATTACAGATTCATTTCATTAAGGCCCTCAAATCTCTTTTGATCATTAAATTGTTCATGACTGATGAACCCAATCACTCTCAATAAATAATTATATTTTTAGTCCATTTTGATATCTCTACTTTACAATAATGTTCTCCAACTTAGAAACCTAGTTATATGTTAGTCCATGTGACCTTTGTACTTATAATTATTTATTATCATGATGATGTTTTAAAACCCCTTCTCATGATGTTGGATTTGAACATAGGAAATATAAAACAATATATTACCATGATCATGTTTAAATTTAGAGGGAAATATTTAATTAAGGTGGGGAGAATGTATTGCCCCAAAAATCTAAAGTAGGAACATTGTATTCGATAGCGTGTATGACACACAACCCCAAGCGCATAAGTGAATATAATATATATAAAATTTATAATATATTTAATAAATTAAATGAATTCAATTTATTTTATATATTTCTTCTCATGCAAGAGAAAACTTCCTCAATATCTTGTGTTATATGCAACAATGACCTTCCTCGCTAAATTATGTTACACACAAGACCTAGTTTCACCAAATAACAATGTATTATTAAAATATTATTATTTTATAAAATATGAAATAACCTAGATGTTATTCTAGTAGTTATGAATATTGTGAACTAAATTATGAAAATTTATGTTTTATATAAATTAATAATGAATTCATTGGTTACCAATTAATGAGAAACAACAATAATAACTAATTGAATATAAAAAGAATATTTTTTATTTTTATGACTCCAAAGGAGTTTTTCCTTAATAAAAATAATTTATTACAATAAGTTAATTAATATAATGAAATATATATGT
This sequence comes from Viscum album, assembly GCA_963277665.1. Lineage (NCBI taxonomy): Eukaryota > Viridiplantae > Streptophyta > Magnoliopsida > Santalales > Viscaceae > Viscum > Viscum album. The sequence continues at coordinate 819,869,342 of OY728134.1, forward strand.
TATATATTCAATAAAATATTTTCTATATTCATTTATTAGGTTTCATAGTCATAAAATAATAATAATCCCAATTTCACACAGAAAAACATATATTTTTATAAAGGAAAATTTTACCTCCTTTTAATGGGGAAAACATTATTAATATTAATTTTGAAACTTTAATTGATTAAATTTGTCAAAAAATCCATATTATATATATAAACTTAAAAATTAGTTTAGGGTTAATTTTTTATATTTTTTAGATGCTTATCATTTTAATGGAATTGTTAAATTTTAGTTAAAAACTAATTTTGCATCTAATTTATTTATAAGAATAATTTATAATTTTAATTGTTGATAAAGTTTAATTATATAATACTTCTATATATTTACTCAATTTATGTCATTGTAATCAATTTCACTTTGAAATTAATTGTAATCATGTAACAATAATTTGATCGTTTTTTATTTAGAAAACAGTATTGTCGTCCCGTATGTGGGGTGACTTTTAAATTAATTTCTTCCACTTACTTGATTAGAATCTGAAAAAATGGATAGTATATTTTTAATCATTATAATCAATAATTTCTAATAAGCCTAATTTTTTTTACCAAAAAGAATGGTGGAAGTGATTAAAATTAATTACAATGATTAAGGTTCAATTAAGATTAATATGAGACTAAATCTTAACCTTAAGGCCCAAAATGACATATACACTTGTACATGATCTATTTTATGGAAATATTTATACCATATAATCCCTTTTATATATTTTTTTCTATTTTTGGATCCAATTGGAACATGAAAAAACTCGTAGGAATTTCTTTGTCAAAATATTACAAGAGTTTCATTCATCCACTATAAAAGGCCACCACTTATCCCAATTACTTAAACCACTAAAAACACGTAGGATCAAATAATATATTCCCCAATAGCTTCCCCAAATACCTCCAATATACATTTAATCTTCACTTTTGGTATAAATCCTTCCAAGGTATCCCTTTGGTATAAACAAAAAAGATTTAATGGATTTTTAAGGTAACACTTTCCAATGATCTATTTTCTTTCATTTAATTTTCCACCACCTAAAATATTATTCTTCCTAGTTCATATAATTAAAAATATATCCTCAATATACTGAGATGATTTTACATTATAGGTTCTACCTACACTTACACACACTTTCATCTAATGGGTAACAAACATATTGTTTTTGTGTTGAATGAACTACTTCATTCCAAAATGATGATTGTTCATTTTTCCTTTTCCACCTCTCACGGTGGCCATTATGATAGGCACTCTATTTATATAAGTTATATATGATATTTATTATGTATTTATTTTCTTTAATACTTTTATAACTCATGACATTAATACATTATATTTTGTGTTAATATAATAACATCGTTTCAGGAAGTGTGGACTACCCCCCAAAGCAACATGATTTGTTTACACGATACATGGAATGTATAAAAGATGATTATAATTAAAAATATAATATATAATAAAAATATATATGATATTAATGACATAATTAATTTTTTTAAATTTAATATATATATATATATAATTGTATTTGTTACCCTCTCACACAGTCAGAAAGAGACAACGTCATTCATAGATGTGTTGATTACCGCCTCCTCGAAATGATGTGATTCATTTTTACATTATAAGAATTATATATATAAGTATATATGATTAAAGAAAATGGTATTTATGATATAATTATCATTATGGAATGATACAATGTTACTTAATTTGTTTCCATAATGGTCATTGAAAAATGGGAACACTACTTATCACAAACCCGCTTGGGTACCCTGGTAATCCAGTAACTGAACCAGCCCTTACATAGACTGAAGGAAAATTCCGATCCCCATGGGTCATCTATTAGCATATGTAATCATAAAACATGATAGTAGGAATGGATTTTCCACAAAACATCATGGAAAAAAGACAAGAAACCCAATATGCATACAAAAGAAACTCCATTGGGAGTAAAGTATCAAAAGACAACAATGAATTGAAGCCCGATGTACTAAAATCCAAGTACCAAAATAGGGAAAATCAACCCATGTCCCAAATGACACACCTCACCACGCCCCAAGTTCAATAGCTCAATCCACCTCCAAGAGGTTCTTTCCCCTTTCTCAGACCAGGAAGGAGATAATCTATGTAACACCCCCAAATGATAAAGGGTTAAATGACTAAATGATATGAATCATGTCAACAAGTCCCAACTTCGTTTTCTGGAGGCTTTCTAATTAGAACTCCATAGTTATACATGCTTGTCATGGAGTAGTGATTAGGATGGGTGACCTTTTGGGAAGTTTCCCACGGGTTCTGTGAGTGAGGACAAAGCACATCGGAAAGGACATGTTTTGGCCTGTGTGGACTTTCATTAGTCAAATTACCCGTTCAGGCATGTGGGTGGGCCCCAGGGTGGGGAACATGTGTCTACGGGGCACCTGGTGGTACCTGGCAGGCCTGGACCTGACGACCATGTTAAAGGCGGGGTGGTTGTGCTTTCACCGGGACCCAGTTGTTACATTTGGTATTAGAGGGGTCAGTTCTACTGTAGAATATAAGACTCTGATATTTATTTTTAACCATAATGGTGTTAAGTGTACTGAGTGTGGTTATTAGTTTAGGGAATCAGGTTTTGGTGTGGCAACCAATGTATCCGTACACCAGGACCCTAACTTCTGATTTCTGACTTAGTGCAAGAAAACACTGATTGCATGTGTGTTTTCAAAATTTTTCTTTGTGATATTTTGAGTCAGCTCACTAGGTATAACATTCATCTCACCAGGTATAACCTATTGACCATAGATAACCTGTTCCTATTAAGGATGTCACTGCGTAGACATCCAGCTAAGATCCCCAAGAGAGTACATGATGACAGCCCACCGAGCGATAATGCTCCAGTGCAGGGCCTTCTTATTATGTTGGCACCTTCGGGTGGTGTACCAGCAGCAGCACCACCCATTCGGCAGCATATACCACTAGCCGCACTGGCGGACAGTGCATGCCAACTGAGCGCATTACATGAGTTCCCATAGTAGAGGCCTCTGAGGTTTCAAGGCGATACAGTTTCCCACGTAGCTGAGGGATGGCTGGAGGCGGTTGCTAGAGTTTTTCACCAAGTTGAGACACCAGTAGATCAGATGGTGATCTAAGCTACTAGAATTTTTTAGTGAGTGACCATAAGGATGGTCCGCATAGTGATTAGGCTTCGGTATGTGGACCATTACTGGAGATAGTACATTTGGGTAGTTTGTCATCTATATCACTACCCATTAGTCAGCAGTTACAACCGGAGGTACTAGTAAAGGACACATATAGTCTTAGTGCCTTACGTTTGATTCAGCATCAGATACCCCTCAAATTTCAAGGAAATTAGACTCACTGGTGGATGAGGACTGTCTTGAGGAGGTGGCTGATAGTTTTTTAGAGCTACTATAGCTTCGATAGGATGGCATGTCAGTAGCTGATTATTCATCGAGGCATACCGATCATTCCTGGTACTCGATGAATATGATACGATCAGTGCTTCAAAGCTCAGACCTCTGAGCAAGGTGTCTTTAGGGACATCTGAGCTAGAAATTTTTCTCTATGCATTCCTACTTATGTCAGGGTTCTAGAGAGAACCTTTGTGGTTGAATATTCCTTAGATGAGCAGATGCAGGTAGTTAATGTTAGTAGTGGGAAAGCAGGAAACAGGTGCCAGTCTTATCGACTTGTGCTTGTAAAAATGTTTCAAGAAGAAGAAGTTATAGGGACAGATGAATCTGCAGGGCTGCAGATGTGGAAACAGAGCTAGGGGAGCATGATGTGGTGGTGTACATTTCAACATGTTACAACCATCCCCCATTGTGGTCCCCACCAGGCTCAAGGAGTTGGAGGATGGGGGAAAGAGAGTAGCTACATGCGGTCAAGGAGTGTGACCCTAGGGCTCTAAAAATGATTTGAGGTACGGTCTGTGTCTACTACTAGCTTCCGTATCAATAGACATAGGTACCAATCATTCTTTCCTTCCAAGAATACTGCCCAAGACCTAGAGTTTTTGGTTAAACCGTTGACTTAAATCTCACGTCTGGAGATACCTTTGGGATGAGACTCAATAATAACACTTATGCTGATCGTGTGATCTGACCCTTGAAGTGAGAATTTCGGTTGGAACCTCTTGGTGGCAGCGTCGAGGCCTTACGACGTTATTTTGGGTAAGTCTAGACATCCATAATTAATACTCAGATTGACTGTATTAGGCAAAAAGGTTGTGGGTTATCTACAATGTTGGGATGAGTTTTTCATTAGTCGGTGAAAAAGGAAACCCAGGAAGCACAGGATAAACTACTGCATAGGAGGGGGAAACTGATCACTCATGAGTTTGCCTGCCTCACCCTCATGGCAGCAGAAGCTTTGAGTTTTCAGTTCCCAATATAAGTGGCTAGAGTTCCTCCAGGACTATGACTTTAAGATAGTCTATACTCTTGGGAAGGGGATCATGGTAGCAGAAACACTCAGCATGAGGTCTGGCCTACAACTCTTGATTGAGGCGACAAAGCAACTAGCCGCTTTGCCGATAACATTTGTGGATCGAGATGGAGCAACTTTTCTTTAGTCTCTTATAGTCACTCCCCTACTTCTTCAGCAAGTCAGCAAGGCGCAGCATGGGGATGCTGACTGTTAGAATCGATGAGCTCAGGTATCGACATGATAGGCACATGATGGATTTATTAAAGGTGGGGAGCACGTAATCCTCTTTAGAGGATTTACCATGGTACCAGTGTCACTTAGAGAGGAAGTGTTGAGGGAGTTCCACACATCCCCTCTTGCGGTACATCTAGGAGTGGAGAAGATGCAACAAGACCTTAGTTGTCAGTAAGTGAAAGGTGAGGCATCAGGTACTAGAAGGCTTGGTTCACCCTTTAGAGGTCCCATAATGGAATTGGTATGAGATATCCATGGACTTCATGTTAGGAATTCCACGTACATCTATGGTTATGACTCTATTTGGGTGGTCGTCGACCGACTCACCAAGTCATCCCACTTCCTACCTATCATAGAGAAGGGTTCAGTAGAAGGATTTGGACACATCTATGTGTAGAAGATTGTGTGGCTACATGGAGAACCTTCGATGATTGTATCTGATCGTGATGCACCTTTTACTTCCTGGCTATGGAAGGGGGTTGAAGGCGGATTTTGGGATGCAACTTCGTTTATGCACTGCCTTCCATCCTCAGACGGATGGTCAGACTGAGCGGACCATTTAAACCCTTGAGGACATGCGGCGTGCTTATGTCCTCGACTTCGGTTGTAGCTGGTAGGATCACTTCCCACTGGTGGCGTTTGAATTCAACAATAGCTATCACTCCACCCTTAGGATGGAACCTTTCGAGGTGTTATACGAGCGACCTTTGCAGACCACCTTTGTGCTGGACTGACCTAGGGGAGTTAGCACTAGTGGGACCAGAGATGATATGAGCTACCACAAAGAATGTGCAGATCATATGGGAGGGGATGAAGACTGGACAGAGCAGGCAAAAGTCGTATGCTGACAGGAGATGGAGACCTCTGGAGTTCTATGATGGTGACCACGTCTTTCTAGGGGTCTCACCTCGACAAGGTTTGCAGAGATTTGGTTGAGGCGACATGTTATCTCTGAGGTTCATCTGACCCTTTCAGGTCCTCAACAGACTTGGAAAGGTGGCATACTGGCTATCTCTTCCACCTCAGTTGCACCAGGTGCATGACGTCTTTCACGTATCTCAATTGAGTAGATATGTGCATGACCCATCCCACGACATCGACCATGGCGAGTTGGAAATCGAGGATGTGGTGACATTTTCAGAGGTTCCAGTAGATATTGAGGATCGATAGGAGATATTCCTTGGTGGGAAATTGATACCTTTGGTGTGTATCCATTGGCAGCAAAGGAACCTCCAGGAGAGCACATGAGAGCGGGAGGCTCAGATTCATGCTCAGTACCCACACTTTTTTTCCTAATTTTTGTAATGTGGCTTTTGGGGACGTAAATCCCTTAGGTGGGGTGAATGTAATGACACAGAAATTTCATGTAATTTTTTTAATTACATGGGAATTATTCAAGACTTTGAAATTTGATAGCACTCGATTCTGAGGTCTGGAGTGCCCAGAATGACCAGTCAATGTTTTGTTAAGCTTTAATTAGCACACGTAAGCAGTTTTCCTAAAAAGTGGAATAACTCATAAACGGTTACTCAGATCAGAAATATGAGGGAATCATTGCGCTTATGATGATGGTTTTACCCTAAGCATGACTTAAGTTTAGTCGGTGTGGGCCTCCTGTGAGAAAACCCAAAAATGGAATAACCATAAATAAAATAATAAAATAAATTATTTTATTTTTCAAATGCTTATAACTCACAAACAGTAGCTAAGATTAAAAATATGAGTCCACCACTGAAATAATGAGGGAATTATTTATTTAAGAAGATACTAACTTTTTCCGGCGTGGGCCACCAATGAAAGTTAGTTTTATGCTGTAAATAAAATAATTAATTGACATTTATTTTATTTTAAAATCCATAACTTTTAAACAATAACTCAGATTGGAAATCCGATAGTACTGTTGGGTTAGTTGGGGCATGTTTCACTTGGGAAGAGCCTGATATTGACCAGCATGGGTTAAGGTTGACTATTAATAAATTTCTGAACATTTTTTTCGGGTACGTTCAGTAAACGTGTGAGCGGGTTTTTCTAACATTTGAACTGGTGCTCGGAATTGAAATCTAAGGACACTATTGAACTCGCAGTACCTGTATTCACTTAAGAAGACTTTCAAATTGATGGTAGTTGGTCGAGGGTGAAGGTTAATTTTTTGGGTTTTTCGTGGAAATAATAAAATAAAATAATCACACATTTTTTTTATTTGTTAAAACCTCCATGTGGAAGTTGATAAGTGGGGACCACCAGACCTTAACCTCCCATGAGAGGTTATGGTGGCGGGGACCACACGATCCTAACCTCCCATGAGAGGTTATAATGGTGGGGACCACCCAAGGCCTAAATCTCTTCAACTCCCTCGTTAATGTGGAGGAGCCTCTTGAGCTTTCTCAACATTAATTGTGCCAACCCTCCTTAATTAATTTTTCCAACCCTCCCCCACTTTATTATGCTAAGTAATTAATTTAACCAATGTGAATTTTATGCCAAAAAATATAATAAATCTCATAATATATTATTTTGTGGGCTATCATTTCATTTTGGTGGAATTGGGGAGAGGAGGAGCTCTTGGAGAATGAACTGCAATGAAGAACTTCTTCTTCGAATGAAGACACTACTAGAAAATAAGTCTTTACCAAAGGTTCAAAACCATTGGTAAAGGCTAGATAACTATTGGTATATATTATACCAAAGGTTATCCAAACCGTGGGGATGTAAGGCGTAAAGAAAGAGATATGCCAACTATTTGTGGAAAACTGCTGGCATATCTTACGATATCCACCTTTTAAAAACGGTTTTACAGAACTGTTGGTATAAATTTTTCACCAACGATAAACCGTTGGTGAAGAGACTATTCCGGATATATGTTTGGATGTTTTACACCAATGGGTCTATAGAACCGTTGGTATAAAACTCACTATTCCAACAGTTTACAACCGTTGGCATAGGCCATGATGAGAAATTGTAGCTGCAGGCTGTTGTGAGCTGCTGCTTTGAGTGGTATGTCCAGGCCTCTTTGACTGATTTCTAGGCCTGCATTTCCAAGCCTGAATTGAATATATACATACTATGAAAAAATATACAATGAAAAAACATAATTCTAAATCAATTAGTTTCCACCTTCCTGAAACTATACACATATATAATGAAAACATAACTCATAAGGCAATTATAAACATACATAATTGATTTAGAATTCAATTATGAGAGACTATTACATGTTCAATACGAAATTCAATTCTTAATTGAATACTGAATTGAATACATACATATATTAATTATCAATTATGAATACAATGTATAAAAAACTGAATACGTAATTATATGTTTTATACAGAATTAAGAATACATACAGAATTGCATTATGTATAACATATACACGATTGAATAAAGAAATTAGAAGCTAATAACCCCAAAATAAAGAAATGGATAAATGACTTCAACCAAACAAAAATATAATGTCTCAGGTTCTGGGGTAGGTGTCTTTGAACTCAGTGATGATGATAATGGGTGTGTATCAATAAGATTGTGTGACTTAAAGAATGTAGTTTTCCTTGTCGTAATAAATGATGTGTGTTTTAGAATAGGGGTAGGAGTTCCTCACATGAGAAGTGGATTGTGTGAGGATGGACTATGGATCCTTCTGCTAAAGTATCAACACTATCAAAATACATTTGGTCAGTTTTCCATATGCCAGTTGTTTTTACATAAAACAATGTCCATTTTAAACAAAAGACAGACACATTGAGTGATACAGGCCACACCATGCCTTTGATTGGGGCAGGGTTGACTCGTACATGTCACAAATGACCCATGGATCGTTATCCTGAAGTATCAATAGAATCCAAATGCGTTTGGTCGATTTTCCATCTTCTAGTTCTTGTTTTCACATAAAATGTTGTCCATTTAAAACAAAAGTGAGACACTTTGAGTGGTATCAGCAAAACTGAGCCTCGGATTGAGGAGAGGTTGACTCTTACACATCACAAATGACCCATGGATCGTTGTGCTAAAGTATCAACAGAATCAGAATATGTTTGGTTAGTTTTCCATATGTCAGTTATTGTTTTCACTTAAAATTTTGTCCATTTCAAATAAAAGTGAGCCACTTTGAGTGGTACTGGCCAAACCGTGCCTTGTATTGAGCTGTGGTTGACTCATACATGTCAAAAATGACTTATGGATCATTTTTCTAAAGTATCAACACCATCAGAATACGTTTGGTTGATTTTCAACATGTCTGTTGTTTTTACTTAAAACAGTGTCCATTTTAAACAAAAGGCAGACACTTTGAGTGATACCCACCACACCTTGCCTCAGATTGAGTCGGGGTTGACTCATACATGTCACAAATGACCCATGGATCATTTTCATGAAGTATCAATAGAATCCGAATGCGTTTGGCCGGTTTTCTATATGCCAGTTGTTGTTTTCACTTAAAATGTTGAACATTTCAAATAAAAGTGAGACACTTTGAGTGGTATCGGGCAAACCATGCCTTGGATTCAGGCACGATTGACTCGTACATGTCAAAAATGACCCATGGATTGTTGTTCTAATGTATCAACACAATCAGAATACATTTGGTCGGTTTTCCATATGGTTGTTTTTTACATAAAACAGTGTCCATTTTAAACAAAAGACAGAAACTTCAAGTGATACCCACCACACCGTGCCTCGGATTGAGTCAGGGTTGACTCATACACGTCAAAAATGACCCATGGATCATTATACTGAAGTATCAACCAAATTCGAATGTGTTTTGTTAGTTTTCCGTATGCCAGTTGTTATTTTAACTTAAAATGTTGTCCATTTAAATAAAAGTGAGACACTTTGAGTGGTACCTGCCATACCATGCCTCAAATTGAGTCGCAGTTGACTCATACACGTCAGAAATGACCCATGTATCCTTATGCTCAAGTATAAACACAATTAGAAAATGTTTGGTCAGTTTTCCATATTCCAGTTGTTTTTACATAAAACAGTGTCCATTTTAAACAAAAGACAGAAACTTTGATTGATATGGGCCACATCGTGCCTCGAATTGAGGCGAGGTTAACTTTTACACATAAAAAATGACCCATGGATCATTGTACTGGAGTATAAATAGAATTAAAATGCGTTTGGTTGGTTTTCTATATGCCAGTTGTTGTTTTCACTTAAAATTTTGTCCATTTCAAACAAAAGTGTGACACATTGAGTGGTATGGACCAAACCATGCCTCAGATTGAGTCGGGGTTGACTCGTACACGTCACAAATGACCCATGGATTGTTTTCCTAAAGTATCAACAAAATATGTATGTATTTGGTAGGTATTCTACATTCTAGTTGTTGTTTTCACATAAAATGTTGTCCATTTCAAATAAAAGTGAGACACTTTGAGTGGTACTGGCCAAACCGTGCCTCAGATTAAGGCGCGGTAGACTCATACACGTCAGAAATGACCTATGGATAATTGTGTTAAACTATCAACATAATCAGAATATGTTTGGTCAGTTTTTCAATATGGTTGTTGTTTTTACTTCAAACAGTGTCCATTTTAAGAAAAAGACAGACACTTTGAGTGATAACCACCACACCGTTCCTCGAATTGTGTCGGGGTTGACTCTTACATGTCAAAAATGACCCATGGATCATTTTCCTTAAGTATCAACAGAATCCAAATGCGTTCGGTCAGTTTTCTATCTGCTAGTTGTTGTTTTCACTTAAAATGTTGTCCATTTCAAATAAAAGTGAGACACTTTGAGTTGTACCGGTGAAAATGTGCCTTAGATTGAGGCATGGTTGACTTTTACACATCACAAATGACCCATGGATCCATGTGCTCATGTATCAACACAATCAGAATACATTTGGTTATTTTTCGGTATGCTAGTTGTTTTTACTTAAAACAATGTCCATTTTAAACAAAAGACAAACACTATTAGTGATATAATCCACACAATGCTTCAGATTGAGGCGGGGTTGACTCGTACACATCAAAAATGACCCATAGATCATTTTCCTGAAGTATCAACAAAATACGAATGTGTTTGGTCGGTTTTCCATAATCCAGTTGTTGTTTTCACTTAAAATGTTGTCCATTTCGAACAAAAGTGAGACACTTTGAGGGGTACTGGCCTCACCGTGCATCAGATTGAGGCGGGGTTGACTCTTAAATGTTTCAAATGACCCATGAATCATTGTGCTAAATTATCAATAGAATCTGAATACTTTTGGTCGGTTTTCTTTATGTCAGTTGTTATTTTCACTTAAAATGTTTTTAATTTCAAATAAAAGTGAGACACTTTGAGTGGTACCAGCCAAAATGTTCAATAGATTGAGGCGCGGTTGACTCATACATGTCAAAAAATGACTTATGTATCATTGTGTTAAAGTATCAATATAATCAGAATATGTTTGGTTAGTTTTCCATATGTTTGTTGTTTTTATATAAAATAGTGTCCATTGTAAACAAAAGACAGACACATTGAGGGATACCCACCACACCATGCCTTGGATTGAGTCGGGGTTAACTCGTACACGTCACAAATGACCCATGGATATTTTTCATGATGTATCAATAGAATCCGAATGCGTTAGGTCAGTTTTCTGTATGCCAGTTGTTGTTTTCACATAAAATGTTCTCCTTTTCAAATAAAAGTGAGACACTTTGAGTGGTACCAGCCAAACTGTGCCTTGTATTGAGGCGCGGTTGACTTGTACATGTCACAAATGACCTATGGATCATTTTGTTAAGGTATCAACACAATTAGAATAAGTTTGGATGGTTTTCCATATGGCTGTGGCTTTTACTTAAAACAGTGTCCATTTTGAACAAAGGATAGACTCTTCGAGTGATACCCGCCACACTATGCCTCAGATTGAGTTGGGGTTGACTTTTACATGTCAATAATGACCCATGGATCATTTTCCTAAAGTATTAACAGAATATGAATGCGTTTGGTCGGTTTTCCGTATGTCAGTTGTTGTTTTCACTTAAAATGTTGTCCATTTCAAATAAAAGTGAGACACTTTGAGTGGTATCGGCCAAACCATTCCTCATATTGAGGCGCGGTTGACTCTTACATGTCATGAATGACCCAAGGATCGTTGTGCTAATGTATTAACACAATCAGAATATGTTTGGTAAGTTTTCCATATCGATGTTGTTTTTACTTAAACTATTGTCCATTTTAATCAAAAGATAGACACTTTGAGCGATACCTGCCACACCGTGCTTTATATTGAGGTGGGGTTGACTCGTACACATCAAAAATGACCCATGAATCATTTTCCTAAAGTATCAACAGAATCCAAATGCATTTGGTCAGTTTTCCATATGCCAGTTGTTGTTTTCACATAAAATGATGTCCATTTCAAACAAAAGTGAGACACATTGAGTGGTACCAGCCACACCATGCCTCAGATTGAGGCGAAGTTGACTCATACTCATCAAAAAGTACCCATGGATTGTTTCTCTAAAGTATCAACAGAATCTAAATACGTTAGGTCGGTTTTCCATATGTTAGTTGTTGTTTTCACTTAAAATGTTGCCCATTTCAAATAAAAGTGAGACACTTTGAGTGGTACCGACCAAACCATGACTCAGATTGAGGTGCGGTTGACTTGTACATGTCAAATATTACTTATCGATCATTGTGATAAAGTATCAACACAATCAGAATATGTTTGGTGGTTTTCCATATGTCTGTTGTTTTTATTTAAAACAGTTTCCATTTTAAAAAAGATAGATACTTCGAGCGATACCTGCGACACCGTGCCTCGGATTGAGTCGGGGTTTTCTTGTACACGTGACATATGACCAATGGATAATTTTAATGAAGTAGCAATAGAATCTAAATTTATTTTCTCAGTTTTTCATATGCCAGTTTGTTGTTTTCACGTAAAATGTTATCCATTTCAAATAAAAGTGAGACACATTGAGTGATACAGGCCAAACCATGCCTTGGATTGAGGTGAGGTTTACTCGTACACATCACAAATGACCCAGGGATCGTTGTGATAAAGTATCAACACAATCAGAATATGTTTGTTCAGTTTTCCTTATGGCAGTTATTTTTACTTAAAACAATGTCAATTTTAAAAAAAAAGACAGACAATTCGAGTGATACCCGCCACACCGTGACTTAGATTGTGTCAGGGTTGACTTGTACACATCAAAAATGACCAATGGCTTGTTTTCCTGAAGTATCAATAGAATCTGAATTCGTTTGGTCGGTTTTCCGTATGTCAGTTGTTGTTTTAACTTAAAATGTTTTCCATTTCCAAAATATTCCTACCAGAGTGAAAACCCAGAGTGAAAAACCAGGTTATACTAAATTAAAAAATATCCATACCAGGGTAAAAAACCAGTTATACTGAATTCAAAAATATTTATGCCAGAGTGAAAACCAGGTTCAAAAATAAAGAGTTATATAGAATTCAAAAATTTAATGGATCAATCTGCCCCTGATCACCATCACCATCTCCACTGTCATCATCAGCCTCATCCTCACCACTATCTCTATCCTCGTCGTCATCCTCATCATCATCCCCATGCTCATCCTCGACCCCATCCTCGCAATCGGCCCCATCCTCACCCTCGACCCCATCCTCACCCTTGTCCTCATCCTCATCCTCGCCCTCTTTAGTGACCCAAACCCAGATGGACAATCATTAGAAAGGGACCTTAAAGTTCTATTGTGTTTTATCTCACATACGAATTATGATTTTTGGGCTGTTCAGGGTCTAGGGAGGAGGGTGTTTCATTGTCTAGGGTCCAGGGAGGAGGATGGGGGCTGTCCAGGTTCCAGGAAGGAAGGGGGTTGTCCTGGGTATTGAAAGGTGGGTGGGTGGGGGGTTGTCTAGGGTATAGGGAGGGGGGATGTCCAGGGTCCAGGAAGGATGGTGGGGGGATATATGGGTTCTAGGGAGGAGGGGGGGTGCTATCCAAGGTCCAGGAGGGAGGGGGTTGTCCTATGTCTAGGAAGGAGGGGGGTTGTCTGGGGTGGACCTCAAAACACCGAATGGGGTTTCACTCTGTAGTTCTGAGAATATATTATCCAAAACTACAAGGATTACACCTGTAAACATGAAAACTTTAAATCAGTGCCTACTATAATTTCATGACATTTAAGGGATATGTGTTTTGTGAAAAGCCTATACATTACAGTGATGTTCTTGAATGATGTATTTTCCCAAATGTGTATGGAATTCAGTAATGAGGATGATTTCTTCCATTTAACCAATGTTATAGTGTACATTTAGGATGAATTCTTTCATTTAAGCTGTGTTCTTGTTTATTTTCAGCTAAGGTTGTTAGAAACCATGTTAGGTATGTCATTAGAACATGGGTTCTTCCATTTAACCATGTAGTCTTGAATTTCAGGTATGAAAGTGTTGTTATTGAGCTAATTACAACCTACTCTGTAGTATGGACAACACATCATGTGGGCATACCCATGAAACATAGCCTATACATGTACTGTGTGTACATTCCCAAGTACATTCCTAGGACACTAGATTATCAAAGACACCATGTGAACCGTTATACACACCATGTGAACCTTTATACCATATCGTCATTAATAAAACCATTAACAACAACTTATTAAACAACATAACTTTTCAAAGATAATCAAATTGAACATAAATCAATAATAATATTGGATATATCAAGTAAAATGAAGTCATACTATCTTACATCCTAAATGACCACCCACAACCATGTAAAGAGAGTTTTTTAAATAAGTTATTGATGATAAAAAATCGAAATATTTTGAAAAGTTATTACATTTCATAAAACCCACACTAAAGTCCACAGAGAGCACCATATCACCCCACTAAAAAAAAAGGAAAACCACTTATCCCACAGAAAGTACCATATCCTTCCATTCCATACAAGTTCTATTGTGTCGTATCTCACATATGAATAATGATTTTTGGGAGTGAAATAGATTGGATCATGAGAATTGTGTTCACAAAAGGAAGAGATAAAAACAACTTAATTTGTGGGATGAAAAATAATCACATGGTTCTCTTGATATTTGAACCATGCTGTCATAATTTTTGAGATGAACTTGCATCCATGAAACCATATGAGAAGCACGATTGAATACATGTGTTTTTCTGATTTTCCCACGCATTTTGAGGAACCCCAAATTAGTGAAAATGTTCATTGTGTTTTAAAAAGGTGATTGAATAACTCATGTATGATGTTGAAGGAAGAATGATTAATGCTTATATTAGAAAAACTAATATTCATTAATATTGTGAATTTGACATTCTTTGAATTAGTTTCATGAATAAGGAAGAAGTGCTACATGGGAAAAGGAGAGTTCCCACCAAGAGTTCCCATTGTAGATATTTTATTCATAAAGAACATTGGATTGTACAGTTATGTTTTTCTTATTTATTCTGTGAAGAATAATTAGGTACCACATTCTATTTTTCATTGTTCAAGAAGATACTCCATATGTTCTATTGTGAAAATGATAAGTGAATATTGTGTCATTATATATATATATAGATTTTGATAGAAACATGATACATACTGGTTATGTAATACACATAGTGTACAAAAATTAAGATTAATAATATCTTCATGTTTGACATGATCTTAATGAAAGGAGTGATTTTCATGAAATACTATGAATAAATATTACAAACAATTTCTTATCAGTTCATATACATGAATCTGTAATATATAAAGTATTGAGATTAAAAAAACTATGAATCATTAAAATTAGTACACATGAAAGAGACACCATGGCCATATAAATGTATATGTGTAATGGAAACATTAATTGGACAATGTGTTCACCGATATAGTGATTTGAGTACACAATTCATGGATATAGTGATTTGAGTATACAATTCATGGAGTAATGAATCGTAAATTTTTCCAAAATCCCAAGAAATAGGGAATAACGATATCCTTGAGAATAGAAGGATATCTTTGAGAAGAGGTGGAAGGAGTATAACCTGGTAGCAGATTAGATGGAAGAGGTGCACCTGCGTCGGGGCTTCTCAAGGGCTTCTGGGAGTCGGGCATCGCTTTTGGGAGTCACGCAATCGGCTTCTGGAATTGGAGGGGGGGGGTCACCTACCTTAGTTCTAATTTGGGGATTATTTTCCCAAAATTTATTAAAAAACATTTGGAAAACAATGATTTCCCAATGGTTTGATCAAACTGTTGGGAAAACTCCATCTAAACTCTATCTTTCCTAAAGGTTTGATGAAACCGTTTGGAAAATTCCATCTAAACTCCATCTTTACCAATGGTTCATGAAAACCATTGGTAAAGAACACATATACCAATGGTTAAAAAGAACATTTGGTATACATGTGTTGGGAAAATAATGACTGCTAGTAGTGAGAACTTCTTCTCTGAATGAAAAATGCCAACCTCGACTTTGACCTTCTTCCTCGAGACATCCCCCATCGGTGGACATATTCCACAATGAAGAATCACCTCCATCAAAGAAAATTAATCCGATGAACGATCTCAGGATCAGAGGCATGTGATGGGCGTGATGAACGTCGAGAACTTCGACTTCTCTCTTCGTCATCAAGCGAACGAGGTAGTGGTTTATTTGCATGTGAATATTTTTTCCCTATTTATTTCCTTGGTTTATTTTGCGGGTTGGGAATGAAACATTACGAGACGTTGTAAAGCTTGATGTTCTTCTTTAATGATCTTGTTGAGCCATATTCTACCACCCTAACGCGGAGGGTATGGGCCAAACCAACATGGCTTGACTATTCTGAAAATCTTGTGGTGTTATTTACGAAGAAGGAGGGCACCAACCATCCATGGTTCAGGCTCGAGAATGGAGGATGACGCCACCGCCGACCGAGACGAAGGTGAGGGCGCAATGGCACCGCCCCGCGACGGCTGCTGTCGCCCCGCCACCCTCAAGCCTACCGCAACCGCCACCACTGTCCGCGGCTCCGCACCGCCCCACGGCCAGACTGCCTCCCCGCGACCGGACCGGCTCCCCGTGGCTGGACCGGTGCCCTGAGGCCGGATTGGCACACTATGGCCGGACTGGCGCCCCGCAGCACCGTGGCCAGACTGGAACCCCGTGGCCAGACCACCGCCCCTGCGGCCGGACCGCCGCCCCTGTGGCTGGACCGCCACCCCAGCGGTCGGACCGCCGCCCCGATGCAGGACCGCCGCCTCATGCCCTCGTGGAATGCCCTCGGCTGAGCCACCCTCACTGAACCCTCTCTGCCTACATGGTAGGACCCAACGGGCTGGGCAGCACTACATGCGAGGCCAGACCCAACGGGTCGGGCCGGGTCATGCCGGGTCAGTCTGATCGGGTCAAACTAGACCCGGGCCCACTACGACCCATTTATTTCCTTTTGGTCATAACTTTGGCACCAGATGTCCATCTGACGAACTGTTAGTGGCACTGGAAATCTTGGAGCAAGACGATCCCTTTGAGTATACCCCACTGGAATATTAAATTAAGATGGGGAATGGTCATGTTAGAACAAGCACAAGTCCAACTTGGCCCCTGAGATTAAAATGTTAATAACTCACAGACCAGGCGTCCGATTGATGCATATTCTATTGTGTTGAGACCCCTATGACATGGCGGACCTTTGAGATACTTCTTCTTGGGACTTCTTGGCAGTTGGAGTATTCACTAGTAGCTTGTGGAGTAGATTCTCCATGAGACGAGCGAGCATAGTCTGGGAACCTAATAGCTGCCTGAGACTTGACAACTACTGACCATTTCGACTTGATGTGACTTGATGGGCCTAGTGGGGAGTGCCTCTGTGTGAAGTGAAAGACCCACGATGGGGATCACCTCTGTGTGACACGGAAGATCCATGGTACTCAACAGGAGGAGTACCTTAGTAGGCTACGAGTGGGAGCGCCTCTGTGTGACGCGGCAGACCCACGATAATCGACAGGAGGAGTAACTCACCATGTCATGAGGGGGAGAGCCTCTTTGTGACGTGACAGACCCATGGTGGAGAGAACCTCTATTTGATGCAGAAAACCCTTGGTACTTGACAGGAGGAGTGCCTTAGTAGTCCAACATTAGTGGGAAGAGCCTCTGTGTGACGCGGCAAGCCCACTGTACTCGATAGAGGAGGAGTTCTCATGCAGCCGGGGTGTTCAACGTTGTGACTGAGAATGTTACTTGATACTAACCGTAGAATAAATCCTGGTGTGAGATGATTCATTACCTCTGTGTTTTCCTCATGATTGAGATGGATTGCTTGATAACTTAGGTATATGTATGGGCATATACCTATTTAGGGTTATTTGTTGATTTCATACTTGGTGGTTTATCCATGGTGGATTTTGTGAGACCTTGAGGGTCTCAGGATACCTACTAAGTATCGTTATACTCACCCCTACACGGGCTATGCCCACAACTTATTGTGTTTGATGAAGATGACGAACAATGCTGACTGAGGCTGAGAGTACCAGGACTGGATAGTGCCTGGAGGTAGACCATACGACGTGATGGTACATAGAGGAGACAGGTAGATGTGGAGTGATGACGAGGCGATCTGTACCTACCCTTCAGGTAGGATCCTTGGAGGACGACCCAACAGCTGACTTTCCCTTTTTTCAGTTGTATTATATCACAGCTGTACTTGTACTTTCCAGTCGGGCTTGTATTTTGGCCCCTTTTACTTATTACACTATCTATGTGTATAGTTTTATTTACTTATATTCCTATCTTTATGTGTGCTTGGTTACGTGTACTTACAGGTTATAAGGAAATTGTTGGGACTATGTTGGATGGATAAGGAAGTAAGAAAATTTTGTTGTTACAGAGTGTTGTCTTTTGTTGTCAAAAAGCTAAATCAATTAACTTTGTAAAGAACATGAAAATCAGATGATTCTTTGATAATTTGTATTTTACAATCATCTCAAGTTTGGAGAAATTGTGGTGCAAGCTTAATAAAGGATATATAGAGTAAAGAAGTGTTTTTGTCAAAACACATTTCAACATCATAAATATCCAAAAAATGACAAAGTAAAGAAGAAGGTGTGCAAGTGCTGTAGAGGCGTGCAATTCATATTCCAAAAATAGCATTATTTCATAAATATGGCAATGGAAATAATGTGGTGTGCAGGTATTGATGTGCACGTGGTGCCGCACTGGTAGTGGCACACAGGTGGTGGCATGTAGGTATGGGCACACAAGTATTAGCGCGCAGGTCAAGGTCACGTAAGTCCTCAAAATGCCTATAAATAGATGACTCCACTCCTCATTTCTTAAGGCTCAACACTTGAGAATTATATTTGAGCTCTGGGCACATAGGTAGAGAGTTGGGCGCATAGGTTGATAGTTGTTAGAAGGAACACAGGTTGGGGGCACGTAGGTTAGAGGCGCATAGGTGTTGGTACGCAGGTTGCACGAAGGCAGCACATCTAAAGGGCAGGCGCGCAGGTTCCTGGCGCGCAGGTCTTGGTCACGCAGGTGAAAGTGGGCGCGTAGGCTGCCTTGCTTCAGGGTTCCTCCCAGCTTCTGGGTAGGAAAGAAAAAGAAGAGGCGCACAAGTATAAGGAACACATGTATAGGTCGCACAGGTCCAAGTGGGTGCGTAGGCTGTTTTGCTCTTGGGGTTCCTGCCAGCTCTTAGGTAGGAAAGTGAAGAATTTCTTTGAAAGATTTGATTTGTATAAGCTCATTAAGAAGCATTGATCCATCGTGTTACCCTATTTGTGCTAAGAGGGAGCACAGTCACTATTGGATTGTTTTCAAAGTGTTGCACGAGTGTAAGGGTATATCCTACTCATTGTATTCCACATCAATGGATTGTTTTATTGTGGATTGTGTAGTACTGGATTTTTTCTGTACAATACCAAGGATGTAGATACTCTTGTTGAGTAGTGAATCTTGTAAATATTGTGTTCATGTGGTTGTGTGTGTTCAGCAGGGAAGAAACTATTTAATAGGAGGCGAAGGTTGTTTCAAAAAGGGGAAACATAAAAAGAAAAAGATATCATTGATTCACCCCTTCCCCCTCTCAGTGATACATGGATCCTAACTAGGAACTTCAATTGGTATCAGAGCGAGAGGTTCCCTTCGTTTATTCTTTGCTGAAGTGGTTGAAGAGAAGTTGTGATGGAGAATCTAAATTACGTGAACTGTAAGGGGATCCCGATTTTTGATGTAAATAACTATCACATATGGATGGATAGAATGATGTCTTATCTTATGTCTCATGGATATGAAGATCTTGAAACTACAACGGATAGATTTCCTGCTATTGATGACAAGGTTCCACTTACTCCTATTGATAAGAAGAACCTTGAGAATGATGGAAGATCTAAAGATGTGTTACTCTCATCTCTTTGTGAGAGTGAATTTCTAAGAGTGAAAGGTGTTGCTAAAGCTAAAGGTATCTGGGATAAGTTGAAGAACATCTATGAAGGAAATACCAAAGTGAAGAAGGCAAAACTACAAATCTGGAGGCTGAAGTATGAAGACTTGAAAATGGGAGAATCTGAATCTATTGGTGACTTCTTTACCTAGATTAACGACATTGTCAGTACAATCAGATGTCTTGGTGAAACGTTAGAGGATTCTACAGTTGTTGAAAATATCTTGAGAATTCTTCCAGACAAATTTGATGCTAAAGTGTCTTCATTGGAAGATAGAGACCCTGAGACATTATCTCTATATGACTTGCATAGAACTATCATTACTTATGGAATGAGAAGGGAGAAGACTATGAAGACCAAACAAAACAGATAGAGAAATATAATTCAAGCCTTCAAAGAGAGAGAAGTCGAAGAAGACTCTTATTGAAGATGATGCTGGTGAATCTAATTATGAAGATGAGGTATGTAATGATTTTGACGAAATTTTATCCTTGTTTTCTAAAAACATGAAAAGAGGTACAGGAAAATACAAATGGAAACTTCACTTGAAATGTTTTGAATGTGGAGCTGTAGGTCATTTTACGGAGAAATGTCCTCAAAATAATAAAGAAGAAGACAATGATGATGATGAGAGAAGGCCAAGAAGGCCATGGAAGAAACAAACTGACAAAGATAAATATTTTTTCAAAGGGTAAGGATAAAAAATTCTTCAAATCAAAAGGAAGAATTTTTTTATCTGGAGATGACGAAGAATATAGCGAAGCTGAATCAGAGAAATCATATACTGAGAAAGCCAGAGAGAATAACTTTATTGCAGTAGTGAATAATGAATATTACGGGAGAAACAATTCTGAAGAAGAAGAAACTCAAATTGAATATCATTTGAAAGAAGAGTTGAAAGAATGTTTGAGTAAGATCAGAAGGCTTGAGAAGGAAAACAAAAAGTTGACAAATGGAATTTCCACATTAAAAAATCAACAAGGTTTTCCTGATGTGAAAATCAAGATGGAAAAAGAGATCGATGATCTGAAGAATTCTATTGAGAATGAAAAGAATCATAATGATCATCATTAAGTAAAGCTTAAAGAAAAAGAAGAAGAGTTTAAACTATTCCAATAGAAACTATCCAAAGCTAAAGAAATGAATGTCAGTTTCAAACATTCTATCTCAGAAGTTGGTGAATGATCTAGTAAGAATAAACCAATGAAGGGTCCCTAGAATTTACCTTCAAAAGTTGAGAGGAAAGATGGAACTGGTTCCAATAGAAACAACGTTTGAAAGGCTATGCATGTTCCCAAAGTCAGTAATGCTAAAAAATCAGAAGACCATAAAAATCATGTGTCTGGAAATATTTTTACTACTTTTGATACTGATAAGTTTGAACAGAAATCTTAGCTGAAAAGGAAAGTTACGATTGAAAACATAAAGGTTGATGGTCAGCAGAGTTCTATTAAGAAGGCTGTTGAGAAGCATGTTCACAACTCCGGTCAGTATAGAAGTTTCAAAGGAAAATATTCATTCTATGGTTACTGCTGGTATTTTGGTGGATTCAGACACACTACAAACATGTGTTGGTTTAATCAACAACATCACAACTATTCCACAAGTTTTGAAAGACAAGTATTGAGGGGGATTCAATCCGTTTAAAATAGAAACTCTCTAAATAAATTTCAGAAGACATCTGTGATGAATGGTGTGAATGTTGAGAATAGGTTCCAATCACTAGAAACTATTTGTGAAAGATGTGATCGAACTGGACATCTTTCCAAGGGATTCCTTAGTGTGTTACCAGAGCAACAAAGGATTCTTAATAATTCTCAAAAGTCAGAGTTTTTAAAAGCTCAAATGGACTAGTCTGATAGGTCTAAAAAGAAAGAGTGCATGGTTGACAGGCCAGAACACATTGAATTGGCTAGGAAATTGGAGGAAGCACAATAGAAAGTGAAGGAAAAGGAAGAACCAAAAGCTCTTGTTGTCCAAACCGCTTTGAAAGCTACAAAAGGAGAACTTCCTTGGATTCATGATTTTGGATGTTCCTCTAATATGATAGGAGACTTATAGCTATTGAAAAATGTGAAAGACTTCAAAGAAGTAACAATGACTTTTGGAAATGATGAATCTCTAAGGATCAAAGGTGTTGGATCAACCATTATTGGAAGAAAAAGATGAAATCCAGGAAAACATTATGTGTGGATGGACTAAAACATAACCTGTTAAGTGTGCCACAACTCTGTGTTGAGGGAAACAAATTAATATTCAGAAAAGATGGATTTTTTTGAAAAGTGAAAATGATGGAAATATAGTTACAAGAGGCCAACGTACAAGAGGGAATCTATTCCAATTTGGTGATGTGCAGAACTCTTGTTACATGAGTGTGGTGGATGAAAATAAATTTTGGCATAAAAGTATGGAGCACATGTTTCAGAGAAATATATGAAAGTTATCAAAGCGAGACAGTGTTCGGGATATGCCTGATTTATCAAGAGAAAGAGATTGGTGTGGCACTATTTGTGAGAAAGGGAAGATTACTAATTCTATTTACAAAAGAGTTGAAATTCACTCAAAAAGACCCTTGGACTCATACACTCTAATATATGTGGACCAATGATCATGAAATATTGAAATGGAGATAAGTACTTCATTACTTTCATTGATGACTTTACTCGCATTACTTGTGTTTTGTACATGAGACATAAGTCAGATGCTCTGACAATGTTTAAGAGTTTAAAAAGGAAAGCAGAGAAGGAATGTGATTATTCAGTGAAGAAGTTGAGAACTGGTAATGGTGGTGAGTATAAGAATGAAGAGTTTGAATGTTATCTTGAGAAACATGGAATTTGGCATGAGTTCAGTTCACCATACCCACCTCAACAAAATGGGGTGGCTGAAAGAAAGAATCAAAGTCTGGTGGAAATGGGGAGAACTATGTTACTTGAACATAGTACTTCTCGTTATTATTGGAGGCAAGCCATGAGTACTGCTATGTATATTCAGAACCAATGTTTCTATAGACCAAACTCAGATATGACTCTATATGAAATGTTCTATGGAAAAACTCCATGTCTGAAACACTTGAGAGTCTTTGGGAGTCCATGTATTATAAATAAGAATGGTGGAAACCAAGGAAAGTTTGAGAAAAGAGGAGATGACATAATTTTTCTTGGATATGATCCGAAAGTAAGAGGATATAGATGCCTCAATAAAGAAATAGAAATAATTATTGATTCTTCATATGTAAAAGTTGTTGAAAATGCTGAGAAAGAAAAGCAGTCATATTTTTATGTTAAAGTCGAGTAGGACAGAGAAGATTTTGTTAACAATTCTGATAATGCTTCAGATTGTGTTAGTACTACTCAAGAAGAGGAATCTGACTCAGAGATCTCAAGTGATGAGGATGGAGTTCAAACAACTCACCCTAGGTTAAGGAAGCAAGTGGAGGCTCAAAACATTAATGGAGATAAAAATCAGAGGGTCCAAACAAGGAGAACAACAAATGCTATATCACATACTTCTCTTTATTCAAAAGTTGAACCGAATGATGTAAATGAAGCATTTGAGCTTCCAGAATGGGTTCATTCTATGAATGAAGAGCTTGATCAGATAGAGAATAATGATACATGGGAACTTGTACCCAAACCGGACAACAAAAAAATTATTGGTACAAAGTGGGTTTTCCGGAACAAGCTAAATAAAGAAGGTAAAGTAATAAGAAACAAAGAAAGATTGGTCTGCAAAGGGTATTCACAAATTGAAGGCATTGATTTTGATGAAACCTTTGCTCCAGTGGAAAGATTAGAAACAATCTGAATCTTTCTTGCTATTGCTGCACAACGAGGTTACAAAATATTTCAAATGGATGTAAAATCCGCATTCTTTAATGGTGACCTTGAAGAGGAAGTTTACATTGATCAACCATGTGGATTTGTTATTGGAAAGGATGAAAGTTATGTGTGAAGTTTGAAGAAGGCTTTATATGGGATAAAACAGGCTCCGAGAGAATGGTATTCTAAATTAGATACTTTCTTAAAGAAGATGAACTTTAAGAAAGGGAGAGTTGACAAAAATCTCTTCATTAAAGAATGTTAGGAGTTTTCACTGATATTTATTGTTTATGTTGATGATATTATATTTTCTGGAAATGATGAAAGATCATGTGAAAACTTTCATGAGGATATGAAGAAGCTATTTGAGATGTCCATGCTGGGAGAAATGAAGTACATTCTCGGGCTACAAATTTCATAGAAGAAGAATCACGTTTTTCTATCTCAAGAAAAGTATGCTAAGGAACTTCTGAAGAAGTTTGGCATGGAAAATTCAAAACCAGTTTCCACACCAATTTTAGTGGGAACCAAGTTTTCTAAAGATGGATAAGGCAAGGAAGTTGATCAGAAAGAGTTTCAAAAGATGATTGGAAGTCTGTTTTATTTGACTGCCTCAAGACCCGACATCGTCTATGCTGTCACTTTATGTGAAAGATTTCAGATTGCTCCTAAAAAATCACATTTGATTTCTGGAAAAATAATTCTCAGATATATCAAAGGCACAAAAATTTTTGGAATCAGGTATGATGGCTCTAAAAATATTGATATATTCGGGTATTCTGATGCTGATTGGGGAAGAAATGTTAATGATCGAAGATCCACTTCTGGTGGAGTTTTATTTTTGGGGGAAAAGTTGTGTTAGCTGGCATACCAAGAAATAGAGTTTAGTAACTCTTAGCATAGCTGAAGATGGGTATGTTCCTGCTACTCAAGAAGCAACTCAACTAATGTGGATGAAGACTCATCTGGAATATCTACTTGTTGAAGTAAAGCAACCATTGCTCTTGGGTTGTGATAATCAGAGTGAAATCAATCTTACAAGAAATCCAGTACAACATTCTCGTTCCAAACAAATTGATATAAAGTACCACATCATCAAAGTGTAGGTGGGGAAGATTGAATTGAGGCTAGAGTATGTTCCTATATCTGAACAAGTTGCTGATATATTAACAAAACCATTACCGAAGGAACCATTTGCAAAATTGAGGTTGAACATGGGTGTCCAACCTCTTTCTCATCAAGGTTAAGGTACGTGTTTCTATCCCCTCTCTCGTCTTACCTTTGGATAGTGTTGTCAAGGGGGAGAATTGTTTCATAAATCTATATGTATGGAAGCATGCATAAAGTGGGAGTTGTGGGTAAGCTGTGAATCCATCATGTATGTTTGTAAACTATTCTAACTGTTTGTTGGAGTGGTTGTAGGAAGCAATGTTGTTTTCCAAAAAAGTTGATGAAGTAAAGAATGACGAGGTAGAAGATTGAAAGATGATTTGAAAAAGGCTGAGGAGGTACGCTCATGAGATTTCATAGTTACTGCTTTTGGACAACATGGTTTTGGCAGTCAATAATTCTTATTTCCTACAATGAGTTAGCTCACATAGTCTTAGAATTGTTGATAAGTAATCCATTGCTTAAGGTTAAAAATTTCAGTGATTTATGAATCATGGTTGACAACAAAATCCAAAGGGGGAGATTGTTGGGACCAAGTGTGATGGATAAAGAAGTAAGAAAAGTCTGCTGTTACAGAGTGTTGTCTTTTTTTGTCAAAAAGTTAAATCAATTCACTTTGTAAATAACTTGAAAATCAGACGATTCTTTGCTGATTTTTATTTTACAACCATCTCAAGTTTGGATAACTTGTGGTGAAAGCCGTATAAAGGATAAAGAGAGTAAAGAAGTGTTTTTGGAAAAAAAAATTCAACATCATAAATATCCAAAAAATGAAAAGGAAAGAAGAAGGCACACAAGTGTTGTAGAGGCGCGTAATTCATGTTTCAAAAATAGAATTATTTCAGAAATATGGAAAAGGAAAGAAAGTGGTGTGCAGGTATTGGCGCATAGGTGGTGGCCCTCAGGTGGTGGCGTGCAGGTGGTGGTGCGCTGGTGGTGGTGCGCAGGTGGTGGTGCACAGGTATGGGCACGTAAGTATTGGCGCACAGGTCTAGGTCCTGCAAGTCCTCAGAATGCCTACAAATAGAAAACTCACATCCTTATTTCTTAAGTCTCAGCACTTGAGAATTATCTTTGAGCTCTGGCCACGTAGGTAGAAAGTTGGTCGCACAGGTTGATAGTTGTTAGAAGGCGCACAGGTTGGGGGCACGTAGGTTGGAGGCGTGCAGGTGTTGGCACGTAGGCTGCATGAAGGCAACACGTCTGAAGGGCAGCACGTAGGAAGAGGCGCGCAAGTTCCCGGCGTGCAGGTCTTGGTCGCGCAGGTCATTGTAGGCACGCAGGCTGCCTTGCTCCAAGGGTTCCTCCCAACTTCTGGGAAAGAAATAAGAAGAAGAGGTGTGCAAGTATCAGGCGCGCAGGTATAGGTCGCGCAGGTCCAAGTGAGCGTGTATGCTCTTTTGCTCCTGAAGTTCCTGCCATCTTATGGGTAGGAAAGTAAAGAATTTCTTTGAAATATCTGATTTGTATAAGCTCATTAAGAAGCACTGATCCATTGTGTTACCCTATTTGTGCTAAGAGGGAGAACACACACTGTTGGATTGTTTTCAAAGTGATACACGAGGGTAAGGGTATATCCTACTCATTGTATTCCATATCAAAGGATTGTTTTCTAGTGGATTTTGTGGTACTAGATTGTTTATGTACCATACCAAGGACTTAGCAACTCTTGTTGAGTAGTGAACCTTGTAAATCATGGGTTCTCGTGGTTGTGTGTGTTCAGCAAGGAATAAATTATTTAACAGGAGGAGAAGATTGTTTCAAAAAGGGGAAACCTAAAAATAAAAAGATATCACTAATTCACCCCTCCCCCTCTCAGTGATACTTGGATCCTAACTGGGAACTTCAGAAATGCCTTCCCAATTTTAGGGGATACGACTTCGGTTCTAGTCGCCAGCCCCTATCCTATGGAAGGCAGACATTGGGTAGTCAGGACACAGGCCCTGGGGGACGGGTCGTGACAATCTATAAACACTTAAAGGTTTAAGTTGGGTGTAATCTAAAAATCCCAGTAGGGTCTCACCAAGGATTCTATAACATATTCCAAAAATAGATTATCCAAATAAATTCTTTAAACATTTTTAAATAAGAAGGTTTGGAAATTTAAAATCATATTTATTGAATACATGTTATATGGTTTAAATGATAGAAAAATTATTTAAGTAATGTCTTTACTAGTGATAGAATATTTATAAATTGATAGATTATATAAAATTTTTATCTGAATTCAAAAGTCATTTTATGAAATTTTACAACATTAGAACACATTTAAATGTAAAATTTAAAACAAGTGAGCAACATGGTCATCTTCCAAGAAGGTACGAATGTTCCATGATATAGGACTCCACACAATTTAATTGATCATAGAAATATGTGTATACACACATCCCCTTGACACTGGACAAAGATGACTCATCACCACCCCATCAGGGATGTGACCCACTACATGTATGTTTTGTAATGTTGTAATAGCATAGAGTGTGTCCAAATAACATATTAATTGCCTAAGGAATGCATGTTCTCTTACATAATCAAAGATGTGAAATTTATTTTAATACTTCATAAAATAAAATTTAATCCCATTCTTCTATTTCAATGAAAATTTTATATTTAAAACCAAAATGGTTTTTAATAATTAAAATTCCACCTTAACAAGATAAAACCATTGGGTTTCTATAAAAAAAATTAAGCCATTTTCAAAAGTATGATATCCATTAAAAAACTTGTTCCATCAATTTTAAAATTCATTTCCATAATTAAATTCAATAATTTAATTTAAATCATTTCCATAAAAATTCTAATATAAAACAATCAATTTAAATTAACCAACTTCCATAAACACACCACAATTCATTGGAATTAGGGGTTTTCCCAATTCTCATGCCAAAACCATTTCATATCTCCCAATTAAATGGAATTGGATTTTATTATTGAATCAATTGATAGAAAGTTTGAGGAATGGAACTTAAATCAATAGTTAAAATAAATCAATCAAATTTAATGTTTATTAATTTGGCTAAATAGGATGGAATCACCTACCTTTTTCAAAAAATGAACACTCACAATGACACCATTCAAAAAGAATAGAAGTGTAAAAGACCTAGAAACACAACCTAGATACGAGATCCAACAATATGGAGCATAGATCCATCATTTTTAGGATGATATATTGAAATTCTAAATGAGGATAAATATAGAAAGATGGAGAATGAGGGAGAAAGACTGCCCGAGAATCACACCACAAGAACAATGATGATTGAACACCAAATAAGTGGATTTGAAAGGGTTGTAAAGCTACATGATTTCCTAGGAAGTCCTTAGGTTAAGGGAGAAGAAATTGGAGTATAGGGGGAAATAGATCTTTGCTGTACTGACCATTTAAAAAAACATAGTTGGAGTGTTACACGACATATAACACCAATACAAGTTTTGAAATAGTTAATTTCTAAAACCAATGAAAAATGTGTCTCCTCGAATTAAAAAACAACGCTCTAAAAAAACTGATCTTTAATTCATTCACAAATGTGAAAAGGCTCTTTATATATTGTACCCTTTATTGTGTAAGACCTTTCATGACTTATATCCATTAATTCTTACACTTCGTATAATCCTCCTACTGCCTACAGAAAATGTTGGTTTAATCTGAGAGTCCAATAAATATCTGAAATCACCATTATAGGTATCCTCCCAATTCATTATCAACCCTACATAGTTAACGAAAAAGGAAATTCCACAAAATGGTTTAATACATACCTATCATATTGATAAAGGAATCTTATAACTTCCCCACCATAAAAACATTTTGTCCCCATAGAGCTTATGAAGAAGCCTCCATACCAAAATGACGAGTCCATAACTCTCTCATTAGTGCATCATATTCCAAAATATCATGACTATCAGATCCATTATATAATATATGATGAACCAAAGGCATCTTCATACCATGAAGTACCTTGGTCTTAGAATCAACTATACTGACTAGCCTCTCAGTCAAGGATAAATCAGGTTTAATCTTCAGTTCACTCCATCTCAAAACATTATATGGATCAGATAAATAGTTCCTTATCTATGATACATGGAAAACAGCATGTATTGACATTAGCTACAATGGAAGTGCAAAGTGGTACGCAACTTTCTCTACCGAGTCAACAACCTTGAAGGGTCCCTCAAAACAAGGAGAATGATTCCCTTGTATCTCAAGCCGTCGATGACCCATCTGTGTTAAAATTTTCAGGATCACCAGGTCACCAACTGAGAACTCCAATGGTCTACGATGACGATCAACATAAGAATTATATAAACTCTGTGCTATCCAAATTATCTATTGAATTAAATGAATCTTTGTTGTTGTATCCTGCACTAATCTTGGTCCAACAAAGGAACATTCACCAATCTCTGACCAACACAACTGAGATTTACATGGTTATCCATAAAAGGCCTTAAAAGGATCCATTATAATAACATACTAATAACTATTATAATAATAAGACACAACCAGCCCAAGGTGATTATCCCAAGCCCCAATGAAGTCGAGAACCCAAGTATGAAGCATATCCTCAAGAATCTGTATTGCTCTATCTGTCTGGCCATCCGACTATGGATGGTAGGACATTATAAAATAGGCCTAAGATCAATGTGCCCATAAAGGCCTCTATAAAATCAATAAGTGAACTGAGGATCCCTATCAGAGTCTATAACAGATGGAAATCCTTGCAAACGAACAATCTTTATCACATTGAGATTTCCCAACTCATAAAATTTGTTTGTATCACAGATGGGTATGAAGTGAGCTGACTTGGTTAGCATGTCAATCACAAATCATATCAAATTCTTCATTATATGTTTATGAATCAACAAAAACACACATTCCATAAATATTTAATCCCACTACCATGCAGGGATTGGAAGTGGATGGAGTAAACTCTCAGGTTTCTGATGCTCGGCCTTCACCTACTGACACATATGGCTACACGAGAGATACAAAGTAATACTCCATCTCATCCATGGCCACCAGAACTACTTCCAAATGTCATAGAAAATATTAGTGGTTCCTTGGTACACAACCCACTGGTAAATATAACAATTCCCCATTATATCCTATATTTCTCTTAATGGAAAAATGAAGCGATTCCGACTAAATAGATCCCCCTCTCTAGAGAACGACCAAAGGGAAATTGACATACCACCATAAATAGAGTCTTTAATTCTACAAGAATCATAATCTAGGTCTAGATCCTATAGAATCATCTCAAGAAGAGTGGATGTCAATGAAGAACTGGCTAATGAAACTCCAACCCCTTTCCCTAGAACCCCAATATGCAATTGTGAAATGAGAGCCATGAAATTTCAATCTTCTAAAGATTATTTTATTTCCTAGGATGGATATTTATTACTCATTGCATTTTCAATGAAATTCCATATCCCCATGGTGTAGGCAATGTCAAAGTTGAAAGATTTCTAGTACTCCACCTCTTGCCTCTTACAAAGATTCAAATAGTTTTGAGAGAAGAAGTTACTCAAGATTTTGTGGTATGAATACACAGTAAAACTTTCTCTGAAAATTTAGTGTTTCCAATACTTATGTGCGTGCATGAAAACCACACGTTCAAGGTCATGGGTAGGATAATTCATATCGTATGGCCTAAGTTTATGAGATCCAAAAGAAAATACATGATCATCCTGTACAAGAAGGCAACCCAAGTATGTACCCAATACATCAAAAAAAAAGACTACATATCCCTACGTGGCCTTTGGAAGAGTCAACATTGGCACAATAGTGAAAAGAAATTTTAGCTCCCCAAAATAACTCTAACATTTATCATTCAAGGAAAAATCCACCCCCTTCCTAATAGAGCTGTCATCGAAGAATCAAACATTGAGAAGTCCTTCAGAAACCGATGATAATATCCAGCTAATCCTAAAAAACATCGAATCATGAATAAATTTCGTGGTTGTTCCCAAGTCATAACAACATTTAGATTATTAGTATCAACTGATATACCCTATTCAAACACCATGTGTCCCATTAATTTCATTTCCCAAATCAAGAAATCACACTTTGTAAACATGGCATAGAGTCAGTGATTTATCAAAAGTCATAGAACCATTCTCATATAATGCACATGATCCTCCTCATATTTAGGATAAATAAGGATCTCATCCATAAAGACTACCACAAAGGTATCCATATACTCATGGAAAATCCCAAATATTAGGTCAATGAAAACTGAAAAATAATTTGTTAGACCAATGGAAATAATAAGGTAGACATAATGGTCATACCTTATTTGAAAGGAAATTTTATACATGTAAAATTCTTCTATCCTCAAAAAATGGCAACTAGATCAAAGGTAAATATTTTAAAACTAATTCCCCCCATTAAAATGATCAAATAGATCATCAATACATGGTAATAAATACTTTTTCATTTCTGTAACTTGATTGAGCTTTCGGTATTAAACACATAAGCGAAGAAAACTATCCACTTTCATAGCAAATAGAACCAGCTCCATGTCGGGAGACACACTCAAGCATATAAATCATTTCTCAAGAAGATCATCCAAAATAGACTTCAACTCTTTAATATCAGCCAGTGGCATTCAGTAATAGAGAATTGAAACTAGTTGAGTGTTGGGTATTATGTTAATAGAAAACTCAACTTTCCACATCGATGGAAAACCAGTGAAATTAGAAGAAACACATCGATAAACTCAATGAAAAATGGTGGTAGATCACTACTAAAAGATTACCACTCTAGATCAAAATAAAACATTAATATTACCTTCCCTATACCTAGAGAAGAAGTTCTTACCTTGCCCGAACTTAGGTCCCACTCTCCTTGAAAGACAGAAGACACACCACTAGGTGTAATAGGTAGGCCATTCAAAGATAAAAATCAATTTGGGATTTATTTGAAATGAGCCAATCCATTCCAAATATGACATCAAGAGATTTCATGTTGAGGACTAGAAAACTCTATGAGTGCTTTCCATCAGATAAAGGGAAGCCATAAGTAGGACTAAAAAGACCCCACTCTATCTTTATTTCATGGGGTGTAGTAATATCAATTGTACAAGATAAAATCTCCATAGGACGATTAATGTGATTAATGATACTGGATGAATTAAATGAATGAGATTCACCTGTATCAAATAGAGTAGACAATAATAATGAAACTATAGTAATGGTACCTCTCATAGTGGATGGACCTGCATATGTTTCCTCTGGAGACTCTTCCACTATGTGAAGTACTTTTTTATATATTCTTATGGATGAAATCCTTTTATACATGAAACATCCAATTTCCACATAGTTTTAGGAGGAGCTGATGATCCTTTCACACTACATAGAGTAGAAATGTTATGGAATTATCTCTATAAGTGTCCTCAACATCCGTTGGAGCAACAGTTCTTGGGTGCCTCAGTAGAAACCATCTTAGAAAGCCCGGGCTTTCCACACTGATAAGAAATCAAAGGACTTCCTCATATAACTTTATGAGGATTGGAATGACCCGACCATCACGAAATGATGTAAGAATAATCATAATTTCATTTTAACTTAGAGGAAATAACATTACCATTGTGAGAGAAAGAAACTCCTGATAACCCTGACTTGGCAGCCAGGTCCATCTCGACCATCATAGACCTCTCTAGTATATCAACATAAGTCAGAATCATTATCAAGAGAAATCAGGAATGAATATCTAATAAAAGTCTCAATTCAAATATCCAATCCTTTATCTTCTCAATATATATAATCTCAGGTGTAAACTAAACCATCTCAACAAAGTAATTGGAATACTCAGTCACAGTTCTATAAGTCCAAAAAGCGTGAAAAAATCCACAGACATACAAAACACCATTGAATCTAGATAGAACTAGTTCGTGAAAAGAAACTTGAAATCATTCCATGATAATACCTCATGTTTCTTTGCTATCATTGTCATGTACCACCATCTCAGGCTCAGTCCTTCCAACATGAATTTGGTACACTTTACCTTGATTTTATCAGTTGTCTCCAAGAACTCAATCAAATGACCTATCTTACCCAACCATTCTTCAGCATGTTGGGGATCCGTGGAACATTTGAAAACTAGTGGATTCTACTGCAGTAACTCTTGGGAATGATTTCACAGAGAACCCCCTAAGGATCCACAACTAGATCATGAATGGGAACTATAGGCGGTGCCTATCCCAGAGTTTGGACAATGTGCACAATCACCAAAACTAGATTTGGTTCCACTAGATGATTTGCTCACTGTAGTTCAGTATTATCTTCCTACTGGATAAATTTTCATATCTTTTCAAAGGTATGATGCTACATAACATTAAAAGACATCAAGGAAGACATAAAAAATAAATCAAAATAAGAATCAAGGGAAATTATTTTCAGCAGATTGAACAATGAGATTTGGATTCCATGCTATCAAAATCATAATAGGGAAAATAAATAAATAATAAATAAGGAATATTTCTATAATCAACCCTGGAGACTTAAGGTTCATTATGGTGAGAGTTATCTAGACACTCAATCAAAACTACCTCTTATGTCCCGAAATGATTTCAACTACATACAAACTTTAAGACAAAATCTCAATAGCCTACATCTGATACAATTTTGTCACGAACCAACCTAGGTACCCTGGTAAATCTGTAACTAATACATTCTTGACATAGCTTGAATGTAATTATCGATCCCCACAGGTCGATAACTAGTACCTGACATCATATAATATGCAAGTGGGAAAAATTCCCCACAAAACATAGCAGAATCAAGACAAGAAAGTCAATATGCATAAAAAAGAAACTCCACTGGGTGTAAAGTAGCAGAAATAAACAAGGCATTAAATCCCAAATTACTAAAACCAAAGTTCTAATGTAGGGAAAACAAACCCTCTCCCAAATGACACAACTCACCACATCCTATGATCAATTTCTGGATCCACCACCAAGATATCCTTTCCCTTTTCTTGAACATGGAAAGAGATAATCTACAAAAACCAAAAGGAATAAGTAGGGTGTGAGAAAAAAATCCTAGTATGCTCTACCCAAGGATTCCATAATAGATGCCAAAAATATATTAACAAAATTAATTCTTTCAATTTTTTTAAATAAATAGTTTTTTCATTTTAAAATCATATTTAAATAAATCATGAAATATAGTTCAAATGATGAAAAAAATACTTTAATAAAAGGCTTTACAAGTGATGGAATATATCTAAAAACATGGTTTAAATAGAAAATTTATATAAAACATTTTACTTAAATTTAGAAGGCAAGTAAATAAGTTTTACAAAATTTTCACA
Source organism: Viscum album (assembly GCA_963277665.1). Lineage (NCBI taxonomy): Eukaryota > Viridiplantae > Streptophyta > Magnoliopsida > Santalales > Viscaceae > Viscum > Viscum album. The sequence continues at coordinate 819,903,670 of OY728134.1, forward strand.
CCTTTATAACTCAAATATAAAACTGGAGAGCAACATGGCCATCTACCAAATAAGTACGAATGTTCCAGGCTATAGGACTCCTCACACTCTAATTGATATCAGAAATATTTTTATACACATGTCCCCCTAACTATAGAAAAATGTGACTCATCACCATCCCATTGGGGATGTGACCTACTGCATGATTGTTTTAGAATTTTGTAATAGCATAGAGTGTGTCCAAATAACTTACCAACTACCCAAGGCTTGCATGTTCTCTTACACAATCAAGGATATACAATTTATTTTAGTAATTATTAAAATAAAATTAAATCCCATTATTTCATTTCAATAAAAAAATTAATTTAAAACCAAAAAGGTTTTTTATAAAAAAACATGCCTCTTTAATAAGATAAAACCACCAGGTTTCTATCAATACTTTTTAATCCATTTTTACAAGTTTAAAATCCATTCAAAACCAATTACATCAATTTAGCAATTCATTTCCTCAATTAAATTCATCAATTTAATTGGAATCATTTACATAAAAATTCCAATTTAAATTAAAACATTTAAATCAACCTTTTTCCATAAATACACCCCAATTCAATGGAATTGGGGGATTTTTCCAATTTACTGGTATTGGGTTTTTTTCTAATTCTCATGCCACAACAATTTCAAATCTCCCAATTCAATGGAATTTGATTTTTTTTATTGAAAATAAATGGAATTTATGTTTGATAAATTGAACATAAATTAATTTTTGAAATATATGAAGAAAATTTAATGTTAATCAATTTGGCTAAACATAATAGAATCGTCTCTCTTTTCCTCAAACTCAACACTCACAAAAACAACCTTAAATGAGAATGAAGGGGTAGAAGACCTCAAAACACAACTTACAGATGATATCAAATAATTAAGTGTATGTATATATCAATTTTTGGGATTATATTTTGAAATTAAAAAGGCGGGTAAAGAGATAAAGATGAACAACAATAGAGAAAGATTTCCTGAGAATCACATCACAAGAGAAATGATGATCGAATGCTAAACAAGAGGATCTAGAGTGGTTGGAATGTTGCAAGATCACATGGGGACGACCTAAGGTCAAAGGAGAATAAACTGGAGTAGAGAAGAAACTTAATCTCTGCCATTATGCCTATTTAAAAAAATTTAGTTGGGGTATTACATGATTTGTAACACCAAGACACATCGAGAAATAGTTAATTTTTGAAACTGCTGAAAAAGGCGTCACTTCGAATTAAAAAGCGACGTGCTAAAAAAACTGATCATTAATTCTTTCAAGACATTTAATAGATCTTCACCTCATGTACCCTTGGAATAATTAACCCTTTCATGACTTGTAACTATAAATTCTTACACATCGTGTCACATAGTTACACAGCATGTAACCCTCCTGTAGCCTATTGAAAAAGTCGGTTAAATCTGTGAGTCCAAAAAATATTTCACTTCACTATTATAGGTACCCTACCAATTAATTTTCAACCAGACCTAATAAAAAAAAGGAAATACCACAACATGATTTATGATATACATGTCAGATTGGTAACGAGATGAGACATTACTCATGTGTTTGTACGACTAACCATATCTATGATTGCAAGGTTGATTATTTTTTCATAACCATATATAATGATTGATTTTAAAAGTATAATTGATGCATAAATATAATAATTATTTCACGATTATTATTCTGGAGATGTTATATAAAGACCACTTTGACCATAGTTTACCTACCAATATTGATTTTGACACATAAACAAAATCTGGTCAAAAAACAGATTTAAACATAATTGTTTAAGTAGTTTTATACAACATGGTAATATGTAAAATAAAAGTAATTATAAACAGGAAAAATGTTCTCAATAAATTAAATTAATAACATATAATTTTTATACATTATGTTAAATGACGTTCAACCGAAAGGGAAATATTGGGTAATGGATTTCATCTCAATTTACATTCTTTTGAGTCTTATTTGTTGTTATGCACATTGTTTATTTTATGTTGTGGATATACTGCCATTTCACACTGGTTATTCATGATTATTTTCCAGTATTTTTTCCATTTTTTCATTCTTTGGTACTGAAAATTTTTTAAAAATATTTTTATCAAAACCCTGCTTCATTTATCACTTTAGTCAGCCAACCTATTTTATTCTAAAAACATAGTATTATTAAAATATTTTTAAAGTGAGTCGGTAAATACATTTTAACCTTTTTCTTTTACTAATGTTTACAATGGAAAATTCCTATCACATTCCAAACAAGTAATTTTTCTAACCTTTTACCATTCAAAAGGAATGTTCTTTTTACCATGTACGATATCTACTAATTGACCTTCTATCATTCCTTAGATGCTTCCTTTACATGTTTAAAAGGGATTTTTTTATAGAAATTGTTTTTATAATTTATTTTAAATTAAAAGGTTGTTCACAAAAAAAGGATATTTTCTTCATGAATGAGTTTAAAATATCTTTTGATAGTATTTCTATTCATGAACAACAAAAATACTTTATCTTACTCCTCATGGGGTATGTTACATTTATACCATACTTAATTTTCCTCTAGATGGTTTATGATTTATTTATCCAAGGATTTTATTCACATTCATATCTATGAATCCTTTTCCCCTTGAAATATTCAATTTTCAAAGATCATTGAACATTGAATTCCCTCTAATTTACCATTTATTTATCATTGATATATTCATTTCCAAAACCATACATATTTTTTATAGAATGTTTAATTTGAATGTTATATTATTATTTGGGTAAATATTGATAAATTTATATCCCTTACTTCATATGGATATTTGTTAAGGCTCACTGATAAATCTATTATTTGATATATGAGGAATGTTTTGGACTAGTATGACATAGGTGGGTCCTTATTAGTGGTATCCCCATGATGCATTTATAGTCTCATGGGACGAGTAATTTGGATAGCCACCATAGATGGGGTTTTACCCAATTTTTTTTAAACCATCTTGTGAAAGGTCTTGATAGTAAAGGTACCATGAACCTAGGATACATGGAATCCAATAATCAAGCATTTATATCATTTAATTTTAGATATTATTTATCCATGAGATTTTACATCGATATATCTATGGATACATACCATTTTATATTTTTTAGATGGCATATGTTTCAGTTTCTTATCATTCTATATTGATTTATACTTATCTAGTTATTTGATTGGAATGTATTTATAGTTATTACATTTATATATTGTTTTTGAACATCTATTCAGTTTATTGATTACATGGAATTTGGGTTCAATTATTTACATTTCCATATTGAATATTCTCATTAATTTATTATTTCTTCCACTACATTTTTACCTTACTGATCATTTTTACTCAACCTCATTTTGTTTCATTCCCTAGGAATCAAAGAAAAGTACTATGAAAGATATATAGGGTTTTACCAGAGGGATTAGAGTTATCCTCTAAGTTAATTATTTAGAAATAAGAAAAATATTATTTTTTAATTAGTGTAGTAATTTTTAATATAAGACACATTTATGTATCTTGTATTCCAAGACTACTAAAATATCAATCCTCCAGGATTTTATTCTTTATAATCATAACAATGCAATCGATATCAGACACTGACACCGAGCTATCTGGGGTCTAGTCGCTGCAACGGTGATTAATGTACTAGATGGTTTCTAATTAAATTTTTTGTTAATCAACTTTTTTTATTTAGTTTTGGAATATATTAAAACAATTGATGAGTTGGAATTTCCGTCCATGATGTGTTCTAATGGTGATAATTCATTTTTATTTAATAGTTTGAATGAAGTAAATTTCTATAGATATAGATTTCCACTTCATATGTACTGAATAGATTATATAACTATAAATAATTTGTGAAAAATAAGTTTACTGTATAAAGTTGATCAGACTGATAGTAGTGACCCATATGAGGAGTACACATCAATAAGGCTACTGTAAATCATTGTAATAATATACTTGTATGAAGGATGAAAAATAATTTTGATTTATAACAATCCAATGTGTATCATGTGAGATTGAGTAACTCAAATAAGTTAGTTTTAATTTTTTTATTAATGTTTTTAGGACGTTATTTAATATTTTTGTGCTGTTTAATAAATTCCTAGAGGAATTTTTATGTTTTTATGAGTGATTGAGATTAACTGGATAGGAAATGAAGGATCCCTAGTTTGAAATGAAGTAATTCTAGAAAAAAAAGATAAGTACGGCCTCTAGGTATGCATTGTTCCACATACATGAATTATAGTTTATTTGAATTCTTTCATATCTAAATTTGTATATCTGATGTAACCATATATGTGAACATTTGTGTATATGTAGATCCACATCTATGACTTCATTAAACTTATAAGAATGATCATATAGCAAAATTATTATAGATATCCAAATTCAAGAACTATATACATGAATGAATCTCTACATAGATGAATCCTCTAATGTGGCTGAATGTTTCATGTATGATATTATTCCAGCTTATCCAGAAATTATTTAGTCAAATTATAGTACGTATTTAAATTCAAATAAAAAATTAAAATAAATAATTTCATTAGAAAATTTACACTCAAGAACCATGTATCCAAAATCTAATACATAAAGAACCATGCAATGTAATTATTCACATTGCTAATGATGCGTATGAAAAATGAAAATTCATGCAACTGAATAAACCTTTCTAACTTGTTTCAGAAATACAAAGTTTCAAAAATATTAATCTTAGGAGAAATTAAAATCTAATGATTCTAATGTTATTAAATCATGATTTAAATATCATAAATCATATTTAAACCATTATCCAATCCTATTTTCTAGAAAATTGAAGGGGAACCACTATATGTATTTCTTAATGGATTAAACAGATTTATTTGGCTTTCATGAATAATGAAAATGGTAATTTTGATATAAGGGCACATGATTTATAATGTGGAAGGGAGGTGTTACTTCAGTTGTGTATAGATCCATGATTAAAGGGTATACTATTTCTATTATAGAGTTCTTAAGTAGAAATAAAATGAGTTGCACAACACAAGATATACATTCTATACAATATATATATAACTATGAAAAATGTTCACTGTGTAATTATTTTAGAGATATTTTGAGGAAGAATAATTGAAGAATGTTAAAGGTATTTTATTAATATCTTTTCAGATGAGTTTCAAAATTAAGTAGGTATTTTTAGAATACCCTTTCAGTTGAAAACACAAGACACATCTAGTTATGGGAACCAGAATTATGTATTCTATAATTATAATTTTATGATGGAAGATAATTAATCCACATGAAGTACTATTTAATTTATTTTTAATTTATATTTTTGATTAATGACCAACTCAAGCATATGGGTATGGATGAGGAGATTATGAAGTAATATATACAAGTAATGAAGGAATCCCTATTGGAGTGTATATTCACATAAGAATATGATAGTTGTGATGTTTTTATGAATATATCAATAACATCAATCAAAGATGAATAAAGAGGGTGATATTTCATCCAACATTATGAGATCAGTTTTGCAGATTTGATGTTTTGATAAGTAGAAGATCATGCAAGATCCCTTCTTGTGGAAGTTTAAGAAGAATATTCAGAGTGATTCTAACATGTTATTCATATTCTTAGATATTGGATATGATCATTCCAAATTCATAAGATATTATTGGTTAGAATATCATAGAAGTTAATTTAAATATACATTTAGGTAGATAGATTCATAAGTTATGTGAATCTAAATTATGAGTAGTGATTGTGTTATAGAGTATTCTAGAAGACCCGTTGGGGTTCTAAGAATGTGCTTGTGAGATAATGTAGATATACATTGTAGATATTATGATATCCCTATGGGGTTCATAAATATTCTTTTAAGGACGATATTGAAGGAAACTCTTACGTATACATGGTCCAAATACATATAACCTTTGAAACTCAGGGTATACAAAAGGGAAACTATGCGACTCAATGACTACAGTGTGAAGTTGTTGTAGATGTCCATTGGTAAGGTCGAATGAAATGTCCTATGTGCACATAATTTTTTTTTGAATCTTGATAATATATGATCATCATGAATCTGATCTAGTTATGTTTTGTGAGACCCCATGAAATTCCAATTGTGATAATCAAGAATAGTAGATAATCATAGATTTTTCTGCATAACCAATCCTAGAATGCTATGGGTCTTAGTATAAACCCTTTTAAGAATACATTTTATCATGTTCCTTATTTACTGCTTATCATAGTGAGGTTGTGTGAGAAAATAAGGTATGGATCAAGGATGGATATATCTTTGAGGTTGAATTAAAAAAAAATTAATAAAATATTTAAGTGACCATTGATTCAGCCCTCCCCTCTCAGTAGTCCACTGATCACCTAGAGACAATGATGAAAATTGTGAATTATTGAATTTATATCAATAATAAAATAATTCACTCTATAAAGTCATTAATATAACTCAAGATATAAAATTATATAGAAAGATATCTATCAAATACATATTTCTCTAAACCCGTTCCCACGAGTTGTATCATATAAAAAAGCTTACGACCATATTATCCATTTTTCTAATAAATCATTTAAAAACATGACACATAGTCTATGTAGAATATTTAACCACTGATATATTCATGATTATAGATGTATAGAATATTTAGATCTTTGAATAAATTATACTTTAATCATATAAGAAGATGTGAATATCACATGTACCTCCTCTATGTAGATAAGAAACCATCATATACCTTACCTAAGTATGTAAATATATTTACTCAGTCTATCTTAATCGAGTGACCAAATTTCATACTAACCATATGAGAGGAAAAATATTATATTGGTTGAGCCTCAATTGAAGACATTATCAGAAATATACCCAAACACACCAAAATTAGCTAATCATTAAGGCTTATATAAGAATGAAATAAATGTTTGAGGGTTTTATTACTAACTAGCTTACATACCAAAGGTCCAGGGATTAAATATTAAACATCAACCTCTAGAATACCAAATATGCAATGTATTATGTAAAATTTTGTATACTTAGTTATTCATCAAGTGAAAAAAGATCAATTTCTATCTCATGTTCATATTTAAAATGTTTTTATGAAATATTACTCACAAAAACCTTAACCATTAATCAAAACCAATAATACCCCATGATAAATATTGGTTAGTGGAAACTCAATGTATGACAATGAGTGGTCAAATTACCTTTAAATTCATTCAATATATGAAGTCAACATGAAAGAATGATAATGTGGGGACTATTTTTTATCTAGCAAGATATGTTTCATATTTATAAAATCATTTAAAAATATTGAAAATACCATACTTATTTCCCATATAATCATATCTCATATCATAGACTAACATACATGCCCTATGTTCACTTGAAATATTTTGATCTTTTTAATGTTATCACATATCTATGTAATTAATAACACATTTCTATGTTTCTATCTAATAAAATCCTCCCACTAAACACATTATTAGTTAGACATCTATGTAGAATGTTTTTTATGAATATTATTGACAATTTGGATTCATATTCAAAATGTTCAACTCTTTAAACATGGTTTTCAAAATTCTTTACTTATAAAAAATCCAATGTTATGATCCTAATATCTTAGTTGTTTCACTTAAAAAAGTATTCTATGCTTATTAAAATCAACATTAATGGAATATTTCCATAATTTTATTCATATTAGTTTTTATACCTAAATTAAAATATTTACATTATTTTATATTTACCAAAAAAACTTTCAAAAAATTATGGATATAATCTAACTTTCAAATTTTTATGGTATCTAAATGTAACAATTTTCATTTCTCATTTATAATATACCATAAACTCTTTTATAATATTAAGTGAAATTCACTTTGAAGATGACTAGTTTAATATTTTATTTTTCAAACATGAAATTTTATACGTGAAAAATACCACCATTAGTTACTTAGAAACTATATTTATTCTATAATACCATTCTAAAATATAAAAACTCCTTTATGTTTGATAAATAATATTAATATCATTTTATGGGAATATTTTAAAAATAAACTGCTACATTATTATCATATATGGTATTCTATTTGTTTAGAATAGTATTATGAATAGTAAAATGTGTTCTTTAAAATATTCTACTAATGTCATTGGGGAATGTATCATTAATATTATAACAAATGTCCTAGATTAACTCAGAAATCCACTATAAAACTAATTTCTCTCTTATCTAGTTCTAAAACATGTTATATAATCTTATGAATCAAAAAACAAGTTTATTAAAACGAAAATCTCATGTTTTTCATACCAACTTACAATATAACAAACATATATTATTATATAAGAGAAATAAGATGAAAGTATACATCCTTATTTCAAATTAATATGAGCATACTATATTCACTTTTATTCTAAAAATAAAGTAAAAACATTTTCTATAATATGGAATTAATATTACATGATCCATCAATTCATACCTTGATTTTTAACTCTTTTATAATAAATATATTTATAATTTATACTTTTGGTATCATATACACTTTTAAAAAAGAAGAATTAATTTTATAACATAAAACCTAGTATAGAATCTCCATGGATGTGTTTATTCATCTTTTATAATTCTAAATTATATAAAACATTCCCATTCTTCATAATACCTCCATTATGTTTCAATTAATATATTAACAATTAAACATTCCAATCTTCCTTTATTAATTTAATCCTTTAAACTTTTTTACTTTCAAAAAAATAGTAGATCCATAACATTACATTCCATGATATCTTATTCGTAACACTTTTTGTAAATATGGTGAAAATCTATCAAACTCATTAATATTATAAAAAATGTTAAAATAATAATAATCAACTAATGGATTTCCTATCTAGATAAAGTATTAAAAGAAACTTCATATCTTTCTAAGTCATTAACACACTCAGCTATATTGGATATAAAAGTGGATTTAAGTGACCAATAATTTTTATACATATATATTATATCTTAATAAATTAATATTCATTAAATAATAGTATAATGCACACCATAACCATAAAGGTTTATTGTCTTTATAGACCAAATACATGATCTTATTATTTCTTGGAGGGTCTATAACTTCTCCAACAATGATATTCCAAAAAATTACTCTTCTTATAAATACCCAACATTAATACATTCTCCATGACATGGGGAAAGGATCCATAAGAATGTGTGATAAAAAATTCTCAGTAATGATAAAATAGAAAGATATAAATGATCACTTATGTATAACATGAATACAGGGGTATGAGATCATGATCTTAATAAATAAAAACCATAACCAACATATCATAAATCATAATCTCAAGTCATGGAATAAATATTGGAAATTAAAAAAGATATGAATCATAAAGGAATCAAAGAACATGATCCATGAGAGAATAACATTAGAACAAGACAATAGATTTTGACATATAAATTATCATAGAAAATTATATCCATAGTTAAGGATCCATAAAAATACTATCATTGTGGATTGATTTTACTCCCCATTCAATCATATACGTTATTATTGTTCACTCCCAAGACATTATAGTGGGAATAGTCCCTTATTGAACTATGTTCACTCCCCATTATAGTATTTATTATCTAATGTGATATGTTTCTTTACCCAATTAATTAGAGGCATATATAATTCTAGGACAACCCCTATATAATCACAATTTATTCATTTGTGTTCCATAAGATCTTAAATCATTTATACTCTATCATTAACCTAAGAAAATAAATGGGTTTCATAAATATTAAAAAATATAAACTAAATTAACCCTATTGAAAATAAAGAGATTTCATAAAAACTATCCTTATCATAATCATAATATATATATAGAAATAATAATGAGGATGTCCTTGGATTATATCCTCTTTAAATCATTAGTAACATCAAATGATATTATCATAAATAAAATGTTTCTTTAAAAGATCTTTCGAATACTCAATGAAGAAAATTACCTTTTCCTTTGGAAATTTCTTATTTAAAAGATATAAATATCCAAAATATTTTGGAAATTTAAATTTAAAATAACCTTGTAAAATTTTAAACAAATCTCCAGTTTAATGAATGGTAATGACGGTGTGAAATTTTTTTCTTGTCATATATGTTAGAAAAATATTCCTTTAACATTTTTAGTAAAAAGTTAAAGGTACCCCATTCATAAAATGATAAGAATATTTGTTTGAATTATTTTGGTTAACATTCAATCATTGGTGGAAATTAGTTTAAAAATAATATAATAATAAAAAATATATTCTTCAAAATATATTTAGGAAATATTGTTATAGAACAAAACAGGTATTCATTAGAAGAGAGAAATTAAGTTAGTTTTAATTAAAAATAGTATTTTGGTCTATTTTGTTCATGAAGAGAGAAAAATGAAAGGAAAATGTAATATTTATAAATAACCAAAATATAATAAAATTAATTTAATTCTTGAGAGATAAGTAATAAAATTTCATCAATGGAAAATTAATATTATAAAATCCCGATAAATAATGAGAATCTACCATTAATCTTATTACAATTCAGTAACATAAAAATAAAAACCTAATGAAATATGTAATGATATATAGATATTTATATGACCATAATTTTACAGTAATGAATTGTAAAATATATTCAAGGTTTTTATACACACCATATAAAAGACACAAGTGAATAATATCAAATATTCCTAAAAAACAATAAATTTTTTACAAAAATATCTTAGCTCATATATGAATTTAATCAAAAGAACTCTAATATATTTTATAATAAATAAAAAATTTATATAATTATTTAATATAATCATTTATAGACTTATGTTATCATATATGATCCACTTATAACATACAAACCCCCCTTTATCATTAATTTATCTTTAACATCGTTGTTTTTAGATGTTTGTTAAATCATTTTTCATGAGATTTTCAATTTGTAAGATTTAGTCATTGAACATTGATCATGGCCAAATATTATCCAGAATAATATAAATTATTTTCATTTTATATTTTTTCATTATATAAACATTTATAATTATCCATAGAAAGTAGACGTTGTAAATTCAATTACATCGTTCATAGAGATGGTAGGTTGTATGTATGCATGAACACTATTGTAAATTTTCAATAGATAGAATGAAAAAATGATAAATAAAAAATTAAAATTTATATAATTGTTATGATATCATATATATTAATTTAATATATAATTATTACTATTCATTAATTTTTTAACGAAATACCAATCCTATCACTTCGTAGAGGTGGTAGTTCACACATACGCACAATCAACATTGATGTCTTTCAGAAAATAATAATTTATGAAGGATGATATGGTAATATAATTATAGAATAATAATTATTTCATGAATATAAAATAAAAAAATTAATCCCACCATAATAACTATCCATGAAATATAGTGATGATAAATGATTTGTATCGCTACATGGTGGTTGTCGTCCACAGGTATGCATGAGTTATACTTTCACTTCCCATTTGAAGTAAAATAGGGTGAATAAAGATGGATACATAATCATAATATAATAAAAGTAAATTTAGGAAAAATATGATATTATTTTAGGATAAATAATATATTTTTTATGAGGTAGAATAAAAATAAATTGAAAGATGCCGGGTAGGATGATGAAATCTTCATTGGTAGGCCTCTATTAGATATTTTTTTAATGACCAATTGGATGGAAATTTATGATGACCGAAATAAGTAATTTTTGTAAAAAGAAGTTTTCAAGAGAATTGTAAAATATTTGGCTATGCTATTTTAATAAATTTGGTGTAATGATGAGGAAGGAGGGGTGTCCTTTTATAAGTTGGGGAGTGGACACAAATTCAATTTCTTAAAATATTAAAATAAAATGAAGTCATAATAAATCAAAATTCTTCCAAATAGATAGATTTTTTATGGTGGGATATTATGTGGACTAAATATGTCGATCCAATAGGATTTAGACAAGTTTAAGTGGTAAAATCATCCTAATCTCTTAGTTCAACCCACCACCGATAAACCCATTTTAACCATAAACGCAATAATGAATTTTTCTATTATTACTATTCATTATGACCAATAATTAAGATTAACTTATTATATAATATGTATTAATATGTTTTAAAATATCAAATCCATTTGTTTTCAAATTGATTTCATAGAAATAAAATAAATTAATTCAAAATTAAACCCGCAAAACATGATGAAGTGTAGATTTATGTAAAAAATGTTTTCTTAATTAAAAACGTTTTTTATTCAAAATAAAACATAAAATTAACTCAAATTAACCTATTTTTATTTTTAATATTATAAATGAACTAATTTTCCTTTTTATTTTCAACATAACGAAAATTTTAAAAATTTTAAACAAAAAAGATAGTTTTCAATAAAAACAGTATTTTTCACTATACATCAAAAAATAAATCATTTTAGAAAACTGAAAACAATTTAGTATATTGTAATTATAATATGATAATATAAAAAATTAGGATCATTTTATATTATAAAATTTCTAAATGGTCGATAAAATTACAATATTATTTTCTCATAAAAAGAAATAAATGTCATTATTCATGGAAAATGCATTTTTAAAGAGTATAATGACTTTACAGAAAAATGTAGTACTTATTTATAAATATATTAAATTTATATAAGTCTTTTATATATATTATTTTTATTAATTTTTAATTCATATTCACTCATCCAATTTAATGTCTTGGTTTTAATAGTATACTATATTAGGGCTCATTTTGACTTGTTGTTCCATGTATCGGAAGATACTGAAGAAATTAAATTTATATGAAGAGTAATATTTCCTAAAATAATATTGTGTTACATTATACTACCCTTAAAATTAATTTTCCCATTAAGTTACACCATGTTGACACAAAAATATTAGTATATCACTTTTTCATCACATTTGTGGTTCCCAAGTAGCTTCATTGAATTTGTATCCCCCTAGTGAAGTTTTACCATGTGATTAGTCTTGTCCTGTAGCACTTTATCTTTTTTAAATAAGATCATAAATGGTTTATATTCATTTGAATGATATTCCTCCAGTTCTACATCCTTTTATTTCAATATATGTGATGGATCTAGTATGTAATTGCTTCGGAAAGATACATGCTATGCATCATGAACTTGAGAGAAGTTTGGTGGAAGTTACAAGGGATAAGATACCATCCCAAATCAATCAATAATCTATAAGGGGATAATATACCTAGGTATAAATTTCCCTTATTTTTGAATATATAATATTCTTAGATGAGAATTTCATAAAGATACCTTCTCACAAAATATAGAGTTCATATTTCAATGATGATTTTCAGCACAAATAATCTATCAACTCTAAACTACCTTAATTTGCTACTAAATCGATATGATTATCTCTAACATTTACATTGATTAATCGAGTCCCAATACCTTTATTTCTATAACATAATTATTACACATTGGATTTGTATGCTTATTTTAATATATGGATGTAGAGACCCAAATATTGACGTACATGGACATTACATTACTTTTGAGGAATACTTAATACATAAAAAAACAGACACACAAGGACCGTAATAGTTTTGTGTCTTTCGAAACTCGGAACGTAATCTTCTAATCGTGGTGAAAGATTTTCAGCATCTCCCATAAAGATATTCCCCTTTTGGTTTTCTTACCTAAAAAATTTCTTTAAATCCTGGGGAATAGAGAACATATACAGGGTGAGCTCAAATTCTCAGTAAGGGTAAGCATGGATAAAATAAAACAAATCATATAAATTCGAACTTAAAAACATGAACATAATGTTTAAACATCAAAATCTTGGGCACTGACATACGACATGGCAGTACATAAGGTGTAGATCATAAATAAACATTAATCATGATAAAATAGCGTGGGAATAAAACATGTGATTGTGGAAACCATTAAGCACATGATATGATTTCCATAGTAGCCAAGGCATTGCTGCTAAGACCATCTTAGTGGATAAAGTCCCTTTCTGAATTGAGTTGACTCCTCGTTCCAGTCCTGTATTACTGAACCAGATTAACTTACCATTCCAGCCATGTCTATCTCATGAGATATAAATCATTACCCAATGAATTGGTGGGAGATATAGGTCCCACCCATCTCATAATTAAATCATTCTTTCGTGTGCCACAAAATCATAAATCATACATCATAGCATAACCCATGTAATGGAATGGAATTCTTAAACATCATGCAATAATAACATAATCCATATAAAAAAAGGATATCATTTCATCATAAGAAGAATCAAACCATGTAAATAATGGATACATTATACTTGAAACATAAACATATTAAATAATGTCATTTTAGATGGAAAATATTTTTGATAAAACACTTGAAATGAAATCTTGAAGAAAATATCCTTTCTTCTTAAAAATCAGTTTCTTTTCAAAAAATGCCATGCAATTTTAAAATAAAAGGGTTTTTTCTGAAAATAATCATGAAATACTGTATAGGAAGCTTTATGAAAATTAGTCGTTATGAAACCGTAAAAATCCATTCACGCCATATAAGTTTAAAAGAACATTCTACTCGTACTTTTGTCGGAAAAGTAAAAAAGTAGCTCGTATGGTAAAAAAAAGAAATATTCCTTACATACCATATAGTAAAAGTAAAAATGGTTAAAAAGGACTTTAAATATACATGAAAAAAACTTTAGAATACATTTACATGGATGATAATAGTAACCCCAGTAAATACTTGCAAAAAAACAATCTCGGATAAAAATGAGATTGGAAAAGTTATCCCTTACCTTACATCTGATATGCTTCGTATGTATTTGAACCACCTGTATAATGATTTAAATAATGTCATTGACTTATTATGGAATCATATTCTTTGTTATGATATCACATATGGTTCACTTATGACTTTATATTACCCGTTCTTTTGTAAATTCCATGTTAAAGCAGCATTTTGGGTAAAATCGTTACATTTATCGTACGTGTTTCGACTTGTTGTTCTTGATATTATTAGTTATATACTGATTTAAATAATTCCAGAATGTAAAAAATGATTTATATATAATATATTCAGCATATACATATATATATATATATATATGAAAGATCGATAAATGGAATGAAATACACCGTTCACGGAGACGGTAGGCCGTACATACGCATGAACACTATTTTCGCTTCCTTACTGAATTGAATGGAATTGGGTAGATGACATAAATATATATACATAAATTAAGTATCATTATTATTTCATATATTTCATGATTACTTATTATATATACATTATAATCATTCATGAATGGTTAACATGGAGAAAGAATCTAATCGCGTCGTGGAGACGGTAGTCCGTACGTACCCACGAGCGATGATACCATTCCCATGATCCTGGAATTGTTTTGAAGTGTATGTATAATATTTTAGAATCAATATCACTTTAAAATAATCATATATAGTTATTTATTTAAACCATTATACCCATCCAAGTAAGGTGGTGGTCGAAACCAGATTAAACCACGGCGTGGCGACGGTATTCCGTAAGTACGCACGCGTGGTGATGTTGTTTTTTGTAGGATGGATAGAAGGTGAAATAAGGTTGTTTCATATTTATAATAACATATCAGTATATAAGTAATAATTATGTTAATACTTTATAATGATACAACTAAAGAAGAAGATGTAGAAGAAGAAAGAAACATGAGAGAATCGAAAGAAGAGATTACCTCTTCTTTGACGCACCTCCTTTAAGCCTTCTCTTAAGGATCTATAGTTTGTCTTTTGAGAAGACCAGAACCACCAGAATGTTGCTAGGGAATTGGAGAAGAGAAATGGTCAGGGTTTGGCAGAGCTTCAGGGATCAAAAGGGTGTGAAGAGACGAGGGAATGGGTGACCTTTTTATAAGGGAGGAGAGGGGCACCTTTGGGAAAACATAAAATATTATTTTATAATAAAGTAATATTCGTTTTTTAATAGCTCCCAATTGATTTATTTCAATTATAAGGTGGGTATTCATCTAAATAATCTCAACCAATAGATTTTAGACAGGTTTGTGTCATTATATTAACCTTATCTTTTAGTTTTAACTCTTAGTTAATTCGATTGACATTTACCATGTCACTTTGTATTTTTATATTATATAGTTAGTAAACATACCATATACATCCAAGCGACCCCCAAGTGGTCCATTAATGATAAAAATATCATGATATAAGTATCTTGGAAGAGCCTTAGATTTTTAGGCATATAATAACAATTAATAATATAATATTTTTCTCAAAAACTATTTTATGTCAATTTTGACACTTTTTGGTAATGGATTTTTGTGAAAATCATAACAGCATTATTAGTTCAAAAAAAGTTAATTAATTCACTAATAACATGTCATATTAACCTATAAAAATTATGTAATTCATAAAAATTCTCAAATTACATTTAGTTTGGTATTTATAACATCAATTATTTTAATATTTCATTATTTGGGTAATTACTGCATCACTATTGTGTCATAAATAAATTAAATTATTTAATGTCTAAAAATTATAAATAAAATTCCATTAGGTAGGAAATATTTTTAGCTTTCTAATGAATATTTATATTTGAATTTATCTTATGTATAACCCTATATTAAAAAATTATTTATTTATTAAATGTCGATTTTAACTATTTTAACACTTCTTTAAATAAATTAATAATAAATGTTCTAATCAAATCCAAGTGGACCTAAATGTCATATTTTATTCATAAGGTTTTTTTGGTCTAATTACACTTATACAATAGAATTAGGACATGTGTTAGGCTAATAATAATATCATTTTTACCCTTAATTACCCTATTTACTTTTAACCATGTTAAATAAAAGAAAAAAGTTACTATTCACCCAAAATTATTTTCATATCATTGAACCACCTTTTAGTCTTTGATATTAAATGTGACTCTCATATTTTATAAATTCCACTCACAGAAGAGGTAAAATTAAGTTTTATGTGAATTTACAAATTCTCCTCGGAGGTGGGTAAAAGACGGTGAAAAGTTTAATAAAATTTAATATATCTAAAATTATTATAAAATGACTCCAATGAATTAAATTTAACTTATATAGGCATTATGTATCAATTTTTACCTAAAATAAATTTAAATAAAATAAATAATTATTTAAATAAAAAGGCGGTTTTTAAATAGTAACCAAGTGTTTCCACTATTCATTAAAAAATTAAAAGTTTTCAGAAAAATACACAAAATTCACCCTAGGAAAATTTCTATATTCCGAATCGAAAAATGAAATCCATTTTGAAAGATAAAATTTATAAAATTCCAAAAAGTGGGTATTACTGTTCATAACGACTAGTTTATATAATATTTTAATAGCATATCTTTGTTTAGTGAAACTTGATATTACGTACAACACACGCTATCGTGGATGGTCGCAATTGCGTGTAAAGCAAGCCAAGTCCGAGATACATGTAGTGCAAGATCCTTTTGGTGTAGCGTACAACACAAGACATCAATGAAATTAAAAATAATATTTTTCATAAAATCTCGGAGTGTTACATTCTCGCCCCCTAAAAATGAATTTCACCCTCAAAATTCTTCGGGGTTATAAATGGTTTACTACTTGAATGTTTCACTCATAAAAACCCACATCGTAAAAGGAATACCAAAACTTGACTTTAAAAACTAACGTTTGAAATGTAATGGTTACCCAAATTAACTAATCCCTTGGTTTCCACATAGGTTAAAATATGGATATGGAAGAGAAATATAACCATCATCTTCTGATGAAGAGTGGTAGAGGACATGGATATGTAAAATCCAACAATCACAAAGCCATAAATTTTTGATGATCTAAGGTACCATCCGATTCATCAGATATGAGAGCACTAGGACAAAATTTTTTTGTTTTCAAGATCATTTCCCTAAAGTTAAATAATTTTAATTAGAAGAAATACTTACTTAATTTTGGTATCATCTCACCATTCCTCGTGCCTCTAAAAATTTCCACTACATCTCTTAAAGAAATGAAGTTGAATTTGTCTTTTGTGAAGTGTTAGTAGATTATGTGATAGAATGATAGGTCACTCCATCTATTTCTATCGCAAAAAGTTTAGCAGAATTTATTAAATATACAAAAGTCCATCTATGCTGAGATTAATCATATTGGGTTTCTAAAATGGACTTATACTTCAGCTATCATAGCGCTTAATAAAATAAAACTAGTTTCTACTAACCAGGGACTTCTTGTAGGCTAGTGTTAGGTGATAAAGGACTCTCGCACTTTGGTTGTGGGTTCGATTCCTGCATCCTTTTCCGACGCGATAGGTTGTCAGATGTCCTATGGTTTTTCCTTTTTCTAAAACTATACTATTATAACATTATATCAATAATATCGAAAAGAATTTCTAGCCTTAAACAATACAAACTTATGTTCAAGATAATCCATTCGAATCTTTAGACTTATCCAAAATAATTCTTTCCAAACTCATAGTATAAAGAGAATGATTACTAAAAAGGTCATATAACAAGCATGTGAATACCATAATTTATCCCTCATATATCTTGTTGGTCACATTCTAATCATGTGAATACCTTAATCATGTATTCTCTTGAAAAAAATGAATACCCATTTCACCTTAGTGAAAACATAAATTCTGTCAAAAGTTAACTCTTTCCACATACCAAAATCCAAAAATTATACATTCTCAAATCATGAAATAACTTTGTCCTTATACTAATCATGTGCTCATGAATACTGCCAAACATTTCATTTTCTCATTATCCCTTCATTATGCGCATATCATCTTCTTTCCAAAAATATCTCAATCACTTTCCACGGTTACCGGTACCATAAAATTATTTAAAACCACAATAGACCAATACATAAATATTCCATTATTCCATGATACTATATACAATGTTTTTTTGGAATCCCATTACATAAACACTTAATATTTCCAACACATCGTTGTCATATTCAACATCGCCAATAGTGATCTCACGTGACTTCCCTTTGTAATTTCCCTTAAGTGGTTGCTCTTGTCGATTATCATTAACCCTTGAATTAGGGAATTGATTAGAATAATGACCAATTTCATTACACTTGAAGCATTTAAGTGTTGGTGGTGCGTTCTCTACAGTCTTTTCTGTATTCACATCATTAGAAACTCTTTTTCCATTACTTCGACACTCAGCTGCTCGATGACCTTCTTTTCCACACTTAAAACATTTTCTAGTCCCTTTAAGACAATCTCCACCATGCTTATTTCCACACTTTGAGCATAAAGAAACATTCATCTTCTTTTCACCATTGTTCTGAGATTTCTCCTTGAACTCCATATTTTGTTTCTTGTCCAATCCATGAGATGGATATGTGACACCAACTTCCATTTCTACCTTGATAGCACAACGCACAATTTCTTCATAGCTACTGAAGTCTCTTATAGCTAATGCCCTTCGAAGACTTGGTTTTTAGCCACTGAAGAATCGATCAACTTTACTTCCAGGTTGGATGATAAAGCCAGATGAAAACCTTGCAAGCCTTGTAGAATTTTCTTCGTATATACCAACAGATTCATCATCCTTTTGCTTAAGCTCATGGAACTCCTTTTCCATATTTGTTCGAAGAATAAGAGGGAAGTACTTACCGAAAACAAGTTCTTGAACTCGTCCCATTCCATGGATTCGATTTAATCTTAGGGCCCTTTATTCTTAATTAGAGTCCACCACTGGTCTAATTCACCTTTTAAATGGTAAACAGCTAGAATGAATTTATCATGTTCTTAACAATGAAGTATGGAAAATATCTTTTCAATGGTACTGATCCATTGTTCAGCAACAAGTGGACCAGAAGACCCATTGAAAGAAGGTGGACGTTTCCTCATGAATGACTCAATAGAATATTGTTCCCTTCTCTACTCATTCGGAAGTCCAGAATGATTCATAGATTTCTTAAGTATAGCAATAAGATTTTGAACTCTATCTCCCATAACATTGGTTTGTTTAGGAGGACAATCATTGTATTGTCCATTACATTGATCAACATGGTTCCTTTGGGTTCCATCCATCATCTAAAACCCAAAAAGAATGGTGTGAGAGGGAAAAATAATTCTAGAAAATACAACATAATAAAGGGGGAGTGCCTTCAATATCTAACATCTTTGGTTTAATTCTAAGATCTTTACCGTAATTCTAGTACTATAACCAATAGTTATACATAACCTTAGGGACATCCCTAGATATACCTTATAAATATCTCTAGGGATCTCACTAAAGTTTTTGCATCCTAGTTTCCAAAGGTTAACTAAACCTTTCCTCTGATATGAACTATAGAGACCCAAAGCTTGATGTACATGGACATTAAATTAGTTTTTAGGAATACTTAATACGTAAACAAAATAGACACACAAGGACTGTAATAGTTTAGTGTCTTTGGAATCTCGGAATGTAATCTTCTAATCATGGTGAAAGGTCTTCAACATCTCCCATAAAGATCTTCCCCTTTTGGTTTTATTACCTAAAACCGTTCTTTAAATCCTAAGGAAAAGAAAACATATAAAGGGTGAGCTAAAATGCTCAGTAAGGGTAATCATGGATAAAATAAAAAAAATTATATATATTTGAACTTAAAAACATGAACATAATGTTTAAATATCAAAATCTTAGGCAATGACATAAAACATGGAAGTACATAAGGCATAGATCACAAATAAACATTAATCATGATAAAATAGCATGGGAATAAAACATGTGATTATGGAAACCATTAAGCACATGATATGCTTTCCATAATAGCCAAGGCATTTCTGCCAAGACCATCTTAGTGGACCAAGTCCCTTTCTGAATCGAGTTCAATCCTCGTTATCACCCTGTATTACTGAACCAGATTAACTTACCGTTACAGCCATGTCTATCTCATGAGATATAAAACATTACCCAATGCAATGGAGGGAGATATAGGTCCCACCCATCTCATAATGAAATCATTCTTTCGTGTGACACAAAATCATAAATCATTCATCATAGCATAACCCATGTAATGGAATGGAATTCTTAAACATCATGCCATCATAACGTAATCCATATAAAAATGGATATCATTTCATCATAAGAAGAATCAAACCATTTAAAATAATGGATAAATTATACTTGAAACATAAACATGTTAAATAATGTCATTTTAGATGGAAAATATTTTTGATAAAACACTTGAAATGAAATCTTGAGGAAAATATCCTTTCTTCTTCAAAATCATTCTCTATTCACAAAATGCCATTAAATTTTAAAAGAAAAGGGTTTTATTGAAAATAATAATGAAATATATTATAGGAAGCTTCATGAAAATGAGGCTTTAAGAAACTGTAAAAATCCGTTCACGCCGTATAAGTTAAAAATAACATTTTCCTCGTACTTTTGTCGAAAAATTCCAAAAATTACCTCGTATGGTAAAAAAAGAAAGATTCCTTACAGACCATGTAGTAAAAGTCAAAAATTGTTTTAAAAGACTTTAAACATAAATGAATTTATTTTTTAAAACATTAACATGGATGATAAAAATAACCCCAGTAAATACTTACGAAAAAAAATCTTGGATAAAAACGAGATTGAAAAATTTATCCCTTACCTTACGTCCGATATGCATCGTATGTATCCGAACCTCCTGTATAATGATTTAAATAATTTCATTAACTTATTACAGAATCATATTCATTTTTATGATATCATATATGGTTCACTTATAAATTTATATTACCCGTTCTTTTGTAAATTCCATGTTAATGCGGCATTTTGGGTAAAATCGTTTCATTTATCGTACGTGTTTCGACTTGTTGTTCTTGATATTATTAGTTATATACTGATTTAAATAATTCCAGAATGTAAAAAATTATTTATATATAATATATTCAGAATATAAATATATATATATATATGATAGATCGATAAATGGAATGAAATACACCGTTCATAGAGACGGTAGGCCGTACGTACGCATGAACGCTGTTTTCGTTTCCTTACTGAATTGAATGGAATTGAGTAGATGAAATATATATATATATATATATATAAATAAATCCATTATCATTATTATGTCATATATTTCGTGATTACTTACTATATATACTTTATAATCATTCATGAATGGTTAACATGGAGAATGAATCTCATCGCGTCGTGGAGACGGTAGTCCGTACGTACGCACGAGCGATGATACCATTCCCATGATCATGGAATTGTTTTGATGTGTATGTATAATATTTTAGAATAAATATCACTTTACAATAATCATATATAGTTATTTATTTACACCATTATACCCAATCAAGTAAGGTGGTGGTCGAAAACAGATGACACCACGACGTGGAGACGGTATTCCGTACGTACGCACCCGTGGTGATTTCGTTTTTTGTAGGATGGATAGAAGGTGAAATAAGTTTGATTAATATTTTTAATAACATATAAGTATATAATTAATACTGATTTTATTACTTTATAATGATCCAACTAAAGAAGAATAAGTAGAAGAAGAAAGAAACTTGAGAGAACCAGAAGAAGAGATTACCTCTTCTTCGACGCACCTCCTTTATGCCTTCTCTTAATGAAGTAGTGTTGGTCTTTTGAGAAGACCAGAACCTCAATAATGTATCTATAGAAGTGTAGAAGAGAAATGGGCAGGTTTTGGCCGAGCTTAAAGGCTCAAAAGGGTGTGAAGAGAAGAGGGAAGGGGTTCCCTTTTTATAAGGGAGGAGAGGGGCACCTTTGGGAAAACTTAAACTATTATTTTATAATAAAGTCATATTCGGTTTTTAATGGCTTCAAATTGATTTATTTTTAAGATAAGGTGGGTATGGGTCGAACTTATCTCAAAAAATAGATTTTAGACAGGTTTGGGTAATTATATTAACTTTATCATTTAGTTTTAACTTTTAGTTTATTAGATTGACATTTACCATGTCGCTTTGTATTTTTATATTTAATAGTTAATAAACTTACCATATACATCTAAGAGACACCCAAATGGTCCATTAATGATACATCTATCATTATATATGTATCTTGGCCGAGCCTTAGATTTTTAGGAATATAATAACAATTAATAATATAATATTTGTTTTAAAAACTATTTTATGTCAATTTAGACACTATTTGGTAATGGATTTTTGTGAAAATCATAACAGCATGATTAGTTAGAAAAAGTTAATTAATTAAATACTAACATGTCATATTAACCTATAAAATTTATTTAATTCATTAAAAGTCTCAAATTACATTTTTGTTGGTATTTATAATCTCAATTATTTTAATATTTCATTATTTAGGTAATTACTGCATCACCATTGTGTCATAAATAACATAAATTATTTAATGTCTAAAAATTATAAATAAAATAACTTTAGGTAGGAATATTTTTATCTTTGTAATGAATATTTATAGTCGAATTTATCTTATGTATAACCCTATATTGAAAAATGATTTAGTTATTAAACTTTGATTTTAACTATTTTAACCCTTCTTTACATAAATTAATAATAAATGTCCTAATCTAATCCAAATCGACCTAATTGGTCATATTTTATTCCTAAGGTTTATTTTGATCAAATTAAACTTATACAATATAATTAGGACATGTTTTAGGGTAATAATAATATCATTTTACCCTTAAATACCCTATTTACTTTTAACCGTGGTAAATAAAAGTAAAAAGTTACTATTCAAAAAAAATTATTTTCATATCATTGAACCACATTTTAGTCTTTGATATTAACCATGTCTCTTGGATTTTCTAAATTCCACTCACAGAAGAGGTAAAATTAAGTTTTATGTGAATTTCCAAATTCTCCTAGGAGGTGGGTAAAAGCGGTGAAAAGTTTAATAAAGTTTTTATATATCTAAAATTATTATAAAATGACTTCAATGAATTAAATTGAACTTATATAGGTATTATGTATCAATATTGACCTAAAATATATTTAAATAAAATAAATAATTATTTAAATAAAAAGTCTGTTTTTAAATAGTAACCCAGTGTTTTCAGTATTTATCAAAAATTGAACGTTTTCAGAAAAATACAAAAAATTCACCCTAGGATAATTTTGATATTCCGAATCCAAAAATGAAGTCCATTTTGAATGATAAAATTTATAATATTCCAAAAATTTGGGATTACTATTCATAATGGCTAGTTTATAAAATATTTTAATAGCATATATTTGTTTAGTGACACTCGGTATTGCGTACAACACATGCTATCGTGGAAGGTCGCGATTGCATGTAAAGCAAGACAAGCCAGGGATGTGTGTAGTGAAAGATCTTTTTTGTGTAGCGTACAACACAAGACATCAATGAAATTAAAAAGAATATTTTTCATAAAATCTCGGGGTGTTACAATGGATTCATAAGGATCCTTACGAATTCTTGGGTGAAGCTGTTATTATTAGAGATTTAAACAAGAGGAAGGTATTGGTCACAACCACAATTTAAACATTTAGAGAAATATATTAGGATATCCTATAGATTTTTAATGGGTCTCTCAAAATCTCCATATATCTAAGGATGTTAATTTGTTCTAAGATACAACCCTAAATCAAGATCTTTTTGAATAATTTTCTAGAACATTATGTTAAACATCAGATTTTGGTCAGGTATAATATAATTACCACTCACATAATGAATATAATGGGACGATAATCAAGAGATAAATATTCTCAAATATAAATTAAGTTATTTTAATTTATAATGATATTAAATAAATCCCAAATTGCATTATTCCCTTTCGATATTTTGGGTTATATGAAAAATAAATTAACTATTATTTTCCCATTTCCATTCTAGTAAGTGTAATTTTTGTAACATCACCTTATAATTATCAATCACAGACATAATATGTTCACATTCCAAGCTCCAAGATACATAAACTGAAAAATTCCTTCTCATTTTTTATCTCCAAAAATTAACATTCAAGTCTATATACATCATGATAATTATTGGATTAATAGAGAATGGAAAACTATGATCTTTATCCAAAAGGTCATTCTTAAAATACTAAATGGATGGGATACATACATGGTTCATATACCATATCATTATATCATAGTCAAGAATGTTATTAAGAACATTTATTACCTTCATTTTCAACTCTACTTCTTCAATTTGTTCCTCTTTAATCACTTGGATAGATGGTTCAATAATCTTTTGAGAAAGATATTATTTCTCCCCTTCCTTTAGGATTTCTACATCAATCATTTTAAAATATAGATATATTAGTTATTTCTTAATCCTTAACTTGTAAAATCTCAGATGATTCTTTTAACTCAAATCATCAAACACTTTTTTCTATTTCCCTAGGTGGTAATGTATTTAGTGGTAATAATCATTAATCAACTCTAACATTATTTTTTGGTGCATATTAAACTCTTTCTGAGTGAATATATACATTAAAATTTTATTATCCTTATATATGTCATATATTTATCCATAAATATATTGTATCTATATAATTATTGAATGAATTACCAAATATGATTCCAAATCATGATTTGGGTAAATTTTCTCGGGAAGCTTCAAATTTAATGAGATATAATATATCACAATATCATTCTGGGTAAGGAAGAATCTCAGTCCCTTATTTTATGCATTAATATGGATTGAAAAACATTATCCACTATAGGGTAGTCTAAGTAGAGGTACACTAATTAACCTTCCATTTAGTTCCTTGAAATTTTTATAAAATTTATTCTTCCAAAGGAACTTGGACCCCTTTCATGTTAACATGGTTAGTGGATTGGACATCCATTATAAATTCTCTACAATTATTTGATTATATCTTGCAAAAATAACAAAACTTTAGATATCATTCTATAAGAAACTAGATATAAACATTAAATAATATTTAGTTTTAAGTCATTAATTCATTATATTATATTTTAGGATCTTTTCTTGTTTAGTTTTGTAGATAATTAGGGCATAACATTTACATTAAAAACCTGTATATATACAAAGTTTTCACTACTAATCTGTATCTATTTTTACCATAATAGGGAACTTTTAAAATTAATGGTCATTTATTTTCATGAAAACCATTTTATGATTTTAAACCTGACCTCTTCCATTCAATTATCCATTATTAAACCATATAAAAGAAATTTTAAAATGAAAAATGATCACAATAATCTTAGTAAGGTACAAAAAAAGAAAAAGTTTATTAGTCTAATGAAAATTATAAAAATACATGAAATTTTTACATTTATCACAATGTTCATTTTGAGAAATAATAAAAATCACTTTAATGTAAAATAACACATAATTGTTTCTCTAATAAATAATTAAAACCCATAGCAATCAAACCAAAACCCTTTTTCGAAACTTATAGCAACAAATTCATAACCTGTTTCATAAGTAACTAGAGTCTAGTTAAATACATATGAGTAACCCTTTAGTAAATTCATCCTTATTTATGGTTAAGATGATGTAAATTAAGAAAATAATTGGAATAATATATGGGTTCACCCATTGTATTAGCTATATGAGGCTCACCCAACACTATTTGGGTGCACCCATTGTATTATCTATATCAGGCTCACCTAGTGTTATCCTAGCGCACCCATCATTTAAGCTATAATAGGAATCACCTGGTTCTCTATAGGTGCATTCATTTCTCATATAATTCCACGTACCATATCATTAATTGAAAATTTTAGGTATGAAACATTATTTCATAAAACATATGAAAGCATTTTTTAAAGTCATATGCAAATCACTCTCCGATATCAAAACACTATTTTATTATAGAAACTCGTTTGAAATAAAAAACCATTTTCATTTTTGAAAAACAATTTTCAATACCAAAATGACCATGAAAAAGGAAATAGGGGATTTATTTTTATAAAACTTAAAATTTTGTAAGTTAATTAAAACATTAAATAGTAATTATGGTGGTGTGGAATTCATTGTCACTATATTCATAAAAATAGAACATTCCCAATATTATAAGTAATGAAAGTCAACTATTCCATACAATGAGTTTTTTTTGAAAAAATTGAAATGAAGTAAAAAATTTCGTTTATAAAACTCTTCTTTCCATATAATTAATTTTATAAAATCATTTTAAAAAGAATTTTTTTATAAGAGATATGGAGTTTCAAGGACAAAATTAAAGTAAATTAGTTATTAAAATAAAACATTAGAAACATTTGAATCATAAGCCCCATGAATAAATAACATTAAAAAAACATTAAATGTCAATATAAAAATGTATTTAATGATATAACATGTCAAATTGGATGTATATACACCTTACTCGATAATATAGGTGAAAAAAATCAAAATATACCTTAATGAAAAGAAATTGAGATAAAGTCCCTTACCTTGATTCCAACTTGTCATGTGTATCCTTACCTTCCTGAATAATAAAATTATGTAAATTATTTCGTTTCTTGAGAACCTTTAGAAAACTAATATTCTTTTTTATTTCAATTATTACCAATACATACACATTTATGTATTTTATGATATTTGCTTTAGATATTTTGATTGTATTTAGCTTAAATGTCAAAAAAGAATTTGGTTAGTTTACTATTGTAAAAGAGTTCATTCATTCAATATTTTATGAATAATAATCCAGAAATAATTATCATTTTTATATAGTATTTATAATTTCCAAACCAATCATGAATTTTGGTTATGAAAAATGAACTATGTTATAATCATGGAGATGGTAAGCTATATGTACGTATGAGTAACATTTCCATTTTTTTAACAATCATTATGGAATGAGGGTAAGTAATATAGTTTCATTTCAAAATGATAATCATATCATAGATACAATATTATTTCATTAAATATTCTTACATATATAATATTTGTAATTTAGTGATGGAAAAAATACCCACATCACTTTATGGTGGAGGTAGTCCACACATACACGTTAACGACATTATCATTTTTCAGTGTAAAAATGATAATGATATATTTTATATTCATAATGATTAATATTTTATGACTATAACAATGATTTTATTTATATCACATATATTTATTAACATTATCCCTATTATATTATATATAAATATTCAATTAAAAACATATCTCATCACATTACAAGGTGGTAGTTTTCCTTCCAGATGTAAAACGTTGTCGTATTCCCCACACTTTTGAAATTATAAAGGTATATGCGATATAATAACTCCATAATTATTTATTTTTTGAAAATATTATATATATATATATTTGTTAAATATATCCTTATTATATGTTATTAGAGGTAATTATTTAAAGAAAATAATATTTGTTCGCGAGGCAGTAGTCCTCTATACATATGAATAATGATTTGAGGCCCCATTTGATGGAAGAGGATAAAACATTTTGGATATGAAATTAACACAATAACATATGATTATATGATTTATAATATTTTTTTATATAATTATAATTTAATAAGATAATAAGTAGGTGTAGAGATATATAAAATAAAGGCACTAGGTTAAGCTTGACACCTCTTCTTTAAACAATGACCTTATTTAAGTGCCCAAAGGATTATTAGATTATATTTTAGATTAAATTATTGTCCCAAGGACATTGGTATGTAAATAAATAATGTATTAAGGTTGTTCATTTTTGATAAATAGTTAATTCAAGGTGTGAAGAGGAGTGGAGAGTGGGCTACATTTTATAAGTGAGGTGAGTGGTACACATATAATTTTTGAAATGAAAAGGGTGTAACCATGTTTTTAATATTAAAAAGGATATAAAATAGTCCATTATTTATAAATTATATGTTTAAAATATTTTTTAAAAAATATGTCTTAGAAAAAAAATCATGTCACTTTAACCCTTATCTTTTCAGTTTAACCCCTGATTAATCCGGTTTACCCTAACTATGGTAATTAAGTTGTATATTTTCACAGTTCAATATATTAAAACATTATGTGGACATAATTATATAATATAAATTATTATTATTCCAAATATGGAATAAATTTTAACCAATTCAATTCAATGAAGTGAAAAATTTTAATATAAAATTAAACCTCGAGAGGCAATGAAAAAATGTGTTTCCAAGGAGTGTATTATTCAAGTGAAAGGTGATTTTATTTTAACTCTATGACTACTAATAATAATTATATAAATTTAAATTTATATTAATTTATATATAATATATAAACTTATCTTAAATAAATCCTCATTATGGTTTTTTTTAAAATAAATTTAAAAAGAGAAACATTATCCACTTCAAAAACAATTTAGAAAATTCCAATTTTTTATCCCAAACAAACATATTGTAAAATAAAATAAAATATTTATTTAAAATAATTTAATTTGAATAAATATAATCATTGTATAATATTTTTACTTTAAATAAAATAAAAAACATAATGGGACAACTAAATTACATAATTTATTGAAAAGAAAAAACATTTCTAGAAAAATCTTTATTTTCCACTATTCACTATAAAAATCAATATTTTTCAAAAAATTCCAAACTTTTATTCTAATAAAACATCGATATGATTATTTAAGAATTTATATAAATTTTTTGATATTCAGATTCCAAAATATTTAAAATAAACTTTTAAATAAAATAGTAAAATAAATGATATTAATTAAATCCATTTCCATTTATATTTAAAATCTACTTAATATTTTTATATTGAATATTTCTATATAATTAATTTAAACAAACATTAAAATGATTTATTATATCATTTAATGGGTTTAAAAATTCATCTCTATTTTGGAAATATCATCTTTACTATTTTATTTACTTATTAAACAACTGGGTATATCTTTCCCTTATAGCATTTTCATATTCCCATGTTACTGCTTAAACCATATGATTTTCCATAAAAACATAACTTGGGGAATCAATTTTTATAGAAAACATGCTTCCTATGTTAAATAATATCAATAGGTTTTTCCACATAACATATTTTATCTTTTAACTAAAAAACTTTAGGCCTCAAAACATTAGATGAATCCTAAATAGTTTTTTAACATTAACATAAGAATAATGTTGCATAAGAGGGAAAAATTAGAGGGCGAGGCACTCCATTTGTAACATCCTAGGTAAATAAAGAATATGATATTTTCATATTTATTAATATTTGTGAATAAAATATTAATATTACTTTAAAAGTAATTCTATGTTCAATAGCATACCCGATACACAACAATGAGTTTCTTTGAAATCATACCTTACACACTAATAATATAATAATATTATTTTAATGGTAGTTAACATGTAGCCGTTGTATTGGCGGGAATGAATAGAAATAACTATAATATGATTATATATGTTTGTTAATTTTTTTTATATTTATCCAATAAAATATAACGGCTTAAAATAAGTAAAGAATTCAATTTTAGGCATATATACTCTAATATTTACTAAAAGGTTGATTTGCCACCTTTTGATGGAGAACCCACTTTAAAAATATTTTTGGTCACTCCTATGCATTCTATTGGACCAAATAAAATCCTTCTTTAGAATCGGGACATCAAAATTTACTTTGTGTATGTTTTTTTTTATTTTTTCGATTATGTTCATTTTTAATGAACAAGTGAAAAATGTTGTATTTTAATTCAAAATCTCTTTTTAATATAATTTATTTATATGATTAGACCATCTTTTGAATTGGTTTTAAAGTGAAATTATAATATATTTTTAACATTTAATCCAATGGTGGTCATTGGAAATAATTTCACTTTGAAATTGGACTTAAACTAGTGTCAATCTTTTAATATAATTTGTTTCTTAAAAAGACGCTATTTGTTTTGACAGCAGGAATTAATTATTAAATTCATTAATGAAACTTATATGTTTTGAATTTTTTAAAATATAAATCTTCTTTGAATATGGAATAATAAATATATCTTAGGGTGAATTTTTGGTATTTTTCTGAAAAACATAAATTTTTGATGAATAGTGAAACCACTAAGTGGTAGTTAAAAACTGATTTTTCGTTTAAATGAAACTTTACTACTTTTGTGATTTTATTTTCTAAAATCCTACCTACATGGTTGTCATTAGGATGTAAAATGTTATTCTATGGGATTAAAATAATTTTTTGGTGAATAATAACTTTTATGTTTTGTTAATTGCGATTAAAGGTAATTAGTGTAATTTAAGGTAAAGATAATGTTATAATAATATGAAATGGCCTTGAAACATGTCCTACCCATATTGGATGGGTGTATTTCTAACCCTTATAACCTTATACTCGAAATATATAATTGTGGGACCTTTAATATACGAAAATAATTTTATAATAAAGTAACTATTCATGACATTCCAAGAGTGCCCCTCCTCCCTCTATTAAAAGGCCCCCAACTCTACCCCCTTACTCACAATTCTCAAGCCATTGGATCATTCAACCTCTGATCATACTGTCTCTCCACATCCATCTCTTACTCCTAGAAGCCTCACTTTGGGTATAAGTCTTTCCAAGGAAGCCTTTGAGCTCAAATCAAAAAGAGTCATCTGATTTGAAGGTAATGTCTTCTCTTATGTTCTTTTGTTTTATTTTTCTTCTCCAACCCCATAAACTCTTTTTATTCCTTTATTTTGTAAAAAAAACAGTATCTTAAATATTATAGTAGTATGTTATGAGGATTATTCTAGATACACTCATACACACCTCAATCTAATGGTTAGAGAACATACTATTTTTGTGGGTGGCGAATTACTGCCTCACGAAATGATGATTGTTCAATCTTATTTTAACACCCATCATGGTGGCCATTAAGATGTAACTATATTTATATATGATATATAAATTATTTTCATGTATTCCTTATGCTTCTGTATTTTTCATTTATGTCATACCTTTATGGTTTCCATAATGGGTAAACGCGATAATTACATTTTAGGAAGTGCGGACTACCGCCCCCTCAAAGTGATTTGAATCGTTAATACCATATGTTGGATGTATAAAGGATGTATTTAATGATGTTATATATATGATATTATACTGTTATTATAATATAACTATGTATCATTTTTTTTCATTCCATTAAAGTATGAAATAGAAATGAAAGTAGCATTCATGCGTACGTACGGCTTACCATCTCCATGAACGGTACATTTCATTTCTTATCTCCAAATGTTATATATTATTATAAGTACATATATATAATATATATATATGTTATATATTAAATATAAATTAAGGATTTCATTATATAATTATAATATATCTATCTATAATTTAGTTTTAATTATATTAATATGACAAAGAAATGAAAGTAGCGTTCATGCGTACGTACGTTCTACCGTCTCCGTGAATGGTGCATTTCATTTTTATATCTCCAAATGTTATGTAATAGTATAAAAAGAATATATACTTGATATATATGATATTTAAATCATTAATACTATTCTAGAGATGATGTACCTATAACTATATGGAAAATTCTTTTCCAACAAGTTCAATTTTGACTCATGTACCGAACATCGACAAAAACGTATGATATGAACTCACATTATTAACCAATTATTATAACATTATAATATGTGATATGAACTGAATAATAATCTTTAAATGAGGTTTTTAAGCAATTATAAATTGAACAAAGTTTATTATTCAGAAATATACATAAACGAACAAGACAAGTCGGACTTGAGGTAAGTAATCTTACCTCTCTCTTTCTTTTTAAGTACTCTCTTTTATGTAATTTCTTTTAAGATCATATTTCTTATGTTGGGGGATGTTCTTATATATTCCTCCTACTGTAAATGTTATGTTCATATTATGAGAGACCCTATTTTATCTCTTCAATCCATTTTTGTATGTTTTAAGTGGCGCCGTTAGACTGCCGAGTTTTCGTAATGGACTTTTCATCTCACTTTTATTCCCGTGAGATTCATGCTACATTTGACACTATTTAATTTTTTGTGGTGTATATACTGACCATGAGTGTATTAATTATGAAATACACTTTAATTTATGGGTATTTACATATTCATTTTATGATCCTTCTTTCATGTGGCTTATGTTTCGTAAGTTACCAATTCGGTAAGGGAACCTTTCACCCTCCTCTTTTTAAAAGACTCCTTTTTGTTTTATCTTTTAATTTACATATTATTATGTTGGGATATGTTTTTATATATCTTTATTGATGTAAATTTTTTTACAAGAGATGAGATACCATTATCTCTCTCATCAATTATTTTTCTGAATTTTAATGTGACGCGGTTAGGCTATCGAATTTTTGAAAGGGAACTTCTTAACCCAACTTCAATTCATTGGGTTAAAGCTCTATTTCATGATCATGTCATGATATGAATATGTGTGAATGACCTATGATTGATTTACACTTAATATCCTCTTATATTGGGTGTATTTATATTTGTCACACATAATTACACAATTGATTTATCCTTAATCTAAGGATACCGTCCTTGAACGGGACTTCATCTCAATCTCCTTTCATTGAGGTATATTTTGTTGTATACACAACATTATTTTATATGGTTTATAAACCCCTTTGACCTTTACTTTTATTCAAAAGGAATCTTTTCTATACAAAGTGTTTTACTAAAGGACAAAAACTATGTATCTTTTTAATGTACGCGGTGATAACCACCTTTCCACCGCTGCGAGTATTATTTGATATTTGGCTTACTCAACAAGTTGTAATGTTTATAAATGTAAATAAATACCATATAATCTTTTAAGTATTTTGGTATTGAAAATGGTTTTGATAATGGATTTTTTATGTCAATATATTTAAGTGATATATTGTGATTGAAATGTGGAAATGTTTTCTTTCATTTATAATTGTTTTATGTGTTATGATTTTATAATGGTACTTGGACATTTGACGGGTGGTTACGTGATAAACCATATGACGGGTGGTTTAGTGAATACCAGGATGGGTGGTTAATTTATAACCTCCAATACATTTTGTATGGAAGTTGGCCGTATGACTATTCCATGTAGTGATATGTGTGGAAGTCGACCGTATGGTTATTCCATTTAAGTATGTTTATGTCCCAAGTTATCTTCATATGTTATGTGTTATTTATAGGGTTTTTATGGTAATATTTTGGTTAAAAAAGGGTATGTAATGATATTTTATTCAGTGAAGAGTATTAACTACTTCATAAAGGTGGAAAGTATTACTTTGATAAAGTATTCATGGTTTACTTGTTGTTTTGAAAAACTAACAGTTTTCCTTCTTTGTGTATCCTTTACTGGGATTTTTTATACTCATCCCAAATTTTTGAAATGTTTTCCACAGGAATTAAATATGAATAGTGTCACAGATGAGATCAAGGAAAGACCTGTTATCTAAAACATGGAACTAGGTATGTTTCTTTTTAAGAGTTTTTATTTTATGGAAACTTAGTAGCAGTGTCTACTTTGTAATCTTTTGAGATGTAATAGTTATGTCCTAATTCTCTAAAACTCTAAACATGAAAAAATACTCTATGTAAATTATTCATTTTATTCATTATTATGTAATGTTTTATGGTCGAGTCCTTATAGTTGGTATCAGAGGTCGGTTTAGATAACATTAGAGGTTAGGGTATCCTTTAAGCACAAGTGACATTACTATAATGGTTAGGATTTTAGAAAGGGTCATAGTATTAGGTAAAGTGAATGAGTTTAGGATAACATGAATAATTATATCTTAGTATTATATTATGATTCTACTGATATACTCACACTAACCTTTTTGGTTTAGTAAATGGATGAATCTAGGAGGCACCAAAGTGACAACGGGTTTTAATGAAACTATGGTGGTTCTCTAATTAAGAGACTAAATGAAATGGGGGATTCAATGAGAAACCCCATGGTTATTCTAAACCAACTATCAGGAGGCATGATTCACCACTTGAACCATGGTGAGTTCTCTAATGCATCATGTATGATATGACCAACTCGATGTGGAAGTTCAGGTAATAATTATAAAGGTAACCATTAGGGATTATATGATCCTTAATTTTGATGTAATTATGGGTACTATTTGTTATGATGGAAAATGAAAGCCATGAGATAATCTTGAGGATAAATTATGATATGGTTATTTTTGATGATTTTATCTCTTTTTGGGGAATGTTTTGAGAATTAAATAGTTTTGGAAGAAGGACAACATACAGACCGTGTAACAACCCGTCGTGTCGGACAAAGCTATGGGAATCGAATCCACAACCAAAGTGCGACTGGTATTTATCGCCTACCACTGGACTACGTGAAGTCCCTGGTTAGTATGAATTTTTTTAGCTATATAATTTTATGAATCAAGAATAAGTTGATTTTGGGTTATGTAGGAAAATATTGACCTATCATGGAGGATATATGATTAGTTTAATTACTTTTCAATATGAGACTTTAAGAGCAACTGATGTTATTTGGAGATAAATTTTAATTTGTACCTTGGAAGAATATGTGATTAAATCCTTCAAATATTTGGGTTTTAATCATAGTTTGGTTTAATTTGAAGAATTTTATAGACAAATTGTTTATCGAATGGTCTTCGTTGAACTTTGGGTTTTGTTGGACAAATTTTGGAGATTAAGAATAGATTTTCTTTTTATAAAGGATTATCCTTTTGTGGATTATCTGATCTTGTTCTAACAATTTTTGCATTGGTTAAGGTCTAAAGACATAGGAAATATATAGTCCTCTTTTGTGGATTTGGTGATTATATAGAAGTTGATTATAACACTCTTAATGTGAACAATTCATCCTAAATGCTCGTCTTTTGGAGGAAAAAATGAGTTTGTGTAAGAAATATAGTAAGAGATGAAAGTCTAAATGACAAAAAGTATGTTTCTTTGTGATTTAGTTAAGCTCATAAATAAATTCCTCAATGAAAAGTAACTTAAAACTAAAATGTTGTATGTTAACTTTTCCTATTGGGAAATCAAATACCGTTTAACCCATCACAAGTTTGTGATTTCCTCATGGTTAACTTTCTCCTAAATATGTTTTATATCACTCTACATTATAACATGACCTTTTTTTTCTCATCCATGTCTATGTTTTCCTACATGGAATCCTAGTATGGATTAACTCGGGCGACCTCTGTACTTCTCTCTCTTTATTTTAAAGTGATAGTTTTACTGACTCGTGTTCTGATGTGGGACTTTCAATAAAGTTTCTGAGCCCAATTTTAAAATTGTGGACACACCATTCCCAATAGGGGGAAGGATGTAACATCCTAGTAAAATAAATAATATGAAATTTTCATATTTATTAATATTTTTGAATAAAATATTAATATTACTTTAAAAGGAATGCTATGTTCGATAGCCTACTGATACGCAACAACAAGTTTCTTTGAAATCAAACGTTGCACACTAATAATATAATAATATTATTTTAAATGGTTGTTAACACATAGCCATTGTTATGGCGGGAATGAATATAAATAACTAAAATATGATTATATATGTTAGTTAAATGTTTTTACATCTCTCCAATAAAAGATAACGGCTTAAAATAAGTAAATAATTCAATTTTAGGCAAAGATACTCTAATATTCACTAAAAGATCGATTTATCACATTTTGATGGAGAACCCACTTTAAAAATAATTTTGGTCACTATTATACATTCTATTGGACCAAATAAAGTCCTTCTTTAGAATCGAAAAATCAAAATTTACTTTGTGTATGTTT
This sequence comes from Viscum album, assembly GCA_963277665.1. NCBI lineage: Eukaryota > Viridiplantae > Streptophyta > Magnoliopsida > Santalales > Viscaceae > Viscum > Viscum album. The sequence continues at coordinate 819,940,292 of OY728134.1, forward strand.
TTGTTATTTTTTTTGATAAAGTTCATTTTTAATGAATAAGTGAAAAATGTTGTATTTTAATTCAAAACCTCTTTTTAATATAATTTATTTATATGATTAGATCATCTTTTGAATAGGTTCTAAATTGAAATTAGAATATATTTTTTCCATTTAATCCATTGGTGGTCATTGGAATTAATTTCACTTTGAAATTGGACTTAAACTAGTGTCAATATTTTGATATATTTTGTTTCTTAAAAACATGGTATTTGTTTTGACAGCGGGAATTAATTATTAAATTAATTAATGCAACTTATATGTTTTGAATTTTCTAAAATAGAAATCTTATTTGAATTCGGAATATCAAATATATCTTAGGGTGAATTTTTGTTATTTTTCTGAAAAGCTTCAATTTTTGATAAATAGTGAAACCACTAAGTGGTAGTTAAAAAATTGATTTTTCGTTTAAATGAAACATTACCACTTATATGATTTTATTTTCAAAAATCTGACATATATGGTTTTCATTAGTATGTAAAATGTGGTTCAATGAGATTAAAATAATTTTTTGGTGAATAGTTACTTTTAAGTTTTATTAATCGCGATTAAAGGTAATTAGTGTTATTTAAGGTAAAGATAATGTTATAATAATATGAAATTACCTTGACACATGTCCTACCCTTATTGGATGGGTGTATTTCGAACCCTTATCACATTATCCTCGAAATATATAATTTTGGGAACTTTAATATCCAAAAATAATTTTATAATAAAGTAACTTTTCATGACATTCCAAGAGTACCCCTCCTCCCTCTTATAAAATGCCCCCACCTCTACCTCCTTAACCACACCACTCAAGCCCTTGGATCATCCAAACTTTGCTCATATTGTCTCTCCACATCCCTCTCTTACTCCTAGAATCCTCACTATGGGAATAAGTCTTTCCAAGGAAGCCTTTGAGCTCAAATCAAAAAGAGTCATCCGATTTGAAGGTAATGTCTTCTCTTATGTTCTTTTGTTTTATTTTGCTTCTCCAACCACATAAACTCTTCTTATTCCTTTATTTTGTAACAACACCAGTATCATAAATATACTAGGATGCTATTATGAGGAGTATTAGAGCTACACTCATACACACCTCCATCTAATGGTTAAAGAACATACTGTTTTTGTAGGTGGCGAATTACTGCCTCTCGAAACGATGATTGTTCAATCTTCTTTTAACACCTCTCATGGTGGCCATTAAGATGTAACTGTATTTGTATATGATATATAAATTATTTTTATGTATTCCTTATTCTCTGTATTTTTTATTTATGTCATACCTTTATGGTTTCCATAATGGGTAAACGCGATAATTTTATTTTAGGAAGTGCGGAAAACCGCCCCCTCAAAGTGATTTGAATTGTTAATACCATAAGTGGGATGTATAAAGGATGGGTTTAATGATGTTATATATGATATTATACTATAATTATAATATACCTATGTATCATTATTATTATTTTCATTCCATTAAAGTATGAAATAGAAATGAAAGTAGCGTTCATGCGTATGTACGACTTACCGTCTCTATGAACGGTACATTTCATTTCTAATCTCCAAATGTTATGTACTATTATAAGTACAAATATATAATAGATATATATGTCATATATTACATATAAATGATGTATATCCTTATAGAATTTTAATATATATATCTATCATTTAGTTTTAATTCCATTAATATGACAATGAAATGAAAGTAGCGTTCATGCGTACGTAAGGCCTACCGTCTCCATGAACGGTGCATTTCATTTTTTATATCAAATTGTTATGGAATAGTATAAAATGAATATATATTTTATTTATATGATATTTAAATAATTAATACTATTCAGGAGATGATGTACCTATAACTACATGGAAAATTCTTTTCTAACAGGTACAATTTTGACTCTTGTACCGAACATCGACAAAAACATCTGATATGAACTCACATTATTAACCAATTACTATAAAATTATAATATGTGATATAAACTGAATAATAATCTTTATATTAGGTCCTTAAGAAATTATAAATTGACCAAAGTTTTTTATTCATGAATATAAAGAAATGAATAAGACAAGTGGGACTTGAGGTAAGGGATCCTACCTCTCTCTTTCTTTTTTTGAACTCTATTTTATGTCATTTCTTTTAAGTTCATCTTAATTATGTTAGGGGATGTTCTTATATATTACTCTTACTGTAAATTTTATGTTCATATTATTAGAGAGCCGATTTGATATCTTCAATCCATTTTTGGATGTTTTAAGTGGCGCCGTTAGGCTTCCGAGTTTTCGTAAGGGATTTTTCATCTCACTTTTATTCCTGTGAGATTGAAGCTACATTTTCCAATATTTTCTTTTTTTCTGGTGTATATACTGCCCATTATTGTATTCATTATGTAATATAATTCAATTTATGGGAATTTACATCTTCATTTTATGATCCTTCTTTCATGTGGCTTATGTTTTGTAAGTTACCAATTCATTAAGGGAACATTTCACCATCCTCTTTTTAAAAGACTCATTTTTGTTATATCTTTTAATTTACATATTATTATGTTGGGATATGTTATTATATATCCTTATTGATGTAAATTTTGTGTACAAGTGATAATATTCCATTTTCTCTCTCATCAACTCTTTTTATGAATTTTAATGTGACGCCGTTAGGCTGTCGAATTTTTGTAAGGGAACTTCTTAACCCAACTTCAATTCATTGGGTTAAAACTATAATTCATGGTTATGTCATGATATTAATATGTGTTAATGACCTATGATTGATTTACACTTAATATCCACTTATATTGGGTGTATTTATATTTGTCACACATAATTACATAATTGATTTATCCTTAATCTAAGGATATTATCCTTGAATGGGACTTCGTCTCAATTTCCTTTCATTGAGGTATATTTTGTTTTATACACAACTTTCTTTTATACGGTGTATAAACCCCTTTTAATTTTACTTTTATTCAAAAGAAGTATTTTCTATACGAAGTGTTTTACTAAATGACAAAAATTATGTTTCTTTTTAACGTACACAGTGATAACAACCTTTCCACCGCCGCAAGTATTATTTGATCTTTGGCTTCCTCAAAAACCCATAATGTTTTTAGAAGTAAAAAAATACCATATACTATTTTATGTATTTTGGTATTGAAAATTGTTTTGATAATGAATTTGTTATGTCAATATATTTAAGTGATATATTGTGATTGAAATGTGGAAATGTTTTCTTTCCTTTATAATTGTTTTATGTGTTATGATTTTATAATGGTACTTGGACATTTGATGGGTGGTTACGTGATAAACCATATGACGGGTGGTGCCGTGAATACCAGGACAAGTGGTTACGTTATAACCTCCAATGCATTGGGTATGGAAGTCGGCCGTATGGCTATTCCATGTAGTGATATGTGTGGAAGTCGACCATATGGTTATTCCATTAAAGTATGTTTATTTCCCAAGTTACCTTTATATGATATGTGTTATTTATATGGGTTTTATGGTAATATTTTGGTTACAAAATGGTAAGTAATTATTTTTTATTCAATGAAGAGTATTTAATACTGCATAGAGGTTAAAATTATTACTTTGATAAAGTATTCATGGTTTACGTTTTGTTTTGAAAAACTAACATTTTCTCTTCTTTGTGTATCCTTTATCCTTTAATGGGCTTTTTTTATGCTCATCCCATGTTTTTTAAATGTTTTCCATAGGACTTAAAGATAAATTGGGTCACAGATGGGATCAAGGAAAGACATGAAATCTAAAACATGGAACAAGACATGTTTCTTTTTAAGAGTTTTTATTTTATGGAAACTTAGTAGAAGTGTCTACTTTGTAATCTTTTGAGATGTAATAGTTATGTCCTAATTCTCTGAAACTCTAAACCTGAAAAGATCATCTATGTGAATTATTCATTTAATTCATTATTATGTAATGTTTTAAGGTCTGGTCCTCATACCATTGGAAACTAATACATCTTTTCAAATATTTTTTATGGCCCAAGGAACTACTAAATTATTTTCCTTCTTTACCAAAACAAATAATTGTAAAGACATGACCACTTTTAAATAAATTTCCTTTTGTGATTGAATTGAATTCACAATTATGGTTATAGAAAAAACATGAATTTAATTTGTTTTATTTTATCCAATGATATTTATAAGTCTATTAATTATATTATCCATTGGTAATATATCTTTTCAAAATGATCACATGATTAGTAAAAATATAGGCTTATGATAAATCTAATTAATAGAGAAAAAAGATGAAATGGACCTAAATTATAGGATCATACTATATGAATCCCATTTATTAAAAGAACCATATTGAGATATAATCATTGGTAATTTCCCATGACCAATCAAAATATATGTTACAATAATTAAATCATATGAAAAACTATTTATGGGATAAGTTCAAGCTCATCAAGATCACAGACCAGACCATGTACACCGAAACACCCAAAAAAATCACACCATCGTTCAACCTACCCTTAGTGTGTTTTTAGGTAATTAAGGGATATTTATTAATACCCTAATAATATAAATATGTATATTTTATTTCCGGTAAAATAATGGTTATATTTACATCTTATTTTTTGTTACATTACATTTGTTATTTATTGTTATATGATGATACAAAAATTGTATTTTTGGGAAATATTCAACTTCAATTAAGACATTACTTTTGGTTAATTAATTTTTTTAAATAACTAAATGATTAATAAAATTCTATTATTAAATAATGTTTATTAGATATAAATGAAAATATAATTTTTGTTAAGTCAAGTGTAATTTTTATAAGGCTTCAAAAATTTTAATTGTTAAAAAGAATCTATAATTTATGAATAAATATTGATTCTTATTTAAAAGTGAAAATTCAAATAATTTTAAAAAATTAGTGATAATTTTTTTTTATTTTTTTAGTCATAATATTGAAATAACCAAAACTGAAATTTTCATAATTCTCTCAAAAAATAGAATTTTCAATTAAAAATTAAATACTGTATAAATATACAGTATGTATTATGCCATCATAATAACCAAAATTGATATAATAAACTCTAGAAGGGGTATAAATAAAAAAAATATATTTCCCCCCTTAAAAACAATGCATTTTTTTGTTATTTGATTAATCTTATAAATCCTTCGTCAATATTCTAAAATTGATATTATATTTTTTGGTTTTAAAATCATTTATTCATAAACTTCTCTCACCTACGCAGCACCATGGGTAATATATTTTATTATTTTCTGGTATTTTTTGTAAAAAATAATTATAACCAATCCTATTTGTTTGAACCCCTCGGAAAAAATGTGGGAAGGATTTTTGGTTTTTATTACTTTATTATATTGAGTGAAAAACCTATGTTTAGGAAATATTAAAGACCCCCCCTCATTAATACTATAAACCCACCCACGCACCCCATCCTCTTCACTAAAAATCCTAGTACCAAATACTTACTCTTCCCTCCAATCATTAGAGTCGTCCCATTGTTACCCCAATCTCTCAAAAAGCTCCTCCCAATCCTTTGGAATAATATTTTTAAGGTCAGCAACCTATCTCTCTCCTCTATTCAATTCAAGCACCTTCTTTGTAATTATAGATTGGAATATGAATTGGATATGTTTTATTAACTTTATAAAGTTACCTATACTATCCAATTAATTTCCTAATAACTATAGATCATGTATACACTCCCTTTATATCTTTTACCTTTGTTGTCATACTATGTTGAAATATAGTAAGGGACATCTCTCCCTTCTTTTAAATTCAAGAACCTAATTTGAAATTACACTTTTGAATCTCAATTGGATATGTTTTCATGAATTTATAAAGATACCTCTAATTTTTTATTTTTGTCCTAATAATAAGATATCTATTATACTCTCTCATTATAGCTTTTACATAAGCTTCTAATATGCTGAAATTTAGTAAGGAATCCTATTCTTATCCTATTTATTCAAGCATAATCATCATTTTATGCCATTTATTTCCAATTCCTAATGTTGAGATATGTTTTTACACATTACTCATACTATCTATTTTATTCAACAATGATGAGATACCAATTTCACTCTCATTAAACCATTTTATGAACCCTTATGTATGGTCATTATTCTATTCTAATTTCTATGTGATTTTTCATGAAAAATCCATTGGGTTTTGAATATCACCACTATGTCCACACAAGGTTATTCACATAGATATACCTATATTTAATTTATTTGGGAATTCCATGTATTAATTCCACACACCTTTATCATGGAATTAAATTTGATTAAATATGTTCTTATGTAATATGATCTATATGGCACACTTAGGCATGTAAATTATATGATTATGATGGGTATGCCCATATAGCACTCTAATGAATTTGGTAATGTTTTAGACTCATAAAATTCCATGTATGGTGCTTAGAATTTGGACTTAATCAAATTATGTTGTGATGTATTTTCGGTTAACCTTGACGTATGCTTATGATTTCATGTTTAATGTTGTTTCCACATTTCTATGTAACCATTTTGTTTTCATTTTATAACATGCCTAATTGTTCGTGTTTATGATTATCAAAACAATTATGTCCCATTGAAATGCCAATTGGATAACATTTAATACCTTTTTCATGTTATTTGTTTATTCCCATACTAGTATTTATAACTCACCCATTTCTTATGTATGTCCCCATGTCATCTCATGTAGTTTTATGTGTGATGGAATATTATGAGTATGTTAAGGAAGTTCTTAATAATTTATATATACACCTATTTTAAGTTTTTATGTAATTTAATTAATTTCCCAATGGCACTAGAATTATTGATCTTCTAGGTTGTATTATGTTTATTCATATGTAAAAAATCCTGGAATTATTTGTAAGGAAGACAAGGGTTTCCATTATTGGTATCAAAGGAATATTTAGTTATTTTTGGGATTAGGATATGGAAACTTTAGAGAAATATTTTGGGATAAAACTAGACATAATAATGCCTCCCGAAAATTTGGAAAATTATTCAATAATTGTTATATAGGAAAATACATCCTTGTCTGGGCACTACATGTTGATGTGGGTCTGGAAGAGATGTACCTAGGGGTAACACCTAAAAATACTATTTTGAGCTAGAGTCAATCGAGAACCAATGTATGACAATGATATCTATTACAAACCTAGTTTGAAAAACCTAGGGGATATTCTTTTTTGTAAATTCACAAGCACATTATGAACCATTATTCGAGGATAAAACTCCACAAAATTTTATCGTAGAAAATATATCATGGATAACATAAATAAAATCCTAGAAATTAAGAAGTTAGTGGATAGATTTAATTTTTAAGTTACCCATACAATGTTATTGGATTCACATTTATTTGTTTAATAGTTTAAAAGTAATCATCCCTAAATTGTACCTTTAATCTATTCATCATCAAAAAATATGAGGAATTGAGTAAAAAACCAATGTGAAGGGAAATGTGATGACTGACTAAAAAAGATTACCAACCGAATGAGAGTATGAATAATGAAATTTTTTGATAGTAATATCCCATTTGAATCAGATTCTAAATAGAAATATAAATCATGAAGAACTCCCAAAACCCCCAAAGAAATAACTTGTGGAAATTGAGACCATTATATGAATGTTTCTTCTAGCATTCAATAGATTATTTGAAACCGTTATTAGGAAAAAATTGTTGAAATTTGTTGAGAGGGTCTTCTTAGTCCTTTAATGTTCCATTAAAGATTAGGTCATGTTGATGTTTAATTACATGGAGGGAGAACATGATTAGTGATTCAAATTAATCAAGTATACAAATAATGAGGAAGAGATAGAAGTAATGGGGTGGAAGGAATTTAAAAAAAATCGACAAATATCATCCTTACACACTTTGACATAAAATGGTAATCAATTTTCTTTATATCAATCAAAAAGGCATTGAATCCAATGAGGTGTTTGAGGCAAACTGCAGAAGACATCCATGATACACCTCTATCATTTTTAATATATTCAAATGAAATGTTTACCACATCCTTATTGGGATAAAACTTAATATATGAAAATCCACTGTGATTTGGAAATTTTATGGCTATAAGGAAATCATCTGATGTGACCTCGAAGTTTAAATGGAGATTAGTGAATCTAAAGGGTCTCATGGGGATAAGAGTCATAATGTATCGTTTGATTTTGGTGGTGTAGTGGAGAAATCTATTTGTCGTAAGAAATTTCAACATGCCACTTGTCAAATGTGTTGAAAGAATCACCCCACAAATTTCCTTTGGGGGAAAAGGAAACACATTAGGTGCGAGAAGGGAGGAAACCTATATAGAGTCTTCTTATGAGAGAAAATCACTAATTTAGTGGAAGATAGAAATGATCTAGTCAAACTTTAACAGATTTTTCAATGTTTCAACTACATGGAACAAGGAAACTGTGTATACCATTTAACGAGATAAGGGATTTTAGAGACAATCGAAACCAAAAACCTCCTAGACAATGAGGGATAAAATATTCCATCACTACAACTAAAAAACAATTGTTTAATAACACTGGAATTTATCAGGGCTAGAAAAAAGCACTGATAAATGGAATCTTTATCAGCGCTAAAAAACTTGTTGATAAATTTAACCATTTATCACCGTTTTTAGTGCTGATAAAGGTCTCCTTTATTAGTGCTTTATTTTTAGTGCAGATAAAAGGTTCCCTTTATCAGCACTTTATTTTTATCACTGATAAAAGATAGCGTTTATCAGTGCTTTAATTTTAGTGCTGATAAACGGTATCCTTTGTCAGCAATTTATTTTTAGCTCTAAAAAAGGATTCATTTATCATCATATTTTTAGCACTGATAAAGGTTTGAATAAAAAAAATGAATTTATTAAATAGATAAAAAATAAAAAATGAGTTTATTAAAAAATATTTCTTTTTTTAATTAAATAATTATTGATAAAAACAAATAAATAGATTATACTATATATAAATTATAACTATTAATAAATTGTATGTATTAAATATATAGATATGAAAAACGAATATTAAACAAATTAAAATTGAAACTAATAAATTGAGAAAATTGTTAAACATTTTATTAATTAGATGATTATTGATTATGTTAATAAATAGTAAATATTAAATACATATTTATATATTACGGTATATATATATGATATAAATTTTTAAAAATATTAATCCAGTTTACATTAAATAGTCATATATTAAGTGAATAATGGTTTATAACAAAAAATTAACATGAATTAAAAATACTGACTAATTGCATAGGGTAATTGACATATAATTGAATGAAATTAGATTTTTGAATTTAACATAGATCAAATTTGTGTTATATTGATTTCACACATACGCAATTAATGCACTTTTATATACAATACAGACACATAAAAAACATATCCATTTTTTCAGTATTATTAAAGTGTACTTATGTTTAATTTTTTCAATTTCACACATTTTTAACAAGCATGCAATTAAAAATAGATATTCATTAATAATTTTTAAAAAATATTTTTGAAAGAATATTTACAAAAAATATTTATAAATAAATATATTCATAAATAAATATATTTAAAAATATAGATATTATATTTATAATTATAATTAAATAAAAAAGTTAAAATGTATTTATATAATTATAAATAAAATAATTATATATATTTAAATAATTACTAAATTTATAATAATTTTTCAAAAATTATTAATATATTTACTATATTTATATTTATATATATTTAATAAATAAAGAAATATATTTTTATAAATATATATAATGATATAAATATTTTTTTCAAAATATTTATATAATTTTAAATAAATAATTATATATTTAAATAATTAAAAAACATGTAATTAATATATTTAAGTTAGGAATAAATTTACTATATTTATCTTTATATATATTTATTTAATATATATATATATATATTTACATTTTTTACTTTTAATTATAATTATAAATCCATTATCGGCGTTTAAGTAATAAGAGCTGATAATATAATTCTCTATCAGATCTTTCTTTTGTGCTGATAACTATGTATTTTATTAGCACTTTTTTTAGAAATGATAAATACCTACATTTATCAAAATTAAAAAAGACTTGATAAATATTTCTTTTATCATCACTTAAATAATATGTGCTAATAAAAGGACTCATTATCAGTGCTTTTAAAAAAGCCCTCATAATAGTGTTCCGATCTAATTAAAAAACATAAACTATTAAAAAACCTTCGTGATATCAGAAGATTTCCATGAAAACCAACAATTGTCAGCACTCCTCCTCGGTGAACAAATCTTGAATCACACAAACCCACTATCTCAAGTTTCACATCCTTCGACATTTGGTGTTCGGTTGGAGTTAGGGTTTTTGAATAAAATATCGAGATCTGGATCTGATGGTCTTGGATTTCCTTTAACCTAGCGAGGTAAGCTTATGTTTTCCTTTGTAGGTTCTGATTTTATCTTTTTGTTTTGATATTTGGAATTCATGGTTTCTGATTTTCCTTTATAGGTTGTGATTTTCTTTCTGTATTTGTGCTTCAGTTGTTCTATTCTATTTTTTCTTTTTTATGATCTGTTTTTTTGCTTAGATATGATTTTGTATATTCTATTTTGGCGATTTTAAATTGTTTTTTGGAATCAAAATTCTTCAATTTCTGCATCTATACCTTATATTGATTCAATATTTTTAATCAATTTCCTTTTAGGTTCCAAGAAAATTGGTTTATCAAACCAATTCTCAATCTGATGATGGTGCGAAGCAGCAACATAAGCTCATTTTATGCAATTCATGAAAGGGAATTTATTTATTTAAATTTTTAATATTATTATTTAATGGTGTTCCTTAAAATATTATTTTCTCAGAATTATGATGTTTTTTTAATAGAAATCATAGTAAGTGTGATACCGTATTTATTTATTTTCAATGTATCTCTATCTTCAAAATTAGTATGGCCTTGTATTTATTTTAATATGTTGTAATATTATGCTATAAGTATTACATATATTTTTATAAATTCATGTTCATTATATATATATATATATATATACATATATATATATATATACATATATATATATATATACATATATATATATATGCGTTTGTAAATATATATCTTTCTATCTATTTCTAAGCATTTTCATAACGTGTAATATTAGGGTAATTTTATAGGTTTTAATCAAAAATTATGGTTCTGGATTTCAAAATTAGGAAGATATTATATATTTTTTTCATTAAAAATTATGTTTAAATGTATATTTTTTTCAATTATGTATATTATAAATTCCATGATATATATATATATGTTTAAATGTGTATGCGATATATATTATAAGTGTTGGTGTGTTTTTCTCCTTTTTTAACATATATTGTCGATGTGTATTATTTCATCATATCAAATTATTTATAGAACTCCCTAGAATCTGAAGGATGAGTCAATGAGTATTAGATTACCTCTCTATAATACTTAAGTTCCTATATAAATTTTCTCAAAAATATATTGCAAGTCATAAAAGTTTATATATTATAATTTTTTAGGTATTTATCATTTTAGTTCTATATTTAAATTTTAGGTCTATATTTACATTTAATTAATAGTAATATAATTTATACTTAAATAACCAATAAAATATTGTAAACTCATGTTACATTCGAAATAATTAAATTCAATAACTATATATATATATATAAAATAATTAATCTTTGAAAATTTTAAATAATTATATTTCATACACAATTAAAATAAATGTCCATAGAATTAATGTATGGTTTTGTATTTTACTCGATTTATTTATTTATAGTATTACTATAAGGACTCATCCTAAAAAATATCATATTCTAGTGTTTTTGAACTAGAATTCACATTCGATGGACTTTTAAGTTTAGAGTTTTAGAGAATTTGGACAAAGTCTTAAATAGGAAACTTGTACATTACAAGTGGTCACTTACACTAGTATCCATTTTTTCAACAACAAAAACCCTTCTAAAATAAAAGATGATTTATTTTCAATACACAACATAAATAATTTCATCACGACATCTTCTTTGTCTTTACAAATATCAATACCTATAAAGGACATTTTAAAACTAGGGATGAGAAAAAAATCACAGTAAGGGAAATAAAAAGAAAGAAACTATTAGTCTAGTTAAAAAATGGTATCCCATTTAACTTTATTTGGATGAATAAAGAAAAAAAATTCACATGAATAAAAATCACACTTTTTTCTCCAAGAAAAACTTAAAACCTATAGAAATCAATTAAAACTCATTTTGGTGAATTAGAGAATCATATAAAAAACCCATCCAAACCTCTTCCAATATAAATAACTATATGGTCATCATCTAATTTAGAGATCTATAATGGGGATCACCCCTCATATAAGCTATATTTGGCTCACCTATAAGCTATATTGGGGCACAACCCTTCATATAAGCTATAACGGTCTCACCCGTGAGCTACAATGGGGTTCAACCGTTTGTATATGTTGTGTCGGGCTCACTCGTGAGATAATGGGGCTTAAATCTTCTTATAAGCTATAATAGGATCACTAGATTATTATAATGATCAAGTAACTTTTCAAAAAACATGTTCATAACAAAATCTTTTTGAAAAACTCTTACAATTCCATATGAAAAAAATTCATATAAAAATATCATTTTCATTTAAGAACGCATTTTCAATACCAAGATACCAAAATAAGGGATTTATTTTCATTTTAAAATACATTAAAAATTATAGAGGAAGAAAGATATAAAATAAAGGTTATGACATTGGATAATTCATTGTCATCTTATACGTTAAAACAAAAAACATTCCTTTTGTCAATTTGTAAAGAAAGTACAACGTTTTGTTTCAAATGATTCCATTTTGAAAACATTGAATGAAATTAAAGATATACATAAAATGTAAAGTATAATCCTTTTGTATCCATAAAAATAAATATGGTAATTAAGATCATGAAGAAAAATATTGGATAATTAAATGTTTAAACATTCATGATGTACCATACCACTTTGAACATTTAAAACTTAATCTCCATGAATTAATACATTTATCGAAACAATAAATAACATTATTATAGATAAAATATGGATATAAAAAGTCATAGTGGATATATATAAGACTTATAATGGAATAATGTTCTATATTATCAATAAATTCCTCAATGAAAGGATATTGAGGAGAAATCCTTATCCTTGAGTCTGACACATCACGTACAATCGTTATATTCCTCTTCTTTAGTTGATCACCTTTTAAGAACACCTTAACACCTTGAAGAAGGGTGTCCTGCCTAAATTAAGGCCTCAAGAACAAGGGGAGGGATTCTAGTAAGTGTTTTGGGATGATATTTTCCAAAAAAAATTCTTTGGATGTGTGAGTATTAGAGAAGATTGGGTACCTTTTTATAGGAAAGGGGAGGGGTACCCTTAGAAAATATTAATATATTAAATTAATATAAATTATATTTTGGTTCCAAATGGTCCAAAAATAATTTAATTAGAAGATAAGATTATGTTGGGTTTAATCCCAATCATACAATTAAAATTAGTAAGGTTTTGAATATTTTTTTATTCCTTACATTTTTGGTTTAACCCATATCTTAACCTTTTTAATCTTATAGTGATATCATGTTATTTACACTTTGTGTAATATTGTAATTACCTTAACATGGAAAACAAACAAAATTGGATCATTTATGAAATATTAGGACTTATCATAACCATTTGGTCCAATCTTATATTTTTAGGAATTTGATATCAATTAATAGACTAATTTATATTTTATGTTACGACTTTTGTTAATTTTGACACAATTCATATTTGATTTTCTTAATTAATAACAAGTTGATTAATTAGAAAAAAAATATATTAACTAAATCCTAAAATTAAATATTCATCAATAAAATTCATGGATGGAATAATTTATGTCAAATAATATTTACTTTAATATTTATAACATCATTTATTTTTTTCTTTCATTAATAAAAAAATCACTGCATCATCACTATGTACAAATTTAATTTAATTATATAATATCTAAAAATTATAAATAAAATACCAAGATGTTTCTAATAGTTTTATATTTATAATTTATTTTTATATTTGAAGAGGTAACTTATATAACCCAATATTAAAATTCATTTACTAATAATAGTCATGTTTATGACAATTTTTCCTTTACATTAAATTAAAAGTTATAAATGTCATAATCACACCATGGTGGCATAAAAGGCCAAATTTTCATCCCAAGGGTTTTATAGGACATAAAAAACTCATAAAATAATATTTGTACATGTGTTAGTGTATTTGTATATTATTATTACATTATTTGTATGCAGGTTCACAAAGTGGCTGGTTAATGGTTAAAAATATCACCTCCAGTCTTCGGAATGGGCCTCCCTTAAGCAGGCATATGCAACGATTATGCAAGATTATAAGTGGATGGCTAGAAAGGACTCCAATATTAGCTGTTAGAGCACCTTGTGGTCGGATCGGCCCTTGCAACTCATGAATGTCACACCTGAAATTGCTTCTTTATCCATCTCAGATTTCCTCTCATATCAATCTTTAATGAGCTGAAAATTTCTGATTATGTGCTGTCTCAAATTAACAGTTATGCTTTTATGGATTATGAAAAATTGATTTGGATACACAGTAGGAATGAGATCTTTGACACCAAAGAATTCTATAAGATTGCATGTGGAGGGAATGATCATGCCCCAACCTGGCTGCTAAATTTTAGAGCTCCATTCAATCGGCCAGCCCGGTTTATCTTACTTCAGAGGATCTGGAAAAACAGACTTCCCACTTCTGAACACTTGAAGAGAGATAGATTTCTGTTGGCATCTAGGTGTGATGTTTGTAGGGGTTGAGAAGATACTACATAGCTTGTGTTTATGGAGTGTGATCAAGACCTTCAACTCTGGAACTACTTGGGTGTGCTGTCCAGATTAATGGTGGATTATAGAATTCAGATTTTTGATCTTCTCTCTGGGCTGCTGCAGGTGTGCTATAGTGAGCAGATTTTGATCCTTTTTATTACTACTATTGCAGCGGTTTTTGTGGCCTTGTGGGACTCGAGGAATAGGGCCCTGTTTGATGGTGTTGTTGTTGATGTCCGAAAGGGAATGAGCTCCATCCACAGGGATGTGTACACTGCGGTAGTGGTACAAGATTGTGTAATGTCTAACACCATTTCGGACCTCCAAATTCTTCAGATTCTTGACGTTTCAGGCCGTCCATGCAAACCACATATGCTTAAACATATCATATGGATACCTCCGATTGCACCGTGCCTCAAAGTAAATGTTGATGGAGCCGCATCAGGTGCGCCGGGCCCAACTGGATGTGGAAGAGTCTTCCGCACGTTTCTTGGGTTTGTTAAGGGATGCTTTTATTATTAACTTGGCCTTGGTACTAGTTTTGATGCTGAACTTTGGGCCATGATTCATGCGATAAGGTATGCTGTCCAATTTAATTGGAAATGGATCTGGATTGAATCTGACTCAATGACTGCTGTTCATGCCATGAGCACTAGAACGTGAAATGTACCGTGGCGTGTGCTGCCTTAGTGGGTTGACTGTCTCTTCCAAGTCAATTAATTACATATGGTTGTCTCCCATGTGTACCAGGAGGCTAATCAGGTTGCAGATACACTTGCTAAAAAGGTTATACTTGATCTTGATATGATGTGGTCTTTCACAGCCCCATATTATTGTGCTCCGATGGTGGAGGCGGATCAATGTGGTGTCTTGAACACTCACTTATGTAATAACCCCTTGTATGCCTGACTCCTTTTTTATTATATATTTTTTTGAGGACCGGCTCATGCCGGATTCTGATCTTCTTGCTATTATTTCATTATTTGTACAATTATTTACCAGATTTACCTTTTAATTATGGTAAATAAAATACTAAAGTTACAATTCATCAAAATTTATTTTGATCCTATTAAACTGAAATTTTATTACTAATTACAACCATATATGTTTTTTTTAAAACCAATTCACATAGAAGTAAAATTTAAATTAAAAAATTAATCACATTGTGAGAATGAAAAAATAGGGTTTTAAAAAAAGTAAAAACCATCAAAAGATTGACATGTTTTTATAACAAATTTCATTTTGAAATTACATCCAATGAACAATATTGGATTAAATTATAAAAAATTAATATAATTATACCTTTAAAAAAATTAAAAAGATAATTTGATAATACAAATAAATTATACGAAAAAGAAACTTTGAATTAAAATGCAGCATTTTTAACTATTCATTAAAATATGAATTTTATCTGAAAAATAAAAATATTTTATCCAAATTAAATTTTGATGCCCTGATTCCAAATAATACATTTATTTTGTCAAATAGAACTTATAAAAGTGACCAAAAACTTGATTTAAAATAGGCTCTCCATCAAATGGTGGTAAAACTCTATTTTTTTTGAAACATACTTCTTTTATCCAAAAAAATTAATTTTGTTCTTATATCATGTATAGAAAACATATAAGATGAATTTTAAATATTAAATTGAATATTATGTATATATATATATATTTCATTAAGAAAATATTAAAATAGTTATTTTATTATTTTATAAACTCACTTATTTTCATTTAAATAGTTTTTATAGAAAACCTTTTTTTAAAAAAAATGGGTTTTATTTTCATTTATAAATAATATTTCACAAAATTATTAATTATATACATGTTTAAAAAAATATTTTCATAAATAAATTAATATTTTTCATTCCCTCCATTTTAATAGTTAATTTATACAGTAACATATTAATATTTAGTTGTTTTATTAAGTTCGATGTGCTGTATTATGTGAACTATCAAACATATTATCTCCTTTTAAAAAATTTGAAAGTTACATTCTTCCTGCTGTTGAATATTGTGTCCTCAAAATTTGAATTTGGGGTCGGTAACTAAGGTATGACTCTTCAAAATACCTTTAATTCATTCCAACATTAGAAAAAGGATTAATAAAACTTCCAAATTAAAATAAAGAATGGACTATACGATGGTCACCTGAGATAAAACATACTAGGATTCCATGTTGAAAAATAGGGATTTGGAAGAAAAAAACCATCATGTTCTGATGGAGAGTGATAGAAAACATGATCAGGATAAATTTAACAATTACAAAACCACAAACTTGTGATGGGTTAAATGTAACACCCCGAGATTTTATGAAAAATATTTTTTTTAATTTCATTGATGTCTTGTGTTGTACGCTACACCAAAAGGATCTTGCACTACATGCATCCCTGACTTGGCTTACATTACACGAAATCACAACCTTCCACGATAGTGTGTGTTGTACGCAATACCGAGTTTCACTAAACAACGATAAGTTATATAAACTAGCCGTTATGAAAAGTAATACCCACTTTTTTGAAATTTTATAAATTTTATCTTTTGAAATGGACTTCATTTTTGGATTCTGAATATCGAAATTATCCTAGGGTGAATTTTTGGTATTTTTCTGAAAACATTCAATTTTTGATAAATAGTGAAAACACTAGGTTACTATTTGAAAACCGACTTTTTATATAAATAATTATTTATTTTATTTAAATTTATTTTATTTCAAAATTGATACATAATTCCTATATAAGTTCAATGTAATTCATAGGAGTCATTTTATAATAATTTTTTATATATAAATATTTTATTGAACTTTTCACCGTCTTTTAACCACCTCATAAGAGAATTTGAAAATTTACATAAAACATACTTTTACAGCTTCTGTGAGTGGAATTTAGAAAATCCAAGAGACACAGTTAATATCAAGGAGTAAAATTTGGTTCGACGAGATAAAAATATTTTTCTGGTGAATAGTAACTTTTTACTTTTATTTACCACTGTTAAAAGTAAATAGGGTAAAGAAAGGTAAAAATGATATTATTATTACCCTAACACGTGTTCTAAATCTATTCGATAAGTATAATTCAACCCAAAAAAACCTTATAAATATAATATTATCATTTAGGTCCACTTGGATTAGATTAGGACATTTATTATTATTTTATTTAAAAAAAGAGTTAAAATAGTTAAAATCAAAGTTCAATAACTGAAACATTTTTAATATAAGGTTATACATAAGATAAATTAGACTATAAACATTCATTATAAAGAAAAAACGATTTCCTACCTAATGGTATTTTATTCATAATTTTTAGACATTAAAAAATTTAATTTATTTATGACACAATGGTGATGTGGTAATTACCTAAATAATGAAATATTAAAATAATTGATATTATAAATACCCAAATAAATATAATTTGAGACTTTTTATGAATTAAAAAGTTTTCTAAGTTAATATTACATGTTATTATTGATTTAATTAACTTTTTTTTGAATTAATCACGCTGTTATGATTTTCACAAAAATCATGTACCAAATAGTGTCAAAATTGACATAAAATTGTTTTTAAAATAAATATTATATTATTAATTGTTATTTTATTCCTAAAAATCTAAGGTTCGGTCACATTACTTAGATAAGGATATATATATTAATAATGAACCACTTGGAGTTCGTTTTTCTTGTTATAGTATGTTTATTAACCATATAGTGTAACAAAACAAAAAGACACTGTAAAAGTTAAATTATTTAACATAGAGTTAAATCTAAATGATAATGATAAAATAGTAACATAAACTTGTCTAAAACCTACTGGTTGAGAGGATTTCGACACATCCTCACCTTAGATTCTAAATAAATCAATTTGGAGCTATTTAAAACTGAATATCACTTTATTATAAAATAATATTTTATGTTTTCCTAAGGTGCTCCTCTCCTCCCTTATAAAAAGGGCACCCCTTCCCTCTTCTCTTCACACCCTTTTGAGCCTTGAAGCTCGGCCAAACCCTGACAATTCCTATTCTAAACCTCTCTAGTTATATATTAGAGGTTCTGGTCTTCTCAAAAGACCAACTCTAGTGCCATAAGAAGAAGTTTAAAGGAGGTGCGTCGAAGAAGAGGTAATCACTTTTAACGATTCTGTCAAGTTTCTTTCTTCTTCAACTTATTCTTATTTAGTTGTTTCATTATAAAGTAATAACATTAGTATTAAATATATAATTATATTTTATTATAAATATGAAACAACCCCATTTCACCTTCTATCCATCCTACGGAAAATGAAATCACCGCGCGTGCGTATGTACGGAATACCGTCTCCACGCAGTGGTGCAATTTGTTTTTCCACCACCACCTTACTTGGATGGGTATAATTGTGTATAGAATAACTATATATTATTATTATAACATCATGCTGATTTTATGATATTATATCATCCACTCCAATTCCTTTCAACAAATATGGGAAGGATATCATCGCTCGTGCGTACGTACGGATTACCATCTCCACGACGCGATGAGATTCATTTTCCATGTTAACAACTCAAGAATGATTATAAAGTATATATAATAAATAATCTTGAACAATATTACATAATAATGATACTGGATTTATGTATATATATGTTTCATTTACTTAATTCCATTTAATTCAATAAGGAAACTAAAACAGCGTTCATGCGTACGTACGACCTACTGTCTCCATAAACGGTGTATTTCATTTCATTTATATATCTATTATATATATATATATATACTGAATATATATATGCTATATAAATCATTATTTACATTCTGTAAGTAAGTAAATCAATATATAAGTAATAATAATATCAAGAACAACAAGTCCAAACATGTATGATAAATAAAATGATTTTACCCAAAACACTGCTTTAACATGGAACTTACAAAAGAAAGGGTAATATAAAGTCATAAGTGAACCATATATGATATCATAACAATGAATATGATTCTATAATAAGTCAATGACATTATTTAAATCATTATACATGAGGTTCGGATACGTATGAAGCATATCGGACCTAAGGTAAGGGATAATTATTCCAATCTAATTCTTATTCAAGATTGTTTATTCATAAGTATTTACTGGGGTTATGTTTATTATCCATGTCCATATGTTCTCAGAATGTTTTCATAAAATGTTTAATTTTCTTCCATGTATCTTTAAAGACATTTTACCCTTTTTTACTTTTACCACATCATATGGAAGGAATCTTTCTTTTGTTTACAATACAAGGTACTTTTTGACTTATTCGACAAAAGTATGAAGAGAATGTTATTTTTAACTTATACGGCATGAATGGATTTTTACGGTTTAATAATCTATCATTTTTATGAATCTTACTCTACAATATTGCATGATTATTTTCAACAAAACCCTTTTCTTTAAAAATTGCATAGCATTTTGTGAAAAGAAAATGGTTTGAAGAAGAAAGGATATTTTCCTCAAGAATCCATTTCAAGTGTTTTATCAAAACCATTTTTCATATAAGATGACCTTATTTCATATGTGTATGTTTCAAGTATAATGTCTCCATGATTTACATGGTTTTACTTTCCTTATGATGAAATGATATCCATTTGTTTTATATGGATTTTGTTATGATGGGATGATGTTTATGAAACCCATTTTATTCTTTTGGTTATGATGAATGTTTTAAGTTTATTTTCTGGAAAAAGCAAGAATGATTTCATTATGAGATGGGTGGGACCTGTATCTCCCTCCAATGCATTGGGTAAAGATTTATATCTCATGATATAGAAATGGCTGGAATGGTAAGTTAATCCGGTTCAGTGTTACAGGACTGAAACGAGGAGTGAACTCGATTCAGAAAGGGACATTGTCCACTAAGATGGTCTTGGCAGTAATGCCTTGGCTACTATAGAAATCATATCATGTGATTAATGGTTTGCCACAATTACATGTTTTATTCCCATTCTATTTTATCATGATTGATGTCCCCTTATGATATATTCCTTACGTACTAACAAGATTCATGTCTTTGCTCAAGATTTTGATGTTTAGATTTTATGTTCATGTTTTTTCATTTAAATTTTTATGGATTGTTTTATGTTCTCTATGTTTACCGTTATTGAGAATTTGAGCTCACCCTTTTTTATGTTTTATTTTCCCCAGGATTTAACTAAAGGTTTTAGGTAAGAAAATAAAATGGGATGATCTTTATGGGAGATGTTGAAGATCTTTCACCAAGATTAGAATATTATATTCTGAGTTCTCAAAGACACTAAACTATTACAGTCCTTTGGTGTCTATTTTTTGTTATGTATTAAGTATTCCGCAAAAGTAATGTAATGTCCATGTATGTCAATCTTTGGGCCTCTACAATTGGTATTAGTGGAATGGTTTAGTTAACCTTTGGAAACTAAGATGCGGCAACTTTAGTGAGATCCCTAGAGATATTTCTAAGGTATGTCTAGGGATGTCCCTAAGGTTAATTATAATAATAGGTTATAGTCCTAGAATTATGGTAACAATATTATAATTAACCCTAAGATGTTATATATTGAAGGTACTCCCCCTTTATTATGTTCTTTTCCCTGGCATGATTTTTACCTCTCACACAAGTCTTTTTGTGTTTTAGATGATGGATGGAACCTGAAAGAACAGTGTTGATCAATGTAATGGAAAATGCAATGATTGTCCTCCCGAACAACCAAATTTGATGGAAGATGGAGTGAAAAATATTATTTATATACTTACACAAGCTATGAATCATTATAGATTTCCAAATGATCAGATAAGGAAACAATATTCTATTGAGTCCTTCATGAGGCAACGTCCACCTTCTTTCAATGGGTCTTCTGATCCACTTGTTGATGAACAATAGATTAGTACCATTGAAAAGATATTTTCCATACATCACTATTTGGAACATGATAATGTCATTCTAGCTGTTTACCGTTTAGAAGGTGAAGCAGACTAGTGGTGGACTCTAATTAAGAATACAAGGGCCCAAGATGAAATTGAATCCATGGAATGGGGCGAGTTCATGAACTTGTTTTTTAGTAATTACTTCCCTCATATTCTTCGAACAAAGATGGAAAAGGAGTTCCTTGAGCTTAATCAGAAGGATTATGAATCTATTGGTATATACAAAGCGAATTCTACAAGGTTTGCAGGGTATGCATCTGGCTTTATCATCCAACCTGAAAGTAAAGTTGATCGATTCTTCAGTGGCTTAAAACCAAGTTTTCGAAGGGCATTAGCTATAAGAGACTTCCGTAGCTATGAAGAGATTGTGTGTTGTGCTATCAAGGTAGAAATGGAAGTTGGTGTTACATATCAATCTCATGGTTTTGATAAGAAATGAAATATGGAGTTCAAGGAGAAATCATAGAATAATGGTGAAAAGAAGATAAATGTTTCTTTATGCTCAAAGTGTGGAAAGAAGCATGTCTGAGATTGTCTTAAAGGGACTAGAAAATCTTTTATGTGTGGAAAAGAAGGTCATCGAGCATCTGACTATTGAAGTAATGGAAAAACGGTTGATAATGATGTGAATAAAGAAAAGTCTGCAGAGAACTCACCACCAACACTTCAATGCTTCATGTGCAAGGAAATGGGGCATTATTCTAATCAATGCCATAATCCAAGGGTTAATGATGATCAACGTGAGCAACCACTTAAGGAAAAGGATAAAGGGAAGTCACATGCAATCACTATTTGTGATGTTGACTATGAAATTTTTTTTGTATAATGGTTAAGTGTTTATGTAATGGGATTTCAAAATAGTATCATGGAATCTCATTTATGGCATCGTGGAATTTTGGAATATCTATGTATTGGTTTTCAAAAATTATATGGTACCGGTAACCATGAAAGTTGATTGTAATTTTTTTGGAAAGTAGATGATATGCACATAATGAAGGGATAAAGATATAATGAGATGTTTGATAGTATTATTGATCTCATGATTGATGTAAGGACTTTGTGATATCATGGTTTGAGTATATAGAATTTTTTGGGATTTTGGTATGTGGAAATAGTTTACTTTTGATAGCATTCATGTTTTAACTATGGTTCTATGGTAATTTATGTTTCAAGAGAATACATGATTAAGGTATTCACATGTTTGGAATTTGAGCAACAAGATATATCATAGGATATATGGGGGATAAATGATGGTATTCACATGATCGGTAGATGACATTTCAAGTAATTTTTTTCATTATACTATGAGCATGGATAGAAGTATTATAGATAAGCCTAATGATTGGAATTAATTATGTTGGACATAAGTTAGTATTGTTTAAGGCTAGAACTTTTTTTGATATTATTGATGGAATGTTATAATAGTGTAGCTTAAGAAAAGGGACAACATGTAGAACGGGCGACAACCCGTCGCGTCGGACAAGGCTGTGGGAATTGAACCCACAACCGAAGTGCGACAGGCCTTTATCACCTAACACTGGCCTAAAATAAGTTTGTGGTTAGTAAAAGCTAGTTTTATTATATTAAGCGGTATGATATATGAAGTATAAGTCCTTTTTAGGAACCATATACGATTAATCTCACTATAGATGGACTTATGTATATTTAATAACTTTTACTATCCTTTTGTTTGAGACAGATGGAATGACCTATCATTCTATCACATGATCTTCTAACACTTCCCGAAAGACAAATTCAACTTCATTTTTTTAAGAGATGATGTTGAAATTTTTCAAGGCACAAACAACAGTAAGACTGTACCAAAATCAAGTAAGTATTTCTTTTAATTCAACAATTCTTCAAATTTATGGAAATGATCTTGAATACAAAAAAATGTTGTCCTAGTGTCTTTATATCCGATGAATCAGATGGTACCTTAAATAATCACAAATTTATGGCTTTGTGATTGTTGGATTTTTCATAGCCATGTTTTCTACCACTCTCCATCAGAACATGATGGTTAGATTTCTCTTCCATATCCATATTTTCAACTATGTTCTCCTATGTGGAAACCCAGTGAATAGTTAATTTGGGTAACAGTTTTGTTTCATACTTTAGTATTTAAAGATAACTTTTGGTTTTTCTTTTTACAATGTGGGTTTCTATTAAAGAAACTTTCTAGTATTAAACCATTTATAACCCCGATGAATTTCGAGGGTGAAATTCATTTTAAGGGGGGTAGAATGTAACACCCTGAGATTTTATGAAAAATATTCTTTTTAATTTCATTGATGTCTTGTGTTGTATGATACACCAAAAGGAGCTTGCACTATATGCATCCCTGACTTGGCTTGCATTACACGTAATCACGACCTTCCACGATTGCGTGTGTTGTACACAATACTGAGTTTCACTAAACAACGATATGTTATATAAAATAGCCGTTATGAAAAGTAATACCTACTTTTTGAAATTTCATAAATTTTATCTTTCGAAATGGACTTCATTTTTGGATTCAATATATTGAAATTATCCTAGGGTGAATTTTTCGTATTTTTCTGAAAGCATTCAATTTTTGATGAATTGTGAAAACACTAGGTTACTATTTAAAAACCGACTTTTTATTTAAATAATTATTTATTTTATTTAAATTTATTTTAGGTCAAAATTGATACATAATACCTATACAAGTTCAATGTAATTCATAGGAGTCATTTTATAATAATTATTGATATATAAAAATTTTATTGAACTTTTCACCGTCTTTTACCCACCACCTAAGAGAATTTGAAAATGTAAATACAACTTAATTTTACCGCTTCTGTGAGTGGAATTTTCAAAAACCTATAGAAACAGTTAACATTAAGGAGTAAAATGTGGTTCAATAAGATAAAAATAATTTTTGGTGAATAGTAACTTTTTACGTTTATTTAACACGGTTAAAAGTAAACTGGGTAATTAAGGGTAAAAATGATATTATTATTACCCTAACACATGTTCTAATTATATTGGATAAGTATAATTCGACCAAAAACAACGTTATTATTATAATATTATCATTTAGGTCCACTTGGATTAGATTAGGACATTTATTATTATTTTATTTAAAAAAAGAATTAAAATAGTTTAAATCAAAGTTTAATAACTAAAACATTTTTAATATAGGGTTATACATAAGATAAATTCGACTATAAATATTCATTAGAATGATAAAACTATTTCCTACCTAATTTTATTTTATTTCGAATTTTTAGACATTAAATTTTTTAATTTATTTATGCCATAATGGTGATGTAGTAATTACCTAAATAATGAACTATTAAAATAATTGATATTATAAATACCCAAATAAATGTAATTTGAGACTTTTTATGATTCACACTAATTTTATAAGTTAATATTACATGTTAGTATTGATTTAATTAACTTTTTTCGAACTAATCATGCTGTTATGAGTTTCAAAAAAATCATGCACCAAATAGTGTCAAAATTGACATAAAATAGTTTCTAAAACAAATATTATATTATTAATTGTTATTTTATTCTTAAAAATCTAAGGTTCGGAAACATTACTTATATAAGGATATATATATTAATAATGAACCACTTGAGGTTTGTTTGTCTTGTTATAGTAAGTTTATTAACCATATAGTGTAAGAAAACAAAAAGACACAGTAAAAGTTAAATTATTTAACATAGAGTTAAATCTAAATGATAATGATAAAATAGTAACCTAAACATGTCTAAAACCTATTGGTTCAGAGTATTTATACCCATCCCTACCTTATCTTCTAAATAAATCAATTTGGAGCTGTTAAAAACCAAATATGACTTTATTATAAAATAATATTTCATGTTTTCCTAAGGTGCCCCTCTCCTCCCTTATAAAAAGGGAACCCCTTCCCTCTTCTCCTCACACCCTTTTTTGCCTTGAATCTCAGCCAACGCCTGCCAATTCCTCTTCCCAACCTCTCTAGTTATATCATAGAGGTTCCTGTCTTCTCAAAATACCAACTCTAGTGCCCTAAGAAGAAGTTTAAAGGAGGTGTGTCGAAGAAGAGGTAATCTCTTCTAACGATTCTTTCAAGTTTCTTTCTTCTTCCACTTCTTATTCTTTAGTTTTTTCATTATAAAGTAATAACATAAGTATTAATTATATACTGATATGTTATTATAAATTTGAAACAACCCCATTTAACCTTTTATCCATCCTATGGAAAACGAAATCACTGCGCGTGCGTACGTACGGAATACCGTCTCCACCCTGTGGTGTAATCTGTTTTTCCACCACCACCTTACATGGATAGGTATAATGGTGTAAAGAATAAATATATATTATTTTTATAACATCATACATATTTTATGATATTATATAATCCACCCTAATTCCATTCAACAAATATGGGAACGATATTATCGCTCGTGCGTACGTACGGATTACTGTCTCCACGACGCGATGAGATTCATTTTCCATGTTAACAATTCAAGAATGATTATAAATTATATATAATAAATAATCATGAAAGATATTACATAATAATTGTACTATATTAATTTACATATATGTTTCATTTACTTAATTCCATTTAATTCAATAAGGAAACGAAAATAGCGTTCATGCATACGTACGGCCTACTGTCTCCATGTACGGTGTACTTCATTTAATTTATATATCTATAATATATATATACTGAATATATATATATATATATGATATATAAATCATTATTTACATTCTGGATATAAGTAAATCAAGATATAATTAATAATAATATCAAGAACAACAATTCCAAATACGTACGATAAATAAAACGATTTTTCCCGAAACGCTGCTTTAACATGGAACTTACAAAAGAACGAGCAATATAAAGTCATAAGTGAACCATATATGATATCATAACAACGAATATGATTCTTTAATAAGTCAATGACATTATTTAAATCATTATACAGGAGGTTCAGATATGTATGAAGCATATTGGACCAAAGGTACGGGATAATTATTTCAATATCATTCTTATTCGAGATTGTTTATTAGTAAGTATTTGCTATGGTTCTGTTTAGTATCCATGTCCATATGTTCTCAAAATGTTTTCATAAAATGTTTAATTTTATTCAATATATCTTTAAAGACATTTTCACCCTTTTTTACTTTCGCCACATTGTATGGAAGGAATCTTTCTTTTGTTTACAATACAAGGTACTTTTTGACTCTTCCGACAAAAGTACGAGGATAATGCTATTTTTAAATTGTACAGCGTGAACATATTTTTATGGTTTCATAATGCCTCATTTTTATGTAGAATCCTCTACAATATTGCATGATTATTTTCAACAAAACCCTTTTCTTTAAAAATTGCATCGCATTTTGTGAAAAGAAAATGCTTTTGAAGAAGAAAGGATATTTTCCTCAAGAATTCATTTCAAGTGTTTTATCAAAACCATTTTCCATATATGATGAACTTATTTCATATGTTTTTGTTTCATGTATAATGTCTCTATGATTTACATGGTTTTACTTTTCTTATGATAAATGATATCCATTTTTTATATGGATTATGTTATGATTGGATGATGTTTATGAAACCCATTTTATTCTTTGGGTTATGATGAATGTTTTAAGTTTATTTTGTGGCACAAGTAAGAATCATTTCATTATGATATGGGTGGGACCTATATCTCCGCCCAATGCATTGGGTAAAGATTTATATCTCATGAGATAGACATGGATGGAATGGTAAGTTAATCAGGTTCAGTGTTACAGGGCTAAAACGAGGAGTGAACTCGATTCAGAAAGGGACTTTGTCCACTAAGATGGTCTTGGCAGTAATGCCTTGGATACTTTGGAAATCATATAATGTGCTTAATGGTTTTCCACAATTAAATGTTTTATTACCATGCTATTTTATCATGATTGACCTTCCCTTATGATATATGCCTTACGTACTTCGAAGATTCATGTCTTTGCTCAAGATTTTGATGATTAGATTTTATGTTCAAGTTTTTGCATTCAAATGTTTATGGATTGTTTTATGTTCTCTATGTTTACCATTATTGGGCATTTGAGCTCACACGTTTTTATGTTTTCGTTTCACCAGGATTTAAAAAAAGGTTTTAGGTAAGTAAATAAAAGGGGAAGATCTCTATGGGATATGTTGAAGATCTTTCACCAAGATTATAAGATTATATTCCGAGTTTCCAAAGACACTAAACTATTATGGTCCTTTGGTGTCTGTTTTTGTTATGTATTAAGTATTCTGCAAAAGTAATGTAATTTTCCTATACGTCATGCTTTGGGCCTCTACATTAAATGGTCTTTGATTTTGTGGTAGGAAAAGTAAATAGAAAACATATTTGTTTTAAGATAATTTTCAAAAAGTTGAGGAATTATTTTTCTAATTTGTTTTGGAACATGAATAAATAAACTTACTTGACAAGTAGAGTTTCATACATTATTCAAATTCCACAAAAAACTCGTCTTTTTCTCTGAACAATGAGTATTCAAGTTAAATTATTTCATGCTAGAATCACTAGAATCAAATTTTAGGGAATAACACAATACAAAAAAGATTAACTATCTATTTATCCTATCTTGAATCATTAACCAAAACCAATATGGTTTGTACATGGTAAGGAAAAACAATTATACAAAAATAATAAAGCATTTTATGAAGAAAAACTACTTCTAATCTCCAAAATTCAACTGTAAAACACAAAGTTCAACTTAGTCCATTTAATAAATAACTATCCTTGAAATTCCTCAAAATAATCCAAACTAATATTGAAACCTGAAATTCAGAAGGGTTTTATCCCATAGTCTTCCAAGATAAATCTTAACATTTATCTCCAAATAAGACTGACCACTCTTAATGTATCACACTAAAAAGTAATTAACCTAATCACATATTCTCCAGGATAGGTTAATTACTTCCATAAATAACCCAATTCCCATAAGTCCACAATTAAAATAATAGATTATTCCAAAAATATAATTCAAAAATTACTCCATTAAAATCCCATAGTATTCTGTTTACCTTAATCATATAAAGTTCCCAAAATAGTGAACTGATTCCAAAATAACCTTTGTCACGTAATCCCCAAACCATTTTCTGGTAGTTTGGATATCCATATGATAAAACTCAAGTTAACAAAAGCATCTTATTATTATTATACTAACTTATATAACTAAAAAAATGAGGCCATAATAACCAGGGACTTCATATAGTCTAGTTGAAGGTGATAAAGGCTTGTCACACTTTGGTTGTGGGTTCCATTCCTACACCCTTGTCTGACATGATGGGTTGTCACATGGTCTGTGTTTTTCCCTTTTCAAAAACTGTATAATTCTTTTTACATTACAAAAAAGAGATGAAATCCTAAAAATTGACCACAACTTTTTTTAACCTCAAAGGTTTTTCTATACCTTTAAATTTTCATCAAAAAAAGTAATTATCCATAGTTACCTAAAAATTTAATGTATCCAAATACACAATTAATTACTTTGAAATTTCATAACATAATACTCAAAAGGAATTTCTAAGATATTGATCTTATGATCAACCTAAAAATTATAAACTCATATAATATCCCTACCATTTAAGAAGATACCCTAATATCCAAATATATCTAAACCATCCTTTGATACCAACTAGAATGAACCGACCTTAAACATTTCTTATTCTAGTGTTTTTGAGCTATAATTCAAATTGAATGAACTTTTACGTTCAGAGTTTTAGAAAATTACGACACACTATTACATAGTAAACTCATACATTACAAGTGGAAACTTATACTTAGTATCTATTTTTTCACCAAAGGAAACCCTTTTAAAACAAAAGATGATTTATTTTCAAGAACTATCTTCAATACTTTCATCATGAAATATTCATTATCCATACAAAGCTTAAGACCTGTGAAAATATTTTTAAAACATGGGATGAGCACAAATTCTCAGTACAGGGCCTAAAAATAAAGAAAACATTAGTCCTGTTAAAACATGGTAACCCATTTAACATAATTTGAGTGAATGAAACAAAAAAAATCACATGAATTACTCTCCTACCTTTTTCTCAATGAAAAATGTTAAAACTAATGAAAAGAAATTAAAACTCATTTAGGTGACTTAGGGAATCATATATATATATAACCCTTTAAAACGTGTTCTAATTGGAATAAAAATTTGGTTGTCTTCTAAATTAGTGATTTATAATGCGGAACACCCTTTGTATAAGCTATATATGTCTCACCTCTGAGCAATAATGGGTCTCAATCCTTCATATAAGCTATAATGGGCTCACTAGTGAGCCACAATGGGGATCAACCCTTTGTATAAATTTTTTCGGGCTCACCCATGAGATATAATGGGGCTCAACCCTTTATATAAGCTATATCAGGCTCACCCATTTCATATAATTCTCTAATACCATTTCAAAAAACATGTTTATCACAAAACCCTTTTGAACATCTCTTCTAGTCCCATTTGAAAACATTTTTAAATAAAAATACCATTTCCATTTAAGATCCCATTTTCCATACCAAGATACCAAAATATTTTATTTTTTTATTTTAAAATATATTAAATCTTATAGAGGAATACAAATATCAAATAACAGTTATGAAGGTATATAAGTCATTGTCTCTGTATACATTAAAACAAAAGACATTCCTTTTGTCATTTTGGAAAGAAAGTAAAACTCTTTATATCAAAAGATTTCATTTTGAAAACATTAAATGAAATTAAAGCTAGAAAAAAAATTCATGTATAATCCTTATATATATATAAATATATATGCAAATTAATATCATGGAGAAAAATATTTGATAATTAAATCTTTAAATGTTCATAGGGTCCCATACCGCTTTGATCCTTTAAATCATAATCTCCATGAATTAATACATTTACCAAAATAATATATAACATTATTATAGATAAAATATGGATGTGAAATTTCATAGTGGATATATATATATACCTTATAAAAGAATAAAGGTGCATATTATCAAGAAATGGCTCAATGAAAAAAATTGAGATGAAATCCCCTACCTAGAGTCCGACTCGTCACGTACAATCATTATATTCCTCTTCTTTAGTTGATCACCTTTGAAGAAACACTTAACACCTATAAGAAGGGTGTCTTACCTAAACAATGTCCTCAAGAACATGTGGAGGTATTCTAGGAATAGGTTGGGGTGGAGCTTGGATGAACAAAAAAGTTTTGTAACTTTGAGTAATACAAAAGAGTAAGTACCTTTTTATAATTGAGGATAGGTACACCCTTGGAAACTCATAAAATATTAAATTAATATAAATTCAATTTTCGTTCCAAATGCTTCCAATGTCATTTATTTATATAATAAGATAATGTTTTGTTTAATAACCATCTTCCAATTAAAATTAGCTAAGTTTTGAATATTTTTTAATCCTTATAATTTTTTTTAACCCTTATTTTACCAATTTTAATATTATCGTGATATCATGTTATTTACACTTTGTTGGTTAATTTAATTACCATAACATGTCAAATGTCCAAAAAAAGTGTCATTTATGACATATTAGGACTTATCCAAACCATTTGGTTGAATCTTAAATTTTTATGAATTTTATAACATTTAATAAACTATTTTTTTATGCTATGAATTATGTCAATTTTGACACTATTAATACATGAATTTTTAAAAAAAATCATAAAAACGTGATTCCTTAACAAAGAATTAACTAAATCCTAAAATTTAATAGTCATCCTTTTCTTTGTATTTTATAAAATTTTGTAAAAGAATATTTATTTTAATATTTATAATATAGTTTATTTGATTCTTTCATTAATAACGCAATCACTACATCATCCTTGTGTCATAATTAAATTATTTAATGTTTAAAAATTAAAAATAAAATACCATAATGTAGTTAATATTCATAAATTTTTAATTAAAATTTATAGTTGAAGATTCCACTTATATATCCCCATAATAAAATTTTTTAGTAATAAGAGACATATTTTTGGATAATTTTTCATTTACATTAAATTAAAAGTCATAAATGTCATAATCACCCCCAAGTGGGTTCAAAAGAACAAATTTTAATCTAAAGGGTTGCATTAGTCATCCAAAACTTATACAATAATATTCGGGCATGTGTTAGGGGGGTTTTGTTATTATAATATTATTTTTCCCTTTATTTACAAGATTTACCTTTTAACCGTAGTAAATAAAATAATAAATTTACTATTCAAAAATTGTTATTTTGATCCTATGAAACCAAATTTTACATACTAATTACTACCATGTATGTTATTTTTTTTAAATTCAATTCAATGAAGTGGAAAAATTAAATTTAAAAACAAATCCCATTTTCAGAATAAAAAGTGGGGTTTTCAAGTAAAAACCATCATAAATATTGACTTGTGTTTTTATCAAATTTCAATGTGAAATTAATTCCAATGACCAAATGTGGATTGAAGCATCAAAAAACAGTATGATTATTCATTAAAACAGATTACAAATATAATCTAACAATTCAAATAAATTGGATGAAAAGGCCGTTTTGAATTAAAATGTAGTATTTTTCACAATTCATTAAAATATAAATTTTATCATAAAAATAAAAAAATTTCATCAAAAGTATTTTTTGAGTTCCTAATTTTAAAGAATATGTTGATTTTTTCAAATATATTTTATAAAAGTGAAAAAACAATATTTAGAAGGGTTTCTCCGTCAAAAGGCGGTAAAACTGTATTTTTTTGAAAAATACATCTTTTATCCGAAAAATTGAATTTGTTTCTACATAATATCTAGAAAACATACAATATGAATTTTAAACATTACATTGAATATTATATATATATATATATACTTCATAAATAAAATCCATAAAGAGTGATTTTATTATTTTATAAACTCACTTATTTGAATTAAAATTATTTTTCAAAAAAACATTTCTTTTCAAAAAGGGGTTTATTTTCATTTATAAATAATTATTCACAAAATAATTAATTATATACATGTGTAAATTGTATTTTCATAAATAAATTAATATTATTCATTCCTGCCATTTTAAAATCTAGGTTATAAGGAAACATAATAATATTTAGTTATCTACTTAAGTTTGATGTGGCGTATTATGTATGATATCGAACAAATTATCTCTTTTTAAAAACTCATAATGTTACAATTACTCACATAATAATTATTTTATTATATAAGAGAAATTTTTTGTTCTATTTGGGGTGCTATGTCCATCATTCACGAAATTTTTCAGTAAAACATTCATATCCTTCTTCTCCCTCAAACCCATTTCACCCCTACAGTGGTGCATTTATCACATTCCTTTAGGTTACCTCCACTGACTTTACTGGAAGAGAAACAAAGCTGTATCCTCTCAATTATAGAAGTTGTCTTTTATGTTTGAATAGATAAACCATTGACCATGGATATAATGTATTGTTTCATATTAATGTTTAATTAAATTATTTTTAGTATTACTCACATAATAATTATTTTATTTTACATTTGGATTCTTTTGTTCGAATTGGGATGCTATGTCCATCTTTTTAGACTTTTCACACTAAAACCTATACAGAATTCTTCTCCCTAAAAATCTTTTCACCCCTACAGTGGTGTATTTATATAAGGACCCGACCTTAAAACAATACATAATAATGAATTAAATGAATAATTCACATAGAGGATCATTTCAGGTTTAGAGTTTTAGAGAATTAGGACATAACTATTACATATCAAAAGATTACAAAGTAGACACTTCTACTAAGTTTCCATAAAATAAAAACTCTTAAAAAGAAACATGTCTAGTTCAATGTTTTAGATAGCATGTCTTTCCTTGATCCCATCTGTGACCCTATTCATCTTTAAGTCCTGTGGAAAACATTTCAAAAACTTGTGATGAGCATTAAAAATCCCAGTAAAGGATACATAAAGAAGGAAAATTGTTAGTTTTTCAAAACAACAAGTAAATAATGAATATTGTATCAATGTAATAATTTTCACCTTTAAGAATTATTAAATACTCTTCACTGAATAAAAGACCATTACATACCCTTTTATAACCAAAAGATTACCATGGAACCCATATAAAGAACACATAACATATAAAGGTAACTTGGGACATAAACATACTTAAATGGAATAACCATACGGTCAACTTCCACACATATCACTACATGGAATAGCCATACGGCCGACTTACATACCCAATGCATTGGAGGTTATAACATAACCACCCATCCTGGTATTCACGACACCAACCGTCATATGGTTTATCACATAACCACCCACCAAATTTACAAGTACCATTATAAAATCATAACTCATAAAACAATTAAAAAAGAAATAAAACATTTCCACATTTCAATCACAATATATCACTTAAATATATTGACATAACAAATACTTTATCAAAACCATTTTCAATAAAAAAATACATAAAAGAGTATATGGTATTTATTTACTTCTAAAAACATTACGTCTTTTTGAGGAAGCCAAAGATCAAATAATACTCGCGGTGGCGGAAAGGTCGTTATCACCGCATACATTAAAAAGAAACATACTTTTTGTCGTTTAGTAAAACACTTCATATAGAAAAGATTCATTTTGAATAAAAGTAAATGTAAAAGGGTTTTATACACCGTATAAAAGAAAGTTGAGTATAAAACAAAATATACCTCAATGAAAGGAGATTGGGATGAAGTCCTGTTCAAGGACGGTATCCTTAGATTAAGGATAAGTCAATTATGTAATTATGTGTGACAAATATAAATACACCCAATATAAGTGGATATTAAGTGTAAATAAATCAGAGGTTATTCACACATATTCATATCATGACATGTTCATGAATTAGAGTTTTAACCCAATGAATTGAAGTTGGGTTAAGAAGTTCCCTTACCAAAATTCGACAGCATAACGACATCACATTAAAATTCAGAAAAAGTGTTGATGAGAGAGAAAATGGTATCTCATCACCTGTATAAAAAAATTATATCAATAAGGAAATATAAGAATATATCCCAACATAATAAGATGTAAATTAAATGTTATAACAAAAAGGTGTCTTTTAAAAAGAGGAGGGTGAAAGGTTCCTTTACCGAATTGGTAAATTACAAAACATAAGCCACATGAATAAAGGATCATAAATTGAAGATGTCAATACCCAAAAATTGAAGTATATTAAATAACGAATACAATCATGGGTAGTATATACACCACAAAAAATTAAATAGTGTCAAATGTAGCATGAATCTCATGGGAATAAAAGTGATATGAAAAATCCCTTATGAAAACTCGGCAGCCTAACGGCGCCACTTAAAACTTCCAAAAATGGATTGATGAGATCAAATAGGGTCTCTCATAATATGAAAATAAAATTTACAGTAAGAGGAATACATAATAACATCCCCAACATAGGATATATTATCTTAATAGAAATGACATAAAGGAGAGTACTTAAAAAGAAAGAGAGAGGAAGGATCCCTTACCTCAAGTCCGACTTGTCTTGTTCATTTCATTATCTTCTTGAATAATAAACATTGGTCAATTTATAGTTTCTTAAGGAACTCCTTTAAATATTATTATTCAGTTCATATCACATATTATAATGTTATAATAATTGGTTAATAATGTGAGTTCATATCAGACGTTTTTATCGATGTTCGGTACATGAGTCAAAATTGAACTTGTTGGAAAATGATTTTCCATGTAGTTATAGGTAAATCATCTCCAGAATAGTATTAATGATTTAAATATCATATATATCCAGTATATATTAATTTTATACTATTCCATAACATTTGGAGATAAAAAAATGAAATGCACCGTTCATGGAGACGGTAGTCCGTACGTACGCATGAACACTACTTTCATTTCTTTGTCATATTAATGGAATTAAAACTAAATGATATATATATATATATAATAATTCAAGAATGATATCCATAATTTATATGTAATATATGACATATATATCTATTATATATATGTATTTATAATAGTACATAACATTTGGAGATAAGAAATGAAATATACCGTTCATGGAGACGGTAAGTCGTACGTACGCATGAACGCTACTTTCATTTCTATTTTATACATTAATGGAATGAAAATAATAATAATGATACATAGTTATATTATAATTACAGTATAATATCATATATAACATCATTAAATCCATCCTTTATACATCCCACATATGGTATTAACGATTTAAATCACTTTGAGGGGGCGGTAGTCCGCAATTCCTAAAATGAAATTATCGCATTTACCCATTATGGAAACCATAAAGGTATGAAATAAGTGAAAAATAAAATAGCATAAGTAATACATAAACATAATTTATATATCATATATAAATACAGTGAAATCTTAATGGCCACCATGAGAGGTGTTAAAAGAAGATTGAACAATCATCGTTTTGTGAGGCAGTAATTTTCCACCCACAAAAACAGTATGTTCTTTAACCATTAAATGGAGGTGTGTATGAGTGTAGCTCTAATCCTCCTCATAACATAATCCTAGTATATTTGAGACACTTTTTTTTACAAAATAAAGGAATAAAAATAGTTTAGGGGGTTGGAGAAGCAAAATAAAACAAAAGAACATAAGAGAAGACATTACCTTCAAATCGGATGACTCTTTTTGATTTGAGCTCAAAGGCTTCTTTGGAAAGACTTCTGCCCAAATTGAGGCTTCTAGGAGTATTAGAGGGATGTGTAGAGACAATATGAGCAGAGGTTGGACAAGCAAAGGGCTTGAGAGGTGTGGGTAAGGAGGTAGAGGTGGGGGCCTTTTATAAGAGGGAGGATGGACACTCTTGGAATGTCATGAATAATTAGTTTATTATAAAATTATTTTCGTATATTAAAGGTCCCACAATTATATATTTTCAGGATTAGGTGATAAGGGTTCGAAATCCATCCATCCAATAGGTTTTTGACAAGTGTATGTCTTGTATTTTACATTATCTTTTCATTTTATTTAAATCGTTCATTAATGAGGTAATCGTTGCATCATCATGGTGTCATAAATAAATTTATTTATTTAATGTATTAAAATTATAAAAAAATACTATGATGTTGGAAATATTTTTATATTTACAATGAATATTTATAGTAAAAAATATGACTTGTATAACCCCATGTAAAAAGTATTTTAGTAAAACAATACAAGTTTGTGACATTTTTATTTTAACTTTAAATAAAAAGTTATTAATGTCATTTTCTTACCCAAGTGGCTCCATGGGATCCCCAAGTTGACCCATGGATTTTCTTGGTCAGACATGACTTATCCAATATGGGTAGGACATGTGTCAAGGTCATTTCATATTATTATAACATTATCTTTACCTTAAATTACACTAATTACCTTTAATCGCGATTAATAAAACTTAAAAGTTACTATTCACCAAAAAATTATTTTAATCCCATTGAACCACATTTTACATCCTAATGACAACAATGTATATCGGATTTTTGAAAATCAAATAACAGAAGTGGTAAAGTTTCATTTAAACGAAAAATCAGTTTTTTAACTACCACTTAGTGGTTTCACTATTCAACAAAAATTGAAGTTTTTCAGAAAAATACCAAAAATTCACCCTAAGATATATTTGATATTCCGAATTCAAAAAAGATGTCTATTTTACAAAATTAAAAACATATAAGTTTCATTAATTAAATTAATAATTAATTCCCGCTGTTAAAAAAAATAGTGTGTTTTTAAGAAACAAAATATATCAAAAGATTGACACTAGTTTAAGTCCAATTTCAAAGTGAAATTAATTCCAATGACCACCATTGGATTAAATGGTAAATATATATTCTAATTTCACATTAAAACCAATTCAAAATATGATCTAATCATATAAGTAAATTAGATTAAAAAGAGGTTTTGAATTAAAATAAAACATTTTTAACTTATTCATTAAAAATGAACTTTATCGAAAAAATTACAAAAACATACACAAAGTAAATTTTGATGTCCCAATTTTAAAGAAGGATTTTATTTGGTCCAATAGAATGTATAAGAGTGACCAAAACTATTTTTAAAGTGGGTTCGCCATCAAAAGCCAATAAATCGACCTTTTAGTGAATTTTAGAGTATCTATGCCTAAAATTGAATTCATTATTTATTTTTATCCGTTATCTTTTATTGGATAAATGTAAAAACATTTAAAAACATATATAATCATATTTTAGTTATTTCTATTCATTCCTGCCAATAAAACGGCTACGTGTTAACTACCATTTAAAATAATATTATTATATTATTAGTGTGCAATGTATGATTTCAAAGAAACTCATTGTTGCGTATCGGGTACGCTATCGAACATAGAATTCCTTTTAAAGTAATATTATTATTTTATTCACAAATATTAATAAATATGAAAATTTCATATTCTTTATTTACCCGGGATGTTACAATTTATCACTTTCTTCTAAGATACCTCTACTACCTTTATAGGAAGAGAAATGACGCTAACTCTACTCACTTTCTGAGATAATATTGATGTTTTCATAGTAAAATCAATTTCCTTAGAATTAATGTATTGTTTTATATTTATTTTTAATTTATTTATTTTTACTATTACTCACATAATAATTGTTTTCTTATATATGTTTTTTCTTTTGTTTGAGTTGGGGTGATCTATCTACCTTTAATGTCTTTCTACATCAAGCATCCACAGACTTCTTCCCCATCAAAACCTATCACCCCTACAGTGTTGACATTTACCACTTTCCATCATGTTCCCTCCAATACTAAATCACAGAGTTAATCTTGATATTTCCACAATAAAATAATTTTCCATATAAGTAATGTATTATTTCATATTTCTGTTTAACTTATTTATTTTATATATTACTCATTATAATTGTTTTCTTATAAAGGTGGGATCTTTTTTTTGATTTGATTTGGTTTGTTCGAAGATTCTCATACATTGTTGGATGTCAGATAAATAAATTAAATGGAAATCACGGAAAAATTGGTAGTTATGATTGTTTTGAGACTTTGGGATGTTTAGAAATAAACCGAACCTCAATCAAACACACTATGTGACTGGTATGAGTCCATTTACTTCTTTCAATTTAAAATTGACATTAATTTTAGTAAAAAATACAACTGACTCAATGTTTCGATTATGAGTTTAAAATTGAAATTTTAGTTAAAAAAGTTCTAATCAATTATAACCCCACAAACATTATCATCCTTTGTATATAATTTATGTAAAATATTTATAAATCATTTGTAACATGTAGGAATCCATTTCACGTCAAAACGATACACAATATGATCAAAATGAGTCAAAAGTATATGTTTCAAGTTTAAAATGTCAATTTAGTAAAAAAAATACATGTAACATACTCAAAAACAATCAAACACATTCAGATTCAATAGATAATTTTAGATAACAATCTATAAGTGATTTAGACTATGTAGGAATCATCCTTATCTCAATATGATGCACGGTGTGACCGGTATGACTCTAAGTGCATCTTTATTTAAATTTGATATCAATTTTAGTAAAAAAACAAATTAACCTACTCAAAACCTAAAAAACACATTCATATTATTTTTATACTTTAGAAAAATTATCCATATGTGATTTTAGACATCCATGAACCATTAACACCTCAATCTAATGTACAGTGTGAAGGGTATGACTCAAAGTGCATGTTTTTATTTAAAATTGGCACCAATTTTAGTAAATAGAACAAATAACCTACTCAAAATTGAGAAAATTCATTCAAATTGTTTAAATAATGTTTGAAAATTATTCATATGTAATTTTTAATGTATATTTAATAAGCATTAGCTCAATATGATACACAATGTGATCGATATGAGTCAAAGTTCATGTTTCAATTTTAAAATGATATTTTAGTAAAAAAGAAAACTGATGTACTCAAAACTGATAAAACACATTAATATTGTTTTAATACTCTATTAAAATAATAAATAAGTCATTTGGGATGTGTAAAAATCAAACACACCTCAATCCTATGCACATTGTGACCGGTATGAATCAAAGAAAGTATTTTTATTTAAAATTGTCATCAATTTTAGTAAAATAGAAAATCGTCCTACTCAAAACTAAGAAAACACGTTCAGATTGGTTTGATACTTTACGAAAATGATCCATAAGTAATTTTTGATGTGTGTTAATCAACCAAAACTCAATAAAATACATGTTGTTCCCAGTATGACTCAAAGTGTCTGTTATCATATTAAAATCGACATTTTGGTTCAAAACCTTTTCCTCACTAAAAGTCGGTGAAACACACTAAAATTTTCTTAATAATTTAGGATAATTATTCATAATAAATTTGTGTTTTATAGGAATCCATTTCACATCAAACTAATTCACGAAGTGATCAGAATGATTAAAAAGTGCATGTTCACAGTTTAAAATGACATTTTAGAAAAAAAACACAACTAATGTACTCAAATTTGAGAAAACATAGTTGGATTGTTTTTATACTTTATGAAAATGATCCAAAATTAATTTGTGATGTGTGTGAATAATACAAACCTCAATCTGATGCATGTTGTGACTAGAATGACTCTAATTTTGTCTTTTTATTTAAAATTGACATTAATTTTAGTAAAATTAACACTTTCTGTTAATTTATTTATTTATATTATTACTAACATAAATTTATTTATTATATAGGTGGATTATTTATTGGATAATAGGTGGTTTGTTTATCAATAGAATTACTTAGGTCAGGAATAAAAGTCCAAGAAACATTTATGTTTTCCAATGTATGTAATAATTTGAATTTATGTATTTCTATAAACCAATGTTTTAAATGTATATAATATAGTTTTTTCCCTTTTGTTTGCATTGTAAATTTAATTTCATTTAAATATTATATTGGGATTTGTTTTTATTTATATCTAATGTGTTTATGGTACTTCAGTATGCTATTACAACACAATGCAGTATAGCCCTTTATCCACGCTTTTTAAAAGCACTGAGAAAGGTCTATTTTATCAGTGCTTCTCGGAGCTCTAATAAACAGTACTTTATAAAAATTTCTATAAGTGAAGATAATGGTACACCTAATCATTGTTTCTATAAGTGTTGATAAAATATCCTTTGTCATCAATTTTATAAGTGATGATAAATGGTTCCTTTAATGGTGCAAAATTAAAGTACTGATAAATTGTTCATTTATCAGCACTTTTAAAAGCACTGAATTAGGTCCCATTTATAAGCTATTTTTTAGCACCAATAAAATATCCCTTTATCATTAATTTTTATTCAATAATAAAATACCATATCTTTTAACCTATCTTATGTAGTCAATGCTTTTCTAGTGTTGATAAAGGCCATATATAGCACTGTTAAATGCCTAGTTTGTAGTAGTAAACAATTTGTGAGGTGGATCTTGAAAATGAAGTGAACAAATGTATGATAGTAATTCATTAAATAATGGGGAAGATAATTTTTTATTTTTTTTTCTCATTCTTTCATATAGAAAAAGTTTAGTAGAATTTTTCAAACACCACCACAATGCATGGAAGTATAGATATCCATGAATATGGGAAATACTGAAATTATTGCATCCCAAGTATATAAATATTTCCCTATCCAAATTTGGAGGTTGAACATCCCAATTAACCTCTTAAAACCCACTTTAGTAGAATTTGATTCAATTTTGAGTATTGATTTGTTTTAAATATATAGATCCAACATAAATTGATGTGATAATAGAGTCACTCTCCAAATTCGGAATCGTCCACCAATTTTGTAAAAGTGTAATGTGGAGGATGAATCTTATTTTGAACCAACATCTCAAGAATGGATATTATCACCCTATGAACACACATATCAAGAACATATTTTTATGTAT
Organism: Viscum album; assembly: GCA_963277665.1. Lineage (NCBI taxonomy): Eukaryota > Viridiplantae > Streptophyta > Magnoliopsida > Santalales > Viscaceae > Viscum > Viscum album. The sequence goes on from OY728134.1 coordinate 819,981,962, forward strand.
TAGGAAAATATCATCATTGAAGAGATTTCCATTTTGAGGGAATGCACTATTCTGTTTCCCCGATAATCAGATGGTCTTCAACTTAATCGAGAGGTTGAATTTTGAACCTAGCTTATACCTAGGTATTTTATAATTCCCAAGACTTCATATAGAATAGATGTTGGAGAACCTAAGTAGATGAATAGAAAACTATATTATAATCTTTATAAAGGGTTCATATTCCCATGCGCTTCCCCAGGGGGTGCACCGGTCCTCTTCAACAAGAATATGGATGGGTAAATGTTCCATTTCATTGATTATCATGAACTCAACAAGATGAAATTATAGAAGAAGTCTCATCTTTCTTGGATTAATGAATTTTCTAATAAATTATTTGGATCACAATAAATCTCCAAGGTAGATCATCATTTAGGGTGTTATCATCTAATGTTAAAGAAGGATGATATCCCAAAGGATGCTTTCCGTACAAGGTATAGGTACTCTATGTTCATAGTAATTCTATTATGACTCACTAATTCCACAATAATATTTATGGACATGAGGAATAGAGTCTTTAAATATTACCTTGATATATTTGTGTTATTCTTGATAGATGATATTATAATATACTCAAAAAAGAAAGGATGGGCATGAGGATCATCTAATAACTATGCTAAAGACCATACAAAAAAATAATCTTTATGAAAATTATTGAAAATGTGAGTTCTTGTTGAAGAAATTCACATTCAGGGGAAATATTATAACATTCAATGGGATACCTATGGACCCTTAAAAGATTGATGTAATTTAAGGATGATCAAGTCTATTATCTTTGTCATAAATCCATAGTTTCCTTGGGTTCGATGCGTATTATCATTAATATGTTAGAAATTTCTCCCAATTTTCAAACCCTCTAAACAAGCTAACTAAGAAGAGAGGAAAATTTATTTGAAATAATAAATGTGAATAAACACTCTGGAAATTTGATCAATGTATCTTATAAATACAATATTCATTAAATCTATGAATTAACCAGTGGAATTTGAAAGTTTGAAATAATATCTATTAATTCATAGTCCCCAAATCATTAATGAAAGACTTACTTAAATATATCCACACATTTCACCATTAATTGATGATACCCAGATTGAAGGTCAATATTTTATAAGTACTGATACCCTCACAATTTATTGGATATATCATTAATATGGGGTAGAGGGTTCTTCTTGTAAATCTTGATCTTGTTATGTTCATGATAGTACCTATAGAGACACATTGATCCAAATTTATTAAAAAAAGAGTATTTGTCCATGACACATTGAAGCACATTGAAATATAAAACCATAATCTAGATTCTCTTGCAGTTACTTTTTCAATTCAACCAATTCAATAGAGAAAATTCTATATGGATACTTTAATATTGGCATAAAAGTAAGTATGAATTCTATTAAAAACATGAACTTATCACATAGGTCCAGATCCCAGAACACCTATGGAAATACATTATCATGTTCTTGAAAAGTAGACATATCCTTAATATTTATTCCCCCAATATTTTGTGATTAATATAACTCACTATTATGTGACAATACCGATAAAGTGAAGTAAAATATATAGGATGTTCATATTCATCATTTCACTAAATGAAAATGATGGGATTATTTGTGATATTAAATATGTTTTCCTTATCCAGAAAACTAATAAGATATCTGTATAGAGAGATATTATTCATTCCCAAAGTCACGACAAATACAACTAAATGGAGAATAGTAATATTTTCAAGAAGCACATTCCTACAAATATCTATATGGTAGCAGTTATTGATATGGGATTCAATTATCGTACCACAATGAGATTTTATCAATAATTCAATATCTAATCACTTGGGTGGTTAATTAATTCTCTTAGAAAACATTGCACATATGAAGTAATGGGTGGAACTAGAATTATATAATGAATTTATAGTTATTGAGGAGATGGTGGTTAAAATATTCCAAATTTAATTTTCATGAAACACTTCATCAATTAAAATTTTATAGTATTTACCATTTTCCATTGGCTTTTGAGGTTACTAATGTTGATTTTAATAACTGACCCTTTAGATAGAGTATCAGTTTTCGTAAGTTCCATATTCCAAATAATTGAAGAATTGAAGTCTATGTTGTCTATTAGGTTGATATTTATTTACACCAATTTCATTGGAAATCCCCTTCATATATGTTCTTCATTAATGTTCTTTATGACCTTATCTTCTATACATGTAGCATTTCCCCATTCAATTGAGACAACTACTAATATGTTTATTTCATCATTTTTGGCATGTATGATGATTAATTTTCTTTATTATATGATTTTTATCATTTCTATTTCAATTAGACTCTATTTTCCTTTTCTTATAAATAAAATCATTCAAATAATGGTATTCTACAATTTTAAATTCTACCTTGTGAGAACATCAAAAAATATATTCATAGATACCAAAGTAATTTATAAACAATGTTTTTTGGATACATGGATCAAAGCCACAAAATATATAATCTATTTTTTCATTCCAATTCAATGAAAAAACAATAGGAAAGTATTAATAATCTTTTATATTCTCATTTATAGGTGCTAATGGATTTATACAAACTTTAATTTCACCTCTAGTAATAATCTCTTTATTTTGGAATGAATAATTAAAGGAAAATATTAATTTTAAAATATATTATAAAACTCATCACATTCTATAGAATTGATTTCTTATAATTTCCTTTTATTCCTAATAAGGTTCCATCATCGATCTGACTCACCTTCTAAATGATGAAATTTTAAAATATCATTTTCATACTCTGAGCATTGGAAAGTGGAATACAATGATTTCATTGTGTAGATCCATTACTCGACAAATAGTGGATCTAAAGATCCACTGAAGGTGGGTGTCAATTTCAACATAAATGACTCGATGAAGAGTTTTTCCTTCCATAATGAGTATTGGAGTTTGAAATGGTCCATTTTATTATTCATATCCTGATAATTTTGGGTGAGCATCATCACAATATTTTTTACTCCATCACATATCCCATTTGGTTTCCCACTGGTACAACCATTATGATTTCAATCACACTCATTGTTAGCTCGATTCATCCTAGTTCCAACTGTTGATTAAAACAAAAAATATATTAATGTTAGTATTAAACAACCATATCCTTATTTAAAAATCATTTGAAAATGGAAATCAATCCTATGAAATATATAATTATGAAACTATAATTTCAATCTCAAAAATATTATATTTAAATTATATCACTCTTCATTCATCCTATAATAATTTTGGTTTTAAATAAGTAGTGTTATGTTTTATCCCATTTTATTTATTAACTAATACCTAAAATTAACTAATATACTCTGTAATGAAAACTAAGATTGCCCAACATTGACAAAAAAACATTTTAAATCATTTTACTTGTATATTCGTCACACCAAAAAATAAATCACACCCCCAAACCCAATGTTTTGGTGTCTTATGATATTTGATACAAAGACAATATGTTTTACAAAAATCTTTCAACATCTCCCACTAATACTTATTACACATGATAAATTTCCTAAAGTTTCATATATGATACCCTTCTTCATTACCAAGTAATTGGGAACATAAAAAAGGTGATCTTCAATGCTCAGTAAGGGGTGAACACAAGTGATATCAATAAATGATCGTAAGTAAGCATAAGATGAATTTTATTTATGAATACATAATTAAGTTACATGAACATAACATAATTAAATCATATCCAATTAAATATGATTCATAAATCATAAATCATAATATAAGGCAATTGAAATATCATAAGAAATGAGGCATATGAATGTGGGATCATGAGACAATCATTACATTCCTCAAAATGGAGAATACAAATGTAGAATAACATATAAGATGTGGCATAATATAGAAGCACATGCATAATCATATAAAATTATTTCTTATTTCAGCATTTACTGCTAATTCCAGCATCACATAGTGTACAAAATCCTATTGTGAATGGGTTTACCCATTATTATAATAAAAATAATGGACTGGGTTCCCTCCTTATTCCCATAGACATCATTTCAGAAGATATAAATATTTACCCAATACTTTAGAGAGTTATATAATCTTCATATTACACATCACATAATGAAAACCCCTAAATATATTCTCCACATGAACATTATCAAATTCATAAATCAGCCATATCATATATACTCCATGATAATGAAATAGGTTTCATTAAAATTTCAATATTACAAGCTCAAAAGATATATAGGGATAGACAATGGATTGTAATAGTAGAATATATACCATTCAATTTATAATTAAAATTAAAATAAATTTATATTGATGAAAACAAATATAAATATAAATAGAAAATTTATCTTTAATAAAAAAAATATCCATTATTTTTAGATAGGTTTTTTAAAAGGGTGTAATTTATAAAATAATAGTTTTAGAAAAATATTGAGAATGAAAATAAAAATTTATTTAAATAGTTACTAAAACATGAAAAGGAATATTTTTAAATATAACTGATGAAAACTATGGGAGAAATTGATCATGTAGAAAATGATTTAAATAATTTATTTCACATTCCTTAACCGAAGAGATAAGTTAAGTTCCACAAACAAACATATTTTCTGTTGAATTTTGAACCAATGGGATTTGGAATGGTACGATGGCATGTAAACCATAAAAATAATTGGGTGTGAAGAAAATAATTTGGGATTTATAAATTTCCCACAAATTGAAATTCAGAATTAGGAAATCTAAATTTTAATGTGATATTTCAAAATAAATCCTTACATTTACTCCTAACTCCCATAAATGTTCCTTAACTATAATTCCTCTGGACCTATTCGACTCATTAATGATCGGGGAAAGGATTCCACATGACATTAATTATGCCTCCCTGTACTCCATAGGTTATAAAATCATAGTAGGGGCATAATCAATATAGTGGTGAAACCATTCCCCTGAATCTAAGTCATGAAACACAGAAGAAATAAATGCAGTACACATAACACATAATTAGAATAAACATAATCAAATAAATGAAACACAATAAAAATGATATTTAGAAACAAAAAATACTTAAATCACCCAATGATTTGATCCCATATACAAATATATAGAATAAATGAAATAAATGGGAGACCAACTTCCATCATTGGGCCTTTACAACCCTTTCTCCAAATACTCATCAATTTTCGCATGCTGAATCAACTACATTTAATGTGATCAATTTGAATGAAGACACACTTTTAAAATGAATTCTAAATTACCCATTCAGGGTATGAGAAAAATATCTCATTAGGGCCTCACTAAGTGAATCCATTATACACCATTATATATGATTATACACAAGGTTGAAAATAAACATGCCACACATGCATGCCAGACATTGTGTGTGGACCACGCCAATATGAATTCATGTGCATCAATTCATCTAGTGATAACTAAGAAACCACAATACCCAATCATACAAGCTTCAAAACTATGCTGGAATCCCATTGTTACCTCAGGTCATCAAACCAGTAACCCAACCGATAAATGAAGACTCCTAGATGGAATTTACCAAGACACCAACCCACCACCTAAAGGTACAGGGTATGGTCCTATATCAACATCTTTATGCACTACATAATCAAGAATAATAGAGTCTATAATCCACATCTCACATCATACCAAATCATATCCCTCTCACTCGAGGTAATCAACTATCATTACTAAGGCCTTCTCACTTATAGAATTGTTTAGACCTTAATTGTTTAGACCTTATCTAAATGAGGACTCTATCTGACCCAAGGTAGTCCATCCAACACTATCTCACTCATAAAGAGTTTAGGAATCAGGAACCATTCCAACACTAGAGTCTATATTTATTCAGAAACACACATTCTTGCACATTCATGCAATATATGATAAGGTCCATGGCACCTTACAAAATATAAAAATCTCACCACATAGGAATTGTTCTCTCATAACAATCCATAGACCCATGAACATATTGTATTTACTATAATGGAATCCATTAGGTCCCTCAAAAGTTTTAGGGTCTCCACTTATTAATATCATCTCACATCTATCACATGTAATTGACACCACTACCGTTAGGATCCTCTAACCCCTAACTCATGTCCCATTATATCCTCTTTAAACCCATTTTCGATTATGGGTATTTCTACCTAGTGAATGTCATAGTGTATCAGACTCTAAGACCCTTGGAAACCTGATGCTAATGCTTGATTATTTCCTACAACCTACCCTAGTTCATAGCTCACATTTCCAATTACATATCCCTCAACATATCTCTTAGTTGAAACCCTTTCAATTATACTCCATCTAGTACTGAACGACACATCCAGCTCACAATGATCATTATGAATCATCTAGACCATTAAGATAATATCACTTACATATTTTTAGAATTATACATTAAGCATTTATTACATTTTACATGAGGCTCTTGTACTGAACAAATAGTCCAAGGGAACTGACATAGTTACCCATGTCTATTCTTAGTCCTAGAGTCCTACCTAAGGTCTCTCCCTAACTTTACCAGCATCCTCACCCCTTAAATACATATTCATTAGGTGATCCCAAATTACTAAGCTATTAAATAGAAGAAAATGTGGTCCTAAGAGGTCAAACCCCATCCTATATCTTATTTTATAGCACTCTTAGTCTCTATTATTCTACCAAGTCTCATGAAACATGTATATAGGAATGTCACCATGCATTAAAAGAAAAATTTCATTATATTAAAGGGGATAACTACCTATTAAATGGAATTACCATTAATTATAATATCCACACACCCTTGACTAGGTATTTATGTGCCTCATTCAAGATTTTATTGCCATATAATACCATACATCATGCCATGTAAAATAAATAAACAATTATAAAAACAAATAATTAATTTTTAAAATTTTTCAAAAAATGTATACCAACTTAAAACTCGTTATGAATCATAATAACCCCAAAACCACATTGAATAATGTATTTTTACCTTTAGGTCCTAGTATTAACATCACACACAAAAGTGTTATCATTTGGATTATAGTGGAAGTAATATGTAATCCTAACTGAAATTGTACTAAAATTTGGGATGTATAAGAAGATCCAAAAATGAAGGAATGAAGAGAAGAAACAAAGTAAAAATCATTGTCCAATATTACCATGATCCATCATCCACAATGGGAGACTAAATGGATGAATTGGGCTGTGAGAGTTGGATAATTTGGACTTATTGTTTACACCCCTCAACCTATGAATGGAGGGGGTACCACTAAAAGGTGGATATGACCCTATTTTAAAAAAATCACTATAAACGCATTTTTTGATTAAATAATAAGTTTTCAATATGAAGACAACCTTCACCTGATGAATTCATAGAATGAATATGGGTCCCAATAAAAACTACTCCACCATAGGGTATTAGGTAATATCTCTCTCCTTTACTATACATCACCTATTTCCTATGTCATGTAACACCCCTAATAAATTCATTTCCAGTATGACCTATAGGTCATAATACACATTACTGTTACAAAAAAATTTCAACAAAAGGCCTTCAGTCATTGATATTCAACTCACTCAAGCACCTAAATCACCAACCATGCATTATTCTATATCAAAAATCATTATTACAATATATTCCAAAGCTTATTTTCTGAATCTGAATCCAAATTTTATGATTGACCCCTACTATTAGAGAAAAACTAGAAATGAAAATAAAATATAGAAGTAGTTACATACAAACCATTATAATTTTTCTCATTAATGTGAAGTCATTGTGGTTAAATGGCCAACAACTGGACCAATCCAAATCATAAATTCACAAGTGACTTGTTTTATTCCATATACAAACACCAAACCTACTTCTATTGAAAAACTCTATGCACAAAATTTTAAAATTCTTTATAAACCAACCACACACTCTCCCCCATCACCAAACCCCGGATAGTGGTCACCCATCCATGCCAAACTTGATACACCATGGTGTCACCACCTCACAGATCCCAAATTTCATTGTGCTTCCTAATACAATGATTCTCATAAAATGTGGTTGATTTTGAGCCATGATTCACCAAAACATAAGAATATTCTATCAAGAACACCCCTTTTGTGGTACAATAATATAATCAATTTAGTTTCCACATCACTATACCCAATTCTATGAGAAAACAATATTCCGAACTCATCAAATATACCACTCATAAATAGTCTTGGTTTATCCCCTTGATGTGCAATCACAGTGCTAGATCATGATAACTTAACTACCAGATAAATCATGTGGCCTTATAAACAACCACATAGATTCTTAAGCCCATATCCCAATGTAATTCCACTATTAGATCACCAACCACCTTATTTCTCTAATAGATCCACACGAACTAACAAATTAGTCTTCATATAATCTCCCTGTGCAATGGGGCATCCTCGATGCGACACACCCTTACATCACACTAAATCCACCCCATGATTATTTTCAACACATAGATTTAGACCAATACCAAATCCAAACATTGAATCTAGTATTTATCATTGAACAAGATAAAATCAGATCTTCTCTCACACCAGTACCTCAATGTCACCTCAACCATCTCTTCGACTAACATCTCTGTAACCTTTATGGATAATATAATGATTCTCACCATAAGTGTAATATTATTATTCCACTCATCTAAAATTTAAATCTATATATCCCATCCTCCATCCACTATTTAATGTAATGACCAATCATGAACATCCTTATCATACCCGATCTCTAATGTGAGATAAAAAATACAATGTATCCCCAACCCATCAACAAGACTATCAGCATCACTAAAAAACCTACCCAAAGCCGGAATCAAACCCTATGATATCCATTTGTGTGGTCCCCATAATATGTATTACCTTAAACCACTCCTTAATAAAAACTCTTAGTTGATTCATATCACCATGTGTGTCTTTCTTCTTATGATCCATGGTCAACCATCATACTAGACTCGATATAGATCAAAACTCTAGGACCACATACCACCATCACATCATCCCCACACTACCACTGAAACACTTCTTGGGTTTATCCATAACCAAAACATTTATCAACGGATCCAAAAAATCATACTCACCAATCTACAACATAAACGAAAAAACCCAAACCAATGTGAACTTGTATCTCACCACTGAGGCTTTCCCCAAACAATAAAAAAAGCCCTCAATAATGTCATTAAAGAAGAGTTATCCATCAAAACATTCTTTAAAAGTTCTTACCTACTCTCTACTTCAACATCACCTAATACCAATGTTTCTATGATCTCATAAAACACAATCAAAAAATTGGGGTCTTGGACCAATAAGTCAAGTCTTATTTGGAATAAGCACACAGAACTAACTCACCAACCATGATCCTATTGCATGCTAATTTCCCACAAATGAATCATCCTTGATTATTCCCATCGATTAGAAGCATGGAATCTCATTAATGTTAAGTCCTTCCATATAATCACCTATCACCCACGATTCATTATTAAAAAAACATAAATGTATAGACATTTCCAAATCACACCACTGAAAGTGAAACCAAATCCAATATGGCTAGGAACCCAAAAAATCATGCCCTCTAAAAACTCAACCATAATACTAGAAACTCTTAGAGTTCTTCAATGTCTGATATCCCAATTAATTTAGTATATCATCCCATGATTTTAATATATATTTTACATCTAATAGAATGAATATTTTACAAAACAATAAAATAATCCATGATAGAATCTTATATGTCTACTATCATTGCAAAAATGGATAAATAAACAAATGGTTCATAAAAGAAATACAACTTATCCCATGAAGATTTTAATAAAAAGAACCCTTCTTATAAAAATTATACGTATAACATTTTTTCATAAACTATAGAAATGAAACATTATAATGTGTGATCTTTGATGCTCTGTATTCGTAAACAATTGATATTGAATTGATCACTTAAACCTAACATGAGAATAAGGGGATGAAATTATTATCTTGACATTAGAAAACCATACCTTACATATTAAATATAATATTATTTAATCATTTTATAAAGCATGGATATTCATAATACATGAATCATAAAGGAATCAAAGATAATGGGTCATGAGAGCATTACATATTCTTGAGGAATGAGTATGTGGCCTCCAAATAAGTGTAGAAAATTATTTCCTTTATAGTCAAGGATCACAAACTAGAACTATAACAGGGCATTGTGTTCACTCAAACAACCATCATAGTTTTCAAGGTTCTATCCCATGATTAGCATAGTGGATAGAGTCCCATTGTAAATTGGGGTCACTCCCTATTATATTCTGGTTTATATCACAACATATCAATCATCACCTAATGCAATGGTGGTCTATATAAATCTTGTCCCACCCATCACATAGTGAAAATCATATAGTTTTTTCCAAAATATCATAAACATTTCGTCATATCATGATCAATGAAAATAAAAAAAATTCATAGTAATTTAATCATGATAAACCCATGGAAATGAAATAGGATTCATGAACATTTCATCATGGTATAACCCAAAGAAAATAAATGGGTTTCATAAACTTTTTATAGATTCATCATATCATAACCACAGGAAAAGAAATATGTTTCATAAAAATACTACCATTATAATCATAATACATCCTAATAAGTATAATGATTATATAAATAGATCACATTCTCAAAAAAATATTATATAACTTCAAAGGTTATTTTTATTCATAAAATGGTCTTTAATACATTCTTGATGGAAAAAACATTTCAATTTTGATATAAAAAATTTAAATTCTACATTTTTTAAAATATTATTGTAAAAAATATCTGTTAAAATAAATATATAACCTTTTAAAGGAGTATTAAAATCAATGAGTTCTCATGATGTTTATAAACTCTATTCATGTCATATAAGTAAAAAGGAATACATTCATTGTACAATTTTGTAAAAAATTAACTAGTTTGGTGCTTTTAAATTTTTTTTATAAAAATTGAAACATGGTGAAAAATAAAATTAATAAAATCATTTTATAAAAGAGAAAAAAACTCATTACTTTTTTTAGAAATTATGAACATGAATGAAAAATATATTTTTACCAAAGATAGAAATAATTTTATTTTTTCATAAAAAATTTATTTCAATATATTGAGTTATTAAATAGAGAAAAATGAAATGAAAAAACTTATTCTCTAGAAATAAAAATAGGATAATAAATGGAATGAGTTTCTTGAGAGGTAAACCATAATATTTCATCATAAAAAGATTATCATAAAGAATACTAATAAATAATGTTATTGTAACATAAAACCCTTACCTCATGTCCAACTTCCTTCATACATGTTTGGGCCTCATGTCTAATAACTATATGTTTATTATTTATATATATTAAAAAACCATACTAATATATTTCAAAGCATATAGAATTTAATTATAACCTTTTATCATTATTTTATTAACTATTCATTATTAAAATCACTATTCCAAGTGGCAATTGCTTTATTTTTCACGTAAGTTTTGGTTTAGTAGCTTCTGTCCTTATAATTTTCTCATGGTGACATTAAATACATAATTATAATCATGATTTGAATATCTTATTATTTCATTATATATATATATTCATCCATAAAATTTATGGATAGATAAATGAATTACACAATTCATGGAGACGGTAGGTTATACATTTGAATGAACATTGTTTTCATTTTTCGATGAATGGAATGAAAGGATGGTAAATAATAATTCACATTAACATAATAAATATAATTTAATTTAATTAATATATATTATTAAATTATATCATCATTTCCATCTATGTAAAATACAAATGATGAACAAATCACATTGCTTTGGGGAGGTGGTAGTCTATGTGTACATGTGACTGATGTCATCATTTCCCAGAAGATGTAAATTTAATAAGGTATATATGATATTATCATTTATAAAGTAAATTAATTTTTAAAATATTATATATAAAAAATAATCACATCATAATACCCATCCATGACATATATTGATAAAAAATGAATTGTATTGCTACGCGGAGGCGGTAAGCCATATATATGAACGAGCGATACATTCACATACAATTTGATGGAAAGAGGGTGGTTAATGGTAATTTTACAGTAATAGTAAAATTTAATTATATTTATGATATTTAATATATTATTTTTTTTGATAAATACCATATATTTTGAAGAGGAAAATGAAGAAGTAAATATATTGTGATCGACTAAGGCGATGCATACCTTTTTAAATGAGCTCATCTAGATCTCCTATTATGAATTGTATGGATGGTATTTTGGGTGGATAAAATCCACAAGAAGTTTTCTGTATAATTTTATAATAAAATTTTCTTGGGTTTGATTGATATATAAGGATATAAGTGATATGATGAACAGTAACAAAGGATGTCCTTTTATAAGGGAGGCGAAGGACATGTAGGGAATTTCTTAAATGATTAAAATTTAATAAATTCAGTATCAATATAAATTCATCCAAATGGAAAATAATATCTAGATAAGGATTTTCATATCTAAATAAAAACATATAATTGAATTTAAAAATTTTTTGGTTTATGATCCTGATCTCTTCTAGAGTCATCTCGAACACGATTTCAGGTGCATTTGCTTGTTTTAAAGTACATTTGTTTGGTCTAATGTTTTGGGGCACATTTGTTTGGGGTTTTAATAAATTTTAAGGATAGGGTGGTTGTACATGGTTTCCACACGGATTAAAATACCATATTCCTAAACCATTATAACTGTGAAACCTTGGACAACGAGGTCTGCATGGTTAGCACACAATTTCCCAAACCAAGTGTGTCGTCTAGGGAAAACATTCCGCACAATTTTATTTCTCCCAAAAATTCTTTAAAAAATTCCTCAAAACCCAGAAACACCCCATTTCAACCAAGTCCTAGGATTGATGTATTTTGGATGATCCCAAAGAATTTCTAAGGGGTTACAAGGTTGTCCAACCTCTGTTCATTAAGATTGAAATCCCAAATCAAAGATATATTCTTCCCCTGGTAAGTGTATTTCATCCTGATGACTATCATGATCATTCATTCTTATTCTCTTGGTATTTTGGTGGATTTTATCCTCTATTTATTCATATATAAATCTATGCTGTGAGATCTAGAACATTTATAGTAGATCTAGATCTATATTGATTAGATCTTGATGTTTTGATATCTTTATTTAGGGATTTATATCTGGAATCTCATATCTACGCCATTGTGCTGCTCGGATTTTTGGGATTTCCATTGGGCAATAATCATTCAAAAAATCTAGGTGGGTGGTCTAAATCTATTTCCCATAGTCATGGATTTGATATGTATATGAAAAATTTAATAATTTCTCGCATCCCTTAAGAATTTACTTTCTTAAGTTAGTTTAATTAGATCGACTAATTGATTTATCAAAGATTTCTTAAAATATGTGATTAATTATGAAATTTAATAGGAGCCTAAGGGGGTTCCCTATTAGATAATTAATTTGGGTGAATTGATTATAAGAGGTAGGGGTTGTAATCTATATAATTAATTGGGGGATTAATTATTAGATATTGAAGTGGGTAAGTTGAAATAATTAATTGTAGATTGATTATGTTTCATTGATAATATGATCTTGATAATTAATTGTGGGATTAATTATGGAATGTTGTGATTTTAATGAGATAATTAATTTTGGAAAATTAATTATGGAATATGAATTATGATATATATTAATTAATTGATGAGTTTATTAATGGGTTGAAGCACTTAGTTTATTGTTGAGTTAACTTATGGAATGTATGTGTTTAACTAATTGTTGAATTAGTAATGGGATTGGGGTGGATGATTAATTGGTGAATTAATTATTTGATAAATAATGGGAACATGGTAATCCTAAATTGAGAAGTACAAATGGTAAAATGGTTATCATACATATGAGTAAAGATAATGGGAACATGGTCATTATATATTTAGCTGTGCACATGGTAACATGTCCATTATACTTATGGGTAAAGAGAATGGGATCATGGTCATTCTATTGAGGGGTAGGCATGGTAGCATGGTCATCTTACATATTTTTGTGATATTTATTAATTTGGAAATCTTGACTATAAATATCAAATTAATGAATGGAAATAATGACAATCTGAGTTATGGCCTCACACGAGAATATTTTAACACCAACATGACTCAAATCAGGTACTGAGATATCATAGCACCTCGAATAGTTCGAGCATCAGAAAGAAGAAGGTAAAAAGATATGATATTACATAGGGAACACTTCTGGATCCAGTATGATATTAAGTTAGTATTGAGGTATGAGTATCCATGGGAACACTGGTGTTAATGTAGTTAGGTAAGAATAAATGAAAATGTGATAAACTCTTCATTATTACATTGTACTTATTTCATTATAAAACTGCATACACTATCTTTTGAATGGACTTTTATTATACACCATTGGTGGTGGCATACTGAGTTGTACCCACACCCTATTTGGGATGCTTAATTGGTACCCAGATAGATTATGTTGTTATAGGATTGGATAAGGGCAAGGCCCAAAGGATAGGTGGATTATTAAGGATGGATCTTGGAGGAGGTGACCAGAAATGGTTCAGAACTTTCTTGGGGAGTTGTAGGGTCTTTATTTTCAGTTTCATATTAGACACTTGACGCTTATATTGGCATAGCATGTGTTCCATTTCAATTGAGTATTGTATTTCCCATTTGGTTATCTTGTGACATGAGTATTGTTCTGGTTATATATGCTTTCTCTTATTGTTATTTACTTCTTATGGGGATTTACTTCAATAAAAGAGGGTGTGGTCTCTCCATGAATGACTTATGAGACCCTCGGTTCTAGTCGGCAGACTCTAGCAAATGGGGAGGCGTTCTCGAGGTCATGTGGCGTACCGGATTGGGGCATTGTTGTGTGGCACCTAGGTCGAGATGTTACAAAGTGGTATCAAAGGTCTAAATTTTTTTTCATCTTATTTTGTCTTAATATTTTAGGAAATGTTGAAAGAAGACTAGGATGATTCAGATCCTGGAAATGAGGTCTTCAATGGGAGTTTTAGACCCATGTATGGGGGAAAACTCAAGTACATAGGGTGGGATTGTTGTTATTACTGTTTGCTGTTACAGTTGAATGTTATTTCAACTTGGGTGACACACTTTTGGTGTGATTGGATTATAGTTTTTGGGAATTTTTTTTATAGATTCATGGCCTATAATGACACGAGATTTGAGTTTTAATGCATCACTCTAGGAACTTAGGGTTATTATGACACGCATAATTTTTGGCATGAAAAGGAAAATGGGTCATGGGTTTGTTATCGAACTGAAACTATTTTCCTTGTTTTGAGATTAAAATGAAAAATGGTTCCTAACATGAATTGTAAAAGGTTTAGAAATGTGATGCGAAATGAAAATAATTGTGTTTATAAAAGAGAAAATTGATTATGGTAGTGTGTTTACGTTGTTAACCAAAACCTCGGAGTAGGATGTTTAAGTTCTGAAAAGGCACCTCAGATTTGATCGGTGTGGCAAGGTGGGGGAAAATTCTTATTGTGATAATTTATTACTCTTGTGTAAATGTTATAAGGTTGTGATATGAGACCTGAGATGTGGGGTTGGATTTGTTGAGAGTATGCTTCCATAATGCTTATTGAGGGGATAATCGAGGGGAATAACTGAGAATGTTTTTCTAGTTAGGGAACTTGATGCACTAATCGTGCCAGCTGAAGTTGAAGGGGATAATTTTCTTGTGAATTTTTTTTCGCATCATAAAATTCATTGAACGAGACCCGGAGTGGGTTATGAGAAGTATGCCTAAGTTGAAAAGGGAGTTTTAGTTGGCACACCCTCCAACCTTTATTGGAGAAGGTGGACCTGAGGGAGTTGAATTCTGGGTTTAGTCCATAGAGACAATACTTGACCATTTGGAGACTCTTACTGGGAGGAGGGTCAAGTTGGACACTTATATACTATGGGGATCAGCTAAGCACTGGTGGGACATTCAGGCACGAACTGGATAAACTGAACTTATGTTATAGAAGGACTTCTTAGAGAGGTTCTTGGAGCATTATTATCCAGTGACTCTGATACAAGAGAAAGATGTTGAGTTCATGCATTTGACATAGGGGATAATTTTAGTGATGGACTATGATGAATTCTATACTGATTTTCAAGACTTTACACCAACATTAGTAATATATGAGGGGGATTTGACAAAAAAGATTTAGGGTGGACTTATGTATGAGATTATGTCCCAGGTGAATATCTTCAGGCTGAAGAAGTTTACAGAAGTGGTGGATCAGTATCTCATAGTTGAAGGGAACCTGAGGGAGGCTTCCAGCGTTGGACAAGTAGCTGTTACTGAACATTCGGAAGGTGCGACTTTCAAGAGTAGGAAGTGATGTTATGACAAATGTTTCCAATGCCGTGGGAAGAAGATTACATAGAAAGGAGGGTTGGTTGGACATGACCTTATTCGGGTGATTTGTAATCAGTGTGGATGGTCAAGAAACTATCTTCGACATTATACCCTACCGGCAGTTGAGTGTATATCTTGTCACAATATGAAACATCTATATAAATTCTTCAAGTAATAGAAATATACTGTTACTTAAAGTGAAACTAGATAGTGTCAGAGTGTGGGAAGTGGATATTCTACACCATATCGAGCTGGCAGTTGGAGTTCTACTGGTTGAGGGGGTAGAGGTAGTAGACGTGGTGCTTCTACGTATAAGAACCCACACCAACAGAGTGGTGATACTCAGGGGATTCAAACAACATCACATGGAAGAGGGGTAGCACAGTTACATGAAATACAACTTACACTTGTGGATAGCATGGCTAGACCATCAAGTGTGAGTGGTACTATTTTAGTAGCTTATACTTTAGCTAGTTCCTTATTTGATAATGGTTCTTCTCATTCCTTTAAATCTGAAAAACATGTTAACTGTTTGATCTTGCTGGTGAACTTTGTGAGCGGGATAATGACTATATATACACCATTGGGAGTACGGGATAGAGATATCTATCTTTAAAAGGGATGTTCCCAAGATATTGGGGAATATCATTTCTTATGGGATCCAAATGGTCTTGATATTATGGGATTTGACCTAATTATGGGTATGGACTAGTTAGTCATATACCAATCCCACATCTAGTGTTACCATATGAGGGTTATGCTTACATCTCTAAAGGGTGACCAATTTATTCATCACGGAGAGTGGGATATTTAGGCAAGCCGAGAAGGGCCAATTACTCAGAAAATGGGCGGGCCCAAAACCCATGTTTCAAGTTTTTTTGGATGATGGGTGTGTTTCGAAAGATGTTCTTCCACTAGTAATGGAACTATTTTTGGATTTTTATTCCTGAAGACTTCTTAGGGTTACCAACTGAGAGAGATATGGAATTAACTATTGAGATAATATTGGGGGCTGAGCCAATATCTATTCCACCATATAGAATGGAACCGACTGAGCATCAAGATATTACGATTCAGTTCTAGTAGTTAGAGGATAATGGATTTATTCGTCCAAGAACATCACCTTGGGGATCACCTATTCTTTTCACAAAGAAGGCATACATGAGTTTACCCCTATACGTTGATTACCAATAAGTTGAACAAAATGACTGTAAAGAATCGATATCCTCTTCTGAGCATTAATGATCTATTTGACCAATATAAGGGAGCTTGTGTGTTCTCAAAGAAAAATTTAAGATCATCGTATCATCAGTTGAGAGTACGGACTTCTAATATACCACCGACTTCTTTTAGAAGCAAGTTTGGCCTTTATGAGTTTCTCGTTATTCTGTTTTGGTTGAAAAATGCACCATCATTGTTCATTATTTTCGTGAAATGGATATTTCATCCTTATCTAGATCATTTCATGGTGGTGTTTTTTGGTGACATCATGGTGTACTCCAAGACTCACAATGATCATTTCCAATATCTTGACATCTTCTTGAGTAAACTAAGATAGCATCAACTATACGCCCAGCTATCTAAATGTCAGTTTTGGATTGGTCAAGTATACTTCATGGGGAAAATCATCTCAGAGGAAGGTGTGTAAATGGACCAAGAGAATGTTCAAGAAGTGGTTTATTGGGAGTTGTACAAGAATTTATTTGTTATCCAATGATTTTTGGGGATATCAGGATATTAAAGGAGATTCATCCAAGACTTTTCCTATTTGGTAGATCATATTTTTGATTGAAAAAAAACAGAGTAAGGTTTGAATGGATAGATTCCTATGAGATATATTTTCAAGATTTGAATAAAAACATAACATCAGAACAAATTTTGATCCTAGCTGAGTCAATTTAGGAGTATACTCTTTATTTTGATGCTTCTGGGATCGGAATTGGAGATGTTATGATGCATGGAGATCGAGTTGTGGCATATGGGCCTCTATAGTTGATGCCTCATGAATGGAATTAACCTACATACACCCTCAAGTTGGAAGCAGTGGTCTATTCTCTTAAGTATTGGTAACACTGTCTTTTGTGAGAAAATTTTACAATCTATATAGATCTAAAGAACTTGATGTATATTGTTTCACAACATGATTTTAATCTTCAGTAGCAGAGATGGGTTGAGTATATACAGTCTTTCAATTTTTAACTGGAATATATGCTCGGGAATGGAAATAGTGTGGATAATTCCTTGACTCAGAAGCCTCAGAGTCAGATGGTTCATGAGTCTATTATAGAATGAAATATAATTGCCTTATTGGTTGAGAAGCATGTGGTGGTTTAGGAGAGTCAGGAGCAGATGGCTCTAGTTTCAGTTGTAGTAGAGTCAACATGTTTGAGTTAGATTAGGGATAGATAGTAAAAGGATATAGAATTATTATCCTTTATGGAATGTTTTGAAGGAGGGGATACATATCCATTTGGGTTGATAGATGAAGATGATATCATCTATATAAAGAATCAAGTTGTTGTACCTACGAGCTTGTGAGAGGAGCTCAAGTAGGAATTTCATGCCTCAAAGTGGGTGGTGCGTCTAGGTGTAGCCAATATTTACCATGAACTATGATGAAAAATTTGGTGTACAGACATGAAAAAAGATATAATATTTTTTTGACAATATGCTTCAATTTTGAGTAGCTGAAAGATGAGAATCAATGACCTGAAGGTTTACTACAGATGTTGTACATTGTATAATGGAAGTGGGATGATGCGACCATGGATATTTTGAAGAGTCTAATAAAGATTATTAGGAAGAATGAAGCTATTTGGGTCATTTTGGATTGACTACAAAAGGAATAACATATATTTTCTATAAGAGAAACCTTTACCATTGAACTGTTGGGAGAATTGTACGTTCAAAAGGTAATCTATCTGTATGGAGTGCCATAGACTACAGTTTCAGATCGTGATTCACACATTACTTCATGCTTCTAGTAGGGCTAGTGGAAATAACATGGAACAAATGTATTATTGAGTATGTCTTTATTCCCATAGACATATGGGAAATTAGAATGTATTATATAGGTGCTTGAGGATATGCTACGGGCATGTGTGCTTGACTTCAGAGGATATTGGGAATATCACTTGGCTTTAGTGATGTTTAACTATAACAATAGTTATCATGAAACTATACAAATTGAAGCAAATTGGGATCCTTATGGTAGTCCATGTAGATCAACAATATACTCGATAAAGGTTAGTGAGTCAGAGTTTTTTGGACTGAGTCTCATGCCAGAGAGGTCAGAGCAGGTGGAGTTGATTCAGAAATGTATGTCTATGTCTTAGAGTAGACAAAAGTCATTTGATGACATACAGAGATAACCCCTAGAGTAAATAGAATGTGATATTTTGTTCCTTAAGCTATAACCTAGGCTGTGTCACCACAGGATATAGAGGTATGGCATGTTGGCTCCCAGGTTTGTTGGACCATTAGAGATAATGGAGAGAATCGGGCTGGTGGCATACCGATTGACACTTCCATAGAGATACAACGCTATGCATGATGTGTTTCATTTATAAATACTTTATCATTATCACCCAGATGCTTCTCATGTGATTAATGTGAATGATTTTGATGTTGAGATATATGTGTCCTTTGAGAAGCATTCGATACATGTGTTATATTGTAGTGATTATGTGTTGCAAGGAAAGATTGTTCTCATAGTTATTGTGTTATGGAAACATGGACATGTACAAGATTAATAGGAAATTGAAGTAAATATGAGGGCTCAATGGCCCAATTTTTTTCTTGGAATCTTATAATTGTTTGTAAGTTCAGCTCGAGGATGAGCTATTATAAGATGGGGATATTGTAAGATATTGATGTTCTTGGTAGTCACCTCTCGTACATTATTAGGTACTTTTGGTTTTTTATGTACCTTTGTTTGGAGTTATGTTTTCGGGTGACTTTGGGTATAATCTTAAAAATTTTTAAGGATAGTGGGATTGTGAATGATTTTAACATGGTTTAACAGACCATGTGACCCCAGACAGTGAGGTCTACATGGTTAGCGCAATGTTTCTGTAATCGTGCGCTCCTTCATGGGAAAACTGTGCGTGCGGTTTTATTTCGTCCAAAAATTCTTCGAAAAATTACACAAACCTCTGAAACACACCCATATTGTCTTAGGCTTAGGCTTGATGTATTTTCTATGATCCCTGAGCTTTGTGAAGTGGTTCTAATGCTATTCGACCTCCGTTCTTCAAGATACAATGCCCAAATCAAAGATCTTCTCTTTTCTCGGTAAGTGTATTTCATCCCAATTCCTATCCTAATCATTCCTTCCTCTTATATTAGTATTTATGATTATTTTAACATACATTTCATAATATATAAATCTATGTGGTGAGATCTAGATCTTGGATTGTATATCTAGATCTATATTGATTAAATCTTGATATTTTGATATCTTTATTTAGGGATTTAGATCCGGAATCTCAGATCTACGCCATTGTGCTGATCATATTTCAGTAATTTGCATTACGAAAACATCCCTCAACGAATCGAGGTGGGTTATCTAAATCTATTTCCTATAGTCATGGATTTGATAGGTATTTTCAAAATTTTAGAATTTCTAGAATCCCTTGGGTATTTATTTTCTTGAGTTTGGTTAATTAGATTTACCAATTCATTTATCAAATATTTGTTGAAATAGGTGATTAATTGGAGAAATAAACCTAAGACTAAGGAGATTCCCTATTAGATAATTAATTTGGTGAAATTGATTGTAATAGGAAGGGTTTTCATCTAGATAATTAATCAGGGGATTAATTATGAGATATTGAAATTGATAACTTGATATAATTAATTGTATATTGATTTTGTGACTTTGATAATATGATCTAGATAAATAATTGTGGGATTAATTATAGAAATTTGGTATTTGAATGAGATAATTAATTCTAAAAAATTAATTATGGATTATGAATTTTGATATTGATTAATTAATTGATGAGTTTATTAATGGTTTGAAGCACTTAGTTAATTTTTGAGTTAACTAATGGATTGTATGTGTTTAACCAATTCTTGAATTAGTAATGGTATTGGGGTGGATAATAAATTGGTAAATTAATTATTTGATAAATAATGAAAAAATGATCATTATAAATTTATAATCACAAATGGTAACATGGTTATCATACATATAAGTAAATAGAATTAGAACATGGTTATTCTAAATTTAGAAGTATACATGGTAACATGGTCGTTATGATTTTGAGTGAAGAGAATGGGAACATGGTCATTCTATTTAGGGGTAAACATTGAAACATGGTAATACTACTTATGTTTGTGATATTTGTAGCTTCGGAAATGTGGATTATAAATATGAAATAAAATAATGGAAATAATGACACTTTGAGTTATGGCCTCATATGAGAGTATTTGAACTCTATCATGAGTCGAATCGAGTACTAAGATATAATATCCCCTCAAATACTTCTATATTTACTAAGAAGCTTGTATAAAGATATGATATTATCTAGGGAACACATAGAGCTCTGGTACGATATGTTTTTAGTATTGAGGTATGGGTATCCAATGGAACCATGGAGTTAATGTAGTTAGATAAGAATAAATTAAAATATGATAAACTATTTATTATTTCATTGTACTTGTTTACTTATATAACCACATGGACTATATTTTGAGAAGACTGGTTTTAGACAATGTTGGTGGTGGCATACTGATTTGTACTCACACCCTATTTGGGATTCCTGATCAGTGCCCAAATAGATTATATTGTTATAGGATTGGATTAGGGAAAGTGATCTAGGATAGGTGGCTGATTGGGGATAGATCTTGGAAGAGGAAACCATACATGGTTCATACATATCTTGGGGAGTCATAGTGACTTTATTTTCAGTTTTATGTTAGACACATGACACTTATATTAGCATAACATGTTTTCCCTTTTAGTTGAGTATTGTATTTCCCATTTTTTATCTTGTGGTATGAGTATCATTTTGGTTATATTTTCTTCCACTTATTGGTATTTACTTCCGCTAGTGTTTTACATGGATAAAACAGGGTATAGTCTCCCCATTAATAACTTTCTAGACCCTTACTACTAGTCAGCCGCCTCTAGAATATGGGGATATGGGCATGAGGTCATGTGACGAACCGTATTGGGGCACTGTTGCTTCATACCCTGGTCAGGACATTACATTTTTTGTTATTTTACGCAATAAATTGTTTTAATAATATTTTTGTTAATTATTTCACTTTAACCACAATAACATCTTTTATAACCATAAATGATTAATAGTGTTACCATAAATAGATAAGTGACACTTAAATGGGAAATGGATGATTTGTTCAACCATATTTGTTCACAAATCTAATTTTTTTTGGATATTTAATCATTTAATAAAATCAATTTTATTATAAAATATCATTATTACAAACTCTGTAACTATTCATCAAAATTGAATATAAAACAAAAAAGTATAAAATTCAAATATAATCCTTTTGAACATTAATAATATGTTATATATATCTCTTAAAAATTCATATAACCCTATAAATTTCTCAAATTATATTAAATTTGAATTTATTAATTTCATTTATTTTTTTCTTTTAATTGAAGAAATTATGTGTTGATGATATATAATAATTTTTGATAAAAATATAATTACTAAAAAATAGAAATAAATTTAAATCTCGTAAATAATTCCATTATACTAAAAATAGACATTTAAATTCACTCATAACATTTTTCCCCTATGTGAACACATATGAGACATTTAAAACAAATAGTGTGACACTTTGTAACATTATTTGTTCTAAGTATCATATAGTTCATTTTCATGGAAAATGAGCTATTAAAAAATTCAATCCAAAGTGAAAAAGGGATTAATTGCCTTCATAAATAATGAATTAGCATGAAAAAGTATGGCCTTATCACTTAATATTAACCAATATCAACCTAATTTACCCTTTACCTTGGTGATAAAGCTTACAATAGTTTCCATTCATATTGAAATAAAATAACTGGTTCCTAGTTAACAAAATTTAACTTCAAAATTTTAGTTATTTAATCACTTTTTCTTTATATAATTTCTATAAGTTTCAAAAAATAATTTTCAAAATACCCATCCAAAATACGAGGAAACCAACTTTTACAAAAAAAAGACATTTTTATGCATACAAATCTAGTCATTCATATCCTATGATTAGAAAATATATATATATAAAAATGTCAAATAATTTGATTGAATATGTTATATATATATACATATAATGATATTCATTTTAAAATAATGATTAATTTAATTTATTATAACAATAATAAATTGCATGCATAAAAATATTTGTTCAAAAAAACATTTTTTAAATGATTTTCATATCAATAATTAATTTATAATAAATGAATTCATTTTATAAATATATAACCGTTTGTTTTTCATTGTTTTGTTGATCCTATTCATACCCTCCAATATAGTTGTAGTGCGATACCTATAACATAATAATATTTTAATAGTATAGCATGGTTTGTTTGAACTCATTGTTTCATGTAACACAAGCTTTCAAAGAAGAAAAATTAATTAAAGAAAAATATTTTATAAAATCTCAGGGTGTTATATTATACCCACACTAAATTAATTTTCCTATCTAAATTCATCACTATGATACAAAAAATCTTTATATCTTTGTTTTATTGCATCCTCGAGTTCCCATGTAGTTAAATCAAATATCTGATTTCTCCAGAGAAATTTCACGAGGTGAGTAGTATTTTTCCATAGCACATTATCTCTATGATACAAGATTTATAATGGTTTTTATACATATGAAATTTCATTTTCCAGAAATACTAAATAATTGTTCAGTACATGTGATGGATTAGATATTAACATCCTTTTAGGAGATATAGGGAACACATCGTGAATATGAGAGACATTTAGGGGAATAACTAAGCAATTAGCTACCCTCCCCTACTAAATCAAGAATCATCAAAGGTATTATATACCTAGGGATTAACATTAAATTATTTCCAAATATCATTAACAAATTCCATATATATTTAATTAGAAAAAACTTTTCACCAACTTAAATCCCCATATCATGCAAATGATTCTTAGCATAAATTTTCTATTAACTCTAAGCTTCTTTATTATGATATTGAATGGTGATAAAATACTCTGAAATTTTCTAAGCATCATTAGTTATGAACAAAATTATTTCTCCAACTTTATCCCAACATGTTAGAGTTTCTCACTTGTTTCCATGGAAAATTTTATAAGGAGACATCTAAATTCTTAAGTGAAATATATTGTTGTAATAAAATTCAACTAGAGGAAGGTGTTATCCCCAAATACCATTGAAATCAATAAAATAATATCACAACATATACTAAAAGTTTAGAATATATTTTATTTTACTAACCATCAATATAATGATGATACACCATACTGAAGTCAACACTATATACCGAGCCCACTGAATACTTTTTGAGAACATCAAGGTAAAACATGAATATCAATCATATATAATAAAATATGATACTCTATGAAATATTGAAATTTCCATAATGTATAATTTTGATAGATGATCTAGAGAGAAATAATATCTGATAGTGATGAAGTGTGATAACATTATAAGGAAATCGACTACAATCCATATAGCATTATAACCCATATAAATTTTGGGGGGTCTCATGATAATGTCTGTATTGATCGTTTCCCATATCCATTCAAGTATGAGTAATGGTTGTAACATACTCTTTTACTATTTTCTATCATATTTAATATTCTAACATATCAATGAACTAGAAACATACTCAACAATATATACCTTCATTTTTACTATGAAAAATACTCCTTAAAATATATATAAATATTCATGGTTCTTGTATGAATAGAGTATAATGATCTATGAGCTTCATCCAATAACTCCGTCTCCAAATTTAGCATTAATGAGAAAAATATACGGTTCATGAACATTATCATTCTATCCCAATAAAGGTTGAACTCAAAACCATTTCTCACATTCTTTTGTAACTCTACATCTTCCTTCTGTGCTTATTTAATAGTCACTTGGATGAAGGGTTGAACAGTCATTTCTATTGATAATATTCCTCAATTTCATTCAAAATATCAAGAAAATTCAATTGAAAATATTGAAATATTGGTTATTTTTTTCCACATCATATATATGAGAGACTGATCCATTCAACTCAAAGTATTGGATTCCTTGTCCACTTTCCTTGGGTGGTAATATGTTGAGAAATCATAATATTTAATTAGATCAAACCATCTTCTCTAATGGATATTGAACTTTTTATATGATAAAATATAAATTAAAATTTTATAATCAATATAGATATCACACATTTCTTTATAAATGTAATTCCTTTGTATATTTTGTGTATGAGTTACCACGATAAAACTCCAAATCATGAGTTGTGTAATTTTTATCATGAAACGTCAATTGGTGTGAGGTATAAGTTATCACCATCTCTTCATTCCTAAGAATTAATCCCATTCCCTTATTTTATGAATCACTACTGATTACAAACCCTTTTCTACTTTAGGATATGAAAAGTACAGTTTCACTAACCTTCTCTTCAGTTTCTTGAATTTTTATTCACATTCATCTATCAAAAGGAAATCATCTTCCTTCCAAGTTAACATTGTGATTGGATTATAAAGTGATGAGAATTCCACAAAATGTGACAATAATATCTATCCACACTAATAAAACCATGGATATAAATCATAATGGTTTCTCTTAGAAAATGTTCAATAACCTATAACTTTGAAGGATATACTTATGTGTCCCAACCTGAGATAATATGTCCCAAGAATGAAACTTTTCTATGAACAAATTAACATTTAGTAAATTTTTCATAAATATTATCTTTCTTCATTTTCATAATCACAATCCTCATGTAATCTACATGATCCTTCTTTATCTTTTAATATAAATAATAACATCTATATAGACTACCACGAACTGATCATTATATTCATTAAAATTCTATTAATTACATCCATGAAGATAGAGGATGAATTAGTATAACAAAATGGTGTCACTATAAATACATAGTTTCTATGATATTTATAGATTATTATCTTGATTATAACTTCCTTATTAACACTTAATTGATGATATCCTGAATATAGGTCAATATTAGAAAATTATTAATCTTCATGAATTTTATCAATCAAATCATCAATATGGGGTAGAGGATAATTGTTCATGATTTTGATCATATAAATTTCCAGATAATCAATATAGAGTCTCATTGATCCATATTTCTTCTTAATAAATAGAATAGGTGAACCCCAACATGGCTCAATTAGCTGAGTTAATCGATTTTCAGGATTCTTCTAGAGTTCATTCATTAATTCATATAACTCAACTTTGGAAATTCTATAGGGAGTCTTTGAAATAGGTGTAAAAGAATATATGAGTTCTATTGAAACCTAAACTACATGATTCAGTGCAAGAAAAGGAAATTTATCTACAGATATTTCAATAATCTACCACATAGTAAGAACATATTTTATGTTTAGTTTCTCCCCAAACATCTAATATGAACACTCATTTTAAATTTATTTCATGACACATACAATTGATGTGATTCCCCTCAGATATTCAAATGTTTTATCATAATTATAGATGATGGTTGGATGGATTAAAAGAACAAATTTAACTTTTCTTCCTATTATATTGATGAGGGATTTATGTATATAAATCCAATCTATTCACAATGTAACATCAAACTCAACCAAAAGTGGTATAACACGATTAAGAACATTCCCATTAACATAAACCAAAGTAGAAACATATACATGATATGTGATTATCAAACCATTGGGGGTTTTCATTGGTAATTAAACATCCAATTATTCTGTTGGTATTTTGATATCATTAGATATTTTTTAGATATTAAAAAGTGGAAAGATCATGAATCTAATAAGATATTTGTAGTTCTAGGGTGGTCGGTTAGTATACATTTTACCATGTTGATGTTGTATCTCTCATTTGAAATAATGGTCACATGAGATTTCACATTTTATATTCATTTAATTGGTTGCTAGCACTAATCATCATCCTTGACCATCCGATTTAATCAATGGTTATAATAATTCCCATAAACCTATAATTTGAAACACTAGAGAGTGGGTGGTTCATTTTGTGAATATTTCTCCCTATTCCCATCATTAAATAACTTGTTACTACCATATTATCATTCAATTTCAAAATGACCATCCTTTTCAAAATTAAAATGTGTATTATCCCCCTTAAGATAATTTCCACTATATTTCCTTCCAAACATAAAGCATAAAAGGAATCTTATCTTCTTCTCTCTATGATCTTATGAATTTACTTTGAATTCATAATTTCTCTTCATATAAAAAATATTATATTGATTAAAAATCCAATATTAATCTCTACCATGAATATACATAGAATTAATTATTCAATAATTTTAGTTTACATATTTCATAATGCCCTTTGGATGCATGGTTTTCAGCCACTTATGAGTCAACAAGCCTAACATTCTGGGTCAGCGATAATACTAGAAGTGTACCATGAAAGTCTCCTAAAATGTTCCTTATATGTACCAATAGATTAATTATATTTATTATTTATATAAGTAACTACTTTTACCTTTTCAGGTTATGAATATGATAATTAAATTATTGATAAATATGATCTTAATCTCATCCATCTCCTTAGAGTCATTTTCTTCATGTTCCCTTATGTTCTTTAAAAGATTCAACCACTAATCTACTTCACAATTAAAATTTTTAACAAAAAAATTGATTTTTTATATTAAGAAAACTATTGAATGTAACATATCTTTTTAGTGGTACTAATCCATTGCTAAGTGTTTAGTGAGTGAGTGGACCCAGAAAAATATGGTGGACATTTCCACAGGAAGGACTTAATAGAATGTTGCTTCCTCGTTTTCTCATTTGGATTCTCAACATGATTCATTTCTTGATAATGTTACATGATCCTAGAAAGGAGATTTTATATTCCATCAACCATAAAATTTAATCTCTCATATGTAAAACTGTTTTATTGTCCATCTCATTCTAAATAAATATGATTCCTTTATTTTCTATCCATAGAGAAAACCAAATAAAACATAATGTAAGTAACATTAATCATAGTTAAAAACCATATAATCATTAAAATTCATTTACAAGATGAATAAAAAATGAAGCATTCTATTTAGACAAGGTCATTTTTAGAAATAATCTATTAAAATCCTCCTTAATTGTTATTAAAGGATGTGTTAGTTATCCAACTATATTTTTTAGGAGTGTCACATTATGTGTACAATAATCTAAAACTCACCTTGTACTAGAATGGTGGATGAGATGTACTCATCTAACTCTTAGTACCCCTAAATTAATCAGTTATAAAACCACATAAACTTTTAGTATCTATAATGGTATTTTTTCATGGAAAACCACACTCCTCTCTCTACCATAACATAGTAAATTGTCTTATACATAGGATTTTTCTAATGGGACTCACAAAGGTTTTCTCATCCTAGTTTTTAAAACTGTAACTAAACCTTGTTATGATACCAACTATAGAAACCCATAAAATTTATACATAGATAATACATCTTATTAGATAAATATTATTTTCATAAAATAATGATCCATGCCAGAATCATATAGTTCTAGTATCTTTGGTGACTTAGAATCATAAAAAACTAGTTCATAAATGAACTAAATATTCTCCCACTATCTTCTTCAGAACTAGAACCTATATTAGAAAATAATACCTAATAAATTTATTCATTATATATCTAAAGTAACCATATGAAACTCTGAGCTCAAATTATTAGTAACGGCAGACAAGGGAGATAGAAATGATCACGTAAAAATAACATGAGTATAAGGGTATAAAACCATGACCTCAACTTTTTAAAACCATATCCTGAATATCATAGATCATAATCATGAGTCAAAACATAAATTTTGGTAGTTAATAATACATAATTCATAATGTAATCAAGGAACATGATCTTTTAAGAGACCAATAAATGAGTAATACAAGATTTTTTGGCATACACATAAGCTTAGAGATTAATGTACTTTATAGTCAATTATCACCACCAGAACTTTCATAGTAAATTGGGTTCACTCCTCAAACCATCATAGTAGTCAATTTTATCTCTCAAGACTATCATAGTGGATAGATTCACTTACTGAACTCGGTTAACTCCCCATTTCATTCACGTTTATCTCATGAGATATCAATGAAAACTAAATGCAATTGAGGGCAATATAATTCTTCCCCCACATGCAACAAAATGAATAACATATAGATCTGTTCCTTAAGATAATAATATTTTTAAAACATTATAACTAGTGAAAAGAAATAGGTTTTATAAAAATTTCATCATATTATTACCTGTGGAAAATAAATTTGTTTCATAACCATTTCATCATGGTATAATTTATTGAGAGGAATCATTTTTCATAAATATATCATCAACACATCATAGCATAACCCATGAAAAATAAATGATTTTTATAAAAATATTGTCATTATATTCCTAGGCCTCCTAGAGAAAGAATAAGTATTTCATCACTGGATAATATTCATAGTAAATATTATATTAATTCAAATGTTTTTTCCATTATTAAAAAGATCATTAACCCATTCTTGAGGAAAATAACGAATTTTTAATAATTTTTTTTAAAATAAAAAAATTAAAAAATAGTATAAAGAATTTTATTTAAAAATAAAATTCCAATATATATGATTATTTAAATCATTGAGCAATCATGATATTGGGAGATTCCATTCATTCCATATTAGTTAAAATAAAACACTCCTTTTATACTTTTGTAAATAAAAATAAAAAAGTACCTCGTTTGGAAAATGAAAAGAAGTCTCCTTTATTTTTTAAAAAAATTACAAAATTGGTGAAAATTACATTAAACAAATATTGTAGAAAAGTAAAATCATTATAGAGAACATTTTCAGAAAAAATTCCTATGGATGAAAAAGGACTTTCAATAGAAGATAGAAATAAAGACATTTTTCTTAAAAACATTATTTCATTATCTTGAATTCTTAAAGAGAAAAACATGAAAGGAGAAAATTTCTTTGATATAAGTAAATAGAGGATAATAAAACTCCTGAGTTTATTTATAGGTAGATTATATTATTTTTAATCATTGAAAACTTAATCACAAAAAACCCTGATAAATAATGAGATTGTAATATAAAACCAATATCTCTAGCCCTACATCCATCGTATGTGTTAGAGAAAACTACATAATAAAAATATATTTATTAAAAAAATATTTTAGAATCACATTAATATATATTAAACTTCATAAGATTTACTTATAATCATTTTTCACCTATATATTTACAATGTTTTATTCAAATCACTATTTTGTGTGATAATTGCTTCATTTTTCATGTATGTTTTGGACATGTAGTTTGGGTTCTTTTAAACTGTTTATGGTTCCATAATATACATAATATTAATCATGATATAAATATCATATATATTCAATATATATATATATATATATATATTCATTTATAAAATTTATGGATTTAAAAATGAAATATTCCATTTATGTAGTTGATAGGATGTATGTAATCATTAAAAATGTTTTCATTTTTCGATATATGGAATGAAGGAAAGGTAAATAATAATTAAAATTTAAGGAATAATTATAATACCATATAATATTCATAAAACCCATCTTTATTACTATCAATGTAAAATATAAATGAAAAACAAATCACATCTCTTCATAGAGGTGGTAGTGCACAAGTACGCATGAGCAACACTATCATTTCCCAATGGATTGGAAGGTACGTAAGTAGATATGATATTATAATTTAAGCAGTATAATTATTTCATAAATATAAAATATAAATAGTAAAGTCACCATAATACCCTTCTATAAAATATGGTGATGAAATTTTTCTATTATCACTACAAGGTGTTGGTATGTCGTATGTATGTACAAGAAGTACTTTAACTTTTGGTTTGAAGGAAATGAGGGAAGATAATGGTGATTTCATAATCATGGTAACATTTTGTTATATTAATAATAATTTAGTTATTATTTTATGAAAAACTATCATATATTTATAATAGCTAAATGAAAAATAACTAAAGAAAGTGATCGGTAGAGGTAGTTGCCTCATTTTTAAATAAACACCTTTAGATATCCTCTTAAAAACCTAGGGATATTTTTGGGAGACAATTACTACTAGAATGTGGATGGGTAATTTTATAAGAAACTTTTTTATATTTTTTTTGATCTATAGGGATCTAAGTGATTTGAAGAAGGGAAATAAGGTGATTCCTTTATAAGGTAGGCGAAAGTCACACTTAGAATTTATTAAAAGAATAAAATTATATAATTTCAATATCATTCCAAATGAATCAAAATTAAAATTAATCAAAAGATAAATAGTTTATGTTCTAAACAAAATAATCCAATGAATTTGAGATAATTTTCTGTGACATTTTATAATTTATCATTATTATTAATCCATTTCTTAATTTGTTTACTTTAATTGTGATAACAACTATTTTAAAAATAAATGGATAAGAATGTTACAATAAATGGATAACTGATTCATAAATCGGTCATATTGGATGTGTTTAACCATATTTGTTTCTTATGACCATTGTGTTTTTTTTATCATTTAATAAAATATTATTTATTATCAAATATCATTAATTGAAATTTTGGAAATATTCATTGATTTTTTTAAAGACACCATGAATTAGATTAAATTAGAATATAATCCCTTTAAACATCGCTAATATGTAATATTTATCTAAAAAACAACTTAAAAATATGAATCACTCAAATTTAATTTCTTTTATGTGTTTTAAAAACATTTAGTTTATTTTTCAATTAATTGAAGGAACACTATATAATTTTTGTATAAGAATTAAAGGTTACTATATAATTACTAAATATATTAAATAAATTCATATCAAGAAAATAATAAATATATTGTCAAAATAGACATCTGTATTTTTGAACAACTTGATTTTTCCCTATATAAACACATAAGATATATTTAAAATTAAGAGAGTGAAAATTTTTCATGTTCATTGTTTTAAATATCCTTAAGGTCATTCTTAGTGAAATTTTTCCATTAAACAAATCAATATTAATACTCAGGTGATGCTGGTCAAATTTCATATATCAAATAAGATTTAGGATGAGATATTATTATATCATCCCAATCTGAGAGCTACTAAACTAGTGCTCATAGCTGGTTCAACACATGGCCTCAAGCTCACCTCCCCATACGCCTGATGATGATCACTATATGAGAGCATCTAAAGGTGGTATAGTGGGGAGACTATACCCACAAATTAGATTAGAAATAGCATAAATAACTAGAAATCATCAATAGTAGTAAAAATACAAGTTTTTAAGTGGTTAATAAACTAACATAGAAGTATGTTGCTGTAATTAATGAAATTTTATAAATGACAGACCATCCATGGAATACAAATAACACTGATCTCCCTCTTGACTAGTCACACATGAAGAAGTAAGTAGAATATTGAAATAAATGTAATGGTCTATAGACCTAAATTCGTTCCAGACCACATACCATGTATCCCAAACACTACAGAGCTGGTCCAGCTTGTTCATAAGAATACACATGAGTGTCTCCACTCGATCATGTAACCCTATCCTTCAACCATATCCATCATGTATCAATGATCAACATAAAAATAAAAATAAGGTAAACATGCGCATTGAGGAGAATTTATGTGGTTAGGAAACAATCTCAGTATGTCACCCCAATGGTGAACCTATAAATATTCTATCACATGTTCATGCTCATGTTATACTCTCAATATAGGTGTGAAAAAACTAAAATGATAAATAAAATAGATCAAGTGAAACCACAGTCGATCCCTATGTTTATGATCTTGGTTAACTACGAAATGTCCCATCACAAACACACTAATATATATAAGTTTTTATATATGTATCCCCATAAATATTTAAAAACATAAATAGTTATAAACATGAGTAAAGTGAATAAATAGTATAGCACAACAACATTTGATCTGTAGTTCAGTAATCCTGATCAAATGGAAATTCTGTGAAAATGGAATTGAGATGGATGTCATTCCACTCAAGATATGTATAATTAATTTGATATCTTTGTTTGTAATCCAAAAAGGAATTACCTACATCATCCAGTTCTAGAAATGTCTCTGAGTAAGCTATGTTACCATGGGGGATACAAGTCATGACCATAGGTTCACCCACACTCGCCACCAGTAATTGTGATGAAGGATTCCAAGTAATAATTAGGAATCATAAAAATAGGGTACTTCAACTTATATAAATAAAACTAATACTTGAGTCACATTACCAAGGAATCAATGAATGATGATAAAAAATAATTAATGTAATTTCATTGCTAATATGTTTATGTCAATGGAATTATAATATGGGAATCCAAGTATCACTCAAGGAGTATTTAAACTAATCTAACCGATGAGTCCATCCAAATAATTTCTACATTGGTGTCCAAGTATCACCCATATTGTATCATAAACACCTTTCCATATGACTCTATATAAGGATTTTTTATCTTGGAATCCAAGTATCACTTAGGGAATATATCAACAACTATCCCTTTGAGTCTATCCAAAGAATACCTACATGGGAATCCAAGTATCACTGAAGGCATATATAAATTCATCTAGCCTATGAGTCGATGTAAGGAACTCATACATTGGAATCCATGTATCACCAATGTAATATCATAAACAAATTTCCCTATGATTTAGTCTAAGGATTTCTTAAATTGGAATCCAAGTATCAATCATGGAATATATAAACTAAATTGACCTATTTATCCTTATAAGGAATTCCTACATTTGAATCCATGTATCACACAAGGTGTATATAAATTCATCCAACCTACCAGTCCATAAAAGGAATTAGTACATGGTAATCAATGAATCACCTTGGGCATATCATAAATTACTCCCCCTATGAGTGAAACCAAGGATTTCTTACGTGGGAATCCAAGTATCACTAAATGTGTATCATAAAAAACGTTCTCTATAAGTCTATATAAGGAATTATTACATAATAATCCAAGTATCACACATGGAATGCATAAAAAACTCACCCTATGTGTCCGTTAAAGGATTTCCTACTTAGGAATCCATGTATCACTCAAGGACTATATAAACAACTCACCCTAGGAATACGTACAAGGAACTACTACATGTGAATCCAACTATCACTCAATGAGTATATAAATTCATCCATCCAATGTTTCCATCAATGAAATACCAATATGGTAATCCATGTATCACTCAATGCATAACACAATTTATACAACCTATGTGTCCAACCAAGGTGTTCCGTAAAAAGGATCCCATATATTGATCAGGGAATAATAACTGGATCCTAGGATGTTTGAATATAAATAAAAAACATACAATACATCACATCGGTCCCATCAGCTGAGAAAAATGATGCACCTATGGAAATCATCTTTTAGCATACATGAAATAAGTAAATATATATAATGAAGAGTGAGGGTTAATGGACACTGAAACCCATCACTACTATCATAGCCTTTTGGGATTAAATGTTTAGTATGAGTTCTAATGTGACACATGATACAATCTCAACCCTAAATCGATATACTATCTCATGGTCAATCAAATATTTGGAACCCACTGTGTCTCTCATGTCAAGATAGAGGAGAGACATCCTACTTAGGATCCTCAACGTTTACACATAAGAGAAAGAATCCTCCAATAGATCCTTAGTAGTGAAGGTAAAGGGAGGAATCATACATGGGATCTTTGATGATAATAATAGATAGGAATCCAAAATGGGATCCTTGTAAAGGTATATAGAAAAAGGTTTCCTACATGGGTCCTTTAACAACATAGATAATAAAGAGGTGTCTTACGTGCATCCTCAGAATAAAAAAAACCAAACAATGTTCTAGGTCATTAGAGAACATATCACAAGTGATACATTCTCAATGGAAAATATATTTTATGATTGATAATGGGAGATAGATCATGGATAATATTAGATTAAAGGAACTCACTCTTAGGAGACAACTGCTCCTAATTACCAGAAGAAGAACCTCCAGTTTTGGGAAAATCCCGAAAAAACTAATAGAATTACTTAAAATACATCAAGGATTTCACCATCAAGATCTACGTGTAAAGATACTCAAAATATACTACCCATGTATCATATTATGAATCCTAAGAGTAATTATATGGTTTGTAACCTAAATAGGGTATCTTTTCATGTTCCTAAAATTGAATGTCCATGTATTTTGTATGTCCATGTACCTCTATAAGGCGTGTGACACACACGAGGTCTGGCAATATACTCTACACGATCATATTCCCCTATACGGGCTATGTTATTGGGTAATCGACTACATAATGAGTCCTAGTACATGGAGTTTACACCACATACACATAATGTAGTTACAAAAATATCATCTTCTCTGAACAATACCAACAGAGGATATGTGTTTCTGAACTACACCTCATGTGATCTGGACTTTCAAACTTGAATCCCCTAAAATCAACCCGAAAACATGCTTTCTCCCAAAAATCTATTGTTAGACCCTAAAGGGGTCTTAATCAGTGATAAAAGTGATTCAAAACATTTAAATGGTAAATATATTTGAATTTAGAGTAAAACAAAAATATCTTCTTGATTTGGGAAGAATCTTTTGAAACTATCCCCGTTTTTACAATCCACAGATGCAACATGATGATCTGAATCCTCCTAAGCTATGGGGAAGTACCTATATTACACTACCTATATATCCATCTCCAACTCCCTATTATATCTTAGTCATGTGTGGTTGGAATACCATCGGTGAGTGTGAAAGAATCTAGGTAATAAATGATAAATAAAATTGGAAAAGAAGAAAAAAAAGAAAAAAGTGCATGAGTCCAACCCCAGTCCCCAACCTGATTTTATACCCCGCCTAGGAAAGCGCCCAATTACAAACTCAAAAGTAGATAAAAAATCTTAATATGACACATTAAGAAAAATAAATCATTGAAATAATGTGTGGAAATATATTAATATTTACTTAAATATATAATAAAAATTAATTATTCCACATAAATTTGAACAGTTTAAAATTTCACCAAAATCATTTCATTGGATAAATAACTTCTTCTTGGAAAATCATACTGGTCATTAAAATTATATTGGATCATCTTATAGGGGGAATAACCATTTTACCCCTTATATGAATTAAAATGAAAAAACCCAAATTTCTTCCAAAATTTCTAGTTCGGAAAAACAATGGTAATTACAACCCCCCCCCCCCACTATAATCATTTTCGTCCTTAAGAATCCACAGTGGTAAAACAAAGCCATTTTCTTATCCTGAGAATCTCTATAAACATTTTATCTTGACTTTTCAATAAATAGCCTCATAGTATCAAAAACACTCCCATAATGAAAGACAGTTAACTGTAGTAGATCAGTCACTCCCCTCCATAGGAATACCCTTATCATAGTCTAAAAATTGATCTTCGAACTCAACGATCCATATAAAACACTAAATTTCAAATAAGTTTGAGGATCACCAACAATAAATGGATAATGGTCTACTCCCCCACCATATGAATCACCTTTTACTACCCCCTAAGTGCAACATAAATAGGTTCTTTCAGTAAACCATGAAATATATTTGAAAATAAAAGAAGATAGACATTGATCTGATTCTCTCACAATGCACTCATAATGAAGTTAAGATATAGAAAATTATCACATAAAAATATTAGTACAATAATATTCCATCAATTGTAATATATATATATATATATTATGCATGATCGTACCAAAATATGTGATACTTGAATTTAACCAACCCTTTTCATCACGCCTCATGACATTACATGTCTAGCTTCAAACATGGGTCAACCACCTCTCAACACCCTATTTATTTATGATGTCTCCTATACCACTTGTGGGTATTCCTCATTGAGTGACAACTCTAATGAATCCATGCCAATGATCTATATATTAAACATTGTTCCTCATATCACACACTTCTGATCACCAAATTTACAATTAAAATAGCACTATGTGTGTCTAGCATGTACCATTATCACCCAACTCATACTATTGAGAGTCATATTCTATAAGAACCATGTTGACTATGATTCATGAAATGTCATTCCAAATAAGCTAGAATCTCCCTTAGAACTCCTCTTCAAAATCATGCCCCTCAACCATGCCACGATTTATTCCAAAACCACCCATCACCCAACGTCATTCCTATCATGATCGTTTACCTATGCTCTAACTACATTAGAAATAGTTGATGAATTTTTGATAGGGCTATGCACCTGCAAATAATTTCTTATTAATTCTAGTCATAATAACAAAGATCCCTAGTAGATTTTCTAAAATCCAACGACATCTGTATTCCTATGTCTCGAAACCTGAGAACTTACCATGCATCAATATCAAATGAGTGTTAAACCTATCTCCATACACAGAAATTCATCAATAAATATTTTCCAACCATACTCAGGGGTTTCCCTTAATCGGGAAATCTTTTGACCTACATGGGACCGAGTTAAAACTAACAGCCTCTAGGTCCCCTACCTAGATATATTGATCAAGTATCACAACCATGTCACAATGACTAACCACATATCCCCAGAAGATCACACTTCTCTAAGGGAGTTAAGGATAAAATAAACCTATATGGGTCAAAAATATCAACATAGTCCTACTTGGTCTCTAATTGAATTTGAGTATACTTATAAGGAACTCCAACCTTGAGGTCATGATAGAAATGTAGAAAATATATTTAATTGAAACTCACTGGAATCCCTATATGGTAATACCCCCTCGAGGTGTAGTTTAAAATAAATATCATGCTACCTATCAGTATTTCACTCATTGATATGACTAGATAACTCTAAAAAATGGTTAGTTAAATAGAATATCATTCTAATCTATGCCAAAAACAATGTATATATTGTTACTAACACTTTAAAAAAACAGAAAATGAGAAATAACACCCTAAAAGGGGTATAATTCATGGGAATCATGTGCCTAATAGACCTACTAGGGTCATTATAACTCCCTCACATGAGGACTAAGTCATCATCCTCACCATAAAAAGTCTCACTATAGATAAACATGACCTTTAATTAGTCATATATGTATAAAAGTCAGCCAACTTTTGTATAAATCCACCATAATCCTCTAGAGGAAAACACAATTTAGGTTTTTTGAAGACACTTTAAAAAATTTGAATTTGTATTCAGTAAAATCACAAACTATTATGCTTATAACATTTGAATCTTTTTTGCTAAATATGATACATGAGACCTCACTTTACTTTTCCATACAAGAGTAATAATCAATCCTTAGCTTCTTTATAATAGGCTAAGAGAAAAAAATATATTATAAATCATAACACCCACATAATATGTGTTTTTCTCATATGGGGAACATATTCAAATGTAACATCATAGATCAGAATAGAAATCCCATAACCCTGAAAACAAGGACTTCGTAACAAAATAACTGTTCTCAAAACACCAGTTTGACATCTGTCATAGTTTCTAAGATATTCCTAATACTCTTATCTACCCTATCACAAAATTTAATACAAAAGGAAATAAAAACCTTTGATATAACATTGTAATGTCCTAACCTATTATCCACTAAACGGGTACCTCAAACTGGTTCACTATAAAGCCCTATGAGTGTCTCCCCATATGAAAGAGGTACCCGGCTAGTAGTGATAGTCTAAATGTGGTATAATAGGGAGACTATACCATTATATTAGAGTAGAAACATTATAAATAACCATAAATGATCCACAGTAGAAATAAATAGATTCTGAAATAAGTAAATAACCTGAAATAGAATCATGTAGTAATATTAAAGGGAATTCTATAAGTGCAGGAACAACCATTTCATACATACAATAGTGATAACCAACTAGGTTGATCAAACATGAATGATTATATAATAGAAATTTAAATAAATGTAGAGGTATATAAAATAGACTTCGATCTCGACCATATACCCATCCTCCAAGACTAAACTGTGTAGCTCAAACCCATTCATAAGAATATACAAGAGTGGCTTCGCTTGATCATCTGACCCTAGGCCTTAGCCAAATCCATCATTTATTTGTGATCAACCTAAAATGTTGAAATAAAAGAGACATGCACATAGATTTCCATATACTTTTTTGAGAAATAATCATAGTAGGACACCCCAATAATGAAATTATAAATCTATTATCATAAGTTTATACTCATGAAATATACTAAACCTAGCCAAAGAAACAACTTAGATGATAAATAAAATAAATCAAGTGCAACAATAGTTGAACCCCAGGTCTGTGTTCTCTATTAACATGGGAATGTTCCATCATTTGTGTGTTTGTGTGTGTGTATATATATATATATATATATATATATACAAGTAAGGTGAAGAAATAGAATAAAACAATAGTAGTCAATCCTTGGGTTCGTAATCCTAATCATCTAGACATAAAATAAAAATGAAATTGATATTGATGTCGTACCACTCAAGACTTGTGTCCTTAAGTCAATATTTGGGTCTATAATCCCAATTGACCATACCTACTTTGTCCAGCACTTGAAATGTCTCTGAGCAATCTACATCAATTCAAGGGGATATATGTCCTGACCCCGAGTTCACCTATACTCGCCAACAATGACCGTGATGAAGGATTCTAGGTAATACATGTGTATCCTATTAATATGCCACTTTTTCTTAAATAAAAATAATTAGGACCCATGGAGCATAACAGAGGCACCCATGTGTAATTAAAAACAAGAATGAAAGTAATTCCATTGGCTATATGAGCCCTTCAAAGGATTTCATACGTAGGACTCCAAGTATCAATCAAGGAATATATAAATTCATCTGGCCTATGAGACCATCCATGTAATTCCTATATGAGAATCCAAGTATCTCTCAAGGCATATAAAAAAACTCTCTTAATGAGTCTGACCAAGTAATTCCTATATTGAAATCCATGTATCACTCATGTCGTATATAAACAAATCACCATATGCGTCCGTCCAAGGAATTCCTATAGTGGAATCCAAGTATAACTCAAAGGGTAAATAATCATATCAATCCTACAAGTCCATCCAAGGAATACCAAAATGGAAATAAAAGTATCACCCAAGTCATATAATAAAAAACCTTCCCTATGAGTCTATATAAGTAATTCCTACTTGGGAATCAAATTATCACTCAAGGCATATATAAACAACTCACCCTATTAGAAAACCCAATAAATTGTTGCATGGGAATAAAAGTATCACTCATCGCATATATAAATTCATCCCGCCTATGATTTCATTGAATGAATTACAACATGGGAATATAAATATCAACCTAGTCTTATCAAGAATTATCATAAAAAAGACTCACAATGATTCCTTCCAAAGATTTCCTACATGTGACTCCAAGTATCCCCAAAGTCGTATCATAAATAACTCTCCCTAGGAGTATGTTTATAAAATTACTACATGGTAATACAAGTATACCTCAATTATTATATAAACAACTCTGTCTATATAAGGAGTTCCTACATGGGAACTCGAGTGTCACTCAAGGAGTACATAAAAAACTTTCCCTATGAGTACATCTAGGGAATTACTAAATGGGAATCAATTTATCACTCATGGAATATACAAATACATCTATTTTATGAGTTCATCCAAGGAGTTTCTATATTGGAATCAATTATCAATCAATGAATGACAAAATTCATATGACCTTTGATCCCTTCCATGGAATTCAAAAAAATGGAACCGAAGTATTTATCATAGAATAATAACTGTATCCCATGAAGTATGTCTATAAATCTAAAAAATACAATACATCATGTCAGGAACATCTTCTATGAATGAGTAATCATATTTATTAATCAACATTTCATCATTATTAAACAATGAAGTACATAAAAATAAGAGTGAGGGTGATCGAATGACTAAACCCATCACTACTATCACATCCTCTTCATCTTAAATATTTGTTATAGTTTTAAAGGTGTAATATGAAAAAATATATACCCAAACCCAACATACTAGAAAAGGGTTTGCCAAACATCAGGTCACCTATTAGGTTCCTCATATTATAACAGTGGAGAGGCAACCTACTTGGGATCCTCATGTTTTACACATAAGTGAATGAATTCTACTCGGGATCCTTATCTGTGATATAAATAGAAGGAATCATAGTTTGGATCCTAGATATTAAGAAAATAGACCCATCCTATATGGGATCCTCAGAATGGTACATAGGAAATAGTGTCCTATATATAACCCTCAACAACCATGATAAGACAGAGGTATCATATGTGGGATCCTCAGAAACAACTAACCTCATGGCCTCCTAGGCCAGAAGGGAACATCTTGAAAGGGAGAAATACTCAAGGGGAAAAATTGAACTGGTCAGGGAGATATCTTATAGATCATCTCATGTAAAGGGTTCTCACTATCATGATACAAATAAACCTAATTAAAAGAGGTAGAATCTCTCTTTTAGGGAAAATCCCAAAATGCTTCCAAGGAGTCCTCAATCCACCAAAAGAATTTCACCATCATGATCTACATGGAGTGAAATTAGAAATTGAATGCTTATGTTTTCAATTCTCAATCCTTGGTATAATGATATTAAAAACCATAAAAAGGGTAGTAAGGGGGAATTACATAGTTTTTATACCTAGTAAATAGTCTATACCCCCAAATCCCCACTTTGGCATGTACTCCAACTCGGTGGGCATGTAAAATTCTAATTACATAGTGTATTGATAATCTAAAAGAATGTACACTAAATGAGATACCTTACCATGTACCTCACATGGAATGACTATATTTTCTATCATATTTTGTACCTCTACATGGCATGCAACCCACATGGGTTCTAGTCGTGTACTCTATATGGCGATGTGCCCCTACATGGGTTGTCTGGATGGGTACATGGATACATGGATGTGTCATAGTACATGGTATGTATACCCCATATATGGTATATACTTTTAAAAGGATCATTTTTACTGAATTGGAAAATAACACAGTTGGTGTCCCTGAACAATACATCATGTGACTGAGATTTCAAAACAGGAAACCTCTCAAATCGGAATAAAACCCAGTTTTCTAACAAAATTCTATAGATCAACTGTAAAGGGGTATGAATTTGTGAAAATATAGGT
The DNA here is from genome assembly GCA_963277665.1 of Viscum album. Lineage (NCBI taxonomy): Eukaryota > Viridiplantae > Streptophyta > Magnoliopsida > Santalales > Viscaceae > Viscum > Viscum album. The sequence continues at coordinate 820,024,689 of OY728134.1, forward strand.
TTAGAAAATTAAAACGATAAATCTATAGGCATTTAAATCAAAACATTAAAATATAATACATTTGGGTGGAATCCGATGAAGCTTCACTCGTTTTTGTGATCCACGATTGCCGCATGAAGATCCAACTCTTACTGAGATACACATAGGTACCTCTCTTCCTATATATACATCTATCCTTATATCATTATCCCTAACCCTATTATCTCTTGGAAAAGTGAAGTAGGGGCACAATGGTTGAATTCATGAGAATCCAGCGGAGAAATGAAAAATAGAAGGGAAACAAAAAGAATGAAATGAAAAGGGGGATTAGGCTCAGCCTTGGCACCCGACCACAGTTTATGCACCACCAAAGAAAACACCTCTATTTAGGAATCAATGATGATGATTAAATATCAACCAAACACATTTTTCAAATGATATTATTCAATAAAAATATGTGAATATATTACCATTAAATTTAATCTATATTAAATATTATTTATTCTACAGAAATTAAAATGAAGAAAAATTCTACCAAACTCATGTAATAGGGTAAAAACCATATTAAAAGACCAATAGAGTAGTCAATAAAATTATCTGAGATCATATTATATCATAAAATTACCATTTTACCCCTTATAACCATTTGAATGAGAAATTTCGAATTTCCACTCAAATTTTTAGTCTTGAAAAACATAGGTAGTTACAATTTTGGACATATCACTTTGTTTTAACCAAGATTAACCTTATTTACCCATTATCAGGGTGATAAATGTTTCCATGTTTACCATTCATATTGAATAAAAATAAAAAATCTATTTTTATTAAATGTTAACCTCCTGATTCTAAATATGAAATCAATTTTTCAACAGTTAGTTTCTTCATGTGGTAGTTTTTAATTAATAAAATAACAACATAAAACCTGACTAAACCCTATTTTTTTTAAAAAATAAATTTTTAAGAAAAAATATGGGTATATTCTTATCCAATGTTTAGAAAAAAATTATTAAATTACTTTTTAAAATTTTTATTGAATATATAATATGAAAATTTCATTAAAATCATCCACTAATAGTGAGTAATTTAATATATTGATATAATAATACATTGCATACATAAAAATATTTTTTTCAGAAAAAAATTTCTTTATTATAAATTGTTTTTTTCTAGTTAATTGACAAAAAATTAATTCATTTTAAACATATATAACCACAAAATGATTTATAATTTAGTTAGACCTATTTATACCCACTAATCAAAGTCCATATTAATAACTATCAAATAATAATATTTTAAAAGTATATTTTGGTTCATTAAATCTCAGTGTTTAATGTAAATAATACTATTAAAGAAAAAAAATTAATTAAAGAGGAATATATTTTTAAATTTCAAGGTGCTACATTTCACCTTTTTCCCACATCCGTGTGGTTTGGTTTTATAGAGTTCCACCAAGAAGCTATATAAGAAAACACCACAGAAGTTCATGGTGACACATTATGTTTCTTAATCATAACCTTACAGAAACCTATTCCTATCCTTAGATCACTTATAATGCCTACAGTGCCTAATCAAAACCCACAATAATTCCTTTACTAAGGAATCAACTACCTGCTCTAACCTATTATGGGGTTATATATTTTCCTTTCACATGGGGTTCATGTATCCATCGTCAAAAACTATTTCACCATAGAATCCACATGACCTACCATTATAAAAAATTCTCCAAATTGAATGTTATAGTCCTACATAGTATACTTTAAGCAATATTTTATATGATAAAATTCAACATAAGCTGTTATCGACACTTAAAATATCTGAAAACAAACACACAAAAGTATGTGCATGCTATATGAGTCATATGTTCCATATAACATTCTTATACATGGGTCACTTACCAATAAGGCATGATACAAAAATAATAAATATAAATATTTATAAAGTACATCATATTTTAAAAAAATCATACCCATAATACTAAAAATAATGAAAAATAATCCCATAACCATGATAACTAGGAATCTGTATAAAATATGTTGTCATTACTCACCAGTACATGCTCCATTAATAGTTAGGATAGATTCCAAACCCATTGGTCTACTATATCCCTGAATATTAAATCAAAAAATTCTTTGATTCAAGTTTCTAACAACCCATCCCTATTCTACCCAACTATCCATAGGGTGAGGACACCACATGAACTCAATCATTCCACTTCATATTTGAGAGGATGCTGACTAGCAGCAAGGGCCTAATCCATACAATAGGGTGACAATCCATCAAATCATAATCATAAAACATTATAGAAATAATTAAAACACACATAGAACATAATCCTAGTATTCATAATAAAATAAACACAATTCTATAATAAAACGTTGTGATCAACAACAAAAAATGATCACCTACAAATTTTGTCCCATATACAATTTAAATAAAAAAACATAATGGCGCAATTATCATCCCTAGGACTTACCAACCCTCTCTCTAACTATGCTTCTATATTTCCCATCCTGATATACTATACCTACTGGGATCAAATTAAAATAAAATATCAGGTCAATATGCTGACCAAAGTTCTCATGTAGGAATGATAAATTCATTTCAATAGGGTCTCACTATGTTCCACTAGTATTAACCATAATATAATTTTATACATAAGGATGAAAGTAAACATTTTAGACATGCACAAAAAACATGACGTATTAAATATTCCACTATGACTCCATATGTATCATGTCATCTTGTGATAACCATGACACCGTGACACCTTGTCATACCTACAATCATTCAATTCCAAAATCCCACCATCACCTCAATCTAATGAACTTGTAACCCAACTTAAGAAGGAAGAATTGATGAGGGCATTATCTAAGACCACTACCCACTACCTCAAGGTAAGGGGTACGGTCCTTTGTCCAAATCTTAACCCACTAACTAATCACTCATGGTAGGTTCCATCATCCATTCCTCACATCATACCTTGTAAAAACTCTCACACTTAGCGTGAAAAACTATAACAATGCATGCCTTCTTAATCAAGGAAATTTCTAAAAAACAAGCACACATGGACCTCATCTCTCCCTTGGAAGTCCATCCATCACCTCCTCACACAAGGAGGGGCCATACCCTAGGATCCTCTCCAACACTTGGTGTAATAACCAATCATTAAAACATAATCAATAACATGAATTTAAGCAAAAATAGGTTATTTATCCCATCATACAAGCTCACTAAATTGTATCAAAGGTTCTTGCCTCTTAGATGTATCCGATATCAAAGCATGTCTCATCTCTCCCGTCAGAACATCCAATGGATCCCCCAAACCCATAATATTATTAATAGAACAATATTTTCTCATATATTAGGCTTATCAGTGACACTATAACCAAAATAACCTGCGCATCAGACCTAATGTACCAATTTAACTTCAGAAAAATCATTCCTCTTTCTTAGTCCTTCTACCTAGGGTTTTTACCAAGCTATCACACTATAAGCCCCTTATAAACCTGATAGAAAGGCCCTTATGATTCCAAGGACCCGTTCTTAGGTCCCAAATGAAATCTACTAAGGTAGATCGCTCATCATGTCACATTTTTGAAAACCCTATTTATTACACCTTTTCTTATCCTATATGACACTTCTTGCTCACAATGAAAACTAAGAATCACATCCACCCTTTATAGGGTTTCACATTACTCATGTGACATGTCTGGATGTCTCACTCATTTCATCCTACATTTTTTAATTGATCCATCTAAATAACTATTCAGAACTAATATATACTACCATAACTCAAATCACACCTCGAGACCTACTCATGGTCTCTCATCATCTCAACTAACAACTTGTCTCCTTGAGGGCAAAGTATTTGTGTGATCCCAAATTACCCAGGTATAGAAGATCACTTAACCTATTCCTGTGAGTATATACTCCATCCAATCTCATCCTTTAGGGAACTCTCATTAACTATTCATCTAATGGGACTCATTAAATATGCATGAAATTAATTATTAATTCATAAAAAGTGACATGGATATTTATTAAATGGATCATCTACCTCTAAAAGGAGTTACCATCCACACCAAGCTTCTCTGACCCTCTGCCAAGCCCATACATGCCTTTCGTGACCCATAATAACAATAACTATTACATCTCACACCATACAATAAAAATAATTAGTTATAAAAATTTAAAATTTATTATTCAGTTCAATCCAATGAGCCATAAACATTAAAAAATCATCAAAAAATTCCATCTCGTTAAAACTATATGTAAAATCATATGTTTAAGCTTCTAGGACTTTGTTAATGCTCCTTTAAATCACATATTCTAATGACTAAAAAATGGGAATACCTTAGCATAAATAGATACATCCTTTGAAGAAACATAAAAAATTGACAAAGGCATGAAGAAGGATTTGGTTGAGAATGGGCCACGTAGGTTTCGTCATGGTCGCACAGGTATACATGCATGCCACATATTGGGCGTGCAGGTGAAAGGAGTGCCTTATCTGATTTTCACCCAAGGTCTTCAGTAGCCTATAAATACCCCTTGTGGGCCCCCCATTTCGTGGACGAAAAATCCAGACACTCAGATTTCATCTCTCAGCGCCCTAGTCTCTTCATGAAGTATTCCGAACACTTTTAAGGTAATTTCTTACCTAGAATGGAAGATCTAATGAGGTGGAACAAGGCCTAAGTGTTGAAATTCACCAACACTTGTGTGCCTAAATGTCTAACCCTTAAGGGAAATTGTCACACTTGCGTGCCACCTTATTACTTCAAAAGAACCGGTGTGCCACCCTTTTATAAGATTTTAGGGATAATACCAAGGTCTTGAGCCAAGTCTCGCCCAAGTATTACCCTATGGGTTGACAGGAACGCACGTATACCTGTGTCGTGCAGGTATACCTGCGCGCCCAAACAAAACCTGCGCGCCTGCCTCTTTTTGGGTGCCCTTTCAACCTATTCAGCTATTTTCTTCAAATACACCTCTTCTCTTCAAGAATTAGCCTTGAAAACCCTCTTAAAAGCCATTTTGGCATGGTTCCTTTGTTGGCTTCCTTATCTGAAAGGAATTTTGGGGAACATCTCTTAAAACCTAGTGATTTACATATCTTTATGCCACTAAGGTTAGAGATTTCATTCATTTAACCTCATCCTTTAAGATGACAAGATCTTTAAATCAGGCCTCCTTCTCAAGAGTAAGCCCCAATTCTCTTAACTTGGGCCTCATTTTCATGAGTAAGACCCATTATTCAGATTACCTTAATTTAGGGCATCCTATTTAAGAGTAAGCCCCAAGTTCCCAAATTTAGGGCATCCTTCTTAGGAGTAAGCCAAAAATCCCCTAACATGTGCATGCTTTTCAGAAATAAGCCCCAGTCCAAGTTCTCATAACCTGGGCTTCCTTTTCAAGAGTAAGCCCCAGTCCAAGATATTTAATATGGGCATCCTTTTCAGGAGTAAGCCCTAAGTTCCAAAATATGTGAATTCTCCTCAGGAGTAAGCCCTAAGTTCTAAATTCCCTTATCCTGGACATCCTCCTTAGGAGTAAGCCCTAGTCATAATTCCCCTTAACCAGTCTAAATTTACTTTTGATTTGAAATTAAATCTCTGGAGTAAAACCCAATCATAAGTCCCCTCTAATTTGGGAATCCTTCTCAAGAGTAAGCCCTAAGTTAAGTATCAAAATCTCCATAAAGCACACATACCTTTATGGACCTTGGTCCCAGGTTTCTTCCCTGAAGTAAATCCCAATCCTCATCTATCTGGGTAGTCATGCACACAAAAGCCCCACATTATTTCTTATGATCGCATATTTCGTGGCAAAATTTTTAGGTTTTACCAGTACCTCTTGTTTCTCAAATTGAGAATGAATCACGTGAGCTTAGAGCATAAAATTAATTATGAAATCTTTCTTTGAACCATTAAACATGCATAAACCTCATAATTCGTTACTCAAACTTTGTGGGTTCTGATATCTTTTGAAAACAAGGATACTTAGGTAGCCCATATGCGGGTAAGATCCCGTCTCTAAAATAATCTATGTCCTTCTGAACGACAATAAACTTCAAGTGCCTCACTGAGTGACTTTAAAACCAGTATGGTTGTCATAATGACCAAGAGATATCTATACAATGTATTGAAGGATACCATTGACTAAGAATCTCTAACAACTATAGATTATTCTCTACCAATAAAGAACCTCAAATACATATAAAAGACTCTCTAAATCTCATACATATAGATCATTTATTGTTAGATCTAAAGAAAACATTATATTCATAATTGGTAATTTAATAAGGATTCATGAACATAACTTAAATCTATAAATAGATTCCCAGAGTAGACAATAATTCCCCCCAAAAAGGTGTGATGAGTCTTACCTCCCATCCTCTCGACCAATGTAAATTCTCAAGCCTCATCAGTTCACAACTAATGAGAACCTACCTTTGGAAAGTAGGTCCAAATGGATATAGAATCATTGGATGTTTCCAGTTCTACAAACAAACCCGTTAGAAACTGATTGGAATGTCTGAAACTTAAACAAACAAGGTCATCCACATTTCCAATGTGAAACAAAAAATGGTGAGCCCGACGTGAAATCCTTAATCAAGTTAAAATGATGTTTTACTTATTGTTTTGTCCCCTATTTAAACTGAATGAGAGGGCCAAAAAAACAATCAATATCATATGTGATTATCCAAAAGATGTAGTGTTAGAACTTATCTTTATTATGGATGTTATATCAAAAATTCACTCTTTTCTAAGATCTTCTGCGTTACAGAAATGACTTCTCTTAAGTTCACACCTTTGAATACCTATGATTTGAATACCTCTACTGCTGCTTCTGCTGGATCTTCATCTGCTTTGAGGATGACATCACATACTCAGAATCTTCAATGCTGGGTGTCAAATGCATTGGTTAAGTAATACCATCAACACGGTACCATTCTGACTCTGGAGGCCGTTCGACAAGCCCTCCAAGTCAATAATTCACCCTAGTTGTCTGGATAGCGACCACCAGTGATCAAGAAGCAGGTGGTGGCAACCACCATTTCCAACCATTTCGGGTCGTTATCCCCAGAACGCAATCATCAGTCCCTCCCATATTATGTTGAGGTGATTGAGAAGGTCACTGAATGCCTTAATTCAAGGATACATGAGTCCTTCCCGAGGGATCCCATTAACAATCGCCGCCAGACTCGTGTGGCAGTGCGCCCTCAACATGATGAGGGTATCACCTTCAGGGGTTCGGCTCAGGTTCCTCAAACCCGAGTCCACAAGACGAACCACTAGAGGTGACGACTGGTCAACAGTGAGCAGGTTCTTATCTCTACCATTTCCAGAGAAGTCCACCAACCTAACTTGGTGGGAAGCAACGAGCGGGCACACACACCCTTCCATTTTAATTCCGCTGTCTAGTAGACTTGTCTGGAAGCAACACGCCATTCCCTCCAAGAAATTATGGTGGAGTACTATATACAAGAACATACACATGTTTATAAATCATCATCTAGTCATCTGGCTCGTCTGACTATATACGATGAAGCCCGCCAACCCAATGTGTTGACAACTGGTAAACAGGCACATACACCTGCTTACACTCATCAATCCTGCCAGCAGCCTTGTCTGCTAGTATTGAAGGAAGTTCATCAACCACATTTGGTGGAGTGCAATCAACAGGAACATACACCTGCTAGTGTTGATCAAGCCTACCAACAGTCTCATTTGGTAGCACCCAGAGAAGTCAATTGGAAAGCCCCAATGACAAAGAGGAGGCAGACTCAACTCTCTTCCCCCACACATGAGTACTATCAGAATCTACTTATAGGAAAAGGAGGATAGGAGAAGGCACATACACCTACTCCAGACACGGAATGGATGTATATCGCTGTTTCGGTAGCTAAAGTCACCAAGCATATTCTGTCAATGGTGAAAGAGCAGAAGCAAATCCCTGCTCATATTCAGGATGTGTGTCAGAATATTATAATAGCTTCAGCAGCATCACAGAGAAAGAAATGCAAATCTGTCCCTACCAGTGGAGTGAAACATAAACATATCACTCCAGAACAGATACACACCTCTGTTCCAATCCAAGAGGGTTGTGTGGATACTCCCCCATGACATACGGACAACCAATTCATGCACACACACCTTATTTGAGTGGAGATAATCAGCCTAACCTGACTATTTGTCCTGAGTAGGCACATACACCTGCCCATAATAACAACTTTCATCAACAAGTGGTTCCCAAAGTGAGTAATAAGGCGTCTAAGAAGAAGACCCGTCCAGCACAGTCAAGAAATCAAGAGCCAATATGTAATAAGTCCTTGCTCGATGCTGGAATTCTTGAAGCCCTCAGACAATTATCTGTTGCAATTCAAGATTATACTCTCTCATTTCCCAATACTGGGAACATTAATTTTGAAGGTCTTCATCAGACACTTCCTCATGATGGCTTTCTTCATGATAGTTCGGTCTATCTCGAAGTATCATCTTCAAATGAGATCCACGATAACCCTCTATGTGGCCATAAGATCAAGGAGAAAAAGGTTTAATCTTTTGCTGTAACCCACCATGGTGGTCCTCCCAATGATGATGAATTTAACTGCGAAAGTACTCTCCACTGTAGTAATTTACATTTCCTAGAAAATGCTCCAATGGACAATGTAGTGATGAGAAGGCCCTCTTATCTTGAGGCACTTGAAAATGTAATGAAATTCATGTCTAATGCTTTACCTCTAGCAGGTGAAATACTTTCTCAATCAGAAGATAGCCTGGGGTGTATGTCATTATGCAAACCACCCCTGAGTCGTTCATCTTCAAGTTTGATCAGTGAATTATCTACCAATCTTGTTGAATCTGATGAAGCAACAAGGAAGCACCATCTCTGGTCTAATCAGATAGAAGAATATTCATTGAATGATAAAGAAGAAGTGCTAAATATGAGAAAACAATGGGAAAAAGGTGAAGTTCCAGTCATGTTTTGGCCTTTGGATGACTCTTATTATGACATTCCAGAGATATTGACGGAAGATTTTATTCAATATATTTATCTCAACATGTGGAAAACTGTTTTTCAATTAAAAAAGAAAATATTATCTTATGATGAATATGAAAATCATGTCAAGATAATATAAGGGTTAAAACGCTAAATTGACTTAGAATCTCTCTCAGTTTCTCTATATCCGAAGGCTGAAAATCAGTAGAGTGCCCTTCAGCGTTCATGCCTTGGCGCACTAAAAAGATTACGTTAGTTAATTACCAATGCCCCATCTGGTATTCATATCAGGGGATTGGGTGTTCATGGAGCACTACATTTCACTGTACTCTCCAGTCAACAATGCCCGCCAAAAATGGTCTCATGCAATGTTATTGGCCATGACCAACCACATCTGATTGGATTTGTTTGTAATCAAAGGATTGCTCAGGAACATGGCTCAACTAGTTCTTCCCAAAGTCAGGCATACAAAGAAAAATTTGTCGAATTACTCTTGCATCAGGAAAATGAGAATATCAAACAGGCCTCTCCTTTAGAGCGAACATATCATCACGTGACAGAAGTGTCAGAAATAATCCAGCGTTCATTTGAGCCAGGCGATTTGAGTATATTTAGGTTGATTCATCTAACCAATTTCTGGACTAAAGTACGCAAGATTAGGAGATCTTTTAAGAAAGTCTCAAATGTAGCAGCTCAAGAACAACCCCTGCTTGCTTGACTAGGGACTCTTTTAACCAAACCCTCAAAATCATCAAATAGGATTTGAGGAGTTGAGTAGAAATAGCAGGTACTGCCCCAGTCCACCGAACTGGGGACTTTTTCAAATCCTCAATCTCTTTCTTAGAGAAAGTCAGTATTCTCTCGATTAGGGAAGAAGCCATAAGAGGAACGCAGAGCTGAATTATCAGGAGATTCCCTCCAAATCACAGTTATTCAAGAAGTTCCAGAGGGATCAAATCAACAATAGGAAATGTCTCATCAACGACATGGAAAAATATAGTATCACAAAAATGTCGATAGAAGGGATGAAATGTGTTATGAATTAATTAATTTCATCAATTCCATTATTGCTGATCCCCAAGATGAAGCTCATTTAGAGGGATTAGATGAAGACATTCCTTCTCAAGAAGTTGTACACACAGACACAAATGAAGAAGGTGTGCGTACATGAAACCAAAGTCTTACCAATAATATAGGTATTCCTTCAAGTAACCAACTTCCCCCTCTCTGAAAGGCATCCAATAAGGGGAAAGGAAAGAATCAGGATGGATTCCACCCCCCTCTGGAGAAGGCCAATCACTCTCACTAGAGAAAATATTTTCACAACAAGAGGAAGAAATGAAGTAATTGAGGAGGTTGAATGTAGAACTACTTCAAGGTAGTATTCCTCGTAAACATGCTAGAGAAAATATTTTCACAATCGGTGGTGTTATAATCAGTTGTAGTACCAGCCACCACATCTTTCCATGCTCCAGTTATTGCACTTTCTCATGTCCAAGCTCAACCAGATGTTTCTCAAAAGTTAATAACTACTATTGAGTCATTAACAGCTCGGTTGGAAGCTATGGAGGGAAAAATTTCTCAAATTCAACCAGAAAAGAGAGATTACCCTGAATGGGTTGATGAAATTCCTCCCCCATGAAATTTTTCAAGTACCACATTCCCAATATTTATGGTTCGGGAGACCCAGAACAACACTTAACACATTTTTTTTCTCATTGTGATCCTATGATGGGAACCTCTCAGCAAAAGGTAGCAGTTAAGATTAGGTGTTTTGTACAGTCATTACAAGGGCCTGCGTTTTTTTGGTATAAAATCTTGCAATCCCGGTCAATTACTGGATGGGAGGATCTCCGCCAAAGATTCCTTCTTCAATTCAGCTCAATGTTTCCAAAGACTACTATTTTTTATCTTACAAATTGTATGAAAAGGGAGAATGAAAGGGTTTCAGATTTCATTGCTCGTTGTAAGGGATTAACATATTCCCTAAGCTTAACACTCCCCCAAGAAGAATTGTTGCCAATCTTTGTGGAAAATTTGAGTGATGAATTACACAAACCGTTGAACCCTGTAAAATATACAGGAGGATTTTGAGACCTTAATTCAATCGCTCAGCAGATTGAAGACTCTCTTACAAAGACTAAGGATTAAACTCGTGTAATTCCATCAGCTCCAGGAAGGAGAATGGGTAGAGCATAGACTGCTACAGTTACACTTAAACAAGCACCTGTACCTACTTCTACTTCAAAACGTTCATATTTCCAAAGGGCTCCACCTCATGAACATCAACAACATAGGTCGTTTCATCAAGATGATCAAAGAGATCAAAGACAGAAGCAATTTGAGGACTTGAAGAGAAAAGTTTATTCTTTATAAAATGAAAAAGTTTATGTTTACTTCATTTCGGCTCTGGAAAATAATTTGGTTCAATTTCCAAGTCCCAAAAGGCCGAAGAAGGAATGAGATGAAGACCATCCCAACTATTGCCCATTTCATCAGATATTAGGGAATACCATTCATAAGTGTTTTGACTTTAAAGACCTCCTAAAAATAATGGTGGACTCAGGACAAGTCAAATTAAAAGGTTCTTTAGCTCAGATAGCATGTGTTACTGCTACAGATCCAGAGGAAGAAGGCGAGTGGAAAGAATTTAAAAGAAAAAATGCGTAGAAATTTGATGATTGTATGGTCAGAAAAACAATCAACCAAACTCATGCCATTTTACAAACACAATTGAAGAAACCAATTGTGCCTTCTGCTATGAATGCCACATCAAAACCCCCTTCATCATTGAGAAAATCCTCAATGAAACTGCATAATTCAAAGAAAGAGGAACAATCAGAAGAAGATGAAATCAATTTAAAGCCCAAGTTGTCTTTGAATCTGGATGATTTTATGCCATCTACTTCAAATCAACGGGCACCATCCCACCAAACGGAAAAACCTAAACTGGCTAATCAGGTAGAGTCTTCATCAGATGAAGACTTGATCTTTGGTTTTTTTAACATGATTCACTTAACAGATCCTTATTCCAATCACAGTTTTGATCCTGATGAGCCTGAATTCTATGTATCAAATAGAGGAATTAGAGGGAGTTCCAGAGGTCTGGGATTCAGAGGAAGACGTGGATATACCAGAAGCCACTATTCCAATTCTACCCCTTCTAGAACTATGTATGCAGTAGAAACTCATGGCAGAGCCCTTCAGCGAGCTCAACAAGAACAAGAAAGTTCTTCCATGCATGACAGATTCAGTCCTGACACAATTATTCTGGAAGATCGGTAATAGGTTACACCTTCTTCCTCTCAGCAAGTAAACAAAACTATTTGGTCTTATTTTTTAAAGCTAGGAGTATTTCCAACTACAACCCCGATACAAGATGCATCTACTTCCAAAGCATCAACTTCTAAGGCACCTGAAAAACCACGTGTTCTTTTTGGGAAATGAAGACCTTTGGATCAAAAATATGATATCTTGAAACATTTGGCCGAAGTACCAGCCAAGTTATCAATTATGGATTCCTTGAATCTATCAAAGGTTCTTCGGGAGGCACTCATTGAGATTTTGTCAAGTCCTCAGGAATTCGAAACTGAAATTACTGCGGCTGAAGTCTACCATGTAGAGAATAATCCTATAGAATTCCATGCAGTGATATATTTCACAGATGAAGATGAAGATGATTTTGTGCATGGACATATTATACCTTTGTGTTTATCTATAAAGGTCAATGATGTAGACATCCTAAGATCTTTCATTGATAATGGTTCAGAAGTCAACCACATCCCTATTCGTACACTTCATCGATTGGGCCTCACGGAATCTGACTTATCTCCTTCTACTTTGATGTTGCAAGGATATGATAAAAATGAACAAGAACATCTGGGCAAGATAACACTCAGAACATAGTTTGGAGATTTTGTATCCAATTCGGATTTCATGGTTGTTCGATATGACACAACTTCCAACATTTTTCTTGGAAGACCTTGGATACATCAACACACGGCTATACCTTCGTCATACCATCAATGTCTCAAATATTGTTTCAATGGCCAAATTGGGACATTGTATGGTGATAAAGCCCCATTATAAACATGTGAATCTCAATACATTGAGGCAGAATTATATCACATGGAGGGAAAATAGAAATCCAAAACAAGGGAGGTTACCAAAGTTAATGCCCCATATGGTTTGGAAAATATTCCAGTAAACCCATTCATACATGTGAGTATAGATTATGTGTTTCCTATTAGTCAAATTGACAAGATAGACCCAATTCAAAATACTATTATGGAAACTTCCATAATGTCAATTACAACAATCAATCCAAACAACATGGGAGAAATTGGTGATTCACCAGGTAATAATGAAAGCTCAAATGGAGATGTATTCATTTCATCCACTGAAATCCAGCTGGTCTATACTTCGCCAACCAGGCCAGAAGAAGTTATAGAAATGTCAGAGGTAAACGATGATGTCGATTCTCAATCCATTATCTCCTCCTTATTACCCATGGAAGACCCTTCATCATCAATATGCTCAGAAATGGAAGCCTCTTCTTCAAGATGTTCAAATTTTAGCATCTCTCTTGATCCTAGAAATTCTGCTTCATCATCTACTATGCAAGTAGAAACAGAAGAAATAACACATGTTGAAGAAGAGGAGGATGATCTTAGGGATTCTCCTCTAGCTTTTGAAGAGGGTATCTCTACAACTATGGATGAACCTAGAGAAATAAATCTACATATAGAAGAATATCCACTCCCCACATTAATTAGTGATGCCATGAATCTTGAAGAGTAGAAAATGTTTATTTCTTTTTTGAAGCAAAATCGAGATATATTTTCTTGTAACTATATAGAAATGCATAGGCTTGATCATGATGTTTCTACTCATCATTTGGGTTTGACAGAAGAACATCGAGGATTTAATTAAGATGCAAGAAGAACACACCCAACTTATGCTTCCAAAATTGATGATAAAGTGGATAATCTTATCAAACCTAACTTCGTTAGAGAAGTTCAATATCCCAAATGGTTGCCTAATATTGTCCCTGTGAAAAAGAAGAACTGAAAAATTAGAGTTTTCATTGATTTCAGGGATCTTAATCAGTATTATACCAAGGATGATTTTCCAGTTCCGATTACAGAACTCTTAATTGATGCAATAGCCGGTTATGAAGCACTTTCCTTCATGGATGGATATTACAGGTATAACCAAATCTGAATGGATCTAAAATATTAAGAATCTACAGCCATTATATCCCCTTAATGTTTGTTTTTATATCGGGTAATGCCCTTTGGGCTGAAGAATGTGGGCGCAAAATATCAATGTGCCATGCATAGTATCTTCAAACCCTTTTTAGGGAAGTTTGTTGAATGTTATGTGGAAAATTTGGTGGTTAAATCCAGACGATGTTCTAATCACTTGGCTATTTTGGAAATCATATTCCACAAACTTCGACAACACAATTTGAAGATGAAACCCTTAAAATGTGCTTTGGGGGTAACCTCAGGAAAATTTCTCAGCTTTGTTGTACACCATCGTGGTATCAAAGTCGATCCTGAGAAGGCAAAGTCAATCCTTGGTATGTCACATCCTCGAAATTTGAAATAATTGAGAGGATTTCAAGGACACTTGGCCCATATTCGACATTTCATCACCAATTTAGCAGTCAAAAGTTTACCCTTCACCAAATTGATGAAGAAGGGATTTACTTACCAGTGGACTGAAGAATGTCAAGAAGCAATAAATATTGTCAGGAAATATCTCTTGAGTCCACCAGTATTAATGCCACCTATTGAAGGAAGGACACTTATTCTTTATGTGACAGCTTTAGAGTGATCATTGGGTGCCTTCCTTGCCCAGAAGAATGGTGTTGGGAATGAAAACAACCTTTACTATCTCATTCAGACTATTCTTGAAGTAGAGACCCAATATTAAAGTATTGAGAAGTGTTGCCTAGCGTTAATCGTTACAGTTCTGAAATTGAGACACTACCTGCAACATCATGAAGTCCAATTGGTATCTCGTAATAAACCACTCAAATTTATCCTTATCCATCCAATTCTTACATGACGTCTGGCAAGGTGGGAAGTTATTTTGCAGTAATTTGATATCCAATATGTGTCTCAAAAGGCAATAAAGGGAAAAGCTCTGGATGATTTCCTAGCTGAAAACCCGTTAGTATAAGATACATATTTATATATTGAACTTCCTGATTAGGAAGTCTTTTCTATTCAAGATAATCTTCAAACATGGGAAATTTACTTTGATGGTGCTTCCAGAAGTCCAAGAGGGAAGAAAATGGATGATCCTAAATTCAACAATGTTGGGTTAGGAATTGTAATTATTTCCCCGGAAAAGGAAGTGCTACCCTATTCCTTATTATTGTGGGAAGGTGGTACAAATAATGAAGCAGAATATCAAGCTCTCATCGTAGGATTGGAGTCGGCGCTTCAGGCACAAGTGAATCACTTAAAGGTGAAAGGTGATTTAGACCTGGTAATCAAACAAGTCAATGGGGATTATGCCATCAGAAAAGAAGAGTTAATCCATTTGTATGATTACGTCAGAGTGTTAATGACATAATTTCCTTCGGAACTGACATTTTATTATGTTCCGTGATCACAATATTCCCAAGTTGATGCACTGGCTAATATAGCCACAAATCTGGCAGATCCAAATCAGGACAAGACAATCATCAGTATTTTCCACCATCATACAATTACACATTATGTTCAAATCATAATAGAGGAAATTAATAAAATTAGTCTCATTCCTAAATCATATGGTCATACTATAGGATGGACGACACCTATTAGGGAATACCTTCAAAATGGAACACTTCCACCTAATAGAGCAGGGAATGAACAAGTCCGGAGAAGTGTGGTCAAGTTTACTCATTATGATAGCCCAGATCACCTAGATAAAATTCTCTACAAAATAGGTTTTGATGGAATTCTCTTCAGTTGCATTGATGGTGAAGAGACAGTGACTGTCATGAAAGAAGTACAGGTAGGAGTCGGTGGTGCCCACCAATCTGGACATATACTATCTGATCAAATTTGAAGGCTTGGATACTTTTGGCCTTCAATGATACAAGATTGTGTTGATTTCATGATGAAGTGTCATTCATTCCAAGTATGTTCCAACTTGATTCATCAAACTCCAGAGTTGCTTCATACAGCTAAATACTAATGGGGATTTTCCACACGGGTAATGGATGTGGTGGGACCTTACCATTCAGCTACATCCAAGTAGTTTAAGTATATTCTTACTACTACTGACTTCTTTTCCAAATGGGAAGATGCAATACTTCTCAAAGAAGTTAGTTCTAAAATCATTGTTAGCTTCATTAAGTCTAACATCTTTCCCAGATTTGGTGTCCCTCATACCATATTGATAGACAGTGGCACCAACTTCTGTTTATCTGAGGTAAGGATGTTGTATCAAGAATACAATATCAAATCCAATCATTCATCTCAGTATCATGCAGCGGCCAATGGAAAAATAGAATCCTTCAATAAGACTCTTTCAAACATACAGCAAAAGATTATGGATAAAGATAAGGAATCAAGGCCTGATAAACTCTTTCATGCTTTATGGGCTTATCGAACCACCACCCGCACTGCTACGCAGTCAACTTCATATTCATTTGTATATGGAACAGAAGAAGTCTTGCCCATTGAGGTTCAATTACCCTTGCTCAGAGTAGCTATTTGTGATCAATCATCTATAGATGAACAATCTCAAAAGCGATTGGATGAATTGGAACGATTAGATGAAAAAAGGTTGTGCACCCTGCACCATTTGGAAGTCTATCAGAATTGAATAGCATAAGATTTCAACAAAAAAGTTCATATTCATTCATTCATTCAGGGAGAATTGGTATTGGTTCTCAGAACTCCAATGATACCGGGAAAGAAACCTCCCAAGCTTGAGCCAAAATGGGAAGGACCTTACTCAATACATAAGGTCTACTCCAATGGAGCTTATTCTTTAATCTCAATGGATGGAGAACTCATCACTACTCCAACCAATTCCATATTTCTAAAGAAGTGTTTTGTATAACACAAATACCTCATTTAGGTCTATGCATATGACCTTAAACTATTCACACCAACGTCCAACATGAAGCTAAATTGTGACATTGTCCAACATGATGTTAAACTGTGCCATCGTCCAACATGACGTTAAACTGTGTTTTCCTTGCTGCAAGACTTTAAACTGCACAATCCCTTATACGTCCAACATGACATTAAACAATAACGTCCTAGCTACATGACGTTAAACTGTATAGAAGTCCCTTACGCCCAACAAGACGTTAAACTGCATAACCATCATCCAACATGACGTTAAACTGTGAAAAAGTCCCTAATACATCCAACATGACGTTAAAATGTGACCCCACAGTCCTCACTGCAAGACATTAAACTGCATAACCAAACTTCATAGCTACATGATGCTAAACTGTACATCACTCTATCATCCAACATGACATTAAACTGTATTGTCCTTTTTTGTCCAAAAAGACATTAAACTGTGTTGTCCTTACTATATGAAATTTAACTGCACAGTCCCAAAAGTCCTTACTGCAAGACTTTAGACTACATAATCTTCTCTTTTGTCCTAGCTATATGACGTTAAACTATACAACCCCCTATAAGTCCTTACTCTGTGAAATTAAACTGCATAGTCCCTTCTTCATCCAAAATGACATTAAACTGTGCATCGTTAGGGTTGTTGCTACCTCTTGTTTCTCACACTGTGTATGACTCACGTGAGCTTAGAGTAAACTTCAACTGTAACACCTTCTCTGGGCCGCTAACCATGAGTAATTCCCAACACTTTATTTTTAGATCCTTTTCCTCAAAAACAAATTGATCACCAATTCATTCTTCAATTAAACTATGCGGACTTTGATCCTTGCCTTCTCGGCTGGGTACATAGGAAACCTCTTGAGGATCAAGCCCAAAACCAATCTCTTCACATTGGTTCACCATTGTCCTTGTTATATGACGTTAAACTATACAGTACTTTTTTCTTGTACGAAAATAAACTACAACATTCTTTGACACCCTCACCTGAGAGGGAATCATTATTTACATTGATCTCCAATCATGTTATATTCTAAAGACTACGTACATACATGGAAATTCCCTAACCTTTTATCTTGGGTCAAACCATCATTTCACTAAAGTCCCCTTTCACCATTCACTTGTACGACTCAAAAATGTACAGAGGGTATTTCAAGAACTACGTGCGGCTTGATTCCCATCCTTATGGGATACGTAGGAACATTCGAGCATACCTCGAATCCCACCCAAAGTCTTTGGGCCTAACCCTAAATTTCAATTTCAGTCCCTTGGCTGAAAAGTCCCCCTGTGAAAACATGAATGTGGTATGAAAACCCTGGTCTTCATTCACATCTGTTTTATAAAACACACACAGTGTATTCTTTATAATGGTCTGAGCTCTATGACCCTAAACTAAGATCTCCTACACTCTTGTCCCATATGACATTAAACTATATTTCAAGAACTACATTTGGCTTGATTCTCATTCTATTGAGATATGTAGTAAAATCCAACATCTCAATTCAGGACCCAGCCACAACATGATTATGGTTAGAATTGGTCTGTGTATCTCTACATGCATTGAACAAATTCCCATTTTGATGTGTCATAATCCTAACCTTATATACTTCCAGATCTCCATAACCATTTTCTTGACTTCTGGTCACAAAATGTTTTATACTTTAGAGTTATTTTTCCTGACTATGGAGTACATGCCCTTAGGCAGCCTTGCATAAACAGTATACATAACAGACCTGTCAGCCAAAAGATGCTATTATTTGACTATGCAGCCAACGCTCTTAGGTGGCCCTGTATAATTCAACCCCATAACGGGTTTGTTAAATAATGGTAACTTCATTCTTGGGAAGAAAAACTATTTTGTCCTTAGTTTTCATAATGAAAATAAGTAAGGATCCGCAAAAATAGCCATCCTAAACATATTTGTCCCATGTTATTTTTTAATGATCTGAAAGTATTCAAGTCTATGGTTTATATTTCCCTTCACTACGTTTGGGCCAGACCTTCGCACGAGTGACATTCATCCAGTTCTTAGACAATCTTTATTGGAAATATCTTCTCCATATGAACGTACCTCTCTCCATACTACAAACTCTATTTTTTGAAAAATTTGTATCTCCATAAACTTCCACTGGCTTTTTTACAGTTGAAAAGTAAATATCTAAGAGTTCTTTTGCCTGACTATGCAGCATGTTCCCTGAGGAGGCCTTGCATAATTAGTCTACATAATAGACCTATCAGTGAAAAGATGCTATTATTTGACTATGCAGCCAATGCCCTTAAGTGGACCTGCATAATTTAACCCCCTAACAGGTTTGTTAAATAGTGGTAACTTCATTCTTGGGAAATACTTATTCTAATTCCTCTTAGTCATTTTTGCATATCATTCCTCAGATTAAAAATTTCTGAAGCCATAGTTTACATGTTTTCCCCCATGATTGAGTGTGGTAATATGTTTTCAGATAAATTGTAAAGAAATTGAGTCAATTTTAATCCATTCGGTCAAAGCTATTTCGACCTTAAACATTATACTTTTTTTGTCTGACGTGCATGAATTTAAAATGCCTACAAATGACAAGGGAACTCTAAACAGAATTCAAGTCCCAGCTCACTAAATATACATTTCGTATGATTTATGTAATATTGAGCAATTAAAAGATTCAAAGTTTGTAGGGTTATTTTTTTAGTCCTAGTAAAAATAAAACTATTCTTACTTGGCCCATTGGCTTAGGTAAACATTTAAAGTAGGTAGCAAGAAAATGTAGGCACAAATGATTAAAGATGAAAGTGTTTTTCCTTGATGCACAAGAGTTAGAAGGACATCCATAGATTGGATTCTCTTCTCTTTTTCTAGAACTACCAGAGGTTTTCAACATAACTCTTCCTTTGATTTACGGCATCCCGAGCTTCATTAGTAACCACCTCGAATTCATTCATTCAACTGGATAGAATAAGAGATTTAGTGATGCCAGCTCTTCTTGGAACAATTTTAATAGAATGTTGTTGAGTGCAGTTTGAGAAACTTTTCTGCTGATCAAACAGTGACTCTATTTCTATCCAAGAGACTTGGAAGATGGATACATGGATTTGAGAATGGAGCATTGGATGTAAAGAGCCATTTGGAGATATTACTCTTTTCAGATATTGTTTCTAATGTCATGATAATCTTCTCTCCATCAACCGGAAGCAGATATCATATCATCCCATGGTTTTCCATTTTCATATCTACAAGGAAATGACATGAAGGAAAAATTTGAACGTTCACACCATTGTTGTTGCTCTTAATGCACAGCATAACCGAAATAGAGGAGTAGCATTGCGGCTACAACTCAGGCATATAATTATTTTCATCTGGAAAATTGACTTCATACAGATGACCATATCCATACAGAGGCAAGTAGATGCTATGTGGAATGTTAAGATGATACTTCTTCAAGTACATGGACAAATATGGAAGAGTTCTGTTGTAGATATCATAGTAATCATAGCCAATAACATTCAGCATGTCATCAATTAGCTTGTTGGATAGTCAATCAACCATTCCAATTTTTCTTGGATCCATTGAATCTGCACAAAGGTTGAATAATTTACTCTTAAGTGAGTTGATTTTTCATAAAATTTGTGAAGAAAAGTGAAGAAATGGCTATGGCATTAAGCCACACAAGTCCAATGTTGGCGTGCAAGTGTAACTGTGTCGCGCAGGTTTTGGCGCGCATGTATCACCACAGAGGTCAAAATACCTCTGTAGCAGCGCGACACGAACAAAAGCAATGAACTGTGGAAAATCAGCAACTTTCACAGTGAGAGCGAAGTGCATTGAGACCCGGGTGCTTTTCGTAAGAATGACCTCATATTTATAGGCAAGGCCACAACCTTGCGCGCCGAAGCCTATGTGCCGTTATCTGCACGCTCAAAACATCTGCACCACCTTTACTTGGTTTTCTTCATTACCTCAGAGTCACATCCTCATTCCTTTCGGATCCAACTCTGAGGGGGGACTTTTTTTGACACTCTTTTCCATCACAGAGTCTAATGACTAAAAAAGGGCAATACCTTAGCATAAAGATATTCATCCTTTGAAGTTTGAAAAAGGTATGAAGAAGGATTTGGTTGATAATGGGCCGCACAGGTTTCATCATGGTCGCACAGGTATACCTACGCGCCACATATTGGGCGCACAGGTGACATG
Organism: Viscum album; assembly: GCA_963277665.1. Taxonomy (NCBI): domain Eukaryota; kingdom Viridiplantae; phylum Streptophyta; class Magnoliopsida; order Santalales; family Viscaceae; genus Viscum; species Viscum album. The sequence goes on from OY728134.1 coordinate 820,045,956, forward strand.
CGCACCCTATCTGATCTTCACCCAAGGTCTTCACCAGCCTATAAATACCCCTTGTGGATCCCCCATTTCAAGGACGAAAAATCGATAAACTCATATTTCAGCTCTCGGCACCCTAGTCTCTTCTTGAAGTCTTATGAACACTTATAAGGCAATTTCATACCATGAATGGAAGATCTAAAGAGGGGGAACATGGCCTAAGTGTTGAAATTCACCAACACCTGCGCGCCTAAGTGTCTAACCCTTAAGGGAAATGGTCACACTTGCACGCCGCCTTATTCCTTCAATAGAAACTGCACGCCACCCTTTTATAAGCCTTTAGGGATAATAATAAGGGCTTGAGCCAAGTCTCGCCCAAGTGTTACCCTATGGGTTGACAGGCGCACAAGTATAACTATGCTGCATAGGTATACCGGCATGACCAGGACCTGCGCGCCTAAACAAAACTCGTGTGCCTGCCTCTTTTTGGGTACCCCTCCTGCCTATTCATATATTTTCTTTAAATCCACCTCTCCTCTTCAAGACTTAGCCTTCAAAACATTCTTCAAAGACAGTTTTGGCATGGTTCCTTTGTTGGATTCCTTATCTGAAAGGAATTCTGTGGAACATCTCTTAAAACGTAGTGATTTACAAATCGTTATGTCACTAAGGTTAGATGTTTCATTCATTTAACATCATCCATTAAGATGATAAGATCTTTAAATTGGGCCTCCTTCTCAAGAGTAATCCCCTAGTCCCTTAACATAGGCCTCCTTTTCAGGAGTAAACCCCAGTCTTCAAATTCCCTTAATTTAGGGCATTCTCTTTAGGAGTAAGCCCCAAGTTCCCAAATTTAGGGCATCCTCCTTAGAAGTAAGTTCCAAATCCCTTAACTTGGGCCTCCTTTTCAGGAATATGCCCCAGTCCAAGTTCTCTTAACCTAGGCTTCCTTTTCAGGTGTTAGCCCCAGTCCAAGATATTTAATATGGGTATCCTCCTCATGAGTAAGCCCCAAGTTCCAAAATATGGGAATCCTCTTCAGGAGCAAGCCCCAAGTTCTAAATTCCCTTAACCTAGGCATCCTCCTTAGGAGTAAGCCCCAGTCATAATTCCCCTAAACCAGTCTTAATTTACTTTTGATTTGGGCTTCCTTCTTAGGAGTAAAACCCTATCATAAGTCCCCTGTAATTTGGGAATCATTCTCAGGAGTAAGCCCTATGTTAAGTATCCAAATCTCTATAAAGCACATATACCTTTATGGACCTTGTTCCTAGGTTTCTTCCCTGAAGAAAATCCCAGTCCTCATCTATCTGGGTAGTCATACATACATAAGCCTCACATTATTTCTTATGATCGCATATTTCATGGCATAATTGTTAGGTTTTACCAATACCTCTTGTTTCACACACTGAGCATGACTCACATGAGCTTAGAGCGTAAAAGTAATTATGAAATTTTTTTTTGAGCCATCAGCCATGCATAAACCTCATACTTCGTTACTCGAACTACATGGGTTCTGATTCCTTTTCAAAACAAGGATATGTAGGTAGCCCATCTGTGGGTACGACCCCAACTCTGAAATAATCCATTTCCTTCTGAACGAAAACAAACTTCAAGTGCCTCACTGAGTGGCTTTAAAACCAGTATGGTTGTCATAATGACCAAGAGATCTCTATACAATATATTGAAGGATACCATTGACTAAGAATATCTAACAAATATAGTTGATTCTCTATCAATGAAGAACATCAAATACATATAAAAGACTCTCTAAATCTTATACATATCATTCATTGATTGTTATGTCTAAAGGAAAACATTATTTTCATACTTGGTAATTTAATAAGTCTTCAAGAACATAACTTAAATCTATAAAGAGATTCCTGGAGTAGACAATAATTCCCCCCCAAAAGGTGTGATGAGTCCGACCTCCCATCCTATCGACCAATGCAAATTCTTAAGCCTCATCGGTTCACAACTAATGAGCACCTACCTTTGGAAAGTAGGTCCAAATGGATATAGAATCATTGGATGTTTCCAGTTCTACGAACAAACCCGTTAGAAACCGATTGGAATGTTTGAACCTTAAACAAACAAGGTCATCCCCATTTTCAGCGTGAAACAGACTTAATCTAACCACCATAAATGAAAGACTCACCAGTCAAAAAAAATTCAATTATACCTTGACGAAAATAATGAATAACCCAATTTAAAATTGAACTAAAATTAGGGGAAGACATGAAGAGATTAAAATTATGGAAGGAAGAGAAGATACCCAACTGAAACCATCATTGTAACACACAAAGATCCATCATATTTTATGGGTGTTTAAATGGAGGATGGGAGGGGGTGATTCAATTAATATATACCATTACAACACACCCCTAGAATTTTGGATGAAGGTGGGGGATGGTCCCAAAAATACAGTCCTACCCCTCTTTCAAAAAAAACACCCAATATTTGTTTTCGGCATGACCATGAATGTTATGACAGAATTATCACATTCATTGGACAAATTTATGGCACAAAAAAGTTTCATGACATAAATCACTACTATATGAGGGAGGGGCACAATCTCTCTCCTTTATATGTGTAACCTAGTACCAATAAGGGATGATGCCCTTTCCAAAATCCATCATTGTGTAACATATAGGTCATGACTTTTACTTCTACAACATCATCATTTGGGTAAGGGAACTAGGACTTTCTCCACCACTCACTCGATCACCCAAATCTTCAACTAGGGCTCATTTATTATATGAAAACATATTATTGTGATTATCCTATTCTTTGACTCCTAATATAAATCCCAATTAATGAAATGACCCATGTTTCCTTAGAAAAATTAAACATCCCCTAAAATGGTACCAACCCTAAAATTTAGTCATTACATATACCCCCTATACTATAAATATAAATATATGGATCACTTATTTGAGAATCTAATTCATATTTATTACTTTCTACACTATTTAAATATAGTCATATGCTACACATATATTATCCATTTGTTATTTATTTTTACCATCATTTGTTTTCAATTTTAAATTTTCCAAACATGTTTCATAATTGATATATCAGTCCCCATTCTGTGATAAAAACATAGTCATTCAATTTGTAGTCAAGACAGTTTAATCATTGTTTCCAATTTATTTTTGTTGTACCATATTAAATTTAGCAATGTTATGGTTATATCTCATGAGAATGGAGTTTATGATGTGCATTTTTTGGAGTATTTTACAATTAACAATGAGTTATTTTATAATGATCATTCATTTTATTTCACCATTAATGAAGCATATTAATAACATAAATTAATATTTAATATCATATATTACCATAATTAATGTATTGATACTCATCCATGATGAAAAATATAGTGTTGGTTTAACATTGTTTATGTAGATAGTTGAACCAACCTAGATTAGAACATAATATACTAATGAATGAGTATGACTATGGGATTACATAATTGAAATATCTTTTTCATAGAAACCCAATGATGCTAATAGTACATCATTAAAGTATAAAATTACATTTATAACGAGTTTATATGAGAACAAAATTGGAAAATATTTTGAATGACATGATATATTGATGAATTCTCTCCATTTTGAAATGAGTTCCATCAGAATAAAGGATTTAGATACCCTTATTGAGACTAAAATCTTCCAAACTTTTCATGAACCAACCTGATTATTCTCTCTTTTAGACACCTAATATGTCCCACAACAAGGATGGAAGGGATTTATCCATACCCATAGGCTATCATAAGTGATTGGAAATCAAGGAACTACCTCTTGATAATTATTACACCAAATAAATTTTTATAAAAAATAATAATGGAAAAATAAATAAAAATGTATCTTGACCTGTCCATATATCTGATTTCCATGCCAAACAAAAATAAAAAAACAAAAACCTAATATCAATACTAGGAAATAAATAAATAGTATCGAGCATGAAAATATCATCTTTTGTATGGAAAATAATCTCCAAAATTGTATTTTCTTCACCCACAAATAGTTATAGAAATCCTCCATCCATAAAAAGTGGTAAAATCTATTGAATCCAATTTGATAAAAAATTGGGAATAAAAATAAACTAAAAATATACATACCTACTTTTAATTATAAACGTCACTACCCACCACAAGAACCACAATTTAGTATGGATAATAATAGATAAGATGATACCTAAACCTAAAAATAATAATTTATGATTGAGCATTGATATTCTCTATAGAGATTCCAAAATAAAATCCATGCCTTACGCCCTACCTTTAAATTGAATGAAATTTTATTCTATTATGAAAATATAGATATATAAAAATATGATTTTCCTATAATTTTAAAACATGTAACAAGTGGATACTTCCTGAATACCATTCTCAAATTTTATTCTAAAAACCATTTCAAAAGAATGATTCACTTTCCAAAAACCCATTTACATAAAAGATCATATGATAAAAGAATCATTTTAGTAAAAATCACAATATTGGAAAACAATTCATAAATGTGATATAAAAATAGAATGAAGTGTGTATGAGAAATGGGTACCATGGTATCCTAGGAGCTAGTTGAGTTGGACTATAAATTAGAAATTAAAATTCACATAATCAATCTCTACCAAAATCCTTTACCCACAATCAACTCAACCAAAATATAGAATCACCCACACCGATTCAACTTGGGGGAATATCCCATAAGGAGAAAAATTCTTTCTTAGGACCACTAGTCATACTGGAATGCTAAACCAGTGCATCATGTGTACTAAGAGATATATTTTAACTACTTAAGTCTTCCCATGATTTAATAATTGAGGTGTTTTTATCAAGATATCATATACATACATATCACATTCTTTATAGAAAATAATCCATTCAATTTCTCACCTATGAACTCCCTTTTAACCACATCCCCATTTCCCTTTACATGATACATAAATAATTCATCATCCAACATACCAAAAATACATCTCATATCACACATTTCACACATACACATAATTTAAAATAGATTGAGATGTATTAAGAGGGGTTTTCTTTCTAGTGAATTGTCTAATTGTGCCAACACGGCCTGATCATTTAAAAGAAACATCCTTCCTTTGGAAAAACAATCTTAGTGAAAATCTATGATGTCCCAAAACCACTTACACACAAATTCAATGATATATATATATATATGTATATATATTTATATATAAGTACCCCTTATCTCGATGTATATATTCACCCAACCATGAATGAATATGTACAAATAGGAAAACTATATATATATATATATATAAATATAAAAGTACCCCTTATCTTGATGTATATATTCACCCAACCATGAATAAATATGTAAAAATAAGAAAAGTATATATATATATATATTCATAAATTAATAAGTCACCTTTAACAAATTAAAAGATTATTAATCACTTTGAGGACATTTAAATAATCGAACATGGCATTTAGCCATTATGGAAAACCGATCAGGAGACCAAAACATCTTCTCTTTTCAAAAGAAATTTCAAAAACATGATTTAGTATTTAAACCCAAGGGAAAGAATAATAAAACATGAAAAAAATTGAACAGTGAAATTCCACACATCATAATCATTTTATATAAATAATTTATTTAATAATTGAGAAAAACACAAAATAAAATTCTCAAGCAATCATAGTTATCAATTAAAAGGTTTTTTCATAGGGTAACCAACTTGAAATGATATAGAATCAATCACCATTAATAATGGAATATTAATTGGTTTCAAATTGTTCCTTATAACCCCTAGTGAAAAAACATCATCCCAGAAAAACACCCAAATAAGGTTAAGGTTCTCACACAGTCATATTCACTACAAGAGAGAAAGGGAAACATAAATCAATGAAGATAAAGAAGGTGGAGGAGAAGAGAAAACACCAAACTGAGAGGATTATACCAAAAATCAAGATTATAGTTGGGTCAATAAAGGGAAGAATGGGGGGAGGTTGTGTGTGGCGGGGGGCCCTCCAGGGTGTGATGGGCCACATGATGAGGAGAAGACGGGGAGGGGTGTGGCACAATGGGTATGGGGTATATTTAGATTATTATTATTATTTTAATAATAATAATTATTATTAATATTAATATAAATATTAATTTATTTTATTTTATATTACATATTGGACACCATGCAAGGTTTGTCACATAGTTGGCCAAACTGTGCACCAACCATGCACCATGAACTAGAAGGAATGGAGCACGATGCATAGTCAATGCACATAGTTATGAAAACCATGTGCCGACTATGCAGGTAGATCTATCAGGTTATAAAAACCCATGAAAACAATTTTAATGATTTTTACTAACTTTTTTCGAAATATTATTTCATTATTAAAATCCCAAAACTCATAATTTCAATAGAAAAAAATATATAAGAATAAATTAAATTAAAGGAAATTTAAATAAATAAAATATAGAGTATAATCATGTCTAGGGGTGATGATTCTCCCAATAATGATAATTTTGGACCCCACAAATTCAAAATACATTTGTCCCAAACCTCCAAGAAGATGGCCAGAGATACCAAAGAACTCGAACAAAAAAAAATCCATGAAATGGAATACGCATAACCCAAAAAATTACTCAAAACATGGAACACCCTAACCCCAAACATATAAGTAACCAAATAAACACATCATGGTCTATGAAAGATCTCCACGATCATCATTCACAAGACCCACTCTCTTGGTAAACTAAACTACTTTGATTGGGGTTGAGTGAGATAGAAAAAAGGAACCACCCCAGCTACTAGAATTTAAAATTTACCAAACCATTTTTCATGGGATTCTTCCACTACCATGTGATAAGTCCTGAAGGGTGTTACTAATGCCTAAGGTATGGAACAAGTTCATGGGCATAATGGAATCACCACTATGGAATGAATTCATATAATAAATAACAAAGGAAAATAATTGTGTAAATTTAAATAAAATTATGACATTACCCAAATGTACATTAGTTGTACATGATAGATAAAATTAATCAAATAGAAATCATATTATCCAAAATAGGAAAGTAGTGAAATAGTATTGAACACCAAAAACCTCCCTCTCCCTCTAATACCCTCACTTATAAAGAAAATTGTCCCTCCTCTAAAGGGTTTTCTTCACCCACATGTTGATATTTCAAACCTCTAACTATTGAAATAAGTGAAATCATAAATAGTTGATGTAATAAAAGAAACTAAAATAAAATAAAACTACAACATACCTACAAAGTTATGATTATAAAATTCACCACCCTACACCAAAGAACCATGAAAACCCAAGGGAGATAATAGATAAGATTAATCGTTCCGATGAAAAATGATAGTGATATAAGCACGCGTAAAAAACATGCCTAGTAGGGATACCGAAGGGGAAACCATTCCATATAACTTACCTCTAAAAAGGAAAATAGTTCAAGCAAGTATATAATTTTCAACATATGAAAAAAATTCTCCATTTTCTTTAAAAATAATTAATATGATCATGTTTTAGAAAACAGAAGGATTTTCCCCTTTGATTTATAAAACCACTTTTCAAAGAATGAGTGTTATTAAAATTAAACCATTTATAGGATGTAATGATATGAAAAAGTACGAATCATATTAAATTATAATATAAGAATTAATATAATTTTGTGCTACAAAATATAGGTATGTTAAAAAGCTTTTATCATTTTGGACATAAAAACAAAACCATGAAAATGATCATTTTAGAAAAGTACCTAGAAAACAAATGTAAGTGAGAGAAATCACAATGCGAAATCCCTAAGTATTGAGGATATTGAGGTTCTAGATACATTATATCTTGATAATCAAAAAAATTACCTTATCATACATGGAAAGTAGTAGGTGACACATTCATGGTTTGATGGTAATGATCCATGTCACATTGCTTAGTTAGTTGTTGACACAAAACTTAAGGAAAAGTAAGAAGAAAAAGAAAGAATTAGGGGTTGCCTCATGAAGACCATTTTCCGAGCCACAGAGCCCCACAACCGACGTAGATCTTTCCCTTCACGAACCTTCCATGGAGCAAGGAGGTGGGATACTCCGTGAACCGATTTGACGTTCACAAAACCACTACAGAGCAAAAAGGAGGGATGATCTACAACCCACTTTTGACGTTTTCGAACTCATATCAGAGCAAGGAGGCAAGATGCTCAGCATCCCCATTTTGACGTTCGTGAACCTGCCACATAGTAAGGAGTGTGGATTCTCTGCCAGCCCCTTTGATGTTCGTGAACCTGCTGTTGAGAAAGATCTGTCTTCACACCGAGCAAGTTCTACTTTGCGGCGCCTCTTGTCTAAAAATATCGGGCTCCCCTCGATCCCAAAGGATGGATCCTCTGAACATTTTCATCTTGAGCTCCCTCATCATGAAGCAATTTCTTCTCTGTGAACCATGATCTATTCAAGGTACCTTTTCATCGGAAAGTGCCTTCCCCATTGCATGGATTCCTCCCCTCTTTAAAGAGGGATGCCCTTCACGGAGCCCATGGGCCTCCACAAAGGAAGGAGATCCCCAAGGGGACTCGGGTCATCATGGATCATTTATACATCGTGAAACACCCTTCATACACATGTGATCCACATGGTAAGGCGCAGTCACTATGCTTCATGAAACACATTACTTCACAATGTTATGCTTCACAAGGTACCCTTGCTTCACGAGGCATTGCTCTGCAAATGAATTTACACTTTGTGAAGAGCCTTCGATATTCACCCATACCTTATACCTAGGCTAGGCGTCATTACATCACGAAGAACTTCCCTTCACGAAGCCCCTCCACTTTATGGAACACCAGAGCTTCACAAGGCTTCTACCTATGAACCCCTTTTCTCTGCAACTTATTTTCCTGTGCAGCCCTTCTGGTTTGCAATAAGAAATTTTAAGGTCCCTTGGATGGTGCTTCCCATTGTTTTTCTTCAGCTCATTGTACTTCGCATAGTCATGAAAATTTATATTTCTTTTTCACCAAGCCACACTAACATGGACCCCCCAATGGATCGCTACATAACACCCCCAACCGCGGAATTGCTGAGGCCTTCTTTACCTCAAGGGTGGTTGTGTATCGGTTATGTATGTCCTAGGGGTGTAGAGTGAACCCAACTCGTTCGAGCTGCAGGACGTTAAACTACCAAGCACCTTCGTCCTCAGTACGTGAAGTTATACTGTGACCACGCCCCATGCATCAAAAGTGGGGTTCACCACCTTAGACATTCTACATTCCCACTGGTCTTCACGGGAGTGAGATCATTCCTCACATGGAATGAAATCATCTTTATTGGAATGATGTTCATCCATGGGGAAAGGGAAACCACCCTTGTGCAAGGCCCTAGCTTTTCTTGTAGGAGGTAACATCTCTGCTCCTCCTCTCTTCCTAGGTTCCAAATCCATATCCCACTGGGCTTTGTCACCACCCAATCCTCCCCCTTGGAGTAAGTCCTAATATCCATCTCGCTGGTCTGTGAACCGTGCGTAAGCCCCTGTTTCCTCATTCGGCTGCTAAACACGTGTAAGCCCCCATTCCACTTCCCACAGAAACACCTTCCTCGACATGATTGTTAGGTATTTTCTGCCTCTCGTTTCTCAGACCGAGCATGACTCACATGGGCTTAGAGAAATCCCCGACTATAACATCTTATCTGGGCCGCCTTAGAGTGTAAGCCCTAAACCCATCTTCTGAGCTACGTGGACTTTGATTTTTTCCAAGGAAAGGTACTTAGAAAGGCACCCTGAGGATCAAGCCGAACATCCATTGGTCCCGACCATCATCATGTCGGTTCACCAAACCCAACCACGAACAACATGGCCTTTGATCCTTTACAAGGAAAGGTACATATGAAGCCTCCCTGAGGATCAATCCCAACACCCTATTGGTTCCAACCCCCTTCACGCCGGACCACCTTTGTCCTGCATGACATTAAACTGAATGCCCCCTTTTCATCATGCACGACGTTAAACTATATCCACCATCCCAAAATACATGTTCTTTGATCCTTTTCTCATAGATAAGGTACATAGGAAGCCTCCTTGAGGTTCAACCCCATCCAGTTGCAAGCAGTTTTGACCCGATCCAGTGGTAAGCCATTGTGACCCCATCCAGTGGTAATCCGTTGTGACCCCAACAAATGGTAAGAAATTGTGACCCCATCCAGCTGTAATCTGTTGTGACAACATCTAGTGATAAGCCATTTTGACCCCATCTAGTGGTAATATGTTATTACCCCATCTAGTGGTATGTCGTTGTGACCCCATCCAGCGGTAATCCATTGTGACCCCATCCAACGGTAAGCCATTGTGTCACCATACCGTGGTAATCCTTTGTGTCCCCATCTAGCAGTTAGCCATTGTGACCCCATCTAGTGGTATTCCTTTTTCAACCGAATTCAATGATATTCTATTGATGTCCCCAATCGATGGTAAGCCTTCATCAAATGAACCTTATGGACATTGTCTCCCTGCCACAGGCATACATAAGAGGTCTCTTCGAGACTCAATCCCAACATCATCGTTGTCCTCGAGTCGACTCGAACTCATTCTCCACCCACTTAACTTTACCATCCATCATCCATTTTGATTCCTACCCAGGCCGCCATATCCTGGTGGGATCATGCCACCTCATTCGCCATCCCCTTTAACAACAATCTGGTAGCTAACCAAGCGTTATTCCCAACATCAGTGTTCCCTCCACGGGTTTCACCCACCTGATCCCCTCTAGCCAGTGCTCCAATCAGTCCGATCCATCTCCGCTAGATGTTAAACCTGCAGAATACCCTATGTGTAACATAGTAAGATAAGGAATTCTTTAGATACATGTCTATGACATATAATTCTCAGCATTCAACGTGGGATGCCTCAGGCTTTCGCACCCTCGAGAAGCCCTATAATAAGGAGAAGAAACCCAGATGTGCTATTGTCCTAGCGTCCAGACACGTCTGTGATGTCCAACGTGACTACTCCCTCGACCGAATGTTTCTTCCTTAAACCGAACCCTTGGAATGTCCTCATAGAAGCAGTTTAATTAATTGTTGTCCATGAGGATATGGAACTGAGAAGAGTTTCACGAACAATGTCTTAAGTATATAAGGGAGACCCAGACTAGGTGAAGCGTTCGAGGGAGGAATCCATGGAAGGAAGAACCAACATCCCTTCATCCCATTATATCAAGGAGAAAAAATCCCTAAAAAAAGGATTGATGATGCCCGCCTTTAGAAATCAGGAATGTCGGGCAATAAAAAATGCCACTATCCTCGAAGAGACGGATGCGTGCGCCCAGGAGAAAGTGTTGGAAATAGAAATGGTGAACCAGACATGAATATATTTTCCTCAGTGTGGATACTAGTAGCACTCAATACATCAGTGGATTAGCATGTCACCAGATCCGGCTATCCAGTTTCGAGTCCCAAAAAGCAAGTAGTGGGCCTGGCATAAAATTCACCAGAAGTTGGGGGAAGTCAAAATGTTGGACATCCGGGTTTGCGATGTTGTCAGCATGGATCCATCTTACCATATATGGAAAAAAATAATGTTCTTGGGGAACTGGTCTTCAATTCCATTCCCTTCAGTACTAATTGGTTAATCTCCCTGCTTTTCAAGAACCAAGATAATGTAGGAATTTGATCACCGCCTACCCATCAACGTAGGGGCAGGGAAATGACAATGTGGTAGTCCCGCGTGGCTCCACCGCTTCGGTGAAAATCTCCACGCCTACAAATTTCGGGTCCCACACCCCATCTACCCATCTTAATTCATTCAATGGAGAGTGATCAGCAACCTCGTACGCTGATACAAGGAGGGGATTATACCGACTAGGGATATGGCCCACCTGGATCTAGAGGCATTTGCGCCTCGTCACCAACACTGCCCCCATGGGCCACGCAGGGAGCCACTGGTCCCCACTCTAACTTACAATCATTTTGTGAGCCTCTCACTAGAACACCTCAACGACTCTATCCTCTATGCCGACGAGGTAGGGGATGTTTGGGCTAGCCCAGTCAGGATCCCATTTTAGGGGCCCCCATAAAGGGATCCCACTAGGCCACGCTAGCACTGCCACCCGGTCCCATGAGTCGAGGAGCAGGTAAGCCATGCGCCTGCACCATCGGCCCCAGTTAGGTTGACCCGATGCCAGTGTTAGGCATAGGATGAGGTGGACACATGCCAAGGGGTTTCAATGTCAGCAACTACTATGGATCAGGCCACAGCCGACATATATCATCAACCCCTTGTGTATACTGAGTAGGTGTACTTGTATACCAGGCCCAGATCGAGGCCCCAACCACCCCATGGGCAGGCTGGGTCAACTCTCTCGGCCGCCAGTGCTGGTAATGGCCACCGCCAGTACAGATGCCCTCCCCGTTCCACAACCATAGAGAATGTGGGTTTTCCCCGCTTCCAAGCTCCTCTTGGGGGTCTACCTCATGCTACCCTCAGTCTGAATGAAGGACCTCCCCACGATGGTGACAATCATCATTGAACCCACTCCTGTGAAAATTATATTGGGTATGGAGATGTTCCTCATACCAATGTTTGCCGATGTGGGGATGTAGCACGTTAGATCGGTCTTCAGCATGGGGGGGCCTCCCCATGTCCTCAGAATAGCTGGTGAAGGTCCTCCTCACCTAAGTAACCAGAGGGATGAAGGCTAGCCTCGCTTCACTAGCAACCAGCATGGAGGGCCTACCCATGTTAAGCTCAACCAGTGTGAGGAAATTCCTCTCACTGATGTCGCCAGGGGAAACAATCATGGAGGTCCTACCCATGCTCTTGTCAGCCCCAGTGGAGGTCCTACCAACTCTACCACTTCCCACGGAGGTCTTCCCCATGTCCCATTTGATATCCACCATGGTGCTCCTCGCACCTTGGCTTACTCAGGTGAGAATACTCTTCGCCCCAGCACCAGTACGGCCGAAGGTCCTCCTCGTACCGGAAATCTAACCTCTCTAGAAGAACCATCCCGGGGTAGGAGGGAAGGTCGTCACTTCCATAAAAAGAATTTTGAGAAGATTCACGCTGAGATCAAACCTGTTTTCTTCTCAGATTCCAAATCAGAATACGACTCAATGATGAAACCCTCTCCTAGATGCTTCATGATGAGGGCTAAATAAGGAATAGGGCACATCAACCTAGTACTCCTAGAATGAGAGGTCCATCGAATTCCCGCCTCCCTCTGCAGGTATATCTAGAAGGAAAAAAATTTGTCAACTCCATATGTTACTACCATGTGATCTCCACCATCATCACCAGAAGCACTCTCTACCTCGACTAGAGATCACAATGAACTATTTTGGGGGCCAATGGTGGGAGAACAGTAGTGTGGTCCATCGCCAGCTGTCGTAGTCCCTACTATGAAACTGCAGTTTTCAGCCTTTCTTACCATGACATTGTGGCTAAATCACAACACTCTTTGGAGGATATCCTGAGATACGGTGGTTTGTCAGCTCACTCTCCATATTCTCCATTGGCCAATCTGATGTCCCAGCTGTCTATCGGTACCGCTAATCTACATCTAACTTCAGTTGACAAGTGGGGAAATGAAGGGACATACCCTGAATCCGATCCAAGTAGCTTATGGGATATCCTCGTAGCAGACCACTTCCCTGAGATGTTTTGGCTGGTGACAGCGTCGAATTTCATTGCGCCGGAATCCGTCACCCAAGAGGAAGTCAAGTGTTCTTTCCAAACCCTTTGGGCAGCTCATTTCCTTCTTTTTCATCAGAAAGTGGCTTACCCTAAGAGCCAAGTGAAATTCAAAGAAATTGACGAACAATGATGTCTGTTTGATTTGGACACACTCCCTGTGGCCGAGTGCCCTGAGTCACCAGGTCACTATAGGGCCCTCCAGCAACGGCACATTCAGAGCATCAGGGTACTCCGCAGGATTATGATAGAGGCATCTTCCCACATACAGATCCATGGCTAGGGGTAGTATACTGCCCTCCACATTAGACTTATCTGACAACAACCCAATTTTTAGGGGACATAGAGGATATGACTTCTGGAAGAGTTGAGATTAACATGGCAGACCTACAAGTGGGTGAGAATGACCTAGATCTTCTTGGAGAGGACCCTCACCCCAAGGGATCTACACACTTCTTAGATCCGTCGGGAAGGATTACTCATCAACAGAGGAATATACTAGGTCTTCCTTTTCCCACTGAGGCACAAGTTCTCTTTTGAAATCCAAAGACGGGCAAGGAACTCCTTGGAGCTATCGAACCCTCTGAACAGTCTGTCTTAGTGCATAAGGCATATGGCAACCCTGAAAGTGCCCTATTGCATCAGCAACTCACCGAAAAAATGAAGGTGGTCGACGACCTCCTTTCTGAATGTGCTGCAGAGTGACGAAAAGACTACGGTGATCCTAGGATAGTGCAGCATGGGAAAGAAAAACTTAACCTCGGTGAATTACCCCCAGGTGACCCTGACTATCTTTCCCACACAGATAGGGTTGAGGGTAGAACCTATGGAAAGAGGTTGCGGTATGTCTCACCCTATCCTCTTGAATGGTGTGACAATGCTTAGGACCCATCTCAGATTCCCCCAACTGCCCCGCATGCCATTCCATGAGCCGCTCCATGAGCTATTGGGCTGCCTTTCGTGTTAAAGAACATGATAATGTTCTGGTAGTTAGGGATCCCTGTAAAGATATGAATACCCTCCTAGATGATCCAATAGAAGAACTTGTTGTTTGTCTCGAGGCATTAGAGACGAGACAGGTGGTGCTCCCGCCTGATGGAATGCCTTATCTGGAATGGGTGGATGATATGCCAGCACCACTGGGTTTCAGAAATCCCATCTTTTTGCCCTTCAATGGGACAGGGGACCTTCCACAACACATGTCCCACCTTTATTCAAGGTGTGGCTTCATGGTGGGAACTCCAGTGCAACAGGAAGCCGCCAAACTCCGGTGTTTTATGCAGACATTGGAAGGCCCTGCGTTTATCTGGTACAACCAGCTCCCCATCAGATCAATAGACAGATGGGAGGACCTTCATAGGAAATTCCTCTACCAGTTTAGTTCCACCACATGGAAGACGAGTATCACAGACCTCTTCAAGTAAAAGCAGAGGCCCGATGAGTGCGTTTCCGACTTTGTCGCCCAGGGGATAGGACTCATGCATTCCTTTGAAATGCCGCTAACTTAGGAGAAATTGCTAATGATATGCGTAGGGAATGTAATGATAGAGATGGTCCCTTATCTGATCACCTAGAACTATCCCAGTGGATTCCAAGACTTCTATGATAAGGCCCAGTGCCTAGAGGAAGCCTTACAACAGGCTAAGTAGGCATGTCCATAGCCTCCTGCGATCCTGATGATAAGGGATGCCAGGTCCTAGCCCATTGTGGTGTCTTAAATAGAGTCCCCCAGATAAATAGACTTGTTACCAGTGGACCCGATTCCACATCCTTACAGAGTCCCTCCATCTCCGGCACAACCTCTTGCTCAGCAGCACCCACCTCAGAATCGGAATGTGCCCCTGCAAAATGCGCCACCACCGCCCAAGGGAGATAAAAACTTTCCACTTCTTCGAATCATATGGAACACTCTCAAGAATTGCTATGTTTTCAAAGAGTTGCTTCAAGACCAATTAGTAAACTACATAGTCCGGTAAGGCCCAGCCCCAACACAGGTAGCATGTATCTTCGTCAGGACAGATAGCAGCAGTGACAGTGAGGGCGAGTGGGATCAGGTTTCCAGTTGCAGGTCCCAGAAGTATGAGGCCTGGATGGCTCGCATAACAGTTGCTCATGCCCATGGTGTCATCCGAGTACATCTAAATCGGCCAGAGCCATATGAATCTATAGCCACTGCATCTGCATCATCTTCTCATCCTACCTCTTCCTAGAAGAGAAAACACCAGAGATTCAAGGGAAAATAGAGCCCCCCACTGATGTCATTGTCATCCCGTACTCTCAATGACTTCATGCCCCTGAAGATGCTTATCCCTCACAGAATCCATCTAGTAATAGACGACTCTTTGAGTAACGGACTATGGTATGCATTGGTTAATAATATAGAGCAGGTAAACCCCTATATGATTCCTGACGATAAGGAGTGCCAGGAGGATTCTCCCAATGTCACCAGCCGTCGTCAGCGTCGATGGAGCCATGGATATATGGGTTGTCGAAGTGCCTCAGTCTGCACTTCCATCTAGGTTTTTCATTCCAAATAAACCTGGAAACAATCTCAATGCAGAGTTAAGAATGCACAACCTTCTCATCTAGTGGAATCAGGCCCTCCCACACCTCCATTCATGTTGCTGGATCAGGCAGAGCCACCCCGACCACATCGTGACCCGCCATGCCCTGCTACAGGATGATCTTAGTCACCTAGACCTCATCCTGTAGTCACTCCTCAGGCTTCAGCTAGTGAGAATAAGGATATTACCAGCACTAATCAGTCGTCGGTCCAGTCAGTAGGACCCACCATACCTCATGTAATAGAGAGACCCCCTGTAAGCATAAGTTCATGCATGGTGTGGAAGTACGATGTTCTTAAGAATCATCCAATTATTCCATCAAGACTCTCCATCCTTGAGGCCATTTTCCTATCGTCAAATATGTGTGAGGCCCTTACTGAGGCTTTAACAAGCCCCCTCTTGTTTGAGATGGAAGTATCAGCTACATAATCCTTTCATGCTAAGGCAGTAGAGAATGATGAATGTCAGGAAATTATCTCATTCTCTGGAGAAGATGAAGGCTCTCCCATACAGGGGAACATTCTCCCACTGTAAATCACCAGCTAGTTCAATGGAATGGAGGTTTTTCACTGTATTGTCGACACATGATCTGGAATTATCTTAATCTCCACTTAGACACTACAAAAACTAGGATTGTATGAAGATGATCTGAGTCCCTCTGACCTAAGAATCCATGGTTATGATAGGATGGAACAGAGACCAGTCGAAAAGATCCACTTGATGACCTAGTTCGGTGGACTAGTTTCCAGCACCAAATTTAAGGTAGTCTCCCAGGACACTTCCTACAATGAATTGATGGGAAGGCCATAGCTTCACCTGCATGCGGAAGTTCCATCATCTTATCACCAGTGCCTCAAGTACTCCCTTAATAGTCGAGTGGGCATTCTTCAAGGTGATGTGTCTCCCTTCGCATCTTGTGAAGCCCTCTACTTAGATGTCGACTACTACAAGAGCAAGGACAAGCAGATTCAAACTAACGATGTTGAGCATGCCGCGTCTGCGATGAACCCGTGGACAGATCAAGATAATTCTTACATCTTTCCAATCCACCGATTGGAGGGTACGACCCCAGATATGGGACAATGCTTTGTCATTTCTGGAACAAGGGGGGAACACAGACTTCCAGAAACAACATTGTGATGTATTCAATTGGAGTTATGATGATATTCCAGGGCTAGATCCTCAATTAGCCATCCACCATCTCAATCTCCCAGAAAATCATCGTGGGTTCAAGTAGCCTCCTAGAAAGATGCACCCTTCCCATGGTGCCATGCTCAAGGCTGAAGTTGACAAGCTCATCAGAGAAAATTTTGTTAAGGATGTCCAGTACTGCAAATGGTGGGACAATACTATGCCAGTAAGGAAGAATAATTATTAGATCTGTGTCTGAATCGACTTCTGGGATCTCAACCATCACTGTATGAAGGATGATTTTCCCTTCCATTGATGGAATTTTTGATTGACACTACAACTGGATTCCAAGCCCTCTCTTTCATGGATTGGTACTCTGGGTACAACCATATTTGAATTTCCCTAGAGGATGAGGATTTCACCACCTTTAGGGAACCAAAAGGTACTTTCTATTACCAAATCATGCCCTTCAATTTAAATAACGCAGGTGCCACCTACCAACGAGCTATGCATCACATATATAAGTTGATCCTCGGAATGTTGGTGGAAGGCTATGTGGATGATCTGGTGGTAAAATTTCTCCAACATTAGGACCATCTCAAAGACCTTGAGAAAGTGTTCTACTTTCTCCGTTCTTGTCACCGGAAGATGACCCAATTAAAGTGTGCCTTCAGGGTCACCTCTAGAATGTTTCTCTACTTCATTGTTAGATACAGGGGCATTAAGATCGACCCAAAGAAGATCAAGTCCATTGTCATATGTATCATCTGAGAAAAATTTGGGAGCTTCGAGGCTTCCAAGGCCACTTAAACTACAAACACTGATTCATCATGAATTTGGCCATCAAGTGTAATCCCTTTCTCAGATCATGAAGAAAGGCACACTATATGAGTGGGACGAAGAGTGTCAGATTGCTTTTGAGGAGATCAAGTATTATATTCTCTAGCCACCGAACTTAATGCCACCCATATCTAGAAAGCCACTGGTCCTGTACGTGACTACCTTGGAATGATCTCTCGGTGCTCTTATCGCCCAAATGAACAATGAGGGGATGGAGAAAAAACATAACTACCTCAGCTTCATGCACCTAGATACAGAGACCAGATACCCCCCCCCCATTGAAAAGAGAAACCTTGCACTGATATTCATAGTACATAAATTGAAACATTACTTACATCACCACAAAGTACAGATGGTGTCCCAAATAGACCCACTGAAGTACATCTTGAACCGCCCCATGTTGACAGGACAACTAGCTCGGTGGGTTGTAATCCTCTAATAGTTTGACACCAGGGTTTTCCCTAAAAAGGCAATTAATGGGAAAGCATAGGCAGACTTCATAACTACCCATCTAGCTCCTGTAGACCCATCCAATGATCTTGATTTCCCCAATGGGGTGATCCTCTCGGTAGACCAAGCCACATTGTGCTGGTAGATGCACTTGGATGGTGCTTCCGGGAGCCCCATCGACAGAAGGCTCAATGATCCCAGACTCAACAGAGTAGGCCTGGGTATCATCTTCATTACTCTGACACAAGTCATTCTTCCTTACTCATTCCGGTTGTCAGAAGGGTACTTCAACAATGAGGTAGAGTATCAGGATCTTATCACTGGTCTCGAGCTGGCCCTTGAGATTGGTGTTCCCCATTTTCATGTGAAAGGGGATTCTGAACTAATCATCTAACAGAACAATGGTGACTATGTCATCAGAAAACTAGATCTCGTACCATTGTTGGAACACACTCTATAGCTGATGACCCAGTTCCCATCTCAGATGGAAGTCACTGATGTCCCTTGATCTCAGAATGGTCGGGTTGACGCCCTAGCCAGCCTAGCTATATTACTCGCATAGCCCAAACAGGTCGATCTGATTATCCACATGGCACATTAGAGAGCCATTTCTCCTATCACCCCAGACGACGACGAAGGCCTACAGGTGGGAGCCATACCAAAGAAACCTCCACGTTTGGACCCACAGGTCCCCTAGTTGTAGTGATTGAAGTGACTCCCGACTGGAGAGACCACTTTATTGAGTATCTCCAGAATGTCAATCTCCCAGCAGATCGAGCCGAGCGTGAGAGAATCCGATGTCGCACATTATAATTTACCCTCCATGATGGTCCTATCCATGAGAAGATCCTCTACAAGCGCCAGCTTGATGGGTTTCTCCTCCATTGCATTAAAGGAGTCATGATTTCTCAGGTCATGTAAGAGGTTCATTCCAGTTCCTATGGGGATAATCAGACTTGGATGAAACTATCTCACCATACACAAATACTGGGGTTCTTTTGGCCCTCCATGATCCATGATTGCATCGAGTTCACCAAGAGATGCCATGCATTCAAAATTTATGGTAACTTCATGCATCGGCCTCTAGATCCTCTCCACTCCACCAAGTACACTTGGCCATTTGTAGTGTGGGGACCTGATGTCGTGGGACCATATACACCAGTGATAGCTCACAAGTGAAGATTCATCCTGACTGCTACAGATTTCTTATCCAAGTGGGAAGAGGCAGCTCCACTCATAAGGGTCAAGGCCCATTCCATCGTTGACTTTGTTATCTCCAACATCATCTACCAATTTGGAGTCCCTCACGCCATCCTCACTGATAACAGAATGAACTTATGAGAATTTGAGATGAAGAAATTGGACACTAAGTACAACATCCGTTCTAACCACACCCCTCAGTATCACGCACAAGAAAATGGATAGATCGAGGAGTTCAACAAAACCCTCTATAACTTTCTGTAGAAAATGGTTGGTCAGAATAAGAAGAGTTGGCCGGACAACCTCCCCAATTCCCTTTGGGCATACTGGATGAAAACTTGTAATTCCACCCAGGTGACCCCATATTCCATGGTATATGGGACATAGGCCATCGTTCCCATCAAGATTCAATTGACCTCATTGTACAAAACTGTCTATGATCAGAAAGTGCCAGATGAAGTAGCCTAAATTCGTCTGGTAGAGTTGGAAGTGCTTGATGAGAACATGTGTCGTGCCCTACACAATCTGGAAAGGCATCAGAACAAGATAGCTACAACTATAAACAAGAAAGTTCACCACCTCACCTTCCTGAAAGGAGACTTGGTATTGGCCCTAAGGGCACCAATGATTCCTAGTAGGAAACCACCAATGATGGAACCCAAAAGGGAAGGGACTTACATCATTCACAAGGTTTACTCCAATGGTGCATACTCGCTGGTTACAATGGATGATGAGCGTATAAATCCCCCCACCAATGCCATGTTCCTTAAGAAATACTTTGCCTGAGTCACCACGGTCCTGAATGAATTTAAACTATACAGTCCCACATGACCATAAACTGTATGGTCCTGGAAAACCTTAAACTGTACAGTCCCGTACAACCCTGAACTGCATGACGGTCCTACATGACCTTAAACTGTATGATCCTAAATGACCTCAAACTGTGTGTCATCCCGCAAGATGTTAAATTGCATCTCCAGAACTATGTATGGCTTGATTCCCATCCTCATGGGATACATAAGAATTCTCATATACCTCGTCATTAGTCCAACCCAATTTTCCTCTTTAACTATTCCCTCCGGGGCATAGTTCTTATAGAGGATCTCATATGGCGTTGTGTAGGCTTCTTTGGCCCCACCCATGTCATGGTTATGATGATTGTACAATGTGACCTCCTTCATTCTTCTAATCCTCCCACGTCCTTACTATATGATTCTAAACTGCGTGGACATTTTATAACTACTTTTGGATTCATTACCATCATCATGGGATACGTAGGACTGCCCAGAGATTTCATTTGTAGGCCCAACCCCAAAATTCGGGACCTCCCATTGGGATGACACAGATGGTGTGGTGCATGATTTTTCCCTCATTCACATCTCTTTCATCATGACCATACCATGTATCCCTCTCTCTTGAAGATCTCCATCTCTTCTGTAGTCTAACATGATTAGAAATTGCACAGGTGCATTTATGCTCCACACACCCCCATCATTTGGGTTCCCATTATCTTTCACATTCGAAGGGCCCCCCGAACGATAAAAATAATTCTCTTAAGGGGTCTCATATCTTTTCGGGTAAACTCCCTCAAGGGTTTTAGACAATAAATAGATATGAGTCCTACGTTGCTAATATGGTAGTGGTCGATGCTCATTTGTTGTTGCCATTTCAGGTCACACGATATAGATGTTGTGTTTCGAATCTGGTCAACAACTATCCTTTGTCATAATCACCAAACCCATATGTCCCCAACATGGAGTGTACTGGTTCATTCTTCCCCACCATCTCTCCAAATCTCAATCTTCTTTGAGTGGGAGTGTGATTCCAGCTGTCGAACCCTTATGTGAAAGGGAGAACCTAACCCTTCTCCTTGTTTCCCACACCTAATATTGCTCACGTGGGCATAGGAGTTGTGAGGCAATGCCCATATGAGAGGTTATCTGGCTACAGTTGGCAGGGATGCTCAACCTCAAGTCCTTCGACCGCTTCGGGCTCGTGGCCCATGTTCTCATTTAGGATTATGTGGTGCGGTATGAACTCACGTCCTCATTCACGTCAGGCTATTTCACTATGCCACACATATCCCCTTGAGACATACCTCCCTCATTTATCATCCTTCTCATGAGCACAAGCCATTCCATGCTTCGTGAGTCCTATAACTTGGGCTTCCATCACCTTCTATATACAAAATGGCCCTGAATGGCATTGATTCTCGATCCATGGGCTCTCCTACAGTTATGGGATAATTCCCTTGAGGATTGTGTGTGACATTTTGATATAGGTCCCGTGTTGAAAATATGGTCCGTGGTCGATTCTCAATTATTCTCTCCCCTTATGGTCACACAAGGGTGGATACTGTGTTGCAAACCTGGTCAACAATTTTTCTCTGGCATCATTGCTTATTTGTGGTCTTCCATAAGCACGATGATTCACCATTTATGTCCCATGAATATGACATTAATCTTGGCATATACAGTCCAATATCTATGACCCTAAACTAAGATCACCTTCATCCTCACCGTAGGATGTTAAACTGCAAGCTGGCCATGCCATTATTTTCATGGCCCAACCTTAGGTCCCTCGGCCTTTTTAGGCCCATGTTCCATGTTATCACTTAGTGTTTTATGGTGTGGTATGGGATTATGTCCTCATTCACATCGGGATAATCACCGTGTCATACACATCCCCAAATGAGATACCTTTCCCCTACCTTTATCTTCACTAAAAGATGTTAAACTGCAAGTTAGGCTTGACATTCTGTCCATGGCCCAGCCTCAACCTCCTCAGCCTTTTCAGGCCCCTATCCCAAGTTCTCACTTAGGGTTGTATGGTGTGGTGCGGGATTATGTCCTCATTCACGTTGGGTTACTCGTTGTGTCGTACACACCCCTCTTTGGGGTATTATTCCCTTATTTGTGTCATCCTTTCTCCAAGAACTATGTATGGATTGATTCCCATACTAATGGGATATGTAGCACCGCCTAAACGTCTGGTCCTCAGGTCCAACCCCATCTCTTAGAAACCCCCCAATCATTTTGACCCTCGGCCTGCGTTCTTCTATAAGAGGGGTATTCCATGTGGTATTGGATTATGCCCTCCTACACATCAGGTTTATAACAACAATGCCACACACCTCTCTCTCTCTCCTGAGAGGCCTTCGGTCCCTTTCTCTGCTCTCATCTCTTTGAGTTGGCTTCCATTAAGTCGGGTCCGTCAGCCCTCTTTAGTGATTCACCAATTACCCCATGAGTACTCTGGTCTAGAAACTGGAGTGTCAGATTTTACCTGGACATTCTTCAGGGTTTGTGTTACAATTCATTTGGGCTTCCATTATCTTTCACATCTGAAGGGACCCCAAATGGATTGGATGATAGACCTAAGGGCTCTCCTACCATTATGGGCCAATATCCTAGACGGGTTCAGACTAAAAATCGATACAAGTCCCGTGTTGTGAATATGGTCAGTGGTTGATGCTCATCTGTTGTTCCCATTTCAGGCCACACGATATGGATGCTGTGCTTTGAACACGGTCAGTAGTTATCCTCCATCGTCATGCTAGCCCTTCAAGCCTTGAATGTTGGTTACATGATTTACGTTATTTTCCACCCCACCATGTCCAAATGGAATTTACACACTCTGGGAACTATCCCTCAGTGCAAATTTTCATGTTATGAGACAAAACCGTGGTAAAGTCATCATTCGGGGGTCCTCACCGACTTCACTTGGAATTCATTCCATGTACTACAAAAACCTCTTCCGCCCTTATTTCCCACACCAAGTTTGACTCATTTGGGCATAGGGATTGGGTTGAGGTCCATAGTTACTTAGAAGGATTCCGCTTTTCCTTGGTCTGGGATCTAAGACTTTAAACTATGATCACTTTTAGAACTACCTATGACTTGATTCTCATTCCCCTGGGATATGTCGGAATACCTAGATATATCGTCTTTGGGTCCAGCTCAAGTTCCACTAATTTATCTCTTCTGTTCTGCCGTCTGGGATCTGAATCATATAGGACTGTATGGTGTGATGCATATGGGATTATTCCCCCATTCAATTCGGGTTGGAAATAGCCATACCACATACGTTCATTTTTAGGAGTTAGCCCCCCCTCTCTAGTCCCACATGTCATTAAAATGTTTGTTGTCCTGCACGACGTGAAAAGGCACATTCATGAACTATGTGTGAATAGATTCCCATCCTCATGCGATACGTAGGAAGACCCGAACATCTCATCTTTGGGTCCAACTCAACTGGGGGGTAGCCTCTCTTGTCCTATATCCTCTAACTTTTTTTGGCCCCTCGACCCGAGGTTTCCTCCTCGAAATCACGCACTGTATGATGTAGACCTCGTCCTCATTCACATCAGGTATGCATTGTCATGCCATGCACATTCCCTATGGAACCTCGTCTATCATGTATATGTCTATTACATATGACTTTAAACTATGATTCCTAGTACCACATGACTTTAAACTGTTACATCTATACCGTATGAAATTAAAATGCATGTCTAGTCTCGTCATGTGACCCTAAACTGTGACATTATTGTCCTGGCCACATGAAAAAAAGGGCATGACACCATGATATCCTCACTCAAGGGGACATCATGTTTGGTATCAGTCGCACACAGTACCAATTTTCAATTCCTACACACGACTTGATTCTTGTGGCGCTGCGAAGACTTTTTATCTTAGGTCCATCACTTCACAAAAAAACACTCATTCATCCTAAAGGACAAACAAGATCTATCAAATGCCACTTCTTTTGGTGCATGGGCCTGACCCGAACAAACTTATTATCTCTAGCACTGGTATCCTACCATGTTATCCCTAGAAATACATGTGGCTTGATTCCCATACTCATGAGAAACATCAGAATGCCCGTGCACTTTGTCTCTAGACCAGCCTAACTTTCATTTTCTGTCCCTCGACCTAAAACCTCCCCAAGGAACACATGGTGATCTAGTCTCCAGGTCCTCATTCATGTCGGGTTTCATAATTACCTCACCATGTATCTCCCTCTTTCCCTACCATACTTGGTCTGAGCTTTATGACTATATACTAAGATCACTCCACGTCATTTCCGTAAGACGTTAAACTGTAAGAAATATTCCAAAACTACATAAGGCTTGATTCCCATCCTCATGGGATATGTTGGAATGCCCAGACATATTGTCTCTGTGTCCAGTACCAAGAATATAAAATCATGTCCTCTCTCTTTCGGCCCCTAGGCCCGACCCCTTTTGGGAACATGTGGTGTGGTGAGTACCTCATGGGTTCTCATTCACATTGAGTTTTGAAAAAGCCACGACATGGTCCCCCCATGTCTATTCCCAATCTGGTCTGAGTTCTATCAGCCAAAACTAAGATCTCCCTATGGGAACTACGCAATGGGTTCGGCTACTTTTCTTCCCTGCACCCAATTCATTAAATCAATCCCCCTTAATGGATCATCCTATGAACATTAAGCTAGAAGTGTGTGACCCTAGGACTCTCGTCCTTGGGAAGGGAATCGACTCACTCTAATTGATACGTCTTATAGTCATATTCAGATGCATTTTGATGTAGATCCCAAAGAGTGGAATTTTCACGGGGACATTCCCCTCATTCCATGTCCAAGATTTGTGAGCCTGTTATTGGGAGACTAATCCTCTTCCACATATGAAGGGACCCCCTTTATACCCTGGTCTCATGCCATATTGTCTTACCTACCAACATGGGCCACGGTCCGTGAGGACCCTGGATGTCATTTGTGATAGGTCCCATGTTTCGAACATGGTCAACGGTCAACCATCATTTGTCAGTCCCCATTCCAGGATAACATGATATGGATGCTATGTTTCGAACATGGCCAATAGTTTCCCCTATCGTCACACCAACATCATTGTGGTCTATATCTCGAGCATCATTATTCACATATTCCACTTTCTTATGTTCAAGTGGAATTCCAACATACCCGACTTTACCCCTTTGCACATCTAGGTGCATTATATATGTGGTTCAACATCATTGGGAGGTCATTCACCTAGCGTCCCATTGCCCCTAACATGTGCCTTAATGTGCTAGTAAAGTCCCGTCACTAATTCTGATTTCCCACATCGAGCACGACACACGTGGGATTCGTAGTTCTGGTAGGATGTGGACTGGTGCAGTCATGCCACACATGCCTTCCTACATCCTGCATGACATTAAACTACACCTTCAGAACTACTTGAATCCAATCCTAATGGGGTGTGTAGGAACACCCAGGCACATTACTTTGGGCCCAACATAACTTTCACTTTTTGTCCCTTGACTTAATGAATTTTCTTCGGGGATACTTGGTGTGGTGCAGACTCCTTATGTCCTCACTCACGTCGGTTTTATATCCACTTCACCACATACTCCCTTCCAGTGATCTCCCCTTTCACTCTATGTCCAATCAAATGATGTTAAACTGCACGAGTCCATATGTCCTCCGCGCATGACACTAAACTGTGATTCTACTCTAAACATGTTCAGGATGCCCCATGTTAGTCATGGGATACACCAGATCCCTTTCCAAAGAGGTCCTTCTCAGAAATATGTTTGATCCATGATCATATAGATACACCCACCAAATGTTCCATCATCATGGTGGCATGATTTTAAGAGTGTTGGAATCCATTCAAACAACCCATCACTCGAACTCCACACTTTGCATTCCCTTCATTCGAACGCTCGTCCTCTTTCATGTCTAAGAGAACCCCCTAACAGTATGGATTCTCAGCATATGGCTCACCTACTATCTTGGGAAAACATTCTGAAAGGAAAATCGATGACATTTTGAGTTAGGCCTCATGTTTTCAACATGGTTAGCGGTTGACCCTCATTTTTCCCCATTTCATGATAATGCAATAGGGATACTATATTTTGAACACAGTCAACAGTTATTCTTCATTGTCATGTCATCCTAAAATGTTCCGAATTTTCGGTATCATGATTCACACATTCCACTCCCCTATGTTCAGATTAATTCCAATGCCCCGGGTATTACCCTAATCATGCACTGGTGCACACTATGAATGTTATGATTTGACTGTTTTGAGGTCCTTATCCTCCCACTGGGCCTCTCCCTTTCTTCCCAGAAATCCGGGTTGGTTGTTCAAAACCCCATATAGACGAAGCTTGCTTTGAAATCATAAATTTTGGTGGATGAATAAGATGGTCATCCCTTGTTCCTTACATCAGGCCCGACCTACGTGAGGTTAGGGATTGACTGCTAGACGCTCCGTAAATATGACACGAATGCAATAAACCAATACAAATAATTGAACTCATGCATGCATAAGGCATAAAACGATCAAAACAAGAATGTATGTTCAAGGGATTGTAATCATTATAGTACCCAAAGGTCAATCCCTCCCTTGGATGGGTTAACCCCATCGAAAGAGTGTTGTAGCTCCGCCATGCTCTAGATTGTGGCATTCAAGATTTATTGTTTCATGTTAAGCTCCCGCTCCTCCTCGGCAGTAATGGGGCACAATTCATCAGCCACAATCTGGGCACACTCCACGTTGGTCTGGATGATGTTCATTTCTGTAGAAGCTTGCATCACATGCTCTTCGGCCTCTTCCAGCTGGGATTTCAATCTCAATATTAGCTCCGATTTCACATTGAGTGATGCTGAGTGATCATCCTCCTAGAACTATAGTCGTTGAACCACATTTTTAGCCTCCGGTAGACTCTTGATGTTCACCGCCTTCATCCACTTCCAGCCCACACCAACGGCACGATCATACTCCCGAATCATCTCCCCTATAAGATCTTGGACCATCATGTGTTGATGTTGGGCATCCACTCCCTCAACATAAAGTTAATGAAGCCACAAATGAAGTCTATCCATATCATCTAGCCATTTCTCTTGGGGGTGTAATCAATGAAGCACTTGATCGACTTCCATGATCAGCGACAGACTATTTTGAAATCCTCTTCATTAGAAGCCGTTTTGTCCCAGTCGGCGTGGTTGGCAGGCTCATATGTAGGGAACAACCCCAGTAACTCGTTAGCAGGGTCCACAACTAGTGTTTTATCAGGTATGGTGGGTCCTGGGATGTCCGATCGATCCTCATTATTGTATCCAACCTCAATGATCTTGGGTTCAGCCCTGCTAAAGGTCACATCGGTGATCGGGAGTGGCACCACTTGTTCGGTTTGGATATCCTTCTCCACAATCACTGGTATTCCCCTGCGAAAGGTGCCACCAGAATTCTTGACCAACCTCGTGAAGGTGGCCCACACCATTTGAAGAACTGTGCATACTAAGAGGGGTAAAAATTTTGTCAGCCTGATCAATGAGTTGTAGTCATGAATTACGTGAAGGAAACATACAGAGTTCGAACTATCGGTCTCATTCCGGGTCTGTTGCTATGGGGATATCAAGATGTTGCCCTCCATATGTGATAGGGAATTCCAAAAACTTCATGGGAGCCATCTCAGGTTCCCTGGCCCTTCCAGGTGCACTAATCACCATAGCAGTAAGGTTGGATCTCGAAGGCCCTAAATCTGCATCTGTTGTAGGGAGGGAGTGGGTTCAGCATCTGAGGTTCTCCTGAACAATTCAAATATTAGTGAGGAATTCCAAATGGCCTAGAAATAGACCCTATGGATGGGGATCAGGATGTTACCTCAAGGGCCTCTACAAATTCTTCAAGATCTGAGCCCAGATCACTGACTTTGACTTCCTCTAATGGTCTCCCTCTATCGACCTCCTCCCCCTAGGAGGACTCATCTGATTCATCCAGTAGAGGAAAGCACTCTATCAGTTTGGCAGCCGATAACTGCGGACGGGTTGTTTGATCCAACAACACCTTCACCCAGTATGTCATTAGATGCGGGGCACCCCCGAAGTGGAACAAATCCTCCAAATCAGTAAGGTATTGCTCTGTCTCCACTTGAGATACTGCAAAGATGGCCCTGACAGGGCCAATTCCCGACAAGTCCATCCTAATATGGTTCAAGTATTGCCACATCTCGGACGGGCCGAGTAATTGCCTGTTAACATACCAGATGTCCTAGGACTTTGGGAAGAAAACATTCTCCCGCATATCTATATGGCACAACCACATCCCCAGATCTTGGGTGGATATTCTACGGAATCCTCTCGAGGGCCTCCCCTCTGGATAACTCTATTCTTATGGGACCACCGGGTCCCTGCTGTCACTGGATCTGCTGCCACTGCCTCTCCCTCAGCCAGTAAAGGCCTGGCTGTCATGACAGAGCCGCCACCACTGGATTTCCTTATAGTCTTTTGGCCCCAGCCTCGAGGTTGGGGAGGCACACCATCACCAGCCCGAATGGTCAGCTGGTTCAGTATCCCCCATGGGTAGGCCACATCCCAGATTTTGGCATACTCCTTCACCAACCCGAAGATGGCCATGGGAAGAGGTAATTAGTTATGCATCTTTCAATATTTCCATGTGAACATGAGCTACATCCGCCTGATCACACATGGATGTTCCTCATGACACACCTGTAAATAGACCTGTGGGGTCTGCCACTGTATACACCAAAAATTCCTGGAATATCGGTGCAGGGTGTATGGCTCGCAGAGAGGCTCATAGTCCAATCTTGCCACCAAGACTCCACCTCTAATGGACAAGATATATGACCCACACTCTTCCATTCCTTGGTCATCATTTGTAAAAGAACCCGTTCATAGACACAACATATGAATGTTGAATTCATCTATCTTTGGAAGACGATTCAGTACCGCTTGCACAATCTGTTTGGCCGAAAATCTTCCAGCGGCATTCAGAATGCATTGACGGAAGTTCAATCCCAGAGGGGAGGTGGGGTACAAATTTTCATAGACCCCATGACTTTCGCCTCTATCTACACGTACAGGATATGGAATGTCCCACATATCTTCCCTGGCCTCTTCCCCTTGATGATATGCCAAAACATCAAATACAGTTTGGAGAGCATCGAGATTTTGAGGTTCACCTGCCCTCCTAGAGACAACATGGACACCATGATAAATGTTCTTGGTTGCACACCCATGTTCGTATCCCTCCCCCTGTAGGATATAACCATAGATGAGAGCAATGGTGAATGCCGCCAGCCTGACTTCCAGTTACTGCTCAGTGCTAACATTGAACCCCTGGGTTTTCCACCGGCTATCCTCTAGGAGCCACCAGTATGAGTACTCCTTGCCCCGTTGAGCCCCCTTTGGGAAAGTACGAGGCTACACCGAAAACTGACTATTTTACAGGAAGTTCACAAATTATTTGAACCACTATCTGAAGTGGACGTCTCTCACTACTTTCTTGTCCACTCTCAGCACCAGCTCTTTCAGTTCCATCTCTAGCGGTGAAAATTGCTCTGGATCCTCCCACGCAGCCATAGCAGGGAGGAATTCATCATACATAGCTCCCAGTATCAGGACCCCTAAGATCCGGTGCACGTCCCACAAATGGATTCCAACCTCCCCATGGTTCAA
Source organism: Viscum album (assembly GCA_963277665.1). Taxonomy (NCBI): domain Eukaryota; kingdom Viridiplantae; phylum Streptophyta; class Magnoliopsida; order Santalales; family Viscaceae; genus Viscum; species Viscum album. The sequence goes on from OY728134.1 coordinate 820,076,238, forward strand.
GTGGAGGGTATTAGTCCTTGATGACTACCTGCTAAATAACTCTGGAATCAGCTACTTTGGTTGGTAGATATGAAATTGAGAGGCCCAAGCCACTTTGTACATGGCCACTCTCCTTAGCTCTACCCAAAACTCGTCACACGAGGCACCTACCCAGTAGGCCTAGACCCAGTCATTTATGAAGTTGCCACCCTGGCGTAGATCCCACTCATCAGACCATCCCTTCCCTGAGATCCTCTGGGCTGCCTGCAAGATCGTCTGGTATAGAGGGGATGTCTCTGGCTGCAATTCCTTCCCGTCAACATTTTCTAGATGGTTGTACAAGCAATGAGCAATAACAGGTGTGAAGTCCTCCCAGGCATGGCCGTCTGCCACTCTAATCCACTGGAGATGGCACGACGTGATTTTAGACTAGTAAACTGGTTCATCTCTAATATCTTAAGGGATGAATACGTCATCCCTCAGCCTCAATCCATACAACGACAGCCTCTTACACAGAGGAATGTTATTATGGCTTTCCGGCATCTGCTCCACCAGCAAATAGTGGTCAGAGTGGACCTGTATCAACTGCCATAGACCCAAGATATTCTCCATCTCATACTTTTAGGCAGAATCTACAAGGACCCCCTAGAAGCCTCCTAGTGAGCCATTCAGTTTTGACATTTGGGCATTCTTTGGGTTTGGTTTTCAAAGCGCTTTCACGAAGCATGTTTGTGGAGCTCGGTCATGAAGGCTGTTCATGGAGGAATGCACCAGCCATCAGAAATAGTTCACAGAGTGCACTGACACGAAGTCAAAGACTCAATGTGTTCCATGAAGTAGAAGGCATGATTAACGGAGAGCAATCACATAGTACATGTAGTTTCGCGAATCAAGAGTGCAACAAGGAAAACACGCAGAGAAGAGAAAGGAAAAAAGAGAGGTCAGATCCCCAATTTATAGGTGAGGATCCCAGTTACTTCGCGGCATGTCTGGTCCACAATTATCTTCATGGCGCGCCAGCCCACGCACGCCCCTCCACCTTGCAAGACCCCTTCACGAGTCACCTTTGTAGTTTACTGAGGAATTTTGGTGGTTGACCCTCCGACTTTGACCCTCGTTTTTTCCTCGGTATAATGTATGTGGGGGGGGGGGTGTTTGTTGATTCTAAAATCAAGGAAAATAAAGAACAAAAGGAAATGATTAGGGGATGCCTCACGAAGACTAGTCACAGAGCCCCGAAGCCCCGTGGAAAATGCAAAACTCTCCCTTTGCAAACACTCCGTAGAGCAAGGAGGAGGGATACTCCGTGAACCGATTTGATGTTCGCGAACCCGCCGTGGAGAAAGGAGGTGTGATTCTCCACAAACCCCTTTTGACATTAGTGAACCCACCATGGCATAAGGATGTGGGATGATCCACGACCCCAATTTGACATTCGCAAACCCGTTGCAAAGCAAAGAGGCGGGATGCTCTACAAGCCCCTTTGTCATTCATGAACCCACCGCAGAGCAAGATTCGTCTTCGTGTCGAGCGAGCTCTGCTTCACAACACCTCTTGTCTATAAATACCAGGCACCCCTCGATCCCAAAAGATGGATCCTCTATCCTTTTGCCTTTGGAGCTCCCACATCACGAAGTAATTTCTACTATACGAACCATGAGCTATTCAAGGTACTTTTTCATTGTGAAGTACCTTCCCCTTTGCATGGATTCCACCCCTATTCAAAGAGGATTTCCCTTCATGGATCCCATGGGCCTTTACGAAGGAAGGAGATCCCCAAGGGGCCTCGGGTCATCACAGAGCATTTATGCTTCACGAAACACCCATCATACTCATGTGATTTGCATAATAATGAATGGTCACTATGCTTCATGAAGCACATTGCTTCACAATGTTATGATTCACAAGGAACCCTTTCTTCGTGAGGCATTTCTACGCTAATGCCTTTCCACTTCAAGAAGAACCTACCATATGCACCTATGCCCTATACCTAGGCTAGGCGACTTCACTTCACGAAGCACATCTCTTCACGAAGCGCCTCCACTTCATGGATCACCAGATCTTAACAAGGCTTAAACCTATGAAACCATTTTATCTAAAACTCCTTTTACCGTGTGGAACTTTAGGTTTTCAAGAATAAATTTCATGGCCCCTTGGGCGGTGCTTCCTATTGTGTTGCTTCGCCTCATGATTATTTGTATTGGAACGCTAACAACTATTTCTTCTTCTCATAGCCAGGCTAACATGGACCCCCAATGGATAGCTCCATAACACCTCCAACCACAACAATGATGATGCCTTTCTTCCCTCAATGGTGGTCGGGTATCAATTATGTATGTCTTAGGGGTGTGGGGTGAACCCACCTCATTTGAGCTATAGGACGTTAAACTACCAAGCACCTTCATCCTCAGCACATGATGTTAAACAATGACTAGGCCCCGTGAATTGGACACAGGGTTCCCACACCTTGGACATTCGGCAAGCCCACTGGTGTCCACAGGAGTGAGAGCATTCCTCACATGGAATGACATCCTCTTTATTGTAACGATGTTCATCTATGGGGAAAGGGAAACCACCCTAGTATAAGACCTTATCTTTTCTTGCAGGAGGTATCATCCCTGCTCCTCCTCTCTTCCTGGGTGTCGAATCCCTCTCTTGTTGGGCTTTGTCACCACCAAGACCTCCACCCTATAATAAGTCCCAATATCTATCTCCCCAGGCGGCGAACCGTGAGTAAGCCCCTATTTCCTCTTTGGGATGCTAACCACACGTAATCCCCCATTCCACTTCCCCCAGACACACCTTCCGCGACATGATCATCAGGTCTTTGCTGCCTCTTGTTTCTCACACTGAGCGTGAATCATGTGGTCTTAGAGAAAACACTAACCACAAAGTCCTCTCTAGGCCACCATACAGTGTATGCCCCAAACCCCTCTTCCAATCTATGTGGACTTTGATTCTTGCCAAGGAAGGTTATGTAGGATGCCTCCCCGTGGTTCGAGCCCAACACCCACTGGTCCCGACGATCTTCACGTCGGTTCACCAAACCCAACCATGAACTAGGTGGACTTTGATACTTGTCAAGGTAAGGTACATAGGAAGCCTCCCTAAGGTTCAATCCCAACACCCTATTGGTTCTGAACCCCCTACACGTCGGACCACCTTTGTCCCACATGACATTAAACTGCATGCCCCTTTTTCATCCTACATGACATTAAACCACAACCAGCATCCTGAAATACGTGGGATTTGATCCTTGTATCCTAGATAAGGTATGTATGAATCCTCCCCGAGGTTCAACCCCATACAGCGACAAGCCGTTCTGACCCCATCTAGTGGTAAGCTGTTGTGACCCCATCCAGCGGTAATCCATTCTGACCCCATCCAACGGTAAGTTGTTGTGACCCCATCTAGCGATAAGCCTTTATGACCCCATCTAGTGGTAAGCTATTGTGACCCCATCCAGTGGTAAGCAGCTGTGACCCCATCCAGAGGTAAGCCGTTGTGACCCCATCCAGCGGTAATCCATTGTTACCCCATCTAGTGGTAAGCCGTTGTGACCCCATCCAGCAGTAAGCCATTGTCAAGACCATTCATTGGTAAGCCATTGATGTCCCCAATCGACGGTAATCCATCATCAAATGAACTACAAGGACTTTTATTTCCTTCCATAGGGATACACAAGAGGTCTCTTCAAGACTCAATCCCAACATCACCATCGTCCTTGAGTTGACTCCATCTCCTTCTCCACCCACTTCACTTAACCATCCTTCATCCATTTTGATTCTTACCCGAGCCACCGCAACCCAGTGGGATCATGCCACCTCATTCCCCATTCCCTTTAACATCAATTGGGTAACTAACCAAATGTTATCCCCAACATCAGTGTTCCCTCTAGGGGTGGCACCCACATGATCCACTCTAGTCAGTGTTCCGATCAATCTGATCCGTCTCCGCTAGACGTTAAATCTGTACCATACCCTGTGTTAAACATAGAAAGATCATTAAAACCTTAGATACATACATATGGCATAAAATTACCCATATTTGACATGGGATTCCTTGGGCTTACACGCCCTCGAGAAGCCCTATAATAAGGGGAAGAAACCCAGACTCACTACTGTCCTAGTGTCCATACACACCAATGATGTCCAACGTGACTACTCCCCCAACCAAAAGTTGCTTCCATGAAAAGACCCCTTGGAATTTCCCGATAGAAGCAGTGTAATTAATTAGTGTCCATGAAGATATGGCACTGGGAAGAGTTTCATAAACAATGTCTTAAGTCTATAAGGGATACCCGGACTAGGTGACGAGTTCTGATCAGGAATCCATGGATAGAAGAATTGACATCCCATCATCCTGTTTTGATCAAAGAGAAAACATCATTAAACAAGGAATGGATGCCACCTGCCTTTGGAAAGCTGGAATGCAGGGAAATAAACAACGCCTCTATCCTGAAACAGATGAACACGCGCACCCCAGAGAAATCATCAGAAACATTAGTATTGTAACGTAATCCTACAAGAGAAACTTGAGTAGAGGTTATTCCATATCACCTAGATACTTGTACTAGTTGGAAAAAAATTACTAAGATTTCCAATCACAATTTATATAACTGGAATTAAAAAGGAAGGTGTTTAAGGAGATCCAAATCTTGATCTGATAATAATTAAAATCACGAAATTAATAACACCTCACCTCCGAGTACCACCAATGAAAGTACCCTTATTTTATAATAATATAAACATTCCAATCATATAAAACCTAATTCAAATTGATACATATAATTATGGGCTTCCATTTGAGTTCACTTTACCTTTCAAAATATTGAGAAAGTACCAAATAGACCTTAGCTTTTTATAAGTAGGCATTACCTATTTGGAAAATGACTATTACCCAGGGCTTTCCAGTCCCAAAACCACAGTTCACTTTTTAACACATATACAGATTGATATATATATAAACATCCCTTATACAAATGAAAATCATCCTAATAAAATTTTTAAATATTTAAAAATTTGTAATTTATATTTATGGATATATATGAATATATTTACGTAACTTCTATTACAAATAGTGGTACAGATCTTTTGAAGGATATTTAGAAAACAAAAACATTCTATTTTGACTTTATAGAGAACTATTTAAAAATACCAAAAAACATTAGTAATTGTAATCATAAATATGTAAAAACATTTAAAATACCAATTAAACATTTATAGTGATTTATGTTTCATAAAAAACAAAGAAACACTCATTGACAAAAGATTCTCATTCCCAAAAAATAAGGAAAATATTTAAAGCCAATGAGAAATCATTTACATGAACCAAAAAAAATTTACATAGAATATAAAATTTATAAAATAATGAATACACACATTAAAATAATCATGAAATAATTGTTTTTAATTTAATGGTTCAAAAATAGTGCAACATCACTAAAATAGAATAAGAGATCACAGACTTTGACAACAGTTTCTTGTATCCACCTCATTGAAGTACAAGGTACTCTAGAGAAATATGAGAAAACTAAAAGTCACAAATCCATAATTGAAATTGTGGTAAGGAATAATAACATAATAAAACCAACCAAAAACTAATGGAGAACTCATTACCTTTAACATCCTTGGATAGAACTGACCACAATCGAACCCCACATATTATAGGAACAAAAAACTAACCCAATGAAAACCCCAATACCATTATGGATTTTCCATATAACAAGAGAATCATGGTAAAATAAAAAATAATAAGAAATGAAATAAAAGGAATAAATATAGGATAAAACCTTAACGGTGAAGATCATACCCCTAACCAGAGGAGAAAATGACATTGATACAAGGTGATGGGATGTGGGTGGAACACACGAGGGAAATACCCATAGAATTTGGGTCATGAATGAGGGAGGTTTAGGGGGAGAGGGGTATTGGAATTAGGTTATTATTATTATTATAAATTTAATGTTTTATCTTCTTTTATTTTCCTGGACACTGCACACTTTTTTCTAACATGGTTGTCCAAATAGAGCAACAACCGTGCACCCCATGCTAGAAGGACCATGCAAATTATACTGTAAGGGTTTACGGTGGGGACCTCTGATTCCCAAACACTTTTAACATCATGTAGGGATTGATAATTCCATTAAATCCTTATCATGGGCCCCATGTTCATCTGAAGGAGGGACAACACGGGTTTATTTTTGACCGTCACGACCCGTCCAAGTGGGTGCTGTGTTGTGACAACCCCAAGCCTTCGTTTGATAGGCTAGGGGCTGCGACTAGTATCGAGTAGGAATATTCCACTAATGGGAGGTATTTCCCAATGTACCTGTAGACACAGACACATCTTGAAGCCCAAAATTATGAAAATTAAAAACATTAAGTAAACAATAATTTCATTTGCTAAGATAGCAACCACAAAGTACAATAGTAGGAAAACTGGAATGTAAATAGGGCCAGAATACAAGCCCACCAAAAAAAATAGTCATTCAAGTGAATGAAAAAGTTCATAAAACTCGATCATAGAAAACCCTACCTGAAGGGTAGGTGTAGGGTATCTACTTGAATTCATATTAGCAAAAGACATCCTTTTAATCTCTCTATGAACCACTTAGTCCTGAACGACTTAAAACTCCATTAAAGTAGTAATCGTCTGTATAGGACACGACACATTTGAAAAATTCCATGCAGGGTTGATTAAAACAATACTAAGTTGGACACCCCAAAAACACAATAGAAATAACACTAAGAAATACATGAATTATACCAAAAATAAAACACAGAAGTATAGCATAATGAAAACACACAATGTAAACCACAAAGGAAACACTTGAAGTACAGTCAATACGGTCTGCTCAAACAGGTATAAGTCTAAAGAACAAAGAGAATGAATTTCAGTTGTAGTCCATATATCTCCTAGTTTCCATGAATCATGGAGTGTTTGTGGAACATAGAGCATCAATGGATTATAGAGCGTGGATGGTGCACAAAGCGTCGATAGCGCACAGAGCGTCGATGGTTCCTAGAGCGTTGATGGTGCCTAGAGCATCGATGATGCATGGAGCATGGAAGGTGCATGGACCGTCGATGGCACATGGACTATCGATGGTGCATAGATATTTGATGATGAATGGAGAGTCAATGGCTCATGTTGTGTTGATGAGTCATGTAGCCCCCAAGTCATGTAGTCTCTATGTTACTACTAGTCACATGATTCTACTTATAGTGCACTTGTTCTGGGAGATCCTACTCCTCAAGACATTAAGTCATAAACCAACATTCCCAAAAACTGACATAGACTATCTCAAAAGTAAATTCTCATTACATGGGTCCCAAATATGAAAAAATTTTGTAAAATGGACAAAAATTTTGAACGTCGCGACTGTTTTTCTAAGAAGCTCTGACCTGGGCCTGGTCTGATCCGACCCGCCGGACCAAACCTGGGCCGTTCCGACTGACTCGTCCTAACCTAGTTAGACTAACCCAACCTAGACCAACCCGGATTGGCTAGTCCCAAATCAGCTCTGCCTGGCCCAAATCAACTCGGCCTATTGGGCTTGGACCATTGGGAATGACCTTCTAGGCCACTAGGTCTCGTCCACTAGATGATTGGAGTGGCCCATCCCCTATATCCCGCCCCGCACGCATGGGTCGATTTGACACACCGCATACGGTCCGCTATACTGCGTGCCTCTACCTGGTCAATGCGGAACCACCACGATCAACATATTCATTCTTCATGTCCCATCACCCCTGTAGCTTCCCAATGTTGTGGGTTCCACGTGGAATTCCATTCATGTATGCGGAGGCCCACACCAGATCCCCCGTCTGTGCTACGACTACTTGTTGCGACCCCCTAGTCACCACCCACGACCCTCTCCACCATGGGCTCCCTATGACACAGTTCCTCCTGGACGACATCCTTATACCACATTTTTCTTCACTACCAATGGACCATTCTACCACATCCCACCTAGCCTAGTCCAACCAATCCACTACTTCCTCTGAGGCTGACTGCCTTGCCGATAGCATGTCGCCGCCTCACGCTCCCCCTAGATCGGCCTCTTTGGCTGTGTCCATCCCTCACCACCTATCACCCCACCGATGGAATTACTTGTGAAGTCATTATCTCCACCTCACCTGAACTATACCATGCTCCTATTGCACCTCTACATTACCATCATAGGGTAAAACCTTCGATTTAGCACATTTTCCCATGGATCAGGGGTCAACCTATTGATCTTTCATGTATGGATTTCTAGGTTGAAGAACTTATGAAGAAAACAATATATTGAGCGGGGAGAGATAAATCACATGAATAATAAATTAATGGATCTTGGCATTGTTCATGTGATCCTTGATCCATTCATCTTAAAAGGTTTAACGTAGAAGAAATCAACACACAAATCTAAATCCCCTTTCTAAATCCCATAAGAAGTTATCCATCCTGAATGAACAGAGGAACCATTGATCAACCTGTTCGTGGGTTGGTCCGCGTTCATCATTTGAATCTAAGTGGGAAAGGAAATCAAAAATAGAATCAACATCATACCTTGATTTTGGATCAGTCATTGACGAAGGATGAAGTTTCTTATAGTCGTCGATCCTTGATCTGCCGACATTCATCAATGAGGGAGTTTCCTTCCACACTTCTATAGGAATTACATGGTTATAATGATAACCTATAATTAATGAGAATGTTTTTATTAAAAATAAAAACTCTATAATGTTTGATAATATAAAATTTTGAAAATATTTTAATGACAGTTATGTCCAAATTATAACTTCTTTAGTCGACCCATGCCGGTCTATTTTAGGCCCAACCTATGTTAAATTCAAAACTCGAAATGCAACAGTGCCCTCCAAATTTGGTTATGCGAAACTATTTAAAATTATTCCCATTTTAAAGAAAAACGACCCAACACATTATTAAAATGATATAATTTTTCATAGTATAGTTCCCAATATAGAGATCCTCAGAATCTCACACCATCTTAGAACCTAGTCTCAAAATGTTTCCAATTAATTTATAAAAATAAAACTGGTGAAAATAATAGTTATTAAATTCTCCGCACATTAGTTATTTATGTCCCTGAATTCCAAAAGAAGGGCTACTCGACAAAAAGATGAGTGTATTGGGAAAAAATCTGAGCCTCCCCCTCCCATGTTTTATCTGGAGATTTACGTGTTTCCACCAAACATGCGCTCCTTGAATTTCGAATATCCATCAGGGGAATTACATGTGGACATCTGAAGACTTAAAGTCTCATAGTCGGTGTCTCCAAGATCTGCCTCCCTAACTTGTTGTATGAGTGGAGGGGTGAAAACCATCGAATAGAGGTAAAATAATCCATATCTATCGATAAAGGATATTTGTAACATGACTAAATACTCTGATGTCTCACTCAGTAACTACAAGCTAGATCTGCTACTGAGATCATCTGGCACTACATTACCCTTCCCAAGAGTATAGAAAATCTGAATGTCATAGTCCTGGATGAACTCTTGACATCATATCTATCTCTAATATATATCCTTATAAGAGAATATATATATGAGATTCTTGTGGTCATAGTAGATGGTAACCCATTCACCCATCAGGTAGTGTCTCCACATCTTTAATGTGAAGAATACCACTACATGATAAAGATCATGGGTCATACAAATCTACTCATGCTACCTTAACTAGCACGAACCTTATGAAATCACTGCTTTCCCCTAAATTAAGACACAACAAAGCCTGGTCCCTGATGCATCATATAACACCACGTACTAAACACCCTCCTCTTGTAATCTTAATATTGAAGTGATCTTAAACCTCTACCCCAGTTCCTGAAAGCACTGCTAGAACTTATCGATCCACATGAAAGGTTTCCCCTTCTATTTCAAGGACAGTAAGGGTGCTTATACTCTAGAAAATTTGGGTACAAACCTCTGATAGTACCCAAGAAAACCTAGGAAACACCGTACCCTTGTAACACTCTTAGGTGGCGACCAAGCAGGAACCACTTCAATCTACATTCGATCCACTACAACTACAACCTCTAAAATGACTTTTCCTAGAAAGTGGACCTCCCAAATCCAAAACTGACACTTCAATAGCTTCCCATAAAGATGGTTTTCTTAGAGTGTCTCTAAAACCATCCTCAAGTGTATTGTGTGCTCCTCCTTAGACACCGAGTTATCTAGGGTTTCATCAATGAATACCATGATGAACCAGTCTAAGTAAGGATAGAAGAGTTTTCCATGAGTCCTGTGAACACTACAATGGCGTTTTTCATGAAAAATGGAATCACTATGTACTCATAGTGGCTGTACTTACATCTGAAGGATGTCTTAGGTACATCATCATCTTGTACATGAATATGCTGATAGCCATATCAGAGGTCTATCTTCGAGAACCACCTCGATCCCTTAAGCTAATCGAAGAGGTATTCAATTCGTTGTAGTGGGTACTTATTCTTCAAGATCACCTCGTTCAAGCCCCAAATTTCCACACATAATTTCAATATCCCATCTAACTTCTTTGAAAACAAAGCTGGGGCCGCCCAAGGTGAAACACTAGATCTTATGAATCCCTTATTCTATAAGTCCTCCATTTTTACTCTTAACTCACAAAGCTCTGCAGGAACCATCTGATATGTAGGTGTGGATATCAGTATCATCCTAGGGTATAGATCAAGGAAAAATTCTAACTCTATATGAGGAGGTAATCCAGGGTCATCCTTAAGAAATATTTCTTCACACTCCACTACCGCTGTAAGAAACTACGAACTCTTATCTACCACCGCACCTTGGGTGAGGCTATCCAGATGGCGAGTAATCAGTTTCACCCTCCTATTCATAATCCCGTACTACAATTCTTGTGTTTAATTTTCACCAATAAATGAAATCCTAGCCTCATATTCACAGACACAATTCACTTTATGCCAAAAATAGTCAATATGGGCCTAAACACTGGATAACTAGTCCATACCAAGAATTATGTCGTAAGGCCTCAACAGTACCACCAAGAGATTCCAACTAAAACTCTCAACTTCTATAGTAAGGTAATATGATCAACACTAGTTTTTAATCATCAATTCTTCCCCATATGTGTCTCTAAACATATGGATCAAGTCAAATGATACACTGGAATCTATGAGTTTCGAACATGGGTTGTAGTGAGAAAAAAGTGATTGGAACCTATGTCTATCAAAACTAAAACTAGGGTAGAAAAAACATGGATCATACCTCTAATCATCTATATAACACCGGGTTCAAATTCCTCTATCACCCAAAGCTGGACTCGTCCATGTCCACCAAACCCCTAAGCCCATGGTGGACCACCAGGAGTTGGTGGTAGTAGTACGTCGAACCTCCTCCCAACGCCTACTGCGCTACCTTCTCCTCTACCACACCCACCACCATGTGGACCACTCTAATTCAACCTCCTCCTTTTCCTTTACACTCCCTCAACTATTTTATGATCATTCATATGGAGATTCAAGAAATCTAAAGCCCGATGTCCCTAACTGTCACACGAGTAACACAACATTTTCTTCATCTTACCCACTCTACCCTAGGAGCCATGCACCACTGTTCCAACATCCTTGGGTCTTCCCCTGGAATGGTTGACCCACTTGCGTCTTTGCGTTTTCTATTAGTTACCTACTGTCGAATACTTAGCTTCATAGTGCCTGCTGGTATCTTCGACTACTAGTGTCTGCTCGACCAGAAATCTCTCCACTAGTAGGGATCACTCCAATACAACAGAATGTGTAGGTATGGTAAGGGATATCATGGAATCCCTGCTCTCTAGGTTTTGGCCCTGTTCGATGGTCTGGGCTCTGAATAATGGGTCCCGCACCATATCCATTGAGTTGTGAGAAAGATCCCTAAATCTTGTCGAGCACTAACCTACTATATGACTGCCATGTTGTAGATACAGGAAGTCCAATATTTGTGGTGAGCATAACGTCACCATAAGTAACTCGTCCTAGAAAAGGATCTCAATGTATTCTCAAGATAGGGTTGTCTCAACAAGTTTCTGGATCACTAAGCTCCGCCATCGCCCCACTGATCCCTGAAGAAGGCCCGAGGCTAGAACTGCCATCTGGTCAGAAAGAATCCCCACAAGTCCAAAGGCACATGTAACTGCCTACATCCATTACTCAGTTACCTAGGGGTCTATCTAACCATTAAAACTGGGAAGTCTATACCTATGGAACTCATGCAATGTAGTCATCATGAATGCATCTTCTACCGGTAGCATTGGTAGTAACTAAAGCTCTTTGGGTGGTTGTATCATTGGTAAAGGACACATGGGTTCTATCTCTAGTATTGGTCTATGTAATGATTCATCGTCACTAACTGGATCATCCTCATGATCACGCATTAGAATCCTTGCTGACTGTCTGTGTGGAGTCATCCTGAAATAGATCATGATGTACAAAAGTCTATAGATTATACCTGGTGAGATGACTCTATAAGGATATAAGAACACACTCACACTTCTATATGATGCATGTACCATTTATTTTCCCTGCAACGATTGTTTTCATGTATTGAGTCAAAAATCATAATTTAGAGTCATGTTATATGGATACTTCAACCACTTCACCAACACTAGAGTCACTGGTCTAAAATCCAAACTCGAAACACTTGACACTATTTGCAGAAACCAATATTAGAAAATCTTGGTTATTTAGGTAGAGCTGACTGGATCTGACAACACTCTATCATGACCTGTCCTTGAGTGGCCTGGGCTGTGACTACCCCATGTTTTCTTCCAATAGGCTAGGTGCTGGAGACTAACACCGAGTATGAATCTCCCACTAAGGGGTGGCATTTTGCAAAGTACCATTACACAAACACACACATCTCCAAGACCAAATTTCTAAAAATTAAAAATACTCAGTAAATATTACATGCATTCCCTAAGATACCAACCACAGAGTATGATAGTAGAAAAATTGGAAAGTCAATAGGACTAGAATTCAAGCCCACTAAAAGAAATATTCTATCAAGAAAATGTACAAGTTCTTGAAACTCAGCCACCAAAAACCCTACCTGAAGGGTAGGTGTCGTATAACAACCTAATGTTATAGAAGAAAAACACATCCATCTGATCCCACTAAGCACTACCAAGTCCTTGTCTATCTAGAACACCGTCAATGTGTCGATTGTCTATAAAAGACACAACACGTGCATGGAACTTTTGTTTAGGGGAGAGCAAAAAAATATTTAGTAGGACACCCTAAAACCATAAATGAAATACCTATGAGAAATAAATGAAATATACCACTAAGGAAACACACTAACTACATTAGAAAGGAAACACAAAAAGTACACCACAAAGGAAACAAATGAAGTATGTTAAGTATAGTCAGCTCACATAGGTATAACTATAAAGCATGAAGAGAATTATTTTAAGATGTAGTCCATAGATCTCCCAGTTTTAATGACTCAAAGAGTGTGAATGGAACATGGAGCGTCGATGGAGAACGAAACGTCGATGGCGCCCAGAGTGTCAATGGCTCCCGGAGCATCGATGGCGCCCAGAGCATCGATGGTTCCCAGAGCATTGATGGATCCCTGTGCATCGATGGAGCCCAGAGAATTTATGGCTCTAGGAGTGTCGATGGGACCCATAGAATCAATGGTGCCTGAAGCATCAATGGATCCCGGAGTGTGGATGGTGTCTAGAGCATCGAGGGCCCATAGAGCATCGATGGCACACGTAACGTTCATGGTGCATGGAGCATCGATGGAACATATAGCTTTGATGGCGCATTGAGTGTCGATGGGGAATGTAACCTCGATAGTGCATGGAGAATCGATGGAACATGGAAGATCGATGACACATAGGGCATATTTGGAGCATGGAGTGTTGATGGCGCACTGAGCATTGATGGCGCACAAAGCGTCGATGGCGCACAGAGCATCGATGGAGCATGGATTGTCGATGGAACATGGAGGATTGATGTCACACTGAGAGTTGATGGAACACATAGCATAAATGAAATATGAATCATTGATGGGATGCATCCCCCAAGTCACAAAGTCATTAATTCATAGTTAGTTGTAAGATTATTCTCATAGCGCGCTTGTTTCGAAAGAAGCTATTCCTCAAGGAATTAGGTTGTAAAACAAATTCAAAAAAAAACTTTATTAGAGTATATCAAAAGGACTATCTCATTAAAAGGATCCCAATGCTGCAAAAAAACTCATCAAATAGACAACCGATTTGAATGTTACGGCTGTTTTTCAATGAAGGTCCGACACAGGTCCGATCCAACCCACCGGACCCGACCCAACCCGTTGTCCTACTTGACCCATTATATAGAAACCTGAGATTGGAGTAAATGGAAATTAAATTTCTTTTTTGGAATAATTAATACATGAAAAAAATTTATGCACAAAAACCATATTAGTTTAGTGTCTTTGGAAACATTGAAGAAAATATTCTAACATGGTGAAAGATCTTCAACATCTCCTATAAATATCTTCTCCTTTTGTTTTCCTACCAAAAAACATTCTTTACATCTGGGAGAAAAGTAGACATAAAATGTTTGAGATTAAATTTTAAGTAAAGGTGAACATTGAGAACATATAACAAACCTTAATGATAAGATAGTAAAAACATGAACATATAGTTTACATATCAAAATCCTAAGTCATGAAATAAATCTTGGATGCATGTAAGACATAGATCATAAAGAAACATTAACCATGATAAAATAGGATTGGTATAAAACATTTAATTATGGAAAATGAATAATCACATAATATGGTTTCTATAGTATACAAGGCATCACTCGCAAGACCATCATAGAGGACAATGTACATTACTAAATTTGGTTTACTTGTCGTTCTAGTTATGTATTACTGAACTAGATTTACTTCCCGTTCTAGCCCTATATTTCAAAACCCGATTTACATTCCATTATAGACATGTATATTTCATGAGATAAAAATATTTACCCAATACATTGGAAGGAGAAATATGTCCCACCCATCTCATAATGAAATCATTCTTACATATGCCACAAATATATAAACCATTCATCATATCATAACCGAAGAAATGAAATGGGTTTCTTAAACATCATTCGATCATAACATAATCTATATAAATTATTATCCCATCATTAAAACAATAAAATCTTGGCAATAATAGGGATATATATATATATATAACCCCATTTAAAGAGTGTTATCTTTGATGGAATATAATTTTAGTAAAATACATGAACATTATTCTTGAGGAAAATATCATTTCTTCTTCAAAAAAGTTTTTCCCTCAAAATGTGGTTCGATTTTAAAAGAAAAAAATTTAGTTGAAAATAAACATGAAATCATGTAGTGGGAGATTCGTGAAAACACTTCATTAAGAATATGTAAAAATCTGTTCATGCTGTATATGTTAAAAAACATTTTTCTCATACTTTTTCTAGAAAAGTCAAAAAGTACCTCATAGGGAAAATTAAAGAATGATTCTTCCAAACCATGTAGTAAATGTCAAAAATGGTTAAAAATGAATAAATAGAAGAATATTAAAAAATATATGATTTTTCTAGAAAATATGGACATATATGATAAATAAAATGCCAGTAAGTACTTAAGTATAGACAATCTTGGATAAAAATGAGATTGCAAAATTATCTTTTACCTTAGGCCCGATTTCATCCATTTGTGTCTAAATTCCTATATATTGGGTTGAAAAAAATTATTAACTTGTTAAAGAACCATAATAATCTATATGATAACATATATGATTCACTTATGACTTTATATTATCTATTTATTAATCAATTCCTTGTTAAATCAACGTTTTGGGTAACAATGATTTTATTTATCGTAAATGTTTTGACTTGTTATTCTTGATCTAATTACGTAGATCATGATTTTCATACTTAAAGAATGTAAAAAATGATTTATATATCATAAATATTAATTATATAAATATATAAAGTATATAGATAAATTAAATGGAATACACCATTCATGGAGATGATAGGCCATACATACGAATGAATGTTGTTTCCATTTCCTTATTAAATTGAATGTATGAAAGTAAATGACACACACACACACACATATATATATATATCCAATAGAATTATTATGTAGTTTATTTCATTCTTATTTATTATACATAAATTATAATAATTGTTGAATGGTTAACATGCAGAATGAATATCATCACGTCATTGAGACTGTAGGTTGTACGTACACACGAGCGAAGATATCATTCAGTTAATTGTTAAATGGTATTGAATTGGTTATATAGAATAATTATCATGTTTTATTTATTATTTAAATCCATTATACTCATCATTATACCAACCAAAATCAAGTATTGGTGAACAAAAAATTACATCATGGCATGGAGACGGTAAACCGTACGTACGCACAAATAGTGTTATTGTTATTAATAGGATGGATAAAATGAGGTATAAGGTTGTTACATAATTATAATAAAATATCACAATTTATACTATACTATATTTATTACTTTATTATGTAAACAAAATAATAAGAGGAAGTAGAACAAGAAAATACTATTGAAAGAGGTGATAAAACGATTACATCTTTTTCGATCATCTTCTTCTAATTTGCACAAATGTATATTTAGGAAAAATTTATTCCAAAATTGTGGCCTCTAGGAGTAAGGGATAGATTTTGGGATCTTATTTGACTATAATTTGGATGATCCTAGGGGATTGAATGGTGTGTGTAAGTGGGTAGAGGTTGTGGCCTTTTATAAGAGGGAGGAGTAGCAGTTTAGGAAAGTCTTGAAATATTAATTTATTATAAATTTGTTTTATTTTTATAATGCTCCCAAACTCATTTATTTATAATATATGATGATTATGTGTCGAAATACTCTAAACCAGATGGGTTTAGAAAATATTAGGTCACAAAATCAACCTTATTTTTAGCTGTTACCCTTATTTAAAAACATCAACTCTTACTATGTCTTCTTGTATTTTCATAATATATGGTTACGATAGTTACTATAAAATGACAAGAAAATCACAGGTTGGTCATTAATGACATTTGTAACAATATATAAGTTAGTTGGCTTAATATTATTTTTTAGTACTATTATATCATTTAATAAAAGAGTATTTGTTTTAAGAACTCATTTATGTCAATTTTGACTCTATTTAGTAATTGGTTTTTTGTTAAAGTCATAACAAAATTATTTATTAGAAAAAATTCATTAAATAAAATATGACATGTCAAAGTCATCCAAAATTTTTTTTATGGAATAAAAATATTCAAATTACATTTATTTTAATATTTATAATATAATTTATTTATCTCTTTCATTAATAAGGCAATCAATGCATCATATTTGTGTCAAAAATAAATTTAATTATTTACAATATAAAAAATAAAAATAAAATAACATGACATAGAACATATTTTTTTATTTCTAATTACAATTTATAGTTGAATATATCACTTATATAACTCCAATTAAAATTGTTTTAGTAATAAGATACATGGTTATGTTATATTTTTCTTTTGCTTTAAATTAAAAATTATAAGAGGAAATTATCACACCCAAGTGGCTCCATGGGGTCTTAAAATCGTCCCAAGCATGCTCAGGGTCAGAAATATCTCATAAAATTGGATTAGGAAATATGTTAGGGTAGTTGTATATTGTTATTATATTATTTGTTACCCTTATTTACCTGATTTACCCTTTAACCATGGTACATAAAAATAATTACTAAAATTACTATTCATAATATAAAAAAATAAAAGGTAATTTTTATACAATTTGGACCTAATGATTTTAAATATGGAATTATTTTTTCTAATTTAAAAACAAATAAATTTTATTAATTAATTTAAAATTAATTTCTCTTGTCAAAACCAGAAAGTATGTTCTTAAGAAGTGAAAACTATCAAAAGATTGACATGTGTTTATGTCCAATTTAAATGTGAAATTACTTCAAATGAACAAAATTAGATTAAATGATAAACAATTTAAGCCAATTACACATTAAAACTAATTATAAATATTATCTAACTATATAAATAAATTATATGAAAATGTAGTTTTGGATTTAAAAGTAGTATTTTTTACTGTTCATTAAAATTTGAATTTTTTCATAAAAATACCAAAAAATAAACCAAAGTAAATTTTGATGTCCCTCTTCCAAATAAGAAGTTTATTTTGTTAAATATAATATATAAAAGTGTTAAAAACTATATTTAAAATGTGTGTTCCATCAAAATGAAGAAAAACTACATTTTTGGAAAATATTTCTTTTATTTAAAAAATTGAATTTGTTGTTATATCATGTCTAGAAAATACATAATATTAATTTTAGGGTTATATAAAATTCAAAACGTAGTTAATACTATTTATAATAACTACTTTATGTCCCATTAAATAATAATATTTTAATAATATATTGTTGTTTAGTGAAACTGTATTGCGTACAACATATGATATCGAGGAAGGTCACTCATTCCTATAACGTAAGCCATGCTAGTGTTCTATGTATCATACGAAAAGTCAGTTTAATATGAAAGGAATGTTTGACTTAGTGAATTTCATGATATAAATAAAAAAGGTAACTTATTAAAAAAATGGTCCATAGAAACTCAAGGTGTTACATGATACCCCCATTAAAATGAATTTCGCTCTCTAAATTCTTCAGGGTTATCATAGGTTTACTACTTGAACATTTCTTCTATGGAAACCCACTTCATAAAAAGTAATACTAAAACTTCATTTAAAAAATGAAAATTAAAAACATAATGGTTACCCAAATTAACTCATCAATGAGTTTCCACATAGGAGAACATAGGTGGGAAGTGAAAACATGGATATGGAAGAACAATATAACCATAATGTTCTGATGGATAGTGATAGAGAACAAGGTTTGAAGAATGTTAACTACCAGAAATCCATAAATATGTGATGATTTAAGTGACCATCTATTTCATCGAATAATAATGTACAAAAATAACATTTTTTGGTTTTCATGATCATTTCCCTATGGTTTAAGAATTTTTCATGAGAATAAAAACTTACTTGATTTTGGTACAATGTCACAGTTGTTAATTCCTTGGACAATTTACACTTCATCTCTTACATAAAAATTTTAAGTTTACTTTTTCATTCTTGATGTGTTATAAGATCATTTGATAAAATTATAGGCCATTCCATCTATCTCAACAAAATGTTTAACACAAGTAATCAAATATGAATATGTCCACCTATTGGGAGATAATACAATAATCTAAAAAAAATAAACCATAATTTCACATATACTATACATAGATGGACAACATTACAATCCTTCATAAAAATAAAAATATAAAACATTAGAAAGAGGTGAACTAAATCTATATAACATTTATATGCCGTATCTCATAAGGTAGTTCTTTGTTGTCAAATTTTAAACATGTGAATACCTTAATCATGTATTCTCTTGAAACATGGTAATAAAATTAATTACCATATAACCTTAGTGAAAACATGAATTCTATCAAAATTAACTCTCTCCACACACCAAAAAATACCAAAAATTATATATACTCAATCCATGATATCACTTTGTCCTTATATTACTCATGTGGTCATTAATACTATCAAACATCTCATTATCTTCTTATCCATTCATTATGCACATATCATGGGATTCTCAAATATATTCCAATCACTTTTCATGGTTACTGGTACCATATACTTATGTAAAAGAAGAATGGACAAATACATAGATATTGCAATTTTCTATAATACTATAAAATTGATTCTACAACTCTATTTTGGAATCGCATAATGTAAACAATTAATCATTCCACCACTTAGGTGTCATACTCAACATCACCCATAGTGATCACATGTTAATTCCCCACTTCTTTTTTCATTAAGAGGCTGTTGACATCAATAATCATTAACCCTTTTATTAGGGTATTGGTTAGCATAATTCCCCATTTCCTTGCACTTGTAGCATTGAAGTGCTGGTGGGGCGCTCTCTATAGTCTTTTATCTATTCACATCATTTGAAAAAAAATCTTACATTTATTCAACACTAAGCAACTCAATGAACTTATTTTTCAAACTTGAAACATTTTCTAGACATTTTAAGAAAATCTCCACCATGATTATTTCCACAATTTGAGCATAAGGAAACATTCATCTTCTTTTCACCATTGTTTTTAGTTTTTTCCTTGAACTCCATCTTTCATTTCTTATCAAAACCCTGAGATTAATATGTAAATACAACTTATATTTCTACCTTGATAGTATAATGCACAATCACTTCATAGCTACTAAAGTATCTTATAGATAATTCCCTTTGAATAATTGGTTTTAGGACACTGAAGAATCGATCATCTTTACTTTCAGGGTGGATGATAAATCTAGAAGCATACCTTGCAAGTGTTTTAAAATTTTCCACATATGTACCAAAAAATTCATGCTCCTTTTTTTAAGTTCAAGGAACTACTTTTCAATATTTTTTTGGAGAATACAAGGGAAATACTTATTGAAAATTAAGTTCTTGAACTCATCTCAATCCATGGATTCAATTTCATCTTGCTGCCTTGTATTCATGATTAGAGTCCACCACTAGTCTACATAACATTTTAAATGATAAGAAACAAAAATGAATTTTTCATCTATCGAACTACAAAAGATGAAAAATATATTTTCAATGGTACTGATCCATTGTTATGTAATAAGGGGATCAGAACACCCACTGAATGAAGGTAGATGTTGCCTTATAAAGGACTTAACAAAATGTTGTTCCCTTCTCTGCTCATTTGGAAGTCTGTAATGATTCATAACTTTTGTAAGTATAGAAATAAGAATTTTCATTCCATATCCCATAAAATTTGGGTTTTCAAGAGATAAATCATTGCATTGCCCAATGCATTGATCATCAACACGATTCCTTTAGGTTCCATTCATTGTCTTAAACCCAAAAAGAATAATGTGAGAGGAAAAAATCATATTAGGAAAACAACATAATCAAGGGGGGGTAATTTTAATCTCTAACATATTAGGTTTAATCCTAGTTTATGCATGATCATTACCATAATTCTAGGACTGTAAACTATAGTTATACATACCCTTAGGGACATCCAAAAAAATACCTTATAAATATCTCTAGGGATCTCACTAAATTTTTTGCATCCTAGTTCCAAAGGCTGACTAAACCTTCACTCTGATACCAACTATTGGAACCCAAGACTGACACACATGGAGATTACATTTCTTTTTCATAATAATTAATACATTACACTAATTTATTCCCAAATAATTAATTAGTTTACTGTCTCTAGAAATATGGAACATAATCCTTTATCTTGGTAAAATATCTTCAACATATCCCATAAAGATCTTGCCCTTTTGTTTTCTTACCTAAAACCTTTCTTTACATCTTGTGGAAATGAAAACATAAAAAAGGGAGAAATAAAATTCTCATTAAGGGTAAAGATTGAGAACATAGAACAAACCATAAACATAATAATGTAAAAACATGAACATAATGATTAAATATCAAATTCATCGGTGATGAAATATTTCATGGAAGTATATAAGGCACAAATCATAAAGAAAACTTAACCATGATAAAATATCATTGGTATAAAACCTATAACTGTGGGAAAAAATAAGAACATAATATGATTTATATAGTATCCAAGGAATCGCTTCCGAGACCATCATATTGGACAAAGTCCATTACTGATCTTGGTTTACATGTCGTTCTATCAATGTATTACTAATCCAGATTTACTTGCCGTTCTAGCCCTGTATTAATAAACCAAATTTACTTTCAATTCCAGTTATTTCTTTCTAATGAGATAATAATATTTACCCAATGAATTGGATGGATATATAGGTACCATCAATCTCATAATGAAACAATTATTACATGTTCCATAAATATATAAATCATTCTCCATAGCATAACCCAAGAAAAATGCGGTTTTTTAACATCATTACATCATAACATAATCCATATAAAATATCATTCCATCATTAAAACAATATAATAATTGTAATTATAGGGATAGAAACATAATGCTATTTAAATAGTGTCATCTTATATGGAAAATAATTTTGATAAAATTCTTGACCTTATTTCTTGAAGAAAATATAGTTTCTTCTTCAAAAATGATTTATTTTGTAAAAATACCATGCAATTTTTTAAAATAAAATTTAGTTGAAAATAACCATGAAATAATGTAGAGTGAAATTCATGGAAATAAGGTGTTAAGATGACATAAAAATACATTCATGACTTATACAGTGACGAAGAATCAAATGAACACTATATTGATTCCTTTTCTACTTCTTCTTCTAAGTACAGGATAACCCCAAGGGGTTGTTGTATTTTTTACCAGTGGGAGACCTTAATTAACCACCCCCAGGGGTATGGTCTATATATTTAATAATGATTTCTCTTACAAAAGGGTACTATTTTAAGAAAACATTCTTCTCATACTCTTGGTGGATAAGTCAAAAAGTACCTCGTACGGAAAATGAAAGAAAGATTCCTTCCATACCATGTACTAAAAGTAAAAAAATGGGTAAAAATGACATTAAACATACATTGAAGAATATTTAACATTTTATGAAAACTATTTTAGAAAACATTTACATGGATTATAAATATATCCCCTATAAATACTTACATATAAAAAACTCAAATAAAAATGAGATTGCAAAATTATCCCTTACCTTTGGTCAGATGTCTTCCATTTGTGTCTGAAACTTCTATATAGTGGGGTTAAACATATTATTAACTTGTAAAAGAACCATAATAATATCTATGATAACATATATGATTCATTTATGACTTAATATTACATGTTTATTTATCAATATGTTAATGCAACGTTTTGGGTAATAATCGATTTATTTATCGTACGTGTTTTAGCATTTTATTCTTGATCTTATTACTTAGATCATGATTTAAATAATTTAAAAATGTAAAACATTATTTATATATCATAAATATTTAGTATATAAATATATATAGTAGATATATAAATTAAATGGAATACACCATTCATGGAGACGGTAGGTCGTACGTACGCAATAACATTGTTTTCATTTTTTATTGAATTGAATGGAAGAATGTAAATGATATATATATATATAGACTCACACACACATACATAAATACTATATCATTATTATGTGATATATTTCATTCTTATTTCTTATATATGCTTTATAATTTTTCATGAATGGTTAACTTGGAGAATGAGTCTCATTGTGTCGTGGACACGGTAGGCCATATGTATGCATGAGTGACAATATCATTCAATTAATGGTTATATCGTATGGAATTGTATTGTATATTAATAATAAATAATAATTATCAGGTTATATTCATTATTTAAATCAATTATATTCATCATTATACCAATCCAGATTATGTATTGTTGAATAACAAATTACACCACGACGTGGAGACTGTATGTGATACGTATGCACGCATGGTTATATTGTTATTCACAGGATAGATACAAGGAGGTATAATGTTTTTACATAATTATAATAACATCTCAACATGTTGAATATACTGTATTTATTAATTTATTATTGAAACAACATAATAATAGGAAGTAGAAGAAGAAAATAATTTTGAAAGAGGTGATAAAACAATTACCCATTTTTTGAGTATCTCGTTTTGATTTGAAAAAAAGGTCCCTATATAATGGATTTATGCTCTAAGTGTGGAATCTTAGAGGAAGTCAAGGATTTTTGGAGTTTATTTGAGAATAATTTGGATGATCCAAGGGGCTTGAAAGGTGCGAGTAACTAGGTAGAGGTGGTGACCTTTTAAAAGAGGGAGGAGGGGCACATTATGAAAGGATTAAAATATAAATTTATTATAAATTTATTTTCATATTATAATACTCTAAAACTAATTTATTTAAATCTAATATATTATGGGTCTAAATCCTAAAAAAATATGAGTACTACAAATTTAGGTCACAAATTTAACCTTATCATTTAACTTTAACCCATAGTTAAAAACATTAACACTTGCCATGTCTTCTTGTATTTTAATAATATATTGCTACAATAGACACTATGAAATACAAACAGAATAAAAACTGGACCATTAATTTCATTTTAAGCATTATATAAGAGAGTTTGACGAATATTATATTTTAAGGGCTATTATTTCATTTTATAAAATAGTATTTTTTAAAACTCATTTATGTCAATTTTGACACTATTTAGTAATTCATTTTTTGTTAAAGTCATAAAAACTTGATTAATTAGAAACAATTTCATTAAATCAAATATAACATATCAAATTTATCCATAGAATTTTTGGATGGCATAAAAACATTCATTTTACATTTATTGTAATATTTGTTATACCATTTATTTGAATATTTCATTAATTAGGTAATCACTCCATCGTCACTGTGTCATAAATAAATTTAATTATTTACTACCTAAAAATTGAAAATAAAATATAATGATATAGGAAATAATTTTATATTTCTAATTACTATATATAGTTGAATGTATCAATTATATAACTAGAATTAAAATTGTTCTAGTAATAAGAGACATGGTTATGTTATATTTCTCTATACTTTAAATTAAAAATTATAAAAGGTCACAATCACACCAATATGGCTCTATGGGGTCTTAAAAAATATCCAAGGATGATAATGGTCAGACATATCTCTTCTAATATGAGTAGGACATGTGTTAGGGTAGTTTTATATTATTATAATATTATTTGTTACCCTTATTTCTAGATTTACGCTTTAACCATGGTAAATAAAAATAATTATTGAAATTACTATTCATAATATCCTAAAATAAAATGTAAATATATATACAATTTGGAACTTATGATTTAAAATATGGAATCCATTTCCCCAAATTCAAAACACTGAAATGATAGTAATTAATTTAAAATTAATTCATGTTGTCAAAACCAGAAAGTGGGGTTCTAAGAAGTAAACACTATCAAAAGATTGACACACGATTATGACCAATTTATATGTGAAATTGCATCCAATGAACAAAATTAGATTAAATGATAAAAATATAATACTATTACACTTTAAAACCAATGAAAAATATAATCTAAATACATAAATAAATTAGCTAAAAAGGCAGTTTTGAATTAAAATGCAGTATTTTCCTTATTCATTAAAATATGAATTTTATCATAAAAATTCAAAAAAGTAAACAATTTTTTAATTTCCTTCTTCAAATGAAGATGCTAATTTTTTCCAATAATTAATATATAATGTAGCGCCCCGACCCCAGCTACCCAGAGTTGGTGCATTACTTCGTAACATTGGCATGATCACAAAAGATCAAGTCTCGAAAGACCGATTAGTTTAGTAGCCTTGGAAACACTAGATACATTCATAAGTCTTTCATTACATCAAAAAGTAAACAAACTACAATAACATGGTCTTCATAGTCCACACTCATATCCCTTTCTGACTACCCCTGCAGGTCATTCATAAAATACTTCTTCACATCCTGGAAAAATATTAAAACATTGAAAGGGGTGAGCTCAGATGCTCAGTAAGGTTAACAATATAGCGGAAGCTTTCATAAATAAACATTAACATTTAAGGCAATGTATAACTAAAACAAAAGCCTTTTAAACATGAACATCAACATAATATGGAAAAAGTAAAATGAGATAATGCCATTTACTTCTTCACATGGATATTCTACTGGTCGAATAATCACATGAAATATCATTAACCACTTTCATAATGATGGAATGCATAATGCCAGACTATCATAACCACGTAGTCAAGGCCTCGTTCCAAGACCACAAATAAGATTTTGTCAAGGCCTCGTGCCAAGACACTAGTTTGTCTCATGAGACCTGCCGATGCATCGAGGAGCTATAGCGGGCTCCACCCGTCACTTATTAAGTCCAATGCATTCCTCATATGAATAGGTTTAAACATATCATAAACCATAACATAATCGTATCACATAAAACATGCATAAAGTAAACAAAACATTTCCACATTTCAATCACAAGATATAAATACAACACATTGATATAATAAAAACGCTTTCAAAACCATTTTCAATACCAAAATAAAAGAAAGTTAAAACTTTGTATTTATTTTTCATTAAAAAAAATGATGGCTTGTAGAGGAAGCCGAAACTCAAATAATGGTCACGGTGGCGGAGAAGTCGTTGTCGCCGCATATGTACGGAAAGAAAAACATTCCCTTTTTTTCATTTAGTAAAATGCTTCGTATAAAAAAGAGTCCTTTTGAATAAACGTAAAAGTCAAAGGGGTTTATACACCTTATAAAAGAAAGTTTTGTATAAAACCAAATATGCCACAATGAAAGGGGATTGAGACGAAGTCCTTAAAAAGATCATTTTTTTTAAATAAAGTACATCTATAATGTGTATTCACTATAAGTACACATAAATAATGTACAAATACAATATAGGACATAATAATATTATGACATAATTTGAAAGTAGGATATTAACCCGAAGAGTGAAAATTGGGTTAAGAAATTCCCTTACAAAGATCATTTATAAATAAAATTGATCTATTATGTGTATTAACTATAAGTACACATAAAGAAAGTACAAATACAAGATAATACATAACAATATCATGATATAATTTTAAAGTAGGAGATTAACCCAAAGAACAGAAATTGGGTTAAGAATTTCCCTTACCTCATGTCCGACTTGACTCAACCGTTCTTTAACCTCCTGAATAATAAACTAGAGTTAATATCTACCTTATTAAGAACCATTTTAAATTTCATTATCCTTTTTATATCACTTATTACAATGTTATGAACGTTATGTAATTATTTAAGTTAATAACGGTCATTTTGTCGATCTTTGGTACTTGTGTCAACAATAACCTTCTTATAATTACAAGTTGTTCATGTGGTGAAATATCCATTATATCCAGAATTATATTCATGATATAGATATCATATATATCATATATATCCAGTATATACATTCATTCATAATATTACGTAACATTTAGAGGTAAGAAATGAAATGCACCGTTCATGGAGACGGTAAGCCGTACGTACGCATGAACGATACTTTCATTTCTATTTCGTATTTAATGTAATGAAATCATAATTATATAAAGGTATAATATAGTTCCAGTATAATATCATATATAATATCATTTACTCCATCCTTTATACATCCCACATATGGCATTAATGATTCACATCACTTTGAGGGGGCGGTAGTCCGCACTTCCTAAAATGAAATTATCGCGTTTTACCCATAATGTAAATCATAAAGTATGCCATAAATGAGAAATACAGAAGCATAAGTAAAACATAAACATATTATATATCATATATAAAAATAGTGACATCTTAATGGCCACCTTTGAAGGTGTTATATGAGTGTTGAACAATCATCGTTTCGTGAATCAGAAATTCGCCATCCACAGAAACCGTATGTTCTTTAACCATTATATGTAGGTGTGTGTAAGTGTAGCTCGAATACTTCTTATAACAACGTCCTACTATATTGAGGATACTGGTGTTGTTACAAAAGAAATGAATAAAAAGAGTTTAGGGGGTTGGAGAAGAAAAATAAAACAAAACAACATTAGAGAAGACATTACCTCAAAATTGGGTAACTCTTTTTGACTTGAGCCAAAGGCTTCCTTGGGAAGAGTTCTTCCAAAAGTGAGGCTTCTAAGAGTAAGAGGGGGAAGTTGGGAGAGTATTTGGGCATATTTTGGCCGAGCCAAATGGCTTGAAGGTGTGAATAAGGTGGGAGAGGTGGGGGCCTTTTATTAGTGGAGAGGAGGGGCTCTTTTGGAAAGATTGAAATGTTACATTATTGCACAATGCTTTTCAGATTCTAAAGGTCCCACACTTATATAATTCGTGGCTAAGGTGATAAGGGTTCTAAATCTACCCATCCAATAGTCTTTGGACAAGTGTAAGCCTTGGAGTTTACATTATCTTTTCATTTTATTAAAATCGTTAAATAATGAGGTCATCGCTGCATCATCATGATGTAATAATTAATTTAATTTATTTAATGTCTAAAAATTATTAAAAAAATACTATGATGTAGGAAATATTTTTAGATTTCTAATGAATATTTATAATCAAAATTTGGAGTTGTGTAACCCCACTTAAAAACTGTTTTAGTAAAACAACTCATGTTTGTGTCAATTTAATTTTAACATTAAATAAATATATATTAATGTCATTTTCCAACCAAAGTGGCTCCATGGGGTCCCCAAGTTGACCCATGGGTTGTCATGGTCGGCCATGACTCATCCAATAGGAGTAGGACAAGTGTCAAGCTCATCTCATATTATTAAAACATTATTTTTACCTTAAACTACACTAATGACCTCTAATCACGATTAAGAACTTAAAAGTTACTATTCACCAAAAAATTATTTTGATCTCATTGAACAACATTTTACTTCTTAATGACAACCATGTAAGTCGGATTTTTGAAAATCAAATCACAGAAGTGGTAATATTTCATTTAAACGAAAAATCAGTTATTTAACTACCACTTAGTGGTTTCACTATTCATCAAAAATTGAAGTTTTTCAGAACAATTCCAAAATTTCACCCTAAGCTATAATTGATATTCCGAATTCAAAAATGATGTCTATTTTAAAAAATTCCAAACATATAAGTTGCATTAATTAATTTTATAATTAATTCCCGCTGTCACAACAAATAGCGTGTTTTAAGAAACAATTTATATCAAAAGATTGGCAATTGTTTATGTCCAATTTCAATGTTAAATTAATTCTAATGAACACCATTGGATAAAATGGTAAAAATATATTCTAATTATACTTTAAAAACACTCAATAGTATAACTTATCACTACAAATTATTTTGATTAAAAAAGTTGTTTTTAAGTATTTTTCACTATTCATAAAAAATTAGAAGTTCTCAGAAAAATACCAAAAATTCAACATAGGCTAATTTCGATATTTCGAATCCAAAAATGAAGTCCATTTTGAAATATAAAATTTCTATAATTTTAAAAAGTGGTTATTACTATTCATAACTGCTACATTGATTAGTCGCGATGTTTTAGAACTCAAAGTTGCATACAATGCAAGCTATTGTATTATTGAATGAGAAGCGTATCATGGATGCTCGGGGTGTTACATTCTCCCCTCCTTCAATAAATTGCGTCCTCGCAATTTGAAATTTTTATTTGAAAATAAAAGTTTGAAAAGAGAAAATACCTTTGTGGAAAACCCACATCGGAAATAAGATTAATAAAATTTAGCCTTAATAAGAGGGAAAGGGAAATGAAAAAGTCACCACCCAATTATGATATCGAGTAGGAGAACATTGGTGGAAATTAGAGACATATAATTGGAGGAAAAACGTAAATATTTGTAGGGAGTGATTGAGGTCATCAATCGCAATCAACTGTCAAATTGAGGGCCTCAAAGCCTTCAATCTATGTTGATTTAAAATATCATCAGTTCAACAAGACATAAGGTATTAGGATAACACATTTTTTGTTTTAATATCCCTTTACTAAAGTTTAAGAATTAATTTATTCATTGAATAAGAGATAGGTATATATATATTTATGCTTGACAATTAGAGTTTCAACCTTCAACTCATCTTTCACTCAAAAAGATAATAGAACCCAAAAACATTATACTTATCCTAATTGTATAAGGTTCCAAATGTTAACACATACCATTTAGATTAGTAAAATTATTTTGTAATAACCAGGGACTTCCTGTAGGCTAGTGGTAGGAAATAAAGGCCTGTTGCACTATGGTTGTGGGTTCGATTCCTGCAGCTTTGTCCGACGCGTCAGGTTATGCCCCACCATGCAGGTTGTCCTTTTCCTAAAACTATAGTATTATAATATTCCAAAAATAATCTTCATAAATTTTTTAACCTTAAACAATACTATCCAAAGATCAACTTAATCCATTCCAACCTTTATAGTTATCCAAAATACTTCTGTCCAACTCACAGTCCAAATTTTATAAGGAAGGTAAACATAATGAAGATCCTTTTTTCCATGTAACAACATGTGAACACCTTCATCATGTATTCTTTTTAAACATACTGAATTACCATGATCTCTTATTCCTTATAGAATACTAGATATACTCCTTCTATCCAAAAATGTATACAAATCATCAATCAGTTTCAAGGAAGTTAAGAATATCCAATATAATTTATCCAAATCAATCACGTCTTATTCCAAAATCATTATCTCGGTATCAGAACCATATTATGGTTTATCTTTCTCTCAACCATATATTTTCCAAAAATTTAACCTATTGTGGAGTCACTTTTCTTGGTTCCACACAATCTCAAGTCCTTGATGAAATCGTACTGCAGTACAATCCTTATATACTCCATAATTATTATAACCAGTACATCATTGATACAACACTCAAATTACAAAATTCTTTAATAACAACATAAGAACTCTAATCATTACTCCTCATATGTGGTAGTATCATAACTTGATTATTATCCAATAACATCATTTGGGGCATACTCTGATGATTTGGACATTGGTTTGCGTAGTGTCCCCAATCCTTGCAGAAGAAGCATTGTACATTTGAAACGATTTTCTTACCATTGCAGTCACACACTTTGTGTCCTTTTTCTCTACACTTATAACAAACTCCCATTCCCTTTAGGCAAGTTCCATGATGTTTCTTCCCACAATTACTACATATTGGAAAATTCTTCTTTCCCCTCATCCCTTTATCCATCATTCTCTCATCCATCCCTTTCGTCTCTTGCTTCGCTTCAAAGCCATATGACTCAGAGAATTCTTTACTTATCTTATTAACACATGATACTATTTATTCATATGTTGAGAACTCATGGGAGACTATTTCCCTTCTAAATGTTGGCTTAATACCGTGAAAGATACGATCCTTCTTACTCTTTGGATCATACGTATTGCTGGAGTTCACATTCCTTCTACTGGGCGCCATTTCTATACAATGACATAAACTAGGTTAGTTTATGAATTATAATGAATAATTACAAACTTTTAAAATAATTAATGTAAATTGAATGGTTTATGGATATAATCCATAATCATAAGAATGTTTTCTTTGAAGAAGTATATACTCATAAACCCTACATAATGGTTTGTAAAGAAAATGAGAATTATCCTAAGCATATCCCCCGGGAGTGTCGTAACCAAGAGTGCAGCAAGGCCCGTTGTCGTGCACCAGTTCCCGTTCGAGTCTAGCTCAAAGCGGTGTTTTCGGGTTTTACCCCTAGGTACATCTGTGCCAGAGCCGCCTCTACTTGCTCGTATCCAGACAGGGATGTATTGCTCGGAAAACTCACAACATCTCTACAATACTAAAATTCTAGGAAGTTCTTCTATACTAATCCTCAAAGTCTATCTTCGGGCTATGTGCTCTAATCAGAGTTTATCTAAATCTAGATTCCAAGGTTAGTACTAAACTCCCTCTGATACCAACTGTAGCGCCCCGACCCCAGCTACCCAGAGTCGGTGCATTACTTCGTAACATTGGCATGATCACAAAAGATCAAGTCTCGAAAGACCGATTAGTTTAGTAGACTTGGAAACACTAGATACATTCATAAGTCTTTCATTACATCAAAAAGTAAACAAACTACAATAACATGGTATTCATAGTTCACACTCATATCCCTTTCTGACTACCCCTGCAGGTCATTCATAAAATACTTCTTCACATCCTGGAAAAATATTAAAACATTGAAAGGGGTGAGCTCAGATGCTCAGTAAGATTAACAATATAGCAGAAACTTTCATAAATAAACATTAACATTTAAGGCAATGTATAACTAAAACAAAAGCCTTTTAAACTTGAACATCAACATAATATGGCAAAAGTAAAATGAGATAATGCCATTTACTTCTTCACATGGATATTCTACTGGTCGAATAATCACATGAAATATCATTAACCACTTTCATAATGATGGAATGCATAATGCCAGACTATCATAACCACGTAGTCAAGGCCTCGTGCCAAGACCACAAATAAGATTTTGTCAAGGCCTCGTGCCAAGACACTAGTTTGTCTCATGAGACCTGCCGATGCATCGAGGAGCTATAGCGGGCTCCACCCTTCACTTATTAAGTCCAATGCATTCCTCATATGAATAGGTTTAAACATATCATAAAACATAACATAATCGTATCACATAAAACATGCATAAAGGAAACAAAACATTTCCACATTTCAATCACAAGATATAAATACAACACATTGATATAATAAAAACGCTTTCAAAACCATTTTCAATACCAAAATAAAATAAAGTTAAAACTTTGTATTTATTTTTCATTAAAAAAAATGATGGCTTGTAGAGGAAGCCGAAACTCAAATAATGGTCACGGCGGCGGAGAAGTCGTTGTCGCCGCATAAGTACGGAAAGAAAAACATTCCCTTTTTTTCATTTAGTAAAACGCTTCGTATAAAAAAGATTCCTTTTGAATAAACGTAAAAGTCAAAGGGCTTTATACACCGTATAAAAGAAAGTTTTGTATAAAACCAAATATTCGTCAATGAAAGGGGATTGAGACGAAGTCCTTAAAAAGATCATTTTTTTTAAATAAAGTACACCTATAATGTGTATTCACTATAAGTACACATAAATAATGTACAAATACAATATAGGACATAATAATATCATGACATAATTTGAAAGTAGGAGATTAACCCAAAGAGTGAAAATTGGGTTAAGAAATTCCCTTACAAAGATCATTTATAAATAAAATTGATCTATTATGTGTATTAACTATAAGTACACATAAAGAAAGTACAAATACAAGATAATACATAACAATATCATGATATAATTTTAAAGTAGGAGATTAACCCAAAGAACAGAAATTGGGTTAAGAATTTCCCTTACCTCATGTCCGACTTGACTCAACCGTTCTTTAACCTCATGAATAATAAACTAGAGTTAATATCCACCTTATTAAGAACCATTTTAAATTTCATTATCCTTTTTATATCACTTATTACAATGTTATGAACGTTATGTAATTATTTAAGTTAATAACAGTCGTTTTGTCGATCTTTGGTACTTGTGTCAACAATAACCTTCTTATAATTACAAGTTGTTCATGTGGTGAAATATCCATTATATCCAGAATTATATTCATGATGTAGATATCATATATATCATATATATCCAGTATATACATTCATTCATAATATTACGTAACATTTAGAGGTAAGAAATGAAATGCACCGTTCATGGAGACGGTAAGCCGTACGTACGCATGAACGCTACTTTCATTTCTATTTCATATTTAATGTAATGAAATCATAATTATATAAAGGTATAATATAGTTCCAGTATAATATCATATATAATATCATTTACTCCATCCTTTATACATCCCACATATGGCATTAATGATTCACATCACTTTGAGGGGGCGGTAGTCCGCACTTCCTAAAATGAAATTATCGCGTTTTACCCATAATGGAAATCATAAAGTATTCCATAAATGAGAAATACAGAAGCATAAGTAAAACATAAACATATTATATATCATATATAAAAATAGTGACATCTTAATGGCCACCTTTGAAGGTGTTATATGAGTGTTGAACAATCATCGTTTCGTGAGGCAGAAATTCGCCATCCACAGAAACTGTATGTTCTTTAACCATTAGATGTAGGTGTGTGTAAGTGTAGATCTAATCCTTCTTATAACAACATACTAGTATATTGAGGATACTGGTGTTGTTACAAAAGAAATTAATAAAAAGAGTTTAGGGGGTTGGAGAAGAAAAATAAAACAAAACAACATTAGAGAACACATTACCTCAAAATTGGGTAACTCTTTTTGATTTGAGCCAAAGGCTTCCTTGGGAAGAGTTCTTCCCAAAGTGAGGCTTCTAAGAGTAAGAGGGGGAAGTTGGGAGAGTATTTGGGCAGATTTCGGCCGAGCCAAATGGCTTGAAGGTGTGAATAAGGTGGGAGAGGTGGGGGCCTTTTATAAGTGGAGAGGAGGGGCTCTTTTGGAAAGATTGAAATGTTACATTATTACACAATGCTTTTCGGATTCTAAAGGTCCCCCACTTATATAATTCTTGTCTAAGGTGATAAGGGTTCGAAATCTACCCATCCAATAGTCTTTGGACAAGTGTAAGCCTTGGAATTTACATTATCTTTTCATTTTATTAAAATCGTTAAATAATGAGGTCATCGCTGCATCATCATGATGTAATAATTAATTTAATTTATTTAAGGTCTAAAAATTATAAAAAAATACTATGATGTAGGAAATATTTTTATCTTTCTAATGAATATTTATAATCAAAATTTGGACTTGTGTAACCCCACTTAAAAACTGTTTTAGTAAAACAAATCATGTTTGTGTCAATTTAATTTTAACATTAAATAAATATATATTAATGTCATTTTCCAACCAAAGTGGCTCCATGGGGTCCCAAAGTTGACCCATGGGTTGTCATGGTCGGCCATGACTCATCAAATAGGAGTAGGACAAGTGTCAAGCTCATCTCATATTATTAAAACATTATTTTTACCTTAAACTACACTAATTACCTCTAATCGCGATTAAGAACTTAAAAGTTACTATTCACCAAAAAATTATTTTGATCTCATTGAACCACATTTTACTTCTTAATGACAACCATGTATGTCGGATTTTTGAAAATCAAATCACAGAAGTGGTAATATTTCATTTAAAAGAAAAATCAGTTATTTAACTACCACTTAGTGGTTTCACTATTCATCAAAAATTGAAGTTTTTTAGAACAATGCCAAAATTTCACCCTAAGCTATAATTGATATTCTGAATTAAAAAATGATGTCTATTTTACAAAATTCCAAACATATAAGTTTCATTAATTAATTTTATAATTAATTTCTGCTGTCACAACAAATAGCGTGTTTTAAGAAACAATTTATATCAAAAGATTGGCAATTGTTTATGTCCAATTTCAATGTTAAATTAATTCTAATGAACACCATTTGATAAAATGGTAAAAATATATTCTAATTATACTTTAAAACCACTCAATAGTATAACTTATCACTACAAATTATTTTGATTAAAAAAGTGGTTTTTAAGTATTTTTCACTATTCATAAAAAATTAGAAGTTCTCAGAAAAATACCAAAAATTCAACATAGGCTAATTTCAATATTCCGAATCCAAAAATGAAGTCCATTTTGAAATATAAAATTTCTATAATTTTAAAAAGTGGTTATTACTATTCATAACGGCTACTTTTATTAGTCGCGGTGTTTTAGAACTCGAAGTTGCATACAATGCAAGCTATTGGATTATTGAATGAGAACCGTATCATGGATGCTCGGGGTGTTACATATAATTTTTAAAAACACTATTTAAAATCGGTGTTCCATAAAAAGGCTATTAAATTTCATTTTATGAAAAATAATTCTTTTATCTAAAAAATTGAATTTGTTTTTATATCATGACTAGAAAATACATAAGATTAATGTTAATGTTATATAAAATTCAAAATGCGGTTAATACTATTCATAACAGCTAGTTTATATCCCATTAAATAATAATATTTTAATAATATATTGTTATTTAATGAAACTCAATATTGCTTACAACGCAAGATATCGAGAAAGGTTACTTTTGTGCATAATGAAAGCCAAGACAGTGTTGTGTGTAGCATACTACAAGTCAGTTTATTGTGAAAGGAATATTTGAATTAGTGAATTTCAATATATAAATTATTTTTTTAACTTATTAAAAAATGGCCCATAAACACTGGAGGTGTTACACGTCTGACTAAACCAAATTGACCAGGTTCGGCCAAACCGATCCAGCCTGACCCAGTTTGGTTCCACCCACCGGGCCACCTGAGTAGCCAACCCATCTACCCCAGACCAAATGTGTGAGCCAATGTTCTGCACCACACACTATATACTAGAACGCGTGCCTCCTCTTAGGCAACCTGGTGCCACCGCAGTCAACGTGGTTGGTCACCGCGTCCTTGCACCCCCGCAGCTTCTCACCGTCGTGGGTTCCACGTGGAATGCCAACTGTGTACATGGTATCCCTCACTGAGTCTTCTGTATGTGATGTGGCCACCTACTACGGTCCCCTGGTCACCGATCGTGGAGCCCGCCACTGCGTGTTTCCTACTACGCGGTCTCTCAGGGACTGCGTCCAACTGTCACCACCACACACCCTACTTGTGTCATATCCTTCCACGGTCCACATGGTCTATCCCCTATTGGGCCACTATTTCATCTATCATCAGTGGCCATGCCAGTGGCATGTTGTCACCTCACACTCCCCTTGGACCGGCCCCTCCGTCCATGTCTTGCCCTCTCCGCCATTCACCCTCCAGCAGTTTTCCTTGTGACATCATATCTGACACCTCACCTAAACTATACCACACTCCCATCACACCTATGCTATTCCATTATAGGGTCAAACCACTGATCTAGTATCATTGCATCATGGATCGAGGGCGTAAGAGTCAATCATTCATGTAATGGTTTCAAGGGAGAAGACCATACAATGAACATAATAGGTTGACCAGGGAGAGATAAAGCACCTGAACAACCAATGAATGGATCTTGACCTTATTCATTTTGTCCTTGATCTGATCATGGTATAAGGATTAATGAATAAGAAATACACACACATATCTAAATCCCCATTAAAAATCTTGCAAGTAGTTATCCATCCGGCAAAAATGAACAAACCACAGATCAATCTGTTCGTAGGGTGGTCCACATTCATCATTTGAATCTAAGTGGAAAAGGAAATCACAAATATAATCAACATCCTACCTCAAGGTTGGATCTGCCATTGAAAATTAAAATAGTACCATCTCGTTATTGATCCTCAATCTGCCAGCATTCATTATTGAGAGAGTTTCCTTTCACACCTTAGAGGAATTCAAGGGTTATAGTGATAACAATAAATTTCTTACAAAGGTTTCATTAAAAATAAAAACTCAACTATATCCAATAGAATATTTTTATTAAAATATTTTAATGATGGTTACTTGTAAATTCTAACTCCCACAGTCGACTCACACTGGTTGATGTTAGGCCCCACCAAAGGTAAAGTGGCTACTCTGAATACAACAGTGCCTTCAGATTTATAATATGGGAACCTATTTAAATGATAATCCTATTTTAAATAAGAAACACCCCCACACTATATATAAAAAATTAAATTTTTTTATTATATCATTATGGGCACACCAAGTCTCAGAATCTCATATCGTCTTAGTGTCTGTTCTCTGAATTTTACCAAATCAATTTACCAAAATTAAACAATAGAAAATACAACTCATTATAGTGAACAAATGATATCAGAAAAGAAATTTTATTTTCTTCATAGGATCCTTGGATTTCTCATGAGAGTGGACCTTGTTATTTGAGGATTTCATGTAGTTTGGAGGTAGATTTTTGGAATTCAAATTTTCATTCTTATATATGTACCTGATCACCTCCTATTCATAAGGATGCTAGAATTTTAAATGTGGTTTGGGATGTTTTTATCTATAATCCAAGATTCATTATTGGGTGTTTTTGAGATTTTGTGGGTTATTTTCAGAATCCTTGATCATTATAGTGGATGTTAGACTGATTTAGATGGGGAAAAGTTACTGACCAAGGTATGGAAATCCATGAATTGACTTTGTGGGTCCCTCTATTGTCCTCCAGTGAGCTTCACATGATTGTCACATATTCATCTAAACAATGTTTCAAAACCATTTATAGTAGCCCCTTATTTTTTTTTAATTTTTATTCTTTGATAATTTTTATTCATACATTCACCATTTCTTCTGATTTTAGTTAATTTTGGGATATTCAAATGTTGGTTAATCAATGATATATTTTTTGAAATATAAAACATCAAGTCAATAAGATCACACCAAATATTAGTAGTGGGTTTGGCTTAGTGGGGAGTGGAGAGGTGGGAGGTCATGTGTGGCTTGGAGCCCACCTAGGTGTTGTATGTTGCAAAACCGATAGAGAAACATGAGGGAGGTTGGATGAGATGTGATAGGGGTAGATTTAGAATATTTTTATTGTTGTAGTTATTTAATTTAATCAATTTGGTTTGAATATTCCATGACACCATATATGATTTGGCTACACAGTTGGTGAAGCCATGCACCCACCATGTACTGCTCACTGGATGTCTTGGGGCACCACACATAGTTAGAACACATGATTAGGGAAGCCATGTAGTGTTTATCAGATTGCCTCTTTCAGATTAATGAAACCCTCTCACTGATAGTGAATGATTTCTTCAAACGATGCTCATACCATTAACCTATGACAAATAGCTTAAAAAACCCATGTATCAAGGTGAACACACTTTTAAAGGAAAATGGAATAAAAATAACTAAAAAGTAAATAAAATACACAACAGTTTCTTGTCCAGCTGTGATAAAAATAATGATAAGTCTTTATTAGTGGGTATTTTATAGGTATTCATGACCGATCGAAAGGAAAAGAGTATTTTGTGTGGGGTATATGAGGGTTCCTTTAATAGGTGAGTTTTGAGTGACATTTAATATTCTCATTCCCTATGATTCTAGATAATCATTTTACATGGAAATTGTATCCATATTGGAAAAATAATGGAGATAGTTCAGGAGAACTCTCACCCAAAAAAATTATATATAGGTCCCGATATAATTTATGCCTTTCCAATAATTTAACAATTTAACCTCATTTTTCAATTATGATGGTAAATACATTTTTTCTGTGGTGACATAGTTTTTAGAAATAAATTGAAATTAACTCTATATTTTTACTTCCACATGATTATTATAAGTTTATTAAGTATTTAATGTAATTCAAATTATAAATATGATAAATTTAACTTTTAAATGAAAACTTATGATAAAATGGAAATTTTGTTTTATTATAAAAATTTATTTTTAATACATTAATTATTCACAATATTATTTCACATATATTATATATTAAAGGAGTGTTAATATAATTTTTTAAACACATAATAATTTCATTTTATTATAATCATCTATTAAAAGTGGTAAATTTAAATTATTAAGATAAAAATATGTATCACATTGAAAAATAATTCATTGGAAAATAAGAGTTTTTAATATGAAAGGATTTTAATCATATCTCATTAAAATTAATTATTTATATTTTAACCATTCAATTTTATGAATACATTAATAATAGAATCATTATTTAAATTTCAAAAGTAGGTCAAATCAATATTTAAAAATAATGATTTATAATTTAACCTTATAGTTAGGAGTACAATTTATATAGAATACAATACAAAACACATGTGATCCTAATGAATAAAAATATATATTATTATAATAAATCATTTTAATTTAATATTATATTTTTACTTAAATCTATAATTATTTACTATATGTTAATTATGTTATATTTTTTAATTTTTATGATATTTACACAACTTCAAAATACTTATTGGATACAATTATATCCAATGACCATATATCCAAGAACAATATATCTAATGTCCATACATCCAACAACTATATAACCAACAACTTTATATATAATGGTCATATTAAATTTCATATATATAGTTTCCCACCCCATAATACCCTTAGTAGTTCCCTAAGACGGTTTCCACAAGACCTCGAGTGGACCTCCTTGTATTCCAGAGGATGACAACAAGCAATGAGGTCCTATGGTGCGTCTATGGGGAGACTATTTCTGAATGGATTGAAGTAGAGCATAATGGTATATAAAAAAATTAATGAAGTATTATAAAAAATAGATAGAAGATATACCACTTAACTTAAGTTCGTAGAAGACCACTCATCTATTAGTAGCCCTCGAATCGAGCTAGAATGGGAGATATCATAAGAATCATCCAATTCCATGAAATTGAGGCAAATGAGGTCACACCAAAATAGAAAAAAGGGGTATAAAAAATAAAAATATAAGGAAGAGTATCAAACATATTACCTTAATATTTCCAACACACCTCATGGAATACGATTTACAGTTAGAATAATGGATATATTAAAAGGATTAAGGAGATTTATTGATGATAGATCTCACAAGGATGCTAGAGAAATATAGAGGGAGGATGATTTAGGGCATACTTATATTTTAGTGAAAAATTGTTCATTAGCACTTTAATTACTGAGCCACATAGTTTTACCACATAGTTGGCCAAACTATGCACAAACAATATGCCCAGTTCTATGTAAGGAGGGACCCCACATGGGATTGGTACACGATTTGGAAAACCATGTGCAAGACATATGGTATACACTATAAAAAATTATAGCGTCATCTACATGGGCATGCGCATTGGATCTCATGATTGAAGATAACTATGCATCCTCGTAATACCTTCTATCACACCTCCACATGGTTAGGGAAACCGAGTGGGTTGGGTGGCATGGTTTCTCCTAACAACTTGGGTTATTTAATTTCTCCATATTCTAGGGAATATGGATTTAAGAAAGCCCCCCACACCCTCTTGAGTTCCATTTGGTAATGTAACAATATATAAGTAATGGATTTGAATAAAAAAAATCCATTCCATTGAGAAAATTCGGGTCATTACAACCTCCCCTCATTAAAGAAAATCGTCCCCGAGTTGGCCTTATAAGGGAAATGGATTATCATCTAACAAATGTGGCAGCCATTTTTCACATATGTCATCCTCATACTCCTAGGTTTTATCCTGTACATCCCTATACTACCATAGAACCTATACTAGTGGGACATACCTTCCTTAGAGAGCCTTTGTGGACTGATCAATGATAGATATTAGATTATCCTAAAAGGAAACATCCACCTATTACACAATATCCATGTGGTCAAATGAACGAGATGGGTCAACATGGTAATAATGAATCTACGATATGTGGAATACATCATTCATGGATTGGTACATTTGAGGTATTAGCCAAAAATTGGATAACAGCCCAAATTTCTCCTCTATCTCAAAATGCCTGATGTGATGTGGTGATAGATTACCCTCTCTCCAAATTCTTCTCTGACATTGTCTAGGTGACACTCATGGAAAACCTGATGTCCCACATCAAACTTATGAGTTCATTGATGATGATCTATAAAAGTATTTTTCGTAGACTGAGCTATAGCAATATGCTTCTGAATTAGCTGTACATGATATGAATTCTTCAAAATGAGATGAGGACATTGTTTTACCACCTCACCTATCTCTAACCATCAAAGAGGTAAACATCATGGCCTACCATAAAGGTACTCATACAAATCCACCTGAATTGCCTCATGAAAGCTATTATTATAGGTGAACTCAATATGAGGTATTTTATTCTCCCATGAACCTCTAAAATTCAGAATACATGCCCGAATCATGTCCTCTAGCACTCATATCGTTAGCTCGAACTGCCTATCCTTATGAGGGTGATATGATGTACTCATGAGAACTTATGAACCTAGATACTTTTCAACCCTTTCTAGAACTGTGATGTAAAAGAAGGATCCTGGTTCGATGTGAAATAACATGGGACTCCCTGATGGCACACTATCTCCCAAATATAAATCCTTCCATGGTCATTAAATAAGAAGTTATATTATATAGTTAGAAGTTGTTGAAACCTTTGTCAAACAATCGATTATCACCGATACTACATCTCTATCATAACGGGATCTTAGAAAACCGTTAAAAAAATTAGTGGTGACATTATTCTTTTTTATTCAGAAGTGAAGAGTGGATTTAAAAGTCTAGTATGTCTTGGTTATGGGCCT
The DNA here is from genome assembly GCA_963277665.1 of Viscum album. Classification (NCBI taxonomy): domain Eukaryota; kingdom Viridiplantae; phylum Streptophyta; class Magnoliopsida; order Santalales; family Viscaceae; genus Viscum; species Viscum album. Next base: position 820,117,951 of record OY728134.1, read on the forward strand.
TAACCTATTGATAAGTGGAATTCCTCATGATAAAATGAATATTCTTCACTTCATACTCGATCAAAAACACTTATGACGTACTTCTGAGTACATCATGGTAAGCCTAAAATGAAATTCCCAAATAGAAGAACGATATTCCATCATCAACTCTTCATGTATAACATAAGGCACCAATACATTCCCATGGTAGAGTAGGATGTCATTCTCATCATCAACCCAACTAGGAGGTGGGATTTCACATGAGATATTCTACAGTTGGACAATACCCTCAGAATCTAATAGTGGTCTCATCCTCACCCACTCTAGAAGAGAGGATGTCACTACTAAAGCTACTAAAAGGTGATTTTTATGTTGTTCTTGAACCCCAAAGTACATCTTATAAAACTAATCCATCAACAGCCACTCACTACTGGCATCTTGGATGGATTGTGTTTGAGTCTTTTATATTAGGGAATCAGCCATTAAATTTCCTTTCCCTTGTGAATAAAAAATATCAAAATTGAATGATTGTAGGTACTCTACCCACCTATGCTGACTAAGATTCATGTTTCACTGCATGAAGATGTATTTGAGTTTTTTTATCTATGTAATCAAATAATTGCTCACTAAATAAATATTTCCTCAATCCACATAAGGCATGAACCATGGTCTCTAGTTAGAGTTTTTTCATAGGGTAATACCTATCATGATATCTCAGTAAGTGGGACCTATATGATAAAACCCGGTCAACCTATATTAGAAATACTAATGGCCAGATTCCAGAAGCATCACCGTAAACTATATAGACACTTACAAGCATTCAGAGAATCATGATCTACATTGAAGTTATTATTCCCTTTGATTCACAAAAAACTATCTCCAAATATTCATACCGAACTAATTTCAAACCATTTTTCTTCAACACCGCAAGAGGTTCTTCTATGTGTGAGAAGTCCTAAATGATTTTCCTATTATAGCCAAATATACTGAAGAAGCTGCATATATAAAACACATTAATGGGTTGTTCCTAGGTAACCATGATGCTCACCTTATCGGGGTCAACAGATACACCTTCCTCTGAAAGGATATGAACCTAGAATTTAACATTTTTTATCCCAAAGTGGTAATTTATGATCTTAGTATATAGATTATTCTCTCTTAGTGTATTCAAAATTATCTTTATATAGTGGGAATAGTCATGTATGGTGTGAGAATACATCAATATGTCATCAACAAAGACCACCGCAAATTAATCCATATACATGTGGAAAACATGATTCATCATAATCATAAAGACTTTTTTTATGTTATTATGACTGAAAAAATAACCAAATACTTGTAAAAGATTTACCTTCTCTGAAATATAGTAAGTGGTATGTCTAATGGTCTCACATGAACCTAATGGTCGGAGATTTTTGAAGAGGTTGAAGAGGTAGAAGAGGTTGTTCATATGAGTCAGTGGATACTGGTTCTTCACCATATGCTAGTTCAACCATCTAAAATACATGAAAATACTTAGTGTACCATCCACATTCTTGAAAAAACGGACAAGTGATCCCCAATGCTATGTTCTACTTTAGATAAAATCTTTTTCTTTTAGATATTCTGACTGCATCTTTAGCTCATGGAGATCTATATGTTCCATACGATATGGAGGAATGGAAACTGGTTCCATAGTGAGAATTAGCTCAATGGACAAATCCACCTCTCTAACTAGAGGGAATATAGATACATAATAAGGGAAGACATCCATGATAAAAATCCATTATAGGATGGAATTCCACTAGCTTCATTCTCTATTAACTTATGAAGAAATTATCCATTTGGGTTGTCCCTATACCCAACCATATAAGCACAGGTCTAACCAAGCTAACTTGAATATCCCATTTTGATTTATGAATATTTTTTTTACCCTTAGGTTATGTGAACAACACCCAATGATGATAAAAATAAACATGGGTGTGATAAGGCACTATCCATTTCTTAAAAAGAATAACGTCGAAGTCAGTCATCTCAAGGATGAAGAAATTACATAAGAAAGGGAACCCTCCTATCACAAAGGGTGAAACCCTGGTACTGGGTTATAGCCTAATATCTGACCCCTAATAGTGTTTCATGATATATAACACCACTAGAGTAATCTATTTCTATGTCCGAACTTCCCATAAAAAATCAGATAGTGAGTGTGATACACCTATGTCAAAAAGAGGAGAAACTATGGTAGATGATACTAGAAAAGTACTCATCAGTAGAAGTCCCTAGAATCTTCTTTTCTAGTGCATGCATCAGTATATAGATATGGACTGAACTATGGACCTAAGGTACAATGTGACTGAGCTGGGAATGTTCATTATGCTGGTGCTAAGCCTCAAATTCTTTAATATCTTGGCCTCAATATCCCCCTCAACTGGATCGGCTAGTAGAATACCAACTCTCAGATTGACGTGGAGTCTCTGATCCTATACCAGAAAGAGGTGTTATAATAGATCCACACTCACTTGTCACTATAGGAAAAGATTGAGTGAAGTGATGGAGGTGACCAATCCTACTGGAATCTTAACACTCGATCAGGTTCCTTCTACGCTGGGGATTTTATAACATGGCATGCCTCCCTGGTGACACACCACATAATCATTGGTGCGTGCCACCAAGCTGGTACTTCCCTCATATTCACTCTCGAAGTTATAATTCTTACTACTGTATATACCACTTCTCTTTCTGAAAGCTGATCTGCCCAGGAATAGATTCCAAGATTCCCTCAGGTTCCACTTAGTGATGAGGGTTTGGTTCACTATATTTGAAATGATGGTTACCTAGAAAACATTCAACTATAATCGTATGGCGTATGAAGACTCATCCTCCAATGTAGTCACATTATCCATCTCATCATTGGTATCTATTTGTGAAAAATGATACATATCAATGAAATGAAATGAATATTCTATTTCTGAAATGTCATCTTACTACAGGTGCATGAATTCTCAATAATTGTCAGTTCTCAAGGTCTTATGAAATAATTTGTCAAGAAAATATGTCTTGAAGTCCACCCAAACCATACCCTAATGTAAACTAACTTGACTTAAGACATCCCACTAACTCTTGGCAGAGTCATGAAGCATATAGGTGGTGAACTTGACACTCCACTGTGGAGGTAAATTTATTTTTTCAACGATATAAAACACATCCTATATCCATGAATCAATAACCTGATGTCCACCATTCCTTGAAAATGTGGGAGGATGCTTCTACTGGAACTCATGGGTTAGATCATCCATAAATGAGGCAGGTCTTGGTGAAACTTGTTCTGATTTCATAAACTGGTAGAAAATATCATGTAATTGAGCATCAAAACCCAATAAAAGATCTATCAGAGGTTCCTCGTGTTTAACAATATGAGGTATCAATGGTGCCATGGGGACCACCACCTCCATAACAAGCTCATGTCCACTTTCATGGAATATAGAATTAGGATTTCATGATTGAATAATGATATAATTGTTAGGTACACTCATCAGATAATATTTATAACTGATAGTAAATGTTTTAATAAGAAAGGATAAGTAAAAATCATTCCTATAAGTGATCCACACCACTCTTTCAGCTCCTAAATCCTTTGCTATGTGATAATAAAAGTGATAGAAGGATCTAGAGACATAACCTCCTACCCACTATAAAGGTTGCGTCAGGGCTGAGGTCTCACACCACTCAGCAAAGTCCTGATATATTGAGTGTCAATTGAAAGGAATAGTGGAAAACTCCCTTTACTTTCAAAATTTCACCCCTTTTATAGGTGAAAATTTTATTTTAAAACATTAATTTATTTTTGTGTTTATTATTATTTATTTTGATATAGATACCATATTCTAGTTTGTTCCAACAAAAATTCAAAATTTATAAAGTCCCATACTCTTTATAAATTGAAATTTGAATACTACGTAACTACAACATGGACTGTATGTCCAGTATCAGGATGTGACATGTCATGTGTATTGATATAATTTGATGAATATTACTCTAAAATTATATAAGTTAGTACTTCTAAAATTTCTATTTTCATTAATCAATAAAATAAACTAATGGTGAATAATTTGTTAATTAATGTGTCACTGTTAATCTATGCAAGAAAAAATAGATTAGATTGATGTTTTTACTTTAATTAGTACTCTTATCTCATTACTTAAAGAAAAAATAGAACACTCCAAGTTATAACAATCAAGGAACAATAAACAATCATATACAATATGTGAAATGCAAGTTGAAAAGTAGATATGTCATGGAATAATGAATTAAATTTATGTCATATGGTTCTTAGTATGATGCAGGAATTGATATTCCCTCATATCAATGGGATATGTTAAAAAACCCATTATAATAATATCAAAATTAATAATATCCCAAAACAAGTGTTTCACCCAATAATGAAGTCAATAAAACTGTAAAAAGATAAAAACATAGATATATTTAACCTTTCGAGGAATAGTTGGGTCTTCCCTAAACGTGGGTTATCTATTCCTTCGAACATGATCATTACCAAAACAGATTACATCATAGTCTCATGTCTAATACACAAATAGTATTACATAATGGAAATAGACCAATGAAACCACTTTGTGGCGATCCTCCCTAGAAGCCACTTATAGGTTCCTTGAGAAAGTGGCCACAAGACTACAACCATGCCTCCCCATATGCTAGAGGCTATCAAAAACCCATGAGGAACTATGGTGTATCTATGGGATTCTATTACATAATTGATTAGAGTGTGTAATTTTGTTTAATATTAAATAAGAAATAGAGAAAACAGTATAACAGAAAAATATCAGTGAAATAATAATAAACCATGTAGTATAAATAAATAAGGGGATGTTGATTAAATAATAGATACTAAAAGTACACAGGGGTGAAAAGGGATAAATTCATATACAACATGTTATCAAAATAAAAAAAAATGAAAAGAATATACTATTAGAATCCTGATCATAGGCTTAGTTCTTTTCCCCCAGTCTTCATCATAGATTCGATAATCCAACATTAGAAGTTGGCCACTTCCATTTATCTATAATTATTATCATAAAGTATTTTTGTTTACCAAACACATCCCAAGAAGGGTTCCAGATATACTAAGTAGTCCACCATCAATTTTTTCTATATCAATCCAATCAAGTAAATATAAAATGAACAATTCTCCTGTAATTATAATAAAGTCAACATAAGAAATGATATATAAAATGCATTAGATTGGGTTTCGATTGGGAAAACCATCTAAATATAGCTACTTCCGCCTTATATGAATGTTTCTATACCAAGGTAACCTATAAATATAAAGAAAATGGTGAATATAATCATAATAAACTATGAATCTATGGAAGACCTCCCAAAATCATGCGATTTGGAATTATAGACACGTCCAAAAAACCAGTTACACATTCTCATTCTTTAATTAAATTTCCATCTTTAGATTCGAAGTAGATGGACCCTGATCCCATCAATGGAAACCCATAAGGGATACCAAGTATATCTTTAGGGGTTCAATATATAAAACCAATGTCATTATATTTTGTCTAAGGAGACCCATGAATGAGATCCTAGGTATTACTCCCAAAATGTGTGATGACCACAACAGAAAACATAAGAGTTCATCCCTAGAATCTCACATAGTAGTCCAAGTATCTCTCATGTAAAAATACAACCATCTCACCAATAAGTCCATCCATGAAGTCACCTCTAGGGATCTGGTATCACTCGTTTGGAGGAAAGTGAATATGCATAGTGAGCCCATCATAAGACTATCTAGCATCACCCATGACTTGTTTAAATTTTTTTAACAAAAACAATCTTTAAGGAATGATCAGCCTATCCAAGTCTTCCTTTACTTGGGACCTTTGTATCGCCCTTTTCATAAGGTGAGGCTATTCTTTGGAGATTAAGATCATTCAATCCAACAATGAAAAAAATTTATAAAATGATTTACAAGTTATCCATTCCATTTAAATAAACATGTTCAACCTATATTGCAATGAATAAGGTTTAAGAAATATTTCACAACAACCAAAACACATGGTCTACCATCATTATTTGGTAATATTACATTTCAAGATAATTACTAAAAGGAAACACACACATATAAGGTGGTTCATCAATTTAATTCTAGGATTATATGGATCTTAAAGGAAGTCACACCCATTGGGTTGTCTTAGGACAAGGTGATCAACCAACTGGTTGATTCACTACTATCCATTATCATACAAAGCATAGGAAATCCATTAAATGTAGTTAATTTTACATTTAAGTTGAATTACTATAAAGTTATATCTTTTTTCACAATGGTCAAAATTGTAAATGAAATGAAAGATTGGGAAATAAGATAAACCACCTACCGTAGGTTCATAGAAGACCACTCATCCTCTGTTGTCCCTTAAATTGAGCTAAAAAAAAGATATCAGAAGAATAATAAAATTCAATGAATTTGGGGGAAAATAAGTTGAACCAATATATCCCAGTAGATCAGAATGGTAACTAGAAAAATAAGTAATAGGATCATAGAGATTACCTTAATCTTTCCAACACATCTGATGGAAAATGATTTGGAGTTTGGATGAGGGAGATATCAAAAATCCTAAGGAGTTTGAGGAAGGAGAGCTCTCATGCAGATACTAGAGAAAAACGATAGGGGAGGAAGGTTAATGGTATTAAAAACATTTAGAAAAAAGTTAATTTCCCATTTAAATACGGGTATCTACAATTGTTCCACCCTGATGACCAAATCGTGCGCTAATCATGCACTTGGTTGTACTTAATGAGGGACCTTGCATAGTCTAGGAAAACAGTCTGGCTAATTGTGAGAATGTTAGGTGAGACACACTTTTAATAATGACATAGTCACCCACCTAGGAGTGAACCGTGGCTTTCATGGTTGCAGAAAACCATGTGTCCTCGACCAGATTTTGTCTCACCTCTGTACGGTTAGGGAAACTGTTCGCGATGGGTGGCATGGTTTCTCCAAGACATGCATCCCAGTGTATGTATCCAAATTATGGGAATATGGGAATCTAAAAAGTCTCCAAAATCCTATTTTACTCCATAGTTCTATTCGGTAACATTAAAAAGGGAGAAACTAAGGATTTGAATATGAAAAAAATGATTCATATATTTGAGAAAAGATAAGTCATTACACTATTTAAATCCTTTCATACATCTCTATAATAATTAATACTAATTTACCTTCCAATATGTTTATAATATCCCTAACATGTTTTATTATTTCTATAGTTATCATTGGTGATACTAAATCTATGTAAAATTATAGTGATGATAATTTTAACAATGTAGTATTTATGAAATGGTTGTTACAATCATTTAGTTATTTTACTTATTATGCTTTTGTTCATAATCTTATAATTTATTTCATTGGTATTGTAATATTGTAACATAATTAAATATGTAATTAGTCATTTTAGTTTTGTGTTGTGTGTATTCTATGTTAACAACTACATCAGGTTTATTTAATGGGAAATACATAATAAAATTACAATGTGTGACAAAAAAACTCTACGTGTAATAGGGAAAGGATGAACAAGAATTTTCAGCCTTAAATCCTCATGTATATCATTTGTTATAGATCTAGAAAAATTATAATCAATACAATACTTTGCAGAAATATTTACATTTTTCATAAGTCCATTTATAACCTTCTATTTAATGAAATTATATTTGATAATATTAATATTCGATATGGAGTGTTACACTGGATTTTGGGATAACTCAATTAACATTGTTGATCACATGAATTTCTAAATAGTTTCTCAAGATTCACCTTATATTTTTTTAAATAGTCTCTAATTTAGATAATTTTCATATGTGAATGTGTAACAACCACATATTAATCCTCAAAAGTTCTAAAAAATACTATTTCATTTAATTCCCACTAAGATAACTTTCATTGAAGAATAATAAAAGTACTATTGTTTATGTTTCTTCATCAAAGTCTCTTGAACATTCAACATCATTGTACCTGTAAATATTTAATTCTTCACACATTCTATATTTGAAATGATAACTCAAAGTTACATTGATTTATCTAATAAATATCATTGAAACCGTTATGTGTGATCCATATGGTTCAATTTGATATCCGTAAAGTATTGACATAATACAATATAGTAAGTATTAATCTGGTGTGATATATAATGATTCCAATAAGTTTTTAAAATTACGTTTAATTAAACCTTTTCATAGAATCATCCACATTTTCATACCAACATTCATGGGTTTGGGTACTACGGTAGAGTCTTCTATTCCCTCGAAATGTAATATTGGGATAGAAAAATATAGTCTTCTTTTTCTGAAATATAAAAACACAAGAAGAAACTCATCTTTCCAGGTATAGAAATTTCAAAATTGTTCTTAATTTATCTAGAATATTCCTAAAAAACAAACTCTTTTCCATAAATAAATAGGATTTCATTAATATATATAATGAAAATAATATTACTTATGCTCATCCTCTTCAGATATAGGTTGTTTTCCATCTTCAAATTGGTGAAATTCTTTTCTTTCAAAAATCTCCCTAACATGGATTACTATGTTATAAGGTATTATTTTTTCTTATATAGGTCCTTATTCATCCTACATATAATTGTTATATCATTTTTAAGGATAAATCCCTTAGGTGTATCCATAAATACAACTTATTTGTGTTCTAAATTGATGAAATTTGACTTCACATCCATTTGATAGATTTTCTATTTCATATGAGGTAGATCAATTTGGAATATTCTTATAGATTCATGTATTACAAAAATAGAAAAATTATCTTAAAAATCAGCACCTTCAACATCTGTATAGCATTTTAAATCTAATCTTGCATTTTTTCATGATACAATGACTTTGTTATTGGTCATGTCTTCAAAAACCCAATAGGTTTCAGTGATATTATTTACTTATAGCCATAAAATTATATTCAAAGTGGGGTTATTTTCAAACAAATATATATCCTCATTAATATAATAAATTATTTCATTTTTTTCAACATCTATAGTGAATTATTATGTCTCAACATGAGAAATATCGATTTTTGTGGACATTATATCTCAGTTTTCTTCTTGTCCGAACATGTCTATTCTGATTTACAATTTTTTTAGGGTCAAAATGTTTATATAGATTCATATTTTGTAATTTATAATTTCCCATGAAATGATTATCATCAATTCTATTAAATGATAAATATATCAATTATTTAGTTTATTTTCAACATATACTTCACTAAATTTTCCAAAATTTTGTTTTTTTTTCTATAGAAATTTTAAAATATGTACAATTTTCCTCACAAAAATTGGGTTTATTTTAAATTTTATTCAAATTATATTATTCCACCATATTTTTTAGCTTTTCATCAAGTATGTGGACCCTGTTATATTCAATATGTACCCATAAATACTTCTTCTTCATCTTTTTCATCAAATTATCCCAAATAAGAATTATTGACATTCACTAGGTATATAATTCTAGTAACTTTATAAGTACTTCATAGTGGTCTATTTTTTATATAATATTACATTAGATATATATTTTTATTCATTTTATTATAGTAATATATAGTAAATATTCCTATATTTACTCATATATTTTATTTGGAAAATATTTATGAGTTTGGACTCTTTAGTATGGTTCTTCCCATCTCAAACAAGATTTACTTTTTCCTCCATAATAATACATTGTTTTTAAGTGTATAGAGCACTATTTTGGTGTTTAATAGAATGTTCAATCCCATCTATTTCATTTTATATTCTAATATTCTTGATATAAACTGCCAACCCATTCTCATAATCTATTATGAATATATTAAACATCTCCACTACTTCATATTTATACTCTAGAAACATCACTTTAGTGATTCTCTATAAAATATTTTGTGTATGTGATGAAATATAGACTGCCTTTAGTGTATTGGAATGTCATTAACCCAAATAAATCTAAATGAATATGTTCAAGTGAACTAGGAAAATAGTCTTACTACATCACCATTTTAAACAATACACATACTCCTTTGACCAATATGAAAAAATATTTCAATTCTAAATATTTTTCTCATTATATGAACTCAAATAATAACTTTCACATAAACTACTATTTTATAATATATTGGCATTATTTCATTATCCCTTTTATACTAAAACTTCTATCTTTTTGGATTTAGATTATGTATGAGTTAATTCTGAAAATTAATTTATTTTTATCATCACAATGTTGAATAAAAGTCATCAAATTGTGTTTTATGTTATGAATAAAATAACACATCTATATATTTCAATTATTTATAAACAATATATGTTATATCAACTCTTTTAGTTTTCATAGAAATTCAATTACCAATAGAAACTTACAATCCTTTATGATCATCTATATTCATCATGGTCTTGGTGTTTCCAATCACGTGGAATCAAAATACACTATAAATAATCCATGGATTCTTTCTATATTTTGGTTTTATACCCACCTTTACAAGAAGTTATCTCTCTAACTTTTCTCTTTTAAAAAACATATCAACTATAGCAGGATTAAGAATATTTATTACAAGTGAACTCATAAATTTTTTATTATAGTGTCCATGTGGATAACATCTTATAAAAATTTCATCCGTACAATCAAATGGTTTTCTATAGAGAAACTTGAGTATCTTTTGTTTACAACTTTCTTCTTCTCAAGATTTATTTTTCTATTCTCAAATTTTAACCCACTTAATTCATTCATTTTTTTATTTCAAAGGAAGTGAAATTTTAAACTAGAATACATTTTCATTATTCTCATAATCTTAATACAACTAGTAGTACCCTTAAAAACGTGATCTTCTATAAGAATTAAAAGTCTATCAATAAATATCTAGTTATTATCAAGTTGAATTATGAGTATTCTTTTGAATTTTACTTGGGAAAAATATTTTCTAACTTTATTATCAAATAGTTTTGATAAATTTATATCTTTCACATGATTTTTATTATCCCAAACTAGTTCATATTTATATTTAAAACCAATAATGTTTTTTAAGATTGATTAAATATATTTTTTTATAGGAGAAAATTTTAGGGTTCTTTTTCATCTAGAAATATCAATAGCTTGATTTTATTTATCTTTTATTTCTAGATATTATTTATAATATTACATCATATTTATTATATTTCTTTCAATATCAATAAATATTTATTGATCCTTATTAAATCATTTTCCTTAACCATGTATTTCTCTTTAAAATCATATATCCTATTGTCTGGTTCTGAAAATATTACTTTGAGAAGCTTGAGTTATTTAATGGAATTAGATTCCCTATTGAGGGTCTCATATTCACATTAATTTTTAGTATTATCGTAATTTTTAATAAATACATTATCTTTCACAAGTTTGAGGTTTTTATGTATATATGATATGAGCTCACATTTCAACATATTCCCTATCTATGTCATTCCATCCTCCTCACTAGTAAATGAGTTAACTTCTTGTTCTATAACATTATATATATTTTTTTTCTTAGTGGTGACCTGATCTTATCATTAAAAAAAATTATTTTTCTTCATCTTTTTCTTCTTTTCTCATCTTATTTATTCTCTTCCTTCATGGGAACTTCTTATATCCCATGTCACACAGTTGTTGTTTTTTTCAAATTTCATTTTTGGAATAACTTCTTATAATTCATCATCCTTAGTCTCTCTATTATTTTATCAGAAAATATAATAATCAATTTTATATTAGAACATAATTATAGAATTTAATTACAATATTACCTATTTATTTACCATTAAATCTTATAATTTTTTTTAAATAAGATACATGATCTTTTTATAATATTTTTCTTTTTCATCATCTCCAGAGTCCCTAGAAATATTTTATTCCATCCCATTCATTTTGATATTGTACATTTCTTGACCATTGTCTATATATCGTCCTTAGTATTTTTCTTGAAAAGAAGACATCATGTTATTTTATAAGAAACAAAAATAATATTAAAATCATCCTGATATAATTCATATCTATCTTATAAAGAAAAAAACATTTCCATCAAATATATCTATAAAATTTATGTTTATGTTCATGATAATGATTGATTATATAAGTTATCTATAAATCCTCTATTTTTTATGGAAATATCATTAACCCTTATAAAATATACATCACTAGTTTCATTATCATCCACATTTATTTCCTTATACTATTTTCTACAAATTTATATATTGGATTCTATCAGTTTGAAACTGCATTAGAAGATACATTCATATTTTTCAGATTATTCATTTGTATTTTTAAATACCATAATCATTGTACATAACATGAAAAAAATATAATTTCATTCCTTTCAATTAAATCCACTTCCATATTCCACTAATCATTAGATATCATGGGAGAATATTTTTAAATTGGAGCGAACCCAATAGTGGAAGCATCAATAACATATAAACCAAGACAATGAAGATAAAAAATAATCATATTATTCCATATATGATATTTTTCAATAAAATATAGTTATGGAAATACAATTAAGAGAATTAAGGTTCTCTATTTATTCTTTATTAAGGATAGGATCTATTAGAGGGAAACTTATTGTAACTAAGAAGTTTTGTGGAGGATTTTTTTACAATCACTAAATGTTGAGGATGATGGATAGTTGTGAGAAATGATTGGATGGAATCATTGGTTGACAATAAATAAATGTTGGATTTATTGAAGACATATCATGGTTATAAATACACATTGAAAACATGGAGATTGTGGCATCAAAATTCTTATCATTGACATATATGGAATTGGAGTTTCCTGATGATCATGGATTATCTGGAGGAGGGCTAATCATATAATTAATTTTAGAGAGATGAAATAAGATGACTTAATATCTCTATAGATCAAATATGTGTATTTGTATGATCATGATTGGGGTATAATCTAATGTTTTGTCATTAATGGATGTTTGATGAATATTAATGTAATTATTCAATAATATTATGTCATTGAAATGAAATGGATCTTCAAAGAGTCATTTAGAGATAAATAGAAGAAGTTTAATAAAAGATGAACTCATCCCACTAATTTAAAACTTATTATTCCATGGGGGATTGAGATGTAGTGAGTGTGGGGGAGTCATGGGTTTTCTCAAAATAAACTCTATCTGGGTGGATTTTAGTTTCAAAATTCAGTGTTGTCTATTCTATGGTCGATGGTTTTTCAATAGGGTAAAATTGGAATGTTTGAATGAATTATTGAGGGTTTTAGAGATTTTATATAATCAAGAATGACCTATATGTACTGAAATATCATTCAATTTACATGAATAAGTATTTTTGTGATCTGGTCTGTTTAATAATTATCTAAAATGGAGAGATGACTGACATGACACTATGGCATAAGTAATTTTATGATAGAAAAGTCCCAGTAAAAACTGGGAGGCAAAAATCGTGCTATAACTGATGAAAATTTAGAGATTGTGAATGTTTCACTAGTCTTTAAATATTAATAAAAAGTATTTTGGAAAACTAATGTTATGATAGTGAAATTGGGAAACTGGAGGAGAACCAGGCCACAACGGAAATTATTTTGATTATCAAGATTATTGGATTTGAAGTGGAAATAGTCCAAAAAACATGGAACTGACCATTTTGAATGGTGGTTTTCCTTGAAAATCACTATACCATTATAACTTTTGTACTATTCCGTGTTTGATTATGACGGGACACTAAAACAATAACTATATGTATAAACAATTACATGTAGTTTGAAATATTGATATTATGAAAAAAATTAATGAGTTCAAAATATTTTGACTATTTTGTGGTTATGATATGAACATCATCAGCCTATGTGGAGTTCGATGGTAGTGATATACTTGTAGAATATCTAAATTATGAATTTGAAGATGTTCAAGGTAGTTAATAAATTTATATTGAATGTTAATTTCTTATATCCTGATAGAAAAATTGTGAGATATGTTAAAAAAGAGAGGAGAAAATGATTTATAGAATAGATAACATAAAATAGAGAGACGTAAAAATATTTAAGATGAATGATGGGAGGAATAGATAGAGGGGCCATTATATAGAAAAATTGACAAATATAAATTTGTTATGGAATAAGGTATAATTATTTATAAAGTAATATTTTTTACATCAAATGTCTTATTAATGAATAAGATAAGATATATAAAATTTAGTCTAATGGATTGGGAGATAATAAGAGATTAACAATTCTATTACATATGGTTTTAGTGAATAATAAGACTTCTTTTTGATTTGGAAGGTGATAGAGTATCGAAAACATTATCCCACACTAGAGTTCTTATTCATCTCGAAGATATTTCTATTAGATTTAGTACTAAATGAATTTTTCATATCCAATTATGGAAAGGGTTTGGTTATCTAGGTTGGAGAGGAAGTATGTTTTTGGAAATAAATGTTTCATCACATCTGGGATTATTATATTGTTTACATCATGTGTACATGATGACCTTGGAGTGAACATCATTTAAATTATCTAAGAAGAGACCTAAAGGTATATAAAAATATATCCAAGTTATTAGTGTGAAAATTATATGAATGAAATGACCATTAGGATATAGATGTATATTCCCTAAAACATTGTAATGGTAATGATCATTGGTTTGGTGAAGCTTTACCTAAACCTTTTATTTACTCAAACATGGAGTTTATATTGTGTTTTTGGTGCACCAGAATAATATCTATTTTATACATGTAGAAACCCAAACTCCAGTAAAAAATATTCTGTGATAATTTTATTACATTGGTATAATATAAAATGAATTTTTCCAAACATAATCGATTAGTTTAGAAATCATTGATAATGAGATACACACATGGTTCCTACAATACATTAGAAATATAGAAAAACATATCATAGGAAAAAATCTTGAATCCTTGATATCATTGATAATATATTTATTCAAATATTGTGTAAAGGAATAAAAATAATGGGTGATATCAGTTTCTCATTTAGGGTTACATACAACAGAAGTTATCATGAGTAAATTAGGTATAATAAACATGGTAGAGTGGATAATACAAACACATGACATTCTATAAACACATGAGTTAAATAATTATCTATGGATACTATCAATATAAAAATTAAATGGATTATAAAAAAATTAATACATAATAAATTAAATTCATAATTATAAACATTCATGATCATGGACTCTCAACCAATATGTCATGAATCTTACTTTTAATTCCTCTCAATAAAACACCATTCTTGATAAATAGTTATGTTTAAACCAAGTACCCATATAATATGTCATTCAAATTTTTTTATCTCATTATAACTATCAATTCATAGATGAGGAATCTATAAATGATCACAAACTATTACTTTTTCATCCAACACATTCCTTGTATTTTTAATGATCAATACAATTAATTCTCATAATTCCTTATAAGTAAAAAATTATATACATTAAATGAATAATAAAAAACACCAATAATTCATCATAATAAACCATATATAAAATTAATAAATACCGTATCATTGGATCGTATACTTAGTATCCTCAATGGGTCTTTTCAGAGTTGAAAATACCTATAAATTGTTTTATGAAAATTTCATCAAAAAATACCCTTTTGACTTTAAAATCACTTATTAAAATCCAAAAAATAATATTAGAGAAACTAATTTCATTGAAATTTTAATTTTGAAAATATTAAAGAATAATTCAAATAATTGTGCATTCATGATTATGTGAAATTCCATTCATGTTATTTATGTTAAAACAATGTGTCATTTTACATTTTTCATAAAATTTCAAAGGTACCTCATTTTGAAAAAAGAAGAAATACTCCCACTAATGATTTTTAAAAACTAAATCATGTGTAAAAAAATTGAAAAAATCATTGGTGGATATTCAAAAACATTATGGATTTTTTTTAGAAAACATGTTCATGAAAAAAAATGATTTCATAAAAAAGAGTTAATAAAATCTATCTTTATTAAAAACATTTTATCAAGCATTTTGAATTACCAGTGTGGGACATTTTTAATATAACATTAAAATTATATTACTAATAAATTTATAAGAAAATTAATGCATTTTATCAAATAATAATTACATAAGTTTCCTCAATTTAAATTCAAACATAAATAATCCTGAAATAAAATGAGATTGTAAAAGAAATCCCTTACCAAAAGTTTTACTTTCCACATAAGTTCTTTTGAAATTGTGAATATTAAATTTATATTTATTATATAGATATAAAATATTCATATAAATTCAAATAATATCATATATGACCCACTTAAACATTATAACACTCATTTATTAACAATTTCTTATTTAAATTATCATTTCCTTGTATTAACAATTTCTTTTTTATAAGAATTTTGGTTCAGTTGTTCCATTCCTTGTACTTTGGTAGTGGTTCAAAAATATCAATAATTTTACTCATGATATAAATATTAGATATATTCATTATATATATTTTGATCCATAACAAGAAGGTAAATATAGAAAAATTAATTTCATTTTCCATGGAGAGGGTACACTGAACATACACATGAATGCAGTTTTCAATCTTTGATAGATAAAATGAATGATTATTAAAATATAATTCAGATTTATGAAATAATTTTTACATAATTTATTTCAAATATATTCTCTAAATCCATCCTTATTACCATCAATATAAATATGATAAAAATGAATCAAATCAATACGTGGAGGTCGTAGTGCACATATAAGCATGAGAGATATTAACATTTAACAATAGATGGGAAAGGTAAGAATATATATATATGAAATTAAAATTATAAAAGAACTATAATATCAAAGTATAATATATAAACATTAAAAGCATTATAATTATAGTTTTTAATAATGGTAATGGGAAAAGAATTTTATCACTATGTGCTGGCCGTAATCCACACATACGGATGAGTGATATGTTCAATTATATTTTGATGGAATATAGGGTCAATAATGGATGTTACAGAATCATAACAAAATATTAGTATATTTAGAAACCTAAATTTGTTATTTTATGATTAATACCTCATATTAATATGGAATAGAAGGAGATATAAGTTGAAATATGTCTAGTAGGACAATCAAATATATTTTTTAAAACCATTTAAAATCTGTTTAAAAGAACCATTGGAATGGTATTTTCATATGAAATTTTTTTAACATCACATATATGTATCTTTAAATGATAATAGTTTAGGTTTTGGTTGCGATAGATGGATTAATGTGGTGTAATGAATAGAGAGAAGGGGTGTCCTTTTATAAGTGATGAGAGGGGCACCCTGGGGATTTAAAAACATATTTAATTACTCTAAAAAATTTAACATTTATTTGGATAAAATAGACATAATCAAATTATAGTATGATGATTAGTAGTAATCCTCAAATAGAATAATATTTGGACATGTTTTAGTGATGTTTTCACCCTTATCTCTTTATTTTAACCCCTGGTTAACACTTTTGGGAATTACTACTACCCCAAAATGTTTCACAATATACAGGTAAAAATTTATATTGTAAAAGGAAAAGTGAGATATTATATAACTTGTATGATATTTTAAACCATATTCCATTAAATTGTCATAATATAGTATTTTTCTAAATTTTTAATAGTTTAATTAAAATTTAAATACCATTATTATAATTTCTAACACTTTTCATTTAATTTGACTTTAAAAGAAATCAAGACTTAGATGAAATTAAAATATAATTTTTTTAAAAAACTATCTTATGTTATATATATCAACATAATTAATAGAATAAGATATTTCATCCAAATTGTATTACATTTATTATTTTTAAAGTCATATATTTTTTTCTTTTAAATGAATAAATATTATGTTGGCATTGCTTAGGTATTTGATGTAATTATTCAATCACTAAAAGTTAAAAATAAATTACCAAGATAATAAGTAATTTTATGTATAAAATATATATTTATATCCCCACTTATGTTTTTTAACTATATCACGTTGGATTATATGTATTGAAAGTAAGAGAGTGGCACATCTAAATTTATTCTTTACTTAAAATTAAGAATCATCAAAATAAAAGTTAAATTACAAAAAAAATTATATTTTTGAAGTTTCAATGATTATGGATAGAACATAGTAATAAAATTAAATAAATAAAAGTTTTTTAATGAATTTTAAACCTTATCACATAAGTTTTTAATGTTAATTACCAGATTTACACTTATTGAGGTGAAAAATATTTAATATGGTTACTAATCATAATGATCTTAAATAAAAGGATACTATTTCACTATATTGGACACCCTAATTCCAAATATTGAATAAAATTTTCAATATCCAATTCCAACATTTATAAAAAATCCATTTCAAATTTAATGGGTAGAACACAACAAAAAATAGTTTTTCTAAAAATGTCTTTTTATGCATAAAAATTAAAGTATATCAAAACCATGAATGTTTCTAATTAGAAAAATATTTATGTAACACCTCAAGATTTTAAAGTATGCATCTTCTTAAATAAATTGAATTTCTTAAATAGATTAATTCTCACCCAACACCCAACTTAACCATACATTTAAATATTATTATAACCTATACTATCACACCCTAACCATGTAATTTATTTTATTTTAAACCTTTTATGAGATTAGATTCTTTGGATGACGCTTGGGATGAGTCCTGGTTTGAATTTTTGAGTGTTGGGATACATAGGGTGATTTTTTTTAAAGTGTTTTTTTGGGAATGACATTAGGTGGGACATGGTTGGAACACAATTAAGGGAAATCGTGTACCCTAACATAGGAAACCATGTATCTCGAAGGATGGTGTGTGGGGCATGGCATATGACTTGTGCATGACTAGCAAAACCATGCTGTGAGGTTCTAGGTTTTGGATAGTGGTGACCACATGATTCATGCATGGTTTGGAAAACCATAATTCATAACCATGTAGAATGTCCATCTTATATAGTAAGGGTGTTAGTTGGCGCACTGTTTGGGAAATAGTAAGAGCGAACCAGATAATTTAAAGTGTGAAATTCATCTTTTTCCCCAATAATGTTTTAATCCAACTTCGGGTTTCTCCTTCCTCTCTCTACCTAGGCGCACCATGGTAGCTCCCAAACATCCTTAGTTTGGCGATCCTTTGACCATGGATTCATTTTGAAAGTTAAAATGTGAGTTTGTTATGGTTTTTGGTCAATTTAATCCCCTCTTCTATTTTATATCTTGATTTCTTGATTTCCGTTTGTGGGGTTTCACCTTGGTTGAACTCTAAAGGTTAAGGTTGATGTGTGGGATGTTTTCCTGGGATTTTTGGGTGTTCCAATTGTCTCTTGAGCTTGGTTCTTCCCTCTCCCAATGTTTGGTTGTGTTATCACTTCGTTAAGGTAGGTGTTTCCGTCCATTTCCATTCCAGTGTATTTCATTGGATGCTTCTGCTTTCTTAATGATTTATAAACATGTTTCCATTTCATGTGATGTGCTAGTATAAAAAGATTTGGTGTTTTGATGATGGAAAATTAGTAAGAAATTGCTTTTCAAAGGGACTTGTTAACTATTATTACATTTATATGCACATAATATGTTTGATAAAAATTCAATATGTATTTTAAAGAAACATTTGGTGCTTTGGGGTGTTTTATTCCATTGGTTATGTTTTGGTAATTTGGTTGGGTTGTGAATTGGGTGTTTTATGTGTAAATTGGTAATTGTTATGGTGTGATACTTATGTGTGGATTGTTTTATTGATTTAAAATAACGTGATGCTTATTTAGAAATGTATTTTAAAATTTATTTGAAGTGAGAATGTGTTGGGAGTTGTTTTTGAAATTTAAATTGATATTGTATCACATGAACCTCCTTAGTGTGCACCTCAATCGGTTCTGTAAATTTTAATGCTGTTGTGAAGAATTTTAAAATATGGATTGGGTGTGTGTATGAATTTAGAAAGGGGATCTTCCCATGGAAATGGTTAAATTTCAAAATGTGTTTTCATAATTGTTATATGAAGCACATTTGGGACTTTTCATCATGTTTCATTTCACCAATTTGTATTGGTAATATCTTTCAATTTGATTTTATATGGGACTTTTTGTCATTGTGAATATGAACGTGGGGTGTTATGCTAGTTTTTGAAATGGTGTGGAAAAAGGATTGTTAATTTATTTGGATTGGAAATGTTTGAAGTCATGTTTGGAACTTTGTGTTGTCTTTGAAATTTTGGTTTTAATGGGACATGATATAAAGGCCCTATTGGAACCTTGTGATGTTTTAGGAATTGGTTTTTGAACTAATTTGATATATGGACCCCATGGGACTGTTGACATTTTTTGGAAAATGGATTTAAAGCTTGTGTAGTGTGAAAGATGAGATGGTATTTTTAAAGTGTTTAGGGAACTATTTTGGTTATGGAAAATGGATATTTTTATTTGATCCTTTATTGATGAATAAATGTGTTTTTAAAATAAATGGGGTTTCATGTATATTTTTGATGACTTATATTGTGTTTGGAGACCACTCGTCCTTGGTATGTGTACCCTATTAGTGGATCTTTCAAGGGAAAATTGTAGGCATTGAGTGCACTGGACCTTGGGATACATTCCCCTACAGCGCCTCATGCATGAGAATTCTAATGGTTAAGGTTTATATACCATGTTTTTTGGAGTATTATTGTTATAATTGGATTCCTAGGTATCATATAGAGGGCCTAGTGAAAGTTCTTCTTATAAAACCTAATTAGACAAGTTGTACCGCTAGATTTTTTGGGAAAATGGCTTGTTTTAAAATGAAATCATATTTTGAAAAATTAATGTTGTTTTTGTATGTTCTTTCTTTAAAAGGAATGATTTTGGAGAGTAGTTTTCCTTTGATTTAAATGGAAAATCCTATATTCTTATTATATTTCAAACTAATGTTTGTGGGCTGAACTGGGAAATGAAATTAATGGATTATATGGAGATTACCTACTGAGATGTTTGATCACACCCCCTACCTATGACACTTTGTTGAAATAGACCCAATCTATTTTTCAAGTTTAGTTTTTCAGGATCCCGTGATTGCCATTGGAGCAGGTTTGTCTTGATGTGTGCGTTAAAAAAAAGGTCACAGTGAGATCATGTAGCGTATTTCATTCTCATTTTTTTCAGTTTTAGTTTTATTTTTATGTTGTTGCATATGGAACAATATTTGTATTTAGTGATATTTATTTATTATTTGTTATGTAGTGTTCTTTGTTTTTTATTATATCATGGTTTTTTCGGGAAACAATTGTCCCCATTTTGATTACCTTGATACCTGTCACTAGTTTCTAGCCCATGGGTATCATGAAATCCATTAATGCCATGTCTTAGACCGGGTCAAGTGTTGGGTTGTATGGAATCATGGATTGGTTTAGGGAAAAATGGTATTAGAGAAATCCCTTATAATTTCGGGTGTCAGGTAGATCAAAGAATAAGATTTTCGGGACAAGATAGTTAGGTATATGAATGAAATCATGGACCCTTACTCATTATGATCTATGAGTTTCCATTGGTAGTCCAATATTTGAGTATTTTGTTGTTTTGTTTCTGGGTTGAGTGGATGCGGAATGAAAATATAGGTGAGGTTGTGTCATGTTGTGATCTCATGTGGAGTAGAGATCCATGTGGAATCTAAGTGCATGGTTTAGTTTCTTCTTAGTGGATAGAACTTTCTTGGTGCATGGTCCACTAACCATGTCATTAGGTTGTACATTACCATTAGTTCATCATCTCAAGTGTTTAGTGTCAGTTTCTAGTTTTGTTTTTTGTTGGTGTGATTGGGATGATATAATGAAAATGGTTTTTGAATGATTTTTAAAATGATAAAGTGACTCATAATTTTGAAATGTTCGGGAAAATGTCGGGGAAAGGTGAATTGAGAATTTGGTAAATGCTTGGGTTTGATGATAAAGTGGTATGTGAGACCCTTATTATTTCTTATATATGTTAATATATCTGCGGGTTTGTATGGAAAGTGCATGTTATCATGTGTTCATGGATAATGTATGAGGATATGGGATGGACACATTTATGATAGTTCATAGGATTCCATGGTTGAGTATTAGAAATCAAAGGCTTGGCTTGTTTATTTTTTCAAAATGAATTTATGAGTCGGTATTTCATTACAAATATGGTATTTTTTATGAGAAATTGAATTATGTAATTAGGTAGTGTCCATGGAAAAAGGTAGTTTTTAAATTTAAATAAAAATTATGTGTTTTAAAAATAGTAATTTTGTTGTGTTTGTATTGTTTTTCTTGTGAGATGGTTGTTTTGGCCAGGTTTGGTCTTAAGGTTGCATTTTTGTTTGATGTTGGTTCTGTTTCTGTGTTATCTTATATTCAGAATATGCCACCTAGAATGTCCCCCAATTTTTCTAGTGGTTCTTGACCAGCCTCAGGTTCTTCTCAATTGTGGACTATCGTCCGTAGTCATCAAGGACCATTAGAGGCTACAAAATGGATTGAGGAAGTTGAGTGTGTCTTCATATCCCTGGGAACTCCTGAATCGATGATATTGTGTGTTATTATAGTTTTCCTTTAGGTTACATCTTTGGATTAATGTAATTTGGTTTCTCTATCGTCATTTCATGTTGGGATTACATAGGAATTTATTAAGACCACTTTTGTCTAACGGTTCATACCAGAGGAGGGGAATATGAGTAAATTAGAAGATCTCTTGAGTGTTCAGCAGGTCCAATAGACAGTGAATGATTTTTGTTGAGAACTTCAAGGAGGTGTTCTAATTATCTTCAAAGACAGAATCATAGGCTCTATTTAAAGTTACTCCCTTACTTTAGGGTCTTCATCCAGTGATCAAGGAACGAGTTCTATCATCCGATGATTTTGAGTTTGGGAATTTGGTGGAGGAGGTGTTATTAGATGAATTGGTTCTCAAAGTATAGTATGTAAAAACTGATGGAATATTTTTTTCATAACTATCTTGAAGGTTAGTTATCTTTCATGTTTTAAGTGTAGTTAGTTTGGGAACTCAAAGTCATCTTACTACAATCCCATGAATACATGTCATCATTGTGACCCTTTGGTTCACTCTAAGAAGTTTTGTATGAATACCTGCCTGAGAAGGAGGACTTTATTAGTGTATGTTAGTTTCTATATGTGGGGATGTAGATGCTTCAGACATGGGGTCTCAATCCACATTCTCCATAGTGAATCTTTTCATGCAATCAGGAAATTATTTGGGTGTAGGAACCATGTCACAATTATTATCTCTAGTGTTAGAGTGGAAGAGGTTTGAGTTTCCTACTATGGTATCTATCCTTTAGTGAGTTATTTATTATAGAATCAATGGTCTTATATTTATATATTCCCATTTTTTTCCAAGTATGTGGATATTTTAATAGTTATCCTTTCATAAATCGGGTTTATTTTTATGTTTTGCTTCTCTGGAGATATCATTGCTTGTGGAAATCAATGACTGTTTCTTGAGTTCTAATTTTCTGCCTAGTTGGGGTTCTTTATGTGGTTTTACCCCTTTGATGGTGGTTTTTGGTTCAGGATTGGACTTCTTGGTTATAGTTATAGTGTTTTTTAGTTGGTATGGAAATTTTTATATTAATTTATATGGAGTTTCCTATGTCTGTGTCGTCGTGTTTGGAATTCAATTTTAGTGGTGTTAGTTGGGTTGTTGTAGTGGGGAGAACCATCCAATTTTAACATATGTTTTTTTAGGTTGTTGGTTTCTATATAAATAGTTGGGTGTGACTTGTGAATTTTAAGGTCACATCGAGGTTCATGGTTTGGTTCTGATTTATTCGAAATTGGGATCAAGTATTTTTTATCTTCTAACTTAGTGACTTTTTGAGGGAAAAATAGTTTGGGGGGGATTAGCGTTCCCAAACCATGGTAATTATTTTATTTTATTCCTTTCAGGATATTGGATCCTTTGGTTGAGGCTTGGGTTGAGTCCCGATTTGAATTTTATATTTTTTGGAGCCTTTGGATGTGTTTTTGTTTAAAATTTTATTTTTTTGGGCTTGACAAGAGGTAGTGTAGGCATGGAATGTGGTTATGGTAAATAGATCACCCACACCCAAGAAACCATGAAGATTGAAGGTTGGTTTCTATGTCATGGAGCATTGCCTCTACAAAGTTAGGGAAACCATGTGGAAATCTTATAGTGAGGTTCTAGATTTTGGATAGTGGAGACCAAATGGTTGGAGTACAATTTTGAAAAAAAATATGGAATAACCATACAACATGACCATCTTTTATAGTGTGGCGGGGTGGGGGGGAACGGTTGGTACACAATTTGGAAAATTGTGCGTTCAAACCAGGTGAGCATCCTAGATCACTAAAAGTTTGAAATTCCTCTTTTACCCCTATGATGTTTTAACCATATTCTGGGGTCCCCACCCTTGATCAACCTAGGAACGCCTTAAGAGCTCCTAATATTCCATCTATTAGCCCTCTATTTCCCATGGATGCATTTTTGAGGTTCTAAGGTGAGTTATTTATGATTTTGGTTGATTTCATCCCCTTTTCTCATTAATCTCCCTGTTTCTTGGTTTCCCTTTTTGGCATTTCACCTCTGCCGTCCCCTATTTTTTAGGATTTTTGTGTGGGGTGTTTTCATTTCATATTAGGGCGTGTGGATTGTCTCTTAGGCTTGGTTATTCCCTATCCTGAAGTTTGGTTGTGTTTTTACATCATTTAGTTTTATTTTTCCATCCATTTTCATTCCGAAACATTCTATTTGATTGTTTATCTTTCCTAAATGATATATAATTTTGTTTACCTTTATTTCGATTTGTTAGTATGAATTAATTTTATTTTTTGGTGAAGGAAGTTGAAAAATTGTTTTATAAAGGGATTCATTAACTATGCCTTTGTTTATATGATCACTAAGTCTTTGATAAAATGTTGATTGGCCTTTTAATAAAACAATCGGTGCTTTGGGGTGGATTTTTTCCCATGGTTATGTTTTGGTAATGTGGTTGGGTTGTGAATTGGGAGTTTCATGTCTAAATTAGTGAATTTAATGGTGTGATTTTTATGTGTGGTTTGTTGCAATGGTTTAAAAGAAAGTGATCCTTCTTTAGAAAGGTGTTTTCAAAGTGATTTGAAGTGCGTATGTTAAAAAAGTTTTTTTTTCTAAAATAAATTTATTTTGTGGAACAAGAACCTCCTTGGTGAGCGCCTCAAATGTGTTGCTAATTTTTTATGGTGTATTTAAGCATGTTTTAAAAAGGATTGTGTGTGTGTGAATTTGGAAAGGGGATTTTCCCATGTAAATTCTTGAATTTCATAATTTGTTTTATTAATGGTTTCTTAAATCCCATTTAAGACTTTTTATATTGTTTCTAGTTTTACATTTGGTGTTGGAAGATACATGAATTTGAATTGATAAGGTCATGCTTGGAATTGTTTATAATAATGTGGGGTTTTATATTGGGTTTAGGAATGGTGTTCAAAAAGGTTTGTTAGTTTATTAGGAATGGAAATGTTTAAAGGCCCAATTGGCACTTTGTGTTGTCTTTGAAATGTTTTTTTAATGTAGAATGATATGAAATCCTGATTTGAACCTTGTGATGTTTTAGAAATTGTTTTTGAAATAATTTGATATTTGAGTGAGATTTGCATGTTGCCATGTTTTGGAAAATGGATTGAATGCTTGGGTTGTGTGAAGGCCCAGCTGGTATTTTTAAAATGGTTGGGAAAATAGTATGGTTTTGGAAAACAAAGGTTTTCATGTGATTATTTATTTTTGTATAAATGTTTATATCATATATATGAATTTTTGTATATGTTTGTGAAGTCTTGGAATATGTTTGGAGACTACTTGAACTTGGGATATGCTCCCCTATTGTGGCTTGTGCATGAGAATGTTGTTTATATTGAGTCCACCAGACCTTGTGATGTATTCCACTCTAGGGGATCGTTCACGAGAACTCTGATTATTATGGTCTCTATACAATATTTTATAAATTATTTTTATTATCATGGAATTCATGGGCATCATCTAGAGGGTCAAGTGATGATTCCTTGTCGACCCTGATAAGACGGGTTATACCTCATGGATTTGCTGGGAGGTTTGGTGGGACGTTCCACTGTATTGGCTAGTTTAGAGGGTCCAGTTGGTTGTTGGCTATGGAGTTTCACCATATGTAATAAGGTGGTTCCAAACTAAGTATATTAAGGGATTTCTCAATATATTTTTAGGGATTTCTCATGATTATATATATATATATGTTATATTTTATTCTAATAATTGTTAGATTTTAGACTTGCTGGTTTGTGCATACCCGTTTTCTTACATTTGATTTGGTATAGTTCTTTATACCACTGTGTATGAAATTTTTTTGGGTATTGGGGTCCTGAGAAAAATTTTGAGAATGTAAAACCTTTTTGATAGGAAAGAAGCGTGTGTAGTTTTAAAAAGGAATCTTTTTGAAATTTGTGGTTTGATAGTTGTGACTAATTGATTGGTTTTTTATACATTCAATATAGCTGGGTTTTTTTTATATTTTGGATTTTTAATTGGGTTTTTGGTTGAACAACCAGCTAGTTTTATAGTGAATTCTTGTTTTGAACAAGGAAAGATCTCGGTGTATGTTTGTTCTTGGAAAAGAAATTTTTGGAAAGAGATACTCCTTTAAAAAAAAAGCCTATTTTTTTATTTTATTAAAGACATGTTTAATTTGGACTGACTTGGGAACGGAAATTCATGGATACAGTGATGATTACCTACTGATCTATTTTAGATCACACCCTAATTGTGCCACTTGGAATCAGTAGACCCAAGTTGTTTTTTTTGAGTTTCTGGTTTATGGATTCATGTGATTTCCTTTGTAGAAGGTTGGTGTGGGGGTTAGTAGTGACCTAGAGGTCACAGGTAGATTGAGTGGCAGAGTTTAGTCAAAGATTTTATTAATTTTTAGCTTTGTTTTCTAGCTATTGTATATATATATATATCAGTTTTTATATTTATTAATATTTAGTAATTGTTGGTTATTCATCATGATCAGCTTGTTTATTTAATCTTGATTTTTTGGGGGAGAAATAATTCCCATTGTTATTACTTTGATTCCCAATAATAGTTTCCATCTTCTGGGGATCGGGAACGCCCTTCAGTCTATATCTCAGACAGTTTTAGGAATCTAGTTAGAAGAAATCCTTGATAGGGTCATGATATAGATTTTAAATTGGAAGGAATTAATAATATTAATAAAATTATGAAATATATATTATATATTTAATCAAATGTTTTGAAAATCATCCAAATGATTTTATAGGCATAAGATAAGAATAAGTCCAATTTTTCCCATTATGAGGCTATATTTTTCTAAAGGATCTTTTTCTTCCTTTTTGATAATGCACTTGTTTTAAATATAGTTTTTCAAAATTTTATAAATTATATTTGAAAAAAACATCTTCTATTATAGGGGAACATAAAAATTTACATTGAGTGAATTTTTGGTATTTTTCTGATAATTTTCATGTTTTGATTAACAGTGCAAAATAATGAATTTTAATTGAAAATGACTTTTTTGTCTAAATATTTATTTCAGTGATGAATTATATTTTTGATTTGTTTTAAAGATTAATTAGATAAATTTTAAATAATTTAATAAAAAATTTCTCATTTTGATCAATCTCACATTGAATTAAAATATAAAAACATTTCAATCTTTTGAATGTTTTCACATTAAAAACTTTTCTTCTTATTACATCAAAAGATTTATTTTTAAACAAATGTTATCTAATTATTTGTCTGGAATTTTGAAAAATGTATTTCTTATTTGGAATTATAAGGTTAAAATTTATTATATACGTACCTTTTATTTTTGTACAATATGAGTAGTATCATTTGTAATATTTTAATTATCATGGTTATCGGTATATCAGGTAATTATGGTAAAAATAATATTATAAATATAATAAAT
The DNA here is from genome assembly GCA_963277665.1 of Viscum album. Classification (NCBI taxonomy): domain Eukaryota; kingdom Viridiplantae; phylum Streptophyta; class Magnoliopsida; order Santalales; family Viscaceae; genus Viscum; species Viscum album. The sequence continues at coordinate 820,145,832 of OY728134.1, forward strand.
TGACACTAAAACTTGTCCTTATTTTATTTTGTGTGATATTATAAACTTAAATAACCCATGGTCTGAATTTATGAGCTCATAAAACCACTAAGATGACTTCAATACTTTTATAATATTTTATTCTAAGGAAATGCCAATATGGGATACTCATCTTTTTAATAAGTATGACATTTTTATATGTGTGTATTTAGAGTATATATAATACTAAAAACTTTCAGTTTTTATATAAAATTATTATATTGATCATGGTAATTTATTTTTAATTTTTATGAAATCAATAATTCCCTTAAATTCTTACCCAATGATGATATAATAATTATCTAATTAATGGAAATATTAAATAAATTATATTAACAATATTAAAAAAATATACACTGGGGAAATTAATGTCCTAAAAGAATTATATATATAAGCTAGTCTTATTAGGGATGCATTAAAGGTTTTGGATCGATGTTATATTGTGTATTGAAGATTTTTAAAAAGTCACGTAATGAATACTGTAAAACATGACATTAATGATATTTTAAAAAAATTAATATTTTAAAAATTGATATAAAATTCATAAAAATATAAAATTCATAAAAATTGTTGGGATATTTTTTTTAAATTTAATCCATTACTAATTCATGGTTTTTCTTAAATTCTATAATAAATATATTAACCTTCAAACAGTAAAAATGTATGTTGTCACTGTAGGAGTTAAAGAATTTAAATAAGGGTGAAAACCAAATGATAAGTGTAAGTATGTGACCTATAATTGTATAATTTTTTTATCTGGAGTATTTTACCCATACTCATATCAACCTCAGAATAACTCAATTTGTATCTATTTGGAATAGATGATTAATTTATATTAATTAAATATTATTAGAGTTTCAAAAAGTTCCCCTCACCTCAATTATAAAGGGGTACCTCCTACCACACTTCATAAAAACACATTGAGGATTATATCTTAATGAACCCCTGAGAATTACTTGTCCCAACATTCATATACAATTTATGGAGGTCTTGTTCTTCTAGAAAGACCCACCCTAGATCCCTTAAAAATGGCTAAATGTAGTCCACTAAATAAGAGTTAATCTTTTTTACTAACTCATTCAAGTTCTTTTATGCATCTCATTCTTCTCCCTATGTTGTTTCCATTAAAATGTAATAAATAAAATATTTTATATATTTTGAGATGTTATTATTATTATGTGATAAACATATTCCTCCTTTAATCCATCATATAAAAAACCAAAGTACCGCACGTGCATACGTAGGGATTACAATCTGTAGGTCGTGGTGTAATTTGTTTTTTCATAACCACTTTACAAGAATGGGTATAATGATGGAAATAATTGAAATATAAGTAAATTAAGACATGATATATATTTTTTATAATTAATAAACCATCTATTTTCTTGTCATTTTACCGTTAATGGAATCATAATGTCTCTCAGGCGTACGTATGACCTACCGTCTCTGTGATGCGATGTGATTATTTCTCCATGTTCAGAATAGAATAATGATTATAAAACATTATCTAATGTTTCAATATGATATTAATAAAATTAATATCATTCTAGAGATTATGGAACTATATACTATGCACTAGAACCCTGACTTACATAACAAAACATGCATAGGATAACGAAGCAGTTAACACCCGAAACTAGGGTAATAACGAAATTAACAAGACAGTGATAAAACGATATAAGTAGATCATATAAGATATCATAAATATGAAAATGGTTTAGTTATAAATTATTAACAAGCTTTAAAAAAAATATAGGAGTTTAAAGCATGTAAAACCAAAATGGAGCTTTAGGTAAGGGTTTTTCTCGTCAAACTTTTATTTCTTTGTGATATACCTTAGTAAAAAATTATTTATTTTGTGTGGTGTGTTGACCCTTTGATATATCATATCATTAATGTAATAGAAGTTTTTTTAAAGTATAGAGATAAATTCCAAAAGGCATGTTATAACAATGGAAATAAAGAAGCCGTAAATGCACATTTTTTCAATTATAATGTTATAAGGCACTATTCAATTGAATACCCAAAGCATCAAGAGAAAAAACCATAGAAGAAGCTAAGATATCATGTTCAATATTATCCTATTGAAATATATAAAGTGGAATGATTAATTTTCCCCTCTATTTTTATCCTTGAATAATGTGGTAAGAGTATGTTATTGATGATATCCTAGAAAAATGTATTATGGAATGTATAAGGAATGCACTTTATTAAATTTTCATTACAGATTTAAATTCATGTGTGGGTCTGTAGTAGTAAAAATGAGAAGTGATTATGTGGAAAGTTTATTTCTATGAAAAAAAAGTGATCTGGGGGAGGCAACCTTAAAATGTTATTATTTTTGACATAATAATGATAAATATATATTTATAGGATATTATTGGTGACCATGAAAGTTGTTAGTGATTTTATGGATTATGAAATATTATTTGAGTCTACTACATGTTCAGAATTATAGAATATATTAAACAACCTATGATTTTTTTCTGGAAGAATCATTGTTTTAATTATGGTATTAAGGTTATTATGTATTCTTATATTTGATATTTGAAAATAGGAGTTACATTACTTTATTTGGGGAATATAATGATAACTTAATTTTGGAAATTTAGTGACCTTCCTTATAAATATTTGATCATTAAATTTGTACTGATGTATTTTGGATGAGACATAAGGTAAATACTTACGAAATTGATTAAGTTTTAGTTTAGAAATTATTGTTTGAGGTTAAAGTATGATTTATAATATTGAATAACTTATGCCAACCATTTTGGTTTCCGTAAACATTTATAATATGAAGGAATGACTCGTGGATATTCTCATTCATAAAAGTACTCCAGGCATGATAAAATTCACATTGAAGATGCATTTCTAGGTTTAAGGGATGATGTAAAAATAGATTAAAGTATGTGAAAATGATGAGATTATGACTATGTCATGGAATGTAAACGAGTATGTTTATTTTCTGAAGTTATTATCTATATAATGAAATAATCCCTAAACTCCAAGAAAATGATATAGAAATAAAAACATTATTTGTTTAGTTTTATTTCTAAAAGGCCAATGGTCTTTTCACTGGTCATAAGATTTATAGTTTTTTGTTTTTTAAATTTCTCATTATCATGTTCTCTATCACTCTCCATTAGAACTTGTTAGTTATTTTTCCATTCCACGTCTTGGTTTTCTTACATGGAACCCAAGTATGTGTTATCTTTTCCAACCTTTGTAAATCCATTTTTTTATTTCAAAGTGGTGGTTTCATTAATCCTTTTTCCAATGTGTGATTTCAATAAAGATATTTTGAAAATTAAAACCCAAATTTTTCGATAATATTTCAAATTTCAAGGAATAAATTTATTTAAAGATGAGAGAATGTGACACCCTATGCTTTTACAATATGTATATTCTTAAATAAATTCAATTTCATCAATATCTTATGTTGCATGAAAAACCCAGCTTAGTCGTACAATTAAATATTATTATAACATATCCAATAAATTGGGGAGAATGAATAGTACTAACCAAATTCTAAAAATGTTATATCTTATAGTTAATTAGATTTTTTAAGTTCATTAAAATGATTTTATAGTCATATGTTCTGAAACATTTTATTTTTTGATGAATAATGAAAAAATACCTAATTTTAATTGAAAAAAAAATTATTCGTAAATAATTTATAGTGTTAAATTATTATTTTTTTTAAAAAAATTGTAATTTGATAAATTATAAATAATTTAATATAATTTATCTCAAGGAAATCAATTTTAAGTTTAATTTTGATATAAAAACATTTTAATCTATTAAATGTTTTCACTTTTAAAAACAATCTTTTCATTTCGTCTACGAGATTAATTTTAAATAAATTTTCTCTAATTATGCATTTTGAATTTTGAAAATTTTAATTAATATTTTTAATTAAATTCACACATTTATTAAAAGGCCCCTTTTATTTTTGGAGAATATGAATAGTAAATGTAGTAATATTTTAATTACCACGGTTATGGGTAATTTAGGTAATTATGGGTAAAAATAATATTATAAAGACTGTTAATTGACTTAAAACTAGTCATAATTTTATTGGATGAGTTATTATCGACCAAAATGACATTTGGGCCGATTTTAGGATCTCTTGTGGCCTCTTGAATGAATTTTATCCTTTTATAATATTTTATTCAATAGAAATCCAAATATGTAAAACTCATATTTATAATAAGTATTAAAGTTTTTATATGTTATTATTCAGAATATATATTTGAAAATAAATTGTAATTTGAAATTTAAATTTTTTATCTTCATCATGGTAATTTATTTTTAATTTTTAGGAAATAAATAACTACCTAAAAATCATACAAAGTGATGATAAAATAATTATTGGAATAATGGAAATACCAAATAAATGATGTTAAAAATATTAATATAAATATAACTTGAGATAATTAATGTCATACAAGGATTTTAAAGATTAAATTGAAAAATAATTGATGTAACAATGTTTTTGGTTTGAATTTATCTTTTATATTGATATCTTTTTAAAATTCAATCAATGAAAAGTGTCAAAATTGAAATTGTTTATATTTGTAAATAAATAATATTTTCTTCAATGATATAAAATTCTTAAAAACATAAAATTCTTAAAAAATATTTGGATAAGGTTGAAAATTTAACCCATGAGTCATTTATGCTTGATTTTTCATTTTATAATTACTATATTAACCTTCAAATAGTACAAATATATGTTTTCATGGAAATAGTTAAAGGGTATAAATAAGGGTTAAAATAAAATGATAAGGGAAATAGTGTGACCTAAACATGTATAAAAAGTATTGGTTGAGATAAATTCGACCCAAAATCTTCTTATATTTTAAATAACTATCTTTGGATAAATTTGTTAAAAAAAATTAATTTATATTAATTTAATTTTTTGAGAGTTTCCAAAAGATCCTTTCACCCTAATTATAAAAGGGTACATCATCCCTCACTTATTCACAACACCTTATGCATTCTAACTCAACCCAAAACTAAAAATTTCTCCTACAAACATTCTTTCACATGTTTTGGAGGTCTTTTTATACAAAAAATACCAACCCTTAATCCCTTATGAAAACAACTAAAGGAAGTCTGCCGAAGAATAGATAGTCATTTTTTCTAACTCATTTATGTTCATTTCTTACTCTACATCCTCTTCACATGTTGATTCCATGATAAAGTAATTAAAAAATTATAATATATAGTATTATATGTTATTATGATTAATAGATAACCATATTCCACCTTTTATCCATCCAATGAAAAATTAAAGTGTCGCACGTGTGTACGTACGAATTATTGTCTCCACACCATAGTGTGATTGGGTTTTCATCACCACTTTACTTAGATGGGTAAAATGATGGAAATAATGGATATATATGGTACTTATGAAATTATATCTGTTCATTATAATTAATATTCCATCAAATTCCTTAACCTATTTCCAATAAGGTAATGATATTGTCACTGATACGTTTGTACGACCTACCGTCTCCACGACGTGACACGATTCATTTTCCATGTTCAACGTTCAAGAATGATTATAGAAATGTATTGAATGATGAAATACGATATTAATAAATTTGATATCATTTTGTATATTATGTAACTATATACTATGCTCAAGAACTGGGAGTTACACAACAAAACATGCTTAAGATAACAAAGTAGCTAACGCCCAAAATATGAGTAATAATCAAATTAACAAACGAGGGAAAAAATTATATAAGTGGGTCACATGTGATATCAAAAATATTAAAATGGTTCTGGTATAAATTGTTAACATGTTTTGAAACATTATATAGGATTTTAATGCATGTACAACCAAATAGATGTGTAAGGTATGATTTTTTCTCATCTCACTTTTATTTCTGTGAGATATTTCTTATTTACCACTTATTTATTTTGTGTGGTGTAGTTACCCTTTGATATATCATATCATGAATCTATTTATCTATTTTTAATACAATGGTTAAATTGATAATTACTAAATTTTATGGGTCTTATTATTTTAATATTTCTCTGTGCTATGGAACACTTTGATTTAAAAATATCATTTTAAAAAATTACGTTGATTATTACCTAAACTGTATACCATTTTTACATAAGGTATCAAAATTGATAGATATTTGAATTTATAGGGAAATATAGTTAAGTATTTATCTTATTCTCAATATGGATACGTATTGATATGTCTTGTTGAATTAAAATGATCATTTTGATGTATCTTGAATGCGTTGGACCTAAAAGAACATGTGGGGAACACATTTAGAAAATCCCCTTGATGCATTGGTAGTCTCGTGAGATGAATAACATAACCATGTTAAATGGTTTTTTACCTATAATTATTAAAATGACTTGTGAAATGACTTTATGGAGAAGTTATTATGTTCCTAGGAAACATGACATCTAATAATGAAGTATTTCCTTTATTGAGATTTCAGTTATTTTTATCTATGATATTATCTCTATGATATTATCCATGGATTTATATTTTGAAATTTTTTTATTGAATAATGTAACATTTTTTCAATTATTTTACCTTTCCAAATTTTTATGCATTTTTTATTTCTAGATAACCTCCGTTGTATGTAACTCTTTTTGAGCATCTAAGCTCATCAATTTATTTTTTCTCTTTTCCCCTGGATATATAGATGAAATGGATGAATAAGCTCAAGGATGGAAATTATTTTCCTATGTAATGTTATATGGTTAATTAATAATTTCATAAGGTTTACATGTATTTTTATTATGCCTCAAGACTACTAAACTGATTAGTCCGTTGCGATTTGAATCTTTTATCTATACAAATGTAGTAATGTAAGGCATTGACTCCAAGCTACTCGGGTCATGGTTATTACAATGTATTTGGATTATTCTATAAAAAATGAACTATATTTCACTTAATATGGAATTATAAAAATAATGGGACTTTTGAATTACTTTATTTAATTAAAATAAATGATAGTATTTGAAAAATCATCATTTTTGAATGTTCACTAAAAAATTCAATCATGTTAGAAAAATCCAAAAAATTCACCATAATCTACTTTTAATTTTATGATTTAAAAAATGATAAAAATATAATTTTTTTTTCTTCAAAAAATAGGAATAAATGCATTATAATATTAAAATATAAACTGTAATATAAAACATTTTTTAAGAAAAAATATTATTGAAGAATTAAATAGCTTTTCTTGAAATTAAGTACTTAAATCATAATGATTAATCAATTCACTATATGAAATAAAATATGTATACATGTTTTTTACAATGTGGCTATTCCTATTCATATATACTAATCTAATATCTATGAGATAATTATATAATAATAATATATGAAAAGTATGTTGTGGTTCGTTTTAACTCATTATTTTGGGTAAAGAAAGCTATCAAATAAATGAAATCAATTTTAAAGAGAATAATTTCATAAAATCATAAGATGTAACATTATAACCTCTTTTAGTATTTTTCTACCAAATAATTATTCAATATATTAAATTAAATGGATATAGTTTTACCTTATCACATCCTCAAGATACCATGTAACTTCCCAAATTTTATGACTTCTACACAAAACATTGACCAGGTGAGTGGTCTAATTTCACCGAACATTGTCACCGTGATCTAGAATCTCCAAAAGCTGTTCCTTAAAAGATTATTATTTTTATACAGGTATTAACTCAGATTTTAGTACATGTGAAGTTGGTATTTACTTCCCTAGAAGTGAAATATGGAACCGATCGTAAATATGAGAGAGATTTGGTGGAGGATCAAAGTAGTAATCTACCATCCCAATATGGTCAATAATTTGGGATATATTGATATATATTGAGCTAAAATTTCATTTTTTATAAATTTCATAAAATTATTCCATGTAAATATTCATTCTAATACCTTATCACAATCTTAAAACTATATATCTCATCAAATATTGTCATCATAGCATTTACGTTGACTCTTAGTTTCCCCTATATGTTATTGAATGATTATAAACTATTTTCTATTTTCATAGTTGTACCATTCTGAAATATAATTTTTTTTCTTATATTTACACCCACTTGTTTGATTTTTATACATATTACCATATATTCCATCATTAAGAGCCATCTAAAATCACAAGTGAAAGATTTTATTGTAAGAAAATTCCACCAATGGATGATGCTGATCCAAACCACCAATGAAATACATAGAGAATGTTATCATCATATCTTCTTATGTTTGAATAGTCCTCTAAGACCAACTATCTGTTTGAGGGTGAGAAGTTGTTTGGTAACGTATATATGTGTCTCGGGACAATTGAAGACTAATCAAGACCATTGATGTAAACCTCAGATCCCAATTAGATACGGTTGAGAGTGTTAATGCATACAGTCTCATAACTTCATTGATTTATAGCTGTGTAATCATATCAAAACATAATTATTCCCTAATAGATATTGAATTTATAGATTTTATAAGGTGATTGAATAAAAATAAAATAAAATAATGACTTTTATACATTTTTGGGTGTCAGAAGAAAAAACCCATGGTAATGTTCTCACAATTTCATTCGAGAATAGGTTATTATTGTAACTTCCCATTTTACATATGTCTCCCATCATTAACTTTTTGACACACCACAACTTAGGATACATTCTTGAAAAAAATCATTATCATTTTAACCCACTAGATATAGTCCTTCAGATCTCTATACATATTCTTACATCTATAATGAATAGATAATAATGAACTGTGGACTTCATCCAATAACCCCTTATTTAACAATAGTATTTATTTAACCTATAATCAGATTTTGGATCTTCTCATTTTGACATGGTAATTGTTGAACAAAGGAACATTCCTCACTATCATCTATAATTCCACATCTTACTTTTATGCCTTTTGAATCCTCTCATGGATTGAAGGTTAAAAATTCGAATGAGAAAGATAATATTTTTTGAATTTCATTAATATTTTTCAGATAAAACATCTAAAAATCCATAAATATTGGATAAAATTCATCCAAATAAATGATTAAAAGTAATGGTCTTCTCAAATCAGAGCATTAACCACCATGTTCACCATCCTAGTGTGATAATATATTGGTTAGTCGACATCATTGATCGACTCCAACTGTCACCTCTATTCTATATTCAACTCTTTATATGTAAATATATAATTTAATATTTTATAATCAATATATATATCACACTTTTCACCATTAACATAATTTCAATATATATTTATTGTGAAAAATATTAATTAAAATTATAAATCATGAGTTGGGTAATTTTTGTGATGATGTTTCAATTGTAAAGAGGCATAAGCTATCACCATATTTGTATCCATGAGAATGTATCCCAGTACCTTCAATAATGAATCAATATATATCCTAAATCCTTCTAAAGTATAAGGTAGTGTAAGAAAAAGTTCACTATCCTAATATCACTTCATTTATTATAAATACTCTTCGGATTAATATATACATAATAATATAACCCCCTCTCAGTCAACATGGAGAGTAAATTAGATATTCATGAGAAATATATTACAATGTATTGGTTATATCCATCCATAAAAATAAAATAATGGATATAAATTAATATTCATGGTGTAGGATGATGCTCTGTAACATCCCAGGTAAATAAAGAATAAAGAATTTTCATATTTATTAATATTTACGAATTAAATATTAATTTTAATTAAAAGGGGTTTCTACGTTCGATAGCGTACTCAGTACGCAACGATGAGTTTCTTTGAAAACTTACGTTGCACACACGTAATAAAATAATATCATTTTAAATGTTAGTTATCGAGTAGACGTTGTACTGGCGGGAATGGATAGAAATAACTAGAATATGATTATATATGTTTTTAAATGTTTTTACAATTACCCAATAAAAGATAAAGGCTTAAAATACGGAAAGAGTTCAATTTTAGGCATTTATACCCTAATTTTCACGAAAGGTCCACTTATCACCTTTTGATGTTGAACCATCATTAAATATAGTTTTGTTAACTCTTAAACATTATTTTGGACCAAATAAAACTCTTATTAAGAATCGGGACATCAAAATTTACTTTGTGTAAATTTTTGGTATCTTTCCGATAAAGTTCATTTTTTTATGAATAGTGTAAAATGTTGTATTTAAATTAAAAACCTCTTTTTAATCTAATTTATTTATATTATTAGATTATCTTTTGAATTGGTTTTAAAGTTAAATTAGAAAATATTTTTACCATTAAATCCAATAGTGGTCGTTGTATTTAATTTCACTTTGAAATCGGACTTAAACTAGTGTCAATCTTTTGATACTTATTGTTTCATAAAAACACGCTATTTGCTATGACAGCGGGAATTAATTATTAAATTAATTAATGTGACATATATGTATTGAAGTTTTTAAAATAGACTTCATTTTTGAATTCGTAATATCAAATATAGCTTAGGGTGAAGTTTTGGTAATTTTCTGAAAAACTTCAATTTTTGATGAATAGTGAAACCACTAAGTGGTACTTGTAAAGATTGATTTTCCGTTTAAATGAAATTTTTCCATCATTGTGTTTTAAATTTCAAAAATCCGACATACATGGTTGTCATTAAGAAGTAAAATGTGGTTCAATGAGATTATAATAATTTTTTGGTGAATAGTAACCTATTAAGTTCTTAATCGCGATTAGTGGTAATTAGTGTAGTTTAAGGTAAAAATAATGCTTTAATAAAATAAGATAAGCTTGAAACATGTCCTACCCTCATTGGTTGTGTCATGGCCGACCAAGACAAGCCATGGGTCAACTTGGGGACCCCATGGAGACACTTTGGTTGGGAAATGACATAAATAACTTTTTATTTAATGTAAAAGTAAAAATGACACAAACATGATATGTTTTACTAAAACAATTTTTAAATGGGGTTATAAAAGTCATATTTTTGATTATAAATAGTCATTGGAAAGATAAAACGATTTCCTACATCATAGTAGTTTTTTTATAATTTTTAGACACTAAATAAATTAAATTATTTATGACATCATGATGATGCAGTGATGACCTCATTATTTAACGATTTAAATAAAATGGAAAGATAATGTAAAATCTATAAACTACACATGTCCAAAACTTATTGGATGGGTGGATTTCGAACCCTTATCACCTTATCCACGAATTATATTAATGTGGGACCTTTTAAAACCGAAACACATTTTCAAATAAAGTAATATTTCTTTACTTTCCAAAAGTGCCCCTCCTCTCCTCTTATAAAAGGCCCCCACCTCTACCTCATTTCACACACTCCTCAAGCCTTTGGCTCGGCCAAACCCTGCCCATTTACTATCTCCACATCCCTCTCCTCATCCTATAGGATTCACTTTGGGCAGAATCCTTTCAAAGGAATCCTTTAGGCTCAAATCAAAAGGAGTTACACTTTTAAAGGTAATTCATTCTCTCTTGTTCATTTGTTTTATTTTGCTTCTCCAACCCTCTAAACTCTTTTTATTTACTTCTTTTGTAACAACAACAGTATCTTCAATATACTAGGATGTTTTTATAAGATTTATTCGAGCTACAATCTCACACAACTACATCAAATGGTTAAAGAACATACGGTTTCCGTGGATGGAGAAATTCTGCCTCCCGAAACGATGATTGTTCAATACTCATTTAACACCTTCAAAGGTGGCCATTATGATTTCACTATTGTTATATATGATATATAATATGTTTATGTTTTCTTTAAGCTTATGTATTTTTCATTTTGGTCACACCTTTATTTTTTCCATTATGGGTAAACACGATATCTTCATTTAAGCAAGTGCGGACTACCGCCCCCTCAAAGTGATGTGATTCGTTAATGCCATATGTGGGACGTGTAAAGGATGGATTTAAAGTTATTATATATGATGTCATACTGGAATTATAATATACCTCTATATCATTATTATTTCTTTCCATTAAAGTATGAGATAGAAATGAAAGTAGGGTTCATGCGTACGTACGGCTTACCGTCTCCATGAACGGTGCATTTCATTTCTTATCCCCAAATGTAATGTACTATTAACAGTACATATATATAATGGATATATATAATTAATGATATATCTAAATGATGAATATAATTGTGGAATAAAAATATATATACCTCTCATTTAGTTTTAATTCAATTAATATGACAAAGAAATGAAAGTAGCGTTCATGCGTACGTACGGCTTACCGTCTCCATGAACGGTGCATTTCATTTCTTACCTCTAAATGATTATGTAATATTATAAATACATGTATATGCTGGATATATATGATATATATGATATCCAGATCAGGAATTTCATTCTGGATATAAAGAACTTTTGACCACACGAACAACATGTAATTGTAAGAAGTCAACTTTCGACTTAAGAACCAAATATTGACAAAACATACATTATTAACTTAAATGGTTACAAAATATTTATAACATGGAAATAAGTGATATAAAAGGAATAATGAACTATAAAAAGGTTCTTAATCAAGTATAAATTAACTCAAGTTTATTATTCAGGACGTTAAAGAATGATCGAGTCAAGTCGGACCCGAGGTAAGGGACTTCATCTCAATCTCCTTTCATTGAGGCATATTTCGTTTTATACACAACTTTCTTTTATACGGTGTATAAACCCCTTTGAATTTTACTTTTATACAAAAGGAATATTTTTCTACGAAGAGTTTTACAAAACGACAAAAAGGAATGTTTCTTTTAACGTGCGCGGTGACAACGACCTTTTCCGCCACCGTGAGTATTATTTGGTCTTTGGCTTACTCAACAAGCTGTAATGTTTTTAGAATAAAATAAATACCATATACTCTTTTATGTATTTTGGTATTGAAAATGGTTTTGAAAAAGGATTCTATTATGTCAATATATTTATGATATATTGTGATTGAAATGTGGAAATGTTATCATTCCTTTATATTGGTTTTATGTTTTATGATTTTATACTAGTACATGGACATTTTAACGGGTGGTTACGTTATAAACCATATGAAGGGTGGTGCCGTGAATACCAGGACGGGTGGTTACATTATAACCTCCAATGCATTGGGTATGGAAGTCGGCCGTATGGCTATTCCATTAAGTATGTATGGAAATTGGCCGTATGGCTATTCCATTAAGTGATATGTGTGGAAGTCGACCGTATGGTTATTCCACTTAAGTATGTTTATGTCCCAAGTTACCTTTATATATGTTATGTGTTCTTTTTATGGATTTTATGATAATCCTTTGGTTACAAAAAGGTAAGTAATGATACTTTATTCAGTGAAGAGTTTTTACTACTTCATGAAGGTGAAGGTATTACTTTGATAGAGTATATATGGTTTATTTGATGTTTGAAAAACTAACAGTTTTCATTCTTTCTGTATCCCGTACTGAGCTTTTTATGCTCACCCCAAGTTTTTTTTGAAATGTTTTCACAGGACTTTGGAATAAGGTCAAGGATGGGATCCATGGAATGTCATCCTATATAAAACATGGAACTAGACACGTTTCTTTTTAAGAGTTTTTTTATTATGGAAACTTAGTAGAAGTGACTACTTTGTAATCTTTTGAGATGTAATTGTTATGTTCTAATTCTTTAAAACTCTAAACCTGAAAAGATCCTCGACGTGAATTATTCATTTAATTCAATTATTAAGTAAGGTTTAAGGTCGGGCTCTTATAGTTGGTATCAAAGGTCGGTTTAGACAACTTTAGGAGTTAGAAAAGTGTTAAATTATAATATTATTGAAATGATATAGCATTTACGGATTACCATGTTGCTTCGCCTAAGATATTTCTGTGTTCAGAATGGTTTTCCGCAGAGGAAACAAAGAAGCTATGTTGGGACGACATCAGGAGAAAGATATCCTTCCAAATCAGCAACCTGAGATGGTCGGAATCAGAACTGAACAGTTTGTTGCAGTGATGGCACAGTTGAGTCAGGCTATAAATGGTGGTGGTATCCATGCACGAGATCAGCCAGATCAACCACAGAGGAACATGTCAGTGGTGGAACATTTCATGAGGCAACATCCCCCATCATTCAGAGGATCATCTGACCCTGTGCAAGCTGAAGGGTGGATTAAAGCACTGGAGAAGATTTTTGATGTCATGGGGTGTTCAGAACATCAAAAGGTTAGTCTTGCTGTTTACCGTTTTGAAGGTGAAGCTGATCAGTGGTGGTCGATGGTGAAAAATATAAGGGATATTGATGAGATTGAGGATCTTCACTGGGACGAATTCAAAGGTATGTTTCTTGAGAAATATTTTCCTATGGTGGTTCGTCTTAGGATGGAAAAACAGTTCCTAGAATTGAGGCAGGAGGATGATTCAGTGGCTGCTTATGAAGAAAAGATCACTCGATTGGCAAGGTATGCTCCAAACTTCATACGAGATCTTGATAGTAAAATCAATCGTTTTTACTCAGGATTAAAGCCAAAATATCGAAGGGCTTTAGCTTCTCGTGAGTTCAAAAGTTATGAAAAACTTGTTCGATGTGAGGAGAAGGTGGAAATGGAGTTTGCTGATGATCAGGTGTTCTATGACAAACAACAGAATAAGAGGTCTAGTTGGCAGGCAAAGGGGAAAAATTCATCAAAGAAGCAAGGAGGTAAGAAAACCAAATATATATCCTGTGAGAAGTGTGGTAAAATGCATCCTGGAGAATGTTTATCCAAGTATGGAAAGTTCTTTCGGTGTGGTAAGTCTAGTCATATTGCTCGTAACTGTAAGGAAGATGATCAAGCAAGAAATGAAAAGCCAACGGTGAGATGTTTTAAGTGTAATGAAATGGGTCATTATGCAAACGAGTGTCCAACAAAGAACTCAACTGGGGGAATGCAGCCAGACTACAAGCAGAAAGGGGTGGTGAAATCCTTTGCAACAACTTCAGCAGATGTTGGGCCATCGAATGAAGTGGTATCAGCTCCAGGGAGCTCAGTATTTTTCGAAGATTTACTTGAGGTCGGGGTACCATCAGTTGAAAGTAAAAGAAGCAGACGTTCCGAAGATTGCGTTCCGTACTAGATATGGCCATTATGAATTTGTAGTTATGCCTTTTGGGTTAACCATTGCACCTGCTGTATTCATGGACCTTATGAAAAAAAATTTCCATGAGTTCTAGGATAAGTTTGTGTTTGTGAAGAGGTTATGTGTGCCTTGTGATTCACAGTTGAAGAATGAGTTGTTATGTGAGGATCATAGTTCCCCGTTTTCAGTTCATCCTGATAGTACTAAGATGTACAGTGATCTGCGGGAGTATTACTGGTGGGATGGAATGAAAAGAGACATTGCTGATTTTACTGTGAAGTGTTTGACATGTCAACAGGTTAAATCAGAGTGGCAGTTACCGAAAGGGATGCTTTAGCCTTTACCAGTGCTAGAGTGGAAATGGGAGAATATATCCATGGACTTTGTTGTTGGATTACCGAAGACATCTCGAGGTAATAATGAAATCTGGGTTATTGTTGATCGCTTGACCAAATCTGCTCATTTCCTTGCTATACGAGATACTTTCTCTCTTGATCAACTTTCCCGTTTGTATCTTAAAGAGATAGTCAGGTTACATGGAGTTCCTCTCTCCATTGTATCGGATCGTGATCCCAGGTTTACTTCTAACTTTTGGAAAGGCCTTCAGAAGTCTTTGGGTACTGAATTAAATTTTAGTACAACATTTTATCCTCAATCAGATGGGCAGTCAGAACGAAAAATTCAGACCTTGGAGGATATGCTACGAGCTTGTTCGATGGATTATCAGGGAAGTTGGGACCAACATCTTTCTTTGGTTGAGTTTTCTTATAATAACAGTTTTCATTCCAGTATACAAATGGCACCATTTGAGGCATTATATGGGAAGCGGTGTCGAACTCCAGCATTTTGGAATGAAGTGGGTAAAAGGAAGCTGATGGGACCAGAATTGGTAGAAGAGATGGTAGAAAAAGTTCAGTTGATTCAGAAACACATGAGAACAGCTCAGAGCAGGCAGAAGAGTTATGCGGATAACCGGAGGAAGGATCTATCATTCGAGGTAGGTGATCATGTTTTTCTCAAGGTTTGTCCTTGGAAAAGTGTGATGAGATTTGCTAAGAAAGGAAAGATGAGTCCAAGGATTATTGGACCATATGAAATTCTGGAGAGAGTTGGATCAGTTGCATACCGGGTGGCTTTACCTCCGAGTTTATCTCAGGTACACAATGTTTTTCATGTTTCAATGTTGAGGAAGAATATGCCAGATCCATCTCATGTTTTGAGTCCAGAGGTAGTTCAGCTGGAAGAGAACCTATCTTATGAAGAACAACCAGTCCAGATTCTTGACCACAGGGAGCAGGTGTTACGGAATAAGGTGATTCATCAGGTAAAGGTTTTGTGGAAAAACCATGTGATTGAAGAGGCAACGTGGGAATCTGAAAATGCTATGAGGGATAAATACCCCCACTTATTTTGATAAGTGAATAAAATTGCGAGGATGCAATTCCCAAAAGGGGGGAAGGATGTAACATCCTAGGTAAATAAAGAATAAAGAATTTTCATATTTATTAATATTTACGAATTAAATATTAATTTTAATTAAAAGGGGTTTCTACGTTCGATAGCGTACTCAGTACGCAACGATGAGTTTCTTTGAAAACTTACGTTGCACACAAGTAATAAAATAATATTATTTTAAATGTTAGTTAACGAGTAGCCGTTGTACTGGCGGGAATGGATAGAAATAACTAAAATATGATTATATATATTTTTAAATGTTTTTACATTTACCCAATAAAAGATAAAGGCTTAAAATACGGAAAGAGTTCAATTTTAGGCATTTATACCATAATTTTCACGAAAGGTCCACTTATCACCTTTTGATGTTGAACCATCATTAAATATAGTTTTTTTCACTCTTAAACATTATTTTGGACCAAATAAAACTCTTATTAAGAATCGGGACATCAAAATTTACTTTGTGTAAATTTTTGGTATCTTTCCGATAAAGTTCATTTTTTTATGAATAGTGTAAAATGTTGTATTTTAATTCAAAACCTCTTTTTAATCTAATTAATTTATATGATTAGATTATCTTTTGAATTGTTTTTAAAGTGAAATTAGAAAATATTTTTACCATTAAATCCAATAGTGGTCGTTCGAATGAATTTCACTTTGAAATCGGACTTAAACTAGTGTCAATCTTTTGATACTTATTGTTACATAAAAACACGCTATTTGCTCTGACAGCGGGAATTAATTATTAAATTAATTAATGTGACTTATATGTATTGAATTTTTTAAAATAGACTTCATTTTTTAATTCGTAATATCAAATATAGCTTAGGGTGAATTTTTGGTAATTTTCTGAAAAACTTCAATTTTTGATGAATAGTGAAACCACTAAGTGGTACTTATAAAGACTGATTTTCCGTTTAAATGAAATTTTGCCATCATTGTGTTTTGAACTTCAAAAATCCGACATACATGGTTGTCATTAAGAAGTAAAATGTGGTTCAATGAGATCAGAATAATTTTTTGGTGAATAGTAACTTATTAAGTTCTTAATCGCGCTTAGTGGTAATTAGTGTAGTTTGAGGTAAAAATAATGCTTTAATAAAATAAGATGAGCTTGACACATGTCCTGCCCTCATTGGTTGTGTCATGGCCGACCAAGACAAGCCATGGGTCAACTTGGGGACCCCATGGAGACACTTTGGTTGGGAAATGACATAAATAACCTTTTATTTAATGTAAAAGTAAAAATGACACAAACATGATATGTTTTACTAAAAAAAATTTTAAATGGGGTTATACAAGTACGATTTTTGATTATAAATAGTCATTGGAAAGATAAAAAGATTTAATACATCATAGTATTTTTTTATAATTTTTAGACACTAAATAAATTAAATTATTTATGACATCATGATGATGCAGCGATGACCTCATTATTTAACGATTTAAATAAAATGGAAAGATAATGTAAATTCTATGAACTACACATGTCCAAAACTTATTGGATGGGTGGATTTCGAACCCTTATCAACTTATCCACGAATTATATCAATGTGGGATCTTTTAAAACCGAAACACATTTTCAAATAAAGTAATATTTCTTTACTTTCCAAAAGTGCCCCTCCTCTCCTCTTATAAAAGGCCCCCACCTCTACCTCATTTCGCACACTCCTAAACCCTATGGCTCGGCCAAACCCTGCCCATTTACTCTCTCCACATCCCTCTACTAATCCTAGAGGATTCCCTTTGGGCAGAATCCTTTAAAAGGAAGCCTTTAGGCTCAAATCAAAAGGAGTTACACTTTTAAAGGTAATTCATTCTCTCCTGTTCATTTATTTTATTTTGCTTCTCCAACCCTCTAAACTCTTTTTATTTACTTCTTTTGTAACAAAAACAGTATCTTAAATATACTAGGATGTTTTTATAAGATTTATTCGAGCTACACTCTCACACAACTACATCAAATGGTTAAAGAACATACGGTTTCCGTGGATGGCGAAATTCTGCCTCCCGAAACGATGATTGTTCAATACTCATTTAACACTTTAAAGGTGGCCATTATGATGTCACTATTTTTATATATGATATATAATATGTTTATGTTTTCTTTAAGCTTCTGTATTTTTCATTTTAGGCATACCTTTATGGTTTCCATTATGGGTAAACACGATATCTTCATTTAAGGAAGTGAGGACTACCGCCCCCTCAAAGTGATGTGATTCGTTAATGCCATATGTGGGACGTGTAAAGGATGGATTTAAAGTTATTATATATGATGTTATACTGGAATTATAATATACCTCTATATCATTATTATTTCAATCCATTAAAGTATGAGATAGAAATGAAAGTAGCGTTCATGCGTACGTACGGGTTACCGTCTCCATGAACGGTGCATTTCATTTCTTATCCCCAAATGTAATGTACTATTAAAAGTACATGTATATAATGGATATATATAATTAATGATATATCTAAATGACGAATATAATTCTGTAATTAAAATATACATCCCTCTCATTTAGTTTTAATTCCATTAATATGACAAAGAAATGAAAGTAGCGTTCATGCGTACGTACGACTTACCGTCTCCATGAACGGTGCATTTCATTTCTTACCTCTAAATGATTATGTAATATTATAAATACATATATATTCTGGATATATATGATATATATGATATCCAAATCAGGAATTTCATTCTGGATATAAAGAACTTTTGACCACACGAACAACATGTAATTGTAAGAAGTCAACTTTCGACTTAAGAACCAAATATTGACAAAACAAACATTATTAACTTAAATGGTTACATAATGTTTATAACATGGCAATAAGTGATATAAAAGGAATAATGAACTTTAAAAAGGTTCTTAATCAAGTATAAATTAACTCAAGTTTATTATTCAGGACGTTAAAGAACGATCGAGTCAAGTCGGACCCGAGGTAAGGGACTTCGTCTCAATCTCCTTTCATTGAGGCATATTTCATTTTATACACAACTTTCTTTTATACGGTGTATAAACCCCTTTGACTTTTAATTTTATAAAAAGGGAATCTTTTTCTATGAAGCGTTTTACAAAATGACAAAAAGGAATGTTTCTTTTAACGTACGCAGTGACAACGACCTTTTCGCCACCGTGAGTATTATTTGGTCTTTGGCTTACTCAACAAGCCGTAATGTTTTTAGAATAAAATAAATACCATATACACTTTTATGTATTTTGGTATTGAAAATGGTTTTGAAAAATGATTCTATTATGTCAATATATTTATGATATATTGTGATTGAAATGTGGAAATGTTATCATTCCTTTATATTGGTTTTATGTTTTATGATTTTATACTGGTACTTGGACATTTTAACAGGTGGTTACGTTATAAACCATATGAAGGGTGGTGCCGTGAATACCAGGACGGGTGGTTACGTTATAACCTCCAATGCATTGGGTATGGAAGTCGGCCGTATGGCTATTCCATTAAGTATGTATGGAAATAGTCCGTATGGCTATTCCATTAAGTGATATGTGTGGAAGTCGACCGTATGGTTATTCCACTTAAGTATGTTTATGTCCCAAGTTACCTTTATATATGTTATGTGTTCTTTTTATGGATTTTATGGTAATCCTTTGGTTACAAAAAGGTAAGTAATGATACTTTATTCAGTGAAGAGTTTTTACTACTTCATGAAGGTGAAGGTATTACTTTGATAGAGTATATATGGTTTATTTGATGTTTGAAAAACTAACAGTTTTCATTCTTTCTGTATCCCTTACTGAGCTTTTTATGCTCACCCCAAGTTTTTTTTGAAATGTCTTCACAGGACTTAATGTGGAATAAGGTCAAGGATGGGATCAAGGGAATGTCATCCTATATAAAACATGGAACTAGACACGTTTCTTTTTAAGAGTTTTTTTATTATGGAAACTTAGTAGAAGTGACTACTTTGTAATCTTTTGAGATGTAATAGTTATGTTCTAATTCTCTAAAACTCTAAACCTGAAAAGATCCTCGACGTGAATTATTCATTTAATTAAATTATTAAGTAAGGTTTAAGTCTGGGGCCTTATATGCTCAATAACAGCCATCTTTAAAGGATCAACCAATATATCCTCACTAGAAATTATATAATAGAAAAATGATGATTTTCGCAAAAAATCAAACTTGGTGAAATTTTTTATATTGCTTCTCCTTAATATGGGTCATCTGCACAATCCAAAAATGTTCTTATTTATCCACCTTCATCTTAAAAGATATAAAAATATCATCTACAAATAAAACCATAAGTAAATCAATGTACCCTATAAATTCTCAATTCTTTAAATCAATGAATATAACATGAGCATTGTAAGTCAAAATGGCCTTAATATAAATTCATATTTACCAATACTCATATGATTGGTTGTATTTAATATATCCTCCTCATTCAGACATAAATAATTATATCTAATTCAATGATAGATATTGAAAAAATATTGAGTACTATGTAAATTTTCAACCAGATAATTGATATAAGGTAGATGATACTATTTCATGATAGTAGAATTTTAATGTTTTTGATAATAAAATTAACTGAAACATTAACCAATATTTTTTCTTAAGAAAAATAATAATTCACCCCTTAAAGACGAACTAGGTTGAATGAATACCCTTTCTATAGTATCTAATATTTACTACTTTAATTACAACAACACAATTTATGGAATTATTTATGTAGTCTTTGAAATTGGTATAGCCGCATGTATAAGTTCTTTTCAACACTCAACTTTATGATTTGGGGGAAGACTATGAAAATATTATGTATGTACATAAAAAACACATATACAATAGGGAAATCCATAATTTTGATTTTCATCTCACAATTTGACATAAATATCCCTCTTGAATAGGTATTATGACCAATATAATGGATTTTTTTACATTGGGAGTTCAAATTTAGACTTACATAGGAATATGATTATTGGCTGATTACTAATGTCAAATGAAAGTTTTATAACCCAATAATTTATACAGGATCTATGTTGATATAGAGTCAACCCAGGACTAAAATTACATCAAATATAACTATTTTAGGAATACAATAATTTTGGAGGCACATTCCAAAAACATATATTGGATATGATCTATAGACATGCGATGTAATCATTTTACCATTATGTGTTTTCAATAAAAACTCATCTACTAATAATTGAGGTGATTATGTGATACCCTTATAAAACACTTAAAAAATAAATATTGTGTTGAACCTAAATCAAATAAAACATTTTCAATTTTATATAAGAAATAAGTGTACCTTTCACTACATCATTAGGAAACCCTTCATTTGTTATTGTAATTTTATAAACATAACCTTATCCACTTTGTTTCTTCTATGCTTACCTCCCTTATGATTTGGGAATTTTTTTCAATAGTTCCCCATCTCATTGTAGTTGAATCATTGTATTGGACTGATATCATTATTTATCTTGAATTCAAGATCCATATTCCCATTTTTTCTAAACTTAAAACAAACTCTTGATCCCATTAAAAAGTACATGGGTGTTTATTTCCATAATTATCTAACAATGGAAATCGCATCCTCCATTTATTATTCATTAACACATTCCTTTTTTTCCTTTATTCTATGTTTCCCTCATCCTTTAAAGACCTCCTAAATGATAAAAGACCTATAAAATTATTTCTCTATCTTGATTCCACATGGAATTCTATCATCATATGCTGGAAATAATTTAGATACTAGTGAACTTCTGAGAATTGGTTTATTTTCATCAAAAATATAGTTAGTCTTCTCTTATATATTATGTATGAATTATGCTTATTTCTTGGAAAATATTATACTATTATGTTAATACTCTGACATTAATTCTTTTTCTTCCGTTTTTAAAGTGAGGAAATTTCACTACATTTTACATCTTTGTTATCAAAGGAAGTATTACATCAAATAATATAACATTAAAAGTTATATATTCCATGATTTCAACTTCATCAACATTTTTAGTGTTATAGATCAATGAACACAATTTATCATCATCTCCCTTCAAACAATACCCTTATATAATAACCTTTTCACTTTTATTAAATCCCGAAGACATGAATATAATTTCACGGTACTTAATTCTTATTCAAAAACCAATGGATTAGTACTTACATTAAATAATGTAGGATTATATCACATGAATATAACCACCGTATGTGAATCACTTTGGCATAACTTGTTGTTCCATAGGATCATGTTATTCTTCATAGCCTAAGACAGGTTCCCTAATATTACCATGATCATCTTAGATCTAACACAAGATATATTATCTTTCTCATCTGGACAATCCCAACATTTTATATGGTTTTTGATTCCCATTCATTCATTATGTTCCATCACAAAATAATGTTATAAATAGAGTTAGATAAAAATCATCCTGAAAACTACGCAATAAAATAAAAATATCTATTATGTTTAATGTTATAAATTACCACAAGGGATTATCATAATTTTCATGTCATCCTTTTTAATTTGAAATATAATTCCCAAGGTTCCTACTAATCTTACTATGACACCAAAAATAGAAATTCCAAATCCAATAACCTAGATTTTTTTATACCTAATTAATTTTTTAAAAGATATAGGGAATCTAACAGGACGATATCGATCAATTTAGATGATTGAGAAGATTATATGCTTACATGGATCTAGAAACTCATTGGAAGTATAAAAAACATAGCATATGAAACATTTTTTAATCCATGATATAATTCATAATATCCTTATTTAAATATTAGAGAAAGTGAAAAAAAAAATGGTAAGATTAGATGAATCCAAAGGGTTATGTACAGAAAAAGTTTTCTTGAGTAAATAAGGTATATTAAACATGGAAAAGTGGATAATCTAAACACCTTCCCTTAAATTTAAACTTGGTTAAAATTAGTATTGATTGATAATATCAAAATAAAAAATACATGTATAAATAAAAATAAATTATTATTAAAGGAAAATCATAATTTTAGACATTCATAATAAGGGCCTCCCAACAATGATATCATGAATCTTACCACCATCGCCTCACAACATGGAAATAATTATTTGGAATTTTTTAAGATTAAACTAAATACACATATAATATGGAATCCAAACTATTTTTTATCATGATACCTATCTATTCATCAAGAGGATATCAATAACTAGTCCCTAACTATCTTCTGCATGCCTTATGCGTTCCTCATATTTTTAATTATCAATACAATTCATTAATCAATTCCATATGAGTCAACAAATATACTTATTACATAAAGAATTTGGAACATCATTAATAAATCATAAAAAACCAGATACAAAAAAATATTACACCATTGGATCATATCCCAAGTTTCATTAATGGGTTTTGTGATAGTTAAAAATACCTCTAAAGAATCATTGGAATATTTCATGAGGAAAAAATATTTGAACTTTGATATCACAAATTACAGTCTAAAAATTTTCTAAAAATTTATAAAGAACATTTATTTGAAAATAAAATAGTAAAATTGAATTGAAAGCTTTATATCATTCACCAGACAAGATGGTGGTAAATTTTATTATGGAAATATACATTAAAACATTGTTTCATTTGTCAATTTTGATCAAAAGTCAAAATTACCTCCTTCAAAAAATCAAAATAATATTCTATTTAAAAAAGGATTAAAAATTAAAAACTAGTTAAAATCAAAATCAAATAATAATTATTTAATATGAAAACATTTTAAAAATAATTTTTATAAATCAATGAAATAATATAAATATATTTTCGACTAAATAGGAAATAAATTATTTTATTATAAAAAACATTTTTCAATTTTTATAAGTACCCTAGGGAAGTTAATTGTAAAATTAATGAAAATTACATGAATAATAAGATGAAATTATAATAAAATATTTTTATCAGATATGTATCATATAATGTACCTCAATGTAAATTATGATATAAAAAATACATGAATAAAATGATATTCTAAAAGAAATACCTTACCACATGTTTGACCTTCCATATAAGTCTTTTTTAACCTCCTTTATTATAAATATATATTTTCACTATTTTATTATATATTCTTGTTAAATCTAATAAAGTCCTATATAACCCACTTATAACATTTCATCATCCTTTTAATAATTATTCATAATTAAAATCATCAATTCTAGGTATTGGTCGTTTCAATTTTAATGAGAACTTCTGTTTAGTAGTTTTTGTACTTTTACTTCGATCATGGTAACATTATATAAATAATTTTTTTCATCATATATATATATATAAAATATTCATTATATATATAGAGTCATCTATAAAATTCAAAGATAGAAAAATGAATAACATCATTCATGGAGATGGTAGGTTGTATGTATGCATGAACGCTATTTCACTTTTCAACAGATGGAAGGAATGAAAGTTAAATAATAATTCAGCTTTAAATATAAATTATTATTTGATATATATCATATATATTAATTAAATATTTATATATTACCATCCATGTAAAGAGTAAATTAAAAATGAATCCCAACACATCTTGGGGTAATATTCCACATGTATGCATAAGAAATACATTCACTTAAAATTTTATGAAGAAGATTAATATTGCTGTATATGTTATAAAAATAAAAATAAAATATATTTACTATAATTAATTAATTATTTTATGATCAATACCACACATTTAGTGGTTTTAGAAAAATAAATAAATTGAAAGAGGTGGGGTAGCATGGTTACCTTTTCTTCTATAAACCAATATTTGATCCATTCTTAAGGACCCTTTTAATGATATATTAAGATTCCAAAAAATTATAATTCATTTATAGGGAATTTTAGAAGATAATTAAATAGGTTTAGGTCAAAATATATAGATCTAATTTGTGTAATTAAAATTGGGATGAGGCATCCTTTTATAATTGAGGGGAAACTCATTAAATTTTTTAATGTATTTAATTAATATATGTGAATTTTCAGGTTAAAATGAATCCGAATTGATTTAATTATAGTATAAGATGAGTATTATTTTAAATACTATCATGAAATAAAATTTGGACATGTTTTAGTGATTTTATCACCCTTATGTATTTGTTTAAACCCTGATAAATCCATTTGGAAATTACCGTAACATCAACTATTTTACTCTGTAATGGTGAATAATGATTCCAAAAAGGAAAATTGACCCCTAAACATATCATAGTTTATATTTTAAACCATATCCCACTTTTTTGGATGAAGATCGTATTCATTTGAATATTAGATAATATAATAAAATGTGCAATACTATTATTTTCATTTTTACACTACTCATTTAATTTGACATTAATGGAATCATAAAAAATATGGAATTAGAATATAATTTTTTAAAACATCAATATTATGTTATATTTATTAATGCAATTCATGGAACTATATATTTCACAAAAGGGTATTTCTATTAATATTTTGAAATCATTTTTTTTTCTATTAATTGGATTAATACTCTATCAGCATTGCGTAACAACGTAATGCAATTATTCAATCACTAAAAAATTAAAAGAATTTATCATTATAATAACATATATTTTAATTTTTTTAAAAAAAATCAATGAACATATTTTATTTTTATCCCTTTCAAAAAATATTATATATCTTAAACCAAAGAGTTTAACATTTTTGACTTTCTTCTTTACTTGAATATTATAAATTTAAAAATCTATGATACATGTAAAAAAATACATATTTCATAATTCTGGATTATTATTACTAAAATTTACTAATTAAATGTGATAAATTCAAGTGTTTGAATGAATTTAAATCCTTATCACAGAGGATTTGACCATAATTTCCAACCTAAACCTTACTAAGGTGAAAAATATTTAGTATGATTAATATTCTTATTGGATAGAAAAAAGGAAATATTTACCAAATTTAGACCCAATGACTCCCAATATGAAGTCCATTTTTCAAGATTCATTTCTGGTAATTTTCTAAAATCAATTTTGTAATAAATTTTTAAAAGGAGATGAGAAATAGATTTTTGAAAAATGTGTTTCTAATCATGAGAATTAACTTATATAAAAATATCGAATATTATTGATTAAATATTTAATTTTATATATTTTTATAAAAACATTAATCATATTTCACTTTACAAAAATATAAAATATTAATGGACTTTTAAATTACTTGATTTAATGAAAACAAATGACAATATTTGATACATCTTTATTTATAACCATTCATTAAAAAAATCAATCATTTAAAAAAAATCCTAAAAATTCACTCAATCATAATTATAAATTGATGTTTTAAGAAATGATACTCCTTTTTAAAAAATTATATTTATACACTTTTAAGAAATTAATTACAATAAATGCACAAAAAATGTTATTAAAATGTGTTTAAATAGAAAATACTATTGAACCATTATATAGCTTCTCTAAATATTGATTTTATATTTTTGATGAATTAATCAAATAAATTATATTAAATATATATTTTTTAATAATTTCATCAATCATAATCATACCCACCAATCGAATTGATTGTTGATTACAATCACATAATAATATTTTAGTAGTATGTTGTTGTTCACTTAAACTAACTGTTGCGAGTAAAATAATCCATTAAAGAAATTATTATTTATTTTAAATTGACATGTATTGTAAAATTTAGGGGTTTACAAATTCTCTATTGATGTATCCTAGTTTGGGTGATCTATGTATATCATTTGTTCCTATTACTTGATTTATATTCATAATATTATTCAGGCTTGGGAGTAGATGATATAGTTATCAGGTTGTACACTATTTTCTTATTACACTAGAACAAGATAATACAATAAGGATATTTGGTAGAGAAAAATGCATATTTGGAAACACACTTATTTTTCCCTAGGTTTTATTTCAAAATTCAGCAAGTTCAATCAAAGAGAGTGGTTTATATTGTGGAATCAACTTGACATTTTCAAATTTTGGATATTTTATGATTATAAATGGTATAACTTTTATAATTACTACTCTTGTATTGGATGAGTGTAATTATTCTATTTGGAATAAGTAGTTTTTGTCATACATGGAGGTGTATTTTGGAATCACTCATGAAATATTATTAATAGGATTTTTTGACCATTATGCATAAAATTGTATTTAATATAGATTATAAATATTTATATATTTATGCTTGTGGTAATAAAGTATTAATGGGTCCATTAAAATGGGGGTATTCCAATAGATAGATTACTAAAATACTTCTTAGGATATGTGGATAAAGTTATGATAGATGTATAGAAAAATTAGAGTTCTGAAAAATGTAAATCAAGATATATTTATAGGGTGGGTATATGAATCAGTTGGAGAAGAGTAACATATTTATAAAGAAAATAATAAAAAAGAAAAATAATAAGTATAAATCCCTAGAAAAGATAGTGACTCCACTCGAGGTGATTGTTTTTTATTTTTCTTCTTCATATAAACCTAATATTGGTGTGAAAGGTTATTATATATGAGAAGAAGTGGATTTTATAGTGGATATTTAAGGAATTATTTATTATAGTAATGATGTGAACCCAATGTCACATTTTCAATATATGTTTTTTAATTAGTGATCAATGAGAGATTAAGGACTTACGGGAATATATGGATTGATTAGAAATAATTCATGGAGATATATATTCTTTTATAACATATATATTATTGGAAAACATGAATTTATGAAATGTATAGAAGGCTTTAAATGAATCTATATCAATAATTTGTTCAAAAATAAATAATGAAAAGGATCTTATTGAATATATTATAGATTATATGAAAAAAGAATGACCACATAAAATGATTTGAAATACATTATGATAAATATAAAATTAAAAAATTAATGGATCATAAAATCTAAACGAGAAGCATGCCATATAATAGATAAATTGTATCATTAGTGTATGAGAGATATGTTAATATCTATGAGGGTGAATTAAAATTAATGTTTACAAAGTAAATTAATAAGGTGAATTTTCCCATAATGGTAGCAAAAAAATGGGCGATATGGATGTGGAAATATGGAATTAGGGAAATAAAATGAAAACCATGATAAAAATAATGTAAATAGTTCTCAGTATTTTATGTAATTATAATGTTACTCTTTTTAAATTTTGAGATGCACTAAGAGTATGTTTACGGAGGCATGAAAGTTAAATGAAGGATAAATATTGATGGTAAGCCCAACTCGAATAAGGAAAATGTTTAAGAGATATTTTTTTGGGTGACATTATATTTTTTCTAATGATGATCATAGGTCAAGGTACTTTAATAAATAAATTAATGGGGGATCAAGATGAGTTTCACCATTATAATAATAATAAGAAGACATGGATGGTTTCTATCTTGGAAAAAAGGATAATATATTCAAATTAAAATATTTTTTTGGAATTGGTTTATTATGTAGTGGGAAGGAAATATAGGGTTCCTCAAGCATTAATGACGTATTATTAAAATAAACCATCATGTAAATAGAACAATAAAATATTATTGATTAAGAACAGAAAAACCCAGTTAGATTAAAGAAAATGAAATGAAACTAAATTAAATTCTTACAAAGTATGAATAAATTCAAAGTAGTATTTATGTTTATTGGATAAGAAAAAAATGTTGTATGATTATGTGGTTTCACCTATACCACTACAAACTATGAGTTTAATACTAGCATTGTCACCCTTTTATACATAAATAATAATGACAAAGAATTCATAGATTGTGAATCGTAGGAGGAAACCTATAATAGTGGGATTAATTTCACAAAGGACACGAATAATGATTCAGGTTAGAAGGATAATTAATATTCAAACATTATGATATATGTTTCCAAATATTGTGTTATATAGAAAAATATCACCAAGAATACTCAGAATCATTTTTAAAGAGAAGGGATAGTTCATAATAAACAACCATGGTCCTCTCTATGAAGATGTTGGAGGCGTTCATATTCTCATGTACTTATTTGGTATATCTGATGTATAGGATAACATGTTCTTAAGTGGGTGATATAGTCCCTTGGGTGAATATATTAAAACGAGACATATTTTTATATCCTAAATGTTAATACGTGCAATGTGTTTTTCAGAGAAAGCATTAATGGATCCAAGAATATATCTAAATCAAAGAATGATATCAAATAGCCAACATGGAATATCAATGTTTTATTTTATTAAACATATATATATGTGGAAGTACACGTGGTATGATTTCTGATTTAGAGTATTTTAGGACTTTACCATGTGGTGGAAGACCATAATTAAGAAACTGTATGTTTTTTAGGAGGAGGAGATACATTTATGAAGGAATACATGTTCTACTATTTCTTGAACTAACAGTGTTGTATCAAATAGTTTTATTCTTGGATAATAAATGACACTAAAATAAAGAGGGTATTATTTCCAACAAATGTTGTTCTTCCACGATATATTATCTCAATAATTGGTGTCAATAGATAATTCTATTAAGGGGAGTTGGTGATGAGAATTCAAAGGGAGATTATCCCCATAAAGTGTCAGATAAGACTTATAATGAATGAAATATTAAGAATATCATATGGTATTAAAAGTTTTTCTTTAACAAGTATCATGAATTGGTTTAGTATGTTTTATGAATCACACATAGTTTTTTGTATTAATTATTCATTTATGATCTTGTTAATGCGTGATCGAGATCATAGATATATTGATATTAGAGGAGTTCAGTTTTGAAACATTAGTGATTTTATGGGAGTGCATGAGTGATAAGGATAACATTGATTTTATCCACATTGACTCATGATTTTTACATTGAGTTCTGATTAGTACTATTACAGGATTTATTGATAAAACATTTCTATGGGGTAAATTTACTTGTTGGATATCCTCAAATCTAATGTTGAAGAAGGTGAATGTTTTTTAGAGATGGATTTTTAATGAATATGAATAAAAGTTCCCAAAGGTCTTAATGGGAATAAGATTGTGGTTGAATGTGCCAAATTTTAGATAGTTAAACTAATTGGATAAATGTTGTAAAGGAGTTTGATATCATAGTTGAGAAATATTACTCTCCAAAATATGTATGTATTATTCATGTGGTATGTGGAGATCTAGTATCATTTATGTGAAGTCATATTGAACTCTGAATTGAATATCAATGGGGGAACATGGTATTTATAATTCCATAGGATCTTTGAGTAATGAATAGATGATGATTTTTCTTAAAAATTTATAGTAATAAGTTCATTAAAAAATGGGGACTAATGTTGATTATGATACCCAAATAATTTTTTTAAAAATGTTGAAGAATCAATATATTATTTAGTAAATAATAACCCT
Organism: Viscum album; assembly: GCA_963277665.1. Lineage (NCBI taxonomy): Eukaryota > Viridiplantae > Streptophyta > Magnoliopsida > Santalales > Viscaceae > Viscum > Viscum album. The sequence goes on from OY728134.1 coordinate 820,176,664, forward strand.
TTTAATTTTATTTGAAAAGGGTGAGGAAATGATTCTTTAAAATATATATGTTTAGAGGTTGATGTATTGAATGAGAAAGGGGGCGATATCATCTCCAGCTTTTGATAGTGTGTTGAATTTATGAAATATTGTTAATAAAATTTAACGTGGTGAATTTTTTGCTACGAATTGGTTGTGTGTGGAAGTTTTTGACAATAATAAAATGTTTATGATGATTGATGGTTGTGATATATAATTTCTATGAAGGATTGGTTTAAAAAAATTATGGATGGTTTTTTGATGGAATGATTAGAGTATGAGTAGACATCTAGGACAGTGTAATGGTGATATGTGAATCCCTAAAATTGAAATGCATGGTATTTGGATTTCAAGATAATGAAGTATGATATGAAGAATTGGTTCTGATAGAATAATTTGTAGAGATATGAAAATTGAAACATTGATATTTTTATATATTAAGGATATGTATTAAGAAAATCTTGATTGTAGTATAATTCTAATTATGACATTAATCTATGATTGATTGAAATTAGCGTACTTATATAGGAATATTTTATCATTGGACTGAGTTGGAGATTATAGGGAATTATTTAGAGAATAATAAAATATATTTGGTGAACGATGACCTCACCACACTAGGATGAGATTTATTATATGATAGTTTATTAGGAAATGGAATTTATAGGGACATTTTGGATATTTTGGAATAAATTTGTATCCCAGGTTATTTTTGTCGAAAATGGATAGGTTATCCATACTATGATTGAAGGTGTTTTAGATGGGTGAACAAAGAACGTATGGAGGCATATCAAAGAATTTTAGACTTATCATGTACTCATGAAATAATTGGATATGTTGAAACATATAAAAGATGTTTTAAAGGTCATTTTAGTGATCTTGGTGATTGAAATATTAATGTAAAAAAGTATTTGGCTCATGCAACACTATGTGACATGTAATTTTTTGAAAAACAAATCTATTTGTACAATGGGAATCAACAAAATACCTATAACAAAATCCATTTTGGACATATATTAACGTAAAATAATATGTTTTTATGACTAAAAAATGGTGGATAATTTATTTAAAAATATTAAAAAGGGGAAACTAAGGGAGCACTATGTCTTTGTGGAAGTCATTTTGATTATAGGCGTTTCTAGTGTTAAAGAATAAATAAGTTAGAAATCCAGAAGAAATCTATTTCAAATTGTATTTTTCTTGAAAATACCTATGTCTTGATAATTTATGTACCATGGAATGTTCAATTTTGATAGGAGACTGAAATGAGTGTATTGAGTAAAGGCCATGATGTGGAGTTTGAAAACTATAGTTTATGGACACATTAAATGAGTGGGATCATTTTTTAATTTTTGGTAGTTATGGTATAAACCTCCCTAAAGTATTTGGAATAACATGATGGAGATATACTTGATGAATATCCGAGAGATGAATTTACAGAAGAGAGAGACCAATGTATTTAATATCTATAATTTGAATTTGAATTTAAAACATCTTGATAGATAAATACAAAGAGAATTATTGAAAAAATAAAAAGTGGAAAATCTTGATAGAAGGGAGAATAGATAATAGGGATATATAGTAAGAGTTGAGATTATTATTATGAAAATAAGATAGAGGATCCTCATGTTGAGTACCATTTAAATAACTAAATTTGTTACATTGGTAGGGATCCTTAATATTAGAGTAATATTTTTCATATTTTATATCTTAATTGATGAATAATAGAGGATATATAATATATAATATAATGTTGAGGGTGATCCCAGCACACTGGTTATTCCTTTAAATCTAGGTTGACGGAAGAAGAAGACTCATAACATATGTATTATCTTGAATATATCTAAATTTTACAGAGTATAACTTAATTATTCAATGAAATAATTCCCCAAATGAATTATTCTTCTTCTCTAGGAGCCTCTTATAAGATTTTTATAGTATTTTTAGATCAAAACATCTGAAAATTAGTTATTCATCTGAATCAAGTAAAAATAAACAATTGGAACTCCAAATTTCATCATATATTAAATTATGGTGAAGTTATTTTTTTAGACATAATGATATAGGAGTGAAATTCATATTAATAAACTAATACAATACATACTTGTTAATAAACTGGTATATTCCTATAGAGTGTGTGAAAAATATAAGGGATTTTTCATTGGGATTCAATGATAAATTCGGAGGAACTATTCAAATAAACTAACTCTTAATGAGAACTTACTTTTTATAAACATTGAATCCATTGAAATGGCGACTTTATAGTGTCTTTTTTGTAAATCGGTGAAATTATAAGTATACAATCTAATGATGTTTACCAATGTAGGTGAAAAATATACAACTATATTTTCCATTACTTGATATACTTTATTTGTACACATTAGGCAAGGGACTAGTTGAGATTATCAAGAGGTTGAACTCTAGTTATTGATAACATAAAAAAAGACCACCTAACTACATGATTGAGTTAAAAAAATTGAGGTGTGGAATACCTTGATTATAACCCATTTTAATGTGTCAATATATTTTAAACAAACCAATATTGCATTGATAACAATTAAAATTCTCAGGTGACTAATTTCTGGACAATGGGAAATAGAGTCAAATCAATGTTAATATATTTTTTACAAATTTTCTTCATGTAAAACATCATGATTTTTTATGGATAATATTAATTATAAATTAAGAAACTCAACCTCACCCACATTTAATGAATATAAATATATATACAATTTAACATAGGATTTTTACATGGATAAATCCTAATCTAGTTATTTTTGGGAGGTCATAAGTGCTTTTGTGTGACAGTCAAAACAATAAACCTCAGATACTCAAAAATTATATTTCTAGATGGTCAATATAGATCAATGTAGAGGAAATATTTAACATCCAAAATATCACCACTATCAACATGGTATATTGGAAGGATGAATTTAATTAACCATAACCACCATAAAAAGTGGTTCTCCCACATACCTCATGAAAAAATAATTGTGATTCAAAGCAATATAATTACAGTTAAAAAAAATTCATATATCTAGAAATAACACAAGTGTATTAACATGATTTGGTTGAGTTATCTTTTTCTCAAAGGAGAACCGTAATTAAATTATTTATAATACCTAAGGTATAAAAATTTAATCAGATGAAAAAAATTTCTATGTAAAGTTGTTATAGATGACTAAATCTCTATAATTTTCTGATCAACAATACAATTAACTCATGCACTATATATAATTTGGAAAAACTATTTTTTTACTAGAAACACTATACATAATGTACGCCACTACCATTTATACTGAACTCTATTGGTCCATATAGGTCTCACCGCCTTTAAAATTTCATAGATTGGGCTCCAAATGCAATGTGACTAGTGATCACTAGTAACTCTATTTACCTCAACCGTTTTCTTTACTAAAAAGTTCTAGACACTTCATTATATAGTCTTCTTCTATTTTATGAAAATTTTGAACCTTCTTAATACCAATGAAAGATATATACTTTTTATGTTCTAGTTACCACCTAGGGATATTGAGATTTATTTTTCGATAAAATAAGTTCATCCACCTTCCGTTCACCAATTATTGGTAGATTAATTTTTCATTGCACTTCTAGTTAATTAAAACTAGACGTCACATCCCAGTAAGTATCTACTTATTTTTTGTGATAATTTTTAGTTTGAGACAAAAATGTATCACAAATATGATAAATGTTTTATATGAGTAGGGAAGGTGTTAATCTTGTCCTTTAAAGCCATATCACATATTTTAATTATAATATCCCCCTTAAGTTTCTAAAAGATATTCAAACTAATTTAATATGTCCTTAGTAATCTCTAATGTAACATCCCATCATAGAGGACACAAAACAGGTGCCTTGATCTCATTCTCCACAAGACATATAGTGTGCCTCATCATATGCTAGAGGATACTAACTAGTAGTGGGGATCTATTGTGGAATTGTGAGGATAATATACCCCCATATCAAAGTGCAAAAACCAGATGTAAATAACTAGACATCATACACATTATAGAATGTGGATGAATGAATAAACAAAATCTAAAACTAGTTGTGTTAAAATTTAATACATTAAAGGCCCAAACAATAATTCTACAGATAGAACATCGATCTCTAACTACAACGATCACATAGAAAATAAGCAACTAAAAAATCAAAACAAAAATCCCAACTTTCAACTGTGGTCCAGGTCACAAATCTTTAACCAGTACAACGTCATGCTACTCCAGCTCAATCATCAGACTCCACATGAGAATCCCCCACAAACGTACAATCATGGAACCCTACCTAATCCATTGTGAACCCCTGATCAACCTGAAAGTAAACATATGTTCTTTACACACACCAAGGTTCATGCACTGGGGGTGAGATATAAATCTTAGTCGGACACTAGAAAATGTGAACCTATAACGTAATTCTATATGTGCAAGATCATGAACAATGCTCATCCTCAAAAAAACATAACTGCAAAAACTGAAAAATAAAACCACCATCGATCCTTAGGTCCATGAACCAAATTTTTCATACCTTCTTTGTAACATGCTAGTCATCTGAGCAACATACAATAGAGCTCACAGGTTGATATAAAAGTATCCCCAGTCTATGTATCCAATTAGAATTTGGAATGCCATGTCTGGACATCCCAACCACATGTCATTGAGATCATAGGTCAACATAAAAGGAGTATCATTATACGTATCGAATCAAGAACCAGAACCCCATGTACAACCATACCATCCATAATTCATAGAGGTTAGATGAAAAAAAACAATGAGCATTAGTCCAAGTGTCAAATTGGATTTCGAATTCTATGTCTGACCATCCAATCTGTAATTCACAGAGTTCACATGTCGACATACAAGAGGAATCAGTTCAAGTGTTTATCCTAGATTTGGGATACATTGTCCAACCATACCATCAATAATATAAAACTTCATATCTATACCCATGGTGTCAGGAGAATCAATTCACCTTCCTAAAATTACAGTGCATCATGGAACCTAGAGAATCTGTCAAGCCTACCAAAAATTATGGAGAGGAGGATCAATCCAATATCCCGTACAACCAAAAATATTATCAATTGAGCAAAGAGTTTCAGTCCACAACCTATACTATTTATAAAATGTGGTTCCTATAGAATTAGTTAGGAACTTAAACAATGTAGTATACTACACTTTCTCAGAGACTCAGTCAAACAGACTCAACTATGTCATGAAATGTGCTCAGAACATTAGTCCATCACATAAACCATAATAATATAATTAGGACACATATAAGACTCCCTATCCAACCACACATCATACGATAGTGGAGCTTCATGTCCAACCTACCCAACCTTGGATGTGGAGCGTCACTTCTAAAATCCAAAACCATATTTTTGGGGCCTAATGTCTACACTCTCAGCCTAAAAAATCTATCTTAGTAACATAGAATCCATCCAAAAAAATCCATCCATTTAATATAAAATATTTAACACAAAACATTCCTCAACATCCTCTAATAGATAAATATATTAATGGATGTCTGAATACCCCTTCCCATGAACAACATCTATGCCCAATAATCTCTCACATCACATTAAGTATCAAGGGAACACCCACAACCATCTCTATTCAAGCACCAAAACCCACTCAGGGTCTCCTTAATGATCAAGAAATTACATAGATTTATGGATCTACATGTAAATATATCTATCCCTATCTAGATCCTCAAAACTAGAAATAAATCAGAGGAATTGAGTTTGGAATCTACCATGTTAGAACATAACTGGATACATCCCTCTCCCAATCGATGGTCACAACCATACTACCAGGCCGACACTCATCCCTCTTGGGGTCAAACATCATGAAACATAGTATCTTGAAACTCACTACCTCATAGTCCAAAATAGAAGTAAACCTCATTAATGAAATATGATCACTCCCATCCCAATTCAAAGAAACCCTATGATTTTCTGAACAACCAATATATCCATCACCTCATGCCACAACTCCATCCCATTAACCCAAGACAATCTCATACCCAACCCCAATAGAGATCTACAACAAACTCATAATAACTCCTCAAATCCTTATTATGAACCTTAATCAAGTATCATCCCATGTTCCACTCTCAGGAGACAACTGAAATAAATTTATAAATGAAAAAATCTCTATCACAACTTACCCAACCCAATGTACCTCTTAGAAGTCCTCAAAATTCATTAAGGGATTCACTATCATGTTCTACACTATCTATACTAAAAAATGGACTACCCTTATGTCTAATTCTGATTTCTTGGATCCAAATCATCCAAATACATCAAGAGGGTATCAAAAGGGGTAGTACATGGTATGCATGACCGAGTACCTAGTTTGCACTCCATTATCTCTACATGGGAGTGCACTGCAGCTTGAATCAGCATGTAAATTCAAAGTTCATAGTTTATGAAACGTGTAAATGGTGTGTAAATTATACAAGGAACACATTTTGGTACCTAAAATGGCTTGGAGATGTATCTCAGTCATGTTTTGTACTTATACATTGCATATAACCCACATGGGTCTGATAGTGTACCATACACATCCATGTTCCCCCATATATGAGTTGGTTGGCCTTGTACTCAGCCACATGCTGAGTAACACTCCACATAGTGTCCACTGGACTACATGTTGTGTAGTAACTATATTCTCTTATTCCCCAAATAGGAAGAAAGAATTGTGTTTGTTCTGAAAACTACATGCTATGTAGTCAATATTTCTGAACTAGAAACCCTTGTGAATCCCCCAAAAGCCCATTTTTTCCAATTAGATATAGATAGACCCACATGGAATCCTTAGTAATCAATATTTATCTCTACAACATGAAAAAAACTATGATATAGGGATTGGGGCATAAAACTAAAATATAATACTACCACATGGCATAAACTTTGATGCTTTAGGTCTAAATCCACTCTCATAAACCACTACAACTCAATCTAGTTCTGATCACCTCCAAGGATGAATTTCTGAGTCATTTCCTCACCCTACTAACTTTTTACACGTTTTAAATGAAAGGAGAATACATTATTAATTTAATGTCGTTCATGGGAATCCCCAAATGGGGGAGTATCTAATTAATTTATTATTTAAAACCCAATGAACACTTGTCCTGATTCCTTTAACTTAAAGCGGGTTCACACCTCACCTTGTAAAAATGTCCTATTCCATACTCAATCACGGAGTTTGAATGAATATTAGATGTTCCATTCAAAATATATCGACACGTGAAATAGAATGAATAATTAAACATTTAACTAATTAAATGTTAAATATTTCTCAAATAATCGAACGGCTCTGAATTCCACCAAACTTGTATCCATGGGTGAAAATCCTATTCCACGACCAAGAGTGGGGTATGAAAAATTACTTGAGAACATATACCAGGGGAAAATATTTTTTTTACCCCTCATGATCAATTGTTACCAAATATTACAATTTATTTTCAAAATAAAGGTCTTAAAAACATTATTAATTACATTTAGGATCATAAAAAAAATAAAGGTTATTCATGAAAGTGGACTAAAAAATTAGAATAAATTTGAACTACCATTTAAATAACATAAATACCAAGATAATTATTTTGGAAGTAGAAGATCATAAATCATGTATTCAATAATTTTTTATTTTTTAAAATGAAACAATAGATATTTAGAATGATAGTTGTGAGTCTATAAATTTATAGACTTATTCTATTATTTTGAAACTTCTTAAACTCACTGAAATCATGTGAAAGTGGTTTCTAACATTTCAATTTAGAATCCTATTGAAAGGTGGTCTCATGATATTCTCATTTGATACTTGTTATATATCTTCCTGAATATATCACATCTTTTAATATTTAAAAATAATTTCAAATAGATTTATTTTAAATCCCAAAATTATATTGTGAATTCATTTTAAAAAATATCATTATATTCCCACATGAATCTCAACTCCTCTTTCCTACACTCTCCCACATAAAACAAATCATTTTTCTATGTATGCATGCATTAATAATTTTGTGTCATGAAATATCCAATTGCAACACAATTCATTCCACCATTTTACTATAGTGTTTCACCATTTTCTTCTAACCTCACATTGTGGTGAAAATAATTCCTACAATAGTCACTTCATTGCTCATCATGGTGTGGCCTTAATTTAATGGAATAAATTTCTTATACAAATATTACCATGAATCACAATCCTCTCTTCAACAGGATGTTTATTGAATTAAGAACATGTTCAAGTATCTATTGATTTTATTCTCCTCATGAATATCTCTTTATACTTCTCACATAATTATTCATTTAAATAACTAAAATAACAAACTAAAAATAAAATCAAAATATATTATAAAAAAAATCAACTCTTAAACAATTATAAAAACATTATGTTTCAATGATAATATATTTTATATACATTGAAATGTCTTTCATTTTCATTGAATATTCTACCGTATCCTCAAAATAATCATACATATCAGTTGTGAAATATTTTTTATCAGTTGTAAGATATTATGTATGCTCTGTAAATATATAATTTTTCTGAACACTTTTACAATGACCATCATACAATGTTGATAACAAATACAAGACACCTACAACAATTCCATTGGTTATGCACTCTATTTGGGATCAATCATGGAGATGGAAAAGACTATATTGTTCTAAATTTATTTATTTTTATTATAATTTAATAAAATCTACTGATGATGAAAAAAAATTATATATATTAAGAAAACCAATTCCTCGGTCACCTACTAAAGAATCTAGGGATGAATGATTTTATAAGGCACAATAATGACTATCTTGATATCTATATATAGATGATATTTACTTGGATCTGATACTACAAAAGAAACATGAAAATATATATTCCTTTGGGATGATGGATAATCAAAAATTGAATTATCATGTACAGTCTTGTCATATGATATATATATTTTTGATGGAATTATTTTTCAAAAATATTTCTCAATATTGATCAAGTGATCACTATGAGAATTGTTTCCATTATTTTAGAATGAATTAAAACTTAAGCTGCTAAAAATGGCATTTAAAAAAATTAAGAGAATAAATTAGTGGGATGTGTAGTCTATGAAAAAATGAATTTAAAAATTACTTTCAATTCCATAATATAATTTTTTTATATGATTAAATAATTAATTAACTTAATTATCACTAAATTAAAAATATAATTAATTTATTAAAATGTGTATTATATCACATGTCTTATTTAAGGTTATAAGATCTAGTGTTATAAGTAAATTTAGAGATTAAATTTACTAATGAATTTTTGTAAAAAATGAGAAAAATTATTTTCACAAAATCAAGCCACATATTTTATCTAAAATTGGTTAATTTTGATTACTAACTAGGTATCAATTAAATATATTTTATTACATTTATCATTTTTATTATTAAATCAATTTTGAATACATTTATTATTAATAATAATAAATACCATGATAAATTTTGTTAAATTGGATTTTATTCATTGAAATAAAAAAACACCATGGATCAGTAACAATTATCCTTCTATGTTCAAATACTGACCCAATAGATATTAGCTCGTTATAGTGATCAAAATTTTCAGACAAAAATATTAATTACAAAATGATAAAACATAAACATGTTACCAGAATAATCTCACATTAAAAATTATTATCAATCGCTGTTGGTAAATTGAGAACCATCGTTAACTCTTTCATAATTCACAATATGTAAATGATGAAAAACATATAATAGTTTACAAATGAAATTCTATCAACACCTGTCCTGCCCCCAAATCACCACTACTATAGAATTGGATTTAGTTAGCGCTAAAAATGACCAGTATCAACACTAAAAAGATAAGAACCCAAAAATTATATGGCCTTTATCAACACTATGAAAAGTTTTGACAAATTTCACCTTTATTAGAAGTAATAAAATAACTAATAATTAACTCCTTTATTAGTGCTAAAATAGAGGAGTGATAAAGATTGAATTTATAGTTTCATCAAAACACCACACTTGTTGCTACGAAACTGAATCCATGCAACTTCCACAATAGAAAACCATAAATTTCAAAAATAATAAAAAAAATTAATAATTAGAATTAAACATAATTGAATTAAAAATATTACATTATACAATCATTTTAATTTTTAATTTAAACATTATAATTTCATAAAAAAATTAACATTGATGTAATATTGACAATTAATAAGAAAAATATTAAAACCTATTACAAAAGCACACCTCTTATAGTCGAATTTTTTCAACGATCACCCTAACTCTATACAAAATCTTTTCCCTTCAGTAAGACAAATGTTTATTTTTATGAAAGTAAATAAGAATACAAACTGTAATTTTATTGTAATAGAATCCACATATGAAAATTTCTATTGTTAATGAATCAATATATTATTTATTTTATAAATATCAATTTTAATAATATTGTTAATGATTTTATTTTTAACTACAGTATTAATTACAAATTAAATTATTAATTGATAATAATATTATTAATTATGAATTTCACTTCTTATTGATAATAAATTATAAATGATACTGTTACTTTATTAATATTTTAATGATATTATTAGTTATTAATTATTTTAATTACATAAATATTTGTTTATAATTATATAATTATTTACAAATATTTTGACTACATTATTAACATATTTTTTACCTGTATTATAAATAAATAATTATATTAATTAGTTATTTTTATTATAAGTTACTTATAGAATAATTTGCATTAATTATTCCAGCATGCACACCGGATGTAAATATGGTTCATTAAATCAATCCGGGGTCTCTATTTAAGATCCATGACGCTCAATTTTCCAATTATAGATCATTTACCTAATGTTTGAAAAAAATATCATTTTTCTTTGTTTGGAAAAGTGTATTCACATTTTAAACTTACAAGACACTATTATATTGAAAACATACACTTTGAGTCATATCGACCCCATCAACTATTATATTAGCACGTGGTAAATTCATATAGTCAGTAAATGACTTTTAAACATCTTCATAATGTTTTAAGAAAATCGTTAATGGTTTTCTTATTTTAATCTATCAGAATCATGATTTAAACTTAAATGAATCATTTATATTGGAAACACATACTTTTAGTCACATTACCCACATAGTGTGTTAGATTGATTTGTGGTCGATTATTACATGTCACAACAGAATTATAGTTCACTGTCATAAATTATCAAGATACTACTAGATCATTTATTCAAATTTTAATATGTAAATCACGATTTATACTAAAATGATATCTTAAAATTAAAAATAATCACTTTTTTCATTCCATCCATGTCATATGATGTATTGACACATGGTATATTTCTACACATTAAAAAGGAATTTTAGATCGTTTCCCAAATGTATCACATCAATCCATGTTTTTTCTCTACTTTGGATATCGTATTCCGGTTTTAGGCGAAAATGAATCTATTTTATTGAAAATATTACATTGAGTAATATATAAGACATTATGTTTTGGATTTATTCATTGTTAGTTCTCATACATAACAAATGAATTATGAATTGTTTCATATTAAATCAAGACTATCTATATTAATTTTCATGGTTTTGGTTATCAGAAAATTATTTCTGAATAATGTGACACTATTATATTAAAGTCATGATCATTGAGATTTACTTTTCATGTCATGTATTGAATTAAAATTTTGTATATTCCTATAAATAAAAAGTGTATTATGCACTGCTTTCAAATGTATCAAGAAAATCTATTCTTGTTTTCCTAATTTGGGAATGCGGTCAATTCCATCAAATCCAAAATTAGTTATGTAACGTTTTCCTAAATTATCATGAAAAAAATATATAGTTTTCAATGTTTAGAAATTTTTAAATGTTCTTTAGAGTAAAATGAATTTTTTTAATGTGAAAACATGCACTTTGATTCATATTGGCCACGTCGTTTTTCGGATTCAAGTGCATTAAATTCCCACAGAGAAAAACTAAATTATGAATCATTTTACTAATGTATTAAGAAGAATATATTTTATTTTTAGATTTTAATATCTGAATAAAATTTTATAATAAAAGGAAACAATTATTTTAAAAAGATGCACTCTATGTCATACTATCCACACCATGTGTTAAAATGATATACGTCCATTTCTAACATTTCCAAAATGGGTTATAGAAAATTTTCCTATAGTATTGAGAGTAATAGATCCTTTACCTGGATTTGGATGTTTGGATCACAATTTAGACAAAAATGACACATATATTAAAAATACATACCTTATGTCATACCAGCCACATTGTGTGTCAGATTGACACCTGATAAAGTCCTACACATAATGAAATTATATATCATTTTCCATAATTATGAATAAAATTGATCATATTTAATCATATTTGTCTATGTGACATGTTATTTAGAATAAAATGATACTTTTTAAATTTTAAAATAAGAAATTTGTGTTATACCATCTGGATCATGGGTATGATTGATGTGTAGTAAATTCCTACATGTCAAAAATTAATTATTGATCATTTTACTAAAGTATCAGGAAAACATGAGCTTGTTTTATTAGTTTTGTCTATGTGAATTATTTTTTAGACTAAAATTTCTTTGTTATATTAAATACATGCACATTGAATTATACCATAAACATCAGGTGTGAGATTGATGTGTGGGCTAATCAAGCATGTAAAAATAAATTAAGGATAATTTTCCTAATGTATTAAGACAATATAAGATTTCCCCTTTTTAGGATAATTAAATATCATATTATACTAAAATACCACATTAATATTTAAAAAGAAAACATAGAGTTATAAAGGACAAGTAGTGTTTCATATTAATGTGGAGCAATTTCTACAATTCTAAAATAAATTATTGATCTTTTTTCTAATGTATCAAAAAAATTTGATCTTGTTTTCCATGTTTTGTTTATGTGAACCACATTTTAACCTAAAATGGAACCTTTTACATTAAAAACATTCAATTTTATTCATACCATTTACACCATGTGTCAGAATGAAATTTCATCAATTCTTGCAAATTAGAAATGAATTATGGGTCATTTTAATACATTACCAAGACATTATATTATCATTTCTTAGGATTGGATATCTTATCCATGTTTTAACTAAAATGCCTATTTTATATTAGAAACATTCAAATTTTGTTATTATAGCCACATCATGTGTTGGATTGATGTTAGGTCTATACTATATGTTAAAAATGAATTATTGACCACTTTATTAAATTATGCATACAATATACAATAATTTTATCTATTTTGGTTTTGTGACACATTTTGTAGAGTAAAATTTTCTCTTTTTAATTTGTAAACATGAAATTTGATTCATATAGACTAAATCATGTGTTGGATTTATATGAGTTAGATTCTTACATGTCAAAAATGAATTGTAGATCATTTTTCTATAGTATCAATGAAATATGGGTTGATTTCTCAGATTTGATTTCTAAATTATGTTCTAGAGTAACAAGAATCTTTTTATTAAAAACATAAACTTAGAGTAATACTGAACACATGCAATATTTGATTGTCTTGTGGTTGATTCTGAAATGTAAATAATTAATTATAATTTTTTCCCTAAGGTATCGAGACAACTCATGTTTGTTTTCATTACTTGGAAAATCTAAATAACATTTTAGAATAAAATGAACTATTATTTTGAAACAAACACTTGGAATCGTATTAGATATTTTATTTGGAAGATTGGGTTTTGTTTCATTCTTAAAAAATATACTTATGAGAAATATAAAAAGTTCAACCATTATAGTTAATCACCTCAACTTTATGTGAAAAAACATATAGTTTCCACATACTCTACCCACTCATATATAAAAATAAAATTCTTATTTTGAGTATGATAACTATAAAAATATTAGTAGTATATATAAAATATAGAAAAAAAATATTAAAAAAATTAGATGAAATTTTATTTACCTTCGGAATCCCCTATTTTGGGATACTATTTTTTAATGGTATATGATATCTTTTATAATTATATATATTTAATACAAATTACTTTTATCATTAGTTTTTTAACACTCCATAAATGTTATAAAAAATAATTAATTTTTGAAATATGTATTTATTGTTAAATTTTATTTTATATATATATCATAATCTATCCACATTTGATGAAATCTGTAGGATTTTTGTGTTTAGTCGCCAACCACATACAGAGATTTTGATGATACTTATAGATGGACTTAAAATAAAATATTTTCATTAAAAGTAAACATAATATGTATAATTTGATTTTTATCTATAAATTTTTTGTTTCAATTCATTATAAATTCTTAATGGAAATAATATATAGAAAATTTTGTAGAAAACAATGCTTTGAATCCTAAAAATGAATTTCAAGGTATCCAAATTGAGCATAATGAGCATCTATGATTTCATAAAAAATAACTAATGAAAAAAATAAAAAATTATTTTATATGATTCGATTATAGAGTTTTACTCCTTCACTCTATGCATCAAGAGTAGTGTATCGTCTGATATTTTGTTTTCAAATACGATACATAGTTTATATTTATTTTCATTTTATTTAATTTTAAATTTAACTTATAGAATATAAATGATAATAGGATTAATGATTCAAAAATTTTCTTTATTGGGGTTTGGATTAGTATACTAGTATTATATACTCCAATATAAAATATCAATAATTATCAACTCTAGTGAACAAATCAGATGATTTTTTGAGAAATATATTATCAAAATTTACCTCATGTATGTGTTCACTATGAACACACGCATCCATTCAAACTTGACAATATGATTTATAATCTAAATACCAATATCTTTTATATTGTCCAATACAAATACATATTCTCTATACTCAATTTAGGAAACATTTAAATATTTTAATTTTTTATATATATGAACTCTTAATGTTAATGAATATGACAGTTGAACAGGTGGGGTGAATGTACTCCCATATGGTTATATTGATTTCATGTTTTATCAATATATTATTTAGCTTTATCCTTATCTTTATCAGTTTTTTCCCTTCCATAATACCATATATAAATTTAAACCTTTCTACATCAATAGGAAATTTATTAAATTTCGAAATAAAATTAAAGGATACACTAGAATATCATCATGTATCATTAAAAGATTAAATGTTCGTGATATGAAAGTTTATGTAGAATTATCAACCCTATTGCAATATAGATCATCAAGAAGAATATATTAATTGATGACCAGTTTATGATAAATATAATTTCCCACTCTCATGTAATATTTTGGGAGTTTTTTATTGTGTAGAATGTCTCCTAGGATATTGTACACTATAACCCATGAAACTAGATGATGGGTGGGAGAAGATAGATATAAATCATAAACAATTTAACCATAATGAATTTTAGTAAATTAATTTTATTGGTAGTTGATTGATTCAAATTTAGTGGAAGGTATTAAGAAAAATATAATTACCTTCGGTAAAGAAGAAGGTTGAGAGGAATGGATAACCTCAAATATAGTGGGGTGTGTCTCTTCTATTACTGGTTGTTGTTCTATTGTTGGTTATTTTTTTATCATTTCATATATACTATTCTATTAATATATAATTCAAAATATTATATTTTAAATCATTAATTTTTTCTTTCTTGTCTTATGTTATCTCATATTTTTATCCTTGAGACTTGGTCTTGAAATAATATTCTATAGGTGACACTCCAAAATCTGTACCTCTAATGCATCCATATTGTTCTGGCCTCTTCAAGGCTCTAGAAAACAGTTTTCTTTGGGTACAACTGATTATAATTCTTGTTTCTACACTATAAGAAAAACATTATAAAATAAATAGATATTTTTATGAAATAATTATATAAATAATAATAAATTTCTACTATGTCATTCATAGACATTATTCCCATACTTATTTTGAGTTTCATTTTTTATTAGACCTTTTTTATTTTCACAATCTTCATTCAAGGGGAGATGACATGTGGTAGAAGTGGTTTTATATTATAATTTATCAATCACCATATAAATAAAAGAACATATACTATTTTATATCACATAAAACATTTACTATAGATTTAAAATACAAGGAATTTTCTTATCATGTGATGAATAAAAAATCCGTGATTTACTATAGGGGTAAATTGGTTTTGATGTGGACTAATTATTTTCATCACTAGTTTACTATTTCAAAAATTATGATTCCTGAATCAATGTGGATATAATAAATAATCTCAAATAAAATATTATCTATTAAAATACACCTGAAATGATTCCTCATCACTGTGACTATTGAAATATTTATATCTTTCTCAGTTAATAGCATTTTCATAAATTTCTAGTGGGTTTGGGTTTACTTTCCCTATGATATCCCCAAGATGAATCTTTTTCAGAAGTGTTTGGAATTATCAATGAGCTTTTATAGTGACCATTAATAAAAAATTTAGACAGAAATAATCTAAAATAAGTGAACCATATAAGAGATAATAAAAATAAAATAAAAATTTCATTATATTTTTTTGTTAAATTGTGAAATTATATCATAAAATTACCTTAATATCATCCCAAATAATTATATTTAATTGATAAATGGCATTTTTCCTTGTATCTACATTAGGCCCCCAATGCATCTATTGAAAATTGGATTGTTTGGGTCCACATTTTGGTCATGTTGATTATGAACAACCTCAAATTTTATACATTTTATTTTTATATTAATAAATTTAGTTTATGTGGTGATGTTATGATAATGCTGTTTTTTTCATCCACATGAAGTTTATCCATTTATATTTATTCAATTTCAGCTTTGATAGTGTGTTGTTCCTTAAGGATGGAAATACCAGTATGTGTGGAATTAATTATATAAACGATTAGATAACCATTTAATTTATATTATGTAAATAAAGTATAGGACACAAAATATTTGTGGGGAAATCATAGAATATTGAATAAATAACATATTCATTGAAATCATTTTTTTTTCATTAACATTTGAAGGGATTTTGATCCTCTCTAGAGTATCAAAATCTACTCCTTTTGGTCCCGTAAAAGGTACAAGAAGTTGTAAACATTTGAACCACTATGAAATGATTATAAATCGTAATGAAAATATCCAAATAAATTTCATTTTTATCTAACTATGTAGTTGTTTCAATTTCTGGTAGAATAATTTAGCATACTCTTTTTTCAAGAACCATGACAAAAAAACATGCACTGGTTGTGTTCCCATTATGGATGGTTCATCCTTATACCCTTCCATACTCAAATAAGCCTTAATGAATCCAAATTAATATATATTGATTGTAATCATGTTTTCAACTCATTTGTAATGGAAAATTGGCACATGAAATGTTATATATTCTCACTCATATTTTTTATGATAATGAAGTATGGAATTTTCTCATTTATTAGATTTCAATCCATGGAAATGAGTACTTGAATATCTTCGACCAGAAGAATAAATATTGTATTTTACATTATACTCTATTCATCTTGTTACATTATATACAAAATAGAATAATTAATTACATAACCATTGAAGGATATTATATATACACTTGGTCAGTTGGCTAGCCATCCAAGTTATTGTGAAATTGTATTTAGATTTGTAGATAACTTCTTATAAATATGATCTTGAAGAAATAGTATAAATCGTTCATTATGTCTATTATATATATATATTTCACCCCATTATTAATTCAAATGTCTAAAAATTAGTTTTTGGGATTTAACTTAATGAGAAAACTATTCACTATTATATATAATTTAAAGGTGATATTTCTCATACTCTAGAAAATAATGTGTTACAACTTCACTTCTAGAAATCCCACTTCTAACATGGCCCTTAATGTGATCAAAAATTGAGGGACCAATTCTATCAACATATTAAAGGTAATTGGTATGGAATTAAAAATCTTCATCAACAATATACCACTCTATAATACAAACTTCTAACTAACATTAATTTTTTACAAAACCCTTTCACAACCTTCATATATTATTTAATGGGTTACATCTATATGTAATATAAAGGAACATATATTTTAATATCTCTAACCAGGTGAATCATTAGGTGGAATATTATATCAATTAAAAACAATGGGAACAACATCTCTAATTCACAAATTATGACTTCAATTTCATTACCCATGATTGAAAGATTTTTCAAGTGTTTAACTTTAATATTCATGGATTGAAAATGGAATAAAAATATAGTTAATTTATCTTATTCATTTTAACAAAATACTCAACTTAAATATATAGAAAATAAATATAGTATCAAATCATTAAGATCATGTGATTTTAGATTATTTCACACAAAATTAGTCATTAACCTCAAATTTTTGATAATTTATTAATACTCCTATAGAACATTTATACCGTTAAGGAAGCAAAATAATTTAATTTTCACTTTTATAGATAGAGTGTGTCTTCTTATATGAAGTGTTGTTTTTATTTTGAAAATATATGGTTTAAACTATTCTATTATACCTAGGTTACTGATGCCTAACCTAGCCTTAGAACATCTTCTATTTTGTCAGGTGTATTTAGCAACGTTCCAGTAACACTGTCACATATATTTTTTATGTGCATGAAATCAATAAAATTTCCATTGTGAAAACAATTATATTACTAGAATTAAATAAAAATAAATTTCTTTTTTTCAACTTGTTTTATTATAGTTTTTCCAAAACAGTTGATCTAAAAAAGTTTCAATATAATTTTTCTTTATCAAAACATTGACAGAAAATTAGGGGAGATTGTGTTGTTGCATTTTCTATATTTCCATAAAATATTGTAAACTAGGATCAATATGTATATCGTCAGGGAAATTTTAATTGATTGGATAAAAACAAAAATATTTGAGAAATGTTCAAACCTAACTAAGTGTGTAACTTCTCACAAATTGTAATCCAAATATTCCATTAATTATATTGTATGAAAAAGTTCTATAAGTTGAAAATTTTTTGGCATCCCTTTTAATGTATCTCTCAATGTGAACATTCAATTATATAACCATAATACCTTGTAATACATAAATCCCATATCAATTTCAAATCACAAATCTATAGATCAAAATGTAAATCAATATAATTTCTTAGTTGTTTTAGTTTATATATAAGTAGAGACAACATATTATATTGGTGCTTCATTAATAATCACTGTGGAAAGTAATAATTTACCAATACAAATGGAATTTTAATGTGAGTAATAATTTTTAAACTAAAAGGATTCATTCCATTCGTGGATTATGAAAGATGGAGGTTTCTTAGCTTGTTAACAAATTTAGGATAATCATAATTAATTTCCTTCCATTGAGGATAGTCCACTAGGTAACGTAGTTTTCAATCATCAATTCTTGTATCTGTGTTCCATATAAACTTTCGAGTGGTTTGCTAACATTATATTGTTGTTTAAACATTGGAATGATAAGAAGGAACCATAAAACTCTTAAAAGATGTGATTCATCATTCATATATCGAACCACACCACATTTAGGAAATTTTAGGATTGATTCAAGGAGATTATGAAATAATATATAATCAGTTGGATATGAATTTATTTTTTCAGAGATCGTACCCATTAATAGTTTCATTCATTTATATTCTTATATTCAATAAGGAATCACATTTTTTTTGGAATCATATCATTCAATAAACCTATTAGTTCTATAAAACTAGTGTTACTCCATCCTTTTCCAATATTCAAAATATATATCTTCAATACAACTAAAAATGTTTTATATTTAGTATAACCAATATAAAATGGTCTCTTTCCACATCTCTTTTTCTTATCTATTAATATGGTAAAAACATTAATTCATCATCAATTTTCATTTTCATTTCATCCATAAAATATCCATCATCATTTACACTAGCATTTGTATGAAATGATACAAAAATTGATGTGATTTTCAAGTTAGTATTTACATTCATTCTCCCTATGTTTATTTTATCATTTATATCTTCAATATATTTCTTGAAAAATAAAATGTTCTTCAAAGTCTTCTGGATGAATTCATCTTGAATAAGAAAAACATTAAAATGAACAAAAGATTTGAGAAGGGTCAACTTCATGACCTATTGCAAACATAATTATATCAATAACTCCATCATCATACTTCATTATCATATGATTAATATCCATCCATTTTCATTTCATATCCGTACTATTAGGTTCAATAATAATCATTTTTTTATAAAAATAAATAAATACACACAAGGTATGCATATAATGTATACACATATTGATATGTAATCAAAGTATCATAATTTTGGAGTAAATATATAATTATATATATGTGAGCGTCAAAACATATCTGCATCTGAATGTATAAATATTGTGTTTTAAAGAACTAGAGAATCTATATAATCAAAGGATGATATTATTGATACTTCTACAAAATTTGATGATTTCATTGGAAAAATTTTATACGGACTTTGGGTACTCAAGGAAGCAATGAAAATAATATTTGAACTGAAGAAAATGATATAAAATCATATTTTTATCAAGAAATTCAGTCATATCGTTATAAAAAATTTATAATGATGTTTTTTAATTACTCTAACAATTAATAATTTAATTATATATATACTAAATATATACTTCAATATATATAGGTTTACCTATTATTTTTTATTTTATAATACTTTTGTTAATATA
This sequence comes from Viscum album, assembly GCA_963277665.1. NCBI lineage: Eukaryota > Viridiplantae > Streptophyta > Magnoliopsida > Santalales > Viscaceae > Viscum > Viscum album. The sequence continues at coordinate 820,197,361 of OY728134.1, forward strand.
TTTATATATATAAACCACACACAACCATATAAATGAAAATCATAGGGAATGAAATCCATTAATTCCCAAATAACATAATGAGAGGGTTCCCTAGCTATCAAAAGTAAAACATCCTTGGATTTAAGAAAAAAATTTCTCAATACACATTGTAAAATATTATTGAAAAGGGGGACTTGAATATAGGGTTGTAGAGAAAAATAAGAGATGAAGAATGACTAAAAAATTGAAACAACGAAATAAATATTAAAATGGTATATAAATAATCACATACCATCAGTTTATACATATTTAGAATTTAAGGGGGAGTGGTGGCATATGTCTAGTTCTACAAGATCCTGAATTGTGTGAGTAAGGTGGATTTCTATTTGGGTGGATTTTAAAATACAAGAAATCATTTTATCAATGATTTTCAAGCAGTGATAATAACTATTTAAGACAGATTTGAAAAAAATAATAAACGAATAAATAATAAAAATTAATAAATTAGAAAAAAAGTAAAAAATAATTAACATTGTTATTAAATATATAATCTTAAATACAAGAATGTTTAAAATTTGTAAATTTAATAATTAAAGTTGAAAATAATTCAAAAATATTAAGAAAAATAAATATGTTTTATTGATTATATAAATAATTAAAAAAAATAAAAAGGAATATATATTAAAATTTAAATTAATGCCTATAAATTATGTTCATTACGACATTATTAAAAACATTAATTGTTAATGAATAAATCATTATACATAAATTTAAAAATGAAAGAAGTAAAAAAAATATTAATAGAATAAAATTTAAATAAATAAATTATGAAAAAAGTAATACATAATTAACATTATTAAATAATATGTAATATTATATGAATAAATGTTAAAAAAGAGTGAAATTTAATAGTTACAAAATTTTTAGTTGGAGAAATATTAAAAAAATGAATGAGTGTTATTAATTATAGAGATTATTTGCCAACCATAACTCCTGTAACCCAAAGTCAGTTATTAAATTTGTATTAAATAAATGAAATCTAATCCTCAAGTATTGACTAGTTTAGTATTTTTGGATAAAAAGATGCATACATGACACCTTTATTACATTTGTAATTAAACATAGTACATAAAATTGGAGATTAAATTGCGTCCTAGAGTTCATTCTCACATTTCATCTTTAGATAACAGGGAAAAGATAAAAAATAAAAGGGTTTGATTAGATACTTAGTAAGAGTTACATAAACCATTTTCTATGTTAATATTAGTAACACATAATCAATATGTAAAGGTAAAATAATCAAACTCACATTCCATTTAATCAATAACTTTTTCAAAATATGAATCCACAGATAATATCATAGTGAAAATATAATGAATAAAAATAACAATAATATTAATGAAGGAAATTATTAATTATTTGTAGATATATTTCCCTAGAAAATAATACATTTTTTTCATAAACTTTTAGAGGTTAATTTAATCCTTATGGGTAAAAAATCATGTAATTTGGCCAATTTTGTTTTCTCATGAGACTATCAATGCATCGACAAGATTTTCAATATATGGTCTCCACCCATTCTTTATTTTCTAATGAATTTCATAATATATTGAAATGATTGATTTATTTCATTAATTATTAAAACTTATAAACATGAATCCTTATTGATTGAAAGAAACAGACTTACCATTATTTCCCTAGAAAATTAAATAGCTTTTAATGTAGACATCATATGTAATTATGGTATACTATTTAAGAAATAAATAAATGAATCCATTATGTGTATAACCTATAAATACACATAAAACTTGTTGAAAGAAAATATGATAAAATAAAAATTCATTTCACACAACATATTAGGATGACATAATTAATGAAGTATAAGCTTAACCGAATGAATCAAAATTATGTTACGATATTCTTTACCACTTTGTAATTAGTCGAATCACATGCCCTATAAAAGAATAAAATTTTAAAAAAACACTAAATATCATAAGAATAAATAAATTCATGATATATCATGTCAAATATAATTATATACACAACACAAAATAAGTAAGTGGTGAATAAAGCATATTTCCCACATAAATAAAATTGAGACGAAACAAAAACTCATTTATCACACTTCCATTGATTTTTACATCATTTAACATAATGTATAATGGTTTAAAATATTTTTTAAAATTATGAAAAGAACCATTTTCATATTTTTTACATCCAATATGATCCACTTATATCATTTTTTCACCCTCTTGTTAATAATATTTAATTATTACCCTTATTCCAGATGTTAACTCCTTTATTGTTTATGCATGTTTTGGTGTGTAAGTCATGGTTATTGTTAATACGATATAGTTACGTAATACCTAGAATAATATTAATTTTATTAATATCACAATTAGTCCTTAAATATAGTTTTATAATCATTCTTTAATGTTGAACATGGAAAATGTATCTCATCACGTCATGGAGATGTTAGGTCGTACATACACTCGAGCGACAATATCATTCTCTTCAAGGTAAAAGGGTAAAAAATTGTTTCGTAAATTAATTATCGAGAACTAATTTAATTTCATAATTACCATATGTTATCATTATTTACATCATTATACCCATCCATGTAAAGTGGTCATGAATAATATATTACACCATGATGTGGATACAGTTAGTCATACGTACACACGAGTGGTGATTTCATTTTACACAATATGGATAAAATTTGAAATACAGTTGTCCCATAATCATATTAAAATCTTATAATATCAATGATACAGTTGTTATTAATTTATAATAGAAAAAACACATGAATAAAATATAGAATAAGAAATAAACATTAATGAGTAAGTAAAAATGATTACCTATTCTTAGGTGGACTTTCTTTAGATCTATTATTAAGGGATATAGGGATGGTTTGTTTGGAAGATTTGGACCCCTAGAACATGAATATAGATGTTTTAAAGGGAATTAATAATGCTTAAATCAAGGTAGAAGACTAAAATTTGTGTGAATAAGTGAGGGATGAGGTTCCCTTTTTATAATTGATGTGATAGGCATTTTAAGAAACACTTAAAATATTAAATTAATATAAATGAATTGTCAATTAAAATTGCCTCAAAAGAGAGTTATTTATAAGATACAATATTATGGGTTGAAATTATCTCAACCAATAATTTTTAGACAAGTATAGGCCATATTCGTACTCTTATCTTTTAGATATAAACCTTATTTAATCCTTGTAACTCTTACCATGACGACATGTGTTTTTACTCCTTATGGGTTAATTTTTTTACTATAATTGTCAAACCAAATCATGAATGATTAATTTATGAAATTTTAAACCTTATCCAAAAAATTTGGCCGAATATTAGTTTTTTATGAATTTTATTGCCTTTAGTAAAACATTATTTATTTTAAAATATAATTAATATAATTTTTTATCCCACTTATAACATGAATTTTTAAAAATAGCATAACAACATTATATCTTTAAAACAATACATCTATAACATGTCTAAAATTTTAATGTTATCTATAAAATTTTTGGATGACATTTATTATCTCAAATTATATTTATTTTAATATTTTTATAATCATTTATTTCATATTTCCATAAATTAAACAATTACAACATGATAATTGTGTAAGATTGCAAAATTATCATTTATATTGGATGACATATTCTGAATAACCAAAAATTAGAAATTTAATACTCATTAAAAACATGATTATGACCTATTTGACTTTTATTAAAATAAAATACTATTAAATACATTAAGTCATCCAAGTTGATCCAAGAGCTCATCAAATCTTCCCAATGATGATTTTGGTTGATAGTCACTCATAATGTAAAATTAGGACTAGTGTTGGGGCAATACTCTAATATTTATAATATTATTTTTACCTTGAATTACCCAATTTACCATTAAGTATAGTAATAAAACAATCAATAATGTTACTATTCATATTTTTCTAAAATAAAAAGGACATAATTCATAAATTTGGATCTTATGATTCTAAATATGGAATCAATTTTACAAATTTCAGGACAAATAATCGGAAAAAATTAATTCAAAATTAATAATGTTGATAGGGTGAGAAGAAATGTCACTAAAGTGAAAATGTTCAAAGGATTGAAATTATTTTTATATAAATTCAATATGAAATTGATTCTAAAGAATTATATTCAGTTAAAGGATATAAAAGGTTCCTAATTGTAATATATAAACTTTTAAAAATATAATTTGACACAGTAAATATTTATAATTTTTCTTTTCAATTAAACTCCAGTATTTTTTACTATTTATTAATACATGAAAATCTAATGAAAAATACTAAATAATCAGCCAAAGTGAAATTTTATATTCTTATATCAAATAAGAAGTTTATTTTGTAAAATAGAATTAATAAATGTGTCCAAATTTTGTTTTAAAACAAGTGTTCCATTAGAAGGTGACAAAACCTCATTTTCAAATATATAGATTTTTATGGGTAAAATTGGAGTTATTATTACCTTATACTTATGAAATATATTCAATGAATTTAAAAAAAATTAATACATATAAATTTCATAATCATTTTAATACAATTAATTCCCACCAATTAAAATGATAAGTTATAAAAATATTTTACCGTGTGGTGAAGCCACGTATTACATTAAATGTAAGCTACCAAAGAAATTAAATTTATTTTAAAAGAGACACACAATAAAATATTGGGTTGTTATATTCTCCCATCCATTAAAAAAATTATTCCTCACAATATTCATGAATATTAACTTCTAAATAAATTAGGGGACTTATTCTTCATTACATTCACTGGTTCCCACATTTTTATTTCTTTTTTATGGTTTCTCTAAAAACAATTTCTAATTGAGTCATATGATTACTCAAAAAATTATATCTTGTGTCAATAATCTCGATGAGATCTTCATAGTATGATATATTTTGTTCTAGTTATATATTTTCATAGGTGATACATGTTTTGGGTCTGGTATGTACTTCCATAATTGTGATTTGTGGAACACATCCTAAACATTGGTGAGACATGGTGGAACTGATAATATTTAAGCTAAAACTTCAATCATTTCCATAATTATGAAATTCCAATTTTCTTGATGATTAGTTAACCCTTATTACCATTCCATATGACACCCTCCCATAGAGATACCTTCAGAAATACATGATCTCTAACTTCAAATTCCAAATCCTTTCACCGGTTGTCAGAAAAACTCATTTTCCATATTTTATATTCCTTAATATGATCCAGTATAGTATTTAAATTTTTCACTATCACTTAAATATGTTCTGGTAATATAAGTTTTTTTTCAAAAAATATAATCTCAAAAAATTATAGAATGACATCTCGTTTCATATAATGCTTCAAACGACACTATTTTTATACATGAATGAAAAGTATTATGGAAAGAAAACTCTAAAAATGATAAATAAAGATCCTATATACCATTAAAGTCATGTAATCATTATCACAAAATGTATTCTAATTTTTGAATAGTCTGTTTAGACTATCAATCGGTTTGATGGTTGTTGGAGGTTCTCAATTGATGCCCAGTATATAGATCCATCTGAAGACTCTGCCAAAATTTTGATGTAAAATAGAGATCTTTATCAGACAAAATTGATAGAGGTGCACCGTTAAGTCTCACATATTCATTAATATAGAGTCTTTGTAGGCATTAAAAAGGTAAATCATATCTTATTGGAATAAAATGTGCCAATTTTGTATGGCGATCAACTTTAACCCAAATCAAATCATTCCTTCTAGGAGTCCTTAACAGTCCTGTGATAAAATCTTTCATAATGTCACCAAATTACCAAACATGTATTGAAAGATATTACGTGAACCCTCTTGGATTTTGTCTCTCGAACTTCAATTGTTGACAAACCAGACATATTGACACATATTCTACATTTTCCCATTTCATATTATCCCACCAAAAGTGTTCCTTCATATCATTATACATCATGGTACTACCTAGGTGTATTGGGAAATTTGAGATATGGTCATCATCCAATAGTTTAATTTTTAGCATAGGTATTGATGGAACACATAAATTACTTCCAAATATAAGATCACCCTCTTTAAAAAAATCTAATTTTCCATTATTTACAAATTTAATGTTATTATGAAAATTATCATCAATTGATTGAGAAAATTTTATCATTTCCAAAAAATATGGTTTTATAATCATTTAAAAAACTAGTGGTGTATACCCTTCTTTAATAATTCCATTATAAATATTTACTATATCCATGAACATATGATCTCTCTCAATCCTCATTTAGGATAAAAGTCCATTATATTTCCCTCTTAATGCATATGCTACCTTATTTTCTTTTTCTGGGTCGTATTTAATTGATATATCATAATCCTTGAGTAACTCAAGCCATAGTCATTTCCTCATGTTGAGTTCCTTATATAAGAATATGTATTTCAAACTCTTTCGATATGTATATATCTCACTTCTCTCAACATATAGATAGTTTCTCTATATTTTATGTGAAAAGATTATGAATACTAACTTTAGATCATTATTAAGATAATTCTTTTCATGAATGTTAATCGATATTGATGCATATGCAAAAAATTTATAATTTTTCATAAGGACACAAGCCAGTCATTTCTTTGATGCATCATTTTATATCACAGACCAATAATTTCCTAATGGTAGATGTAAAATCATAGCATTGACCAATCTTCTCTTCAATTCTTCAATCCATTCTTCACATTATACTATCGAAACAAACTTATCCCCTTTACATGTGAGAATTTTTAATGGGTTATCCAATCAAGAAATTTTTTGAAAAAATCTCCAATAGTAACCTTTGAATCTAATGAAACTACATACCTCAGTTATGTTCATTGTTATATTCCATTCTTGGACTTCCATTATCCTTATAGTATCAACTGAGATTCTATCCTTTGAGACAATATGGCCATGAAAAAAATTTATTGAAGCTAGAATTTACAATTTCTAAGTTTACAATATAAATACTTTCTTCTAAGAGTCTGAAGAATGATCTTCAAGTGATTCTCATGGTCCTCATAACTTTTAATATACATGAAAATTTTATAAATAAATAACACCACAAAATTATCAAAATATTACTTTAATACTCTTCTAATTATATCCATGAAAATAGAGGTTTCATTAGTGATTCCAAATGGAATTATAGAAAAATAATAATGTACATACCTCATTCGAAAAAATGTATTTAAAATATTTTACTTATTTACTTGTGATTAATGATACGCAGAACGAAGGTCAGTCTTAAAAAAATATTGAGCTCTAGGAAGTTGATCATATAAATCATCAATATAGGGGAGATGATACTAGTTCATTATCATAATATATTATATTTCTCTATAATTGTTTCACAATATACGGTATTCATATTTCTCTTTAATGACAAGAACATGGGATCCCCATATTGATACACTAGGGAGAATAGATCAATTATTACTCCACTCCTCTAATTGTTTCTTCAGATCCACTAATTCCAGTAGTCTCATTTTATAGGCATTCTTTGAAATTGGCCTTGTATCTTGGATTAAATCAATGGAAAACTCATCTTCATACTCTAGGAAGTGTTTAGGTAATTCCCCAATAAATACATAAATGTATTGATATAATGCAGTTACATCCTCAATTTTAATATTACATTCTTCATCGGTATATGTTTTTTCTCTAACTCCATAATAATTTAATTTAATAGAGCTACTGTGGGTGGATCAAGATAAGAATCATATAATTATGTTCCTACTATAAAGAAAATGAATTAAATATCTTCCTCATAAATAGTAATTTTTTTCTTCTTACAATAAATTCTCGAATCATATTTTGAATGTTATTAAGTACTGAGTATTTTATCAAATTCCACCATAGTTATGATGACAAGGATAGAAAATAATGTATGTTTATGTGTCATAATGGTGATAGCCTAAAACATCTTTGATGCTGTTAGAACTCCATTAAGAGGTTTGACTAACAATTCACTCACTAAATCAAAAGTAAAATGTATAATTCTCTTATAAATATAGGCATATATTAATGAGTGATATGATCTATAATCAAATAAATTATTGGCTAAATTTTAATATTGGAATAATGCACCTACCACAATGCCATTGTGTACTTACACCTCAGTTATAGTAGTTTCATAATCTTGGTCATCTCCCCTTGGACTATTCTTTGGTAGATTCCCATTACACTTGGGGTATTTATTTTAATAATGAAAATATTCATTGAAGTTGAAACACTGGATATAATTGGTTTTCTTCTTTCTCATGTATTCATGAGATAGATGACCATTTTATCCAGAATTTTTACACACCCATTTTTCCATTAAGCATTTACTAATATTTTTCTTCCCACAATTTTCATAATATTGAAATTTCATTATCCCCATGTTTGTCATTGGAGATTTACATTTATCATGGTTCACATTTAACTCTAATTCTCTTGATATCCCTTGATGTTGTAGGATATTGTGAATTACTTCTCTTTGGTTATGGAACATAATACTATTTTATCATATGATAATTTTTCTTGAGAATCCAGTGCCCTTCACAGACATTTCTTAACACATTCAATGAAATGATCATTCTTGAACTCTAGGTTATTTATATAGTCTATAAAATACATTTATAGTCTTGTGAAATTAGCCTCATATTCCATAAAAATTTATTCCCCATTTTTCATAATGCTAATAAATTTTCTCTTTATCTCAGTTTTTTATTCATGAGGTAAATATTTATCGAATAATTTTTCATTAAAATATTTGGAATACATGTGTTAATTTTAATTTTATGACCTAGTATTTTAGATAAATGACCACCATTTTTCATCATCACCCTTGAAACAATATATTTATTGTACAAATGTTTCATTATCATTTAATCTCAATGCGAAAAATATCTTTTTAAGGGACATAATCCACTTCTTAGCTACCTTGAGATTAATAGTCCCACTAAATGATATTGGATTTTTCCATATGAAATATTCCAATATAGTTGTACCATGGTTATTTTTCATAACAAGATTAAGATATCCTAATATAGTCATGATCAACTTATATCCAAAACCAATAGTGTTTCCCTACTCAGTGTGGAAATCCCTACATTTTCCAAAGGTATTGATTCCATTCCTTACATTAGGAGGAATCACTAAAAAATGGAACACACCGAGTTAGACCATAATCATCATGAGTATTCAGGAAAAAATTAAAAATTCTTCTAGTGGTAAATGTTTTTAAATACTATAAGGAATTATCATATTTCTCCCACTTTTTTTAATTTTAAAATCTAGTTTCTAATGTTTCAACTAAACTTACTCTGAAACTAATTGGGAAGACCCTAACTATAGTAACATAGAGTCATCATTACATTAGAATTAAATACATGAAATCACATCCCAAAGGACTAAATAGTTTAGCAGTTTCTATGAACAAGATGCATACATGGAACCCTTATTACATTGTTAATTAAAAATATGACATAACCATGGAAATTCAATTTCATCCAGTGTTCATTCTAACATTTCATCTCCAGATCATAGGGAAAAGAAAAAAAATAAAACTGTGAGATGAGATGGTTAGAAAGAGTTACATACATTGGAATATATCTTGAAATCAATAATTCATAATCAATAATAAAATATAAAATAATTGAACAAACATTCCATTTAATCAATAAATTTTTTAAAATATGAATCCAATGATATTATAATAGTGAAAATGTGATGGATAAAAATAACCAAAATCATAATGAAAGAAATTATTAATTATTGGAATTCATGCTTCCCATGAACATAATACCATTACAATTAAGACCTTTTAAAAGACAATTTAATCATTATTGGGAAAAACCAATTTAATTTGGCCATCTATGTCATCTCATGAGTCTACCATCGCATCGAGGGGGTTTTATATATACGGTCACCACCCATTATTTCATGTCCAAATTATTTTATAATATATCAATATGATCCATTTAATTCATTAAAATATAATCCTTATCAACAGCTATCTATATTTTGTAAAATATATGGAATTAACGTTATTTCCCAAACAATTTAAATATCTTTTAATGGAAACACAATTTGTAAAAATGGTATACATTATGGGAAATAATAAAATGATTTAATTATCTATATTAACTAAAAATGAAAATAAAATACTTGGAAATAAAACATGAGACCATAAAAATTCATTTCAAACATAAACTTATCATTTCATAATCAATGAAGTAGAAGTTTAACCTAATGAATGGAAATTGAGTTAGGAAATCATTACCACTTTGTGGTCTGTCAAATCGCATGCCCCATAAATGAATAAAATTTTATCAAAATGTTACATATCTTGAGAACAAATATATTCATGATATAAAATTAAATGGGATGTATAGATACCAGACAAAATAAATAAGCATTGAATAAATAATATGTCCCACATAAATTAAATTGAGACGAAATAAAAACCAGTTCCTCAAGCATAATTATAATTGTACGGTCTTTAAAATACTATATAATGTTTTAAATCTTGTTATTAATCTATAAAATAACCACTTTCATATTTATGATATATTATATGATTCTCTTATATAATTTTATCACCCCTTGTTAATACTATTTCATTATTACCTCAATTTTTTGTATTAATTGTTTCCTTTTCTTATGCATGTTTCGTTATGTAAGTCATGTTTCTTGTGCATAGGATATAGTTTTATCACATCAAGAGTTATATTAATTTTATTAATGTCATATTTAATAATTAAATATATTTTTGCAAAAATTTTTAATTTTGAACATGGAAAATGGACCACATTGGATCGTGGAGATGGCAGGTTGTACGTACGCACGTGCAAAGGTATCATTCCATTAATGGTAAAATGGTAAGGAATTAGATGGTATAGTAATTTTCTAGAAGAAATATCATGTCATAAGTACCATATATATCCATTATTTCAATTATTATACCAATCCAATTAAAGTGTTGATGAAAAAATATTTTGCACCCTAGCTTATAGATTGTAATGGGTTTGTGCACACACACATTGATTCGTTTTTAATTAGAGGGATAATAAGTGGAATATGATTGTCTCATAATAATAACAACATATAAGCATATATATTATTCTATATTTATTACTATATCGCAAAAAAAACACATGAAGATAAATTAGAAGAATAAATGAACTTAAATGAGTTAGTAAGAACGATTAAATCCTCTTTAGTGGACTTAGTTTACATCCCTTCTTAAGGGATCTAGGGTTGTACCTTTTAAAGTATAAGGACCTCTAAAAAATATATAGGGATGTTTGGAAGTTAAATGGGAAGGCTTATTTGGAGCTAGAAGCCTCGTGGTTGTTTGAGGAAGTGAGGAAGGAAGTTCCCCTTAATAATTGAGGTAAGGGGCAATTTAGGAAACTCTTAAAATTTTAAATTAATATAAATGAATTTAAAATTTAAAATTGATAAAATTGAATTCATTTAGAATATAACATAATTTTCAATCTAAAAAATCCCAACAAATATTTTTTATATATGTTTATGTCACATTCTTACAATTATGTTGTGGCTTTAACCCTAATTTAATCCAATTAACTATTATAGCAACAACATATGTTTTTACTACTTAGTGGTTAAAATATTTATTATAAATGATAAAATAACCATAAATGATTAATTTAAAAAATTTGAAACTTTATCAATATAATCTAGAAAAATTTTATACTTTTATAATTTTTAAATCATTTAATAAACTATTATTTATTTGAAAATATTATTGATGACAATTTTAATACTATTCAATAAATAAATTTTTAAAAATATCATGAAAACAAGATATATTTGAAAAAAATATTTTTCAACATCAATAACATGTCAAAGTTATCTAGAAAATTCATGGATAATATTAAGTATCTTATAATATATTATTTTAATATTTTTATACTAATTTATTTGATATTTCTATTAATTAAATAATTACTCGATCATCATTGTTTATTCCTATAAGATTATTCTTTACATTATAAAAACTATAAATAAAACACCATGATTAATGTATAAATTTTATTTTTCAAATGATTATTTATAGTTGAATATATATTCTAAATAACTATATATTAAAAATTTAATACGTACAAAATGCATGAGTATGACACATTTGGCTTTTCTAAAAATAAAATACTATAAAAGGATTAAAGTAATCTATGTGGATCCTAGAGCTCATAAAATCAGAATAAGGATAATTTTGGTTAACAATAACTCATCCAATAAAATTAGGATAAGTTTTTCGGTAATTTTATTATATTTATAATATTAATTTTACCCTTAATTACCCAATTTACCTTTAATCGTAGTAACAAAAATATTATTAAAGTTTATATTCATATTATTCAATAATAAATGGTTGATATTTAATTAAGTTTTACATTTTGATTCCAAATATATAATCAATTTTTCAAAATTCAATTCACAAAGTTGGAAAAAATTAATTTAAAATTAATCTCATTGATGTGGTGAGAAAAAGGGTAACCAAAGTAAAAACGTTCAAAATATCGAAAAGATTTTATAACTAAATTCAATGTAAAATTAATTATAATGACCTAAATTGGATTAAATGATATAAAAATTGTAACGCCCCGTCCCCAGTTACCCAGAGTCGGTGCATTATTACATAACATTGACATGATCACAAGGAAGATCAATTCTCGAATGACCGATTAGTTTAGTAGCCTTGGAATAACTAGATACATCCATAAAGTTTTACATTTCATCATAAAAAAAACATCTTGTCTTCATATCCCCTCATACTATCCCTGTAGTTTATTCATAAATTACTTCTTCATAATCCTGGGAAAAATAAAACATTGAAAGGGGTGAGCTCAGATGCTCAGTAAAGATAACATTATAGCAGAAGCTTTCATAGGTAAGCATAAACACTTAAGGCAGTTTATAACTAAAACAAAAGCCTTTTAAACTTTAACTTCAGCATAAAATGGCAAAGATAAAATAAAATAATTCCATTTACTTACTCACATGGATATTCTACTAGTCGAACAATCCCATGAAATATCAATAACCACTTTCATAATGATGGAATGCATAATGCCAGACTATCATAACCACATAGCCAAGGCCTCGTGTCAAGACTACAAATAAGATTTTTCCAAGGCCTTGTGCGAAGACACTAGTTTGTCTCATGAGACCTACCGATGCATCGAGGAGATATAGTGGGCTCCACCCGTCACTTATTAAGTCCAATGCATTCCTTATATGAACAGGTATAAACATTCGTATTAAAACTAGCATACGAAATGTCAATACTTTAACCACAAACTATGAATGGTATAAAAATTGCACATCCACAGTCAAACATAACTCATTCGATACAATATGGAAGATTGTATTGTATCACATTAACCTCAATCAAGAATAATGAAGGATGTTGACATAGATGAAAATAACCATCAAAACTTTTTCAGAGAAATATCCCCCTTTTTCTTGATATCATTTAAAAGTCACACTATTTGTCAAGAAGCCATTTAAAAATAGATTTTTGAATCAAAGTGTCCCATACCACTTTGAAACTTTTTTAAAAGGAGTTTTAATTTCTAAACATTAATGTCCATATAAATAAATCCTTAAAACCATTTTTAAAACATGGACATTAATGAGAAAGATTTAGATGAATAAGTCTTTAAAACATTTAAAAATGGTATTTTAGTTAGAGAATATAACCAAAAGAGACACTTGAATACAAATAATTAAGGAAATAAAAACATTTTAATATCATGAGAATAAAGGGATTCATGATATACTATGTCAAAGTACATTATATACACCACATAAAAGTGATTTGGTGTATATCAACAAAGAAGTCTCAATGGAATTTAAATTTAGATGAAATCTCTCATAAAGGCTGTATCCTTAGGTTAAGGATAATCCAACGACATAATTATGTGTGACAAATATAAATACACTAAATATGATTGGATATTCAGTGTAAAACAATCAAAGGATATTCACACATATTCTTGTAAAAACAACACCAACGAATTGGATGTTTAACTCAACAAATGGTGAATGAGTTAAAATTACTCTTATCAAATTCATATCAATGACTTGAGAATTATCAATGGAGTGATTATGTGTATAAAAAGTATATCCACAGAAAGGGAAGTGGAAATTATGACATAATCAAATTAATAGTGATTCCACACATAATCTTGGAGTAAAATAGTCAATGAAGTATGCGTAAAGACGGATGAGTGGAAATTGAAATCTCAAATTCTCTTATCGATTTGGTAACTTATGAAACATACACCCATGAAAGAAGTATCATACCCTGATGATGTAAATACCCATAAATCAAAGTATATTACACGATGAATACAATCATGGGCAGTACACATACACCACATGCAATAATTAAGTGGTGAATAATGGAAATCTCACGAAATTAAAAGTGAGATAAGAAACCCCTTACTTTGTACTTTTTCCATGGTTGACGGTAGGTTAACCTCCTTTATAATGGTGAAATAAATGTTATTGAATTATAAAAGGATAATTTACTTTAATATGATATCATATATGATCTTTTAACATTGATTTGTTAATAATATCTTAGAATTATCGTCATTTCGGGTGTTAACGGGTTCATTTTACTTTATATTCATTGTTATGTGAGACATATTCGTTATTAATGGGATGTATATTATTCATATCCAGAATGATATAAATTACTTAGATACTATTTTTAAATCATCAAATTATAATTATACTTGAATGGATATGATGGAGAATGAATCTCATCACGTTCGTGGAGACGGTAGTCCGTACATACGCACGAGCGACAATATCATTCTTTTGATATTAAAATAATATATAATTGGATGGTATATCATATATACAGAATCATTATCATGTTATATTTAATATTTACATGAGTTACACATCATTATTATACCCATCCAAATAATAATATATTGAATAACAATTACACCACGACGTGGAGACGGTAAGTCGTACGTACGCACGTATGGTGACATGTTATTAAAAGGATGGATAGAATACTGAATATGGTTGTACCATATTTATAATAACATCACAGTATATATATTATACTGGAGTTATTATTTTATAATGGTAATAACAAAGAAAGAAGAAGTGGAAGAAGAAAGGAACTTGAAAAGGGGTGGTGAAAACATTACCTCTTATTCGGGTTATTTCTTTTGATTTGATCAAAAGGGCTCCTTAGGTTGGCTTTATGATCAAACTAAGGCCTCTAGGTTGTAGTGAGGGAATTTTAGAGAGTATTTGGGCAGGGGTTGGCCGAATCAAAAGGCTTTGAAGGTGTGAAGAAATGAGAAGGAGGAGTTCCCTTTTATAAGAGTGGTGAGGGGCACCTTTGGAAAAGCTAGAAATATTAATTTATAATAAATTTATATTCGGTTTATAATGGCTCCAAAGTTTATTATTAAAAGGTTAAGGTGGGTATAGGTCGAAAACCATTCAACCAATAGAATTTAGATAGGTTTGGGTTACTATATTAACCTTATCTTTTAGTTTTAACTCTTAGTTAATTAGTTTGACATTTACCATGTCACTTTTTATTTTTATATTATATAGTTAATAAACTTACTATATACATCCAAGAGACCCCCAAGTGGTCCATTAATGATATAACTATCATGATATAAGTCTCTAGGATGAACCTTAGAATTTTAGGAATTTAATATCAATTAATAATATAATATTTGTTTTAAAAACTCTTTTATGTCAATTTTGACACTATTCAATAGTTGATTTTTGTGAAACTCATAACAGAATGATTACTTCTAACTAAGTCCATTAAATCAATCCTAATATGTCATAGTATCCTATAAATTTAGTTTAATTCAATAAAAGTCTCAAATTATATTTATTTGGGTATTTATAATATTAATTATTCTAATTTGTCACTATTATGGTAATTACTACATCACCATTGTGTCATAAATATATTAAATTATGTAATCTTTAAAAATTATAAATAAAATATCATTATGTATTAAATCGTATTATCTTTCTAATGAATATTTATCATCGAAAATCCAACATATATAACCCTATGTAACAATTGTTTTGGTAAAAGATATATGCTTGTATCATTTTTGTATTCATTTTCATTTAATTAAAATAAAGTGTCCCTATCACCTACAAGTGGCTCCATGGGGTCCCCAAATCGACCCAAAGATGCCTATGGTCGAACGTGTATCAACCAATAAGGCTAGGACACGTTTTAGGGTAATTTATTATTATTATAATATTATTTTTTTAACCTTTATTTACCAGATTTACCCTTAACCATGGTAAATAAAATATTTACTGCAGTAATTATTCAAAATGTCTAAAAATTAAAGTTACCTATTTACACAATTTGAACATCCTGATTCCAAATATGGAATCCATTTTTCCAAATTCAAAACACAGAAGTGGCACAAATTAATTTTAAATTAATTCCCGTTGTTAAAACAAAAAGCGTGTTTTTAAGAGATAATAACTATCAAAAGATTGGCACTTGTTTATGTCTGGTTTAAATGTGAAATTATGTTCAATGACCCACATTGTATAAAATGGTAAAAATATATTATAAATATACTTTAAAACCACTAAAATTCATAATTTATCACTATTAATTATTTTGATTAAAATAGTTGTTTTTAATTAAAATTTAGTAATTTTCACTATTCATCAAAATATGAAAGTTATCCAAAAAGTACCAAAATTTCACCCTAGGATAATTTTGATATTCCGAATCCAAAAATGAAGTCCATTTTGAGAGATAGAATTTATAAGATTTCAAAAATTAGGTATTACTATTCATAACGGCTAGTTTGATTGGTTGTGGTGTGTTAAAATCTCGAAGTTGCGTACAATGCACACCATTGCATTATTCGAAGGGAAACGTACCGTGGAAGCTTGGGGTGTTACATTCTCCCCTCCTTCAATAAATTGGGTCCTCACAATTTTTAAAATTGTTCTTTGGAATATAATGGAAAGTCCCACATCAGAAAAAGAGTCAATAAAACTATCACTTTAAAAGAAAGAAAGAGAGGTATAAAGGTCAACCAAGATAACCCATACTCGGATTCAATGTTGGAAAACATGGATATGGATGATAAACTAAGTGTCAAGTTCTGATGGAGAGGGATAGAAATCATGATCAGGAGAAAGTTAACAATAAGAAAACCACAAACTTGTGTTGGGGGAAACGGCCATTAGTCTCCTAGTAGGAAAGTAAACGGACACCAAATTTTTTTGTTTTAAGTTACATTACAAAAGGACAAGGAATTCATTTATGATATTGACTAAGAACATAAAGAGATATACTTACTTTTTAAGTAGAGTTTAATTATATAATAACTTTTTACCACTAACTTATTTTTTTTGAACAATGAGTATTCAAGAAGACTTGGTCACAATAAAAGTGCTAGAATAAACTTCTATTGAAATACATGATCCATGTAGGATAAACTATATATTTAACTTGTCTTTAGAGATTAATCAAAACCAAAATGGTTAGTATAAGATCTGATGATCCCCCAAATGTATATTCCATTAGAGAAAAAAAATACTAATCTTAATTTCTAAAATTAAACCAACAATACCCCAAAGTTAAATAAATACCATTCAATAATAAATTTTCCTTAAAATCCTTCACTATAATCCAAACTAATATTGAAACCCAAAACTTATAAGAATTTAGTCTTCCACGTTAAATTGTATCTCCAAATAACATTATCTACTCTTAAAGTCACATACTTAAAAGTAATTAACATAATCACACATTCTTTATTATAGGTTAATCATTTCCATAAATAACCAAAATCACTATAGATACACAATAAAAACATAGAAAAAAAATCCACCATTACTCCTCAAATGAAATCCCAAACTACTCTATTTTCCTTTGGCATATAGTGTTCTCAACAAAGCGAACAACTTCCAAAATAAAATTTATCACCTAATCACCAAATCATTTTCCTATACTAAGGGTATTCATTTGATAAGACATAAGATCCCAAATCAAATTATTATTGATCAATAAAATTATTTAACTAAAAATAATAGTCACACAAACCAGGGACTTCACGTAGTCCAGTGGTAGGCGATAAATCCCAATCTCACTTTGGTTGTGGGTTTGATTCCCACAGCTTTATCCGACGTGACGGGTTGTCACACGGTCTACATGTTGTCCTTTTTCAAAAACTGTATTTTATAATATTACCAAAATGAGATAAATTCCTCAAAATAACATAATTTAAACACAAATGTCATATCATACCTTGCATTTTCGTCCCAAATTATAATAACTTGTAATTGCCTCAAACCCAATGATCATATAAAACCAAATGGTTATTCATAACTATATCCACAAGTGAAAATATAATTATTCCTCAAATATCATTCTCACATAGAAAACTACAGGGTTACAAATACAAGAGAAAATTATTCCAAAGTAAACCCATAAACAAGGAGAACTAACACTTTTTAAACATTTCTCCAACCATTTATTTCCACATAGCTTCTTCTTTGACCATGAAAATATACTATAGAATAGGGCATTCACTCGGGTAATGGTCAGGTCCCCTACATTTACGACAAATGACTGTAAATGGACTCTTTGGACCATTTTTATCTTCTTCCATAGTACTCTTCATTTTTCTTCGGCAGTTATTCACTTTATGTCCTTCCTTCCCGCACGTAAAGCATTTCTTTGTCCCATTGAGACACTTTCCTGGGTGTCTCCTTCCACATTTCCTGCATGATGGAAATTGAGGATTCCTTTCTCCATGGTCTCCACTGCTGGAGATCTTATCCTTAATCACCTTTCTCTTCTTTTTTGAGTCCAGGAATTGGTTAATATATATATTGTTGATCATATTTTTGGAAAATTGATTTGGCATAAAGATGATATCTTTTACGCCTATCAAAATTCAATTTTTTTACTCATTTCCACCACCGTTCCCACCTTGTACATCATTCTCAGAGTCACTATGACTTCCTTGGATTCCAGCCATTGACTAAAACTAGAAATAATTGTGTGAGTAACAGTAGTCATAAAATCATTTAGAGATTAACATGTCACCATATTCTCAATTTGAAACACATTAGGATTAACCAAGGTCATTTACTCTCATCTTATATATATAATACTTTAAATCGGTTTGTAAAGAAAATGTAAATTATCCTAAGCATATCCCCCGGGAAAGTCGTAACCAAGAGTGCAGCAAGGCCCGATGTCGTGCACCAGTTCCCGTTCGAGTCTAGCTCAAAGCGGTGTTTTCGGGTTTTACCCCTAGGTACATCTCTGCCAAAGCCGCCTCTACCTGCTCGTATCCAGACAGGGATGTATTGCTCAGAAAACTCACAAAATCTCTACAATACCAAAATTCTAGGAAGTTCTTCTATACTAATCCTAAAAGTTCATCTTAGGTCTACGTGCTCTAATCAGAGTTTATCTAAATCTAGCTTCCAAGGTTTGTACTAAAGTTTCTCTGATACCAACTGTAACACCCTGTCCCCAGTTACCCAGAGTTGGTGCATTATTACATAACATTGGCATGATCACAAGGAAGATCAAGTCTCGAAAGACCGATTAGTTTAGTAGCCATGGAATAACTAGATACATCCATAAATTTTTACATTTCATCAAAAAAAACATCTTGTCTTCATATCCCCTCATACTATCAATGCAGGTCATTCATAAATTACTTCTTCATAATCCTGGGAAAAATAAAACATTGAAAGGGGTGAGCTCAGATGCTCAGTAAGGATAACATTATAGAAGAAGCTTTCATAGATAAGCATAAACACTTAAGGCCGTTTATAACTAAAACAAAAGCCTTTTTAACTTTAATTTCAGCATAAAATGGCAAAGATAAAATAAAATAATGTCATTTACTTACTCACATGGATATTCTACTAGTCGAACAATCCCATGCAATATCAATAACCACTTTCATAATGATGGAATGCATAATTCCAGACTATCATAACCACATAGCCAAGGACTCATGCCAAGACTACAAATAAGATTTTGCCAAGGCCTTGTGCCAGGACACTAGTTTGTCTCATGAGACCTACCGATGCATCGAGGAGCTATAGTGGGCTCCACCCGTCACTTATTAAGTCCAATGCATTCCTCATATGAATAGGTATAAACATTCGTATTAAAACTAGCATACGAAATGTCAATACTTTAACCACAAACTATGAATGGTATAAAAATTGCACATCCACAGTCAAACATAACTCATTCGATAAAATATGGAAGATTGTATTGTATCACATTAACCTCAATCAAGAATAATGAACGATGTTGACATAGATGAAAATAATCATCAAAACTTTTTGAGAGAAATATCCCCCTTTTTCTTGATATCATTTAAAAGTCACACTATATGTCAAGAAGCCATTTAAAAATAGATTTTTGAATCAAAGTGTCCCATACCACTTTGAAACTTTTTTAAAAGGAGTTTTAATTTCTAAACTTTAATGTCCATATAAATAAATCCTTAAAACCATTTTTAAAACCTGAACATTAATGAGAAATATTTAGATGAATAAGTCTTTAAAACATTTAAAAATGGTATTTTAGTTAGAGAATCTAACCAAAAGAGACACTTGAATACAAATAATTAAGGAAATCAAAACATTGTAATTTCATGAGAATAAAGGGATTCATGATATACTATGTCAATGTACATTATATACACCACATAAAAGTGATTTGGTGTATATCAGCAAAGAAGTCTCAATGGAATTTAAATTTAGATGAAATCTCTCATAAAGGCCGTATCCCTAGGTTAAGTATAAGCCAATGACATAATTATGTGTGAAAAATATAAATACACTAAATATGATTGGATAGTCAGTGTAAAACAATCAAAGGATATTCACACATATTCTTGTAAAAACAACACCAACGAATTGGATGTTTAACTCAAAAAATGTTGAATGAGTTAAAATTACTCTTATCAAATTCATATCAATGACTTGAGAATTATCAATGGAGTTATTATGTGTATAAAAAGTATATCCACAGAAAGGGAAGTGGAAATTATGACATAATCAAATTAATAGTGATTCCACACATAATCTTGGAGTAAAATAGTCAATGAAGTATGCATAAAGACGGATGAGTGGAAATTGAAATATCAAATTCTCTTATCGATTTGGTAACTTATGAAACATACACCCATGAAAGAAGTATCATACCCTGATGATGTAAATACCCATAAATTAATGTATATTACACAAAGAATACAATCATGGGCAGTACACATACACCACATGCAATAATTAAGTGGTGAATAATGGAAATCTCACGAAATTAAAAGGGAGATAAGAAACCCCTTACTTTGCACTTTTTCCTTGGTCGACGGTAGGTTAACCTCCTGTATAATGGTGAAATAATTGTTATTGAATTATAAAAGGATCATTTACTTTAATATGATATCATATATGATCTTTTAACTTGATTTGTTAATAATATCTTAGAATTATCGTCATTTCGGGTGTTAACGGCTTCATTTTACTTTATATTCTTTGTTATGTGGGCCATATTCATTATTAATGGGATGTATATTATTCATATCCATAATGATATAAAGTACATAGATACTATTTTTAAATCATCAAATTATAATTATACTTGAATGGATATGATGGAGAATGAATCTCATCGCGTTCGTGGAGACGGTAGTCCGTACGTACGCACGAGCGACAATATCATTATTTTGATATTAATATAATATATAATTGGATGGTATATAATATATACAAAACTATTATCATGTTATATTTATTATTTACATGAGTTACACATCATTATTATACCCATCCAATTAATAATATGTTGAATAACAATTACACCACGACGTGGAGACGGTAAGTCGTACGTACGCACGTATGGTGACATGTTATTCAAAGAATGGATAGAATACTGAATATGGTTGTACAAAATTTATAATAACATCACAGTATATATATGATACTGGAGTTATTGTTTTATAATGGTAATAACAAAGAAAGAAGAAGTGGAAGAAGAAAGGAACTTGAAAAGGGGTGGTGAAAAAATTACCTCTTATTCGGGTTCTTCCTTTTGATTTGATCAAAAGGGCTCCTTATATTGTCTTTCTGATCAAACTAAGGCCTCTAGGTTGTAGTGAGGGAAGTTGAGAGAGTATTTGGGTAGGTGTTTGCCGAATCAAAAGGCTTTGAAGGTGTGAAGAAATGAGAAGGAGGAGTGCCCTTTTATAAGAGGGGTGAGGGTCACCTTTGGAAAAGCTAGAAATATTAATTTATAATAAATTTATATTCGGTTTATAATGGCTCCAAATTTGATTATTAAAAGTTTAAGGTGGGAATAGGTCGAAAACCATTCAACCAATATAATTTATACCGGTTTGGGTTACTATATTAACCTTATCTTTTAGTTTTAACTCTTAGTTAATTAGTTTGACATTTACCATGTCACTTTGTATTTTTATATTATATAGTTAATAAACTTACTATATAAATACAAGTGACCAACAAGTGGTCCATTAATGATATACCTATCATGATATAAGTCTCTTGGATGATCCTTAGATCTTTAGGAATTTAATACCAATTAATAATATAATATTTGTTTTAAAAACTCTTTTATGTCAATGTTGACACTATTCAATAGTTGATTTTTGTGAAACTCATAACAGAATGATTACTTCGAACTAAGTCAATTAAATAAATCCTAATATGTCATAGTATCCTATAAAATTAGTTTAATTCAATAAAAGTCTCAAATTATATTTATTTGGGTATTTATAATATCAATTATTCTAATTTTCCACTATTATGGTAATTACTGCATCACCATTGTGTCATAAATATATTAAATTATGTAATATTTAAAAATTATTAATAAAATATCATTATTTAGTAAATCTTTTTATCTTTCTAATTAATATTTATAGTCGAAAATACAACATATATAACCCTATGTAAAAATTGTTTTTCTAAAAGATATATGCTTGTATCATTTTTGTATTCATTTTCACCTAATTAAAATAAAGTGTCCCTATCACCTACAAGTGGCTCCATGGGGTCCCCAAATCGACCCAAAGATGCCTATGGTCGAACATGTATCAACCAATAAGGCTAGGACACATTTTAGGGTAATTTAGTATTATTATAATAATATTATTTTTAACCTTTATTTACCGGATTTACCTTTAACCATGGTAAATAAAATATTTACCGCAGTAATTATTCAAAATGTCTAAAAATAAAAGTTACCTATTTACACAATTTGAATATCCTGATTCCAAATATGGAATCCATTTTTTCAAATTCAAAACACAGAAGTGGCAGAAATTAATTTAAAATTAATTTTCGTTGTTAAAACAAAAAGCGTGTTTTTAAGAGATAATAACTATCAAAAGATTGGCACTTGTTTATGTCTGGTTTAAATGTGAAATTATGTTCAATGACCCACATTGTATTACATGGTAAAAATATATTCTAAATATACTTTAAAACCACTCAAATTCATAATTTATCACTATTAATTATTTTGATTAAAATAGTTGTTTTTAATTAAAATTTAGGAATTTTCACTATTCATCAAAATATGAAAGTTATCCGAAAAGTACCAAAATTTCACCCTAGGCTAATTTCGATATTCCGAATCCAAAAATGAAGTCCATTTTGAGAGATAGAATTTATAAGATTTCAAAAATTAGGTATTACTATTCATAACGGCTAGTTAGATTGGTTGTGGTGTGTTAATATCTCGAAGTTGCGTACAATGCACGCCATTGCATTATTCGAAGGGAAACGTACCGTGGAAGCTTGGGGTGTTACAAAAATTATTTAATTATACTTTAAAACAAAACAAATATATAATTTAACACTCCAATATAATTAGATGAAAATTTTGTTTTTAATTAAAATATAATATTTGTCTATATTCATCAAAACATGAAACTTATCAGAAAAATTATAATGATTCAACCATAGTAAATTTTTTATATTCCTTTTTATAAGAATATATTTTTTCAAATAGAATTAATAAAAGGTTAGAAATTTTAGTTTTCAAACAATTTTCCACTATAACGCGAGAAAACTACCTTCCAAAAAATAAAGCTTTTTATGTGTAAAATTGGATTTATTTTGAACTTATTCCTATAAAATCTAATTGATGAATGTAAAAACATTTGAATATATATAAATTTCATACTGTGTTTAATACTATTCATTTCTGCTAATTTAATGGCTAGTTTATAATAATATTTTATTGAGCGATTAAGCTAGGTGTTGTGTGCAATGTAAGGTATCGAAGTAAATGAATTTATTTAAGAAGAGACATACTGTAAAAGATTGGGGTTTTATAGATCATTAAGAAAAATTAAAAATGAATAAATATTAAATTAAAAATGAATATAAATTTATTATATAGATTACATCCATATTGAAAAATTTTAATTTTAATGAATAAATATGTATAAATAAATATTTAAAATGAATAAATTTTGAAAAAGAAAACGAATTAATTTTTTAAAATCTTAAATTTAAAAATCATTTATAATATTATTAATATTATGAAAAAATAAATAATATTAAAAATAAATAATTTAGAGAAAATATATAAAAATATTAAATATTGTATTAAAAATTATAAAAAAGGATAAAGTTTACCAATTAAAAACGTAAAATATTAAATTATAAATATTAATAATAATGATTCTAAAAATAATATTTAAAAATTAATAAATTACAAAAATCTTATATGTGTTTGTGTATATGTTTCTATATAAGATTTTTTTAGTTAAGTACATTTCTGTTTGAAATTAATCTCAATATATATATAACACAAGTTTGATATATGTAAGTATAATTAATTTATATTATTTTTTAATGATTTTATAAACCATTTTCACTAAATATATGACTTATTAACTATACAAACATATTTAATTATATAAATCATATATAATTAATATTATATATTTATATACATATATCAATATAAATTTATAAATATTTTAATAAAATTAAATAAATTTTTGAGTAAATATTTATAAAAATAAATTAAAATTAAAAAAATAGAAAAATATTGAACAAATAAATTTTAAATATGATTAAATTAAAAAAAGTAAAAATTAATTAATCTTATTAATGAATAAATAATATTAAATAAATGAATGTTATAAATGTGTGGAATTTAATTAGAAAATTAAGTAAATTGAGAAAAAAACTAAAAATGAATTAGAGTGTAACACCTCGTGTTTTTATGAACATTTTTTCAAATAACTTATAATTTTCATCATACAATGAACCATGTCAAAGATTACTTTCACCCTAAACCAAAATTCCATACATTACATGTGATGCTGAATTTTTGTACATTACATGCAATACTGAGTTAGCATACGATACACGCAACATTTTGTTGGTATACGATACACGCAACACTGAGTTGGCATATGATACATGCAACACTAAGTTTCTATGAAACATAATCTTATTATTTAAAAAATATAATCATAACCGAGCCATTAAGCATAATTATATGAATATTTATAACTATTTTTCAAATATTGTCTATAATTTTTTTATATAAATAAAACATATGGATAATGAAATATATGATTTTTGGTAAAGCCTTTCTATGTCTAAAAATAATTTCTTAATGTAATAATAATAAAATTAATTTTATACACATTTAGATATTTAATATTTTAAAATAAGCCTCGTTTTTTAATTAATAATGTCAAAATTATCTCTGGGTGATATATTGGTATTTTTCAAAGAAACATCATTTTTGGATGAATAGTGAAAAATATCATTTTTTACTTCAAAACTACTTTTTAGTTCAAATGTATTATAAGGCTGAAATATATTTTTATCTTATTTAAAAGTTTAATTAGATAATATTATTATCAATTCATCCAATTTTGGTCATTGGAACCATTTCCACAATTAAATTGGACATAAAGACATATCAATCTTTTGATCCTTTTTACTATAAAAGAACGCAGTGTGGACCCAACAATGGGATTATTTTTAATCTAATTTATCCCAATTATGTTATTATAAATTGAAAAAATGTATTCCATATTTGGAATCGTCATAATTTTAAATTTTTAGTGAGTTCAAATTTGTATTTGACAGAAAATACGAGTGAAGGTGATTAAAATTAATTACATCGATTAAGAGAAAAATTAGGTAAATAATTTACTATAAAAGAAATACAAGACAGAAAACGTCCAAAAAACATTCCCAATACCAATTTTCTGGACATATTTCAACCCTATCATTGATTGGATCGACCTTAGTCCATTATTGGATCCACTAGCAACATGAACAACTTGGGTGAAATTCTCCCTTCAAATATTTATAAGAGTGTCACTCCTTCTCCACTATAAAAGGCCACAAACTCTACCCATTCCTCACAAATGTCAAACCATTTATGTTCAAACAAGTTATACCCATTTATAATCCCAAAAAACCATCCTTCAACCTTTAATCATCCCTTAGAACAGAAATCCTCTCAAGGAATCCTTCTGGCACAAACCAAAAGGAGGAACCCGCTTTAGAGGTAACGAATTCTCTCAAGATCTTATCCTTTATTTTCTTTATTCACCCCTTCACTATATCTGTTCTATTTTAGTGAGATAGAACTAGTAAAATAAATATACTGTGATCTTTTTATGCAAATATTTTGACCTAAACGTACAGACACCTACATCTAATGGATATCGAACATATTGTTTCCACGAATGGTGAACTACTACCTCACAAAATGGTGATTGTTCACTTCTTCTATACTAATAATAATGGTATCCATTATGATTTACATCGTATTCCTTTTACAACATACATATCTTTACATTATATTTGTTTTATTATGATATTCATGACTGAGGAAGTGTGTACTACCACCCCTTCAATGCGATACCATTTTTTCACACACCACATGGAATGTATTAAAGATGGGTTTGGTGGACCTATATGATATATTTAATATAGTAATTTCATTTAAATAATTATATATATTAATACATTATTCAATTACACACTTTCTTTCAATACTAAAATAATGATGGAAATAACATTCATGTGTACGTACGACTTACATTCTCCATGAATGGTGTATCCATTTTGTACTCATATATTATATTGAAAATTATAATATAAATATAATGTATATAACTAGTATTTATATCATGGGTTACATTATGGAATCTTGATATAAGTATAAGGATCGAAGATATAACAAATTAAGTCATATGAGAAGAACAAAATGAATTTTCCCCGAAGTGAAACTTTAACATAGGATCATTAACACAATGGTAATATAAAGTCATAATCAAACCATATATGATATTGTGTATACAAATATTCTTTTAAAAAATATTTATTATAAACATATATTTATTATACTTGAATCTTTTATGAGTATAGAGAGATTCTAGACACTAGGTAAGGGGATTTATTCTCATTTTTTTATTTTTGTGTGATACAAGCTATATTCGCCACTCTTTCCTTTTGTGTGGTGTATGTGCTACCCATTATTGTTTTCTATGTATCTTGTCTCAATTTTCCTTCTTTGATATTCATGTTTCATTGCACCTAAACTCTTTTTTAGGCATATATACGTCCATTTTATATGTTATATCAGGAATATAAATCTTTTAATGATATCTTAGGCTTCATTAAATTTTTCTTTCTTACATGGAATATATGATCCCATGTTATCGAGTCAAAAGAGTTTATTGAGATAGACAATGCAACGATTGTCTTCCAAATCAACCGAATGATTTGGGATTCGGAATAAAAAATCTCATTGTTATACCCACACACCTTTCTAAAGTTATGAATCATGGTGTATTTATAAATTATCAAATGAGGGAACCATATTTCGTTGATTCTTTAGTGATACAATGCACACCTTCTTTTAGAAGGTCTCTTGATCCACTTGTTGTTGAACAATGGATTAGTACCATTGAATAGATATTATCTGTTCTTAAATGTTTAGAGCATAATAAATTAATTTTGTCTATTTATTAATTAGAAAGAGAATCATATTAGTGGTGGACACTAATCAAGAATACAAAGATGCATTCTGAGATTGAATCCATGGTTTTGGATGAGTTCACAAACTTATTTTTCAATAATTACTTTCCTGGAATTCCATATAACATGATGGAGAAAGAGTTACTTGAGTTTAAGAAAAGGTATGACGAATATGTTGAGGAAAATTTCACAATACATGTGAGGTAAACTTCAAGAATTATCATCCAACTCTAAATTAAAGTTGATATATTCATTGGTGGGTTAAATCCAAGTCTCAGAAGGGTATTGTCCATAGGAGAGTTTAGTAGATATGAAGAGATTATGTGTTGTGAAATCACAGTTGAAATGGAGGTAGAAGATGCATATCAATCTCATGGATTTTAAAAGAAGAGGATGATAGAGTTTAATGGGAAATCTAAAAATCATGGAGAAAAGAAGATGAAATTTCATTTATGCTCTATGCATGGGAAGAGGCATGGAGGAAATTGACTCAAGGATCCCAATAAGTATTATAAGTGTGGAAAGGAAGGGTATTGGGAAAAAGATTACTGAGGTGATGGGAAGAAGTCATCTCAAAATTCTATTGAGGAAAAATTCACAGAGAATGAACCCCACACGATTCAGTGATATAAGTGTATGGAGAATTAGAATTATTCTAACTACTGCCCAAACCCAAGGGTTGGTGATGATGATCAACATCAGCAACATCTTAAGATGGGAGACTAGGAGAAATCTCATGCAATGGCTATTTTAAATGAGGGGTGTGACAACGGCGGGATGAAAGGTTCACTTACCATCCACTCTAGAACACTAAATGTCATATTTGAATCAAGATCTACCCACTCTTTTATATCTAAATAATTTGATAAGGATATTAAGATTTTTCCAAAATAATAAGGGGTGGAATTAGTAATGAAAACCCATAATGGAATGATTATTATATCACAAATCTATGATTCCTCTCTAGTTTATTTTTGTGGAAATGTTCTTCCTAAGAATATTTTTTTTCTTCCTTCGGTGAAATTTGATGTCATCCTAGGCATGGATTATCTTTCTCTACTTAAATCACGCATAAATTTTCAAGCAAGGGAAGTTATGTTCAATATTTTAAAACCTCATATGATTATCTATAAATGTAACGATAATATTGAACTTCTTATAGGGATTAAATCCCATGTATGGGTCTTAATTCCCATTTAAAAGGGCTGTTTATCTCAAATGGTTGTGGAGAAGATCAAAATCCATGATATTCTTGTTGTTTGAGATATCATGGATGTCTTTTCGGTAGAGTTACGTAGAATTTTTTCCAAATGAGAAGTTGAGTTCTTGATAGAACATATACATTGTTCCACTCTAATTTTAATGACTCCTTATATGATAGGCTCGATTGAGTTGTTAGAATTAAAGAAGAAAATCAAAGAAAACCTTGATCAGGTGTTCATTTGTCCAAGTGTGTCTCATTGGGGTGCACCGATTATTTTTTATAAAAGAAAAGTGGATCAATGTGAATCTACAGTGATTATCCGGTGTTGAACATGATCACAATCAAGAACAAGTATCTTGTTCCCCGTATTTAAGACTTTATTGATCAAATACCTGAATATATATACTTTTCCTAGATTGTCCTTTGTTCGGGATATCATCAATTTTGGGTTAATAAGGAGGATATTCCTAAGACATCATTCTGTACAAGGTATGGTCACTATGAATATATAGTGAGGCCTTTTTCACTTACTAATTCCCATACTATCTTTATGGATTTAATAAATAGAGAATTTTGAGATTACATTGATATGTGTGGGGTAGTATTTATAGATTATATTGTTATCTATCCAAAGTGGAAGGCAGAGCAAGAAGATCACATTAGAATTGTACAGAAGACCGTAATAAAAAAGAAGTTATATGAAAAATTCACGTAGTGTAAATTTTTGTTGAAAAAAGGTTTCATTTTGAGGTCACATTATATCAATATATGGTATAGAAATTGATCCATCAAAGAAGAAGGCTATTGATATCTTTTCTAAACCATCCATAGAGGCTGAGATTGGTAGATTTCTTGGTTTAGCTGGATATTATCGATGGGTTGTGGAGAATTTCTCACGAATATCTAATCCTATGACCAAGTTTACTTAGTAGGGTGTTATGTTACTCTCGATAGATTAATATGAGGAAAATTTTAAGGAACAAAAAAGATGGTTAGTCAACACACATGTTCTTACATTACCCTATAGTGCAGAAGGGTTTTTAATTTATATTGATGCATCCATGAAGGGCTTTGGATGTGGTATTATGCAAGATATAAGGGTTATAGCCTATGCCTCATGACATTTGGTGCTTCATGAGAAAAATTAAACACAACGTCATTTGGAGTTAGTAGTGGAAATTTATTCACTAATGATATGGAGGCATTATATTTATGGGAAAAATTAAGATATATATACTGATCATAAAAGATTGGAATATATATTCAAACAGAAATAGTTAAATATGCACCAAAAAAGATGGTAAGATTTGAAAATGTATTATGACTTCTCAATACATTACCACCCCAAGAAAGTGAACAAGGTAGTTGATGCTTTGAGTCGAAAAGATCATGATAGCTTATCTACGATGAGGATCAAAAAAGACCAATATTTCTATATTTAAAATATATGGATATATAAATTCTGAAGTAAGGGGAAAATATTATCTTTCTCAAATTATTGTTAAACCCTCTATCCAATTAAAGATTTAGAAATCACATAAGTAAGATAACGAACTAAAAATATGATTAAAAATGTTTCTGAGTTTAACCTTGATTAGGATGGGATGATAAGGTTCAAGAACCATTAATGTTTTCCTTCCATGCCATATTTCAAGGATATATTAGAAGAAGATCATAGTTATTCATTTTTTATTCATCCTAGATGTAAGAAGACATATAGGGACTAAAAATAGTGGTATTTCTTATATGGAATTAAAAGAGATATTTTGATGTACGCATCTTAGTGTTTTGTATTCCAACAAGTTAAGTATGAAAGGAAAAAATTCTAAAGGGATATTGAATCCATTACCAATACTAGTGTAGAAATGGTAAAACATCAATATTGATTTTGTGGTTGGATGACCCAAAACCTCTAAAGGGTTTAATGCTATATGGTTGGTAGTTGATCGCCTTACTATGTCAACACACTTATTTTCTACTAGGGAAGACTTTTCTCTTGATCATATTTCTATAATATACATTATGGAAGTGGTAAGGTTTAATGGAGTAACAAATCTTATTTTACTAGATCGGAATCCGAGGATTAACTAAATTTTACAGCAACATTTTCATAAAAAATATGATATATAATTAACTTTCATCACTTCTTATCATCCTCAAATAGATGGCCAGTCTGAAAGAACAATTCAAACCCTAGAGGATATGTTGAGATCTTGTTCTTTGGATTTCAAAGGTGGTTGGGATCAATAGCATCCTCTAGTTATTTTTCTTAAAATAATTTATTTCACTTAGGAATTGAGATGGAACATTATGAATCACTCTAGGGGTAGAAATGTAGAGCTCCAACGTGATTGGATGTGGTTGGAGAAATAATGCTATTAAGACCTGATATCACTAAAGAGATGTTTGAGAAGTTTATAACCATTCCGCAACATATCAAGGTAGATCAAGTCCGACTGAAATGTTATGTAGATAACCATCAACCTAATATAGAATTTGAAGTTTCTTAAAATCTGTTTCTATGAAACTCATCACATAAGATTATTTTGATATTAAGGAATACAGGGAAACTAATCCCTTGGTTTATCAGCCCCTATTAAATTAAAAATCATAACATGACAATTTCCTATCTCTTGGAACTTCCTCCAAATATCCCTCAAGTCCATGATGAGTTCCATGTATCGAACTTGAGGAAGTACATACTTGAACCTTCTCATGTACATAACTCATAGGTCATACCAATGGAGAAAGATCTTTCTTACAATTATCAACTTGTCGAAATTTGGGACCAATCAGAGAAAGTTATATGAAACAAGACCAATCTCTTGGTTAAGGTTTTATAGAGAAATCCTAAGTTATAGGAAGCTATGGGGGAACATGAGGATATAACGTAGCAGATGTATCATAATTGTTTTACCTATGTGAAGAATTTCAAGGGTGTAATTCATTTTAAGTGTGGTACAATGTAACACCTTATGTTTTTATGGACATTTTTTTTTCAAATAAATTAAAATTTTCATCTAAAAATGTACTAATTCAAAGATTAATTTCATAGTAAGAAACATATCATACGTCACATGAAACACCAACTTATCTTACAATACATGCAACCTTGAGTTGGTATACGATACATGCAACACTGAGTTGGCGTATGATATACACAATAATGAGTTGGCGTACAATTTATGCAACACTGAGTTTCTATGAAACATAATTTTTTGTTTTAATAAGATAATCATAACATAGATGTTAAAACTAAATATATGAGCAGTAATACCTTCATTTCAAATATTTTCTAAAATTATTTTATATAAATAAATCATATGGATAATGAAAGATATGATTTTTGGAAAAGTCAATACATGTCTAAAAATACTATTTTTAAAGTACTACTAATGAAATTATATTTAGAAAACTTTAGAAATTAAATTTCCTAAAATAATCCTAATTTTTGATTTTATAATGACAAAATTAGCTTAGACTTATATTTTGGGATATTTCCCAGAAACATTATTTTTTATGAATATTGAATATGCCCATTTTTAATTCAAAACTGCTTTTGAATTCAATTTATTTATAAGGATACAATTTATTTTTTATTTTATTTTAAATTTTAATTAGATAAAATTTTTATCAAGGAATTAAATTTTAGTCATTGGAACTATTTCCACATTTTAATTGGAGATAAAAACATAACAAACTTTTGATCAATTTTTTTATAAAAACCAACAGTGTCATCCCAACATCGCTATTATTTATAAATTTTTTGTTCCACTTCTGTGATTAGATATTTGAAAAATAGATTCCATATTTTGAATCATCACAATTTATAATAACTATAAGATCAGCTTTGTTTAAAAAAATATTATTGAAGGTGAGTTAAATTAATTACATCGGTTAAGAGAACAATTTGGTTAATAATGTAATAAACCTTAAATGTAAGACCCAAACACCCTAGAAACATGTCCAAAACCCATTATATGGAAATATTTAGACCTTATAATCAATTTTATAGACCTTGGTCTATTATTGGATCCCCATTAAACATTAAAAAATGTGGGTGGGATTCACTCTTAAAATATTTACAAGAGTGCCACCCCTCCTCCACTATAATAGGCCACCACCTCAACTATTTTTTCACAACTCTCAAACCTATTATGTTCATCCATGATCTGACTAATTAGACTCCAAAACATCATCCCTTATACCATGATTCCCATGTTAGGGAATATATCCTATCAATGAATCATTTTGGCACAAACCAAAAGGAGTTTCATGATTTAGAGGTAATGTCTTCTCTCAAGAGGTTTTCTATTATTTTACTTCTTCACCTCCTCTACTATATTTATGAAATTATTTTTTGAAAACACCATTATCCTACATATAATAGGGTGTTTTTCTGAAAATAATTTTTATTACACTTACACACACATCCATCTAATTGATATCGAACATACTATTTCTCCGTACAGTGGACTATTTCCTCAAGAAACAATGATTGTTCATTTCTCCTCTATGACCAATCATGGTGGCCATTATAATGGAAAATATATTTATATATGCCATATATTATATTTATTTTGTATTTAATTTTATTTTTTCCTTTTAAAACATATATCTCTTTACTTTATATTTGGTGTTAATTTGATAATCTCGTTTGGGGATGGGTAGACTACCGCCCCTTCTAAACGATGTGATTCGTTCTCACACCACATGGAATGTATTAAGGATGGGTATAGTGAAATTATATGATATATTTTATATATTAATGATACTATAATAATGATATATATATATATACATATATGTACATATTATATTTACATACTTTCTTTCAATACGACAATAAAGATGGAAATAGTGTTCATATGTACGTATGACTTACCATCTCTCTGAACGATGTATTTAATTTCATACTCCTATATTATATAGATTATTTTAATAAACATATAATATATATAACTGATATTTATATCCTGGTTTACATTCTTGGATCATGATAAAATTTTAGGTACCAATGATATAACAAATTAAGACATATGCGAAAAACAAAGAGAATTTTACACAAAGTGAAACTTTAACATAATATCATTAATAAGAAAGTAATATAAGGTCATAATAAATCATTATATGGTATTATGTATAAGAATATTTTAAATAAAATTTTTATAATAAACTTATATATTTTTTATACATGAAGATTGTATGAGCACGGAGAGAGTCAAGACACAAGGTAATGCGATTTCAGGTCATTTTTAATTTCTATGAGATACAAGATATATTCACCACTCATTCCTTTTGTGTGGTGTATGTAATACCCATGATTTTATTATATGTATATTTAACTAAAATTTATGTTTTTTCATATTCTTTTCTTATGATCCTTCTTTCATGGGGTTTAAATTTCAAACGATACCAAATCAGTAAAATAATTTTGTCTCAATTATATTTCTCTGAGATTCATGTTTTGTTCCGCACCTGAAATCATTTTCAATGTGTATATACATACATTTTACATGTTTTATCATTAATATAAATATTTTCAAGACATATAATGCTGAATTTAATTTTATTTTCTTACATGGAATGTACGATCCCATGTTACCGAGTTATATGATTTTTTTGAGACAATATCAATGCTTTCCTGGATTGTTTATGTTTATTATTCCCTTGATGAAATATTATGATCCATCTCAATAGAATATTACTAATATTACATCCCATATATTTATTCATGATATCATCTATTTTTAGTACCATCTCCCACTCTTTGGTACTTAAGATAATTTTTTTTAAAAAAATTTGCCCATCCCGCACGTCGGTCAGATATCTATTGAATAGAAAAAATGTGTTTTCGAAAATGTTTTCCAAATGATTTCAAAAGATACTGGAATATAATTTTCACATAAAAATAATTTTAAAAATTGATTTTTTTAACGCTTATTTTTTAAATTTTAAAATGTCTTTTCAACGAAATATGTTTTCCAAAGGGTTTATGTTAAAAAATATTATTTCTAAGAAGAAAGGATGTTTTCCTCATGAAATTTTCTTAAAAGATAATTGAAAATTATTTCCCATATAAGATAACATCCATTCTTGGTACACATTACATTATTGGGAAATTATTCAATTTTTCCATTCATATTATTTCTTTGAATGGATTATTTTCTTGATGGAATGATGCTTACAAATCTCGTATTTATTTCACGGGTTATATGATTTTGAAACCCACTTATTTTTATTGGTTTCACTTTTGATGAAATAATTATGAAACCTATATATTTCTATAGGATATGATATGTTTACAGGTTTATGATAGCCCTTTCATTTCATGGGATATGATATAATTAATTATGATCGTGTGGCACATGTATGTATGATATCTTTAGGTGAAAGTTGGTACCTTTGTCTCCCTCCAATTAATTGGGTAAAGATTTATATCTCTGAAGATAAACTATGATGGTCTTTGGAGTGAACCTTGACTACAATAATGGTCATGGGAGATAACCATGACTACTAAGATGGTGTAGGGAGTGAACTCATGCTATTATGATGGAATTTGGAGTAAACAATGACTACTATGATGGTATGAGGAGTGAACACATACCATTAAGATGGTATTGTAAGTGATGCATTGGTTACTATGTAAAATCAGTATATTATTATATGTTTTCCATAATCCCATGTGTTATTCCTATGTTAGACTTTAAGGGATTATTATTTTTATTTCATTATGATCCATGTCTTATGAACTAGCAATCTTTATACCCTGATCTCTATTATAATCTTTGATACGTAGGGTATGATCTTCTATTTTTTTGGTCACATTCTCATAACCTTATACTCATGTTTATGCTTACATGTCTCCTTTATTTACCCATATTGATAATTTCATCTCACCCCTTTTATATATCCTTTCTCCCATGCTATGATGTTATGTGCTATATTTGATATGTCTATAAAGGGTGATAGTCTAGAAGAATAAAGTGGGAGATGATGTAGCTCACATATGTACAAGTTTTTATGTTTCCAGGTTTCGAAAGGAACAATACTAACTACGGTCTTTGGGCTTCTATTTGTATAATGTTTAATTATTATGAAGAAGTAATGTAATATTAATGTTTGGAAAAGAAACAGCCACTATAAAGAGTTATTAAAATTATATATTAAAAAAATTAAAATTGAATATATATTAAAATGAAAAGGAATATATATATGTTGATAATGTAAATTAAAACTATTTTAAAATCATAATATTAATCAAAAAATATACATTAATAAATATTAAAAATGAATTATATTATAAACTATTAAATAATTTTTTTTAAAATGAATATATTGTGAAAATAAAAAAGAAATATTAATTTAATAAATTATATTAAAAATATAAAATTTTTTAAAAATGATT
Organism: Viscum album; assembly: GCA_963277665.1. NCBI lineage: Eukaryota > Viridiplantae > Streptophyta > Magnoliopsida > Santalales > Viscaceae > Viscum > Viscum album. The sequence continues at coordinate 820,234,078 of OY728134.1, forward strand.
CATTAAAAAATTAGAAATATTATATATTAAACAACTATTAAAAATGAATAAACATTAATAAAAAAAATAATACTATATAAGATATTAAATATTAATAAATAAATATATAAAGTGATGATATTAAAAGTTTATTATTTACGTGTTTTTTTCTTTATAAAATGAAATAAATTTCTAATTGGTTTGCGTAATGTATATATACACATATTTGATATATGTAAAAATGAAAAAATTACATTGATATAACAAAATGTTATTAAATGTTGTTTGATATTAATTAGATAGCTTTGAATTAGTATTAAGTATTGATTAAGTTATAAAACATTTTTAATTAAATATATGACATATTAAGGGTAAACAAATATTCTTTTTTATATAAATCATATTTAAGAATATGTTATATATGTATTAATAAAAATATATATCCATATTATATATGTTTTTTAATTATTTAAAATTTATTCTAGAAATATCACCATTTATCACCACAAAAGAACTTTTTAATAAATGCAACTACTCTCTATGCTATATAAAAGCACCGATAAATGTGGTAATTTTTTAAGATCTTTTTATAACTTATAATGATACACTCTATCCATGCATTTATTTAGGGTGAATAAAAACCCCAATTTATCAATGTTTTCTATTAGCCATTATAAAGTATACCACTCAATATCAATGATTCTATAATAGTTGATTCCAAAAATTAAAACTGCATGCTCTTCTCATGAACCACTAAACATATAATTGTCTTCCCAAAATAACACCACATGTATCACCTTCTATGTGTCACTTATCACATTTCATGGGTCACTGATGAGAGAGAATTGTTGGGGTATTTTCATTGAGGCATTCAGCCTACTATGAGTTTTCTAATCCAATAAAAATGACTGAAAATTTTCTTGACAGATAGTAAGAGGTCCACATAAGATCAGGATGTCGATCTAGATTACTTGGGATCATTATAATAGTATTTCATCACTATTAAGAACAAACTAGGATGTGATGTGAAATGTACATTATAAAATTTCTTAGTATGGGTAAGTGAGACTATTTTCAATGTTAGGGAAAGAACCTGATTGGTTATAGAAAAAAATCTTGATGTGATACAAAATTGTGAGAATTTACAATGAAACTAGATGTAGAAATTAATAGAATAAAATACAAAAAATTTATAAGAATGTTAACATGGAAAAACATCAATAAAAATAATTAAAAAATCAATGGTAAACTCCAAAAACACCAATTTAATTAGAGAGTATTATAATTGTAGTAAAAGACTTAAACAAGATATAAACATAGAATAAAGAAAATATAGATGAAAATTAACGCCCAAATAGGTATACATAATTTATCTGAAAATAATCTCCGGAAAAAATTTCACCCTTTTTGAGATCAAAACCAAACATGATAATTAATTTTTGTACATAAAATAAGTACTTTCACAATAGGATTTGATGTTATGTTTTGTTTTCCATGCACACTATTATTCACATGATGTTTTCAGCCACCTTCCTTTTCATATATCTTTTATCCTCCCATGAAGCACCTTTTTAATCATAAATATTATAGAAAGACAATATAATAACACTCATGTGATTTTTAATCAAAATAAAACATTTTAGATGTAGAAATATGCCTTCATCACGCGTGCATTACAACCATTGAAAGGCCAAACATTTGAATTTTGTTAGAAAATATTTATCTAGTTTTTGAACTAAAAATGGTTTAATAAAAACATTCACCACCTTTATATTATTAAATAATGATATTAATTCTTTTGGAATCAGTTAAAATGAAAACTAGTTAGTACCACACAAACAATTATCATTTTAAAAAAATATGATGATTTCTATTTCTAACTATGAAAAAATCTAGATAGCTCCCCCTAAAAAAGAAATCCAAAAACCAATGTACTAATCACACATTTTTGGATAGAACTATTAAATAATAATGGATCTAGAAATCAATTTCTCCCCCATAATAATGAACCTCACATAACAAAGAGCAACAATAGAAAATAATTTCCCCCCTCCTCAACATCCTCTTGGTTGTCCAAAAATCTATGAACATCACTTAGATATTTGATTATAATTCATCATCACAATTGGAACTATCTATATAAAATAAATTAGGTGTACGAACAGAAACACTTAACCTATCCTACATAGGATTAAATACATTTTTATCTCTGTCGATATTCTTTGAGTTAGGAACCATGATCTTGTGTGGAAAAAATACGATTAATTTTTCTATGAAACTACATTTTTTCTTCAATTAAAACCATTAAATCAGTCCTGTAATGTTTTTTGAACTATTATTCCTCATCAACAAACCATATATCCTCTAGAAAATGTCCATATACTATTAACAAATATACTATTGGATGCATAATTAAAAAAAGAAAATAAATATATAAAAATTTCCTATATACCTACAATATGTCATACATCCCTAAAAAATAAAACCTAAATTCATAGTGATATAAATATCACCAACACTAATTACTCTAATAGATAGTACTTTTTCTGATTTTTAATATACCAAAGTCACATTTTTTATGAAGAAAATAATTCCCTCTTGGTGTAATATGGAATGATGTTTTCAAATCAATCACCCATTAATTAAAAAAATATGACCTATGCAAATCAACACTAAAATAAGTAAATCAACCTTACCCAATATAACACTTATTCTAGTATCCTCAGAATTAGCTATGTTCCACTTATTTATTTCTTTATGCTTTTTTTATAGTTTTGGACAACATTTTAACATGACTATTGTTATCGCAATAGAAGAACTTGAAATTTTTTTCTTTCCTCTATTCAACATTTCTACATATATCTATCATAACCAAAACAAAACTATTACGTGAAGATTCATCATCATTAGACTTTCACCTAGTATAATTCAACAACAATGATGAAAAAACATCATACAACCATAGAGTAGCTTTCCTAACTAGTAATAAGATTATAATATTATCATATGGATTTTTTAACAACCCCAAAAGACGAAAAGATAGTTATTTTTCTTCTATTTAAATGGGCATCATGTTAAAGTTATCATCAATATTATATACAACTAAAGAATGATCTATCAGAATATTAATGAACCTTTCAAGATGGTTACCTAATTCTCCATTCTATTTATTCTATAAACGATACAATATTTTTCTAATGCTAATGATTTGTGAGGGATGTTTATTTACTATTTCATTCAATATTCATCCTAATTTCATCTGAATATATCAGATGAATCAACTCTTTTATTGTATAATCATCCAGATACATATTAATTATAGTTCTCACAAACTCTTTCATATCATTCTAGTCACCATTACTTATATTCTTTTCCTTCAATAATTGTTTCAAAATTTCTTTCAATGTCTTCCCATAAGTTAAAATATTTTTTACTACTTTTTTTCATAGAGAAATATTTTTTTACAACTAAACATTTAAATATGGATAAAATTACCTTTGGTGTTAATCACCCATATCCAATCAATAGTAAACAAAATGTACTCGATTTTGATTCCATATTACTGGAAAATAATTTTATTGGTCCTAGGAGAAAAATTCAATTCAATAAAATTGATATTATCTCTAAGAAAAATGAAGGAATGAATTATTAGAAAAATATATATCTCAATAAATAGAATTTTAATGTCTAAAAAACCTACAATGAATATGATAACAACCATGGTTAAACTCCTAAAATTACACTATAATCATAGTTTCTACAAAAAAAGTAAAATATTAAATGTGAACAACAATAAGAGCATTTAAAACGTGTATAAAAAATATAGCTATATACACCTTCATTTTCTCATTAACAATCATTTATTCCCAAAACATAAATCCTTTAGATATCAAAACCGAACACATGGTTTAATTATATGGACTAAAATATGTCTTTTCACATCTAGGCTTTCTATTGCTTGCTGTAGACAATGAATGGTGTGGTACACACTATCATTTTGACTGTTATTCTTCTCACATATCTATTATCTCTCAATAAAAAATTTCCTTCTCCATTAATAATATAGAAAACTAATGATAAAAAACACACATCATGTGGTTTAAAATTCAAATATTTTTATGATAAAATAATCATCTTCTTATTATGTGTGCACTGGAACCAAAAAAACTCCCACCATTTATAAAAAAAAGTTACTTATAGTCTGTTTAATCTCACATGGGATTAACCCCAAAAATTTGTTGATCTTCTTAATGTAGAGGATATCGATGATCTCATAATAATAGCGGGGATGGAAAATATGGAGGAGTGTTAACATGGGCTTATATAGTCCAAAAAACATATTAGTTAATTTTTTTATTTTATATATAAATTATAATAAAATTATTATTATTTTATTTGTGTATAGTTGAATACATATATTGGGTTTTCCTATTACAAAAACGAACACAGTCATCCATGAGTTTTTTAAACATTCACACACACACACATATTCATAAATGAATAAAGAAGATAATATATGTTCCCATAACTGAAAAATAGAACATCCAATCATTAAATGAACTTATAAAATCAACATATATTTATAATTTTAGTATTTTTTCAATTTAAAAATTTATTATCTTTTATAATAGTAAAATTACAATTTTATATTCATAATTGACAAATTAGTATTGAATATTTTGAATATTTTTTCTATGTATACAAATAATAACATATGAATATAATTATTAATTTTCAAAATTAAAATTATATTTTGAATATATTTATTCATTCATATAAATAATTATAATTTAATTTAAAATTAATGTTTTTAATAAATAAATAATATAATATATAGTTTTCGTAAAATGACTAAAATTTTCATTATTATAGAAACAATAACATAACATTGACCCAATATTTTTGTGAATGAACACCATAATACCAAAACCCTATAACACTATGATATTTTTTTTGAAAAAATATTACTATTTTCTATTATGTGTACCACATTCAATACCGATTTTATAACAAACAAAGATATACAATTAAAATATTAACATTTAAATATGATCATTATAACCTAGCCGTTTTATTGGTGGGTATGAACACAATTAACCACATTAGGTAATATTTGAATAAAATTTCCTTAATATAAATATTCTGAATAATTCATAGGAAATAAGAACTAAATTTTACATAAAATAAAAAATAATTGAATGAGTTATTTTTCAAACAAAAAAATATGTGTGTATAATTTATTTTGGTCAAAGTAAATTAATTTAATCAATATAGATGAATTATGTTAATAAATTTTTAGTATCATATATATAATAAAAATTTATCATTATTATAATGTTTGTTATAAGATAAGGAACAAGTATAAATTCATTTTATACTACAAAAAGGGGGTTTGTTGCATTTTTTTGCAAATGTTATGAATAATTTATAAAACAATTTAAAATATTATTTTGTAATATTTTCATAATTTAAAATTTTAAAATTTTAAAATAACCATAAGATAAATTTCATTCAATTTTTGGATATGTTTAATTTTTGGGTGAATTTCAAAAAATATTGATTTTATTAAAAAATGAATTTCAATTTTTGTAATAAAATTTATTTATGTATTCCATTAGGTTTATGATTCATTTGGATTGAAAAAAGATTCATTTTATTAAATATAATCTAATTCCTCCCTTAGAAACAATAGTATACTTGATTCTTGTGTAAAAGCCTCTAATTCTTTAAATGGTATTTTTATAAACATTATTTTTAATTGAGTTCTGTTTAAATACAATGAAATTAATTTTTAACTATTTTTGAAATTGAAATTTGTAAAAAGGAATTAACATTTTTAATCATAATCATCAAATTAGGAAAATAGTCCCATTATAAATTTTTTCCATATATATATTTAACCTATGTAAAATGATGTCACCATGGTAATGGGTTAAATGAGTCAATCATAAACAAAAATATGTAATTAGATCAAAAAATCTTATCTATAAATTGGTGGATGAGTATTTCCTGACTAATAATTCATCAATGAATAATTATTATAAATTTTTGTACAACATGAAATGATTATGACTTTTCTTTTTTATATTAATAAAAGTATATATATAAAAATGCCACTTTCTCTATTTTAATATCATGAATCTAACATCATGGTAAGTATATGGTTAGATATACATTGTGAATGAGTCTACATTGATATTATTACACTAAATAAATTATATAAAAATTTATATTTTAATTAAATTTTTTAAAAATTTTATAGTTTCCTAAAATTCATACATTACGTTAATGTGCATTTATTTAAACAAAATAAAATTAATATATGTGATTTTATAACCCTTAAAAGAAAATCTTATATGGTATATTATGGTAATACCTGAATTTTATATATAAGTAATATTTATAAGTGATTTCTTATGTGTTTGAATTCAAAATTAAATTTTTGTATTGATATTTTTTCAAAATTTTTTTTGAATAGTCCAAGAAATGACCTTAAATGGTATTTAATATTAAAAACATATTTCTAAACAATTTATTAATCAAAAAAATTCATATATTGACACAAATTTATGTTTAATATTATTGAAAATAATTCATGGTTTATTTATGTTTCACTTTGAATTTTTTTAAATTATCTTAGTGGCCCTTAAATATTGAGAGTTTTTCTAAATACAACTGATCTTCTCCCATAAAAAATGGAATAATTTGGATATTTTAAAAACACAACTCAATTTCATTTTTTTTCTCAAAAAATATCCAGAACCCCTATCTAAACATCCATTTAAGCTTTCCCAATATCATTGAGTTACTATAGAACCCTACATTAGTTGCATTAATATATCAACCCTAGTTTTATTACAATTATATTACATCATTTAAAAGTTAAACAATATAAAAGTGTTAGAAAACTGGGATCGAAGGGTTTAGCTTCTTAGGAAAATTAGGACCACACACAACATTTACATAATAAAACATAAACATTTATTTAATTACTTATTCTCTAGAATCTTTTGGTCTTTCACGTTCACCTTAGTACGACTATTCACAAGAGGATATACATAAAAAGAATGGGTGAGCTAAAAGACTAATTGAAGGATGAATAGGTAACATGAAACATGTGTGGGAATAATCATCATCATACCATTATATTCATAATTAGGAGTGTAATAATTTGATATAGGCATGGTATGTAGAAATGAATAAAAATAAAAAATCATATCTTAGTGGTTTACCAACACACATAGTTATGAACAAATCATGCATCATGTTCAAACAAATTTCAACTTTTCTCATGAGTACATCACATTACCCAATGCATTAGAGATCAATATAATTCTGGGAATACCCATCACATCATTATATTTACATGCACTCTAGAATTTTGGGTGCACCTATTGTATCATAACATTTACATTATCATGCATGCCACATAGAACATATATCAATCTTAGACATAAAATAACCCAGGGGATTAAATTTGTTTCAATTCACAAATTAAACATTAATTAATAAACATTATTTTTACCAAATTAAATATGGAATATCATACTTGGTATAATAATAATAATCAATCATTAGTAAAGATGAAACAATCTCACAATACATGAAAGATGTAATTTTGGAAACAAGAGTTCTTTTAGAAAAATAATTGAATTTTTTATTAAATGATATTGGTGAAATTTATATCAAATAAATTATAAGTGAATGAAAAATAATTTTTATTTAATGATCATTAATGGAACACCCATACGTATAATGGAGTGAAAGAGGGAACACCCAAAGAAAGAGAGTTGGGTTTGAGAATCCCCTTACATTATGTATGAATGATTTCCTCAGTTTAATATCTTGGATTGGAAAATTAAATTCATTAATTAAGGAATAAAAAAAACCATTATAATTTAATTTTATTCATTATAGTATTATTATGTTTATTTATGAGCTTCTAAATGAGTTATAGATTTTAATTTCATCATTCCGGTGTGTTTGTTATCTAGGTTTTAATGATCGGTTTGCATGTATATGACTATGTATGTTCATCTAAAATGGGAATGATTATCAAAAAAAATTATTAATGAACATAAGGACCTTTAATTTGTCTTATATATATTTTTCTTATACTATATGAAAATTATTTATTATATTGAACATTAATGAAAATGATTTAATATGTTTTTGATGATTTTAAGATCATTATAAGATTATATCATTTTATTTAACATCATGTTTATATATTGGTTCCAGAACATTATATAAGTGATAATATTAATAATAAATCCTTATTTAACCATAATGAAGAGTTTATGAACAACCATTAAGGTGGTAGTGAAAAATGAAAATGCATCATCCGTGGTGGTGGTAAATCGATACACAAGGGGCAATATTTTCATGTTTAGAAAAAAAGGGAAGAGAATTGAAGATGAATTATTCCATTGGTATAACAAAATTATATTATATCTAGGATACTATAATTGTTATTCCTATTGGATAGTTTTATGCCAGGACGTGACAAGAAAATTTATGGATTTGAAAATAAAATAAAAGAAAAAGAAAGTTGATTTTACCACTTGAATTTCTCCTCCATAAGAACCTCCTTAGGGAAAATGGTTTAGTATTTAGATAAGACCATGGGATTATAGATGTGGGTAAGGGTCTTGGGAAGAGTATGGGTAATAATTTGGACAAGTCTCATATATTTTAATTTGTTTGGAGAATAGGTGGTGAGGGGGGTTATTTATAGGCGAGGAGAAGGGTGTTTTCTCATTATTTTATTCATTAGTTTATTATTTTCTCTCAAGACAATGAATAGTTTTTGAATTATCAAAATTATATTGAAATAATTTAAGATGGTTATATATTTTGGGCTTATATCATCCATACAACATATTTGGATCAATAATTCATATATTTATTTTTCATCATAAATTATCATATTTTACTATCCACCAAAAATTCATGTATTTTAGAAAAATACCAAAAAATCACCCTAACAATTTCTTGATCTGTAAAATTCAAAAATGTACTCCATTTTATGAATGTAATTTCTAATTATGAGAAATTTATTTTTTAATTAAAATCATCATTTACATAGAAAAAATCGATTTCAAAATTATAACTGATTTTATAACACTTTGAAAATTCAATTAATGTCCCATAAATTTTTTTATAATCATAATACAACAAAATGTAAATTTATAAATATATTTTTAAAAAATAAATTTTTGTTTATATCATAATATTAATTATAAAATTATAAATAACTATTTATAACTTACAAAAAATACCAATACTAAATTAATATTTTTAAAAATATTTATTTACATATACTATGATATAATTATATCATAATATAATTTATAAGACACCTAAATTTTGTTTATAATTTCCTAGGTGAGGTTACTATTCTATTTATCATATTAATATTCCTAATGATCCCATTACTATTCCAATGGTCAAGTTACCTTTCCATTAGTATAGGTTTATTAACTTCTAGAAATACCTCTTATTTCATTCATTCTTCATTTATAATTTTTTTATTGTGTTATAAAAGTGATTTTATGTGGTTTATACAATATGATAAAACTATAAGAAGTGGATTTACATTGATTAAAATTTAGGGTCATTAAATTATTCCCCCTTCATAAATATCACCCTCAAAATTTTGTTTTAAAAACTAACGTGAAAACAGGTTAGGGTACTTATCCTTCATCTCTTCCTCTAGCAACCAAGTTGCCTATTCATACTTATGGTTCCATGATAAAACTTTGACTATGTGAGTTTTCTTGTTGTATTGAACTTCACCTCTATAGTGAAAGATCTTAATTAGAGCCTCCCCAGAAGAGAGATCATTTTCCAATTGTACCACCTTTGGTTTCAGTGCATGTGAGGGATCTGGTATGTATTTTATTAAGAGGGATACATGGAATACATCATATGAATGAGACATGGTATGTGGAATTTTCAGCCGATATTCCACAAATTTGACATAATCAAGGATCACTAAGGGGATGATGTTACTAGTAATGGACATTCGTTTCTTTCAAAATCCCATGATCCTCTTCCTTGGAGATACGAAGTGGAATACCATGTCTCTAGCATTAAACTGTAGCTCCCATTAACGATTGTCTACATATATCTTATGTCTCTATTGGGATTCCTTGATGTACAACTGAATTATTTTCATCTTTTTCACCATGGCTTCTACAATTTTAGGTCCAAGTATCTTATGTTCCCTAACTTTATCCTATCATGCTAGTGTTCTACATATTTTCCCATAAATGGAATTATATGGATGAATTTGGATGCTTGAGTGCAAACTATTATTGTTAGAGAACTCATCTATAAAAATATATTGGTCTTATCCACCTTTGATTTACATAGAACATGCTCTCAAAATGTCTTCCAAGGTCTAAATAGTCCATCCAGATTGGCCATATTTTTTGGGATGATAGACCGTGATGAAGTTAATCTCATTATTTAAAGCATGTTGGAGTCTTTTCTCGAGCATAGAGGTGAATATAGGATCCTGATTAGTTACAATCGATAGTGGTACTCTATGAAGTATTAAATATTCTCTAATTTATATCATTTTAAGCTGATCCAGTGAGAAGTTATCTCGAATTGCGATAAAGTGAGCTATCTTGGTAAGATAGTCCAAAACAACCCATATAACATAGTTTCATATAGATTTTCTTGGATGTCTGGTCAAAAATCCCATGGTGACATTTTTCAATTTTCATCTTTGTATGGGTAATGGTTGCATCATCCTCTAAGAATTTTTTATTTCATCCTTCAATTTTTAACATACCCTGAACATTGATGTATATTTAGAGGTCTCCATCTTCATATTTCCCAACAAATTATTTTCTTAGAGATCTTGATATATATTTGTTCTCCCTAGGTAAATATATATGGTTTATCTATGTGTTTAAGTAAGAATACCCTTTTATATCTCTAGATGTCAGGGTAATCATTTTCATGACCCAAATCTAACAACTCCTTTCTCATCAGTTTTAAACTCTAATTATTTCCCCTCTCTCATAGATTCCACCTTTTTCTGAATCTCCACATTATCTCTTTAAGCATCCTCTATTTTCTCCTTATGAAATGGTTGGGAAATTATTTGAGAAAGGATTGGTGATGTTATTTCATTAATGATTACCATGTCCATCTTTTAAAAAGATATGAGGATTGGGTCCTTCTCAATTCTCATCATTGATAATGTTGGTGGATCCTTTCTACTTAGAACATTTGACACTTTATTCTCTTTTACAGGGTGGTAGTTGATTGAGCAGTCATAATCCTTTATGATATATAACCATCTTCATGAGTGTGTATTTGGATCCTTCTATGTGAATATATATTTGAGGCATTAATGATTAGTATATATTTCACACTTCCCCCCGTAGAGAAAATGTCACTAGATTTTTAAAGAAAAGATCACATATTCCAACTCCAGATCATGGGTCGGGTAGTTTTTCTCATTAATGTTTTACCTCCTTGAGGCATAAGATATAAATTTATTCTTTTTCATTAGTAAAAATCCTAAGACCTTCTTTTAAGCACCACTATATAAAAAGAAGAGTTACCCACTTGTTGGAAGTGTGACTACTAGTGTAGTGATAACCCCCTCTTTTAACTATTTGAAGCAATTTTCATATCAATGCTCCAGAAAAAATTACCTATTTTCTGAGTCTGCTTGGTTAGTTGGTTGGAAAATCATTACATGTTCCTCAAAATTCATCGGTAATACCGAGATAGACCATCAAAACTATGGATCTCAATTATTATTCCTGGACTGTTCCACTCTTCAATTTCCATTCTCTTGGAAGAGTCCATATATATATTCTTTTAATGGGGATAACATTCCCCATAAATGGTACATCCTCCATCTAAACTTCATATTTAATATTGTTTTCATATTCTTTCTTCCTTTTCAATGTCATTAGAACAATATTTAAATGCTTCTCATATTCCTCATTTCTCTTGGAGTAAATCAGAATACCGTCAATAAAGAATAAAAATAGTTTGTTGAGGTAATATATAAAGACTCTATTCATTATGTTCATGAATATTTTTAGAGAATTACTGAGTCCTAAAGGCATCAGGATAAACTCATAGTTTCTATATCTTTTCCAAAAGGTTATCAAGGGAATATATTCCTTACATACCTTTAATTAGTGATATCCTAACCGAAGGTCCACCTTATAGAAATACTTTTCACTATGTAGTTGATAGAAAAAAGTCATCTATCCATGTTAAGGGATATTGGTTCATTATTTTGATTTAATTGATCTCTTGATAATCAATTTATAGGCGCATTGAACCATCCATTTCCTTAATGAATTGGACAGGCACACCCCATGGTGAAGCACTCGTGCATATAAATCCTCGGTTCAGATTCTCTTGTAAAAGATTATTTAATTCCTCCAACTCAATAGTGGTCATTTGATAAGATGAAATCACATATACTATTTTCTATCATTTATTTAAGGATTTTAATTTCTTTATTCAATAATATTCTTGGTATGTGCTGAATTTTGCAAAAATAAGGCTCCCATGGTTCTAAAGAATAAAATTTAGGAAAATAGAAATACTACTCCATTACATGTTGTGAAACCACATTACATGACTTGTAGTAGGGTTTCATAGTAACCAAAAAGTGACGAATCATGTTGTGACTCAAGTCATGAAGATTGCATGTGGAGAGGCCATTACACATCGTGAGTGACCAATACACGTCATGAATCATTTAAGCAAGAATCCAAGTCAAATATATAACTGGAATTAAAGTAAACATTTTGTGTCTAGGATACATGATGTGAAACTAGTAAAATATTCAAATATCTAACACGATACGCATGAGATACATGTAGATTCCAAATATATGGATAATCACACATATTTTCCATTGTACTATGTGAATATCACTATACGTCATGTAATTGTTTTCTATAAATAAACCAGTTGGACTATGGATTTGGAGAGATTCCAGAGTAAAAAAATTCTATTTTCTCATTCCTTTGTCCTTCCATTTAATTACCTCTCCTCTAAAATCAAATTTATTCATCTCTTTAATAATTGTATATTAATACAATCATGAGGGATTTTTTTCAACATTGAATTTTTTTCCTTTTTGTTTCATTACTTTCTTTCATCTTCATTCATTGACAAACTCATGTTGCATTCATTTATTCTCTCATTACAAGTAAATAGTTAATTAAATTGTGATTTATATTTTTGAATCACAATTGCATGATCATTCCCTATATTGAATACCAATTATTGCATGATTTTGAACTATTTAGATTCAATCGTTCTTATCATGTTAAATACATTGTCATTTCTTAATTTTTTACATTCCATTATATCATGAACGGATAAACCACTCGGGGTAGGGATCAAGAGTAGGTGTATCTAAATATAATGAATATTTAATTCTCAATTTGGTAACCTTAAAAGATAGTAATTTGGATAAATTATATTTTTCTATCCAATTCATTCTAACATCATTGACCACATCATTTTCAAGATAAGGACCCTATCCTAGTTGGAGTAGATTTGGTTATGTACAATAGCCTAAATTCATTCTTCCCCAGGAGTCAAGCTCAATGCATCAAGGTTGTCTCTATTTCCTGATCATGGAATAGTTACCTCTTAGAAAGAAATAGTTGATTCGACCAAAATAAACTAGGATTCTATGATTACTTCATACCCTAAACTTTTAGATCCCACCAAGTTAGAATTAAGATAACCTATTCTATAGATACCCAAAATTTATATTGACCCATATATTATTACTGATGAAATCCTTCAACTCTCTAGTTATAACATTCCTAAAATAATGCAACTAGTAAGGAATCCCACACCAATAGTCCCAAGATATAGATTGATAGTACCGACTTACAGTCCCCAGGGGATCAACCCAAGACGTTTTCTTTACAATGCCATTATAGAATGTGATGTTTGGGAAAACAATAAAATTCTAATCTGACTACATCCCACATGAATTTAAAAGATGTGTGAGAGCACGCCAAATTTTGGCATTTTTGTTGCGTAATCGTTGTACTTTGCATAATTATACCTTTGGAAAAAGACATCGGATTACCTTTCCCTCACCTCATTACTTTTCATTTTCTTTTTCTCTAGATGTGTAGTTCCTGAACCAAGGTCTTTTGACTCGTTCGAATATCCTTGAAAAAAAAATAGTTTGCCTTCGATCCCATGATTGAATAGTATCTCTTTTCACTCCTCTACTCAATAATGGTTGACCAAAACAATCAAGTGGGAGTCAACCCACTTAACCCTTAGGGAAAACAGAAATTAGTTCTTAAAGAGAACCTGATGCAGCAAGAATGGACCATTATGGATTACAGGTTCCCATAAATCAATGGTGTTGGACCAAGCATAGTGAGTCCTTTTATCCAATACAATAGTTTTGAAATCAAGCCTAGACTCATTTACATGATCTAGAACATGGGACATTTTTGTTGACCTAAGAGTGAAGATCCTCATGAGCATATCTCCAAATTCATAGATGTATGAGATAACTTTCACAATAAGGGGGTATCATAATATGCTATTAGAATTCACATAATTCCATTCTCTATATGAGACCGATCCAAGGATTGGCTCAAGAGTCAAGATCCTGAGTTAACCATGACATGGGACGATCTAGACAAGATGTTTCTACACAAATATTTCCCACCAATCATGACATGGAAACTCCAAAATGAAATTTAGAACTTCACTAAGACTGATGGAGAATCCGAAAGGGTAATGTGCGATATATTTAAGGATCTAATAAGAAATTGACCACACCATGGTCTAGACATATGGATCAAACTTCATAAATTCTACCAAGGTCTCCAACCAGCCACATGAATATTTTTCACTGATGTAACTGATGGAGGGATGATGTTTACGACACTAAAATCTATAAGGGCCATTTTAGATGAAGTCTCACAAAATTATAGCCAGTGGAAAAGTTATCATGGATCACGTTATTATGTTATCCTCCAAGTATATGAAAATATAAGACTAGTAACCCAAGTTGAAGCACTCATAAAGAATCTAGAATCATTCCAGATACCTACTACACCACTCTTCCTGCTTCAGTAATGGAAATACAATCATGTGAAATGTGTAGAATATTACAACTATAAAAATATTTCAAGGTACTTGATGAAGAACCACAAGCTCAAAATTGCAACTACATCAGTAACAAACAGAAGAATCCTCCATTTCAACTACAACAATAGTATTATCATCAAAGGTCGTCTCAACATCACTTTAAAACAATCATGGTTATTATCAACTGTTAAGTGGTAAAGCAGAATTTTGGAATCAAGGTCCACTAGGGTATCCTCCCATAAACCCTGTTACAAGACCTCAATAACATGTAAAACAAAAACCATTCCCCCAATGAGTAGAACAACAATTTCAAACAGCTCAACTAAGACATTAGTAGCAGCCTGCCCCCTCCAAAGAAACATAAAAAACCTCCAAGATAATTTTTATCATAAGTAAGACCAGTGAATGAAAACTTAAGAGATGGAGCTTCAGAAACAATGATATTCCTTATGCAATCTGAAAGTTAAAAAGGGTCAGATATGAAATACTTTTTCTGAATGGTTACTATGTATTGTCTCTAGTAATATGGAAACATACCCAAGGGAAGAAGCAAAGGATGTAGTGTTGATAAGTGGACTGCTATTAGACATTAAACAACTCGGTGGAAGAAATGAAATAAAAATTATAGAACATAAAAACAAAGCCACAATAGAAGAAGTAGAAGTCGATGAGAATACCCCAGTAACACCATAGGATATATTACCCATTGTAGGAGCCAAAACACCTGAGCAATAAAAATAACTAGTTTATGTTTCCCCACCAACATACAAGACACCACATATTTTTATATAAAGATTATGACAAGGTAGAATGTGAGAAATATACCTAAAGTTTCTTGAAATGTTCAAGAAACTGCATATCAACATACCCTTTGTAGAGTTCATTGCTCAAATTCCAAAGTATGCACAATTCTTTAAGGATCTTCTGTCCAAAAAAACGAATGGACGATCTTAGTGTAATCTCACTAAATGAAGTAAGCTCTACTGTTGTTCTACAAAAAGTCCACCCAGGATGAGATACCCTAGATAATATTCAATGGTAGGTTTCATTGGAGGTTGAAAATTTGGAAGAGATATGGGTGATCTTAGAGAAAGTATCAACTTAATGCCAATAAGAATTTTTCCAATCTGGGACTCCAAGAGCTCAAATCATCTCAATCATCACTACAACTTGTGGAATGATCAATGAAGTACCCTATAAGAATTATTGAGGATGCACTGTTTAAATTTGGAAAATTCTTCATTTCGATAGGCTTCCTAGTTATAGACCTGGAAGAAGAAGGTGGAATCCCCATTATTCTAACAAGACCATTATTAGCAATAGAAAAGTCTATGATTGATGTGAATAATAGACATATGATCTTATATGTTGTTGAATAATAGGTAGTCTTCAACGACATCAATGCTTCTAAACAATCATAGTATTCCATTGATCCTAACATCACATCTCTTAACAAAGAAGGAAATGAATACATGGTCATAAAAGATGAATGTGGGGTGTCGTTATGAGATAATGAATAAGGGTATGATTTTAATGAAATTAGTTTCAATGAACATCTCAAAAGGGATAAATTTCCTCCAATAACACCCTCAATTATTTAAACACCAACATTGGAGCTGATGCTTTTACCCAGTAACCTTATGTATTCATAGTTAGGAGCATCAATCATTCTACCAATAATTATCACTGAATTATCTTAGACATAATATGAAAAATTGGTTGATGTTTTGAAGAGAGAGAAGTAATAAATTTCCTATAGAGTGGAAATAATTAATGGATTGAGTCCAACATTATGCTCTCAAAAGATTCAACATGAATAAGTTGAAAATAGAAATCTGCAACCTCAGAGGTGCCTAATAACACCAATTAAAGAAGTTGCTAAAAAAGAAGTACTAAAACTTCACAATGACAGAGAAATTTTTTCCATATCTGATAGTGAATGGGTCAGCCCGCTAAAATTAGTACCCAGGAAAGGTGGACTTACAATAGAAAATACTGATGAAAATGAATTGATCTCAACATGCACCATCACTAGAAGATGAGTTTTCAGGTATTACATAAGCTTTAATAAAGAAATAAGAAAAGATTATTTTCCATTACCCTTCATGGATCATATATTGAAAATAATAAAAGAACATGAATTTTACTATTTCCTTGATAGATATTAAGGACACAATAAAATTGTAGTAGACTCAGCTAATTACCCCAAAACTACATTCACATGACCATTTGGAACCTTCGCCTATATTTGAATGTCATTCAGAATTTGTTACACTCCATAGATATTCCAAATATGCACGACATATATTTTCCATGATATGGAAATGGAATTCTTAGAAATCTCCATGGATGATTTTTTAGTCTATGGATGTTCTTTTAATGTCTTCCGAAGCAATCAGGAGCTAGTCCTATGACACTATGATGAAAAATTCCTAGTCCAGAATTGGGAAAAGTTTCATTTTATGGTTCAAGTAGGTATTTTCCTTGATCATAAAATTTCTAGAGAGGTAATGGAATTCAATCAGTCCAAAATCAACGTCATCAATTATTTACCTAAACATTCAATAGTTAAGGGAATATGATGCATTCTTGTCCATGCTAGTTTCTATAGGAAATTAATAAAATACATTGAAAAATATTTCCACCCTTTGACACAAGTGTTGTCAAAATATATTTCGTTTTAATTTACCAAGGATAGTTAGAAGGAATTGAATACATTGAAGGATATTCTAATAGCATACTCTGTAATGTTTTCTCATAATTATGACAAAAGGAGTTCTAATTGATGTGTGACACTAGTGACATTGCTATTGGTGCTATTTTAGGAAAACAAGATGGTCAAATATTATATCCTATATAATATTCCATCCATACACTTAATGAATACCAAGTGAACTACAGAACTATAGAGAAAGATCTCTTAGTAGTTGTGTTTTCCTTTGATAATTTTTGTTTTCATATTTTGTCTTATCTAAGGTGATTGTGCATTCCAATAATACTTCCGTAAGATATCTAATAAACAAGAAGGATTCCAAACTGAGGATGATGTGGTGTATCCTCCTACATCATGAATTTGATATTGTGATCAAAGACCCCAATGGCATGGAAAATGTGTTTGTGGATCATTTATGTCGACTTCCTCTTCCCATCATGAGGGACGAAAATGATTCTGATATTGAATTCGATATTCCTGATGAAACCCTCTTCACGATTAAGGTTTATTTGTGATTTTATGGTATTTCTAATTATCTATCCTAAATATTCTTGCATGAAGACCTCTCATATTAATAAATGAAAAGGTTTTTAGGTTATGAAAAACATTAGTACTGGGATGAACCACTCCTATAAAAGCATTGCATAGATGGATTATAGCAACGTTATAACCTTGAGAATGAAATCCCAAATGTGATAAAAATGTATCTTATGTCACAAACATGAGGGCATCATTGACCTGAGAACACTATAGAAAAAATTATGAAAAGTTGAATTTTCTAGGCCATACAACATCATGATGTTAATGAATTTTTTTCAAATCTCTGATAGATGCTAGTGAACTAAGAATATTGGGAAAAGGAATAAAATTCCTCAAAACCTAATTTTAGAAGTTGATATCTTTCACATATGGGTAATATACTTCATGGGATCATTTAACACTTCACATGGAAACTCCTACATCATTGTTGGCGTTGACTACATCTCAAAATGTGTTGAAGTTGAGGAAACATTACATGAAAAAATGAAGGTTATTATGAATTTACTAAAATAAAAATTTTTTCTAATGATTTGGATTTCCTTGATTACTCTTCAGTGATTGAGGAACACATTTCTCCAACCATGATATGAATGGATTTGT
The DNA here is from genome assembly GCA_963277665.1 of Viscum album. Classification (NCBI taxonomy): domain Eukaryota; kingdom Viridiplantae; phylum Streptophyta; class Magnoliopsida; order Santalales; family Viscaceae; genus Viscum; species Viscum album. The sequence continues at coordinate 820,253,039 of OY728134.1, forward strand.
CCAAAATATAGAATCTGGTAAAATAAAAGAAATCGTTATCACCCACAAAATTGTGGGAAAGTGGAATCCTCAAATTGGGACATTAAGAAAATCTTGGGAAAGATAGTGAGCACAAGTTGAAGCGATTATAGTATTTAACATGATGATGCACTATGGGTATACCAAACTACATAAAAAACACCCATGTGTACAACACCATGTGGACTGGTTTATGGGAAACCATGTCATCTTCCAGTTGAATTTGAGTACCACCCGTATTGGGTAATCAAGAAGATGAAATCTAGAGAAGCTTTCATGCTATAATTTAATATGTTAGAATAAATAAGTTAGGATTCATATTATAATGTCAATATCTAAAAATAAAGAACTATGAAATGGATTGATCAACACATTTCCAGGCGTAACTTTATCCCAAGAAATAAAGTCCTCTTATGGATTTCCAGACTGAAATTGTTCCCTCAAAAGATGAAATCACGATGGTCCAACCTCTTCAAATATGTTCATGATTTTCCTTATAGGACTATTGAAATTAAAATGGATGTAGAATACCATTCAATACGAATGGTAAAAGAATGAAAAATTTTAAAGAACCCTTCCGTGAAGGCTGTGTCATCGGCCTTCAGTTAAATTGAGCCTTAATTGAGTCAAGCTATTGAAGTTAAAGGAAGTGATTACTGGGAGGCTCCCCAAGGTAGGTCATCTATGCCTAAATTAGACTAGGATAACCATTGGAAAGTTTTAGATAAGCTAATAGCTAAAGGATAGGGTTCAAACTAGTTTTGAGATAAAAATTTAAATTACACATCTTCATTAAAATACAACATTACATTACATGAACCACTGGTACATGTGTAATTCACCAATTTTTTTAAAATGGTCATTAACACTATGGTCATGACCCGGGACCTATCATCCCTCACCATTCACATCATTCACCCACTCGACTCCCTCTCCCTCTCATTCCCCTTACCCAGCCACCCCTTCACCTCCCACTCCACCTATCTAACCTCTCCTTCTTCCTCTTGACCACCCGTTCACCCTCTCAAACCCCTCCCAAACCCTTTTTCTCAACCACACCGACCCTAGAACCACACATCCCTCATCTCACTTAGTCGAACCACCCCAAAAACAATATCATCCTTCTATGCACTCCACCAAACCAAACCCTCCATATTTTTCACCTCAATATCCCCTTCGACAATGGCGAGGACCAAGATGTTATGGCCAGAACCCTCCAAGTTGTCATCAGACCAGGATGGAAAACTTCCAGCCAAGAAATAGTGCGGCACTACACCTTTTAAACCTCATACAACAACCCGTACTGTACCAAATTCCAAATACAGCAACTCATCCAACTCTGAGGATTCATCCAGTGATGAAAACCTCCATCTTCACCTTGTCCTATGCTTCTCCAAACCAAAAAAATGTGTCAACCTCACCAAGCTATAATAAAAATATATTCAGATGAAAAATACCTTAGACTTACCTATCATTGTCTGACTAAACATTAGTGATTCCATCCTCGACTTCCTTGGGACACTACATTTGGACTTGATCATTTAGGTACATTAGGAGATTTACATGGAGTTTTTTCTGGAGTTTTTCTCTATTTTTGAGGTGGCCATATATAGACTCTGATTCATCTTGGGTGGATGGACATATGAACATTTTTTTTGAGTTTGGCATTGGCCTAGTCATATATACAAAATAGTTTTCCAAATCAGACATCTTTCTGAAACATCAGCTAGATCCCCCTGATGTGATTCACAATGTATTTGGATGTTTATTTCATAAGACCCTCTGTTACCCTAAAACCCATGGACCACCCTGTGTACCCAATTTTGTAGCCCAAACTTATGGATAATTCATCACACCTTGACACTTGTATGGTTTTCTAGGACTGAGTCACATGGGAGCATGAGCCAGGTGGATATGCTCATCTTGGTAGCAGCCATGGGAGGCCCGGCTGTTAACAAGACTATAGATTTATCTCACTATTACAAGGATCATATATAGTGGACTTGAGGTACTTTTGTAGGAAGATCTTTCGTTACACACCAGGATAGATACCTTGGAGTTTTTTATGTTTCCCTACCTTTAACCTCTTGGGAACCATTGAGCTCATCAATTTTGAGATGCTACCAATCTTGACGATATTAGTGAGCGAGGATGATATATTCGACTGGGCACCAGGCATTCATTAAGAATCACCCACAGGGGACCCACCACTAGCAGCAGTAGACCCACTATCTGATCCATCCCCCACTTCCCCACATCCCTCACCCACCCATATTTTTATCCCCTACCTGAACTACATTTACCATCCCTCCACCCACCCATCCCACCCTCACAGATATCTGGGTTATGTAGTTTTACATTCTAGAGAACATGCGCCAGATATCCTCCCATATAACCATTCATTTTTTCAAGACTTCTAATTTCACCACTCCACCACCAGCAGCCCCAACCAACCTCTACTCTTCTACCGTTCCTACATAACCCATTGCCCACCCCAACCTTCCCTCCATCCTTACTAACCTTACTTCCCAACTGGAGTACCTAGATGAGTAGGCCTGGTGTGAAAAGGGTATAACCACTAATTCATCCACATATGTGCACTTCTTTGATCTAACTGCCAGATCCATAGACCCACTATGGATCGACACCTATACACCACTCTCCAATCTCTTCTATCCAACTCCAGGAGTCCACCCTCTATCACTGCTTCCCTATCCTCTACTACAACCACTTCCTATGATCCTACCCGACAGTAGTCACCCCAACCACGTGACGACAAGTTGACATTGGAGTAGATTTTTGGTTTAGAAAATTGATATTAATCGACCATTTTTTCATTTTTATTTTTGGACTTTTTGTTATAGGTTTGGTTGTTTTCATAGTTTCATCTTTTTATGACCATATTTTGTACTACCTCACTCATTTATGTATTGGAACCGATTTTTTCATCACTTTTCACATGGATTTATTTTCATATTATTTAATTTTATAATAGCCATGTCTAGATCCTCTATATCAACTATGGTTGTTGATGGGTTGTTACCACCATCTGTTATGGTTCGGAAATTTACTCAGTGTGTGGACATAATAGAATGTTAACTTTAGGATCATTCATTGCAAATTCATGCACAACAGCAACCACCTCGAGCTATGATAGGATTGTTTCCACATCCGATTCATGCACATTATTCCCTTGAACTAATCATGATGGTCAAATGACCCCATGATCTTGAAGACATTTCTCCCAGTAGATATAAATTCAATAAGAGAAACTGACTGGATGGACCACACTATAGGACATCTTGGTCCATCTATCTGTCTGACGACGTTCTATTAGCCCATTATGTTAGGAAACCCATAGTTCATTTATTTTTCGTGGCTGAGTTGTTATTCTTGAGTATATTTCTTTCCATTTTTATTTCCTTTTAAGAATTATTGTAAAGATATGCTACATTTAAATAAAATTGGTTAACCCTGCTCATTATATTATAAATTTTCTATTTATTCTTCATATCAATGTTTTAAACCCATGGACTAATGTTTCATCTAGTAAATTATTGTTTTCTATCCTATTTATTAGGTGACCCAGATTCAGCATCATAAAAAACAAGATCCCTGATGGCATACCACTACTTACAGGGAGATCTCGATTCCCTCTGTATTTAATTTTTCAATTAGCATTTCATTTTTTCTGATCATTATTTGTCATAACACTCCCATGAATAATTCCATTGAAAGTATAGAGACTTTCATCTTCAAAGTGTGTGGGGGTAGGGGGTGTTTCATAAGTTTTACTTTTGATATACTTCAATTATTACCTATTACCATCGGTCTAAGAGACATTTTTTCAAATTTTAATCATTCTTTAAACATTGAAAATATTATTCCTATTTAAATAAATAGAAAATTTTAGCAGGGAATTGTTAGAATCAATGGTCTTTCTATGTTTATAATTTTCTAATTATTGCTGATCTTGGAGATTTAATTCAAATTCAACATTTTTTAAATTATGGTAAATTGACACACTACATTTTTTTATACCATTTGTAATTTAAAGTTGCTTTTTTTATTCTAATTACCCTAGAGGACTCTGAACCCAAAATTTCATATTCTTTTCTGATTATATTTCTTGAGTGATACATGAGACATATAAACTTATCAGAAGCTTCTTTGAGGTTTCATTGAGGCTATTATTGAACAAGTATAATTTAAAATAATTGAGGAAATATTTTCTAAGACACTTTTTCATAAGAACCACATTGTATATTTACCTTATTAAACCAATATTTTCCATGAATGAACTTTTAGGATAAAGCTATTCCAAGATGATTTTCCCTTCTCACCCTTATCTTTCTGTAATTCATGATTTTACTATTGAACATGTGAGGGGGAAGTTTTCAGACAACATGAGATGATTCAATTATAAATATATATTTTATTACTCATCAAAACAATTTATTGTGATTCATTTATACTTCGTAGCATTTTACTTCTATTTTTTTTTTGAAAATACAAAAGAAAAGAAAAAATAACATGGGTTGTGTATTAGGAAGGTAAAAAATCACCATTTTAAAACTGAAGAATCCCATGAAGGTTCATATCTGGTTAGGGGATGGATGGGAGATTTTTCCTAGACATTAATTATGAAAAATTAAAATACTAAAGAAAAAGTAAAGGAATATGACACCCTTTTTGAACATAATAGACATATACATGGATTTAATTTTAGATTTTTGGAGTGTAAACTTGATTAGTTTGGAGGATTCATTCAATAACACCTGTCATGAAATTCATGCATTATAATTCTGAGCCAAACCTCCTTTCTTAGAAGGATTTCCACTATTTACCCACCTACCGATAGACTCAAAGGAATTAGAACCTAATTTCTAAAACCCTCATTATTAATTTTTTATTTTTCATCACAAAGTAGAGATGATAAGATTGATGAAATCCTATAGTTAGGAGATAGTACTCGGGGTATGAGCATAACTCAAATTTCATTTTACCCAGACTGATGATAGAAAAATTCATTGTGAGGTAAATTTAAAATGGGTATTTAATTCAATGATTAATTAAGGTAGTATAATTAAAAGATAGAATTTGTTTAAAGAATTGAGATATCCGACATGAACAATTTTCTATGCAGGGATGATTTTAAACGCTAACCTTTTTCTTATTTCACATGTTTTTATATACTTGGGCATAGTGATTGTTTCCTTGTTTAAAAATTTATTATCTTTTTGAAATTATTATTGATTACTTTTTTCTTTAGGACATGAAAATATTTAATTGTGGTGGAATTTGAGAAGCTAAAATCATATATACATTTTTACTTTAATTTAGTTATGGATTTTAATTACATTATTCTATATTGTGCTTGGTATGTGATGAATTTTTCAGAAATGAGGCTTCCTAGGTTTCAAAGGAGAAAATGAATGAAAAGATCAATATTGGCCAGTTACACTTCGTGAAACCTCGTTATATGACGTGTAGTAGGGTTTCCATGGATCCAACAAGTCGTGAAGCAAGTCGGGAATCATGTTGTAAATATTTAATGTGAATAATCCATTACATGTTGTGAGTGTCCAATACATCTCATGATTCATTTAAACAAGATATCTTCCATGAAGATATAACTGGAAAGAAAGTACAACTCATGAGTCTAGGATACGCGATTTGAAAGCAGTCAAATATTTAATTCTTGGACAAGATACGTACAAGATCCGCATAGATTCAAAATCTATACAGAATCACATGGATCATCCATTACATGAATTGAACATCAATACACATCATGTAATTTTGTTTCCTATATATAAAACAACTAGGCAATGGATTTGGAGATCTTCCAAAGCAGAAAACCACTATGTTTTTCCTCACTTTCTCATTCCCTTTGATTCCCTCTTGTATTAACTCAAATATCATCATCTCTTTCAGAATTATTATTTTAATGAAATCATATTGGATTTTGTTTCAACATCACCTTCATTCCTTTTCACACATTCTCCTTCTTTCATCTTCAATCATTGACGAACTCAGGTTGCATTCATTTCCACTCTCATTTCAAGCGTGTAGTTAATTAAATTGTGATTTACATTTCATAATCGTGGATGAATGATTTTTACCTATAGAAAATATCAATTATTTCATGATTTTGGACTATTTAAATTCAATTGTTCTTGTCATGTTAAATACAACGCTAATTATTCATTTTTTTATGTTCCATCCTACCATGAGTGGATAAATCAGACAGGGTAGGGATCGAGAGTATGTGTATCTGAACATAATAAATCTTTAATTCTGAATTTGATCACCTTAATGGATAGTAATTAGGATAAATAATTATAATCAATCCAATTCATTCAAACATTCCAAACCATGGGGTATTCAATTAAATAACCCTATCATAGTTAGAGTATATTAGGTTATGACCTATAGCCTAAATATGCATTCTACCTTAGAATCCAAGTTTAATGAATCTAGTTTGTCACTATTTCCTGGTCAATTAATTTTAGGTAGAACTAGTTTATTTGACAAAAATCAAATAGAAAAATTCATTTTCCTTGCAACCAATACCTTTGGATCCTACCAAGTTAGAATTAAGATGAACTTTTCTATAGATACTCGTAATCGATCCTGATCTCTCTCTTATTCGTGAAGAAAACCATCAAATCACTAGTTATATCATTTCTAATAATTAACCAACAATAATGGAATACCACACCAAAAGGACCAATCCATATATTGATAGTTCCATATTACATTCCTCCTGGGATCGGCACAAAACCTTTCCTATACTACGCACTTATAGAAAGAGATGTTTGGGGAAAAAATACAATTATAATCTGACCGCAACTTACATGAATTTCAACAATGCATTCAAGTGCATCATCATTATATATGGTTTCATTGATATCATCATATATCTAGGAATATTTTTTATAGAGAAATCAACCATTCATTCAAGAGGAAGACCAGAAAGTTCTTAAGGGAACACATCAGTGTTGTCCCCCACAATGGGCATGTATTCAAGCATTATTCTCTCTATTGCCTCAATCACTTGAACTAGATATGATTTCTCATAAGGTAATAATATCCACACATGAGACTATTGATCCAAAGATATTTCATCCTCCTCCTTACACATGTATAAAATTTTAGGATTCTTCAGGAAGTGAAGTGTGATTTCCCTTTCTCAAATTTTGATGTTGGATTTGTATAAAGATAGTAAATCCATGCCCTAAATAGTGTCAAACTATACCAAAGTAAATAATTCCAGATTTTTTGGTAGGTTCAGTCCAAAACATTTACCAGGTGGGAGTTATATACTTGGGATGAAATAATTTCCCTATTCATTGTTCTCAGAGATAACTCAACCTCCATATTTTGAGGTGGGTTTTTAACAGTTCAACTATAATTGCAAGATATAAAAAATATGTAGAACAATAATCAAATAGTATGTTCTATATTATTGAATGAATAACTAGTATAACTATCATTGCACCATTATTGGGAACTTCCTGAGTAGTAGTGATGACATGTGCCTTCCATTTCTCCTTTGGATTTTGTAGTCGATGACACTAATTACGCTTAAGGACTCAAGGTTTAGTTTATAATCATGAATAGTTCCATTACTCCCTATATTTGAAGCATTGAAACATGGGTGTTGATCTCCTTTCCACTATCATATCATCCAACTTCTTTATGTCTCTCAAACATTCATGATCTCAGTGTCCTTCACTCCCAAACTAATAGAATTCCCCCTTCCCATTATGGTTGTTCCCATGATGCTTCATCCTTCATTTTTGAAATTTGGGTGGTGGTGTTTTCTTTCCTCCTTTCTCAATATATCCCAAATCTTGAAAATATATATTTATTTTTTTATCCACATAGATATGGGACCATTCTCTAAAATCTATCTACACTTTGAGATCACATCAAACAACTTATTAGTAACTCCCAATGTCGTGAATTTGTATAGCTTTTCGAAGGTTTTGTTTTAAACCACTATATAATCTTATTATTTCTATATCAATTTTGATATCAAAAATTGAAACATACCTCTAAAGCCTTGTGATATTATCTTGGTGGGCCATGAAAAATTCACCTTCTTTATCCTTAATCTCTATGAATTCTATCTCCATCTTTATATGAAGTGTTTATGGGAAATACTTGTTATAAAACATTATCTTAATGTCTTCCCACTCCATATATTCAATTTCATCCTTCATCTTAGTGTTTTTAATCAATTCCCCCCATTGATTGACCTATCCAACTAGATGAAAAATGGATAGATTCATGTACTCCTTCATAGAATAGTGGATCACAAAAAATATCTTATCCATTATGTTGACCAAATAATCTATGAATAATGGAATAGAAGATCTACTAAATGTCTGTGGTAATTTCCAAATAAAAGACTCAATATCAAGTTGATCCCTATAAGGTGAAGGAGGATGTTAAACTTTATTTAGTTTAGTATTCATATCATGAGATTGTTGGGTACCCATCGACATGAATTTTTTAACTCCACCTCCAAATTCATTGGGTGTGTTGATTGGGAAAGAACATCATTCTCCCCGTAATATCTATCCCCTCCTCATTAGTTTGAGAAGGTAAAAGGACATTAATTGTCCTTAAGTGACCTCCCAAATATTCTAAAGGTTGGAAATAAATAAGTAAGGCATCAATACTTGTGGGGGATAGATTTACCTTCATGAAGAAAACAACTAACCCAATGATCCCTAACAAAAATACCATTATATGATGCATGATAATAATAAAAGAAAAGTAAACATTTCTTTTAAAAAATTCAAACTAAAACCAATTACTATAAAACAAGACTACATTTTCAAATAAACATTGATGATAGATGTAAAATGATCTAATAAACACACCAATCTCTAAACATGCTCCATGATCCAACTCCAAAACAACCCTAGTATCATGAAGTACTTATAAATATGTGTGATACTTTACCTTTTCCCATTTATTGATAAAGAACATCTACAAAAGCCCCAAATGTTTTAAGGCATTGGTGAGTGATAAAACTCAGTAGATTTTCCTGCAATGACTTCCCTACTCATGCCACTAAGATATAAATGGTTTGCACATATTATAAATCCTTTTAAATAAAAAAACTTCAAAGAATTTACCAAAGAACAAAAAAAATTAAAAAAAATAGTTTTCCACACTAAAACTCTTTTCCCTGACTGAAACCAAGAAATTTATCTAAAAACATTCAATGTTTCAATGTTTTTTTTAGCACATCTCATTCCAATACACATGTCCATATATCTACACATGCTTTCTTTGTTATGAAAGTTCCACACTCTTGAGAAGATTATAATCTATCTACCAAGTCATCCCAAGGTAAATATATCCCATGTCTAATTACACCTTTGGAACCGAGCACTATGTCATATTTCAACCAGGCCTCATAAATTCAATCTGATCTCACACCAAACCATTATACCAAACCATTCAAAAAAAATCATTTAAAACATTTAAATAAAACCACAATTTTATTAAAAACATTTTAAACAATGATTTAAAAAAACTGATTTTTTGAAACACTTTTCCAAGCATCAAAACCAAACCATCATTTTAAGATAATCCGTTTAAAATCAAATTACCAAAATCACTTGGCAACAAAACACCAAATTTCTATAATTCCCCAATCAACCACTAAATAGTGGTTTCAAAAAACATTTTATAGAAAGTACACAATAAATTTAAATAAAAAAATAAATATGAAACAAATACTTCAAGTTTTATTTGGAGGATTTGAGAGTGAATCCACCTACATGAGTTTTTATATTGAAAACGAAGAATTATATGAAGAACATCCATGAAACCTGGTTATGTATTAATGAAACCACCTTATATCACTTCCCCTGTCAACAAATGAGAAAAATATATTAATATTTGGCATCACCTATCTTAGATCAATCCATATCAGACATGGATATAAGAAAATTTGATGGATAAAGAAGATGCTATATGAAAAGGCACCAAGAATGACCATGGATGATCACTTATCATGAGGATACCACTTGAACACACAAAGGGAAGCCTTTGGATTGCCTCTAGATCTATGATAGAAGTATTTATTACCATTCAAAAGAGATAATCTCGAGTTAAGGATTTATAGGAGGAAACAAGTGAGTTAGAGACCAAAACGTTTGAGATCCACAATTTTAGGATACCATTTTTATCTTATGCATGTTTAGTCACACGATTAAAAAAACTCTGTACTAACCATGCACAAGATACTACCTCAAGGGTTATACCTCTTATAATTGAATCACATGGTTTGTAAATTCCGTGCCAACCACGCCAAAACCCACAGTCCATCATATCATGTTTGTCATAGATTTCCACATCGTTCGGACAAATCGTGCATAGCCCACATGCCTTCCCTTTGGGGCATGATTCATTGTGTGAGGTTTCAAGTATGTGATTAATGGTTTTTTCAATCAGTGAAACTATAAAAAAGTCCCAAAAATAAACCAAAATTTATCCAAACTCACCCAAGATTCACACATGTATTTTAGATACTTAAAATCCCAAATAAATGGTTACTCACATGAAAAAAGGGGTTCTACATGTTCCCCACTATTTGTTTTGTCGTATCTAGAAAGTTGAAAATCATCAATTCTATCAGTGAGTTCCAGCCATTTCTCATTCATTTAATTATTTCATTTCCAAAAATATCCATGAATCTGACCATGTTTTCACAAAACCTATAATAGATTAATTATTTTTCCATGCAATGATTTTTATTTTCTATATAAAATCTGCATTGGGATATTTACCAATGAAGAATCTTTTTCTAGTTCAATAAAATCCCATTGAATCAAATGTCCAGATCAGGTTGATACTCTTTCAACCAAGATACATGGAACACATTATGCACCACACTAAACCGTGGTGGTAATGCCAACTGAAATACCACATCAACAACCCATTCCAATATCTAAAAAGGGAATATGTATCTAGGAGATAACTTACCATGCTTCCAAAAATGGTGATTTCCAAGACATTGAGAGATCCTCAAGAACACTTGATCCCTTAACATGAATTATAATGGCCATCAATTAGAATACACATATGATTTCTGTTGATACAGAGCTCTCTCCATCTATTTCCTAATCTACTGGGTCTTCTCCATTATTTCCTAGACAAGGCTCGATCCAACTAGTGATGTCTCACCTATTTCAACCCAACAAAGAGGAGAATGATAATTTTTCCCATATAATGATTCAAAATGATTCATTTGTATTAATGATTAATAACTGTTTTTATGTAAGAACTCCACTAATGACACAAGGACTTCCCAAGATCCCCTAAAATCTATTATACAAGCTCGTGACATGTATTCCAATGTTTTGTATCGTCCGTTCAGATTTCCCATCCATATAAAGATGATACACCATACTCATTTTCTAATGAGTCCGAAAGAATTTTTGGAAGGACAGATAGTAACGAGATGTAAAACTTGGCCCTCTATATGAAACAATCAAATCTGGTATTTTATTCCATTTTACCACTTCTCGAATATATATTTCTGACATATTCTCTACCATAAATGATTCACAAATAGGAATGAAAAGAGCTGTGTTTGTGAGCCAATGCACTATCCCACGTAGGGATTTATTTTGAGAAACATTATTGGGAGACTTGTTAGAAAATACATATCTTTATACACTGACTTATAAATAGGAATAGGTAATGACTACAACATACTAGCTTGTCATTGATGCTCTGCCTCTTCTTGATAAGATGTTAAGAATCTCAAACCAAACTCAGAAAATTTTATTTTCAGGAAGCTTCACTAGGGTTGTTCTTTCAACGCCTTATACATATTCTTTATTACAGGATGAAAAAATCATCTAGAATAGTGGTAAGAAAGAAGAAGTTGTTCCTGAAAATATATCGGTACAACCATCTAATTTAGGAACCACGACATGAATCTATCATACAGTCTCTAGCCCTCAATGGTATCCCCACTATTGAATTTTTACCACATAACCACAAATTATGAATTATATTTATATTCCAAGTTAATAATATTTAACAAATGAAGTACCAAATAAACTTGAATTAATACTCCAACATCACCGATGCCTTGAAATTCTACATGTATGTCGGTTAGGAATGACATCAACTACCACTCATCAGAAGCATTTTTTTCAAACTGAGCATACAACTTCCTTCTTAATGCATTGTCAACAAAATTTCTTTTACCTATTGTATACATTATTTAAAATTCAAATATTTGGAGATAATCCATCCATCATCTTTTTCTCAAATTCAAATCCCTTTATGAGAAAATCTATTTCAAGATCTTATGATCTATAAATATAATGAATTTATCACCAAAGATGTAATGAAATCGAGTTTTCAAATCATGGACAACATCAGCTAACTCCAAATTGTGAATTACATAGTTATTATCATTCACTCATAGCTTCCCTGATCTATAAGTAACAGAATGATCTCCTTTCTTGAGAAAACACCCCACCCATGATCCCAAAGCAACATAATACACCACATAACCTTGTCTAGATTATAGAAAAATAAAGATCGGTACGGATGTGAGGTGAAGAATATGTTCTTAAAAGGACTCATGAAACTCATAATTCTATTAGAATGAAATATTATGATTTTTCAGAGTTTTTATATGGAAAGATAGTCATGAAAAAAATGAAAAAAGTTTTGGTAATAACCGGATAAACCGAGAAAGCATCATATCTCAAATACATTATTTGGATGTCTCTAAGATATAATAGATTCTATATTATAAGGATTAACTAAAACACCTATTTCAAAAATGAAATTTCCATGAAAGTGTACCTATTACAACTAAAAATTTCTCTTTGATAATTTGGAATACAAATGGTAATCTTTCAAGATTCCCAAATCTATCATCAAGTGTTGATCATGCTCCACTATTGTCATTGAATATACTAACATTTCATCCATAAACACCACCAAAAAATATTCCAGATGACATTGAAATATATGATTCATCAATTATATAAAGTCCTCTTGATCATTCATAAGACCAAAATTCATTCCCACATATTCATAATGACAATATCTTCTTCTAAAGGAAATATTCAGAATATCCTCCTTCTTAACTTACAATTGGTGATATAATGATTGCAAGTCAATCTTAGAGAACCATTGAACTCAAATAAATTGATCAAAAAGATAACCAATGATTTGGAGTGGATATTTATTCCTTATCATAACATATTTAATCTTATGATAATCCACACACAACTTTATATTTCTAGCATCATTTTTGATCAACAAGACTGGTACTGCCCACAGAGATGTGCTGGTCCAAATTTGACCTTTTCATTCCAACTCTTCTAACTACACTTTCAACTCCCTTAATTCTATTGGTGTTATTAGATATGATGAAAGAAAAAATCAATGGTCTCTAGAAGGAGATCAAATGTAACTTACACTTCTCCCACCTATATAATCCCTAAGAAATTATTAAGAAACACATCTGGAAACTAATCCACCACTACTAGAAAATTTTCATGCTTGATCTCTTCCATAGATGCCAAAGTCAGAACCACTGAATGTTAAGATATTATTCAAACTAATATTTCCAAGATTCCTTTTGAACCTACCTTAACATTCCTTTCTCTTCAAAATAGATTCTCGACACCATCCTTCATTATGAAACAATGTGTTTTGAAATAACAATCGATGTGAGCCTAGAATGCTATCAACCAATCCATACCCAATATTATATCAAAGAAACCTATCTAAAGCCAGTTGAAATCCCATTTTATCATGGATCCTTCAATATTTATAGAACATGTTCTAAATAGAAAGGCTAATAATTCTCATTAAATAATGGGATTTTAATGTTTAATCACAAAAGGAATAATCTGAAGTTTAAAGTTTAGAAAAGTCAACATCACGTGAAGAAATAATGGAATGGGATGCACAGATTTCAAAAAAAAAACGTTCATAAGGGTGTAATTCGGAAGAATCATACCTCACACTATAGATGGTCTATGATTATCATCTATAAAACATGCTCTGCTCCATATAATTTCTTTATCACAAAACTTTTCTCCTTATTTCCCTTTTGAAATTAAACTACCCATAGAATCATGGTATTTCTAGAATCACTATGGTTAGCTCTTTTATATTGATGAGATTTATTTTGATGTCCTCATATTGTCAAATTATATAATGTTTGAAACACTTGAGAAGTGTCCCTAAAACCCAACCTTGAAGAATTATGACAATAGCATCAGAGATGTCCCATATTGTGGAAATTTTGGAATTCTCTTTATGGGGTTATGAATTCTCGATTCATGTGATTGAAGGAACCATATTGGAGATATCAAACTTTTTCCATGGGTATCGGGAGATGATTCTTATATCTAGTGATTTATTTTTTATTCATGCTCCCACCTTACAAATATTTTTCCCCCTTCAACTTTCTCCAAACATTAGAATTCCCACACTTTCCCATGGGTATCAACATACTTAATCCTCCCATATCCCCTAATATTTCTCATTCATACCCCATCACTCTATCGATTATCTTTGAATAATCTATAGTATATATCACAAAAGTCATTATGCAGTTCCCTTACCTCATCCCCAATTCAATATGCCTACCTTCAAGGTTCACTCAAAGTAACCTCAAGTAAAAAGTGAAATAAATTAATGTATTTAGCTGCATACCACATGTTTGAAAGATTTTTATGCTTCAATATAAAGAACCATGTCATTAATTGAACTCTAAATGCATGAGGATGGAGTTTTTTTGTTAAAAAATTCTTCAAAATACTCATATCCAATACCTTGATCCAATTTAGCCTGCACATATAGTTACAACCAATTGAATGTATGATCCTCCAAAATATATGTCTCCAGCTTGAATTTCAGCTATACTGGTGTGATGATGAAATCCAAGATGTGATTCATCCTATTCAGCCACACCTCTAACTTTTTTGGTTCTAAATAAGCCTAAAAAATTGGAAGATTATGCTTCTAGAATTAGAAAAAATGATCAAATTTTCTTGGTTCAAACATCTATTTCCTTGTGTCCATAGCCATAAATTCGTGGATGATACTCTGAACAAGTTTTAGGTTAACCTATGGCTCATGTGAAACCACTTTCTGTATAACATCTTCCTTTTAGTTTCAATGACATCTACTAGTTTCCATTTTCCAAAAAAACACTAAAATGTCATAAGTCTCACTCTCTATTAACTGAAGACTTAATGATTTCAAATTCCACCAAAACATGCTATCAAAATACTTATTTCTAAATTAAATACTTCCCATGGTCAAAATTTTTTAAAAAATCCCCACTTTATTTGAAAATAAAAACTTTTTCCAAATAAAACAACCATGCCCTTTTAAAATCATAAATTAAAAAAACATCAACATTTTACAAAAACCAACACTTTTTCACCACATCATAAATCATTACTAAAAAAGAAATATGCGCTTCTTATGGGAATTAATTCATCTAATGCCTATTATTCTCATCCTGTTGGGTAAAATCATGACAAAAATAATTCCACAAACTATCACTCAAGGGGGTCTTCACAATATGATTTTTGATAATAATAGAAGGAAAATATTCATTGCATTTATCAAAATCAAAATAAAACCAACTACCATAAGGAAAGGCTATATTATCAACAGAAACTGTTCAAGGAAAAAACTCAAAGACTCTAAAGGCCACTCCAAGAGACAAACAAGCTCCATGCTCCAACTCAACAAGAACCCAAGTATCACAAAGTACTAAAAATGTTGTGTGATACATTACCTTTTCCCATGTCTTGATAAACAACTTCTAAAAAATCCCCTTAGTACAAAGCAAGGGTGAGGAATAAAACTCAGAATATTTTCACCAATGACTTCTCTACTCATGCTACGTGGTTAAAACTAGTTATCACATTTTATAAAATAATTTATACAAAAAAATTGATATAAAACAACTTGAAATAATTTATCAAAGAACCAAAATTATTTTAAGAAAATATATTTCCATATGAAAACCCTTTTCCATGATTGAAACTAAGAAAATAATCCAAAATCATTCTATGTTTCTATTTTTTTTTCTTATCTCATTCCATTCCACATATCGACATGTCCACGTATCTACACATACATACTTCGTTATGAAAGTTATATAATCATGACCAATTTCTCATCGATCTAACAAGTCTTCACAGGGTACTTATATCCCATATACCATTACACATTTGGAACGGAGCACCAACTTTTATTTCTATTGGGCCTCATAAATGAAATATGAATTCAAACCAACCCATTAAAGAAAACCATGCACAAACCATCATTTCAACCATTTCAATAAAACCACCCTTTTATTTCAAAACATTTAAAAAACCATTTCAGTAAAAAACCAATATCATTGAAAACAATTTTATAAGAATCAAAACAAACCCTTCATTTAAAAATCATCATTTTAAAATCTAGTTACCAAAATCACTTTCCAACAAAACACCCAATTTCCATAATTCCACAAACCATTACTCAAGTGGGTTTTCAATATTCATTTCATTGAAAATACACTATCAATTTCTATCAAAAACATTAACCTGAAACTAAACCTCGATGTTCTATTAAGATGGGTGAAGAGTGGAGCCACCTACCTTGGGTTTAAGGATGGAAAAAATAATGTCATGATAAATATCCACAAAACTAGGTTAAATATCCACGTTCCCACATTATATCTCTTCCACTATAAAAAACCAAATCTATTCATATTTAGCATCAGATATCATAGATATATGCACAATTGACATAGATCTAAGATAAATAGAGGTATAATGATGAGGATGTACGAAAAAACACTATGAATAGCCATGAACGATAACTTATCATGAGGATCCGACTTCAGTACACCAAGGAAAGCCTTTGGATTGCCTCTAGATCAATGAGAGAATATTCATTAATCTTTTGGAAGAGATAATATCTTGCTAGGTCCTCATAGGAGGAAAATTAAGGAGTTAGATAATAAAACATGTGAGATATAGAATTTTAGGGTCTCACTTTTAACCCGTTCACGGTTAGTTTTGCGATTAGACAAACAACGTGCTAGCCAAGTACAAGCTACTACCTCAAGGGATAAACCTCACATGGTTGGCTTGTATAGTTCATAGATCATGCTCCTAATATTCCAGAATACATTTTCTAATATATCATGGTTCTCTTTGGCTTCCACACTATTTTTACAAACCGTGTGTATACCGTGCACATTCTCATTGGCCACTGATTCATTATGCATGGTTTCCTATAGGTGTTGCACAGCTTTTCCAAAACTTCTACTAACTGTGAACATGTAGAAAGATCCAAAACAATCTAAATGTTATATAAACTCTCTAAAATGTCACCTATATAAATTAAATGCTTAAAAAACATAATTAAAGGGTTACT
The DNA here is from genome assembly GCA_963277665.1 of Viscum album. Taxonomy (NCBI): domain Eukaryota; kingdom Viridiplantae; phylum Streptophyta; class Magnoliopsida; order Santalales; family Viscaceae; genus Viscum; species Viscum album. Next base: position 820,270,514 of record OY728134.1, read on the forward strand.
TACTCAAAATATGGGGTGATACAATTCCTCACATGAGATCATTTCCAAGTTTATTCATGTTCCAAACATTCTCTAAAATAGAAAAGGTTAGAACAAAATATAAGTTAACAATTCATTAATAAATAATTTCATTTATTTTTGAAATTTACATCAAAGGAATGTCCTATAGGATCCCAAGGTTTAGTAATTTCTAAAACAATGCTTCTTGTGTGCTAACTTATTCTTAATCTTAGGGTTGTCACTATGTTTCTATAATCTTTATTCCAAAATTAATTGAACCATGGTCTCATACAAAATATAGAGACCATGATTTTCTTATAGTAATATTATATAATTTTAAAGATAAACTATATAATAGTGTAATAAAACAAGGATCCACAGATTTAGTGTCTTGGGAAAATTAGGACCATACATAACATTTACATAATAAAACACAAACAGTTATTTAATACCTTCTTCTATATCATCTTATTTTCCCTCTTGTTCTCCATAGTACTAGTATTCACTTGAGGATATACATAAATATAAGGAGTGAGATAAAATCCCAGTAAGATGATGAATAAGGGAAATGAAACATGGGTGAGAATAATAATCATCTTAAATTAATTATCATAATATTGAGGGGAATCATTATATAAATGAATAGGATTTGTAAATGTATATAAACATAATATCATGTCTTAGTTGATTACCACAAAACATAGTTGTGAACCAAGATAGAATCATGTTCACAGATTTTTCACTTTTTATCATGAGATACATCACATTACCTAATGAATTGGAGTGCAACATAATTTTGGGTTCACCCATCACATCATAATAGTCACCAGTGCTATATAATTCTGGGTGCACCTATCACATCATAACACTTACATTATAATGAATGCCACATAGAATGTATATAAATATTGGACATTAAATTACCCATGGAAAACAATGGGTTTCATTTTAAAAATCATACATTATAGAATATACCTTTCACTCATGAAAATAACGAGGTAGTTATATACTTGGTATAAGATTCATCAATCTTGAGTGAAGAAAAAACAATCTCATGCGATGTAGAAGAACTATTTTTATAAAAAAGTCTTCTTTCAGAAAAATATGTTCATTGCTATAAAAACATATTGGAGACATGTATATCCATGAAAATAAAAGGTAAGGGAAAAATTGATGTTTAAGGAGCTCTAAAGTAACATGTATACATACAATGGAGTGAAATAAGGAAAACCCAGATAAATAGAGTTGTGTTCGAGAAACCCGTTACCAAATGTATGAATGATTTATTAAAATTAGTATCTTAAAAAATAAAATTAAAACCATAAAATAACAAATATATAACCTTTTATACAATACTTTTATTCATTATATTTTTATTGAGTACATTTATGAACTTTTTAATGAGTAATAGAGTTTAATTTCATTATTCGGGAGTGTTCATTTTCATAGTCTTCATGACCAGTTTTCATGATTATGAGTTTAGAAGTTCATATAAAATGAGAATGATTTTCTTGAGTTATTATAAATGAACATAAATAAGATTAATTGGTATTATATAATTTTTTATATGGTATTTGTTTGATTTATTATATTTAATGTTAATGAAAATGATTTAATTAGTTTTGGCGGTTTTACGACCATTATATCATTTTATTTAAAATAATGTATATATATTGCTTCCCAAACATTATATAACATATAATATGTATAATAAAATATTATTTAACCATTATTATAGTCCCATGACCATCATTGAAGGTGGTAATTAATAATTAAAACCCATTATCCATGGTGGCGGTAAATTGACACACCAAAGACGATATATGATAGGAAAGGTTTAGGTGAGTATATGATAGGAAAAAAATCGAATTGAAAAGAAAATAAAAGAAAAAGAAAGAGGATTTTACATCTTGAATTTATCCTCCTTTAGAACACAATTAGTGGAAATATTTTTATCTTCTGATGAGACCAAGGGATTTTGGACTTAGGGGATGGTATTTGGAAGATGAATTAGAATAGTTTTTACAAGTCTCAAAATATTCAAATGTGTAATGAGAAGAGGTGGTGAAATGTGGTATTTATAGGGGAGAGGGGAGTATTTTCTCATTATTTTATTCATCCGTTTATTATTTTGGCTCATGGTTATGAATATATTGGGAATTATAACTAAATATATTACAATAATTATAAATAGTTTTATATTTTTGCCTTACATCATAAATACATCATCTATGACTCAATAATTCAGGTATTTTGTTTTTATTGTAAATTATCATGTTTTACTATTCACAAAAAAATTATGTGTTTTAGAAAAATAACAACAAATAACACCATAAATCTTACAATGTTTACATTTAAGAAATTAACTCAATTTTATGAAAATAATATTATAAATATGGGAAATTTAATTATTAATTATAATCATCATTTACAGGGAAAATATTGATTTTAAAATTACAAATGATTTTATAAAGCATTGAGTATTTAATTATGAACTCCTAAAATTATCTTACAATTGTAAGAAAAAAAATTAATTTATTAATATATTTTATTAATAAACATTTTCTCTAAGTTATTGTATTATTTATAAAATTTTAATTAAATATTTATGACATAGAAAAATACCAACATTTAAATAATAATTTTAAAAATATTTATTTAGTTATACTATGATAAAATTATATCATATTATGACTTATAAGATACCTAAAATTTTTATACTTTAATAGGTGAGCTTACTATTCTATTGAAAGTATTATTATTCCGAATGGTCACATTTCTATTCCAAAGGCCATGTTACTATTCCTTTGGTATAGGTTCCTTAACTTCTAGAAATACCTTTTATTTAATTAATTCTTCATTTTAAAATCTTGTATTGTGTTATAAAAGTGGTTTTATATGTATTATAATATACAACATAATTATAATAAGGGAATTTCCATTGATAAAACGTTTGGGTCATTTGACTTATGTTTAATTGCAAGGACAATATTAAACAAATAAGTATAAGTGTTTAGTGATTTATTTTATGATTATTTATTTTTAAAACAAATTAATTGTGACCATGATGATATAATAATATAATTATCCCCAATATAAAAAAGTGTTATTATTTTAATGTTAAGTATATTTTACATCACATTTTCATCCAATAGTAAATGAAAGAATCTATTCTGTGTACGTGTAGACTACCGTCACCATGAATCGATGCATTTCATTTTCCCTCATCACATTTCATGGATATTTATTATGATTTATTTAAGAGAGATATATATATATATAGGATATTAATGGAATTATTATTATTATTATTTAAGGATAATATATTGTCGATATTGTTACACATCCATCTCTTCGATAATTATAATGTCCCCCATGCATATTAGTGGACTACTACCTCCACAAAGTGATATGATTCTGGTATCAATAACACTAACATATCTGGTCCCAATTATTGAATTAAAAAATAATTATTTCCTTTAAAACATATTTAATATTCTAGGAATGAAAAAATATTCAAATATATTTCGTTTTCACCTACAAGAAGAATGAAAACATCATCCTTACGTACATATATACTACCATATCTAGGAATCGATGTACATCATTTTTCACGACTTCCTTACTTTAATGTTTATAAAATCATATAAAATGTATAAACACTGTAGTCCAAACATTAATAAAATTCGATATATTATGGAATAATACAAATTTGACCATGTTTAACCTAGTGAAGTGGTTTTTGGATTATGAACTAAATGTCCTCAAAACTTCCAACATGAACATAACAAATTTAGTATGTATATAAGAGATGGTAATAATTTAAATAAAAAGTGATTAAAATAATTTAATAAACTTAAAAGGTTTCTTAATAAACCAAATAAATAATTTAATTTTATTATATAGGAGTTATGGAATGTACATGCCAAGTGGGTTAATAAGAAAATGATTTTTAGTATCAATTTCAATTCATTGAGACTTATTACATTTTCACATAATGTTAACATTTTTGTGGTTTATAAACATCTATATAGATTTATTTTGTAATTAATTTACTAAAATTAATTTTTAATCGTAATATTTTCCAATTTCTCTCCTTTAATGTTATTTTTATTAATGAAATTTTAAATTCATAAGGGATATTATTTAAAATATTTTTAAAAATATTAAAGTGTTTTCATTTCAAATTTGTTTCCTCCATATTCAGGCTTCCTAAATTTTCTTCACGAACGATATTATTATACCCAAATTTATTATTATATTCTTTTTAATAATACATTTTACATTCTGTATAGTGGTTTACAATTGTATATTTTCAATTTTTTATAAATGTTATTTATGAAAAAGTGTGAGAGAGTTCTTTTATTAACACATTTTTAATGAATGTAATTTTTGGTCTCATTTTAATTACAATTTAAGATTATTATTCATCATGTATTCATTTATTTTCAAATATTACATATCACAGATTTTTTCAGGATTTTTTTATTTTAATAAATTTTAATAGAAAAAGTATTTGTATATTTATTTTTAATTGAAGAATGAATTATCTTAAATATTTTTGTTAAATAGAATATGTCATGATATTCTTAGATGTATATGAAATATTATGTGATTTTATGTACGTAATGGTCCATTTAAATTTTCATTATGAATGTTGAGTCAGATATAGACCTTCAATTCATTAGATAGTGATTTTTTTCTCTATAGAATTATGTTTGACTAAGACGAATAGGTAATTTAATTTTTCAAGGTTCATGTAAGGGTTATATATTGATGATTTCTCATGAAACCCATAAGATTTTTCTTATTATTTCAAAGTATTTTTTATTTGAATAATTTTATTTCAAAAGTTATGAAAATGTTCTTAAATATTGAGAATGTTTATTTCACCATTTATTTTTGAATGGTATGTTTTCAAAAAATGTTTTTCATGGGTTCTCATATTTTCCAAGAAATCCTCATGAATATTATTTTTTATTCAATCTGTAGTAGAAAATATTTCTTAAGAGAATGATAATTTTAAGAGTAGGGAAAAAAATATTTGAGCCTAAATTTTATTATGTAAAAAGAGAAAATTTTAAAATGAATTCATAGTTTTTTAAATGGACTAATAGGTTCCAGTACTTTTTATATCACATATAGAGATTTTTCGTGCTCATATAGTGTTTTCAAAATTTTTTATGAGGGACTTAGGATGAGGAGGAACTATAAAATGGTTTGTCATTCTATAATGGTGGAATGTTTTAAATGATGAAAAAAACAATAGAATGAGAAAATTGTTTAAATTTAATAATCCTGTTTTTATGGAAAATAATTTTCATTGAGTGGAAGTGTCAACATTGTAGTCATCTATTTTATATGAAATAGTTTTCCATAATTTAACAGGACTCTAAAAGTAAAAGTTCATTGGACTATAAGAAAGTAATATCTTTTCTGTTAAAAACATAATTATGGGTTATTAATGGCACATATCCTTAAAGCTGTTATCAAAGTAAGGGTTTCAGTAACTTTAGAGGTTATCAACTTATTCAAGCATAAGATAAAATTTTTATATAACCCTAATATTTTAGCTTTTAAAAATAATTATGATTATTTATGGATGAATTGATAAATTTGAATTGAAGATGACATGGTTAAAGATATCTATGTATTTATCCACTTAATAAGATGGGTTTTATGAATTTTTTTGATACAATGACAGTTTCATTTTTTTGTTTTTGTAATTGAATAATTAAAATATGAACCAAGTTAATAATGGATGTTAAGAATTATTCAGTTGCTATATATGTGACAAAACCAAAGGGATATGAGAGGGAATGAGAGCTCTTGTTGTTTTTCCTAACTAGTTGTTATATGTTTTGATTAAAACTATAAAATATGTGGGTTTAATTATGAATAGTATACGAAAAAACTGGTGTTTTAGAGGATTTATTTTGATAAAACCCATGGAAGAAATATTTAAACTTTTTATATATCGATAATATGTGAATAAATTCCTAATGGAATGAATTAAAATTATAAAAAATGTTTTTTCGGTGGAAAGAAAGGGAGTATAAAAATTTATTATTGATGATAATTGAAGAGTCCATCTTGAAAAATAGAGGGTAATATATATATATATTCCTCAGGTATAAGTTGAAATTTTTACATTTAGTGAGTACGGTAATTAAGAAAACTAATTCTATAGGTTGGAAATTAGAGAAGGAGACTATAAAGATCTTATGATTTAATATTTTACAATTGAATATGAAATACTATGAATAATGTTTTAATGGTACTACTGATTTTAATATTTATTCTTATTTTTAATGGTGGAAACATTGTTAGATTTAGATTCATGAAATCCTAGAACACGATCCATATTTCTAATTTTAGGAAGAATTTATCAAGGAATAAGATGAAAAATCATAGTTAATGGTTTATGAAGGAATTTTTATGATATAAGTTTTTAGATATTATATTTTAGTAGTTAGGATTTTATTTTATTTTTTTACATATTGATAAAAATTAATATTTATCATGAATTCAAAATAATTTATACCATTTTAGGATCTAATGGTATCATAAACAATGTTGATTAATGATGTATTATAGGGAATTCATTAGATTTTAATAGAAACTATATGTATATATAACTCTTAGGTATATCATGTGATATACCGTGAATGTTATTTGGGACAAATTTTATTATATTATGGATAAAGAATGTATGTAAAATATAAAAATTATAGTTAATATGGTTAATTGTGATAAAGGGTAACGAAATTTTTAGAACCATGGGACTAAAAAGTTATTTGGTGATTTAGTGATTAATGATTTCTTGAATAGGTTAACAATACTGGTAACATTATTTGATTAGGTTAAGTATAATATAAAGAATAAATATTCAATAAATATATGGAAGTATATTTTATTTTATTAAGGTTTTAAGGTCATTCAAGATATTTATGGAAAATATTTACTTGTCCAAAATATTATTTGATTTGGGAATATACATTTTTTGTGGCTTTATGTGTTATTAATTTTCCATAGAGATAAATATTATATTTATAATATAAGAATATGTGGTCAAATAAATCAATTCTTTGGGTTATATTTTTAAACTAAATATTTTTATGATTCTTTGGATTAGTTATTTTAAGGAATGATTAATGTTGAATATTTGGAACTAATGTTGATGTAATGAAGATTAATTAATTAATTATTCATATGATGTTTAAATTATATTTGATATTATCTTTACTTGTGTAAACCATTTTGGTTTTGGTAATTGTTTATAAGCATGAGGAATAATTTTTCATTCGTTTTTGGATATTATGATCCATAGGAAGTTAATTTTTGTGCATCGGGCATGAACATTTCATCATGCTTATATATCATTTAGTTTATGATATCATTCATAGTTGAAAATTTGATTGAAACTCATCTGAATGATGATGTTTTGAAAGAATAATGTAAGTATATTTTCTTTTATTTACCTATAATTATATTAAAAATAATTACTCAACTCAAGAGAGAGAGAGAAAGAACAATATAATTTGTCTTATCACTCTTATACAAAGGTATACTTTTGGAAACTAATTTAAAAGAAATTTTTTTGATCATATATGTATCCTAGAAATTACTTATCAAGATAAAATCTATATTTTATTATATTTACAATGTCATGACATGGAAATTTTTGTAAGAAAAATTAAAAAATTATAATGATGAAATTACTTTATGGGGGAGACTTTAACAACCCACTATTTTAGTTAAAAAATAATAAAATAGAAAATTTTTTGTTTAACGGTCCATGTCCTCCCGGTCTGTTACTTTGTGGGTTTTGGAGGCTGGAGGTATTCGAGGGAGGCTTGGAGGGAGTTGGAGGAGTTTGGTTGTTAAAGGATGTACGAAGGGGGATTACACATCGTGTAACAAGATTACAAGAATCGAAACTCTAGTTCATGGATTGTCTCGGGAATTTCACTACATATAATATTTTCCATTTTGAAAAATAAAATAAATGGATATGCGATGTGTTTTTTGGTGGAAACCAAACCCTAGTTATTACATGACATGAAAGGGTATTACATGTCAGGTAATACCCCAGCCTAATTTTGTTTTAAAGATTATTTTTGGCCAAGATTTCATTCTTTATGTTGTTTTCTCTCCTTAGACTCATTCAAGAAAAATCCTTGTCACCCCAAGTAGTCCATCCGGACCTACTCCCCCCTTGATATATCAACCCCGTTAATTGTTTGTTGGTGTTCTGTGGTGAGTTTTTCCCTCTTTCTCATATGTTTCCTTAGGTTATTTCATTAATATTAACTGCCATGGTGTGGGTTGGATTGACTTAAATTTTTTTCCATCATTTAAGTAATCTTCTGGTGTGGAATAGGTCGATCTGCATTTCTACAAGTGCAGTTGTCCCCTACAGGCATTCTTATTCACCCTATAGTGCAAAAACTAGTTTAAAAGGTTCTTAAAGATATAATTTCCTTTATTTATCTTCAATTTTCCATCATGTGGTATGGAATTACTTTTTATCTCTTATGGATCATGGTTGTTCCAGGATAATTAAATACAAAAATAAGTTAAATTAAATTGAAATAAGTTATGTAATTCATTTTTCATGCTTTTGTAGTTTTGGTATTAAAATTGTGATATTGGGATAATACTATCATGATTCCCCAATTAAAATTGTGTTAATTTGTGGTTTGGTTTATTATGGTTACATATTTTGTTTTTTGCATTTTAGTTATGGTTTTTGTTGTAATACCCTAAAATAAAATTGATTAATCACGTAAATTCGGCTTTTGAATGGATGCCCTTAGACATGGTTTGTATGATAAATTCCTTGAATATTAAATTAGAATTAAATAAGTTCCCCCTTTTATAAATATGAAAATGTGTTATGTTGTGGTTTGTGATGGGATGTGTGGAATAGTAGTAGTAGTGTGTGTGTGACAAATTAATGTAAGGTGCCGATATTTTGACGTGTGGGTTTTCTTTGGTTTGTGTTGTGTTATGTATCTGAGCAGAGTTGTCTGTTATCAGTTGGCCATGGTGGTGTATTGGATGAACATGTAGACGATACCTAAAACTGGATATGTAATGGAAACTTAGGTTGAGATATTGTTAGATTTTTTAATGGATGAGAAATTTGGTGTTCTGGGGCTGCAATTGGACTGTGTAGTGATTTGTTGCTGTGTTTTTTGTCATTTACTATGGTTTGTAGTTTCCAGGATAGTTGTATAATAAATGAATAAATAATATGTTAATATTGTTTGGAATGGAATTGGGTTGGTTTGGTTAACTTAATGAATAAATGAGTTGTGAATAAAGAATGGAAATGGTTAATTATATTAGTTGGAAACTGAAAGGAGACTTGGGATTGATGTGTGGTGTTGTTAATGTAGAGGTAGTAACAAAGTTCACAGTGTTGTGAGATGGTTGTTTGTTTTAGAACGCATAGGTTGGGTTTGATTGTTTTCTATCATATATGTATATACTTGTATTTACCTTTTATTTCTATACACACCCCACCCTACATGGGCACTACATGCTAGACACCCCATCGTCATGGGGGAGGGTGTCATTCCCAGACACCATGATGAGAGTATGGATGGATGGCTACTGGCTCTTCACTTCCCCCTCTTCTTTGTGGTGATATCCCAAGTTTCATTGGGCATGTTTCTAATTTTTAGGTCCAGGTGTATGAGGGTGAGCTTTTCTTTCCCAATTGTCTTTTGGATGAGCTGTGTTTTTCTTTCCCATGTATCTTCGGGGTGTGATGTGATGTGGTATGTGGCCTAGGTGTCTGCAGGAGGGATGTGATATGGTATGTGGCCCAGGTGTTTGTGGGTGGGATGTGATGTGGTTTTTGGGGCCCAAGTGTGTGCGTGAGGGATGTGATGTCGTATGTGGACTTGTTGTTTGTGGGTGGGATGTGATGTGGTTTGTGAGGCCTCATTGTGTGTGGGCAGGTTGTGATGTGGTACCTCCAAAAGTGGTGGGATCACTAAGAATCTTACCATTAGGATAGAGTGTCTAATTAGTGGGAAGTGGTGTGTGGTACCCTATCATCAATATTTTTTATATTATATTTCTTTTCATGTGTTATTTTGTGAGCATTCCTTAGTGTGGTTGGGATGGCATGTTTACCTGTTAGGTGCTATTGGGTTCTACTTTCTATCATAGGGGAATTTGTATGCTTCATTCACTTGTGCACCAGAGACATTGGCATTCCTACTAAGTAAACCTATTTTAAAACCCAATATATATATAAAACGAACTTCATATATATTGGAGGATTATGAGTATGGTAATGGGAATTACTAGCCTAGTCTTTGGGATAGTTGTTGAATCACTATTTTAGTTAGCTTTTTGGTACTTCAATTTGGAGCCTTTTTTTGTATATGTTCTATATTACACATGCATGTGGGATGGATTTTTTTCTTTTATATTATGCTGGGGAGTTTTTTATGGCTAATCCATCACATATCCAGATCGTGTTTTAAAAAAAGGGAAATGGCTACCATTTTGTTTGATTTGTATACCCTTGGTGCTAGTCACCAACCTGGAGCCTACTGGGGGCACGACTTAGAGGTCATCATCTCCCTTTCCTTATTGCCAGCCCATGAAGGGTATTTTGGAGGTATAAGATCATGAAATAATGGTATCAGAGGCTGATAGTTGAGATATAGGATAATGTTGGGTGGTATACACATTGTGGATTTTATGGGTTGGTAGGGAAACAATTCCCAGTGACCTTTGTGCATGACCTAGGCCCCAGAAGACCAAATAAGACACAAACTTTTAACCCCCCATGATCCGATTCATAGAATCTGAGCCTACTAGATCACCAAGTGAGGCTACCCCGTTTGTAGGGTAGAGACCTAGTAAAGGTATATGCATAATACTGAATTGTTTTCTTGTTTGAATTGGGATGCTTTGGGAAGGTTAAAATGGATAACATTTCTAAAATTAATTAAAAAACATTTGATAAAATTTTCATACTACTTGGGCTTAGGAAGTATTTGTTTTTTTAGCTATGGATCATGGGCTTCATCATTGTGTGGATCGGGTAGTAGAGGTATAGTAGGATGATTCTGTTGATCGACATATGGTTGATCCAATTGTAGAGGATGTCCAAAGGCAGAGAAAGTTTTGTGATTTCTAGCAATAATATTTGGGAAAGTACGATGGAAGGGTTTTGTACATTGAGATATAGAGATGGATCGAAGAGCTTGAGGTCAACTTCATCTTGATCCGAGCATCGAATAAGTACCCTGTTCATTTGAAAGTTAGTCATATGAAAGGAGCTACATGTCAATGGTGGATGCTTTATCTAGGGGAGAGAAAGTAATCATACATTTTGTGGGCCGACTTCATGAAATAGTTTTGGGTAGCGTTCCTTTCCACGACCATGAAGTCAGAGAAGAGGTAGGAGCTACTCTCCCTTCAGCAAGGGAGTATGTTAATATAGAAAATTGGGATCAAGTTCAAGGACCTAAATCTTTTTTTACCAAATCTATTTTTGGATGAGGAATCTAATGCAAGACATCTCGAGGAGGCACTTTATACATCGATCCAGTATACTCTTACTCCCTTTACATTTCCAATGAATTTGGAGGTTCATAAGAAGTAATAAGTGATCAAAAGGATGCACTCATGAGGAGGTTTTCCATGAGAGGGGATCTAGTAGAGTTCATCAAGAGGCAGGGTTGTCAGTAGTAGGTCTTAGGTGCAAGGACCTTTGATGTTTTGGCCAACATGGAGTCAAACACAATAATTTTATTTCTGGTCTTCTGGTGCTAGTGGTTTTCATGACCTTTTCTATTAGATTTGGGTTGAGATGTTTCTATTATAGGGTTCATGTCCATCTTAAAAGTCAGTGCCCAGTGACTGTTGGAGCTCTTTGGGGGGGGGGTGCACAGGTTCAACACTAGCATCATTAAAAGTTTCTAGTTAGGGCATTTCAATAGTTGGGAAAGTAGGTTGTTATAAACTAAAGGGATATGAAGAAGGTAGAGTCAAACCTTAGGATGTCCCTCATTCTCAGGTACCATAACCCAGGTGTGCTCATAGAGTTGGTCATCAGCAGAGAGGTAGAAAAGTTGGGTGTGGTCAGTTGGACACGGTGATGGCAATGGTTCCTGTAGTGCCTAAGATTGATAGAGGTATGATTATTTTATTTAGAGACCATTCATGTGGTTTTATTGATTAAATATCTACACATTACTTTTTAAAACTTCTCTATCCCATGACTTGTAACTAGGAATTAAGAGGCTTCTCATGCCCCCATTGTGTTGAGTATGCCAGTCGGAGGCCAGACTGGATTGTTTGATTTGTGTCAGGGGTGTAAAATGATGATGAGACAACATCAACCCCATTGGGATATCTTCTTAATACAGATTCAGCTATAATATTTCATCCTTGTCATCGAATTGTTGTATTTTGTGCATGATTTTATCAATGGATTCCAGAGGAGAGTTTTGTTTTCAAATATGGATGGTCAGTGTGTGGTTTTCATTGGCGAGTGGGGTTGTTAGGTAGGTAGTCGGAATGTGGAGCCTCTTCTTTCATATTTGGCTAATCTATGTGTGGAATCAATAGAGACTGAGATGATGGATATTCCTGTAGTCATTGGGGATTTCTTGGATGTTTTCCCTAAGAAGGTTGTGGAACTACCTCCTTGACATGATGTTGAGTTTGAGATAGAGTTACAACCCAGTGATTCTCTTGTTTCGATGGATCCTTATTAGATGGTGCCTTCTGAGTGGTGAGAGTTTAGGATTTAGATAGATGATCTGATTAAGAAGGGTTTTATCTAGCACAGTGTGTCATTGTGGGGCACTCTAGTGTTCTTTTCAAAGAAGGAGGATGGTGGTATGAGGGTTTCCACATACTACTTGAGGTTGAATCAGGTGATGACTAAGAAATGATACCCAATTCCAAGGATAAAAGATTTTTTTGAGAAACTAATTGGGGTGAGTTTGTTTTCATAGATCGATGAATGATTTGGATATCACTAGTTGAGGGTGAAGGATGAAGATACATTGAAGACTTATTTCAGGTGTAGGTATGGGCACTTTGTGTTCTTTGTTAAGTCATTCGGTGCTACGAATGCACTAGCTGTGTTCATGGGGATTATGAACTATAGATTCCTTGACTTCCTGGACCAGTTCATCATCAATTTCATTTATGGAATCTTGATCTAATCAAAGTTAGAGGAGGAACATTCCAATCTTCTCAGGACTACCTTGTAGGTTCTTTGACAACACCAGATATACGAAATGTTGTTTAAGTTTATGTTCTGGACATGAGAGGTGCATTTACTCCGGTATGAAGTATCACAAAATGGTATGGTAGTGGGCCCATTGAATTTTGATGAAGTTTTTTCTTGTGCAGCACCCATGAATGTGGTGGAAGTTCACAGTTTTGTTGGTCTCGTTGGCTATTATGAGAGGTTTGTACCCAATTTCTCTCAATTTTTATCTCCATTTATAGCTCTGACAAGGATGGACCAAGATTTTGTGTGGAGTGAGTGGTGTCATGTAGGGTTTGAATATTTTAAGGGGAAGTTGTATAGTACTCTAGTGCTCAGGTTTCAAAAGTAAGGGGTTATGTTCTAGGTGTTTTGTGATGCTTCCTATCTGGGCTTAGGATGTTTTTAAATGAAGCAAAAATCAGTAATATTTTATGGGTCTAGGTAGTTGCATCCCCATGAATGTAACTATTCTTCCCATGATTTGGAGTTGGTATAACTTGTGTTCTTGCTGACATTGTGGTAGCATTACCTCATCAGGATGTGCTTTGTGGTTTTAACGGATCACAAGAGCTTGAGGTATATCTTTTCCCAGTGAGATCTGAACATATGGCAGTGAAGGATGGTGGATATTCTTTTGGAGTATTATTTTGAAATATCCTACATCCCAAGAAAGTGAAATTTCATGGCTGATTATTTGAGAAGGAAGTCACAAAAGGATGTTGTTTTGGAGTCTGCAGATTCTTAGAAGAATATAGTGGAGTTGGAAGCCATTCACTTAGATGCATGAGTCGAAGGTAGTAGAGGATGTCTATTTCATATGACTGTGCATTCTTTTCTAATGTAGTAGGTTTCTTTGTCTCTGTGGGGAGAGTCAAATGAAGAGGTGTTTTGAGATCTCGTTTTCCATGGTAATGCTCCAGAGGGATGGTCAGAGGATGGAGAGAACCATATGTTGTTCTACAACAACTATTTTTTTAGTAGTGGTGTTTCATGTGGTCCTCGTGAGTTTGATAGATCATCAATAGTGGTAAACCCAAGAGTTTATAAGATGTACTGCGGCTTGAGGATTTTATTTTTGTGGCCCGAGATGAGACATGAAGTGGTAGAGTTTGTGGAAAGGTTCATAGTTTTCTAGCAGGTGAAGATGGAGAACAATGTTCCCACCAGTTTGTTGAATAAATTAGAAGTCACCAAGTGGAAGGGGGATGAAATCTTGTTGTATTTCATCATAAGGTTGCCCAGATATCAGATAGGCTATGATTTTATCTGTGTTATAGTGGATCAGTTGATGAAATCGGCACACTTATTAGATATTATGGATTTGTTCATAATTGATTCATTGGCCAAGAGGTATATGGATGAAGTAGTGCAGTTTCATGGAGATCCAAGTTCTGTTGTCTCGTATCAGGATATGTAGTTTACCTCATGATTTGGGGTGGGGTTGTAGAATTATTTTGGCACCCGATTACTCCTCAACACTGCTTCCTAACAACAATCATATGGGATGATATAGAGGATTATCCAGACGTAGAAGGATATGTTGTGTGATTGTGTCCTGGACTTTATAAGATCTTAGGTATGAAACTTGGCTTGGATATATTTTTATTATAATATTTTTTATCAATATTGCATCTACATAAATTATTTTTTGGTGTTGTATGGAAGAATATGTAATTCTCTATTGTGATGTATGGAGGTTGGGGAGACATCTAATATTGGTCCGAATGGGGGGAAAAGCACGACAGGGAAAGTTCATATCGTTCATGAGAGGATGAAAGAAGTGCATAAACAATAGAAGTTGTATGATGATCGCAATAGGAGGCTCTTGGAGTTCAAGGTTGGGGACCATGTTTTTTTGAAGGTTTCCTGTCAACGTAGGCAGTGGAGGTCTGGTATAAGAAGTAAGCTTTCTCAAAAGGTTTGTTAGACCCTTTGAGGTGTTGGAGTGACATGGTGAGGTGGAATAACATTTTTCATTGCCACCATGGTTAGTGAGGATCCACAATGTCTATCACATCTCATACCTTCATTGGTATCTACATGATGACTCCAATGTCATTGAATGGGGAAATTTGAATATCGAGGATGAAGAAGCATTTGTGGAGTGGCCAATGGAGATCTAGGATCATCAGGAGAAGCTACTGCATAGATGAACCATTCCTTTATTTAATGTGTTATGGAGGCATTGTGTCCATGAGGAGAGTACATGGGAGTGATATATGTATATGAATGTCCATTACGTAGAGTTTTTTTGATCTTTTTCTTGTTTTTTTTGTTTTAAAATGATTGAACAATGTTTTATACTAGATGATATGTTTTACCTTTTTAGTGTTATGTGTGGTGTGTTGTACAATAAATTCCTGACATGTGGGAAATGGATGACCTGATTACTAATCATGACACATTAATTTTGACTCGATAAAACATATGTGGCTAAGTCAGTTCCTTCCCAAGGGGATATTATCTTTACATGGAGGATGACATTCCATAGTCTGTGTGTTAGGATGGCGTGGTTTTTGTGCTTGTATTATGTGCCTTTAGTTCATTTAGGTAGAAGTTATTAGAGGAGGTGTTCTTGAATATAGGGATTCACAATCCACATTTCAAACAACACAGGGTGGTTTATCATTGAATGTTGATGTGTTGGGTAGTTGGAAGTGTTTCAAGTTCAGTAAGATCCTTGAGAGGTATCTCGTAGAGTGGTTGTTTGAACCCCTCTGCCTTCTAGGCCTGGTTTTGGATTCTTGAGGGTGATAATCATTTGAGAGTTATCTAATATAATGGTCTATGTCGTATTGGTCCATTACTTTGTGGTTTTTTTGTGGCTAGAGATTTTTGGGGGAGGCTCAGAGGGAGTTGGAGGAGTTCGGTTTCTAGAGGATGGAAGAAGTGGCATTACTTGTCGTGTAACCTAATTACATGATGTGAAACTCTAGTTCAATGATTTTCTCCTGAGTTCATAGAATGTAATATTTTAGGGTTTTAAAAATAAAATAAATCGATACGTGAACCATTTTTTAGTTGAAACCAAACCCTTGATACTAAATCATGTGAAAGGGTATTACACATCATGTAATACCCCTACCTAGTTTTTTTTAATATTATTTTTGGCCTTGCATTCATTATTTTGGCCTTTTTAACTATTTATTCTCATTATAGATAAACTCTACTCACCACATGGATTCATTTGAGACCTACTCCTCCCTTCTTTATCTATCACTCCCGGTGGTTGTTTTTTGGTGATTCATGATCGATCCATGTTGAGTTTTCTCTTATTTCATATATATTTCCTCTCATTAATTCCCTAGGATTCAATGCCATGGTTCTAGTTTGATTGAGTTTGATGTCTGGATGGCATTTTAATAATCTCTATAGCTTAATCCACATTTCTAGTGGAGTAGTTGTCACTTGTGGGAAATCTTCTTTTCCCTATAGTGCACAGATGAGTTGAAAAACATTTTTAAGGTATGATTTATCTTATTCCTCTTCAATTGAATGTATTTTGAGAAGGATTTAGATTTTTTCACCTATGGATCACGGTTTATTGAGTCTTATAAATGATAAAAATTAGTTAAATGAAATTGAAAGGGGTAAGCGGATTCATTTTTCATGCTTTTTTAGTATTTATGATTGTCATATTGTGATTATACATGATTTATTCGCCACAGATAATAGTGGTTGTTGGGGGTTCTATTTGTGAGGATACATCTATTGTTCTTGTTGCTTTAGTTTTGGTTGTTGTGGTTTTACCCAAAAAGAAAATTGGTTAATCACGTAAATCTAACTAATGAATGGATGCCTCAGGAATTTTTATGTGTGATAATGACGTTGAAAAAAGAATTAGAATTAAAAAATTATCCCATTTGGTAAATCTAAAAATGTTTTATGTAGTGTTCTATGATGAGATGTGTGGAATCATTATGGCAGAGTGTGTGGGACAAATGAATGTGAGGTGGCTATGTTGTGATGCGTGTGTTCGATCTGGTTTGTGTAGTGGTATGTCTGTGAGCACCGTTTATAACAAACCTGCTTCTCTTAAATTACATTTACATAATTTCAAAGTTAAACAACATAAAAAATATTACACAATGAGGATCCAAAGGGTTTGTGTCTTGGGAAAACTTGGACCATACATAACATTTAGAACATAAAATATAAACATTTACTTAATTCCTTTTTATCTAGCTTTTTATTGGATCTTTATTTCTCCATAGTACAAGTAGTAACCTAAGTTTATACATCAAAAATGGGTGAGATAAAAAACCAATAAGAGGATAGATATGAAGAATAAACAATATAATATTGGCCTAGAATAATCATTACTATAACATAGGCATAAGATCAAAATTATGATAGGAATCATTTAGACAAGAATTGTAATGTGGAAATACATATAAATAAAACATCATGTCTAAGTGTTCAAATACCACTCATAGTTTTGGGAAAATTTAGCATCATGTTCACAGAAATTTTACTTTACTAATGAGGTTTTTAAAATTATCCAATGCATTGGAGTGATATATAATTCTAGGCCAACCTTTCATATCACAACATTTACATTATCACGCATGCCACATAGAACATATATAAATATTTAACATATAATAACCCATGGAAAGAATTGGGTTTCATTTCATAAGCATACATTCATAAACATTAGGCTAAAAAATTAAATAGGGAATAACATAATTGATCTAAGAGTCATCATACTTGAGTGAAAGAAACAATCTTTAGATGTAAAAGGTCTATTTTTTAAAAGATGTGTTCTTTTGGAAAACAATGCGCTTGTCATAAACTCTAGTAGAAAACATGTATATACCAAAAAAGTCAATATAATGATAAATAAAATATTTTTAAGGAATAACCATACTAAAAATTAAGTGAAAGATTGAAAACCCAAAGAAAGAGGGTTGGGATCAAGAATTCCCCATTCCTTGTATCTGAACCGTTTCTTCACATTAATGTCCTTTATAATTACATTAGATTCATTAATTTGATACTCCAAAACATTTTCTATGTGAATATGGTTTATTATGGTTTCAATAAGTTATTTTATGGTCCTTTGTATGTGTTATAGATTTTAAATTAATTGTTTGGGAGTGTTCATTATCCTAGTTTTGATGAATGGTTCACGTGCACACATGAATGTAAGTTTCTGTGAACATGGATAAAAATACAGAATTGATATGTTAATAATGATATTATTTGATTTTAAATGATCTTATAATTATGTTTGGTATATAACATGAGGATGAATAATTAGATAAAATTTAATGATGACTGTTTTAGGTTAATTTTGGCTGTTTTTGGATCATAGTGTACATGTTTTGTTTTATCATTTAGTAATATGTATAAAAGTGGTTTCTAGAATATAAAAGGGGATATAATATTTATATTATAATCTTGTTTCAACCATTTAATGGTTTTACTGACATCCCTGAATGTGTTGAGGGAAAACGAACATTCGTCGCCCACGAAGTTGGTAAATTAACACATATCGGGAAAAAATTTATTTTTAATAAACAAATAGAGATAGAGAGGGAGGATTTTAATGAATAATATCCCATTAACATGAAATAATACTATTATATCAATAACACTAAAGTTATCATTACATTTGGATAAGATAATTTGATGATAAGAGAATAAAAGAAATGAAATTTAAATGGAAATTAAAAGAAAAGAGATAGAGGGGAATTACCTCTTGAATATATCTTCCTCGAGATCCTCTTTAAGGGGGAGGTTATGGATCTTTTATGAGAAAAAGTGATTCTGGACATTGGTTAGGATATTGGGAAGATATTTGAGTAGAATTTAGAGTAGGCACGGGGCTTAAGAGGTGTGAGGTGTGGTAATTATTGTACAAGGGAGAGGGGTCTTCTCAATATTTAATTCATTTGTTTACTAATTTCCCTCAGGACAAGAAATAGTGATGATTACATGACTAAATATAGTAAATAGGGTTTGTGAGTTTGAACCAATGTCTATTTATATCATCCATGTCTCAAGAATGATGCAGAAATTCATTTATTTAGTATATTATGCAAATTGTCGAATTTTACTATTCAACAAAAAATAACACATTTCAGAAAAATCACAAAAATCCACCCTAACCATTTTTTGATTTTTATAATTCAAACTTAAACTCCATTTATGATAATAATTTTCTAAATATTTGTAAAATAATTTTAAATTAATATCATAATATAATGGAACAATACAAATCTTAAAAATAAACTGCATTTCAAAAACTTTGATAAATTAATTAAGGTCTCAATAAATTATCATATAATCATAAGACATGAAAATAATAGTTTTTGAATTAATTTTCTGATAATTTTTTAATTAATAACTTAATCATTTATTATTCAGGACATACAAAAATCCAACAGTATAATATAATTATATAATATTTTCACTTGTGGGATGGATACATTTTATTTATTCTATCATTGGAATGGTTCATATTCACTTGGCTAATTTAATATTCATAAGGGTCATATTACTATTAATAAGGGTAGCATTACAATTCATAAGTGTATTTTACTATTCAATATAATTTAAGTTTGTCCTATCAGACTCCAGATATCTTACTGATCACAATTGTGTATGTCATATTGTCCAAATTTAAATCATAGAAGTGAAAAATATGGTTAAAGGTCACATTGAATTTAGCAGTTCATTTATAAATGATTTGGAATTATGTTTCCTATTGTGATTTTATAATGTAATTCCATTGATAAAACTTTGGGTCGTTACATTCTTCCCCCCTTTTGAAGTTTCACGCCCAAAATTTCATTTTACCTAAAAGGTGAGGGTACTTATCCTTCATCACCTCCTCTAATTCCCAAGTTTCTTCTGCATACTTATGGTTCCTCTGAAACACTTTAACAAGTTGGGTTGTCTTGTTGCATAGAACCTTATCTCTCTAGTCCAGAATCTTTAATGGTTGCTCCTCATAAAAGAGATCATCATCCAACTATACTACCTTTGAGTTTAGTACATGTGAGGGATCTGGTATGTAATCCTCGGGATTGATACAAAAAACAAATAATAAACATGATACATATTTAGTGGAAGTGCAAGATGATAGGCCTCGACTCCTCTGTGGTCAAGGATATCAAAGGGGCCAATGTTCATTGGGCTAAACTTCCCTTTCGTTCCAAACCACATTACTCTATTCCATGGTGATATTAGAAGGAAGACTTTATCTCCAACATCAAACTCCAAGTCCCTTTGAATTTTTTCAGTTTAGATCTTTTGCCGAATCATAGAAGATTTGATCTATTGCTAGATTCCTTGAACATTCTCTATCACCCCGTACACAAGATCTAGTCCAAGTAGCTTTCTTTCTATAACTACATCCCAACTGGTTGGGGTTGTACATCTATTTTCATATAGTACTTCATATGGAGAAATCTAAACACTCGAGTAGAAGATATTGTTTTATGAGAACTCAACCAATGAGAGACATTGATCCCATCCACCCTTTAATTCTAGTGAGATGACTCTTGGCATATCTTCAAGCATATGAATTTTCAATTCAGATTGGCCAAAAGTTTGGGGGTGATAGGCCATGATAAAATTCAATTCAATACTCAAGGCATGTTGAATAATCCTCCAAAATTTTTATGAGAACCTTTGATCATGATTTGAGACAATCGAGAGTGGAATCCCACGCAGTCTCACCACATTATTCACATATATAATTGCAAGTTGTTCAAGCAAGAGATATTCCCTATAGAGATAAAGTGACCAGTCTTGGTGAGTCGGTCCACCACATCCCATATTGCATTATTTTCTTTGGATGCATTCAGGAGACCTGTGACAAAGTCCATAGTGACATTATACCATTTACACATGGATGTAGGCAATGGTTGAATCATTCCATTGGACTTCTATCACTCTGCATTAACTTACTGACATACCAAGAACCTTGAGATATACTAAGAAATTTCCTTATTCATGTTATCCCAATATAAGTGTTCTCAGATATCTTGGTTCATCTTCGTACTACTAGGATGGATAGATAAAGGTGAGATATCAGCATTTTCCAACATCTCCTTCATTATCTTGGGTGATGAATGCACATATAACCTTGTTCCAAACCAAATTACACCAGCATCATCGATATAAAACTCTTTCAACTTCCCTTAATTTACTACATTCACCCTCTTTTGCACATCCATATCATTCCATTCTGCCTCCTTAGTCTTCTACTGGATAGATGGTTGGGAAATCATATAGGAAAGGTGATATTTATTTTCTACCATTATGATTTCCAAATTCATCCTTTGGATGTCCATGAAGAGATGGTCTTTCTCAATCCACAACATATATAAAGCATTAGGTTGTTTTCTACTAAGATCATCGACTACCTTATTTGCCTTCAAGGATAGAAATTAATTGAGAAAGCATAGTATATGATTAGATTTAACCATCTACTTTGATGCATGTTGAGATACTTTTGTGTGAACATATACTTTAGGCTATTTTGATCGATATATATATGTCACAATTTTCACCATGGAAGTAGTGCCACCATATTTTCATTTAAAAAATCAAAGCTACTAGCTTCAAATCATTCAACGGGTTCTTCTTCTAAGGGATATTAAACTACTATGAGGAATAAGCTATCAAATTATAAATTTCAAGAGTATAAAACCGAATCCTTTCATGAAAGCACCACTGTATATCACAAAACATTCTTTACTTTTTGGTAATGTGAGTTCAAGTGTAGTGACCATCCTTCTCTTTATCTCTTTTAATATTTTCTCACATTATTTTTTCTAGATATACATTACCACTTTTCTTGTTAACTTAGTTACCAGGCTTGACAATCATGAGAAATTTCTCACAAAACATCAGTAGTAACCAGAAAATCCAAGAAAACTGCAGATTTCTGTGACACTATAGGGTCTGGTAAATTCCTTAATCACCTTTTTTTATGGGTCCACAAAAATTCCATCACTTGTGATCACATGTCCCAAGAACATGACATTCTTCATACAAAATTCAGACTTTCTGAACTTGGCATAACAATTCTTCTTTCCTAATGTCACTAACATAAGACATAGATGTTCTTTATGTATCTCTATTCTCTTAGAGTATATGAGAATATCATCAATAAACACTATCCCAAATTAGTTGATGTAATGTATGAAGACTCTATTCATCAAATAAATGAAGATTTTAGGGGAATTAGTATGTCCAAAGGGAATCAATAGAATATCATAGTTCCCATACCTTGTACAGATAGTAGTTATGACATCCCTGCTTTTATTACAAACTGAAACATGATTTATTACATAAAACATTACTTGATACAAAAAAGAATATTGAGATGTTTAGTGTCTTTGAGGCATAAGATCATTACATAAAAACATAAAACATGAAATACAACATCTTTATTGAAAACATCCTTTACATCATCACTACATTCTATCATACTTAGCATTGCATGGGATAACCTGAGGACATGCCTATGAAAAGGGTGACCTATAAAGCACAGTAAGGAAATACATGTGGAATAACAGGAGGAGTAAAATACATGTTAGACATTAGTCATATCAATAGAGCACAAGATAAACTTTAACATTAAGGCAGGATAAATCATGATAATCATAACATGGAAATGTGGCAACAACACTTAACATGGAATTATCATGAGCCGAGGCTCATTGCACATGGAGCATGAGTAAATCCTCATTGCACATAAACCATGATTAAACCCTTGTTGAACTTGAATTAGCACGAGTCAAAACACATTTCACATGACGTATCATGATACTATACTTTACCAAATGCATTGGAGCGCTATAAGGGTGCACCCTTCTTAAACATTTCATTTCACGCATAAGTGTGCCACATGGATCATAAAAGTTGGATTCATAATACATAATAATTTATTCCACGATGAAGGAATGTGGATTTTATACATGATACTTTATAATAAATAAGTAAATGTGCATAAAGTTGAATACCCTTGATGGAGAAATGGGCATGGTATTCACTACACAATGACATTGGCTTAGAAAGTCGGTGCGATTTCGGCAGCGTAACGGCGTGACATAAGAGTTCATAAAAAATGTTTGATGATAGAGAAGGGGTTTACTCATCATATTTACATGTAATGGACAGTAAGTAGGTCATATAGAGACATGTCCCAACAATTTTAATTGAATTAAGATGCATGATACAAAAGTATTGCGTGAATGTAAAAGAGGAGAGAGAAGTTCCTTTCGGAATTTCAGCATAGTAACGGGTGTACATGGGAGGCATATAATGAGAGAGAAATGGGTCTCCCATCATGAAAACATAAATATGGAAGTATGCGGGAGGTTTGAAACCATACCCCAACATTCATAATTGGAATTAAATGGGAAAAACAACTTAACGAAAATAGGACAAAAATGAGAATGGAAGAAAAACCCTTACTTGGAAGTGTGCTTCCAAAGGCTTCAGAGAGGCTTGAGAGAGGTTTCTTTGGAGCTTTGGGAACCTTGTGAGGATTATAGAGAGAGTAGGGAAGAGGTTGAACGAACTCCAAAGGCTTTGAGTGAGGAGGAAGTGGGAGATTGGGTGGGTTTATATATGAAAGGTGAAGGAATTCTTTATTATTTAGGTTTGGGACCCCTTATATTAAATTAAACCAAACCAAAAACCATACCATGGTTTTTTCCCATGGTTTTTGGAAAATGGAAAATGAAAACAATATTTTATAAGGCCAACATCTGAACTTCTTAAAATAATAGGGTTTCTTATGTGGAGGTGAGTCATACTCCCATGGAAAATAATTTAAAAAGAGAAGATGTTTAATAAGTCTTGAGTGGTCCATTAATGCTATGTAAAATAAGTCAAACAAACAAAAAATTGAATTATTTTAATGGAAATGACATATATTGGCCGAAAATAAAGATTATTGTATTTTATTACATCACTTTTGGGTCATTATGATGTCATAAAACACATTATATATTTAAATAGTATTTAATTTTTACCCAAAAATTTGAGTGTCTCAGAAAATTATGAAAAATTCACTATTGGATAATTTTGACATCTTGATTCCAAAAATAACACTTATTTTATCTAAATAATTTTTTAAATATGTTAATTATCACTTTTAAAATAAAAACCGACATTTATCGAAACTTCACGGGTTTTGACAAAAATGGCTTTCAAACCTTAATAAAAATTATAATTGCATTCATACAATTATATGATCATTTATATATAATAAAATTAATTTAATAATAATAATAATATTTTATTAAAATATCCTTTAATTCAAAAATTCCTTAATTTAATAAAATAGATTTCTTAATTAAATAATAGCTAAAAACAACATTTGTACTTTAAAAAATATTAACAATGTATCAATAATGATAAGAAATTTTATTCATTATTATATTCAAAATTAATGTACATGAACCTAGTACTAGCGATTTGTTACATAACCACTTAAAACAGCAGCATAAGACCAAAGGGTAAGGTGTGTGATGGTGAGAGACTCTTGGGGTGGCTTGAATAACATCGCTCGAGTGGTAATTTATATCAACTTACACTTTTCCCGTAGATGGCCCCATTCGAGCTTGACATGATAAAGCTCAGCTTGGGATTGGTCAAGAGCGAAGCCGATGCCACCTATTTTCTGAGCTCCGACAAATGGTCTTTTTATGGAGCAATTCTACTGGATGAGGCCACCGCTTCCTTTGCCTGAGTAAATTGGATTTGTTAAATCCCTATATTTATACTAATCATGTGATCACTGTTCAACGACTATAAATGTAACTGTCACAATTCTAAACATAAAACCAAAGAAGTTGACATTTTATATAAATATTTTACATAAAGAGGTATTTAATTAGATCAAGAGGTATTTTCCATTAATGAAACTTTGGGTAATTACAATATTCCCCCCCTTAAGAAATTTCGCCCTCGAAATTTTCCTTTTCCCATATTAAAAAAGATGTGGGTAACTCAGCTTCATCATTTCCTCTGATTCCCATGTCGCTTCTTCATACTTGTGGTTTCTCCACAACACCTTGACGAGGGGCATTGCCTTATTTCGTAGAACTTTTTCTCTGTGATCTAAGATCTTCACTGGTTGCTCCTCATAAGAAATATCATCTTCCAATTGTACCACCTTAGAAGAGAGTACATGTGAAGGGTCAGGTATGTACATTCTTAAGAGGGATACATGAAAGACATCATGTACTTTGGATATGGTAGGTGAAATTTCTAGTCAATAGGCCACAACCCCAACACGATCAAGAATCTCGAAGGAGCTGATGTTCCTTGGATTTAACTTCCCTTTCCTTACAAACCTCATGAACTTCTTCCACGGATATATGTGTAGAAAACCCATATCTCCAACTTTAACCTCAAGGTCTCATCGACGATTATCCGGATAACTCTTCTGTTGACTCTGGGCTGCCCTGATATGCTGCTGAATGGTTTTCACCTTCTCCACCATTTCTTTGACCATTTCTAGTCCAAGCAGCTTATGTTCACCGACCTCATCCCAACATGAAGTTGTTCTGCACTTTTTCCCATACAAGGATTCATATGGTGCCATTTGGATGCTTGAGTGGAAACAGTTGTTTTAGGAGAATTCAACCAGTGGAAGATGTTGATCCCATCCTCCATTAAAGTCCATTGAGCATGCTCTCAACATGTACTCAAGTTTTTGGATAGTCCGCTCGGATTGGACATCATTTTGAGGATGATAGGATGCACTGAAGTTCAGTTTAGTATTCAGAGCATGATGAAGACTCTTCCAAAACTTAGAGGTGGATCTTGGATCTCAGTCAGACACAATAGATAGTGGTACTCCATGAAACCTTACCACTTCCCTGATATATAACCATGCCAGTTGATCTAAAGAGAAATCCTCCCAAATAGCAATGAACTATGTAGTCTTTGTAAGACGATCCACAATAACCCAGATTGCATTGTTGCCTTTGGATGTCCTTGGAAGTCCAGTGAAAAAGTCCATGGTCAAGTTCCCCCATTTCCATTCTGGTATGGGCAATAGTTGCATCATCCCCTTAGACTTCTGCCTCTCTGCCTTCACTTGCTGACACACTTGGCACTTAAATGCATATTCAGCCATCTTCTTCTTCATATTTTCCCACCAAATGTTTTCTTGGATATCTCGATACATCTATGTGCTCCCTAGGTGAATAGAGAAATTTGACTATGTGCATCAACCAAAAGTTCATTCTTCTGCTTCAGACGTGATGGAACACATAGTATTTTCCCAAACCGCACAATTCCTTCTTCAGTAACATTAAACACCGAGGATTTCACTTTTTCGATAGATTCTGCTTTTTCCTAAATTCCCACATCATCCTTTTAAGCATCCTTTAACCTTTCCAAAAGAGACTGTAGAGCAATCATTTGTGAAAGGATTGATGATGTTCCCTTCTTTATGAATCCAATGTCCATCTTCATCAAGTCTAAGAAAATTGGATCCTTCTCAATTATCATCATTGATAGAATCGATGGGTCCTTTCTACTTAGGGAATCTGCCACCATGTTTGCTTTACTAGGGTGGTAATGGACTGAACAGTCATAATCCTTGATGAGATATATCCATATTCTCTGGCGCATGCTAATCTCTTTCTGTGTGAATATATATTTAAGACTCTTGTGGTAAGTATATATCTCACATTTCTCTCTATAGAGATAATGCCTCCAGATTTTCATTGCAAAGATCACATCTGCAAACTCTAGATCATGCGTTGGATAGTTTCGCTCATGGATTTTCAACTTCCTTGAGGAATTGGATATCACTTTATCATTCTGCATCAGTACACAGCGTAAACCATTCTTTGAAGCAACACATAACACCACAAAAAGTTCCCCACTTGTGGGTAATGTGAGCACGGGCGTAGTGATAAGCCTCCTTTTCAACTCCTTGAATCTTTCTTCACATTCATCACTCTAAGAAAACATTACTCCCTTCCCATTTAGCTTTTTAATAGGGTTGGAAAATCGTGAGAAATTCCTCACAAAACGTCGATAATATCCAGTTAACCCCATGAAGCTAAGGATATCATTTACTGATGTTGGCCTCGACCATCCCTCAATTGCATCTATTTTGGAGGGATCCACAGATATCCCATTTCTTGTGATGATATGTCCCAAGAATGAGTCATCCTTCAACCAGAACTCACACTTGTTGTACTGGTGCACCCCATGTTGAAGCACTTGGGCATATAAACCCTTTATCCAAATTCTCCTGTAGTTGTTTCTTCAGCTATTCAAGCTCCACGACAGCCATTATATATGGAGTCTTGGTTATTGGTAATGCTCCTGGTATATGTTCAATTGAGAATTTAACATCTCTTCTAGGACGAAGACCGGGCAGTTCCTCGGGAAATACTTCAGCGAATTCCCTCACTATAGGCATTTCTTAAATGATGTTTTCTTCCTTGGAATCAATCATCTAAGCCAGATACGCGTGCTCATAGGGTAGTAATATCCATGCGTGAGATGATGGAGCTAAAGGATATTCATCTTCCTCCTTACATTTGTAAAAAATTGGGGGTCGATTCTCCAAATGGAGTGTGATTTCCCTCTCCCGATAATTTAGGTTGGCTCTATATAAGGAAATCCAATCCATGTCAAGAATTGCATCAAATTCTACTAGAGGGAGTATGACGAGGTTCGCCGGGAAATTCAATCCACAAATTATAATAGGGGAGGACTTATATTCATGGGATGCAATGATTGCTCCATTTTTCGTACTCACCAACATCTTCAATTCCATGAATTGTGGTGGTGCTGGGATTGTTCTACTAAACTTTAAAGATATAAAAGAATTCGTAGAACCTGAATCAAAAAGTATGTTCGCTATTCTTGAATGAATAACTAGCGTACCTATCACCACTTCGTTTTTGGGGTTCACTTCGGTAGAAGTGATGGAAAAATATCTTTCTTGCTACCTTGGAGGTTGTTGGTTGCCTCCGAAAACCCTTGGATAAGGGCAATGATTTGAAAAATGCCCCGGTTCATTGCATTTGTAGCATTAAACAACGCGTTGAGGTTAGAACAGAGCATTCCTCTCCTCTGTCACAGCTGCGGGTCTTTCTTGCTGATAGTTAACAGCTTGGTGCCCTTCAATTCCACACCTAAAGAATTTCCTCGCCCCCATGAGGCAATTCCCAGGGTGCTTCTATCCGCACTTTTGGCAAGTGGGGTGCTGGATCTTCTTAGCACCGTTTGATTTGTCCATCGGACTGCCAGCATTGAAGTCCACCTAATAGTTCTTGTCCCCATGATACCTCTATGATTCCCCGATCTCCATTTCTACCTTGAGGGCACATTGGACAATTTCCTCAGAGCTGTCGAAGTCACGGATCGCTAATGATTTCCGTAGGCTAGGCTTCAGCCCACCAAAGAGGTGGTCAACTTTGCATTCGGGGGTAACGAAAAATCCGGAAGCGTATCTTGCAAGCCTTGTGAAGTTTTCCTCATACGATCCTACATATTCTTCTTCTTTTTTCTTAAGGGAAAAAAAGTCCCTTTCCATCTTAAGTAGGAGGGTGTGCGGAAAATATTTATCGAAAAACATCTTCTAGAAATCCTTCCATTCCAACTCCTCGATCTCCTCCTCAAGCTTCATATTTTTGATCAACGTCCACCATTGATCAGCTTCACCCTCCATATGGTAAGCTTCCAGGAGAACCTTCTCTTGTTCAGAACATTGAAGGATGGAGGAGGTCTTTTCAATGGAGTTGATCCATTGTTCAGTGATCGTGGTATCAGATGATCAACTAAAATTAGCAGGCCTTTGCCTAATCAAGCTCTCGATAGTGACTTGTTCCTTCTTAGTGGGGTTAGGATGTTCCTCTTGACCCATTTTCTATTCAAATCTTGAGTTAGCTGAGAGTGAAGCGTGACAAAGTTCGCGATTCCTACTCCCACTGGATTGGTCATCTCACTAGTACAGTCATCACACTGATCTTCACACTGGTTGTTAGCTCGAGTCCCCCTATTACCAGCCATTGGCTGGAACAAAAGGAAATATAGGGGGTAACAAAAAAAGGGTAATCCAAAGAAAAAGGTTTATGACTTATAAATAAACTTTTATTTCCTTAACTCATGAGTCTATAGGCTAATATAAGCTTTTCATGATCTACTTTCCAACATATATTCTTATGGGCATTTTTTTTAACTCCCATAATAAGGGTTAATACTAATATTGTGAATTTACCAAAGAATATAACCTAGGAGTGTCGTAACCAAGAGTGCATCAAGGCCCGTTGTTGTGCACCAGTTCCCATTCGAGTCTAGCTCAAAGCGGTGTTTTCGGGTTTTACCCATAGGATACATCTGTGCCATAGCTGCCTATACGTGCTCGTATCCAGATATGGATTTATTTGCTTGATAACCCACTTACTCAATACTCACCAAAACTTAGGGACAATTTTATTGTACTTAGTCTTGTATCTAAGGCTTTACTGGGGTTTTCTAATCCTAATCCCAAAAAATAACTAAACCTATCCTCTGATACCAACTTTGAAAACCCTAATTTTATTACAAACATAAACATGATTTATTACATAAAACGTTACTTGATACAACAAAAAAGATCGAGAGGTTTAGTGTCTTTAAGGCTTAGTATCATTACATAAAAACTTAAAACATGAAATACAACATCTTTATTGAAAACTTCTTTTACATGGTCACTACATTCCCTCGTACTTAGCATTGCATGGGATAACCTGAGGACATGCATAAGAAAAGGGTGAGATATAAATCCTAGTAAGGGAATACCCATGGAATAACATGAGGAGTAAAATACATGTTAGAAATTAGTCATATCAATATAGCACAAGAGAATATTGAGCATAAAGGCGTGATAAAGCATGATAATCATAACATGGAAATGTGGCAACAACACTTAACATGGAATTAGTATGAGCCAAGCCTTATTGCACGTGGAGCATGAGTAAATCCTAATTGCACATAAAGCATGAGTAAATCCTTGTAGCACTGAAATTAGCATGAGTCAACACTCATTGCACATGATTTATCATTACATTATACTTTACCCAATGCATTGGAGCGCTATAAGGGCACACCCTTCATAAACATTTCATTTCATGCATAAGTGTGCCACATGGATTAGAAAACATGGATTCATAAAACATTATAATATATTCCAAAATGAAATAATGTTGAATTCATACATGAAACTTTATAATAAATAAGTAAATGTGAATAAAGTTGAATACCCTTGATGCAGAAATGGGCATGTTATTCACTACACAATGACATTGGCTTAAAAAATCGATGTGATTTCGGCAGCATAACGGCGTGACATAAGAATTCATAAAAAATGGTTGATGAGATAGAAAGGGGTTACTCATAATATTTACATGTAATTTATAGTAATGAGTTCATATAGATACATTTCCCAACAATTGTAATGGAATTTATATACATGATACAAAGGTATTTCTTGAATGTAAAAGAGGAGAGAGAAGTTCCTTTCGGAATTTCGGCATAGTAATGGGTGTACATGGGAGGCATCTAATGAGAGGGAAAGGGGTATCCCATAATTCAAAAATAAATAGGGCAGTATGAGGGAGGTTAGAAACCATACCCCAACATTCATAATTGAAATTAAATGGGCAAAACAACTTAAAGAAAATTGGACAAAAATGAGAAAGGAAGAAAAAACCCTTAGTTAGAAGTGTGCTTCCAAAGGCTTGAGAGAGGCTTGAGAGAGGCTTCTTGGGAGCTTTGGGAACCTTGGGAGGATTATAGAGAGAGTATGGAAGAGGTTGGACGAACTAAAAAGGCATTTAGTGAGGAGGAAGTGGGATCTTTGGTGGGTTTATATAGGAAAGGTGAATCAATTCTTTATTATTTAGGTTTGGGACCCCTTATATTAAATTAATCCACACCACAAACCATCCCATTGATTTTGCCCATGGTTTTAGGAAAAGGGAAGATTAAAACAATATTTTATAAGTCCAATGTCCGAACCTCATAAAATAATAGGGTTGTTTATGTGGAGGTGAGTCACACTCCCATAGAAAATAATTTAAAAAGACAAGATGTTTAATAAGTCTTGATGTTTCTATTAATGCTTTGTAAAATAAGTCAAACAAACCAAAAATCACATTATTTTAATGGGAAAACATATATTGGCCTAACATAAAGATTATAGTATTTTATTACATCACTATTGGGTCATTAGGATGTCATAAACACATTATATATTTAAACGCTATTTAATTTTTACCCAAAAATTTGACTGTCTCAGACAATTATGAAAAATTCACCGTTGGATAATTTCGACATCCTGATTCCAAAAATAACATTTATTTTATCTAAATAATTTCTTAAATATTTTAATTTTCACTTTTAAAATAAAAACCAACATTTATAAAAATTTCACGGGTTTTGAAAAAAATGGCTTTCAAACCTTAATTAAAATTATAATTTCATTCATACAATTATACGATCATTTATATAAAATAAAATTAATTTAATAAGAATAATTATAATATTTTATTAAAATATTATTTAGTTCATTAATTCCTTAATTTAATAAAATAGATTCCTTAATTAAATAATAACTAAAAACACCATTTGTACTTTAAAAACTATTTACAATGTATCAATAATGACAAGAAATTATATTCATTTTTATATACAAAAATATTGTAAATGAACATAGTACTAGGGATTTATTAGATAACCCCGTAAAATAGCTGCATAAGTCCTAAGGGTAAGGTGTGCGATGGTGACATACCCTTGGGGTGGCTCGGATAACATAACTCAAGTGGTAATTTCTATCAACTTACACTTTTCCCATAGACGGTTCAGTTCGAGGTTGACATGATGAAGCTCAGCTTGGTCTTGGTCAAGAGCGAAGCCTAATGATGTCACATCTTCCCCGAGCTCCAACAAATGGGCTTCGTATGGAGCAATTATACTAGACGAGGCCATCACTCTCTTTGTCTGAGTAAATTGGATTTGTTAAATCCCTATATTTATACTAATCATGTGATCACTGTTCAATGACTTTAAAAGTAATGGTCACAATTATTAACATAAAACCAATGAAGTTGACATTTTATATAAACATTTTACATAAAGAGGCATTTAATTAGATCAAAAGGGATTTTCCATTAATGAAACTTTGGGTTGTTACAGCAGTGTTTTGAATATATTCCTTCTACACTTTTAGATGATGATATCCAAAATTATGATCCACAGTCGAGAAGTATTGAGATCCTCGCAACTGATCAAACAAGTCATCAATCCTTGGGAGATGATACTTGTTCTTTATGGTGATCATGTTGAGTTCCTGATAATTGATACAGAACCACATTGATCCATCTTTCTTCTTTACAAAGATCACTTGCATACCCCAAGGGGATGCACTTGGGTGTGTGAACCCTTTATCCAAATTCTTTTGCAATGGATTTTTATCTCCACTTATTCGATAAGATCCATCCTATAAGTACACTTTGGGATATGAGTAGCTTTGGGTATTCATTCTATTAAGAACTCTACCTCACGATCTGGTGGAATTCTATGTAACTCTTCAGGGAATATATCATTGAATTCCCTCACGATGGGAATTTCTCCTAGGTGGATAACTTCTTTTGAATCAACCATTTGAATGAGGAATTCCTCTTCATAGGGAATCAACACCCACAACATTGAAGGATTTTTCAAAGTTTATTCATGAATTTCCATGAATTTATAAAGGAGTGTGGGATTGTTTGGATCATGGAAATATATTTTCTTTTACCAATAATTGCAATATGCTCAATATAACACGATCCAATCCATTCCCATTATAAAATCGAATTACACCAAAGAAAGTTTTACAAGATTCAGTGGATAAATCTTACCACATGGTCCAATAGTAGAAGAGTCCAACACTTGGGATTCAATGATTTCACTACATTGTGTTTTTATAAATATCTCTACTTCATGGTTTCAGAGATTTGATTCTATAGTTCTAGCATACTTGCAAGATATATGGAATTCACAGAACTAGAATCAAATAAGACATTTTACATTATTCAGTGGATAGGAATTGTACTATGTAAAACTACATTTCCTTGATCAACATCCATAGTAGTGATGTCATAAGACTTCCCCTGCTCTGTTGACTTTTTTGGCTGATGACGTTGAATACCCTCGAGGGCTCGAGGTTTGGTGCACTATCTTACATAGTTCCCTTACTCTCTACAGTTGTAGAAATGTCCCATGGTTGGTTCTCTTCTTTCCTCCACCACATTATACTACCTTATCATATCATTTCAATAATCTTGATCTAAGTGGCATTCTCTCCCAAACACAAATCATTTCCCTATTACTTTGAGGAAGTTCCCATGGGGATTCATCCAACATTTTTGACCTGGTGGTGGTTGAGTTTCCTTTCAAAATTTCTAATTAAATCCTCTAACATGAAACTCCATATTTTGTTTCATATCACCACAGCCTTGGGACCATTCTACAAACTCCATATCCTATTTGAGAGCACATCAAAAAAGTTCTTCATAACTCCCAATGTCTCAAACTTCAAGATACTTTCAAAGTCATGTTTTCAAATCACTAAATAATCTATCAATTTTTCTATCATTGTTGATAACAAAACTCAAAGAATACCTTGAAATCCTTTTGAAATTCAATTCCTAGGGTATGATAAATAATAAATCATTTTGATTTAGATCTATGAATTATTTCTCCATATTCATCTGAAGTGTTTGTGGGAAATACTTGATAAAAACCCATTATCTTAAATCCACCCCACTCAATCTCTTCAATTTCATCCGTCAGCTTGGTGTTCTTAATCAATGCCCACAATTGGTCGGACTCTCAATCAAGCTGATAAATGGACACAGTTAAAATTTCCATCATAGAAGAGTGAAGCAAATAAAATATATTATCCATTTACTTCTCCTAGTATTCAACAACAAGTGGGTCATAAGATCCACTGAACATCGGTAGTCAGTTCGGCATAAAACACTCGAGATCTAGTTTCTCCCTCTTAGATGAAGAAGGACATTCCAAATTATTCAGGTTATTATTCAATACCTAAGGAAACATGGTAAGCATCACCATGAAGTTCAGAACTCCACCTCCAAAGTCGTTAGGGATTTTATTTGGGTAATTGTTTCTTTGTCCCTCACATGGGTTATTGGCCTGGTATCTCATTATTCCGATTATTTTCTAAAATAGAAAATGATAGGAGAAAACATATGTAAATAATTCATGAATAAATAATTTATTCCTTTTTGAAATTTACACTAAAATAATATCTTATGAGATACCAATGTTTATCATAGCTTATTATATTCCTACTTATACTTATTCTCATACTAGGGTTTTCACTAAGGTTCTCCAACCCTAATTCCCAAATTAACTAAACCATCCTCTAATATGAACTATAGTGACCCTCCTTTTCTTACATTACATATTAATAATTTTAATAATAAATGACATAAAAAATACAACAATGAGGATCCAATGTTTTAGTGTCTTAGGAAAACTTACGACATACATAACATTTACAACATAAAATGTAATCATTTATTTAATTCCTTATTCTATAGATTCTTATTGGCCCT
The DNA here is from genome assembly GCA_963277665.1 of Viscum album. Lineage (NCBI taxonomy): Eukaryota > Viridiplantae > Streptophyta > Magnoliopsida > Santalales > Viscaceae > Viscum > Viscum album. The sequence goes on from OY728134.1 coordinate 820,305,383, forward strand.
TGAATTATTTTTAGTACAAGCATTGAAATAAGGATATACATCAAAAAGGGGTGAGATAAAATCCTAGTAAGAAGATATAAAAGGACATGAAACAGTGAGACTTGGGGTGAGAATAATCATTATTATAACACTGGTATAATATCATAATAATGAGAGGAAGCATTAAGAGAATACTTGAAATGTGGCAATGCATAAAAAAGAAACATCACGTCTTAGTGGTCAACTACCATACATAGTTGTGAAACAAATATTGCATCATGTTCACACATATTACATATTACTCATGAGGTTATTCACATTACCCAATGCATTGGAGTGCTATATAATTTCGGGTGCAACCGTCACATCACAACATTTACATTATCATGCATTCCACATATTACATATATCAATACTGAACATACAATAAACCATGGAAAGGAATGAGATTAATTTCATAAGAATAAAATAATAAATATTGGGTTCCCAAATGAAAGTGGGAATAACATAATTGATATAATAATCAATAACATTGATTATAAGAAGGAGTCTCGAGAGGTAAGAGGTGTGTTTTTTGAAAGAAGAGTTATTTTTGAAAACATTGTGGTTGTCATAAAATCTATTTAGAAAATATATATATCTTAGAAAATGTATGATAATTATGAATAAATTATTTTTAAGGAATAATCATACTGAAAATGGAGTAAAAGAGGTAAAACCGAAAGAAATTGTGTTGGGTTTAAGAATTCTCCCTCACATTGTATCTGAACAATTTATTCACTTTAATGTCATATATAATGATAGTAGATTTATAAATTAACAAATCCAGAAACTTTTATACATTAAAATTTTTCATTATGGTTTCATTAAGTTCTTTTATAGCCTTTTTATGAGTTATAGAGTTTAAATTCATTGTCCGTGGGTGTTATTTCTCTTAGTTTTCATGACTATTCACTTGCACACATGAATGGATGTTCATGTTGAACATGGATTAAAATCCATAATTGTAATGTTATTAATGATATTTTAATGGTTTAAATGATCTTATAATGAAGATTTTTATATACCATGAAGAAGAATCATTAGATAAAATTTAATGGTGATCCTTTTATGTTAATTTGGGCAGTTTTTGGATCACAACGAACTTGTTTTGTTTTATCATTTATTACATTGTATAAAAGTTGTTTTTAGAACATAAAAGAGGTTGAAACATGAATATTACAATATTTTTTCAACCATTCCATGGTTTTATTGACATAATTTAAGGCATCGAGGGATAATGGATGTTCATCTCCCTCAATGTAGGTAAATTAACACATTGTTGGTAAGTTAACACTTCCAACAAGCCTGTACCCTAGTGGTACATGATACTACATGGAATCCAAATGATCCATGATCAAATCCGTGAAGGGAATAATTTTTGGGCACTATAGTAGTGGCGGAACTATAGCTGCGATGACACTATAGCAGTTACTATAGAAGTTGTGTAATGTAGAAGTACTATTCACCAAGGGGCCCTTTGGGCAAAAACAATGGGCTTTCAAGCCCAGTGTTCAGACCATGTGTCCTTGGGCCTTCAGTATATATAATGGGTCTCCCATAGCCCATTCTAAAGAGTTATTTGATTTAAATAAAAAAATGAGGCTTCAACCCCAACCTTTTAAAAAAATGTAGGTAAATAAACACATCTCGGTAAACGATTTCATTTTTATAAACTAAGAGAGAGAGAGAGAGGGAGGATTATAATGAATAATATTTCATTAACATGATTGAATACTATTATATCAATCATATAGGAGTTATCATGACATTTTTATAAGAGAAGTTGAGGATAAGATAAAAAAGAAATGGAATTTGAAAGTAAATTGAAAGATAATAGAGACAAGGGAAATTAGCTCTAGAATCTATCTTCCTTGAATGCCACTTTAGGGGAGAGGTTTTGGTCATTCTATGAGACAAAAGTATACTGGATTTGTGGAAGGATCTTTGTTGGAGATTTGAGTAGAATTTGTTGTAGTCACAAGGCTTGAGAGGTGTGAGGAAATGAGGTTTTGAGGGGTGGTATTTAAAGTTGAGGGGAATGGGGTTTTCTCAATATTTAATTAATTAGTTTATTATTTCCCCTCAAGAAAAGAAAAAGTAAATATTACATGATTAAATATAATAAATTGGGTATGCGAGGTTTTACCAATGGCCATTTACATTATCCATGACTCAAGGATGACACAGAAATTCAATTATTTATTGTATTTTGTAAATTATCAAATTTCACTGTTCACCTTTAATTAATGTATTTCAAAAAAATCTCAAACAATAACCCTAACTATTTCTCAATGTTTATAATTCAAACATGATACCTATGTCATTAAAATAATTTTATAAATATTATTAATTTAATTTAAAAGAAATTCATAATTTACATGAAAAATAAAAATTTAAAAATTAAAACTGCTTTTTGAACACTTCAAAAAATTAATTATGGTCTCATAAAATTTTTATATAATCATAATAAATAAAAATTCAATTCTATGAATACATTTTATGAAATTAAATTTTCTTTTATATTATATAAATAATCATTAAATATTTATTACTTATAAAAAATCAACACTATAATATAACTATATCATATTGTCACTTATGGGATGTATAGATTTTATTTATACTATCATTGGAATGGTTCCTATTCACTTGGAAAATTTACTATTCATAAGAGTCGTATTACTATTCACAAGGGTAACCGTACTATTCATAAGAGTATGATACTATTCACCAAAAAATATGTTTGTCTTATCAAACTCCAAATATCATACTAATCGCAACAGTGCATGTCTTATTTTTGAAATTAAAATCATAGAAGTGGAAAATTATGTTTAAAGTTCACAAAATATATATTATTTCATTTATGAATGATGTGGAATTTGTGTGTACAAATGTGATTTTATCTGAATATAATTTAATTGATAAAACATTGGGTCGTTACATAGCTGTGTATTGTGGGTCGCTTTGGTGGTACCATGGAGGAACTTGTAGATGATACCTCAACCAGGATAAGTAATGGAATCTCAGGTTGAGATATTGTTTGATTTTGTAATGGATGAGAAATATAGTGGAGTGGGGTGGAATTCGGGTTATGCAGTGATGTGTTGTTGTGTATCTTATTGTGTACTATGATAGTTAGTTTCTTGGATAGTATTGTTTCGAACTGTCTTAGGTTGGGTAGGTTAATGGAATGAATAAATGTGTTGCGAATAAATAATGGTAGTGGTTAATTAAGTTAATTGTAAATTGAAAGGTTGTTGAGGGTTCATGTGTGGTGTTGCATATTTAGAGGTAATAATAAAGATTGTAGTGTTGTGTGATGGTTATTTGTTTGAGAACCCATTGGTTGGGATTGAGTGTTTGGTGTCATTAATGAATATACTTGTATTTTCATTGTGATTTCTATACACACCCCACCGTAGTTGAGCACTACATTTCAAACACCCCCATCATCATCGGTTAGGGTGTAATCCCTAAAGATCTCAGTGGGAAGACAGATCGTTGGCCACCTGATCATCAAGTCTCCCTCTTCTATGTGGTGATAGCCCAATATTCTTTAGGTAGGTTTTGGTTTGTGAGGTCCAGGTGTGTTCAGGTGAGTTGTGCTTTCCTAGGTTTCTTTCAGATGAGATGATTCTTGATTTCCCTAGTGTCATTAAAATGAGATGAGTTGTTCTTTAACAAATTTTTTTTGGATGAGATAATTCGTTCATTCCTAGGTGTTTTTGGTATGATATGTTTTGGGAATTCCTCGATGTTTTTGGGATGGGATGTGTTGTTGTATGTGTCTCTGGTGTCTGCGAGTGGTATGTGATGTGGTATATGGCCTTTTTGTATGTGGGTGGTATGTGATGTGGTTTATGGGGTCTAGGATTCTATGGGATGGATGTGATGTGGTATGTGGCCCCGGTGTCTGTGGATGGGAGGTTATGTGGTTTGTGGTTCCTAGGTGTGTGTGGGCGGGTTGTGATGTGGTACCTTCGGAAGAGGTGGGAGCGTGATGACATTTTCCATTATGCAAGAGCGGATATTTAGTGGGAACTGGTGAAGGGTACCCTATCATCAAGGGGAATTATATTAGATTACATGACTTGTGTTATTTGGAGAGATTGTCTTGGTGAGGTTGGCATCGTTAGTATACCTATGAAGTGTTGTTTGGTTCTGATATTTTCTCATAAGATCATTAGTATAATCATTTCACTTGTGCACGAGAGACTTTTGATTTCCTACTAAGTATACCTATATGGTCACCTTAGGTATATAAAACATCATTCATGTTTCTAGGAGGATTATATGGACCATGCTGTGTGTTTCTAGTTTGGGTTTTGGGACAATTGACGAGTCACTACTTTAGATTTATTTTGGGTACCTTTCATTGGAGGCTTTTATTTTGTATTAGTTCTATTTTACATATGAATTTTTGTTGGATTTTGGATTTATTTTATAATATGTCTTGGAGTTGTTTTTGGATGATGCCTCATATATACCGATATTATTTAAAAAATGTGTAATACCTCCCATTTTTTGAGCTTTGTATACCCATGGTTCTAGTCACCAACCCAGGGCCTATTGTGGGTGGGACTCAGGGGTTATCATCTTCCATTCTTTATTACCATCCCAAGAGGGGTATCATTTGAAGGAGAGGGTCATGAAATTTTGTACCATGCGTAATACTGAGGTTATAATAACTATGATATACAATTAAAATATTGTTATTTAAATATGTTTATTATAACCTAGTTTATGGATTGGTGGCTATGCACATAAGTAACCATATTAAAAATATATATATAATTTATCTATAATATAGACATAATGATTAAAACTTAGGAAATAAAAACCTAAATTTATATAAAATTATACATGATTAAAAGATATATTTCTAAAAACTGGTTAATGTACACAATGTATTTTTTAAAAAATAAATAATTTAATAACCCTAAATGATTTATATTAAATTAAATTTATAGACCAAATATTTAATAAAATCATTAATATTCAGTAATGATGGTTATGGTACCACGAATGTGTATTAGTACATTTTGTATTGTCAAAAATTATTTTTTCTATAATGGTTTGCAATGGATTTTGTGTGTGGATTTTATGATAAATTTAATCCAAATTTTAAAATTATATTTTATAAAATTGGTAAGATTTTTGAAATTGTAATGTTAAAATAATCTTAAGATAATTTTTTTGGATTTTTATGAAAAATATTTATTTTAGGTGAATAGTGAAAATATATAGATTTTAACAAAAAAACCCTCATTTCTTTTCTTTTATTCAAAGTAATTTAAAATATATATTTGGATTTAGATTTTATTTAAATTTGATAACTTTAATTTTATTAAATAAAATCCCAATAATTTCATAAAAATAAAAATATTACATGGATTTGGGGTAAAATATTTTTATGTATAAATGATAATTTTTTTTAAAAATAGTTTTCAGTGCATTTTGCGCAATTATATTTAAAAAATTATTTCAATTGAAATAATATTTGGAACCATAATTCTCAAATTATTTTAATAGTTCTCTTGATATTTTTTTCAATATAAATAATTTACCAATGTATAATGTTTTCACTATATTAATGGGTAGAACATGTTTATTATGTTTAAAACAATTTGATAAGATTCGGAAATTTTATATCCAAAATGGGTTGATGAGACTCAATCAACCACTCCATTATCCTTTGTAAATTAGGTTACCTTTTTAATCAACTTTACATTATAATTTCTTCACTTTTAATATTAATAAAATTATATTTATTTAAATTTCACTTCCACTAATTTAATATTGTAAATAGAATAGCATGACATGTATACGAGTCTGTATAAACTATTAAAGAAAAAGAGATGACTATACTGACTTCAAATAAATAAAATCCATGTTTCGAATATATTTTAATTTTTAAGAAATAGTATAATTCTGAAAAACACTTATGCAATGGTAAAAACAATTAACAAAATAAGAGAAAAAAACTAGATGATTTTAAAAACATTAAATATTTTTTTTCTGATTAACTGTTGTTATTTGAAACTTTTCTAGATAAATATGAAGTATATTTTATTATTTTTGCGTTTGAATTTAAATTCCATTTTTTTATTTATATGTTTAAAGTAAAATATTATGAATAGTCTTGTACATGACCTTAAGTGGTATTTAATGTTTTATTTTTTCTATATAATTCAAAAATAATTTAAATTCTATTGTAATAAAAAGTATTGAGAAATATATTATCCTATAATTTATGGTTAATATATATTCCACTTGAAAAATTTAAAATAACAATCATCACCCATAAATATTGTAAAGGTACGAAACTACCATTGATTTTTTAGATAAATAGACTATGTTCAACATTATCAAAACAAAACTCAAGTTCAATTTTTTCCCAAAACTATAACAAAATTACTCTATAAAAATCTATTTCCATAACCCAAATATCATGGAGTAAATATAAACCCCTCTTGGAAGTCCATAATCATTATCTAAAAGGGGATCTCATATGTGGAGGTATAAGTATTAACAGATTTTTTAGTTTATATATTATTCTACACAATTTAAATATATCATAAAAATTGTTATATAATATCATAAATATCTATAGTGTACTAAAATTTTTCTATGTGGATGGTAAAACATTTTATATCACATTTTCCTTTTAATGGAAAATGAAATAATTTCATGTGTGTGAATATGGAGTATCGTCTCCATGAAGTCATGCATTTAATTTTCCATCACCGCCTTTAATTGATGGTTTTTATAATGGATTCAAGGTATATATATATATATATATGATATTTATGAAAATATTATTATTATTTATGATAATATCTTGTCTAAATTCTTATCATTCCATCAATTGGAAATTATAACATCACTCATGCATACTTGTGGACTACCACCTCTTTGAAGTGTTGTGATTCATTTTTCATTACATCCTAACATGGTAAATAATATGGATGGAACTAGTCAATAAATATGTATTTTATGAAGTTTTTATTTTTATATATAAGTAAAATATCATCTATTTTTGTCTCTTTTTCACTCAGTAGAGAAATGAAAACATCATTCATACGTAAGTGCAAACTATTGTCCCAATGAAGCAATGGTCTTCATTTTTCATCACCTCCTTGAATGGATGTTTCCAAAATTATATTTAATGTTTAAATATTATAATTATTTTATGATTAATATTATAGAGATAATGGATATATGATCCCTTTGTAAATGGTCAACCTACCAATTTTTTTTGGGATAATGATCTGAACTTCCTTAAAACATATGACATGAAAATCATCACTTTAATAACTATATAAAAATCATAATAAATTTCAAAAATATTGTTTTATATGTTTTTAAACGTTATAAAGTTTCTTAAAAAAGTGAAAAAATTAATATATGTTAGTTATAAAAGAGTTAAACAATGTATGTGGTGAGTCGAACTCAAGGTAAAAGTTTCCTAGTATCACTTTAATTTATTTGAAACTCATTCTCTTTTAACCACAAGTTTTCTTTTGTGTATTTTAAAAACTTCCAAATGGATGTATTTTATAATTAATTTACTATATGTAAATTGTTTTATATATAATTTTCACATTTTTCCTTTAAATGTTCTTTTGATCGAAAAATCACTAAAGTGGTAATGAATTCTAATTAAAACCTTATATAAAATGTTTTAAAATTTTATTTCTCAGTATTTTTACTCCATATAAATGATTCTTAAAAATTTTTAGGAATGTTATTATAACATTTTTTTATTTAAATTGTTTCTAAAACTACCATTGTAATTTCTTGAAATATTTTAGAAATGTATCTTTTTAATGTATTTTATAAGTGTAGTTTTTGAAATAGTGTGGAAGGATTATTTTACCGTATACAGAAATAATTTTATTATCCCACCATCATGACCATTATTCTTTAATAAGAATCACCAATAATATTTCAAGGATTTTCATATAATATCATATCTCCCATTCTTATGGGATCTTTTTGTTTGATGTTTTTTCAATGGAAACATGATTCTTATCATTATTTTTACATCAATCCAAATATATTTTCTCTATACATTTTAAATAAAATATTTTGGGATATTTTATGATAAAAATTAAATAATATTCAACTTTTTTAAATGTTATGGTCTGTTTTTATTATTCTTGAGGTAGGTTGATCCATACATTTATCTCTAATACATTGGGTAATGATTTTGTTTCTCTGGAAAATTTTGTTCGAATTGATAGTATATGTTATTCCATTTTTGAAGATTATTGTATGAAATCATTGAAGATTACATCTTAATGAACCTATATGAATTTTTTAATCATTCAAAAAAAATAGAAATAATTTCATTTCATAGTTTATAGAAAATGATATTATATTTCACATTATTTTCTAGCCCTTTTTTAATTGTGAATGGAAAGTTATTTTTGAAATTGTTTTTCCTGGGTTCTCATATATTCAAAAAATTCTGAATATTTATGAATTTTAAATAATTATTATATAAAAAACATTTCTTCAAAATATGTAGGAAATAATTCTAATTTCATGAGTAAGTAAACAAATATTTGATCTGAATATTTGTTATATAAAAGGGAAAATTTTCTTTTAAATTGAATAGTTTTTTGAATAAGGAAATTGGTTTTTTTATACATTAGTGAGATTTTTTACTCATCCTAGTATTTAAAATGTTTTCCGCTATGCATAAGGATGAGTAGGAACTATATAAAGGTCTATCATTGTGATATGGTGGATTATTTTGAAACATATAAAAATATAATTAAATTAATTTTTCATAATTTAATAACCCCATTTATATGAAAAAATAGAAATTGATTGGAAATGTCCACTTTGTGATGTATGACTTTGATATGTAAGTTTTTTCTTTATTTCCCCAAAAAATTAAACAAAAAAGATCATGGGACAGTGAGAAAGTGAAATCCTAGTTATTAAACTAACAATTATTTGTTATAAAAAGCACAAACCCTTATAAATACCTCGATGATTATATGAGAAAATGATGCAAGATAAGAAAATACATTACATACCTCTAATTATTAATTAATATATATATTATAAATTTTAAATTTATTTAAATATAACTATTATAATTATTTCCTATAATTTTACAATTTATATTAATAATAATATATTGTCAAAAATATTTAATCAATTATATTTTTCATTTAGTTGAAAAAACAATTATATTGTTAGACATGTAATATATACATATATATATATAATTAAAAAAATTAGTATTTCAGTGAATAAATTTGATTTTGAATTTAATTTTAATTGCTAAAATACTGAAAATAATATTTTGTAAATAAAATAACGTTAATAATGTTTTAATGTATAAGTATATGTTTTTAAACATTAAATATTAATTTTAGACAAATTAATTAAATTGTTTTAATATTATTCATAATACTAAAATTACATTATTATTGTTAATCTATAAATGTAATATTATATAAATTTAAATAATTATAAATTTGTTGTAAATATTTTGTATATAAATATAATATTTAATATATGTATATCTATTTATCCATTTATATATAGAAAAAAATATTTATAATTTTATATAAATAATAACATTTCTTACATAACATTAGTCACCCAGAATTATAAAAAATAGTTACTTATGTTTTTAATATAATTATTGATATATACCTTACTTCATTATTCTCGCAATTTATTATCTTTGTGATTTATCTTATCATATGTATACGTAAAATTATTTTTAATATATTAATAAGTTTTTATAATTAATGATATAAATAAAAAAGTTATTTATTTACTTGAATAATTATATTTTTAAAATATAATTAAAATATTTTAAACACATTTAGTAATTAATTATTTTTTATATACAATAAATACCATATATATATATGTATGTATAATTATATTGAAAATAAATATATATCTATACAAAAAAAATAGTTGGGGGTTATCATAGATATAATGTCATAATGTAATCATGTATGAAGATCAAGTTCAAATTTAGGTGGGAGTGAATTTCAGCAGGTAATGTAGAACTATAATAGTGCAGGTAATGTCTCTGGTACCAAATTATCGTACTAGAGTAGTGAGACTATTCATCTTAAATGGGATATTGGGACAAGAAATGGGTGATTGGGCCATAAGACCTCCAGGTCATGGCGTAACATAGATAGAAAGAAGGCATTGTTTTTCTGGAAAGTCTTAATATAGCACTAATACATAATCTCCCTTTATCGGTGCCCGAAATCACTTAGATAAATGTGTCCTTTACCAATGATTTTTAAGTGATGATAAAGTTTTCCTTTATAAATATTTATTAGTAGGGATAAAGGGTGAATTTATTTGAGCTAAAAAAAGCTGATAAAACATGAAAAATATTTTATTTCAAATATTTAAGTATTCTGCTAATCCCCTCTTAACTACCCCTCCCCTAGTCAACAGTTTCCCCAAAATCCCTTTCTCAATGATCACCCATCATCCCTTTCTCTTACTCACTTGTAACACTCATCACCCCAACCATTTGACTATGCTCGACCATTCTCTACCTCTCGGTTCAGCCACGCTCACCTGGATTTGATCCTAGGACATCCATGTGCAAAGTGGACACCCTTACCAATTCTGTATCTTTTTTATATCTATATTTTATGATATTTTAATTTATTTATATTTATTTACATATATATTTTTATCCATATAATTATATAAATATGTTTAAATATATATTTGTAATATTTTGTGTGTGTGTGTGTATTTATTTTTGCGTGTGGTTATCTTTATACCTTTTATTTATTTATAAATAGGTATCTTTATATATATATATTATTTATTTATAATTATTTTAACATGTTATATTTAAAATTCCTTTTCACATAACAGAATATATATTTATATATATAATATCTATTTTTTAATACAAACCCATATATTTCTATATAAATATTATACAAAAATTTGTTTAGTTATATATATTTATACATTTTTATGAGAATAACAAAAAGAATACCTTTTTATTTTAAACTAAATCGATAATAAATGTTAATTTCCATATTTTTTATATATTTTCCAAAATTATTTTGAACATAAAAATATTTAAATATTTATTTATATAGTTAAAATTTTTTATGTAAAAATATATAGATATGTTTATATATTAATATTTTAATTTAGAAGTAACTTTACAGTGTTAAAAATGTTATAATTTTAAGTCAATAATGTCCATATGATTATAAACCCATGGAATAAATACAATCTCCACTAAATAAGACAAAATAAACTACCTTGAAAAAAATGAAATCCCATCAAATGTTTAAAAGTTAGTGTATCCCATATAAAAACTCAACATTGGAGGCCTACCAATATTTGTTTAATGAGAAAAACAAGAACCAATGTTTTCGCAATCCAAATGAAGTAGATACCATTAAAAGCTTCCATTTTACATCTCATAGAGCCAAAACAGACACAAAGATCAATAGTTATGATCGTATATTGTTTTAATTTTATTTTAAACGTCTCTTAATAGATTTATTTACATATTAATTTTTTATATCCTGAAATGGTTGTTAAATTCTAATTACTCGATTCTACAAGAAAATAATTAATTGATACTAATTTTAAAATAATTTTTAACCATTTTCTCACAAAATATTTTATATGTTAAATTAGATAAATATTTAGTATCTTATAAATCATATTTAATCAAATATATTATATATATATATAAATAGAAATGTATTTTTCTTATTAAGATATGATATTTAACAATATATAGTTTTTATTTTATCATTTCCATAAAGGGCGCTGATTAAGGATGGTCCTTATCAATGCTAAAAAAAGTGATAGTAATGTGGGAATTTTATAAGCACTCATAATAGTAAAGGGACTAATAAGAGTGATATTTTAGTAGAGTATACAGTCTTTTGAGGGATTAAATATTTTGTTTCTAATCACTGGAAGAAACCAATAGTTACACACTGTACATAATTAGATGGTTCATGTAATGAATTGAATGCAGATGTAATAAGCTAATGAGGATATATGATAGGTTTGTAGGAGGTGATGTTTCTTTTTAGGCTATGTTCAATTGATCATTAAGGTTATTTAAATATAATTAATTTTTGTGTCTGGGTTTCTCAGTCATGTAAGGGTTCCCACTTATCCAAATTTAACAGATGGATTATCCTAAAAAATTAAATAAAAATATAATTGGATGTTATATATTTGTAGTTTTAAACATGGAATTATCGGTGATAAATTTATATGTGATAAAGTTCAATCATTATCAGTTCTAAAAGTATCAAAGGTAAAATATTAAATTATCAACCCTTATAATTTGAGTCCTAATAGAAAAATCTTTTTTCAAAGAATTTATTTAATCTTGTTAAATCCTTTAACACATATTTAAAATAATGAAAATTTTGTCTCTAATCGACTATATCATTCAACCTCTCGTGGAATTCTTACTGTACCCCACTTCCTTGTATCACTTTGTGAATGATTTCACAACCAAAATTGAAGTAATACAATTATTTTTTAAAATATTTATCCTCGGATCATATTATGTTTCAGAGACCATTTTGGAAATTTCTCCATGTATACCTCTTCTTGAAGCACCCAAATTAGTTAACATAACACTAAGAAGGGGATATGAATCGGTGGTATAGTTTTTATAATTTCATTGAAATTAATCTATATTTATTTTTAAGGACTTGATCTAATCACTTCAAACTCTTCCTCACGTGATATGCAGTTTTAATGTAAAAGTTAAAAAAATCAAGGACATTAACAAGGTTCAATCCAAATGTAGGTACCTACTCCATGCTTGGTTCGGGTAGAGTTTTGTGACCTATAGAAACACCATAATTATCAGGTTAATATAAGAGAGGGTAATTTTTTTTCTTAACTCATTAATGGTTGTTTATTCTAATACAATTCAATTGATGAATACCTACTTGAATCATTGTATAGAAACAACAACTATATGGGAATTGTTTAATCTAGAACCACCAGTCTTAGACAAGATCATCTATTCCTTAGTTTGAACAAGATATTCTATAAATTTTACAATCTCTCAACATCTATGAATAAGATATTATTTCTCATGTGAAGTCTTTGAATACCTATACAATATCAATTAAGTGTCATGCAATCTTGAATTCCAATTCAACCATTTAAAACAATCGATGTATGTAGGATAGCATTCAAGAACATACCAATATTCCTCATCATCACTAGCAACCCTCTGAATGATTAAAAATATATTTTCTCACATTGACAATGAGGATCAATGTAGATAAAGAACTTTTTGATCTCTCATACTTTATTTTTCATTGATTGAAATGTTCTTCAATAATTGCACACCTTATCAAGAACTTCTTCAATTATTCATAATAATATTTTTCATATATATATATATATATCTGTTAAATAATCAAATGAGGATAATTTCTATTTTTGACTGTAGAATAATCTATGATATTAAGTTATATAATCCCCCAAGATTCTCCACATTGAACCTATTAAATGGATTCTTGAATAATTTTAATATTTTAACGTTATAATGTATTTTAAATATCTAATTTTGAATTCAAAAAAAAATATTTCCCATGAAATTATAATTTAATATCCATTCAATGTCTCACATGAAACAATAAAAAAACTATATTATGATATTTATCAAAAACATTCTCGCTCAACATCATTAAATGTGGATTCCACTACATAATTTTATTCCTAATGACCCTTTCGAACATAAGAAATAATACATATTCTTATTAATGAGATCCAAACATTGATAAACTCTAAAAAAATATTACACGTATAGTTTGATAAATATTTTAGTCAATTTTAATGGTTCTTATGAAAAATTACAAATCATATAAAATATATGTAAGTCTGATGAAATGTTAGGTAATAATTTCAAGCATTAGTGAGAGTCCTCCCATTGTAAATTTTCCGTTATTTTAGGACTCTAAATCTATTAAAAACAACTATTATTTTGTAATTAAAACTCACACACAAATCATAGTGTATTATGAAATTTAAAAAATGTTTTCCATGCCTCAAATAAATAATTATGTGAATCTCAAAGACTTATGAAATTTTAGACAAGTATTATCTCCTCATAAAAAGGCATAGAAAAATATCACTATTATATAAAATTATAATAAATATTATTAAAAATTAAATAACCAATTTTATCAAAAATAATTCAGCCTAAAATTAATATATAATATCCTCAAAACCTTATAAAAACTCTTCAAATTGCCTTCTATCTTCTAATTTTTTTTAAATATATTAAAAACACATCCTCAATAGCTTCCATTAATTTCCAAAAAAATTTGATAGTAAATAAAATATTCAGTCACCAATTTCAATTCCTCTCTAATCTCCCCCATTGGATTTATTGTCGATAAAAATAAGTAACGTGAATGGTCATCAAATAAAATCATTTATCAATAATAAATGTAAAAAAACCATACATACAAACAAGGAGTGTTTTATTGAATTTGGTCCCTTAGTAACATGATTGTTTTGTCCAAATGCTTTATATGTTACTCCCTTAATCCCAAAAATCATGAAAATTTTTCTACCCATTCATATAATAGAAAAGATCATGATTTATAATAAATAGGTATAGAGTTGTTTAATTCATCTCTCCCATTAATAATATAATTTGTACCACACTAGGGGATTTTTCCAAAGTCTCATAAGTGAGAGGGAAGGGTTGAACAATCATGATCTGCCTCAAAGTCTTAAATTTTTTATTACAAAATACCTTATTGAATATATCAACAAGTTGATATCTTGTATGAGCGAATTAGATCTATATATGTCCATTGATAAACATCAATTTAATGAAGTGAAATTTGATATAAATGTTCTTATACTGAGATGTTACATTGGTTTTCAAGAGATATTAATCACTTAGATAGTCATATGTAATTCGTTGTGTTATTTTAGTATTCACCTTCTTGTCATCAAGTTTCACACTAATCAAGATCATCATGACATGCACAAAAAGTATAAAATATTATAACTATATGATTCTTAATGTAATATATGTTTTTTAGTGCTAGCTCACACAACATTCTCTTAATTGAAAAATTCCCCATGATATTGATCTGGTGTCATTACAATCACCTGCCCATAAAATATTAGTAAATAAAGTTAGATATTGATTCTCATTATTCTAATACACCTATAAAATGTTTAAGGATCCTCTAATTTATTTCATAAATTTTTTATCCATCAAATTTTAATTTTTTGGATACCTTTGGTTCATTACACACAAGATTAATGCATAGACAATGTCACGTCCTAATGTAATGAGATAGAGTAAACTATCATTTAATATTATATACCACCTCATTCACATGTTCTCCATTGAAATCTTTAATATGTTCTATCTAAAACTTTTTTTTCATGGATAACAGTTTGGATACATACATTCGAAAAATCATCAACAATTATCTTTCATTCATTTGATTGGAAATAAATAGATTTCATTCCATTAAAGTACTTGAATTTCCAAAAAATAGATCTTTTAACCTTGTATTGACATATAAAAATTATTATAAATTTGAATATAAAATTATTTACAAGAAATATCTTGATCAATTTTAAATTTAATATCATCAACATAAAAATTATAATAAAAATTTCAGAATTTACTTCATTCATGTAAAGGTTTTTTTTCAACGTTTCCTCTAATAAATATCATCTCCCTCAAGAAGATATTAACCTTTGAGGAAAAATATCACGGCACGTGATTTATCCCATATATAGTCGAATTTAGTTTACAAAACCTTATTCCATTAATGTCAAGAATAAATCGTTTATGCTACTCAATGTAAATTCTTCTTCCAATTCACTATTTAAGAAGTCATATTTCATATCCATTTGATATAATTGTTGATTCATATAATAAAAAATTATTAGGAAGATTATTAGGGATCATAGTAATGAAAAAGGATAAAAAGACTCCTCAAAATAAAATCCTTTAATATACTAGTATCATTTTCATACAATTATATCTTTAATCCTTGAAAATTTCACTTTATTTTTCAATTGTTTTCTGATAACTCACTTGGTACCAATCAAAATTTCCACTAATAATCCAGGTAGAGGATCTAATTTAGTAATTTTATCTATTTTATCTTGTTAGGAATTGATAGAATCAACCAACTATTTATTCTTTAGATCCTTAATGACTGAATGAGGCCCAATTTGAGAGATAATTATTGTTTGGTTTTCAACATTTCATTTTATTCTTATTTTAATTGGCCCACTATAACCTCTAGTTATTTTCTCTATCACCAATTTTTTAGGTTATTGTATTTAAGATTTTTTCATATGTAAAATATTATTCATCACTACTAAGGTTAGAATCAATATCTTTTATATATGGACCATTCATTGCTTATTCCACACAATTTTTCTTACAAATGTGGCTACTATATTCATCGAAGTCTTCAAAATATAATTCATAGTATTGAAATCACTCTCAATTATTTACACAAAAAAACTATATAGCACTTTATAAATAGTGTTTCTATTGCATTTGGGGCCTTTTCCATTGGTCCAGTATCCCCAGATATACCTTCCATAGGCATTTCATCAAACATTCCAGGTTATATATTTTCAATCTTCATAAATGAGGGACTACCAAACAATATGATGTTATCCAAAGTTTTTTATTCTTATTCCATATCAAATAAGTGGTAATATTTGAATTTTCCATCAGCATACACCTGCATTTGATATGCATAATTTGGTATATAACCTCTCTCTAGTAAAACATTATGTTATTATATGCTACTAGAATGGTTATTCTAATCCCAACCATGCATATATTTTTCCATTATTATAATCTATTTGAATATTTTTATAAGTATAAATATAATGATGATTAATTATATGACTTTTATGGTAGGATTCAGATTATTTCTTGTGAACTCCTTTCCAATATCTGATCAATATATCGTGATTTACATCCACAGTTCTTTCTCATCACTTCTCCTAAAAAAGGAAAAAATTTCCAATTATTCTAATTTCTGTTTTATGAGTATAAAATTATTCATTATTAAAAAACAGTATATATGATATATTAAATATCACCTTATGTGTATTTGTTCCCCATTATTTCATATATTTATGAATATATGTACTTAAGAGGCCTGGTGGACCAGATATCTACCATTTTATGACATATTTCTATCATATTTCTCCTATTTTAGGTTTTAAATATGTCTCCATTTTCTATCTTTAAATGATGTTATGATACATAGGAATCGGTGAACCATTATTGTGGGGGGGGGGGGGTGAATCAGTGCTTCAATTTTAAAAATTCTATTAACATTACTTTTACCTATATGACATGTTAATGAATTGATCTACTCATTTACTAATGATCATTATCAAACATATTCAGTAATGTAACAATGAAAAAAATGTGAATAGGTTATTATATGGTTTATTTATAATGAATAAATCCACTCTTTTTAGTGATAGGAATATCTGAGTTATGGATTTTACACTATAGTCAATTATAGAATAAAAAGGGTTAATAATGGATCTACCTTTAAACGAAAGTTCATCACACACTCATGTCTCTGAAAAAGATGATTATAATGATTCCCACCAATACAAGATTATGAAATTGCTATTCATCCTTCTAATTAGTAAAGATATTATGCACACAAAACAATAATATTTAGAACAACAGACACTTGATACATGTATGTTCTGGTACTAAAACCTTTCAGATCCTCAATATATTAACCTATTTCATTGACCCAGTGTATCATTATAGGAATTTTGGATGGGATCTCAGTGATATTATTTACTAAAAAATGTATAAAATTCTAAAAAAAACCTTTTGTGTAATGATTTCATCCACATTATATAGTTTTATTTACTCTGATGTGTCTTGGGAATGCATAAACATCCATTTATAAATTTGAATAACTACAAATATTCGATCAACAACAATTAATAAATTGTAAAATAATATAGTTTAAATTCTTAAAATCCACCCTAATACTTGATTTTATTATTATTAATCTCCTCCATAAATCATTGTTAGAATAACAAACATCACTTTATGAATATTGAATTCATCAATCATCATGAAGTCATCTAATGAACAAACTTCAATAGACATCACTCTTCCCTTATTTTGGTTTATCCAGAAATTTATGTCAACTTATTAATAAATATCCTATAATAAATTAAAATAATATGTCATGATCCATGTTCTTATAGTGGGATAATTTTTTTTCAATTATACAATATATGAACATCATATTATAGTTCCTCTATCAAATCAACTAATTTTCTCTGGTAACAACTCACCCTTTAGTGCTTGGACTTATCTCCCACTGCACCAACTTATGGTGATATCATATATAAAATTTTCTTTATTTTAATCATATAAATCATTAGAAATAAACCACCCATGTTTATTTTTATTGGATAAATAATTTGATCATCTCATCTGGGATGAAATTTTGTATTCTTCCATCTTTTATTGATAGAAATAATACATGCATCACTTGATCAAACTTTTAGAGAACCCTCAAGTAAAACAAAAACTCTCTGATCCTTCATGAAAGAATAATAATCCAAAACTTTTTCCTTATTTTTGATCATATTCCAAATATATGAAAGTATGCCACTATTTAGAAAATCATTTGACCAATTCAACATAACTATTATCATTCTAGGAATTTTTTAAAATATGTATACCTAGATCTCTTGACCAAAAAACCTTTATAGTATAACTAAAAAAATTATTCTAGATACTGTTGACAACAAATAAATCACTTTTATAATCCTATGGGAACTTCAATCTCCCCCTTTTACTTTTTTGGAAACATATCACTTTTCAACACTCAATAATTTTACTTTCCACCATATAACAACCTTTCTCAAGAAGAATAATCCTATTACTACAATATTGGTTAATGTAATGTTCTTGAGATAATTTCATATATCAATGATAATAAATTTTTTCCAAGCTATATAGATATACTCCACCGAAATTTAAAATTTTTAAAATATTTTACACAATCTTTTTATTAACTCTAACATATGATTATAATATTATATTAATGTTTTGAATCTTACATTTGAAATAGAGTCACAGTAATCCACCACATTGAAAACAATATTCAATTTAATATTAAGATAACATCCGATAACGTTTTTTATGTTTGAGAGGAAATTTGAACATGAAGTTTCAGTCATAACTCTTTATATCTCTAAATTATCCTTGATTTAGTGAAAATATTAACCATTTGATACGTTTTTTGAATTATTCTTCAACATTAATTCTTGGAAAAAGTCTTTATCCTTGATGTAATGGATCCTAAAGTTAATATTTGTTCATATTGAGTGTCTTGCATAGTTATTTAATAAAATTTCACTTATATTATCATGAATATTATTCAATATTTTTTGAAAACCCACATAGGAATATTATAATTGAACTTTCATCCTTATCATTTGATTACCATCCTGAGTGGGAGAAACATATTTTGATTAAAATATACTTAAAGTTAATGGGTTTATCTTTTTTTTATTCCCACAAACACAAATTTCTTCAAAAAATAATGGTCCACCAGATGTTGATTTGTGGCCATCACAATCATCAACAAAACCAGTATCAGTGACCTAGGTGTATTGAAATTACTACTTCATTAATATATAAATCAATATAATGTTTGATGTTGTTTTATCATACCTTAATATTCACTTATAATCCCACAAATATTATTCCATGGGATAACTGTGATATTAGTCACACAAAGTGACTAAAAAATAATATTATGTTGATATTTAGTTAGATAGAGTAAACTTATGATTAACTATCACATGACTCTTTGATTGACATGTTTACCAAATTCAACATTTCTTAGATTTACTAGAGAATATATTGGAGTAGAAAATACCTTTGAATATTCCATGAGAAAATTCCTTATTAGATCATTTCCATAGTTTTCATTTGTCTGGAAGACAAATATTCTGTTTTGTAAAACCTATATCCTGATGAAAAAATTTATCTTCCCAATCTATTACATTGAAAACTACTAATTCATTATCATCTCAACACTTCATACAGGAAAGAACATTTTTTCCAAAAAATATTATACCATCTTAAAAAAAAAGACTATTATAGTCTCAAAACATTCCTCTATTACAAATCAGTTTATATCAACATTTACCTTAGAAAAGTTCAATATCTTTATGGTACTATCATGTTTAGTCTGCTATCTTTTGGGGATTTCTGAAACCCATATTAATATTTCTTGAGAATACTAACCATATTTTCATCTTTAAAAATTATGTATACCTACAGTTGTTTAATGTAAACTTATATATAATATTATCTATAAAAGAATGATGAATTTTCATCCATATAAAAACCATGTATTTATAAAGACTATATAAACCCAAAAACATTCATATGGAAAAACGATTTGTACTAGGGGAAGATATTTCTTCAAAATAAACACCTTTCACATGTGAATACCCATTGAAAACTAACCATTCATTACTTCATCATACTTATCCTTTTTTATTGACTAAATTCATGAACACACTGTAGAGACCCAAAGCCGGACGTACCTGGACATTACATTACTTTTTTGGAATACTTAGTACATAACAAAAACACACACACAAGGATCGTAATAGTTTAGTGTCTTTGGAAACTCGGAATATAATCTTCTAATCGTGGCGAAAGATCTTCAACATCTCCCATAAATATATTCCTTTTTTTACCTAAAACCTTTCTTTATATCCTGGGGAAAAGAAAACATAAAAGGGTGAGCTCAAATGCTCAGTAAGGGCAAACAAAAGAAATATCAATCACATCATAAGAACATAAAATTTTGAAAATCTTAACCTGCAAAATAGAGCATAATTTCATAACATGGGATAAATCATGGTAGTGAAATGTAATCACAATAATCATAACTTAAAACATGAAACTTTGTGGCATACACACATAATCATAGAGAATCATTTCTTGTTAGTCAAGACTCATTTCCAAGACTATCTTAGTGGACAAAGTCCCTTTCTGAACCGAGTCACCCTCGTTTCAGTCCTGTTTCACTGAACCGGTATAACCTACCATTCTAGCCATTTCTATCTCATGAGATATAAAATCTTACCCAATGCATTGGAGGGAGATATAGGTCCCACCCATCTCATAATGATACCATTCTTATGTGTGCCACAAAATCATAAACTATACATCATTGCATAACCCATGTAATAAAAATGGGAATCTTAAACATCATGACATCATAAAACAATTCATATACGATAAAGGAATTCATAAAAATAATTCCATCACAACAAAATCAAATCAATGTAATAATAGGGATAAAAACAGAACCCTTTATTATCTTAGATGGAAAACAATTTTGATAAAACACTTGAACTTCATTCTTGAGGAAAATATCCTTTATACTTCAAAAACACATTTCCTTTCTTAACATGTCATAAATTTTTAAAATAAAATATGTTGATTAAAAATAAACATGAAAACTTGTAAAGGAATCTTCTTGGAAATAATGTTTTAAAAATCCATTCATGCCGTATAATTTAAAAAAAACAATCTTCGTACTTTTGTCGGAAAAGTCAAAACGTACCTCGTATGAAAAATAACAAAAGATTCCTTTAATATCCTTTACTAAAAACTCACAAAAGGGTAAAATTGGATTTAAAAAAATTTTATGTGGATGGAAATAATATTACATATTGAGGAAACATGGATTTGGATGATAAAATACACCCCAGTAAATACCAAAGTATAAACAATCTCGGATAAAAATGAGATTGTGATATTTCCCTTACCTTAGGTCCGATTTTCTTCGTAAGTGTCCGAACCTCCTGTATAATGATTTAAATAATGTCATTGACTTATTACAGAATTATATTCATTGTTATGATATCATATATGGTTCACTTATGACTTTATATTACCCGTTCTTTTGTAAATTCCATGTTAAAGAGCGTTTTGGGTAAAATAGTTTCATTTGTCATCCGTGTTTTGACTTGTAATTATTCATATGATTACATAGATCATGATTACTTAATTCCAGAATATAAAACATGATTTATATATAATATATATTCATAATATATATCTATATAATAAATCAGTAAATGGAAAGAAATACACCGTTGATGGAGACGGTAGGCTGTACGTACGCATGAACACTATTTTCGTTTCCTTATTGAGTTGAATATAATTAAGTAGATGACATAAATATATATACACATAAATCCAGTATCATTATTATGTCATATATTTCATAATTACTTGTTATATATACTTTATAATCCTTCATGAATGGTTAAAGTGGAGAATGAATCTCATCGCGTCGTGGAGATGGTAGTCCGTACGTACGCACGAGCGATGATATCGTTCTCATGATCGTGGGACTGTATTGGAGTGTATGTATACTATTTCAGAATCAATATCACTTTATAATAGTCATATATAGTCATTATTTAAACCATTATACCCATCCAAGTAAGGTGGTGGTGGAAAATAGATTTCACCACGGCGTGGAGACGGTATTCCGTACGTACGCACGTGCGGTGATTTCGTTTTCCGTAGGATGGATAGATGGTGAAATAGGGTTGTTTAATACTTATAATAACATATCAGTATATGATAGATAATGATGTTATTACTTCATAATGAAACAACCTAATAAGAAGAAGTGGAAGAAGAAATAAAGTTAAAAGAATCGGTAACGGACATTACCTCTTCTTTGAAGCGCCTCTTTGAGACCTCCTCTTAGCGCACTAAAATTGGTATTTGAGGAAGACCAGAACCTCTAGGATGTTTCTAGGGAAGTGGATAAGAGATTTTGGCACGGGTTGGCCGAGCTTGATGGCTCAAAGTTGTGTGAGGAAGAGATGGAGGAGGTGCCCTTTTATAAGGGAGGAGAGGGGCACCTTTGGAATAACTAAAACTATTATTTTATTATAAAGTCATGTTTGGTTTTAAATAGCTCCAAATTGATATATTTCGATGCTAAGGTGGAGATGGGTCGAAAACCTCTCATCAAATAGAATTTAGACAAGTTTAGGTTCCTATTTTAACCTTATCATTTAGATTTAACATTAAGTTAAATAATTTTACTTTTACCGTGTGTTCTTGTGTTCTTACACTATAAGGTTAATAAACTTACTACAAGAAGCCAAACGAACCCCAAGTTGTTTATCATTAATATATATAACCTTATCTAAGTCATTTGGCCGAGAATTAGATTTTTAGGAATAAAATAACAATTAATAATATAATATTTGTTTTAAAAACTATTTTATGTCAATTTTGACACTATTTGGTAATTGATTTTTGTGAAAATCATAACAGAATGATAAGTTCAAAAAAAGTTAATTAAATTAATACTAACATGTCATATTAACCTAGAAAATTAGTGGAATTCATAAAAAGTCTGAAAATATATTTATTTGGGTATTTATAACATCAATTATGTCAATATTTCATTAATAAGATAATCACTACATCATTGTTGTGTCATAAATAAATTAACTTATTTAATTTCTAAAAATTAAAAATAAAATACAATTATGTAGGAAATCTCTTTAGCTTTCTAATGAAAATTTATAGTCGAATTTATCTTATGTATATCCCCATATTAAAAAATGTTTTAGTAAATAAACTTTGATTTTAACTCTTTTAACCCTTCTTTAAATAAATTAATAATAAATGTCCTAATCTAATCCAAGTGGGCCTAAATGGTCATATTTTATTCGTAAGTTTGTTTTTGGTCGAATTACACTTGTCTAATAGAATTATGACATGTGTTAGGGTAATAATAATATCATTTCTACCCTTAATTACCCTATTTACTTTTAACCGTGGTAAAAAAAGTAAAAAGTTACTATTCACCAAAAAATTATTTTCATCTCATTGAACCGCATTTTACTTACTGACATCAACCGTGTATCTAGTATTTTTTAAATTCCACTCACAGAAGCGGTAAAATTATGTTTTATGAAAAATTCAGTTCTTTTAACTACCACTTAGTGGTTTCACTATTCATCAAAAATTTAAAGTTTTCAGAAAAATACCAAAAATTAGGCCTAAGCTATATTTGATATTATGAATTAAAAAATGATTTCTATTTTACCAAATTAAAAACATATCAGTTGCATTAATTAATTTAAAAATTAATTCCCATCGTCAAAACAAAAGGCGTGTTTTTAAGAGATAATAACTATCAAAAGATTGACACTTGTTTATAACTGGTTTAAATGTGAAATTACATCCAATGACCAACATTGTATTAAATTGTAAAAATATATTCTAAATATACTTTAAAACCACTCAAATTAATAATTTATCACTATTAATTATTTTGATTGAAAAAGTTGTTTTTAATTAAAATTTAGTAATTTTCACTATTCATCAAAATATGAATGTTATCCAAAAATCACCAAAATTTCACCCTAAGCCAATTTCGATATTCCGAATCCAAAAATGAAGTCCATTTTGAAAAATAAAATTTACAAAATTTCAAAAAGTGGTTTTTACTATTCGTAACGGCTAGTTTTAATAATATTTTAATAGCATATCGTTGTTTAGTGAAACTTGGTGTTGCGTACAACACACGCTATCAAGGAAGGTTGCGATTGCGTGTAATGAAAGGCAAGTCAAGGATGCGTGTTGTGCAAGCTCCGTTTGGTGTAGCATACAACACAAGACATTAATGAAATTAAAAAGAATATTTTTCATAAAATCTCGGGGTGTTACATTCTACCCCCCTTAAAATGAATTTCACCCTCGAAATTCGTCGGGGTTATAAATGGTTTACTATTAGAAATTTTCTTTAATCAAAACCCACATCATAAATAGGAATACCAAAACCAATTTTTAAAACAAAAGTATGAAACGTAACGGTTACCCAAATAAACTAATCACTGGGTTTCCACACAGGTGAAAATATGGATATGGAAGAGAAATCTAACCATCATGTTCTGATGGAGAGTGGTAGAGAACATGGCTATGGAAAAGCTAGCAATCACAAAGCCATAAATTTGTGACGATCTAAGGTACCATCCGATTAATCAGATATAAGAGCACTAGGACAACATTTTTGGTTTTCAAGATCATTTCCCTAAAGTTGATGAAATTGGAATGAGAAGAAATACATTCATGATTTTGGTATAGTCTCACCGTTTTTCATTATTTGGACAATTTCCACTTCATCTCTTAAAGAAATGAAGTTGAATTTGTCATTCGTGATGTGTTAGTAGATCATGTGATAGAATGATGGGTCATTCCCTCTGTCTCAAACAAATGGTTAGAAATGTTATCAAAAAATACATAAGTCCATCTATAGTGAGATTAATCATATATAGTTCCTAAAATGGACTTATACTTCATATATCATACTACTTAACATAATAAAACTAGTTTCTACTAAACAGGGACTTCCTGTAGGCCAGTGGTAGGCGATAAAGGCCAGTCGCACTTCAGTTGTGGGTTCGATTCCCATAGCCTTGTCCGACGCGATGGGTTGTCGCCCGTCCTGCATGTTGTCCTTTTTCTAAAACTATATTACTATAACATCCCATCAATAATATTGAAAAACTTCTATCCTTAAACTATACTAACTTATGTCCAACATAATCCATTCAAATCTTTAGGCTTATCCATAATACTGCAGTCCACTCTCAGAGATTTAATACCATTGTTGATCCCCATATATCATAAGATATATCTTGTTGGTCACATTCCAAACATTCAAAGGCCTTAATCTTGTACTCTCTTGAATACCCATTGAACCTTATTGAAAACATGAGTGCTGTTAAAAGTTAACTCTTTCCACATACCAAAATCCTCAAAATTCTATATACTCAAACCATGATATCACTTAGTCCTTATATCAATCATGAGCTCATGAATACTCTCAAACATTTCATTTTCTCCTTATCCCTTCATTATGCACATATCATCTACTTTCCAAAATATTTGAATCACTTTTCATGGTTACCGGTACCTTAAAATTATTGAAAACCACAATAGACCAATACATAAATATTTCAATACACCATAAAAGTACCTCAACAACATTATTCTTGAATACCAATACATAAACACTTCAGTCTATCCACTTCAATGATTGTCCTGGAATAAGTCCTTCCTTGATTTAGAAGTACCTTTTTAGGTCAGGGAATTGAGTTGGGTAATGCCCATGTTCTCCACAAATAAGACATTGAACTCCATTACAGTCTATCACTCTATGAACCTTTTCTCCACACAGATAACATCGGTCCCTCCATTTGAGGTATTCCTCAAGGTTCTTCTTCCCTTCTTTAGAAATCTCAATCTTCCTTTCTTTATGCTCCTCAACATGCGAACATGAATAATAGTTTATCTTCCTCTTCATTGATGAATTAGGCATACTACTAAATTTCACCTTGTTAATCATATATCGCGATGACTGATTCGGAATAATCAAAATATCTTTCTCTCTAGGAATTACACAATTTTGTTGCTCATAGTCACCAATTTGTCCATTGGATTCAATATTAACCGAATTCCTTCGGGTTCCCTCCATTAACTAAAACACAAAAAGAATCTTGTGAGAGGCAAAAATCATGCTAGAGAAAACAACATAATAAAGGGGGAGTATCCTCAATATCTAACATCTTAGGTTAAATTCTAAGATCTTTACCGTAGTTCTAGGACTATATCCTATACGTATACTTATCCTTAGGGGAATCCCTAGACATACCTTAGAAATATCTCTAGGGATCTCACTAACGTTTTCGCATCCTAGTTTCCAAAGGTTGACTAAACCTTTCCTCTGATACCAACTGTAGAGACCCAAAGCCTGACGTACATGGAAATTACATTACTTTTGTGGAATACTTAGTACCTAACAAAAACACACACACAAGGATCGTAATAGTTTAGTGTCTTTGGAAACTCGGAATATAATCTTCTAATCGTGGTGAAAGATCTTCAACATCTCCCATAAAGATCTTCTTTTTTTACCTAAAACCTTTCTTTATATCCTGGGGAAAAGAAAACATAAAAGGGTGAGCTCAAATGCTCAGTAAGGGTAAACAAAAGAAATATCAATCACCTCATAAGAACATTAACATTTTGAAAATCTTAACCTGCAAAATAGAGCATAATTTCATAACATGGGATAAATCATGGCAGTGAAATGTAATCACAATAATCATAACATAAAACATGAACCTTTGTGGCATACACACATAATCATAGAGAATCATTTATTGTTAGTCAAGACTCATTGCCAAGACTATCTTAGTGGAAAAAGTCCCTTTCTGAACCGAGTCACCCTCGTTTCAGTCCTGTTTCACTGAACCGGTATAACCTACCATTCCAGCCATGTCTATCTCATGAGATATAAAATCTTTACCCAATGAATTGGAGGGAGATATATGTCCCACCCATCTCATAATGATAACATTCTTATGTGTGCCACAAAATCATAAACTATACATCATTGCATAACCCATGTAATAAAAATGGGAATCTTAAAAATAATGACATCATAAAACAATTCATATAGGATAAAGGAATTCATAAAAATAATTCCATCACAACATAATCAAATCAATGTAATAATAGGGATAAAAATAGAACCCTTTATTATCTTAGATGGAAAATAATTTTGATAAAACACTTGAACTTCATTCTTGAGGAAAATATCCTTTCTACTTCAAAAACACTTTTCCTTTCTTAACATGTCATAAATTTTTAAAATAAAAGAAGTTGATTAAAAATAAACATGAAAACTTGTAAAGGAAGCTTCTGGGAAATAATGTTTTAAAAATCCATTCATGCTGTATAATTTAAAAAAAACATTCTTCGTACTTTTGTCGGAAAAGTCAAAAAGTACCTCATATGAAAAACGACAAAAGATTCCTTTAATATCCTTTACTAAAAACTCACCTAAGGGTAAAATTGGATTTAAAAAAATTGTAGGTGGATGGAAATAATATTACATATTGAGGAAACATGGATTTGGATGATAAAATACACCCCATTAAATACCAAAGTATAAACAATCTCGGATAAAAATGAGATTGTGATATTTCCCTTACCTTAGGTCCAATTTGCTTCATAAGTGTCCGAACCTCCTGTATAATGATTTAAATAATGTAATTGACTTATTACAGAATTATATTCATTGTTATGATATCATATATGGTTCACTTATGACTTTATATTACCCGTTCTTTTGTAAATTCCATGTTAAAGAGCGTTTTGGGTAAAATAGTTTCATTTGTCATCTGTGTTTTGACTTGTAATTATTCATATGATTACTTAGATCATGATTACTTAATTCCAGAATATAAAACATGATTTATATATAATATATATTCATAATATATATCTATATAATAAATCAGTAAATGGAAAGAAATACACCGTTCATGGAGACGGTAGGTTGTACGTACGCATGAACGCTGTTTTCGTTTCCTTATTGAGTTGAATGGAATTAAGTAGATGAAATAAATATGTATACACATAAATCCAGTATCATTATTATGTCATATATTTCATAATTACTTATTATATATACTTTATAATCATTCATGAATGGTTAAAGTGGAGAATGAATCTCATCGAGTCGTGGAGACGGTAGTCCATACGTACGCACGAGCGATGATATAGTTCTCATGATCGTGGGACTGTATTTGAGTGTATGTATACTATTTCAGAATCAATATCACTTTATAATAGTCATATATAGTCATTATTTACACCATTATACCCATCCAAGTAAGGTGGTGGTGGAAAATAGATTTCACCACGGCGTGGAGACGGTATTCCGTACGTACGCACGCGCTGTGATTTTGTTTTCCGTAGGATGGATAGAGGGTGAAATAGGGTTGTTTCATACTTATAATAACATATCAGTATATGAGTGATACTGATGTTATTACTTCATAATGAAACAACCTAATAAGAAGAAGTGGAAGAAGAAATAAAGTTGAAAGAATCGGTAACAGACATTACCTCTTCTTTGAAGCGCCTCTTTGAGACCTCCTCTTAGGGCACTAAAATTGGTCTTTGAGGAAGACCAGAACCTCTAGGATGTTTCTAGGGAAGTGGAGAAGAGATTTTGGCAGGGGTTGGCCGAGCTTGATGGCTCAAAGTTTTGTGAGGAAGAGAGGGAGGAGGTGCCCTTTTATAAGGGAGGAGAGGGGCACCTTTGGAAGAACTAAAACTATTATTTTATTATAAATTCAAGTTCGGTTTTAAATAGCTCCAAATTGATATATTTCGAAGCTAAGGTGGATATGGGTCGAAATCCTCTCATACAATAGAATTTAGACAAGTTTAGGTTCCTATTTTAACCTTATCATTTAGATTTAACATTAAGTTAAATAATTTTACTTTTACCGTGTCTTCTTGTGTTCTTACACTATAAGGTTAATAAACATACTATAAGAGCCAAAAGAACCCCAAGTTGTTTATTATTAATATATATAACCTTATCTAAGTCATTTGGCTGAATATTAGATTTTTAGGAATAAAATAACAATTAATAATATAATATTTGTTTTAAAAACTATTTTATGTCAATTTTGACACTATTTGGTAATTGATTTTTGTGAAAATCCTAACAGATTGATAAGTTATAAAAAAGTTAATTACATCAATACTTCCATGTCATAGTAACCTAGAAAATTAGTGGAATTCATAAAAAGGCTCAAATTATATTTATTTGGGTATTTATAACATCAATTATGTCAATATTTCATTAATAAGATAATCACTGCATCATCGTTGTGTCATAAATAAATTAAATTATTTAATGTCTAAAAATTACAAATAAAATACAATTATGTAGGAAATATTTTTATCTTTCTAATGAATATTTATAGTCGAATTTATCTTATGTATAACCCCATATTAAAAAAAATTTTAGTAAATAAAATTTGATTTTAACTCTTTTAATTCTTCTTTAAATAAATTAATAATAAATAACCTAATCTAATCCAATTGGGCCTAAATGGTCATATTTTATTCCTAAGCTTGTTTTTGGTCGAATTAATCTTGTCCAATAGAATTAGGACATGTGTTAGGGTAATAATAATATCATTTATACCCTTAATTACCCTATTTACTTTTAACCGTGGTAAAAAAAGTAAAAAGTTACTATTCACCAAAAAATTATTTTCATCTCATTGAACCACATTTTACTTACTAACATCAACCGTGTATCTCGGATTTTTGAAATTCCACTCACATAAGCGGTAAAATTAAGTTTTATGAAAAATTCAGTTTTTTTAACTACCACTTAGTGGTTTCACTATTCATCAAAAATCGAAAGTTTTCAGAAAAATACCAAAAATTAGGCCTAAGCTATATTTGATATTATGAATTCAAAAATTATTTCTATTTTACCAAATTCAAAACATATCAGTTGCATTAATTAATTTAAAAATTAATTCCCATTGTCAAAACAAAAGGCGTGTTTTTAAAAGATAGTAACTATCAAAAGATTGACACTTGTTTATAACTGGTTTAAATGTGAAATTACATCCAATGACCAACATTGTATTAAATTGTAAAAATTTATTCTAAATATACTTTAAAACCACTCAAATTAATAATTTATCACTATTAATTATTTCGATGGAAAAAGTTGTTTTTAATTAAAATTTAGTAATTTTCACTATTCATCAAAATATGAAAGTTATCCGAAAATCACCAAAATTTCACCCTAAGCCAATTTCGATATTCCGAATCCAAAAATGAAGTCCATTTTGAAAAATAAAATTTACAAAATTTCAAAAAGTGGTTATTACTATTCATAACGGCTAGTTTTAATAATATTTTAATAGCATATCTTTGTTTAGTGAAACTTGGTGTTGCGTACAACACACGCTATCAAGGAAGGTCGCGATTGCGTGTAATGAAAGGCAAGTCAAGGATGCGTGTTGTGCAAGCTCCGTTTGGTGTAGCGTACAACATAAGACATTATTGAAATTAAAAAGAATATTTTTCATAAAATCTCGGGGTATTATATTCTACCCCCCTTAAAATGAATTTCGCCCTCAAAATTCGTCGGGGTTATAAATGGTTTACTATTCGAAAGTTTCTTTAATCGAAACCCACATCGTAAATAGGAATACCAAAACCAATTTTTAAAACAAAAGTATGAAACGTAACGGTTACCCAAATAAACTAATCACTGGGTTTCCACGTAGGTGAAAATATGGATATGGAAGAGAAATCTAACCATCATGTTCTGATGGAGAGTGGTAGAGAACATGGCTATGTAAAAGCTAGCAATCACAAAGCCATAAATTTGTGACGATCTAAGGTACCATCTGATTAATCAGATATAAGAGCACTAGGACAACATTTTTGGTTTTCAAGATCATTTCCCTAAAGTTGATGAAATTGGAATTGGAAGAAATACATTCATCATTTTGGTATAGTCTCACCATTTGTCATTCTTTGGACAATTTCCACTTCATCTCTTAAATAAATGAAGTTGAATTTGTCATTCGTGATGTGTTAGCAGATCATGTGATAGAATGATGGGTCATTCCCTCTGTCTCAAACAAATGGTTAGAAAAGTTATCAAAAAATACATAAGTCCATCTATAGTGAGATTAATCATATATAGTTCCTAAAATGGACTTATACTTCATATATCATACTACTTAACATAATAAAACTAGTTTCTACTAAACATGGACTTCCTGTAGGCCAGTGGTAGGCGATAAAGGCCAGTCGCACTTCGGTTGTGGGTTCGATTCCCATAGCCTTATCCGACGCGATGGGTTGTCACCCGTCCTGCAGGTTGTCCTTTTTATAAATCTATATTACTATAATATCCCATCAATAATATTGAAAAAAATCTATCCTTATACTATAATAAATTATGTCCAACATAATCCATTCCAATCTTTAGGCTTATCCATAATACTACAGTCCACTCTCAGAGATTTAATACCATTGTTGATCCCCATATATCATAAGATATATCTTGTTGGTCACATTACAAACATTCAAAGGCCTTAATCTTGTACTCTCTTGAATACCCATTGAACCTTATTGAAAACATGAGTGCTGTTAAAAGTTAACTCTTTCCACATACCAAAATCCTCAAAATTCTATATACTCAAACCATGATATCACTTAGTCCTTATATCAATCATGAGCTCATGAATACTGTCAAACATTTCATTTTCTCCTTATCCCTTCATTATGCGCATATCATCTACTTTCCAAAATATTTGAATCACTTTTCATGGTTACCGGTACCTTAAAATTATTGAAAACCACAATAGACCAATACATAAATAATTCAATACACCATAAAAGTATCTCAACAACATTATTCTTGAATATCAATACATAAACACTTCAGTCCATCCACTTCAATGATTGTCCTGGAATAAGTACTTCCTTGATTTAGAAGTACCTTTTTAGGTCAGGGCATTGAGTTGGGTAATTCCCATGTTCTCCACAAATAAGACATTGAACTCCATAACAGTCTGTCACTCTATGAACCTTTTCTCCACACAGATAACATCGGTCCCTCCATTTGAGGTATTCCTCAAGGTTCTTCTTCCCTTCTTTAGAAATCTCAATCTTCCTTTCTTTATTCTCCTCAACATGCGAACATGAATAATAGTTTATCTTCCTCTTCTTTGATGAATTAGGCATACCACTAAATTTCACCTTGTTAATCATATATCGTGATGACTGATTCGGCATAATCACAATATCTTTCTCTCTAGGAATTATACAATTTTGTTGCTCATAGTCACCAATTTGTCCATTGGATTCAATGTTAACCGAATTCCTTCGGGTTCCCTCCATTAACTAAAACACAAAAAGAATCTTGTGAGAGGAAAAAATCATGCTAGAGAAAACAACATAATAAAGGGGGAGTATCCTCAATATCTAACATCTTAGGTTAAATTCAAAGGTCATTACCATAGTTCTAGGACTATATCCTATACGTATACTTATCCTTAGGGGCATCCCCAGACATACCTTAGAAATATCTCTAGGGATCTCACTAACGTTTTCACATCCTAGTTTCCAAAGGTTGACTAATCCTTTCCTCTGACACCAACTATAGATACCCAAATCCTGACGTACATGGACATTACATTACTTTTGCGGAATACTTAGTACATAACAAAAACACACACACAAGGATCTTAATAGTTTAGTGTCTTTGGAAACTCGGAATATAATCTTCTAATCGTGGTGAAAGATCTTCATCATCTCCCATAAAGATCTTCCTTTTTTTACCTAAAACCTTTCTTTATATCCTGGGGAAAAGAAAACATAAAAGGGTGAGCTCAAATGCTCAGTAAGGGTAAAAAAAAGAAATATCAATCACATCATAAGAACATAACATTTTGAAAATCTTAACCTGCAAAATAGAGCATAATTTCATAACATGGGATAAATCATGGCAGTGAAATGTAATCACAATAATCATAACATAAAACATGAAACTTTGTGGCATACACACATAATCATGGAGAATTATTTCTTGTTAGTCAAGACTCATTGCCAAGACTATCTTAGTGGACAAAGTCCCTTTCTGAACCGAGTCACCCTCGTTTTAGTCCTGTTTCACTGAACCGGTATAACCTACCATTCCAGCCATGTCTATCTCATGAGATATAAAATCTTTACCCAATGCATTGGAGGGAGATATAGGTCCCACCCATCTCATAATGATACCATTCTTATGTGTGCCACAAAATCATAAACTATACATCATTGCATAACCCATGTAATAAAAATGGGAATCTTAAACATCATGACATCATAAAACAATTCATATACGATAAAGGAATTCATAAAAATAATTCCATCACAACATAATCAAATCAATGTAATAATAGGGATAAATACATAACCCTTTATTATCTTAGATGGAAAATAATTTTGATAAAACACTTGAACTTCATTCTTGAGGAAAATATCCTTTCTACTTCAAAAACACTTTTCCTTTCTTAACATGTCATAAATTTTTAAAATAAAAGAAGTTGATTAAAAATAAACATGAAAACTGGTAAAGGAAGCTTCTTGGAAATAATGTTTTAAAAATCCATTCATGCCGTATAATTTAAAAAAAACATTCTTCGTACTTTTGTCGGAAAAGTCAAAAAGTACCTCGTATGAAAAACGACAAAAGATTCCTTTAATATCCTTTACTAAAAAATCACCGAAGGGTAAAATTGGATTTAAAAAAATTTTAGTTGGATGGAAATAATATTACATGTTGAGGAAACATGGATTTGGATGATAAAATACACCCCAGTAAATACCAGAGTATAAACAATCTCGGATAAAAATGAGATTGTGATATTTCTCTTACCTTAGGTCCGATTTGCTTCGTAAGTGTCCGAACCTCCTGTATAATGATTTAAATAATTTCATTGACTTATTACAGAATTATATTCATTGTTATGATATCATATATGGTTCACTTATGACTTTATATTACCCGTTCTTTTGTAAATTCCATGTTAAAGAGCATTTTGGGTAAAATAGTTTCATTTGTCATCCGTGTTTTGACTTGTAATTATTCATATGATTACTTAGATCATGATTACTTAATTCCAGAATATAAAACATGATTTATATATAATATATATTCATAATATATATCTATATAAAAAATCAGTAAATGGAATGAAATACACCGTTCATGGAGACGGTAGGCCGTACGTACGCATGAACGTTGTTTTCGTTTCCTTATTGAGTTGAATGGAATTAAGTAGATAACATAAATATATATACACATAAATCCAGTATCATTATTATGTCATATATTTCATAATTACTTATTATATATACTTTATAATCATTTATGAATGGTTAAAGTGGAGAATGAATCTCATCACGTCGTGGAGACGGTAGTCCGTACGTACGCACGAGCGATGATATCGTTCTCATGATCGTGGGACTGTATTGGAGTGTATGTATACTATTTAAGAATCAATATCACTTTATAATAGTCGTATATAGTAATTATTTACACCATTATACCCATCCAAGTAAGGTGGTGGTGGAAAATAGATTTCACCACGGCGTGGAGACGGTATTCCGTACGTACGCTCGCGCGGTGATTTCGTTTTCCGTAGGATGGATAGATGGTGAAATAGGGTTGTTTCATACTTATAATAAAATATCAGTATATGAGTGATACTGATGTTATTACTTCATAATGAAAAAACCTAATAAGAAGAAGTGGAAGAAGAAATAAAGTTGAAAGAATCGGTAACGGACATTACCTCTTCTTTGAAGCGCCTCTTTGAGACCTCCTCTTAGGGCACTAAAATTGCTCTTTGAGGAAGACCAGAACCTATATGATGTTGCTAGGGAAGTGGAGAAGAGATTTTGGAAGGGGTTGGCCGATCATGATGGCTCAAAGTTTTGTGAGGAAGAGAGGGAGGAGGTTCCCTTTTATAAGGGAGGAGAGGGGCACCTTTCGAATAACTAAAACTATTATTTTATTATAAAGTCAAGTTCGGTTTTAAATAGCTCCAAATTGATATATTTCGAAGCTAAGGTGGAGATGGGTCTAAATCCTCTCATCCAATAGAATTTAGACAAGTTTAGGTTCCTATTTTAACCTTATCATTTAGATTTAACATTAAGTTAAATAATTTTACTTTTACCGTGTCTTCTTGTGTTCTTACACTATAAGGTTAATAAACTTACTATAAGAAGCCAAACGAACCCCAAGTTGTTTATTATTAATATATATAACCTTATCTAAGTCATTTGGCTGAACAATAGATTTTTAGGAATAAAATAACAATTAATAATATAATATTTGTTTTAAAAACTATTTTATGTCAATTTTGATACTATTTGGTAATTGATTTTTTTGAAACTCATAACAGAATGATAAGTTAGAAAAAAGTTAATTAAATCCATACTAACATGTCATATTAACCTAGAAAATTAGTGGAATTCATAAAAAGTCTTATATTATATTTATTTGGGTATTTATAACATCAATTATGTCAATATTTCAATAATAAGATAATCACTACATCATCGTTGTGTCATAAATAAATTAAATTACTTAATGTCTAAAAATTACAAATAAAATACAATTATGTAGGAAATCTTTTTAGCTTTCTAATGAATATTTATAGTCTAATTTACCTTATTTATAACCCCATATTAAAAAATGTTTTAGTAAATAAACTTTGATTTTAACTCTTTTAACCCTTCTTTAAATAAATTAATAATAAATGTCCTAATCTAATCCAAGTGGGCCTAAATGGTCATATTTTATTCCTAAGTTTGTTTTAGGTCGAATTAAACTTTTACAATAGAATTAGGACATGGGTTAGGGTAATAATAATATCATTTCTACCCTTAATTACCCAATTTACTTTTAACCGTGGTAAAAAAAGTAAAACGTTACTATTCACCAAAAAATTATTTTCATCTCATTGAACCACATTTTACTTACTGACATCAACCGTGTATCTCGGATTTTTGAAATTCCACTCACAGAAGCGGTAAAATTAAGTTTTATGAAAAATTCAGTTTTTTTAACTACCACTTAGTGGTTTCACTATTCATCAAAAATTGAAAGTTTTCAGAAAAATACCAAAAATTAGGCCTAAGCTATATTTGATATTATGAATTCAAAAATGATTTCTATTTTACCAAATTCAAAACATATCAGTTGAATTAATTAATTTAAAAATTAATTCCCGTCGTCAAAACAAAAGGCGTGTTTTAAGAGATAATAACTATCAAAAGATTGACATTTGTTTATAACTGGTTTAAATGTGAAATTACATCCAATGACCAACATTGTATTAAATTGTAAAAATATATTCTAAATATACTTTAAAACCTCTCAAATTAATAATTTATCACTATTAATTATTTCGATTGAAAAAGTTGTTTTTAATTAAAATTTAGTAATTTTCACTATTCATCAAAATATGAAAGTAATCCAAAAATCACCAAAATTTCACCCTAAGCCAATTTCGATATTCTGAATCCAAAAATGAAGTCCATTTTGAAAAATAAAATTTACAAAATTTCAAAAAGTGGTTATTACTATTCATAACGGCTAGTTTTAATAATATTTTAATAGCATATCGTTGTTTAGTGAAACTTGGTGTTGCGTACAACACACGCTATCAAGGAAGGTCGCGATTGCGTGTAATGAAAGGCAAGTCAAGGATGCGTGTTGTGCAAGCTCCGTTTGGTGTAGCATACAACACAAGACATTAATGAAATTAAAAAGAATATTTTTCATAAAATCTCGGGGTGTTAGACACACATCATGGCCTGATGATGTTATTTCTTTCGAGTATCATAAAAATTACCCATGTACATTATTTATGAAAAAAAATATGTATTTAAATAATAAATAATAATAAATTTAATATATTCATTGAGATTAAAAATCCTATGACAAATGTTTTGTAACTATATTCAAATATTAGTTTAATAAAAATTAGTTTTAGTCTTATATTTGAATCATGTATTTTCATGGGGAGATTCTACATTAGTATTACATGAAAGCCACATAACATTTATTTTATTTTAAAATATATATAAATTTTTAATTTGAAACTTTAACAAAAATGTATTACACTTTAATTTTAAGAATAATGACATGCTTTTTGAAAAAAACATTTTCTATGAATTATGTGAAATAATCATTAAATTTACATATCAAAACCATAGAAATTATATGTGATGAATTTTTTTAATATTCTAGATCATAATGTTAAAATTAAGTAAAATTTACAATATTAATTTTTTCATTAATATTTATTACTTGGGTTACAAATTAATTACCAAGGAAAAATTGAAATAGTTTAAAAATTAAAATTTTAAATGAAAAATACTAAAAACACTGTATATTGTCTCCAATATGAGTAAATGAGGATGATTTATATCTACACACCCTTCTCCTAAATTTTTTTCCATTATTCCGAAATTTATATTTGAATAGTGACATTACATTATAGAAAATGTAATGGTTACTTCCACAACAACCCTTATCTTCTATTATAAAAAGATAAATCTTCAAGCGCATAATGATTCAAATTACCCTCAAATTAATCAATAAAAATTTGAAAACATATCCTCCTAGAGACCTATCACACTTTTAATATCATTCTTTCACTATTAGTTAGCATATGTCCATTATTTAAGGTATAATACCCAGAAAAAATTCGAGTCCCTCACGTGAGTATCCAGTTCTAATTATTTCATTCTTAATTTATAATTTCATAACATTATATAAAATAATTAATATAAGGAATTCAATATCATTATTATAATAAAATTTTATTATTTTAATTAAAAATCATTTATTAAATCCTTTCCATCCATTAAAAAAACAACACTGATTTGGCATATTTGCGAACTATCGCCTCCACAATGTGATATTGTTTATATATTATTATCACCTCTCATGGATGGTATAAGGAATTTATTTGATAATTTATAAATTTATCTATGTCACATTTATGACTATTAAATTACAATTTATCATATTCCATAATTCTATCCATTCATTATTAAATTGTATTTTTAATCATGCGTTTGTGCAGACAACCACCTCCATGAACAAGAAAAATCATTGGTCATAAAAAACCATCATGTATGGATTTACAAATTTTTATAACAAGTATATAAGATAATAATGACATTTTTATCTTCTAAATATTTCATTTTATCATTATCTAATCACAATCACTTACTCATGAAAACATTATCAAATGTTACTATTTTGGGTGATTTAATCGCTTAGGTAAATGATGTTATAGTGATTATATCATAAATGATTATAGGATGTCATATAATATTAATATCAGTAAATAATTATATATTTAATATATTTTTGTTATTATTGAAATATATTGTTAGTATGTAATATTTTTATTACCAGTTGAAAAATAGTTCAGCATGATTTACATTTTCACGAGTCTTATTCGGGTCTTCCACATATTTAAAATGGTATATAATTAATAATTGAAAAAAAATGATTATTATAAATTAAATGATGTTGGAAATATGACATTAAAACCACTAATTGATAGTTTATCACATTGTTATGATGTTTTTTTCATGGTTTTTTAAACTGAATTTAACAATATCTCTATTTAGGATGTTTTTATTTAAATTATTTTCATGTTATAAGGGTTTTTGAGAACTCAATCAAAATTCATTTATTTTTAATTATTTTTATTGAAAATATTTATTATAAGTGGTTAAAATAATCCCAATTATTGTATAATGTGGTATTTCATTTTTTATTTTTTATGTACATTTTTACCACATAAAACTCCCTTTAAATTATTTCATTCTTCATGAACAATGTTTTTTGTATGACAAATTGGTAGCCTAATTCTCATTCATTGAGTTATATAGTTTCTTTTGAACAATGAATTTTTTATCTCTATAGGTATAATTTATCTTATGATTTTAATATTTTATCCAGATTTTTATCTCACCTTAATTTATGACATTATAAAAAAACCTCCTTATCTTAAATAGATCTTTATTTCAAGTCCATGTTTTTCATCCCACCAATAATCTCATCCATTTTGGGGAAAGATAATATAGATTATTTTCTGTTATTATAATACTTTTATTTCCCCATTTTAATAATTAAAAATTAATACTTTTTTTACAGTGTGGGTTCCCAAACAAATATATTTCAAAATATTTACATCCCAAAATTCATTTTGACAACCTTTATGATTTTTAAAGGATTCATTTATTAAATATTATTTTTCAAAGGTAAATTTTAACCAAATATTTCAATTCAACTTTTTGAAAATATATTTTATAAGTGACTCATTACTTAATCATTTTATGAATATAATAAAAATAATATATTTCCACGTGTTATGTGTGAACACATTTTTTGGCCTCCTTTTCTATTTTATTTGAAACTTTCTCTCTATATTTTCATAGTTTATTGAATAGAAATTATTTTTATCATTGATTTAAATATTATTACTTTTAAAACTATTTAAAAATAACATGGTTATTTTTTATTAAAGAATTTATTTTTCCAAACTACTTAAAATTATTTTCAATCTAATTTATTTTCATTTGAAATATCTTATAATTGGTAGGGCAGTTTTTTAAAAAAGTTACCAGCATACTTCTTCCCTTAGATGCATTATGTAATGTCATTATGATTTTTAGAAATGATTCATTACTAAATTGTCTTGAATAATTAATTTCACTATAGAACCATGATTTTTATTCCAATGACTTTCCTATGTGAGTACCCAATTCATGATTCATTTAACATATTGGTATTGAACTAGATATCGTACATCAAATAACATGGAAAAATTAATGACCCAACCATATATCATTTATCTATCAGTTATAAATTCCATATGATTTAATATCTCAATTGAACATTATTAACCTATAATGTTACTTGATGTCAATGTACACCTATTAATTTTCTATGTTTTTATAATGTTAGGATTATTGATGGAATTAAGAAGGATTTACTTATGTTATTCAATTTGAACATGATATGAAACCAATTTCATTTTCTTGGGTTCTTTATGATGTTTCGAATAACGTCTGTTTTATTTCACAGAGTTTATTATATTATAAATGTGAATGATTTCCTTTTAGAAAATTATGTGGAACCCATTTTATTTTCATATATTTTTTATGATGTGATAAGTGATTGATTTTCCACATCACTCATAAGTATGGGTGATGATTAGTTTTATTCAATATCACCCTATATTTCATTTTTATGGTTTATATCTCAAGAGATATGTAACCATGAGTATATTTTATTTTATTTATAGAATAGAAACTGATAGTGTGGATATAAATTTTTTTGTTACCTATACTAATGTATGTGTCATAATTGGGAGATGTTTCATAGTATTATGATTATCCTCATGACTATGTTATGATCTCATAGACCATATTTATTGACTCACATTAATGATTCATGTATTCACATATATAATACTTTTTCACATTATTTATACCCACTTATTTTTTGGTTATTATGTTATATATCTTGATTTTATCTTTGGGATCATATTATACTAACATATGATCTATGATAATTATCTCATATGTTTAACCTTATTATGAAAATAAGATCACCCCTTTTTTATGTTTCCATTTTCGCATGCCAGAAAGATAAGAAATGTAAGAAATGTATTCAATAGTATACTCTGTGAAGAATTAGTGGGAGATATCGAAGACATGTCATGGTTTAATAAGTTTTTAATATTATGGAAAAATCGTACAATATTTATAAAAAATCTATTTTGTTAGTTAATGTCTTGTTTTAACAATATAAAAACCTAAGCCTAAATGTTATTAGGGATGTATTGTAATGATATATTTTCCTGAATACATGTAATTATTGGATAATTGGGTCCCAAATTATATATTTGATGTCTTATCTTCATTAGTCATATAATCCCAAACACTTTTAAATATTGCACCATTGGTTTATTTTTATACAACATCTCATAGGGGTAATTTTGAAAAATAGTTTAAAAAAATCAGTTCCTAACATTTTACATAGTACATATAGCATCCCTCTAGAATAAATTGGGAAGCATGTACTCCAAAATTATGCCACTTCCTACCTAAAAAAATGTTTATTTTTTTTACAACCATATTTTGTTGAGGGTATATGAAACCCTATAATGGTGTTTTATTCAATTTTTTATACATGGCCGTAGAAAAAGTTTGTTGGTAGACTATTTTCCATTATCCATTTCTATTATCTAGATATGTGAAAAAAGTTTATTTTCAACCTCCCATCTATAAAATAGAAATATTTCCATATAATTATATTTTTCATAAAGAAAACACACTACATTAGGGTGAAGTAATCCATTAAAGTTACACAGTATAAATCACCATTTATGGATTGATGCATAGTTTGTCCAAAAAAATAAAAATGTATAATTTTATAGGGCTGAGTGGGGTGAATTTCTATTCTTTTATGTTTTAAATCATCCATATTCAATTTCTTAAAATCATTAGAAATGTTGGTTCTTTTTATTTCAATATAAAATTTTCTCACACAACATATTTATTTGAGTTTTTTTACATGTTTTTACCATGATTAACATTTACTTTATTTCATAACTAATTTTAATCTTCATATCATATGAAACACGAGTTAAATTAATCTCTAATCTAAAATAGATCTACATTAGTTGTGAATTCTTCGGGAATATTTCTTTCATTCATTAAGAGTCAAATAGATAAAAATTTCCACAAAAGACACATTCATTTCAATCAGCACACAACTGCCATATATTTAATAAGTAATGTTTAATTCTATATATTAATTGAACTTCCTTGGACTTTAACTTTATATCATATTTTAATGTTATTCCACTTCCTTTTATTTTTAGGGAACAATCATTTTAATAGGTAATGGATCATCCATTGGTTCCATCAAATTTAGTCAAGATTATAGCCTCCCTAGTCATATGTAAGGAGAGAAAGCTATTACACATTCAAGGTTTTGATTTCAGAATATCATTCAAGGATAATTAAACAATAATGGAATAATTATCTTTATTTATTAACTCCTAATTTTATCTTCTGTTGTATGAATCCAGTATAGGATGAGTTTTCATGAAATCTTCTACAAAGGTACTCGTTTGATAAAATTATCCATAGGTTTATTCCATAATTTTTTTTAAAAAAGATTTTTAATCTTTTAATTCAACCTTTCATGAGATATTTTTACTCATATTTACACATGGATTTTCTTCTCTTTGAATGTTGACCACACTCAACACATTCATTCTTCCTAGAGGTAAGATTTCTTTTCATAAATTATAGTCTGTGTGCCTATAATTTACATTACTCTGGTATAATCCTTTAAACCACCACCTTAGTTATTGATTAAATTTTCAGTTGTATAACTATTTTTGTTATTCCCTAGTATCTTAAACATAATTTTTATTCTTGTGTGTTTTTATTACATTTTGATGTTTTTTTCTAAAAAATGTTGGTTTAAATAAAGCACATCAAATTCCTATATAAATAAAAAATTTATACTTTTAGTGGAGAAACATACATTTTTAGCCAATAATATTTTATATTTATATTTAGTATGAACGAATTTAAAATGTTTTTCTAGGTAAACATTTTCAAGAACCTATGATGACTCAACTATAATATAAATTTTATTAATAAAATCATTATTGAACATCTTAATAGTTTCTTCAACTTCAAGGCATTTACATAATGTCTTACCCATAACATATTTTGTTGCACGTAGATTCTTATTTTTATCCACTAAAACCATTTCCTACTCATCCAAAGTCTACTTGAGGTAAATTATTTCCTCAATGTAAGCATTACCATTTTTTTAAAAAAGTTTTTTTCAATATTAAAAATTATTTTCTCCTTTAATTTTCAATAATAAATATTCCTTATTCTTTTAAATATTTTTCTCATGATAAGATTTATGTTTATACTTCTTCAAGTGTTCCAAAAAAAAGTTAATTCAAATTAATCTTCTTCTTCACATTATGTTTCAACATGATTCAAATAATCTATAATGTTTAAAATTTTCTATTAATGTTCTCCATCAGATGATACAACATCTTATGATTCCTCTTTTACATATTTTCTCAAAGAACTTGTCTCATTCTTCTAGGTAAACTTTCATTTATCTAATTTTCTTACTTCCTTTGTGATTTTAATTTCACAGATTATTTCATGTTTTTTCACTATTATCAAATACTTTATCTTTAATAAATTTCTTCTTATGATTACTGAAGAAAAGTCTCAAAAATCAACTACACTCAAAGCACATTAACAAACTATTTCACTAATACTTCTATTTAACTTCCTATAAGATGTGAAAAATTATTATCTTGTGTTTCTTATCCACATGATCTTTATATTATATTTTATAATAAGGGACACATTATGATATATTTAGTTTTAGCTTTTTCATAGCTTCAAAATAAACTTCTTCATTAGCTATCTTCTTAAATGTTGTTTCTTTCCTCATTTCATATGCCAATAGGATGTCTTGATGTTCATTTAGAGAAAAATAATTTTTGTCCTATATAGATAAGTATTTTTATGGAAAATATATATGGAATTTCCCAATAATTTTTTCCAATTAAATGGATTTTAAGTCTCTAATAACCCCATGATATTATTAATAATTTCATTATTACTTTTTAAATAATCATTTGTAGTTTCATCATCATCTATCTTAATGTATAGAAACTAAATTATCAATATTTAAAATTTTAATTTCCTTACATTGAAATTATCTCCAAATATTATTTAGATATTATCCCAAGATTACATGATGTATTAATGTCCCATAACTTTAGTGTGACCTTTGTCTCATAA
This sequence comes from Viscum album, assembly GCA_963277665.1. Taxonomy (NCBI): domain Eukaryota; kingdom Viridiplantae; phylum Streptophyta; class Magnoliopsida; order Santalales; family Viscaceae; genus Viscum; species Viscum album. The sequence continues at coordinate 820,349,838 of OY728134.1, forward strand.
AGACATGGGAGTTTCATTTCTGTCCTTAACATTAAATTCAATTATTATTTTGTCTACAAAATTTACAAGTATGACATTTTCTTTAAGTGGATAACAAATTGTTGAAGCATCTATCACTTATAAGACATGATATAGTAGGTAGGGTATCATTATATTCATATATACATGATTGTATTTTTCAGAACAGGTAGGTATACCACACCTTTTAAGGAATTTGAGTTCTCTATATTCGATAAAATTTTATAACATAAGGTATATTGATAAGATATGACTTTTGATACCAATGAATGGGTAAACCACTAATGGGTGAATCAATGATTACTTGTAAAAACATCATTAAAAATTGTTTTAATATCAAAGACTTATTATGTCCTTGAATCACTCATGTAACATAACTAATTCACACATGTGCACTAAAGTAAACAGGAAACCAATGCATAATGTTATTCACCAGGCTTGGTCCTATTGAGGAAACTATCCCTATACTATGCTTATAATGTATGAATCGCATATTTCAAAATATAATAAATTACTAATTGTAATATTTTGTGATTTGATTTACCTTTACCAATAATATCATCCCCCGCTTAATTGTCCTGATAAGATAAATATACTGGTTCAATTGCAATATGAACCTTCTTTTAAGCCTTATAATATGAAATATTCTTTTCTTTACCACTATTCAATTAATAGATCATCATATATACATAAAATACATCTTTAGTTTTTACTATATCCAGTATTCCCAACATATAATCCTTAAATATAAACCTACTTTATGTTCCAGTGAAAATAGGTTGGTCTATAAATGATATTATTCACTAAAAAGTGCTTAGTATTCTAAAAATAATAATAAATTAATTTATTCCCATTATATAGTTCTATTTTATCTAATATATCATGGTCCTGCACAATATTTAATATGAAAATCCCACTAAATTCTTGTAATTTGTCAACAACATGTAGTAAATTATGATAATATCAATGTTTGACATTTTTAAATCATTCGCAATAACCAGCGTTACTAGTATTTAGATCCTCTAGAGATCATAGATATGATCATTACCTTTCCTTAAAAAACATTGAACATTTTATGAATATATATTCATTATCACAATGTTGGTGACTTAAAAATGTTTATCTGAATAATCTTATAATATAATTTTTTCGTGAATGTACTTTCATATACATCAACCTACCCTTATTTCCATTCACCCTCTTCTTAAACTCAACTGAATCCTCTATATCCTCAAGTATTTTGACCATATCCATCAGGATTATTCTGATATAAGAGGTTTAAATCCATATACCTTATATTATATATAAATTATATCTTTCAAATCCTTTTGATCAACTAATTTTCTCATGTAACAACCCAACTTCTGGTGTTATGACTTATCTACCACTACATCATGTTTGTGTGATATTGTAGAATATATTAAAATTATTCTCATATTATAGAGGCTTAAATGTCTTATATTCTTTTTTTATTGAAACTCTCATTTTGTTATCTTTATTAGAATAATAGTTGGTATTCTTGCAATGTGAAGTTTTTTCATTGAGATCACAACACATGCGTCACCTGATTAAACATTTAGAGAAACTTATTATAAAACCTAAACACCCCATCCCTTTACAAACATATGGTTTTACATAAATTTGGAAATCATTGGGATTATATTTTTATAACCTAACTATCTTATAATGGTCATCAACTCAACTAATCGGTCCACCTTATCTCTTGTCATTCATCAAACATACGAAATCCTCTTGACTTAGATCTCTAAACCTACAAAATTTTATATCTGAACTCATAAAAAATCATATAAGTTGTTTTGAAAATAATACAGTACCATCATATTAATTTAGGATATTTAGAGGAACGTAAATCCGCACAACTCCCACATAAATCCTTCTTAAACATATTTATAATAGGTGGCTTAATATTATATTCCCCAATAATTTTTAATCTTTAAAAATCATATAAAAAATACATGAGTCTATTTTTTGAAAAGTATTACCATTAGTTCATTCTCCTATAGTGTAATTTTTTAATATTTTTTCCTATTTATTAATTAAGTATTTCCTCTAAAAAAATATCATTTCCTTTAACATAATTCTAACTCACACTTAGAATGTCTTTTTAATCCCATTAACAGAAAATAAATCTTTTGAATTGAACTTTTTCGCTTTAATATTGGATTCCCAAATCCATTTGTTCTTTATTGAGATTTAAATTAAATTTTTTTCTACACCACACTCATGTTATCTAGTGTTATTCGATATCATTGTTTATCCAGTCATATGTGATGAGTATCAACGTCTGAGAATACATGATTTCATATCCTAAAATATTCATATTCCAATACCAAAATAAGTGAATTTTATATTTTTTACCACTTTGAGTATTATTTCATTTAACCACTTATTGAGTTTAAATAATAATCATGGTTGTAAATACAATATAAAAGTGTACTTATGGGTCACATACTTTACAAATTTCCTCTAAAAATATATTTTGGGTGGGTAACTGAGATAATTTTTTTCACTCATTTCTTATTCTGAAATATACGTATTCTGTTCGCTGGGTAGCTCCCATTAAATCCCTACCTTTTATTACTCCATGAAATAAAAATATTATTCTTGAAAGAACATATTATTTATGACCATATACATCAAATAAAAAAATAAAATCCTTAAAAACTGGTTCTTTCTTGAAACTATTTGGCATGTATGTGACTTCCATATTTTATTCATGATACATTTTATGAAACATTTTACTTTGGATTTAGGGAACCATTCCTTTTTATGTTGTTATCAAATACCTTTAAATTAGTGGAAACCATATCATTTTTTTTTCTCAGTGAAATTTTTCTTATATTTTATCTTGGAACTAGAACTATTTGATGAAATTGTTTTAACATTGTTGTGTGTCAAAGGTGTAGTTTTTTACTTCATATTGGGTAAAAAAATATCACCATAGAAAATGATGAATTAGTCTTTATTTTAAAGGATTTTTATAATCATATCTCATTTTTAAGGGTCTTTTTAGCCTTAATGTAGCTCGACCGAGTCACATTCAACACTTATTTCTTTGAATCAACATTCATCCCTAATTATTTCTATTATTTCTCATTATCAACTAATTTCACTTTAAGAAGTTTAATTTCTACTAAATAGTAATTTTATTTATTTTATGGAATTCATTTTTTTCTCAATTCTACTTTACAAACTTTTTCTTTATAGATTTTTCCATCACGTTTTGTATGTTAATATCAAGTCACACAATGAGGTTAGAATTTAGTATGTGTTCCATGTAGGTTTCCTATATGAATTCCTTATTGTGTGAACATTCTTCTTGAATTTCAGCACGACCCAACATGTTACAAAAATTTACAACCCAATATAAAGTAGACTAACTACATGAGTAGGATAAATAAACCTCTTATTCTTTTAATATTCTTCTCCTAATTCTTATTAAAAAACATTCACTTTTATCACCAGATTTATTGAAATTTTTAGAACTCCTTATAAATTCATTTCTTAAGGTCCTTTCTATATATTCTTCATCTGAATTCTCCGTTGTCTTCTTCCATGGAAAATTATCCATAAAGTGTCCCATCACACCACACATGAAGCAACTAAGTGGAGGTTTTAATTTGTAAATCCCATTTCAATTTTTTGATGTTTTTAAAGATAATTACAATTATCATTTTATGTTGGTCATCATTTTACATATCATTTTATTATTCAATAGATAATTTAACATTTTCCTCATTGATCTTATGTTTATTCATGGAATTGAATTCAATTTTATCGTATGACTTATTTTGGAAAATTGGAGACTTCCTCATCTTATAATTGATAAAGGTGTTGTTTAATTCATATAGTTGTAGGTTATATTATCTTCTATATTTGATATCATTGGATCAATAATTTAAGGAAATTGTCACATTAACATGTTGAATTTTTTTGTATCATCCACAGAATCACAAAATCCACATTTGGAACTAACTATCTCATTCATTCAAGGGATGTTGTCCTCAATTATTTCATTTTTATACATAACTATGTCTATATGATTTGATATCAATATTTTCAATTTTTCTTTTTGAAAATTACCATTCTCTTAACTCATGTTTTGAAACATGTCCCACATCTCCTAGGCTAACTTGAGTCTCATACCTTTTCTATATACCTTTTCAGGTATGGATGAAGGAATTTTACTTCTATATTTTCCATAAATAGTTAGATTTATCTTCTCTCAAATGACATCAATGAATCCCCATAAATAGTAAATAACTAACTGTAATAATATTTCCCATTTTGAGACCTTGTGATAAATGATAGAGAAATTGTATGTTATTACAACCAAGAAAGTTATTTCCATTAAATAATAAGAAACCTATAATATTAAAAACAGTAATATTCTATATGGATCATCTCTAAAATATCGGATCTTAAAGGGATAATCGTTGTGTATAAATTTATTTGGAGTTCATAGGTACATTAATGTACTACTGGAAAGGGGGATCAGTGGATATGTTTTTAATTTTTTTTTGAAATTAACATTTTGAATTATTAATTCCTCGATCTAAGAACTTTAACGACTCCCCAACAAATATGTAGTTATAGTATAAAAATTCATAGAACACATTGATTTTTAAAATTTTTAATCCCAATGTGAGTTCCTACTCCATATTAGTTTTGGGTTGACTTCCTAGTCATAAATCATCACTATAAGCTTCATGTTATTAGATGATGTGCACATTATTCTTCATTTAATCATAAAATATTTACTATAATGATAAAAATCAAGGGAATAATAAATCCCTAAATACATATATATAGAGAATAACATTATGGTTATTGGTGTGCCCTGACCCACCAGGGCCCCAAATGAGTTGGTGATAGTTTGAGTGGGAAATATGAAGAAATCATTTACTAGGCTAGGGGATAGTCACTAAAACTAAGTAGGCATACTACAAAATCAGGAGGCTTTATCCTAATATGCATGTACACATGTGAAAATACATACACACATCCATATATACGAAAATAATAAAAAATCATAATAAGGGTTGTAATAAATTAATTGGTAAAATCCAACAACCCTAAAATGAGTATGATATCATGTAACCCATATAAATAGGGTGAAATACTATCCCATAATCAATGAATAAGGTAAAACCTATCAAATTGTAGGACTATCTATGAACACAACCACTATAGTCTAACTATTGTCCTTTTAACACCCCAACTAAGCACCACTATGAACCTCTCACACAACTTCTACTTAGATCATAATGGAACTGATCATTTTCTACATAATATTTGATACATATTGAAATATCTTATATAGGGGTGTGTATACAAAAACAAAGTCGGATGAACCAGAATCTTCTAAAGAAAAAATAATCAAAAAAGAGTTAACAGTAGATAATAATCACGAGGGTAATGAATTTTAAACCTAGATATGCATACAAAATGGTCTCAAGTTGTAAAGTATATTTTAGGTCTTCATAGCTAAAGAAATTATACATTAAATAATATAGTTCCAATCGAGTAAAAAAACCCATACCCTCTAGGGTACCCTCCTAGAATATCCCATGTTCCTATATGTAATATGGGATACCTAATCTCGTGGAGGATCCTAAAACCCAAAAAATATCTTTATCTAGGGGAATACAAACTCTATATATTGAGTATTATGTTCTTATATAAGTTGGGGAATACCAACCCTATCTAATCCATAGGGATAAGATCTCATGGACTAGTCCCTTTGGGGGATTCATCAAACTTCTTATAGATGGTGAGTGGAAATTTCATCATGAGGTTTCTCTTAAACATGGATGTGGTTGATCATGCTTCCTTCACCCTATGCCACATATCAATCTTTAGAAGTTGGGATGCCATCACATTATATGTGAAGAAACACATAATATGGAAAACTTATACATCCAAATATTGTTTGAATAAATATACATGGCTATTACATGTGTATTGAAGGGTTATACAGCATGGGAAATAGAATTCATGGTGTATATCTCTAAACAGTGGCCTTTTGGGAATTATCGCACAATAAGATGTGTAAAAATATTCTTAAATGACATTAAGGATTGTTTATATGGAGTGGCGGACCTAAGGTGGTACTAATCATGTACTATGGTCTCTGTGTTTACATTCCACTGAGGGAACACAGGGTGTGGCCTTAACCTACACAATTTGTCAGGCCATTAGAGTTCCAAGGAGTATATCCTCGATAAATAATGATCTGGTTTGTTAAGGGTTACACAATTTTTGATTCATTCACACAGTTTTTGGTATTTAACATCCACTAAAACACATTCTATTGTAGATCCGAGATTATATGGAATGTGTTGTTTTGAACTATATATCGTGTAGTCAGTAATTTTTAGAAAGACCATATTCTTCTTGAAGATTCACTTTATCCACCGATTCCCCTATAAATCTAATTGATAATACCACAATCATATAGATAATGGTTTAATATTCATTAAGGGTTCTTTTCATGCCACCACTTGTCAAAAATAATGATTTCCACCATGCCACCATTTTTTTTTTCACTGTTATTCATTGGGAAATGCAAATTGATATCCCCATATTATTTTCCCATTACCAAATATAAATCCTCATCCTATCACCCTTAGTGTTTAATAGAAAATAATCTTCCACAAGACCAATAAAAAACCATGTGAAGAATCAATCACGAGAAAAATACAAATCACGTGATAAAATAGAAGGCTAGTTGTAAAGATATGATGAATGGCGTATTAAATTCAAGGAACGATACAAGGGTGAATACTCTAGGAGGATTTTTTATTATTATACCATAGATCATGGGAAGAAATGAATAATTGTTAGTATAATAGAAATTATAAGAGTAGTTAAATCCCCAATCATAATTTCATATAAAATTATATGTTATTTCGAGATATGAACTATTTAAAAATGTATTTAACATAGGATAGATTGATTACAATTCCAAAAAACATAAAAAAATGAGTAAAATATATAAAAAACAATATTTATTGGAATGATATATCATTAGAGAATAAATACTTCACATAAAAGTTGATAGAAATCGTTGATGAGTTCATTCACTATTGTTCGATTCTACTCAATCTCCACATAGAGAGTTCACTCATGAAGGGTCCTCTTAAATCTTAGGTTTACATTGATAACCCTAGGATGTTTTAAAATAAATTTATTAATTTATGGGATTTATGTATAAACATTATTTTAAAATTTTAATAAAATTATATACTTAATATTCTTCTAAATCAATCTGTGATTACAAACTATAATGGAATCTGATGTAAATTAGTATTACATTATTCCTAAGGTAAATCTCTGTTTTAATATCCAATTGTAGACTCCATTTTCCCATATAAAAAACAATTATAGAGAAATGTTTTAATTCATGAATATTTTCATATGAGATCAATAATTAATATATTATTTCTGTTATAAAAATATTTTTGCTTCATAATTACCAGCTCTCTATTCTGAATCTATAACTAAACTCATAAACATGTATTATAATATTCAAAGGGTCTAATTAAAATACATGGCTTCATTAAAACTAACACACCTTCTTATATTTCTCCCCCCAAATAAAAACAACCTATTAAATAGGGGAGGGTACTATGCTTACATCTAAATCTCATGAACTAATATGCTCCATAGAAGGTTTCCATGTAGAGAAAGAACATACACCAGGGGAATTACTCTCTCCAAAATTGCCTTATACTATTGATCCATAATTGATATCTGATATACTAATAAGATGGATCTATCCCGAATTTCTAGTTCACCTAAATTAAAAAAAATTGGAAGATCCTAATCAAAACTCCTCAGATATGACATATGATTGATATTGGGAACTATTCACAACCACAAGGGGTAACTATAGGTGGTTTCAAACATCTCTGACCCATAATAATACCTAGAATAGACCAAAATATCATAGAAATATATTGAAACTTCAACAAAATATCTATAATCTATGTCGAGGCTATACCTTTGGAAACATGTGGTCCCCCTACTCGAACCCCGGAGTTAAGCCTCATTGGTCTGCATAAGACTTCTAATGGCTTTAATCAATCCTCAAATGCTCCATGATTTTCTACACCTTCTCCGTCATCTCTCAAACTGACATTAACCCCTTAAGTGTTGACTCTAATAACAAAAACCTATATAAGGGTGATCTATATGGTCTTCCATATAGTGCTTTAAATAGAACCATGCCGATAGTGGAGTGATAAATATATTTTTTTAAAACATCCATGAAGGGTTGATTTTCCTCACCACTTTGGACAAAGTTCAACACATAATCTTACAAAATTCCTTCATGGACCTAAAATCCCCACTTAATATAGTCATCCGTATATGGGTGGAATTTCATGCCCATCTTCCACTATGTCCTAAAATTTGCTTGTAATTATCAACACAAAAGGGTTGTTAAACATGATTCTTGCTCATAAAAAATATTTAAGGGTAATCACGTGGCCAAGAAATTTCCTACACAAATAATAATCCCAAACATTCCATTGAAATCTTATCTTAAATGGTGAGTAGTTGGGTTTAGTTGGTTAGTTGGTAGATGATATCCAAGATAGTTACATAGAATAACAATTCATATGTTACCCCCTTCACAAAAATCCATAAATATTCCATTATACTTTTATTCTGATACCACAAGGGGATAGGATAAACCTATTGGAAGATGATTCATTAATTTTACGTTATAATAGATAAAGAATGAAAACAATCATTATAAACATCATATTTATTCCCTACTACTAAAAATGCCAGCAAATATCTTGCAATATCTTTTAACTATAGGATTTTATATAATGGGAGATGCAAAAAAATTCATCTGCATCAAATCAAGCACCATTATCCACACCATCATCCTTTGTTGGAAGAGGATGATGTGATTATACCTTCATTAAATCCAATAGAGGTATATATACTAAACATTTATTCATAAAATACCTCACAATCAATGTCTCTAAGATGTGGTTTCCTCACATGATAAAGATGCAAATGTGTCACAAACATCAATTATAGTTACCCTACTTCTTCTTTATCTAATAAGGACATCCACAATAAAGAAAAATACTTTGAATATCCTCTATAATCTGTGAATGATACTACCTAATATGGCTATATTCCCCCAGATATCAAATTTCTAGATTATACAAAATCCCAATATAACATCCAAAAATATGAAAACTTTTATAGAATAGTAATATTATATTATTATAATAGAATACTAGAGTCCATGTAGGATCCAAAATATTATTATTCTTGGGAACATAAAATGAAACATAAATAATCCATCAGAAAATTATTATCACTTATATTAAATTTTATAAAATTACACATTCTTCAATTTTAGGTTTCCTGGGGAAAGGAAGATAATTAGGGTGAGATTTTATTTTAAATTAAGAGTATTTTATTGCGGAAGATATCATAACGTAAGCATTGGATAAATTGTAATGAAAACGAAATAAATTAGGAAATATATTTCATAATCAAATGAAATTGAAGGTATAAATTTTTCACCAAAATAAATAAAATCGTGGATAATAATTACTCATCTCATACTTATGGGATGAACAATTTCAAACATGATAAATATATCATCATGTTATAGTTCCAAGAAATCATATATAAATGGGTGATTAATTTTCTAAGGCCTTAGCTAGTTTGTCTCAAGAGGCCCTCTGATGCATAAAGGGGTTGTATATATCAGCCCCCACCTTGAACTAATAAATTACAATTCATTCATAATATTATGGATTTAATATAGGATATAATTAATAACCAACAATCCCTATTAATTAATAAATATCTCTATTGAACTAACATGTATATGGATTATCAATTTTTCCCCATTCAATAAATTAAATACCTTGATATATAAGAATCACTCAAACTAACACCATATAGAGTGATATATATATGTATTGGGATATAATTTTCCTAATCAATTAATGAAATAAAAAAATATAAGATAATATATGAAAAAAAATATAAATAATAACGTGTTATTTATGTAGTAGTAAGTACCCATACTAAATTAAATTATAAGTTGGTTGGACGGGTACATTCAAATTGATGGGTTCTCAACTGAATATTTTAATTCAGTTTTTTAGTTCTAAATGGTAAGATACCAAAACAATGGTAATAAAATCTTTCATTAAGGTTCTTACGTGTTGTGTAAATTATATATATCATATCCCCGGGGATTGTCTATCTAGGTTCGTAGACTAGGCCCACTTATCATGAAATATTTAATTATTGATGTTATAATCTAACATCCTTTGTTAGGGTGATTAAACCTATGTGAATATATTTCATATTATCCTTTACATTTCATTATATATATAGGTATTTGTTTCTACGAAAATAACACATAAAAATTACTTTACAAAATTGACAATTTTTGGGTATTATTAAGGCTTTAAGAAACATTTCATTCAAAACCCATTGAATAATATAAAATCAAATAAAATATTTAATTTCAATAATAATGAGATAATAGTGAAATAAAATATGATAGGGGTAGTAATTACACTCTATAAAATAAAACATGTTTTTTTTAACAAAATCAAGTCCTAAGGAATTGTTATTTGAGACAAAAACCCATAACCTAAATTCATGTGTTCCACATATGCACATGAATCTCTTGTATAAAAAAATAACTATATCGATCACCAATTTTGGAGTATCACTCATATATATATATATAGTTTTATTTACTTAATTTATAATTATTCAATATGTGTATATTAGTTAGTTATTATCTATTTTTAATATTGGGTGTGAGTTATCTTGATTGATTTGAAGTGATTTACAAATAATGACATTATTATTTATTATTTTCCAAAAAATATTTATTAAAATATAATTTAAGATAGTGGAATAATTAAATCATTTTCATTAATAATTATTTTATCTCATTCTATATGCATTTCTTTTATGTTGCGCGAAAGTGGTATCAATGTCTTCTTATTTCAAGTAATCTTAGCGATCAAATATAAAATTTTAATAATAAGTTAAATTCCTTATATAACCTTTAATAAACCATATAATGTAATTATTTTATTATTAAATTATTATAATATTAGTGTTTAACTTCCCAAATTCATCAATGATATAATTTTACAGGATAGTTAAAGTATGCAGTTATACCAACCAAAACATGAACATACCATAATTCAATGGATGCGCAGTATAATGAAATAGTTATATTTAACATAATATACTTATAAAAGTATTATAATGATATTAACTATATATTTTTAATTTTTTTAATAATATTTTATGCCTTTTGGATAATTATGGGAAATCAATACGAAAAATGAAAAAATGTTACTTCATGGGCACGATAGTCCACACAACACATGGTCAATGTTTCCATTTCCTAATTAGTTAGGTGAGATATTGGTGGATTAAAATTTTTATCATAATTTTGATAATTATATTATATATTTCAAATTTATTCAACTATTCCATCTTTAAAACCATATAATATTAGTGGTGGTGAAAAATATAAGATGTTACGGGGTGGTGGTATTCTGCCAAACATGCAATTACCATTCTTTTGATTTTTTAAGTGGATAAAAAGTAATAAATAAGTATTTTTATATTAATGTAATAAAAAATAATTATAATAATGATATTGAGTTAATTATATTATAGTGTTTAGGTTATTTTTGGATTGTAAATAATAATAATTAGTTGTTAAGTATTAATTAATACTTACATCAAGACATTAAAATTACTCTTGATGAATTCCTTATAAATGAAGTATTTTAGATAAATTGTATTGACTAGGGGATTTTGGGAATGAAAGATAAATATAGGTGAAGAATATAATGTATGTTTACAAGGATATTTTTAAGGGATATTATATAATTCAGTGGTTTTAATTGATCCCCTTTGATATGTGAAGAAAATGTCACTTTTATGGAACACCCAATATTATTCAGTAATGTAATGACAGTATTAAAGTGTCAATACATAAAAAAGATCAAAAAATGGAGTGGGTGCTGATATTTGGTTTGCATCTCTTCAAAAAAGTATTTTAAAATTCTTTTTATTTATTTTTTAAGTTAATTAAATATGTTTTTTACATTTACCTTTTAATTTTTGTAGCGAGGTAGGTAGTTTATAAAAGAGTAACTAATATTTTATTAAACATGTAAACTAACCAATCATTAAAATGATATATGTGATGTAAAAAAATTGAGTAACTATTTAATCTAATTTAATATATATTTATAATAAAATTAACGTTTAATTTAATACGTATTATATATAGAGAACTATTTGGTAGAAAAATATTGTTTTTGATATTAATTGTTCTTCATCTTATTTAGTACTGATTACCAATAAAATAGTTGAATTTTTTTTTAAATATAGGATTAGAAATTATACTGACAGAGATTTTTAGAATAGATTAATATATTTCATTACATTAAAATTACACAATATAACCAAAATAATTCTTTGAAAAAATAGATTTAACATTTTCGTAGTCATTAACTTTAATATTAATAATGAAAATTTTAAGCTCCAAAATGAAATTAGACCAATTAAATAATATGAAAATATTTATCTAATATATAAAATAAATTTTAATGAAAATAATATCTTTACATGAAGAAAACTACTTTTCTTCAAATATAATTGAATCAATCATTTTTAGAGTAAAATCTTGATTATGTTTCCAAACTGATAAACATGGATTATAAAAATAAAACATAGTAAATTTTAAATTTTTTTATATTATAAATATAAATATATATTTTTTATATAAAATGGTTTCAAAATAATTAATTTTATTATTTTATTATAATAACTTCATAAAAGTGTGGTTTTTAGAAATATAATTTTTTTAATATTCACCTAAAAATTCGCTATATCATAAAAATCCCAAAAAAATCATCATAAGTTATTATTTAAATTATAGATATAAAAATTATTTTAATTTAAAAAAATTCTTATATAAAATTAACCTTTAAATAATATCATGAATAAATTATCTTGAGAGGGTGAATTGTATAATAGTTTTGTAATATAGTGTTTACCAACGATAGTAGTGTCTCAGGTATTTCCTTCCCCCAACCCATTTAAAAAAATTCATACTTGAAATATAATACATGTTATCTAAAAAGAAATGGGTATTCCATCCTTATATAACCATCATGATCCCATGTAACTATATATAGATTATGATTTATCTAAATAACATTAACCCACTATGTTTTACTATTCAAAAACACATTCTCTCTAGTGTTGAGAATTTGAACAGACTCTTCATTAAAGAAAAGGTCATCCTCATACTCTCTTCCCTCATAAGTGAGTATATTAATTAGATACAAAATGTATTCCCTAAATATTTTATCATTTAGTATCTCAATTACTTTAAAAATGTTGTGTGGCGTAACCAATCGGCAAGAAAAAACACCAATTCTTAATAAATTTTTAAATGGACCAGTATAATAAGGGATTAAAATCCACCTTTTATTGTATTAGTAAACTCCCTTAAATGGGGAAACATTATGAATACATGATTCAATATATTAAATTCCACATATTTCCTTTTATTATAATCACTTAAATTTTTTCTACTTTGAGATTATTCAATATGATTATGAATAATACAAATTTTCACTATAGTCTCCTATACGTGTTTTGTGCCTAGAAGATTCATATCTCCAAATTATTCCCAATAGGCTAGAGTAAGAAATATCTTCCTATAATATACTTCATGTGACACCATCTATATGATAAAAATGGACTCTATTATTGTTTTAAAATTACAAAATTGGTAGTTACTAATCCCATGATCCTTATAAATCAAGAGAATATGATAATGTGACGTATCATAGTGTTTGGATAGTCTTATTAAAAATTCCATTAGTTTAAGGATGATATGAAGAATATAAATATACAACAATGTCCAGTTCCTTTTAAAGCCTCTTAAAAAATATCAATGTGGACTAACTATCACAATTTAATAAATCATATAGAGGTTCCCCGTAAAGTCTCATGGATTAATTGATATGGAGATGGGAATAACGGTCAGGGGGTGAGTCTTTCATTAGATAAATGAAACGAAAAAACTTGGTATGATGATCAATAATGAGTCATATAGTTTTAATACTCCTTTGAATATTTGTAAATATTGTGAAAAATTATGTTGTAATATTTTTACACTTCTATATAGTTATAGGTATAGTTTTGATGAAACCCTTATGATGTTGTCTTTCATTCTTTACCTCCCAGGACACGAAGCATCTAAACACATGGTCCCTATCTTCTTTCTTCATGTCATCCCAGTAGAAATGTGATCTTAAATCCTTATACTTCCTTATAATTCTGATGTGTATGGTATAATTTGTATTATATTCTCTATATAGTATCTCCCTTTTCAGTATAGGTATGAATGGAACACATAACCTTTTTACAAACCTCAACAGTCCATCATTTTAGATGAATTCTATAAGTTTCACATCATTCGTTGCTTTAATCCCCATTTGAATAGCCTTATCTTCTTTGTTAAACATAATTATCTATACTAGTAATAATGGTTTAGAAATTTATTCTAAATTGAATGAGGGTGCCACTTTTCTAAATATTACCATATCCATCATTACTAGATCATTGAATATAGGATCATTATGAATCCCTATCATTGGAAAAACTCCATGTTCTATACCGCTCAATTCATCACCCACCTTTTCCTCCATACAAAGGTTGTAGTGTATTGAGAAATCATATTCCATGAGTATTTCCAAGAATCTTCTATCACTCATGTTGAGATCTTTGTGTGATAAAATATACATAAAAATTTGGTGTTCTATATATATGTAACATTTTTTTCAAATAGATAACACATAAAAACTTTCATGTAAAAAATTCCCATAGCCAAATAAAGTTCATACGATTGATATTTATATTCAGGAAAATTTAATATTATTATTTCAAAATAAACCACTTTATAAATCAGTATCTAGAAACAAACTAATGTTTTCATTGATGAATCATTATATATTAAAAAACCTTCTTTTCTCAATGTTATATTCAATAATGGTTCATTAATAAATCTCATATTTATCCCTTAAAAACATTAATAAATTCCCATGGAACACTTGTATTGTGAACCAAGACTTTTACATATATCATTACTTGAATTTTAACATAAATATTGATCAACAGAAAATAGTGATTGAATAGGCCTAATGTCATTGGAATACTAGGTTCAAAATACATCAAAAGGAAACTAAAATATGACATACATCTTTTAGTTTTCATAATGATATCATAATTCTGTTTTAGATCCATAAATAATAGTAAAATCGTGGAAATACATAAAATAAAAGGATGATATAAGTATATCATTAAAGTGAATAAGGATGATAAAGAAGTATAACATGTGAGTAAAAGGTATACAATAATATCATAAAATAGAAGGCATATGGTTAGTGAATTGGGATCCTAGAATAACAAATATGGTATCATAAGATCATAGAATCATAGTAAATGTGTTATAAATGTAAAACATGACATAAAAATATGTTAAGTCTAACCAGTGAGTCAATATCACATGGGGGATAGAGTCATATAATGTATTGGGTTCACTCCCTAATCTCATACATGATGTCTCATGAGACTAAAATATTACACAATGCATTGGGGCAATATATAAATTCAATTACCACTTTGGAATTCATATCATGTACATTCATATGTGTGAAACCTAAGGAAATCAATCATAAGTCGTAAACATTATAATTACGTATATAAATAAAATCGGTTTCGAAATCTTTCCTCATTTCACAATCGAAAGAGATTTCTTAAGGAAGGAATTTGGGAAATGGTCATAAGGAACATATTAACCCACCAATGGATAAAAGTGTGAGAAAGGTATATATATGTAACATACATAGATATATAATATATAATAATGAAATAATATTAATGGTTTTTTCATTGATGAGTATAGATTCTTCTAAAAATATTAAATATTATTCTTGACAAAAATGAACTATCCGATTTAAAAATCTCTATTGAAAAAAATGAAAAATATAATGGAAATTATTTTATTTTAAAACAAACATGGAAACATATAATTTAAGACTCCAAATAAAATAACTTATATAAATGTGGGTAATTTTATACATGTCATATAAGTTAAAAAACATTACTTTCACACATTGGTAAAGAGTCAAGAAGTCCCTCATACGAAAAAAAGAATATTCCTTTTAAAAGAATTTCTAAAAATTTTAAAAGGGTAAAATTGAATTGAAAAAATTATATAATAATATTAAATCATGTTTGATAATATTATAAACAAAACATCAATATGGAAGATAAATTGTTTTCATCTGAATAGAGAAATAAATTTGATTTTTCTTAAAAACAGTTTCCCATCCGGTTAAGTTACCAAATCAAGGAAAATGATACTATTACATTTAAATTCCATGAATATATAATGGAAAATAAAATAATTTTTTAGGATAGAAATAAATTTCCCAGTAGAGACAAAAAAATCAACCCCAAAAAATGATGAGATTATGAAATTATCCCTTATAATTGTTGTAACTTTTGATTCTTAAACCCCATTAATAAATAACATCAAATTAAACTTTAAATAACATGAGTATTAATATATTCATGATATAAAATATCAAAGTAGAAGTATATACACAAAAAAAGGAAGAAATTTGTGAATATGGAATATGTATCAAAGAATAATAGTGAGACGATATATTCCTTATCTCAAGTATATACTTGTCATATATATCTTTAACATCACATATAATAAAACTACTTAGATTATTTTTTTATGAAGATAATTTTTATAGGATTAATAACTTATAATTAAAACATTTTATTCATTTATTTTTATGGAATATTTTATTAAATAAAAAGTTATGTCTACATCGGCTGGGTTGAGGACGTCCAATTCATAAATTCAATACAACATCGGTGTCTTGGATGTGGTCAAATGGGTCACTATTACATAATAAAAAAATATTAATTGTTACATATTTAAAATTTTTACATTTCATCAATACTTTAAAAACTAATCATGAGAGTGGATTATGAATAATTATTTATGTTACAATCATTGAGATGGTAAGCCATAAGTATGAATAAGTAACGTTTTCATTTTATAATGATCATGATATAAAAAATAAAAGGGTTATTTTATATTTTAATCATTATAATTAATTCCAAAATATAATATTATTTATCAAAATACACTTATATATACAATCCATGTGTTGTATTAATAAGAAACTAATCACACCGCTTTGTTGGGAGGTAGTCTTCCATACACAAGAACGACGTTATCATTTTTCAATGAATAGTAAGTAAGCATATATATGATAAATTATTCTTCCATAATTAATAATTTTTAATTAATATTACATATAAACATTATTTCCATCATCATAAATATCGATAATATGTGATGATGGGAAATGAATTACATTGGTTTAGGATGCGGTAGTCCTCCATACACATGATTGATAGTTTTGTTACCTATTTTATAGAAGAGTAGATGTATAAAGATTATTAAAATAACATAATCTAATATAATTTATGGTAGATATTGTTTATGTTATATCATGATGGTTTAATAATAGTTTATGGAGGTGTAATAATAATCCAAAAAAAAGAACTCCGTTTAGAACAACACCTCTTCTTTAGACCACCCATTTAGTATTATATGAAATTCATTAATATATTAGATTTATGAAGAAAAAAGGATTCTTGTACATGTGGAGGTAATTATGAAATGCATATGTGTAGGTATTTTTTAAACCAAAATACTTTAGAAGTATTAATGTTTTAGGAGAAGTGGTGCCCATTCATATGTGGGGGAGAGGAAACATTTGAAATTTTTTAAAAGAAAATGTTATACGTGCATTTTATACATTGTAAAATTATCCAAAATTGAACATTTTTTATCCATAGAAGTTATAAAGAAGATATATGGAAAGAATATTATTTATTAAAATTATTAGGTTATTTTAACCAATATCTATTTAGTTTAACACCAAGAAAACCTGTTTTATCCTTAATCGTGATAAAACATTTTTTACTAGGTTGACTAGTTATTATGGAAAAAAATTAATATGATCATATAATATAATATAAATAATTATAATTTCAAAAATGGAATCAATTTATTAAATGACGACTCACATATTTTGAAATTTTTGATTTATAATAAAACCCATAGGTGAGAAAATAAAACGATTTTTGGAATACATGTATTTTTTTGAGCATATGATGATAATATAATAACACTTAAAGAAGTAATAATAGTAATATGAATTTAAATTAATATTTAAATACATATAATCTATACATTTTTTAATTAATTACTCATTATGGTTTAAAATAAATAATTATAATTGAGATATATTAATCAAATTAAAACAGTTTTTAGAGAAATGTCTTTTTAGGACAAAAAATAAACTTATGACAAAATATAGTATAAAGATCATTCAAATGTAATTAATTGGATTTAATATAACTTATTAATACTTATATTTAATGAAATTTATTTAATATATTAATTGGAATTTTAATTTACAAATTTTTTCGAATGAAATTTTAGTTTTAAAAAATCGATTTTTTACTATTAAAAAAAATTAATATTGATCAAAAAATCCCTCAATTTCACCCTAAGATAATTTTCAAATGATGGATTCCAAAATTAATGAATTTTTTTGAAAAAAAATTTATAAAATCTATAGATATTAATTATAATATTATCTAACAAAAAACTAAAAAATTCATTTTTGAGGAAAATATATTCTTGACGAATAAAATTACATTTCTAAAAATGGATTAATTATTTAATATAAATTTATCAAAATATATGTATAAACTAATATATATATATATATATATATTGTAACATAGTAAATAATATTCATATCCTCTTGTTTAATATATATGTTATAATAGTCATATTTAAATAATAATATTTTGTGCTTCATTTATGCTTGGTGTTGCATATATTGTATGATATCCAACATAGTATTATTTTATAAATTATAAATGTGTTACATTATCTATCCCCATAATAAATTCTATCTTCCAAACATTAACTTTTTCTCTATTTGACAATTGGAAATTATTTTTTGGAAAAAAACACTGTAAAAATATTCAAATAAACCTCCTCTTGAAATAAGTGAAGGTAAATACGAATATCTTATTGAATAACATACAAATATTTTTTTAATGTAGGATAACAATGGTGGGAAGTGAATATAGGGACATAAAATAAAATATTAAATAATTATTTATTGTGATAGAGGATATTGATAAAAAAAGGTTAATTTTCATGAGAATGTCACAGAAAACAAAACTAAAAATATTTGATGAGATAAAAGACCATTGATTTAATGAATATGACTGTGATTGGATGGAATTTTTTATTTAAGATCATATTAATAATGTTTTGGGGTTATTTTAATTTCAAAATAAAGAACACTATAAATATATTTACTTAATATATTTTTATTTCATAACAAAATGGCATCGTTTGGTTTAGATTAAATCAACTTCCACTTTTCCTCTTCATCTATGGAATGAATATTCAGTATGAATTTTATCAACCACGAAGCACTAAATTAAAATTTTAACAGATTATAAGATTAACAAAAATGGAACCGCATATTCCTGAAATCTTAATATAAAACAAAATTATTATCATAATGGAAGGTAATAACCACAAATAATATGAGTATATTAATATCCAAAATTAAACAATAAAACCAAAGGTTTATCAAAGATCATACCCTAAATAAATAACCCTATATTCAAATTATCCTCATCATGAAACAAGGTTTTAACCTCAATTGGTATCGCATACCTTTCAACTTACAACTTGAGAATAAAAATACAATTTTTCTAAAATAATACATTATATTGAAAATAAAATATATTTATATAACTCAACCTAGTATAATATGTCCCAAGATATAAATAATATCTTCAAAATCAAAAATAATTAATCTTATTTCTTCCTAGTATATTATTTACAGAATCAAGTTGATATTTATTCACAAAAATTTCAGTGTAAAAGTAATTTCATATATATCATAACATCACATAGTTTAGTTGTTGTCATTGAATCCTTATCACCATTTTTCATAGTCTCAAGCCCCATGGCCTTGTGGATGAGATGAGTTGTCACATGCCTTACAAATTTTCTTTTTTATCAGACTATGGAAAAAAATAGTGACAATTATATTCATAATTCACATTGGTATTATAATGTTATCAAGAATATGAGAAAAATAATAAAATATAACTCTAGTCAAAAATAAAAATTTTCCAATGATTCATTATCTAGGTTATTTGTTTCCATAAACTAAAATAATTTTAATTGAGTATAATTACCCCTTTGGTAAGCACATTTCACAGATAATTTCTTTCCTAAATAAATTTTTTCAAAAATATATCAAATGGACATTAAATTACTATTTTATGTCATTAGTACGATTCAAAATTTTCTTGAAGATAATTAATGAAAATATACTTCATAATGATCCTTAGATGTTTCATGATTCCTTAAATCAAAATACATGTTATAAAAAACATTAGCTACATGATTCTCGAATTCCAAAATATAAACACTTAATTCATTCCACATAAATAATTTTCATAAAATTGTCCACTAAGAATAAATCCTTTGATTATAGAATTGATTTCGATAATGACCAAGGTTCCCACATCTATGGAATTGAACTATTAGTGGAACCTTAGGTTGAATTTCAGTTCTCTGTTTCTTGATAACCAAACTCTACATTTTTCTTTTGTAAATAGATTCTTTATAGCATCATTTTCCACACATAAGGTATCTTATAATTCCTTTATGTAATTTTCCAAGTTTCCACATCCCAAATTTTTTAAATGTTTGTAATTCAATATTATTTAAATTATCATATGTAACTCGTCAAATTCCATGAGAAATCATCATTCTCTTTGTTGATGTGTTTTAAAATTAAAACATCTTCTAGTTATTAATTGTAACACAAGAGCGATAATTTTTAATTATCACAATATATCTAAATATTTTTCCCATTTTGAGAGGAAAATCTTTTGGGAAATCAAAATATTTTCAATCACATTTTTTGGTGGAATTCATTCTAATATTTATTGTATTTAACTAATTGAAGAAGAAAATATTAGACCATAATAACTAATAAATATAAAAAAGGTAAACATATAAACTTGTGTAGAAGAGATTAAAAATGATAAGTATATCCAAACTTATGAGTCTCTAGGTTTTAATATAGGTTATAAAATGTAATGTTTCTTATTATGTCTTTTACACTATAGTTTTTTAATGTAATTCACAATGGTTCATAAAGATTTCATTAATTTACCAAGAATATCCCTAAGGAGTGTCAAACTAAGGTTACAGCAAGACCTATTTTTAGGCACCAGGTGATGATTGAGTCCAAATCAAAGTACCATTTTCAGGGTTACTACAACTAGGTATGACTATTCCAGATCAACATCTATATGTTGTACTAAAACGGTTCACATAATGGTTTTGGTAACCCAAACCCACATCCCCTCAAATTTATTGAAGGAAACATAAAGGTAACATACAAACACAAAACCATGGGGTGAAAACACCCAAATATAAAAATGAAGTACCCAAAGGCTCAAAAAACCACAAGACTGTGACACCATTATTTGTCCAAGAGACCAAAAACACAAGGTAATTTCACCCACCATCACATGTGAACTAAAACCATAATGTCAAAATAGGTGGCCGGCACTAGCTCTTGAGATCAACCCATCCAGCTTCCAGTTGGTTGGAAGCCAGACTTCTCGTTATAGATAGCATGAATTCCTGCATACAACATATCCATAGTATTTCCCACATACCGAGTGAGACTAGATCAGTGAATCATCCAATTCGATACCTCCTGAATCCTCTACAGATCCACAGTATGCCACCACCAGAGGTCACCCGCCTAAATGGAAACAAACGTCCAGGACAGTCAAACCTAGCAAGAGCCGATAGAACTATGCCAAGTATATCTATCCACCTGGATCCTAGACCTACTGCATCTCCTCCCCCATCACCAGACGAGTACCAAAAAATCCCTCCTGCAATGGTAATACCATTGAATAGGACCAGACCTGACTGCCAGACTCCCTACTCTGTCAGACAAAAGACCCATGAACCCTCACATCACCGCTGATCTCAAAGGATCTTCCCAGATCTAAAAAAGTCACTTCACACCATATCTGAGGTGCTGAATCCCCGATGAACCGACCTCAGCCTGCGCACCAGTCACCTTCGCTTGCAAGCCCCACTGAGTGGTGGTCCAACATCATCATATCATCTAAACTGTAGTGAATTGCTTTGATCGTCATCCCATTGGGAGGAATGCCAATTCAAATCCTCAACTCTCTCCATCTTCATCTTCTTAGTATTTTCACCAAATGCCTCACCTTTTGAAACCTACATATCCACCTGATGACTCCTCTTTCTAGGATTCCTTGCACCAAACTTCTTCTTAGAAGTCATAATATCCAAATTTAGTGCAAGATTCATCCCCTTCTGAACAGAACCAACAAAAGACCCATCTTCATTCATTTGGGGAATCACACCATGAAATTTCCCTCCAAAGTGTTTGACACCAAAAGATGAGAATAACTCGAAGTGGCCAACAATTTCTTGATCAAAAACTTAAAAAAGATAGCAATTTCCATGACAATCCCTTGGAGAGAGAACCTCTCCATTTAAGAGAGAGAAGCTCTCCATTTGAAAAAACAATCTATGGATATTTTTCTATACTTAGTATTATGCTTTAACTTATCCCTTGGGTTACCAATACATTAATATATTCACAATCTCTAAAAATTAATAGACAATCCTTTAATAAATACAATATTCAACCATTCCATTTACACATATAATTACCCAAATTTTAACATAAATATCTATTAATACTAAACATGGAATGAAAATGCTTGGGGTCTTTGGAAGAATGCATTCCTAATTCTTTGAAAGGAAACAGAAACATAAAATTCTAATATTATTTTCCATAATTAGATTTTAAATCCATTTGATCTCCCAAAACACCATAGGATATCTTGAGGAATACATCAAAGAAATTTGTGAGACAAAAATCCTAGTATAGGAATAACATGACAAGAAAACATAGAATTTGTGTAAATAATATAACATTATATTATAAAGGAGAATGAAAATAAGTTATAAATTAGGATCATAACATAAATGAAATGGTAAAATAAAAAACTACAATCCTAGGAATGTTTAAAGAAACATAAAACATGATATATGAATATGTCAATGCTATCTGTTGTGACAATATCACATACTGGATAGAGTCCCATAAGGGATTAGGTTCACTACATAATCACATACATGAAGTTTCATGAGACAAAAATAGTACCTAATGCATTGAAGGGATATATAATTCTAGTCCCACCCATAATATTCATATCATGTACATGAATATGTGTGATTCATAATGAAATCAATCATATAAAAAAACATAAAAATTACCGCTAGAATGAAAATGGTTTAGATTTTATTTCCACATATCATAATAAAAAGATATTTCTAATTGAAGGAATTTGAGAAATCATCATAAGTGATGTATTTCCATATAAAAGTAGTGGAGAGTGTGCCATGTATATATATGTAAGAGGAATATGTACATAATCAAGAAAAATTCTATAACAATAATAGTTGTTTTCATTGATGGTTGAAAATAATTTTAAAACGTATTAAAAATTCTTGATGAAAATAACCTTTCCAATTTAAAAATAAATATTTAACAAATAAAAAAAATTAAAATATTTTGGAAATAGTTTTATTTGAAAATAAATTTGAATCATATAAATCAATCTAAAAATTTAAATAATAGTCATGATAAAGGTTAATTATGTACATTCCATATAAGAAAAGACAAATTATTTTTACCTGATGGTAATGATTTCCAAAATACCACATTCTAAAAATGATAAGATTATTTCTTTTATATAATTTTTAACAAATTTACAATGCGTAAAAATTAATTTAAAAAATTATAGAAGAATCATACAACAGTTTTTGAAATTATTCTATTCAAAACATAGACATGGAAGAGAAAGGGGTTTCCAAATAATGGAGAAGTAATGTGGATTTTCCTTCAAAAAAATTTATCATCAATTTTATGTATCGAATAGAAGAGGGTAATTCTATTACATTAGAAGTTCATGAATAACTATAGTAAAATAAAATAGTTCTGCTTTAGGATATAAATATTTTACCTAGTAGAGACATAAACATAACCAATCCTAAATAATGATAAGATTGAGAAATAAACCCTTCAAGTGGTGAAAACATTTGAATAAAATCCACTATGATGAAATAACATCAAATGAAAAATTAAATACCCTTAATATAATTATATTAATGACATATAATATTTGGATGCAGTATATACACCACAAAAAGTAAATATATGGTAAATATGGAATATGTATAATGGAGGTAAAAGTGATAAAAGAATCTTTTACCTCGAGGGATAACATGTCATATATTATTTTATCACCTATATATTAAAATTATATCAATTTTATTTTTCTTAAAAAAATCTTGGTGGAATCTATTATACTGAACTCATTTATTTCATTTATTTTAATGACATATTTAATTACTTAATCATTTATGTCCATATTGGGTTTTCTGAGGATGTTCTCTTCATAAATTCAAAACTACACTTGTGTATTAATTGGTGTCAAAGTAGTATTTGTTCAATAATATCCATAATAACACTAGTTAAAAAATTATCATTTTTATTCCTCATTTATTCTTTTATAACCTATCAAGAATTATGGTTTGAAAAAATTATTTATGTTATAATCATGGCGATAGTATGTTTTATATACTAATGAGAAATGTTCTCATTTTTCATCAATAGTTATAAAAATAATATTGGTGTTTTTATATCTCTGAAAATTATAATTACATTATATATATCATAATATATATCCAAATAATATTATATATACGTTATATTTGATTTTGTAATAAGAAAATAATCACATCACTTTGTTAGGTGGTAACACGCTATAGAGACAAATGACATTATCATTATTCAATGGATAGTAAGGTAAAACATTATACAACACATTACATATCCAGAAGGATTAATATATTATGAAAATCATATATAATCATTAAATCCATAATTATAAATTTCTATGTGTGGTGATGACATAAAACAAATTAAATCACTATTTGAGGTCGTAGTCTGCAGTATACAAAAAATGGCTTTTTGTCCCATTTGATGGAAAAGTAGAAGAATATGGATAATTATATTAACATAGTATCATATATTTATTTGGTATTTAATAATTCTTTTAAATAATCATGGTTTAATTATATTTTAAATATGTGTAAAAAGAAACAAATCAAAACTGCTCAGCTAAGAGCTATTCCAATTCTTAGAACAACTATTTAAGATTATACATAAAGCCTGTTAAATTAGATTTATGGTTAAAAAATGATAATAGGAATTTTGGAGGGGATTTGGGAAGTAATTTGGGTAGGTATTTTCTGAACCAAAATGCACTAAACGTGTGAAGTGAATAGGAGAGGTTGAACCCTTTTATAAGTGGGGGAGAGAGAAGACCTAGAATTTTTTAAAAGAAAAAGTAATACCAACATTTTACAAATGGAAAATTGATTAATAATGAACCATTATAAAAAATAATATTATATATGATTTAAATATGGCCATAAAATACATTTTAGGCACATTTTGGGTCATTTTAATCATTATTGATTTCATTTAGCCATTGGTAAATGCATTTTACCCTTACCTGTGGTATTTTGTTTTACTACTTTCACTCTTCATTATAACTAAAAATTATGTTATCCATATTATATAATATTAATTATTATGATTTAAAATATTTAATCCATCTTATCAAATTCAATTCACATATGTTTCTAGATTTGATTTAGAATAAAATCCATATATGCAATAAAAAATTCGTTTTCCAAGAAATGTGTTTTTCAAGTTGAAAATGATATTATATTTACATTATGACTAGTAATCATAATTATATGAATTTAAATTCGAAATTAAAGATATATAATATATAAAATTGATTTAAAAAAATCATCATTAGGGATCATTTTAATTAACTTAAATGAATAATGATTAGGCACATAAAAATATTTTTCATAAAAATACATTATATGCTAAAAAATAAACACATACCAAATTCATGTATAAAGTCAATTAAAATGTAATTAATATAATTATATATATTTAATTAATAACTATTTTACATGAAATAAAATTAAAATTTTTATGGGGATTATTAATTACATAATTTTTTGATATAGAGTGACAATATTACAAAAATCAGTACTCTCACTATTCAAAAAATAAATAAATAATTTCTGAAAAAAAAACAAAAATTTAAACCCAAGTTATTTTTGGAATTATTATTTCAAAAATTAATTTCAATTTATGTAATTATTTTTCTAAAATCACATGAAATTAATTATAATATTTTCTCACAAAATTTAGAAAGAAATATCCATGGAGAATAAAATTGCATTACAGAAAATTAATTTATTATTTAATTAAAATTAGGAAATAAATTTATATTAAGTTGTAAATTTATATATATATATATATAGTATTGTATTTAATACTTTTCATACCCTCCAATTTAATATATATGTTAAAATGGTCATATTTAAATAATAATATTTCATGTTTTTTATGTTCGGTGTTGTGTATCCTATATGGTATCTAGCATTGATTTATTTTATAAAATATCAGGGTATTGCATTATCCCCCTCTTTAATAATTTTTTTCCTAATGATAACAACCTATGAACTATTAGAAATTTCAAAATTCCTTTGTGGAAAAACCACATCATGAAAATGGTCAATAAAATTTACTTTTTAAAAGGGAAAAGGAAACATAAATGTCATCTGGAATAACACATATCTATGTTTCCAAGTAAATGAAAATTGGCTAGAAGTAAAAATAAAAACATGGAAGATAATGGTAAATAATTTTGGAGAGATATATAGGACACTTATCATAAAAAAGGTAATGATCAAGAGAAATAAAATGACCCAAAATCCATAAATATGGGATGAGATACAAGACTATTTATTAATAAAATATGAAGGTAATAAGATAAATACTTTTAAGATCATATTCTTATAATTGAGATATTATATTTCCATCAAGATAAAGAAATAAGTAAAATATAATACATGATATATTTTTATTTCATGACCATATTTTCATCCTTTGGTTGTGCATCAATCAATTTCACCTTCACTTATTACTACAAATGAATGGATATCCATTGTGAATTTTTTTCTAGATGCACTAAAATTAACTTCTAATGTATTGTATGATCCATAAAAGGGTCACAAGCTATTACTTCGATCTTTATTAATGAAAAAATGGTGATCTCAACGTAAGATAATAAAAAAATTAATATAAATTTATTAATATATAGAATTAAATAATAAAATAAATTATTTAACATATAACATTATTTAAATAAATAACCTTATGTCCCAAAAACCCTCAATAAAAATAATATGAAAAAAAATTGATCCTCAAAGGGTTTATCATACCCATCAAATTAGACATCCCGAAAAAAATATCATTCTTCCCAAATAATACATTACATTAAACATAATTTTTATATATATCTCAACAAAAAAAATTATTACCAAAATATTGATAATCACATCAAATAAATAAAATTAAAAACTATTTTATCCTATAATATGTTTCAGAAAATCAACATTATATTTATCCAACATATCATTCAATAAAAAGTAATTTCATAAATATGTAGACATAAAATAGGCTTATGGTAGGTGTTTCACCATTGTCTCCTTTGGTTGGGGGTTCAAGTACCGTGGCCTTACCCGATGCAATGAGTTATAAATAATTTTTGGGGTTATCCACATTATAATACTATTGAAAAAAGTGCTAATCATATTAATAATTCAACTTAATGATATAATTTTCTCAATAATATCATTAACATCTTTCAAAACTTCACTAGTCCTTAAATCACTTTTTTACCCCTATATTTTTATATCCTTCTCATTATTTTAGATAAAATCCAATAATTTTAACTAGCTCTAATTACCCTATCAAAAAGTACATATATGAGATTATTTTTCCCTTAATATTGTGTTTTTCATAAAATGTTACTTTACCATTAAATAACCTTTCTTGGTCATTAGAACCATTCATTATATTCATGTAAATCCTTAAAAAACTACTATTGAACAATATATAGAGTGGTTTCATGATTCTTATAATCATAATAATATTAATAAAAATATATGAGAAATATGATTCTTGAATTCCATCATGTAAACACTTTAATCATTTCAGTTCAATGATAATCTTAAAATATTACTTAGGAAGAAATCCTTGGAGTATAGGGAATTAACTAAGATAATGACCATTTTCACTAGATCTAGAATGAAGAACTACAAGTGGGATTATAAGTTAAGATTTATTTATTTGAATATTTTTAATCAAACTCTTCATTTCTCTTCAGTAATTTCAAACTTTGTGTCCTCTTTTTAAACACATTATACATCTTTTATTTTCCTTAAGGAATTTTTAACTATTCGTATTCCCATACTTTTACACTTATGAAATTAAATCTTAATTTTATTATCATCATTAAATCTTGACCTTCCATGATATTTCATCCTTTTATTCTTTTATGTGTTTAAGAATTCAACTATGTTCTAGTTATTATGAATTTAGAGATATACAATTTGGTAAAATAATAACATATCTAGATGTTGCTCCCATTAGGTTATGAATCTCATTCGGGAAATCATTTCATTTCCCACCACATTGGTTATTGGATTTCATTCACCAATTTCCAAAAATTAATTAAAAGAATAGAAACAAGATGAAAATAATGTACCAAAAAACATATAAAATGGAGTCTTATAAAAATATGGGGGAGTAAATTAAAAATGATAAACATATCCT
This sequence comes from Viscum album, assembly GCA_963277665.1. Taxonomy (NCBI): domain Eukaryota; kingdom Viridiplantae; phylum Streptophyta; class Magnoliopsida; order Santalales; family Viscaceae; genus Viscum; species Viscum album. The sequence continues at coordinate 820,378,961 of OY728134.1, forward strand.
AACTTATTTATATTTGGGTTTCAATATAGGTTAGTCGTGATAATGTTTCATGTTAGATTTTACATCAAAACAATTTGTTCTAATCCTTAATAATGGTTAGTAAAGTGTTTGTGAATATATATAGGATATCCCCTATGAGTATCATACTAGATGTAAAGCAAGTCTCATTACATGCACTATGTGACAATCTATTTCATATCAATTCATCCTTTTCTGGTAATTTTACATTGGTACAAATATATGAGAGTCCCATCCACTTTAGTCAGAAAATATGTATGTATTTTCTTGGAACCCACTTGCCATATACTTTATCAAACTTATTGAATAATTTATAATATTTATTATCAATCTTATAGTTATCCCTCATGTTCTCACTAAATTATACTAGTACCAATTCAAAAAAATTAAATTGATCATAATTTGTTAACAACTATTGAAACCTAATCTTATATAAATATTATCACAAGAATTGTTACCTAAATCTATATAAATATAAAAACAAAGATATAAAAGGCTAAGTGTGTTTGTAATACTAGGTCCATAATATATATAGTTTAAACTAAAACATAAATAACATATTTTATTACATAAAGTCCTTCTAAACCAATTTGATCCCCCTAAAACTCATAGGATAACATGGTGAATACATTAAAGAAATGGGTGAACTAAAAAACATAGTAAGTGAGTAAACATGATATAAAAACCTAACATGTGAGTCAAATGTATAACATGATATCATTTAAGAGAAGGAAAAAGAATAGTTAATTGGGAGAATGGCATAAATAATGTTGTATCATAAGATCATATAATCATAGAAAACGTGGTAGAAATATAAAACATGACAAAAAAATAATTCCAGACTAATTGTTGATACAACATCACATGATGAATAATGTCCCATAATGTATTCGGTTCACTTCTTAATCCCATACATGAAGTCTCATGATACTAAAACATTACCCAATTCATTATAGTGATATATAATTTTGGGCACTCCCATAACATTTATATCATGTACATGAATATCTGGGATGTATATGGAAATAAATTATATGTCATAAATATATTAATAACCCATTAAAATAAAATGGATTGCATAATATTGACTCACATCACAATCAAATGAGATTTCTTAATGAAATATTTTGAGAAATGATCACAATGATTGAATTACCCCAGCAAAGGGGTCATTTTTACATCTACTCTAGAATAAAAATGACATAATTATGATCTTTATAAATTATTTAAACTTTTAAAATAATTCATGAATTATTCTTATGAAAAACGAACGATGTAGAAATAATAGAAATGGTAGGCCATGCATACACATGAGTAACATTTTCATTTTTCAACAATAATGATGGAAATAAGGTTAGTGTTATTTTTCCTTTCAATAATGATAATAATATCATAATTATTATAATATTTCTTCAAATACACTTATATATAATTTCCATGTTATGATGTAATATGAAAAAATCACACTGCTTTGTGAGGTCGTTGTCCTCCATACACACGAACAAAATTATCATTTTTCAATGGGCATTATGGTAGTAATTTATATGATATGTTAATTTTAAATAATTATTAATATGTCATTATTATCATATAAAAACATTAAATCCATCATATTTAACATCCTTGAGAGGCGATGACGGAAAAAAGATTTCATCAGTTTGTGAAGTGGTAATCCACCGTACACACAAATGATGGTTTCTTTTACCATTTTATTGAATAATAGATGGATGTATGTTATTAATTAAACATAATAATATATAATTATATTCTATGTATATATATTATTATTATATGAGGGTTTAATATGACTTTAGGGAGGAGGAATCAGAAACAAAATAAAAACACTCAATTAAGAATGATACATCTTCATTAGACCACCACTATAAGATTATACCTAAATCCTTCGTAGATGAAATTTATTATAAAAATGATTTTAGGGTATCTTGATGGATGTGGGAAGGTATTTTGGTATTGATATTCCAAGATAAAATTATTTTTATATGTGATGTAGAGAGGAGATTGGGTGTCCTTCTCTAAGATGTGGAGAGGACACACATAGAAATTTTTAAAATAATATATTTTACCCATGTTTCAGACATGCCAAAAGGCCCCAAAGTGGACCAATATCAAGAATTATATGGTATAATGTCAAATGTTTTCCATAAAATACAATTTAGAAAATATTTTAGACACTCTTAATACATATAATTTTAGTTTAACCCCTTAGTAAACCCGTTTTATCCATAATAGTGATAAATTGTTTTTAATGATTTCACAAATTGTTGTTAACAAAAATTTAGTTGAAATTATAATATAATATAAATTATTATGATTCCAAGTATTTAATATATTTTATCAAATTCAATTAAAATAATTGGTAGAATTTATTTTAAAATATAACTCACACACGTGATAAAAATGTCGGTTTTCAATAAATGTATTTTTTAAGCAAAAATGATATTATAATAACTTTATGAATAGTAATCTTATTTTTTAGAATTTTACTTCATATTTATTGTTATATACCACTTAAATTACATTTAAATAATTCTTCATTAGGGGTTATTTTAATTAACTAAAATTCAGAAACATTATGCACTTTAAAGTTTTTTTCATAAAATTATGTTTTAAGCCTAAAAATAAACTTAAACTAATACCTTGTATAAATATAATTATATATTAATTAATTAAATTTAATATTACTGATGAATAATTGTTTTACATTAAATCAAATTAAAATAATTATTTGACTCTTATGTTACTTAATTTATTAAAATGAAATGATAGCTTTATAAAAATCTGTATTTTTGAAGTATTCACTTTAAAATAATTTTTTTTAAAATAAAAAACATTCACGTGATGATAATTTTGATATTCTGATTTAAAAAATGAAGTTAATTTTATGAAATAAATTTTATAATTTCTATAAAATTATTTATAATATTTTCTAACAATATATAATAAATAATTTTTTTTATAAAATATATCTTTGAATAAAAGATTTAAATTTAAACAAATTGGTTTTTTGTTTACTAAAAATTCATCAATTAATATATAATCAATAGAATAGATATATATATATATATATATCATAATATATTCAATACTATTCATACCCATAAATTTAATGGCTAAGTTATATCCCTTATATTTAAATAATATTATTTCATGGTTCTTTTATGTTCAGTTCTGTGTATCTGGTATGTTATCTAAGATAGTTTTATTTTCTAAAATATCAGTGTGTTACTTTCTCCCCAACATTAATAAATTGTTTCCTCAAAAACGGGTCTTGTTTATAGTTTTAAATTTTAATAATCTATTGTTGAAAACCCACATATTTAAAATAGTTAATAAACCTACCTCTTAAAGGAGTGATTGGGATGTACACTATAAATCTGGAATAACACATAACTAGGTTTCCAAGTGGGATAAAAAAAATTTGAAGTGAAAATATCGACATGGATGGAATGAAAGACATATTATAGTGAGTTAAATAGTTCATTTATCATTATAATCTTAAAGATTGAGATATAGTTAATAACCACAAAAATATATATAATGTGGTGAGTTAAAGGAATATTGATTCATAAGATATAAAGGTAATAGTATTTTATTTTTGTTTAAATATTCATTCCCTAGAGTTACAGAATTATTTTAATGTCATGATAGAGAACACCATAAAATATATTTACTTGATATTATTTTATTTCATAACAACTATTTCCTCCATTTTTGGTTCTTCAATCATTTTCTACAACACCTCTTACTCTGTGGAATGATTATTGAATATTATTTTTTATGCCTGATGTACTCAAATAAAATTTTAACAATCATAATATCCATAAAAGTGTATCAATATATTCCCTCTATATTTGTTGAATTTTTTTATCACAATGTCTGATATCACTCAAAATTAATAAAAATATATTAATCTCTAAAATTTTAAAATAATACCAATGGTTTAACATAGATATTTCATTTAATAAATAACATTACATACCAAATAAACTCAATTTCCTCAACATGGAGGAATGATTTAAGAAAAAAATTATGTCTCACTATTCAAAATATTTATCCAAAAACTAAGTATAACCCTTACCAAATAATGATTTAAATTAAAACTAAAATTCATATATATATATATCACTAAAAAATACAATATTTCATAAAATATAATTATCTACCTAAAATTACTGACAACTCCAAAATAATTGATCCTAAAATATGCTATCGAAAATAAATATAATAGTTATCCATAAAATTGTTAATGTAAAATAAATGTCATACTAACTACAAAATCATAGAGGCTAGTGGTAGGAACTTCACCCTTGTCACACTTTTATTGTCGACTAAATTCCCATGGCCCTAACAAATGTGACATGTTTTCACCTAACTTCCATGTTATAGTTTTTTTAAACAATGGAAAAAGGTTATTATATAAATCATAATTAACCATGATCCTCTAATGTTATAAAGAATATGATAATTATTATATAAAATAACACTACTCATCAAATCACTTTTCTTACCTCTAGGATTTTCATTTCTACTTATTCATTTGCAAAAAATCAAATATTTTTAACTGACTATCATAACCCAAAAATCAAGAACATATCAAATATTATTTTTTACTATAATGTTTTTTCCAAATAATATCACCTTACAATTAAATCACTTTTCTAAATCATTATTATAATTAATTATATTCTTTCAAATAATTAAAGAAAAACAAATATAGGATAACCCATAGAATATTCATGATTTTTATGACTAAAATAATATTAATAAAAATAATTCAACAATTTGATTCATGAATTCCACCCCTATACACTTAAATAATTCCACTTCAATGATTATAATAATATAGTCCATTAAGAATAATTTTGGAATTAGGGAATCACTTAGATGGTGAACATGTTACCCATATCTATGAAATTAAATTGTTAGATGTTCCTTTGGTTGAGATTTATTTATAAATGTATTATTAACCATATTCTTAATTTTTCAATTGAAAATATCTTCATTATGGTCTAATTTTCTAAAAATAAAGAATCTTCCAGTTCCATTATAGAATTTTCCATGGCTATTCTTCAGAAATTTTTTATATATAATAAAATAATTATTATTTTCTATATCATCTTTAATTATTCATCTTCCATGAGATTCCATCCTTTTCTTATTTTATGTGTTTGAAAATTGAACTATATTTCATTTGATAATTTTATGTATACATAGATCATTTTTCATGATAACAATTTTTCTAACTGATATTCCCATTATTTTAAGAGTCTCATTAGGGAAATAATTGAATTCACATTTACATTTGATTTTGGAATTATTTATCATATTTCCCACCATTAACTCAATGATGAGAAACAAGATGAGAATATAGAAACTTATAAAATTATCAAAGGGGTTCTTATAAACCTACAGTGAATAAATTAGAAATGTTAAGTGCATATTTAATTATGAGTTTATAGGTTTTAATCTAATATATCCAAGATATTGTTTTCTATTAATTTTTTATTTAACAAAATTTCAAGTCCTTCATAATGGTTTGTAATGTGTATGAATTTATAAATCATATCCCTTGGGAGTGTCAAAGAAAGTGTGTAGTAAGGAACATTATCATTCACATGTTTATGATGTATTTCATCTCATTGCTCCCTTTTCTTGTTCACTACCCTAGGTAAAACTATGATAGATCCAAGTAATCTTGTAGTATCAGAAAATGGATCTATTTTCTTAGAACCCACTCACTCTATAATTCATCAAAAATTTCAGGATAATTTTTTATACTTTGTATTAACATTATACATATCTAAAGAATTGTCACTAAATTATTGTAGTCCTAATCCCCAAAAATAAATATACCATCCTATGAACCCAACTATAGTGAACTATGATTTTTAATCAAGTTATTATAGGACATTAAACATAACTATACATTAGTATATTACACATATTGAAATGCACTAGTGTATTTAGAAGAATGGGTTCCTAATAAATTGAAAGGAAACTAAAAATTAAATCCTTATTTTATTTTCCATAATTAAATTAATAATAAATTTGATCTCCCTAAAATAAAAAAATAACCTATGGATTAATAAAATAAATAGGTGGGTTAAAAATCTTAGTAATGGAATAAACATGATAAGGAATCATAACATGTGATTCAACGGTATAACCTTATATAAAAAAGGAACATGAGTTATCAATTTGGTTTATCACATATATAACCTAGTACGATAAAAATATATATTCATTGGTAATAATAAATAAATAATATATATTATATATTCATAAGTCATGGATAACCACCCAGATGACATGACATGGTGGAAAGAGTCCCATAATAAATTATATTGACAACCTAATCCCATACATGTCATCTCATGAGACTAAAAGATTAACCAAATAATTGTAGGGATATGTATTTATGGAATTAGACACATAATTAATATCAAGAACATTCATATTTTTTCCATTTAATGTAATAAACCATAAGTTATATATATATATATAAGAATTATCTATAAAAACAAAATGTGTTTTATAATATTTCCCCATATCATAAAAAAGATATTTCTTACTAATGTAATTTGGGAGATGATCATATGGAATTTGTGAACCCATAAATTTAAGGGATATATATCTATGATAATTCTAATAATAATCTGTAATCATTCTATAACATTATTGGGTTTTGTAGTTTATGAGTAGAAATAAGTTTAAAAATATTACAAAAATCATGAGGAAAATAACATTTCAACTTTGAAAATTATAGTAAAAAAAACAATGAATTTAGAAAAATATCATGGAAATAATTTTCATTTAAAATCAACAAGGAAAAATACAATGTTATATTATAATAAAATTAAATTCATGATGGTATGTAATTCCATATATTCCATATAAGTTAAAAATAACAATTTCACACTTTTGTAAAGATTCAAAAAGTACTTCATTCCGAAAATTACAAGAATATTCATTTGAAAACATTTTATAGAAAGTAAAAAAGTGTAAAATAAACTTATATAGTTATATAAGAATATTTAAATATTTTTTAAATTATTTTAATGAAAAAAATTACATAGAACACAAATGCTTTTTGAGTGAAGGGTGAAATAAAGTTGATTTTCCTTAAAAACAATATACCAATAAATTTAATTACCAAACGTAGGAATGTGTTCTATTTTAGGAAAAGTTCATGAATATCCATATAAAAATAAAATATTTTGTGATTTGTATAGAAATAATTTCTCGGGTTGAGACATAAACATAATAAATCCCAAGCAACAATGAGATTGTGAAATAAACCCTTACTCTTGTGGAATCTTTTGAATCAAAACCATAAAGAAAAAATAACATCAAATTTAACATTATAATCTACGAGGATAATTATATTAATGATAATATATATATATATATGAGGACGTATAGAAAAATAAAAAATTAAATAAGTGCTAAATATAGAGTATGTCTCATAGAAGTGAAATTGAGAAGAAAAATCACTTACCTCGAATCCAAACATGCCCTATATTTCCATTATCCTATATAAAATAAAATTATATAAATTATATGTTTTTATAATAACCTTATTATAGGTTTATTCCATTATACTTGATCAATTTTTTCAATTATGTTTATAGAAACATTTAATTACTCATTCATGTATATCCATGTTGGGTGTTTTGAGGATGTTCTATTCATAAATAAAAAGTAGAATTGGTGTGTGGGTTTTCAAAAATATTATGTTGCTACATCTTATAAAGAATAAAAATAATGAAATAATTATCATATTTATACATCATTTATAATTCTAAAACCAATTGTAAAGGATATTTTTGAAAAATGTTCTACGTTACAATCATATAGACGATAGGTCAAACATATGCTTGAGTAATGTTATTAATTTTCATGGATCATGATGAAAATATGGTAAGTGTAAAACTTTATTTAAATAATTTAAATAAAATATTATATTCTATTTATTTTATGTGTTAATAATAATTTATACAAATTACTTTACGAGACAATAATCTTCCATGCATAGAAAAGATAATATCATTCTTCAAAAGATGGTAATGTAGGAATTTATATGAAATATTAATTTATAAAAATGATTAATATTCCATTAATATCAAATATGAATATTAATTTTATCATCATAAATAGTTTTCATAGGTTATTATTCAAGATGAGTTACATCGTTTCGTGAGGAAATAGTCTGATACGCACACGAATGATGGTTTCATTTCCATTTAATCGAAGTGAAGAAGGGTTTAGGTGAAAAAATTATATTAATAAAATCTATGTATATGGGAGATAGTTATGTTTTTATATCAACATGATTTTATAATATTTGGATGATATGTAATAAGAAAAAAAATTAAAATCATTATGTTGAGAATGACACCTTTTCTTCGAACCACCTCTTTATGATTATATATAAATCGTTACTAGATTGGATTTTTGATAAAAAAAAGTTTATAATACATGGAAAGGGAATTGGGTATTGTATTTTTTTGTTATTAGTTTATATAAAATGTTTCTTTTGTGATGTGGGGTGGAGAGGGTTTCTCTTTTAAAATTGGGGGAGAGGATACACTTAAAAGTTTTGAAAAGAAAATGTTATACCAATTTTTACACAAAAGTGTATCATCCAAAATACAGAATTACTTAGAATTATATGAAAATATTATTAAATATTTCTATAAAAAATTTATATTTTTAATATCATCTTATCCCTTTCTATTTTAGTTTAAACCCCTGGTAATCCTTTTTGAACCTTAACTATAGTAAAATATTTTCATTTTTTTTGCTACTGTTTATGATAAAAAATTATTTTTACCTTGTTAAATAATAGATTCTATGATTATTTAAAACATTTAATCTAATTAACCAAATTAAATTCACCTAAATTTTTAATTTTATTTAAAATTAAACCCATAGACACAACGAAAAAAGTATTTTTAAAAAAATGTATTTTTCAAGAATAATATGATATTATATTAAATTTATTACTATTAGTTATCATTATATGAATATAAATTAATATATATATATATATATAAATATAATCTATATATTTAATTTAAATGATTCCTCATTTTGGGTTATTTTAACTAATTAAAATGGGGAAACATTATGACCTTTAAAACGTTTTGATAAAAAAATCTTTTTTAAGCATAGAAATAAAATTGGACTAAAATATTATGTGATGATCATTAAAATATAATTAATTTCAATTTAATATAAATAAATATATTGTATGTTTCATTAAATATAATACAAACCATAATGGTACTTTTAAGTTAGTTAATTTTTTGAAGTAAAATTACTATTTTACAAAAATAAACATTTCCACCACTCACTAAGAAATCAATATTTAATGAAAAATTAGAAAATTTCACCCTATTTTAATTTTGAAATACTATTTTTTAAAATTAATTAATTTTTATAAAATAAAATTTCAAAAATATCTATAAATTTAATTTAATATTTTTTTAAAAAAACAGTAAATATCATTTTTAAAGAAAATATATTTTGGAAAAATAAATTTACATTACTAAAAATTGATATATTATTTTCTAATAATTTTTTTTATTTAGTATAAAATTTATGTATATAAATATTTCATGAAATAAATAATATTATTGATACGTGTCAATTTAATGGCTAGGTTATAACAGTCGTATTAAAATAATAATATTTCTTGGTTTATTTATGTCATGTGTTTCATATCTTGCTTGCTATCTAACATAGTTTTATTTTATAAAATATAGTGGTGTTTCAATGAGAATATAAATAATTTATCTATCAACTTGTTTAATGGGTTAGTTTATCAAGAAAATATCTGAACAAACCATCTTTAGTAACCTATTAAACAAAAGAAAGTATGTGTCTCTCTTATACTCATTGGTGTATCCCGTTATCTGAATAAATTTTCCTTGATTGATCAATAAGTATTCATTATTTGGATATAATATGTCCCATTAAATAAAAATCATCAAGCCTAAATTAACACTTCCAAAATTTACCTTATCATTCCTTTTCTATAAGGATCTCAAGAATTATTCACATATGGTTCTCATTATATTAAGGTATTTTGGATTAACTCAAGGTATCATCAATAAATACCATCATGATGTTATGATGATAATATTTTAGTACTACATTCATGACAACTCTAAAATAATAGTTTCTTCATTAGATAATCTAGATGGAATTACTATCAATGAAAGATTTCAATATCTCATAAAAAATTTCTTCTTAGATTCTCACCTTTCATTACACAAAAGTGATGATAACAGGACAATAGATTTATATTTGAAAATTATTATTATTCTTGAATATGGTGAGACAAATAATCAATGTGTGATAAAAGATACATTTTATATATGTTAATATAATTTATCTTCACATAATCTATTCATAATCCAATATGCAAATACCTCTTTTTCATATATAAAATATGGGCTCTCCATGGTTAAACACTTGGGAATATAAGTCACATAAAAAAGCCTTGTAATGTTTTGTTTCACTATATCAACTCAAATTATTCCATTATTTAACAATTGTTTTATATGAGGATGCATCAGGTATGAGTTCAATGGAAAACTAAAATTCATGATAATGTGGATTATTAGGTAATCATTTGGAAATGAATCAATTAATTTTCATAAAATGCGTGCATTCAATATTCTTAATATTTCTTTACCATGTATATAGAGTATTTTCTCTTCCAATTATCCCTTAATTTATGTAAGCTGCTGTAAGTGTTTGTATAAAAGTCTCTGGGGGTGAATCACCTCCCTTTAAAATAAGGGATTATATGCCCCATTCACAAATTGTAATCTCCATCTCCCAATAATAATTTCTTTTACTATACATTTATATATAATCTGTAGTTTGGATTATGTCAATATCCACCATAGGATTAATATTAGTTTCTACATTATGGAATATATAGGAATCCCAATAAAAATTTATTTCAAGATCCTCATTGCAATAAGAATTTCATTATGTACCTAAACAGAAAACTCATTTTCTCGGGGAATTAGGGGATGACTCAATGTTCACACCATATATGGATGATATAATGGATTATGTGGATCTATAATCAAATAAATTATTAGCTACATTTATATCTAATATCAAAGTACCTATTATCATGATATTGGATACATCAACCATAGTTATAGTGATTGTTGGAACCATGGTCTTCTTTGCATGAATTGGAGTACGGTTTGTGTTTGTTGTCAATCCTGAGTGGAAGTTCAGAATGTGCACCAGCAAAGTGATCATACAGTTCAAGCAGAAAACAATATTGAAGGTGTAGAAAAGTGTTTTTGGCAAAGAGACTTGCGCACCGTGTACTTGAAGTAGAGGAAACTTGCGCGCCATATGATTTTCAAGATCAGAACATGAAAAAATGGCCAAGGGAAGAGGGTCGTGCAAGTGTTGGGTTGGTCATGCAAGTGACCTGCGCACCGTGAAGAGACTTGTGCGTCGGTGCTTAGGAGGATTGGAAACTTATGCACCCTATGTTTTTCAAGAACAAAACTTCGAAATATTTCAATGGAATGAAGGTCACAAAAGTTTTGGTGCAGTCTCACAAGTGAGTAGCGCGACAGAGACTTTTGCAGATGGGCCGGCATGCCGAAACCTGCACACCAAGGAAGGACTTGTGCACCGCCGCACAGGGTATCAGATTGCCTATAAATAGAGGACCACCCCTCCTCATTCTACACGTTCTTCAGACATGAAGAAATTCAGAGCACCCGTCACACAGGTGGTGAAGTCGTGCAAGTGTTGGTGGGCCGCTCAAGGTGGAGCATCGCGGCAGTTGTTTGCTGCATGTCCAATAGTCGCACAAGTGTTTTGGTGTTACTTGTGTGCCAGAATTGAAGTTGCGTGATAGGTTTCCATTATGTTTCAACATCGATTTGGGTTGAAAAGAAGTTGAGTCGTGCAAGTTTTATTTCGAAGAAGGTTGAGTCACGCAAGTGTTGGAAGAGGACTTGCGTGCCAGTTATAACTTGCGCGCCATCCTTAAAAGATGTGCACCGTCTTGGTGTTGCGCACCTAGTGTTTGTTGGGGCTTGCTGATTATCTTGGAGCTACACGGAAGTTGAAGATCAGTTAACGAGTGATAGTTGGACTTCAAAAGAGCATCTACATATAACAAAGGATGCTTTCATAGAGCAATGATGGAGAGACCTTCACGTCTATAAACTGAGGGGGACTTCACCAACAGCAGTGAGTCAGGGGGAGTCAATGGGAGTGACCCAAGGGACGTAGAGAGATATCCCTGAACAATTCTACAAGCAGTGAGCCTGGGATAGAGTGACTGTGCACAAAGCATTGTAATCCACATCTATTGATGTTTAGTGAAATTAGGTATGACCGACAACTTGTCGGCATATGCTCCTTGGATGTAGCCCTTAGTGGTGAACCAAGTAAAAATTGATGTGTCATCTCTTTTTCATGTGAATGTTTGATTGCTGATAATATCCATCATACATGTTCAACTAGTTCCTACAAATGTGGGAACAAGATCCTTTTTTTAAAAGAAAAAGTTGACACCCTGATTCACCCCTCCCATCTCAGGGTGTCTCGAGGTCCTACGAGTTGTATCAGAGGGTAAAGGTTGTTGGCGTTGAATCTATCCTTTGTCGCCATGGAGAATACAATCAATGTTAGGGGAGTCCATCTCTTCGATGGATGTAATTTTCAGATCTGGAAGAACATGATGATATCTCATCTAAGATATCTTGTAATGGAAGTTTCATTTTCCACTGTGCAAGGAATACAAGTCACTGATCCAATAGGCCTGGCTATGACTGACACAGACAGAAAAATTCTTGATGCAGATGCTAAAGCGAAAAATGCAATCACCACAACCCTTTTTGATCAGATCTATCTAAAAGTGATGAATTGCACCTCAGAAAAATCCTTGTGGGATAAACTCTAAAACATATATGAAGGAGATAGAAAAGTGTAGGAGGCGAAACTTCAAGTGCTACACAATAGGTTCGATGATTTGAATATGAATTCTGATGAGAATACAGACTCCTTCTTCAACCGAATTACTGAAGTGGTTGGAGAAATTCAGGGCCTAGGAGAAGAAATAAAAGATGTTGACATTGTGAAGAAAATATTGAGAAGACTTCCACCCCTATACAATGCAAATGTGTAACCCCTTGAGGAAAGAGTTCTTACGAAACATTCTCTCGATGATCTTCTAAGCAGCTTGGTAACATATGAAATGAGAGTCAAACCAGAAGATGCTACGAATCGTGTGAGCAAGGAAATGGAATTCAAGGACATGGACAACCTAAAAATTTCGAAAGATAGTAGTGGTGAAGATGACGAAGAAAAAAATTCTTTCTATCATTTCAAATAAATTCCAGAAGGGAAAGGGGAATTTCAAAGGGAAGTTACCTCTTACTTACTTTTGTTGTGGTAAAGTTGGGAACATTACTTCTCAGTGCTTAAGAAAGATCGATGATGATGATAGCGATGCTGAAAACATCGAGAAGCCTCAGAAAAGGTTTTTCAATAAAGGAGACATCAAATCGAGAAAGAATGTTCTGATGAATAGTTTTTTCTGTGAAGAAGATGATGATGATAATGAATTCTTTGAAGAAGAAGAACCAGAATTTAAAACTGGACACCAAGCTTCCATGATGGCCACTGTTGAAAAAGAAAAAGATAATGGTGGAGACAATTAGTTAAAAAACTGGTTTCAATCCTGAGTTGCAACTTAAGTATGTTTTTAGAAATCTTATGATGAAATGTAAGAGTTGTAGAAAGTAGAAATCAATTGTTGTGGAATCAACTGAATATGTTGATCAGCTTGAAGATGAAATTGAATGACTGGAAGAATTTGTGAAAGTTCAATATAAAATCCTTGAAATCAATGATGATGTAGTTGATCTAAAGTTGAGAATTGAAGAAAATGAAAAGGTCATCAATGATCTCACCTCCAGACTGGAGGAAAAATCCAAGACTACTGAGGGTCTTGAGGAGGAAGTTGTTACTCTGAAGAGTAAACATGAGACTGAATCGAGTTCAAAATAATCAAAGAAGAAAATACAGTTTGGAAGATTCTTAGATGCAGAATTACTGGCGAGAGCCAAGTGTGGTTCAGATGGGGTTGGAGAATTCCTGAGTAATCAAAGACCCGCTGGCATGGGAAAGAGTGGAATTGGCTGTGAAGCTGAGACATCAACTTCTGTAAGTGAAAAGATCCAAAAGAAAGACAAGATGAAAGTTGAACATGTTGAAACATTACCTAAAGTGCTGAAAAAGGAACCCTCAATCCAAACTAAAAGGAGAACTGAAAATTATCCTCAATCATTCAGAAATGATAGGATGTCTAACTACTCTCCCAAGTATGAAAGTATGAGGAGAAATTCAAACGAGAAGACATTTCCTCTCATGAAGTGTCAGTTCTGTGGGTATCTGGGCCATACCATGTCATATTGTGAAGAGGCAAGAAGCTATCTGAAAGGAGAAGATATAGGAGCTCAATAGAGGAGAACAAATCCATATCCTAATTCTTATAGAAGAAACAATTTCTATGGGTACTGTTTTTGTTATTCTAACTTTGGTCATAAGGATTTTAATTGCATGAAGAGAAGGGACATGGACGCCTCATATCAATGTTCGAGACAAGTCAAGTCTTGTCAGCAAGACAGCGTTGTTTTTTCAAACAGTTTTTCTCCTCTCAGAGAAGATTTCAACTATGAAAAACCTGGGTACATGGAAGAGATAATTGAAAGCCTATCAGTGCTCTACACTCAATCCAATGTCTCATGGAAATAATGGAAGAAAATTGAGAAATCCAACCTTGCAGAGGTGTCCCTCAAAGCTATAAAGAACAACAGTACCTAGATTCTGGATAGCGGTTGTTCATCTCATATGACAGGTAATTCCGACCTCCAAATGGATATCAAAAGGAAGGTTGATGGTACAATATGATTTGGTAATGATGGAGCTCTGAAAATCAAAGGGAGTGGAAGTACCGAATTAGCTAATAGAGAACTAAAGAAGAATGAAGTCCTTTACGTAGATGGCCTACGTCATAATCTCCTCAGCGTGAGTCAACTCTGTGACCAGAGACATATAGTTACTTTTAATTAGAAAGGCTGCACTATCAAGAGAAAGACAGGAAATTCACTTATGAAGGGATGCAGAATAGAAGGAATATTGTATCAGGTTGATAGTAAAGAAAATGTCTGTCACATGACTGTTGAAGAAGAAAAAAATTTGTTACATCAGATACTTGGACACATCAATACACTAGACATGGAGAAAATATCTACATTGAGAATTTTCATGGACATTCCCAACCTAAATTGTGAGCGTGAAAATCGTGTGATGCTTGCATTCATGGGAAGCTGGTCTGCAGTTCATATCGGCCAAAAAAGAAAAGGGCATATCACCTTCTTGATCTGATTCATATAGATGTATGTGGGACAATAAATGTTTCTATAACTCATGGAGAAGGGTACTTTGTCCTTTTCATATATGATTATAGTAGAATGGAATGTGTGATGGTCATTCACAGGAAACGACAAGTCCTTAACTGCATGAAAACATATCGGCGAATCACCGAGAATGATACTGTACGAACAATCAAAGTGTTGCGATCTGACAATGGAGGATAATACACATCCATTGAATTTGAAAATTATCTATAGAAGCATGGGATATAGCATGAGGTAGTTATTGTGAGAACTCCACAACAAAATGGAGTGGTTGAACGTAGGAATCGATAGGTGAACAACATGGCACAAACAATGCTGATTGAGAGTCCTATTCCACGACATTACTAGAAAGAGGTAGTTCAAGCTACAGTATACAATCAGAATCGAACTGGACATTATATGGGTGAGACGAGGACACAATATGAATTGTGGCATGGACGGAAGCCCTCTTTAAAATACTTTCGTGTATTTGGAAGTAAATGCTTAATCAGGAACAAATAAGGAAATCAAGGGAAGTATGGCGATAATGCAGATGAAGGAATTTTCCTCGGTTACTCAATGAACATCAAAGCCTAAAAATGTTTCAACAAGCATTTAGGAAGGATTGTGGAAAAAAGTGATGTTAAGATAATTGAATAGAAACCCACAAATGCTTCAAGGACGTCATATGCTGATGTGATAGAAAGTAAAGAATAAAGTGAACATGATGAAAATAAAAATGCAGAAATAGAGGACTTTGTACAAAACACTCAGTAGTCACATCATGATGTTGACTCAGAAGAAGAATCTGAAGAAGAAACTGTGGCTGAAGAGAATGCAACTGAATCTTGCAGGAGAAATTGAAGAGCGGAGATTGATCCATCCAACATAATAGGGTACATGAGTGCACCCACTCAAGCAAGAAGGATGAGGAATAACATGCAATCTGCATTTCTATCTATTGTGGACCCATCCTCATTTGAAGAAGCTGCAAAGGATGAATCATGGGTGACAGCCATGAATAAAGAATTAGATCATATTTACATGAATCAGACATGGGATATTGTCTAGAGACCCGAAGGTCACAATGTGATTGGGACAAAGGGGATCCTCAAAAGCTAGTTTGATGAGCATGGAAGTGTTATCAGAAACAAGGAACGACTAGTATATAAAGGATAATCTCAGATTCAAGGTGTTGATGTTGAAGAAACCTTTGCTCTAGTGGCTAGATTGGAGTCAATCATACTTTTACTTGCCATGGCACTCCAAAGAGGATATAAAGTATACCATATGGATGTAAAGACAACATTCTTGAATGGTGTATTAGAAGAAGAAAACTATATTGAACAACCCGTGGGTTTTGTTCATGGTTCTGATGAAACAAACATCTGCAAACTGAAGAAAGGTCTATATGGTATGAAGCATGCACCATGAGTATGGTATTCCCGACATGACTCGTATATCAAGAAATTGGAATTCAAAAGAGGTGGAGTAGACCACAATTTGTATGTGAAGAATTCTCCAAGAGATCAATTCATGGTTCTAGTCTACTTTGATGACATTATTTTTGGTGGTAGCAAGCAAAAGTCAGTGGAAGAATATGCCAAACACATGAAATCAGAATTTGAAATGTCTATGATTGGGGAGCTCACATATTTCTTAGGGCTGCAAGTGACTCAAAAGTAGGATTACACTTTCATTTCATAGGAAAATTATGCAAGAGAGCTGCTGAAGAAGTTCAATATGCAAGATTCCAAACCAATGTCCACTCCAATTGCAGTTGGAACTAAACTTTGAAAAAATGAGGATGGGACCTTTGTAGATCCCACCACGTATAGGAGGATCATTGGGAACTTACTGTACCTGACGGCTACACGGTCAGATATTTTCTTTGCCACATGTCTTACAGCCCACTTTCAGAGTAATCCAAAGGAGGAACATATGGCAGTAGTAAAAATAATCATGAGATATATTCAAGGGACTCACAATTGTGGCTTATACTTTGCTGCAGGAAAGAACTGTGAATTAACAGCATTTTTTGATGCTGACTAGGCTGGCGATGTTGTGGACAGAAAGTCCACCAGTGGTGGTGCATTCTATATTGGGAATAAATGTATTGGATGGATGTGAAAGAAAAAATAAAGTACTTATCTTAGTACTGCTGAGGCTGAGTATATCTCCGCTACAAAGGCATGCACTCAACTGCTATGGATGACGCATCAATTGATAGATATTGGTGATGAGGTGAAGCTACCAATGGTGATTTATTGTGATAATAAGAGCACAATTGATCTTACGAAGAATCCTGTTCAACATTCTTGTAAAAAACATATTAAAATCAAGTATCACTTTATCAAAGAGAATGTTGAGCAAGGCATGATTAGAATGGATCATGTGGGAACGGATGAGCAAGTGGATGATATCCTGACCAAGCCACTGCCAGCGGCTGTGTTTGAGAAGCATCAGTTGAACCTCGGTGTTCAGCCACCTCCCAGTGCATAAGGAGGTTACGCAATAACCCTCTCCCCAGTTTTATTAACATTTTTTTCTGTTTATGTCTATGATGCAGGTTTGTGGGGGAAATACTATCCAGGGGGTGTGGCTTGAGCTGAACAATGAACTAGTATCGGTATTTGGGTTTATTGCCAATGGGGGATAAAGGAATAAATTTAGAGCTAGAGGATGAGAAGGGAACTTAGCGAACCGGGCGTCATTGAGAATTCTAAAACACTGGAACCCAATTCAAGCTTTCTCTCTTGTTTTCTACACCGATCATTGCTCACGTAGACATAGATTGTTGGCAGAGTTGATTCTTGCGTCTTTGGTTTTCACATGGATGGGGATCTATTGAATTTATTTTCTGATTTCCAAAAATCCCAAAGGGGGAGATTGTTGAAGTCGCGCAAGTGTTGGTGTGTCGCGCAAGGTGGAGCAGCGCGACAGTTGTTTGTTGCCCGTCCAGTAGTCGCGCAAGTATTCTGGTGTTACTTGCACGCCAGAACTGAAGTTGCGTGACATGTTTCCATTAAGTTTCGAAATCGATTAGTGTTGAAAAGAAGTTGAGTCGCACAAGTTTTATTTCAAAGAAGATTGAGTCACGCAAGTGTTGGTGGAGGAATTGCACGCCAGTTATAACTTGCGCGCTATCCTTAAAAGCTGCACGTCGTCTTGGTGTTGTGCGCCTGGTGTTTGTTAGGGCTTGCTGATTGTCTTGGAGTTGCATGGAAGTTGAAGATAAGTTAACGAGTGATATTTTGACTTCAACAGAGCATCTACATATAACAAATTATTCTTTCATTGAGCTATGATGGAGAGACCTTCACGTCTATAAACCGAGGGGGACTTCACTAATGGCAGTGAGTCAGGGGGAGTCAACAGGAGTGACCCGAGGGACGCAGGGAGCAATCCCTGAACAATTGTAAAGGCAGTGAGCCTGGGATAGAGTGACTGTTCCCAAACCATTGTAATCCACATCTAGTGATGTTTAGTGGAATTAGGTACGACCAGAAACTTGTTGGCGTATGCTCCTTGGACGTAGCCCTTAGTGGTGAACCAATTAAAAATTGATGTGTCATGTTTTTTTCATGTGAATGTTTGATTGCTGATCATATCCATCATACAGGTTCATCTAGTTCCTACAAACGTGGGAAAAAGATTCTTTTTTTAAGAAAATGATGACACCTTGATTCACCCCTCCCCTCTCAGGGTGTCTTGGGGTCCTACAGTGATCATATATGAATATCCTTTCTCCCTCATCATTTGTGACATTAATTTCACTAATATTTGGGGATTGGTTTTCATAGTACCCTATATCGATACTGCTAAACGATTGAACATCAACAACTTTATTCATGGTATTTCATTCATGAGCTTAATGGCCTTTTTATCTACACTTTTAAAAGACTCTCATTCCCTTCAAGAATGTTTCTGAGTCATTATTCACACATTTTATATACATGGGAAATACAACTCTTACTTTCTTTCCCATTGAAATAATACTATTTATATGGTTCTATATGGACCTCTTCCTCCCTAGATTTCCATTGAATACATAAGTCTTATAGAAATCAATTCCATATTAATGGAAGATAAGACTATATCCCCATATGTTGAAAATTTAATAGAGATTAACACAATTTGAAGACTTGCATTTCTTTTATCAACGAAATGGTCAATATTGATTTTTATTATACATATATATATTCTTTAACATATGTAGTTGACATAATGAAGTTATCATCAAACACAGAATTTCTTTCCTCCCTTTCTACCTAACATTGAATATTTTTCCTTCCATTTCATCACTTTTCTCATGATGTTTTTATATAATATCTCCTTCAATGTCATCCATTCCATTTCCTCAATCAATATATATTTTCTAGTGTTTTCAATTACTGAAAACCATTTATCCCCAAATACCTTCAAATCATACACCTCAATGAATACTTTTTCCCATTATCTTCTTTTAAAGGAGATAAATATATTTTCAAGGGACTTGAAACATTTCTCCACTTCTAATAGATTACTAGTTCTATTGAATGGTTGATGTTTTTTCATGTAATTTGATCCAACATTGTTACAACATGTTATGGATTAATATGATTCAGTATGTGGGAAATATTATTTTTCCTATCATGGATAAAATATCCTAATATTCCTATAATATTAACAAATCAAAATCATTCCTTATCGATTTTATTAGGAGTAATTTACCTATATTTATTTTGGGGGTTGATACAGTGTTAATTTATTCTTCTAGTTTCCATTTATTAACAATCGCATACACAAAATTAGAGAATAAAATTGAATCTTAAAATTTAATTACTTTTAGTTTTTTTAAATGTTCTTTAAAATTTTAATTATTTTTGTAATATTCTTGTTATATAACTAGGTTTCTCTAAATCTAGTCCCATGGGATTCAATTAAACTTTCTTTAAAACCAACCATTATAACCCATAAAATAATAACCATGTCCTAGTAGTAATATGACATTATCAGTATATAATATAATAGTTTCTTTGATATCCAATATCTTATTAGTCTTGGAAGGATCGATACATATATTTTTATCACTATAATTGAAAACATAAAACATAGCATTAAAAACCATGATAACATTAGTATCCTTTCTATTAGATATATAAAAATACACATAGTTATCTTCTAGGATTACTTGAGATATATAAAAAAATGTACATTATATTATTAGAATGAAGTGTTGTATGCTTGAAGATATCATAACCTAACCATAGCATAAACTGTATGGCTAAATAAATAAATTTTCAAAAATTATTCCACAATCAAATGAAACCGAGGGAACACTATATAGATAATAATAAATAAAGACATGGATAATAATTATTGATCTCATACTAATATAACTCATAATGTTGGACATCATAAAAAATACTTCAAGACATTGTTCCAAAACATCACCCATAAACAATTAAGAAATATGTCAATACCATAGATAATTTTCCCCTTAAGAAATACTGATTCGTACAGAGGCTATATATACCTTGACCAATCAGTTACGAATTAATTCTAATACATTCATCATTTCAATGAATGAATAAAATATATAATACATAACAATCATACATTTGTAATAAATATTATAGGACCAATTGGGCTATGAAACCCGAAGAGAGTGGGAGTGAATCTGTGTAAGTGTCTAGTTATCACTTTTTAATCCCTTTCCACATATAACTCATTCACTATTAGGTGATGATACTTATGGAAAATCTCTCTCTTTCTCTCTTGTTCTTTGTTCTTTCTGGAAAAATCATTGAACACATATAGGAGAAACAACGACTTATAATGTTCACCATTAAAAATTAACGGATAGTCCTTGGGATGATATATATCTCAGCGATATCATATAATCCACTAGTACCAAACTTTGAATAGAATTTATAAGGGTTAATCATTGAAACCATTTGTGGTGAATATTTCATTCTATATAGTACTTGAATATTTTCATATTTTCAACTTGAAATTTTCATGTTTGTATAGATAAAAACCGAGGATACTTCTTAAAAACTGTTAAAACATTATTAATGTGATTCTTCCTCTTTTCTTCTTATATATTATTTACTTTCAAATAATCATGCATATAAATATTATTATAATTTTAATTAAATGTATATATTCACACAATAAAATCATTTTCTTCATAGAATTTCCATTAACACACTCTCTCATCATAATATCAAGTGATGGATTCCGTTATTTCACATGTTGTAGGATAGTTCTTCTTCTCTTTCAGTGTATAAAAATGATATATTGGTTCTCTAATATTTAAGTATACCAATTAATTTCTTCATTTCTATAAATTATTATTTTTTCAACCTAACACCAGAATATCTTGAATATGACATAGTTTGACACCTTTTTACCTTCCATAAATCTTATTATTTTCTTTGTTGTATATATAGAAATTACACAGTGTCCCTCTTATTGTTTAAATTTGAATATAAAATTCATATTCAAACCATAAACTTCCTTTTCAAAATCATTCCTTGAGTAATTTTATAAAATGATCCATATCATCCAATTCAAATATTTAGTAGTTTTCAGTGTTAATATCTACCATTTCACATAGATGAAGCTAAGTCATCATGTTTTTTTGAATCTTCGAAGGATAATATTTTATGACATTTATACCTCTATTTCGGCATAAAAAATTTATTCAAAATAGATATTTCTTAACTTGTCTACCATATTATAGAATAGAATATTTTTCATGGAATGGCGATCTCAAATTCTTTAGAAGCACCAAACTCAAATTTATCCACCTCTATGGGATAGTCCATGAACTATGGTGTAGTACTCTATATTTTCTCTTGAATACCATGTGGAAAATAATATATGGTTTATAGGTCTCAAATTATCTAGAATGACCAAAATATGATCCATAAATCTCTATGCAATGTTTCATTACTATAGCTTGTGTAACTCAATTTGAGTTTCCAATGTGTTATGGATATACACATTTCAACCTAAGGGCATGTTGAATATTATCCATCTTACTAATAATTTAAGAACCTATACTACATGGAAACATCTACTTTAGTATATCCTGACATGATGTTATAAGGTTGTAGCATGGAAATCTGTTGTGGTGTAGGAATACTCTCCCAGTCAACTTCAATGGGTCAAACCATTCTTTTTGGAATGGAACCCCTTGTTATGATCCTTCAATTATTTGTTTCATCATAAACATAATTTTAAATTAATAAACACTTAAATATAGCTTATGCATGATCTGAATTACTCTCTAACACCTTTATAACTTTATAAAACTCTCATGGATGATCTATCTTTAAATAAAACCTGTATCATAGTTCTATTATCCTTCATCAAGAATCATGAAGATTTATTGAACTTAAACCCACATCCAAACCAATATTCCATGGTTTTACATTAAATATTCCAGGAAAAGAGTTAAGTAGACTCCATATTAGGAACATATTCTATTCTTGAACAAGGCCATATACTTCAAAATTCAAGTTAATTATTTCATTATAATCTATAGTCAATATTCAAGGTACCTCTTCATCGTCTATATTCCTGGATTAATCTATATAATAACATTAATGAAATCTTTCCCCTTTGAATATAATTTGAATCCTTTGACCATAAATACAATATACGCAATGTGGGATCAACAATCTACCCCTTCTAATGTTTTTAGAATACCCATATAATGTGATATCTTAATATTAATATGAATAGTTTACTTCTTAAATTATATTAGGAACTTCTTCTATCCATTAGATTTTTAACATTAATTTCATTCTACCCCATTATTTAATTCTCACTTCCTTTTTCATAAATATTTTTATTTATATTTCTCTCCCCCTTATTGAAATAAAATTGAAATTACTCAATAAAGGGTGTCAATTCAATCATTGAAAAGTGTTATCAATAATTCCACTCAAATTCTATTGCGCCATACTCACTAGAGAGAATAAGAGGATTTGATTTATATGACTATATTGTACCATAAAATTTTAAATGATACCAAATGAAATGAGACAACTAAAAAAATTATTTAAAGGGTTTTGATAAGTTTACCATGCTCTACCAAATGAGGTTCAAATTTCCTATGAAATATATACACATAAATTATGATGCACCAACTTCAACAGGGAACACGAAAATATTCAATTGTAAATTTTAGGAAACAATAGCTTTGACACTTCTTAAAACCTTCAGTTTTATTCATTGATTGAAATAAATTCCACCAACAATAAATTTTAAATCTAAATTTTATTATCAAGGAAGATATATTAGAATACATACCACCTGAATGAAAATTTTCAACATAAACATTCAAAAGTATTGATATTTTAATCAAATAATAGTTTTGGTTTCTTCTTTATCATTTTTTATTTATATCCTTCTTAAGGTTACACTCCTGATTATCTTTACAATGATGAATATATTAAATAGATATGATTTACGATTTCTATGATTAGAATACATCCATATAGAAACACACTTTGTTAATTTCTTACTATTAGTGTTGATAATACCTTTTTCAACTTCATCAAATTAGATTCTACATAAAATTTTCATTTTAATAAAAATTGATACATCATAATAAGATTGTAACATCTTCATATTATCTTTATAGAGTTGAAAACATACTCTTCATCTCAGGTTCCCCTCTTGAGAACTCTTTTCACCTCAAATTTCTTACAATGTTTGAATAAATACAACACATAGATATTAGGGAATAAGGCGACTATTCACATCCCTCAATGTGAATACCAATGTTTGGTGATTTTTCATTACCATGTTTATCTATTATCCAGATTCCACATATTATTCTTATATTTGATTTACCTTTGGATAAAATCGTACTCATCATATCCCATTTGTGTTGAAATCTACCATCATTTTTATCCTCTTAGATTATGTTATTTCCAAATTTAATCTTTAGAAACTATATATATTTCCCATAGTTTGGAAGAATTGTCAAAAAAACATTGGAACTACATCCATACGTTCTACACCTCCCATGTAGAACATCCCAAAGGCTAGGGTTATTATTTGTTGAAATCTCTCATGAAATTTACCTTCTTCATGTGGGATTTGTTATAATACTTTATCAAATTTTTTTATTTTTTTTACTTTCATCTTCATTACTATTTCCATATTTACTATTAAGAAAACAAATATTCCATTAAGAATGTCGATATCTTGTTAGGATTTTCAACATGCCTACTTATGAGGGTTATTCATCAAAATATTCACTAATTATTTTTTATTCTACATGGAATTCTTATACTTTTTTTGAAATAGATATATCTTTTTTCATGGATAACATCACAATCTAAAACTTCTTTGTTATAAAAAGGTTTGTATAATTATTCAAATTGAAACACAAGGATGAATCTTAATTCTTAATCACAACCACTTTTATAAATTTCATTCAATTGTATTTCGATATATGTTGTGAAAAACGGTATCTATTTTGTTACTAATTCTAGTAAAATCTTTAAACAAATCAATAGTTTATTTTAATCAGTTTGAGTAAGATAGATTCTTCAACATCAAGAGATGTTTCTTCTTCTTCATCTTAATTACAATTAAAATGGTATTCCTATGTTATTCAAAATTTAAAGGATTTGACAAATAATACTTTTCAAAATCCCTATATCTATTTTACTACAAAAATTTCCCTGCTAACTATATTCTTTTCTTTTTTTTTCTTTTTCACAAATGTTTTAAATTAAGAATTAAGTTGTTTTTGGGGGTTTGTTAATAATCATTTAACTTCAAATGGAAAACCATCACTTATGAAAATTCTTATATCCATCATATACATGGTGGTTATCTCTTATCAATTTCTCTTCATCCATATTTTTATAGAGAATTTATTTAATACCACAATTTTATAGGAATAGATTTAGAAAAATTATTCATTTGAGATAGATATGGAACAAATTTCATTGAGACATCATGAAAAAAATAATCAATTGATTTCATAGTTTTCAGGTCACATAAGAGAGTTATTTTTATAGAAGAACCATCCTTATAATGTGTTTAAAGTAGATCCATACCTTTTTATTTTTGAAGACTCGATATTTATCATTTACAAATTGGAAAAAATCATTTCCAATTCAGAAAACCTCATATTTAGAGAATTATTTTAATAATATTAATTATTAACAATGATTTTTTGTTTTAAATTTTCATCTAAACCATGATCATCTTCTCAAATTCATCAGTTTCCCCATTCTTCTCTTAGATTATGTTATGTAACCTCTCTCAAAAGTTTGAGCATATTTCTTTAAGTTCCATATACTGAACTTCTTCGAAATAAAATTTTTTATGATTTTTATGAAATTTTGATATTTCCATCTCACATTTTTCAAAATTTTATCTATTTCATCTTCATCATGATTATATTTTTCTATCCGAACATAAAAAAGAAAATGTATAAAAGAAACTATTTCTTGGGTAAATGAATTCTTAATATATTTTAATGCTTTAATAGATTACTCTATTAACATATAATTAAACCAACTTGTTTCTTATTTGGGACCGATTTAACTAGCATTAACACATAAAATAGGATTAAATAAAAACCATTTATCCCTATGAGGTAGAAATGATGGAAGTATCCTTTCTAGTACACTAAACTTCAAATTCCTATACTTCCATGCTAGATCTGTGATCCTTATAGGAAGAACATGAAACCTTTTCCACTTTTGGTAAGTGGGAAATATTTTTCAATTTTATAATATATTTGTTTTTCCTATTTAAAAAATTATTGGATAAAATGGAATTCTTCTTTGACATGGAATTGAATTCTCAAAAACAACACATTACAGTGACTATGGGAAAGAAACTTTAAATCTTAATGACAAAATAAAGCAAATTGAGAACCCAATAAGAGGTGATATAGTGGATCAAATACCCTACTCGATAATCTAATAGAGGTTATGTTATTAATTTTATACCTATTTATATAACTTGTTGTGATAAATAATAAATTGGGAGGGAGTTTAATCTATATGGGTTTCTAATTATCACTATTTAAATACCTTTCCATTTCGACAACTTTCAATTTTATTTGATGATCCTTTTGTTCTCTTCATCTCTATGTCTCTCCCACTATCCCTCTATTATTCATTATTCTTTAAATAAATAAAATTTTACACACACAGTAGTTTGTATTATTTACATGGTTCATCATTCAATACAAAAGTCTATTTATTGGTATGATATAGATTTCAAAGAGAATATATGTTCCACTAGTATCAACCTTGGAATAAAATTCAGTAATATACATGCATCATGAAATATAGAAAATCCATTTGGATGTTTATACTTCCATCAAAACAATTATACATTTTTAGATATAACAACCAAATATACTTCTTCATAACATATCAATGTGGTTAATGTGTTGTTTCCTCATCTCTTCATCCACTTCATTCACTTTCAAATCAGCATCTCAAGAATTATTCTTATTGTATGATAATATAGATGTACACAATATCCAAATCCAATAAACACAACTTATATTCAACAAATAATGTGATGGGTTCCATTATTGAACATATTTCAAGGCAAATATTTATATACATCAGTGTATAAACAAGGATACACTCCTTCTCTATTCGTCTCCACTTTTAATGAATTACATTATTTGTTTATAGTTTTTAATCTTTTATATGAATCTATAATATATAACATATGTTATAGTATCAAACCTCTAAACCTTCCATAACACAAATGTTTAATTCTAAAACTTATATAGTGATTTCAAAACAAATATTTTACTTTTTGAGTTTTAATTTCTATTTAAAATTTAAATCATCAACATAATTTTTACGATTAGACTTGAAATCTTTGTCCAAATAGATCTAGATCAACCAATTAAAAGACATAGTTATTTTGAGTTAGATTTACTACCATGTGACTCACATGATTCCCTATTATCAAGATTATTATAATATATAAAGATTAAGAATTTTCATTATGTGTATATATATTGTGGAAATGAATAACAGTTTAAACAGTTATTATTCAACTACTAAAAAATATTATGGCATGGCAAACCAACTATAGCATGGAGGTATAAAATTGTATAGGAAACCCAAATTACAATTTAGCCCCATCTATTGTGTGTTCCATGATATTCGGAATATCCCCCCATATTTTTATTAGATTATAGTATGAAAAAAATGTTCCAATATGGAGGTCTCAAATTATTTAAAACCATGAGAGGTCAACCCAACCTCCTCTATAGAATTTTCCTATGCTGTGGATAAATTAGTTTGGTTATAATTTAGACCATGGATATAAAAACTTTTTTTGGGGTCCTATAGGTAACTATCTATCCAAACACTAATTTTAGTATTTACACTACATTGAAACTTTTGTTATGGTGTCCCTAGCTTGATATCAATCAGTTATATTGTGGATATTAGTTTTAGTGTAAGATTCCTTCTCAAATAAACATCTATGATTCAAAACCATGTTATTTGGATTCTAATCCCTTATTTCACTAGTTCAATTATACATTCATCATGAACTCAATTCATTATAAATAAACAAAGATATTGGGATTTAGAATCTTCTAAATTACTCTCCACACACCATTAAAATTTCATCCAACTCACATAGATGAACCATCATCAAAGAAATAATTTATCAAATAAAATTATACCTTCTTCAATAATATTTAAACATCATGGAACATTCCCTAACATCTAAACCAGTCTTCTAATGTTTTTAATACAATATACATGGATAAGAGATATAAAGACTCTTTCATGGTAACTTCTCATATACTTCAACAAGATTGGAAACTTCATCATTCAAGATCATTATTTCACTGTAATATTTAGTCAACAAAAAATATTATCCTTATTCATAAATATTATTGGATTCTTCAATGGTTTTACATCAATAAATTCCATATTCATTTTCAATCATTAAAAACCAATAAAAAATAAAACTTAAAAAAAGTGGACTAAACACAATAAACATATATATATGAATAATAATTATTCATATTTATAATAAACCCAAAATCAATAAATGATTTTATATATATATATAAGAATCCCTCATACTGACATATATAGTTTGATGGGTATACGGTTTTGTGTATAGTTTACCTAATCCAAAAATAGAATAGAGTTCCTCTCTATGAAAATACCATCCAATCAACATAGAAACAATAAGATATTATAAATGTAATAGTAATTTTAAATAATTAATAAATAATTAGAAGGTTGTAGAGAGGGAAAAATAAATGTTTTGGTTTATCAATACAAGATCGGTATAGAGTTCTGTAGCATGAAATGGTATGATATGAAAACAGTGGTAATAAAATCCTTTATTAAGGTTTGTATAGTTCATATGTATTATCCAAAGCATTTCCCCCAGGAGTGTCAAGCATTGTTTGTATTATTTGGCCCACTCATCATGCATTTATTGAAGATTGAGTTGATACTCAATCAGAATTTTTAGGGAAATTAACCTTTCATTCATTTATCATTTAGGAAAATCCTCATTATAGAAAATAGTAATGATTTTAGTTTCTAGGAAATCCAAAAATACACATTACTTAAAAAATGAGGATTTTGGGCCTTATAACTTCCTTAAATAACATTTTAATTAAATTTAGTAGAAGGATAGACTTTTAAATAGAACATTAAATAATATTAATAATAAAAGAATCATGATATAAAATATCGAAGGTTTAGTAAGTACACCATGAAATAGAAAACATGGTGTATAACATAATCATATCTCAAGAATTAAAATTTGATAAAAATAAACATTACATGCCTTCTTGAATTCCACCTAAGAACCTAAATCTAGGGTATAATAAAAATAATTAACATAATTATCTATTTTATAACCTTATTCATATATATATATATAAATTATTCTATTATTTATTAATATTTTTTACACATATATTTGATATTTATTATATATTTTCAATATTAGGTTTGAGTTGTCTTTATCATTTTGATCTAGTATCATAATAGATATTTTGTTCATTAGTAACATCCCAAAGTTCGTGATTCCAAGAGAATTTTTGATTCTATAATAGATCACATATATTTATTTATAATTCAATTATCTCATTCCATAAGTATTATTGATATGTTTAATGAATGTGGAATTAGTTTTGACTTATTTCAACAATCATATCGATCAAAGATGATATATTAATTATATGATATATACTTAATATAACACTTATAGAACGATAAAAATTTAATTATTTTATTGTTAAATTATAATAATATTAATATTTAAATTCTCATGTACATCCATGATATTTTTTGACATTTTTGAACAAGTTGGTGATTAGACAGATCCAAACATGAGCATTCCATAATTCAATGGATGAGTTTCGTGAAGGAATTTTTATTTAAACATAATATCATAAAAAATAATAGAGATATTATTTAAATGTTTATAAATTTGTGAATCATTTTTTATGTTTTGTGGATAAATATTGAAACTCCATATGAAATACAAAAAATGTTACTTCATGGAGGGGGGTTGTCCACACAATGGACGACTAACATTTTCATTTGTCAATGAATGAGAGGAAATTAATGTGGATTATAATTCTTATCATCATATTAATAATTATATTTATTTTTCAACATTTAATATTTCATTATATCGTTATAATTCAAAAAGATAGGTGGTGATGAAAATCAATTAATAACACCTCATTACGATGGTTGGCCACACTATACATGATCAACATTCTTTTGTTTTTCTATGAAAATGAGAAAGAAAAAATAAGGTTTTGTCAATAAATATTGTAGAACATCAGTGAAAAAATTATACCATGTTAATTATATTAATATGGTTTGGGTAGGATTGGATGGGAAATAATAAGAAGAAATAGTTAATGAATAAGTAATATTTATGTCGAGACCTTGAACTTAATCATGCTGAACTATTTAGAATTGATAGACATAGGCTAAAATTCTCTGTCTGGGGGATTTAAGAAATTTAATGGAATTATTATTAAATTGATTATTATACGGTAAAATTATATTTTAAAGGTATAGTGTAGTATTGAAATGGTTAAAGTGGTCTAATTTTATATGTGCTTTAAATGGAACTTTTGTGACTTCCCATTATATTTCCCTAATTAAATGATACAATTAAAGAATTAATGGTTCCGAAATCAATAAATAATGGATTATGGAATGAAACTAAAGGCCCCAGTATAAAAAATACCTAGGGTTTCTGTATAAAAACATTTCTCTCGTCACCTTAGAGGTCTATATGGGATCCTGCACAATTCCAAATTAATTATATTCATTTATGTTAGTTAACACCCCTTGGGATTTATGTGTCCCAACGACTGATAATAAGATCAATCCATCATCTATAAAAGGATGAGGAAATAAAGACAGTTCCCAAGTTCTCTCATGGATATTAAATTTTTTTTATCTCATTAATGGGAGTTCATTTAAATTAAATGATATACTTAATTTATAATGGATAGTCTCCCTATTTAGAGAGACCAAGAAAAAAATTCTATAAATAATTTTCATAATTCATAGAACATGTGAAGGGAACACATACCTCATTTACAATGTTATTCCCTTTTCAATTATTACTCGATATCTCATACCTAATATCATCAATGTTTTTTCAACTATGTTCTATCTATGTTCAGCCCTAAATCAGTTACAAAATTCTCGACTAATTATTTTGAATAAAATTAAAAAATAATTATTCAATTAAAATTAATAATAAAAATATTTAATAAGATGATTTTTTAAATTAGTTAGTACTGAAAACCAAATAATGCACTGGTCAACCCCATCACACCATAACCACTACTAAACTCATGATGGAGGACCACAACACACCCTCGATATCATCCTAGAAAAAATAACAAACACAAAAGATTGATTTAATAATGAATTAATTTTAAAAAACTAGAGACTCCATGAAAAATATAATATAAAAGTTCATTTGTAGTTGTGATGTGGAACAATGTGAGATGCACATCTTGAGACTCTATTTTCCCATCATATGCCAAATCAATTTCATCTCAGAATATTTCCACCATGATCTAATGGAAATCATCTCCAATCCCTAATTCAAGCCTTATGAAATTTTTTAGTAACATAAGAGAAGAAGAATAGAGTTAAACTAAAGATAAATAACTCTAAATAAAAAATAAAACACATCAAAAACAAACTCCATTCAAAGGGTATTGATGGAATCTAAGGGGACATATCAACTTGGATCAGGAGTTTGTGAGAATGATGATTTGTGGATTGATCCCTAATATAAAAATGGAGGAAATAGGAAATGTCCCCTAAATTTTTAAAATGTGCATGAAAAAATGGCTTGCACCCTGTCACAACACATCCCGTAATACCATTTACCTCTACAAAATCTCCTACATGAAACTTATAGAAAACAAAGACCAT
Source organism: Viscum album (assembly GCA_963277665.1). Classification (NCBI taxonomy): domain Eukaryota; kingdom Viridiplantae; phylum Streptophyta; class Magnoliopsida; order Santalales; family Viscaceae; genus Viscum; species Viscum album. The sequence continues at coordinate 820,410,915 of OY728134.1, forward strand.
GGTATACATAGACCCTATTTCCCGATATTTGAGGTTGACCAAAACAAAACCCACCATAGTAGATGATCTTCCACTAATCATTTTTAACATACAACACCCTGTGACATGGAAATTTTTCGATACTAATTTTTCATAGATTCTTCCCCAAAAGAACCACAACCATCTTTGGTCTTCCGGGTATAGACAAGGTCATTTTTCTCTCTACCATGTTTTGGTCCTTCCCATGGTGATCCAATAGTACTGATCATTCACTACAAGTACACCCAAATTACACTATATACAATTCTCAAAAACCCTAACATTCTTTGAGCCTCATTAAACATTCCAAAAAATAACTAATTTTTATTTAGAAACACATAGAACATAAAAAAAAATATGTTCAAAATTCCTCTCACTATGGGGTCAAAAATTTCAGTTACTCTCAAATACTTATCCATTATGTACATAGGTGTTTCCAACCTATCTTCCAAAGTACTACTTTTAATCTATAATATTTAGTGTAAGTTTATTCCTAAAACCTGACTTATCAACATTGTGAACTCATAATTGACTTTTTCTATTCTACTTCAAAACAATGAATGAACAGCTTATGTGAAACTCCAAAAATGAGTACTGAGACTAAAAAAATACCATGACACCACTCATCATAATCATTGAAACATTGAGACTAATCTTACTTCTTTTTATCAATCCCAGGATACCTTAGTGTCATCAATCAATTTAGAATTATGCTCATGGTTCTCTCCCCCAATAGCCTAAACTCATGTGGGAAATTTTTGATTCGTGGTTCTCCTAACCCTCATAATATCCTACTAAAACACATTTCTCTTAAACTAACGACCCATTGGATAGAATTTCCATCTCACTGAACCCAATTAGATGTTAAAACACAAGTAATTCCTCCAATGATAGACTATTCTAGAAAATGACCATCTATAATCACCAACATGCTATCCAATTAACTGTCATGAAGATTAAATAATCCAAATATTTTCTTAATCATTCAAATACCTACAATTAATTTTAAACTAGTCATTAATTATAATTCCCCATTAATATCTCCATATAAGTGGAATATTTCACCATGTCCTCACCCATGAATTTATCCCCCATCGGTTTGACACACCCTCTGACCACATAAATACATCTAGAACTGAATTACCATGCATCATCTCCATCGAACACTACACCCAAATCATAAAATTTGGTATTCAAAAAGTAACTATATAAAACAAGAATTATTAATTACCATAATCAAAATCCACATAAACCATCTAAAAAATCTCAAAAAACCATAAATTTGTCTTTTGGGGGTGATTCCTCCGTATCCCATGATCTATCCATTAATGTATGTAATGATAGGTCATGGCCATTCCAATAATAAATGAGTGATAATAAAAACCTATAATTATAACCATTCCCAACTCATGGGACAATTTTCTTTGGCATTTTCCAAATTCCCAAATCCAAATAGAGTCGCACACTTATGTATCCATTGGTTCACTTCCCTCCATATGGATTACCATATTTTTTTCCTTGAGTGCATCCTCGACAGGTTCCATTTTTAATGTCATGTCATCCCACCTAAGACACACTTATCCACAATCAACCATTGACAGTACACCACCGTAAAAATACTTTTGAAGACCCACACCCAAGCTTACCATCCCATGAAAATTTATTAAAATCCAGTATATCCTCAACCATAGATTGATATTTCTCACTATCATAAAACCCTATGAAACCAATACCATAAGTAATCCACTAACATTTTTGGTCCTCATTTCACAAACAAATACTAACTGATTCAAAATTCAGCTACATCATCTATATCTTACACACCCTAACTTGATCTCATTCAAAACAAATAGGGGTATTATACCCTGGTCAGTTAACCTAACTCATGATCAATTGATCTCATCTTATTTTATCTAGGAACACATGCCTAAACCATTCACCATTCTCTATGGAATTATAATATTCTATCCATAAAACCCCTATTCACTCCTCTATGAAATTGGGTATCAAACAAATGTCATGGTCAATATCACAATCAAAAATTATTTGAGTATCATTCCAAATCCAAAAAACCACCATATTATCCCTAATGCTATGTAACATGGAAATATATCAAAAAGTACATAGTTCAACGCATCTCACTAATCCTCCCCTTGAAACCCCAACTTCATTAATAAAAAACGCCATCGGATCCTCTTCATAGAAACACATGGAATATATGAGCCTATAATATATCCCTAGTGGAACCTCTTGTATACTAGTTTAAAAGAGTGGAACCTACACACACATTCAATATTATTAATATATGAGTGATCACCATTCCTATATCTCATACATGCTATCACCTCATGTTCACCAATCACATAACCTTATGCATCTACCCATGTTTCGAACATCTATCAAAATTCCTATACTAGGAAAATTCAACTCATGGTTTACCCTCGTATATTGAATCTCATATATACATTCTATCTCATTAATATACCCATACATATCTTAAAGATCTAGGCTATCCTTAAACCCCCATAGGTCACATCTCCTATAATTCATAACTCACTACTCATAAAAAACACCACATTATTCCCATCTTGAAGGTTAGAGAAAAAATGGCGTGTGAAACTACCCATTGTAGAGTTCTCAGTTATTAGGCATCACTTGAAAAAACCCCGACTCTAATGACATTGATTCCCTCCTAGAATATGAATATAGTATTACAACCTCAAAATATAAAATCTAAAGTGGATCCTTACTAGACCTCCATATATACTGGTCACCCACTCAAGGACCACATTCTTAACTATTATAATATACATGTACAATGGCATCTCACTGTCAAAATCCATAAAATGAATCCTATATCCTTTAGGTTTGATTACATAGGATTCCACCACTAACATATATAATAAAACATAATATAGGTCGTTACACACACTTCGAATAATTGATCCTATTTACTTTCATAGAACCAATATCATGGTCACCCCTAAGGGGTCCTCACCAAGGAATCAAATGCATGTACCAACCTACGAGGTTTCACTATGCATTCCATACATTGAATTAATCTATAGATGCCATCATCAAGTACATATCCATAGATATCTATGACCAGTCATAAAAAAGAATCTATATTATATCCAGCTAAGTAGAATTAATCAATGTAGAAATATTGAAAATATCCCTTTAGGTTGTTAATACCACTTTAAATAGATGAACCCTATCTTCAATGATAAAAATAAAATAATAAATCTCAGGTATTCCTTGTGAATCATACATGAAAAATATGATTCATGAACACCATACTCTTACAAATGGGATAAGACCAAAAACCACAGAAATATCATATATCATTAAATCTAAACCACTATTATGCCATGATATGTGAAAACTCTAAAACAATAACACACAAATTGTAAAAAAAAATTCTATTCCCAAATAACATGTAAATCCTTCCAAAAGGTATTCTTGATTTAAAAGACTGATATCTATCACATGCTCCAATACATCATGATGTCACTAGTATACCATCTCCTTAAATAGTAATTAAAAATAAAACTGTAATAAAATATGTGATATTGGTCAAATAAATTTGTGGATATGACTTTGTAACATCCAAAACAAGGTTTTAATTAACTTAGTGAATTCCAAACATGATTGGTCTCAACTAAGACACCAGGTGCACCTTCTCATATTCTATAGCCTTCTGGCTAGATGTGGGGGTCTAGTGTATTGTTGTGGGGATTTTATACCCAATATTAGAGTGGGAAATAATATATAATAAATTAATTATACACCACCAAAAAAAAATAATCGAGAATCATTGGAATAAATTAACACAAAAATCAATAATAAATGAAATATAGATGAAAAATTGTCATGCAGACTCTATTCACCCATCAGATGACCACATTTACAATATAAAACTATAATAAAATAAATGCATAAGGGGTCAAATAAATCCTTGAGTCTCAACACATCCATATCTGTGATCTGATTCTAGTTATCCCTCTCAATCATGAAACACCATTCCTTTTCCCATATTGATCCCTTGATTAGTAAAGATCTTATCTAGTTCCCAAGTGGAATGGACACCTAAGATGGGTGTGACTAAACTCAAAAGGGAATCACCAACATGTCCTAACAAATCAGTATCAGTTAATGTATTTTTTAATGAGACATAAACATCTAAATAAATAAAAAAAGTTTAAAATCATAAAAATTTAACTAATTTGGATTCTAATGTCCTCATATGAAACCTAGAATCCACCCAAACCTACATCATCCAGTTCTAGTGTGTCTTTAATCATATAACTGAATTAAAAAAATATTAGTACCCTGGATTATCCATAAGATAATATAATAAGAGATCCAATATATAATCTGTACAAAATATTTCCACACTATCTTAGGAAATCTAGTAGTATCAAGATCAATGGATGATTTATACATATACTAGACATTCTAGTGTGTGAGTATTTGGCCTAACATTAAATTACATATCAACCATTAAGATATCATATATCAAGAATCATGGTTGATTCCCATGAATTCTAAAAAATCACAAATATATAAATATCTAACTCAATAAATGATTCCCTAGTATCTGGGGAACCCAATATAGGAATCAGGCATCTGAATGATCCCCATATGTCTTAGGAAATCTAGTATATTTTCTGGTATGATTCAATATCCAATTCCTTAAATCCCAAAAAATAAATTATACAATAACTTTGGACTGAATAGTTGATTCTCTATAACTGAGAGAACTCTCATCTATATTCATATCAGACTCAGTCTTCAATTCCCGGTGTCCTAGGAAATCCATTTTATCAGTCTCTATAGATAATTCACAGGAATTTCAGGTAATCATTTATGATTATTTTAGGATCACAACCAATTCACTATAAATAGTGAAATATAATAGTTTTAGAATTATATTAACAATTAAATACTAAGATCATGTCATAAGAATCCCATGTATCTCATTAAAAATCTATGGTAAATGATTCCAACCAAAACTCATATCATATTGTGAATCTTGATGGTGATGGACCTCACCCAAACTCATCCTCCATTATGAGGCTGGCAACTCAAGTGCATGACCTTTCACCATCACTACTATAATAGTGTCATATATTTAATTCATTTTATATGGTAATAATGTAATCATCACTACTCATTTCCTTCACACACCATCACTGGGTTCAATATATCACTAGGGAATCCATCGGGGTCCCCTAGGTCTCATAAAACATGGACACGCATTATGATTTACCTTATCTCAAAAACTTTTCATAGGTCAATACCTATGAATTGGAGGGAACTACATGACATGTTATCTTTAAACCCTCATCGAGGCCTTAAAATCATCCTAATGAAACCTCTCAATAGAGCTAGTCTCAAGACCATCCTTATACAAAGTCAATATAAGTTGGTCCAAACACCAATATTGTCAATCAAAATCATAAGGACTACCTACCCAAGAAACCACTTCATAGTTATTGAGTAAGGAAAACGCTTTGGTTATATTAACAAGACCATAGGCTTTAATTCTTCTAATTATCCCCACATGGCCAATATCATGGTTGTTCATTTGAACCCATCACTCATCTCTCCCCATAGGTCTCTTTGGGATACTATTCATTGGAAAATTTTTTACATTCATTTAATTTATCTAATACCCCTTGAGGTAGAAGTGTATCAATGCATACTAATATGTTAAAGGCCTTGTCCATATGTGGTTGAGGTAATCTAGCTAGTATCCAAGGTCCCTCATGTCTTTGGAACATTGTTTATATCATTTAAGGAAATTTATTTAAATTAATCAATTTACATGAATAACAATTTCTGATATCCAAAAGTTTCATGAACATGAATCACATTCTGTAAATAAAGTGCATAACATATAGGGAATGTGTGGGGGCATCATACCTAAATTCAAAGGTAAGTAAATTTTTAATGAAACACCATTTCAATAACCTATGTAGTTATAATTTATCAAAAAAACTCAATGAGTGATCATATAGCGATTTACCTTCTTCACAATGGCTTACAAATATATGTAATCTTTATCTGGGGAAAAATTCTCTCCATAACACTCAAAAGTGCCAAAAACTTAGTTGATTTACTCTATTATATAGTGGAAATCACCACCAAACCCTTTTTTCGGTCACACAAAAATTGTGTCGTATATTAGAGAAGAAGAATATAGGTATACTGAAGAGAACGAACCCAAATTATAAATAAAACATTTCAAGTATCCAAACCATTTAGATTGGATTGAAATAATTTAAGAGGAGATATCCTCTTGGATTGGTCATATGCAGGATGAAATATAGGGGAAAACAGCCCTAAAATAATCACATTGTAAATTGGGAATATACAATAAATATTTAAAATTAGAAAGGTGAAACAACATTCACCATGTTATAGACCCTTCCCTCTAACAGTTTCCCCCAATGGAAACTACCTATTAAAACACCTAGTTAAAGTAGACCAAGGCATAGTCAGTACCCATTTCCTTATGTTCTAAGATGATGAAAATGACTAACATAATGATTTATGGCTTCCCCACATTCAATTTTCCAAACACCATACCTAGTGAAATAGGCATTTCACTCTTCCCATTTCCCACAAGTGCCTCCCATAGCACCACACCTACTCCACGGATTCACACCTTGTACATAGGTATTTCCCCATCAACCATAGAATCCACCAAGATGTGGTCCTCCAAAAAGTGTTACACAGGTAATGAGTTTTTTCTTTAGGTTCACCCAGAATCCTATAACACCTATTCTTGAGCACCAGAATACACCCTGACCCTTATTCAAAAATTAAAAAACATCTCATAGAGATATTAAAACACTCCAAACATCTATCCAAAAATAAAAAAATGGATTAATATAGAACAAATTGAATGTACCACTTAAAATAGATAAAATGAGAAAATATTAATTACTGAAAGGAATATAGGGATAGAATTGACTCATATGAACAGAATTAAAATATAATCCTTATATGAAATTATATATCATTAATATCTATTAAAATTAATTAATAATTTTAAAAAAGAACATTGAATTTTATAATAGAAAAATTTCATTGATAATGAAAACAATGTACACGATAAGATATTATATTATTTAGGCTCAAGATAATGGGTTGTGAATAGTTAATATGCTTTAGTCAAAGGTCATGGAAGTGGTTTCCTGATGGAAATAGACATGAAAGGATTCGGTTAAAGGATATCTAGGACTAATGGATCTAGATGGTACATCTCACCAATGGGTATAGCTGAACTAAATACCCCACTAATACCAAATATATCTTGTTTAGAAAGCCTATCTATACCACCTATAAAATATTGATTAGTTTCTTTATATTTTCCCATATCATGATTATTGGTGGTACTAAAAGAGATATTAGATAAAGATATAGGGGTGGATAGAGATTTTTTGTCAATCATAGAAGAGTTATATTTTTTGATTGGATTGAATTTAGAAATATAAAATATGGCTTGGATATATTACATGGTGGGAGGAAAAATATTAGGAAGTGAAAGACCTAGATTTATGAGATTTATAATCTGATAAAGTGAATCTTCACACATGATCATAATTTTTATACTTCATTTTTTATATAAAATCAAGTAACACTTTGTTACATTGCCTTGTCATGCAACTAAAAACATTGAAAACATATTGAATATCATTATTTGAAGAAAAACCTTTCAATAGAGTTCATATAACATCAACTTTTTAATTTGAAATCATTTTGAGGGTCACATAAGATTCACGGGTAATTTATGGTGAATTAGGGAGAGACACCACATTTTCATTATAATGTTATTTTTTTGCATGAACATCAAGATTAGAAGCCCCCTAATATGATTCCTATGAGTAAAAAGAATTGTGTTCCTCTAGAGTCTACCTAAATTTTTTTAACATAGGTTCCAAGGTCATACAATTATCATAAATAAGAGTAAACATTATCTATATCCAATTTATCACGAACTTAGAGGCATAAATGTTTGCTTCTAAATAATCCTTTAGAGATACATTATTCTCATTAAAGAAAATAAAAAGGCTAATAAGTGTTGATTGGAGACATTAAATAGAAATAAAACTGGTCATTTTATCCTCTTATATATCATAAGTTAAACTTTATTAAACATAATGAGTAGTTTCCATATACACAGACACACACTAAAAGAATGTTATAGGATCAAAAAAATTATAATCTATTTAAATAGTTACCAATTTGTTCACATAATAAGTGGAACAAACAAAGGGTCTCTCACACCTTCCAGAATTGGTTTTATGTGCTGAGTATTGGGGATCCTATTAATTTAATTGAATTGGAAATTATTAATTATATTTATTAAATACATTTCTAATTTATGTTCAATTTTTCTTGATCTAGTCTCCTCCAATACCAAAGTAGATACATCAGATCACAGAATTGGAAAATTAAGAATCATTTCAATGTGATATTGGATTAGTTCCATGAACCCATTGAGCTCTATCTTAGGAATTCATTTCTCTGGAAATTATTCCTCATTTTCGTCAAAAACTCGTATTTCAACGTTCTATGAAGAAAATTAAAAAAAGAAAAACTCTATTATGTTTTAAAACATTATTGTGTGATTTAGTATTTTCTTATTCTTAAGTTGTTGGGTATCCTAAACCTCTTTCCTTTTCTTCTTCCTTAGGGGATAATGTTGAAAGAACCATTATCCACAAAAAAAATTTATTTATTTATCATATTCATCTTCTAAACTAGTAGTCCTAATATTCATATAATAACCTTTCTCAAAATTTACTATCTCAAAAGGTACTGAATTCATATCTATAATATTTATGATGGTTTGCACCTCAATAATATTAGAGGCACCATTTTAAAATGGGATGGTCCTTATCCCACAAAAATATACAATAACCAATATTTTGATGGTTGTATATATGTATAATCTCACTTGAGATCTTAGAGAAGCACGATTAACATCATTCTTTGGCTCCCTATCAATAGAAACATAAAAAATATTAACTATCACATTAAGTTCATTAGGTAAAAATGATTTACTAATAGATACCTATATTTTATCATAATCAATAATAATTTTCTATACTTGATTAATTTATTAGTATTCCATAAGTATAGATTTAATTGCAGTTTCATCTTAAACACTTTAATAAATAAAAAAAGGAGAAAGAATATCAATAGAGATTAAATTATTTCATCTTATTCATATATAAGGATGCTGATTTATTATTTCATCATCTAAATTAAATTCAGAAGAAACACCACCAATTTTTACCCCAACACATATAACAACAAATCCCATGAAATTGTCCCCTAAACATGACCAATGTTTACTTTATTTTCTCATCCACCCATAATGGGTATTAGCTTCTTTAATGAAGAGTTCCGTAAATGTATAATTTTTAATGTATTTTAGATCATAATTTAGTCAATAAATGTAATTTGGACACTAAAAAACCACTTAAATCTAACATCGCTCTTTTAAAAAAAATCGATTTATAATAATTCCAAAATTATATAAGCTCCATATTCGGAAACTTATGTTATACATATATCCTATAATTTAACAAGGAAGATTAACTTTATTATCAAGAAATGATATGCTGAGAAGGAATATTCGGGGGGAAACAATACGTTCTCACACTCACCACTTCATAAGGAACTCCCTGTCGAAATGAATTTCACTTAAACCTTTTACTAAGTCTCTTAGTATTTAGCAAGCTTGTTCTTGAGAACATGATCTATAAATAGATGTTACATAATAGCATAATGTTAGAATTTATTGGTAATATCCATATATGGGATAAAAAATTAGAATCTTTTTTATGGGTAATAAAATAAATTAACTAACCCAACTAAATATATTTATAATTTATTTTCATTCAGCCACGAGACCAATATTTTCAATATTACTGAAAATAAAAATTTTTACTTTCATATAATTCTCAAAATTCCTTCTCAAATAATAACTAAGATATTTTATAATCCAATAAAAATTACCCTCCTTATACATTCATATATTTCATCATAAGAATTTATGTGAAATCTATCCAATGAAAATAAAAATATTTTCTATATAAATCTTTTCACAAAACCTATTCCCTTCCTACATCAAGAGAAAACTTCCATTGAACATTTTGAATTATCCATTCTCATTGAGAGTTATACAATATAAGGATGAATGATTATATTTAGAGAATAAAGGATTAAATTTATTAAGGGAGAGATTATCAGGTTTTTAAATGTTTCAGGTTCAGGAAGAAAAGGATATGTTCTTCTATGGGGAATAAGAAGATCCATCAAGAGAGACATGATAATAGTAAAGTAAATAACTTTATAAATCTATTAGGGTTGTGTGTCACTTTATTATACTATATTAAATTTATGAAATGAAATATTATTTTAAGTAGTGGAAAATTATCATTAACAATTTCTTATAAATGAATAATAAAGAATAAAATCAGTGAAATTTAAAAAACACAGTTAATAAGATAAAATTATTAATTAGCGTAAAATTATTTTAAATCAAATTGATTAATATATATTTTAATAAAGTAAAATAATTCATCTGATAAAATATTTGAATATATATATACATGTTGATATTTATTATTTAAAAATTCTAAAGAGATGTCACCCTTGGTGCATTATCACATAAGAAAATATCCCTTATATCTATAAGATTCATCCTAAAATGGTTTATTATATTTTTTTTATATATTTATATAATATGTGTTATAAGATTTAATCATCACATGATCTGAAATAAATATAAAACTATTCATCAAGTTTTCTTCCACAACACCTAAGCATAAAAACTACCAACTATGATATATTTTTCATTTGTAGAAGAAAATGCAACAAAGTGACTCTTTTAACTTTACCATGAACCAAAATATATTCCTAGAAAGAAAAATATTCCATATGTGTTATTTCTTTCTAATTTACATCCACCAATGTTGGTATATTAATATGAAATTTAACCAAACAATATTTTTTTTGGAAAAAGTAAATAGAGTGTCATAGTTTTTTGAATAACTTTAAATTGTTTTGGTAGTGGTTTGATGAGACTCTTTTGGGTTTTATTGAAAAAAATAACAAATACAAACGAAAACATGATATATATTCTATTGATATTTTGTTAAAGAATGCTAAAAATTATTCCTGTATATATATTATTGTCAACTAGTTTCCATGGTTTATTCAAATTAGGTATATTATTATAGCTCATAGTGTCTGAATGTATCATACTTATTTAAATTAAAAATCAATTTAATAAATCCTATATATATTTTATTTGATATAAAATACTACAAAATATTTTTTATAGATTTGAAAAAAATTAATGATGTTTTATTATCCCCTCATACTAGTTTAAAATTATTTTTTCATGAGTTTTGAAGAATCATTATATACCCTTTGATTTGTTGAAAGAAAAATATACCACCATAAATATGAATTTAATCTATAGACATGTATTTTGGTAAGGTTTTATAAAAGAATGTTGTGTCATCCAATCTGACAGTAAAACTATTTCATAAAAGAAATGACATTATCATTTCTTACCTGGATCCCAGTGTGTTTTAAGTACCTATAAATCTTTTTAGGTTTCAAAATTTAATTTTTAAAATTTGTATTTTCAAAACATAGAATTATTTCAAGTGTACTTCCCCTCTAAAATATTAATTTAAAAATATTTTTTTCATTAGTCAAAAATAATTTGAACTTAAAATACAATTCACATCGTAAGAGGAACCTAATGGGTTCAAATCTTGAAACATAGGAAATGGGTTCTTTATACTATATTCCTTATACTGGGTTAAAACTTTTACCATTAACCTAATATTATTTCTTAGGATCACACCATGATCATCCTAATTATTTTTAAAATACCCATTTAGTCCCAATTATAAGAAAATCAAAGGGACTATCAACGGATTCCCACACATTTTCCCTATTGAAAATATATTACTAATATTTTATGGATATGTTTTTACTATCATAATCTACGGTCTCCTTAATAATTATAGGATCATGTTGGGATATAAAGGTTAAAAACTAAGAAATGTTTCCCATACTATCTATAGCCATAACTCTATTATCTATGATTTCAATTATAATATTTGAAGGGATATTTTTAAGGTTATAAGAGTTTGGGAAGCAAAATTTCATATTCTTTATATTTCTTTCTTTTAGAACATGATTTCACATCATAAATTTAAAAATTATAATCCTTTTTGTCATTGAATAGATGTTCATGTCCCATTTGTATCATATAATCACTTGATTTTTATATTGGAATATTTTTTGATCAAAGGGATCACTTTCATTAAATATAAAATGATTGTAGTTTTCATATTTATTTCACTTATTGTTAAAAGCTCTACATTCTTTAGAATCAGTGGAATATTCAAGGAAGATTCCTTCATTAGTCTTTGTTTAAAAATTACCATGATTGTCATCAGTGTTTATAATGAAATCATTATATCAAAAAACATTATAGTATCAATCCATTTTTCTGATTTTTTAATAACTCATATAGTGTTTTCTTTAGTATAGGCCTTATAAGAAAATTTTTAACATAATATAATATTATGCGAACATCTTCAACCAAAAAAAGGAGTGGGAATTCTATATTCTCATTACATTGTTCTTACAATTTCTTGCATTGCCATATTCCTCCTTTAAATAATATCATTAATTTAGGTTGTTGAAGGCAGAGAAATGGTTTGTTTAATTCCATATTTTTAGAAAACTGAATTGAATTTATATTTATAAAATTATTACCCATAGACACTTCGAATAGAAGAATTTTTAGCATCTTTATCAATTATTATAAGATTATAGAACATTATAAAGATAGAAAAATCTTCACTCGTATGTATTAATAAATAAAACAATTTAAATCTAGAAAAATTATTATTTAGAACATAAAAAATGGATTTATTGATATTATTACATTTATATAAAGTCAAAATATATCCATGTTTATTAATTTAAGGGATATCGAAGTTTAAACCTCTTTAAATAATTTGAAAGATGACTTTTTATCTTTCCCAAATAAAATACATCCCATAGTTTAAATTTGTGAAATATAATTTTATGAAAATATGAAATTAAATATTTCATAAAAAATATTCTTATAGAATAAAAATTATAATTTCTATGTATAATATTAAAAATAAAAAACCCATTCTGTTAAAAATTAAAATAATTTACAGGTTTCACACAATAAATGAGGATCATGTGTGTAGAAATATTCATTTATAAGTGCTAAAAATTAATTAATTTACTTTTTAATAATATAAAAAGAATAATTATTAAAATAAATATGGATCCCATGATAGTAGTATTGAGATATAATTATTAGATTATGCTTCAAGAAATTAATATAATTTGTTTGTTAATGATAAATGAATATAGTTCTCCAATAGTTACAGTTATAATGATCGTTCCTTTAGAATTTTCCCCAAAAGTGTGTAATTCTCCATCAATCATAGATTGTGAATATAAGATAAAGAAATGTTTAAAAATATGTATTTAACAATCAATATCTATAAACAATTTTTAATGCAATTTATATAGATTTTTTCCCTCAAAGAAAATGAAAAAATGTTTTTTTGTACCCTATTTCACTTTGATCCAGTATTTTTATCTGTAAAATATAAGGGAACCCAAATTTAACTATATTTTCCTGAATTTATCTGATTCAAATAATTAAAATTGGATAATATTATATATATTTATGGATTATTTTCACAAAAATATATGGTTATCTTATAAAATTATCATTATCACAAATAAGAAAATTCACAGTTTAAAGGAGTAACATTAAACTTGTTTTTATTTTTTGAAGTAGGAAAGAAGTACTTCTTATAAGACAGATGATTTTATGAATTTTTCTATATTCCTTATTTAATATTATTTTCTATATTGTTTCAAATGATCTAATTGAGATAATTTGACTACATAGTATAGAAACTGGTAATTTATTTTAGATATTTTAATTCATTCATTAATTCCCAAAATTTGTTCTCATGGATAACACAACTAGAAAAGAAATAATCTATTTAGACATTAATTAAGTAATATATTTATTTAAAAATTATTTTTCATTAGATACAAAAATAATTTGATTTATTAAGTTTATTCATCATTTTCTTCAATTACTTGTATCGTACTTATACAATTTAACAAAAGTCATTTAATTTGATGTAAGTATAGTTTTTAGTTTCATATTAAAAATGAGATTTATAATAAATACAAAGAATAATTCATATCTCTTATATATGAGGAATAAAAATTTGTTAATTTTTCTAATTTTATTTCCTGTCATTTGAGTTATAAGGTTATTCAACATTGGATTTTTCAAAACCACTCCATTTGGCCGAAATTGTGCACATCTCTTTTTCCATATAATAATATTTCTTATTAATTTTTTGTTCTAATTTGATTTATTCTTTATGTTAAGGATTATTTGGTTTTACTTTTTCTAACTTCTTATATTTATAACATCTTAATTCCATTGAGATTCTATAAAATATTTTATATTTCTTAAAGGATTTCTTGAATCCTCTAATATTATTGTAAAAAAACATGAGTGTCCCTCAAAATAGAGTGTGTTATCTATCATAACATGAGATACATTATTATTATTCATTTTCTGAGTTTGATAATAAATTTTATTTCTCTTTATTATAATCCTTGGATGAAAACAATTTTAATTTACTATTCTCATATTTGATTAGTTTGTGATCCTCAACCTCTACCTATATCTTTTTCTCGATAATAATAAGGGTAATGATCATATAATTTATTTCACATCCTTTATTTTTAAATATTTTATGATTAAAAATGATATTCCACTCCATGTAGAAGGTATATAACTGAGAATATTCGATAATTGGCCTAGTTTAGGAATAGTAGTTCCCAAAGAAGAAAAATCATTGACAATTTCAGTCATTCAAGCATTCATTTGATTTACATTCTCGCCATAATTCATTTTGAAGGTGTCAAACCTAATATTGGTTGTTTGATACCTCAATTTCATTAAATTATAAATTCCATTAAATGAAACTACAATAGTAACCCACGTTTCATGAATTGTATCACACTATAAAGAATTATTAAGATAATTACATATTAATCCAAAAAGAAAGCACTCTTGGATTTAGATTTTAGATCACATTCAACATCAGATGTAGTTTTTAAATCCTTTGGTTTATCCTTAGTAATTTCATTATGCTTAAAAAACCTTAGATTAACATTTATTCAAAGTTTCATCAAATAGATAATCATTAAATCTTTACATAACCAGTAGTATCTTCAATTGATGTATAGTAATTTGATAAAATACATTCCTTTATTGGAATTACCCATTATATAAATGAATGAGATATTTATACTTCCACTAATGAATGTCGTGAACCTAAATTATGCAAGCTCTAATACCAATTACTAACCCTATAGGTCTTGAAAAATAACTCAATGTATTTGTGACATTGACTATATATGATTTTTTTCTAGGGTACTAAATAGTTTTTTGAAATAAAATGCAACATTTTAAGAGCATCTCATATGATCCCCTTTTTTTAGACCTATCCCCATCCTTTTCACACCCAACATAATGATTGTAAAAATTAAAAAGAAGTATATATAGAAACGATTATGTGATCATCATATAGTTTATAAAAGAAACTAATAGTTCATGAAGAACATCCAATCAGATAAAATATGAATTCAGGGAATATCTATAAAGGTTCTTCAACTGTAGTAAATAATCATGAACTCACAACAACATCATATTTCTATTTTTATTTCCACAGTAAATATGATTATGAACATAGAGCATATTAATCACACAAGAGAGTATTACTTAATACTAATACGTACTCAACTAATATTTTAATTCTATCTAAAATAAATTAAAATAGAAAATGAAATAAGATATTCAAAAAAATCCCATAACTCACATGTGATATTATTCTCCAAAAGAAGAAAATCCACAGGTATTCATTCACTGTAACTCGATTCATTCATATAACTATATAAATTCATGAAAATAAAAAAATCATAAAATCCCTATTTCTAAATTAAATGATTTTTTTAAAATAAAGGTATGTATAGAACCTTCTTGTAATAAAGTAACACCAATAAATTCACCAATAATCCAAATAAATATATGAAAATACTTACCATTATTGATCGTCATCTTCTTAAGAATTTTATTTGTAATATATTTGATCATATGATTTATTCTTAGTCATATTAAATTCAAAAATTCGAAAATACTTTTGACATTGGTATGATTTTTCCACACTTCATATTTCTTTAGACTTAGCATAAAATTATTCCACATTTTTTTATAATTTCACCTTTAAAAGATAACATTGAGTCCCAAAAGACAATTTTTATTTAAAAGAAACTATAATTATCAAATAAATTTATATATAATATGTCATTTTAATTTCATAAAATAATCTATAAATATTTTTTTATAGGATAATTTGACTGGTCAAGAAATATTTTTTTCACCAGTTTGATAATTTATCTTTTTACAATAAAAAACATTTAAAAACACATAACATAAAATTTTTTTATCTCATATGATGATTTACATTAAAATATTTCTAATGCGTAAGTCTTTATATATTTCTAAGATAATTTCGTTACTAAGTTTCCTCCTATATGATATTTTTATACATCTTATAACATTTTCTCTACATGATATTCTCAGAAGATTTTTTCATTGAAATATTCTTGAAATCCATAGACTATGTATAAAGTAATTTTAGTGTATATGATAATTTTCTTATTATAATATTCATGTAGTTATAATATATTTTTATTTGAAAATTTCCTTTAAACTAAAATTAAATATTTTCTAAAATACATTCAAGAGAAATAAACAATATAAAAATATTGTACTGTGACATGGAATCACTTAGGTTAAATTCATCATTAAATAAAATAGGGAATTTGTGTGAATCAAAATATATGAAAAATTTGGGTATATTGGAGCATCGTATGTGTGTCCAAAATATTATCACAATGGTAGATTAAGATACGCTACTAGAATATTTATTGCTTGAAAAAAGTGTTAAGAAAAATAATGAATGACTTTTTCCCATGCCTACCAAAAGCTGATCTAAAGGTGATGATGAAAAATATCATTCCTTGAATAATTTCACGAGTTATTGATTGTTTCACTTTATCATAAAAATTTATTTACATACATAGTCTCTAGCTATCGATGGAAATCTGTTATACCACCATAAAGAGGTGGTTGTGGTATCAAATAACAATTTTGACCACCTCCTGCAGCTCCTTCTGCTTCTCCAATATAACAACATCTCATTGGATGTTCTTAACAACCCTTGGGGGTTCCATAGTCGAAAAATGCATCTTCCTATGTGGATTATCCACTATCTATTTATTTCTTTGTCACATAGTGGGTTAGGAATCACCATTCTAGATGACCCGAGCCCTAAAAAGTATAGCATCATCTATCTCTTGGTGGACTAGATCCCCTATTGGATCTTTATGTTTTTTCTCCTCCATCTGATCTTGATCACATGGATTCCTCTAATGCTATGATCCAAAATAACATCAACTCATTTAATCAGTTGATGAATCTTCTTCACTATGATTACCGAATCTACCCATCATCGACATTCCCCATTCCAAAAATCTCTCCACTAATAGGGATTAGTCTAGCATTATGAAAAAGGTAAAGATGCACAAAGAAACTGCACTATCTTGAATCTCCTAAAGAATACACACTATATTTCATTCCCAAAAAACATTCATTTTGAACCATGTTCAAAGCGTATTTAATGAGGATGGTAAACCTGGTTTTATACTCAACAGTGGACAAGATCCCCTACTAAAAATCCATGATATCTTAAATACACAATGAATACAATGTCGTTAGATAAAACATCTCTTAGGAGATGTACTCTAACTCAGTACACGTAAGTGTCACCTCTCTATTCATCTAGGTTACCTAAATTGACCAAAGTCATTTTATTCCATGATGAAGAATAGTTTCTAGGACAACCATAAAGTTTTGAGGGGTCCAAAAAAGGTAAAACACCTAAACTGTCGAATTCAGCTAACATTATTTCACATGTATATCTATTTCACCCCAAGACCTATACGTCCCCTTCTACTAAAAATCATTAAGCATGCTATGCCTATGTATATCCTTAACCTATACAATGGAAAAAAATATCAAATTTAGTGCACCAAAAAATATTTTCCTGCACTGATAAAGGTGGGACAATTCATTTCCTGATGGGTGGGGGTGTAACTCTCTACCAGTTATGAGAGAACACCTCAAGAACTATCCTCTGAACTAAGGAATCACCATTTAGGTTTACTTACTCATGATCCTGCTACAAATTCCATGTGTGTTATGTATGTGGTGAAATGTTATATTTTTTATTTTATACCATTATCATTAGAGAATATTTATGTAGTTCACTCAAGAAATACATTGAAATAAAAAAACTCACTCTAATAGAAAACATGTAACATTTTTATTCCTGTAACTGGTTCCTTTGTGTACCAAGTAAAAACAAGGTTATTAGAGTCCTAGTGTTTTTTTACATTAGCCACCACACCATAATTGGGTTCTCTGGTCCTGATAGTCGAACTCAAGACACCACAATGACATTGTTCAATTTTCCCAAACAATGATTCAAAATATATATACCCCAAAAATTCATCCCTAGGACTCTATTACATTGATACCACTCTAACATGACCCAAATCACCATGTCCTCATCTGGGATAGATGTAATAGAACTCTAGCTCCGTAATCCTACCTCCAATAGTCATGGGGATGACAACTAGTACCTTGTAAGAATATCACGCAAATGAGATTCCTTATCCTAATGCACCTCTACACACTTGAATCTATATACATACTTACATAATGTAGAATAGAAATTACTAAAGTAATATATTGATGAATAAACTTTGACAACCATCCAAATATAATGATATTATATAATCAAAATAAATAGGGTGAAATAGAAACCAATTATCTAGAAAAATTATTCTAACATAAGAATTGGCAGGAAGACTATAACATCACAAAATCAATAAAGTTTGACCATAGTATTACTAACTCCACTATTAAAAATCATTATAATCCATATGTACATCTTCTAACTAGATCACTATCAAGTTGCATGTCGGATGCATAAGACGTGACACAAGTTGGATGATCTGATGCACATGTAAGTATATACATACCTAGACAGACTCGCATAAAATAAACCTATGAATAAAGAATCAATTAAAACTCGGTATTGGATATAAATAAATAGCATAAAGAAAGTAAATCCCAAATATTAACAAAAAGGGACCTCTAAATCAATGTATGTTCTATGTCTTATCATAGATAGTAACTCTACACAAAATCACAAATTTCTATTCTAGTCCAAATAACCATGGTAACCTCTACCAAAACCTAGTGGAGGATCTCCTTCCACTCTAGGTATGGTAATACTGACTATGGTGGAGGAAATTTTGAACCACCCAAGCTCATCAAAAATGGTTAATACCAACTCTATTGACATAGTTTCCTGCACCTTTTTATGTGGTGGAATGTAAAATCTATCTTATTCATAAATATATAATTATATTACCTAGTCCCATGGGAAGACTTACTGAAACAACATGGGGATAGGGAGGGGAAACTGTATTATGACATATCCCTATAATATATATATAGTATATATTTCTCAGTTAACCTTTTACAATATCCTTATCAATAGAAGTTGGGATAACAACATGTTCTATGTAGAAAAAACCCAAGTTATTCTACTCGCACATTAATAACTGAATTTGAAAGAAAAGAGAGGTCCAGTATGTGGGACTAGAAGAGTTGTATAGTGTGAACCTTATGCTATGTAATATTTAGTGCTTACTAGTTTCATGGTTGAGAACGATATGCCAATATGAGTTTTAATTATCCACCTACATAGTGTGTTGGATTTTGTATAAGGAATGTGTGACCTAGTGTGGTACTCACCATATACCATACTCGTTATGTGATGTTCAACAAAACGAACACAGCATATGAACATTATACGTATGGTTCATGAGGACACTTAAGTTTCAGGGTGTGTACCCTTGATACATGTCGATATAGTTGGAAAAGGTTCACACAAAAAAAAATTCAATCACACGACTTGTGATATTTAACTTCCTTAAAAAGAATATAAATCCAAGATCTTTGATTACATTGAGAGTGTTTTCCAAAAAAAATGTAGTGTAGTTGGGATTTTTATAGAATGTTCGTCTTCCATAAAATTATTCCACATGTCCATCAATTTCACCATAAATAGCATTGAGCATCTCATCAATTGCATCGATCAATATAGAATCCTCATCAGAGGATATATTCTGGAAAAACACATTTTAATAAAACATGTTTGCATACTCTTTCATTCTTGTGAACTTACCTTCATCGAGAAAACCATACTAATCACCCCATTGTGTTCCACCATTTCCTTATCTCGAACTTCATTCCATAATCCATAGTGTGGAACAAAAAATGTGATCTGCATTACTGATTTAATACCATGGGATGAATTGGTCCATCAAAAAATTTGAATGATAATTTAAAATCAAGGACCTTTGATTAATTCATCAATAACATAGGTATAAATATAGGGATCAAATTTTTTTAATAATATATTAAGGGATTTGTTGATTTATCTATGAATTGTGTGTGGAAATCATTAATCATGAGGAAAATAAAAACTCTAGGGATAATTACATTAAAAATCATTACATTAGTTAAAATAATATGTTAATAGGACCATGAAATATCTAAACAAGGATTAAACTTAGGTAATATTGATCCACATTCTCAATGACATCAAAAATGGGGAAATACAAGAAAATTAATACCTACCGAAAGGATGTATCATTATTTGGAGAATACAGAATCCATGTCAAACTGATGGAGATCTCTAATTAATTTGTTGAGTCATAATTGATTCCCCTTGATCCCAACACCAAGATTTATTTCATGTTATTCCAACTCTAATCCTAGATTTATATGGAAAACACTAGGGGTTTAGAAAATTGATACATAAATAGATGGGAGATAGGTATAAACATTATTTAAAAAAATTAATAAAAATTAATAATTATTATTCCCCTATAATTACAAAACATTACATAATAATATGTGAATTAAAATTACCAAATTCCTAGGGTAAATACGACATTAAAAATTTAACCATCACAATTTTATTTCTATAAGAGACTTCATTTAGGAGAAAAAACAATATTCAAGAATTTGGGTGTTCGCTGGTATTAAATAATATCTTATTAATAATATATTAATAATGGGGCTCCACAATTCCAGTATATCTTCAATGGATCAATGAAAAAAATTCCAAAACATATTTAAAAATATTTAATTGATTCAATTGATATAACTATAGTCATTACAGGAGCTGTTTATAATGGAAACACCAACCTTTTACAAGTTCTGATGCTCCTTAGTTAGAATCAGATCATCAGCTCATTTCAATATGTCTCTAAATCTGAAAACAAGACCTTCTTAATTTTCCACGATCTTTGAAAACATATAGAATATCAACTGAAAATCATAAACATTGGTCTTCCTTCTCATGAAATCAAAATTCACTATATATGCATGAGAGCATGAAGTCACACACTGGTCTACAAAAGTTTCTATTTCCTCAAAATGTATGATCAAACTAGATGCAACACATATCAATATTTTTTTCTTCCTATTTATTTGATATAAATATTTTTATCATCTACACACCATATATATTTCATACTCAATTCCTAAAAATATTATTTTTATTCTTTATCTATATATTTTCTCATTGAAAAATATCATATTAATAATTTAAATATTTTATTATATAAATATTCTTGAAATTTTATTATGTGATATTCTCATGAATCTACATTTTGATACAGATCAACTACTTCCTAAGGAATCTCCCACTTTGACCGTGATAATTATTATCATATATCTCATTTGAAATTCCCACAAAAATCACCAAATGACATCCTATTTAAAAATAATTCAATTTTTTTCTTGATTCCATCTATAAAATTAGTTTCATGATATTTAAAAATAGAATTATAGCTCATCATCATGAAATTTAGATTTTAGCATGACTATTTATACCCGGTGACCCTTTTGATCTCGAAAAACAAGTATTATGTTTCTTAGTGAGCTCGTGCATTTGAAATATGTCTACCAACCTATGATACTTATTCTTTCATACAAAATAATTATGAAATTCTTTAATATTAATTGTAAAACCCCAGGATTTTATGGTATTTCTATTTTAAATTTAACACCTTTGATAGTTTATGCTTCATGAAACACCATGTTTAAAGTTATGATATATTATTAAATATGACCATTGGAATTGTATTATGAAAATTAAGACTAGTAATATAACAAATATATTAATAAATTCACCAATTATAGAAAAAATAATATTTCATTATCTATTAAATGAAAATAAGGTGTATTTTTACCAAGGAATATCTAAATAAATGTTTTAAAAATGATAAATTAAGTGTTTGTATTTTTCTTAAACATAAATGTTTATTTAATTTTTTTAATTAATAAAATGATTTAAAATGAGTTTTTTTTCATAAAATACATTAATAAATTAATATTTTGTTTTCTACTAATTATAAAAAAAAATTTATGAGACCTTAATTAATTTTTCAAAGTGTCATAAAAAAATTTACAATATTATAATCAGATATTTTCGAGTAAATGACGATTTGATATAAAAAATAAAATTTTCATATTCAAAAAATTATTTTTAGAAAATTTATATTATTTTTAAATTATATAACTAAAAAATGGTTTTTCTGATTTTTTAATTCTTCTTAAATATTTATATTTTAGGTTATTTGTGAAATATGGTAATTTACGGTGTTTGATAAATAAATGAATTTTTAAGTTATAGATGATATATGGATGATGTAAAAATATAATATTTAAATTTTATTAATTATTTAAGTATATTTAATCATAATTATAAAATAATTCATAGTCTTGAGCCAAAATAATAATCAAAAGAATTAAATATTCCCAAAACACCCCCTCCACTACAAATACCACCCCTTCAACTCACACCTCTAAAGACCTAAATATTACCTATATTCTACCCATATGTTCTCCAAAACACTCAGGTGTTTTTTTATTTTATTTTTCTTAAAAAATTCAATTTAAATTTTTCTTATGGAGGTTCCCATGGTAAATAAGTTAAGAGGTAAATCCCTTTTTGTTATTTTAATTTTCATTCGCATTCATTTATTTTATTATTCTTTCCTTAAATCCTATTTGAAACCATTCATGATAAATACAATATAATATATATACAAGAATTTTATTATGACTATGGTAAATCCATAATTAATTATTTTCACTTCCCTTTTTTTCCTAAAAATGAAAATGTCAGTTGTGAGGTGTCGATTCACCACTATCATGGATGATAATTTTTTCATTTTCTAATACCCTCTTGAAGATTGATCATAAAATTATTATTTTTAAACCTGATTAAAAAATTTATATTATAAATTATTTAGTGTTATGGAGCAAGTATATATATATAATATTAATTAATAAAGAACTAATGTCTGATGATCGAAAAACGCCAAAATTATTCAAATAGTCATCATTAAAGATTTATCTAATGAATGATCCTCATATCATAAAAAATGATATATAATACCATTATTTTTTTATGTTCATTAATAAAATTTAATTTTAATTATTGTTACTATTCCAATTTAATAAGATCTTTCCTATAAGTATACAAGTGAACCAGTCATGAAAACCATGGAAACGAACACTTTCGAATAATGAAATTAAATATTATATCTCATTAGAATGACTATAAATGAAAAAAAAATAAAGTTTTATTAGGTATTAATTAAATTATTAATAAATACAATTTCACTCTCTATAATTTTAAGTACAAGTGGAGAATGATTTTAGATAAAAGGTAAGGGTCTCTCTTAGAACCACTATTTTTCATTACAGTTATAGTTTTCCCCTCTTTATCTAAATTTAATTATTAATTATTCTTCTTTAATCCTCCTAAATTCTATGTTTATGTAACAATTATGATTATTTACCTCAATTCATCTTTATTTTTTGGGTAATTACATGTTTTATAAGAATCTCATTTCAATCCCTCCAGATAAACAAGCCCAATTAAAGTGTACTTCAAAATAATTTTCCTAATTTCAAGTAGACTCCATAATATGTGTTGATACACCAATATTTTTATAAACTCTCACTTTTTATCATGAAATAATATATTGGTTCAATTTTAGTTTCACGTAAACAATTGGTCATTCTCAACATTAATGACTCCTCTATATTTTCCCTTAAACTGCACCGAAGTAGCCCATTTATAACGTTTCTTAAAAATTATTGTACTTGTTTTCAATTTAATTAGAAATAATTTATGTATAAAACATAATTTCATTTACTTTCTTTTTTTTTTGAGATATTCATGATTTTAATCTAATTTTATGAAATATACAAAATGATTTTCCAAATGGACTCTTCTTTCCAAAAGATAAAAGAATATTTTTCTCATGAATTCCTCAAAGATATTATTAGAGTATATTCATATATTTCTATACCATCTATTGAATCTTTTGATATATTGAAATTTATCTCTTATGTTACCATCTACCATATTTTATTTAATGATTTATGGTTATTTTGATATGGGGTGTACTATCTTGATACCATTCTCCATATGATTCTAAATGGTTTGTCATTATGTTTATTATATAAGGAAATATATTAAAATTTCATATTATATTATAAACATAAATTTATACGTTTATTATGTTTAATTCCCTTTATATAAGGAATTAATTTGACTTATTATGTGATGGGAATGGCATGTTATACCCCTTGATTCATCTGTAGGTCTCATGAGACCAACTAGATGAGGGGGTTTCCAATTTTTGAATAGTTTCTTGGATAAAGACTTCCAGGTATGTTTATGATGTCCAAAATTATGAATTCCGTCAATATGATACTAGTAATTGATAAAAAAATGTGATTATTTCACTATTATAATACCCATGGTTAAGTTTCAATACCTTATTAGTATTTTTATGGCAATACTTAATTAGTTTTTACTCCTTCTATATTATGATAAATATTAGGTTTTAATGGAATGTATTTTTAGTTATTCAAATTACCTTATGTTTATTTATGTTATATTTAATTTTATTGATTACCCTTACTGAGCATCTTATTTCACCCCTTTCTTATGTTGTTTCCCCAGGATGCAAAGATGTATATTATGAATGCCTTGTAGGGATAATATAGTTGTCTATGGGTGTTTACAATCTAATTTCTATGTTTTTTTTCATTTGAAGTTGTAATTTAATAATTATATTAATATATAGTCTTCCAAATCTACTAAACTATTCGGTATATTGGGATGTGATCACTTGTACATAGTACCAATGTAATAAAGTAATGCAGAAACTCTATGATACTGGGGTCTGGTTCATTGCAGTTGGTATCAAAGGGGGTTTTTTAGATACCATTGAATATAGATGTAGAAAAAATATATTGGGATTATACCAAAAGATAGACATTGTTGATTAGAATCCAAGAATACACTTGAATTTTGGTAAAGTAAATATTTTTTAGGTCATCCTAGAAATAAATCCATGTTTGGATACTACAAGTTGGTATAGTTCTAGCATTGATGTACCTAGGGGTAACAAATATGACAAGATTTGTCATTCCTTACTCGACATAACATGCTACATGACAATATGCCTTACTATGCACCTTTTGTGACACGTTAAGGTGATATCTTTTTGGGCAATTAACTTTTTCTTTACAAACCATTATGACGGATTTAAAAGTAATTATTCCCCCAACGAAACCATTTTTATTATTATGATATTGTTTATGCATAAGTTTATTAATTTATTTTGAGTGTAACAAATTGGAAATTATTCATTATGA
This sequence comes from Viscum album, assembly GCA_963277665.1. Taxonomy (NCBI): domain Eukaryota; kingdom Viridiplantae; phylum Streptophyta; class Magnoliopsida; order Santalales; family Viscaceae; genus Viscum; species Viscum album. The sequence goes on from OY728134.1 coordinate 820,437,013, forward strand.
TTAATAATATAATTTAATGTATGCCATTTTTTAGAAATGTTTCCTAGTGGAATGAATGGATATCATATTAACATGTGAATCAAATATAGGGATTTCCCTCCAGTAGAAGATAATGATATTTGATTTAGAGCTAGAACTAGAGAAAAAAAACTTATAACTATATTGGGTCAATTCACTCTAGTTATGTTAACTAACCTTACTCGCATGGAGTACCTGATCCATAATGCAGTGTAATAATGTTTGATGGTTTTATACAACAACAAACTCTATCATTCATTGGGAATATAAACCCATTTGTAGATGATAAGTGGATAAGTTTCTTAGAAAAGATATCTCTTACTTTGGTATGTAATTAAAAGGAGAAGGCTATCATAGATGTTTATCATCTTTTAGGAGATGTTAAAAATGGAGGCAATTAATTCAAAACATAATAGAGGAAGAAGAAATTGAAAATATGGGATATACGAATTTTAAGGAAATTTTTAAAGAAAAACATTTCCCTTGCAGACAATGAGTTGATTTAGAGAGGTAATTATTGAATAAGAGGTAAAACAAGGAGGATAACATTTCCATGTATGAAGCTAACATTACATGTTTAGAAAGGAATTATATGGATTACGTACATAATACAAATAGAAAGATTGAACGATTCATTGATGGGATAAAAGCATTCCACCAAAGGGAATTGGTCTGCAACACTTTTCATTATATAGAGATATAGATTCATTTGTTATCAAAATATAAAAAGAAATACCTATTCCATATGACATTAAATTAAACAAAGATAAGAAGTTGGATGGCCTAAAGTTTTTCAAAGGTAATAAGGAATTAAGTAAGAAGTAAATATTTCACATTCCATTCTTTAATAAATGTGGAAATAAACATCATGGAACATGACTATTGGGGATAGGAGTTTGTTACAAGTGTGGAGAAAAAATTCAACCCATCCTGTGACTGTGAGGGAAAGAAATAATCTATCAATGTTCAATGTTACAATTTTAAAGAGACAAGAAATTTTGAAAATGGGTTTTATAAGCACCATGGAAAAACATACCCAGAAAAGGAAAAGGTAATAATTTTTTCCTTTTGAAATCAAAATATATGAGGTTGAAGTTTCAAACGATTTGGTGGGTGGTACATTAATTAACTCCTCAAATTTAGCTAAAGATTTATTTGATTCGAGATCATCACATTCATTTATATCTTTCTATCTTTCGTTAAAAATTAGATATTTCCAATACACCTTAACTCTGTATTTTTTGTATATAATTCTAGAGGAAATGATATTGGAATAAATATGTGTCAAGAAGTTCCTATTATGACACATACACATGCACTAATCTCGGATTTTATCATCATACATATGATGGATTTCTATATAATCCATGGCGTGGATTGTCTTTTAAAATTTTATGAAAACAATTATTTAAAAGATATGGAAATTAGCATTTGAGATGAATATATGAAATTTATTATATTTTAAGGGGAGGCCTCATGATCTGAGTCATATTTGGTCCACCTCTAATAACTCTTATAATTGAATTTATTGAGGATGAAGAAAAAACAATCTATGGATGCAGAAAGAAATATTAAAATTCAATATCTACATATTATGAATGAATAGATAAATTTATTTCTAGAGGATTTACCTATGAATAATCTAGAGTGGGAAGTCGAGTTATTTGTTGATTTAATTCCTCTATAAGACCTATATCAAAGACTCCTTATATAATTCCCATTGAGTAATTAATGGAGACAAAGAAAAAACTATAGGAATTGAGTATTATGGGATTTATTCTCCCTATTATTTCACCATCAGGATCCTTTTTTCTCTTTCTCAAGAATAAAGATGGATCCATGAGGTTGTGAATTGAATATAAATAAAGCAATGCAATTATAATAAATAACAAGTATCCCCACCCTCACAATTGAGATTTTTTTGATCAAAATCATGGAGCTCAATATTTTTCAAAGATTGATCATCGATCTGGATGTAATCAATTGTGAGTGAGGAAGGAAGATATTCCAAACACATCATTTTGAACCTGTTATAGACATTATTATTTTTGAGTAATTCCATTTGGACTAACTAATTCATGCTCTATTTTTATAGAACTAATGAACATAATTTTTTAGGAATTTCTAGATTATATTTTTTTTTTAATTATTGATGATATCTTGATATATTCAAAAATATATGAGGGCAATGAGAACCAGATGTGGGTTATTCCAGAGAATCTTCGAAGAAAAGAGTAACATGGGATTTTTAGTAAGTGTGAATTATGGATTCAAACACATTCTTTTCTTGGAAATATTGTCTCTAAAGATTAAATCACAGTAGATCCTGTGAAGAAAAAGTAATTCAATAATGGTCTATAATAACGAACATAACCATGGTATGTAGTTTCATTGGTTTAGAAAGTTACTATCAACATTTCATTCATAAATCTTCCTAATTAGCTGATTATTAACTAATCTTACTCATAGAGGATTTATGTTTGTATGTAATAAATAATGTGAAGAATGTATTGAATAATTGAAGACGACATTAGTTAATGCTCTGATCTTGAATCCACTATCACGAAATTGTGGGTTAGTGATATATAGTCTTGCATAAAATAAATTACATGGTTATTTCCTTATTAATAATGAAAGTGTTATCACCTATACATCAAGGCAGTTATAAACTGATGAACCGGACTATCCAACTCATGATCTTGAGTTAGAAGTTGTAATCATTTTCATAATGATATGGAGACAATATCTTTATGGTGATTGTTAAAATATATACATAGAGAAATATATTGAAATATATATTCTTTATAAAATAACTCAACATGATGAATGGTAAATATCTTGAGATACACAATGATTATGATTTTTCAATACAATATCACCATGGGAAGTAAAATAAGTTTGAAGATGAATTGACTAGGAAGGATCATGGAGTTATCAACAAAATGAGGATTGAAAAGGATCATGTATACATGGATCTTGTAAAGATGGATATTGTAATTATCAAGAAATTTGAAACATCTCTATGTATTCAAATGATTTCTGAACCATCTTTATTGGAATGAATTAAAATTTCTCAGTCTGATGATGATATTTTCTAAAATTAAATTAAATATATGATTCATATGAAATTGGTATAAATCATTTATGAAGAAGGAATCATTAAATTTGAGAAGAGGAATGTGTTCCCACTATACAAAAGATAAAGTGGGATTGCTGGAAGATTCTCACAGCTAAAATTTCTCTATACACCCTGGTTCCAAAAAGATGTATAAATATTTGAAGGAACATTGTGGGTACTATAATGTGAAGCGTGAAATTATAGTTTATTTATCGAGATATTTAGTCTCTCAACAACGAAGGCCATAAGAAAATATCCTAGATGAGTCAGACAACCTTTTCATAAACATACATAGAGATTGGATGAAATTAAAATGGATTTTTTTCACTTTATTACCAAGGACTCAAAGTAAGAATGATGCAATATGGGTAATTATTGATCAACAGAAACAATCTGCACATTTCCTTACAATAACGGAATATTTTCCACATTATATCCAAGAAAGAATTTATATTAGTGAGGTTGTAAGGATTTTTGGTGACCCTATTTCAATTGGGTCTTATCGTGATCGAAAATTTAAATCAAAATAATGGAAAAGACTTCAAAAATATTTAGATATTGTGATTTATTTGAGCACTAAATATCACCATTAAACTAATGGGAAGTCCTAAATGACCATTGTAACTTTATAAGACTCGTTGAGATCATGATAACTTGACTTTTATGTTTTTTGGATCTTTTTTTACCATTTTATTACTTTTTTGACAATAATAGTTTCCATTCAAGTATTCAAATTGCACCATATGAAGTATTGTATGGAGAGAGATTTCTTACAACATCTTGTTGGGATGAAGTTAGTGAAGGGAAGAATTTATGACCAAAACATGTCGATGGTTCAATAGAAAAGGTAAAGTCTTTTCAAACCTATATCAAGATAGATCAATCTTGTAAAATGGTTTATCACGATAATCAAAAGAATGATTTGGAATTTCAAGTGGGAGATCATTCTTTATGAAGGTATCTTCAAAGAAGGGTGTTATGAGACATACTAAGAAATGGAAACTAAGCCCCAGATACATTGGTCCTTTGGAAATCCTAGATAGAATTGGCACTATTGATTATTATTTGGTGATGACACCTAGCCTTTCTAATGTACACAATGTGTTCCACATCTCTTTGTTAAGGAAGTACATAAAAGATCCAACATATTTTATCACTTCTAAAGGAATAGAATCGTAACATGATTTATCTTACTATGAACTTCTTATACAGATTATATACACTAGAGAATAGGTATTAGGAAATTGGATGAATTTGTTGGTAAAGGTACTTGGAAAAACCTAAAAGTTGAAGTGGAATAGTGGGAACCAAAGTAATTATGTTTAAGAACTACCCAAATAGTTTTATGAGGTAGAATTTGTGAAATTTTAGGGATGAAATTTTTTGAGGTGGAGAAATTGACACCTCATGATTTTATAGTATGAATCTTTTAAATTTAATATCTTTGTTAGTTTATGCTTCATGAAACATCGAGTTTAAAACCATAATATACTACTAAAAATGATGGTTGGAATAGTAATGTGGCCATTAAGACTATTAATATGACCAATATAATAGTAACATCACTTATTTATGTATAAAATTAAATAAATTATCTTATAAATGAAAATATGGTATATTTATATCATCAAACAAGTAAATAAATGTTTTTATAATGATAAATTCAGTGTTTGTATTTTTATAAAACATAAATGTTTATTAACAATATTATAATTAATATAATAATTTTTAAAAAATAGTTTTCGTAATATATTATATTATATTAATATTTTTTTCATTATAAATATAATATATATTTCGGATAAATTAATTAATTTTTTAAAGTGTCATAAAAATAGTTACAATTATAAAATCGGCATTTTTTGAGAAAATGATGATTATATTTAAATATTTAATTTATCATACATATAAAATTATTTTTATAAAATTGAGTATATTTTTTTATTTTATTCATTGAAAATGGTTAGGTTAAATTTTTGGGATTTTTAAAAAATAGTTGAATTTCTGGTGAATGGTGAAATACGGTAACTTATAGTATTTAATAAAATACTCAAATTATTGAGTCGTAGATGATGTACAGAAGATGTAAGACAATAATATTGAACTATTAATAATTATTTAAAAATATTTAGTTACAATTCTCAAACAATTCATAGACTCGATCCAAAATAATAAACAAATGAATAAAATATTCAAAAAATAAATCTCTCCTCTACTATAAATATCACCCGCCACAACCCTTTCTCATCAAAACTCCACAACCGTGAATAATTATAATATTATAAATATTTACTCTCCCAAAACTCTCCCCCAGGTTATTTTCTTATGGGTCTCACCAAAATACCATTTTGAAGTTCCTTAAGGAGTATCTCAAGGTGTATAATTCAAGAGGTAAATCCCCTTTCGTTCTTTTAATTTTTTTCACATTATATTCTTTCCTTATCCTTTATTTTCCTCCTATGTAAAAACAATGAATGATAAATAAATTATATTATATATAAAATATTATTATGATTATGGTAAATCAACTATCATTTCTTTTCTCTTCCCCTTTTTATCGAAAAAATTAAAACATTGTCAGTGATGTGTCGATTCACTACCTTCATAGACGATGATTCATTAATTTTCTAATACCGACATAAAGGATGATCATAAAACCATTTTTTTGGTTAAACCATATAATAATATGGATATTAATCTTGATTTAGGTTTCTATAACTAGTATATATACATGATATTAATTAATAAATGAAAATTAATTTGTGATGATGGAAAAAAATAATTCAAATGATTATCATTAACATATTATCTAATGAATCGTCCTCCTATATGGAAACAATAAAAATATAAAATAATTAAATTTTATAAAACTTAATTAATAATATATAATTTCAATTCAGGATTAATATTCCCATTTCACTTGATATTTCATACCTGTATACAAGTGAACCAATTGTAAAAACAATGGAAACAAACACTTCTGGATGATGAAATTTGATTTTATAACTCATCAAGAAGACCATAAATAAAAAAATTAAAATAATTATAAAATACATGCTTAATATTTCTGAATTAAATTATTAATTAATCTAATTTCATTATCACTGATATTAAATACAAGTGTGTAACACTTTTGGACCTAAGGTAAGTGTTTCTCCCCCAACCTCCCTTTGACATTTGGGTTACACATTTTCCCTATTTACCCAAATTTAATTATAAATTCTTCTTATATAATCCTCAAAAATTCTATATTAATGTTCTAAATATGTGTATTTATCTCAATTCATCATTCATGGATGGGGAATTATATGTTTTATAAGGCTCCTAATCCAATTCCTCATAGTAAGTAAGCTCAATTAAAGGGTACTTCCCAATTTCATACCAAATTTCAAGTTCACCCCATAATATATTTTAAGAAAAAAATATTTTTATAAAATCAATATTTTTATCCTGAAAATACAATTTATATATTTCTTGGTTCTATGTAAACAATAGATCATATTTCCAATTTATAGAATCTGTTATATTATCCCTCCAACAACACTAATGTGGCCAATTTATAAATATTTTTAAAACAATTTTTACACATCTTCACTTCAATTGGACATGATTTATGTGTAAAATGTTTTTTAATTTTATCTATATTTTATATTTTGGGATATACATTTTTTATTCTGATTTTATGGAAAATACAAAATGAGTTTCCAAAATAACTCTTATTTCCCAATGTTAAAATGGTATTTCCCTCAAGAATTACTCAATGATTTTATTAGAGTTTTCGAAACCCTCTTTTTAATATTATTATCTATTGAAATTGATATCTTTTGTTACCACATACAATATTTCACTGAATGGTTTTTGATTATTTTGACAGGGGGTGTACTATCTTGATAAAATTTTCCATATTATTTTGGATGGTTTTTGATTATGTTTATTATTTGTGGAAAGTAATTTTCATTTAATATGAAAGTATACGTATGAATGTATATATTGATTACTCTTATCACCTTTCAACTAATAAATTTGTTGGACTTATTAAGTGATGGGTGATGCCTGATATAGCCTACTGATGCATATGTTGGTCTCATTAAAAAAACTAGACTGAGTTTTTACTGATTTTGGTGTGGTGTCTTGGTCAAAGATTTAATGGTTTCTTTATGATGTAAGACATTATAAATTCCCACATTATGATATTAGAAATTGATAATCCATGTGATTATTTGAATTATATAATATCCATGGTTATGTTTCAATATTATATAACTATTAATATGGAATTATTTAATAAATTTTTACTCCTACCATATTATGGTCATGATTAAATTTTAATGGCATGAATTTTTTATTATTAACATTGCCCTTAAGTTTAGTTAGGTTTGCTTCTACTATATTGATTACCCTTATTGAGAATTTGAGCTTACAAATTTATTACATATTATTGTTACCTAGGATGTGATGATGTATATTATGAATGACTTATATGTATAATCTAGGAGAATATGGTTGTTTATAATAGTGTTTATATATTTTATTTTATTTCAACATGTAATGTAATACTACTAATTTTATTTATTATTACAAAGACACAAAACTATTCAGTCCTTTGAGATGATATCTCTTGTTCATCATAATTGTGGAAAATATTAAGGCACCAGATCTAGGATACTGGGGTTTGTGTATTTATAGTCATACAAAAAAGTCCATTAGTCTTAGAAAAAATCTAAAATTCCTAAAAAATTTGGGGTAAGTCTTATGTTCCATTGTGTTTTCCCTCTTTCTCTATATTTTTCAATCTAGTGAAAATGTTTCCTTTCTATAAAATTATAATGTTTTTTAGGAAAATTTTTATGTAAATCAAAAAATTATAGTATATTTGTAACAATTATTATATACATCCTAAAAATAATTACGTGAATATTAGAGTCATATAAAATTTCAATCAAGTATTTCATACATCGGAAAAAGTATTCAGTGAATCTCAATGTTTAATAAAATCACTATACATATTTAAAAAAAGGGCTTAGCCAATTTTCTCAATAATTTTACACCATTTAATTAATATATAACTTCATTACATATTTCTAAAAACTTTTATATCAAACTCAACTATTCTTTAAAAAATTATTATACATCAAAAAACACCTCAAAATCTTCAATTAATTTCAGTAAATGGTTGATAAAGAATACCATATAACATCAACAATTCCAATGGAACATTACCCCCCTATATATGTATATTATATATATATATTGATTTCTCTCGATGTATATCCATATGATTTTTATATTCTTGTTTTCCTTTTAGTATAATTTTCATGTTTTAATGATATCTCCATAGAATTTTGTTTATTGTTCTTCATTTATATCTCATGAAATTTATCCCTATAAAACCATGCTGCTGTATCCCTTATTACTATATAAATATATATAGATAATTATATGTGTGTATAAATAGATACAAATATAAATTTATATATTTCTGTACATGCACATGAAAACACACACACACAATGAAATATATATATATATATAGTTTTTTTTAACCTACTTATATATGTGTTTGTGTGCCTTTATGTTTATATATTTATTTTATATTGCTTTTTTTAAATTTAGTTCTAAATCACAATAAAATTAATCTTTGAAATAATTAAAATATATTATGGAATGAGTTTAAAAATACACATAGAATGGTTAACTACATTATTCTATAACCCCCCATTATCTTTAATCTTAATTTCAAATTCAATGAGAAATACTATCAACCTAATCAGTATTAATATTCTATCATTATTTAGTAGAATGTATCTTACTGTTGTATGATCATTTTAGACCACTACCGGTGAAATCAAAATATTGTGGTAACAAATTTACAAACCATAAGAAATAGAAACAATTTTTCTCGATGGTGTTGTAATTCAATTGTTCTTTTATAATAGATTTACTTTCATAGAAAATGAGATGAAAATTTCCATCAAAACATTAACCAATGATGAATCCAATGGAATAATAGATCACATCACACATAATTTCAAAGAGATCCTCCAAATTTAGTAGAATATTGATTGGTTTACTCACTAACCCTTATTTAATGTATCAAAGTATTTTTAATAGAAAACATTGAAATTAAATGTAACATATATTATCAGTAAGTTGGTGAATAATTTGAGAGAAAAAATTAGAATACCTTTAATAAAAACCTTCTTTTCAAAAAATGCCATGTATCTCCCTCATCAATGTAAGCCTGGATAATTATCTAACCTATATGATTTTTACTGTATCATCCTTATTTAAATTCATAGATATTTGGTTTTAATACACAATACCATATTTAACCATTAAATGGTAAATTTACAAATAAATCAATATGTATTTCTCTTAATACTATTCCGGATCCATGATAAAATTCTTAATAAATTCCTAAATGGGTCATCCATACAATGTGTACTCACCCTTAAATAATTTTATAAATTTCCCCTTATATCCTTGAAGTTGTACCTCATAGACCACTATATGGTGGGGATTTGTAAAAAATGTCAAATGACATATTTTTTATGTGAATTATCTATAAGAGCTGGTAAATATCACAATACATTTAACATTGAGTGCCAATGGAATTTGATTTTATTTGTGGGTTTCCATTAGAAAGGTATTGAATTTCTTCTAACTCTTTATTCTATCATTTGACGAATAAATGGAAATAAAAATTTATCATCCCCTATATTCCATTCAACTTTTGATAGTCTATTCACTCTCTCTTACCCATCATTATTCATAGAGAGAAAAACTCATCATTCTTTTATATTAACATTAGTCAAGGTTTCATTGAAATTGTTTTCAATGCTCTCACTAATCCACTATTGTATACACTGTAAGTAATGATATTATCCTTGAATTTCATTGTATCCTTATTTACCACTTCGATCATTTTTTTGTGTCAACCTCTGTAGTACCCACGGTTTCTAGTAAGTAACTTTTGTTTTAGGCTTTTTAAGTGTATGAAGTTTTTGGGAGATGATTGGGAAAAGTTTGAGAGACTTTTAAAGCGCAAAAGGGAAAAATGTGGGGACACACAGGCTGTGCATGGTTTTCCCAAACTGTGCGGAAGCTAGGCAGGTGGTGGTCTCTTGGATAGAAGAGAGCGCACGGTGCCCGCACAGTTTGGGAAAACCGTGCGATGAGGTCGTGCGTGAAGGATGGTCGAGGCAGAAGCTAACGCACGGTTCGCGCACGGTTTGTCAAACCGTGTGGAAAAACCATGCGGTCACTTAAAGTTAGATCTTAAGATTGTGGATCTAACTCGTTTTGCCTTTAATTTCCTTGTTTAAGGCCCCTAAGTAGCCCTAACTCGGGATTACTCTCCCTTGAAGGTTGGAAGACTTCTCCCAAGAATTCCGGAGGTGATCCCAAGGCTACCCTTGGTGATTTGAAGCCGGATTCTTAAGGTATGTTGTCGTTCTTGATCGGTTTATCAGATCTACTTAGATCTAATTCTCCTATTCTCTCGTTTTCTTAGATCTACACCTGTTATGGATAGATCTAAGGGTATGGATGCCAAATATGACAAGATTTGGTCATGGATGTGTTAGAAGAAGATATATAAGGAGGGTTTTGGAGTTTTTACCCAGTTTTCATGATCATTCTTTGTTCGTGGCTTGGATTCGCCCAATTTGTTGAGGTAGGTGGCTTCACTCTCGATTCCTCTTTCTTAGAACTTCAAGGCGTAGTTTCAAATTGTTTTCTTTGATTGAAATGGTTTGTTTATATGTTATGAATGAATGTTTGAAAACCCTTTTTAGTAACGGGTGATGAAATTTGTGGGTTTTTGGAAAGTGGTTATTGAATTAAATTTAAAATAGTGATTTTAAATTGGCTATGGTTTCGCTGTTTGAATGAAATGGGTTTCAATAAAAGAGTGATGCTTTATTGAAAGGTTTTGAATACACTTGGTTTTGGGAATGGATTGCATGGGTCGTGGTGTGTATTTATATGCATTGGGATGGATAAGGGCGAGAAGTACCCCCATCAATAGGTTGGGATGGATAAGGTCATGAAGTACCCCCATCAAAAAGGGATGGATGAGGTCGTGAAGTACCCCCATCAAGGTAGTCCACTAAGTGACAACTTAGTGGAAGGATAACTCACCACTCGCGAGTATGGGGAGGTCTAGTTTGCATGCATAGTTGGTTATGTGGATTGGTGAAATGGAACGAATGTGCCAGATGGAAATGTGAATGGAATTGGGAACTTTTCTTGGTTGCTTTTCTTGAGAGTGATGGGTTTTGTTGGAAAATGGTTTTTGACATGGAACTTGTTATATTGTGAACTGATTTGAAATTTTTTTCTATAAATTGTTTTATATAAATGTGCTAACATATTTTATCCTAGAGGAATGGGTTGGTAAGTCATTGGGGAAAACCTACTAAGTTTCATTACTCACCCCCTACTTTGGCAAGTTGGTGCTTTTGCATATGTCATATACTGGGACATTGGAAAAGGTAAAGTTTCACATGATTAGAGTGCTGCTTCATAATACTTGGGTTGGTTCGTGATGTTGAAGATTAGAGCTTGTGGAGCATGGAGTTGGGTCATGATCTTGTAGTCTTTGAGTTGTCTTTCCACTGTTTACTCTGATGTTTAGTGTTGGTTTTCACTATGGTACTTTTGGTTGGATTTTGATATAATTAATGGTTGAGCTGTTTTGGTTTTAAATCATGCAACATATAGTGGTTTCTGGGAGATGATTATCTAGTTTATCTATTTGTTGTTTGTTTTCAATTAAAGGGTAAATCATCCCCCTTGTATCTTGAAACCTTTCTGAATTTATTTCCAGCCTTTGGCACCTTGGGGCTGTCACATAAGGCAGAGTAATGACCCGTTACACTCTCAAGCCAATGAGAATTGGTGGGTCATTACGAATGTTATCAGCTTCTTCGGTCCTTTCCTAACAAGTGGTCATTTATGTTCATGGTCTTGGTGTTGATATTACTTATTGTCTATTCCTTCGGTGATCATCTTAGATAGGAGTAGGATTGTCGGAACTTGAAATGTATAGCATAAAAGTACGTAGCTAACCCGTTTATGCTAAACTTCATGTTACGAGGTTGTTCGGTACATAAGTGTTTTGGATACACTTCTAGAATGTTACAAATCTCATTGTCGTGGGTTTAGCCAATGAGATGTGCTTTACATGCATTATAGGAATGAATTCTCACTAGGATGGCATATCTCATCACGAAGAATGATTTATGATTTTGGGAAAGGTAAATTTTTTTGAAAAAGGCATTAATTATTTTCAAATGAAAGATTTTGAAAACTGGACATTTAGTATATTTTGAAAACGGGTGAATTTTAAAAACGTATGTGGGATGTTTTCAAAAATGTTTGAACATGAGGAAAAGATTTATGGATGGAAAACAATGATGTGATAGTTGATGTGATAGAAATTGTAATGTTAAGACTTCAGTTGCTAGGAAGTGAGACTAACATCGTGCGTTATTTGTATAGAAAATGCTACCCCTTACTCGTCGTAGAAACTGACCCACGGAAGCTGCGGAGAATGTGGTTTCACATGAACCACATGTGAACCAAGAGCTGGTTCAGAGTATCATTCAAGCATTCTAGGTTGTGGACACATAAAATTGGAGGGATGATTCAAGGCATGTAGACCATTCCGTCCAGTTCCAGAAGCATAATCCACCCATCTTTCGGGGTGATACTGAACCAGAACGAGCGGAGGTGTGGCTGAGTAGGATGAATCGTATCTTCGATTTCATCAGCACACCAGTAGAGCTAAAATTAAATCTAGAGACATATATGCTTGAGGATCATGCACGTCAGTGGTGGGATTTAGCAGTGCAGGCTAAATTGGATGAAGGCTTTATATGGGAAGATTTTGAAGAATTGTTTAATAAATAATTCTATCCTCACACGTTCAAGATCCAGAAAACGACAAATTTTTTCAGCTTGAAATAAGAGAGCCTCTCTGTCCGAGAGTATGAGGCTATGTTCATGAATTTAGTCCATTTTGTACTAGAGGTTGCGGCAAGATCTTCTTTGAAGGCACACATCTTCGAATCGGGGTTTAGGCAGGAGATTCGATCAAAGATTGCAGTGCTCTGTATTACGGATTATACAGAGATGGTGAACAGAGAAACGGTTGCTGAACGTGATATCTTGGGATCGATAGGAGGAAGCATGATGATTCCCACAGGAACGGGTGGGAACTCTAATGCTGGGAATAAGCAGAAGAGGGACACCTACTTCAAAGGTGGGAGTGTGAATTAGAATCAGACGACTGGATCAGTGAATCTTCCTCCATGACCCATGATGAAATCTGGGTGTTTTTAATGTCGCTCGATTGATCACATAAAGAGAGAGTGTATGGCGCAACCTAGAAATGTCACAATTGCAAGAAGATGGGCATCTATAGCACTATTTTAGAAATACTCTGAGGTCGGGCACACGTGACACTTCCCAGGCGTCGAAAGCATCATATGCTTCGACAGGATGAGGAGATCAGAGTCAATCTCGTTATCATAACAGAACTAGCCATGGTGATCCTCAAAATACCATGACTCCTCAACCAGGGAAATCTCAGCAAGGCAATAAGGAGAATAGTGCAGCGACGAAGCAATTGTATGGAGCAGAGGAGATGATTGTTGATGATCATGTTGGACCATCAACAGTAAGAGGTACGATTATTTTGAATTCTACCTTTGTGCAAGTGTTGTTTGATACTGTTTCATCACATTCCTTCATTGCTTCTCGTGATTTTGACTTGCTATGTTTAAAACTAGAAATGATGCCTTCTGTCTTGAAACTGTAAACTCCTCTTGGTAAAAGAGAATGTCAAGCCTTCGTGTGTAGAGCATATGCTATAACTGTTGATGGAGTTGATCTGAAATCGTATTTCCCGGTGATGGAGATGGATTTCTATGATATAATCCTGGGTATGGATTGGTTGATGAAGTTTAAGGCTCACATCGACAGTTATAGGAGAACGGTTAGTTTCCCGATTGAGGACGACTTGGAGCATCTCTTCAGAGGAGAGTGGATAGTAAGGAAAGGTGAAAGGAGATTTTTGGCACCAATGGTGGGAACGATTTATCACCAATTGGTAGCGTTGAATTTGGAATCAATGGAAGAGATGAGAAAAAAATTCCAACTGTGGTGGATCAATTTCTAAATGTCTTTCCCAAGAACTTCTTATGGTTACCACCTGTAAGAGAAGTGGATTTTATGATTGATCTACTTCTGGTGACCAGTCCTATCTCACTTCCATCATATAGGATGGCACCAATGGAGTTAAACGAATGGAAAGTGTAGTTAGAGGAGCTGGAAAGAAAGGGTTTCATTCGGCCAAGCATGTCTCCATGGGCACCAATATTTTTGTTTGTAAAGAAAGATGATGGAACTTTGAGGCTATGTGTGAATTATCATAAACTTAACCAAGTTACGATAAAGAATAGATACCCACTTCCACACATTGATTACATGTTTGATCAATTAAGGGGAGCTCAGTGGTTCTCCAAGATTGACTTGCGATCAGGATATCACCAATTGCGAGTTTGAAAGGAGGATATTCCAAAGACAACCTTTAGAAGCAGATATGGCCACTATGAATATGTATTCATGCCTTTTGGTCTAACTAATGCACCAGCTGTATTTATGGCTTTGATGAATCGGATATTTCAGAAATATCTGGATTCTTTTGTTGTGGTGTTTGTTGATGACATATTGGTGTATTCAAGAACAAGGGCTGAGCATGAGAAACACATAGTGATAGTGTTGGAAATCTTGAGAAACCATCAATCGTATGACAAAATATCAAAGTGCGATTTTTGGATACAAGAGGTACATTTTCTGGGCTAGTTCGTTTCTGAGAAAGGTGTTTCAGTGGATCCATAAAAGAAAAAAGCTATTATTTCATGGAACCCACCGAAGAATGTCTTTCAAATATGAATTTTTCTTGGTTTAGATGGTTATTAATGACGCTTTGTGCGTGACTTCTCATGACTAGCTTCGCCTATGACAACATTGACAAAGAAAAACAGTACATTTTAGTAGACTGAGGATTGTCAGAGATCTTTTCAAGAGTTGATGCTCTGTCTTACATCAGCACCCATCTTGATCTTTCCAGAACCAAGAGAGGGGTATATGGTGTTTTGTGATGCTTCAGGATCAGGGTTGTGCTATGTTCTCATGCAAGGAGACCATGTTGTTACTTATGGGTCAAGGCAGTTGAGGGTGCATGAGAATAATTACCCAACACATGACTTGGAGTTGGCTTTAATCATCCATGCTTTGAAGACATAGAGACATTATCTCTTTGGTGAGAAATTTACTGTGTTTACAGATCACAAAAGTTTGAAACAAATTTTCTCACATCGAGATTTGAATCTGAGGCAGAGGAGATGGATAGAGTATCTTCAAATGTTCGAGTTTGTCTTAATGTATACACTGGGTAAGGGAAATTCAGTGGCCGATGCATTAACTAGGAAGTCATATGCTCAGTTGGAAAAGGAAGCATCAGATGAATGGCAGTTGATGTTAGTTTTAGCTGACATGCGTGTGGAATGTGAAAACTGAGGTGATGTTGTTGTTTTATTTTCAGCTACACTTGTTTTTGATTTGGTGGAGATAGTAAAGGAGGCACAAACATCTGATCTAGACTATTTTGCAATGAGTTCAACTCAATGGTGGGGACACCATTGAGAAATGGAAGCTGGATGGGAGTTCATTTTTGTGTTTCCGAGATCGGCTGGTTGTACCTATGGTTTTTCTGGAATAACTCCTTCATGCTTACCACCATTCGAGATGGGTTGTACATCCGGGTACATAGAAGATGTATAAGGCGCTGATGGCGCAGTTTTGGTGGAGCGGCATGAAAAGGAAGGTGGTCGAGTTTGTCTCGCGATTCTTAACATGTCAACAGGTTAAAGCAGAGCATCAGAGACAAGTTGGTTACAGTCTTTACCTATCCCAGTGTAGAAACGGGAGTAGATAGGAATGGATTTTGTTACAGGTCTTCCAAGAATGGTATGGAAACATGATGTCATTTGGGTGATAGTGGATCGTCTAACCAAGTCAGCCCATTTCATCCTGATTCGTGAAACTCATACGGTGGAATACCTTTCAAAAATCTATATCCGTGAATTGGTAAAGTGGCATGGGGTACCAGTGTCTATCATCTCAGATAGAGATCTGAAGTTCACATCTCATTTTTAGAAAACCTTACAACAAGCCCTCATGACTCAGTTGACTATAAGCACGGCGTATCATCCTCATACGGATGGGAAATCTGAGTAGACGATATAGAAATTAGAATACATGTTGCGGGCTTGTGCAATGGATTTTGGTGGCTCATGGGAGGAGCATATACCCTTAGTGCAGTTCTCATACAATAACAGTTATCAAGCCTCGATACGTATGGCTCCGTTTGAGGCATTGTAGGGGCGTCCTTGTCATTCTCCACTTTGTTGGGTGGAAACAGGTGAGACCTCACTAGTTTGGTCGAGCCTTGTCCAAGAAACAACGGATAAGATCCATTTTATTAAAAAGAGGATGGAGACAGCTCAGATTTGTCAGAAATCTTATGCAGATCATCGCCGAAGACCGTTGTCATTTGCAGTGAGTGATCATGTCTTCTTGAGGATCTCTCCAAGACATGGACAACATCGTTTTGGGAAGTAGGGAAAGTTATCTCCTCGATATATATGCCCTTTTGAGATACTGGAATAGGTTAGTGAGGTGGCGTATCAGTTGGCATTACCACCACGACTCAATGCAGTGCATAATGTGTTCCATGTATCTCAGTTAAAGAAGTATCACCCTGATCATGACCATGTGATCAGATGGGATCACGTTGACCTAGAGTCGGATGCTTTGTTGGTACATATTCCGATACGTATTGTGGATAGGCAGGATAAAGTCTTGCATGGAAAAATCATTGACCTAGTGTAGGTTTTGTGGCAACATTGTCAGATTCAGGAGGAGACTTGGGAACACGAGAAAGAAATGAAGGAGTAGTGGCCAGAACTCTTTCAGTCAAGTGATGGTTTTCTACTTTCTGAGGACGGAAAGGAAAATGGTGGGGAGAATGTAGTACCCCCGGTTTCTGGTACGTAACCCTTATTTTATTCTTTTTAAGTGTATGAAGTTTGTGGGAGATGATTGGGGAAAGTTTGGGAGACTTTTAAAGCATAAAAGGCAAAAATGTGGGGACACATGGGCTGCACACTGTTTTTCCAAACCATGTAGAATCCATGAAGGTGGTGGTCTCTTGGACAGAATAGAGTGCACGGTGTGCGCACAGTTTGGGAAAACCATGCGACGAGGTCGTACGTAAAGGATGGTAGAGGCAGAAGCTAACACATGGTTAGCGCACGATTTGTCAAACCGTGCAGACTAACCGTGCGGTTACTTAATGTTAGATCCTAAAATTGTGGATCTAACTCGTTTTGCATTTAATTTCCCTTTTTAATGCCCCTAAGAAGCCTTAACTCGGGATTACTCACCCTTGAAGGTTGGAAGACTTCTCCCATGCATTCCGGAGGCGATCCGAAGGCTTCCCTTGGAGATTCGAAGCCGGATTCTTAAGGTATGTTGTCATTCTTGATCGGTTTCTCAGATCTACATAGATCTACTTCTCCTCTTCTCTCGTTTACATATATTTACGCCCGTTATGGATATATCTAATGGTGTGGATAACAAATTTGACAAGATTTGGTCTTGGTTATGTTAGGAGAAGAGATCTAAGGAGGGTTTTGGGGTTTTGACCCGGTGTTCTTGAACGTTCTTCGTCTGTTGCGTGGTTTCGCCCAATTTGTTGAGGTAGGTGGCTTCACTCTCGATTCCTCTTTCTTAGAACATGAAGGCTTAGTTTCAAATTGTTTTCTTTGATTGAAATGGTTTTTTATCTATTATGAAAGAATGGTTGAAACCCCTTTTTTGTAACGGGTGATGAAATTTGTGGGTTTTTGGAAAGTGGTTGTTGAAGTAAATTTAAAATGGTTATTTTAAATTAACTATGGTTTCGCTATTTGAATGAAATGGTTTTCAATAAAAGATTGATGCTTTATTGAATAGTTTTGAACACACTTGGTTTTGGTCATGGATTTCATGGGTCTTGGTGTGCATTCATATGCATTGGGATGGAGAAGGGCGAGAAATCCCACCATTAATAGGTTGGGATGGATAAGGTCGTGAAGTACCCCCATCAAAAAGGGATGGATAAGGTCATGAAGTACCCTCATAAAGGTATTCCACTAAGTGACGGCTTAGTTGAAGGATAACTCACCACTCGTGAGTTTTGTGAGGTCCAGGTTGCATGCGTGGTTGGTTATGTGGATTGGTGAAATGGAACGAATGTTCCAGATGGAAATGTGAATGGAATTGAGAAATTTGCTTGGTTTCTTTTCTTGAGAAAGATGGGCATTGTTGGAAAATGGTTTTTGACATTGAACTTGTTATATTGTGAACTACTTTGAAATTGTTTTTTATAAATTGTTTTATATAAATGTGTTAACATGTTTTATCCTAGAGGCATGGGTTGGGAAGTCATCGGGGAAAACCTACTGAGTTTCATTACTCACCCCCTTCTTTGGCACATTAGTGATTTTGTAGATGTCATATACCGGGACGTTGGAAAAGGTAAAGTATCACATGTTTAGAGTGCTTCTTCATGATACTTTGGTTGGTTCGTGATGTTGGAGATTGGAGCTTGTGGAGCGTGGAGTTGGGTTGTGATCTTGTAGTCTTTCAGTTGTCTTTCCACTGTTTACTCTGATGTTTAGTGTTGGTTTTCACTGTGGTACTTTTGGTTGGTTTTTGATATAATTAATGGATGAGTTGTTTTGGTTTTAAATCATGCATCATATAGTGGTTTCTTGGAGATTTTTATCTAGTTTCTCTATTTGTTGGTTGTTTTCAGTTAAAGGGTAAATCGTCCCCCATGTATTTTCAAACCCTTCGGCATTTATTGCCAGCCTTTGGCGCCTTGGGGATGTCGCTTAAGGCCTAGTAATGACCTGTTACATTCTCAAAGAAAAGAGAATTGGTGGGTCATTACAACCTCCATTTTGGTTACATATATAAAATTATTCTTTACTTCTCAAATTATGAGTGTTCAAATAAGGTATAATGACCACATATGGTGTTTCAATACATTTTTTTAGGAATCATGTTTAGAAATTGTAATTACATGTCCTTAAAACTAAAACATCGATGATTTGCTATAAACTCAAGCCTAAGGATGGACCATATATCCATGGGTCCTTATCATGAAACTCTAGTTTAAATATTATAATAAATGATTGGATTATTTAAATAAATATAAATTTAATTTCAAAGAAATATGTATGTTATAAAAGCATTGATAACTTACAAATCATAGTTAATGTGATAGGGAATCCTCTTAAATCATCAATTTATATTCATGTTTTTGTCAAAATTGTATCTAAACAGATCATTTGTAATGGGTTTTCTCTCTAAATTTTGAACTCATATTTTTTATGATCATTTAATTTAATTCATTTAATAATCAGTTATTTTAATACTGTATTTTAATATAGAAATTAAAACCATTCCATGGACTAGAATGAATTTAAATTACTAGTTTATGTATTGAATATAAATTACTCAATCAAAATAATAGTGATATTTTTTTTCAAAGAAGGAATATCTATAGAAGAAATATTTAAGTCAAATACCAAATACAAACTAATATTAAATACAAATAAATATCAACACTCAACCACCCTTTTTTACTAATTTTAGCATATTGTTGCTACACATTCCTATTTTCATAAAAAAGTAATTATTATATGATATTCATAATAGATATTCCCAAAATCAAATCTATTTTTAACCATACATACTTTATCCGTTAATATGTTCATCCAATTACATTAGTGAATGATCGAATCAAAAATCGATTTCCATCCTTAAAAAAAATATGCTCATTTTATAGAGAAAAATCCTCTAATATATGTTATTATATATCTCATTATTTGGAAATAAAATCCCATAAATATTTAGAAAATATTGTGGCATAAACAAAATATATCCCACATTTATATATTATAATTTAAAAATATATTTTCCAAATATATACATTATATTATTTTTTCATGTAAAAAAATCATTAATAGTTAAATATTAATATTTTTTACATTAATATGATGAATATGAATATAATATAAATAAACTCTAATCATATGACAAAGATAAAGATGAGGGTGTCAAATATTTCATCATGTTTGTAAAATAGAATAGAAATGAATCATCTAAAATTATTTTTCATGTTTACATAGTTGTTATTCAATATGATTCTTTTTTGAAAAGTTTGAAGAAGAATTGATATATAATGTAATAGGTAAAATTTATAAATTATGGACCCAACATGGATAGGAACTGAATATAACTACTATCTAGAACTACACTATGGTTTTAGATCCCCTAATATGAGTACAATAGTAAGTGATGATGCAGATCATGTCAAGGAAATGATAATAAAAATTGAAGATGAACTTTAGAATTTTCCAAAGTTATCTGAGTTGTTAAATATGAATGAAAATATGAAATTTTATTCTATGCATACTAAATATACAACATTTTCATACAAAAAGAACCTATAAAATTTGAAATCAAGAAACAGATAGAGCAACACCAACCTCATGGGAAAAGATTATCTCTTGAATGATATTTTAGCTGAATATAATCAGATTCCATATAAAGAAAATAATGTCAAACTCAATTTTTTAAATTGGTATGAAAATTAAAATAATACATGCATATCTATCTGACTGTATATTGTTTTTAATCAACTATGAATTACTTAATTTTTTTAATTGTGTTGTGTCTTATTGCAAGAATGATGAATCATGTCCATAAAAAATATAATGGTAATTTAAAATAATTACAGGGCTTATAAGACCATATTGAAATGAGGATTATATAATAAAATTATTATGGAATTTTGATACTAAAACTTTATGTGGAAAACATTATCTCCCCACCGGCTCTCATAAGTGAAATATTACTAATCCTCGGTATCCTACATTTGTAAATGAGTTTATAAACCTATTTAATTTGTTATCCATAGATAGAATAAATATTTTTTTTGTGTAGAAATTATCACATATAGTATAAGTCTAGTTATGTAGGTATATTATAACATTCCACCCTATTTATGGATAAATAAAAAGTACATTCTATTGTTACAACTTATACTAAGAATAAAATAATTAGTTAATGTCATTTATGGGACATAGAAATTATATAAAAAATCATTAAAAGTTATTATAATAATGTCCATTACATATCATTATAATCCATGCATATCTGTATAGTTTTTTTGTCTTTAAAAGCTTAGAAATATAAACAAATGGTACATAAATTATTTACATTATGTTCCACTAAGATCTTTACAACATGAACCCTTATTATAAATATCATACATAAAACCAAACTTCAAATCTTGGGGGAAAGTATACATAATATAGGGTGATATTTGAGACATTATAAGGGTAAAAAATAGATATATAAAATTATGAGAATGATTAAGAATAACCAGAGCATAAGTTTATGTTATCATGATACTAAAACATGAAATCCATACCTAGAAAATCAAATATCATAGTCATAAGTCATGAAATAATATAGGAATTTCATTAGACATGAATAAATAATGACATAAATAACATGATCCATGAGTTCATAACAATGTAATAAATCTATTTCATAAAAGAGGTTCATAATCATAAGAATACAAATATTAGTTTAAGGCTACCCACCAAGATATTCATTGGATTTTAGGCTTGGTCTAACTATCCATGTTCTAGCATTGGTCATGGGATAACCTCCTATATACCCTTGGTAGGCTTTCGATAAACTCCCAATTACCATTTGAGAAAAAGAGACATTGACAATTATATAATTCATTAGAGGGATATAACATACCTAACCATCTTATAATCACAATACATTCATATATATGACATAATATCATGAAAGTGTTTATAATTTCATCATAGCTTATCCTATGAAAAAGAAAATGGTTTCCATCAATATTTCACCATCATAATAATAAACCATTGTGATAATTAATATTTATTTTATCATATGTTCATATCTTTAGTGAGGCATATTTATTATCAAAGGATTTCACTAATGAAAAATTGATTTAAAATATTATTTTAATATTTATCGAGGAATGTACCATTTTTATTATGAAATAACATATTTAAAATTAAAAAATTTACAAAATATTAAGGATAATAGTTTTTTTGAAATTAACCATAAAAAAGTATGTTAAAATTCATAGAAATGAGTATTCATGATGGGGGAAAATCTATTTGTGGGGTTTATGTTAAAAGAAAGATGTTTTCCACACCTTCAGTAAAAATTACATCCTTTAGAAAAGAAAAAAAGATTCATTTTAATTAATTTAATTTAAATTACATGATAGGTATGTAAATACCCAGATTTTTCCATGTAATATTTTTAATTATATGGGAATATTACAAGTCTGCGAAAATTGATACTGTGTGATTTCAAGGCCCGGAGTTCTTGGAATGAATTTCTAAACATTTTTTTCAGTACGTTCAGTAAACGTGCAAGCGGTTTTTTGTAACTTTTGAACCAATGCTCGGAATTGAAATCTGAGGGCACTGTTGAACTCGTAGTGCCAGTATTCTCTTATGTAGACCTTCACCTCTATTGTAGTAGGTCTAGGGTGAATTTTAGTTTATGTGCTTTTCGTGGGAGAAAATAAAATAAACTAGCTTTTTTTTTGGAATTTAATCCTCCCAATTTGTTTTTGGTGGTGGGGACCACCCGACCTTTAAAAATCCCGATTTGAATTCATTGGTGGGGACCACCCAACCCTTGAACTCCCTCTTTAATGTGGAAGGTGACTCTTCATTTCTTTTCCAATTAATTATGCCAACACAATACAATTTATTGCGACTTTTAATTATGCCAACTTTTATGTGCCTAAATTAATTAACCTATCTAAATTAATATTTGCTTCTCATTTCCTTTTTGGAAGTTGTTGGCCAAGGAGAATTGGGAGAGAGCCTTGGATAACATAGAAGAACATTCTCCAAACAAAGACCCCCCCCCCCACAAAGAACAAGGATGACGGACGAGCTCAGATCGGGAGAGTCTTGCTGAAGAGATGAATGTCGACATCCTCTCCAACGACTTTGTCTACTTCCTCATGCCACCATAAATGGAAAATCGAGGTAGGGGTTTAATTATTTATAATTATTGATTCCCATGTTCAACACTACTAAACGAAGGACACAGATCAACTCACTAACTACTTGATCCACGGTTGTTTTCCTCATGCTAGATTATAAATAATTATTGCATATAGATGTAGGGGTTTTATATACATTGAATTTTATTCTATTGATTATTCATATCCTAAATTCATGACGATGATGACCAACCGAACATGGCCATCATCCCACATATAAACCTTACTCCTTTTTTTCATCGCTTATTCTTCTTGTGTTTTTCAATGCCTAATATTTATTGACGCTGGAAACATGGAGATTTGTTGAGAATGATATATGGACGTAGAGACCTTGACACAAGGATCACGAATATGCGATCGTTTAATTTTTCGGGCTTGGAAAGAAGCTATAGTGGCTCGCGAAAGAAATCAATGGCCGAAACCCAATAAACCGCGAGGATGCTGGGGTAGCGCGCATCCACACTGTGGGTGTAGCAAGAGGCCATGACCCATCATCCGTGATGGAGCATGGTAGCGGCCGACATCTGGCTGGTCGTGTGGTACAACAGCAGCGCGAGTCCGCGCCACCGATGGAGCAAGAGGTCTCGGCTGCTTGGCCGCGGTGGAGGAAGATAGGGGCCGGCATCCAGCCAGCTGAGGTGGAGTTGCTGCACGTGACCGTGCTGCTGGGAAGAAGTCTGGCATGCCTTCCAGCCGGCTACACCACACCGGGCAGGACCCCCCAGTGGGTCTCGCGTTCTAGTAGCCAAATGGTCCACGAACCGTTTGGAAAGATCGAGGGGTGCCTCCCCTCAGGTGTCAGTCACGGCGGGCCTTGACTCGGTGAACTGCTTGTCGAACAGGCCACACCACGGTTCACCCATTGGGCACCACCACAGGCTACTCAGCGGGCTGTGGCAATGGGCCACGCCCATCGTGGGCTACGCCCTTCGCGGGTCACGCCCTTCATGGGCCAGGCTCGACCACGGACCTTCGGGCTAGGCTTGTCAAGGCCCAGGCCATCTATGCCGAACTCGAAACAGGTTAGGTTAACCCGAACCGGGTCAGGTCGATCCAGGCTGTGTTGGTCCGAGGTGGTCTGACGGGGTCGGACCGGACCGGGGCCCATCCGGACCTAGTTTCAGCTTTTTTCTGTAACTTGTGAACCGAGCGTCCGTTTGATGAATCATCTACGGCACCACAATACTTGGATCAAGAATGTCCTTTTGGTATACTCTACATGTGTTTTGTATATGGTTGGATTACGGTCGGGTTGGATCAGAACCCGAATCCAACCGGGGCCTCAGAACAAAAACGTTAATAACATACCAATCGGGCGTCTGATTGACATGTCGTCTATTGCGTTGGGTCCCTTAAGATGTTAAAAAACATTGGGATACTTTTTCATGGAGCTTTGGAGCTATTGAGGTGTGACCTATGGCTTGGGGAGCGGTTCTCTCAAATGCGCTACGTGCGGAACCATGCGACTGGCTGTGAGATCTGACGACTGTTGACCATTACGACTTAGAGTGACTCAATAGGCCTAGTGCGGAGTGCCTCTATGAGATGTGGTAGACCCACAGTGGGGAGAACCTCTGTGTGGCATGGTATACCCATGTACTTGACTAGAGGAGTACCCTAGTAGGCCACGAGTGGGAGCACCTCTGTGTGATGCAGCAGACCCATAGTGGGGAGCGCCTCTATGTGACGTGGCAGACCCACAGTACTCGATAGGAGGAGTATCTCAGCAGTCCAAGATTAGTGGGAAGCACCTCTGTGTGACACAGAAGGCCCACAGTACTCGATAGAGGAGGAGATCTCCATCATCCAAGGTGTTCGACGATGTGACGGGGGATGTTACTTGTTACTATACCTAGAATACATCCTGGTGTGAGATGTCTTTAGTCTGTGCTTGTGATTAAGGTTATGCTATGAGATGCATCACCTTCATCATGTTACCTTCATGGTATACTTCAGACATGTGTGAGATATGTATAGCTTCATAACTTTGGTATATGTATGGGCATATACCTAAGTAGAGTAGGGTTCTTGCTTTGCATTCTTTCCTTGTGGTACTCTAGGAGACCTATAGGGTATTAGGGTCCCCACTGAGTATCGGTATACTCACCCCTGCAAGGGATACACCCTCACCTTGTTGTGTTTGGTGTAGACGATAGACAACATTGACTGAGGACGAGGGTACCAGGATTGGAGGTAACTCAGAGGTGGACTTTAGACGAGGCCTACAGTAGATATGTCCATTTGAGAGTTGTACCTACCCTTTAGATAGGATTCTTGGAGGGTGTTTACATGATCTATTTTCTTTTTTACTTGTACTTTTCTGTTTACATGTACTTTATAACTGGGCTTGTATTCTGGCCCCTTTTTACTTTCTATTCACACCCTATTTACTATATATAGTTTTACTTTGTGCTTGTATCATTCTTTGTGCTTAGTAGTGTGAGTTTACAGGTTATAAAGGCAATGCCTTCCTATTTTTAGGGAATACACCTATTGGTGCTAGTTTCCACCCCCTGGCCTATGGAAGGTGGGCATGAGGTAGTCACGGCACAGGCCATGAGGGACCAGTTATGACAAATTGTTATCAGAGGAGTTCGATTCTATTGAAGAAATAGAACTCTGGTCTTTTCTATGTGGCAATGGTTTTAAGTGTGATGAGTGCGGTTTTCAGTTTAGGGAGTCCAGTGTTGGTGTGGCGGCTGATGTATCCATACACCAGGACCCTGAATTCTGATTTCTAACTTAGTGCCCAAAAACACTGGTTGCATTTGTTTTAAAATGTTTTCTTTGAAATCTTTTTGAGTCAGCACACCATGTATATACTTAATGAATGTGGCACACCTAATTCCCTTCTAGATGCCTCCACTCAGACAGTCAACCAGGATACCTATTAGAGTACGTGATGACAGCCCACCGAGCGACGATGCTTCGGTTCAGGTCCCCCTTACGGCAGTTGTACCACCGGGTGGTGTACCAGCAGCCCCACTACCCATTGGGCAGCCGATGCCACTAGCCCCAATAGTATAGGGTGCACGCCACTTGAGTGTGTTGCATGAGTTCTAGTGCTAGAGGCCATCGAGTTTCCCATGTGAGACAGATCCACATGCGGTTGAGGATTGGATGGAGGCTATGGTTAGAGTCTTTAAACTGGTAGCGACACTGGCTGATATCATGGTGATCCTTGCTGCTATCCTTCTTCAGGCAGCAGCGAGCAGATGGTGGATCTTGATGCTCCATGTTCACGATGAGGTGACTCTCATCTGGGCAGACTTCGAGAGCCTTTTCTGGGCAGAGTTCATCCCAGCGACCTTACGCTCAGTGCGTATATATTTTCTTCTCCACTTGCAGCAGGGTAGCATTACTATGGCTCAGTATTCAGTGAGGTTCACCGACCACTCATGCTACTCCACTGACATAGTGAGGGAACCTTTCTTTAGGTAGCATACCTTCGAGCAGGGGCTCAAACGGGAGATTAGAGACTTGATGGTGTATCTCAACATCCCGACGTAGGTGGGGGTGTTAGAGCGATCACTTTTAGTGGAGAGTTTTCTTACTGAGCAGTCCCCAGTAGCTTGACCCACCACCAGATGTGACATAGAAGATTCATCGACTTCTAGCAGTAGACAAATGATGTAGAGGTCCAAGAGGACCAGAACTATAGGTGGACAACTGCAGTATACATGGTCGGTGGTGCGGGGCTCTCGAGGTAGACCAAGACATGCGATGATCATGCAGTGTTAGTCATGTAGCGGGCAGGGTTACATGGCTCACAACTGCCCGACCCACTGTACTGATGACCAGCAGACGGTCGAGGGACTACAGAGGTAGAGATAGAGGTTCGATCAAGGAGTTTCACAGGTAGGAGGTAGACGTGGAAGAGGAGAAATTCATGCAATAGGTGGTGAGCAACAATTTGATGTTTTGCTGCCGCCACCACTAGGAGGTCCACCCGGACCATATTGAGCAGGTGGACAGGGATGAGCTCAGCTTCAGGTAGCTAAGGCCAATGACCATGGTGCTCCGGAGATGATATGAGGAAGGATCTGTTTCTACTCCACCATAGATGCAGTACTTATAGACACAGGTGTCAGTCATTCTTTTATTGCCACGTCCCTCATTTGGAGCTCAGAGATTCCGACGGAGCCATTGACTCGATCCTTATGGCTAGAGAATCCAACGAGAGAAGATTTGACAATTACGCACTAGTGCCGGCTGTGTGAGATTACTCTAGGGGGAGAGAACATCATCTGTGATCTCCTTGTAGCAGCATCGAGGCATTATGACATCATCTTGGGTATGGACTGGTTATCTACAACACATGCTCAGATTGACTGTATTAGGCGTAAAGTGCGGTGTGCCCACACATATGGGACCAGGTTTTCCTTCACCGGCTAGAATGAAACCATGGCCGCACATGATGGACTTACCCAGTGGAGGGAGGATCCGATCACACATTAGTTGGTTAGCCTTACCCTCAGAGCGGTTGATGTTGAGAGTGTGAGCTATCCAATAGTGGTGGACCAGTACACTGATGTTTTCCCTAATGATGTTCCAGGTCTATCTCCTCGTAGAGAGGTGGGCTTTTAAATCGACTTTTACCCTGGGATGACACCAATATCTACCCTAGCATATCAGATGGCTCCTGTAGAGAATCGAGAACTTTGAGTACAACTAGATGAGTTGTAGAGAAAGGGGTTCATTAGGCCCAATGTTTCTCCTTGGGCAGCCCAGAGTTTGTTTGCCAGGAAGGTAAATGGGAGTTTGGGACTTTGTGTGGACTATCGACACTTGAAATAGGTGACCGTTAAGAACAAGTATCCACTCCCTAGGATTGACAATCTCTTTGATAAGCAGAATGGATCCCAATGGTTTTTGAATATAGACCTCAGATCAGGCTATCACCAGCTCATAGTACGAGATGGGGATTTGCAGAAGATGGACTTCAAGAGTCGTTATGGCCATTATGAGTTCTTGGTTATGCCATTAGGAATGACCGAAACCCCAATATATTTCATGGGACAAATGAACAGAATCTTCCAGACATACTTGGATCTCATTGTAGTAGTCTTCATCAATGAAATCCTAATATACTCAGCGATGGAGGAGGAACATAACTATAATTTGCAGATAGTTCTGGACACACTCCAAGAGCACCAGATTTATGGTAAGCTCTCTAAGTGCCAATTTTGGAAATGAGAAGTCCACTTTCTAGGACACGCCATCTCAGAGGCTGGAGTTGTGGTGGATCTAGTGAAGATTTAGGCTGTACTAGCTTGGGATCCATCCAGGAGCATGATGGAGGTGCGTTGTAATGGATCGGACCTCTCCAGTCCATTACTTTGTGAAAATGCGGTGTTAGAGGTGTTCTGTGAGGTTAAGGTGACATGGGGTGCATTGGGTGAATCTTTAAGGAAAACTAAAGGGAAATAGATTTTGCACGAGCGGCGCATGGTTTGTCTAAACTGTGTGGCCAAACCGTGCAAGGTTGGTGTTGGAGGCAGTGGCTAACGCACGGTTAGTGCACAGTTTGTCTAACCATGTAGCCTAACTATGCGAGGAGTGTTTGACGAGGGAGTAGTGACCACACAATTAGCACACAGTTTGTCTAACTATGCGAGCAAACCGTGAAGGCACTAAAATTTAGATTCTAAAATTGTGGATCTCAACTGTTTCGCCTCTAACTTGCTCATTTAATCCCCTAAGTTTCCATAACTTGGGATTACCCTTCCTCGAAGGTAAGAGAACCTCACCTAATCATTTTGGAGGCGATACAAAGGCTTCTCTTGGCGAATCAAAGCCGGTTTCTAGAGGTATGTTATCGTTCTTGTTGTTTTCTTAGATATACTTATATCTATTCCTTCTCTTCTCTCGGTTTCTTAGATCTAGGACTGTCATGGGTAGATCTATGTGTGTGGTTGCAGAATATGATGATTTTGGTCTTGATCTTGTAGGAGAAGATATCTAAGGAGGATTCTGGAGAATCAACTCGGCTTTCTTGTATGTTCTTCAATTGTTGGGGATTTCATCAAAAACCCTTGAGGTATGTAATTTGTTGCTTCTCTTTCCTTTGCGTGCAACTATAATGTTAGCATGTTTTATCCAACTGGATTAAAATGGAATTGACATAATAAATATTTTGAACCGGATTAAGAAATTGTATCGATCGTATGTTATTGCCTCTTGTTTTTCTAGATAGTGTGATATCTATGCTTGCTTTTCATATCTTTATTTCTAGATGGAAATCAGTAAATAATGTACACTAGGATTAATTGATAATCATTTGGCTAAAGATAAAGAGTAATAAAAATGAATCTGGTTTTTGTTATAATTTGATGATTAATCAAATCAGCAAAGTAAGCATGTTTAATCATTTGTGATAGCTTACTGGTTAGGTTCCTGATTTTGGAACCAATGGATTATAAATCTATTAATTCAATATGGTTTAAAGATTTGATTTTTTTATAATTACTTGGAGGGTTTTGAGTTACCCTCTTTTTTGTTAAAGGGCCTTATCCTAATTTATGTGATGGTTGTTTTTCCTGCTTCTTGTGTTGATACGTGACCCTGGAGGGGTGTTGTGATATGTGGGGGAATAGTGCCCTTTTGGTTGTGGCTGCGGATGACGCCTAGAGTGGCAGGATACATCGGTTTATGCATGTGGGTGTCGAGGAGGGCACCGGGGTTGATGGTACGGGATGGATGTGATTGTTGGTTGTTTGTTGGTTCTTTGGTTGTTTATCTGCATTTATTTTCCCCACTGCTCAAGGTAGCTGGTCTTGCTTACCCTTCTTCCGAAAGAGGTGAAGACACGCGAGGTATGCCACATGCTTTCCGTGTTTAGTTTCTCCAGGGAGTATGGTTCTATGCTCTTTCTATAGGTGGAAAAGACTCTACGAATAGTACATCTACTCACCGTGTTGAGCCCCTTGTGTCAGTATCATAGAATTATTTTCTAGAATGCCTAGGAATATGGGAAACTGTTCCTCAATTAAATGTTTGATTAAATGGTGTTAACCCATGGGGTTGGTGTTCACTGAAACATAATGATGAAGTTGTAATTTTAAAGGGACAATGGACTTTGGGTGTGATGCTAATGAAACTTAATGTGGAATTGTTCATAGTTAATTAATGTTTAATGAATTAATTAACGTAAAGTGTAACAAATAAAAATGGAATGATGTAATCTAATAAAGTTCCTTAAATGGTTTTGTGCTTATAGGATACCTAGTCTTAGAAGTGGCAGCCCGGAATCTGAGAGACGCTACCTGCAATGTGTCTAAGACTAGGTTATTCCCATAGTGTGGTCGTGAGTTATAGTATATTCTATAATTTTTGTGTTTCTATACGCTACTACACCCTATTATTAAGGGAAAATGACACTTCAGGGATTCTGAGCCCTGGTGGGTGTTTTCCCCAACATTCCGGTGGGAGGATGAATTGCTGACTACCCCCTTTGGCCCCAATCTATTCTCTTGGTAGATACTTGTGCTGTTAGGCACAACAGTTATTTTTTCCCATATATGTGTATAGAGGGATGTAATGGCCTATGGTTATTCACACACATATATTCTGGATATAGTATCCTTTGGAATACTATAGGTGTAACGTGAATAGGCTATGATGGCTTGAGGATCCTTAATCGGTGTATGGGTTGTAATGGCTTGAGGTACAATACCCAACGTATGATACACAGTATGCGAGCTGTGGTGGTTCCTGAAAACTACCTGGTTACTTTTGTTTGTGAGGATAGTGTGGTGCTTCACCCAGGTGTCTGGGGGCATGCCTTTGTGGTGCATGAGGTGCAGATTGTGGTGCTTCTCCCAGGTGTCTGCGGGCAAGCCTTTTTGGAGAGAGATACTTAGGACATGCGACGTTGGGGAAAAGAGGCAAACCAGTGTGGAAGTAGTAGCAAGGTACCCTTGATATTCTTTAATATATTCTATATTGTTGTATGTGTTAATTGGTGATAGTTTCCATGGTAAGGTTGGGAACATAGTGTACATGTTTAGGTGATGAGTTAGTTTCACTTGTTGTTCACTGTGCTTTAGCATTCTTTCTTTACTTTTGCATGAGAGGCTTCGGGGAGGATCCTACTGAGTATACTGTTATACTCACCCTATGTATATATAAACTATTTTTCAGGTCACTTGGAGCAGGTTGGAGGTCATGCTGGTTTCTACGAGCTTCGGGTTGCAGGAGCTGTTCAGGCTTGTGGTTGCTGTAGTTTTTTACTTTCTTTTGGGTACATGCAGTTTTTCCCTTTTTGTTGTAGTACTTTTGAATGAAATTCCATTTGTGCACTTGGGTTTATTTTAGATTTCGAGTTCTGAGTTGGAGTTGATTGGTGTCTATCTTATCTCTCTCTTCCACATGTGTTCTCTTAGAGGGTAATGCCTCCCATTTGTGTGTTACTATATCATTGGTGCTAGTCGCCAACCCGGGGCCTACTGGAGGTGAGACTCAGGGGTCATTATCTCCCTTCTCACATTGTTGGCCCAGGAGGGGTAAACTTTGTGGGGACGTGGTCGTGACAGAGTGGTATTAGATCTCTGGTTGAGAGATATTGTGGAGTTTGGAGTTAGACATAGGTGAGGTTGCATGGGTTGGTAGGGAAACGGTGTCATTCATGTTTAGCATGTGAGGTAAACACTGGAGACCAGCTGAGACATAAGTGTTTAGGGCTCCCTATGATCTGATGTATGGACCTTTAAGTTTACAATGTCTACTAAATAAGGTAATACAAGTTGCAGGGTAGATACCTATGAATGGATCATGAATCATTCTTCTTTGTGCCTGTGTTTGAATGGGTAGAACTTGGGATAGGTTAACGTAAAATGAATAAAAGAAAAAAATAATTAATTAATGTTGAGGCTTCCATATTCCAAGTTTAGGAGCTCTAACAGTTTGTTATATTACTGTTATGGCTCCAGGTCGATGTCCTCGTCAGGATTGCAACAAAAATGTCCCGTTGGATGTTCCAACATATTGCCGCAGGGTAGAGGTTGACGATGATGACACTTGGAGGAAGACACTCTGAGAGTTTCATCTCCCGAGTCTGCAGAAGTACGAGGGATCCATTTCTGATGCAGTCATGGAAAACTGGTTAGAGGAGGTCAAGATAAGATTTAGTTTGATTCGTGCTCAGAATAAGCACTGGGTGTCCCTACCTGTGACGATGCTGCGTGGAGCAGCGAGGTAGTGGTGGTTCTTGTTCATCGGGGACCGTGAGGAGTCAACGATCTCATGGGAGGAGTTCTGAGACAGGTTTAGAGTCGAGTTTCTTTCTTCGACTGCGAAGGCGTCCAATCGCAAGGAGATTATTACCCTTCGATATGGGAGCTCCATTATTCGAGAGTTTGGAATCCATTTCAAGAACCTTCTACGATATGCTTCGGACCTATTACTAGATGAGGAGGCCAGGGAGAGGCATTTTGAAGAGGCTTTGCATCCAGAGATCCAATGCCAGCTCACCCCATTTATGCTGAAGACATATCTCGAGGTGCTGGCGAGGGTAGAGGTTGTCGAGAGGACTTTGTCCCAGACAGGATCATCATGAAAGGGGAATCGTCATGATCCCTCACGAAGCAAGGCTGTGGTCCAGGGTTCCCGGTTTTCCTGGAAGAAGAGTTTTCATTTAGTCGGGGGTAGGCCCCAGCCCTTCACATCTCATTTATCTAGAGGCGGAAAATCTTAGGCCTATGCCAAGGGATCTGGCTCTTGTTTTTATTGTGGTGCTCATGGGCATCAGCAGCGAGAGTGCCCGACCTTTCAGAGTGGTCATCTTGCACCGGGCACTATGTTCCAGGTTCCTCCATCGAGGCAGTTCTAGCTGAGGCAGTATCAGCTCGTTACACCAGCTTTAGATCAGAAAAGGGTATATGGGGCAGGAAGAGGATAGCCCCATGATGCTCCTCGTCCTTAGAGAGCAGAGTGCGTCCTTGGTGGTGGTTTCTATTAGGGTCAGAGAGGCCATGGAGGAGGTCGTGGTCAACTTCATGCTCTAGAATTTCCAGCACCAGGCGAGCCAGATGTCATTTGAGGTACCCTTTTCTTGTTTTCTACCTTGGTGTATGCCTTTTTTGATTCAGGAGAGACACACTCCTTCATATAACCTACCCTTGTCCATGCTTTGGGACTTGAGGTAGAGAGGCTTCCAGTGCCCTTGGTGTTGACTACGCCAGTTGGAGGTCAAGCTGACTTGTTTGAAGTATGTAGAGGCTGTGAGCTAGTGTTGGGGAAACACTTCTCTTAGGGAGATTTATTATGTTTACGAATACAACCATATGACTTCATCCTCAGTGTGGATTGGTTGTATTCGGTGCAGGCTATCAAGGATTACTTCAGGAAGAAGGTTATTTTATTTGGTGCAGATGGAGATCAAGTGATGTTTTTTGGTAAGCGAGATCCTCGGATAGGTCATAGGTGAGTTCCATACTTATCATCCATAATGAATGAGATGATGATGAGTTCTTCAGAGGTTTAGCAGTTGGAGTTTCCTAGGGTCATGGAGGAGTACCCTGATGTCTTTCCAAAAGAGGTGGTAGCATTACCCCCTCGATGAGAGATTGAGTTTGGGATCAAGATACAGCCATGAGCGTCTCCTATCTCTATGTCTCCATATAATATGGCCCATTATGAGTTGCGAGAGCAGTGTATACTACTTGATGGTCTGTTATAGTGCGGTTTTGTTTGGCCACGTTTGTCACCCTGGGGTGCACCAGTTTTGTTCGTGAAGAAGGACAATGGCAGTTTACGGTTTTGTGTCGATTATCATCGTTTAAACAAAGTGACAATAAAGAATCGTTATCATCTTCTGTGGATTGATTACTTATTAGATCAAATAAAGGGTGAAATTTGGTTCTCAAAGAATGATTTGCTGTCTGGATATCATCAGATGCGTGTGAAGGATGAGGATTTTCCGAAGACTGCTTTCTGTTGTCGTCATGGGCATTATGAGTTAGTTCTAATGCCATTTGGCATGACAAATGATCTAGATGTAGTCATGGGATTGATGAATGTTGTGTTCCGTGATTTCTTGGAAAAGTTCATGGTAGTTTTCATTAATGACATTCTTGTGTACTCCACATCTGAAGAGGAGCATGAAAAGCACCTACGAGCCATCTTGGGAGTCCTTCGTCCACATTAGCTATTTGGGAAGTTGTCAATGTGTGAGTTTTAGACTTGAAAAGTCTGTTTCATGGGGCATGTTGTGTCCAAATAGGGAGTTTTTATGGATCAATCGAAGATAGAAGCAGTTGTGCCTTGGGCATCCCCCAAGACAGTTTCATAGGTGCGATGTTTCCTTGGTCTCACAAGCTACTACAAAAGGTTCATATCCAATTTCTCACGAGTTTCAAATCCTCTGATAGATTTGACCAGGAAGGATCAGACATTCATATGGACTTATCAGTTTGAGACAGCATTCGAGTATCTAAAGGAGAAATTAGTAAGTGCTCTAATCCTTTGTCTTCCAGGTGAAGGAGTTCAATTTAATGTTTTCTGTGATGCTTCACATCTGGGGTTAGGCTATGTTTTCATGCAGCAGAGGTCAGTTCTTTCTTCTGGTTCTCGGTTGTTACATCCCCAGGAATGCAGCTATGCCACCCATGATCTTGTGTTGGTAGCTGTGGTGTTTGTTCCGAAGTTGTTGAGACATTACCTCATTGGTGAGCGCTTTGTGGTTTTCCCTAATCATAAGAGTTTGAGGTATTTTTTCTCCCAGCATGACCTGAACTTACGAAAGAATTGGTGGATGGAGTTCTTATAGGAATACGACTTCGAAATATTATATACACCTGGAAAGGGGAATTTGGCAGCTGATGCGCTGAGTCGAAAGGCACGTAGTGATGCTGTGCATGAATTCAGTGATTCCTAGAGAGTAATGGAAGAACTATCAGCATTACATCTTGATAAGGGAGAAGTTGGGGGTAGAGGCTGTCTTTTTCAGATGACGGTACAGTCATCCCTGATGTAGAATGTAGAAGAGTCCCAGTTGGGAGATCTAGAGGTGGAGGTCTGGAGAGACCGAGTTGTTTGTGGTGAGGCCCCTGATGGTTGGTCTGAGGATGAAAAACATAGAGTGTTGTATCGTTGAGGGATTTTTGTTCCCTTGATGATGAGCGATAAAATTCTCATAGAGTTCTATAGTTCTCCCTTAGCAGTACATCCTAGCATTACAAAGATGTACTGATCCTTGAGGAGTCAGTTTGGTGGTCTGGGCTGAAGCGTACAGTTGCGGAGTTTGTGTCTCGATGTTTAGTCTTCCAGAAGGTGAAAGACGAACACCGTGTTCCAGGTGGTCTTCTCCAACCATTAGAGATTCCTCAGTGTAAGTGGGAGGAAATCTCAATGAACCTTTTTTACTGGTCTACCTCGAGGCCCGAGAGGACATGATGCTCTTTGGCTGGTAGTGGACCATTTAACAAAATTGGCCCACTTTATTGCAATTAAGGAGTCAATCTCAGTGGAAGTTTTGTCGAGGTAGTATATAGAGGAGGTGGTGAGACTTCATGGAGTCCTTAGGATGATCATTTCTGATCGAGATCCTCATTTTACCTCCAGAGTGTGGAGAGGTCTCCAACATGATTTCGGTTCTCAACTATGCCTTAGCACTTATTTTCATCCTCAAACAGATTTTCAAACAGAGAGAACCATCCAAACTCTTGAGGACATGTTATGCTCTTGTGTTCTTGATTTTGGAGGTTCATGGATGAGGCACTACCCTTGGTGGAGTTTTCTTACAATAATAGTTTTCACTCCACGATCGGTATGACGCCGTTTGAAGCCTTTTATGGCCGGCCTTTCCATTCTACGTTGTGCTAGACTGGGGTCGGAGAGTCAGCAATTCTCAGACTAGAACTAGTGTCGAATACAATAGAGATAGTTCTGGTGGTTTGTGAGTGGATAAAGACAATGAAAGACTGTTCGAAAATCATATGCTGATCAAAGAATGAGACCCTTAGAGTTTAATGTTGGGGATTATTTGTTTCTGAAGGTGACTCCCCATCGTGGGAAGCAAAGGTTTGGTCGTGGAAGTATGCTTTCTCCATGGTTTGTTGGGACTTTTGAGGTGTTAGTTCGTGTTGGAGTTGTGGCATATCGAGTAGCACTTCCCCCATAGATGAGTCGGATACATGAAGTTTTCTATGTATCACAGATCCGTCGTTATCTTCATGATGACCCTCACATCATCGATTGGGGAGAGATCGATGTTGATGATGATGCAACCTTCGAGGAGCGGCTTGTGGAGATCCAAGACTACAAGGATAAGGTGTTGTGTGGGCGTCATATTCCTTTAGTTCATGTCTTGTGGAAACATGGTGGCTTGGAGGAGATTAGCTAGGAACGCGAGTCACAGATACGTGCTCAGTACCCAGACTTGTTTGATGATTAACTCTCTTCATGTATCATTGAAATTTTTTAGGTTATGATACTTTCATGTTTATGAGATGGCTCCCTTTGTTTTTTTTGTGGCTTGATCTCTTTTGATAGGTATCTCGAGGGGTGGTTGTTCAGATTCTATTTTGTTTTCACTTTAGGTGGGTTTTGGATTCTTGAGGATGATAATGTTTTGAGACGAATCTGATGTAATGTCCCGGACCTCTCCAGTCCATTACTTTGTGAAAATGCGGTGTTAGAGGTGTTCTGGTAGGTTAAGGTGACTTGGGGGTGCATTGGGTGAATCCTTAAGGAAAACTGAAGGGCAATAGATTTCACATGAGCGGTGCACAGTTTGTCTAAAATGTGCTGCCAAACCATGCGAGGTTGGTGTTGGAGGCAGTGGCTAATGCATAGTTAGCACATGGTATGTCTAACTTTGTGGCCTAACAGTGCGAGGAGTGTTCGATGAGGCAGTAGCGACCGCACGGTTAGCGCACGGTTTGTCTAACCGTGCGGGCACTTAAATTTAGATCCTTAAATTGTGGATCTCAACCGTTTCGTCTCTAACTTTCTCTCTTAAGCTACTAAGTGGCCATAACTCGGGATTACCCTTCCTCGAAGGTAGGAGAATCTCTCCCAATCATTTTGGAGGTGATCTGAAGGCTTCTCCTAGAAAATCGAAGGCAATTTCTTGAGGTATGTGATCATTCATGTAGGTTTCTTAGATATAATTAGATATACTCCTCCTCTTTTATCGGTTTCTAAGATCTACGCCCATCATGGGTAGATCTAAGTGTGTGGATTCCAAATATAATGAATTTGGTCTTGATCTTTCCAGGAGAAGAGATCTAAAGAGGATTCTGGAGAATCAACCAGGTTTTCTTGTGCTTTCTTCATTTGTTAGGGTTTTCATCAAAAACCCATGAGGTAGGGGATTCGTTGCTTCTCTTTCCTTTACATGCAACTGTAATGTTAGCATGTTTTATCCCACTAGATGACAATGGAATTGACATAATAAATATTTGGAACCGGATAAAGAAATTGTATCGATCGTATGTTATTGCCTATTGTTTTTCTAGACATTGTGATATCTATTATTTCTTTGCATAGCTATTGTTCTTGATGGAAATCGGTAAATAACGTAAACCGGGATTAATTGATAATCGTTTGGATGAAGTTAAAGAGGCATGAAAATGAATCTGGTTCTTGTTGTAATTTTATGATTAATCAAATTGGTGTAGTATTCATGTTTAATCATTTGTGATAGCTTACTGGTTAGGTTCACAATTTTGGAACCAACAGATTATAAATTTGTTAATTCAAGACGGTTTAAAGATTTGATTATTTCATAATTATTTGGAGGGTTCTGAGTTACCCTCTTTTTTGTTAAATTTCCTTAGCCCAATTGATGTGATGGTTTTTTTTCCTGCTGCATGTGTTGAGATGTGACCCTGGAGGGGTGTTGTGATATGTGGGGGCATAGAGCCCTTTTGGTTGTGGCAGTGGATGACTCCTAGAGTGGCGGGATGCATCGGTTTATGCATGTGGGTGTCGGGGAGGACACTGGAGTTGATGGAATGGGATGGATGTGATTGTTGGTTTTTTGTTGGTTTTGTGGTTGTTTATCTGCTTTACTTTTCCCCACTACACAGGGTAGCTGGTCTTGCATACCCTTCTTCTGAAAGAGGTGAAGACATATGGGGTATGCCATGTGATTTCTATGTTTAGTTTCTCTAGGGAGGATGGGTCTACGTTGTTTCTATAGGCGGAAAAGACGCGATGAATAGTATATCTAATTACCATGTTCAGCCCCTTGTGTTAGTAGCATAGAATTCATTTCTAGAATGCCTGAGAATATGGGAAAGTGTTTCTGTAATAAATGTTTGATTAAATGGTGTTAACCCATGGGGTTGGTGTTCGCTGAAACATAATGATGAGGCTGTAATTTTTAAGGGACAATGGACTTTGGGTCTGATGCTAATGAAACATAATGTGGAATTGTTCATGGTTAATTAATGTTTAATTAATTAATTAACGTAACGTGAAACTGATAAAAATGGAATGAAGTAATCTAATAAAGTTCCTTAAATGGTTGTTTTCTTATAGGATACCTAGTCTTAGAAGTGGCAGCCCGGAATCTGAGACACATTAGCTGTAGTGTGTTTAAGACTAGGTTATTCCTATAGTGTGGTTGGGACTGAAAATTCATTTTTTTATTATCCAAACACTTTTGAGGAAAAAGTGAGAAACTAAAAAACACTTTTGAGGAAAAAATGGTAAACCGTACATGACTTCGTGACTTACAATGTTCAAACATCGGAAAACAAATCCACTCATTCCACATTCCAAATAAAACCACACAGTCATTCAAATCATGAACCTGGTGCATGAACATCATAAGATCTTGAACAAACCTCAGAAGTGGACTCCTTGAATTCCATTGATGTGACCATCGACATCAGACCCAAAACCACCAACTCGGTAGTGAACTCCAATCAGAGTTCACCCAAACCATCCAGTGATGTGAGATGGTCCAAGAACACATCCAAAAAAGGCAATGAAGAATCAAAATCAAGGTAGTCCAAGAAATGCTGATGCTACACCCAACTCTGTAGAATCCAGTCACACCAGTCTCACCAC
The DNA here is from genome assembly GCA_963277665.1 of Viscum album. Classification (NCBI taxonomy): domain Eukaryota; kingdom Viridiplantae; phylum Streptophyta; class Magnoliopsida; order Santalales; family Viscaceae; genus Viscum; species Viscum album. Next base: position 820,476,432 of record OY728134.1, read on the forward strand.
ACCAGTCTCACCAAAAACATCATAACATCAAATTTTGACCCAAGTAGATCAAACCAAACCATTTCAATAAACCAAACAAATCCACCAAACCAAACCAACTCAAGAGAATCAGAGAACAAGGACCCCCTCCCTCCAAGCCCCTGGATCCGACCCTGAACAAACCAGTGCACGCCAAGCTGATGACGAATCAGGATGAAGCCAAGCAGAAGAATCAGATTCAGAAGGTCACCGGCAGACGCTGCGCACACCAGAGCCGATGCCAGAAGCCACAACAAAACTAAAGCAACCATTTAGGCCAACAGTGAGCACACCAGAATCGAAGAAGATCACTCAGAAGCTACAGTGAGAACCAAAACCAAGAGGACCAAACTCGACACCTAACAGAAACCCCAAAGATAGGAACACTGAGGTCATCACAAGTCGACGCAGATCTGAAAACCCGAAGCCCCAAGGAAAACAGATTTGCCATCGAACATACCAGATCCAAAGAGAAATCCCAAAGTCGAAGGGCTCGAAGCAGCTTCCAATGAACCAAAAACGATGTTGATCCAAATAGATCCATCGCCGGTCGACGCCGTGCCTAAGGGAGGTGGAGATCGACGAAGCTGGCCCATGTCGGAGGAGGGGAGGGGAAGACAGGGTGGAGAAACCCTAGATGTGCCAGGAGGGGGAAGTCGACGCCGCTTCGAGGCTATCTCTTGGGTGGATCTAAAGATACTATATCCTCCATGTGAGTTATAGTATATTCTGTACCTTTTGTGTTTCTATACGCTACTCCACCCTCACTACCCTCTTTGGCCCCGTTCTCTTCTCATGGTAGATACTTGTGCCATTTGGCCCAACAGTTAGTTTTCCCCATATATTTGTGTAGAGGGTTGTGCTGGCTTGTGGTTATTCAAACAAATATATTCTAGATATAGTATCCTTTGGAATACTATAGGTGTAACGTGAATTGGTTGTGATGACTTGAGGATCCTTCCTCGGTGTATGGGCTGTAATGGCCTGAAGTACAATACCCGATGTATGATACATGTTCTGCGAGCTATGGTGGCTCCCGAAAACTACCTAGTTAATTTTGGTTGTCAGGATGGTGTGGTGCTTCACCTAGGTGTCTGCGGGAAAGAATTTGTGGTGCACGAGGTGCAGATTGTGGTGCTTCGCCCAGGTGTTTGCGGGCAAGCCCTTTTTGAGATAGATTCTTAGGATGTGCGATGATGGGGAAAAGCAGAAAACCAATGGGGAAGTAGTAGCGGGGTACCCTTGATATTCTTTACTATATTCTATATTCTGGTATGGGTTACTTGGTGAGAGTAGCCATGGTGAGGTTGGGAACTTAGTACACTTGTTTAGGTGATGAGTTAGTTTCACTTGTTGTTCAATGTGCTTTAGTATGCTTTCTTTACATTTGAATGAGAGGATTCGGGGAAGATCCTATTGAGTATAATGTTATACTCACCCTATGTATATATAAACTGTTTTTAGGTCACTTATAGAAGGTTGGAGATTAAGATGGTTCTACTAGCTTGGGGTTACAAGATCTGTTTGGGCTTGTGGTTGCTTCTATTTTTACTTTCTTTTGGGTACTTGTAGTCTTTTCCTTTTTGTTGTAGTACTTTTGCATGACATTCCAATTGTCCACTTGGTTTTATTATATTTCCAGTTCTGAGTTGGAGTTGATTTGTGTCTATCTTATCTCTCTCTTCAGCATGTGTTCTCTTAGAGGGTAATGCATCCCATTTGTGTGTTACTATACCCTCGGTGCTAGTCGCCAACTCGGGGCCTACTAGAGGTGGGACTCAGGGGTCATTATCTCCCTTCTCACGTTATCGGCCCAGTAGGGGTACAATTTGTGGGGAGGGGGTCGTGACATGCGGTGTTTTTTGGGTTTGGCCAGTTACTACCGAAGGTTTGTGCCTGACTTTTCCTGAGTTGTGGCACCCTTATCAAAATTGATGAAGAATGTGCAACCCTTCTTGTGGTCAGAGAGATGTCATCGACGTTTTCAGGAGATGAGGCATAGACTAACGAGTGCCCTAATCTTGAGGCTACCATAGGAGGGAGTTGGGTATGTAGTCTACTACGATGCATCAGGGATCCGACTTGGGTTTGTCCTGATGAATGAGCAAGAAGTGATCACGTATGGTTATCAGCAACTAAGACAACATGAGAAGAACTACGGTACCCATGACTTAGAGTTAATAGCAGTGGTCTTTGACATGAATATGCGGTGACATTACTTGATGGGTGAACGTTTTATAGTCTACTCTGATCACAATAGTCTCAGGTATATCTTATCTCAGAAGGACTTGAACCTGAGATAGTGTCATTGGCTTGAGTTCCTCTAGGACTTTTACTTTGAGATTGTCAATACTCTTGGGAAGGGGAATGTAGTATCAGATGCACTCAGAAGGAGATCTACTATATAGCTACTGAGTGAGGTGACAGAGCAGCTAGCAGCTTTACAGATATCCTATGTGGATCTATATGGAGCAGCTTATCTTCAGTCACTGAGAATCACTCCCCTATTCATTAAGCGAGTCAGGGAGGCATAGCTTGGGGACATTGACTATGAGGATTGATGTGCTCAGATATCTACAAGATAGTAACTTGATGGATTTTATGAATGTGGGGATCATTTAATCCTTTTCATGGGAATACTATAGTAATAGGGATGCTTAGGGAGGAAGTTTTGGAGGAGTTCCATAAATCCCCTCTAAAGGTACCTCTAGAAGTGGAGAAGATGTACCAGGACCTTCAATTTCAGCACTGGTGGCCAGGAATGAAGAAAGAAGTTGTAGATTTTATCTCTCAGTACCTCACTTGTCAGTAAGTGAAGGCAAAGCATCAGGTTCCCGCAAGCTTTGTTCAGCCATTAGAGGTGCCATTGTGGAAGTGGGAAAGAATTTCCATGGATTTCATGATGGGTCATCCACGCACATCTAGGGGACATGATTCCATTGGGGTGATCATAAACCAACTCACCAAGTGGGCCCACTTCCTACCTATCAAAGAGCAAGTTTTAGTGGAGGGTTTGGGATGCCACTGTGTGAGGGAGATTTTACGGCTTCATGGAGTGCCAAATACGATTTTTCCGATCGTGATGAATGTTTTAATACCTGGCTATAGAAGGGGTTACATGAGGCATTTGGGATACATCTTCGGTTGAGCACCACCTTTCATCCTCATATGGATGGTCAGATAGATCAGTCCATTCATACCCCTAAGGACATGCTACGTGCTTGCATCCTAGATTTTTGCTATTGCTGGGAGGATCAATTTCCCTTAGAGGAGTATTCATACAAAAATGGTTATCACTCCACTATCAGTATGGAACCATTTGAGGCATTGTACGGGTGACCTTGCAGATCAACTTTGTGCTAGATAGACCCAGGGGAGTCAGCTCTTATGGGACCAGAGATGGTGCGAGCTACCACAGAAAAGGTGCAGATCATCTAGGAGTGGATGAAGACTCCACAGAGGAGGCAGAAGTCCTATGCTGACAGAAGGCAGAGACCTCTAGAGTTCAAGGATGGGGACCGCGTCTTTCTATGGGTCTCACCTCGATGAGATTTGCAGATATGTGGTCAGGTGGCTAGTAATCTCTGAGGTTCATCTGACCTTTTCAGGTCCTCAGTAGAGTTGGCAAGGTGGCTTACTGCTAAACTCTTACCCCTTAGTTTCACCGGGTGCATGGCATTTTCCATGTATCTCAGTAGATGATATACATGCACGACCCATATCACGTCATCGACCACAACGATCTGGACATTGACGATGGGGTGACGTTTACAGAGGTTCTAGTAGAGATTGAGAATCAATAGAAGCAGGTCCTTCATGGGAGATCGATACCTCCAGTGCGCGTTCACTGGCAGCACAAGAACCTCAAGGAGAGCACATGGGAGCAGGAGGCTCAGATATGTGCGCAGTACCCCCACTTGTTCCGTTAGTTTGAGTTGTGTCTTATGGTGATGAAAATCCCAGATATGGGAAGAATGTAAAGACCCAAATTTTTACACTTAATTTTTTTTAATTATATGGGAATATTACAAGTCCATCAAAATTTATGGTGTGTGATTCCTAGGCCCGGAGTGCCTGGATTGAATCTTTGAACTTTTGTTCAGTACATTTAGTAAATGTGTCGATAGGTTTTTGTAACTTTTGAACCAGTGCTCAGAATTGAAATCTGAGGGCACTAGTGAACTCACAATGCCAATATTGGCATAAGGAGACCTTTACCACCACCACAGTAGGTTGAGGGTGAAAGTTAGTTTTTGTACTTTTCATGGGTGAAAATAAAACAAACTAGCTTTATTTTATTTTTTGAATTTAATCTTACAAATTTGTTTTTGGCGGTGGGGATCACCTGATCTTGATAAATCTTGATTTGAAATTAGTGGTTGGGACCACCCGACCCTTGAACTCCCTCTTTAATGAGGGAGGTGACTCTTGGTTTATTTTCCAATTATTTATGCCAATGTAAAATAATTCATTTTGACTTTTAATTGTGGAAACTTTTATGTGAAAACATTAATTAACATATATTAATTAATATTGCCTCCTCATTTCCTTGTTGGAAATCATTGGAAAAGGAGAATTGGGAGAGAGCCTTGAAGAACCTAGAAGAACATTCTCTAAATGAAGACCCCCCAACAAATAATGAGGATGATGCACGAGCTCGGATCAGATGCATCTTGCGGAACCAACGAACACCGACGTCCTCTTCAATGACTTCATGTACTTCCTCGCACCACCTCCAATGGAAAATTGAGGTAGGGGTTTAAATCTATATGATTATTGTTTCCCATGTTCTTCTATTATAAATGATGGATGCATATCAACTCACTAAATACTTGATACTTGAGTGTTTTCATCTTATGGGATTAGTAATATTCATTGCAGGTTGATGTAGGAGTTTTTTATACGTTGAATTTTATTCTATTGATTCTTTATATTCTAAATTCACGACGACGATGGCCAAACGAACATGGCCATCTTCCCACACATAAACCTTGATCCTATTTCTTTTTATTCTTCATGTGTTCTTCGTGTGTTCTTCAATGCCTAATATTTATTAACGCTGGAAACAAATAGATTTGATGAGGGAGATATATAGACGTGGAGCCCTCGACACAAGGATTGTGAATATGCGATCGTTTAATTTTTTAGGCTTGGAATGAAGCCGTAATGGCTCGCTCATGAAATCAGCAGCTAGAACCCTGTCAGCCACGAGGAAGGTGGGGTGGTGCACGTCCATGCCACTGGTTTACCAAGAGGCCACGACCCATCGGCCATGGTAGAGCAGGGTAGCGGCTGACATCCGATCAGCCATGTGGCAGAGCAGCGGCGCGCATCCGCAATGCCAATGAAGCAAGAGGCTACGGCCGCATGACTATGATAGAGGATGAAAGCGGCAAACATCCAGCCTGCCGTAATGGAGCTCTGGCACAAGACCATGCCGCTGAGAAGAAGTTCGGTCGTTCTTACGGCAGGCCGTGCCACACCGGGCGGGACCCGATGTCGGGTCCTACATTCGAGCAGCCGAATGGTTCATAGAACATTCAGGAAGACCGAGCGGCGCCTCTCCCGAAGTGTCAGTCATGGCAGACCCCGTCTCGGCAGTCCACCAGCCAAGCGGGCCGCACCGCCCTAGGCTACACCGCGGGCCGCCCAGTGGGCGGTGCCTGCCAGCCCAGCCAACGAGCCGCTTCTTTTGCATGTCGTGCCAGACCACAGCACCGCAAGCCGACCCCGCCAAGGCCCAGGCCATCCGGGACAGACCAAAACCTAGTAGGGTCGACCCAAAATAGGTTGGGTTGGTCCAGGATGGGTCGGGCCAAGTCGGGGCGGGTCGGACTGGACCCAGGCCTATCTAAACCCAGTTTCATCTTTTTGGTCATAAATTGTGAACCGGGCGTCCGTTTAACGAACCATCTATGGCACCCAAATCCTTGGATAAATATGGTCCATTTGGTATACTCCACATGAGTTTTGGATATGGTTGTAGTATGGTCGGGTTGGATCTGACCCTAAATCCAACCAGGCCCTTGGAGCGGAAACGCTAATAACATACAGACTGGGCATCTAATTGATGTGCGGTCTGTTGCGTTGGGTCCCTTAAGACATGAAAGACCTTTGGGATACTTTTTTGTGGAACTTATAGATGGTTTATATATGATCTATGTCTTGGTAAGTGGTTCTCCCATGATATCTTTGTGAGGAACCCTACAACTAGCTAAAATTTGACCACTATGGACCATTATGATTCAGAGTGACTCTACAGGCCCTCTGGGGAGTACCTCTATGTGATGCAGAAGACCCACATTACTCCACAGGAGGAGTACATTAGCAGGATACGATGGTGAGTGCCTCTGTGTGATGTGCAGACCCATGGTGGGGAGCTCCTCTATGTGATGCGGCATACCCCCGGTAATCGATAGGAGGAGTACCTCAACAGTCCAAGATTAGTGGGAAGTTCCTCTGTGTGACGTGGTGGGCCCACTATACATTATTGAGGAGGCTTTATACAGTAGCCTAAGTTTTTGATGATGTGACTGAGGATTTTTCTTGTTACTACCCATATAATAAATCCTGGTGTGAACTATCATTACATTGTGCTTGTGATTGAGGTTATTCTATGAGATACTTCACCTTCATGGTGTTACCCTAGTGGTATAATTACCACATGTGTGAGATGATTATAGCTTGATAACTTTGGTATATGTATTGGAATATACCTAAGTAGAGTTGGGTTCTTGCTTTGGGGTCTTTCCTGGTGGAACTCTAGGAGACCTATGGGGTCTCGGTGTCCCTACTGAGTATCATTATACTCACCCCGGCACGGGCTACACCTGCACCTTATTGTGTTTGGTGTAGATGACACACAACATTGACTGAGGAAGAGGATACCAGGACTAGAGGTTTCTTGGAGGTGGACTTTAGACAAGGCCTACTGTTGAGATGATCGTTTGATAGCTGTACCTACCCTTCAGGTAGGATCCTTGGCGAGTGTTCACAAGAGTTGTTTTCAGTTTTACTTGTACTTTACAGTTGGTCTTGTATTCTGGCCCCTTTTTTCATTCTTTTTACACCCTGTTTACTATATATAGTTTTACTTTATGCTTGTATCCTGATTTGTTCTTAGTTATGTAAGTTTATAGGTTATAAAGGAAATGCCTTCCCATTATTAGGGAATACGCATTTTGGTGCCAGTCACCAGCCCCTGGCTTATGGAAGGCGGGATTGGGGTAGTCAATACATTAGCCCCAAGGGATGGGTTATGATAAGGTAAAAATGAATTTAGTAAATTATTGTATAATATTAAAAATAAAACTTTTTAATAGATTACTTAAAATACGAATATGTATGAAAATATACTCTACAAAATAGATAACAAAATCATTTTTCCTAACAAAAATATTTCAGCTGCTTAAGTGCATAGAGATAAGAAAATGAATGAAAAAAATATTAATTTCCATAAATAATCATAGGATAAGAAATTATATGTCATTTTTTAGAGATAAATAATATCATTTAAACATCTAAATGTTTTTCCATTAAAAAAGCTAGGTAAAAATATAGATTTTAACATAAAACCCTCTACTCATGTTGGAAATGATTTTTAAGTGAACTGAACTATTTTCTAATAGATTTAAATTTATTTTACCTAAATAATAGAACCATATTTATAGTTATAATATCATACATGGTTTATCTATAATATCAATACATCCATTCATTAATAATTCTTTATTTTAATCAATGTTATGGGAGATAACTGCTTTGTTTATTATTTATTTTTTTTTCAAATATTATGGACAATGAATCTTGATAATTGAAAAATTATCTCTAGAATGTTTATAATTATATAAATATCTTATACTTCCATTATATGAATATTTATAACAATCCATAAAAGGTAGAGATAGAAACATAAATTACATTGCTCACTGAGAAGGTAGTTAGTATGTTCACATGAATGTAGTTTTATTTTCTAATTAAAATTAATAAATAAATATAAGTAATATTTTATCAATATAAAATCAATATTATATCATATATATCTTATATATCGTCTGAATTCATCATTATAACATGTAATGAGAGGTGGTGATGGAAAATAATCACATCGTTACAGAGTGGTGGCAGTCCACGTGTATGTATATATGATACATTCAATTCCCATTTGATGAAAAATAACTGGAAAATGGTTGTGTCATAATAACAATTAAATCTGATTATATTTATTATACTGAATTACTAATGTAATAATTGATAAAATAGGATTATATAACATGTTAGAACAAATAAAATTAAAAGATCTCTGTTAACATTTATAACTCTTCATCAAGGGACCTCATTTGGTCTGCGCATTTAGATATTAATGATTGATATTATAAGAATAATAGTGGATATAAAACAAATGAAATGAATCTATGAAAGTATTTGTGTAAGTAATTTATGATTCAGTGTTCTCAAATATTGTGAATAAGGGAGGAGAATATATGCCTTTTATATGTGAGGGGAGATACAGACATGAAATTACATAAAATATTCCAATAATACAAAGATAATTTTTGTGAAAGTGGATCCAAATAGAAAACATTGAAATAGTAGGATAACATAAGGTTGATATATATATTCATCCAATAAGAATTATACAATTTGATATAGATTTCATTATATTTTATCTTGTTTTAAACCCAACTCTAACCCCTTGGTAAGCTCCTCCAAATCATATTTTCTTGTTATTTAAAAAATCATCTATAATGCAGAGTGGAAACTGAAACATCACATGTGGGATACAAAACATACATGGAAGATTCAAAATTAAAAATTTAAAACATGTAAACAACACATAATACAATGTTGCCTCGATCCATGAGGATTCATATCAGTAGGAGATACCAATTTATCCATGATTCACACAATCCATGGATGCCAACATATCATCACTATCATAGTAGTTATCCTTTTATCACACCCATACACTAGAGAACAATTTTCTTCAGAGATGATCTACATCGCTCCCTAGCCACCACAATGAAGCTTATCATATCCACAGAGTCATTTCTAGTGAAAACAACTCCATGAATAAATTGACATTTTCACCACCAGCCCCAACACAAATAGATCATCCCTCCGAACCCGGAACAAACCAACAAAACATCCATCCAGTCAACCACATCCCCTTATTGTTGCCCATGTCTCTATCTTATCATCGTTGGAGTCCATCATCACCACCATAAACAACCAAAATTTAATGTGGTCTCATTTATATGTTTGGAAATTTTGATCATAAATAAAGAATCCATTTTATCGAATTCAATTTCTATATATGGTTAAAATTATTTTAAAAATAATTTTTCAATCTAAACATAACCCCAGGTCTAGAAAAAAATCATTTTTAGCATAAAATTGAATTAATATTTTTTATATTCCTAGTAATAATATTTAAATTAATTTTAAAATGATTTATTGAATATAAAATTTAAAATATTAATTTAAACAATAAATAAATATATTTTTTTTATTTATTATAATAAAAATTCTTTCAAATTATTTAAATGAATTTATGAAAATAACTCTTTTTACCATTAAACGATTTTATATTCACTAATAACCATTATATAACTAATTTTAGGGGATTGATTATTTATTTATATAAATTATAAATATATTTTACTGGAATAATTTTTCAATAGTAAACAATACACATGCTTGGATAAAAAATAAATCAAATAGAAAATTTCATTTATTTGAAAAATATGTCTTTTAATCATAAAATGATTTTATTAGAATTTACGGTTTATAATACATGTTTATCATCCTAAAAAATTAAATATATTCATAATGTTGTTAATCCTATTCATAACCACAAATAATATGAATATTTTAAAATGGTAAACTATGTCATAATTCATTTAGACTTGGGTTTTATTGTATAGTAAGTCATTGAAAACAACCAGTTTATTTAGGAAATAAAAATAAAATATTGTGGTTTTACATTATAACCACTAAAAATTAATTTATCCTTTTAAATTAAATCACCCTGATATGAAAAAAATGTATATATCTCCTTCATCGCTTCATTAGTTTCTCATATAGCTTCACTAAGTTTCTAATTCCTCCAAATAACATTAACCATCTGAGTATTGTTATTTCATAGAACATTTTCTATATGATCTAATATTTATACCAGTTGTTATTCAATGAAATGACAATTATATATTGGTATATCCATGGGGTTCAATACATATAAAGGATCATGTATTTACTTCTTCAATGTAGATACATGGAATATATCATGAACATGAGAGAGTTTCGGTGGATGTGATATGCTATAGTCCCTACTTGATTAGGAATAACAAAAGGACCACAATTAGTAGGTCTAATATTTCCCTTATTTCTGAATCTCAAAAGCATTTTTTATGGATAAATTGAATGAAATACATACTCACCAACATTGAGTTCAATATTTCTCTGAGGACTATGATAATGAGTTAGAATAAGTACATATATCATTATTTCTAAAGTTTCATCCCATCATGTAATAGTTCTAAACTTCTTTCCATTGAGTGATTTATAAGGATCTATATGAATGCTAGAGTGAAATCTATTGTTCTAAGAAAAATTAAATTGAGGAAAGTGTTGATCACAATCACATTTGATTTCTAGAGTCCATGATCTTAGAATATCCTCTAGGGTCTTAATGGTTCCCTCAAACTATCCATTTATCTATGGAAGATATGTGGTTCGAATACATATTTCTGTTTTCAATGCTTATTAAATAATTCACTAGAAAATTGAGTTAAACCACATATCTGGATTAAATATAATATAATATGTTACGCCCTGAAATATTTTCAAAACATTAATGTATATCATAAAATTTTGATTATGAGATAATTATTCTATGATTATAATGAATTGTGATGACTTCTCATGGAATTTTTATACAAAAAAATCATTACAGAATTTATAATTTTTGGGGATATCGGTTAAAAAAATAAATGTTGGTGCTTTCCCATTTCCATTTTTTTGTAGTTAATGGTTATAAATCCTCCTTATAATTTTACCTTTTATCCTTAATGTATTGACATTCCAAGCATTGAGATGCACACTTGGGAAATATCTATCATAATTTTTTCCACTATAAATACTCTTTAAAGTCTTTATACATATCCACACATCAAGGATGAATAATTAATTGTGAGATATGAGCCTCATTAAATAGACCCTTATTTATGTCTTGTTTTGATGGGTCATGCTGAATTCCAAAAACATATCAATCCATCACAATCAAGGTTGAACATAGGATCATTCCTCACCTTATTATTTAGATTAAGAACATCCTTTTTTACATCACTAATATTTAAGTGGATAGATGGTTGAACACTCATTTGAGAATGATAAGATATTTCCCCATTATAATTCCCTATAACCTCATTTTGAAATATATAAATATTTGATCATTTCCAATCATCATTATAGACCATCTAGCATTATGCATTCAACTCAAATCAGCATCCACCTTTTCTCCTTTGAAAGGTGGTAATTTATTCAACATCCATAATCTTCAATGAAATCCAAAAATATTATATGATGCTTAATAAATTATTTCTACATGAAAATATAGTTTAGAGTATTATGATCATTATATATATCACACCTTTATATATAAATATAATTCCTCTATATCCTTAATAAAAAGATTACTCCTACTAAATCTAGATAATGCTTTATGAAATTTTTCTCTTAAACCTTTAATTGATTAATGGAATAAGTAATCACTATATAATTCTTCATAAGAACATATCAATGTCTCTTCTTTGGGGAATCACTAAAAAATAAAAAAAATTATCCATTACTGAGTAGTGTGAGCACATGTGCACTTACAAAATCTTTCTTTAATTTATTTAAATTTTATTCACATTTACCAGTGCAAAGGAACATGATTCCCTCTAATGTTAACGTGGTGAGTAGATTAGATAGCAATTAGAAATACTTCACATAGAATCAATAATATTACCCTGTCTAAGAAAACTATCGATGTGTATCATCATGGTTGGTCTAGGATAGTGTTCAATAAATTCCATCATTGATAGATCCATCGATACTCCATCTCATGATATTATATAATCAGAAAATGAAAATAATTATTAAAAAATTCTAACTTTCCAAATTTGGAATTTCTTTCATTCTATAAATATTTTAACACAATTACCCTATGATATTCATGTTCATCCTTTATCCTTGAGTATGTAAGAATATCTTCTATAAATCATACCAAAAACTAATCAAGGTAATCTCTAAAGACTATTATATAAATAAACGGAGATAGTGGGGGAGTAGAAAGATAAAATTGGATCATTAAAAATCTGTAGTATCCACATATGATATGGAAGGATATATTAGGTATGTCCTAACTTTTGACCCTTAATTTATTTTATTCAGAATGAATGTCAATCTTTGAGAAGTATCGATCTCCTCATAGTTTATTAACTAGAAAATCAATATGGGGAAGAGGATACTTAATCGATATTGTGATCTAATTATGTTCTTGATAAATATTGTATAGTCAAATTGATCCATCCTACTTCTTATCATAAGTAGTAGGAGCACACAAACCTGATGTACTTGGATGAATACAACCATTAACACAACTCTCCCAATTTTTCATTTAAAATTATTGTAACTTAATTGGGTCTTTTATATAAGGAGTCTTTTAAATTGGTGTAGAAATAGGTATGAGTTCTACTGAAACCACAAATTCTTGATTCATATGAATACTAGGAAACTCAACTGTAAGTACATAAAAATAATCCCATATAATAGGAATATATTTGATATTGAGTTTCCCCCAAATCATATAAGATAAATACCATGTTAAATATTAATTAAGACCAATAAAACATAATTAATTTCGGTTTGAATGTAGTATTAATCCTCTCACTAATAAAAAATAATTGGTTGGATTAAAATATCAAATATGACATCATTTCCTTGAAAATTGATATGTTCTATATATAATGAAAGACAATTCATTCACAAAATCATATAAAATACAACTAGAGGGAGAATAAAATGATTAATTAATGTCACATTACCTTAAACATCAATTGGAAAATAATAATATATTAGAGATGTTATCATCATACCATTATAATTTTCCCCACTAATTGACCATATATTTGTTGAAGTGGTAATGTAATACTATTAGAAATATTTTCATATATAAAATAGTTCCTAGTTTTAGAATAAAATAAATATTACCAGTTCTAGAGAGGATTATATGTGATACTTTAACCTCATAAATATCTTAACCCATATTAGAAGTAACGTTCACATGGTATTTTCTATTGTCTTTATGCTTAATAGGTTAATGATGCTGATCATAGTCATTAACCCTTATATTTAAGAACAATTTCGTAAAACTTGCATAGTCATTTCATTTGAAAAACTATAGTCTATTTGGTGAATTCAGTGGATATTTCCCTCAACTCCCATCATTATCTATCTTATTCCCACCACTTCAGCATTTGATTACCTAGTCTCCTTCCATTCTACAATTCAATTATTTACTATTACACTTGAGGAAAATATCTCCAATTTCATTTCAAATATTTGTAATAATGGGAGATTCATATTCTTCTATCCATGGTTTTTAGTAATACGAATTTCCTTCTAGTATATATTTTATTTCATATAAAAACCATTTGAATGATGGGTGACCTATATCATCATTTCCCCCTTGAGAGAAAATCAAACAATTTATTCATAGTCACAAAATTATATTTTGGAAAATTCAATTTAGAGACTTGATTTTACCCCAATGAAGAATCAATAAATCATTTTTTATGTTAGGTAAACATTCCATAAGAATACATAAAAATTATTTAAAAAATTTCTACATATACACAAATTGATTAATCATCCTTCTACTTTAGCTCGAGGAATTCCTTATCAATTTTCAAACAAAGAATATGTGGAAATAACTTGTTTTTAAGTAATATTATAGACACATACCACACTATAGTGTCAATTTCTTCATGAAAACTAATTTTCTTTGTAAGACTCCACCACCTATTTGTTTCAAAATACAAATGATAAAAACCAAAATAAAATTTTTATTATATAAGAACTAGAGAATGAAAAATATATTTTCAATGGTACTAATACATTGTTAACCAATCAATGGATTGGTGGAATCAATAAAATAATGTAGATATTTCCTCCTAAATGAATCAATAGAAATTTTCCCACCCTTTCCCATTTATAAGCTTAATGTGATTTATGGGTTATAAATTTCAATAAGCATATAATTATATTTTTCATTCCATATCCCATATCATTTATTTACTCAAGAGGACAATCATTACATTTTTCATCACATTCAATGTTATGAAGATTACTCTTTATTCCATCCGTTGACTAAAATTAACGAGTATAGTGTAGGAAACAATAATCATGGTGAGAAATCATATGATAATTATAATACATTCAAATGATATCAAAATCATGGAACCTTCTTTCAATATATGAAAACTTATATGTATCCTTGGTTACCCATGTTCTTAATCTATTAAAATACATCATACTGGATCATAAAAGAAATATGAATTGACCATATCATATACCCCATGACTTTATAGACAAGTATTCAGTCATAGGTATACTCACGATGCCTTGTTGATGATGGAGATAATTACCAATATTACTATTTCAGAATTGTTACACCCAATTACATCTATGCCACATTAATATCCACATTCCATTAACCTAACATGAATATATTTATAGGGAAAACTACTTCCTTTATCATAATTTTGGTTATTCACATATTCTTGATATTATCCTAAGGGTTATCAAAAATTTTCCCTCATCCTAGTTTCTTAAAAGAACTATACATTTTTATGATAGAAAATGATATGGAATAAAAATTACATAAAAATTATTAGATATTATCAGATTAATATTTATTAAAAATTAGTACGATACATTCCATAATAGTAATGGTTTATTATCTTTGGAAACTAGGATACATAAAAAAATTGGAACATAAAAGATCTATATCATCTATCGGTAATATTATTATTACTTGAACACATCTTAGACATATAATAATCAAAACAATTATTCATATATTGGTGAAAAGGAAACATAATAAAGGGTGAGCTGAGATGATCAATATAGTTTTATAATTGTGATATCAATCAAAGATCAATTTTATTTATAGAATTAGAATAAGGGCATGTGAACATGATGTAAAAATTTGAAAATCATACAAAGAAATTCATAGATAATAAACATGATTCATGCCATAAATCATGGAAATTCAAAAGACATGAGAAAAAGGAATAAAAAAATGTAATCCATAAGAGCATAACATGGGAAACAAATCCTATCATAAAATATTTGAATAAGGTGTGGAATAATCATAATCATAAAAATATTATGTCCAGGATACCCACCAATACATTCATTATCTTTTAGTCTTGGGATAGCCACTCGTGTTCCTACTTTGTGATTAGGATAACATCACATGATCCCTTATTAGCCTTGGATTAACCTCATATGTACCCTTTGAGATAAAAGAACATTATTATTTACCACATTAATCTAGAGATATAACCAACACCTCGTCTTATAATTATAATCTAATAATATGTATTCCACAATATCATTAAAACATTTATCATTTCAACAGAGAATTAACCATGAGAAAGAAAATATGCTTCATCAATATTTCATGATCAAAATCAGAAACCATCAAGGGGGAAATTAGGTAGATATCATAATCACATATCCCAAGTGATGTGTACATAACAAAAAAATATGTTTTCATAGATTGAAAAATAATTTAATATAAAATAAAGTATTTATAGAGGAAGATAAAATTTTTATTTTGAAGCCACATATATAGCATACAAAAAATTCAAACATATTATGTAAATCATTATTTTTTGAAAAAAATTGTGGGAAATATTAAGGGAAGATTTAAATCAAAGGGTCTTTATTGAACCAAGAAAACACATGTGTGTATGGTGTATATTAAAGACATTTGTTCACACCTATATTAAAAATCAACACATTCAGAAAACAAAAATAAAATATATTTTAATTTATTTTAGAGAAATTAAAACATGGGGGAAAATGTCTTTATCAAATATTTTTAGAATAGTAAAAAGATAATGAATCATTTTAAAAAAAATATAGACATAGAAGAAAATATTATCATCTAAGTAGAATATAAAGCTAGTTTTACACAAAAACATTATTTCAGACCATTTAGTACATAGAGGGAGAAAAATGGAAGAGAACATGTAATTTTTATAAATAACCATAGTATAATAAATTAAATGTGATTAATGATATATTGGTCATATGATTTAATCTTCTAAAATTTTAAGCATAAAAACCCATATCAAAAATGAGATTTTAGCATAAAACCATTACCTAAAGTCGAACATAATTTTTATGAACTATAACCACATTTATAAGAAATTTAAATTTATTATAATATTATAATAAAACTAGATTCATACATATAATAACATATATATTTTAATTATAACATCTCATCACCCATTCACTAAAAATGATTTATTAAAATCACATTTTCAATTCATAAATGTTTCATTTTTTATATATCCTACAATTCAGATGTTATGGTCCTTGCATCACAAATGTGTATGAATATTATCCAAATAATGTCTATAATTGATAGAATATAATTTATATTCATAAATAACATATTTATAAGACTCCATAGAAGGTATAAATATCAAAATAATTACAATATTTATGTAGATAGTAGTTTGTACGTACGCATATAAGTTATTTTTATTTTCAAATGAAAATAAGGAAATAAAGGTAAAAAAATATCATTAAAGAATCATAATTATATAATATATATATATATATATATATATATTAAATTCATCATTATTTCCACGAATTAGAGGTTGTGATGGAAAATAAATCACATTTTTCTATGGAGTTAGTAGTCCAAACGTACACACGAGCAATACGGACATTTTCCATTTCATGGAAAGTATGTGATTATTTTTCCATAATCATAAAAAAAATCCTAGTATATTGATTATATGATATTAAATATGTTAATAAATATAAAACAAGATTAGAGAAAATGGAATAACAAAACTAAATATAATGAGATCAATTAATATTTATACTTCTTCATTGAGTGACACCTTTTTTCTTTTAACTCAAGCCTTCAATGATTAGTCTTACATGAAGACTAGGGGCTCTAGTAGGAAAATGAATAATCTAAGAAGGGGTTATGGTAGGTTTTGGATAAACATTCCAAAAATATTCATGCAAAGATATTACATGTTTATATATGATCATTTTTTACATAATATAATTATCGATGCCAAAATCATCTTGGAATAGTGCCTTTGGAAACATGGATACTTAAAAAATTTGTGTATAGGAAAACTACATGTTCTCTATCCAAATTCAGCATAACTAACACCCTTCAAAGAACTATCAAGCTTAATTCCTTTCATCCAAACCTTTTGAAAGTTTTTTATAAGAGAGATATAGCTCTTATTTCAAAAAAGGATGGATAAGGGTGATATCAATGATCACCTAAAAATAACATGAGTATAAAAGTATGATTACACATATATATCATTTTAAAACCATACCCTTAATATCTTAGATCACAAAACTAAGTCATCGAATAAATATGGGAAGCTCTTAAGATAATAATTATGATGGAATCAATGAAAATAATCTATGAGAGCATAAAAGTTTCATAAGACATATATTTCATGCATAAACATAAGCATAAAAATAATTTATTTAATAGTGAGGGGTCATTTACTAGACCATCATAGAGGATTTGGATCACTCCCTAAACCATCGTAGTAGTGAATGTTCACTCCTAAGACTATCATAGTCTATAAATTTATTTAATGAACTAGTTTCACCCCCCATTCCAATCATGTTTATTTCATGAGATATCAATCTTACCCAATGCATTTTACAGAGATATAGGTTCCACCCATTCTTGGTTATAACTTGACTATCCTCATTGTTTATAATTTTACAACAATCCTGGTTATAACATGGACACTATTTGTGCATATAATTTAACCACAATCACATAATTAAAACCATACATATATATAACACAATATCATAAAGTATTTATCATATTATAATCCCTAAATAATATATCTTTCATATAAATTTCATCATATCATTACTCATTGATAATAAACAGATTTTAGAAACATTCCATCATTACATCATAGAAAAACTCATGGGAAAGGAATGAGATTCATGAACATCTTTTAATCCGAATAATATCACATCCGGATAAAGAATAAGGCTAGTACCATTTGATCTTATCCCTAGTAAATTATATGTAACCTAAAAATATTTCATCTTATATAGAAAATTATTTTGAATGATAATGTGGAACATTTTATTGAGAAAATAAATTTTCTCTTAGAAAACAACCATTTTAAAAATAAAATTTAACAAAATATTATGAAAATTATTTTCTATAAAAATAATCATTGAAACATATAAATTCAATTTTAACAAATTTGATGGTCATGATGGTGGAAAATTTCATTCATCCCATAATACTTAAAAGAAAGCATTTCTATTACCCTTTGGTAAAAAGTAAAAAAGTAAATCATTTAGAAAATGACAAGAAGATTCCTTTTAAAACATTTTAATAAATATAAAATTTTGGAAAAGATTTATTTAATAAATCATTTTGTAGTGTAAAAATTATTCTTTTAAATTTTTTTAGAAAACATGGAAATGGAAGAAAAAAGGTATTTTGATTGATGAGAGAAATGATTTTAAATTTTATTAAAAAAAATATTTTGGTATATTGAGTACATTAAGAGTGAAAAATTTAAAGGAAACAATTATTACCCAAAATAAATATATGATAATTAAATAAAGTTTTTTCTTAATATTTAAATCTTATTATTTCATCATTTAAAACATAATCACAAATAATCGTGATAAATAATGAGATTTTATCATAAACCCTTTACAAGTTTGATAAATTTTTAATCATAAAACACTGAAAGAAATAACATTATATGTATATGTATATACCATAATGTTATG
Source organism: Viscum album (assembly GCA_963277665.1). Classification (NCBI taxonomy): domain Eukaryota; kingdom Viridiplantae; phylum Streptophyta; class Magnoliopsida; order Santalales; family Viscaceae; genus Viscum; species Viscum album. The sequence continues at coordinate 820,495,554 of OY728134.1, forward strand.
ATAATAATCATAAAATATATTAATGGCTATTATATACACTATAAAAAATAAATAAGTGGTTTACATGGCATGGGTCCCATAGAAATAAAAGTCATACAAAAATACCCTAAAATAAGCCATGAATTCATTTTTAAAAATTTTAACTTAATGTATAATAAATATAGGTTTAATAAAAATATAATAAATAACCATACTTATATATATCATTAAACATATTATTTTCCTATGACCTTGTATTACCTCTTTATTAACAACTCCTTGTTAAAATCATGTTTTAGGTACTAACTTCTTTATTTTTCATTTATGGGTTCATTTCATATTTTTAATCATTTAAATTCAATCGTAGTTCCATCATATAAATAATTTTAGACATGATAAAAATAAAATATATATTCATTTCATATGTATATATATTAATTCATTAATTTTGGATATAGAAAATGAATTTCCCCATTCATGGTGACAGAAGGTCATATATATGCATGAAAGTTGTTTCTATTTTTTCAATGGATGGTAATTAGAGTAAGATAAATAAAATATATTCTTTAAAAATTCATCATTATGTCATATGTATCACATAAATTCATTAATATTTACATTAGTATCTTCAATGTAAATTGTAATTGAAAAAATGAATCAAATCACTTCATAAGTCGGTAGTCTATTGTACACTTGAGCTATGTTATCATACTCCCATTGAATTAAAAGTAATAAGGTATATGTGATATTGTAAATCATTTATTATAATACTATCATATATATAATATATAAAAATTAAATCCCTCATTATATCAATCCATGAGAAGTTTTTTTATAAAACATTTACATTAGTTCACGAGGTGCTAGTCCTCCGAACACATGATCAACGGTTTTGTTTCTTATTGGATGGAAGAGGATATTGATATTTAATATTAAATTAACATAATAAAATAATTATATATGGTATAGACTGGTTATTTTATATCAGTGTGTATGGTGAATATTTTAATAAGCTGTAATAATAAATAACATAAAACACAAGGGTAATACTTTTACATATTCTTTGAAGGACCCCTTTAGGTTTATAACAAAATCCTTATTAGGATGGATTTATAATAAAAATAATACCTCTAGGATGTGGGTAGGGAAGTATGGAAGGTATTTTGGTACTCCTTGGTCTAACCAAAGGTTTTTGTAATTTTTAAGTAGATATGAGTGGGTATTTACTTTTATAAATAGGAAAAGGAATCCACTAGGGAACTTTTTGGAAAATTCCCAAAAGATTCCAAAATGATAATTTTTTTTCTGAAGAAAAATGCTTCCAAATGACCATATATTAGAACATCGGATAGGGTATGGTTGATATATAGATATCCAATAAGATTTATACATGTTAAATTATAAAATATACCCTTATATTTTTTATTAACACCCACTAAACACACTTTAACTTCAACCAAATTAATTAATATATTATTGTTTTTCAGTATTCACTTTTACCAAAAATTAAGTTAAACCTATTATATCATATTAATTATTAAGAATAAAAACCTAGAATCCATTTTTCAGAATTCCATTTAGACATGTAAAAAAATTGAATTTATAATAAAAGTCTCAAATATGATGAAAAATGTTTTTTCCAAAGTGAAAATTTTCATAAGTATAGAATATTTTAAATGTTTGAATTATGGGGATAAGAACTCACATTTCTTCCAAATATTTCATAAATAATAATGAATAAGTATAGGTAATAATTACATTTTTATTTATGGATCCATATACACCTCTAAGATGACATCTCCAAGTCTGCGATGGAAAACATTTATAATTTATAATTTGATTATGAAATATATACCACGTCAAGAATGATTGATTACATTATCCCTTATATTGATGAGAAAAAACATCAGGACCCCATAAATCAACCCCTCTAATGTGGGTGTCAATGTTTCCCTATTTTTTCTCAACAAGGATTGTGTAGTGGTTTTGGATGTCATCATAAAGAAATAAATTAAGATCAATTGGGATATTATAACAGATGATATGATAAATGTTGTAAGGGACTTATTTAATCATGGTTTCATGCTGTATGAAAACAACTCACACATAATTGTAGTGATTCCAAATAGGGAAAGTGTAATTGACATCAAATACATTAGACAAGGGGTACTTAGGAACACATTACCCAAATTCACTACCAAGATTCTCATATCCTGGTTGGGAGACTTTACAAAATATAATATTACCCCAAATTAGAATGGGTCTATATCTGGTAGAAATATTCATAATAACAAATTTAAATATTATAAAAGTACCATTATAATGAAGATTAAAACAAATTAATAGAAACTTTTATAAAATATTTGCTTTTACAAAGAATTTGACCCATTGAAATGGAAATTTCATGTTGATTTTCTTTATAAATATAGTTTCTCGGGGGAATTTATTACAATTATTTCCACCATAATCACCCAAAAAATGTTTTCCATTATCATAAATGGGTCTCTTAGGTGGTTTTATTCAGTTCTCAAGAGGTGTTAGATCGGGGTAACCACTCTCAGGGCTTCTGTTTTCTATTTCCTAAGAATTTGTGAGTATATGAACTAATGAACTCTCATACATCGGACTTTATAAAAGAATCAAATTTGTTATGGATATCTTTAATCCATCTAATCAATTAAATGCTAATTACATTCCACGCTTTGGTCTGGCATCAAAGAATACCATCTCTATGATCAAATCACTTTTTTTACATTATGAGGAGGTGGAAGGAGAAGATATTAGTTTGAATAAGTCCTTGATTATGTTTAGTTAATGAATAAGTGTTGTAAGGAATAACAATATTTACTATAAAGATGGATGTAAAGAAGGGATCCATCCCTTTTACAAATCTAGGCATCCCATTATTTTGAGGAATGGTGAAAAGGAAATACATTGAGAACATTTTTTTTGGAATCATCAATTAAATGGTGAGCTCTAAAGTTAATTTATTTAATCAATAGGGAAGGTTGAGTCTTGTGAATTTAGTTATCACAAATCTATTTTTCTATTCATTTTCTCTTTATAGGTGGCAAGAAATATGGTTAATGATCTCCAAGGCATGATCAATAATTTCATCTAGATTGGGTCAGTTCAATGGAGGAAACTGATTACTATTTCATGGAATGACATCATAAACCATATTCATATGGTTGGAATAAGTTTGAAATATTTAAATATCTTCAATGATGAACTCATTGTGAAATTAACAGAGGACTTAATGACATCTAATGACTCCTCTTGTGACTTCCTTTCAAATTGGTTAAGGTTGAGTGTCCTGGATGGTTATAAATATAACATTGCTTCCTATTTTTTAGATATCAATCAGGAAGTACTTCAATGACATAATGATGAATACAAAGTGGATTGTTAATAAGAATCTTGACTTGAAATATTGGAATATAGTATGGCTTGACATTCTGGTAACATTTATCACTCTGGTAGCCCTAGAGAATGTGAAGATATCTATTATTTATTTATTGGATATGTTTCAAATAATTCCTGAAGTTTTCCCTAAACATACTAATACAGAGACTCAGAACTACCCCTTCATTGATATTGATACTCTAATATAGTGGCCCAGTATAAGTGGTCAGTTCTGTTTCAAACAGGTCTACCAAATGGAGTGTGGAGGTTCAATTTCACTTTTAGCATGGCTGATGAAATTAAAAGTACACATTATTCGACATTAATGTTTTTTAATTATGTGTATAATATATATAAATAGGCTACCTACACATGACCATTTAAATATATCTTGGAAATGCATTGTTTCAGCATGTCATTTGTGCCTGAAGGATAAAGAAAGAACACACCATTTGTTCATTAATAGTATATTTTAATAAGACTGATGGAGTTATATTGGCTACCTATTTGGGATTAATATTCACACTGATCTATATATTCATAATTTCATGATGGAAATTTGTTCAACTAGCTAGAGTGAGTATATCTACAGTCTGTTAATTGAAGGAAGTGAAACTATCTTCAAAACTATTTGAAATACAAGGAATGTTATTTCCATAGATAATCATCCAACTTAATTAAATACATCCATAATGTAAATACATAGGTAATTATAGGCTTCAATAAGATAAAAACTGGTTCCATGATTAATTGTTTTGAAGCTTTAAAAATCCCAAGAACTCTTAGTGTAATGGGAAGACAACAGAAGACCCTTTCACACAAATTTGTGTGATGGATTCCTTTGATAATTTAATCTATTATTTTAAACATTATTGTTGTAGACTATAGTATTCTAGAAAACTCAGGCTATGGTGATTTCATCCGCACACATCAGGGCTTCATGATGGAGTTTGCAATAATTATATTGGTATTGGAATAATAAATGAATATGAGTTACGGCTGATGATACATGTGATCAAATATGTTGTCTGGTTTATTTGGAGGCATCTTTGGATGGAATATAATTCTGAAATTGTTAAAAAGGATCCAAAATATTAGGCCATAGACTTTCCTTATAGGGTTCTACATAATTGGTTTGACTGCATAAATCATGTAATGCATCTTAACATGGTTGTTTAATATGAGTATAGGGAGGCAAAGTAGGTTCCATATTCCCTATCAAAGAGGGAAATCATGGATATGAGCATGGTGTGGTCTTTACGATCCCTTGATTTTCTTCATCAAAGGTATAATATGATATACAAGTATTAATTCACTCCCTACTTTGTAAAACCCCTTTCATCATTTTTTCTCTCTGCTCATTTGTGATATATTTTTGTGGATCAGTTTGGCTAGATCATGGACCTTATTGGTATAAAAGATTACCTAGATTTGATTATAATAAAACCAATTGATTTAATCATAACATAATTAATATAATGTTACTTTTTTAAAAATATAAATAATTCGAAACATTGTAATATACATTAAATAGAAATTCATATTTTAATTAAGAACGTTATTTTTCTGTATTCACTGAAAAATCAATCATTTTAGAAATTTTTCAAAAATTCTCCCTATGTTAATTCAAACATATTGATTTAAAAATGAAGTAAAAATTTTCAAATACATTTTATAGAAGTGTTAATAATTATACTTTTAAAAAAATAATAAATTAAATTAAATTTTGGAGAAAAAAGTATTTTCGAACCATATAAAGTATTTACTAAAAAATCCATTCTTATTTATAAATATACTTTATTTTTATAAAACCATTATATTCCATTTAAAAAATGATTATATTAATATTAATACTATCATAATTTAAATTATAATTTATTATGGTCTTGTTTAAAAAATAATATAAATAGTATTTTGCGGTGCATTAAAACTCATTTTTGCCTTTTTTGCAGGGTATCATAGAAGTTATATTTATTTGAAAAAATATTTCCTAAAAACATAATGTGTTACATTTGACCACAATTATAATGAGTTTATCCCTCATAATTTCATCACTTTTTTACAAAGAATTGAGGATACTTCTACCTCACTACTTTCTAAGGTTCTCACGTAGCTTCCTCAAGATGGGGGTTTTCCACTAAAACATTCACCTAGTGGTCATATTTTATAGAGATTTCCCTATTTGATCCAAAATATCCACAAGTTATTCCTCATAAGAAATATCATTCTCTAGTGGTATGGCAATTGAGTTTAGTAAATTTCATGGATCAGGTATGTAATTTCTCTGGAGATATACATGGAACACATCATGAACCATAAAATGTATTGGTGGAAGTGCTAATTGAAAAGATACCATTAAGATATAATTAATATTTTCCAAGGGACTAACAAACCCAGGGAATAGTTTTTCATTGATTCCAAATATCATATCCTTGTTCCATAGTGAAATTTATAGAAACATATTCTCATCAAATTAAAATTCTAGATCACGTCAGTGATTATCAACATATAAATTTCTCTAGACTTTGTTCTACCATGACGTGTTATTTAATTTTCATAAAAATATTTTCTATTTATATGGATATCTTATGTCCTAATATATTTCATTCTCTAACTTCATCCCATTACATTGTATTTCCACACTTCTTTCTGTATAGGGATTTAAAAGGATCCATCAGAATGCATGTATGAAAGCTATTATTGTATGAAAAATAAACTAGTTGAAGGTGTTTATCCAACCCACCTATGAAATAAATAGATCAGAAATTTATCCATTCAATTATTCTTTTAATTATAAAATAAGAATAAACATTTTTTTAGGATGATACATAGTGTTTAAATTTATCCCTATATACAAGTCCTTCTAAATATATCAATAGAATATTGACATAACCTCATATCCCAATATGATATAATATAATGTATTACTCAATGTGACCTTACCACTTATTTAATATATATCCTATCAAGATGATCAAAAGATAACTATTCTTTGATAGAAATGATGTGTGATTACTTTGTAAGGAGATCAACTATAACCCATATATAATTTTGTCCTTAAAGATTCTTTGTGATGTTGATGAAAAATCCATTATGATGTTTTACCATTTCCATTCAGGAATGGGTAATGGTTTTTACATCCCCTTAGAATTTTATCTCTCAGCCTTAACTTTCTAATATACCTAGCACTAAGATAAAAAACTCAATGATATATCTCTTCACTCGATCATATAAAAACTCACTCTTTAAGATCTATTTATATCTTGGTACTTCCTGAATGAATACATAGTTAAGATCTATGAGAATATTTTAATAGCTTCATCAAATCATGTTTGGATAGAACACTTATACAGTTCCTGAACCCTATTACTTCTCCACGGTCATGGCTAAACTCTGGAAAATTTCTCAACTTATTATATAAAAATATATCTTACTTTTGAACCGCTTTAATATTCACATGTATAAATGGTTGAACACTCATTTAGGAACGATAATATTTATCTCCTTCTATTATTTTTTTGATCTATCCACTTGAAATATAGAAATATTGGATCTTTTGTGTTCCTCACCATTGATAAGATAGAATGATACTTTAGACTCAATGAATTGTCCTCATTGTTCTCTTTCCTAGGGTGGTAATGTATTGATAAAGAAAAATCCTTATTAATCTCCAAATATAATCTCAAGTGCATGTTCCACTCATTATATGTAAATATATACTTTAAAATTTTGGGATAAGTATATATATCCCACATTTCTCTATAAAGATAGTTCCTTTATATATTTAATGAAAAATATATTGTTGCTTATTCTGTATCACGAGGTAGGTAATTTTTATCATGAACCCTAAATTTTAATTAATCATAAGATATACTTAATCCATTCTTCCTGAGAATGCATCCCAATCCCATATTAGATAAATCACTCTAGATTGAAAACCTTTTTCCCCTCTAGGGTAATTTATGTATAGGTACCCTTACTATTATACTCTCCGGTTCCTTGAACGTTTACACACATTAATCCACCAGGCAGTACAAAGATCCATTCCGAGTTAACTTGGTGGGTGGTTTATAATGTCCATATAAATTCTATAAAAACCCTAGATAATTTCTATACAAACTAAGATAACATTAGATCTCATTCACACTGGTTAGTTTGGGCCAATGATCCGTAACATACATCTTTGATGGATTCACCAATATACACTCACATGATATTATATGAGCTAAAATTAATTCTTATGTAGCCAAAATTCACACTTTATAAAATTTTCATATAGTTTCTCCTTCCTTATGGTCTTCAGAATAATCATCAAATTATATTCATGTTATTATTTAATATTTTAATATATAATAATATCATCCATAAATAGTACCAAAAAATTATCAAGGAAATATCCAAATATCATATTCATTAAATCCATGAACATAAGAGGTGAATTAGAAAGAAAAATTGGAATAATTATGTACTCATAGTGTTTATAACTTGTATGGAATATTTTCTTTGGTATGTCTTTTGTATTTTACCTCAACTGATGATATCCAAAAATATGTTCAATCTTGTAAAATTATAGAGCTCTACACAAGTGATAAAAAAATTAATCAACTTGGGGTATATGATACTTATTATTTATTTTTATCTTGTTTAGTTCATAATAATCAAATCATAGTCTCATAGATCCATATTTTTTCTTAGAAAAATAAATGGAGATCCCCAATGATACACAGTTGGCTGAATTAATTCATTTCCAAGGTTATATTGGATTTTATTCTTCAATTCCTTCAACTCAATCAGGTCCATTCTATAGGTATCCATTCATATTCGTTTTTCACCAGGTATGAGTTATATTGATAACATGACCTCACAATTTAGTGGAAGACTATGAACCTCTTTCAAAGAGACATCAACAAGCTCCTACTAAATAGGCACATCATCGATGTTGAGTTTATTTATAAACTTCTACGATTAACACCCCTTTTTAATATGATTCAAAACCTATTAAATGGATGTTATTTCCATCAAATGTTTATACATTTCATTGCACTAATAGATAGTTAATGTTTGTTTTGGAATATCAAGCATGAATTTCTTTCCTCTGAAATTGATGTGGGATTTGTGTAGATAAATCAAATCCATGACCATGGTAACAAAATATTATACCATCTGGAGAATAATTAAATTTATGGGATGCACATTCCTACAGACTTCAACTAGAGAAGAATCATAGACTTTTGATATGATCATAATCCTGAAAATTACTTTTCTATTTTTCAATCAATTTTAAGGGAATTTGAGAACACATTAAAGTACAAAACACATATATTCAAATAGAATATGAGATTTGAGAACCATATAAATATAATTTAAGTATATTGGATACATTAAACCTAAGTAATTTTTAAATGATTCCATTAATATATAAATCTGGATCATCCTCCAAAAGGTCTTCGATCCAATAGGCCATATTATCCCACGTTTGAATGTGCCCATCCATTTTTAATATCCCTGGATCAATTCATCTTACTAAAATAAGTTCATTCTTTTTGATCCACTATGTCATCACATTATTTGTGACCATATGTACCAATATCTTAGACATCATGATGGCAACCTCTTTTGAGTAATTAATTAGGGGCATTTTGTACAAAATTTCATCCTCATATTGAATAATAATATCCCATAACTCCCATTATCCAACAACCCCATCATAATCAGTGTTAACCACATTTGAAGATATATTTGTCACATTGAAAGACTCAAACATGTCTTTTTACTACTCATTTTCATTTTACATTTTGTTGGATTTTGTATCCATTGGTTGGGGTTAGTGGGAATATTGTTTATTTCCTTTTGATTTCTAAACTTTAATCATGGTATAACTTGCTGATTCTTTATTTTTTCTTTGGCCCTTTCTCCTCCTCAAACCGGGTAGCCCTCTTCCCTGGATTTCATCTACATTGTCTTATAAAACATGATAAGAAAGATCTTCACTATATTCATTCTTTTGGAAAAAACCATCTTTTCATTTATTCTCTCTACCCAGTCTAAATCATGACCCTAATCCAGCCCTTCCCTTGTCAAACCTTCACATATATTGTCTAGTTTAATATTTTTCACCTCCCATATAAGGATTTTCTTATTCATCACCCCAATAACTATTTCCAATAGTGCTTGAACCTTTCCACATGTTACACTTACCTCTATAACATCATGAGACACATTTGAATGACATGGTCACCCGTGTATTATCTCTTATGCCCCCTCCCTTACAATTTTTCTATTTTCATATCATACTTCCTCAATATATAAAGCGTCCTTGGGAGAAATGTTTCCCAAATCGTGCTAGTATTTTTTACAAACCCCATCAACTTCTACTGACTCATGCAATCCTTGCACCTCTCTTTCACCATGGTTACACCATAGTTTTCCACATACATCTATAACATTCAGATTAATATTCACATGGAATATTGTTTCCAATGAAAGAAATTTTTTGAATGTTCCATAAACCCCCACCTGATTAGTTTCCTCCACATGGAATAAAGAGTGTGAATTGAAGTTTTTTCAGTCCATAAAACCATCAAACGGACCTTATTCCCTATGTACATAAGATATGGTAACACCAATAACCGACTCCAGCACTACTTAGATCTTATGTTGACCAGCCTTGATCTCTCTCTAGAACTATGATATTCGATGACCCAATTTACAGTATACATAAAAGAAATCCACCCATGTTTTGAAAATAAATAGTTTTTATACATAAATTCTCCTCCAAATTCCATCCATAAAAAATATAAACTCATCATTGAGACATAAATTTTGACATACATATGAGGGGAAACTATGTGCCAGACTTCACAAGTTCTATAATCATAATAATAGAAGCAACCAATCAGGTTACCTAACATCTGAATTATCAATTGGTTTTTGAAACCGAAGATGAAACTCTGAAAAATAGACCCAAATTTTCATTATTGTATAATCATGATTCATGGAAAAGGCATAGAACCACTGAAAAAAATAAACTTGATCCATTGAAATCTCGAGGGGGGTCTTTCAACCAGGACCTGATTAGATCACATTTTGAAGAAAAAAGAAATTATATGACTATTGATGATAAGCCTAACTATATCTTGATCCTGTAAACCCCAAGACTCAAATAAAAACCTATATAATAAATCCACTAATGTTATTTTATGATTGAATCTAGAAACCATGGTAAAATCCATAAGGGAAGACGCATTAGCGAACTCTAAAGACGAAATCAATTTTTGCAGTTAACCTTTAATCATGGTTGGAAATTTAGGGAGAAGTGATATCTAATGAAAATGGGGAAATATTCAGGGTCATATAAGAGAAGAAAAGAGTGTGGGTGAGTCCCCTAAAGTTGTTAATAGGGTCCCTCTTTCTCATAGAGGGGAGAGAATGATGTGGCACCCATTGATGCTTAGGTTATGCTGAGAGGCGAGAAGGGGTGGGAGCGACTGACTTGATTGTCTTCCCATTAGGATTCTTCATTTATAATTCAATATCTAATAATTGAGGATAATAATGTGTTTCCCTAAATACCATTCTTGAAATAGATAGACTAATTTAACAATGTTCAAATAGGTTACATCAATATATGGGCATACATATCACTATATTAACCTTATAGTTCTTTCATCAATCCAATAGTACCACCAATATGGTTTGTAACAACCCAAGATTTCATTTTAAGTTATCTCTTTAAAGTAATTTAATAGATTATATTGAATGCAACACTAACTTGGTTTGTGTAATAAACAAGATTGAGTTTCTCCGAAACAACAAATTAGTATTATAATTATTTAAATGATATATTTATTTATCAATTAAATAATGTAATATGTGTAATAACATATAAATTTTAAATTTTATTTATAATGTTTTCACATAAATAAAATATAATTATAATGAAACATAGAAATTTTGTTAAAATATTTATATATTTAGAAAAAAAATTCTTAAAGAATGACTTGTTATGTCCTTTTGTGGAGAATAATAAAAATAATTTTATACACTCCTAAAAATTGAATTTAGTAAAATTTTCTTCATTTTTGAATTTAGAATATCAAAATTATCTTAGGGTGAATTTTTTATATTTTAATGAAAACATTTAATTTTTTTTATGAATAGTGGAAAAAACTACATAGTATATAAAAACCAATCTTTTCATTTAAATAATTATTTTTAATTAAAAATTTATCTTAAAGTAATAATTGATACATAATACACATATTAGTAAAATATATGTCATTGGGGTCATTTTATAATAAGATTATCTATATAAAATTTACTGAATCGTTTTAATGTCTTTTTACCCACATTCTAGTCACATATACCCACCTTCTTGACACATTTTCAAATTTGTATAAAAATTAATTTTATTTCTTCTCAAAATAGAATTTCGAAAATCTAAAAGACAAGGTTGACATCAGTAAGTAATATTTTGATCAATATGATGAAAATAATTTTTGGTGAATAGTAACTTTTGAATTTTATTTACCATAGTTAAAAGTAAATAAGGTAATTGAAGGTAACAAATAATATTAAAATTACCCCAACACGTATCCTAATTCGATTGGATAAGTTTATTGTGACAAACATAAAATGTATGATAAAAAAAGGATCCTTTGACCCATTTGGGTTAAATTAGTACATTTATTATATTTTATTTAAAGAAGAGTTAAAAGTGTTATATTTAAAGTTTAATAACTAAAACATTTTTAACATAGGGTTACACATAAGGTAAATTCAACTATAAATTTTTATTATAAATATAAGAGGATTTACTACATCATGGTATTTTATTTATAAATTTTATACATTAGAGTATTTAAATTTTTGTATGACACAATGATGATGCAGTAATTACCCTATTAATGAAATATTAAATAATTGCTGTTAGAAGTATTAAAATAAATGTAAATAGAAACTTATAATGCCATCCACGAATTTTCTACGTGAATAGGACATGTTAGGGTTGATTAAATTTATTTTTTTAGAAGTAATCAAGTTGTTATGACTTTCACAAAAACAAAATACTAAATAGTGTTAAAAATAACATAAATGAGTTTTTAAAATAAATAATATATTATTAAATGATATAATATTCCAAAAAATATATGATTCAGACAAAGGACTTATATAATGTTATATATTTCATTAATGAACCACTTTAGGTTCACTTGTAATTTTATAGTAACTATATTAACCATGTAATATAAAAATACAAGAAGACATGGTAAAAGTTAAACTATTTAACTAATAGTTAAATATGAAAGATAAGGTTAATATGGTGACCAAAACTTGTCTAAAACCTATTGGTTGAGATGAGTTAGAGCCATCCCTACAATATCCTTTAAATAAATCCATTTAGAGGTATTTGTAACCGAAAATTAATTTATAATAAATTAATATTTCAGTCTTTTCCTAAAGTCCAACTCACCTCTCTTATAAAAAGGGTACTTCCCCTTCTCTTAAATTCACACCTCCAAATCCATTTGACTTAGAAAAACCCTGCTCAAATATCCTATTAACTACCCTCACTTAAACTTAGAGGCATTACTTTGATCATAAAGCCAACCTAAGGATTGATTTTGTTCAAATCAAAAGGAAGAATCTGAAGAATAGGTAATTATTTCGTCACCTCTTTCAAATTGCTTTCTGTCTTCCACTTCCACTTCCACTACCTTTGTTATTTCCGTACCAAAATAATAACTCCAATACCTTCAAAATACTAAGATGTTTTCATAAATATATTATATCTTTATTTATTTTTCTATCCATCCTATGAATGAAAAAGTCACCATACGTGCGTACGTACGACTTACCGTCTCCACGACATGGTGTAGTTTGTTATTCAAAACATCATTATTTGGATGGGTATATTAATGAGTATAATTGATGTAAATAATAAGTATAACATTTTAATTATTCTATATATATAATATACCATCAAATTACATATGATTTCACTATCAATATAATGACATATTTGCTCATGCGTACGTACGGCTTATCGTCTCCATAACGTGGTGTAGTTTGTTATTCAACACTGCATTATTTGGATGGGTATAATAATGTGTATAATTGATGTAAATAAAAAATATAACATGTTAATGATAATGTATATATGATATAAAATTCAGTTATATATTATTTCACCATAAATAGAATGATATCTTCGCTCGTTCATATGTACGGATTATCATCTCCACGACGCAATGAGATTAATTTCCATGTTCACCATTCAATGATGATTATAAAAATATATATTATTAATAAAAATGTAATATTTTACACAATAATGCTACTATATATATATATTTGTGTGTGTGTGTGTTTGTGTGTATTTACATATATCTCACTCACTTACTTCCTATCATGTGATATGAAAAGAGAAATGACGTTTATGTGTACGTAAGACCTACCATCTCCATAAACGGAGTTTCCCATTTCATATATCCATATATTATACATATTTATATTCTGAATATATATGATACATAAATATTTTTTTATATTCTAGAAGCAATTATATCATTATATAATTGATATGATAAAAAATAATAAGTTAAAACACGTACGATAAAGAAAGTGATCGTTACCCGAAATGTTATTTTAAAATAGAAATTATTATTAAATGGGTAGTATAAAACCATAAATGAATCAAGTATGATATCATAAATTTTAATAATTTCCTTGTATAATTTAATAATATATTATGGTTATTATACAAGAGGTTAAATGTACCCTCAACCAAAGGAAATTTCAAGGTAAGGGTTAATTCCTCAATCTCATTATTATCTATGATTGTTTATGTGTAAGTTTTTACTGGGACATATTTATTATCCATGCCCATGTTTCATAAACTTTTTTTCAAAAGTATTATTTTTAAGGGACTCATTAACTAAAATATCACTTTAAATGGTTTAGGTATTTATTCATTTTAATCAATCTCATTAATGCCCATGGGGTGCAGGTTACTATAGCAGTACTGTAGTGGTATTGTAGCAGCGGTGACACTGTTCAATAGCGGGTACTGTAGTGGCAGATGGGCACTGTAGCAGTGGCAATACTGTGTGGTACTATAGCACTAGGTTATTATTCAAAGAATGTTAATTGTCCTTGGAATCTGGGTCTATGGGCTATGTAATGGGCTACAAGATCACTGGGAATTCGGGCTATGTAATGGGTTTCCCTCTACCCAGTTAAAAGAGGTCTTTGCTTTGATTTAATAATAAAAAATTGAGCCTTCGCCCCCATGCTTTTCAAAAAAATTAATGTCCATGTTTTCAAAATGGTTTTAAGAATTTATATATATGGAAATGAATGGTTTAAAATGTTAATTCCTTCCTAATGTTTCAAAGAGGTATGGGAAAATTTGATTCCAAATTGTCTTTTAAAAGCTTTCCTTTCTAAATTTTTTGACATTTAAATGATTTCATTAAAAAGGAATATTTCTCTCAAAGGGTTTTACTGACCATTTTAAACTCTTTCAACATCCTTTAATATATTTTATTCATGATTGAGGTTTATTTATTATAATAAAATGTTATATATGTTATTCATTGAGTTATGATATGTTTGATTATGGATGTTTTTTTATACCATTCATGGTTTATAGTTGAAGTATTGACATTTAGTATGCTAGTTTTAATATGAATTTTTATGTTATGTTTCACCCTTTTCATATGAGGAATGTATTAGACTTAGTAAGTGACAGTTGGGGCCTGCTATACCCCTCTATGCATCGGTAGGTCTCATGAGAAAAACTAGTGTAATAGCACAAGTCTTTGAAAAAAAATTATTTGTATTATTGGAACGAGGCCTTGACTATATGGTTATAATGTTCGGCATTATGCATTCCCTCATTATGAAATTAATTATTACATGTGATTATTCTACTAGTAGAATATCCATGTTCATTTTTATATAATAAGGTTTTATTTTTTCCATAGTATGTTAAATTTTATGTTTAAAATATTGTTTTTTTATTACACATTTTTTTCCTAAAAGTTTATAGCTTCTGCAAAATTATTTACCCTTCTGGGATCGGGGTGTTACAGTTGGTATCAGATGAAGTTTAGTATCAAACATGGAATTAGATTTAGATAAGCTCTAATTAAGAAACATTACCTGGAGATAGACATTGAGGAATAATATATATGAACTTCCAAAAATTTTGGTAATGTAAATATTATGTGGGTTTTCTAAGAAATACACCCTATCTAGATACTACAAGTGGACGTGGTTTGGGCATAGATTTACCTAGGAGTGAAAACTCTGACATGGAGTTTTGGGAATGACCAACAACATCATGGTACATGACAATGGGTCATACCGCGCACCTGGTTTGACATTCCCAGGGGATATTTTTAGGATAATTCACATTTTCTTTACAAACCATTATGAAGGTTATATGATTAAATATGTCCGCAATGAATTTTCATTATGATTATGAAACTGGATGGGTGAAAATATTCAATTAATGTTGAGAGTTTTTTTATTTTTTGGATTATACATTATGATATGATCTAACCTAGTGTATTTAATCATTTAGAAATGGCTTCCAGTACAGGGAATGAGAACTTGAGCAATACACATGATCCAAATAGTATGAAAGATCATATCTTTCTTGATCTTAAGAGAACTTTTATAAGGGAATTAGTCTCCCATGTATTCTCATCATATAATGAAATAATATCATGTGTTAATAAGTTATGTAAAGAATTATCTAAGTCATATGTCTTTGATGGGAAACCAGTGAAGAAGAAGATGGTAGAGAGAATAATGGATAAAAGGAATAAGGGAAAGAAGGATTTTCCCATATGATATAACAATGGAAAGAATCACCCTGGGAAGTGCTTGAAAGGAATGGGAGTTTGTTATATGTGTGGATAAAAGGGCCACTAATCTCATGATTGCAAGGGTAAGAAAAAGTTTTCAAATATACAATTTTTCATCTACAAGGTGTTGGGACAGTACACGAATCAATTTCCAAATCATCAGAGTATGCCCCAAATGAGACTATGGGATAATAATAAAGTTGTAATACTACCACAGATGAAGATGAATGATTATTGATCTTATGTTGTTATTAAATAATTGTGTAATGTGTGTATTTTATTTATTAGTTATAGGTTATAGGAATTGTAGAGTATATAAGGATTTTATTGCAGTACTATTTCATTGAGGATTTGAGATTGTATGGTACTATGAAAAGTGACTAATAACAAGTTAATATTTTTGGTAAATACATGACTAAGGGAATTATAAACCTTAATAAGGTCCAAATATAGGGGTAGTGATTTTGGAATAAGCGATGATTGATTTGGATAAATTATTTTTGATATTCATTACTACCTTGAGACTAATTAATTATTTTTTTGTTGTGCCATTTTTGGAGGTTACAACATTTTTGGAAATAAGGAGTATATCCAAAATTCTATGTCTTATAGAAGGAATGAGTAAGTACATACATATTCAAATAAGGTTTTATGGAAATTTAGGGTGTTACCAAGTTTTAAGAGAATACATGATGATGTTATTCACATGTTATTACAAGGAAAAAAGATATCTTTAATATTTTTACCTTAATTATAAATTTTGGATTGTGAGTTTGGACAGAAGTATTTTGGTTAAGTATAAAGGTTGGAATGGATTAAGTTGGAAATTGGATACTCTTGTATAAGGTTAAAACATTTTTTATTATTCCTTTTGGATTGTCATAAAAAGGTAACTCAGAGGGCGGACAACAACATGTCACGTCCGACAAGGCCGTAAGACTTGAACGTGCAACCAAAGGGCAACAAGGGTGCACCACCTACCACTGGCCTACATGATGTCCTGGTTTGTACAATGTAGTTTTTTTAAATGGTCTGACAGATGGATTATAAATTCATTTTCTTGTAACCCTATATGATTTGGATAAATATTATATTTTTTAGTTCTATTGTCTTTTAGAGTGAAGGATAAGTTTATGGTTGAAATTAGTTAAAGGATAGAACTCTACTTGTCAAGTATTCCTTTTTGTCTTATTCCATGATGAAATTAATTCTTAAAATTTAGGGAAAGGATATTAAAACAAAAAATATGTTATCCTAATACCTTAATTTTTGTTGAACTGATGATATTTTAAATCATCATAGATTTATGGATTTGCGGCCCTTAATGTTCCATTTATTGTTCAATTGTTAGTGATTGATTAACTCAATCACTCTCGATAAATATTTACATTTTCCCTCAAAGAATGTGTCTATAATTTCCTCCAATTTTCTCTTTTCCGATAGCAAAATTTGTTGGTGAATTTTCATTTACCTTTCTTTCTTAATAAGACTAAATTTTATTTACCCTATTTCTGATGTGGGTTTTCCACAAAGGTATTTTCTATTTTCAACCTTTTATTTTCAAATAACAATTACAAATTATGAGGATGTAATTTATAGAAGGATGGGAGAAAGTAACACCCCAATATTCCATAGTAGTTTATCTCTTTAAATTAATTTAATAGCTCATATTTTACACAACACTGACTTTGTTTGTATTATATGCAAGATTGAGTTTCTGCAAAACAACACATTTGTTTTATAAGTATTTAAATGATATATTTATTTATCAATTAAATATTGTAATATGATTAATAAAATATAAATTTTAACTGTTATTTATAATGTTTTCACATAAATAAAATGTATTTATAATGAAATTTATAAGTTTTTTGAAATATTTTTATCTTTAGAAAAGCAATTTACTAAGAATAACTAATTTTTATGTCCTTTTGTGAAGAATAATAAAATTAATTTTATACACTCATAAAAATTGAATTTGGTAAAATGGAATGAGTTTTGAGTTCAGAATATGAAAATTAGGTAAGGGTTAATTTTTGGTATTTTTCTGAAATCATTCAATTTTTATGAATAGTGAAAAACATTGCATAGTGCATAAAAACTCACATTTTTTATTAAATAATTATTTTTAATTAATAAATTATCTTAAATTTAAAATAGATACACAATAAATATATTATTACAACATATGTCATTGTAGTCTTTTCATAATAAGATTAGATGCATAAAAGTTTATTGATCCTTTTTAAACTTTTTTACCCACCTTCTAGGCACATTTACCCACCTTCTAGGCACATTTACAAATTTGCATAAAACATAATTTTACCGCTTCTATAAATTTAATTCCAAATTCCTGAGAGACAAGGTTGACATTAGTATGTAAAATGGGGTTTAATAAGTTGAAAATATTTTTTGCTGAATAGTAACTTTTGAATTTTATTTACCACGGTTAAAGTAAATAAGGTAATTAAAGGTAACAGAAAATATTAAAATTATCCCAACACATTTCATAATTCTATTGGATAAGTTTATTTCAACCCAAATCAATCTTTGGAAAAAAATTAGGTCCTTTGGATTCGTTTTGGTAAGATTATGACATTTATTATATTTTATTGAAAGAAGAGTTAAAAGTATTAAATTCAATGTTTAATAACTAAATCATTTTTAATATAGTGATAAATATATGATAAATTATACTATAAATATTTAGTACAAATATAAAAGGATTTAATACATCGTGATATTTTATTTATAATTTTTTCACATTAAATAATAAAATTTATTTATGACCCAATAATGATGCAGTAATTACCTTATTAATGGATGATTAAAATAATTGATGTTATAAATATTAAAATAAATTTAAATTGAAACTTTTTATGCCATAAACTAATTTTTTAGGAGGATATGACATGTTAGGCTAGATTCAATGTATTTTTGTCAAATAAATAAAGTGTTTATGACTTTCAAAAAATCCAAATACAAAATAGTGTTAACATTGACATAAATGAGTTTTTAAAACAAATACTATATTATTAAATGATGTAATATTCCTAAAAATCTAATATTTGGCCAGAGGACTTATATAATTCTATACATGTCATTAATGAACCATGTATGGGTACCTTGTAATTTTATAGTAACTCTATTAATGATGTACTATAAAAATTCAAGAAGACATGGTAAAAGTTAAACTATTTAACTAAGAGTAAAATATAAGAGACAAAGTTAATATGGTGACCAAAACTTTTCTAAAACCTATTAGTTGACAGGATTTCAACCCATCCCCACATTATCCTCGAAATAAATCCATTTTTAGGTATTATAAACCAAAAATGGTTTTATAATAAATTAATATTTTAAGCTTTTTCTAAAGTGCCCCTTTCCTCTCTTATAAAAGGGTACTTACCCTTCTCTTAACTTCACACCTCCAAATCCATTTGGATTGGACAAACTCTGCTAAAATATCCTCTAAAATACCCTAAAATAATCTAATAGTCCTTAATTTGATCAAAAAAGCCAATCTAAGGATTTCTTTTGTTCAAATCAAAAGGGAGAACCCCAAGAAGAGGTAATTATTTCATCACCTCATTCAAAGTTATTTACCTCTTCCACTTCTTCTTTCATTATTGTTTCCATAAAAAAATAACTCCAGCACCATCAACATACTTAATAGTTTTTTGAAATATGGTATAACCATATTCATCATTCTATCAATCTTATGAATGAAAACGTCACCATAGGTGCGTACGTACGGCTTATCATCTCCATGACGCGATGTAGTTTGTTTTTCAACACATCATTATTTGGATGGGTATAATAATGTGTATAATTGATGTAAATAAGAAACATAACATGTTAATTATTATGTATATATAATATCACATCCAGTTACATATGATTTCACCATCAATAGAATTATATATTCGCTCGTCCATACGAACGGATTACAGTCTCCACAACACGATGAGATTCATTTACATGTTCACCATTCAACAATGATTATAAAAATATATATTATTAATAAGTATGTAATATATGACACAATAATTCTACTGGATATATATATATATATCTCATTAACTTACTTCTTTTCAATATGATATGAAAATAGAGATGGCATTTATGCATACATACGGCCTACCATCTCCATTAATAGTGTTTTCCATTTAAAATATCTATCTATTATACATATTTATATTCTTAATATATATGACACATAAATTATGTTTTATATTCTGGAATAAATTAAATCATGATATAAGTGATACGATCAAGATTAACAAGTTAAAACACAAACAATAAAGAAAATGATTATTACCCGAAATGTTATTTTAACATAGAAATTATTATTAAATGGGTAGTATAAAACAATAAATGAATAATGTATGAAATCATAAATATGAATATGGTTCTTGAATAATTTAAAAACATACTATGGTCATTATACAATAGGTTAAACGTACCCTTGACCAAAAGAAAGTACATGGTAAGGGTTAATTTCTCAATCTCAAAATTATCCAAGATTTTTCATGTTTATGTTTTTATAGGGAAATATTTATTATCAATGTACATGTTTCATAAAAGAGTTTTTCAAAAGGATTATTTTTAAGGGACTATTTAATGAAAAAATCATTTTAAATGGTTTAAATATTTATTTTTCTAAATAATTACCACTAATGTTCATGTTTTCAAAATGGTTTGGATGATTTTATTTATATTGACATGAATGTTTTAAAATGTTAGTTACTTTCAAAATATTTAATATGGTATGGGATACATTGATTAAAAAAGTCTTTTAAATTTATTCCTTTAAAAATTGTGTGAATTTGAAATTATTTCACGAAAAATGGATATTTCTTTCAAATAAATTTACAGATAATTTTCAACTATGTTGATATCCTTTACTAGATATTATTCATGATTGAGGTTTATTTATAATAATACAATGTTCTATATTATATTTAATGAGTTATGATAATTTTGACTATGGATGTGTTGTTTTTATAGCATTCATGGTTTATAGTTAAAGTATTTACATTTAGTATGATAGTTTTAATATGAATTTTTATGTTATTTTCATCATTTTCATATAAAGAATTCATTAGACATAGTAAGTGATGGGTGGGGCCCGCTATAGCCCCTCGATGCATTAGTAGGTCTCATGAGACAAACTAGTGTGTTGGCACAAGGCCTTGATAAAATTTTTATTTGTAGTGTTGGCACAAGGCGTTGACTATGAGGTTATGATGTCCGCAATTATACATCCCCTCGTTACATGTGATTATTAGATAAGTAGAATATCCATATGCATGTTTATAAGATAATTTTTGATTTTTTTCCTTATTATGTACAATTTTATGTTTAAAAGGCTTTTGTTTTTATTACACATTTTTTCCTTAAATGTTTATAGTTTCCAATAAATTATTAACCCTTACTGAGTATCTGAGATCACCCCTTTCTTATGTTTTATTTTTCCCAGGATGCCAAGAAGTATATTATGATTTATATGTAGTTTTAAGATAAGGAATAATGGTGTTCTCAGAAGGATTAATAATGCTTTGATTTATGTTACAAATAGTAATGTAAAGTTCATGTATATAATCTATTTTACAAGACGGCTAAACTGATCAGTCCTTTGGGAATTGTTTCCTTGTAATCATACCAATGTATTAAAATAATGCATAGGCTCCTGGCTTTTGGGGTTAGGGAGTTACGTGGTCATCATTATCGTGAGTCATCATTGATAAAAGTGATCAATCATTGATATGATGTCTTAATCATGACACATTCCATTGAATATGTCACTCCTTGCTTTTATCCTTGGCTATTCATTGAATTATTCAGATCTTTCATTATTTTCATTAATTATTTTTTGAATTTATAATAAGTATTACGAGGGTATGCCAAACCAATTGTCCAGAATGGACCATTTTCATGTACCAGGTTATGCTCAAATCAAGCCCACGACACCTTTTCTGAGTTATTACCCCTAGGCACACCTTTTCTAGATCCATATCCACCTTTATTATACATTCAAGTATATAATATCTTATAAACCACTAACTCTATCCTCCACCAAATTACGAGGACTACTTTATTATGTATAAGTTATATTCATTTATATCCCTAGACATATCTTTATACATATACCTTGGGATATCACTAATTCTTTCTAGTCATAGTTTTCAAAGGTTAACTAAACCTTTCTCTAATACCAACTATAGTGGACCTCAAATTTCATGAAACGATAAAATATCTTAAAAGATGAACATTAATTACCTAATATAATGATCCAAACAATAATTTTATAGGTTTAGTGAATTTTGAAACTTTGAAACATTGTAAATGAGTTTCTAAGTAACCAATAAATTATACTAATAAGTTCTTCTTAACTAGATACCCTCTTAAACACATCATGAATAAAATCATTCTTCATAACCTGGAGAAATGGAACATAATAAAGTGACATATCAAAACTAATTAAATGTAAAAAGGGATATATTAATGATCATATAAGAATAACATTACAATAATTGTATGAGAACATGAAATTTACATTTGAAAATGATACCATGCATAAAATGATACCATGCATTCCATAGATCATAGGCATGAGTCAAGGAATAAAACATGGAACTTAATAAGACATTAATCATATTTAAATAAAATTACATAGACCATGAGAGCATAAAATTTTCATAAGACATAGTTTTTTAATATACACATAAGCATAGAAAATCATTTCCTTATTTTTTAGTTATCATTTCCAAGGCTATCATAGTGGATTGGGTTTACTCCCCATACCATTTTAGTAGTTATGGTTCACTCCCATGATTATAAATGTGGAAAATATCCTTTTATGAAGATGGTTCTATCCCCACAACATTTATATTTATCTTAATAAATATCATTCATTACCCAGTTTATTGGAGGGAGATATAGGTCCCACCCATCTTTAGTTATAATGTGACCACCGTCATTGGTAATAACATAACCACCATCCTTGGTTATAACATGGACAATATCATTACTCATAAAACAACCATAATAACATATTAAAAACAACACATATGTGTATAAAAAGATCATAACATATTCCTTTTATCAAAAACCATGAAAAATGGGTTTCATAAACATTTCATCATAGAATCATCAGTGTATAATAAAAAACTACTGGAAATTGCACCTATACCCACGGTTTCAAACCGTGGGTATAGCCCTTGAAACCGTGGGTATAGGTTATACCCACGGTTTCTCCAACCGTGGGCTGGAATGCCGTCGCAATATCCCTATACCCACGGTTTTTAAAAAACCGTGGGTATAGACCCAGAAATTTTTATATTACCCACGGTTCACTGAACCGTAGGTATATATGTATACCCACGGTTGTATAACCGTGGGTATAGTTTTTTGCAGCTCCGGTATATATATATACCCACGGTTTTATAACCGTGGGTATAGTTTTTTGCAGCTCCAGAATATACCCACGGTTCACTTGAACCGTGGGTATATATGTATTCCCACGGTTTTATAACCGTGGGTACACATGTTTCCAGCGCCAGAATATTTCCACGGTTCAAATGAACCGTGGGTATTTGCAATGTCCCCCGCATCAACGCAGGCCTGGCAGCAGGCTCTGCAATTCTACCTGAAGACAAAATATAAGAACAAAATATAAGAACAAAATATAAGAACAAAAAGTATGCAGCTTGCAATTGAGAAAGTTCCTCCAAGTTCTGTTTTCCGCTTAACAAATTTCTGATCATCCTACATGGAACAATGTGCAAGTTAAAAATAAGTCTAATTATAGGCATTGAAAACATTACATGGCTACAGCTTGAAACCGTAGGGAAAAAATGAAGCAATACAGATACTACCAGCACAATGGGAATAATGGATATTGCATTAAAGATGTTCAACAAGAATAGTGATTTGGAGACAGGAATTTCATAATAAAAGAAACTTGCAAGCTGCACAGCATAAATTAAAATGCATTAAAACATCAATAAAAGCCATGGAAATGAAAACATCTAGCAAAAATTTGTGGCAGCGTGACCTTGATATTATGAAGAAGAACTAGGGTGTGCTCTAGCAATTCAGTTAAATGGGCACATTTTTTATTCCCTTTTCTAAATTGGGCTGACAAGTTTCATAAATGATCTGAAATTCAATTCAGCCAAACTAATTTTAGTTATTTTTGTTTTATAGTAAGGTTTTCCAGTAGCGTATTATATTTGAGGATTGAAAACATTTGGTTTTTAATATATGCCATTTCAACCAACTTTGCATTAGTTGTGGATAGGTGTGTAAACGAACAGAGCTGCTCATTAACAGTTCAAGTTCGGCTAACAAATTCTATAGACCATCATTTATAGACTACATGGTTTCCAAAGCAGGTCAACACTGTTTAGGACAGACAATAATGTTAATAAGTGATGCTACGGTGGAAGTTTGTTCCAAACGTTCAATTAAACTGTTTGAACACTGCAGGACAGCTGTAAATAGAGATGGTGAATATGGAAAGAATAAGATAAAACAAATGAAATATATATACATTCCATAGTGTTTTCAAGGGTCAGCTTTATACAATAAACCCTAGAAGAGGTAGGTCGATGAACTAGAGAAGAGAGAATGCCCCACAAAAGAGAGCCATGCATCAGAGAAGAGAAGAATGTGACGCAAGAACACCACGTTGCTGGGAGAAAATTGATCCAAGATGAACAGCTTAATCTTATCTTCCAGTTCCATTCATGAATGGTGATTGGTGTGATTGTGAGCAGATCTATTTAGTGACTTCTTGATTTGCTATGTAATTGTCTTCTTGAATGGTGATTGGTGTGATTGTGAGCAGAACTCTTTAGTGACTTCTTGATTTTCTGTGCAATTGAGAAGACAAGTGTGAGGGTAGTGAACCCTAATCAAAGGCGCTAAAAAACCATAGTGAATTGACTTGACCACTTAAGTGATGAACATGATGACATGCACTAAATTAAAGTCAAATCATAATAAAGAGAAAGAATGACCGCCAAAAAAGTAAGGTCAGTTTGACACACAAAGGATGAAATTTTAGGTCAGTTTGACACACAATGCTATGAATGTATCATTGTTGAAGGGTTTAGTGATAGCTTTGTGATGTAGAATTCTATACCATAGGGAGAGCTTCCAAATAAACATGCGATACTGCTAGTTAATGTCATTTGAATCTCTCTACTCCTTGAGTAGAGCAACCAGTGGCTGTGGATGAGAAAATGTGTCTCCCAAAGTGTCATGTGGGGAGTAGGGACTACTTATGTTTCCATTTGGGGAGGATCTTGTGGTGCCAGCCCCTCCCCACTGCCCAGCAACCCCCCCCCCCCCACTGCACAGCACCCCCCCCCCCTCCCCACTGCCCAGCACCCCCCCCTCCCCACTGCCCAGCAACCCCCCCTCCCCACTGCCCAGCACCCCCCCCCTCCCCACTGCCCAGCACCCCCCCTACCCACTGCCCAACACCCCCCCCCTCCCCACTGCCCAGCACCCCCCCCTCCCCACTGCCCAGCCCCCCCCCCCCCTCCCCACTTCCCAGCACCCCCCCTCCCCACTGCCCAGCACCCCCCCTCCCCACTGCCCAGCCCCCCCCCCCTCCCCACTGCCCAGCACCCCTCCCCACTGCCCAACCCCCCCTCCTCCCCACTGCCCAGCACCCCCCCTCCCCACTGCCCAGCACCCCCCCCCTCCCCACTGCCCAGCCCCCCCCCCCCACTGCCCAACACCCCTCCCCACTGCCCAGCACCCCCCCACCCTCCCCACTACCCAGCACCCCCCTCCCCACTGCCCAGCACCCCTCCCCACTGCCCAGCACCCCCCCTCCCCAGCACCAGCACCCCCCCCCCCTCCCCACTGCCCAGCACCCCCCCTCCCCACTGCCCAGCACCCCCCTCCCCACTGCCCAGCCCCCCCCCCCCCCTCCCCACTGCCCAGCACCCCTCCCCACTGCCCAGCACCCCTCCCCCCTCCCCAGCACCCCCCCTCCCCACTGCCCAGCACCCCTCCCCACTACCCAACACCCCCCCTCCCTCCTCAGCACCAGCACCCCCCCCCCTCCCCACTGCCCAGCACCCCCCCCCCTCCCCAGCACCCCCCCCCTCCCCACTGCCAGCCCCCCCCCCTCCCCACTGCCCAGCACCCCCCCCCCTCCCCACTGCCCAGCACCCCTCCCCACTGCTCAAATAAAGATGAAGTGATATAAAGAAGAAGAAAACTGATTATTCCTGGAACACCATAATATTTCAATTCCATTATGAGAAAACACTTACCAAATTCGGATCCTAAGAAGATAAGGGGATAGGATAGACTTGGTCAAACAGAACGTATCGAGACACACCCACATACTACATACATAACCATTCAAACAGTTTCAACTCTTCAAACAATAGATGGAAAACATATTCAGCACAAAAGTGATGGGAAATGCCAACCAAATGAAAGAAGCTAGATTAAAACCAATGACCGGCCAGGAAAAAAAAAATTGGACATTCAGAATGCATGGTTGCTTTTATATATTACCCTCCACTACCTCAGGTTCAACATCATCCTCACAATGGGACAATTTGTGTCATCAAATGCAATATTTTGGCTAACACCGATGGGGGCGTCAATGGTGACAATTTCATCCCCAGCATCATGAAAAATATGTCTTGGGATTACTTCATTAATGACACCGTAATCAAGGTTCAGATGATCATTCACATAAAACACTTGTTTTTCCATTGATGCCAAAATGTATGGTTCATCGGTATGCAGGAATCGACTCATGTCAATAACTCTAAATCAGCAATCATCAATAAATGTACCATGGCGCGTCATTGAATCAAACCATTTACATTTCATCATAGTGACTCGACCTCGAGAGTAGTAATCCAATAACAATATTTTCCCAACCAGTCCATAATAATACACATCTTCATATCGAGGTCGACTATCAGATGCACTGGCATAACAATCCGTTCTAGCAATTAACATAACGCCATCATGCTGTGTTCTCATTTTCACCGCTTTATCAGTTGTAACAAATTTGTATCCATTGATTATTAAAGATTTGCAGTCACGAACCAAAGAATTTGGACCAAAAGCCAACGTTCTTAATTCTTGAGAAATGAAGTCAGCAGGTAAACTCAATACCTGGAATACATGAGTAATATATTTAAATATATATCTATATTTTAAGGTATTTAATGTAATGGTCATACCTTTGATTTCAACCAAGCTGGGAACTCTTGGCTATGCATAGCCTCTCTCCTTCTCAACGGGAAAGACCGATGAACTCTACTTATAATTTGTTTATGTTCTCTACATAAAATGACAATAAAAGTATAAGGTATATGTGATATGATATCATATGAGATAACATATATATATTCAAATTACTTACTTGATATAGGCATCGAACAAACCACAATTAAACAAGACTGTACGATGTGCCATATTCCGCTCTTCAGAGCTCAATGTAACCAATGTATATGACCCGACAATTCCACCTGTTTGGGGAAGAGATGGAAACGAGGGTTGAATTTCCTCATACTGCTCATCTTCATTTCTCGTTGGTCGATTATGTCTTGTGCTCACATCAGACAAATACATTGAACAAAAATCCATACATTCTTGGGCCAGATAACTCCTCACAATGGAACCTTCAGGATAATTCTTATTTCGGACATATGATTTCATTGTGCACATATTTCTTTCAGTGGGATACATCCACCGAAAAGCAACTGGTCCCCCAAGAAGTGTCTCAGTTGGAAGATGAACTGTTAAATGCAGCATGCAAGTGAAAAAGGATGGAGGAAAATTTTTTTCCAACTCACACAGAATTAATGGTGCCTCTTGCTGCATTTTTATCAACAATGATTTGGATAACCTTTTAGAACAAAGGTCTCTAAAAAAATGACATAACCGAATCACTGCCACCCTTACATTATTGGATAGAAAATTTCGAATTGCTATTGGAATCAATTCATGAAGAAGGATGTGGTAATCATGAGTTTTTAGGGATTTCAATTTCAAATGTCTTCTGTTGACTCGTTTAGATATGTTGCTGGAATAGCCGTCTGGAACCTTAATATTCTCCAATACTGCCAGAAATTGATCTTTCTCTGCCTGTGTCATCACATAAGAAGCACAGGGAACTTTCCATTTGTTTTCACCGATACAAACAGGATGTAGTTCTGGTCGAATACCCCAATCCAATAAATCCCGAAGAGATCGGAAGTCATCTTTGGTCTTCCCCTTAATATTCAAAATAATTGCAAGCAACATTTCACATATATTTTTCTCAATATGCATTACGTCTAAACAATGACGTAACAAATTAGTAGACCAATATGGCAACACAAAAAAATACTTCTCTTTTTCCAATTGTAAATGAATTCAGTATCAGCATTCTTCCTCTTTCGAGATGTCAAATGACCTTTTCCTAATGAAAAGCTGAAATCTTTCAATTCATCAAGCACATCATTTCCTGACATACGTTGAGGTGGTTCTTCAGTGTCAACATTATTATCAAACCTCCGACGATTCTTCCTGTATTGATGATCCATTGGCAAGAATCAGCGATGCCCCATGAAACTGAAACTACGACGATATTTAAGCCTTCCCGATCGTGTATTCTTCATACAAACGGGACATGAATGTTTTCCCTTCGTGCTCCACCCAGACATAATTGCATAGGAAGGGAAATCATTTATGGTCCATAGAAGGGCAGCACGCATCTGAAACGTATTCTTTGAAGAAGCATCAAATGTCTGCACACCTAAATCCCAAAGTTGTTTCAACTCTTTTATTAAAGGCTGCAAGTATACATCTATGTCATTACCAGGATCCGAAGGTCCAGATATCAGTATACTCAAGAAAGTGAAAGGTTTTTTCATACACATCCACAGAGGAAGATTATAAACATGAATAAAAACCGGCCACGTGCTATGAGCAGTAAGCATCTGAACAAACGGATTAAAACCATCACATGATAGGCCCAATCTGACATTACGCACCTCAGCTGCAAAATCAGGATGTTGTGCGTCAAATGTCCGCCATGCTAATCCATCTGCTGGATGGACCAGCTCATCATTTCCTTTAATTCTCTCAACATCGTGCCATCGCATATTGGCTGAGATTTCTGGAGACATGAATAGATTTTGAAGTCTGGGAATCAATGGAAAGTGCCACATGACTTTCTGTGGCACACGAGACGGTGTTCCATCTGCATTTGTCTTCCATCGAGATGTACCACAGTATTTACAGTCATTACGGTCAGTTGTTTCCTCCAAAAATAAACTGCAATCTTTCGGACAAGCATGGACTTTATTAGTAGCAAATCCAAGCTGCTTAATTAACTTCCATGCCATGTAATGATTTGAGGGAATATCTGCACCATCAGGAAGCAAGTCCTTCAAAAATGTAAGAATATAATCAATGGCAGTATTAGAAATCCCATACATAGTTTTCCCATGATATAACCGCATTAAAAATTCCAACTTGGTCATTCTAGTACATTCTTGATATACTGGAGTTCTGGCATCATCCAATAAATTTTTCACTATGTCAACATCATCATTTTCATCATTTTCCTCATGTGTACTGATATCATTGTCTTCTTGCACCAGCATGCTATCTCTCTCGGAATGATGCACATATGGAAACCGATCAAATATCAAATTCTCCATGTCACTTCGTTCATTTCGTTTATGAACAGTCTAAGATTGACTCGTCTCTCCATGGTGAAACCAAACATTATAGTTTGCTTGAAATCCAAATTTCGTTAAATGGTAACTAACTTCTTCTCGTCTTAACCATGGTCTTCCAACACAATTATAGCAGGGACACTGTATACAACCTCCATCTGACGCATTGCTAAATGAAAAATCTAAAAAATTCTCCAAATTATTTTGAAACTCGGTTGAAATCCGATCGGTACGATACATCCAGCTTCTATCCATTCTATAACAAGAAAAAAATTATCATTCAATCAACAATGTAAATCATATTTAAAAAAATCATTACAATCAATTTTATTATTAAATCAATCAAAGCATATTAGTAGCTAGAAAAACATATTTAATGACAAGTATTTAATGACAAGAGGAGTTCATGATTGAATAAGTAGGGAAAAAGATAAAAAGGTCTTCCTTGAGATGTAAACTAAAGAAAAAGTTAAAAAAGACACTCCACATGGAAAGTAGTGCAGGGGGGAGGGAGAGGGTTGGTTGGTGCAGCAGGGAAAGGGGGAGGGGCCAGTGCAGTAGGGAAAGTGGGAGGGGGAGGGGCTGGTGGTGGGGCTGGGGAAGCATGGGGTAAGGGGCTGGTGGGGGTGTAGTGTGGGGGGGGGAGGGGCTGATGTAAGGGAAGGGGGGAGGGGGAGGGGCTGGCTGGTGTAGTGGGTGGGGGGGGTAGGGGCTGGTGGGGGGGATGGGCTAGTGCATGGTAGGGGGAGGGGCTGGTGCAAGAGGGGGGAGGGGGAGGGGCTGGTGCAGGGGGAGGGGATGTTGCAGCAGGGGGTTAAGGGAGGGGCTGGTGCAAGGGAAGGGGGAGGGGGAGGGACTGGTGCAGTAGAGGGAGGGGGAGAGGTTGTGTAGGGCAGGGGGGCTGGTGAGTCTCCCCATACGTTGGAGGTTTTCGACTTGTAGTGAGGGTCTCGAGAGGTGATAGTGGGGACTATACCCTCTTATCACATATACACAGTGGTAAAATTGAATAAATAACAATCAACAATGAAAGAGGTAGTAAATAAATGACAAAGCAGCATAAGATAAATATTATTATAACTGAATTAAAGTGGTCAATGGTAGTTTAAACAACAGATGAATTCATGACATGGTAATGATACATATCTAAAAGTAGTAAACATTACATAATTATTTTCAATAAAATAAAAAAATAATAAAGTCACATCAAAACCCCATGGGCGATCTCCTTGAGCATCCCGAGATCCAACTCAGTCCTTTTCTCCTAACTCTAGTTACAAGCATACATTGAAAAGCAAGGTCCAAGGTCCTGAGAAAATGAAAGTATACTCGAGTATCCCAATGTAATAGCGGCCTGAGTAGGGTGTGAGATATAAATAATAATAGGATGGAACCACTGATGTCCAGCCCAATCTAGATAGTGCAGTATAAAATATATAGTTCACTGGTATATAGAATAATAATAGAGAGATAAATAAACATCACCCGTACAGGTTCCTATGGGACACATAGCAGTTATACCTTCTTTAGCCTTTGACTGGTGTCAGAATGTGTAACCATTTCATTAATCAATTTTATCCAGTTTAAATATAATTTATATGAGAAAGATATTGAGGTTCTATGATGTGACAAGAAAACATGTAATTATATTTAATAATGAAGTTCCAAGGTTATAACCAAGGAAACATAGACCTCAAGTGTCAACAACTTAGTAATAACTATAGCCTCACATGGGGTAAGAGTGTAATCCAAAGATAACAGTCCAACTAATTCCACAATAAGAGGACTATCTAGTCTAAGAAGTTCATCCAAGGTAAAATGGGTCTAAGAAAAGATTGGGCTAGGATTTAACCATGGCACCTACTTGTCAATTCTGGAACCAAGGAGTGTATCTAAGGAATCTTGTTGTAATACATGAGGGATTATATGGTGTCATACCAGGCATCTAAAGTTAGACAAGGATCAGGTTCTATGTAGGTCTCAACCTAAGAAAGTTGTATCCTTGAATTCGGAATAGGGTCCTTGAGTGCTCAAGGCTTTCTCTCAAGTATCCAAGGTGAGCTTGAGTCAGGCCACACCAACTTTGATATTGAATTCATATAATATTCCATTTGGTTCAAGCCTTTCCTTTGATTAGTGTGACAAGTCCAAGTAACATGAAACCCTTTAATCAAGTAATAATTAATCAATAAGTCAATTTTGTTCAACCCTAGCCTTTCATTAGCGTGACAAGGCCATGTAGCTTGAAACCACTCATTTAATCCATTTAAGGCATTTTCAATAATCAAGGTTCACTCTCGTACCTTCCATTAACATGGTAAGGGGTTCTATGAATACGCAACATATTTTTCAATTACATCTAATACGGCTAATTCATGTACTTAGTATACTTTACAATTTCTATTTCACATTTAATTATTACATTGAAGCACTTACATTAGGCGGGTTAAATGCTGTGCATACAGGGTAATTTCCATTCTGAAATTCAAAAGATAATTCAAGCCATTTAATATAGAAAATCATACCCTTAGAAATTTAAATCTAAGGCTCACCGAATGGTGGCTCAAACATGTCAACATACTAAAATGAAAATTATGGGAAACAATTCTACATGGGTAATTCCAATATAAAAACCGGTCAAAGAACTTAAACGGTTCCTTGGTTATTTAATCATTTAAAAAGGAAAACTTAGTTTTTTTAATTCCATTAGGGGTCATATATGACATAATTCAAACATAACATCAATTCATAAAGAAATATCAGTACAACAAGACAATAAATCCTAAAAGTCTAATAATTGTTTTTTAACTTGAAGACAGCGCACCTCCGTTGGAGGGGTTTTAATATATAAACATGATATTTCTTATGAAACAATCAT
The DNA here is from genome assembly GCA_963277665.1 of Viscum album. Lineage (NCBI taxonomy): Eukaryota > Viridiplantae > Streptophyta > Magnoliopsida > Santalales > Viscaceae > Viscum > Viscum album. Next base: position 820,528,409 of record OY728134.1, read on the forward strand.
TTATTACCTTTAACTCTTAAATCATGAAACATACTAAATTCAAGATTAAGAGGAATTTAATCTAATGTATTCACTGCATTAACTAAAAACAAAGAAAAAGTGTAGTAAGAAACTAATTAATGCATTAAAAAATTTGAGGAATTGGAAGGGTACCCTTCCTCAAAGAGGAACCAAGCCAACACCTGAAACTTGATAGATTTATAAACAACCACCCGGAACTGCTCAACATGTGTATGTACATACCTTCATATATACTATTTTAAGTCCAAAATAGTACATCTTAGGATTATCAATGCTAAATTAATTTGGGGAAATATTCTCACTGGGTTTGATAATCAGGATATTTATATCATTCATCTTTTAGTATTCCATCATAAAAAAATGAAATTGCTTAAAAAAATTTAGAATCAAACCACTCCATTAACCTATGAATGCATCAACTGCTACCTTTGACTACAACACTAATTGATTATCAAGAGGTAATATGATGAAATTATGGGAAATCAACCAAGACTAAGAAATTACCAGGAAATCTGGGACTCCAGCATAAAAAAATCACTACTGAGAAGGCCGGGAGGTCCAGGTCGTGAGCCGGGAGGCCGAGCCGGGAGTCGGGAGCCGGGAGTCGGGAGTCGGGAGCCGCGAATCGGGAGCTGCGAGTCGGGAGCCGCGAGTCGGGAGCCGCGAGTCGGGATCCGGGAGGCGGAGCCGGGAGTCGGAGCCCGGGGTTGGAGGCCGGGGAGGGGAGTCGGAGGCCGGGGAGGGGAGTCGGAGAGGAGAGGGGAGGGTCGGGAGTCAGTGGTCGGGGAGCGGCGTCGCGGCTTAGGGAGGTAGGGTAGAGCTCGATGCGTCGCGGATTTGAGGAGAGATTGAGGAGAGATTGAGGAGGAGCCCGATACAAGGGCTCGAAAAAAAAAATTAATACCCACGGTTTTAATAAAACCGTGGGTATAAACAACAAAAAAAAAATATTATCCCCACGGTTTAAAGAACCGTGGGAATAGGTGCGTGGGGATAGACCCCATTTCCAGTAGTGAAAGGGATTTATAAACATTTCATCATTTGATCATTGAAAACCCAATGGAAAAGGAATGGGTTTGATGAATATATTTTCATAGCAATCATAACACATACATAGAAATAGTAAGGATGGTATAATTGAAACATATCTCTATTAAATCATAAGTAACATCAAAGGATGAATTCTTATATGGGAAAGGGTTTTTAAACATCACTTGGATCAATTCATGAGGAAAATAACCTTTTCACATTGAAAATAAAATTTTTAAAAGTCAATGTTCACAAAACATTATAAAAATACCTTTCCTAGGAAATAAAAACATATAACGGAATCTCTAAAACATTTCGTGGTCATTATGGTGAAATTTTATTTCCATGTTGTACAAGTTTAAAGATGAAATTCCTCTCACACATGGGTAAAATGTAAAAAAATTATCATGTCTTGAAAATGACAAGAATATTCATTTTAAACAATTTATTAAAAAAGATAATAGTGGTTGAAAATTTATTTAAATAATAATATTTATCATTATAAAAATTATTTTAGACATTATAGGAAAATAGGGACATGGATGAAAATGAGTTTTCAACCAAAGATGTAAATAAAAGTTTTTTTTCATAAAAATAATATTTTAGTCACTTAAGGAAATAAAAAGAATAAAATGAATAGAAAACATGCATTCCAAATAAATAACCATAGTATAGGAATATGAATTTTTTTGATATGAAGATTATAATATTTCATCATTTACAAATTAATCATAAATAATCTCATTAAATATTGATATTATAATATAAAACCTTTTCCACTTTGGTATCTTTTGAATAGTAAGACCCATTAAATTAATAAAATTAAGTAGATATGTAAATTACAAGTGTTCATGATAATACTCAAAAAATTCATTAATGGGTAGTATATATACCACAAAAAAATAAGAAGGTGCTGAATACAACATGTGTCCCACATAAATAAAACTCAGATTAAAATTTCTTACCTTAAGTCTCGACTTCGTTCATACATGTTTGAACAGACAATATAAAAAATAAATCATTATTATTATTTTATTACAAAACTATACCCAAAAATATATATATATATATATATAACCATATAATATTTAAATATTACCTTTTATTTCCCATTTATTAACAATTTTTTGTTAAACTCACGTTTCAGGTAATAATTGTTATATTTTTCATATATATTTTCATTTGGTATTTTCCATAATTTTAAATTGATCATGGTTAAATAATATGATGAATTTTAACCATGTTATAATATCGTATATATAAATTGAATATGTTTTTATTATAAAAATTTAATGTTAGATATTAAAAATGACTTACACCGATCATTGGAACAGTAGGCTGTACACAAGCACGAATGTTGTTTTGATTTTATCAATGGATAGAAATAAAACGAATGTAAATAATATATCACCATTTTAGTGTTATTAATATTCAATATATATCACATGTATTCATTGAATTTATCATTTTTTCATTCCATGTAAACTATAAGTAAAAAAACGCATCACTTCACAAGGAGGTAGTTCATCGTACACATGAATGTCATTATCATATTCACACAAGATAGAAAGTTAGACGGTATAAATGATACTATAACTCAATAGTAATAATATTTTAATAAATAACATATATAAACATAAAATAGATAATTATATATATCCAAAATAGGTGGATATGGAAAACAGAATACATTAGTTTGCGATGTGGTAGTTCACTATACACATGATTGGCGATTTGGTTTTCTTTTTAATGGAAGAGCAGATGGATATATGTTATTCCACTAAGATAATTATATCATATTATATGGTATAAATAGGTGTAATTTTTTCATAATGTTTAAATAATATAATAAGTTTTTGTAATAATTAATAAATCAAAATGAAAGGATATGAATTTAACCTCTTCTTCAGAGAACCTCTTTAGGCTTAAAACTAAATCCATCATAGGTGGGTTTCTTAATAAAAATATATCCTATAGGATTTGGGTATGTAATTATATAATTTATTTGGGTATGTATTTGATGAACCAAATGGTTTTGGATGTGTTATCATGGGAGGAGAGGATATGTCCTTTTATAAGTGGGGAAATGAACCCACTTGGAAAGTACTTGGAATTTTCCCAAAAAAACAAAAAAGATAAAGTAATTACATATAAATATTATTCAAATAAACATATATTAAAAATTTGGATAGTATAAGGTTTATATATTTCAATAAAATATGATTTATATATGTTTAATTTGAAAATATACCCTTCTCTTTTAGATTAACCCTAAGTAAACCTGTTTTAACATTAAACATGGTAATTCATATTTTAATATTTTTATTATTCATTTTGACCAAAAATAAATTTCAAAGTATTATATAATATTAATTAGTCTAATTAAAAATATTAAATACATTTATAAATATTTAATTCATTGAATTGAGAAAATTATATATACAAAATAAAACCTACTAACGTGATGAAAAATCTGTTTTCCAAAGAGAGAATTTTCATTATTAAATAAATATTTAATTTAAAAATTCCAAATGAATTTGATTCAAATGAAATAAATTTATTACATAATATATTTTTTTTTGTATTTTTATTTTTTAATTTTTTTTAAATGACATGGAACTTTTCAAATACTTACAACAAAAAAGTAGTTTTTGATAAAAATCAGTATTTTTCACTATTGGATGAAAAATTAATCTTTTCAAAAAATTATAAAAATATCACCCGAATATAATTTTTTTATTTTTTTTAAAAAAATAAATTTAATTTTGAAAATTCATTTTTTAAAAGTTTTAATTTTTTTTGTTCAAAAAAATCATTAAAATAAGTTTTTTGAGAAAAAAGAACTTTGGAAGCATATAATGACATAACAAAAATACAATTATGGTCAATAAAAATATTAGATTATAAAAAACATTATACTTAATTTAAAAAATTTGGTTTTTCTTATTCATTCCTATAAATTTAATGGCATGGTTATAAAGGTTTTATTTAAATAATAATATAAATAATATATTGTGGTTTGTTGAAACTAGATGTTCTACATATCATAATATATTGTAGAAACTATATTTATTTGAAATATTATTTCATAAAATATAAAGGTGTTAAATATAATAATATTATGTTCATAGATATTTTTAAAATAGGAAGGTAAGTTGTGTTATTTTATAAGGGGAGGGACAAAGATGGAATTGCTTAAAGGATTTAAATAATATAAAGTCTTTATCTTTTGAAAGTGGATATAAATGGAAAATACATCAATATTTAGATAAAAAAGTTCAAAATATATAAATAATAATAATTAGAAAAACTTATGTGGCATTATTACTCTATTATTCTTCTTTAACCCCCCCCCCATGTTTAACATAATCTAACCTTGACCGTAGTGAATTTTATTTAGTTTTTACTGTTCTTATGACCAAAAATGATAGTTTACTCATTGAAAAATTTGTACATGATGATTAAAAATATAGAATATATTTTATAAAATTCATTATATATAAGTGGAAAAAATTAAAATAAGTGAAAAAATGAAACCAAATCTCGATTTTAGAAAAATGCATTTTAAAGTATAAAAATGAAATTACAGTAATAATTTTCCATTTAAAAATCTATCAAATGAATGTCAAAATATTTGATTTATTAAATTTCCAATAAATTTAATTAAATTCATTATTAAATACAGATTTTTTATATATTGTTTTGACAAAACACTTTGTTTATATAAAAACAATTTCAGGAAAAAATACAGTTCTTACATTTAAATGATTTTATCTTCATTCCTAACCAGTAGATAACTAATTTATGGATGGTTATGAATTTATTTATATAATTTATATATATATTTTATTTAAATAGTTTTAAAATAGTGGTAAATATAATTTGTTAGATAAAAATAATTTACATGTAGAAAAATAAATTTATTAAAAAAATATCATTTAGATATCAAATCAATTTATTAAAATTGAGTTCTTATTAATAAACTTTTAATATCATAGACCATTATACATAAATTTGACCATTAATTAAATCAAATTCTTGTCTTTGAATCCAATGTCTATGTTATAATGTTTAGTTATATCATAGTTCATTTAGACTCAGAGTTACATATAGAGAACCCTATCGAATAACCCAAGATTATTTTAAATGAAATTTATTTAAAATTTAGGGTTGTTATAGATATTTATATTCATTTGGATCAATATTTGGAAGATTTTAAATTCACATGGGATTTATTTGTTATGTTGGATGATTCCCATAGAGATAAAGAGTTCACATTGAGATCCATGTTATTTGGTATGATAAATGTCTTTCCCACTTATAGAAATTTTTCTAGATACAACATCCAAGTAATGTTAAGTTATCCAATTTGTGAATAAGGTGCACACTCATTTATGTTTTAACATTACCTAAACATAATGTTTCTAGTAAATCATAAAATTTTACCCTGAAAACATAAATACTGATCTTATAAAATCACATTTGATGGATATTCCTAATAAGGTACAATGCATTCTCCATTTAATGGTGATGAATATTTTTTGAATATATAAGATATTATCACCATTTTTAGTAAACAATTTTTTTTGAAAACATTACAAAAATGGGATAAAAAGGATATTCACTTTTTTAATTACTATATTTTATTTTTTATACTTAAATCATTTTCTTGATGTCATACACACAGAAAAAATTTATATGATAGTTTCATTAAATTGTTACTAAATGCACATTTCAAACCAAAGATAGAAAAAGGCTTAGTTAGACATGATTTATGCAAGGATAAGGTAAATTTTGATATATTAAATGGTAACAAAATAACATTTATTCCTATAAGTGCTTGTAGTTTTTCTAAGAAAGAGTGATTTTAGTGTAGTAAATTAATTTATTTTTTAAAAGTATAAATGGGTATTCACAAAATATCAAGAATATCATGGCAATGACTTATTTCAAGTTAAAGGAATTAAAATATTAGGATTTTAATTTTTTATGATTGATTTAATTTATTAGTCTTTACATGGTATTCTACCAAAAATATCAACACACATTAACCAGTATTTACTTATTTTTCATAGATATATGTAGAAATGTTATAAACATAGACAAGTTTCCAACAATGGAAAAAAAATATTTTTATATTATGTTAATTTGAAATATTCATCAAAATTTTGTTATTTAAATAAGGTTTTACATTATTGTTCACTTGGTCAATGACATAAAACTATGTGGTCCTATAAATTACATCAGTATGTATCCCATTGAAAAGTATAAGAATATTTTGAAAGGGTGTATCAAAACACAAATTATTTTGAATTGTTGTTTTACAAATTGATATATTGCTAATTAATTCATAAAATTATATACCCATCACATATCTAATGTGGAAAATATTGGTCTACTGAAATCTCAACATAGTGGGTGCCATGTGGTTGAAGAAAGTTTCATAAGATATTTTTTCACAATTACCATTATCGAGTGGGAGTAGGATAAGTTTTTTTTACATAACAGTGAGGAAGGTTTTTCTATATATGAAAACTCAGAAAGTAATTAGTAGTTATTTTAATCCATTATGGTATGAAAGATGGATATTGAATAAATTTAATTAATGTTCTATAGGATAGTTTTGAGATAATATTTTTTCAATAGTTATCAAACAAAACAAATTCATTTTTATAATGATTTTGATGGATAATTAGAGGAAAAAGTGTATATATATTATCTTATAATGGTAATGTAATTAACATTTATACTTTCCATATAATGGAATTTGATATACATAGTATAAAGAAAAATAGTGAACATGATGTTATGAAAAAAGTGATGTATATATTTGGTACCATGGAAAGAAATCCATTTTTCTCAAATATGCCATATGTTATATCAATGAAACAATATGAGAGTTGAATAATAAACCATTCAATGTGATAGTTTTTCAATGAAATTGAGTTAATAAAATATTTTATATTAAATTACAATATTTGGATTTGTGAATGTGTATTTCTATATAGAATAGTACAAAGATGAATAGTTTATGATGGAATGAAATAAAGTATAAGTGTTTAATACATTGATTCTGAAAAAAAAATTTAGTAAATTGTTCAATGGTATACTAAAATAGCTACATGGTAAAATTATTATTCTCTTAAGGATATCAATATCATTAGAAAATTGAAATAATTTAATAATGGTACCAATATAAAAGTTTTATTATATGATGATGGAGACCACAATAATGATATTTGAATACTTAATATAGGAAAAAATAAATACATCCTTCAAATAAATCAAATATTTCATTAAAAAAGTTAAATATATCAGATTAGTTATTGTATAAACAAGGTTTTTTTTCAAAATATTATGTGTTCAATAATATATGTACATAATCTAAATTAAATATATAACTATATTTGAAAATAATAACCTCTAAAATGATTGATTTTAATAATATCATGGAAAAAAATACATGTGATGTTAAAATGTTGAAAATAATAGAAGATAAAAAACATTATAGTGGTGAGAAACAACGTAATGGAGACCAAGTGGTAAAAATTGATATGGGTGATAAAATATAAGAGTTTAATATCATGATAGTGTGTGTAAAAATAATAATTTTGAGAAGTAATGGAAAAAAATTCAACGTTGGATGGTGTAAGTACCCAACCATAACCCTTATTTATTCTAGTTTTTTCTACTAGAATATACATACAATCCTGATGATCAGTTGGGTTTTTAGTTTTAGAGAATTAGGAAAAAATACTACAATGTAAACCCTTTCCTTAAAATTGGACAACTAGAATTGATATCCATTTTTTTTATAGAAAACAAGAATTTCTAATATAAAACATGGTTTTTTCTCTAGATATACATTCATAACTTTCATCATGAAATCATTCTTATAGGTACTCTTCTATAAACCCTATGAAAAAAATTTAAAACATGGGATGAGAAGAAAAATATTAGTAAGGGAAATTAAAATGATAAAAAAAATTAGTTCATTGAAAAACATGAAATCCCATTAAAAATCATTTCGTACAAACATATCTTTTCTTCTGAGGGAAGAATCAGTATTCCTTGAACAAAATCATTGTATTTCTTTTAAGATCAAATAATTTCCCTGAAAGAAAACTAAAAAAGCTAGAAAATTCATCTTGTTTCCTTGGTACATCATCTTCATAGAACCCCTACAAAATCCTTAAAAGAAAACTTTTAAATTAAAATAACATTACCATTGACGACTAGTATAGTTTTTCATAGAAAAAAAATCATTTCCCATTATATTATAGGGCTATCAAGAATCACTAATTGTAAAAGACATTACAAGAAAACATAGAGCTATCTAAAAGAACCCATCACAACTAATTTAAAGCCATTTCAAAAACACTTTTAGATATCAAAATAAATCTTTTTCTAAAAAATCATAATTAATATTTTAAAACTACACAATTCATAAAGAAACCATTTTTTTAAAATAAATATACAATCCTATGACTGAAACTAAAAATAATTAAATCCTCATGAAGTAAAAAAATTGATCATTCTATATCTATTAATAATAATTTCTTTATACTTTTGTAAAAAGTGATGAAATAGGAACATTGAAAGAAGGTTTTCCTAAGAAAGTCCATTGCAAATATTATATCATTGATGTGAGTGTTATTAAAATTAGTCAATTATTTTAATCAACAATAAATAAAGAAAAAAAGTGAACATAAAACATAAGATAATAAAAATTCAGTTCACGAATAATCTTATCATTACATAATTAATGAAATGGATGTTAAACCCAATGAATTGAAATTGAGTTAAGAAATCTTTTATTTTAAGTCCAAATCATCACATGAGTTATTTATCATCCTAAATAATAAAATTATGTTAATTTATTTCTTTATTAAGAACTTTTTCGTGCTCATTACTCTTTTTATATCACTAATTACCATGTTAAGTAATTAATAATTTAAATTCACATCGACTGTTTGGTCAATATTTGGTTCATAAGTCGAAAAAGACATTATTAGGTCCACTAGAGTCAACAGATCCACACTACATCATATAAAAATTTATAATCATGATATAATTATAACATTTATAAATAAATATTAATTCTAAATCAATCTGTGAATAATGGTTCTGAAAAATGAACAATTTTACAATTATTGAGATGGTGGGTTGTACGTACGAATTTGTAACATTTCCATTTTTTGAAACATAATTAAGGGAAAGGTTAATTGGTATTCTATATTTATATTATTAATATAATGTCAAAAATATCATATTATGTCACGACCCATCCTCGGGGCCCGTGCCGTGACTACCCCAAACCCGTCTTCCATAGGCCAGGGGCTGACGACTAGCACCAAAGGCGTAAATCCTGTTAACTGAGAAGGCATTTCCTTTGTAAAAGAAAACAATCACCACATAGTAAAAGCGGAAGCAAAACACTAAGTACAAAAGAAAAGATGAAAAGTAAATGGGCCAGAATACAAACCCAAAAGAAATTATAACTACAACTGAACAAAGTACAACAGAAAAAGACAACAGTTGGACGGACGGAAGCGGCTCCTGGGTTGTCCTCCTCGGATCCTACCTGAAGCATAGGTACAGATAGCACAGCTCCTGGTCGTCCACCACGGATCCTACCTGAAGGGTAGGTACAGATAGCCTCCTCCACGCTCTCGTCCGTCAACCTCCTCTATGTGTCGTCTCGTCGTGTTGTCCACCTCCGGGTACTGACTCGTCGTGTAGTCCACCTCCGGGTACTGACTCGTCCTCGAACACTCGGCCTCCGTCAGCACTGCATGTCGTCTGCAACCAACACAACGAGGTACGCACATAGCCCGTGCAGGGGTGAGTATTACGATACTCAGTAGGGACCCCGAGACCCTCAAGGTCTCACTAAACCAACAAGGATAACCACAATAAGATCTCAACAGATAACCTCTACTTAGATATATGCCCATACATATACCTAAGTTATCAAGCAACCCATCTCAATCATGAGGAAACACACGGATTGTGAAATCAACAAATAACCACTACACAGGTATATGCCCATACATATACCTAAGTTATCAAGTGACCCATCTCAATCATGAGGTAAACACAAAGGTCAAAAGTCTCAGCTCAAACCAGGATTTTCATTATCGAAACCGTAACTGCTGGAGAGCTCCATCTCTGGAGTATACAGTGGTCCTGTCATGACTTCGAGGTACTGCTCAATAACCTAAGACTGCTGAGGTACTCCTCCTGTCGAGTACCATGGGCCTGCCACCTCACACAGTAGTGCTTCCCGCCGGGGTCTGCCACCCAAACACAGTAGTGCTCCCCCCTCATAGCCTACAGAGGTACTTCTCCTGTCGAGTACCGTGGGTCTGCCACCTCACACAGTAGTGCTCCTCCGCTGTGGGTCTGCCACCTCACAAAGTAGTGCTCCCCACTGGGCTACGTAAGTCACTCCGAATCGAATCAGACAAGCAGTTTTCAGGTCTCTGCCGGCTACACGGTCTCCGTACTCCGTACACTCGTCTCTGCGAGGGTCCGCTCCACGAGCTACAAGTCGATACTCCAAGTATCTCAAAGTCCCACGAAGAAGTATCTCAAAGGACCGCCTCGTCATAGGGGTCTCAACGCAACAGACGGCGCGTTAATCGGACGCCCGGTCTGTGAGTTGCTAGCCTTTTCGTCCCAGGGGCCCGGTTGGTTTCGTGTGCGAACCAATCTGGTCGTAACTCAACTATACCCCGAACACTCATCGAGTATACTCCTAGGGACCGTTTCTCAATGAGATCACCAACGCCGCTGACGGTTCGTCAAACGGACGTTCTGTCAGAAAGGTATCATATTTTCCGTTCCAGGGGCCCAATTAGATTTCAGTGCGATCCAACCCGACCACTATCCAACTGCATCCAAAACTCGGGCAGAGGTTTCCAAAAGTTCCGTATCGTCAACAGGAACGCAACACAATATACGGCGCATCAATCGGACGCCCGGTCTGGAAGTTATTGGCTTTTTCGTCCCGGGGGCCCGGTTGGTTTTTAAGTTAAAACCAACCCGACCGTACGCCAATTGCGTCCAAACCTCGAGCGGAGTAATCCAAAAGATCTGTCTCACTAAGAGGAATACAACAAAGCTGACGGTACGTCAATCGGACGTCCGTAGCTCAAGATATGAGCGTTCATGCTCCGAGGGCCCGGTTGGTTTCGTGTACGAACCAACCCGGCCGAACCCAAAGTATTCTGAAACCTTGAGTGCGATATACCGAAACGACCGTCTCGATCCAAGGATCGTGTTTCCCCTGACGGCGCGTCGTTCGAAGGCCCGTAGCTCAAGTTGCAGGCATTTGACCGAAAATCGTCCGAAGACGGGGGGTCCGGGCCCGGGCCGACCCGGTCCAACCTGGCCGGACCCCGTCCGGCCCGGCCAGGGCACGGTCCGGCCGGTCGGACCGGCCTGGCTCGGCTCGGCCGGGCGGCCGAGCAGCTGCATACCGCGGGGCTCCGCCCCCGCGGTTTGGAGGTGTCGCGGCCCTCGAAGGGGCCGCGCTGGACAACGGACGCGGCTTCAGCCGCGTTCCGTGCGGGCGAGCTGGACCCATGCGGCCGCGGGTCCGCTGGTCGCCGCCGCCTCCGGCCGCCGGCAGCTTCCGCGGGCCCCCGGAGTCGCTCCGGTGGTCCGTTTTCCTTCCCGTCTGTGCCCTTATTCCTCCCGGGTTCCGTTCTTCACTGCGGGATCAACAAACTGCCATTGCGTCACGTTTTGTCGTCGCCCTCCAAATCCGCACAACCACGAAAAACGACGGAGGGTTGTCGGGCCGTGTTCGTTAGGCCCGCACCCTCTGCGTTAGTTAACAACAACGGGAGAAAATAATTCAACACATGAAACATCAATTTTAATAAATTAAAATTGTTCATTTGAAACCGGTTCTTTAATTTTAAAGAAACGTTCACGGGAATAGGGGGCATTTCCAAAACAAAATCCTTACCTCGTCAAGTCCTCGTCCGCGGGTTCTTCGCGGAATTGGGGATCGTCGCGTCGTCGCGGTATCCAGCGTCACGGCACACGGCGTCGCGTCGTCGATTTCTGCGGGTTCGGCGTTCTTCGTCGGAAGCCGGCGTTATTCGCGTTCTTCACGAATAAGGGCGAAGGCACAAGAACTTCTGTCAAAAACCTCTCAACGTGTAATCCTCTAAATGTTGTGTCGGTCTTAATTTATTATTACGCCAACAAACGAATAAGAGGTAAGTAACGACCCATTAATTCGTATAATTAATTAAAAGAAAGAAACCACCCATTTAATTCACGAATAAAACCGCCCAATTAAATGGTGCGTTAATAATTTAAGAAAACGCGTCAGTTGACTTTCATAATGACGGGTTTTCGCGGGTGCATTACGTAGCGGAAAAGAAACGGCGGGGCTCTTGCGGGCCCCACCTCACAAATATCCTACCAAGAGAGTAGGATGTTTTTGGATAGTACCCTATCCGTTTCAACTCAGTTTAAGTGGCTTTCAAGTGGCTTCAAAGTGGCATAAGTGAAATAAAATAATGTTTGTCGTACAATTATTTTATTTCTTAACTTTAAGCCCGAAAATTAAAAACCACACCCGAGCAAACGAAACTCCAGAAGAGGCATTTATAAGAAATTACCGGCGTTGCGATTCCATCAGTGACCTCAGAATTAGATTCCGAGCACCAGTTCAAAAGTTAGAAAAACCCGCTCGTCCGTTCACTGAACGTACCCGAGCCAAGCTTCGGAAATTGATTCCGGGCACACCGGGCCTCGGAATCAGGCGCCATCAGAAACTGTGTTCTTGTAAAATTCCAAAGAAAATTAAGAAAAAAAATTCCTTGGAATTTACTGGTCTTTACATTACTCCCACCACAGGGCTTTATGTCCCCGTAAAGCTTCACCACAAACTTAGGGAAACAAAGGCTGTACTGAGCACGCATCTCAGCCTTCCGCTCCCATGTGCTCACCTGGAGGTTCCCGTGCTGCCAAAGAAAGTGCACAAGAGGAATCAACCGTCCTCCTAGGATCCACTCCTGCCGATCCTCGATCCCCACAGGAACCTCCGTAGAAGTCACCTCATCACCACCGTCCAGCTCCTCATGGTCGATGATATGCGAAGGGTCAAGCACGTATCTCCTTAGTAGGGATACGTGGAAAACGCCATGCACCTAGTGCAACTGAAGTGGATGGGCCAAGCGATAAACCACCTCTCCTACCCAGCTGAGGACCTAGAAAGGTCCGTTGAACCTCGGAGATAACTTGCCTCCCTGGCCACATCTCCATAAACCTCGTCGAGGTGAGACCCGTAAGAAGACGTGGTCGTCATCCTCGAACTCCAGAGGTCTCCATTTTCTGTTAGAACTGAAACTCAAAACGACTGCTGCTACGAGGGTAAGGTTGACCGACTCAAGAGTGATCGATCGCACCCTCCTATGCAAGAGTTACCCTGCGCTGCCTGGGGTTTCCTTTTTCGCCAACCAAGGAAAACCCATCCCGACGTCGTAGTTAAACTACATCCTTTTTGCATAATACCGTCAATTTGTGTATGAACTATGATTTCCCAGTCCATACTCAAACCAACGGCGTAAGGCCTCAACGCTGCCACCAAGAGATTCCAACCGAAACTCTCGCCTCAAGGATCTGACCACACCGTCGGCGTAAGTGTGATTATCGAGTCTCCTCCCAAGGTATCTCCAGACATGAGGGTCAAGTCCACGGCTTACCAGAAACTCTAGGTCTGGAACAAGATTTGTGAAAGCAAGGAATGATTCATATCGACGTCCGTTACTACAGTAGCTAGTAGTGGACACAGACTGTCCCTTGAATCATTTCTAGAGCCATTGGGTCACATTCCTTGACCGCACGCAGCCGCACTCTTCCACCGCCCTCCAGCTCCCTGATCCTGGAGGGGATAACTAAGGCGGGTGGTTGTAGCATGTTAAGATGTACACCACCACATACTACTCTCCTATCTATGCCTCCACGTCTGCTGCTTCGCAGACTCGTCTATCCTTGAAGCTTCCACTTCTTGAAACATTTAACACGCCCGAGTCTCTAAGACTGGCACCAGTTTCCTGTTTCTTACTGCACTGTGCAGTCTTCATCCGCTCTTGGATGTCCTGGACCTCCTTTAGTCTCACAAGAGCTGATATGATTTCTTCTTTGCCGATAAGAGAAACCTGGTCTCATCCCCTGGATGAACCACATTCGTTGCCTAATACAGTCAATCCTGACATGAATGATGCATTCATGCCATGGATGACATCGTAAGGCCTCGACGTAACTACCAAGAGATCCAACTGTCACTCAAGCCTCCAAGGGTCGAGTCACACTGTCGGCATCAGTGTGAGGTCACTGGGTCTCCTCCAGTAGAAATATCGAAAGTGAGGGTCAAGTCAACAGTTTAACCGAGACCACTCAGTATAAACCTAACAAAAGGACAGGAAAGAAAACAAAGATAAGTGTCTTTTTATTATTGCAGCTCATAGTACAAAGACACGAATACAAAAGCAACATGGAACTAGAAGTACAAAGGACGTATCCACTAGTTCCTCTCTTGTCCACCTACTCTTGGAGCTCTACTGCCTTGTCCACTGCTCGACTGTTGCTCAAGAAGAAGCCGCTGCTTCTGTCTCGGTGGCTCCTCCAACACCCACTGATCAACCGTGCGGGGGGGTCGTACAGTCACGTGCCAGGTGACCCTTCCTGCCGCAGGAGAAACACTGTCCGTTTCTGGTACGCCTGGCTCTGACCCCACCCCGGGTGCCCCGCACCACTGATCCTAAAACCCGAGATCGTCCAACTGCTGGTCTGGTCCTCCTGGACCTCTGCATCATCTGTCTACTGCCCATAGATGACTCGGCAACTGATCGAAAACCCTACGGAAAAGGCAGAAGCTCCTGTACACGCTTGGGGTGTAGAGCTACTGGCACAAACTCCACCCTGAAGAAGGACTCGAAGTCTTCCCATGCGAAGGTCAACCCGTCGCAAAACTGGAATAAGTGGCTCTACCACCTGCCTGCTGCTGGCTGAAAGAGGTTGGCAGCAAGGATCACCATGAAGTCTGTCGGCATCCCCACTAGCCTGAAGACTCCCACCACAGCCTCCAGCCAATCCTCAGCCGCCTGCGGGTCCGTCTCTCCCCGGAACCAGGGTGGCCTCTGGCACTGGAATTCGTGCAGCGCACTCAAGTAGCGTGCATTGCCTACTGCTGGGGCTGGTGGCATCGGTGGCCCAACGTATAGTAGTACCGCTGGTGCCTCCGCTATTGCCTCAACTGCAAGAGGGCCCTGTACCGAAGCCTCGTCGCGCGACAGGCTGTCAGCACGCACATCCCTCCGGGATCTAGCTGGTCGTCCGTGAAAAGGCATCCTGGAAGAAACATCATGACACGGTCAAACGTTTATACCTGGAGAGCTGACCTGGTTTGAGCTGATAATTAAAAACTTCTGGAAACACACACGCAATCAGTTTTTTCATGCACAGAGTCGGAAATCGGTTATCAGGGTCCTGGTGTATGGATACGTCGGCCGCCCGCACCAACACTGGACTCCCTGAACAGAAAACCACACTCGGTACTCTTAACACTATTGCTTCACAGAAAGAAACATCAGAGTTATAAGTTCTGCAGTAGAACCGAACTCCTCTGATACCAATTTGTCACGACCCGTCCTCGGGGCCCGTGCAGTGACTACCCCAAGCCCGCTTTCCATAGGCCAGGGGCTGGCGACTAGCACCAAAGGTGTAAATCCCATTAACTGGGAAGGCAATTCCTTTATATATGAAAACAAGCACCAGAGAGTACAAGTGGAAGCAAAACACTAAGTACAAAAGAAAAGCTGAAAAGTAAATGGGACAGAATACAAACCCAAAAGAAAGTACAACTACAACTGAACAAAGTACAACAGAAAAAGACAACAGCTAGAGGGACGGAAGTGGCTCCTGGGTCGTCCTCCTCAGATCCAACCTGAAGGGTAGGTACAGATAGCGCAGCTCCTGGTTGTCCACCATGAATCCTTCCTAAAGGTTAGGTACAGATAGCCTCCTCTACGCTCTCATCCGTCAACCTCCTATGTGTGTCGTCTCGTCGTGTATTCCACCTCTGGGTACTGACTTGTCGTGTAGTCCACCTCCGGGTACTGACTCGTCCTCGAACACTCGGCCTCCGTCAGCACTGCCCGTCGTCTGCAACCAACACAATGAGGTGCGGGCATAGCCCGTGTAGGGGTGAGTATAACCACTACCCAGGTATATGCCCATACATATACATAAGTTATCAAGTGACCCATCTCAATCATGAGGTAAACACAAAGGTCAAAAGTCTCAGCTCAAACCAGGATTTTCATTATCGAAATCGTAAATGCCGGAGAGCTCCGTCTCTAGAGTGTACAGTGGTCCTGTCACGACTCCGAGGTACTGCTCACTAACCTAAGACTGCTGAGGTACTCCTCCTGTCGAGTACCGCGGGCCTGCCACCTCACATAGTAGTGTTTCCCGCCGGGGTCTGCCACCCAAACACAGTAGTGCTCCCCCCTCATAGCCTACAGAGGTACTCCTCATGTCGAGTACCACAGGTCTGCCACCTCACATAGTAGTGCTCCTCCACTGTGGGTCTTCCACCTCACAAAGTAGTGCTCCCCACTAGGCTACGTAAGTCACTCCGAATCGAATCAGACAAGCAGTCTTCAGGTCTCTGCCGGCTACACGGCCTCCGTACTCCATACGCTCATCTCTGGGAGGGTCCGCTCCACGAGGTACAAGTCGATACTCCAAGTATCTCAAAGTCCCACTAAGAAGTATCTTAAAGGACCGCCTCATCATAGGGGTCTCAACACAACAGACGACGCGTCAATCAGATGCCTGGTCTGTGAGTTGCTAGCCTTTTCGTCCCAGGGGCCCGGTTGGTTTCGTGTGCGAACCAATCCGGCCGTAACTCAACTATACCACGAACACTCATAGGGTATACTCATAGGGACTGTTTCTCAACGAGATCACCAACGCCGCTGACGGTTCGTCAAACAGACGTTCTGTCAGAAAGGTATCAGCTTTTCCGTTCCAGGGGCCCGGTTGGATTTCGGTGCGATCCAACGCGGCCACTATCCAACTGCATCCAAAACTTGGGCAGAGGATGCCAAAAGTTCCGTATCGTCAACAGAACGCAACAAAACAGACGGCGCGTCAATCGGACGCACGGTCTGGAAGTTATTGGCTTTTTCGTCCCGGGGGCCCGATTTGTTTTTAAGTTAAAACCAACCCAACCGTACTCCAACTACGTCCAAATCTCGAGCGGAGTAAGCCAAAATATCTTTCTCACTTAGAGGAATTCAACAAAGCTGACGGCACGTCAATCAGACGTCCGTAGCTCAAGATATGAGCGTTTCCGCTCCGAGGGCCCGGTTGGTTTCGTGTACGAACCAACCCGGCCGAACACAAAGTATTCCGAAACCTTGAGTGCGATATACCGAAACAACCATCTCGATCCAAGGATCGCGTTTCCGCTGACGGCGCCTCATTCGGAGGCCCGTAGCTCATGTTACGGGCATTTGACCGAAAATGGTCCGAAGACGGGGGGTCTGGGCCCGGGCTGACCCGGCCCGACCCCCCCTGGGTCGGTAGAACCGGGTCGACCCGACCCGGTCCCACCCGGCCGGACCCGGTCCGGGCCGGCCGGTCGGACCGGCCTGGCTCGGCTCGGCCGAGCGGCTGGACACCGCGGGAAGCCACCCCGCGGTTTGGAGGTGTCGCGGCCCTCGAAGGGGCCGCGCTGGACAACGGACGCGGCTTCAGCCGCGTCTCGTGCGGGCGAGCTGGACCCGCGCGGCCGCGGGTCCGCTGGCCGCTGCTGCCTCCGGCAGCTTCCGCGGGCCACCGGAGTCACTCCGGTGGTCTGTTTTCCTTCCCGTCTGCGCAGCTGTTCCTCCCGGGTTCCATTCTTCACTGCGGGATCAACAAACTGCTCTTGCGTCATGTTTTGTCGTCGCCCGCCAAATCCGCACAACCACGAAGAACGACGGAGGGTTTTCGGGCCGTGTTCGTTAGGCCCGCACCCTCCGCGTTAGTTAACAACAACAGGAGAAAATAATTCAACACATGAAACAACAATTTTAATAAATTAAAATTGTTCATTTGAAACCGGTTGTTTAATTTTAAAGAACGTTCATGGGAATAGGGGCATTTCCAAAACAAAATCCCTACCTCGTCAAGTCGCCGTCCGCGGGTTCTTCGCGGAATTGGGGATCGTCGCGTCGTCGCGGTATCCGGAGTCGCGTCGTCGCGGAAGGGTGTCGCATCGACGAACTCAACGGATGATCGAAGGTTTTTTTTTCGGATTAAGGAACGTCGCCGAAGAAAGTCGCCGGAGAGGAAACGTCGGCGTCGCGGCACACGGCGTCGCGTCTTCGATTTCCGCGGGTTCGGCGTTCTTCGTCGAAAGCCGGCGTTCTTCGCGTTCTTCGCGTTCTTCATGTTCTTCATGAAGAAGGGTGAAGGCACAAGAACTTCTGTCAAAAACCTCTCAACGTGTAATCCTCCAAATGTCGTGTTGGTCTTAATTTATTATTATGCCAACAAAAAAATAAGAGGTAAGTAACGACCCATTAATTCGTATAATTAATTCAACGAAAGAAACCACCAATTTAATTCACGAATAAAACCGCCCAATTAAATGGTGCGTTAAGAATTTAAGAAAACACGTCAGTTGACTTTCATAATGACGGGTTTTCGCAGGTGCGTTACTTAGCGGAAAAGAAACGGCGGGGCTCGTGGGGGCCCCACGTCACAAATATCCTACCAAGAGGGTAGGATATTTTTGGATAGTACCCTATCCGTTTCAACTCAGTTTAAGTGGCTTTCAAGTGGCTTCAAAGTGGCTTAAGTGAAATAAAATAAAGTTTGTCGTACAATTATTTTATTTCTTAACTTTAAGCCCGAAAATTAAAAACCACACCCAAGCAAACGCAACTCCGGAAAATGCGTTTCTAAGAAATTTCCGGCGCTGCGATTCCATCGGTGCCCTCAGAATTCGATTCCGAGCACCGGTTCAAAATTTATAAAAACCCGCTCGTCCGTTCACTGAACGTACCCAAGCCAAACTTCAGAAATTGATTCCGGGCACACCGGGCCTCGGAATCAGGCGCCGTCAGAAACTACGTTCTTGTAAAATTCCAAAGAAAATTAAGAAAAAACATTCCTTGGAATTTATGGGTCTTTACATATTAATTATTTAAATATACTTATATATATCATTCATATGACATAGTGATGAAAATTGAATCACATCACATCGTGGATGTAGTAGTCCATACGTACGCATGAATGATGTTATCATGTTCATATGAATGGAAACGTATGAACATTAGTGATATATTATATTTTAAGATAGAAAAATTGTTCATGAATATAATATATAAACATTAAATCCATCATTAAAAAGAATATATGAGAGTTAGCAATGGAAACAAATTACATCACTTCGCTAGGCTGTAGTCCGCCGTACACATGAACGATGAATTATTTTCCCAATTGATGGGACTGAAGATTCTTATAAATCATGAAAATAGAATAATAAAATATCATAATATATTGGTGATAGTCTATAGGGAATCAATAATTTCCTATGGGGCTATAAAATAATTAAATAATAAAACTAGGAAAATATGACTATAACATTGTGATACATGGGAAGTTTGTGTTTCGAACCCCAAAGGATGGTCTGTATACATGAAATAAATTATTTAAATTGAAATTATAATTGTATTATTAAATATTAATTGTAAATAATTCATCAAAAACTGGTTTTTTAATCAAAAAATGATTTATTCCATCTTCAGTGATTTTTTGTTTTCTATTCTAGGGATTCAATTGATTATAAGTTTATTGATATTTGGTGTCCGAATTAGGTTAGTAGGGATCCTTGGTTGGGGTAAAATATAATAATCTAATACTCTTACCTTTGGATTGGTCATATAATAGGTTAAATTGAAAAAATAGGTGACCAACGACACTATTTAAACGTAACTACACTACATAACATAATTGTCATATGAAAAATAGGGAAACTAATTGACGTAATAAATTAATACTCATCGAATCAGAAGAAATGGTCATGTGATTAAGAAAATACGAATAATTAAATTTATATTCAGAATTTTAATAATTCAAAACATGAATAAAATATAGATATAATACCTAACATCACCTCCCACTATGGTTACATCACCATACATGAAGATAACTACCCGATCATGTTATCCATAATAAGATCGAGCAGCATTGACACCCGAGAAGGATTGGGTGTGAAGAAGGGTAGTGAACTAGGGATTTTTAGTGGTGTGTATCTCTATAAGTCATATATATTTCAAGGATATGTCCACACCCCCCCCAAGTAATGGGAATGTGTCTATTTTTAACGACCTTCTATAAAACCTTCATAAATATGTATCTTTATTTTTCTATTTCTCAATTGGTTCACGACATGTTATGTCTACATGAATTGTAATCCATGTTAGTGATGAATTATTCATATCTATGCATGTCCCTAACTACTCACAACTTATATTGTATACATTTCATGTAATGTTTTTTCATACTGTGTGATATTTCATGATATGTCATAAGCTGCAATAGATTCTCCAGATGAACTCAAATCGTGTAATGAAATACACAAAGTGTAAATTCCTTGATCCAATTCCATAGCTTCATTTCATATTCAAATATTTGGTTTTTCACCACATCACTTCCATTATGGAATGAATATTCTTTTAGCCCCGAAACTCATCAATTTTTATTATTTTCTAAACATATGATATATCCTTACATAAAACCCAAAACATGTAAAAATTTCTAAAATTTGGAAAGAATAATCATTTCAATATAGAAATAAATTTATATATATAATCTAAAATATATTCCTAAAATAGACTTATCAAATACCATTAGACATTAATTTAGACTTTTCCTTAAGGTTGGAATCATAACATACTACAATGGACGATCACCTTACTATGCTTCAAATTCAAGTTCCAAAAAATTGATGAAATCGTAAATTAAAATGTTCAAGCATTACATATCAAAATTAATCAATAACTTATTTCTCAAAGAAAAAAGTGAACCATTTATTTTACTTTTCTCTTTCGAAATAACAATTATTTTTTATTAATCTATTTATTTAAAATATATTAATAATAAGCATGTCATTTTTAATTTACCTCACACAAATTTTTCCACTTATCAATAGGGTATGATTTTAAATAGAATTATAAACATTCTGAAGATACAAAGAACATACAATAGGATTTCATGGAATCTAACATATCCTCTATATAAATATAGAATCCCTAGTAACCATGAGGGTTACTTCATTTAGGATCAATGATTCTAAGTCTTCGGTTTTTATGGTAAATGATGAAATAAATAAAACTAGAAAAGGAGGTTCACCTCTAATCCATTTTTCATGATATTAAATAAAAATTCTATCAAATGTCTCACTGTAACGATGTTATCATTCTATTCCACACAAAAATCTTAAATTGAGCTTATCATATATGTAATTATAGTGAATGAATCAACTTACACTACATCTTTTATTCCTTTTAATTTTATTCTTTTAGTTATTTAATTTTTTCTTTTGAATATATTCTTTGGAAAAATCTTATATCTCCCACCTGACCACATATGGTCAAAATATAATTATTTTGGAAAATGGTGATATTTTGTCCTCCAAAGACACAACCTGTTTTTTTTTAATTTTTTTTATCATTTTTTTTATCATTTTTTAGAAATAATGGTGAATAATAATATATAATGACACATATATAGCCTCTCTTAAAATCATATTATATACCCATGAAATGTATTCTCAATATAAATATATCCTTATACACAAGGGAAATCCCCTCCCCCAAAATTATTCTTCTAAATATATGGAAAAAATTTATAGGAAGGTATGAATGGATAATATGGACTTATAACATGGATCAATTTCTAACAAGGATATTCATGGATTCAACAGGGTTAAAAAAATAATTAATGTAATTAGGGTCCACAGATGATGGGATCATATAAAATAATTCCTCAATAATATAAAACTTTATCTTATTCAGTCATATATTTGATTAGATCCCATAAATTTTCTAGAATAGAACATTACCAGATCTCTAAATAAATATACAAAATAAATAATATTAAATATTAGGTTTAGAGGATGTCTCAATAACGAGTTGAATTTTTTGTCACAACTACTCATGGGAATGCATACGATTAATATAATCAATTAATGAAAATATTATAAATTCAATGAATGATCAAATCTCACAAAAAAATAATTTTTTTTTAAAAATAATCATTCTCCCATAATTCATTATTTGGAAAATCCGAAACCACCTGATTATTTTAATAAAATTCTCATTTTTCTAATTAAATTTTATTGATAATGAAGTTTAAATTCATGGAATGATAATTATCCAAGGTAGTTAATTTCTCATTGTTCAGTTGAGTAAATAAAGTATCCATGTTGGAATTAAATTGGAAAAAAGGCTCTAAAAAAGTTCAATCAAGGGAATATATAAGAAAACTACTGAATTGAAATTCATACTCCATTTTTAATTATACTTAAAACATGGATGGAGTGGTTCTTCCTACTTCTAATTAATGATGTGTAGACGTGTTGTAGATTCTTTATTATTGTCCCCTTCTACTTTATTCCTTATAAATTATTGATGGTCCTGAAAAATAAAAATGTGAATGTGAAATCAGATACCATTTCAATGAAATTTAAAATATTTTGGGAGAGTTATTAAACCTACAAATTTTAAATAAATAAACAAAAATGTTAAAAACATAGGTTTCCTCCAAGAATAACTTTTTTTTACTATCATTGGCTTTACTTACCTCCTTCATATAAGGTGGTTGATGGTAAGAAACATGTTACCATATCAGTATCTATAAAATTTCAAAGAGGTGATTCCTCCATATAGATGGGACCTATCCCTTTTTTAAAAGTAATTTTAATCCTCCAATTTTTATCACCTTCTCATTCTCCATGGCCCCAATACTGAGGTTCTTAGACCGTCATAAAAAATAAAATGTCAACTCACTAACTAACCAAATTTGTTCTCCTAATTTTAATTACCCAAGTAAGAATGTTCATCCACTATCTTCATCTTTTTTCATTAATTTATTACATTTCTTCAAAATTTTATTAAATTCTTCATTACATAATACAATAACTATATCAGTTCTTAATCCATGGACCATAGTGTTCTCTACTTCCATCAGGACATCATTGTAGAATTCATTAGCTATTTTGATTGATTTCTTCATTACATGGTGAAAATTGAACATCACCACGAATCTTCCAACTCTTAAAATCGGATATCCTTTCTGAACATCAATTAGTACCCTACTCGTAGCTAAGAATGGTCTTCCCAGATTAATGGGACTGTCTTTTCATTGATATCCATTATAAGAAAATACAATAGGAAATATAACATGTCTATAATGATGATGAAAACATCAAGTTTCATTTATTATTTATCACTGTTGTATCAACTAGTTTAAGCATACCTTGAGTTGGTTGCATCACTCTCAATCCCATGATCTATAATGTTTCATATGAAAAAAATATTTATAGTTCCAACTATATATAATAAATATCTACCAAACTCATAAGAACCAATTATAATTTTAATATTAAAACTACCTTAATCACTTTTCTTCTTTTTTTGGATTCTTAACACCATCAATGAACAACCACCTATTAGTGTAATGGTCAGTAATTCATTGAGCTACTATTTTTTCATTGCTAACTTCTTAATTATTTTTGTGTAGACATACTTGTTTATGATTGAATTAGAAAATTTAATGATGATATGAATATTTTGGAACATATCTAAGAGATTTTATTCATTCATAAATCCTTAACTTCTAAAACTAATCATGAAATGGTAGTGGTGGTTGGTATAGTGTTGGTGCATTCTTTTCATTATATACCTCTAATTGTTTTTGGTTTTCTTTACTTGATTACACTAGTTGTTCATCATTTCACCCTATAAATTCTATATCAATTAATTGTGACTTATTACAAGTTATAAGAAATAAATCATTCATATGTTCCTAGGGATACTAGATTGGGAATTGTGGAAGTACTCCTCTAATCCTATATCTATGTTTCTTGGTAATATACCTGAATTGTTTTTCCATGTTCTTCATCATATCTTGTATATTTTGTGAGTCATTTTTGAATTACATGATCATAGTTCCTTGATCCTTAGAAAATGTTTTCAACACATTCCATGTATTGACTTTTTTGTTCATAACAGTTTCAAGGGTATCCTTTAATGAATAGAGTTAATGTGTAAGTGATGACCCTTAATGTTGGTGTTTTAAACCTTATTGACTTTGCTGATTTTTTTTGCATGGTTTTGATTCTAATATTGTGGTTGTTATGGTTTTTTTAGGATGTTTCCACATCCATCCCTATTCATACTTTTTATGATTTTAGTCCAAATAATTTACAACTATATAGTACATACCAGGGTAATTTTTATTAACCATCATTTTATCAGGTTTTTTTGATATGACATTCATTTGACTGAACACCCTACTATTATCTACCATGTGTACTCCATGTTCTCACCCTTCTTCTACATTCCATTGAAAAATGTTACTTGAAATATAATCCAACAACTTATAGATATCCTCTAATAATTTCGAATAATGGAACCACCTGTAGTAGTATCCTCTATTGAATGATTTCCCTACGATAATCATTTTTAGAAAGTTTGAATTAATAACCACATTTTGATGCCATGATGTGGACATATTCTTATTAAGATTTTAAATCATCCACATGAACTATATAAATACTCTTCAATTAATTTCTAACAATTTAATATATTTTCCCATATGTCTATAGACTTTTATATAAGGAAAAACCATGTTCGTAACATTCTTACCAGATCATCTAGGGTACTAATTGAATGTGGAGGTAGAAATTGGAACCACTCAAGTTCCTTATCCCTCATTGATTATATGAATATGATTAGTCTTGAATAATCATTTGGGAAATTCTGAAATCGTATGATGTTATAGATTTCTAGGAATCTCCAATGGTGTGAGTTGGGGTCGACATAAGGTAGGTCAGAAAACTAGGGTGAATATGTGATCATTTGGATAAATACATCTTGATATTAAAATGTTGAAAGTGATTAGGGGTATCAAAATACATGTATCTACCAACATGTTTGGGGGTCTTTGATAAATTATCAGTGCTTTAACCTTTATTTCTTCCTCTGATTTGTGGTCATGTTTTCTGGCCCAACTCATGATCAACTCATTGATATTATTCCCATATATCCATAATTTCCTAGTTTGGGTAAGAATCTTCTTTTCAATTCTTTTCTTGTGTAAGTTCCTCTCCACCTCTAGGTTAAATGAAGGATCATCTACTATTTCTTTACCATGAGTGGAGTATTCTTGCAATATATTATTACATGAAACTACAACATAAAAAGACCAAGAGTAAAATAATGATATAAATAAAACTAATTTCTAGGATTCCTAATTATATTAAAAAATATCCTAAAATTCCCTAAAAATTATTCCAATAATTTGATATCCCATAGGGTTTCATTAATTTCATATATGGATACATATATTTAAAAAATAATATAACTCAGGTGAATGAATTACAAAAGTGTCATACGTGGAAAGTCTTAGTGTTGAACCCACAAGGATGGTTTATATCCTATAAATTTATTAAAGGAATTTAAATTGTAATTTTATGATTATTTGTAAAAATAGAAAGAATGCATCAATAAATGGTTTTTAAATTAAGAGATAGTGTATTCCAGGTACAATGATATTTAGGTTCACATTCACGGGATTTAATTGATCATATCTATTTCATATATTGTGATGGAATTTAGTCATCAGGGATCCTTGGTCTGGGTACGCTATGATAATACTATGATTTTACCTTAGAATAGTCATATACTAGGTGAAATTGAAAAACTAAGTGACCCAAACCCCTTTTTAAACATAAATACACATTATTTCATAATGGTCAAATAAAAAAGGGGAAATAAATTGATCCCATAAAATAATACTCATCAAATTTCAAGAAATGGTCATAAAATTGCAAAAAAAAAAGATTAATGGAATTGATTTTCAGAGTTGCAACAATCCAAATCCTGAATAATGAATAGATATAATCCCCAATAGAACATCCACCAAAAATCACATCACATTTAAAAAAAACTATTTTTTTCATTCTACCCATGATTAGAATGACCATTATGGATGCCTTGGAAATATTGGTGTTGATGAAATGAAGAGAAGCATGGATGAATGGTGGTGTGTGTCTCTGGTAGTTGTTTTCACTTCATGGATCCATCTGGTCCTCCCCAAAGTAGTAGTCCCAGGTCTATTTGTAAGGATCTCCTGTCAACCCCTCATACATGTGTATCTTTTTTTTCATTTCTTGATAGGTTCAGGATGTGTAATTCTTACATGATGTGTAATCCATGTCAGTGTTGAATTATTCATATATACACATGTCCTAAACTCCTCAGGAAATGTATTGTGTACATGCTGTATAATGTTATTTCACATCATTAAATATTTCACAACTTCTCTTTAGTGGAGACTGATTCTTCTGATGAACTCACATCATGTAATGAAATACATGATGATTAAATATCTTGCTCTAGTTCCACAACTCCTCTGCATCATCAAATTTATAGAATCAGGTTTCTTCACCTCGCTCATGGATGTAAGTGTCTTTTAGATCCTAAATCTATCTCTTTTTTTATCCTTTTCCAAAGATAGGTTGTATCATTCAATATATTATAAAACAAGTCAAATTATAGAATATTTTGAAAGAAAATCCTTTAAATATAGAAATTAATTTTATAAAAAGTTTTTCAATGCTTTAATGAAATACAATTATTAGTATGATATTGGATTTCTTATTTTAACTTTTTTATAATGTTTTTAGTGATGTGAATGAAGCAAAAAACTATGACGTGTATAAAAAATATACCTCTTATTTGGTAATAATTTATCCTTAACACCATAACACAAAAAGGTTGGTATGATATCAAAATCAAGACCTCTAATATGTATAGAGGGATTTTTGAAAAGTATTTAGTCAGGTATTGGAAAAAAATGATTATATCTATGATTAAATGATAAGTCTAGGTTCACTATTATAAGAGTGGGGAAGGGAACTAATGGAATTTTTGAAAATATTGAGTTAATATAAATTAATTTTCATTTCCAAATGGATCCAATGGGATTTATGTATACGTTGAGATTATTATGGGTGTAAATAATCTCATACCCAAATTAAATAGGTTTTGACAATATTTTTACCCTTATCATTTGGGTTTAATACTTATTTAATACTTTTAACCTATATTAATAAATTATGGGGTTTTAAACAATGAGAGTCCATATAGTTAGTATAAAATTATAAACAACCCATAAATAAAACATGGATGATATTTTTTAACATTATCCTAATAATGTAGCTGAAAAAAATATTTTTAATGATTTTATATATTTTAACAAAATATTTTTTTTCTAAAATAATCATAATGTCAATTCTATAAACTATTCATTACATGAATTTAATATTATCAACAAAAAACATATAAATAAAAACCCTATTTAATTATATCCCTTTCATTTTGAATTCATCTAAAATTTATTTTTATCTAATTAATTATCTCAAGATATATTTATTTTAATATTTTTAATAACATTTTATTATTTTTATGATAATTGAATTATTACTCCATCAAGAGTGTGTAAACATTAAAGGTAATTATTTCATGACTAAAATTTAAAAATAAATTTCCAGGATGAAAAGAAACATTTTATATTTTAAAATACTATTTATAGTTGAAAATTCCCTTTGCATAACACCACATAAAAAATTCGTTATTAAAAAATTGAGTGTGAAATCTTTGACCTCTATTTAAATATCATATTATATGTATCATAATCAATTAAAAATAAAAAATGAATATATTTTAACCTTGAATTTCTATGGATGAAAATTACTATTAACACTCCATTTTTTGAATATTATGAAACCAATATGAAGACAACCTTAAGAATGTTAAAGTGTTAAATTTCCCTTAGGAGAATCAATGGGACTTGCCCAAGTTGAACTGCACATTCACACCCCTTCACATTAGAACACCCACATAGCCCCACACAGGGGTCTAAAGGGGTTTTCACCCCTACGTTGGGAACCTACACTAGGCACCTATGGTAAGGACCAATTCATACAACATCATTTGACCAGGGTCCCTAGGTTCCTTATAAATATGACCCTTTGGTACCTCATTTGAAGACCTAGAAAATCGGAAGTAGTTCCTAAGCTCTGATCATTCATCTCCTTCACCCAAGTCTCCAAATATTCTCTAGGAATGTGACACTGCTCTCACCTGGGGTCTCACTCCTGGATCTATTTTTTTTGAGGGTTTCCTTTGGGATTCCTTCCCATAGGATTTGATTTGCTGAGTCTCTACCCTCCATCATTAGCCTCCAGTGGTTTGGACTAGACTGTGCTTTTTATCTGTGGTGGTGATGACTCGGACATTGTGTGTTGTTCCTTTACTCTTCATCTTCGCTGCATATGCAATGCGATGGACTAGTTCCCTTGGTCATCGTTGATACGATTTCCCCTTCTTCACAAAGATCTGAGCTTGGGGGGATTTTGGTGGCTTCTCTAGCAATGCGACAGTTTTGGGTGGATGTGGATGGAGTGGGGACGGCTTTGGCGATGGTGCTCTCCAGAAGCGCTATTCGGACTCAAAACGGTGGTAGTTTACTATCTTTGGTGTCATCATCCTCCTCGAGCAATTCCCATTCTCTATATGTCAGCTTTGGAAAGGGTTCATTACTGGCGTGCTTTGGATTCATCATCCTTGGAGGTTGTGTGGGCTACTATGGACTCATATCAGTCTGATCTGGCTTTCAAGGAAGCAGACAACTCTTTGGTGGTAAGAATTATTTTTGGAAATTAGCTGCTGATTGGGGTCAACTTTGCATATTTGGGGTTTCCTTGGGAAGTTCAGTGGATTTTGGGGACTCAATAATGGATCAGGTTGTTTTGGTGATTAGTCCTCGAGGTTGTGATGGAGGCTCTCATATTTTCTCAATAGGGGGCGCATATGAGATCAGCTTGGAAACATTTTTTGTAGAATATATAGGTCATATTTCTGGTTTTCTCTCATGTATCAGTTTCATTCTATTGATGAAGGGCTTGTTATGTTGTTTTGCTCTATGGCTGTTATTTTGGATGGTGGACTCATATGTTGTGGATAGATACTAGGAATTGGTGCTAGCTAACCTGTGTTCTTAGATGTGCTACTAGGGGTGAAATTCTATAAGCTGACTAGATAAGAGGCGATGGTTACTGGAATCTATGTTGCTAGGTGATGGCTGCTGCTTGGTTGGGATGTTATGAAAGTTGATGGTGCTCAGTGATGGTTTCTAATTTTCTGTGAGGTGACAAAGGTGGTATTGGATGCTAGAATTTGAGATGTTGGATGCTTGTTGCTTATTGGCTAAGAGGTATACCCTGGCACTGGAAACTGTTGAAGGAGATACTGATGCTGAAGGTTATGTGTGGTAGAATATGTTCTGTGAGATGTTGGTTGTTGATTGGCTGGGAGGTGCCGATGGAGATGACTGTGATTGTATTATGTTCTTGGGTTCTGTGTGTTTTTTGGGTTTTGGTTTTTATGGGTTTGGGGATGTTAAGAGTTTTTGGGTGTGGGTCATTTGATCCCTCCACTCCCTTGTCTGCTGCATCTTTTTTTATAATAAATTTGGGGGGGGGGGGGGGTCAGGAAAAGCCTGACCCTTTCAACTTCTTGGCCATCCAAATATTCTCCAGGTAGCTCTCTGAATCCCGATAGAATAGAGAATGGAGAGGAATAAGTGAGATCAAGGTTCCTTAAGGGTCTAAAAAGAAAGATACCTATAGGAAGAACCATTATCCCCTAGGTGAAGAACCATCTACTTTAAAGCCCCTTTTCCTAACTAGAGACTTGTGTGAGACCCCATAAGGGACACAAGAGGAGTCCCATGGTTCCTAGACTAAATCATCACCGATAAATTCTTTCCTTAGTGGTACACTTCTCATGGAATACCCACCTTCCATAAGCCTATACCCCATACATGAAACACATCTAATTATTCATAGGCCGTATGTGATTATCATCTTCCCTCAAAGGTAGTACCTATATGAGCCCCATTTTTAATCCACTTCCAAGCCACCAATGGTCAGAAATACCCTTCCCTCAGTTTCCTTTTCTAAGAGAGACTAGGTTGAAACATCCACCAAAATCTCCAAACATTCAATACAATGATAAGGGGAACAACTATTTGTCGCCCATTTGGATTTTCCCTCCTTCAGTAAAAGGATTTATGCAATTTTTTCAAAAAATATTTAGGGTTATTAGGGTGCATTTGGTTTTTCATTCCTTCAGTTACGAGTACCTCTACCCAACAGAATGTGTCAGGGTGTTCTTGGCCTCAAGCATAAAACTAAGAACCCTTTCATCCCCTTCTCAATTTTGAGAGATGAAGCCTCTAGTTCCAGACTAGGTGGTTAAAGATTTTATTTATTTTCTATATAAATATTGAATGAGATCCTCCTCTCCCACATTAAAACCAATTTTAGGTCACCCCTAAAAATTTATTCCCCTAGCATATCTTGTAGGAGGATTCAACCCTACTCCTCCTCACCCCTTGGACACCTGGTCTGAGAGGGGATGACAATCGAAGTCCACTCCTATTTATCTCCCATATCCTCGGCCTCTCTGACCAATAGAGGAGGATAAGTGGGAGGTTTTTCAGATCTTTCACTTTTTCATGTCCATCACATTCATTTATGACTCTTGAGGAAATAGGGGCTAGACACAATCATGGAATCCACAAGATCAGATTCATGTTTCGGTAGATCATCACATGAATATTCCTCTAACCGTCCTTCAAAGTGCCTCCCTATGAATAAGTCTTCAAGGCCATTTGTCCAATTTCATTGAAAATAAGATCATGCGGTTTACTAGATCATCTATTTTATCTTGTCTCTCACACCTAACATGATTCTTGTAGTCTTAGAGGTTGATAGTGGTCATGATATCCACATGATCCTAAACAAATTATGGGAATACTCCTCAAGAGTAATCCCCAATCATAAAAATATTTAGGCCGCATTGCAGGTGTATGCCCCAACTCATTAAAGGTCATCCTCCTTACGAAAAAACCATGAATCATATATGATTCCTCCTTAGGAGTAATCCCCAACCAAACTAATCTAAGGGAAGCACTTGTGCATAATCCCCAATTATTTAACTATAAGAACATTGATTCGTACTACATTTTTGATACATAAGAAGACCACCTAGGGAATGAGCTCAATGGTAATCCTCCTTTAGAGTAAGTCCCAATCCAACTAATTATGGGAATCCTCCTTAGGATTAAGCCCAATATAAAACCAATTTTGGAATCCTCCTTATGAGTAAGCCCTGAACCAAACCCCCTGAATATTCATTAATCATGAAATTTTTCATATCCCCAAATGATTTCATTAGGGAATCCTCTTCAAGAATATTCCACAAATTAATCTTCTCAAAGGGATATATTCCCCTATGAGATAAAATTTCATAGGACCTCCATAGGTATTGGTCCTCTTAACTGAACAATTTTTGTTTTGATTCCCCTCCAAATAGTATACGTAGGAATCCACATAAGGTCCAAAATAAAACAACCCAAATTAACCACATTAAATTTAGGCCAAATTCCTAATAGGGTATAGTTCAACCAAGAAATTATTATCCCCTCTATGTGACCTAAGATTCCTCGACATATGTCCTACAACCAACAATGACTTGGAACCTTTATTATAGATTTAATTGAAAAATAATGTTAAACTATGTGGTATGGTACTTATCACATGAACTTAAATGGTATGATGTGCCTCATTAAGTGGCACAAAACTATGTGTGTTCTAACTCCTTTCACATGGATTTGTAGGAAGCTCATTCATGTGTACGATCATAGCATCAAAACAAATCCAATCTCTATGGATGAAGACACGTGATGGAGTTCCCCACTATATGGATAGAAAACTAGCATCATCTTAATAACAACCAAATAATCTCTAATCAATACATAAGAGGATACCATTAATGGAGAACCTCATATACATACAGATATCCTCATTGATGAAGAATCTCAGATTCATATAGATGGTTCTAAACTCTAGGCATGCTAATATTTTGTTGTTATTTCAAGTGTGACTCACATCATACGTGGGTTTTAATAACGGATCCATGAACATATTAAAAATCTATATGAGAGTTTTAGTGTAGGAAATAACGTCCCACAAAAGGGTGTGATGAGCCCGACCTCCCATCCTCTCAACTAATGAGGGTTATTAAGTATTATTTTCAAAACTCTCAAACGAGTGTCTCCTATTGGAAATAAAGTCAATTATGGATATAGATCCATTGGTTGTTTCCAGTTCCACAAAAAACACATTGGAAACCATTGTGAAATAGTGAACTCACTGTCTATGATTCCCCAAAACTCACCCCCCACAATTAATCATCGTGAACTCAAATATTCTGTGGGGAATAACAAATGGTAAACCTAATGTGAATCATTAACTAGGATGATGGTGTCTCCCATCTAGAAAGACCATTTCTCTTTTTATAACATATAGGACCAATAAATATAATCAATCATGCATTTGTTCATTTAAATGAGATGCTTCTTTGATGGGGTTTTCTTGTTTGTTTTTTTATATCTAGGAAATTATTTTGTAGAACTCCCCTAAATATAATGATGTCATTCACACAATCACCAACGTGTTTACTAGCTACATCTCAGGTCAGGACTTCATTTACATGAATGATGCCATCACAAACCAAGAATCATCAAAATTGGGTCTCAAACTCATTATTCTAGGAAAACCATTAGAATGGTACAATCTCAACTTTGGAGGCTACTTGATCGGCCCTCCTGTATAGGAATCCCTACTGATCACCCAAAAAGTGATGGATGGAATCCGTAACATAGATGGCAGCAACAACCATATTCAAAAAAATTTGGAGCTTCTCTATAGAACATATTAACGGACCCTTCACTACCATAGAGGCCTTAATCAAGATTCCACTTATGGCGTCGTCTATAAGGCACATGAGTCCATCCAAAGGGCTCCTACTAGAAATCTCTTCCACCAACACCCCATCATATTGATCCTCAATATGATGAGGTTGTCACCCATTGCAGATATACACAAGTTGTCTAGATCTATGAATGATTGATGACCCACTGATAGAAGTGAACTGTCACCAGGGAGTAGGGACACACCTCACTCCCCTCCAAACAATCCAAACAATCAAATTTGGTGATCAAATTTGAGCATGATCATACAGTCGTCCACCTTATTTATTCCATCCATTGTACTACTTTGATAGAATTTTTGGAAAATGAAAATTCAAATACAGTGGCATACCATGATTAGGAATATACACCTATCTGCACCCATCATTCCTGCCAGGACACTCGAATGGAATCACTCAAAGAATCCCGCTAGCCAAGTTTGGAGGCAGGTTGCAAGCATGAACACCCACCTACCAACATTCATCGAGCCATCCCACAGCCTCATCTGAAAATACCCAGAGAAGTCAATTTGAAATTCCCAATTAAAATAATGGGATGTCTCAAATATATTCTCCAACACATTAGTACTAACAGTATCCACTGATAGGAAAGGTAGGATATAATTACTAACATACACAAACTCAAGATACAAAATCATAATATATCCCCATTCCAATTGATGAAGCCATCAAGCATAAATTGAAAATGTTGAAAAAAAATACTTAAATCCCTAACAACATCCTAAAAAAATTCTAGGACATTATAATCAAGAATAAAATGGTTACCAAGGGACATAAACAAAATTCCATCCCCACAAGTGGGGTGTCTCATCATCATCTCACCCTAGAGCTCATAATCACCTCTGCTCCCATCCTGGAGGGGCATGTAGAAAAATCCACCATAAAATAAGTAAATTAATATTAGGGACATAAAAACCCCTAAAAATTTAGGTAATCTTCCTATCCCAATTTCAACTCAATGATATGTAAAAAACTCATGCCCATGAAATCCAATTCCACCAGCAAGGGGTACAAGTCACTCATAAGAAGGATTCCAAGAATAAGAATCACCAAAGATAATATTAAAATGAAGATCAAATCTATAATATCACTCTACATGATGATGGAGTTCTTTAATTCCTCAATTTCTAATCTATGGAGGATCAAGATCCCACCCTCCTATTACCAAATTACGGGAGCAGTAGTTGTAATCTTGAAGGAAATCTTCGGGAACTTCACTATGAATGCTTTATTCATGGGCACAATCTTATTGTTATTGAGAGACCATGATGAGATTTGTGGATGAAATTAGCATGTACAAAATATTAATTAATAGGAGAGTCGATTATATAATGGTTTCCATCATATTGGTCCTCCCCATGATGGTGTTTATAGTGAATGTTCTCTGTAATGACCCAAAATCTTAATGAAAAATTCTCTTGATCTAATTAAATGTCTTATTATGTAAAATGGTTATATAAAACATATGTAACTATTTGGTTTTATGATTTTGGATTTTTAAAAACTATTACAATTGTTTTCGTTTCTAATATATCCATTGAACATTGATAACATGAATAGTATAAATATATGGATCTAAAAAAACCAATTTACTCTAAAAATAGAGGATATGGTCTCATCTAGTAGAATTTATCCACACAAAGCCCATTTTTTAGATCTTAGAAAATAGTTAGTATCACTGGGATTTTCTCCAGACCATGCTCAAGATGAGGTTCAATATGTTAATCTTGAACAGAACAACCTACAGGAGAAGTGGAATTTAGTAGAGATTACCACCCGAGTGATCTTATTCGAGCCACCCCAAGAATCTATCACCATCATGAACTTTACACTTAGTTTATATGTGGGTGTTTTAATTAGTTATGTAATAATACCCTAGTAATCTATTTATTTGCCTTATTTTTCTATAGAGAATATATATTCATTTTATTACTATTACTTTGTAAATATTTTTTAAAACAAAAATGGTATTTTTATTTAATATTCAATTAAGAAAAATATTTTGATGAATTAATGGATTTTTGAATTAAATAATATTTTAGTAAAATATTATTATTAAATTATGTTTTATAAAATATAAATTATCATGTAATTTTTTATGAATACAAATGTAATTTTTATTAAGGTTTGAAGGTTGTTTTTATCAAAACCAATGAATTTTCGATAAAGGTTGGTTTTTAATTTAATGGTAAACATTCACATATTTAGAAAATTATTTAGATAAAATGAATATTAATTTTTGAATCAGGATTTCAAAATTAACCAAAGGTGAATTTTTATAATTTTCTCAGATAGTCAAATTTTTGGGAAAAAATTAAATACTGTTTAATATATAATGTGTTTTATGACATCCTAATGACCCAAAGTGATGCAATAAAATTCAATAAATAGGGTGTTCAACCAATACATTCTTTAACTTTAAAATAATTTTATTTTAGGTTTGTTTGATTTATTTTACAAAGTGGACCCTCCAAAAATTATAATATAGTTTAACATTTCAAAATTATTTCCTAGAGAGTGTGACTCACCTCTACATAAGAAAGCCTAATATTTTAAGAAGATAGGCCATTTCCCTTATAAAATAATGTTTTCCACCCCCCTATGGAAAAAACCATGGGAAAACTATTTTTTGGTTTGTGGTTTTAATTATATTAATTTGTGGTGTCCAAAACCTAAATAATAAAGAATTCACTCTCCTTTCCTATTTAAACCCACTCAATCTCACATTACTCTTCACACAACCCATTTTGAGCCTGACCAACCTCTGCCCTCCTCTCTCTATAATCCCAAGGCACCCCAAGCTCCCATGAAGCATCTCTCAAGCCTCTCCCAAGCCATTGAGATCACATATCCATGTAAGGGATTTCTTCCTCTCTCAATTTTTTCGACGTTTATTTTATGTTGCCATACACTTGTCATTTCAATTAAAAATATTGGGGTATGATTTCACACCTCCCCTATAATTTCTTCTATATTTTTGAATGATTATATACCCCTTTCACTCTCATTAATGCCTCTCATGTACACCTGTTACCATGTCGATATTTTGTAAGGAATTTCTCTCTATTCATTTACATTCAAGAAACTATTTTGTATTATGAATCTAAACACTATTAGATATGTTGGGACATGTATCTCTATGACCCCTTACTGTCCATTTCATGTACATATTATGAGACACCCCTTTCTCTATCATAAACCATTGTTATGACTTCTTACGTCACGTTGTTATGTTGCGAAAATTGCACCGTGATTTTCCAAGACAAAGTCATTGTGTAGTTAATATCATGTTCATGTCTCTATCAAGGGTATTCACATTTATGCAAGTTTATTTATTGATTTTAGAGTTTCATGTATGAAATAAACATTTTTTTATCATGTAATAAATGGTGATGGTTAATGAATCCATGTGGCACACTTATGCATGAAATGAAATGATTAAGAATGGTGAGCCCTGATAAAGATCTAATGCATTGGGTAAAGATTAGTATCATGCTAAATCAAGTGAAATGAGGTTTTACTCATGCTAATTCAAGTTCAATGAGGGTTTACTATTTCTCCATGTGCAATGAGACTTTTCCAAATGACAATATCATGTTAATTGTTGTTTCCACATTTCCATGTTATGATATTGTTGCTATATCATGCCTTTATGTTCATGTTTCTCTTATGCTCTATTGATATGCCTATTTCCTAAAATGTACAATATTATTTATGTTTTTCCATGATTACTCCCTTACTAGGCATTATAGATTACCTTTTTCTTAGGCATGTCCCCATTTTGTGCCATACAATGCGACGTACGAAGGAATGTAGTGATCATGTAAAATATGTTTTCAGTAAAGAATTTGTGTTTTATGTTTTATGCTGTTATGTAATGTTCCTAATTTTCCACGGCACTGGACCTCTTGATCCTCAGAGTTGTCTTAAGTGAATTTTTATATAATTAATCTTTATTCTGTGTATAATGAAGAGAATGGTTGTTATATTTTCTCTATAGTTGTATTTCATGTTGTACATAGAATTCTCTAATTGGAAATATTGTGACAAGAAACCCCTCTTATCGTAAGGAACATGTGAAAAAAGGAAAATCATATGTGATTCCTTATCATTGGTGAGTTAAATACATCCTAACTTAGAAGACATCCCATGAATATGGTCATTCTCCGACCCACCCATAGGCCACTTCCCTTCTTAAATAATAGCATTAATCCCTACCGATCTCACTACCTATGATAAAATCGAAGGAAAGAATCCACTTCGGTCAGAATAGGAAGAGGAGCCTCTTAAAAAATATGATTAAGATGTGCTAAACATGAAGATACAACTGGATAATGATGAAATACTAGTCATGTTCTGGCATTTTTCTACCCCGTAATATAGCATTCCAAAGGCATTTTCAGAAAATTGCGTTCATGACATCCCCCTCAATGTATGGAAAAATCTTCTTCACATGAAATAAAACTTACCGCCCTATGATGAGTATTAATGTCACATCAAGGTAATTGAATAGTTACATTTCCAAATGGACTTTTCACCTCTCTTTGCTTCACAACATCCAAATATCGAGAAAAAGTAAGGATCCCTTCAACGCGCATGCCTCATCACATTAATAATATTACGACAGCAGATCATTGATAACAGATATGTTGTTCAAATCAGAGGATGGGGTTCAAATAGATTAGTACATTTAGATATTATCCATTACCAAAAAATAATGTAGAACATTGTATCAGGAAATGATATAGATTTAGGCTGACTCCAGCAAACATACCATGTCTATGACCAATAAAATTATAAATAGAATACGGACCTTGTAAATTGATACTAATGTTGTGACATAATAGATGAGGATATTCATAGACTTCTTTATTTATAATCTGAAAATATAGAGTAATAATCCCTCTTTGAGAATTTCCACCATCAGATATCACAAATTTTATAAATAGCATAGCAATCTTTGGAAATGGTTTATCCAGGTGCACACTGAATGATGCTCCCAGTACATGTTTGAAAAAATATCTATAAAATTATAGGGGAATCTATAGTAGTATTAAAAAAAGTTCAAGAGAAACCCCATCATGCAGTGCTAGTGTATTTTTTAACCCAAACCTTGATTGTAACACCCTAACACCAAAATACGAGATCTAGTTTATTATTTTGTTACATTACATGGTTACAAGGAATTAAATCCCAAAGAACTGATCAGTTTAACAGTCTTGGAAAGTTAAATTATGTACATGATACCCATAATACATTGTGAAATAGAAAAATCAAACATGATACAAAATAAATTGAAATAAACTTTATCCTGGATCAATTATTGAAAGATTTTTCCTTTATAACCTGGGGAAATGAAAGATAATAATGGTGAGCTCAAATGAACTGTATGGGTAAGTAAAGAAGAAAAAATAATAAATCAATGGAAATAAAACAACATGGAAAGTTAAAAAACTTATAATACATTACATTCAAAGAACTATATAACGTAATATCAATATGGAAAGTTAAGAAAATGAAATCATATGCCATTTAATCAATGAACTGAAAATGAAATGCATCCATAGGATATTTTATATGAAAATATCATGGATAATAAAAATGATAAATGAAATAAATATAAAGGAAATGAATAACTATGGATATCTATAACATACAACTAAGGATTTATTCTAAATATATAATACTTTCAAGGATTCATTCCAAGAATATAATAGTTTCAAGGGTTCGTTCTATGAATCTATTACTTTCAAGGATTCATGAAAAAAATCTAATTATTTCACAGGTTAATTCCTTAAATATAATACATTCAAGGATTCATGCCCTGAATCTAATAATTTCAAGGATTCATGCCAATAATCTAATACTATCATGGATTTATTCCAAGAATCTAATACTGTGAAGTTTAACACTGTTCCAAAAATGGTATATGGTTTTGGAAATACTAATATCTATTTTATGAGGATATGATCATTTATGTAAATTTACAACAAATAATGAATACGATATAGTGATTTTTCAAGATAATGTTTACGACCACAAAATAAAGTGATATTTTAATGCTAATCATTAAGAATATTCTTGAGAAGAATAATCTTCCAACATTCCAAAGTGTCTCATAACACATTGAAGCATTTATATAATAATTCCCTAGAATGAATGAAATTAAATTAAACATAGAATATCATGTGAATTAGGAGATTTAGGATATTATGTGTCAAAGGGAAATATATACATCATATAAAACTGAGTTTGTGTATAACAACAAATAAGTCTCCATGGAATGTAAATTTAAATGAAAACCCTTACAATTATGGTAACATATGAATTGGAGGAACCAAAGTTAATAATCATAAAAATAAAATTTTAAATAGAATGATAATAAAATAATAAATTATTTAACATATCAAAAGGGGCAGTAGGTACACTACAAAAATGAAGTATGTGGTATTAATGGTGTATGCCTCACGGAAATAAAAGTGAGATAAGAATCCATTAAATTAAGTTTTATTTTGATGTGTGGTATTTATACTAAAGTGTAGTGTTTTAAAATATGTTAATAACTCATAAAATAACCATAATAATTATTATAATATCACATATTCAATTATTACAACATTTTATTACCCATTTTTTAACACTCTTTCATTATTTTAACTATTTCGGGTGTCAATTGCTTAGTTTTCTCAAGTATGTTTTGATTTATTACATATTGTTCACATTATGTAGATCTTGATGTAATAATCTATATAATGTAAACCATGAATTAATTATCATATATATTCATTACATATTTATTTATAATAGTCCACAAATCAGGGAGATAAGAAATGAAATGCACCGTTCATGGAGACGGTAGGTCAATCATATGGATGAATGTTATTTTCATTTCGTTGTCATATTAAAATAATGAAACATAAATGATATATTTTTATATTATAATTATTGTATAATATCTAAGATATAATGATTTTTTTATAAATTAATGAAACAATAATATTTTAAGGATTTGAGAATGGAAATAAAACTAAACATCTTAATGAAGTTTAGTACCTCTTAATCGGGTAACTTCTTCTGGTTTGTAGCAAAAGTTATCTGTTGATTGATTTATTCCAAATGGGAGCTTCTAGGATGATTATATGGATTTTGGGGGAGTATTTGGGTATATCTTGGTTGATCCAATGTGTCTTGAGAGGTGTGAGTAAGGGGTAGAGTGCTTGCCTTTTTTTAGTAGTGGGGATTGCACTCTTGTAAATACCAAAAGGTATTCATTAATGGGAGGTCTGCATTAATTGAAGTGACTCAAAAATTGAAAAATAATTGGGTTAATGAGAATAATGGTCAATTAAAACCTCCACCACACAAAAAAATGTTCATTTTAGTCAGTTGGTTAAATAACTTCTAAGATTCCCCAATTTTATCATTTCAGTTTTTAATAAAGAATCTATTTATATAACCTTTTTAATTTAACAATTAAGAATAAAATTATGTGACATTTATTATAAAATACATATCTAATAAATTTTTACTATGATAAATAATTTATAAAATAAAAATACTATATGATTTGGAAATTAATATTAAAATAAGCGCATGTGACATGTCAGAGCGTGTTAACAACATTTTTACAATATACAGGTCCATACATTGATTATAAAATATTAATTTCTAAATTAGTAGAAAATGTTTAATATTTATTAAAATTTACAAATAACTTGATGTAATATAGGTTTTATTTTAATTTTAAATCATTTAATAAAATATCATTAATTGTAAAATAACAATAATGTGAATTTTGACATTATTTATTTAATTTTAATTTTAAAATATCAATCTGATGTTAGAGTTCAAATATATTAGGGTTAAAGATGTCTAACATCATATATTGAAATAAAATAAATAAATAAATACATTAATTCAATTAATTCACTTCACTTTTAATCATTATATTATCATTTATTTTTGTTAATTTTTTACTAAGTAACCACAATGTTGGGGTTTCATAATCATTTCAGGTAACTAAACCACGTATAAAAACTATTAATAAATTATTATGCAATAAATAACAAATTAATATTTAAAAATAATATTTAAAAAAAAAATATGATGTTTTTTACATATCTAAATGTTTTATAAATGTTTATGGCAAGGAAAGTTCCCTTTTTGTCTTTTTCCTTACTTAACATTTTATATAGGGCAGTTCAATTTAATAATATCCTAATAAAAAATAAAATTCAGAAACATGGGTATATGGTCGAATTATTGGAATACAATTGATTTTGGACAGGTTTCCAAGTCATTGTGGTCATTAATATTATGATTTAGTCCCTTAAAAAGCTTATTCTTATCACAATCAAAGTAATTAATTTTAATTAATTTCAAAAATATCATTCATCAAAAAATAAAGATTATCATATTAGAATAATAGAGTTTTTTTTATTAAAAACCTGTATGTCCATTTTTCAAAATTAAAATCAAGTAAGTGGGTAAATAAATATTAATGCTAATATTGCACACATGGTGAGAAAGCAGGGTCTTAAAGTAGGAATGTTCAAAAGTTCAATACATTTTTATGTTCTATTTTATTATAGAAATTATTCTAATGACCTAAATTGGTTTAATATATTAATAATTGATATATTTTTACTTGAAAACCAATTTAAAATATAATTTAACATTCATAATTCATTAAAATAAAAGGATGTTTTTAACTAAAATTCAATATTTCTCACTATTGATCAAAAAATAAAATTTCAAAGAGTAATACAAAAAATTCACTGTAATCTAATTTAAAAATTCTTAATTCAAAAATGATTTTTATATTGACTAATAAAATATATAAAATTTCTAATATTTACTATTTAAATTGTTGTTCCATGAAAAGGCGGTAAAACCCAATCTTGCGTGTAACACAAGCTAACTCAGTATGGAGGGTTTTTTAATCTTAACATGGTATTGCGTAAAAAGTGAGACCAAATAATATTTATTTTAACATGAAAAATTTTAATTTATTGGATTTTTTACATTCTCCCCAACTTAATTAAATTTTTCCCTTGAAATTTTAACATGATATTAGTAATTATGGAATTTATATTTGAAAATACTATAATTGAAAAACCCACATTTTGAATAGGGTTATTAAAACATATTTTTAATAAGAGGTAATGGAGTGTAAAACGGTTATGTAACTGAGTTATCTTGAAGGTGAACATAGGTGGTAAATTATATTATGGATATAGAGGAAAATCAAACAATCAAGTTCTAAGGTAGAGTGCTAGAGAACATGGTTAAGAGAATGATAACAATCAAAATTCATATATCCATTATGATCAAAGAGACCATTTGATTCATCTGAATTGTAGGTACTTGAAAATAAATTTTGGTTTAAAGATCATTTTTCCTTCAGTTGAGGAATTATTTCACTCTCTAATAATATAAGTAAATATTATTACTTGGTTGGTTTCTATAAGAACATTCTGATACCTTGGTCATGCCTTGGACTATTTCTACTTTATTTCTTATAAAAAGATCCATTATATTGTGATGTAATGTATATATCTCTAAAACCAAATCCATTTTTCAACTTAAACAATTTTATAAATGGTTAACCTTTATAAAATATCATGATTCAACACTTAAGAAATAAGGACATTGAATTTCCAAAATGATCTTACCATTTTCCTTAAATCAACATGAAGAAGCATTAAATTTTCTCATTCTAAACATGTGAATACCTTCATCATGTATCCTATTGAAATATGGTAACAACTTGAATCATCATAAAAAAAATATTGGGGACATGAATTCCTCATTATTCCATATGTAAGTATCATGTTATTGCATGTATTCCATAAATCCAAAAGTTTTGTAAAATCTATCAATGACAGTATAAACAACTTTTCAACAAGCCATTGATCAGTTACAAGGTTGTAGACACATTTTTTCTGAATTAATCATTTATTCATCATTATCTCAACATCAGGAACATAATAGGGGTTTTTTCCCTCAAAAATCTATTTTTCAAAAAAAATTATCTTTATAATGAATAACGTATCTTAGTACAATTCAAGACATGGTCTCAAATCCCAAATGAAAAAGTAATGCAGTACAATCATCATATATTTCATAATTTTTCTAACCACTACATTGCTGATAAAATATTCAAATGAAATAGTTCTTGAATCCATGTACATAAACGTATTGATAATTCCATTTCATCGATAGGACATTAACAAGGACACCTCATCCCATTACTTAATATATATTTCCTTTCTCATTTCACCAGTGGTCTCATCATCATCAACAATATAACCACTAATGATGACACCATGTTGATTCTCTTCATGAGCTTTCAACGTAGAAGATCAATTTACATAATGACCATTCATTCAACAATTATTGAATTTATTTGTCAATAATGTCTTAGGATGGAAAATATTACCATCTGTTGCATCAAAAGAACTCTACATTTTTCCTTGGAAATTAATCCATTTGTCGCTTTCTTTTCCATAGTAAAAAAATCTTCTCTACCCTATAAGGAATTCTTTTGGGTGATTCTTTCAACCTTATTTAGAAAGAGGAAACTAAATTTACATTCATCTATCACTACAAAATAACAATAATTTATAATGATTTTTTAGTGATGTTTTTTAAAAACGTTTCTAATTTTTAAATATAATGATGTTTTCATGAAAATGTCTACAATTTAGCGATGTTTTAAGGGAGTATTGAAAATTTATAGATGTTTTTATGAAATATTTCTAGGTTAGCGACATTTTAAGGAAACATCCATAATTTAATGAAATCATTAATTAAACATAAATAATTTTTCGACATTTATAAGGAAACCTTTATAATTTAGAAACACTTTTAAGGAAAAGTTGCTAATTTAGTGATGAAATTTATGAAACATCGCTAATTTATCAAATGGTTTTCATGAAATGTTGCTAATTTATCAACAATTTTTATAAAACATTGCTAATTGAGCGAAGATTTTAAGGAAACATTGCTAATATTGTGACACTTCTAACGAAATGTCGCTAAAAATATATATTTATATAGATCATCTTCCCACATAGATGTAAATATATATTTACATATATATATATATATAATATAAATAAGTACACACATATATATTTAAACACACAAACACAAACACATATATATAAATATACAAATATATAAATATATAAATATATAAATATATATATGTACAAGTACTTTTATTTAAAAATGCATATATATTTTAAATTTAGTCACGTTTTTAACAAATCATGGCTATTTTAG
This sequence comes from Viscum album, assembly GCA_963277665.1. Classification (NCBI taxonomy): domain Eukaryota; kingdom Viridiplantae; phylum Streptophyta; class Magnoliopsida; order Santalales; family Viscaceae; genus Viscum; species Viscum album. The sequence goes on from OY728134.1 coordinate 820,572,961, forward strand.
TTTCAGTTTTTCATGTGTTTTAAAACATGACTAATCATATATATATATATAATTTAAACATATATAATAATATAATCATATGATCTACAAGAGATATAAACTGATAGTGTGCATAAAATATAAACATATGATATATATAAAATATAAAGATATAATATATATGAAATTTAAACATATATATATAATATTATATATATATATATAATAATATATAAACATATAGATATATTATATAATCATATATCGAATATTTAATAATTTTATAAATCATTTAAAATATAAACCTATAGATATATAAACACAAACACACACACATGTATAAATCATAAAATTATATATTTAAGATAAAATATAAACATATAGTTAAAATATAGTCCTTTATATATATTATAACATAAACATATATATATATATATATAAATATTTATTAAAATATTAAATACAAGAATATATATTAATATATGTACACTAATATATAAAATTATATATATAATATTAATTTTCTAAATATTTTTAAATATAAAAATATACATACATATATATCTACACACACACACACACAGATATATATATATATATATATATATATTCCCCCATAGGCGTAACCTAGTGGTTATTCATTTTAGTGGTCTCGTGGGAGGTCTTAGGATCGAGTCTCCCTCAGTACTTATAGGCACAATAGTTTTGTTATTTCTTGGCAATCCCCCTCCCCTGAATAGCTGTAATAATATAAATATATATATATATATAAACATATATATATATATAAACATATATATATATAATATTAACATATATATATTTATAAAAAAAATAAAATATAAACACATATATATGTATATCAGTATATAAATTATATATATATATAACATGTAAATTTTTTAAATAGTTTAATATACTAACATATATATTTATATAGTATAGACTTATATATAAAAACATTAAATATAAAATACACACACACCCATATAATTAAATTTAAAATAAATTAATTCATTAATGTAGTTTAATATAATTATATATATAAATATAATATAATCCAATTATATATTAAAAAATTAGATTGAATGGATTTGTGTTCTAATATTTTTGGATGCTGCCTTTTAATATAGGGAATAGAGGGGTTGTGTAGGTAGGAGTGGGGGGGACCTGGGTTATAGGGGAGGGAGAGGGGGTGGGATGGGTGGAGGGAATGAACGGGATGGGGAGGTGGAGGCAGCAAGTGGGGTGTGTGGACGAGGGGGTTTTGGTAAATATGAGGCTAGGGTTCTCGAGTGATAGGGAATAGGTGGGTAGGCGGGTAGGCATATGAGGGAATGAGATTGGGGAGGGTTGGATACAAAGTGGGAGTGGGGTTCTAGGGATGTGGAGCTACGGTGAATAAGAGGGTGGTGTATAGCTGGATAGGGTAAAAAAATTCAAATAAAATAAAAAACACAAATAAATAATTTTACCCATAAATAAAGAAATAAATTTGAAAGAGATAACGTTGTTTTTGAAACATTATTAAATCACAACATTTTACTGATGTTTACATAAATACATTTATAACAAAGATCGAAAAATGATGTGTCACTAAATATCAACGTTTGTAAATGTCACTATTTAGTGACATCTCATTTTTGATGTTGTTTATTGTTATTTTTAGAAGCATCTCCAAATAGAAAAACCTCATTTAGCTACATTTATAAAATTCTCGAATGAAAAAAAATGTCACTAATTGGAATTTTTTATAGCGAATTGTCTTCCTTACCTGAACTCTTAGAGAACTCCTTTATTCTCTTCCTTGGTGAGTCCAATACTTGGTTAAGGTATGCATTGTTAATTATTTTATGTGAAATATGTTTAGGAATGATCACAACATCCTTCACTCCAGCGATAGTTCCATTTAACTTCACATCAGTAAATATTCCATCACACTCTATGTTACCCTAGTTCCTTCTAGTTCTCACAATTTACTAAAACAAAAAAACATAGTGTGATAAAGACTTATCAAAATAGAAAACAACATAGTCATGAAAAATTACTTTTGGATTCCTAAATCATGACTCATAGTTCATTAATCTATGACACTATAGGTTTATCCTTGGCTACTCAGTCATATTCTACTTATATATTTCATGCTGGTTCTTAAGGAAAATGTGAATTATCAAAAACTTTTCCCATGGGAGTGTCAAACTAGGGGCACAGTAAGGCCTATTGTCATGTGCCATGTTACCCCAAGTAAAGCATGAGACACCTTGTCAGAGTTGTTACCCCTAGGTACATCTGTTCCAGCACCATGTCCATTTATAGTATCCAAAAATGTATGTATTGGTGGTAATACCCAAATAATCACTACATTACCAAAATTATATGATGTTATTGTATAATTATCCTAATTTTTTATCTTAGGTTTTATCTACCTCATTTATTCTTTTCATATCTTTTTTATAGGGTTTTTGTTAAACTTCCTCTAACACCAATTATAATGCCTTAACCCCAGAGTCCTAGAGACGATGTATTAGGTTTTTACATTGTCACGATTATAATTAATGAAACTTCGAAGAACTGATAAGTTTCGTAGTCTTCCAATTCTAGATTATATACAAGATAACCATAATACATTGGGAAATCTAAAACATAAACATGATACATAATAAAATGAAATAAACTACATCCTTGAATGCTTATTCAAGGATTTATTCATTATAACTTGAGAAAAGGAACCCTAATAAGGGTGAGATGAAATGTTTAGTAATGGTAATTAAAGTGGATGAAATAATGATTCAATATAAATAAAACAACATGGAACGGAAAATAATTTATAACACGTACCATTCTAATATCTAAATAAAGAAATATTAATATGGAAATGTAAGAAACTAAAAACACGTTCCATTTTAAAAATGAACTGAAAATGAAATGAATCCATAGACTTTATCATATAAAAATATTATAGATAATAATAATGATAACTAAAAAATCAATGAAGGAAATTAATTATGATGGATAACTATAACATACCATTGAGTCTTCGTTCTATGGATCTAGTACATTCATTGATTCATGCTAATAATCTAATACTTTCATGGCTTCATTCCAAAAATCTAATACATTCAAGGATTCATGCCAGGAATCTAATACATTCAAGGATTTATTCCATGAATATAATACTATCAAGGACTCATTCCATGAATCCAATAATTTCAAGGCTTCATTCAAATAATCTAATTGTTTCACTGCTTCATGCCAAGAATCTAATACTATCAATGTGAACACTGTATGAAAAATGGTATATGATTTAGGAAATAATAATAACAATTGTTTGGTAATATGAGTATTGAAGTAAATTTCTAATGAATAATGATTAAAATATAGTTATTGTTTCAGGATAAAGTTAACAAACACAAAATAAAGTGATATGAAAAGAGAATAATTAAAAAAATTATTGAGGATTTTTTTAAGAAACAATTATAAAGTGTCCAATAACAATTTAAAGAATTTAAATGATAATCCACATAAATTAATGAAATTAAATGAAAATTAGAATATCATGAGAATAAGTAGATTCATGATATTATGTGTCAAAGGGTAATGTATTCACCATATAAAAGTAAGTTGGTGTAGAACAACAAATAAATCTCAATGAAATATAAATTTGGACAAAATACATTAGGACTATGGTAACATATTAATTGGAGGACCCAAAAGTAATGATCATAAAATTAAACATTTAAATAATATGAAAATGAAATAATTCATGATTAATTTTATCAAAAGGCATAGTATGTATAATACACAATTGAAGTAAGTCGTGTTAATGGTGTGTGCCTCACAGAATGAAATGTGAGACAAGAATCATGTGTCTTAAACATAATTTTGTTATTTGGTCTATATCCTCCTATATATTGGTCTAAAATAATGTAATAACTTATTCTAGAACCATAATCATGATTATAATATCATATATAAACATATTATAATATTATATTACCTATTTGTTAACACCCTTTTATTATTTTATCTATATCTGGTGTTGACTTCCTAGTTTTCTAATGTATGTCACTAAAAAAAACACTGCATATTAAAGGTTGTTTTTAGAGGGGGTTATACTAATCCCCATTTAAATTATTTTTACAGGAGGTTATGAAGAACCCCCTATAAATATTTAATCAATATTTTTCAAATATTCTGTTTCATTTGAGAGGCGGTTAGGTCAAAACCACTGTGAATTTAATAATTAGTGGTGATATATACTAGATTGGATTTTTGAAGACATATATATATATATATACAATATTAATTTGGTTAAATACATATAAAATTGATTTTTTTAAAGGAAATAGTGTGAGTTCACAACACCCTCTAATATCTTAAATGAGAGGGTGTTCATGAACCATCACCAATCCCTTAGATTAGAGGGGGTTTTGAACCCCTTTTAATTTATGAAATTAGAGGGGGTTTTGAACCACTTCTAATAGATGACATTATATAAGGTTTTTATCCCCTTCTAATTTATGGAATTAAATGTGGTTATGAACCCATTTTAATTGAAGACACTAGAGGGGGTTTTGAACCCCCTCTAATTTTTTATATCAGAGGGGATATTAACCCCCTCTAATTTAATAATTTCGATGGGATCATAATCCTTTTATAATCCCTTTGATTAGAGGGGGTTATAAAACCCATGTATTTTTTTATTTTTTAAATAATACCCATATAAATTCAAACTTTATAATATATATGTGTGTGTCTTCATGTCTTTGTGTAAATATATTACATAAAAACAAGGTCTCTAGAAATCATTGTTTCCTTTTAAATAATACCCATGTATTTTTCAATGAAGTGTGCAGTATTTGTAACATGTTCCACAACAACCCTGAAATCATTGTTTCCTTTTCATGTCATCATAAGTATATTGTCAAAGTCCATGGTGATGTTCTCCCATTTCCATGTCAGTATGGGTAATGGTTTCATCATAACATTAGAGTTCTTCCTCTTAACCTTCACTTTCTGACAGATCGGGAATTTTGATGTATACTCAGCAATCTCCATCTTTGTGTTATCCGACCAATAATGCTCTCAGTGATCTAGATATATCATTTTCTTTCATAGGTTAATGGAGAAATATGAACTATGTGCACTATCCAAATGTTCATTTTTAACTTTGGATTTGATGAAACACAAAGCCTTACTCCAAATTTCACAATCCCTTCTTCATTAACATTTAACTCCAAGGATTTCCTTATTTTCATTATTTCCACATTTTTCTGAATTCCCACATCATCCTTTTGACCATCCTTTAACCTTTCCAAAAGATATGGTTGAGAAATAATTTGTTAAAAAATTGATGATGCACCATTCTTTATTATTATCTTGTCTATTTTAGTCAAATCTAAGAATATTAGATCCTTTTCAATTCTTATCAATGATAGAATCCCTGGGTCCATTCTACTTAGAGGATTTGTCACCTTTTTTGTTTTCCTAAGATGGTAATGGATTAAGTAGTCATAGTCTTTGATCATCTCTAACCATCTTCATTGGTGAATATTAAAATCTTTCTATGTGAATATATACTTGTGGCTTTTGTGATCCGTATATATTTCACACTTCTCTCCACGTAGATAATGTCTCCAAATTTTCCACGGAGAGATTACTGCAGCCAACTCCAAATCATGTGTTGGATAGTTTTTCTCATGAAATTTCAATTTCCCTGAAGCATGGGTAATGACTTTTTCATTTGGAATCAACACACAACCCAATCCCTAATTCGAAACATCACTGAATACCAAAATAATTTCTACACTTGTGGGTCATGTGAGCACGAACACAATGATAAGACTCTTTTTCAACTCCTTGAATCTACCTTCACATTCATCACTATAATAAAACTTTAATCCCTTTTGAGTTATCTTGGTAAGAGGTTTTAAAAATCATGAGAAATTTCTCACAAATCACCTATAATATCCAGCTTTCCCAAAGAAGTTATGGATATCCGTCTTAGATGTTGGACTCATCTATACCTAAATTTCATTAGTCTTGGAGGAATCTACAGATATCCCATTTCTTGTGATATTATGACCCAATAATTATACTTCATTCACTATAACTCATACTTCATGTACATTTCATTGAGATTATCCTTTCACAAGGTCTCTAGTAAAGTGATTAGATGCTCCACATACCCCCCCTTGGTTTCGAAGTATATCAGAATATCATCTATTAAGACTAACACATTTTTTTGAGGTAATATCTAATGAATCAATTCACCATGTTCATGAATATTTCTAGAGAATTAGTGAGTCAAAAAGTAATTTCTATGAATTTACAGTGCTCATACATTATACAAAAAAACAGTCTTGGTGATATCCTCCTTCATCACACTTACCTAGTAATATCCCAACCAGAGGTCCACCTTGGAGAAGTAGTGTGCTCCACATAGATGACCAAAAAATTAATCAATTTGTGGCAGAGGATACTTTTTATTTATCATGACTTTTTTATCTCATGATAATTAATGCAAAGGTTCATTGACTCATCCTTCTTCTTGACGAAGAGGACTGGTGCACCCCGTGTTGAAGCACTTGGGTGTATAAACCCTTTATCCAAATTTTTCTATAGTTTTTTCTTTAACTCATAAAGATCCACAAAAACCAGTAAATATGGGGTATTAGATATTGGAAACACCCTAGATATAAGATCAATCTACAATTCAACATCTCTTCTAGGAGGAAGACCATGCAATTCCTCTGGAAACATTCAGTAAATTCCCTCACAATAGGCATGTCTTCGAGGATTGTTCCTTCCTTAGACTCAATAATCTAAGCAAGATACGCTTACTCATTGGACCGTAAAATCCATTCTTGAGATGATGTTTCTAAAGAATATTCATCCTTCTCCTTGCACTTGTATAGAATAAGGGGTTGATTTTCCATATGGAGAGTGATTTCACTCTCATGAAAATTTATGTTGGCTCTATATAGGGAATGCCAATACATGCCAATAATTGCATAAAATTCCACCACATGGAGTATGATGAGGTTCTCAGGGATGTTCAATCCAAAAATTATGACAAAGGATGAGTTATATTCATGGAATGAAAGGATTTCACCCTTTGTCATTCTCACCAACATCTTTACTTCCATGAGGTTCCTTGGTTATTTGTAGTTTGTGTAATGAACAATGTATTGAGGGTTTAATGAATCATTCCTCTCTTCAGTCATAGTAGCAAGTTGTTTTTGTCATAAATTAATGGCCAAGTTCCCTTCTCTTCCACACCTAAAGCATTTCATCATCCCCTTCAAGAAATTTATTGGGTTCTTCTTTCAAAACCTTTGGCAAGTGGGGTGCTATAATTTTTTAGCATCATTGAATTTATCCATCAAACGTCTAGAATTAAATTACACTTTATGATTATTATCCCCATGCTACCCTTGAGACTCACTAATCTCCATTTTTCAATGAGGGAACAACATGCAATTTTCCCATGGCAATTAAAGTAACAGATCTCTAGGGAATTCCATAGGATAATTTTTATCCCACCAAAGAAGCAGTCAACCTTGCATTCTGGGGTAATAAATAACAAAAAGGAGTATCTTGAAAGCCTTGTGATGTTTTCCTCATAAGCTCCAATTGATTCGTTATCTTTTTTCTTGAGGGTAAGGAAGTACCTTTCTATCTTAAGTTGGAGGGTGCACAAAAAATATTTATCAATTTTTTTTGTAAATCCTTCCATTTGAACTCCTTGATCACTTCCTCAGGATACATATTATTTATCAATGTCCACCATTGATCAGATTTACCCTCCAAATGATAAATATCCAGAATAACATTCTTTTTTTCAGAACAATGAAGGATATAGATGATATTTCCAATGGAGTTCATCCATTGATCGGAAATTGTGGGGTCATATGATCCCTTAAAAGTAAGATTCCTTTGTCTCATGTATCTCTAGATTGTTTATTGTTCTTTATTAGGGGGTTGTACGTTCCTCTTGATCCATTTTATATTAAAATCCTGAGCTAACTGAGAGATTATCATGAAAAAAATTTTGATTACCGCTCCCATTAGATTGGGCATCTCATTATAACAATCATTATATTGATCTTCACTTCAGTTGTTAGCCCTATTCCTCCAGTTATCGACCATTGGATTAAATAAAAGTAAGGTTAGGAGTAACACATAATAGGGAATCCAAATAAAAAAGGTATAACATATAAATTACATTTATTTACTTAACTTATGAAATTATAGGCTTCAATATTATTTATCCATGATCTATATCCAAACATATATTCTTAGGGGCATTTTTTTCTTTATTCCCATAATAATGGTTTATACTAAGCTTACAAATTTACTGAATAATATAACCTAGGAGTGTCAAACCAATAGTCTGTCAAGGCCCATTTTCGTGCACTATTTCCCGTTTAAGTATAGCTCAAAGAAATGTTTTATGGGTTTTACCCCTAGATACATTTGTGCCCAAGCCACCTATACTTGTTCATATCTAGATAGGGATGTATTTTCTTGATGAACCACTTACTCTATACTAACCAAAATCATGTGATTTTTTTCTTATATATAGTTTTATCCATAAGTATTCATCTTGTTCTTTCTAATCATAATCCAAAAAATAACTAAACCTATACTTTGATACCAACTATAATAAACCTGCTCATTATTACGCACGTTAACATGATTTATTACATAAAATTGCACTTAAAACAACACTGAGGATCAAGAGGTATAGTTTATTGGAAAATTAGGAATATTACATAACAATTTATAACATAAAATACAACATATTTATTGAAAATGTATTTTTCATGAACACATCATTCCTACATACATTGCATTGCATTAGATAACCTGAGGTTATGCAAATGAAAAGGGGGAGCTATAAAGCCCAGTAAGGGGGTAGACAAGGCATAAAATGAAGAATACAATACATGTTAGGCAATATGAATACTAATGTATCATAAGAGAAACATTAACATAAAGGCATTATATAACTTGATTATCATAACAAAGAAATGTGGAAACAACATTTAACAAGATATTAGCATGAGCACATGCTCATTGCACATGGAGAAAGATTAAACCATCGTTGCACATGAATTAGCATGATTAAACCCTAATTGCACATTAATTATACTAATTAAACCATCATTTCACTTGAAATATCATTATACCAATCATTACGTAGTGAATTGGAGTGCTATCAGGGAACAATCTTTATAAACATTTCATTTCAGGCATAATTTTGTCACATGGATCATACAACATGGATTCATTAAACGTAATAATTTATTCAAATAATAAGGGATGTGTAATACGTAAATGTATGTTCACAATAAACAAGTACATGTTCATAATGGTGAATACCCTTGATAGAAAAATGGTTATGGTATTCACTTACATGATGATTTTGGCATGGAAAACTTTGGTGTACATCAGCAGCTTAATAAAGTCATCTAGAAATCGTACAATGGGTTTATAATAGAGAAAGGGGTATCTCATAATTTATACATGAAATGTAACGAAAGGGTGTCATGGAACATAATATCCCAATATATGTAATGTAATTGAGATGCATAAAATAAAATAATTGCATAAATGTAAATGAGGAGAGAGAAATCCCTTATAGAATTCCGGCATGGTAACAGGTGTACATGGGAGGCATTAATGAGATTAAAAGAGGTCTCTCATCATTCAGACTTAAGTAGGTAAGTATAGGGGTGGTGTAAAATTATAACCCAACATTTTTCAGTTTAAAATAAAAGCTCATAACAATATAAGGAAACATGGATATAAATAACGAAGGAAAGTGAGGATCCCTTACTTGGAAGTGTGATCCCCAAGGCATGGGAGAGTCTAGAGAGAGGCATATTGAGTGACTGGGGTGCCTTGTGTGGATTCTAGAGAGAGTAGGGAAGGGGTTTCATTGATCTCCATGTGGTTTTAGTTAAGAGTAATGAGAGATTCAGTGGGTTCATATAAGAAAGGACAAAGAATTCTTTATTATTTAGGTTTTGGACACTCCACATTAAACTAATCAAAACAAAATACCATCCCATGGTTATTTCCTATGAATTTTTCTAAATAGGTTCGAAAAAAATTATTTTATAAGGCCAATTTCAAAAATTATTAAAATATTAGGATTTCTTATGTGGAGGTGAGTAACACTCTCAAGGAAATCATTTTAAAATGATAAAATGTTTTATAAGTCTTGGAGGGTCCACTAAAGCACCATAAAATTAATCAAAAAATATAAAACGATATTATATTATAGATAAAACATATATTTTTCATGTAACCCTTTTATAGAATATTATTACATCACTATTAGGTCATTAATATCTCATAAAACACATTATTTATTTAAACAGTATTTAATTTTTACCCAAAAATTTGAATTTCTTAGAAAATTATGAAAAATTGACCATTGGATAATTTATATATCTTGATTCCAAAAATAATATTCATTTTATCTAAATAATTTTATAAATATAAGAATTTTCACATTTAAAATAAAAAATGACATTTATTGAATATTCATGGGTTTTGAAAAATAGAGTTTTAAAACCTTAATAAAAATTACAATTGTATTCATAAAAAATATAAGATCATTTATATTTCCTAAAAAGTAATTTAGTAATAATTTTTTATTAAAATATTATATAAATAAAAAATCCATTAATTCATCAAAATATTTTTCTTAATTGAATTTAAATATTAACCAAATGTACTTTTTGTGCTTTAAAACCCATTTACGATGTAACAATAATAAAATGATATTTATTATTCGTACAAAAATAATGAACATAACCATAGTTCTAGGTTCTTGTTACATAACTCCTTATAACCCCCGCATAAGATCTAAGGGTATGGATTCGATGGTGACAGACTCTTGGGCGACTCGAATAACATTGCTCAGGTGATAATCTCTATTAACTTCCACTTCTCATGTAGGAGATTCTGGTCAAGCTTAATGTGTTGAAGTTTGGCTTGGGCTTGGTCATGGGCGAAGCACAGTGACACTCCCCCATTTTCGAGCTCTGACAAATGGGCTTCTTATGGATCAATTCTACCTAATGAGGCCACCTCTCCCTTTGTCTGAGTAAATTGGATTTGTTAAAGCCCTATATTTTTATTAATCATGTTATCACTACTCAATGTCTATATTAACAGCGGTAACAATTCATAATGGTATTTTGAAATCCAAAAACATATAACTAAGGATGTGAATATGTTTTATATAACCATTTTACATAATAATACATCTAATTAAATCAATAGGAATTTTTATTAATAAAAGAATGGGTTGTTATAATCATGATCTTGAGAAACCAAAATATCTATTAAAGTATTTCAGACATTAGAAATAGAATTTTATGGTTTCTAAAACTCTATTACTTGAAAGTTTTAACACATCTTAGTTTTATGTGCATAAGTCGAACACAAAATGGCTTGTTAGCCTAAGGATGATTCTATTTGACCATGCAATGCAGGACCTGAGTTGGTATTGCCTGAAGTAGCCTCCAAAATGGGGTTTTCAACCAATTGTAACTGCATCCTCAAGAGAGACCTCATATATTCACAACTATCATGTTTTAGGTTTTGAAATCTCAAAATCATGGCTCAAGATTCCCCATCAGGTATCAGGATAATGTTGGAACACCCTCGGACCACATGCCTTTTTTGGATCATCAACTCCAAATTTATGGTCATATCTGTTTGTCCAAATACAAAAGCCTCACTTGTCTGACCTAAATGAATTTAAATTAGACAAAAAAGTGACATAGTACTCACAAAATTTGAGACCCAAAAAGTTCTATCTAGAAAAAGATTTATTCTATGATCACTAGACCTACACTCTGCATGATTTCGGAAAAACCTATGCAATGATAAGTTAAAAGGAACATAAATTATTATGCTAAAAAACCTAAAAAAGGTATCCAAAAAATCTAAGTCTCTCGCACTAAGTCTTCTAGATATTTTACTTAAGAAAAATTAGGGTGATGACACAAAAGACAAAAAAAATAGGGTGATGACATAAAGGACACTTATTTTATGGGTTTTTCCATACGATCCTAGAAACAATCAAACTGTGTTCACTAGGACCTATTTCCTAAGTAAAAGTTAGAGTATCTCCCCACCCCTATAAATTTGATTAATATTATATTATTTTAATAGATTTTTCTAAAAAAATAGTTACAATGTTATCTTATGATGATATAAGTAAATCAAAATAAAGAAAAAGTTATTGAGAACAAAAATAATTTTCATTTATCCTTTAATGTGTAGGTAATTTCTATATACTAGGGCCTCCATTACAAATTTTACAATTTACCCTAGACATAAGATTTGATATATTTAAATATACATCAATTAATGAATACAAATTACCATAGCTTAGTTATCTACATAACAGTAGCCTCATTGGTTTTATGGAACTTCTCATCCTCATCATTGTCCAGACGATCCTAAAAAACAGTCAAACTATGCTCGCTAGGCCCTATTTCCTAAGTAAAATTTAAAGCATCTCCCCATCCCTATCAATTTGATTGGGTTTAGATTATGTAAATATATGTTTTCTACAAAACAAATTTCAATGTTATCTTGTGATAAAAGAATGTAAATCAAAAGAAACAACAAGTGATTGGGAACAAAAATTCTTTTCATTTATCCTTTAATGTGTTGGGAATTTCCATATACTGGAGCCTCCTTTACAAAATTTACAATTTACCCTTGAAATAAGATTTGATAAGTTGAAATATGCCCTGAGTAATGAATACAACTTCTCATAGCTTAGTTGTTTTCATAGCAGTAGCCTCATTGGTGTTATGGAGCCTCTCATCCTTAGCACTGTCGACATCTCTTCTTTGTACCAAACCACCACAAAGGATCAGTGGAGTTGGACCATTTCTTCCCTGGTGGGATTTTAATCTTCTTTGAGATATATTATTTGAAGAGACTTATTATCTATGAAACCTTGGAAATCCCCAACTATCTTAGAGTGGTTGAACTCAACATGGATTACTGTAGCTCTGAGCTCCTAAAAATGGCATGCATATTGCGCTTCAGCCTACTGCAACCTCCTCTCCTCTTAACGTTTTCAAATGATCATCTTTATCACATAATTATTTTTGAGTTAGTTGAATCTACAATAGCCAAATATTTGTTTCTTGAATGGGAGTCGGTGAAGTCATGATGGAATTTCATTAAGAGGCTTGTTTCCAATTATCTTAGAAATGTCCCACCAAATAAGGTAATTTGTAGTTAAAAAGGCTTCTTGTATCTACAAATTAGACTCAGATCCTCTCTCAGAGGGAGGGGCATGATCTAAAATTATTACACTTGGTGATCCTCCTTGTATTACTCACTCTAAAACATCCCCAACAAAACCCATAAATATTGGTTGAACAGGTATAGAAGCCCCTATTTTATGCCCGATCACTAAAGCTGATTGAACTAAATAATAGGTGAAACTTCACATCGAGGTATAAAGTTCTAAAGTATTAAAGGAAATGAAATATCAAAAATAATTGGTAAAACTGACCCATTTTGGGAGTAATATTTTCAATTGATAGATATACTGTTCCCCACAGCCCCAATTCCCAAATCTAGGTCTTCCTTCCAGGGAGTATCCTTTTGAGTTTTCTCTTCAAGTGGGATCAGTGTCTCTTAAGAATATCCCACCCTAGTATTCCTATCCCCCATTCCCTAAACCAAAATAGTAGGGTGAACATGGATTCCATGTACATGATTTTCCATGGTGATGTTCTCTGCATACAAAGATGCACATGCTAAACATTGATGTAAAGAATCATGCCAAATAAACCGACTGTGTTTGGAAAATTAAAAAATGATAAAACTCATATGTTTAAAATTAATTAAGGAAATACCAAAATTCTTTTAGGGAACCTATAGTATCAATTCCTAGATGAATTATATCAAATATTTCATGGTATATAGCATCAAGTCTCGCAACATACTCACTAGTAGGGATATCTGAGACACATTGCTCAAACCTAAATTGGATCATCTGTCGATCCCCTCTACCAACCTCTCAGCAGGAGCAGCATAATCAGCACCCACATAGTCAGGGTCAGCACCATCACCTTCATCAGACCATCTGATATATATATCAGCCTCTTTCATAGTGAAAAGGGATTAACATTAACTCCCTCTTGGTCTTCTGGTGCAGGCAACGGATCTGAATTTTCTTGATGTGAGGAAAGTCATAAATAATACATGGTACATGAGCGAGTTAATATAACATTACCATGGACCTCTTCCCGCTCTACCAAATTTGGGTAGAAAAAATCACATCACTTGATGCTTTTTCCATTATAATGAGGAATTCATCAGCTTCAGTCCATGTTTCCCTAGGGCATCTTCCTTAATATTTGAAGGATATTTGCTAAACCCCCTATGGTAAGAAAGTTATTTGGATTACGAAAAAGAATAATATGGTCCAAGGTTATGTCAAGAAGTTCATGATATAAAAATGATGGTGCAAAGACATACTGTGATGCATGTGTCAGGCCGAATTTAATTCCATCCTTCAATTCATCTCTTCTGATGGGAAAGGCCCTATCTTAGTCTACCTAGAAACAGATAGTTGAGGGGATGGTCAAGGAGTTCAATATGAAATATCTTATATCATGGTACTCTATCCCAAAGATAATTACGGGGACCCAAGGGCATCATTTAGTTCCCCTAGGGGGTGCCTTTGTGAACATACCTCGGTGACCCAGACACCTCAGTTGCGTCTCATTCTCTAACAGGTTCTTCTTCTTCTTCTTCTTCTCTTATGACCTACAAAAAAATTCCCTCATGATTAATTATGTTGATTGAAAGATTCTAAATGGGAATTGAGAAAATATGCATACATCAATAGAGATAATATATATTTCCAATTACTATTTGGAATGAATAGATACCCCCTCAATATCTCCTCAGTACCGCATGTTAGACACATGCTTTGAGGTAGGTGTATAATCAACAGTTTAATATATGTAGGGCTCCATCCTCTAATCATACCTCATCATCTAAGACAATTTGATTTTAGGATGGATATTGAAGGTTTTTTGATATCATCCAGCACTGGGATTCATAATCCTTTATTAAAAAACTCACAGGAAACTCTAACATTGAGAGTTGTTCTCTCCCATTCCTAGATCACAAATGGTTTCACATAATTTGTCTCTTATTTGGATGACTGTGAGTAATACATGACACCCTTCAACATGGATTCCTTTTCAAGAATCTTTTCTCTCATCGTAGAATTAGGGGATAGAACTTGAGTTTCCTCATAATAGTGATGATTAGACTACCTTAGAGCATGAAGAATTGTATTCTCAACCCTATCATGTTTTGTGCTCTTTGTCCGATATTGCTTCGAAGACTCGAGAACCTAAAAATCATCATCATCGACTTAGGCCTTTTTACCATGCATTCCATGACCATTAGATGTTGTGTCCTTAACCTATTAAATTCTCACCACCAATACCCATGAGGTTCTGAATAGATCCGCGTCTTAGGGTGTAGATTCTATACTATTGAAGACTTTCAAACTGGTGGGAAAATCGATACAGATCATAGGCCTCACTCTTGATCTCACTGTCAATAAAACCAACCAGTATGGTGTCTCTAAAGGATATCATGTACGAACTCATCTCGTAATTCATTCCCTTCCATATTCTGTAAATGTCCTTATCAGTGGATTACCATGGGGAATGATGTTAGGTTTTACTGACACATTCCACATCTTTATTAACTAATATTATTTAATGTTTAGAGTACAGATTCTAGAGAGAGCCTGGAAAATTTGGCAGATCATTTTTAGGTATTTTAACTAGTCTTAGCTCCACTTATGAAATAATGTGTGATAAAATCCACCCCCACAACATTGGAAAGAATAATTTAATTCTATGCAGGGCCTTACCATTATATTTATACAGAAATAAATGGTAAATTCTTACTATGATAGTGGTATCCACCCTTGTATACCTCCCATGTGATATTTTTACTACTATTACAAAAGTTCATGGCCTCATAATGCCATTAGACTTGCAGACTGGAAGTAGATAAAAGATTACCCACGTAACGATGAAGTTTTCCAAGAGAGTCTTCACATCAACCTTGGGGTTTACCTTAAAACCCCAATGGGTATATTGGCCATTCTCCATTGTAGGTCAAAATGTTCTAGGAGTTCCCTGATTATCTGTAGTGGGACATATGGTGGGGAACCCACAAGTGGGACCATCTATTTCTTGTTCTAAGAAAGCATTCATCCATATTCCCTACTGATTGTTAGCCATGCAAAGAGGATATTTGATTTTAAATTTATTTTTCCATATTGAAATGAGTATGGTCCAATGAAATTGTCCTTTAGACATCATCCCATGTTTTCTTTAATGGGATGAACTCATCGTACATATCCCCATGAATTGGGGCCTCATAAATTTGTTATAAATCATATAGGCTAATAACAACATAACCATGCATCAGATAGAAATAATTTGTCTGAGAACTCTATAAACTTGACATGTAAGGGATGATATCTAGGTTCTTATAGATTTAGGGTTTTCCTAACAAAAATTTCTTATAGATATCGACAAATTTTAGTTTTTCCATTAATTATATGCATGTTTGGGACACCTAGTAATCCCACGTCCACTTGGGCCTGACTCCCCCTCTAGAGTGTAATTATTAGTATTGATTCCATCCTTGAGTTTTATTTTTCTATGAATAATTGATGTTTGAATCATTAAAACATGGAATTGACTCTTGGATATATAGATTCTGATCTAGAATGGAACATATGTGATTCAAGATACATTAAATGGGAATCATTCCTTCCATACTAAAAACACTCTTTGAGGAGATGTTAGAGTAAGGGTAGCTGATATAATTTACAAACCAAGATTCCAAGAAGTAACTATGGAACCCAATTATAATAGCATCCCATAATAATCTAGGACCATACAACGATGTGTAACTTATTTTTTGGTACTTGTGTTGGTATGGTTATAAAAACTTCATTATATCAGGTTGAGCGGACAAAAACATGTCATAGTAACTTGGCCAAATAGCTTTGATCATCTCCAAAGAACATCATAACACTTGTTTAGTAGTATTCATCAATGTTTCTATTGAAAAACTACACACAAGGAACCATCTTCTCCATTTTTTTAAAATAATCACTTATAAATGTTTTAGTTTTTACTTGGAGTAAATACATTTGTTGGCATTGTAAATAACTCACACAAACCCTTCTACCCATACCATGAAAAATCCCTTTGACAAGGTGCTGCATGCTAGCCACTCGATTAGGCCCTTCACAAAGCATCCTCGATGAGATCTAAATGCATGCATCATAATCGCTCAGGGGGTTGTACACATGGAATTTGTTATGGAGACCTTCATGAAAATGAAAGTGCGATATAACAGAGTGGACTACTTGTGCGACGGGAGAAAAAAATACAAACAAAAAATGTGAGTGGACTACAAACACTGGGGATCTACACACTATACCTACACTTCCTTCCTACACTGAAACCCAATAAGATTCAAAAATAAATCTTCATAATCATTTCCATGTTCTACCTTAGGAATATTCCCTCTTATTTTCATCAGATCCAATCATGAGTTGGGATTTTGTTGATACCCCATTTTGGAAGGAGGATTAAATGATTATAAAGACCAACATAAGTATGTTAAATTGATAACGTGTCCTAAGGAAAATCAATAGGTGTTTATCAAGATGAAATGAACACACACTCCTCTATGAATTTAAAGGCCTGTGAAACCCCCTATATGACACCAAAGAGAAGGAAACCCATACACTAGGTACCTATATCAAGAACTTGTTCCATTGACCTGTGAGGAAAATATCATTTGACTAGTGTCACCTGGTTTCCTATAAATAGGACCCTTGGGCTCCTTATTTAATGAAATGGAAAATAAGAAGAAACCCCCAAGATATGGTCACACATCCCATTCTCCAAAGTCTCAAAAAAGGCACTAGGTAGCTCTCCAAAACATGTGATAAGAGATAATTAATATGAATAAGTGGGGTCAAAGTCCATTCAGGGTCTGAAAAGAAATACACCTATACAAAAATACTTTCAGCCATGGGTGTAGAACCACCTATCCGAGAACCCTTTTCATAAACAGGGGCCTCTATGAGATCCCTCAGGGGACACAAGAGGAGACCTAGGGTTCCTTGGATAAAGGCTCATCCAAGTTTTGTTTCCCTGGTGATCCATTTCTCAATGCATATCCAGCGTACGTAGGCCTACACTCCAAATTCCAATCACATCCAATTCTTTATAGGCCCTGTGCGAGACACCTATGACTAGTAATTTAGGACCTACATGAGGCCCCCTTTATTCATCTTCCATGAAACCAATGATAGGACTCATCTTCCCTTGATTTCCTCATCTGAGATAGACCAAGTAGAAACCTCCACTAAAGCCTCTAGACCTTCAATACGATAAAAAGTGGCACACCATCATATCCCCATTTTGATTCACACTCCTTCTAGCAGAGGATTCCTACAATTGTTTGACAAAATTTTTTGGTTCCTTGGGGTACATGAGGTTTTTCATTCCATTTATCACAAGGAACCCTACACCATGGATAGTGTTAGGGAGTTTATAGTATTAAGAATATGTGTGATGATCCTTTTCACCCATTTTGATTTTGAATACCCAGATCCTCCTATTCTAGGTTGAGAGGTCAAGGATTACACTTTCATTTTGATTCAAAAATATAATAATATCCTTCTATAATATTGTAGAAATAATTTTATTGAATCCATCCTAGTGTAATTCTCAAGATTATATTGTAGGAGGTTTCACTTCTCCTCCTACTTGCTTTCTCTAATGCTCAGTCTGGGATGGGATGGGCACTAGAGTCTTCTCCTATCGGTCACATTACCTCGGCCTCTGCCACCAGCTGAGGAAGAGAAGTGTGTGTTTTTTAGATCTTCTAGCTCCCCATTTCCATCAAATTCATGAATTTATCATCTTGAATCATGTTGATGGAATGTATAGACACTATCATGAAATCTGCATGGTTGGATGAATGTTTTGGCAGAAGATCATTCTTTGAATCTTCCTCTAGATTTACTTTAGAGTTCCTCTCTAGGAGTGAGTCCCCAAGAACATGTATACAAACTAAGGTAAAAAAATCATGTAGTTTCATGGATCTTAAATTCCCTCTTTTTTATCACACTGATCATGACTCATGTAATATTACAGGTTCATTGTGGTGATGACATCCACAAGATCCCAAACAATTTATGTGTGTCCTCATCAGTAGAATGTCCCAATCATATGAATCCGCAATCAATATTTCTAGTGTAATTACAAAATCATGAAAGGGAATCCTACTCAGTAATAATTCATGAAGACTATTGGCTTCCACCATAGAAGTAAAACCCAAAAAAAACCAATCTAATGGATGCTATAATGCGCATGCCCCTATTAGTTTATTGTGAGTACTATGATTCCTTCAATAATTAGTATATGTAGGATTCCCACCTAGGGTTAGAGATCATTGGGCATCCTCCATAGGATTATTTTCTAATACTACAAAATATGGGAATCCCCCACAAGAGTAAGCCTAAAATCAAACTAATCTGGGAATCCTCATTAGGAGTAATCTTCAAACCAAACCCCATAATCCATATAAGTGAAACCATTTCCCATGACCTCAAATACTTTCATCAAGGAATCCTTTATAAGAAAAAGAAAAAAATTAATCTTCTCAATGATCCATATTTTCCTTTAAAAAATCTTTAGTGTGACTCAATAGGCATATTTCCTCTCAACTAAACTTTGTGGGCTTTGATTCCCCTCCAAATGGGATATGTAGGAAGCCTCTCTAAGGTCTAAACCCAAGACCAAAAATTAACCCTATTCACTTTGAGCCACATTCCAAGAAAGTTCTAATTCAACATAAAAATTAATATACTGTCCAAGTTTCATGGGATTCCTCGACATAAGTCCCTCACCAATATTTGACTTGGCACCTTTTTCCAGAAGGTCCTTTCAACATGATGTTAAACTATATGGTTTGGTCATTATCACATGACCATAAAAGGTACGATGTTTCCCTTTAAAAGGCACCAATGTTAATGGGTTTTAATTCCTATCAGAAGGATATATAAGAAGCCCATTCATGGGTCTAATCCCAACATCAAAACAACTCTCATATGCCTAGATTATGAAAAAAATATAAAGATCAACGCTATGTGGATAGAAAACAACCATTGTTGTAACAGTGAAAAAATAGTCTCTAATAGGTATATAAGAGGATACCATTACTGGAGAACCTCAAGTACAAATAGATATCCCCATTGATGAAGAAACTCATATATATAAAAATTATACTAAACTCTATGCATGATAATAATTAGTTATGAAATCAAGGGTAACTCACATCATACATGGAATTTAATAAAGGATTCATGATCATATCTTAAATATATAATAGAGTCTCAAAGTAGGTAATCATTCCCCCAAAAAGGGTGTGATGAGTCTAAACTCTCATCCTCTCCACCAATTAGAGTTATTAAGTATCATGGGCCAAACACTCCAACAATTGAATTCCTTTGGAAAGTAGGTCCATTATAGATACAAAACCATTGGGTGTTTCCAGTTCCACAAACAAACAAATTAGTAAACATTAATAAATAGTGTACTTGATGCATATGATTTCACGGAAATCAACCACTCGTAATCCACGATAAAAAAAACAAATATTATATGGGAAAAAATGAATCATAAAATAAAATTGGTGCATGTTTAATAGTTATTTTATAGGAATGATTATATTATTTTTACCCTTAATTATCGGATTTACCATTTACTATGGTAACAAAAATTACCAAGGTTACAATTCATATTCATAAAAATAAAAGGGTCATAGTTACTAATTTGGACCCCTTTATTCCAAATATGGAATCCATTTTTCAAAATTCAAAATATATAAGTTTCATAATTTAATTAAAAACAAAATTGGATAAACAAAATGAAAAACATTTTTCTGAAAAATTACATTTTTAAATATAATATGATTTTTTACTAAAATGAAGTAAAAAATTTGTTTAAAAACTATTAATTTAATTAATATAAATAATATTGAACTAAATAAAATTTTAAATAGATACAAAAAAATCATTCAAATTTCATTAAAATATAATACAACTTTTAATAAAAAACCATATTTTTCATTATTCCATAAAAAATCAATATTCTCGAAAATTTATAAGAATTTATACTAAGATAAATTATTAATTATTAATTAAAAAATGATATTAAATTTTTAATATATTTTTTACATATCATTTGTAAATTATAATAGTCAATCATATAAAGAAGACATCATCTTTAATGAAAATGTATTGTTAATGAATGGAAAGATTTTATTAAACAAATGTTTCATTATGTTATAATAACATAATAATAATTTCATATTAAGTAAGACCATTATATTTCTTTCATAAATAATTTATTCATATTCATATCCAAAAATTTAATGGGTAGGTTATAAATGTCAAATTAAAATAAAAATATTTAGTTGTTTGTTTAAGCTCAATGTGGTATATGTTGTACTCTATCGAACATAGTGTTTCCTTTTAAAATATTAGTATGTTACATTATCACCCATTTTAGACAAAATTCCTCTAAATAAGAACTCCTTCTTGTAAAATATGGGTTGATTATTCAAAACTCTTTTTTGAAATATCACATCGTAAAAGGGATTAATAAAACGTTCACTTGATAAGAGAAAATAGAATGTACGAAGGTCACATAAGATGAAACATACTTGGTTTCCAAGTGGTATAAGATAAGTTGTATGTAAAAATATGGATATGGAAGTTTAATCTATCTCCCAATGATAGACAGATAAAGATATAGAACATGGACTTGAGAAATTTAACTATTAAAAACTGTAAAAATTTTATTGGTAAAAATGGAATTTATTTCTCAATAACAAAAAAAATAAAAAACCTTTTTGATTAAAGTTCATTTTCATAGAGTTGAGGAATTTCATTTCTATATATTATAAGAAACAGGGAAATATACTTACTTTAAAATTTTAATTTCATCCTTTAATCAATTTCTTGCACATCCTGATGTTTTTACCAAATGATGAGTATAAAATTTTCATGCCTCAAAAACTAAAATCAACTTATAATTATCTCAAAATATAAAAAAAGAATGACTATATATCCCTCTTGTATTTATACATCAAACAAAACAAAAATGGTTAGTACAACATATAATATTTTTGTAAAATGAAAAAACCATTATATGAGGAAAAACTATTTTACTATCCAAAATTCAATAGTAATACCCAAAGTTTAACATAGATCATTCAATAAATAACTACCATTAAAATTCGTCTGAAATATTATAGATTAATATTGAATCATAGAAACCAAATGGATTTGATCTCAAAATATTCCAAGATTAATTTTATCATTTATCTCTAAATAAACATCAAATACTATTGAAGACTCATACAATGATATAATTTCCCTAATTAGATAATATCTAAAATATTATAATCTTTTTTTATATAACATAAATAATCATAAATTGAAAATATAATCATATATATTTTGAAAAATATAATTAAACCATTATTCATTGAAAAAATAACATAATATTCTATTTACCTTTATCATATAAGGTTCAAAAATAGTGAATTACTTCTGAAATAACATTATTCACTTAATATTCATGTTTTTTTTCAAATCCCATGGTTATATATTTTATTAAACATATTTTCCAAGAATAAACATAGATTTTTCCATCATATTGTTTTAATAAACAATTATTTATTACTTAATGGGGGCATTATATAGTCCAGTGGTAGGTGATTCACTATATACTCCCTTCAGTTCTGTGTTCAATATTCACGACCTTACAGGATGTAACTTGTTGCCGCACGATTTGTGGGATCTCCTTTTCTAAAACTATATAATTCTTATAAGATTCCAAAAAATATGATAAAATCCTAAAAATAACCTTGATATATTAAACATTAATGAAATATTTTATCCTCAATGTTAATCTCATACCTTTCATTTTGCATCCCAAAAATCAATAACCAAAAATTACCCTAAAAATAAATGTCTCCAAAAATATCATTATCCACATTAAAATTTCAAAACATAAAGCCTATATGGGTTTTCTAATACATTGAACTTTTGATAAACCTTAAATTTAAAAACACATTATGATATCATTATCTCATAAGGAAACATCCTAAACTCCAAAGTTATCTAAACCATCATCTGATACCAACTCTAAGGACCTCCCCTTAAGCATTACATATTATAATTAATTTGAACTAGAATTCACAATCCTAAGGATATATTATGTTTAGAGTTTTATAGAATTTTTAAACCTATTAAAAATTAAACCCATTCATTATAAGTGGACACATGGACTCAGTATAAAATTTTTCCACTCAATAAATTATTTTAAAATAAAACATTGGTTCATTTCAAGAAAATACTTCTTATTTTTCATCTTGACCTCATCCTTGTCCCTAATCATCCTTAAACCCTATGAAAAGTATTTGAAAACATGGTATGAGCTTAAAAAACATAGTAAGGGATTTAAAAAGATGAAATCAATTATTTCATTGTGAAATATAAAAACCAATTAAATATCTTTTACTAAAAATGAAAATTTTATTCTCATAAGAGAATTATATTTTCCTTAAAAAACATTATATTTCCTATTGGGATTAAATGATTTCCATGAAAACTCACTATAAATCATTGAAATTTCATGTAGGTCATATAAACCATCCTTAACATATAAATATTAATTTACCCTCACAAGAATCCTTAATTATTTGATTAAACATATGACCAACATCTTATATAATTCTCTGGAGAATGAAATCATTAGCCACTGTATTGGAATGCTATCATGGTGCACCCATTGTATATGATATAACAATATCATATGAATATATCTAGTTAAACCCATTTTAAATAACATCCATGTTCTTTATCTTGAATAAAACCCTTTAAAACTGTTTTAAATCCATTTGAAAAACACATTCATATATCAAGATCACCATGTTCATAAAATTCACTTTTAAAATCATAAAATGTAGCATAAAATAAAGATCACATTTTAATCCATAATAAATATGAAAACATATAAAAGAATATATAAATAATCATAATGGCATAAAAATCCACTCATGTCATATTAGTTAAAAACATCCCTTTATACTTTTGTAAAATGAGGTGAAATAGTTACTTTAAAAGAAGTTTTTTGATAAGAAAAGTTCATACGAATATCATATCATTGAAGTGAGCATTAAAAAAATTAATATATTATGTGTATCATATTTACATCCCCCTAAAAATGTATACATACAACATAATATAATCAATATTAATTTCACAAATAATCTTTCCATAACACAATCAATGATGTTGAAGTTTAACCTAAATAATGGAAATTGAGTTAAGAAATCCCTTAATTGAAGTCCCAATCATCACATATGTTATTTATATTCTGTAATAATAAACATATTTTAATTATTTAATTTATTATGAACTTTTTTCATGTTAATTATTACTTTAGTATCAATTATTATTATGTTAATTAACAAATCATTTAAATTCACATCAGTGGTTTTATCGATATTTTGTTTCATTAGTCAAAAATGACATCGGTAGGTCGAATAGGGTAAAAAAGATCTACAATAAATCATATACAAAAGAATAGTCAAAGAATAATTATAATTTTTATACATAAATAATAATTTTTAAACCAACTATGGTTACGAAAAATGAAAAATGTTACAAACATGGAGACGGTAGGCCAAATATATGGATGAGTAACATTTCCATTTTTAAATATCATAATATAAATAAGATAAGTATTATTTTATCATTATATAATGATAATAATATCATAAAATTGATATGAATTATTTAAATACACTAATTGAAATCATTCAATGGATGTGGTGTTGAAAAACAAATCTCTTCAATTCATGGTGGTGGTAGTCCACACGTATGTACGAATAATGATATAATATTTTTGTGCACAGATTGTCAAGAATATAAATAATATATTAATTTTTAATAAAAACCAATATCTAATTAGTATCATATATAAATATCAATTCAGTTTTTAAAATTCTACAATGAGATGTGGTGATGGAAAATGAGTTACATGAATTTGTGAGGCAATAGTCCATCATACCCATGAACAATGAATTGTTTTCCCATTTAATGGAAATAAAGATAAATATAGATCATTAAACTAAAATAATAACATATAATAATATTTAGAAAACAATATTTATGATTTTATCATGGTTTATGATGATTTTAGTAATGATGAATAAGGAAAAAGCTAAGACATATAGATAATAAAAACACCCCTTCTTTCAAAATACACTTTTCCATAACACATTAAAACTACTATGTTTTTTATTATTCCAAAATAAAGACAAACATATTGTTGGGAGGTATACTAGGAATGAATTTTTTTAGGTATTGGTAGAACGGAAATGGTTTTTTTTGTTTTATAAAATGAGAATAATTGGTGTCTTTTAATAAGAGAGGGGGGTACTCTTGAAATTTCTCAAAACACTAAGTTAATATAAATTATTTTTTCTAAAAAAAATCGTTAAAGTTTTTTATTTTAAATATAATATGACTAATGGTCGAAATAAAATAATATAATAAGAATTATATAATTTTTGACTATATTTCTAATATTATCTTATTTAACCCTTATTTATCCCTTCAAAACCACACTAATAAAACATGGCTTTTTACACTTTAAGGGTAAGCATAGTAACTATAAAGTGTAAAAAAACCCATAAATAGAATATGTTTGATTACATAAACCATACAATTTTCAATTTTCTTAAAATAATATTTTTATACATTTTATATCATTTAAAAAAATATTATTTAAAATAAAAATCCATAATCTCAACAATAAAAACTATTTACGACTTTAATATAATAATATCAAGATGAAACTTATAATTAGAACCAAATATTTTTATATCCGTAACATGTCATGGAAATCATATTTTTTATTGGTAAAATTAATTATTTTACATTATATTCATTTTTATATTTTTAATATCATTTATTTGATTTGTTCAATAATTGAATAATTACCGCATTTGTAATTTTCAAGCATTTACGGTAATTATTTCCTCACTAAAAGTTAAAATACATTATCATGATGAATATAAATATTTTATATTTTAAAAATAATATTTATAGTCAATGATAGCCTATGTATGACACCATATTATAAATGTTGTATTTTCTAAAAATATGAGTGTCACAACAATGCCTTTTCTTTAAATATTATACTATAAAAATCATAATTACAAAAAAAATGAAAAAGCAGAATATATTTTAAACTTAAATGACTATTGAGAAAATGACACATTCCGTAATTGTTTTGCATGTTTAAGGGTATTTTTTTTCTTATAATATTATTTTTATTATTAATTACCGGATTTACCCTTTACTATAGTAATGAAAAATACCAATATTATTATTCATATTGAAAAAAATTAAAAGGGAACTATGAACTAAATTTTTACCAACTGATTTAAAATATGGAACATCATTTTCAAAATTAAAAACATATAATTTTTAGAATTTATGTTTAATTTAATGAGAAAAAACGCAACAAAAAACAATTTTTTTGAAAAATGAAATGTTTTAATATAATTATTTTAAACTAAATTTAATATAAAATCCTATTAAAAACTATAGTTGGAGTATATTAAATAAAAATATTGGGATTAAAATTTTAAACAAATCCAAAACATAATTAATCATTGTAAATAATTAAAAATAAAATATAGTTTTCAATAAAAATCAATACTTTTCACTATTCCTTGAAAAATCGATACTCAGGAATAATTTTAAAAAATTCAACCCTAGATAAATTTGACATTATAAATTCCAAAATGAAATTATATTTTTAAAATAAATTCTCAATAGCTTCTGAAAATTATATTATACATTCATTAAAATAAAAAAACTCATTTTTGAAGAAAATATATTTTTATATAATCAATTGACTTTACTGAAAAAATGTGTGATTATTTTATAAGAGAATTCCAATTAATTCATAACGACATGGCCCATTATATTTATTTCAGAAATTGTTTTTATATTCATAATCACCAATTTAATAGATATGTTATAAGTGTCACATTTAAATAATAAAATTTAATAGTTCATTTATGTTGGATGTGTTGTTTCTTGTACACTGTTGAACGTAGTTTTTCCTATTAAAATATCAGTATTATAAAAATTAAATGAATTTTTTCAACCTATTAACCCCCAAATGTATTTTTTATTAAATATATTGATTTCAACACTCAAATACACTTTCTTATTGGAATAGATTTGTTGTGTATGTTTCATCCAACAATGAATGAAAAAATTGGGAAACCACTAGGGTAACATTATGATATATTTTCTATATTTTAAAAAATATATAATAATATAAAATCAGTTTAAACATTATTATACTTTGGAGAGTACATATAAAGTAGAATATTTATGGATTAAATTCATACTAATGGTCATTGGGAAGGATTATAGAGAATTTTTTATACTTTTTATGAAATATGATTTTTGGAATGTTATGGTGAAAATAAAATTCCACACACCTAATATATATATACAAATCATATATCAAGAAACATCAGATTATTTTTATCCTACAAGAGCATGATAATTTTTGGTACATTGAAATTTGTTTTGTTTTATTTGATATTACATCAATTAATCAATTTGAGTCATAATTTTTAATTTATGAAACAATAAAGAAGTTTAGAAAACTAATAAAATGCATTAAAACATTTTACCCCTACCATAAAGTAAGGATGTGGTATGATTAACTTATGTGAGAAATGGTGAGCATTGTAAATCAATATGAAAACTATAATGTGACATAATATAATAAAATAATTATGTTCCATCATTTTTGTGTATATATTTTAATTGATATCTCAAACCACTTCCACCCTACATCATGTTCTATAAAAGGAGACCAATGTAAATAAAAATAGACCATAGTAAATTGAAAAACCCATAAATTGTGTGAATAATACATATGCATAACAGAAGATAAAATTTTTATTTTCAAAATAATAGTACATAATATTGATAACTTAATTTTTATATAATTTATTTGGTTTTAAAATAGGATTCATTATATACTGTATTGTATGAATAAATATTTTCAGTGGAATTGATGCTTCCAAAATATTATGGAGACTATATAGTTTGGTTGACAAAGATAGATATAATAGACTAAAGGGTAATTGATAGTTTTAAAAAAATTATCTAATAATCAATTGAATTTTATTATCTTATGAATCAATAGTGCAGTGTAGTGTTCACAATATAGTGAAACTTAAATATATATATATATATAATCAAGACATTTTTATATTGGTTCTAATTTTTAATATCTAATTCCACTCTTCAACAATCAATACCTAGATAGATGGTTGGGACCAATTAATAAACCTCACTATTAAAGTTGTTATAACCATTTTATAGATTGGTCCAATTAAGTTTCCTTGTGTCATAACCCTAAATTTTTAAAAAAGTCACAATCTGGGCTGACATGAACTTTTTTTTGGGATTCATAACCCAAAAACCATCCATTCGACTGGTAGAATACAAAATATTTACATTCTTTTAATTGGGAAAGCATAAATGGATTCTAAAATTTTGAAATTGATTAAATAAATAAATAACACAAATAAAACTTGAAAACAATGAAATCTTGAAGAGTTTAAAAGATTTCAAAATTGATGTATCTTGATGCCCATTTATCATATCAGTGGTAAGGAATGGAATAAATGAAGTAGCTTTAGGATCAGACCCAAGGAATAGTAGTCACATATGATCTTAATCATGGGAATAGAAAATTATTCTTCCCATCAATTATTAAAATAGTTATCTAACTATTCACATTGCATACCTTGAAATCTATTTATAGACTTGTCAACAATTTCCATATTTATTTCCCTTTGCGTGTGAGTTTTCTAAAATCATCACCAACATAAAACAGTTAGAAATGCTTAAAAAAAAGAAACACATAATTTCATCTTTAAGAATCACACGAATAAGATAATAATATTGAATAACTTTAATTCATACATTAAATTAATTTAAAAAAATTATAATATTTTTTTAAACAAATGAGTGGTTTTTAGAAAATTTAAAAACAAAAATTTGTCCTACATAATTTTAGGAATTTGATAATTCAAGATCGATATAAAATAAATTCAAAAATAAATTATTTTAAAATTATTACTTAAGTATTTTCATGATATTTTTCTACTCGTTAGATTACAACGTAGTTGTTAAAATATAAATTTATTTTAAAAATAAATATTATAATTAAAATAGATTAAAAAAGAATATAGGTAATTAATTTTAAAAAATAAATCATAAACATGGTAAGCTGAAAAATAATTTTTTTACAAAATAAACAAACTAATTAATATAATATGATAATCATAATCCTTTTGACTGATTAACATACCATTTAATCAAATCTTGTAGTTAGTATACTGAACATAGGAAGAAGTTCAATGTGTGGTCAATTACTTATGGAAGCTTAGAAATAATTAATGTAGTAATTTATAGTTCATATGATCATAAAAAACATAAGGTATTTTTATCATGGAAACATGGAATTTCCATAGTAGGTTACTATCATAACATAAAAGAACTTCATGGTAGGTTCGTGATGTAACTTCAAAACACCAAACAATCACTTGAAACTATATCTTCATGATCACTAAAAATTAATCTACATGGTAACATAAATATATCTTGGTCAATTAAATTTAATATTCACAGTACCATTTAAAAAATCACTATAACTTCAAAAAAGGCCATGTAGTAAAATGAAAATACATTTCTAGTAATTTGTCAAATACCTTCACAATCGCATAGAAAATACCATGATGGTAGGATGGTTCTCTATGCCAACTGTAAAATACCTATTGGTCACATTAAATAATGAATCACGGTAGGTTAGTTTTTTTGTATCAAACTAGTGGGAATGTCAAAGGAGATGATATGCATAGAACCTTGTGTTTCACACATATGAAGGAGATCATAGAGGTTGGTGACTGGTGTAATATCGAGTGATGTAAAAGAGCTGAAGATAGTGGAAAATTTCTATCAAGAAACTAAAACAAGGATATTTTCCATGAATACTATAAAAGGTATTGTGTGTGAAGAACTAAATTTAGAGAGGAGGACCTCCAGGCACGTTGTGTGTGCATCAATTCTAAAGGAGACACAAACATGAGGACATGATCATATCAGTGATGACATCGTGTCATTGTGGTACTAGTGGTAGAATAAAAGAGAAGGGTAGTGATAATTGTATACATTACAATATGTACACATATATATATAAATAGATATTCTTTCTGAATATTAAAACCAACCAACATTATATAAAATATGTGTTTTAAAAAAATAACATTAAAAACTAATTACAAAAAATTAAAAGGATCATAGAAAACATTATAAAAATTTTTAATAAAAATACCCAAATAATGAATCATTATGACTCAAGTTCAAACACTAAAAAGCTATCCATTTCTTTAATTTTAACAGCCAAACATTTAGTTAATCATTCTAAAACATTCTCACCATTTAAAAAAAATTCAAATAGATAATAAATAAATTATCTAAAACATTATCCCCAATAAATAATATATACATAAAAACACATATTTGTATTGATCATGTAGTCTTATAATAAAATTATTAAAAAATATTATTCAAATGCATAAATATAACATTGTATAAACTCATATTTGACATAAATGTTTTTAAACTTTTAACAAAAAATAGTATTTTAATATACCACGATCAATCTTCATTTTATAATATCACATCAATATAATGGTTTAGAGAATATGTTAATAAGTAGTCTTCTAGTTGGAACAAATTCAAAACTAATATCCCCTCTATTTACATGATCCCTTAGAAAATGATATCTAACATCTATATGTTTCGTTTGAGACTAATGTAAATATTATTTAAAAATTCGAATTGCACAAGAATTATAATACAAAATAGTAATTTTAAAAAATCTAATATTAAAATAACATAAAGATTGATTCATCCATATATTTTGAGAATAATAACAAAAAATTGTGACATACTTAGCCTCGTCTATGGATAATATATCTAATCATTGTTTTCTAGAACACCATGAAATTAAATTCATATAAAGAAAACTACACATATTTTTTGTGATCTTCAGTTCACGATAATGAACTCAAAATTTAGATTCATAATATAAAAATAAATCTAAACTATTCTGGTTTGAATTAAATATTATAGTACAAATAATATCCTTTAATATATTTATTAACTTTTTTTAATAGTTGTAAGATGATTTTTCAGATTTGACTTAAATCTAGCACACATTTAGACTGAGAAAATTACTTCTGGTCTCAATGAAGTCAAATAAACTAAGATTACTATCATTCTACAATACAGGTTGTTATCTAAAAACATTCTTGATTTATCCAAATTCAATTATAAATTTCAACTAATAGTTTCTTATTGAATTTTATGAATCGGGGTCAAACCATTTAACTTGTTCATTAGAATACTTATATATATATAATGAAATACAATGTCTTCATTAATTTATTTATAAACCAAAAAAACAAATTCTTCCATTATAATCACATCATACTTAGTTTTTGTTAATTTATAGAAACCATTACTGAGAGAATAAGTTTTAGAGACATATATTATATCAATATAATTTATTATTAGAATCAAAATATCATTTGAAACTTCCTTTATAAATAGGTTACTTTCATCCTTTTCTTTTCTAAAATCATTTTCAATGAAAATTTAGTTAGTCTATCATACCAATATTGTGGTGGCTTCTGAGAAAAATATAAATCTTTATAATTTTTAAAAACGTGATTTTTAATTATTTCATTTTCATATCCAAGGGGATTTTAAGAAATTATTCTTTTGAAATAATTCAATTTAAAAAATTACTCTATATATACATTTGAAGAAATTCAATATTTGTTTAAAATTAAATTATAAAAAATCCAATAGATTCTTTCCTATGAATGGGGGATAATTAATCTTGAATATCAATTCCCTCTTCCTGAGAATAACCTTGAACAACTTGTTTTTCTTTATTTTTAACTATGTTTCATGCTTTATCATTTTTTATTATGAAAAACAAACGCAGTTCATTTTATTTTATTATGTTTTGGTTATTCAACTAAATTCAACACTTTATTTCATTAAAACTTATTAAATTCATTATACATATCATTAATATAGTTTTAATCATTTAAACAATCATTAATATTAACTTGTTCAAAATCAGTAAAAATTCCAATCAGTGTAAAGTAATTTAAAAAAGATTTCTCTATTTGTATTCCAGATTTTACATTTAAAATAAATTTTTCAATAGGATGATGATTAAGAGTTTTACACTCTTTATGATTGGGTTGAGAAAATATTTCTTCCCATCAACTGATTCATTATCATTTTATTGTTTATTATCTTCAACAATATTAAATTCATTAAATTCATCACCATCTTTACTTGAAATAGAATTCTACATATTATTTTAATTTTTATTAAATTTAAAAAATATATAATCCTTGTCCAGAAAAGTTTACTTAATTAAAAGTATATATGATGGACTTGTATTATAATTACCTAAAAATATTACTCAATCACTTTTTGAATCAAATTTTCTTAAACTTTTTTTTTGTTTTTAAAATTAAAAAACTTCCACAAAACACCTCATAGTGTAGCATTTTTGATTTATACCATTTAAAAATTCACAGGGGTAATAATTTAAAAATTTTCCAAATAAAGACTGTTTAAAACATGAAAAAAATTAATTAGCAACATGGGAAAAAATATTTATCCGCATTAAACTCAATAATAATTGACTGAGAAACTTCTTAAATTGACATATTCTTTACTTAAACTAGACCATTTTGTTATTCTACCCTATGGGAATAAAAAAATTAGTATATCCATTATTTAAAAAATATTTATCAGATTATTAATTAACAAAATCACCACATTATTCAGTTTTTATAAAGATAGATGACTAATTTTTTTAGCTTTGAATAAGTTTATAGAAAGAAAAACATTTGTTAAAAGATAAATTTTTATACGATAAGAAATATATCCAAAAAAATAAAATATAATAATATAATATAAAAAATACATATTTATTTTTTACTAGACTAATTGTTTTAAATAGACTAAATAAACTGACATTTAAAAATTCAATACACCTAGATGTATGAACATCATTAAAATATTTAAATCTTACTTTATATGGCATATAATAAAATTAGAATCACACATAAGGTACTTAGTTTTATGTCACATTAGAAATAATAGAACAAATTCATGGTTTGATAACATTTTCAATAGTATAAATTTTTCATTTTGA
Organism: Viscum album; assembly: GCA_963277665.1. Classification (NCBI taxonomy): domain Eukaryota; kingdom Viridiplantae; phylum Streptophyta; class Magnoliopsida; order Santalales; family Viscaceae; genus Viscum; species Viscum album. The sequence goes on from OY728134.1 coordinate 820,606,494, forward strand.
AGGATCTTATTCCAAAAAATATCATCTGCTTAAATTGTTCTCAATCACTTAACTTTCTATTTATGTAGATATTAAAAATCAATAATGTGATCATTATTTTTCTTATTTGTAGAAAATTAATCAGATTTGTTTTTCAAAATAATATATTATTCATATTAAATTAATAATTTTAATCCATCATCATATATCCTAAATTTATTTGTTAAGTTGTGTTGTAAACTATCTAAAAATATTAAATTTGAAATAATAAAAGTTTTTAATAATCTAAATTCTACAATACCTTTACTCTATCTTTTAGATTTGTCTTCTAATGTGAAAATTCCTCCATCAAATGAATAAAAATTTGGAAAATTAAAAATAATACAATTCATGTTCCTAGAATTCACATTTTCTAAATACCATGATTCTTTGAGACATATAAGTAAGATTTTTGAAAATTAAACTATTAAGTAGAATTTTTTGGAACATATTCTATCTCAGATCTTAACAAAATTGTAGAAAAAATCCAAATATATATAAATAATCTATTTGTGGGATATTTGGGGGAAAATGGAAATACATTTTTTAATATCCCGTATGGTTTTTTAAATATCATATAACATTAATTTGTATAATTAACTTAAATTCTACATTCAAATCAGGTAACATTTGAAATACACAATTTTGAGCTTTAAATAGAATATGTTTCATTAATCCATGTTGATGAGGTGTCATAACCAAAACCATCCTTGTTATAGTTTTTTAATCATATATATCATATTATCATATATTTATTTTCCATGGACAAAATTTGATAATGATTTTTTAATAATAGAAACATTATTATTTCATATCCATATTATCCCTTTGAATAGCTTCTAAACTAGAATAATATTTCTAAATAGAACTGGAATCTATAGTTCTTGATTTAATATTTTCATGACTGATCTTATTAATCTCATTCTTATGATTAATAAATTCATCCAAGATTTAATAAAACCTTCTTTCTAGATATTTATTATTTATAGTAGGAAAATCTTGCAATCTTTCATTTTCTACTTTTAGTATTATTATATCGAAATCATATTTAATTATAGTTTCTTAATTCTTGGAAACACATATATTAAATATATCACATTTAAATTTATATTTCTCTTTTTCTTTATCCAAAATCTTATCTTCCATTTTTATGTTTTTATATATTTCTATTATTTAGATACTATAATTTTTCCTTTCCTCATTCTATTTATACATTTGTTTGACTTTAGAATTAGCATAATCAAAATCAGAATAAGAATAAAAATCATTATGAAACCCCAATAATTTAAAATAATTTAATTTTTTAACAAATATAATTTTTTTGTTGACATGTTTTATACACAATTATAAACTTACACTACATACGACTTTGAATTAGCTTGTGTTACACGCAAGAACACATTTTACAACCATTTAATGAAGAACCTATTTTAAACCTAAATATGGGCGCTTTAATGAATTTAATTTTTATCAATAAACTACATTTTTTAATTCGTAATTTCAAAAGAAATTTAGGGTGAGTTTTTGGGATTTTTCTGAGAAACATCTTTCTTTGATGAATAGTGAAAATTACTACAATTTAGATAAAAACAAAATTTTTGTTTGAATATTTTTAATGATAACTTATATTATAGATTTGTTTTAAAGTAAAATTATATCAATTAAACAACTATTTATAAAATTAAGATCATTAGAATCACTTTTTTACTTTTAAATTGAATATAAAAATTTAACAAACTTCTGAACGCTGTTTTACTTTAAAAAGTCATTATTACGCCCCATCTACTGGATTTGATTTAATTTTAATTCTCCCACTTCTATGATTTTAATTTTGAAAATAAAACATACATGGATTTAATTATAATGATATTTTTTTCTAATAATTTCAATATAATTTTTGACCATATTGATTAGTGAATGCGATTAAAATTAATTAAGGTTATTACGGTATGACTAAGCTTGATAAGGGACTAAACCTTAATATTAAGGTCCAAAATGACTTGGAAACCTGTCCAAAATCCATTGGAATAATATTATTTGACCCTTTACCCACTTGGTTCCAAATTTATGGGTTTCTAGGATATTATCAAATAGAAGATCCTTATATATATGGTGTATGAGGTAAAAGAAAAAAAGGGGACTTTCCTTACTTTTAACATTTATAAAATTTTCATATATGTAAAAAACACCAAATGTAAGTTTATAAATATCGTTTTAAAACATATATTTTTTATTTTTATCATAATAATTTATCACTAATTTTTATTTATGATTTAGTTACTAAAAAATTCTTAAGAAATACCAACATAGTTGTTATTTAGTTAATAATTAACTAAAATAAATGATACTATAAATATTAAAAGTGAAGTTAATTAATTGAATTATTGAATTATTGAAATTATTTATCTTTTAAGATTAAAATATCATGTTTCACATCTATAAAACTACAATATCTTAATTCTATAATTATATAGTTATATTAAAATTAACATTAAACAAATAATGTAAAAATTTTACATTATTGTTATTTTACAATAAATGAATCTTATGAAATGATTTAAAATTAATGAAAATTATATATTCTTCCAAGTGAGTTTTATGTATTAATAAATATTAAATATGTTATATTAATGGAATAATTGATATTTTATAATTAAAATATTGAACTATATGTTGAAAAAATGTTGTTAACGCACTACGAGTTCAGGCATTATTTTTTAGCGTCACATGCGCTTGTTTTAAAATTTATTTCCAAAACACTTGGCAATATTATTATATAAATTAAATATAATATTAATAAATAATTGGATGTATATTTTATAATAAATATCACTTTAATTTAGTCATAGCGGTAAAATTAATTTGATTAGAAAACTAGATGATTTAATAAAAAAACAGTAAAATTTTGGAATCATAGAAGTTTAGGAACCACATTATTAAAATGCACATAATTTTTCGTGTTTGAGGTTTTTCTATACCATTATTTTTATATAATCCATTTTTTCCATTTTGGACACACTTGAGGTAATATTGAGCCCCTCTAATATTGAATACATTTTGGTATTTAAAAAAGTGGCACTCCCCCTTCCCTATAAAAGGCCACCAACTCTCCCCATTGCACACACCACTAAAACCTCTTATGTTCAGCCAAGACATAAAAAATATTCTTACCAATAGTACTAAATTCTACCTTTAGGAATCCCATTGGTCATAAATATTCTAAAATAATCATTTTTGTATAAACCAAAAGGAGTTACTCAATTTAGAGGTAATGTCTTCTCTCAAGTCCCCTATTTTATTTTACTTCTCCACCCCTACACTCTCTTTATTACATTATTAAGTGAGAAAACCAGTATAATAAATATTATATGGTGTTTTATTCAAAAGTTTCAACCTTAACATACACACACCTCCATATAATTGATATTGAACATACTGTTTCTCTATACGATGAAATACTAACTCATGAAACAATTACTGTTCTTATTTCTTTTACCACCTATCTTGGTTGACTTTATGATGAATACTCTATTTATATATGCTATATATGTGATTTATAATGTCTTATTCTTCTGATTTATTTTTATAACACACCTATATGATATCCAAGTCATGTAAATATGACAATTTTGTTTGAGGAACTATGGATTACAGCCCCCTCAAAATGATATATTTCGTTCTTACCATACATGGAACATATAAATGATGTTTTTCAAAAATATATTTAAAATATATAACTTATACATTATAATATAATTATAACATAAATATTTAAAAAAATTATTAACTTATTTTATTAGAATATTGATAATAAAGTGGAATTAATGCATACGTATGGCCTACCTTCTCCATGAATGGTGTACTTGTTGTCTAATCTCCAAATATTATGGAATGTTCTAGATACTTATATACATAATATAAAATAAAATTTATTCATGTTTTAAATTATTTTAGTGATGAATCCATTATATATTTAACACGAAAAAAAACAAGGCATACAGACTTGGGAAAACTCGGCATTTAACACCCAAAATAGTCAAAATAATGAATGATTGTTAACAAAAAGGTAATAAAATTTTATTTTATGTTAATATATGATATTAAAAATATTATTATGGTTATGATATCATTAATTATGATATTTTAAATCACTATATATGAGGATAATGTCTACCCAACAAAAAGAAGGTTTAGGTAATGGATTTCGTCTCAATTTACTCTCCATTGAGACTCAATTTTTGTTATGCAACAATTCAATTTTATTTGGTGTATAGATTTCTTTTTACAAGTTTTATCTTGAATATAATTTCTCTAATGATGTTATACGTTTCATTTAATTCTTGGGGAATTATGATTTAATGGTTTCAATGTGGTATGGGATACATTAGAATGCTTAAATATTATTTTCCTCAAGACTGATTTAATGTCCAAAACCCTTGTTATTACTTATCCTTATCTAAGGAATTGTTGATAAATCCATATTATTTGTCAAATATGGATATTTGGTAATGAATATAAATTCACATTATTATTCAATGCATGGAATTCTTTGGACTGGTAGACACGAGTTGGGGACTGTTTATGGAAAGCCCTACAGGTGGGGCCCAGTTACAGATATCCTTTCAATGCATCAGTAGTATCACGGGACGAATAAATTGGAAAAAAAACCTTTGAATTTGTTTTCAAGTTGAATATAATAGAGATATATGGGTTGGGTACCAGTTAATGGAATCCTAGCGATTCATTGTTAGTCTAATGAGACAAAATAGTTGGCCAATATAGATGGGTTTTTACTCAATAGATAAATCATCTTGTGAAATGTCTTGATGGTACTGGTTCCATGGACCTAGGAAACATGGCATCCAATAATTAATAATTTTCCTCTTTTAGACATATTTATTATTTATCCCTGATATATTTCATCTTAATGTATATGGATTTATTACATTTCTAGTTCATTGATTAATGGAATGTGTTTCACTTTATTTCCTTGCCATATTGTTCATGCCTTATCTAGTTGTATGGATGGAATGTTTATTCCATTACTTACCTTTCCATATAGATTGATTGAATATTTATTCTGTTTTACTTACCATTATTGATTATTTAATCTCCCCCTTATTATGTTTCCTTTCCCAGGTTATGATGAAGAGAATTTTGACTATGCTTTCAAGAATGTAGTTTATTTTCTTTTTAAATGTATAATGTTTGTATTTTTTATTTCCAAATATATTATGGGTACCATGTATATAATATATATTTAAAATGCTTCTAAAATTAATTATCCATTAGGATTTTATTCCTTGTAGTAATTTCAATATAATGTTATAATGCAATGGCTTCAGGATTTTGGGGTCAGGGAATTAAAATTAGTATCAAAGGATGTTTAGAAAAAATCCTTGGAAACTTGACTTATAAAACATAGACTATGGATCACAAGTCTGAGATAGACATTAAGGATAATAGTATAATAACATCCAAGAATTATGGTAATATAGAGATTATGTGGGTTTTCCTATAAATACATCATTGACTTGATACTATAAGTGGATGTGGTTCCAGAGCAGATATATCGAGGATTAACAACCATGACCATGTTCTCTAGGAATCAATTGGGGTAACCTGTTACATGGAAATGGGCCTTATGGAAAACCTAGTTTTACACTCCAATAGGATATTCTTAGGATAATTTAATATTCTATTTACCCACCATTACAAAGGATTTATTCCCCCAAAGTAACCAAAGTATATGGAAATAGGATTCACAATGCATAAATTGATGTTATGTGTAATGACATATTTAGAGTTATAGAAAGTTCATAATTTTTGGAAATATCCTTTATATTACATTGTTTAGAAATGGAACGTAGATGGATGAATGGTGCTAATATGCATGGCCAATGTAGAGTTTGGCCTACTAAGAAATTAAATGAAGCTAGTATTATAACTGAGAATGTTTTGGATATATTAGTGCGGCTTAGTCAAATTTTTATCAATAACCTTGTCTGAATGGAGCATCCTATTCCGCAGTGAGAATCTCCTATGTTGGATTGCATTATAGAGAAGAAAATCCCATCGTTTAGTCATAATAATGATCCAATTCTATCAGATCAATGTATTAAGTCTCTGGAAGAGATATTTATTACCTTGGAATGCCATGAAAATGAAAAGGTTACAGTTATAGTCTATTATCTACAAGGTGATGTCGATTAGTGGTGGTATCTGATCCATAATATAGGGGATGAAGAAGAAATTGAACTAATGGAATGGAGAATTTTCAAGGATACTTTCTTTGATAAATACATCCCTCGTCATCAATAAATTGAGATGAAGAGAATGTTTCTTAGCTTACAGGAGAAGGAAGAATATAGTGTTGTAGATTGAGAATCCACCTTTACAAGGTTATCTAGGTATTCTAGGGTTTATATATGCCACAAAGGGTGAACGATTGACCACTTCTTTAAAGGTCTTAAGCCACATCTCTGAAGGTCACTGGTTTCTAAAAACATTCATTGTATGAATAGATAGTTTTATGTGCCATCAAAACAGAGAAGTAATTGTTTCAATATAATAAAAATAAATAAAGACAAGAAGAGGTATTCGGAACACCATGAAATGGGAATGATCTGAAGAAGATGAATGGAAAGAATTATTTTCCAACCTGTGATAATAATAGAATGAATCACACCTGTAAATTCTTGAAAAGGTTGGATGTTTGTTATAAGTGCGGATTAAAGGATCACTGAGAAAAATAAAGTAAAGGGAAAGATAAAAATAATAATATTCAGTGTTTCAACTTCATGGATATGGGTTAATATGAAAATGAATGTGCCAAACGTCAAGAGAACATAACTCCAAATAAGCTAAGGGGTCAAGGTGAAATCATATGTGATTGATAGAACTGAAGCGTAATGATTAATATAAATATGTATTTGGATCTATGAAATATGTTGTAAAAGTGTCTTTTATAAATTTTTCTCATCTTTTTTATGTATGAAAAATGTAAGGATTTTTCTTTAGTTCAATTTTTATAGGATTTGAGACCATACGTTGAATGGTACAAAGAGAAGTTATTGAGTAGAAAGTTAGACATTTTCAGAAAAAAAATGATTGAGGGAAGAACAATCATTAATATGTTCATAATTTCATGATAATGATGAAGAAATGATTTATTGGATGAGTACTAACTACCATGAATCTGATTAATGACTTGTCAAAAGTTGTATATGATATAATTGATGGAGAATGCTACACTTTTCAATTTAAGGAATATATCCAATGAAATGTGTTTTGATTAAGGAATAAGTAAGAATGCATGTTCCCCATAAGATTTTATTTTAATTAGAGATGTTACCATATTCCAGGAGGATACATGATGATGTTATTCAAATGTTTGGAATGTGAAAATTTAGAGTAGCTTTATATGGATTAAAGTCTAAAGATTAATTCATCTTTGAAATTATGTAAAATTCTTTCTAAAGTGTTGGATCATAATATTTTTGAAAAGTTAACCATTTTCTCAAATGGTTTAAGATGATCAATAGATAATATTCTAGAAGGTAAATGTATTACTTCACTATATGTTGTATCATGTGATAAGAGATGAAGTAGAATAGAGTTCTAGGTGCAATTAATGGGAAATATTTTGTTAATACAGAGGTCTATTTACTTATATTATAATTTAGTGATATAATACCTTAAATATAGAAAAAATGGTTTTAAAAAAATTATTATTATCATCTTTCTTTATGATATCAATTAAATTTATTCACACCTATGTTTTACGGTTTTGTGGTGAACAACATTCATCTGAACAACTTCTCTAGCACTATTTTTTTGAACTTGATGGTTATATTTTCATTCCATATCCTTGTTCTAATTTTTCCACCTATGTTCTACTACTAGGGATCCTTGTTATGTGACCATTGTTCTTTCCATTCACTCTTATTAATAGAAAGTGATATTAACCCTTTTTATGATGTGGTTCTTTCAACAATAGTTTATTTTTTATCCCTATATTTCTGAGATCAAATTTAATTTTGAGGACACAATTTAATTAAGGTGGTGACAATGTAAACCCCTAATAATTTACAATATTTTCCTTTTATAATAAATATATATTTTTGATATATTTTATAGATAATGTCAAACTTACACTATATACAATAATGAATTGGCTTATGTTTCATACAAGACCAAGTTTTACCACCATTTATAGGTGAAACTATTTTAAAACCAAATTTAGAATCATTTATGAATATTACTTTTAAAAATAAACATCATTTTTTAATTCAAAATTTCAAAATTATCAGAGGGTGAATTTTTGGATTTTTCTATGAAACATCATTTTCTAATGAATTGTGAATATTACTGGAGTTTAGTTAAAAAATATTTTCATTTAAATAATTTTTAATGATAAATTATATTATAGAGTTGTAATAAAGTCACATTAGATAAATTATAAATCTAATTATTTAATTATATTCATTAGAATAACTTTTTGCATTCAAATTGAATATATAAATTTAATAATCTTTTGAACATTTTTCTACTTTAAAACCTGTTATTACGCCCCATCTGTGGGATTTTCATTAATCGTAATTTTCTAACTTCTGTGATTTGAATTTTTCAAATATAACATACATGGATGTAATTATTATGTTATTTTTACTCTAATAATATCAATATTTTTTTTTGAGAAAAATGATTACTGAATGTGTTTAAAAGTAATTACAGTGATTAAGCTGTGATTCTTCTTAATAAGGGACAGAACCTTAATATTAAGGTCCAAAATGACATGTAAACGTGTCCAAATTCCATTGGATGAAACTAATTTGACAATCTACCCACTTAGATCCAATATTTTGTGTTATTATGATATTATTAAATTGAAGTACCTTGTATAAAATTGTAAGTAAGGAAAAAGACAAAAAGGGAACTTTCTTTATGTTTAACATTTATAAAATTTTGAGATAAGTAAAAAACTTCATATATTTGTATATAAATATCCATAAAATGAATAATTGATTATTGTTATCAAAACAATTTATCATTAATTTTTAGAGAATATTTAGTTAATTAAAATTCTTAATAAATACCAAGATAGTGAGTATGTAGTTAATAATTCACAACTAGAAACAAGTGTTTTTTCCACTGTTCAAAACTGTGGAAATAGGCCCCAAAATTGTGTCCTTATGCTACGACCACAGTTTTTTCAAACCATAGCCGCTATAGCCATGGCAGTAGGTCCTGGCCTGTTTCCACAATTTTAACTGTGGCAATAGCTACCTATTGCCCCAGTTTTGAAAATCGTGGCAATATACCTCCAAACTGGCCACTATGGCGATTGACCTATAGCCATGGTTTAAACTGTGGATATACGTGTCTATTACCATAGTTTTAACAGTTGAAATATACTAAATCAAAAATTCCCTTGGTGGGTTTCAATCCCTGCACCTCTATATTGCAATCCAGTTCTCTTACCACTACATTGCGCCACAATTCTGGTATATATATATATAATGATATGTATTTTAATAAAAACCATGGGAATATCATCAAAACTATGGCGGTAAGGCATCATTCATATTTTTTCCCCTAAAAATGCTGGAACCCTATAGCCACGGTTTTGGAGAACCGTGGCTATAGGGATTCGATAAAATTTTCCTATAGCCACGGTTTGCACACTGTGGCCATAGGCCACAAAATTATGGGAATAGGAATGGGATACTACCACGGTTCTGAAATCCATGGCTATAGGAAATACAAAATATGCCTATAGCCACAGTTTTACAACCGTGGCAATGGCCACCTATAACCATGGTTTTAAAACCCTGGCTGTAGGTCTGTGCTAGAAGCTCTATTTTTTTTTGGTATTAACTATAATAAATGATACTATAAATATTAAATGTATAGTTAATTGGTTGAATTATTTCCTTTATTTATTTTTTAAGATTAAAATTTCATGTTGAACATCTACAAACCTAATATATTTGAATGAGAAAATTATATTGATATTTTAAAATTTACATTATATAAATAATGTCACAATTGACATTATTGTTATTTTACAATAAATGAATCTTATTAAACAATTTAAAAATTATAAAAAAACATATTTTTCCAAGTAATTTTTAGTTGTTAATAAATATTAAATGTGTTCTATTAATGGACCAATTAATATTTTATGATTAACTTATTGAACAATATACTGTAAAAATGTTGTTAATGTGTTCTTGGTTCAGGAAGTGTTTTAGCACTCCACATGTGCTTGTTTTATAATTAATATCTGAAATACATGTGAATTTTATTATATAAATAAGATATAATATTAATAATTCTATTTATATATATATTCTAATAAATATCACTTTAATTTAGTCTTATTGGGTAAATTAATTTATTTAGAAAATAAGATGCTTTAATCAAAACTAAAATAATAAAATTGGGGAATTTTAGATGGTAATGAAAAAAAATTATTAACATACATAATTTATTTTGAGGATGAGGTTTTTATTGACCATTAATCTTATTTAATCCATTACTTGTATATTTCGGAGGCAATTTAGGATAGATTTACCCCCCTCTCCTATATTTAATACATTTTGGTATTTACAAAAGTGTCACACTCATTCCCAATAAAGGCCACCACCTATCCTCATTCCTCACACCCCTAAAACATTTTAATTTCGGAAAATCCATGCCAAAATATATTTCCAACAATCCTAAATTCTATCTTTAATCCTTACTTTGGGAATAAATCTTCTCAAGGTAGCCTTTTATTTTCCTTCTCCACCCATCCACTCTCTTTATTCCTTTATTATGCGAAAAAACAGTATTCTCCATATTATATGGTGTTTTTGTTTATTATGTTCTACCTACACTTACACACACTTCTATATAATTTATAATGAACATATTGTTTCTATTTACGGTGAAATATTGACTCACAAAACGATGATTGTTCATATTTCTTTTACCGCCTATCATGGTGGACAATATGATTGAAAATATACATATATATGATATATATGTTATATATAATGTATTATTATTCTATAATTTTATAGAACGTACATTTATGATATCCAAGTTGTGTAGATACAACAATTTCATTTGAGGAAGTGTGGACTACCACCCCCTCAAAGCGATATAATTTGTTCATACCATACATTGAACATATAATGGATGGTTTTTATAAACATATATAAAATATATAAAATTGATATGATACTATTATTATATTATAAATATTCATCATTTAGTTTTAATTATTTTAAAAAAATATTGATATGAAAAAGTAGCATTCATGCATACGTACAACATAACATCTCCATGATCGGTGCACTTCATGTCTAATCTCCAAATGTTATGGACTATTATATATAATTATGTACTGAATATATAATATAATTTATTAATTGTTTACATTATTGATATGGTGAAACCATGATATATTTAATAAAAATAACAAATAAAAATACAAAATATACTTGAGAAAACTAGGCAATTAACACCTGAAATAGTCAAAATAATGAAAGATTGTTAAGAAACATTTAATAACCAATTATTTGAAGTTAACAAAAAATATTATAAATTTGAGAATGGTTATTTTATTATTAATCATAATATTTTAAACAACTATATAGGAGGATAAAGTCCATTGAAAAGATGTAGGTTAAGGTCATGGATTTTGTTTCAATTTACTTCCCATTGAGACATAATTTTTGTTATACACCAATTAACTTTTATTTGGTGTATATATTGATTTTCAGATGTTGTATCATGAATCTCCTTTCTTTATTGATGTTCTATTTTAAATTTCATCCATGTTTAATTATTATTTAATTTTTTCAATGTGGTATGGAACACATTAGAATGTTTAAGTGTTATTTTTCCTCAAGACTGATTTAATGTCCTCAACCCTTGTTATTACATATAATACTCTAAGGAATTATATATGAATATATATTATTTTTTCAATATCTATATTAGGAAAGGAATATTATTTATTTAATTATTCAATATGAGGATTTCATTGGACATGTAGACATGGGTTGGGGACTGTTTAAGGAAAACCCAAGGGGTGGGGCCCAGTTATAGATAGCCCCTTGATGCATCAAAAGTCTCATGGGGCCAATCATGTAATGAAAATCGCTTCATTATTGTTTTTAAGAAGAATACAATAGAAAGATATGGGTTAGGGACCGGTTAATGAAATCCCCTTGATATACCGGTAGTCTATTGAGACAAAATAGTTGGCCAACATAGATGGATTTTTACTTAATCGTTAAACCATCATGTGAACGGTCTTGATAGTACTGGTTCTATGTAACTAGGAAACATGGAATCGAATAATTATGAATTTACCTAATATAGACTCAGTTATTATTTTTACATGAGATTATGCATTTACATATCCATGGATTTTTTTCATTTTCAGTTCATTTATTAATGTCATGTGTTTTAGATTCTGACCTTTCTATATTGTTTATGCCTTATCTAGTTATATGAATTGAATTTTCATTAAACAATTTACCATTCCACTTATATTGATTCATTATTTCTTCTACTTTTTTTACTCTTAGTTTGCATTTGAGCTCACCCTTATTATGTTTCCTTACCCATGTTATGATGATAAGAATTTTGATTAAGCTTTCAAGGATTCAGTTTATATTATTTTTACATGTATCATGTTTGTATTTCTTATTTTCCAATATATTATGGGTGTCATTTTTGTAATTAGTCTTTCTAATAATTCAAAATTGAATGGTGCTTTGTTATTATTTTCCTTGTAATATTTCCAATGTAATGTAATAATGCACTTTCTCTCGGATTCTGGGGTCGGGGCATTACATTCAGCTTATCTTTAACATTTATAAATTGAATATGATCAATATTTTCAAGATTTATTAATTTATAAAGAGTTAATGAGGTTCCACACAATTTGTGGAAATTAAATAAATGTTCCATATCTCAAGTTCACTTCATGGTTCGCTACTTGAATCTAAACTATATGAACAATCCCATTCTACAATCAATGATTTATTTTCCTTTCTCTATTTTTATTTTTCATTTTATGAATGTTTGACATTAGTGAATTTTTACCTTATTTAGCATTTTTTGATACACTCAATACAGTTCAGTTATAAAAAATCATTAATATGAAAAATACTTCCTTTCAAGTAATCTTTTAAATTTATTTTTAACTATGTGTTGCCTTATTTTTTGTCATAAACATAAAAAAAATGTTGAAATGATCCATACCCTTTTCACTTTTCTAGATCTCAAATTTATAAAATTTATAGGTTTAATTAATATTAAAATTAAAAGTTACACCTTTCCTCCTTGTAGACTCATCATCGGTAATATTTTTCATTTTCAATTTATATAGTAACATAGAATTGATTAGTTTATCATTAGTATATTGTTTAAAATTATTAAATTCATTAATAGAAACTTTTGATGCATGCCATTATTTTGTTATTTCTCTCAGTAATCATTAAATTAGAGATGCATAGCCTCATACATAACCAAGTTCACTCATACCATTTTTAATTCTGGAAAATAGATCAAATAACTTGTTCATATACTCATATTCTCCCATCTTTAAATCCTTGAATTCTACATGGAGTATTTTTAGCTTGGTTACTTTAATCATGTTTTCCTATATTGAGTAACTAGTATAATTCTCAAAATTTCGTGGGTTGTCTTATAGGTTGCAATATTCTTATACACACTTCTACTTATAACACAGTATATAATATTCAATACATTATAAATCGAAACATAAATTACCATATCATTTTATACATGTTTCTATGGTTTAGATTTGGCTAGCTTATTTTATTTCTCCATTATTTTACAATGATCCACACATAACTATTTAAGGTATTATTTCATATGAACTTTCTGATACACGTAATCATTTCCATAGAAAATTGGAGTCTTTTGTGGTTTCTATCCAACATTGAGAATAATATTATCCATCTTCAAGAACATTTCTTTATTCCATGGATTTTATTTTTATGAAATTCAGATCATCATAAAAGTAAAATAAATAACAACATAACATATATCCAAAAGTATTTTCTTTTGATAACAGTTGTTTGTATTAGGAAAAATAATAATTGATATAACCTATCCTTTATAAGGTCCAACTCTCAAATGCTAATTGTTGGTATCATAAAACATAATAATTATAATAGATCCTTAATAAGGGAATACCCTTTGATAAAAAATATTGGAATGAGGAATATTGAAATAATTGAGTAGAGGGACTGAGTAGTCCTTTTAATTTCTAAACCAAATAATCAATCAGATTTTATCATTATATGAATCAATAGACTGTGGTTGTTTTAAAAATATAGTGAAATGTAAATTAAAATATAAAGATATTATTCTTATAGTGGTTCATACCACCAAGATCCTATTATAGAAATCAATATTATATACTATGTGATAAGACCAGTGCACCCTATGAAACCTCAATATTAAAGGATTAATAACTTACTTATAGGTGGTGCCTTTCATAATACCTAGAGACTGTACCCTAAATTTTTTTATGAGTTATAACCTAGTCTATCATGACATTTTTCATGAGTAACAACCCATAAAAATTATTTTGATTGGTATAATTATAAATACTTTATTTCTTTTGATTTGAATATCATAAAAATATGACAATAATTACAAATAGATTAATGAAATATATGACACAAAAAATCTTAGAAAGCATTGAAAACCAATATGAATTAGAAGATGTTGATGGTGATGTAGAGTAATGATATTTGATCACATTCATAGTACATGATTGAATAATTTAAGTATCATCATGATCTTACAAGTGGAACAATAGTCAAAAAATATCATAATTATGTTCCATGAAAATATTTCTTGTCTTCAAGTATTCAAAATTTCATATAGTTCATCACACTTTATTCTTTGGTCTCTATTTATTGATTAACCATAAAGGGTTATCTTAATTTCTCTTTTTATGGGTTTCCTATACTAATCATCTCTATTCAACAGTTATAAATATATAAAATCTGGAAACACATTCTTACCTATTTAAACTTCACATGTATTCAGTATAATTATTAACTCACATTAATTCCTATATTAAACTTATTAAAAGAACTTCATATATATTTTTTAACAAAAATGATATTGTGTTAAATAATTAAAAAAATTAAAATTTCTCCAACTAACATGTAAAAACTTAAAAATTCTAAAATATAAAAAATAATGTAATGGCTTGAACTTCTCTAGTCAATTCCTTTGAGAAAATTAGGTGTATGAGGTGTTTTGAGAGGTTAAGGTGACTTATCCCCAACTCGTTTCCAATTCCATTTATGTGAATAGTTCGATCATTGAAAAGTTCCGACAGTATACCGTTGTGAACAGTGCAATGGTAACCTTATGTGAATAGTGCAATGGTTACCTTATGTGAACATTACAATGGTGACCTTATGTGAACAGTGACATCAGTGACCTTATTTGAATAGTGTGTCAGTAGCCCTAGGTGAATAGTGTCATCGGTAAACTTTTGTGAATAATGCAACGGTGAGGCTCCAACGGTGAGGTTCCAATAGTGACCTTTTTCCTTTGCCAAAATTTGAGTACATGAATAGTTTTTCTAGAATGGTGAGGTTCCAACAGTGACCTTTTTCCTTTACCAAATTTTGGGTTCATGAACAGTGTTTCCAGAATGGGGAGGTTCCAATGGTGTCCTTTATCCTTTGCCAAATTTTGAGTTCATGAACTGTGTTTACGGAACGGTAAGGTTGCAACGGTGTGGCTCACAAATAGTGTTTCTAAAACATTAAAGTTCCAATGGCGAGGTTCATGAACAATGTTTTTCCTTTTCTAAATTTTGAGTTCGTGAACAGTTTTTCTAGCTTCCTAAAGTTTCTCCCCTTTCACATTTCCTTTGACGTAAAATGTATTTAAAGCCTTGTTTTAAGGAATCTAAGGCTGATTCAAAGGGCATAACTCCTATATTAATTTCTTCGAAGTCTCAGGATGTTTTTACTTGGTCAAACCACATGGTTTAATGCAATCATTTTTTAATTGAAATCCCTACATATCTTAAACAACTAATATGTTAAATCATCTAAAGGAATGATATATATTCATCTCTAGTTCTTCCTCCTTGTTCTCGGTTGTGAGATACTTGAGCATCCCATTCCTTCCCAAAGGTGTTGTGCAATAAAAAGTTCCTCCTAGGATTTTTTCTGCTCTGTTTTGATGGAACCAAGCAATATCGATCAGTCTTCGATATAAGGTATGATCTATCTTCATTATTTCGGGTCCACCTCCTTCTTTCTCCTTTCCCTTTATATTGAATTTTACCCCCAAGTTCCAAATGGTATTTTCTTGGGTGTTGTTTGATGTGGTAGTGTCTCTGCATGCATGGGTGGATACAGTTGTCACATGGGATGATATCATAACCCGTTGTGTGGCTCATTATCGTATAAATAACAACATAAACTATTTGAGATAGGGGATTCGTTGCATCTATTTTCTTTTGTGTGCAACTGTATTGTTAGAATATTTTATCCCACTGGATCATAATGAAATTGAACTAATAAATATATGAATGAGATAAAAGAATTATTATCAACAGTATCTTATTGCCACTTTGTTTTAGATTTTTCGATATCAAAGCTTTCTTGTCTATCTTTTCATTCATAATGGAAATTGGTAATGAACATAAAGCCGAAATAAATTTATAATCACTTGGATAAAGATAAAGAGGAATGTGGATTAATCTGATTGATGTTGTTGAATTTTTATGTTAATCAAAATGTTGTAGTATGCATGTTTAATTATTTGTGATAGCATACTGATTAGGTTTCCCATATTTAAGACCTATAAATAATAAATTGGTTAATCTAATATGGATTAAAGAATTTTTTGTTTGATAAAAGATAATTATTTATAGGGGTTTTAGTTACCTTTTTATATTGTTTAAGGGATAAGAGTCCAATTGAAATGATGTTTGTTTTCCTACTGCTTGTGTTGGGATGTAAGCCTGGATGGTTGTTGTGATATGTGGGGGTAGGGAGGCCTGTTAGTTGTGGCAGAAGATGACTCCTAGAGTAGAAATATGCATTATTTTATGCATATGGGTGTTGGAGAGGACACCAGGGATGATGGAACAGGTTGAATGTGAATGTTGGGATTCACGATGTTTCATTGATTGGTTGTCTGCATTACTTTCCCCACTACTCGAGGCTGCTGGTCTTTCTTACCCTTCTTCTGAAAGGGGTTAAGACGCATGGGGTATGCCACGTGGTTTCCGTGTATAGATTCTCAAGGGCGGATGGGTCTACACTCTTGTTATAGGCGGTAAATATGCGATGGATAGTTATCTACTCACCATGTTGTGTCCCCTTGTGTTTAGTAGCACAGAATTCTTTTCTAGAGTTCTTGAGAATATGGGAAAGTAATGCTGTAAATAAATAATTGAGTAAATTATGTTAACTTATGGGTCTGGAGCTGGCTCAAATGAAATGTTGAGGTTACAATTTTATAGGGACAATGGACTTTGGGTGTGATGCTAATGAAATTTAATGTGGAATTGATAATGGTTAATTAATGTTTAAATATTTATTTAACATAAAGAGGAACTTATAAAAAGGTAATTATGTAAGGCAATAAAGATCTTTAAATGGTTGTGTGCTTATAGGATACCTAGTCATAGAAGTGGCAGCCAGATGTCTGAGAGATGTTAGCTGCAGTTGAGTCTAAGACTTGGTTATTCCCATAGTGTGTTTGTTAGATATAGTATATTATGTACCTGTGTTTATATACACTACTCCACCCCTTCATTTAGGGAAACTAACATCCTTGGGATTCTGAGCCCTAGGGGGTGTTTTTCCCAACATTCCGGTGGGAGGATGGATGGCTGACTACCCTCTTTGGCCCCACTCTCTTATCTTGGTAATTACTTCTGCTGGTAGGAAAAATAATTATTTTTCACATATATGTGTGTAGAGTGATATAATGTCTTGGGGTTATTCACACACATGTATTCTGGATATAGTATCCAATGGACTACTATAGGTGTAACGTGTATAGGTTGTGATGGCTTGAGTATCCTTACTCGGTGTATGGGTTGTAATGGCTTGAGGTATAATACCCGATGTAGGATATAGGTTATATGAGCTGTGGTGGCTCCTGAAAACTACCTGGTTACATTCTTGTGTGGACGTGGTGGTTTTTTTGCACGAGGTTCATATTGTATTTCTTCGCCCTAGTGTCTGTGGGCAAGCCTTTTTTGAGGGAGATGCTTAGGACGTACGACATTAGGGAAAAGAGACAAACCATTGGGGATGTAGTACTAGGGTACCCTGGATATTCATTATTATATTATATACCCTTTTATTAATTACTTGGTGAGAGTAGCCATGGTGAGTCTGGGAACTTAGTATACTTGTTTAGGTGATGAGTTAGTTTCACTTGTTGTTCACTGTGCTTTAGCATTCTTTCTTTACATTTGTATGATAGGATCTGGGGAGGATCATACTTAGTATACTGTTATACTCACCCTATGTATATATAAAGTGTTTTTAGGTCACTTGGAGAAGGTTTGAGAATAAGCTGGTTTAAACTAGCTTGGGGTTGCATGAGTTATTCATGCTTGTGGTTGCTGTTGTTTTTACTTTCTTTTGGGTACCTACAGTTTCCCCCTTCCAGTTGTAGTAGTTTTACATGAAATTACATATGTGCACTTGGGTTTTCATTTAAATTTCAGACTGAGTTAGACTTGGTTGGTTTCTATCTTATCTCTCTCTTTTTCATGTGTTCTCTTAGAGGGCAATTCCCCTCATCTATGTGTTTACTATACCCTTGGTGCTATTTGCTGACCCAGGACCTACAGGAGGCGAGACTCAGGGGTCATTATCTCCATTCTCACATTGCCAACTCAGGAGGTGTACACCTTGTGTGGAGGGGGTCATGATAGAGTGGTATCAGAGGTCTGGTTGAGAAATAAGATGAATTATGGAGTTAGGCACAGGTGAGGTTGCATGGGTTCGTAGGGAAAAAGTGGCAATCAAGTTTATAAAGTGATGTAAACACTGGAGACCAGATAAGACTTAGGCATTTAGGGCCCCCTATGATCTGATGTATGAACCTTTAAGTTTACAGTGGATACTAAAAGATGTGATACTAGTTGTAGGGTAGAGACCTAGGAATGGATCATGCATCATTCTTCACTATGCCTGTGTTTGAATGGGTAGACCTTGGGATATGTTAACCTAAAATGAATGAAAGAAAACAACTAATTAATTAATGTTGTGCCTTATATATTCTAGGCTTAGGGGCTCTAATTGTTTTTTATTTTACATGAATGGATCTAGGTCAATGTCCTCATCAGGATCACATAGATGATGTCCAGCAGGCTATGCCAGCAGATCGCCACATGGAAGTGGATGACGACGACAACACTTAGAGGTGGACACTCCAAGAATTTCAGTGCCATAGTCTACTGAAGTATGAGGGATCCATTT
Source organism: Viscum album (assembly GCA_963277665.1). Taxonomy (NCBI): domain Eukaryota; kingdom Viridiplantae; phylum Streptophyta; class Magnoliopsida; order Santalales; family Viscaceae; genus Viscum; species Viscum album. The sequence goes on from OY728134.1 coordinate 820,626,029, forward strand.
CAGATGTAGTCACAGAAGACTAGTTGGAGGAGGTTGAGATAGGTTTGAATTCAATCTGTGCTAAGAAGAAGCATTGGGTGTCCTTGGTTGTGACGATGCCATGTGGAGCAGTAAGGCAGTGGTGGTTCTTATTCCTCAAGGATCGTAAGGAGTTAACGATTTCATGGGAGGAGTTCCATGAAACATTTAGAGTTGAGTTTATTTTTTTGACTGCAAAGGCGTCCATTCCCCAGGAGCTTCTTACCATTTGAAAGGGGAGCTCCAGTGTGCGGAAGTTTAGAATCCATTTCAAGAACCTTTTACGATATGCTTTTGACCTGTTGCCAAATGAGGAGGCTAGGGAGAGTCATTTTTAGGAGGCTTTGTGTCCAGAGATCTAGCTCCAGGTCACCCCATTTATGCTGAAGACATATCTTGAGGTTATAGAAAGGGTAGAGATCGTTGAGAGGGCTTTGGCCAGAACCGGATCATCACGAGAGGGGAGTCATCATGATTCCTCACATGGCTGAGCTCTGGTCCGGGGTTCCCAGTTTTCAGGGCAGATGAGTTTCAATTCGGTCGGGGGTAGGTCCTAGCCCTCAACCTCTCATTTCTATGTGGGAAGTAGTTCAAATTCCTATGCCAATGGATTAGACACTTGTTTTTCTTGTGGTGGTTAAGGTCATCAGCAGTGAGATTTCCTGGCCTTTAAGAGCAGTCATCGTGCACCACGTGTTCCACTCCAGGTTCCTCCATTGAGGGAGTTCTAGAAGAGGTAGTTGTAGTAGGTTTCACCATCTTTAGATCATTAGAGGGTAGATGGGGCGGGCAGAGAACAACCCTATGATGCTCCCCGTCCACAGAGAGCAGAGCGCAGTTTTGGTGGTGGTCGTCATCAGGGTCAGAGAGGTCATGGAGGACGTCGTGGTCTGCTTCATGATTTAGCATTGGCTAGCGCCAGGAAAGCCAAAGGTTGTTTGAGGTACCTTTTTTTGTTTTCTACCTTGTTGTATGGATTGTTTGATTTAGGAGCGACACACTCCTTCATATCACCTACCATTTTCCATGCATTGGGACTTGAGGTAGAGAGGCTTCCAGTGCCCTTGGCATTAACTATGCCAGTTGGAGGTCGAACTGACTTGTTTGAAGTATGTAGATAATGTGAGATAGTGTTGGGGCATCACCACTCTTGGGGATATTTCCTATGTTTATGAATACAACCATATGATTTCATCCTCAGCATGGATTGGTTTTATTCTGTGCAGGCTATCGTGGATTGCTTCATGAATAACGTCATTTTCTTTGATGCGGATGGATAACCGGTGGTGTTTGTTGGAGAACGAGATCCTTGAATGGTTTATAGGTGTGTTCCATCCTTATAATCCATGATGGCTGAGATAATGTTGAGTTATTCATAGGTTTAGCAGTTGGCCTTTTCGTGGGGTCATAGAAGAGTACCTTGATGTATTTCCAGAAGCGGTTGTAGCATTACCCCCTCGACAAGAGATCAAGTATGGGATCGAGCTACAACAAGGGGAATCTCCAATATCTATGTATCCATATAGGATGGCCCCTTCTGAGTTACGAGAGATACTTATACAGCTTGATGTTCTGTTATAGTGAGGTTTTGTTCGGCTGAGTGTGTCATCGTGGGGTGCCCCAGTTTTGTTTGTGAAGAAGGATAACGACACTCTTCAGTTATATGTCGATCATCGTCATTTGAACAAAGTGAAAATAAGTAATCAATATCCCCTTCCATGGATTGATGATTTATTCGATCAATTGAAGGGTGCAAGATGGTTCTCAAAGATCGACTTGTGGTTAGGATATCCTTAGATGCATGAGAAGGATGAGGATATCCCAATGAAGCCTTTCTATTGTCATCATTGGCATTATGAGTTCTTTGTAATGTTTTTCGGCATGACAAATGCCCCATCTTTGATCATTGGATTGATGAACGCTAGGTTTTGTGAGTTCCTAGACATGTTCATTTTAGTTTTCATCCATGGCATCCTTGTGTACTCCACGTCAGAAGAAGAGCATGTAGAGCATCTACACACTGTTTTGGGAGTTCTTTATCAACATCAGCTACTTGGTAAGTTGTTGAAGTGTGAGTTTTGGGATCTAGAATTCTGTTTCATTGAGCATATGGTCTCCTAGTAGGGAGTAGCTGTGGATCCATCGATGATAGAAGCAGTTTTGTCTTAGGTGGCCCCCAAGAATGTGTCAGAGGTGCAAAGTTTCCTTGGTCTCGTAAGCTACTACAAATGGTTCATAGATGAATTCTCTCAAGTTGCAGATCCACTATCATCTTTGACCAAGAAGTATTAGGTGTTCATATGGGCTGATTAGTGTCAGGCATCTTTCGAATATCTAATTGAAATTTTAGTAAGTACTCCTGTTTTTTTTCATCCAGTAGAGGGAGTAAAGTTTGATGTTTTTTGCGATGCTTTGCATCTGGGGTTAGGTTGTGTTCTGATGTAGCAAAGATCAGTTGTTTCTTATGGGTCTCAGTAGATACCTCCCCATGAACGTAACTATAGCACCCATGATCTTGTGTTTGATGCCGTAGTTTTTTCTCTAATGTTGTCGAGACATTACCTCATTGGTGAGCGCTTTGTGGTTTTTACCGATCATAAGAGCCCAATGTATGTTTTCTCCCAACATAACTTGAATTTATGACAGTGTCATTGGATGCAGTTCTTACAGGAATACAGATTCAAAACATCGTATACACATGGAAAGGGGAATGTTGTAGCTGATTCTCTGAGTAGAAAGTCATGTAGTGATACAGTGGGTGAATCTAGTGACTTCTTGAGAGTAATAGAAGAATTGTCAGTGTTACATCTTGATATGGGATAAGTTGTGGGCAAAGGTTTTCTTTTCTAGATGATTTTCCAATAATCTCTGGCATAGAAGGTGGAAGATTCATAGTTGGGGGATCTAGAGGTGTAGGTTTGGAGAGACCGAGTTGTTTGTGGCAAGGCCCCTGATGGTTGGTCTGAGGATAAACATCACCAAGTGTTGTATCATGGAAGGATATTTGTTCCTTTGACAATGTGCAACATGGTTCTTAGAAAGATCCATAGTTCTCCTTTAGTAGTGAAACATGGTGTGATAAATATGTACCGAGCCTTGAGGAGCTATTTTTGTTGGCACGGGCTGAAGCATACAGTTGCAGAGTTTGTGTCTCGATGTTTGGTCTGCCAGAAGGCGAAGGTTGAACACCGTGTTCCTGGTGGTCTGCTATAGCTGTTAGATGTTCCTTAATGGAAGTGGGAGGACATATCAATGTAATTTTTTAAAGGTTTACCTAGAGCTCATGGAGGAAATGATACTATTTGGGTGGTAGTGGATCTTTTAACAAAATCGTCCCACTTCGTAGAAATCAGGGAGTCAAGTTCAGTGGAAGTTTTGTCGAGGCAATATTTGGAGGAGGTGGTGATACATCACAGAGTCCCAAGGATGATCATTTCTGATTGAGATCCTCATTTTACCTCCATGATGTGGAAAGGTCTACAGCATTCTTCCGGTTCTCACCAATGCCTTAGCACTACTTTTTATCCTCAAACAGATGGTCAGATAGAGTGAACCATCAAAACTCTTGATGATATGCTACGCACTTGTGTATGGAATTTTGGAGGTTCATGGATGAGGCACTTACCCTTGGTGGAGTTTTCTTACAAAAATAGTTTTCACTCCACCATCTATATGGCGCCATTTGATGACTTGTATGGCGGACCTTTATATTCTCTATTGTGCTGGACTGGGGTAAGAGAGTTAGCAATTCTTATACCAGAACTAGTGCAGAATACAATAGATATGGTTCAGGTGATTCATGAGAGGATGAAGACAGAACTAGATCCTCCGAAATCATATGCTGATTAAAGGAGGAGACCCTTAGAGTTTGATGTTGGGGATCACATGTTTCTAAAGGTGACTCCCCGTCATGGGTAGAAAATGTTGGTCGTGGGAGTATGTTTTCTCCCCATTTTGTTGGGACTTTCGAGGTGCCTTCTCATGCTGGAGTTGTGGCGTATCAAGTAGAACTTCCCCCGCAGATGATTCAAATACATGATGTTTTCCATGTATCATAGCTCTGTCATTATCTTCATGATGAATCTCATGTCATCAATTGGGGAGTGATCGATGTTGATGATTATGCGACCTTTGAGGAGAGACCTATTGAGATCCAAGATTGCAATGATAAGGTTTTGTGTGACTGTTCTATCCCCTTGGATCGTGTCTTATGGCGACATGGTTGCATGGAGGAGAGTACCTGGGAATGCGAGTCATAGATACATGCTCAGTTCCCATAGTTGTTTTATGTTAACTCATTTCATGTAGCGATGTATCCTTGGTGGTTATAGAAATTTCATGTTTATAGTATAGATTTCTTTTGTTACTTATTGTGGATTACTCTCTTTTGGGAGGTATCTCGATGGGTTGTTGTTTAGACCCTGTTTAATTTTACCTTTAGGTGGGTTTTGAATTCTCGAGGATGAGAATGTTTTGAGAGGTATCTGATGTAATGGTTCGGACCTCTCTGGTGTATTCCTTTGCGAAAATTAGGTGTATGAGGTGTTTTGGGAGGTCAATGTGAGTTATCCCCAATACATTGCCGCAGTTCTATTTCTGTGAACAGTTCCATCAGGGAATAGTTCCAACAGTAGACCATTGTGAATAGTGCATCAGTAACCTTATGTGATTAGTGCAATGGTGACCATGTGTGAACACTGCAATGGTGACCTTATGTGAACAGGGACATCGGTGACTTTATGTGAACAGTGCATCGGTATCCCTAGGCGAACAGTGTCATCAGTAACCTTTTGTGAACAGAGCAATGGTGAGGTTCCAATAGTGATGTTCCAACGGTGACCTTTTTCCTTTTCCAATTTTTGAGTTCATGAACAATGTTTCCAGAATGTGGAGGCTCCAATAGTTACCTTTTTTCCTTTGCCCAATTTTGAGTTCATGAACAATGTTTCCAGAATGGTGAGGTTCCAACAGTGAGGTTCCAACGGTGAGGTTCATGAATAGTGTTTCAAGAATGGTGAGGTTCCAATGGTGTGATTCCAATAGTGAGGTTCATGAACAATGTTTTTCCATTTCCAAATTTTGAGTTCGTGAACAGTGTTTCTAGATTCCTATAGTTTCACCCCTTTATCATTTCCTTCGACGTAAAATGCCTTTAAAGCCCCGTTTTAAGGACTCTAAGGCCGATTCAATGGCCATAACTCCTATATTAATTTCTCCTATGCCTCGCGATGTTTTTATTTGGTCAAACCATGTGGTTTAATGCAATCCTATTTTAATGGAAAACCCATTGTATCTTAAAAAAATTCTCTATTAAATATTCTAATGGGATGAGATATCTTCCTCCATAGTTATTTCTCATTATTCTTTTGTGTGAGATGGTCGAACATACCATTCCTTCCCGTAGAAGTTGTGCAATCAAACTTTCCTCATAGTATTTCTTCTGATATGTTTTGATGCAACCAAGTAATATTGATTAGTATTCATTATAAGGTATGATATATCTTCATTATTTTGGGTTCATCTCCTTCTTTCTCCTTTCCTTTTTATTGAATTTTACCCCCATGTTCCTAATGGGATTTTTTATGTGTTGTCTGATGCGGTGGTGTCTCTGCATCCTCAGGTGGATATAGTTGTCACAGGGGAGGAGATCATAACCCGTTGTGTGGCTCATTCTCATAGAAATAATGTCAAGAGCTGTTTGAGGTAGGTGATTCGTTACTTCTCTCTTCTTTTGTGTAAAACTGTATTGTTTTCATGTTTTATCCCACTAGATCACAATGGAATTGACATAATAAATATTTAAACTAGATAAATAAATTGACATCGATCGTATGTTATTGCTTATTGTTTTTCTAGATAGGGTGATATCAACTCTTGCTTGTTTAGCTTTTCATTCTTGATGGAAATTGGAAAAGAATGTAAAGATGGAACTAATTTATAATCACTTGGATAAAGATAAAGATGCATGTGAATGAATCTGATTGATGTTGTTGTAATTTGATTTTAATCAAATCAGTGCAGCAAGCTTGTTTAATTATTTTTGATTACTTATTGTTTAGTTTTTCGGTATTTGGAACCTCTAAGTAATAAATTGGTTAATCCAATATGGATTAAAGAATAGGTTCTTTGATAAAAGATAATTCCTTGTATATTTCTAAGTTACAATTTTGATTGTTTAAGGGCTAAGATCCCATTTGATATTATCTTTGTTTTCTGGCTGTTTGTGTTGTGATGTGAGCCTGGATGGATTTTGTGATATGTGGGGGAGGGAGGCCTATTGGTTGTGGCAGCAGATGATGCCTAGTGTGGAGAGATACATTGGTTTATGCATGTGCATGTTAGAGAGGACACTAGGGATTATGGAACATGTTGGATGTGAATGTTTGGATGCTTGTTGTTTCTTTGATTTGTTGTCAGCTTTACTTTAACAACTACTCGAGGTAGATGGTCTTGTATACCCTTCATCCGAAAGGGGTGAAAATGCGGAGGGTATGCCACTTTTTTTCTATGTCTAGCTTCTCAAGGGAGGATGGGTCTATGCTCTTGCTATAGGCAGCAATGACTCAACGGGAAGTTATCTTCTCATAGTGTTGAGCCCCCTTGTGTTTAGTATCATAGAATGTTTTTTAGAATGCTTGAGAATGTTGGTAAGTAGTGATATAAATAAATAATTGAATAAATGATGTCAAACCATGGGGTTGGAGCTTACTGGAACAAAATGTGGTGGTTATAATTTTAAATGGACAGTGGACTTTTGGTCTGATGGTAATGAAATTTAATGTGGAATTTTTAATGGTTAATTAATGTTTAAATAATTAATTAACGTAAATTGGAAATGATAAAAAGGGAATGAAGTAAGGTAATAAAACTCTTTAAATGGTTGTGTGCTTATTGGATACCTAGTCTTAGAAGTGGAAGCCAGACGTTCGAGAGATGTTAGATGCAGTTGTGTCTAAGACTAGGTTATGCCCATAGTGTGGTTGTGAGATATAGTATATTCTATAATTTTTTGTGTTTCAATACACTACTCCACCCTGTTAGTAAGGTAAACTAACACCCTGAGGATTTTGATCCTTGGGGGTGTTTTTGCGAACATTCCAGTGAGAGGAATTATGGATGACAACCCCCTTTGGCCCCACTCTCTTCTCTTAGTAGTTACTTGTGCTGGTAGGCAGGGTGGTTAGTTTTCCCCATATATGTGTGTAGAGGGTTTTAATGTCTTGGGGTTATTCACACACATATATTTTGGATATATTATTCTATGGACTACTATAAATGCAACGCGTATAGGCTTTCATGGATTGAGGATCCTTACCCTGTGTATGGGCTGTAATGGCTTGAGGTATAATTCTTGATGTATTATACATGTTATTCAAGCTATGGTGGCTCCTGAAAACTACCTGGTTATTTTCTTGCATGGATGTGGTGGTTTTGTTGCACGAGGTGCATATTGTGGTGCTCCGCCCAGGTTTTTGCAGGTAAGCCTTTTTGGAGAGAGATGGTTAGGACATGCGACGTTGGGGGAGAGTGGAAAACTAGTGGCGAAGTAGTAGCATGGTATACTTAATATTCGTTATAATATTATATACTCTTGTATGCATTACTTGGTGAGAGTGGACCTGGTGTGGCTAGGAACTTAGTATACCTAATTAGGTGACGATTTAGTTTCCCTTGTTGTTCACTATACTTTAGCATGATTTCTTTACTTTTTCTAGAGAGGCTCTTGGGAGGATCTTACGGAGTATACTGTTATACTCACCCTATGTATATATAAATTTTTTTTCAGGTCACTTGGAGATGGTTTGAGATAAAGCTGGTTTCTACTAGCTTGGGGTTGCAGGATTTGTTCGGGCTTGTGGTTGCTACTGTTTTTACTTTCTTTCAGGTACTTGTAGTTTTCCCCTTCCAGTTGTAGTAGTTTTTCATGACATTACATATGTGCACTTGTGTTTTCATTTATATTTCAATCTGAGTGGGAGTTGGTTGATGTCTATCTTATCTCTCTCATTTGCATGTGTTCTCTTCGAGGGTAATGCCTCTCATCTACGTGTTTACTATAACCTCAGTGATAGTAGCTAACCCAGGGCCTAATGGAGGCGGGACTCAAGGTTCATTATCTCCCTTCACACATTGTTGGCCATGAGGGGTACACCTTCAGGGGAGCGGGTCGTGACAAATAGAGTATAAAATAAAAACAGGAAAATTATTATCTCCATAAGTATTTCCATAATATTCTTCTAATCAATAGTTTATAACATGCTCATCATATTACATATTTACTTTACAATATAATATAAAAATTAAATGATATTTAATTAAATTCTAGTTAATCATTTTAAAATATAATGAATATATATATCTTATAGGAAAATATCTATATATTCAAAATAAACAAGGTAACAAACTAATCATGAGTACTATAATCCTTAATTTTAGTAAACATACCATTACATTGAAGTTTGTAGTGAGTATGCAGACCACCTGCAAATGTTCTATGTGTGGTCACTTACATGTAGTATCTTGGAAATAATTAAGGTGGTATGTTATAAATCATACATTCATTAAAAGAATATATAGTTGGTTCATTATACTAACATGGAGTTTGCACTGTAATTTCTTATGGTGACATAAAATAGATAAATGGTAGGTTCTTATCATAACTTTAAAACACTTCATGCTAAATTTAACAAATATATTCACAATTAAATTAAAAGTATCTTTACAATAACTATAATACCCCAAAGGACACATAAAAATAATCTTCTAGAAAACATTATAAAATCTCATTGTAGTTTCAAAATCTAACTTTAAGATAACTTGAAAAATACCTTTGTGGAAACATGAAAAATACCCGTGTATTCACCTAGAAATTACCTTCAATGTAGGGTAGTGTTTTATGATAACTTGAAAACACCTCATTGTCGCATTATTAAAGGTTTCACATTAGGTTGGTTTATTTGTGATATCAAACTAGCGGGCATGATGAAAGAGATTATATACATTGATCGTGGTGTTTAGTATGGGAAACCGAGCTCCCCAAAGATAGTGGTTGATGCACTATTTAGTGATGCTGAAGAGGCCAATGTTAGTATCGTGTTTCTTTCATTCAATCAAAATGGAGAGATATAAAATTAATACTATAGAAGTTAGAGTTATTGATGAAATGGAGTTAGAGAGGTGGTTGTCCAAGCACATTGTGTAGAAACTAATGCTATGGGAGTTTCACAAGCATGAGGATGTGAAAATATTGGTTCTCTCATGGTGCCATTGTGCTACCATTGGTAATACCTAGGATAAGGGAGATACAAAGTCTATAACTATAAATATCTATATATATCCATAAAATGATATATATATATATATATATATATATATTAAAAATATTCTAATAAACCAAACATTATATAAAATATGTATTTTAAATTAGAACACTAAAAAATACCTAAATATTATAAAGGGATCATGAAAAACATTAAAAAATATTATTATATTTTTTAATACAATTTGAAACTGACTTTCAAAACATCGACACATATAATAATATGATTACATTATATTAAATCATAACACATAATCAAAAAATGGTGTGTGTAAATTTATATATAAAGGATTAATATATACCAATTAACATTATTAAAATATAAATTTTTTGATAAATTAAATATAAATAATTGTGTGAAAATTATATTTTAACAAAACATGAACAATAATTCATTAACAATGAAGTTAAAAAAATAATAAAACCTTGTTATTGGATTTTATAAAACAAATTTTTTAGTTGTATCCAAATCTTTCTTGTACTATTTGAAATTTACCAAATATCTTAAAAATTAAATCTTCAAAAACTTCTCCCCTTAAAATAATAAATAGTTACACAAAACCAAGATTTTTATAGATTAAGTAGTCTTATAAAACTATTTTAAAAAAATATTATCCAAATTAATAAATCTATTACTATATAAATTGTTATATAACATAAATTTATATTAGAATTCAACAAAAAAAATATTCTTCTAACATACCATGTTCAAACTACATTTTATCATCTCTTATAAAATCTAATGGTTTATTGAATATATTGGTAAATTGTTTTTCATTTGGAATAAATTTTAAATGAGTATCTATTTAATTTATATGATCCCCCGGAAAATGAAATCTTATATATATATATATATTAATGGGTAATTAAAATGATTTTTATAATTTTAAATTGCAGTAGAACTATCATATAGAATTGTTATTTTACGAAAGTTAACACTAAAATCACATAATGGTTGTTTAATCCATATAATTTTTGAAAAAAATATGGTAGCATAAACATGGTCATCCCCAAATATGGATGATACAATTGATAATAGTTTTTTATAACTCTCTGGAAATTAAAATTTAACTATGAAAATAACATATACTTATTATGATTTTCCTATCATGCCTACAACCCCAAATTTTGTTTCATAATATTACAATAAATATACAATATTCTAATTTTAAATAATAAACAAGTAAGAATAGTTCCATTAATATATATAATAACTCATTTAATGAAGTTGGGTTTAAATTTATTTCGAATCAAATGAAATCTAGCACATAAAAAACCTAAAATCATTAAATTTCACCAAGATTTAGTCAAATAATGTAATCTACATATCATTCCACTCTATGGTTTCATTTCTACACACATTCTAGATTCATCCAAATACATTTTTCAATTAATATAAATAATTTTTTTCAAATAAACTCATGAATCAAAGCCCAAACTTTTAAAAATTTCTTTACCATACCTAATTATTTAAGAAGATACCATCTTTTCTTTGATTAATTTTTAAACCAAGGGGTAAAAAGAATTATAATAATAAGATAATATCATACTCACCTTTCAATAATTTTGAAAAACCATTACAAAGTAAATGATTTAGAGACCCAAATATTTAATCTACAACAGATATCTATAGAGTGAAAATACTATTTGAAACATTCATTATAAACATTATAGGATGAATTTTTCTTTTACCAAATTATTTTGAAATAAATATGGAATTAGTCTCTAACACTATGCTCGATGAATTTTCTTAAGACTATATAAATAATTTTTAATTTTAAAAAAATTATTTGGAAATATTTTATTTTAAAATATATGTGGTTTTTTATGATAACATCATGAGAAATTATTCCATTTATAAAAAGAACACTTTACATCACTTTAAAATAATTTGAAATTTTGAAAGTAAATTCTAATTTTTTTTTGAAAAACGTTTTTCCTATAAATAGGAAAAAAATTATCTTCAAAATTCAATTCCTTCAACCAATAAATAACCATGAGAGACTAGTATTATGTCATTTTTTACTATGTTTCAAACATAATCATGATTATTATGAAAAATTCACATAGTTCATATTAATTGTTTATCTTTTTTTAATTAAAATATATTCAACACTCTATTTGATTTAAAATAATTAAATTTTTATTCATGTCACTAAAATATTTTGAATCATTTAAACCATCAACAGTATTAACCAATAAAAAATCGTTAACTAATAAAAAATTAATATAGTAATGTAAAATATATTTCCAATTTTGTAATCTTGATTCAACATTTTCAATAAAATTTCTAGTAGGATGATCATCAATATATTTTCACTCTTTTGGATCTGTTTGAGAAAATATTTTATCCCCATAAGAAAATGCCTTATCATTTTATTGATCATTATCCTCACTAAAATTAAATTACATAATTTCATTATTATATTAATTTGAATCATAATTATGCATTTTAATGTTATTTTTCTTATATTTAATATTCACATACTCTTAAACCAAAACATTTATGTTATTTAAATATTGATATGACTTGTTGGTATCAGAGTAACATAAAAAAATTTCTTTCATCGCTTTTTGAATCGAATTTTTTATTATATTTTTTATTTAAAATAAAAACATTTTCAAAAGACACCCTAAATTATCCACTTTTAGGGTAAACCCTTTAACAATTCATAATTGGTCTTATATAAAAATTGGCTAATGGAAAAACAATTTAAAACATGACTAATTATATTAACAACTTTGGGAGAAAATATTTTATCACATTAAAAGCAATAATATTCGATCTTTACATTTCATGAATTGACAATTGTTTTATTAAAACACACCATTTTTTATGCACTAGGGGTTCAAAAAATATAACATATATATTTCTTCAAAATATTTGTGAAATTATAAATTTACTAATTCACAACCTCAATCACTTCTAATTGAGATGACTAAATTATTTTTTTAGTTTTTAATATATTTATATAGAGTACAAGATTTAATTAATGTTTAATTTTGATGTGACATAAAAAAAACTTGATGAATCTAATATAAACAATATGATTTTATTTCCAACTAAACTAGTAGGTTTTCTAGGACTAATGAAGTTAATATGTGACAAAAAATACACAAATAAGTGTAAAAATAATTTATATATTTAAATATTTCTTTGTTTTTATTAACCATTAAACATGAAGAAAACATAAATTACTTACTTTTCTGTAACTTCAAACATTTTAGAACATGTTCATGCTTTGAAATATTGTTCACTAGATTAATGTTTATATTTACAAGTCTCTTACAGAAAAAAAATTCATCTATGTATATAGTATTCATGCTCTTAACTTTCAATTTGGTTAGACCATAAAAATCAATAGTGTAAACATTTTTATTTATAATTTAGTAAAATTAGACATATTTCATTTTCAAGTATATAAATATATATTTTAAAACAATATAACAAAATATATCATCAAGGGGAAATGTTGTGGCTTCTTTCAGTCTGCCCGCGGTTTGAGACAGGGTGATCCCTTGTCCCCGAGTCTGTTCATCTTGACCCAAGATGTTCTCAGTCAACATATTCACAAGGGTCTTGACAGAGGTGAGCTTGTTGCTTATCACCGGAGAAGGAGAGCCCCCCTGTTTCTCACTTGATGTTTGCGGATGATACAATTATTTTCACCAATGGCAGCCGGAGGTCTATCAATGGCCTCAACAGAATCATGCAAGAATATATTTTTTGGAGTGGGCAGGTTATTAACAAGGAAAAAAGTAATTTTTTTATCTCCAATGGATGCGGAGCTTCTTGGCCGCATGACCTACAACAAAACTTGGACATGCAAATAGGAACTTTTCCCATCGAATACCTCGGTGCCCCGATCTCCTCTGGGAGGCTTCAGGTGGGTGACTTCGAGGGTATTTTCAATAAGATCACATCCAAAATTCTTAATTGGAAGAAAATTTTCTTATCTTTTGGGGGACGGATAACGCTGGTCAACAGTGTCCTTCTTTCCACTCCTATTCATTCTCTATCGTCGATCATGGTTCCCAAAAGCGTTATCAAAAGGATTGACAAGATTATATCCGGGTTTATATGGGATCCTCGAACATAGGGTAGGCGTCACTGGGCTTCTTGGGACAGGGTGGCGAGACCTGTTAGAGAAGGCGATATAAATGTTCGCCGGCTCGACGACACACTCATGTGCATGCATGCAAAGTTAGCTTGGGAGGTGCTGGAATAATGCACGCTTTGGGGGATCAGAATGCACAGCTCCCATGCAGGTTCTATGTTTGGAAGCGCAGGCTCTGGCACTGTATCCCCCTACTGGTCGACGATCTCGTCTCTCATAAAGGTGCTTGAACCCAACTCCAGATGGCTCATGGGACGATGAGATATTCTCTTCTGGCATCATAACTGGGCAGGGACCATCCTCGGTTTCCCAGGGTGTGAAGGTACCATGATCACGTTCAAGGAAGCTAATGACCATACAGCCTTCATTGATGTTGTACTTGATGATGATCAATGTGTCACTTATGAGGTGATCGAAATAATCCTCGAACCAGACAGGTGCGTTTTCACCCTCTCTGCATCGGGTTATTTGTCATCAATGGATTTTCGCCGCTCCTTGGCCATTCCCGATCACAACACCTCCTGGAATGAGGTTCTTTGGTCCAAGGTTTCCCCGATCAAACAAAACTTTCTAAACTGGAGGATACGGCACAAAGCCATTCCTACGGATGAAAACAGTAGGAGGTGCGGCATTCCTTTAGCCTCAAAGTGTCACTATTGCTTGAAGTATCCGGAAGAATGCATTGATCACTTGTTTTTTGAAGGCGAATGGGCGAGGGCGGTTTGGACTCATTTCGGTGAGTTCACGTCCTTTTCGGATAAACTCATGAACGACAGGCCTTTTCTGGACAGATGGTACCATGGAGCGGTGGAGAGGGGCCCTGAGCAGATGGCCCGGACTTTGATTCTCCATGCGGGATGCTAGACGATCTGGCAAGCTCGGAACAAGGCCCACCATGAGGGGTTTACCATCTCTGGACGAGGGATTATCCTTCATACCAAGTTCACGATTTTGGATATCATCATATCTTTCAAACAATGGCAGGAGGCGGCTTCTCTTAGCCATCTTCAAATAGGAAATACTAGCGGTCTCGCAAGTAGTAGTGCCAGCAGAGGGAAATGGGTGAGGTGGAATCCTCCCAGTAGAGGGCTAAAGCTCAATTTCGATGGATAATGCAACATGGGGGTTATTCAAGGAGGAGGGGTGGTCAGAAACTGTTATGGGTCAGTTATCATGGCTTTCTAAGGCCGGTTGGGACGTGGTACTTCAGTACAAGCGGAGGTAGGGGCTTTGAAGTTGGGGCTCTCACTATGTCGCCAAGAAGGAATTATCCTTGCTCAGATTGAAACTGATTCACATATTCTACTTAAAGCTTTGTAGGGTTCTGGTTCCATTCCTTGGTCAGATCATTATAGCATGAGGGCATGCCGAGGTATGATATCTAATAATACCAGTGGGACCCATACTTGGTGCGAGGGGAATAAGGTCGCAGACCATCTTGCCTCTCTTGTTGTTCCTGGACCAGATCCTTTTTGTTTCCACACAGCTGTTTCTATGAAACCAGAGGGGGTAAATTTGGTTCGTGGGGATGCTCTGGGCCTCCATTATTTCCAAACTCCTTAGGTCTATTGGGGGGGGGGGGATTTTAGGACCCGATGTGGTTTTTCTTTGTTTTTTCTGTAATTTACCTTTTTAAAATGAAATAAATATCTAATATTGGATGGACTAAAAAAATTAGGTGCTGGTTTGGAGTTTCACTATGAGACTAATTTCCAAAAACAAAGTCTTTTGAAGATATTGATGATAAAATGGATATGATGAAATCATGGATAATCACTATAATAAATCATTTTAGTTGGAAATCATATTTAATAATTTAGTTTCTTCAAAGGTGTCAATGAGAAGAATAAACACAATGGAAACCACATCATGAAGATCCACACACCTTGAGTTTTGAGACTAGTCATTCCCCACAATGGACTACTTACCCATAGTAATTGATTATTTAAAAATAGTTTCTATTAATTTTGAATTTCAAAAATATGTATTACTTTCTTGTAATAAAATTTTATAGGGTGAAATTTATTTTGATTTTTTTCTATCAACATCCATTCATTGCCTTGTTTCAGGAGGTATAATGTATAATATACAAGGTCGTACTCTACATAAAAAATAACTTTCAAAATATTATGTGAGAGTAGGGATTCACATAGATCATTACTTGAGTGTTAAACTACATATTACCCTTGATTATCTTGATTTTTAAATGATGAATGTTTATATTATATCATTTATAGGAAGGTTGATTAATATTATAAAGATACATTATGATATTGAGGTATATCGTTTTCAATTTATCTTTTATAAAATCCTTATAGAATTACTAAAAAAATGCATGAACTAAGATATATTATTATAAAAGGTGAAAAATTATGGAAACAAAATTTCATGTCATGAGAATCTAAAGAATCAACTAATATATCAAAAGGGCCGGTTTATGCAACCTTTCAAACCACTTATTCCACTACCACATTTATTAATGTTAAATGTGCCTAAAGATACAAAATTCAAAAATATTAATACGAAAAATATTAAATATAAAAAAAAATATATTGATTGGTCATTATTTAAATGATTATTCATGAAATAATGTAATTATCATGCTTGAATGGTTGTGATCCACTGTTATGAATGTATAAAAGAGATAAATTTTAATATTTTTTCTAATATTTTATCCACTATGGTAATTATAATTTAATACTATTAATATATTCAATAGGAGGTTATATTACACTAGAGTAAATAAAATACCTTTTCAAGAAAGTTTTCAATTCATTTGACCTTATATCACTTTTATATTTCAAACAGTCTATGTTCCCATTTACCAACCCATACTGAACTATCAAAATAATATCCACTCTAGGAATCCCAGCCATATAATTTTGATATATGTGGAATCTCACCCCATAAATGGGAAAATACAATATAATTGGGATGGGATAACAAACTTATTATCGATTTCATGTGATCCACTTCAGACCACAATGAGAGAATCGCTTAATGCTAATAGGTGCACCCCCAAATAGAAGGTTGGTTAAGGCCCTATCATAAATCCTAAGGGGATAATTTGAAAACCATGAATACAAAATTTTCACCATCATCAGTACCCAAATGGATTCAAATCTAACACATGGATCAGATACCACATAAATCATTTTTGCCCATCCACTATTGATCAGCTCGATATCATAATATTGTCCTATTTGGGCATCCCACCGAGACACATTCCATCACTATGATATCCCACACCATCAATGGGAAAATTAATCATAACCTCAATGTTTCTTCAAAATTATCATGAGGCATGAATGATCTACCCCACACTCTAATATGCGACCTTATTACTAACAGGCACACCCCATGAATCATGTTGGTAAATTCTCTATCAGGAATCCTAAGGGAAGTACTATACAACCATGGGTCAAATAAAATATCAATGTTAGAAGATGAATTATTTTAAGATAACTCCATGTAGCTGCAATATTTTAAGAGTAAATAGTAGGATGAATGATCTTTTTAATGCCTACAAAACGTGGGTAAAACTCAGTGCTATAATTAGATAAAATATATTTTCAATTTTTTATAATGATTCTTGCTTTTTAAGACTTGGTTGATTATCATTATGTTCAATTTGGATGCTCCAAATATATATTTTATAGATCCAATTCATGGATATCTATAAAATCAACCACACAAGATATCCATTATGAATTTCTAATACACTATATTGCATATTATAAAAATAATCATCAAATTATATGTTTTCTATTATGTTTTACTGTGAACTTTTTATTGTAAGAAGATGTTTATTTATCATCAAAACCATTGTATGATGATGGTAAATGCCAAGAAACATATTTATTTCCATAATAGAATACTTATTATGGTAATATAAAATAATACATATCTATCAAAATAGATAACAAAAAAATTATTTATTTTTCTCAATGATTATATAGTATTTGAAATAGTGAAATCACATAAAATTGGCTGATTAAATTGGTTAATTTTTGAATTATGTCATATTTCAACAATATAATAGAATCCATGAATATTTAATTGTAAATGTAATTATAGTTTCATATAAAATATATATTATGTGTGCTTATTTATATTTTTCCAATACTACCAGGACTTTCGAAAATCAACATATTAAAAAGATGGAATAGATTTGTTTTGGAATTATTATGCTTCTTTCATTGTGATGAAATGTTTTTATACATCATGAATAACTGGTTTCCTTCTATAATTATATTTATATTTTATAAAATGTTCAATAATATTTGGTTTATTTACTACTTATTTAGCTAATTTTTTAATCATTGAATTTTATTATTTAAGAAATTTATCTTAGTTGCATGTGATTAAAAACATTTCACATGACATATAATATTAAAATCATCATATAATTAAAAGAATATTATTGACTCAGAAATATTTCACCAATTTTTTCTTTTTTTTTCTAAAATAATATATTTTAGTTTAATAATGTGCAAGAAAAAATCCAAACCAATGAGAAAAATTTGGATTTTCATGAAACTTTAGGATAATGACTGGTTATTCATTGATTAAATACATAAATAAACTATACATAAGTATGACACATGGTGAATTCCATCAAAACTAAAATTGCGCATCTTATGTTCAAAGTGACATTTTAACTCAAAACACAAGTCACATGCTCAAAATCAATAAAATGAACCCACAATGTCTTGCTAATTTAGGAAAACAATAAATAATACATTTCTAAAAATGTAGTTATTAATCTCACATGAATCCAATATCTAGTGTTTTTTTATGACTAAAAGTTTTTCTTTTCATTCAAAAGTGACATTTTAGTTCAAAATACACGAGACATACACAAAATTGATAAAACGTTCATTTATTTTTTTACTACATATTATAAGGAATACATAAATTATTTTTTATGTAAAGGAATGTACCTCATATAAATAAGACACATGGTGTGGTTGTTATGACACAAATTGTATATTTTCATTTTATAAGTGATGTTTTAGTTCAAAAGGAATGTCACAAACTTGAAACTAGAAAAAAATTCACAAATCTTTTTGACAATTTAGGGAGAATGTTTGGTAATTCATTTTATAATGTATATGAATTATCCCCACATAAATTTTACACATGGTGTGTCCTATATAACTCAAAATTTCATGCTTTTATCTTAATAGTGACATTATAGTTCAAAACATACATCATATTATAAAAATTGGGAAAGAAGACTAGAATTCTATTGATACTTTAGTGTGAAAATACATGATTCATTTTGGATGTGTTGTAATTTTTTCTACATTAATCATAAAAATGGTTTGGTTAGTATACATAAAAGACTGTGTTTTCTTTTAAAAGTGAAATTCTTCATTGAATCGTTCATCTTATACTGAAACATTAGAAGAAACTATAGAATTATTGAGATATTTCAATGAAATTATTGTTTATTCATTTTTTACATATAGAAATGAACCCAATATTAAGATGACATATAGTGTGACTGGTATATCTAAATGTGTGTATTTATAATTTTAAACTATAATTTTTTTGAACAAGAATCACATAATAAAAACAAAGAAAAAATGTTTAGATTATCATGATAGTTATGTAAAACAATTAGTTATCCATTTCTTACATGTAGCAATTGAACACATATAAAATTGACATGTGAAGTGATTGGTATGAGTAAAATTTCATAACATTATCAAAACAATGAGAATATGTTGGGAGTGTGGAATCACTTCAAATTCCGTTTATTTGGGTATTATGTTATACTTATTATTTATGATTATGTTTTTTATTTATGTTATTCTTTTTTATTTAGTTTTCATTTATAAATTATTGTATCATATTTATGTTTTATTTTATTATTTATAGTGTTACTAAAATATGATTTCTTTTTATTACAGTTGAACACTTATTTTATTAGAAGTTTGGTAGATCTATATATAATGTCTCATATGAGTTGGAATTTTTTAGTGTGAAATTAAAAAAAATTTGTGATAAATTCCACATATCAATGTAATTTTAAAGCATTTAGATGTATTTAATGTAATTGTTTTTAATTATAATTTTATGGAATGAAAATTTATTTATATTTTATTTATTTTTAATTTATTAAGATATTGTACTATTCAGTTTATATAGAAACACACTACAACAATTGAGAATTAATTTTATCATTGCTAGAGATAATGATAATAAATATCACATTTATCATTTCCTTTTTAACATTGATAAAATCCAATAGAATTCATCATCACATTCTTTATTAGTTATTTTAATGAGTTTATAATGTCCATGACTACCCTAGTACATAGATACACAAGCCATCACAGACATGTGTTGAAGGGCATTCCTAATACCCATGGGATAGAGACTAGAACCTGCTATCATACATGGTAAAAGGGGGAACAAATTCTCCAAAAAATAGTGGAAGATAAAAAATACATGTCACTTTGATCAACAGTCTAAAGGAAGAAAGTAACAGAAAAAGAAATGGTATAATAAAACCCAATGTTGTATATCATCAAAGTGCACAATAGAATGCTAAGCATCCAATGATAAAAGCATGAACCAAATCCAAAGTCTTAATGATCTTTTGTAACAAGTGGACAACTTCTCTACCATTCTCCATCATCACCCCACAGTCCAAAGGATAATGGAATTCTAGAACCTTCAAGTGGAACATTTCCTTTGTTCGCACCTGGTATCACATTGTCTATAAAATCACAAAGGAAAATGTACGGTGTGAGATATAAATACCAATATGTTATAACCTAGTGTCTAATAAAAGGTACCATAAAGATTTACATTTTATTCTATTGGTTTATATTAAACAAGTCATGGAATCAAATTTTCTAATTTTAAACCAAAACGTGATTTCATTAAAAAAATATTGAAGATATATCAAAAAAAATCAGACCTTCTAAAATGATTTTTTTATAAAATAATATTTATATATACTAGTTGGCCTGAATAAGGTAGTTCAATAATTAATGGCATGTATAATCAGTTCACAAATGATGTCAAATCAATAAGTACAAAATCCCTATAGTAATTCATGTTATCAGTTAATAGGATCCTCAGACATCTAAAAGTCATATCATCTCCAGTCATGTGCACACATAAAAACACACTCCAATTGGGGAACCTATAACAGGTAGTGAGGCAGTAGTTTTTTAGTAATAGTTGTCATCTTCATTTAATTTTGAGAAATTAATGGCCCTAACTACCTTTTCCAAGTTACAACGAACTAATCCATAAAACATTTACTTCAAATAATCAATCAAATTGAAAATCAATCATTTTAAATCATTTCAAAATATAATTTCCCAATTCTAGATTTCTACATTCTTTCTCATTTCAAAACCAAATCACAATTTTTAGTCATTTCTGTTCATTTCCAATCAATTTGAAATTTAATCCATCTTATCAAGATCAATCATTCATTCATTTCATAATCCAATTTCCAAATCAAGCCATCATTTTTCATAAAACTATCCCACAATTTCAATTCCATTAGAATTTTTGTTTCCTCAAATTTCATTCCTATTTCAAATAATAGATCAAATGATCATGAATTTATGTTTTTTAAATAAAATTAAAAGTCATTTAAAATTGATCGAGAAATTCAAGGCCTAAATCCTTGGGAAATGAATTATGAAACTTCCTACCTTTAAATCAATGATCCATAAATGAACACTTTCCATGTGATTTGTCAATAGAAAACAAAGGCAATAAAGATCTAGGAACACTACCTAGAATAAAATCCAAAAAACTAACATTATATCTATCTATTAAATGATGATCTATCAAATTTTAAGGATGAGAGAAATAGAGAATCGAAGAACCTATATGAGAGAAGATCCACTTACCAGGAATGATGAATCATAAAAACAATGATGATCAATCACAGAGGGAATGATATGGAAGGATTGAAGATCTCCCAATTCACCTATAGAAGGAGTGTTTTTGAGAGAGTAAGTCTTTATGGACAAATGAAATTAAAATCAACCATATGAAACCCTAAAAAATAAAACTAGTAATAACTCCTAATCATGTAATACCATTATAGGTTGTGTAATCCATGATGACTGAATTCACCGATAAAAACTCCACCATTTAATTAAAAGCCTATTTTATGCATATATGTCCTGATTTACATGTAAATGATGTGTACCCTTTCATGCCCTATAAATATTCACAATATGTTCCTGGTGGAAAATACATATAATTTAAACTAAATAAATGACATGTAATCCCCCAACAGACACTAGAAACCCCAGTTTTTATCAAAAAAACGTCAAAACTCCTTCAACACTCTCTATCCTTAGGATTACCAAGATTCTCCCAAAATTAAGAGGGAAAAAAATAAAAGGAAGAAGGATACCTGAAATTATGTAATATGATGTTACATTTTTTCACTTTTAAAGTCCATATATGTCTTGAACCGTCACTCGAGGCCCATGCCATGACTACACCAAGTCCGCCTTCTATAGGCCAGGGGTTAGTGACTAGTACTGGAAAATAAATTCTCTAAAATGGGAAGGGATTGACTCAAAACGTGTATACAAATAGATAGGGAACACTACATACAAGTAAAACACAACAGAATGAGAAAGGTACAACCACAACTAAAAACCACCACAGAGTGTAGAAGTAAGTAATAAAGTAAAGGGGATAGAATACAATCCCAACTGAAATGGAAATATAGTGAAAGGGAAAACAAATCATGGGATCATCTACCAAGGATCCTACCTTGAGGGTAGGTACAAATCGTCACTACAGCACTCCACATCCACCGGCCACCTCCGTACAACTTCATGTCCTTGCTCCTCGAGACTCAGTCAAAGCTGTCAGTCGTCTGCACAAGACACAACAAGGTGTGGGCAATGCCCATGTAGGGGTGAGTATAAAAATACCCAGTAGGGACATCAACACCCCCAAAGGTCTCTAATATCCCACAATGGAAAAACCCTAAATCCTAATCCTAATCTCAAAGTACAAATCAAAAGACAGCTCACACCATATATATTCAATGGTAGTAATAGTAGCATCACCAGTCACATCGTCAAAAACCTCTATTCCTAGAGAACTTTTCCTCAATTGAGTGCAGTGGGCCTACCAAGTCACACAGAGGTGATTTCCACTAACCTTGAACAACTTAGGTACTCTTCCCTAATGTGTACCGTGTGTCTTCTGGGTCACACAAAGCTGCTCCCCACCGTGGCCTGCTGAGGAACTCCTCCTGTCATGTACCATGGGTCTGTAGGATCACATAGAGCCACGACCAACTGTGGGCCAATGAAGTCACATAGAGATGCTTTCCAATTATCCATCAAGTCACACAAAGATTAAAGTTAGTAGTGTTAAGGTCTCAGCTAGTCACATGGTTTCGTATATAACACACTTGGGAGAACCTCTCCTCAAGCCATCGTCCATATTTAAACCAATATAAAGTCCCTAGAATAAGTAACCCAATGATCCACTAGGTAATAAGGATTACATCACAATAGATGATGTTCTTACTAGATACTCGGTATGTACGTTATAGAAATTTGAGTGCCAAGGTCCCAATTGGATTCTAGTACGATCCAAACTGGCCAAAATCCAACTTTTTCTGAGTATCTCATGGAATATATTCAAAGGACTGCCTCATCCAAAGTGTTCTGGAACCATAGACAATTAGTCAAATAGACGTCTGGTTTAAGAGATACAATCGTTTAAGCATAACTGGGAAGAAAGGGTTCCGGGTATAGTCTGACCCAGTCAGACCAGTCTGACCTAACCCGCTGGGCCTAGCCCAAAGGGGGATGGGCTCAGCCTAGTTTGGTTGGGCCTGGTTTGGCCTACTGGACAAGCATTAAGGGTCTACTCAATCTTCTGAACGGCTTCGTCCGTTTGGGTCTTTAATGTTGCGGCCCCAGTTAGTGCCGCACCTCCTGGATGGTCCCCATGTACCGGCCTATTACAGAACCATGGGCACAGGTCCTCCCTCTTCTGTGGCTCGAAGTCGCGAACCTCCTCCCCGGTGCACCGTCGCAGCGTGCCGTCCGGCTCAGCAGCGACGTAGGATGACACCACACCATCAAGCTGGTCCATGCGGACCAACCCGTAACGGACCCACGGGCGCAGGTCTGCCTTCCCTCGCAACTCAAAGTCACGACCTTCCTTCGCAGCGCGCTGCTACAGCATGTCACCCCACTTCAACATAGATGGAATTGGTCGGTCTCTCCTTTGTCTTTTGTGGCTCCTTCAGGTGACACTGTTCATTTGGGGCCGGCAGGATCCGACCGCCACCTCCCTCAGTCACCATCGCCACTGCGCCGATGTTGCTCCCACGGGCCACCAGTGAAGCTCAATTGCTATGTTTTTATTCTTTTGCGCACCTACGGGCCCCTCTGGACGATTCCTGTACTTCATGGCCCATGGTTCCACCTTTTAACCATATCTTCTGATTTCCCATGAAGAACTCAACCATAACCATGTTAGGTGGAGGGCTTGGGCCATATTTGATTGGCCCATGCCGTTCGCGTTAGAAAAATAACACATGAGTCTTTTCATGAAGGAAACAAATCATAGGTAAACATTGAAACCCCCTCCCTTTTTTCCATATGAAGTTTCTGTAGATTAGAAAGTAGGGTCTGCATCCGATGGTGTTCATCAGTGCATGTTGTCATCCATTGATTCCTCCAATGACCATCGCTTGATCCGCATTCTTCATCAAAGAGGGAAGTATTCAGTATTTCATCAGATCATCCTCTTGTATCTGTCCCGAAACCCAAGCCCAAGCATTGATTAAATAGAATAAAATAGGGGAACAACGCACCACTAAATTAATCGTGTTCATTAATGAGTTTTTAATGAACCTATTAATTCACACAATGGTGTAGTTACTCAACCTATTAATTCTCCAAGTGGGGTAGTTACACAACTTAAGGGTTAATCCATTAAATTGTCTGACATTGCACTATGGTACCACTGCTGTTTGTCCAACAGTTTCAAAAAAAGAAAATAAAATAACCTTTAGACTTTTTGTTATTTATTAAATTCCAAGAGAATAAATTTTTTGTTTGACCCTTTCTTGTCAAAGTTATGATTCCCATAAATGAATCTCAGTGTTGTGGAATCAATGGTTCCCTCGGATTATTAATCTGAGCACGGATTCAAAAGAAAAAAAACATCACCCGCACATTTACTAAACATACCTAAAAAATATTTAAAAATCCATTTCGGGCACTCCATGCCTCAGAATCATGTGCCGCTAAATTTCATTGACTCTTAATAATCCCAAATAATTAAATATATATATATATAATTTATGGGCCTTAACATTATCCCCACCTTAGGAATTTTCATCCCTGAAATCTATAACAAGACTAGGGAAACAAATGGCCGTACTGAGTAAGTATCTAAGCCTCCCGCTCCAACGTGCTCTCCTGAGAATTCATGTCCTTCCATCAAAATTTCATTAGAAGAATAGACCGCCAATGAAAGACCCACTCCATTAGATACTCTATCTTCATCAGGAAATCCGTAAATGTAGCTCCATCATCGATGTCTAGCACGCGCTAGTCGATTATGTATGATGGATCATGCTCATACCTCCTCATCTGAGACACATGTAAAACATTATGCCCCTGGTGCATTTTTGGGGGAAGAGATAGTTGGTACACAACCTCACCTACTCTACTGAGGATCTAGAAAGGTTTGTTGAACCTCAGAGATAGCTTCCTGCCCCGGTCAAACCGATATAATCCTCTTTGGGGTGAGACCTGTAGGAAGACATGTTCTCCCTCCTCAAACTCCAAGGGTCTATGTCTCATGTTGTCATAAGACATATGTTAGCTCTACGTAGTCTTCATCCACTCTTAGATGACCTGCACCTTCTCTGTGGTAGCCTTTATCAACTCTGGACCCATAAGTGCTAACTCCCATGGGGTTGTCCAACATTGAGGAGATCTGTAAGGACTCCCATATATAGCCTCAAATAGAGCCATGTAGATTGATAAATTATAACTATTTTTTATGTGAACTCCACTAGTGGTAGGTGTTACTCCAAACTATGGACAAAATCAAGGAAACAAGCATGAATCATGTCCTCAAGTGTCTATATGGTCTGGTCCGTCTGACCGTCTATCTATGGTGAAAGTCGTTGCTCATGTTTAGTTGAGCCCTGAATGCATCCTGCAGTCCCTTCCACAAGTGGGTCGTAAAACGAGCACCACAATCCGAGATGATCATCGATGGGGC
Organism: Viscum album; assembly: GCA_963277665.1. Taxonomy (NCBI): domain Eukaryota; kingdom Viridiplantae; phylum Streptophyta; class Magnoliopsida; order Santalales; family Viscaceae; genus Viscum; species Viscum album. Next base: position 820,651,748 of record OY728134.1, read on the forward strand.
CCTATGAAGCCACACAATCTCTTTTATGTAGAGACTTCCCATGCCCTCTACTAATCCCTGCTCTCAGATGTGTAGGAAGTCGGCCAACTTGGTGAGTCGGTCAACGATCACCCCGATGGAATCGTGGCCCCTGGATGTATGTGGTATCCCTGTCACGAAGACCATGGAGACACCATCCCACTTCCATTCCAACACCTCATGTGGATAAGACAAGCCTGCTGGTACCTGATGCTCGGACTTCAATTACTGACAACTGAGGCATCATGATACAAACTCTGCCATGACACCCTTTATCCCTAGCCACCAGTACTAACATTGGAGTTCCAGGTACCACTTTTCCACATCTGTATGTACCTCCAAATAGGAAGTGTGGAATTATCAAGACACCTCCTATCATATCATCATTTGTACAATGGTGGTTCCTATAAAGATGATGACATGCTCCCCACCTTCGGAAAATTTTTAAAGGGACTGTCCGGAGGAAATCTGAGCACATCAGGCCTCGTAGTAAATATCCACTAGCTAAGCCTTCCGAACTCATTGAAGGAGTGGGAAAGTGATAGTTATATACTTGAGGTAAGATACTACTTCTCTATCCATGAAGGATATCTTTAACACAGCTAGATGCTCTATTGCCTCCCTAAAAAACTACAGTCCATACCTCCCACAGAGAGTGTCTACAACTGTGTTCCCCTTCCCAGGAGTGTAGACTATCTCAAAGTCAAAGTCTTAGAGGAACTCTAGACATATCCATTATCTCATATTCAAGTACTTATATGAGAATATATACTTGAGACTCCTGTGATCAGATTAAACCATAAAGCGTTTACCCTTCAAGTAGTGCTACCACATCTTCAGCGCAAAGACCGCTGTTGATAACTCCAGGTCATGGGTAGCATAGTTCTGCTCAAGATATCTCAACTGCCATGAGCCGTAGGTGATCACAGCTCACTCATGAATTATTACACAACCTATTCTAGTCCCATATGTGACGTAGTAAACTACATACCCAACACCATCTTCTGGTAGACTCTAGATGGGGGGCACTCATCAGTCTCTGCCTCAACACTTGGAAACTCTGCTATCACTTCTCCATCCACATGAAAGGATACCCCTTCTTCATCAAAGCTGACAAGGGTGCCTCTACCAAAGAGAAGTCATGTAAAAATCTCTAGTAGTACCCAGCCAATACCCCGAAACTTTACACCTTATTCACAATCTTGGTTGGCTCCCAAGAAATCATTTCCTTTACCTTTTCCAGATCCACTACAACTCCAGCCTCTGAGATAGCATGCCCCATGAAGTGAAATTACCATATCCAGAACTAGAACATCGCGAACTTTTCATAAAAATGGCCCTCTCTAAGTGTATCCGAAACTATCTGAAAGTGTGTGGAGTGCTCCTCCTCCATCGCCATGTACACCAAGATGTTGTCAATGAAGACTACCACAAAGTGATCGAGGTAAGGATAGACGATATTGTTCATGATCCCCATGAACACTACCATAGAGATGGTCTTGCTAAAGGGAATCACCAAGAACATGTAATTGTCAAACCGACATCTGAAGGCTTTCTTCAATATGTCCTCATCACATACCTTGAGTTGGTGATAGACTGATATGAGGGGTATCTTTGTAAACCACCATGCTCCCATCAGCCGGTCGAAGAGGTCATCAATCCTCAACAGATGATAATTTTTTCTCACGGTCAACTAGTTCAGGCGTTGATAGTCCACACAAATCCCCAGACTCACATCTTCCTTCTTTGAGAAGAAAATCAAGGCTTCCCATGGAGAAACATTGGGCCATATAAACCTCTTTTTTGCAGGTCTTCCAATTGTACCCTAAGTTCACAAAGCTCCAAGGGGGACATCCGATATGCTAGTGTAGATATCAGTGCTGTCTCGGGGTACATGTCGATATAAATGTCTACTTATTTAAGAGGGTGTATTCCCGGAACATCATCAGCGAAGACATCAGCATACTAGTCCTCTACTACAGGATATCTTGGACTCCTCTTATACATTACACTGATGGTGAGGCTAGCCAACTGATGATTGATTGGATGCACCCTCCTCCGATGAAGTCCATCCTGTACTGCAAAGGTTTAATTCTTATCGGTGAAGGAAAACAGCATCCCAAACTCATGTATTCATCACACTTTGTACCTAAAACAGTTGATCTGAGCATGGAATGTGGATATCAAATCAATTCCCAAGATGATGTCGTAATGCCCCAACGCTGCTACTAGGAGATCCTAGTCGATGCTCTCACCTCCTTGTGTGAGCTCAAACTATCTGTACCATTGTTTAATCATCAAATCCTATCCCTTAGGAGCCTATAATTGAAATGATAGTTCTAATGGATACATAAAAATCCCCGAGCTCCGAACGAGTGTCATGGAAATGAAATAGTGACTGGCACCTATGTCTATATGAAATATAGCTAGGGTGGAATAGACACAGATCGTACCTATAATATGTTATGAGGTGCCTTGTTCGTGAGCCTCTACTGCCTAGAGCTGAGCTCTCCCCGATTCTCCTACTCCCCGAGGTAGGGGTGGACCACTTGGGGGTGGTTCCGGTAACACATCGAAATGTCTCCCACTGCTTGCTGCTCGGCTGGCTCCCCTACCATGTTTTCCACCCGATAGACCTCCTCGCTTGAACGACTGCCACTGTCTCAGTGGCCCCTCAACCGTCTACTAGTCATTTAGACAGTGTGTAACAGCCCGAGATTTTATGAAAAATATTCTTTTTTATTTCATTAATGTCTTGTGTTATACGCTACAGCAAAAGGAGCTTGCACAACATGCATCCTTGACTTGCCTTGCATTACACGCAATCGTAACCTTCCTCGATAGCGTGTGTGGTACGTAATCCTGAGTTTCATGAAACAATGATATGCTATTAAAATATTATTAAAACTAGCCGTTATGAATAGTAATAACCACTTTTTAAATTTTAGAAATTTTAACTCTCAAAATGGACTTTATTTTTGGATTCGGAGTATCGAATTTAGCCTAAGGTGAAATTTTGGTACTTTTCGGATAACTTTCATATTCTGATGAATAGTGAAAATTACTAAATTATAATTAAAAACAACTTTTTTAATCGAAATAATTAATAGTGATAAATCATTAATTTGAGTGGTTTTAAAGTATATTTAGAATATATTTTTACAATTTAATACAATGTTGGTCATTAGATGTAATTTCACATTTAAACTAGACATAAACAAGTGTCAATCTTTTGATAGATATTGTTTCTTAAAAACACGCTATTTGTTTTAACAGCGGGATTTAATTATAAAATTAATTAATGCAACTTTTATGTTATGAATTTGGTAAAATAGACTTCATTTTTTAATTCGGAATATGAAATATAGCTTGGGATGAAATTTTGGCATTGTTATGAAAAACATCAATTTTTGATGAATAGTGAAACTACTAAGTGGTAGGTTAAAAACTGAATTTTGCATAAAACTTATTTTTACCGCTTCTGTGAATGGAATTTCAAAAATCCGAGAGACACGGTTAATATCAAGGACTAAAATGTGGTTCAATGAGATGAAAGTAATTTTTTGGTGAATAGTAACTTTTTACTTTTTTTACCGCGGTTAATAGTAAATAGGGTAACTAAGGGTAAATATGATATTAATATTACCCTAACACATGTCCTAATTCTATTGGACAAGTGTAATTCGACCAAAAACAAACTTAGGAATAAAATATGACCATTTAGGCCCACTTGGATTAGATTAGGACATTTATTATTAATTTATTTAAAGAAGGGTTAAAATAGTTAAAATCAAAGTTTAATAAGTAAATCATTTTTAATATGGGGTTATACATAAGATAAATTCGACTATAAATATTCATTAGAAAGCTAAAAAGATTTCCTACATGATGGTATTTTATTTGTAATTTTTAGATATCAAATAATATAATTTATTTATGACACAAAAATGATGCAGTAATTATCTTATTAATGAAATATTGACATAATTGATAATATAAATACCAAAATAAATGTAATTTAAGACTTTTTATGAATTACACTAATTTTATAGGTTACTATGATATATTAGTGTTGATTTAATCAACTTGGTTCGAACATATAATTCTGTTATGACTTTCACAAAAATCATATATCAAATAGTGTCAAAATTGACACAAAATAGTTTTTTAAATCAAATATTATATTATTAATTGTTATTTTATTCCTAAAAATCTAAGGATCGGCCAAATGACTTAGATAATGATATGTGTATTAATAATATACAATTTGGGGTTCGTTTGGCATGTTATAGTAAGTGTATTAACCATATAGTGAAAGAAAACAAAAAGACACGGTAAAAGTTAAATTATTTAACTTAGAGTTAAATCTAATTGATAAGGTTAAAATAATACCCTAAACTTGTCTAAATCCTATTGTTTGATAGGATTTCGACTCATCCCCACTTTAGCTTCGAAATAAGACCCTTTGGAACCATTATAAACCGATTTTGACTTTAATATAAAATAATATTTTGAGGTATTCCTAAGGTGCCCCTCTCCTCCCTTATAAAAGGACACCTCCTCCCCCTCCTCCTCACACCAATTTGAGCACTCAAGCTCGGCCAAACCCTGCCAAAATCTCTTCTCCACTTCCCTAGCAACATCCTAGAGGTTCTGGTCTTACTCAAAGACCAATTTTAGTTCCCTAAGAGGAGGTCTCCAAAAGGCGCTTCAAAGAAGAGGTCATTACCGTTACCAATTCTTTCATCTTTATTTCTTCTTCCACTTCTTCTTCTTAGGTTGTTTCATTATGAAGTAATAACATCAGTATCACTCATATACTGATATGTTATTATAAGTATGAAACAACCCTATTTCACCATCTATCCATCCTACGGAAAAAGAAATCACCGCGCGTGCGTACGTACGGAATACCGTCTCCACGCCGTGGTGTAATCTATTTTCCACCACCACCTTACATGGATGGGTATAATGGTGTAAAGAATAACTATACATAGTTATTACAACATCATATTGATTCTGATATATTTTATAATCCACTCCAATTCAATTCAATATTTATAGAAATGATATCATCGCTCGTGCGTACGTACAGACTACCGTCTCCACGACGCGATGAGATTCATTCTCCATGTTAACCATTTAAGAATGATTATAATATATATATAATAAATAATAATGAAATATATGACATTATAAAGCTACTGGATTTATGTATATATATACATATGTATGTCATCTACTTACTTCCATTTCAAGACAATAAGGAAAGGAAAACAGCGTTCATGCGTACGTACGGACTACCGTCTCCATGAACGGTGTTTTTCATTTTATTTATCTACCTATTATATATATATATATACTGAATATATATGATATATAAATCATATTTTATATTTTGGAAGTAAGTAAATCATGATATAATTAATAATTATGTCAAGAACAACAAGTCAAAACACCTACGATAAATGAAACGATTTTACCCAAAACGCTTCTTTAACATAGAATTTACAAAAGAATGGGTAATATAATGTCATAAGTGAACCATATATGATATCATAACAATGAATATGATTCTTTAATAAGTCAATAAAATGATTTAAATCATTATACAGGAGGTTCGGACACTTACAAAGCAAGTCGGACCGAAGGTAAGGGAAATATCACAATCTCATTTTTATCCGAGATTGTTTATTCGTAAGTATTTACTGGGGTGTATTTTATCATCCACATCCATGTTTCATCAATATGTAATATTATTTCCATCCACCTACAATTGTTTAAATCCATTTTTACCCTTCGGTGAGTTTTTAGTAACATGTATGAAAGGAATCATTTGTCGTTTTTCGTACGAGGTACTTTTTGACTTTTTCGACAAAAGTACGAGAAGAATGTTTTTTTTAACTTATACGGCATGAATGGATTTTTAAAACATTATTTCCAAGAAACTTCCTTTACAAGTTTTCAAGTTTATTTTTAATAAACTTCTTTTATTTTAAAGTCGTATGACATGTTATGAAAGGAAAAATGTTTTTGAAGTAGAAAGGATATTTTCCTCAAGAATGGAGTTCAAGTATTTTATCAAAATTATTTTCCGTCTAAGATAATAAAAGGGTTCTGTTTATATCCCTATTATTACATTGGTTTGATTATGTTGTGATGGAAATATTTTTATAAATTCCTTTATCTTGTATGAATTGTTTTATGATGTCATGTTGTTTAAGAATCCCATTTTTATTACATGGGTTACGCTATGATGTATGGTTTATGATTATGTGGCACACATAAGAAAGGATTCATTATAAGATGGGTGGGACCTATGTCTCCCTCCAATGCATTGGGTAAAGATTTTATATCTCATGAGATAGACATGGCTGGAATGGTAGGTTATACCGGTTCAGTGAAACAGGACTGAAACGAGGATTACTCGATTCAGAAAGGGACTTTGTCCACTAAGATAGTCTTGGCAATGAGTCTTGACTAACAAGAAATGATTCTCTATGATTATGTGTGTATGCCACAATGAGTAATGTTTTATGTTATGATTTCATTTCACTACTATGATTTATCCCATGTTATGAAATTACGCTCTCTTTTGCAGGTTAAGATTTCCAAAAATGTTATGTTCTTATGAAAATTATGTGATTGATATTTCTTTTGTTTACCCTTACTGAGCATTTGAGCTCACCCTTTTATGTTTTCTTTTCCCCAGGATATAAAGAAAGGTTTTAGGTAAAAAAAAAAGAAGATCTTTATGGGAGATGTTGAAGATCTTTCACCAGGATTAGAAGATTATATTCCGAGTTTCCAAAGACACTAAACAATTACGATCCTTGTGTGTGTGTTTTTGTTATGTACTAAGTATTCCGCAAAAGTAATGTAATGTCCATGTACGATAAGCTTCGGGTCTCTACACAGTGGGTCAGGCAGTCAAGATCCATTTGTCCCTGCCTTCCACATGAAATGAAAAGCATGTCCCCCATATGAATCTCTCTGGCTTGGGATCCTTTCACTACCTACCCTGAGTCATAGGTCCAGCCACTAAAAGACATGTCCCACATGGGCCCACACATCTTATGTCTTTTTCCTTTCGATGACTCTGCCGCCTCGGGTCTACTAGAAACTATAACTACGGGTTCCTACTCTTCTAAGAAGCAATCCTTTAGAAGAGCTTACTCTAGCCCTCCGACCTGGGTAGGGATGCTGAGAGACACCACTAATGCCCTAATCTACTACATTAGTCCCTACTTGAAGGTGCAATATATGAAGAATGGTTCTTGCACCATGTCTGTGGAGTAGCGGCAAAGCTCTGTGAAACTCGTTGAGTACTCGGCCACTATCATGTTTCCCTACTGTAGGTGGATCAGCTCTTGAATGTGCATTGAGCGCAACATTATGGGGAAAATTCCTCCCAGAAAAGCCTCTGTAAGTCAACCCAAGTGTGGGTCACCTCATATTTAGTCTGGATGGTTAAAAACCACCTTCTCCCTACTGAGCCCTACAGAGGGCTCACTGCCAAGATCACCATCAGGTCAGGCAGTGTCCTCACTAAGCCAATGACTCATGTCATAGCTTCCAGACAGTCCTCAGCAACATGTGTATCCATCTCTAACTTGAACATGGGAGGTCTCTTTTTAAAAAACTCATATAGGGCACAAAGCCTACGAACATCCTTTATCGGAACCTCTGGCTGTAGATGCTGACAACCGGGTGGTGGTAGCACTAGTGCACCGCCCGGTGGGTCAATCTCAGGCATTGGTCCCTAAATAGACATCTCTTCGCTAGGCGGGCTATCCTCATGACCTCGTATCAAGATCCTGGTTGGTCGTCCACATGGAGGCATCCGAAGATAGATGATGATGTACCACAATTAGAAGGTTACTCCTGGTGAGATGAATCTTATTCAAATAAAGGAGGCACTAATGAAACAATTGTTTTCATGTATTAAGGAAAAAATATAATTCATGGTCCTGGTGTATGGATACGTCAACTGTCTCACCAACACTAGACTCCACGAATATGAAAGTTGGACTTGTAACAATTAACAATGTTTCCCCAAAACAGTACATCAGACTCCTTACCTATTAGGGGGTACTGACCTCCCTCGGATACCACTTTTTCATGACCCATCCCCTAGGGCCCGTGTCGTGACTACCCCAGGCCCACCTTCCATAGTCCTGATGATGGAAAGTAGAACAACAAAGGAATTTCCCTAAAATGATAAGGTATTTCCTCAATACCTGTACACATAGAGATAGGGCACACTGTACACTTGTAAAGAAAAATGGAAGGAGAAAGGTACAATCACAACTAATAACCACCACAGAGTACAAAAGTATGTAATGAAGTAAAGGGGACAAAATACAAGCCCAACTAAAATGGAAATACAGAAAAAAGGGAAAACATCTCCTCAGGTCGTCCTCCAAGGATCATACCTGAAGGGTATGTACAACTCATCACTGTGGCTCTCCACATCCACCAGTGACCTCCGTACACCGTCTAGTCTTGGATCTTCGAGACTCAGTCAAAGCAGCCCATAGTCTGCAAAACACAGAACAAGGTGTAGGTGAAGCTCGTGAAGGGGTGAGTATAACAATACCTAGTAGGGACCCCAAGCCTCTCGAAGGTCGATCTGAATTTCACAAATGAAAAACCACAAAGCATGGTCTCAATCAAAAAGCACAAAGAAAAAGACAACTCACATAAGTTATATTCTAGTGTAGTAATGGTAGCATCACCAGTCACATCATTGAACACCTTGGATGATGGATAACTCCTCCACTATCGAGTATAGTGGTCTGGAAAAGTTACAAAGAGGTGCCTCCCTCTAACTTTGAACTCCTTAGGTACTCCTCCACATCACGTACCGTCTGTCAGCCAGGTTACACAGAGCCACTCCCCAATGTTCCCTATTGAGGTACTCCTCTTTCCGAGTATCATGTGTCTTCCAGGTCACAAAGATCCACCCCCGACTGTGGGCATGCAAAGTCATATTGAGTCGAGACATAGTTGTCTTCATCTCTCATCTAGTAACAGGGTTCTACACATAGTGCAATTGAGAGAACTACTCCTTAAGACATCAGTCATATTTGAACTTGAACGAAGTCCCTCAAAGAGGTAACCAGATGAACCAACATGTCATAAGGGTTCCATCACAATAGACAATGCGTCTACTGGATGCTCGGTCTCTAAGTTATAAGCATTTTAGTGTCGAGGCCCCAATTGGATTTTTGTACGATCCAACCATGAAAAACTCTGAATTTATCCAAGTCTCTCTTAGGGTATGTCAAAAGGACCAACTCATAATAAGGGTTCCAGTGCCACAGACAGTTCATCAAAAGGATGTCTGGTTTAGTAGATATACTCGTTTAAGCGTAACAAGTCAAAAAAAGTGTTCTAGGTATGGTCCGACCTGGTCAGATCATCCTGACCCAGTGCACTGGGCCCGACCTGAAGGGGGCTAGGCATGACCTAGTTCAGATTGGCTTGGTTTGGCACTCTGGCCATAGGCTGGGCCCGCTAGACCCCGGCTTCGGCCCGGCTCTCCCAGTTGAGCGCCGCTTGCCGGGCCGCAAAACTGTTTAGCCAGCTATCCGAGCATGGGGGTCTGCGCCCCCCCCCCCCCCCCCGAACAGCTTCAGCCTAAATCATCTTCAAATTTGTGGCACCAATTGTCACCACCGCTCTTGACCAGTCCACGTGGACCCGCCTGTTACGGACCTACAAGCACGGGTCCGCCCTCCGCTGCGGCTCGAACCATGATTGTCCTCCACAGCGTGCCACTGCTTGGCTTAGCAGTGGTTCCAGATGGCGCGACACCACCTGGCCGCTTCGCGTGGACCATACCACAATGGAATCATGGGTAAGATTACACCTTTCTCCATGGCTCATAGCTACGGCCTTCCTTCATGGTGCATCGTTGCAGCGTGCCACCCAGCTTCAATGCGATCGGTACTAGCCGACCACTCCTTTGTGCATTCCGGCACCTTTGGGCACTATTGTTCCTTCACCGCAGGTAGGTGCTGGGCACAACCTTCCTCAACCAACGGCACCATCATTATAATGTATCTTCTATGGCCCACCGAGGAATCTCTTGTGGTCTGATTTTATTATCATCTATGCCTATAGGCCTTCCGGGATGATGCCTATACTGCGAGGCCCTTTGTTCTACCTTGCATCCATATTTTCCGGTCACCCACGAAGAATGAAGCCATAACCGAGTTCAGAAGAGGGTCTGGGCCTTTTTCATTTATCCCACACCATCTGTGTTAGCTTAATATCATAGTATGCATTTTAAGAAAGAAACAACTCATATGTAAAAAATGAAACCCCCTACCTTTTTTCATATGGAAGGTGATAGAGATGAAGAAGTAGGGTCTATGTTGGAAGGTGTTCATTGGTTCTTGCTATCATCTGTCGATTCCTTTAGCGACCATCTCTCAAACACCATTCTTCATTAGAGCGGGAATTTTCTTATGTTTCATCAAAGATTCCTCTTGTAGCTCTTCCCAAAACTAATCCTGAGATTTGATTAAATAGAAGAAAAGAGGGGAACAATACACCACATAATTAATGGGGTTCATTACTAAGTTTAATTAATGAACCATTTAATTCTCTCAATGGTGCCATTAATCAACCTATTAATTCTCCCAGTGCCGTAGTTACACAACCTAAGGGTCAAGCCATTAAATTGTCTGATGTTGCACTGCGGTCCCACCTCCATTTGTCCAATGGTAGCAAAAAAAAGAAAAAAATAACCTTTAGTTATTTTATTAATTTTTTTAAAAGTCTATGAAAATAAATTTTTCTTCAGACCCTTTCTCGTCAATGTTATGATTCCCTTAAGTGAATCCCAACACTACAGATTCAATAGTTCTCTAGTATTTTTAATCTAAGCACCTATTCAAAAGATAAAAAATGTCTCCAACACATTTAGTGAACATAACTAAAAAAGGATCAAAAAAATATTCCTGTCCTTCCAGGCCTTTAAATCACATGCCACCAATTTTCACAGACTTGTAACAATCCCAAATAAAAATAATAAAATTATAAGGAATTTTTGAGTCATTACAATATATTAAGTATTGGAAAAATGTTTTTGGTATATTATGATTTTGATCTCGATGATGAAGGAGGTGGACTCTTGGAGATTTGAAACATGAATATAAATATGATCAGCTACATTCATAGATCGTAGTGGTGAATAAGATTTTGAGAATAGATATCCTAGTATTAGATAATGGGGATTTAATACAAAAAACTTAAGGACATTAATAATGATCATGAAATAAAAGCGAAATTATATAACAATTAAAATTAAAAAATTTATTTTATAAATATTATTAATTAAGAGGTTTCCTTAAATACATAGACACATAAAAATAATTACAAATAGATCTTGTTTATAAGTGTATAAAATACATATTATTAATATTACATATATTATAAATTTAGTTAGACACACATATGATTAGATATAATTAAAAAAATAATAAAATTAAATTAAACCTAACATGAACAATTGATTACAATTATTATTAGATATGATAATAATAATAATAAAGATCAATTTAAATAAAAATATTAATATTGAAACATACAATTATACATTGTAATAATAATAATAATCTATATACGTTTTCAAAAAACAAAAAGGAAGAAAATATACCCATGCGCAAGGATTGACCCAAGGATGTACAACTAATCCCAACCCCACCCAAACCACCTGCATTATCTCAAGGTGTGTAAAAATTATAATAATAATACTAACAACAATAATGAACCCACACAGATATATATATATATGTGTGTGTGTGTGTGTGTGTGTGTGTGTATTATTAAATAAATCGATAGTAATATGTAAAATTAATTTTATTTAATGAATAATTAAAAAGACTAATATTAATAACAAAATAATATTAATATATAAATTTCTAGGAATTATATAAATTCCTAGATTAATAAAAACATTAAATTAAAAACATAATTTTTTATGAAAAATCATGGGAATCAAATCCCCTATAGTTATATATGTTCACTCTAGGGGAAATAATCGATAAACAATACATGAATGAAGTAATGGTTAAATCCAAATAGAATAATTATAAGATTAAATTTTATCAATCGTTCTATCAATAAAATATCATTATTCATTTGAAATTATAATTTTAACAAAAATAATTTCCCATCTTCTCATATTATTTTTAAAACCAAAATCTACATTCATGAATCATTGTGAATTACCTCTTCATCACTCTCATCTCACAATATTTTTATAATCAATGGTATGACAATGTTTTATACAAAATAATGCTTACCATATTCTTCGCATGAATTTCTCATCTCACTATTTGTAAATGAAAATAGAGCACTAATCATGAGAAAAAAAGCTAGTTTTAAATACTCTCGGAGGCTGTGGGATGATGTGTGATAATAGTTTTTGAAAATTTTGGACAAAGTGATGGTGAGATATAAAAATACATGGTTGATAAATTAAACCAAGAATCCCAAGAGAAACCTTACTCCCCAAAAAAGTTATTCTTCTATCTAATAAATAATGAATACAATACTCATAATAGGATCAATGGGACAAATCATAACCAAATATAATGAGAGGGAAAAAATATATGAGGAGCTACCCCAAAATTATTAGAAAAAATATAATTTAATATCTCCTTATAAAAATAAACAAGTGTTTCATACTCTATATAATCTCAGTGATAGTTAGTCATATAAAACACCTTATCTCCTAAAGTAATGGGAAATCACATTTGTAGGTATCCCTTAGTGAGGGTTATTGTGTAATAACCCAAAAAATACACATTTTTTGAACAACAAAGAATATATATTTCCAAATAAAAATATATAAGTGGAATGTATTGAGATATTACAAAAAGAAACATTTATAAATTTTTATGATAATGCCTATAAATTTGTATGAAATTACTCACTTTACCTCAAACATCCCTCTCCATAAATAAATCTCTCTAATACAGTTAGATTGAAAATCATTGTGAAAATATTAATGAAATTGGTTAGAAAGGATTCCAACTATTGTAAAATCATAACAAATGTCTCCTCATGGATTCTAAAGGAAATGAAATGATGTAAGAATGAGGGTTTCTATGTTGGTTAATAGAGATTAATAAAAAAAATAAATGGATTGAACCTTTGGATAAAAAATACAAAATTTCAACAATTTCAATGGAAAACATGTAATGTTTTTGAATTCTTATCATTTATTGAGATTCATTGAACAAAAAAAGTTAAATGGAAGATGATGTAAAAGGGAACACAACCATGTTGGGTATATAAATATTTAATTGGATAACGTATATGAGAATGGGTGAAAATTAAAGTCTGAAAAATAAATAAGTTTATCAAAAATATTTTCAAAAGCATTGAATAATATAGTAATAATATATAATCATGGGCACAAGGAATCAAAGTAATCTAAACAAGGAATCATGTACTTAGACTATGAATAGGGGTAATAAAGGCATGTTCTAGATTGTATTACGATTGAAATTCCATCATTTTTCACATGGGTTCAAAGATGAAAATTTTGTTATAATTTTTTAAGTATATTTATTAAATTTGTGTTTTGGAAGCGTAAATAAAATATAATAAAACATATTACACTTTTATTTTAATATCATATTTACATGAAGGTATTGTTTTTAATCAATTATTCTTTTAAAATTTTGTAAATATGGAAATATATTGGAGATAAAGCATATCCATGTCATATTATAAGTAAACCAATATTGTTATAGACTATCATAGATAATAAAAACATACATATATATATATATATAAGAACATATAATACACTATTGTTTTATTGGGAATCCTAAAAGATCTACACTATATAGTTTATTTCCCAAAAACAAAATGAAAAATAAATAATGGAAAATTATAATGATGGGAATCCTCTTATTAAGTGATAAGTTCTATATTTTCATCCAAATGAATAGATATAATCAATATTTTATTTCTTTTACTCAAAATTCTTCTAATTTTCATCCATGTTCATAGAAAATTCCTTCAAATCCAACGATCAGTTCTTGATATTTTAAATTATAAACATCTCACCAGGAATCTAATCTTGGGAAATATTACATGTCCTCTTTTAATAAACAAGTCACATATTATATGAAATCGTCGTCATCAAATTAGATTCATTTGAAGAAGGTATTTTTTAATTGTACCCACAATGTGAGCTTCACTAAATAGAAATCATTAAATATAGAATAATATTAATATCATCACGATTCAAGTTAAGATAAAAATATCCAAATAGATAAAAAATATCACATTTTAAATAAATAAATTTTATTTATTCTTTCATGATTTATTTATGATTAAATTTTAGATGTTGTCTATTTACCTTGAATACTGGAGTCTTTCCATCCTATATTTTGACGTAACCAAAAGGATATGTAATTATGAATATTTATGCCCATAAATACTACAAATTTAGTTTTATTACCATAACACTAAGCATTTATTTTATGATAAAGACTTTAAGATTTATTTAGAAATTACTTTATTGTATTCTGTTAACATGATAGACTCAGGTTTTCTCTTTATAGATCTCAAAATTTTTATATTATTCTCTCATTCCCTATTTATGCTCATTTAAATATAGAAAATTACTTTCATATGTAGTTTTAAAATCCTTTTTCAAATGTTTCATAACCTAATTTGATTTACATTATAAATATATAGGTAGATGATAGGTTCATTCAATGACGAAGTGGTTTGTGGACAATCCAATTTGTGTTTTTCATGTTTTTCTATAATCCCAAATTTCTACATCAAGTTTAGTGGAACTATATTTTCAAGATATATTTATATTTTTCCCTATAATTACACAACCCATTCAATTTTAAATTATATCTCGGTCATTTTTTTGGATGATATATAAATCTCTCGAAATGGAAGAATTCACACCAATTCATTAAATTAAGAAAAATAAATCTATGAAAACATTTTCAATAGTCATTAATGATAATATTTGAGATTATAAAAAAAATAAAATATTTGTTTATTTAATAATTTAAGTTAAAACTTGAGTATTTTTTACCTCATATACTTCGATTTCCTCACACATTGACATTTTTTCCACAAAAACAAAAATGTATGATTTTGAAAATAATATTTGAAAAATAACAATTAAATCAATTATCCATAGCTAAAGAATATGAACACCCATTATAAAGAGTAGTGGAATATCAATCGTCCAGATAATTAATTCAATTATTTTGAAGTTATAAATCCTGATGTTAAATTCAATATATTATTATAAGGAGGGATAATAAAAATTATTTTGTAATTATTTTGTGATTATACAACAAATCCCTTAGTTTTATCCTATATTCAAAATTTGAAATGATTCATAACATTTGGAACACAATATTAGAGGATACATCTTCTATAAATTACATATGCACAATGCTTAAAAAGTGATCAGATCATAATAAACGAAATTCTTCATTCAAAATCCATTTTCACTTATTTTGGATGCTCAACACCTAGATATATATAGTTTGAAATATCTAAAAACCATAATATGATGGTCTCAATGGGTATAGAAATAATAAATTTAATTTTTTTAATTATTTAATTATAAATAGGTATCACTAATGTCAAATTATAGGAAAAAGAAGTGTTCACCTAAAAAAGTTTTAGAATAAATTTTTACTTTTATTTCCATATCAAATTCTTAAATTTGTGAAATCCTAAACAAATTATAGACTTGGAATTATTGTCAGTCATTTAAAATAAGTTTTTAGAGTGATCTATATATATAGTGGAGTATGAGAGTAAAATTTAATAAATAAATTTATCAAATACAAAAAACAACCTCTAGTAATTATTTTTTTGGTTATTTTTTATTTTTTTATTAAATGTCAAAATTGTATAATAAATTAGACAAGAGATATTTTACTTTCATTTTTTGAAGGAAAAACTAGATAACCAGTTACTTGTGTCACAAATCAAATTGAATGGGTGATCATAGTCTGCTGAAATCATTATCAATTATTTTATGAATATTTTCTGTAGAAATGAGAAATATTTCTAACATTCAATGAAAAAAAATAAGGTGACATCTTTTCCTATAAGGGTTATCAAGGATGTTAAAAAAAATATATTTAATAAAACATTTATAGAATGAAATATTCCTAATATAATTTCTACCCACATAGATGTAAGCTTGGGTAGCATGGAAATTGGGATACATTGGTTTGGGTAATGTATAATGACATTATTTGATATTTTGTGGATTAAAACAATATAACTTAGTACCATGGAGTGAGAATTTTCCGAATTGTGAACCAAATTTTTTTCTTCATATCATGTTAAATATTTGTCCAAATGTGCTAAACATTAATGAAAGGGAGTTTTTCTAATAGAGAAGTCGTGCATGAATATTTCCATGAAGTCATCAATCATGTCATTGAATATTAACATCATGCACTATGGAAACATAATTTGTTCATTAAAAATTTGAAAACTCATCTGTTGATAAGTGAATTTACCATATAGATAAGTGATTTTACTATTCTCTATATCTTCATATGTGAATTCATTTTTATTATAACCAAATTATCTATCTAGAAATTAATAGTAATCTCTTCCTATGAAATGTATGTGAATTAGATCAATAATGGTAAATAAAAAGTTATTATTCCTTATTATATCATAATTTTAATTATAGTTAATGCATAGCCTCAATCCAAACACTATTAACATATTCATTATTTATTATTTATCATTGTCAACAATTTTAGACTCACTCTTTTTAGGTACCACTAGTAATGAGATGACTGACTGATAGTCATATATCGAAAATATTAAGCTAGTAATTGGAAGTACAAATTAATTTCTCTTCCCAACATCTGTAATACTAGGTGTTAAGTGTTGTTATGGATTCCTAAAAGGTTTGTAATTTTCTTCTATATTTTTCTTTTGATAAAAAATGGGATTTACAATATGATTTAAATCATTTATAGTTTATCCAATCACATGATTCCTATATAACATACATTAATCAATTTAATTGTTATTCTCATGAAATATTAACATTGCTGATAACTAAAAAATGTTTGAGTATTTTAGTTATATCATAAGTTTGGTGGAATAATTTTAAGCTCATTTGTTGGAGGTATTAAAGTGATGAAGCTAATGATTTTATATCCTGTATACCCTATGGCTCCACATTGTTATTTATAAATTCCACTTCTTTTATTGGTTATATTAACTCTTAATTTTCCATTTTTAATTTATATGGATGTATATTTTCCATTAAAATCAAATAACATATTTAAATATTATCATGGAAATGGAATTAATCCAATAATGGGTTTTATATATATTTTAAAATTCTAAATACTATGTTCGGCGACTAAATTATTATAATTATTTTCCACTAT
Source organism: Viscum album (assembly GCA_963277665.1). Taxonomy (NCBI): domain Eukaryota; kingdom Viridiplantae; phylum Streptophyta; class Magnoliopsida; order Santalales; family Viscaceae; genus Viscum; species Viscum album. Next base: position 820,669,204 of record OY728134.1, read on the forward strand.
TAGAATCAATGAGAGATATGTATGTTACTATGAAATAAATCCTATGTTCAATAGGATGTTCTTATCTTATTCTATGTCAAGGGAAATAAAATTAGAATGGATGTAAAATTTATAAAATATGATAAAAAATTCCACTAAAAATCCTCAACAATACTTTAATTATTTTTTTTCAATTTGAAAGGTCACCCTAGTTGGAATTAATTCTTTACTCCCCAATTCTACAGGAACACCATTTTTATAATGGTGAAATTATATCTAAGGCCACATAATAGTCTCCAAAACTGAAAAACTCCAATATTTCATGGTAATTTTAAATGATCGGGGTCTCATAATTTAAGTGGTTTGGGTCTAGGTATTACTATATAACATTTATCATTCATTAAAATAATCCCAATTTCACTGAGTTTTTTTCATTGATAGTATTTATTTGAGGAATTTAACTAATTATGAAACTTGTTTATTCAATTTTATAAATGGTATTCTTATATGCTGTTTCACGAACATATCTTTAATCATTTAAAAATAAAAATTACACTTTATTTACATCAATTTCTTCAAAATTGATGGAGGTGGTGTTTAGGATTTCACTCTTTCATCGAGTGAATTAATTTCATTTTCTTTTATCATATATTTAATTCATTTTCATCATGACTTTTTTTAAATTTGATTAATCTCTAATATTATTTTCCATTGAATGATCATCCTTTGTAACATGTTTATGCATCACTTCTATTGATTGATCTGCTAGAATATGTCTCTCTTGAAACCATGTACCACTATGTACAACAAAAATATTTTTATATTCTATTAGGTGACATATTATGTTACCCAGTAATGTTCCCTACATTCAGTCATTCTTGTGTGGGGATAACTAACCCAATTTGATTTCTATGTTACTTATGGAAGCTTGTAATATTTTTATTTTCATATTTTTTCTCCTTTTTTTGTTGATAGAATGAAATGAGTTATTCTAGAATTTATTATATTTTAGTTTGGCTCTATGATGGAGTAGGATAAAATCTAATATATTTTTTTTGTTCTTTATATCATTTTGTTGACACGAGGGTGGTCGATATGATTATTGAGATTCTTTTCTATGAAGTTATTATATTATTTTAAATATAAGTACTAGGGGTAATATAAGTGGAGCAATTTTCATTTTAGGCGGTTTAATAGCTTATAGTTCCATCCAACATAAATTTTTATAATTTTACTATTTTGGGTTATGATGTTTTTGAAAACATCCTCTATTATACCCTAAAAAATATATAGTTGTGTTATTAAATGATGTATTTCTTGGACATGGGTAAAATTCATGATGAACCCTGCTGTGTTGAATGTTTTCATTTGGAACTACTCTCAATGAAAAGTTATCTATCCTCTTGCTGGGTTATTTTAATTTAATTGATATGAATTTATTAGATACAACTTTTTGTCATCTTGATTTCCTCTCCATAAATCCATTCATCCACTTGAAACTATGTTCATCCTTAGATTGAATTAATGGGTGATAATATTTCTTATCCATATCCATGAATGTAATATCAATAGTTTTGTTGATGAATTATTTACATTATAATCAAAGTCTGTTGTAAAAATATTTTCACTAATTCAATATGATTATTTTATAATGAAAAAATAACTTAACATTGACTTTAATTGTTCTCAGGTTTTTGATAGTGATAATTATAAATTATAATAGAAAGAATTATGGTCTCTATTATTCTTTTGTTATTATATTATAATGTAATAATTATCTTAGAAATTTTTTTGTTATCACTTACAAGGTAAAAACATTTTCCGATCTAGGCTCTCCAACAAATACATGGATTTTTCATATAATGAGACTGGAAAAATCTATGAATTTCTGCTTCGTTAGAAATCTGATTATATTTTAATGTATTATATACTTCAAAAAAACCGATTAAAATCAATATAGGGTTCTTCCATTCTGAAGCCATAGAATTTAGCACGTTATTAAAACAAGTTGATCATTAAGGTATTTAATTCAATGAATATCACATAGATACATAGTCTTGCAATTCCTAAGAGGACTATGGCTCTATTGCGTCTCAATTCTATTCTTATTATTGTCCTTGGACTTTGATCGTTAAGGTGATCCATAAAGAGGGTGTGAACATGTCTACAATGAAGAGTCGGGTTGTGAGTCTTTATACCCTCTTCTCTTGGGACCACCAAATTGCTAATAGATCTGTCCATATAATAATTTCATCATTTCATATGATGTTGTTCTTAATCCAGACCATATAATGGGTAATTTATTAAATTATCTTAATTATGAGTGGTCACTAAAAATATAAAAAATACATAAATCAGTGTTTAATCATAACTATTCTACCGTTAAATTATTGTTTTTATCTATGAACAACAATAAAAATTAACTGTGTTTTATCATAACGTAGAAAATATATAAAATTCATTGTATAAATTCTTATTGTAATAGTGTCTAGTAGGGTATATCCATAATGAACATGAGTCTACATCATCATAGTGGTTCATTTTTAAGAGTATTCAAGTGTTCACTTTATGAAATTTTAATTATTATCGTAAAATAAAACTAAATATTAAAAGAACCCATCTTAATAAAAAATCTATTTCAATAGAAGAATGGAATCAAGATGTGAGATACATATTAAATTAAAACTCAGTAGGAAAGGTTACAACACACATGATAAAATAATTTTTATATTTTAAATGATTATTTTACTCAATTAACATCAATTTTAAAATTCTATGGTTTAGCTACAAATCTAATTATATATCTTAATTTTTCAAGGTCCCATTATGTAAAGCCAGTGGTTAAATTAATTATAAAATTTATTTGGTGAAATGAGAAAACTCATTTATTTCAAATTCAATCTAGCTATTAGTTCTATAATAGATTGAATAATACCACTCGTCTTTTCAGTTCGTGGGAGTTTGGAACTATCAGATGAGGGTGGTTCAGAGGGGAGATGATGGGTTGGTAAGATGATGATGGAAGGGAGATAACCAGGGAGCATAAACATCTGATATCAGTGAGGGTGATGCAACTGGGGGTTGACAGACTACGGTGGTATACATGGGATGGCAAGAGGTTTTGGCATCTAGTTTAAAAAATATATAGATATATTTACAAAGTGATACATAATTCTTTAGAAAATATTAAAATTATAATTTATAAAAACTAATTAATAACAATAGTCTTATATTTTAATTCAATAAATATTAAATTTACAATAGAAAAATATATTAATATTAAGTATATATTATTAAATAATAATTTTAAATACAATTATTTTTTATTTCTAATTAGATCTATAGTATTATAATTATTTTAATTAATTAATTAGTACTTATTTATAATTAATAATAATATTTTTTTAGTAATTAATTAATTGATTGATAGTTAATTATAAATTTAATAACTTTTATTTACTAATAAATATATTTATGAATTTAATAAAATAATTTATTATTATTAAATGACTATAATTCATTAATAAATATTACAAATACTGAATAAATATTTTTATTGATGTTATTGTAAATTAGATTTATTAATTTAGTAATTATTACAACTTATTAATTAAATCTAAAATAATTACTAATTTTTATTAATTATTAACTTATTATAGTCAATTATAATTAAATAATTACTAATTATTCATTATTTTTATTAATTAAAAATTATTATATGTAAATTATTTTTAAAAAACCTTCAAATAATTATATAAATTATAAAAAAACATTTTTCTTGCATGTTCTTAAAAAATTATATATAAATTGTTTGAGTAAACATATATGGTAATAAGGACAGTACTTATATTAAAAATAATACTATTAATTATAATTTAAATATTATATAGAATAACTTTTACTAAAAATATTTATTTATGACATATAATTAGTTGACTACTATTTTTATAAAAATTTGAACCTTATTAATACTATAATTCCCTAATTATGATCTATAATAATTTACATCATATGAAATATATAAACATGTACCATTAATATTCATAAATATTTATGATATGGTCTCTTTGAATAGTCTAGATTCTAAATGGGACATCCATATCGAGATTTTCAAGCTCTACAATGTAGAAAACCATTAGATCATGGAGGAGGTGTTTCCTCAAGTACAAGAATGTCTATATTGAGACATGCATTAGATACATCTCCCACTATATAATAAGGACCTGGCATCAAAAGAGGATGGTACATGATCTTTTAAGGATCCTTCATAAAAGATGATGACATGGAAAATGATGCCTGATAATAACTTGGATCCGCTATGCTGGATAAAAATTGTGGATATACTGATAGCATATATGGAATTCATGGTGGCTAGTACACATCAACCATTGACTGTGGATCATATACTATATATTCATTGTTTTCTTATGGTGTAGGTGATGCCTTATGTGCAGCCCAATGTGGTCTATATCATTGTTGATGTTGCACGTCAACATGAGAAGCTTCTAGATTAGGTTGCTGAGTAGAAACTTACTCTCTGTATAGTGGACTATTGAATATACTATTTTGAAGAACATGATATAATTTAATCATGTCTTGTTATTTAGTATTCTTCCAAATGAAATACTAATCCCTCCTTAGAATTAAACATGTGGATAATATGTTATAGTTGAGTATGTTGTAATGATATTCAAAATGAACAAGAAAATGTACGAGAAACAAACAAATGTTATTTTATTGACTTACTGGAACATGGATCCCTCTACAATGTGGTCTAAGATAATGTATAGAATTCAGTCTATATCATGTCACATAGTCGAGCAGCTATGATTAACGAACTCATATCGTCATCATTCACTCGATAAGAAATTATACAATTCTATCTCATATGATGAAATATTATGCATGAAACCATCTCTTATTTCGTTCATATTAAATTTAGTGAATAAAGAATTACTGGCTATTTATGTGATAATAGAATATATTGAAAACATACAAACCGAAAAACAAATCTATCAAGTTGGTTTCAATCAACAATATGAATGTGTATAAGAGGTACTACAACCCTGACAACATCAATCTCATCATTTTAGTATATAGTAATCTTTCCAAATATACCCCAATATGCTTCCATGAAATCTGAAATGATATTTGAATTTTTTTTACATATTTCTATTCTAATTTCAAAAAACAATAATATTTTGAATATTAATTGTAAACATATTAATATATGTATATATATATACATACATTAGTATGTATAAAACTATTCAACAAGAGATGGTTTGTAGCTAAATTGTATCTCTGTGTCCGGATTAAATGGTATTTTGAAGCCACCTATGACACAAATTATAAAAAGTGATAAATAATGAAAAATTAAGATGATAGCTCACATTAGCATCGGAGAACAATAAAAATTAATTATCCTACCAACATAAATATGAATTATAATAAAACTCATATATGGGTATCTTTAGTCCAACAACAATAATTTCTAGAGGTGGTATGCCCTCCCATGCCCACATCTAAATGAGGGCGAAATATCCCCCCCGATCTCTATGATGTGATTAGTACATAAAATATAATAGTCTATATATGTATTTAAATCACAAAAATTTATAGTTTTATCTCTCAAACAGATCAATGTTTTCAAGAAACAAAAAATACATCATGTAGACAAGTATACTAGAGTGATTAGTGCCCATTATCCCTCAAATGAGCAGTAATCTATATTATTGGGTGTGACACATGATACTCAACTAATCAGCATCAACTGGTAAAAGTGTGATGTTTATGATAAGGTTGATTTTAAGTATTGAAATTTTATTTTTAGTAGTATCATGTAACAAATTTTATAATCCTAGAGATCATTATAAAATGTCAGACCATTCTCCAGGTATCATTTTTATAACTATAATACCCTAGATATGATGATTGAGCATAACATCCAAACTCTCATGGTGATGGTCATTCTCACTTGAGAAATTGGAAAGTGTGAGTCTCAGGTCTCTATCTCAAAAATATAGAATAAAAAAATATAAAATCTAACATAGTAACACCATAAAAACAAGCTTGTCGTAGGTATGGTATAATAGTATCTTGAGTAATAATTTGACGATAAGGGTGTTCCCTACACACCATGGCCCATTGAACCTCATAGACCACTATCACATCATAGAAATCATATCTATGTTTCTCACTAGGTATAGTACCATCCTATATCTCTACACATAAAAATGGAATAACTATTAAGTATGTGAAAAATGTAAATATAATGTTATGGTTAGTAGAATGTTTTGGTTAGTAGAATGTAGGATATGACAATTATGTTAATACCATTTTTCTCATTCTTAATTTGATAACATATATACATATTTTTTTATTACACAGAGTATTATACATAATTACATCTACATAATTCCTCAAAAATTATATTCATCATTTTCCCTTGATCATCTTATCACATAATAGGATCATCTTCTCTTAGTATCTCAAGCTTTAATGACAAGCACTTCTTGGATATTCTATTATTTATAATCCTTTAAGAATGAATATTTGATAATATGGTTTAATTTATCTTAATAATCACTACATATGGAAACCTTCAATGTTTACATTTCAAAAATTAATTACTAACTGTAGAATTACCCTTATCCATTAATATAAGATTAAATATTTCATTTTCAAGTATAAATTCATCACGTGAGTCAGAATCTTCTCTATAACTCTATTTAAATTTAAAATCCTTATTCTTATTCTTCTAATTACTTTTTTTCTTCATTAATTCATTATAATTTTTCAAATTTGGACATTTATACTTGTCGTGTCCTTTATTTTAACTTTCAAAACACATAATATAAGAATATATATTACTTTTTCTTTTAAATATCTCTAATATTCTTATTCTATTGATTCTTATAACATTTAATTTTCTTCATTTGTATATCTAATAAATTTTCATGTGTAATTATATAATTAAAATTATAAAATGTAGAATATATTTAACAATCACTATAATATTTTGAAGAAGCATATTTGTCAGACATGATGAATCGCTGGAGTTGGATGAGTATTTTCTACATGACTGATTTTCAAATTTATATGTTTTAAATTTTTGAAAGGTTGATTTTAAATTGGTTAAACTATTACAAAACCACCAAAAATAATGAACCATGGTTAAAACCTAATTAAAAGTTTTAAATTCTCAAGAAAGTGCATTTTTTTCATACAATAAATCATAATGGATGAGAATGGGAAATCATTCCTTAAATGATAAGGAATTGCTTCCTTTTGTGACCTTCCCTATAAAATATGTCACATATAAAATGTTTTCTATGTTCTTCAGGCCATTACACCTCATTGAAAATCCTACCAAACTTTGACCCGCCTTGCGGTTGCAACCAACTGATGTTATTTGTTAATGTTGGATGATTATTGAGCATTGTGAAATCATCAAACTCTCTGGTAGGCATCCAAGTTATACTATAATAGTTATAAATAGTTTTGAGCTATAATTATAGATCAATATATTGTTCCAAAGATATTTTCATTGAGGAAATTTCAAAATTCTGTGCACACATGGAAGTCACAATTCATTAGTGTTTCCATTGTCATAATGAAAATTTTATATTAATACAACCAATAGTCAGCTAATGTTTCCTATTATGGGGTCATGACACTCAATTAATTCAACTTTTATTGATTATAGATTCATCAATCACACTTGAAAATTGGAAACTTATTTCATTTTCCTATTCATCCCTTTTTTAATGTTTCATTCATACCATGGTCCCTAAGGAATCTCATGGGTTGTTAGTCTTCCTCTTTCATTAAATTTATTTACACAATGATTAAAATTCACCTAAAATTGGTCACTTATAGGTAACTTGTGAATCCCATCAATGATTCCATTGATGCACTCAATAATTGTTTTGGTCATGTGTGTGTACCTCTCCCCTCATTGTTTTAAAATGCTCATTTCTCTTTTCAAATTTGAGTCACTTAGTTATACACTCTCTGATTAGCCTTATGAATTCATTCTAATAACCTCTTAAAACATTGATGATTTGGATCATATGAAATAAAAAATTGATCATATTACATATGAATTAATATTATAATTATGTTGAAATAATAAAATATAAAAAACATTTTTGATTCAAGAATTTTGTATAACCTTCTTCACAGCATCATTGTAAAAATATTTATCGCATTTTTAGCATGCTTCAAATGAAATATTGATGATTTTAAATTATGGATCACTATGTGACATGATCTGTATTGATTTCCCCATTGATAAATCAACTATGATTATATATCAAACATAAAATCCAAATTTGGATGAAATTGTTTCTAATACATTAAATAAAATATCTCTGATATTCATAATTTTCCTTTTGTAATATGGAAAATACCAGAGGAAAAGGCATATAGTTACCATACATGGTAAAAAAATGAGTATTATTCTAGTTTAATTTCTATATAGAAATGTTTAATCAATATTTATAAACATTTAATGGAATGGAAATATTGAAATGCACAGAATTAATTCATGATAAGCCTATAAAATTTATCATGAAATGAATCGAATTGATTTTCTTATGAAACATATTCATTTATATTGAGTTGGTGAGAGTTTTTTTTGTTTTAAATTAGTATTAAATGTAAATTTGGAATCACCCAATAAGAGCCATCCTGACCTTAGTAATCTTTAAAATTTTCATTATGTTTCTCCCTCCATGGCTTTAGTTAAAAAATATTATAGTGAAAAGTATCTTGTATCTTCTCTTTCACAAGGGATACATGCACATCCTGGAAGGTACTAATCATCATGATAATAATATATAACACAAATTCAGTGTCCAAATTTTTTTGATCTTGTGTCATGTTGGGCTATACAAAAGTTTGATATGTCTCAATCTTTGAAATCATCCACTCTCTAATAGAAATATATGTAATCACCCTCATGTGATATCTACATTCACCACCTAATTTATCAAATTGTATGATATATATTTATATTTATAATCCTTAAAAAAATTTGTACACTATATCTATATATGAAATCATTTTAGTATAATTTTATGCCATATTATCTTTGAAAATATCTCCCAACACATTCTCTTTTCCCCCATTGAACTGAAATTTTCATCCATAACTCGAGGAAACCACATTTCAAGTGTGATAGTATAGAAATAAATTATTGAAATATATTCAATATATTCTGATAAATATTTGAATATTTTTTGATGATTTATCATGTGTTGATGCTGGGGAAAACCCATTTTATTTATAGAAAATTTATTTAAACTCCCTCATCTTCCTCTATATCATATTTTCAACATTTATTACATCATTAGACACTTCTAAATCATCAAATTTATCTTGAATTATTTTGGTCCTAGAAGAGTTCTCAATAGTGGTGAATTGAACATATATAAAAATTTTGTGTTTAAAAATTATTTATAAAACAAAAAACTACAATTTATAAAACACTCAATTAAATAAAAATGTATGTATAATTAATTTAATGTTTTAAAATAACCTAGTAGGAGAAACATAGAAAATATGTTAGAATAACATGAAATTATGTAAATCATTCAATATTACTATGATAACAATCATTAGTTAGTATATCACTTGTAATATATTCCCATCAAATTAGTTTTTTGGAAATGTGATTAGAAAATTAATTGTAAATAATAGTAATAAAAACATAAAACACACATAGTAATTATAAAAAATAATTGGTTTAGTCTCAATATATGGCCTACTACTCTATGTATGGAAGTATCCATAAATCATGCATATTTATAAGAATAAATCGTATGATCCATAACCTAGAATGGGTATACAAATCACATCAGGCTATAGGGATGTCAAGGATATCACATAGCCTCTTCCAGAGTTGTCATATGAGTAAAAAATAAACAGAGTAAAGAAAATTGGATCTCAGAACTCTTAAAAGATGTATAAGAGTGTTCAATTAATATATATATATATACAAATAAATCTATGTACAACTCAAAAGTGAAATAAAAAATATAGAGTGTATGCGATGAATGTTTGATGTAGCATTAGACATTGATAAAATTTTGATTATTCTATAACATTATTTTTTATTATTGATGTTTTCATTCAGTTTTTGAGACATAATGAAGTGATTTAAAAAAATTTCAAATCGTATATAGAATCAATGTTCAAAATAGAGTATTGTTTGTTTTTGAAACATAGAACCTCCATTGCACAATTATTCTTTAAAATAACCTTTTTAAAATAGATAACTCTCTTTTTAAAATATCAATTGAAAAAAATAGAACCTCAAATTATAGAGTATTAAATTATTTTTAATTTAGTTTTTATTTAGAAGATATTATCATTGGAATATATTATTAGAATACAATTCAAGTTAGAAATGGTTTCTTGTAGTGTGACATACTAGCCTGATTACTCAAGATCGAACCAAACCTCGAGTAAAACTATATTAAATTCCCATGATATGTCAAGAGGTCAATCGATAAAACATTTGGTCAATTCATATGAACATTTGGCCACTCAAAATACATATGATATCTTTATCACATTTCCAAAATTCGAACCCTTTCACGCAGTTTCTTGAATATATCATGAAGACAATCGTAAACAACATGCAGTCTCTCTAATACATTTTGATTTATCTGATAGATTGAATATATATTATGGTCTCTTTACTTTTCCTTGTGGTTGCTTCATTAATTTTATGGTTTGTTACAGATTTTGAAGAAAATCCACCATGGTCGATCGATTAGGAAAGTGGTCAATCCACTTGGTCTTGTAGTTACATTAATCCCTAGTCAAATTTGGAAAAGATCTAGATTACTACATTCTGTCAATAAAATCCTTATTTTTATTGATATAGTACTCTAATGGTCACTTGGGTACATTTAAATTTCACCAATTATTCTCTTGACAACTAGTTTTCTCATGTGGTTAATGGCAGGATTTACAGTCACTCTGACCCATAGAACTATTTTTATAGATTCTATAAAACACATCCTAATAACATAAAGAAAACTATTCTTTAATAATAAAATGAAAATTATCTGAGATCATTAAATTAAGGAATTACCTGACTAATCCAACAATCATACCCTTTATAATAATTAAAAATTGTGGAATAAATAAAGAATCAATGTGCACTAATAAAAAAATTCTGCCACAACATTATGCCATCCATTATTTACACCCACTTTAAGATTATCAAAAATATTATAGAGTAGAGATTTATACTTATAATGTAGAAATTACAAAGATATTATATGATGTTATGAAGAAACATAAAATAGTGTAAACACAAGAAATAATTAGACAATAATTAATTGAAAAAATTAAATTAGTTTAAAAACATATGAATAATTTCAAATCCATATCAAAGTCCTTAGTTAGAATCAGTATCGGTAGGGTGTATTACTGTTGAGGGGTAAATATGGGATTTCCATTTTTCATTGGAGATAGTAGGAGAAGGACCTAAAGTATGTTTTGGAGAAGTATAAAATAATATAATCATAATTACTTTAGTCATAGGTCTGGTCAAGTTGATACCTTGAGGAATATTGAGACCCAATTGAGTTGAACAATTTGAAAAAGATAGAGTTGTAGTGGTTAAATCAATGATAATGGGAACATTTCCAGGACATTAGATGGTAATGTTTGCTGTATAAATATAAATATATAAAATAAATTTAATTTTAGATATATCTTTTGATATAACCTTGATCATTTACATAAAAGAATTCTCATCAGTCATGAACTAATCTAAATGATGATAAATTACTTGAGATTTTTCTATAATTTACTTAATTTCTTGGGGAAAATGAGGAATCCTCAAATATCCATCTCAATATCAAAACTATTTCTTTAGAACCAACATTACAAATTACATGAGTATGATCATTTACACATTAATCTACAAAGGCTATGTCCTCATTCCTACTAAATTCACTAGCACTACGAAAACTCAAAAAAGTTAATTTTAAATCTTACAAAAGATCACTACTGAACTAAATAAAACCTACAGAATAAATGAATGAATTAAAAGAAGAAGTGGTCAATTGGTTTGGAGTAGGGATAGATGTTGATTCACTAAAAACAATATCAAAAGGTATCAACATGGATATTTCATCATTTGATGATTAAAAAATAATATTTTTTTGTCTCATTTATAAAAATTTCAAAATATTCTATAAATAAAATCACAATTATTGAAGATTAGTGATATATTGGATCACCTTGGATAGAAAAACATGAAGAGTGAATTGGAAAAAAAGGCTTGGTTGGTTATATAATAGTTGAACTAAAAAATCATTCAAAAGAATCAATATAGATTTCATGCTTTCCATTTTCATTGATTACTATAGAAGAGAAACCCTACACAATAGGTTTTAGATATTTGTGAAACAAGAGCTATGTCCTGCCCATCACGTTTTAATGTGATTTCATCACTATGTTCATCCACATCATCATGGTGAGGAGCATGTGGATTCAGATTTATGTGAGGGGTGTCAAGAGACTGGTCCTCTCTAGTATGTGTAGTGTCGAAAAAAATTTCTCCCCTTATGTAAAAGAAATTTTTTCTATCTTCAACTAGATTCTTAATGGAATAATTATAGAATATATAATATTTTGTACAAAAAAATCAAATATCATAGAGTAATATCCCCCTCAAGATCTTCTTCTCCTTCCATGAGTGCTAAATTATTTTCAACCACTGGATATTGATTCAACCTTCCTTTGTAAGACCCCATAGATTCTTCATTGAGATGAACTTCCATATACTATTCACTATGATCTAAAGAGTAGTTAGCCTCAACCACCTAGTTAGGCACCAAACAAAGATTAATTTTATCTTTTCTTATGATTGGATAATTCACAAGTTAGTAATTAACATACAACATATCATGATCCACATAACAAATCCCATTCTAGGGGTTACAAAAAACATTAATTCATTAATACATTCCTTGATTTATAAAAATTACACATAAATTAATTGAATTTTCCTCTCCCCAAAGAACATGCCCATTATGATCTATAATTACTAGAATAAACATTGGATATGGTAAATAATTTATCTAAGAAGATGTCTATGTTAACTCATCCATATGAATCATAATAATTATAGGTAGATGTTTTTACACTACTTTCATCATAAAATAAATTAAAATTTTGTCTTGAAGATTTAAAATACAGAAATCCCATTTTTATGGATCAAAAACTTTTTAAATAATCTTAAGTAGAAAAAATTACCCCCACTGACTCAACAACATTTTTCTTTTTAGTAATTATATTATTTTTTTCTCTTCAATGGATATTTTAAACTCAAAATTAGGATTTTGGAGGGGGTTACAACTTTAGAAGTCCTCATACACACCATGATTGGATATTTCTAGAAATACATCCCAAAAATCTGAAGAAAATTTTTAATGTTGTCCATCATTAACTATCTGAAGATGATCTCATCATTCACCAGATTTGAATACCATATTCACATAAACCATTTTTAGCAACGTAGGATAAAAGGTTATGTCACTGTCTATAAAAAAATTGTTCTATACATACAATAACATGGCTATATATGATAATGATCCACTAGATCTAAACTACTTCAAATATATTTATTTTTCTTGAATTACATCATGATTTATCAGGTGAATCTTTCTAGGTTTTGTGGTTCCATGGGTGCAAGATATTGATCATTTATAAGTGCATAAATCTTTTGGAGAATCAACATCATGTGAAAACTTCATCTTATCTATCATCAATTGAGAATTGACAAATATAAGACTATGGTTTGGTTAACAACCATTAGTCTAATTTGGGTTTGGATTATGTTTTAAATGAGAAGGTATGATTTGGATTTTAATTTAGGGTTGTTAAAAAAACATGTAGGGATTAGTGAATAGTAATGTGTGGGATTATAAAAAAATTATTAAAATAAATAAAAACACATATGGTTGGTTGAAAGTTAGGAGTATTAGAATGTCTACTAAATTTAGTAACAAAAATTTAATTTATTATGAAAATAATTCGATTGGCCATATAAAAAAATATTTAATATCTAAATATTATTATATTAAATATTATAAAATTTCATTAGATATAATATTTAATATCTTAAGTTAATTGAAAAACTAAAATATGAGGTTTCTACTTAAACATAAAATTGTTATAAAAAGTTAATCATTATTTATTCATATTTGATATAATAAAATATTTCAATACACATAATCTTTATAAATATGTTTGTGTGATAATTTTTGGTGTTAATAAATTCAACAGTTATATATCCTTTTAAAATTGATATCTAAAATTGTGATGTATTATATATATATATTTTTTGTCCAGAAATAAGATGTAAAATAATTAGAAATATGATTAGAACTTGTTTTGTCATGGTTTATAGGTACACATATAAACTGATATCTATAATATTGGAGTGATTGTATTATCCACCATATTTATGGATAAAAACTACCTTACGATATATATTTATCTTATGTAGTGCATAATTAAATAGAGTTATACTTCTTACTACACAAGTATATAAAAGGCTTTCCCCCAAAAGTGACAAATTCTAGATGCAGTTTTTTTGATTAGCTTACAGACATAAAAATTCTTCATCCGAAAAACTAATTAACTCAATATAATTTTATATACAGTAAAATAATAAAAAAATTAATTTAATTCTTCGGGTATTTTAAAAAAAAATTAACTGTGTTTTTATGAGATTATCTTGGGTTTGCTTGTAAATAGGCACTGACACACACAACAAAAAATATGTAATATTAGTTCTGATAACATTCAATTATATTAAACCTCTTATAATACCTTTCAAAGTTGTTATGTAACTGGGTTTTTTGTTACAACCAAATAAATTTTATAGTTTGTACCCATAGAAGTGCCACTACCTTTTGATTTATCAATTCTAAATAATTTTAAAAATATCATTTTTATACTTTCTTTGATTAAAAATAATTTCTTCCTTATTATAGTAAAATTGAAAACCAATGAAAACTTCCAATTTAATTTGGATCCATTTTTGGTAATTCAATACAAGAAAAATTAGATGATACCAAAATAATATCGACAATATTGATTTGAGGTACTTAAACTTATTTTAAGATTATGTTTTAAATATGGTTGGAGCCACTATTGATTTTAAAAAACCATTTGAAATCCAAAGATATATAATCTTCTAATTCAAATCCCTAGGATCTTGTTTTAAACCATAAATATTATTAGAATGTTTAGAAATATAATTTGGAGAATTATGATTTTTAAATGTAGGGGTTGTTCAATAAAAACATCCTCAAAAATATACCCATTAAAGAATGTACTCTAAACATCCATTTAGAATAGTTTCGAATTAAGATAGGCATCATATGAAATAATTATTATAATGGATTCCATTCTATCATTAGTGAACAAGTTCAATATAATCCACCTTTCCTTAGGACTATAACCTTGTGCAAGAAACCTATCATTATTTTAACTACAGTGCTAGATCCATGAACAATTTCTTTAAACACCCATTTAGTTCAAATAGTTACATAGTCTTTATGTCTTTCCATTACCTTCCAAAAATTGTATACTTCAAACTAATTTAACTCTTCTTCAATATCAATGACCCCAAATTCATCATTGATATCTTTAGTAATGATTTAATTTCACTATTTGACAATAATGCTTGATGTTCAACCTGGTTTCTAAGAGAATATCTAGTTAGAGTACTGGTGTTGATGTTCAAGAACCAACTAATTATACTTTGATTACATATATATTAAAAATTTATAATATTAATATAAAATATTTTTTACATAATTATCATTATTCTAAGTGACCTTGGTGTAATAATTCCATAGGTTATCTATCTCGTTAATGGTTTATTGTAGCTCCCACTATGATGAAAGACATGAAGTTTCCTGATAGAATACTTAAATATAGTTCTTTTTGTAACGCCCCGGCCCCAGTTACCTAGAGTCGGTCCATTATTATATAACATTGGCATGATCACAAGAAAGATCAAATCTTGAAAGACTGATTAGTTTAGTAGCCTTGGAAACACTAGATATATTCATAAGTCTTACATTACATCATAAAAATGAAAACTACAACAACATATTTTCTTCATTTTCCACACTCATATCCCCACATACAATCCCTGCAGGTCATTCATAAATTACTTCTTCACATCCTGGGAAAAATAAAACATTGAAAGGGGTGAGCTCAAATGCCCAGTAAGGATAACAATATAGTGGAAACATTCATAAATACAAATAAACATTTAAGGTAATGTATAACTAAAAAAAGCCTTTTTAAACTTGAACTTCAACATAGTATGGAAAAAATGAAATAATTCCATTTACTTATTCACATGGATATTCTACTAATCGAATAATCACATGCAATATAAAAAACCACTTTCATAATGATGGAATGCATAATGCCAGACTATCATAACCACATACCTAAGGCCGTGTGCCAAGACTACAAATAAGATTTTGCCAAGGCCTTGTGCCAAGACATTAGTTTGTCTCATGAGACCTACCGATGAATCGAGGAGCTATAATGGGCTCCACCCATCACATATTAAGTCCAATGCATTCCCATATGAAAAGGTTTAAATATAACATAAACATTCGTATTAAAACTAGCATATGAAATGTAAATACTTCATCCATAAACTATGAATGGTATAAAAATAACACATCCACAATCAGACATATCACAAAACCTTCAATACAATACAAGAAGTTTTGTATCATAATAAATCAACTTCAAATAAGTGTAAAATCCATCAAAGGATGTTGACATAGATGAAATCAATACTATTTTTAGAGAAATATCTCTTTCTATTTTGAAATCATTTAAGAGTCATATATTTTTAAAATAAAACATTTTCTTTGAAAATATTCTTATAAGCTTGTAAGGGAAGCTTCAATGATTTTATAATGGCGGAAAATAGCCGCACCTACTGTATAAGTTAAAAAAAACATTTTTACCTTCATTCTATCGAAAAGGTTAAAAAGCACCTTATTTGGAAAATGATGGAAAGATTCCTTTATAAAACTCTTATAAATAGTCAAACAAGGGTATAAATGACTTTAACCCATATTCTTGTAAATAGTAAAAATGTTTTGAAATACATAATTAAGAAACATGAATGTGGATGATAAAGAGATCCCAATAGATTATTACGTATAAACAACCTTGGATAATGAAGAGATTGCGAAATAAACACTTTCCTTGTAATTTTTCTTGGTTGGGGGTAGGTTATCCTCCGGTATAATTTTGAAATAATTGTTATTAAATGATACAAGAATCATATACATTAATATGATATCATATATGATCTTTTAACATTGATTTGTTAATAATATCTTAGTATTATCGTTGTTTCGGGCATTAACTTACTCGTTTTCTTTTATATGTTATGTTACGTAAGATGCGTTTGTCATCAATAGGTTGTATCTTAATCATATCCAGAATTATATCAAGTCCATAGATACTATTATTAATCATCAAATGAGTATTATACTTTAATGGATACGATGGAGAATGAATCTTATCGCGTTCGTGGAGACGATAGTCCGTACGTACGCACGAGCGGCAATATCATTCTTTTGATATTAAAATAATATAAAATTGTATGGTATATCATATATACAGAATCATTATCATGTTATATTTATTATTTACATGAGTTACACATCATTATTATACCCATCCAAATAATAATTTATTGAATAACAATTACACCACGACGTGGAGACGGTAAGCCGTACGTACACACGTATGGTGACATGTTATTCAAAGGATGGATAGAATACTGAATATGGTTGTACCATATTTATAATAACATCACAGTATATATAAGATACTGGAGTTATTATTTTATAATGGTAATAACAATGAAGGAATAAGTGTAAGAAGAAAGGAACTTGGAAAAGGGTGGTGAAATCATTACCTCTTCTTCGGGTTCTTCCTTTTGATTTGATCAAAAGGGCTCTTCGGCTGGATTTCTGACTAAAGGAAGGCCTCTCGGATGAAGTTAGGGAAGTTGAGAGAGTATTTGGGCAGAGGTTGGCTGATCCAAAAGGCTTTAACGGTGTGAATTAATTAGAAGGGGAGTGGCCTTTTATAAAAGTGGTGAGGGGCACCTTTGGAAAAGCTAGAAATATTATTTTATAATAAATTCATATTCGGTTTCTAATAGCTCCAAAGTGGATTATTTAAAGGTTAAGGTGTTTATTGGTAGAAAACCACTCAACCAATAGAATTTAGACTAGTTTGGGTTACTATATTAACCTTATCATTATGTATTAACTCTTAGTTAATTAGTTTCACTTTTACAATGTCTCTTTGTATTTTTATATTATATGGTTAATAAACATACTATATACATACAAGAGACACCAAAGTGGCCCATTAATGATACATAAATCATGATATAAGTATCTTGGCCGAACCTTAGATTTTTAGGAATTTAATATCAATTAATAATATAATATTTTTTTTAAAAACTCTTTTATGTCAATTTTGACACTATTCAATAATTGATTTTTGTAAAAATCATAACAGAATGATTATTTCAAACAAAGTAAATTAAAGCATTCCTAAAATTTCATATTAACCGATGAAATTAGTGTAATTTATAAAAAGTCTCAAATTATATTTATTTGGGTATCTACAATATCAATCATTTTAATTTTTCACTAATATCGTAATTACTGCATCACCATTGTGTCATAAATAACATAAATATTTTAATGTCTAAAAATTAGAAATAAAATACCATTATTTGGGAAAACGTTTTTATCTTTCTAATGAATATTTATAGTCTAAAATAAAACATATATAACCCTATGTAAAAATTTTTTTTCTAAAAGATATATGCTTGTGTCATTTTTGTATTTATTTTAACTTAATTAAAATAAAGTGTCCCTATCACTTACAAGTGGCACCATGGGGTCCCAAAATCGACCCAATAATTCTCATGGTCGGACATGTATAACCAATAAGGTTAGCACACGTTTTAGGGTAATTTGTAATAGTTATAATATTAATTTTTAACCCTTATTTACCGGATTTACCCTTTAACCATGGTAAATAAAATATTTACTGAAGTAATTATTCAAAATGTCTAAAAATAAAAGTTACATATTTACACAATTTGAAAATCCTGATTCAAAAAATGGAATCCATTTTTCCAAATTCAAAACACAGAAGTGGCAGAAATTAATTTAAAATTAATTCCCGCTGTCAAAACAAAAAGCGTGTTTTTAAGATATAGTAACTATCAAAAGATTGATAGTTGTTTATGTTCGGTACAATTGTGAAATTATGTCCAATGAACAAAATTGTATTAAATGGTAAAATTATATTTTAAATATACTTTAAAACAACTGAAATTTATAATTTATCACTATTAATTATTTTGATTAAAAAAGTTGTTTTTAATTAAAATTTAGTATTTTTCACTATTCTTCAAAATATTAAAGTAATCCGAAAAGTACCAAAGTTTCACCTTAGGCTAAATTCGATACTCCGAATCCAAAAATGAAGTCCATTTTGAGAGATAAAATTTCTAAAATTTTAAAAAGTAGGTATTACTATTCATAACGGCTAGTTTGATCGGTTGTGGTGTGTGTTAGAACTCGATATTGCGTACAACACACGCTATTGCATTATTCAAAGAGAAGCGTACCGTGGAAGCTTGATATGTTTCATTGTAAATTTTTTAAGTCCCCACATACTATCCTTGTAGGTCATTCACATATTACTTCTTCACATCCTGGGAAAAATAAAACATTGAAAGGGGTGAGCTCAAATGCCCAGTAAGGATAACTATATGGCGAAAACTTTCATAAATAAGAATAAACATTTAAGGCAATGTATAACTAAAACAAAAGACTTTTAAACTTGAACTTCAACATAGTATGGCAAAAATGAAATAATTCCATTTACTTATTCACATGGATATTCTACTAATCGAATAATCACATGCAATATCAAAAACCAATTTCATAATGATGGAATGCATAATGCCAGACTATCATAACCACATAGCCAAGGCCTCGTGCCAAGACTACAAATAAGATTTCTCCAAGGCCTTGTTCCAAACACACTAGTTTGTCTCATGAGACCTACCGATGAATCGAGGAGCTATAGCGGGCTCCACCCGTCACATATTAAGTCCAATGCATTCTCATATGAAAAGGTTTAAACATAATATAAACATTCGTATTAAAACTAGAATACGAAATGTAAATACTTCATCCATAAACTATGAATGGTATAAAAATAAAACATCCAGAGTCAAACATATCACAAAACCTTCAATACAATACATATGTTTTGTATCATAATAAATCAACTTCAAATAAGCATAAAATCTATCAAAGGATGTTGACATAGATGAAATCAAAACTCTTTTTAGAGAAATATCTCTTTCTATTTTAAAATCATTTAAGAGTCATATATTTATAAAATAAAAAAATTTCTTTGAAAATATTCTTTTAAGATTGTAAGGGAAGCATCGACGATTTTATAATGGCGGAAAATATCGGCACCCGCCGTATATGTTAAAAAAACATTCTTACCTTAATTCTGTCAAAAAGGTTAAAAAGCACCTTGTTTGGAAAACGACGGAAATATTCCTTTATAAAACTCTTATAAAAAGTAAAAAAAGGGTATAAATGAATTTAACCCATATTCTTGTAAATAGAAAAAATGTTTTGAAATACATTTTTAAGAATCATGAATATGGAAGATAAAGCAATCCCAATAGATTATTACGTATAAACAACCTCAGATAATGAAGAGATTGCAAAATAAAACCTTGCCTTGTACTTTTCCTTGGTTGGGGGTAGGTTATCCTCCTATATAATGGTGAAATAATTGTTATTAAATTATACAATAATCATATACATTAATATGATATCATATATTATATTTTAACATTGATTTGTTAATAATATCTTAGTATTATCGTTGTTTCGGGCGTTAACTTACTCGTTTTATTTTATATGTTTTGTTACATAAGCTGTGTTTTTCATGGATAGGTTTTATATTAATCATATCCAGAATGACATCAAGTCCTTAGAAACTATTACTAATCATCAAATGAAAATTATACTTGAATGGATACGATGGAAAATGAATTTTATCGCGTTCGTGGAGACGATAGTCCGTACGTACGCACGAGCGACAATATCATTCTTTTGATATTAAAATAATATATAATTGGATGGTATATCATATATACAGAATCATTATCATGTTATATTTATTATTCACATGAGTTACACATCATTATTATACCCATCCAAATAATAATTTATTGAATAACAATTACACCACAACGTGGAGACGGTAAGCCGTACGTACGCACGTATTGTGACATTTTATTCAAAAGATGGATAGAATAATGAATATGGTTGTACCATATTTATAATAACATCATAGTATATATAAGATACTGGAGTTATTATTTTTGAATGGTAATAACAAATAAAGAAGAAGTGGAAGAAGAAAGGAACTTGGAAAAGGGTGGTGAAATCATTACCTCTTCTTTGGGTTCTTCTTTTGGATTTGATCAAAAGGTCTCTTAAGATGGATTTATTACTAAAGGAAGGACTCTAGGATGAATTTAGGGAAGTTGGGAGAGTATTTATGCAGAGTTTTGCCGATCCAAAAGGCTTTTAAGGTGTGAATTAATGAGAAGGGGGAGTGCCCTTTTATAAGAGGGGTGAGGGGCACCTTTGGAAAAGCTAGAAATATTATTTTTTAATAAATTTATATTCGGTTTATAATGGCTCCAAAGTAGATTATTTAAAAATTAAGGTGGGGATGGGTTGAAAACCACTCAAAAAATAGAATTTAGAAAGGTTTGAGTTACTATATAAACCTTATCATTAAGTATTAACTCTTAGTTAATTAGTTTCACTTTTACAATGTCTCTTTGTATGTTTATATTATATGGTTAATAAACTTACTATATACATCCAAGAGACCCCCAAGTGGTCCATTTAGGATACACCTATCATGATATAGGTCTCTTTGCCGAACCGTAGATTTTTAGAAATTTAACATCAATTAATAATATAATATGTTTTTTAAAAACTCTTTTATGTCAATTTTGACACTATTCAATAATTGATTTGTGTAAAACTCATAACAGAATTATTACTTCAAAAAACGTTAATTAAATCATTCCTAACATTTCATAGTAACCTATAAAATTATTATAATTCATAAAAATTCTCAAATTATATTAATTTGGGTATCTACAATATTGATCATTTTAATTTTTCAATATTATGGTAATTACTGTATCACCATTGTGTCATAAATAAATTAAATTATTTAATGTCTAAAAATTATAAATAAAATACCATTATGTAGGAAATCATTTTATCTTTCTAATGAATATTTATATTCGAAAATCCAACATATATAACCCTATGTAAAAATTGTTTTTCTAAATGATATATGCTTGTGTCATTTTTGTATTCATTTTAACTTAATTAAAATAAAGTGTCCCTATCACTTACAAGTGGCACCATGGGGTCCCAAAATAGACCCAAAGATTCCCATGGTCGGAAATGTATCAAAAAATAAGTTTAGGACACGTTTTAGGGTAATTGTTTATTATTATAATATTAATTTTTAACCCTTATTTACCGGATTTACCCTTTAACCATGGTAAATAAAATATTTACCGAAGTAATTATTCAAAATGTATAAAAATAAAAGTTACCTATTTATACAATTTGAACATCCTGATTCCAAATATGTAGTCTATTTTTTTAAATTAAAAACACAGAAGTGGAAGAAATTAATTTAAAATTAATTCCCGCTGTCAAAACAAAAAGCGTGTTTTTAAGATATAATAACTATCAAAAGTTTGATACTTGTTTAGGTTCGGTTTAATTGTGAAATTATGTCCAATGACCAAAATAGTATTAAATGGTAAAATTATATTCTAAATATACTTTAAAACAACTGACATTCATAATTTATCACTACAAATTATTTCGATTAAAAAAGCTGTTTTTAATTAAAATTTAGTAATGTTCGCTATTCATAAAAATATTAAAGTTATCCGAAAAGTACCAAAATTTCACCTTAGGCTAAATTCGATACTCCGAATACAAAAATGAAGTCCATTTTGAGAGATAGAATCTCTAAAATTTTAAAAAGTAGGTATTACTATTCATAGCTGCTAGTTTGATCGGTTGTGGTGTGTGTTAGAACTCGATGTTGCGTACAACACACGCTATTACATTATTCAAAGAGAAGCGTACCGTGGAAGCTTGGGATGTTTCATTGTAAATATTTGAAGTCCCCATTCTAAAAAGTAAATTTATTTAGTCAAATTGAATATATAAAAGATTTAAATATTGGATTTAAAAAGGGTTCACTATTAAAAGTTTGTAAAAGTGCAATACTGAAAATGAATTAGTTCTTACATTATGTCTAAGAAACTCATAATATGGGTTCTAAAATTATAAGGATTATATAAATTTTAAAATTTAGTTAATACTATTCATAACCTCTTTTGAACAGCTTGTTTGGTAAGTCGTAGTGCGCTTGAACTCGGTGTTGCGTGTAGTGCAAGTTATTGAATTATTTTGAAGAAATAACACAATATGAAATCTTGGGGTGTTACACTTTTGTCAGATAAAATATTATGATGGGACACATATAATGTGGACTACTGGGTGTATGTACTCATCAATAGATGATAATTATTCTCAAGATTTTTTCACATAGTAATCTTCAAGAAGGGAGATTATGAGAGGAGACCACCAGTAAGAATTCTATAGGTTTTGGTTTAATTATATATTCAAATCCTTTGGGGTTTTTAATTGTATTTAAACTGTAATATTATTATTAATAAATCTGAAACATCACACACTAATATTATTTTCATAATACATGGTGATTCAACTCCTAGATTAGTTTCATTCTTTGGGAGCATTATTAGTGACATGTTATTAATGAATAAGCCAAGGAAGTATTTTTCCCTTGTATCTTCATAAAATTTGATATCATGGCCCTTTGATTGGAATAAAACCATAAAATTAAATTTCATGGTCATGGGGTAATCAAATGTCTATTTTAGGTTGTCAATGAATGATGTATCAAAAATATAGGTTGTTGACATGGACGTGAAACCTTTTTGATGATATATTGTGAAAAATGGATTATATTACACAATGATCATTCATATGTTGTTCTCATCATTGCATCATTAACTTCTTCATAATTGGTTGTGTAACACCCCATGTTTTTCTAAAAATAAATAGAAATGCATTGAACTTTGTTTTAAATAGATATTTTTAATTATCCTTTAAAACATAACTTTTCTACTTCTATGTTCTGAATTTCAAGAAACTGTCATCTATAATTGTGTTCAGTATATTATTTGGAGTCTATTTGAACCAACTTTTTTTTGGTGAATAGTAACTTACCCTTAGGAATAGTAATATGAATAGTTATATGACCCTATTGAATAATAAATTTTATTATTATTTTATTTTATTAAGGCTTTAGGATAATAGAATCTAGGTTAAGTGTTCATTATGATATAGAAGTAGTTATAGAATTAGAATTGTTCATTTTTGAATTAAGTATGATTTTATTTAAATTTTAAATTAACAATATTTCGATAATTATTTTCAAAAAATGACTTCATTTTTGAAATCTACACGTTGATAAATGGTTAGGGTGAATTTTGGGAATTTTTCTGCAATAGTTGATTTTTCGGTGAATAGTAAAAAATACCGTTTTTAGTTTCCATGTGTTAATGACATAATTAATGATATAATAATGACGTCATAAATCTGGTCTAATTGTGTATAGTTATATTATATGTGAGTTGTCCCAAGTGGCTTATACCATGGGCAAATACCATTGCCAAGCCCATGGTTTTGTAAATACCACTCATGAGGTGTCCCTTGAAAATTATTAAAATAATCCCTCACTTTTTCTATAAACACCAACTATTCCCTTCATTGAATTCATTCCCAATTCTCCCTCAATGAAGCTCTAGACTCCTCACCTTAATAGTAGTCCTCACAAGGTTTCCTCAATCCCCCATGGTCCCAACCATCATGTTCTAAGGGTTACTCTACAAGGTATGAAAATTCTCAATTTCTTGCATTTTCCTTTCAAATTCTCTTTTATGTGGTATAATTTTCACGTTTGCATACCATTTTCTTAATTAATTATTATTCTTGATCTTCACTAAAAAATGATTCATTTATGGATGGGTTACCCTTTTCCCCTCTCTTTTAAATATTTTCTAAAACAGTGTTGTGTAGTCGTTAGGCTACCGAATTTTTGTAAGAGACTTCTCACTTTTTCTATTATTTTGAGTTCCTTCCTTATTAATTCATAATATCTCCTTAACCAAGAGGAATGAAATCTCCAAAAATAATGTATAATCTATATTTTATCATGTTTATGAAAAATTAATCGTCATTATTCTTCTCCTCTACCACTTATTTAAAGAATAAACACATTGTCCGTTTGTGTCGAATTATCAACATCGTGGATGATCTAATTTCAATTTACATTAATTCATTCATGTATGGTCATGAAACAATTTATATGGTTGAACCAGGTTTTAATATATGTTTTATGACTCACCCATGGTTCTAGAATTCTTTTGTACTCATTGTTCTAATTAATAAGACAAAACGAGGTTGTTATTATCACAGAATATTAAAAGGATCTAAACAAACATCATTAATGTTCTAACTTATGAATCATCCTCATTTAAGAATTAAAAATGATAAATGGAAAAATGTATGTTACTGGTTATATGAAAATACCAATCCATTCAAATTCTGGAGTTTCACTTCCAAACTACATGAATGTCCACTATGAACCAATCATATAAATCATGTAAAGAATTCAACCAAAAACAGTGCAAGGGGAAAAATACTAACATGTAAGGGTGAACAAATGTTATGAAATGATCATATAAGATTTTATAAACATGAAAATGTTTCTATAAAATATTAATAACACTCTTTTAACCATTATAAATGAGGTTTTAACAATTTTTATGTAAGACAAAACCAAGGTAAGATAATTCATAACCTGATTTCCTTTCTTTGGGTTGACCATCTTCTACATTATTTATGTTCTATTTAAATTGTTTTTGTGATGGGTTCTGTTTATATTATGTTTTACTATGTGTATTTACAATATATATACATACTCCATGCACTCTATTATGTCTTTATTCAATTATATGATATTTATAATGGGCTTTTCTTTAAAAATCCTCTTTTTAAATTTGGTTTTTCAGAATTCCAAAGTAATGTTTTTATAGAACTATTCATGTTGTATGATTATGTTTTGGTTCTTGTGAATTATTTATGATGAAGGGTGGGACCTTTATTTCCCTCCAATTCATTGGGTATGATCATGTTGGAGGTCGGCCGTATGGTTACTCTAAGTGTAATTGTGATGGTTACACAAAGT
The DNA here is from genome assembly GCA_963277665.1 of Viscum album. NCBI lineage: Eukaryota > Viridiplantae > Streptophyta > Magnoliopsida > Santalales > Viscaceae > Viscum > Viscum album. The sequence goes on from OY728134.1 coordinate 820,695,721, forward strand.
AAGATAGTCGAGAGGGTTAGAAATTATAAGGTAGACAAGAAGGTTTACTAGATTATGTAAGTAATGCCCCAAGATACCTTTATGATTATATTTATGTTCTCATTTTTTGTGTGGATTTTGTGTAAATATCATGTTACAAAGTAAGTATATATGGGTTACAATCATGTGTTTTGAAAATGTTTTCATACGTTACGAGTATTCATGGACTAATGTGATCTTTCCTTATTTTTCAGACCATAGTGAGATTTTTTGATCATACAAAGTTTTTAAATGATTTTTCATAGCTTAATGGATGTGTAATACAAGGAAGGAAGACACATTAAATGTTTAATAATTGTCAAGGAGTGTTGTTTTATGTTTTAATGTTTTATAATTTGAAAAAAATGGAAACTATTTTTATGGTATCCACTTTGTAACAATGTGTAATGTTATGAATGTTATGTCCTAATTCTCTAAAGCTCTAAACTTGAAAAGATCCTCAATTTAAAATTATGTTTTTTCTTGACTAAATTCAAGATTATGTATTTAATAAGTTCGGTTCCTTATGGTTGGTATCAGAGGATGGGTTAGATAACTTTATGGTTTAGGGTGATGTTAATAGAATTCCATAAATTATTTTCACTCTATGTTTAATTTTTTATAGAATTTAAAGATTACCATGTTGCTTCATCTAAGATATGTTTGTTCAGAATGGTTGTACGCAGAAGGAACAAGGATGCTGAAGAGGAGATGCACTGACATAATGAAATCCTTCTGGAAATAGAGCCTGGAATGGTAGGGATTGGAATCGAGTAGTTTGTGACAGTAATGGCTCAGCTAACGCTGGCAATAATTGGTGGTGGCATCCATGCAAGAGGACCAATAGAGGTACCACAACAGATCATGACATTAGTGGAACATTTTATGAGACAACATACTCTGGCATTCAATGGATATTTTGACCCAGTAGTTGTTGAAGGATGGATCAAAGCCCTTGAAAAGATATTTAATGTTATGGGATGTTCAAACAATCAAAAGAAAAGTCTTTCCATTTATCATTTTGAAGGGGAAGCTGATCAGTGGTGGTCAATCGTAAGGAATATCAGGGGTAGAGTGGATTTTGATGCCTTAGAGTGGGATGAATTTAAAATCCTTTTCCTTGAAAAATATTTTCCTAAGGTGGTGAAATATAGAATGGAGAAGAAATTCATTGAATTGAAACAAAAGGAGGAAGATTCAGTGGCTGTGTATGAAGTGAACTTCACCCGACTGGTGAGGTATGCACCAAATCTTATTCTGGACCTTGATAGCAAAATCAACCGCTTTTACTCAGGAATGAAGCCAATGTATTGAAGGTCGTTGGCCTCCCGGGAGAGGGTAGAGATGGAGTTGTCTGATGATCTTGCGCGTTTTGAAAACAAAGAGAAGAATAGGTCCAATTGGCACGCAATGGGTAAGAATCAGCCAAAGAAATCTGATGGAAAGAAAATCCAATTTACAGTTTGTGAAAAGTGTGGAATGAAACACCCTGGGGAATAACTTAGCAGAACTGGGAAGTGTTTTAAATGTTCTAAGTTTGGACATTTATCCCGAGATTGGAATGAAAATGATCTTAAGGAAAATCCTGATAAGAAAACTGTAAAGTGTTTTAAATGTGGTGAAATGGGTCATTATGTAAATGTCTTCTCAAAGAGAGATCTGAATGATGCAAAGAAGTCAGACTATAAGCAGAAAGTTTTTGTGAGATCCTTTGCGACTACGTCAGTAGATGTTGGGCCATCCAATGAAGTTTTATCAGGTACTTTGTTTGTTCAAAAGATTTTACTAATGTTTTATTTGAAAAGGGGTCTACGCATTCCTTCATCTCTGAGAAATTTTCTGGAAAATTGGAAATATTACCTCAACAAATGAGTCCTGAACTTTTTGTTAAAACACCATGGGGAAATGTTATATCAAAGAGGAATTATAAGAATATTTCTATTGTGGTCTGTGGAAAGACTTTACCTGAAAACCTTGTTGTTCTACCCTTAGTGGAGTTTGATGTTATTCTGGGGATGGACTGGCTTTCGGATTATCATGCTATGATTGACTGTAGAGCTAAAGAATTAGTTTTTCAGAAAGAGTTTTAGTTTGTATACAAGAATGAATCCATACAATCGATAACATATCAGGAAGCTGAGAAACTATTAAATGATGGAAATGAAAGTTATCTTGCTCATATTGTTGAAAATAAGGGAAATATTCAAATTAATGATGTGCTAGTGGTATGTGAATACCATCATGTTTTTCCTGATGAGTTACCTAGTGTCATACCTGATTGAGAAGTCGAATTGACAATTCACATAGTTCCTAATGCTAAACCAATTTCAAAACCCCTATATCGTATGGATCAAATAGAACTACTTGAATTGAAAAATCAGTTGTAGGATTTGCTTGAAAAATGCTTCATTCATCCTTTCACTTCACCATGGGGAGCCCCTGTTTTGTTTTTTAAAAAAAAGATGGTTCCATTAGACTTTTAGTTGATTATAGAGCTTTGAATAACATCACTATTAAAAAAATTATCCTTTTCCTCATAATGATGACTTTTTTTATCAAATCCAGGGATCTTGGTACTTTTCCATGATTGACTTGAGATCCAGATACCATCAGCTGAAGGTGAAAGAAGATGACATCCCGAAAACAGCATTTCGTACTAGATATGGGCATTATGAATTTTTTTATGCCGTTTGGATTAACTAATCCACCTTCTGTATTCATGAATATTATGAATAGATTATTTCATGAGTTCTTGGATAAGTTTTTGGTTGTATTTATTTAGGACATTCTGCTATTTTCCAAAAATAAAGAGGAGCATGAAAAACGTCTAAGGGTTGTTTTGAAAACATTAAAAGAAAAGAAAATATATGGAAAATTCAGCAAGTGTGATTTTTGGTTGCAGCAGATTTATTTTCTTAGGCACATTGTAAATAAGGATGCAATTACAGTTGATCCTGCTAAAACAAAAGTAGTTGATGAATGGCCAAGACCCACAAATGTTACAGAGATTCGTAGTTTTCTGGGCATAGCAAGTTATTACCGACGGTTTCTTAAGAACTTTGCACGATTATCTAGCCTGATAACTAAGTTAACACAGAAAGGGGTTAAATTTGTTTGGACAGAGGAATGTGATGTTTGTTTTTAGGAACTGAAGAACAGATTGGGGAATACTCCAGTTTTGGCCTTACCTTCCCGGAATGGCGAGTTTGTTAACTATAGTGATGCTTCTTTGAAGGGACTTGGTTGTGTTTTGATGCAGAATGACCATATAATTTCATATGCTTCGAGAAAACTAAAACCTCATAAGCTAAATTATCCCACACATGATTTGGAATTAGAAGATTTGGTTTTTGCTTTGAAAATTTGGAGGCATCATCTATACGGAACCAAATTCCAAATATATATTGACCATAAAAGCCTAAAGTATATATTCACTCAGAAGGAATTAAACATGAGGAAGAGAAGATGGTTATAACTGAAAAAGGATTATGACTGTATGATCAATTACCATCCTGGAAAAGAAAAAATAAGTAGTGGGTGCCTTATGTCGGAAACATCATGCATCATTAACCATGCTACATTTGGAACATGATCCCTTGATTAATTATTTTATGAATTTTGGATTATATGTTGTTGGTGTAGGGAATACCTCTATTTTGTTTCAGTTTTCAGTGCAGTCTTCATTTTCAGACAGAATTAAGTAGGCACAAAAGGAATATCGTGAGCTACAGAAAAAGGTAGAATTGGTTAAAATGGGTAAGTTTCCAGAATTTAATCTTGATAAATATTGTGTTTTAAGATTTGGAAAAAGGTTGTGTGTGCCTTGTGATTCCCAGTTGAAGAAAGAATTGTTGCATGAGGCTCATTGTTCTCCATTTTCTTTTCATCCTAGAAGTACTAACATGTATAGGGACCTTCAAGGGTATTATTGATGGGATGGAATGAAAAGAGATATTGCTGATTTTTTCATGAAATGTTTGACGTGTCAATAGGTTAAACCAGAGCGGTAGTTACCTAACGGGATGCTTTAGCCTTTTCCAGTGCCAGAGTAGAAATGGGAGAATGCATCCATGGAATTTGTGGTGGGACTACCAAAGACTTCTCGAGGTTACAATGTGATTTGGGTTATTGTTGATCGGCTAACAAATTGTGCACATTTTCTTTCTATTAGAGATACAGTGACATTGGATCATCTTTCTCGATTGTACCTCAAGGAGATTGTCCAGTTACATGGAGTTCATCATTCCATTGTATCTAACCGAGATCCCACGTTCACTTCTAACTTTTGGAGGGACTTCAGAAGTTTTTGGGCATAGAGTTAAATTTTAGTACAGCTTTTCATCCTCAAACAGATGGATCGTCAGAACGAATGATTCAAACTTTAGAGGATATGCTTCGAGCTTGTTCAATGGACTATCAAGGAAGTTGGGATCAAAATCTTTCATTATTTGAGTTTTCTTATAATAAATGTTTTCATTCCAGCATTCAGATGGCACCTTTTGAGGCCTAGTATGGAAAACGGTGTCAGAATCCAGCGTTTTCGGATGAAGTCGGTGAATGAAAGTTAATGGGGCTAGAATTAGTTGAAGAAGTGGCTAAGAAAGTGAGGATGATCCAGCAGCACATGAGGACAGCTCAGAGTAGGCAGAAAAGTTATACAGATAACAGAAGGAAAGACTTCTCTTTAAAGGTAGGTGGCCATGTTTCCTTAAAGTATCTCCTTGGAAAAGTATCATGCATTTCTGTAAGAAATTAAAGCTAATTCCACGGTTCATCGGTCCTTTGGAAATCTTGGAGAAAGTTGGAACAGTTGCATACCCCGTAGATTTTCCTCCGAGTTTGTTTCTGGTACACAAATTTTTTCATGTTTTGTTATTGAGAAAGTATGTTCCAGATTCATCACAAGTCTTGAGCCCAGAAGCAGTTCAGCTGTAAGAGAACCTTTCTTATAAAGAGAAACCGGTTCAGATTCTTGATCGAAGAGAACAGGTATTGCGGAATAAGGTAATCAACCAAGTAAAGGTTTTGTGTAGAAACCACATGGTTGGAGAAGCAACATGGGAGTCTAGAAATGCTATGAGGGAAAAATACCCTCAGTTGTTTAATAAGTAAATAAAATTGCGAGGATGCCATTTCAAGAAGGTGGGGATAATGTAACACCCCAGGTTTTTCTAATAATAAATATAAATTCATTGAAATTTGTTTTAAATAGATATTTTTAATTATCCTTTAAAACATAACTTTTCTACTTCTATGTTCTGAATTTCAAGAAACTATCATCTACAATTGTGTTCAGTATGTTATTTGAAGTCTATTAGAACCAACTTGTTTTTTTAGTGAATAGTAACATACCATTATGAATAGTGATATGAATAGTGATATTACCCTAAGGAATAGTAAATTTTATTATTATTTTATTTTATTAATGGTATAAGATAATAACATATAGGTTAAGATTTCATTGTGATATAGAAGTAGTTATAGAATTTGAATTGTTATGTTTTGAATTAAGTATTATTTTATTTAAAAATTAAATTAATAATATTTAGAAAATAATTTTAAAAATGGACTTCATTTTTGAAATCTACATGTCGATAAATGGTTAGGGTGAATTTTGGGAATTTTTCTGCAATAGTTGATATTTCAGTGAATAGTAAAAAATACAGTTTTTAGTTTCGATGTGTTAATGATATCATTAATGATATAATAATTTTGTCATAAATCTGGCCGACTTGTGTATAGGTAAATAATATGTGAGGTTTCCCATGTTTCTTATACCATGGGAAAATACCATGGGCAAGCCCATGGTTTTGTAAATACCACTCATGAGGGGTCCCTTGAAAATTATTAAAATAATCCCTCACTTTTCCTATAAATACCAACTATTCCCTTCATTGAATTCATTCCCAATTCTCCCTCAACAATGATCTGGCCTCCTTACCTTCATAGTAGTCCTCCCAAGTTTTTCTCAAGCACCCAAGGTCCCAACCTTCATGTTCTAAGGGTTACTCTACAAGGTAAGAAAATTCTCAATTTCTTTCTTTTTCCTTTAAAATTCTCTTTTATGTGGTATAATTTTCAAGTTTCCATACCATGTTTTTATTGAATTTTTATTCATTATCTTCTCTATATTATGATTCATTTCCGGATGGGTTACCCTTGTTCCCTCTCTTTTTAATATTTTCTAAAACCATGTTGTGTAGCCGTTAGGCTGCCGAATTTTTGTAAGAGATTTCTCACTTTTTCTTTTATTTTGAGTACCTTCCTTATTATTTCTTCATATCTCATTACTCAAGAGGAATTAAATCGCAATAAATCATTTATAATCTGGATTTTATAATGTTTATGAAAAATTACTCATCATTATTCTTTTCCTCTCCCACTTATTTAAAGAATAAAAACATTGTCCGTTTGTGTCGAATTATCGACATCGTGGATCAACTGATTTCAATTTCCTTTAATTCATTCAATTATGGTCATAAAAACATTTATATGGTTGAAACATGTTTTTATATATGTTTTATGACTCACCCATGGTTTTGGAATTCTTTTTTACTCATGGTTCTAATTTATAAGAGAAAACGAGGTTGTTATTATCAAAGAACCACTAAAAGGATCTAAGTGAACATCATTAATGTTATAACTTATGAATCATCCTTATTTAAGAATTCAAAATGATAAATGGAATAATTTATGTTACTGGTTATATCAGAATACTACTCCATTCCAATTCTGGAGTTTCACTTCTAAACGACAAGAATATCCACCATGAACCAATCATATAAATCATGTAAAGAATTCAACCAAAAACAACGCAAGGGGAAAATAACAACAATTAAGGGTAAAAATATGTTATGAAATGATCATATAAGATTTTATAAACATAAAAATTTTTCTTGAAAATATTAATAACACTTTTTTAACCCTTATATAGGAGGATTTAACATGTTGGAAGTTAGACAAACCCAAGGTAAGGGAATTCTTAACCCGATTTCCATTCTTTGGGTTAACCTTCTTCTTCATTATTTATATTCTATTTAATTTTTTTTGTGTGACGGGTTATGTTTATATTATGTTTTATTATGTGTATTTATATTATATATACATACTCCATCTACTCTATTATGTCTCTATTTAATTTTATGATTTTTATAAGGGTATTTTCTTTAAAAATCCTCTTTTTAAATTCAATTTTATAAAATTACAACGTAATGTTTTTATGGAATTATTCATGCTGTATGATTATGTTTTTGTTCTTGGAAATTATTTATGATGAAGGGTGGGACCTATATTTCTCTCCAATGCATTGGGTATGATTATGTTGTAGGTCAGACGTATGGTTACTCTAAGTGTAACTGCGATGGTTACACAAAGTAAGGTAGCTGTAAGTGTTACAAATTATAGGGTAGCCAAGAATAGTTAAAAGATTATGTAAGTAATTCCACAAGATACCTTTATGATTATATTTGTGTTCTCATGTTTTGTTTGGATTTTTTTAAATCTCATTTTACTAAGTAAGTATATATGGGTGACAAGAAAGTCTTTTGAAAATGTTTTCATACGTTACGAGTATTCATGGACTAATGTACACTTTCCTTCATTTTCATACCCTTCTGAGATTTTGTGCTAATACCATGTTTTTAAATGATTTTTCATGGGTTAATGGATGTGTAATATATGGAATGAAGACATGTTAAATTTTTAAGAATTTTCAAGGAGTGTTGTTTTATGTTTTAATGTTTTAAAATTTTGAAAAATGGAAACTATTTTTAAGGTATCCACTCTGTAACAATGTGTAATGTTATGAATGTTTTGTCCTAATTATCTAAAGCTATAAACTTGAAAAGATCCTCAATGTAAAAGGATGTTTTTTCTTGACAAAATTAAAGATTATGTATGTAATAAGTTTGGGTCCTTATAGGTTTCTTGACCGTTTTCTAGATATTAATCTTGGAATAATGGAAATCATGTGTAATTCCAATGAGAAATACCCATAGAGGGTCACACACATAGTGTTTCCATTGATCCTAATTAAATTATATTTTAATTTAATTAATTCTTTAAATAGAATTCTTAAGAGTAAGGAATAATTTTATTCACGTTATGTTAATCGAAAATATTTTTTTAATGAATGAAGTGTTTAATTATTTATATATTTTTTGTATTCAATAAATACAGAAAAGTTTGAGTAGACCACGATCATGTCTACTTATTACAATCTATTTGCAATATGATAAATTATATTTCTCAATTGTTAGAGTTTCTACACACCAGAAATAATAATATTATTATTTGGAATGAGGGTTTCTAAGAATTATTATATTATTTATGTGTCTATATGAAATTATATAATTTTTTAACCTAAATTACAGATATATAAAAATATGGTTATTTCTATATTTAGGGTTAACCAACAATATTATAATAGTGATTCATTTCCCATAATGGACTTTTCTCTCTCAAAAGCTTCTGCTCAATTTATAAGGAATGATAAAAACTCCTTTAACCCCAAATGATCAAAAATACAAGATGATCGATTGACCATGTTAGTGACAAGAAATCAGTTGGTGTTATCTAGAGGTGAGGCGACCATGTGTGGATCATCACTAAATGAATTTTAAACCTGAATCCTCACAGCACAATAAAGATAATATGAATATAATTTTTTAGACAATCAATATCTCATTCATAGAATGATCCATATATCATTTATTCATTCATTCAATAATAAAAAAGTATTTATATATTTTAACAATAAAAGACCCTATTCAAGTTCTAGGTTTTCATTATGTCAATATTTGGTGGAAAATGTATTTTTTCACGTAATTCATATCATGTACAATTTTTTTAATTATGCATAGAATCAACAATATTTTAAATGTTAAACACCCAATGAGGAACTTCTACGCACACAAAACCTTCATGTGGTATTAGAAAAGTAATGTTTCATTTTAATAGTAATTTATTTAATTATTGACCTATATGCCCAATAATGGTATGGTATTTCATTTCAATATAGTCCATTATTTAATATGATTTTAATTTCCATTTTTTGACATATTAATCACCATTTTTCAGTGTTTTAGTTTTTAAAGAAATGATAATAGATGAATAAATACTGGAGAATCCATCAATAAGTGTCAAGTAATCTATCCAGATATCATGGGATTTCATGGCATGTCATCAGAGTACACACCGTGTACCAAAGTTCAATGGACTAGGTTGTGTCATGGGATACATGAATTGCTAATCAGTAACTACACATGATGCATTATTTTACACAGCATGTACATTGGTATAACCTAGAACACATCATACTAAATTACATATTGTGTTAACAGTATACACATGGTTTAGTCTACATGTTTTAGTGAAAAAATATGTTTAATCCATGTGGTAATATACAATATGATAACCCTATAACAATGACATAATAGAGAAATAATTATATAAACAACATGTAGATAGAGTACATAGTGTATTTAATTATTTCCCATGTATGAAGTTCATGTTGAGACATTATAAGAGACATGTGAACCCAAGACCTGCTAGTTACATGGTGTGTAGCAAGATTTTATAGGTAATGTCTTCATGTGTCTGATGAACATGCCAAGTGCTTTAGAGGGTTGCATGGACACTCTGAATTTTCTCCACAAGATCTGTATCTTGTTAGTACACACTGTGTAATTCACATAGTTACTCTTCAAATACCAATTTGTGTATTGCAAGCACAAGGAAAGTGGAACACACTGTGTGTAGCTGGTTATTATATTGTGTATAGTTTAGATTAGGTACATATCAAAACACCACACAGGCGTCCAGTGAGCATTCAAGTCAAGTTGTGTAAATTAGCTCATAACTACATGTCATGTTGTATAAAAAAATATGAAATCATTAAATTAAAATTAAATTTTTAATTGAACATTTAAAACTTTGTGATATTGCTTGGGACCTCTTGTGTTTTAGAAAGTAATAAGGGATTTAAAGAATTATTAATAACTCAATTAATTTATTGAAATTATCTGTAATTATTGGTTCTATCATTTTTTTCATGAATGAATTTATGAAGGATATCTCAAAAACAATTTGGATGGTCATTATGATGAAATAAAATAAATTAATTAATTTATTAATGCCTGAAAATTTATCTTAATAACATTGAATAAGTATATATTAATGTTTTCTAGTGTACTTTTGCAATATTGTTTCAAGTATATGAATGATCATGACCTTGAACATGCCCTGTTTATCTTTTGTCATTATCTAATTTAATTTATTAAAAAGGTTTAAAATTATTATATTATTAAATTAAAATAATGGCCATTGAGTCATCTATCCCACCTTTTTTATGTGGGACATATTTTTATATAGTGATTTATGTAAATCCTCATAACTAATAATTTCGTTCCCCTAACATGAATTTTAGTTATAAATACTTGTAATAAATGAAATATCTTAAGGACCATGGAAATAAATAGAGATAGTACCAAGATGATGAAAACCATGGTGATACAAAAATATAGGTGAGGGGAATGTTTTGATTAAATTTTTAGGAAATTGTTTAAGGAATCCCAATAAGGATTTCAGGATTAGAGATTCTACTCAACAACTCATGGAACTACAAGCATACAGTTTCCAAGTCCACCTACCTAAATACCTTATCATGATTTTCATGGAAAATGTTGGGATCATTATGAAGGGAAATATTCATCCTTTACACTACAATATCCAATGTTATGGAAAATTATATGCTAAATGGTTAAGTCCTATGATACTTTTTAAAATAGTGGGAGACTTAATAAAATTAATTATTTCTCAAAAAAATCAATTAAATTACTAATAATATTCACTTTATAATTTTATCATAATAGCTGATTTTTTTACACTTTTCTTATGAACAATATTGGGGAAATACCACCTCCTCACTGGTAGTAACATTCTGGAATAGTTCAAATGCCTATGGGATGTGTTTTACCAAGAATTAAAATTTACATATTAGAATTCTCAATACATCTTCTGCCTACTAAAGAGGTGAGTGTCCTAGAGTTTTTTTCTATAAAAAAATATTTTAAGGATGCGGTCTATGATTACTGTTTAATGTAATCATAAGTGACTTTAAGACATGAATGATTATTGAATATGAGATACTCACTGTGGTCTTTACTAGGATACCTAAATATAAGAATGTATTATGATATTTAGGTAATATTTTAGTGAAATATTGGAGATGGTATTTTAGCTAGACCTCACAAAGTAAATCACATTGGCTATATTGAGAATATAGTAGTTGTAGGGTTTCATCTCCCTAATGAACTGTGCATAGATCACATTTTTTTCTCCACTCCCTCTGAGCTTGTCAATCTTTGTTGTAAATTTTACTATAAAAAAATTTAAGAAGTCTCTCTGAAATCTACTTACAATTATTCGAAAAAGAAGACGAGGAAGTGAAGCATGAGAATTCTTATATCCTTATATTGAAAAACATGAAAAAAAATGAAGCTATATAAACAAAAAAATCATGAGAAATCATTTATAATAAGAGAATGATTTAGGGAAAATCAAGTGCATAATATATTTTCTGTTTCACCAGTAGCAAGAAGGGCCACTAGAAGAAGAACTACACCCAGAAATGAGGCAAGGGGAATCTATAGGTTCATTTTCTATCTAGTGAAATATATATTTTTATATAAAATCATTACTAAATAAACAGTTTTGTAATCACATATATATTCAAATATATATAAACCTAGTAGATCATGAAATATTGAATGTGGGGGGGGGGGGTGGCAGCTATTGATTACTACGACCTCATATTGGAAATGAGAATAATATTGGTTTTGAATTTTTTTTATTATATACCATCTACTACTAAAAAAATAATTGTGTATATTAACTTCATACCTATGGATTTATCTTCATGTTTAGAAATAAAAAATTATTCATTTATTAATATATAATTTTTATGGTATTTACTTTTAAATAATTGTCATTATGTGTTGGATTACACAAACCATGTAAAGGAAATCGATATGAAACCTATTCAAATGACTCATAACACACCCTACTATGGAATCACCAACAATTTAATTTAAATTTAATATGTTCGAAAAAATTATAGAGATATGGATATTCAGATTCTTTTTAACTAAAAAAACTTGGTGTATGTCATATATCATTACAAAGAAAATTGACCAAAGTCCCATTTAGTGGAAAAAATTAAACGGCTAAGGAAGTTATTTATTTAGTTCATAATGATGTGTATGGACTATTTAAAATTGAAACTAGGAGTGGTTACTCATGCTTCATAACTTTTACTAGTGATTTAAATAGATATGAATTTTTTTAATGAGGTATAATTCAGATTCCTTTGAAAATTCATGGAATAAAAGAATGAAGTTGAGAGCCATCTTGTTAAGAAGATTAAGAAACTCTACTTTGATTGAGGTGGATAATAATACAATAAAGACATCATTGATCATATACTAGAGTTTGAGATTTTATCCCATGTCACTCCTCATTGTAAAACATAGTGGAATAGTGTAAGAGAAATGAGTAACCACACCTTATTAGAAATTATGAGACCAATGATGGGTCATATGAATCATCAATTATCTTTTTTGTGTATATTCATTACATAAAGAATAATATTTACTAAACTGAGTCCCATATAATTTGAAAGATGATAATCGAAACATATGGTGGTGTAGAAAGAAACCTGAGTTATCAAACATAAATGGGTGTTCATATGAAGCATTTGTTAAGGCCACTATGGGTAAAAACGTTCTTCATGAGGCATAACTTTTATATGTATATATATCCTAAGGAATCAAAGGGATGTTTCCTATAAAATCAATCATATAAAATTTTGTGGTTGATAGACACCCATGGTCCCTAAGAAGGATTGTATCTCTAAAAGAGATAGAAGGAGTGAGAGAGACTTTGATGAAGTCTAAGATCGAACAACAATATATTTGGAGTAGAAATAGATTCCACAAAGCCCCATTGAATATGATAATATAGAGACACAAATATTGCATAGGAGTATATGAGATGTTAATAAAGATAACAATTTGGTTTTCTAGTCACCAAGAATGGTGACTACTAATTAGTTCATAATAATGATCATTTACTTATAAGGAGGTAGTAACTGGCATAGATGTAGCCATGTTGCAAGAATATATTAATTATAAAATGGATTCAATATTTCAAAAACCAATTTTGGATTTTGGTAGATCTGATAATGTATGTAATTTTCATTTCTATAAAATGGTTATTCAATAACTAACTTGATATGAATGGGTGGGTGAGTACATATAAGGAATGAAAAGATCCAAATGGGTTTAAATAGTTTTAAGGAATTGACTATGACATAAACCTTTTATCGAGTTTTAATACTAAAATCCATGAGACTTATACATTTCATTGTATCATTTTATGATTATGATATTTAGAAAAAAATTTCCCAAATATTATTCCATAATAGAAACCTTCAATAAGATTTCTATATGAAAAAACCTGAAGGGTTTTTTTCACAGAAGGATGTCAACAAGGTATATACATTGTCAAGATCCATTTATGGGTTAATGAAAACATCATTGACATGGAACATTCACATTAAAGAAGCCATCAAAAGAATTATACTTATAAATAATTAATGTGAAACTTATGTCTATAAATTCTTTAGTGGGATTGAATAAATTTTCTTAATAGTATATGATGATGACATATTACTAATTGGATTTGAAATACCAATCTCATTGTTAATTAAATTTTGGTTGAATAAATGAATTTAGTGAGGAAGTAAACATTATGATTTCAAGATATATCATGATATATCTAAGAGACTACTCTGCCTAATTCATGGTATATATATTAAGAAAATACTAAAGTATTTTTGTATGTAATGATCCTAGGAGAGGTTGTTTCTAATGCCAAATGGAATTTATATTTTTAGTAATTTTTTTCCTTAGAAATTTTTTTAAATAAATTGAATGAGAAGGATTCCATTTGTGATTCATATTAGGTTAGTTATGTATGATATGTTATTTACAACAATAGATGCCGCACATGCCATAAGTGTGGTCGGAAGATATTAAGATGAATTAGGTGACCACCATTGGATAGAATTCAAGACTATCCTTATGTATGTATGCCATACTAAGGATATTTTCCTACCCTATAGAGGAGATGAGGAACTAGACATAATAGTATATGTCAGTTCTATTTTCCAAAATAGATCATGAAAATATGAATTCATAAATGAGGTATAATATCAAACTGAATGGAGGTGTTGTGACAATAAAGAGATAAAGGTAGGCTATGGTGGTAGATTCTACAACATCGAATGAGAATATAGTATTTTTAAAGTAGAAACATAATCATATTATATATGAAACTTCATCAAAAGAGACTATTATGATTACAATTAGTAAAGATCCAATCAAACTATATTGTTATAATACTCTAGTGGTGTCTCCTATAAAGGATATAATTTGAAATAAAATAATGAAAAATATACTAAAAAAGTATCATATCTTTATGGGGTTTTAACCAAGAGGATTATTTGTATTGAGAATTATATTTAGAGAAAGAATTATTAAAGACCCCCTGACTGATTCCATGACTCAATAGAGGCATCTATATATATACTAAAGTAGGCTTTCCTCCTACTGACATGTCACTTCCACATGTTTCCACATATCCAAAATACTCATCTCCACGATTTCTTTCTCCAGCCGGCCCACCTCCCTCCCCCACAAAACCATTCCATCAATCGTATTATTTCTACGGGTATCCATCTACCTTGAAATCACATCTCCAAAACCACCTCTGTCGTCCCCACACAAACCGTACCTCCACTCTCCCTCTACGCTCCCCACCTCGAATTCCCTCTCCAGCTGTGACTCCACCTGTGTGTGATCCGCCTTCGTCTCCTCCCACTTCAGCTCCTCTGACTTCACCTCATCTGTCTTCTGCTCCTCTGACTTCAACTCCTACTACTTTGACTGCTCCATCCTCGGCTCCTCCTACTTTATCTCCTTCGACTTCATCTCCTCTGACTTCATCTCCTCCAACTTATGCTCCTTTGACTTGCGCTCCTCCGAATTCTACACCTTCTAATTTAGCTCCTCTGGCATCGGATCCTCTGACATCAGCTCCTCCAGTTATGCCTTCTTCACAACAAGTGACTCCCACTTCAGCACTCCCACTTTCAGTTCCTCTGCTCCAACTAGGGTTCTCACTCACTCGATCACGCACTGAGTAAGCACAAGTATAAACCACTTTGAAATGTATAAAACAGTGTCAAAGATCTTCATGCCTCAATGAATTTTATTTCTATAGTGTTTTTATTAGATGATTAATCTATATTCTTTTTCATGGATGATGGTTCTCTGAATCTAAATTCTAATTTAGTGTGACATATCTTCGAATTGAACATCTGGTGAAGTGTTTCAATCATATTCTTGAATTAAACCTCAGCGGGTGTAAGGTATATGTTGAAATATAAAATAAGGGTTCATCACATATCGATTCGTGCTTGTAGTCGGGATTGTGTGTGTTCTTAAGAGAAAGATTAAAAAAACATGCACATAGTATGACTTCAAATGTATTTAAGAAATGATTTTGGTTGTCTGGAAGACGGTATTTAGCTTGAAATTTGCAATTGATTTGCTGTTTCCTAGTCACCTTAGTGTATGAAGGACTTCTTTTCACATATTTTTCATTATGATCACATTCATACCTAGTTATATTCTTTATGAATGCACATATATATTATATGCATCGGTTTGAATGAACTCCATTATGAAAAAAAATTCAGCTCCATCAAAATGTGGTTTACTGTATGTACTTGAACTCATCTTGTGTGACATGAATCTGAATGCTTCCTTTTTAACTTCTTGTAGCACATAAATTTGAATTAATTATACCCTAATAAGAGAAATTCCTCAAACTGTTTTTATTATTGTTATCCACAGTTTGACCATTTCATTTTTTATTTGATATATATTAACTTGCATTACTACTGGAATGGAAGCTTCATTATTCTAAAAGGTCATCAGAATGGGTGGAGTGTACCACTACTTGAAGGATACTTCCGATTCATTTTTGTTTTCATTATAAAAAAGATGATCCCATTCATCTTATGATTATTAAAATGTAGTTATTCATTTTTCCATTATTATTTTCATTTTAATGATTTAGTTATAAATATATTGTTTCATATCATCCATGCATACACAAATTTAGTTATTCATGTTTCCATCGAGACTCATAAAGAACTCTAAACCGATTTATAGATCGTTATGGTAACTATTATATTGTAATTTATTTATTCATCAATTGTTCATTATTAGTAATAATTTTAGGGTAATTATTCCTATTATAATTTACGTATTTTGGTATTCTTCCAAATTTATAATCTTGTCATTCTAAATACATTTTATCTTTCTCAAAATACATGTACTATGAATTCTCATTCAGAACACTATGTTTGAACATACCTTTTAATGGAATCTCATCCAGATTGATTTATTTTTCACTATGGTTTCCCAATTTGGGTAATTTATTTTTTGTTGTTTTATAGATTTAGCATGTTAGTGGGGAAATTCAAGTGCATCTAAGGTTGAAACCATTAAAGTTAGAGGAATTTTAGTGGCCATGTAAATGGGTGAATTGTATTAAAACATTACGATTAGTTCTAATTTGTTTTCATTTTAGTTTTATTAATGATGATTCTATTAAATGTATGATTATTTAAATGAAGTTATTCATTTTTTCATTATTCTTTTCATTATAAATATTTAGTTATAAATATATTCTTTTATATTGTACAAGCATACACAAATTTAGTTATTCATGTGGTGTTTTAAGGAAATTATTCCTATTAGAATTTAGGTATTTTGGTATTTTTCCATATTTAAAATCATGTCATTCTGAATACATGTTATGTCTCTCTATATACATGTAATAAGATTTCTAATTCAGAGAACTTATGTTTGAACATACCTTTTCTTGGAATCTACTTCCTTGAATTTATTTATTTTTCAGTATGGTTTCCCAATTTGACTAATTTAATTTTTGATATGGTCAATTTAGTATGTTGGTTGGGGAATTCGAGTGCATGTAAGGTTAAAACCATTAAAGTTGGAGGAATTTGAGAGGCCATGAAAATGGGTAAACTGTACCACCATTTGAAGGTTAGTTCAGTTTTTCTAGCTAAAGACTTACTCTCTTGCCCACAAAGAATGAATGACCTTGATGTTTCATTGTAATTGATAATGACATAAGTAACATCAGATTAAGTTTTCTTACATTAATTTTATAAAAATCTATGTTTATTTGATTATTGTTTTGAATCATATGTCAATCAATTAGGCATGATCGCCCAACTTTTAAAACCATCCTTCTTCCTCCACCACTATCGCAACATAGTGTTGGTTTACTATAAACTATAATCAACTGATTCAGTGTAATGTTTTATGTGGATTATGAAATTTATTTGTTTATAAAATTTTTAAATAAAGAAGTTTTCTTTGTATATTTCATGTTTTTTATTCTTTCCATTATTTTATAGTTTTCATTTTATAACATATTTTTTATTTTATTTTCAGGTATTTTTGCACCATTGTTGAACGCCTCATAATCGGTTAGTTTTTTCATTATTAATATGTTGTGTTTCTATTGAATATTTGTTTCCAGCATTATATGTATTTTAACGGTATACCTATTTCCATTCACTATTTGTGATTTGTTTTCGATATTGAATCCACTATATAAGAAGAACACATTTTATGAATCATAACATTATTTCCCCCTCTTGACAATACGTAATACAATTATGTAATGTTATGGGAACCACTTGTGGTTATGTCAAGTAGTTGACATAATGTGGAGTGGAAGTCACATCTTTGGTTAAGCAGTTAATGTAATGTGCATCACTGCTGTGAGAAAATAGACTAAAGTTTTTATAAAATGATTCAAAAAATGAGTAGATTTAATGTAAAGTCACATTAAATAGACAAAGTTTTAATGAATTTCTTGGATTAGTACATCTATTGCATATTTTACTTCTTTGGTTCAATTACATTAAAATATAGTTTCAAAAAAACCTTACATATTTTAGTCAACAATATGTGATTGTCCAATATCCAGTTTCCTACCATAGTTTTCTAGAATTTTGATTAGTATCAAACAGTAATACAGTGAAACTATTCACTTTTTATACTGTTTGTAACAAGTTTTTATACATTCTACTGATCAGATTATTTTTTTATTATATTTTTGTATATTGTTACATGCGTATACCCTTGCATTGATTGCATAATTTTATTTTTACCCAATGAGTCCTGATCATATTCGGTTTTGATTGTTTTTATATTGTGCATTGATTGTTTTTATACTCTCTGATAGATTTTTATATATTCTACTGATTGGATTCTGTTTTTAATGTTTTTATACTTTCTATTACAGATTTTTATATATTCTACTGATCGGATTCTTTTTTGATTTTTGTTTTATATGTTTTCTCCAAAATTTATAGGATTTTTGTTTGAATGTTGAGAAAACAATCTTTCTTAATGTTCATTAAATGAATTTTGAGCATTATGTACAGATACTACACGGGTGAAGATGGTTTCGGTTACAACCTAGCTATGATGTAGAAATTTTTCAATAGATTCTTTGACCCTCATTTCTAGCTGTGGTTACACCATAGCTATGTAATGGAAATTTTTCAAGAGTTTCGTTGAGCCTCATTTCTAAGACTTGTGTTTAATGACAGATGTATATGCAATCATTGCTGGTTATTTACATAGTTTTTGGTGGAAAAAGAAAAATATGATTTCCTCTTTATGTCATACAGTGGTGAGAATGCAATTGGGTATGAGTAGATGCAATGAAAGATAAATTTTTCTTAAAATATGATGGATTTATGTATGTTTTTGGATGTAGGTGTTGTCTATCTGGGCTTCATAACACCCATGGCATATCCCATGGTGGAGGAGTTTATGTTCTGATGTATTGGTGAGTTTAGTTTATTATTGATTCAAATTTTTTAATAGTTTCATATTGTTTATCATTTGTTCATAATTTTTTCAATCAGGTCTATTTTTTCATATATGGTTGTATTTTTTTGTTCTTACATTTAACTCTTTAACAAATTTTTCAAAATGAATTTTTTTATAATTTTTTCCAATTTAATATACAAGTTCTTATTTTTCCTATTGGTTCTTATTTTATATCACCTTTTTATTATTTCTAACCAAACATGATCACATAGGTTGATGTTTTCTGAAAATAGGTTCAGATATTTTCATATTTTCTCACACCGCTCCATATTTAGTAACAAACTACAAAGTTATACTTAAATATTCCAGATTATATTTCTTCTTTATTATATTGAATATATAGTATTATATTTATACATCAAATATTTTTTGATGAATTAAAGAAGCTTGTACCATCTATAAATGTTTACACCTTCCACATTATGAATAACTTTTATTATAAGATGCGTCAAGGGCAGTGTAAAATTATTCTTGCACAGGATAAAGATATTTTAAAATTGAAAATCAGTGGGATGAATCCTACTTTAGTAACATATAATATATATATCTATGTGGACGTACTGAGACGGCTTTGGATATTATTAGGGATTTGAGTTTTAGAGGGCTTCATGCCAAATGTTATAGTTATAATGCTATTATTTATGGTTTGTGACTTAGTGGTGAACTATCTGATGATTTTTTTTTTGTTTTCAAAGAAGTGAAAAGTTGTGGAATACCAATTGATGTTTATAGCTAAATCATTTTGATTAAATTCATTTTCCAAATGGGTGATCTTCAAAAATATATGTGCTCAGTTTCAGATTTCGTGGTTGGTGATGAGGTAGTGGATTCTTTATGGGACATTTATTGGGGGGAAATAATGAAGGTGAAGATGATTATGGAGATGGATGATTCTTTGAGAAGAACATGATTTCAAGGAACTACGTCATCTATTAATTCCCCAAATTACGGGTCTTAGCAAGGCTTCCCATTGCACATGCTCCAGGTAGAGTATATTGTTATTTTTAAAATGTTTATTGAATTGAATTATTGGCTGAATAGTTTCTTTAGATTATTTAATCAAGGGGAGACCACTTGACCCAAGACAATCAGACATGTATTGAGAGTCCATTAATACAGATTCCTGTAGTCATGGCTTGAAACCTGTCACCTTATTGGATAATTTAAATATGCAGAGGCACATAAAGACACCTCCTTTGTCTAAGTCATTACTTTCTTCTAGAATTTCAATTTTCTGTATGCTTTACAATGAACTACCAACTAAATTAATCACATTTGTTCCTGAGCAGTGTTATTAGTTTATTTTGTTTAATTTCTGGTTTTCATTCAATGTTTAGATAGAAATGAAATGGAGAATTTTTGCTTGTATTCTATTATGTTTATTTTCTTGCAGCAAAATTTTAATTACAGCTGAAAACAAATGCAATCAAAAACATTTTCAAGGTAATGTGTCATTAAATGTCATTGAAAATGTTAGCTTGTCACAAAATCAACCCCACATAAAGAGAAAACCTAAAATTTCATCAGTTTCAAAAGGTGTTATTCATTCCCATGGATAGTCTCAACTTTTCCACTGCCCCATTTCTCAATATCCCATCTCGGCCCATCAATTTCATCCATGTTACGATCATTTTCTCTATATGGTGCATTGGAATAATGGAATTCTCACAGAGGTTTCTTTGCAATATAATATGTATTAAGTTATTACTATATGATAATATGTTTTGAAATCTAATCATTTATTCCATTTTCTTTGTTTACATTAGTATGGTCTCAATTACAACATTATTTATCATAATTATTAGAATTTCCAATATCAATTTCAATGTTATTTTCATTCATTTAATTCAAATCTCCATAATGAAATAATTTTTTATTTCTTATAGATTTTTCTACACCATTTCAAATGTATTTATCCAAAATATAATCTACTATCATAATAATGTTTCTATATTATGTATAATTGTATTCAAATAATTAGTATCAATATATTTTGATTTCAAAATATTGAATACACATGTTCATTACTAACATTGAAATGTAGTATTTTCTTAAAAAAATAATTGAACCATATCACCGTGTGAACACATAATCTATTAATTGTGTTATATAACCATGAAAATGCCCGGGTGGATACTAGTACTATTTATATGAGGATTAGTAACCTGAAATTTGCTGCCAGTTGGATCTTATCCAAGTTGGAGTTTGTTGGAGATGATGTTCTAGAACCAATTGAGTTACTTTGGTTACTTATATATTCTAAATATTGAAAATTAATAAAACAACTTATAAAATATTGATCATTATTCTGTATGACATTGGTGTACTGTTTTCCTAGGGTATCTATCACATTGAAAAGGTTATAGAAGTTCCCCACGATGATGAGAACCTTGAAATTCTATGATGATATTTCTAACTATAGATCTATGGTTAGATAAAGTACTAGGATAGTATACATGTTATGTAATATTTTATCTGTGAGTACTCATATGTATATGTTACTTATTATAATGAATTTCATAGTTGGTAATATATAAGATGGGAGATTAAGAGAACAAACCCACCAATATGAATTCAGCATAATTCAATGTCATCAGATATTCCAATGTGTGAGTGTGTCTAACGGGAAATAGACTTTATGAATATTATTAATTTATTTTAAAACTCATGCATATATATTTAAAACATAAAACATGAATATAT
Organism: Viscum album; assembly: GCA_963277665.1. Taxonomy (NCBI): domain Eukaryota; kingdom Viridiplantae; phylum Streptophyta; class Magnoliopsida; order Santalales; family Viscaceae; genus Viscum; species Viscum album. The sequence goes on from OY728134.1 coordinate 820,717,509, forward strand.
AGTTTTTGGAGAGGTTGTAGATGTTTTATGTGTACAGAGTAACATAGTATTAATGGATAAGTTGAGGAAGGATTTCCCCTTCCATCTTTATGGAAGATGACATATCACCCCTTTGATTCTAATAGAATCATGGAACTAAATTCCATAGTAATGGTATAAAGACATGTTAATTTCAGATAATGAAAGAATAATGTATCAATCCTGTACGTTGATGAGCCAGATGTGAAATCGACATGATGATATATTATAAAAAAGGATTATATTACACGATAGAATTCATATGTGGTTTTCATCATTACAGCACCATGATCTTTATATTGGATTCCTTAAACCATTACTAATTATTAATATTAGACATTATGAATGATATCTTAATTCCAATTGTAATGAATCCATGAAATCCACACTCTATTCTTTTACTTGATCTCAATTAAATTCTATTTGAAGTTAATAAATGGAATTAAGTTTATTCTCAAGTATAAGGAATAATTTTATTCATGTTTTATCAGTATATAATATATTTTAATGGATGAAATATTTAATATGTATAATCAATAAATATCAAGGGCTTAGAGAGTAAGAAGAGTGGGTAATGTGATGAATATTTATATTCAAGTCAATAAATAATATTTATTAATTTCATGATTTAGTGCACATAATAAAATATTATTATTATTAAAATTATTCAAAATGGGTTTTTGTTTATAATTTTTATATTAATTATTTTCAAGCATACAATTAAATTATATTTTAATATAAACCAAATCTATATAAATATATGGTTATGTCAACTAAGTGGGGTTAATTGAAAATTTTAGAATAAAGAATGATGGTGCAAAATGGACTTCTAACTCTCTCAAATTCGTTCTTTCATCTTCATAAGAAGAAATCCTTCAATCTAGAAGGATCCATAGGTGATTAATGAGAACAATGAATGGTGATTGACTCACCATGCTAGAACCAAAAAATAAATCGATATCTGTTCGATGTCAAAGGAGAACATGTGGACCACTGCTAAAGGTATTCCATACTTGGGTCCTCATAGTGTAATAATGATACTCCAGAAAACGTTTTTTGGATAATAAACATCTATTTCCAAGAATTATCCATAGATAAGGTATTCTTTCTTGAAATCATAAATAAACTGATTAAAAAAATCAAGGAAAGATTCTATCAAGATTTTGGTTTCTTTATGTGTGAATATTTAGTGGAAAAACATTATTGGTCATGGTGTTCACATCATGTACAATATGTCAAATAATCGACTTAATCAAAAATCTGTTATTAGTTAAATTCCTACTTAGTTGTTTCCATTATGTGTAGAACCTTTGTTGAGTTCCTTTCTGTAGGTCTCCAAAAATAGAATCTAAAGCATGGTCTCTATGGGTTCTAATGTATTTAGGAATATATATACATGGTTATTTATTTTCCTCCACAATAATTAGTTGATCAAACTTTTCAACTTTATGAGATTCAACATGTGAATCTAGATATTTTCAAGAGTTTTTAAGAGTTTATTGATATTCAAATTTGACACATCATCATCATGGTTTTATAGTGAACTCTTAGGCTTATGTAGATCTATTTCATAAATTTTTATACGTAAAAATTCTTCCATAACATTAGTTATTTTACTAAAGACTCAATAGTTTTTTCAAAAGGATGAATAGCCTTATAAAGTTACATCATACATTTGAGAATGTTTTTATTACTTATACTTTTCATTGAGAATAAAGAGTTTTCATCCAAAGAAATTAAATTAATTAAGATTAGGATTTATCCCATTCCATAATTCATTAAAAGTTTTATTTAAAAGAGGTTTGATATGAAACATACTGATAGTATAGAAATCAATATTGATAGCTTCATCCTTAAAGAATATAGAAATATCATACTCATTAAGTATATTATAAGAAATTTCTGGAAGTGGTTTTTATTATTTTAACCACTCCATATTATTGAGGAGTTTTAGGAGTAGAGAAATAGTGATTATTTCTGTGTATTAAGAATAAGGTAAAAAATTCATGGTTTTCAAACATATGGCAATGATAAATTTTTCATGACATAATGTTAAGTCCACTATTGTTTTCTAAAAACATATCAAATTTTGATAAAATCACTTTTGGGATATAGAAAATAAACCCATGTGATTCTTGAAAAATCATAAATAATCACATAAGAATAATTTTTTCCTACTAAACTAGAATCTATATATGGAACAGAAAACACCATATAGAACAATTAAAGGGGTTGATATGTAGAAACCACTTTCATTAGTTTGACATTAATCTTATTCTACTTCCCATTTGGATGAGTATTTAAAATTGTATCCTTGAAAATTTATATCTTCTGAAAATCCACAACTAAATCAATCTCATTAAGCTTTCTATGTTTGTGTATATTGTGTTTTCCAAGTATACAATTCCAAAAAAAATATTAATTATGAAAGGAAATATAGAAATAAACATTTATAAAAACCATATAATAGTTATTAATAGAATATAAAATATCATTACCTAATGAAGTAAATAATATATTCTGCTTAGAATCATAAATTTTATAAGCATTTTTTTTAGAATTACAAGAAATCCCTCATCACATAATTGGGAAATACTAAGAATTTTTTACATTAAACCATCACCAAAACAAACATTAGAAATTAAAACATATTAAAAGTTAATATTTTTCTAACACCAATAACATTTCCTTTATCATTTTCATTAAAACAGACATGCCCTTCATCAAATTTTATGAAATTATTGAGACATGTGACATTCTTAGTAATATCTATAGAATATCCACATTTAAGATACCATAAGTTCTTATTGGTACTATCCATGCATTTATCCAATAAATAATTAATTAAACAATGATTTTGGATCCTGAATTTCATTGGGTATAGAAAAATTAGCACATAATTCTTTGAGAATTGATACATTCTTAAGAAATATATCAATAGAAAAATAAGACTAAATGAAATAAATATTTTCATTGGGTGAAGGATGCAAGAATTGTTTATTTAAATAGATAATTTAGAACCAGGAATTTTTTTTTGAATTTTAAATTTTTTAGGATGGTAACCAATTCTAGTGGTATATTTTGGGAAAGTCTATATACCTAGAATCATGGTTGGAGATTAAGTTCCTTGGGTGAAATTTTCATGTTAAATATTTATTTTTTCATTACATAAGATTATTCAATTATTTCTATTAGTATCACAAAATTCCTATCTTTTTCAATACATGGATCAAATATTAATGTTGCAAAAAAACATGTTGTTTATTCATATTTTAATATTTATCCACGACCCCGTTATGTTATTCCTCTAGGATATTATATTTACCAAAAAAATCATTGTTAATCATGTAAAATTCATCATGGTTTATATTTTTAGATGGAATATGATTATTAATTGTTACCTCAACTATTATAATCATTAAGAATATATATTATAAATGATGAGAATAATTTATAAAAGAGTTTGAATCATTTGAAAAATACTTTTAAAAATCTATTTTTTCATCAATTGTTTCTTATTATTCTTTCTTGGATACTAAAATTTATTCATCTATTTCAACTTTGGACAATTATCATTGATGTGCCCTTTTAATTTTCACTCATAATATAATATGTCACCAGAGTTATCAACTTTTTTATATTTATATTATTATCATATTTTAGTTTGAAATTATATATTTTTAATAAATTTTTCTTCTTATAAAACTTATTAAACCTTATATATATATGTGTCATTTCCTCATCACTATTTTAATAATATTCACTCCCACTAGTACTGTCAGCTTTAGAAACGTCCATTGATTTTCATTGAGATGACTTAAAAGAAATTGAATTTTTTGATGTTGTATTATAATCATTTTTTACCTCTAATTATTCCTTATAAATCATTTAATTTACAATTAGATACTTGATTTTAAATTTAACTTTTCCATAGGATTATCTAATGGATAAATCTATTCTTATCAATTGATCATGTTGACATATCCAGATCATTAGTACATGAACCTTGTTATCCACCTTCTACCTAATATAAAATTTTATAATGTCCCTGATAGGTTCAATCATACTTGTATTCAATCTAGTTCACTACATGACCTTAAGTATGGATCCCTATACTGCAAATTCTTCCAATAAGCACAAAATATCTTATGAAAATTGTTAGGAATCTATACCAATTTTATCAAACTGATATAATTTTTGGAATAAAAGAAAAATAGAAAACAAATTCCCATTATAACCATGAATTACATATTCAAATAAAAAAACTAGGTAAATACCCCAAAAATAGTACATTGAACATGAATTTTCCTAATAGCTTCAAGTTCCCAATAGAATCACAATATAACAACGCACTATTAAAAACCAAAATCGGCCCTGATATCCATTTCATCCCCTCATACGTGATATGTCCCAAATACCAAACCATCAATCTAACACATAGAATTTTCCCATATACAAACATGTAACCATGAAGTGTGTTCAAGTACCAATGGATTCCCAATAATTTTTTGTGTACTACTCAGTAGGCCACAAATTTTCATTTCTAAAGTAATATTCTATTTACAAAAAGTGTTTTGGAAAAGTATAACTAATAATGGAAAAAGAAAAAAATGAATAATGATTTATAATTTAAAAATTTTATAATTCACTACCTTGGCCATTAGGTTCCACCATAACAACTTGCCTAAAAAACCTTCTTTGGACAATCCTAGAAGTATAAACCATATACAATAAGTTTTAAACACTATAAGTCAATAAGGGATTTTATTCATTATTTCAGTTCTAGAAACTGACGATAATTAGTCAAATTATATACACCATGTCAAATTCTATTAGTGCATGGACCATAATGTCATCACCTAATCCTATAATAATAAGGAGTTCTATGTCCACATTTTAAATCCAGGAAATCAAGAATCATGTATAGCCATCATAAATCAATGATATGAGACACCATTCCCATCATACTTAACCTTGTTTATGGAACATCAGGTCCACTTATTCCATCTCATAGATTTGGAGTGTCATGTCCATCAACACCAAGCCATTCCATCATGATCCACAATTCAAGTTTCAACATACATTACCTTTTAAAATAAAAAAACAATAAGGGTGAACATTCTAAATTAACCTTTATTTACTATTGACCATGGTCTATAATTTGCAACACATTTGACCACATTTCACATTTAATCTATTTCACAATTTACTCTTATAAGACAATATAAAATGTTCTTTTAAAACATATATAACATTAATATGCACCTTTAATAACTTACCACATCCCCCCATTGTCACATCATGATATATTACATTTTCTGAGTTTAACCAAACAATCCCTTATATCATATAACAATGAAAAACTATAACTTCAATTGATTAAATATTATAAACCTTTTATTTAATTATATACTTCCCATTAAACCAATTTTAAGTGTTTGTAATATCCCATTGTTGGTCTTAGGCATGGTCTCTAAATCATCAATAGAACCGTTGGGGTAAAGGAGTGGTATAACATATCATTTAAAGTACCAATATTTATTGTTCAATAAGGAAACAATTATGCAGCATGATGGAATAATAGAAAAAACTGTAATACTGTGGAAAAATCAAGACTTAGAGAAACATTTTGTAGACATCCTCACTTTTTCTTATAGATGAATACCCATCGTTCCCTATCCTTCTATTCATGATAAAATTCCCTCAATTCCAAAATTTTAGAAATCAATATAAATAGTGATCAAGATACATTGTAGAATATTGAAACAATGTATTTTAAATTCCAAAAACATATAATTAAGTGGACCCATAGCCATTACCTAGGTTTTAAATCACAAGAAACGACACTCCAAACACCCTATAATCAAATGATAACTATCCAGGGAAGAGTCTAGAGAAGCTAGTTTTCACCCTAGTCTACTAGAGGATATATGAGGTTGAAATTTTAGGGAATTTTAAATAATATAAAATGGGAAAATGATAAAATGGGAAAAAAAATTAATGATCCATATGGTTTATCTACATGGTTATCAAAACTGTGTTCCAACAATGTATGCTCCTCTACTCAAGAAAAGCACGGGCTTCATGGTTTTTTGGACCACCCATATGGTCTGTAAAACATTTCAAAATCCATGTGAATGGATATTTCCTTCCCCAAATTGTTCCCAAGACACACCATACTTTATTTAAAAAAATTATATCTCTTTTTCCATTCTTCATGATTATGGAGAAGAGTTAATATTAATCATGCAACAATTATATGCCACTAACTCAAACACCATTATCCCTCTTTTCTCTGTACTAAATTTTTGGGATGCTCTTAATCCCTTCTATATTTTTATGATGTATTTCACAATCCATTTAATGGGAGATTAACTAAAATTAAAACAATTATACCTCATTAAATTATCATCATCATATAATCTCCCCATCATATAAAAGATGATTCCCAATTTGCCTTAAAAACATCACTTATCTTCTTATGTAAAAAGTGTAGTCCACTAGGCTCCCACAACATCTTCGTTCTCCCAGGTTTCCTATTAATCATATCCAAGATTTTACAACACTTAGATTAAAGGAAAAATCATATGCCAATGTTTTTTCCCACAGAGATCCACAATATGAATCAGATACTCCTTAAAGGATTCATTAGTATCAAACTCAAAATTATCATCATAAATTAAATTAGAAGGGTTTGGGTGATATTTTTGACATTGTAACACATGAAATACATCAAGCATGGAACAATATCCCCATTTAAGATCCTATCAATATGCCACTAAATCCATCCTCTCCACAATCTCAAACTGCCCTATATATTAGGGTTCGAAATTACCCTTCATCTGAATATGAATATGATGAAATCATATAAATAAGCAAGGGAAAACATGAGCACCCATTGTAAAGTCAAGAGGTTGGCGGGATCAATGAATTTATGACTTGTGTATCCTCAATTCCATATCCATATACATATGAATCAATTATATATGCTTATGTTACTTGAATGAGACTCAATAAGAATAACTCAGAATCTCTTACTACTATCTAGAACATGGTTGATCTAGATAGAAAATTATAGATCTACTCCTATAGTTTCATATTAATAGTCACCTAAAAACTATTAGTATAGGTGAACTCAAAAAATTCATAGTACTTCACCATGAATCCACCAAAATCTTGGATGCATCCCCTCAACATTTCCTCTACCAATTGGATATTGTGCTCTAATTTCACATCCATTTTTGGGTGAAAATATATACTCAAAAATAAATTATTTACCTAATTTCTTCTAAATATTTTTTTGTACGAATAAATTAAAACATAAATCCTGATCTAAAATGATACACTAATTTACCCTTTGAAAACATACTTTCTCTTAAACACATAATTCACCAAACTGGTTGGTTGAAAAAGTATTGCGAATTAGAAAGAATTTGGATAACTTTTTTCATTAATCTAAATTAACCCATATCACATCATTTTTCAATTTATACCTCAAAATTACTACCACAAAATCCATGGTATCATCATTCTACTTCCATTTCAGAATGTGAAATGGATGTAAAAGACTATAATTTCACTAATTATCAACCTTCACTTTCTAAATGGTGTAGCATATTTTGTGAAACCCAAATTCACATACTTTATTTTTAACCCCCAATACAATCTTTGAATATCAAGGTATATTTTTGTCAATTTACGATGCCCCACCCATTTAAAATCAGGAAAAATATGCATAATATCCTACTTTATAAAAATATAAATAATACATTTCCATGAACATGAATAATCACACCATCATTTATGGCCTAATCGGGAGGTTTCTCACTACCATCAATGTTGTCCTTCAAATCAAGGAACAATGGGTCACCATACTCCCTCCTCTTCACCATGCTCAATAGTGAGGGAGAGAAAAATTACAAGAGTGTCATTAGTCCTTTATTTTACAAAACACACATATAAATCTTAGCAAACAAGTTTATCATCGTCCCCTTAGAACTGGAATCTTAAACCACCAAATTATGTGTCTTCAGTCTCAAGGCAGCAGTAACATTTTTTCATTTCCCTTGAATATACGCCAGCTCAATGTCAAAAAATTCAATATACTCAGCCATTATCCACTACCAGAGTTTAAATATCTTTAGAAAAGGTAAAATAAGGCTCTTACATTTTTTTAAAAACTATAATGAAATCGCCTAGGAGATAAATCCCAAAACATTTTATGGCATGAACTACTACTAATAACTCTTGATCATGTATAGGATTTTTTTCATGTATCCCCAACTACTGAGATCCATATTCAACAACTTGGCCTCCTTTCATCCTCACATACCTAAGTCCAATCATGAATGAATCATAATACATTGTATAGTCCTCTCCGAACATAGATAACATATGAATTTTTTTCTGGTCAGATAATTATTTAATTACAAGGAATAATTTTCATATTCATCAAACCACTAAAACGTTATTCCTATCCTGGTCAAGCCTAAGAGTGGTGTTCCCATGTGTGAATCTTTTTTATAAACCTTTAATAATAATTCAACAAACCCAAAAAACATCATATAGTGAAAATATTCATGGGTTCATCCCAAGAAACAACCACAAAAACCATATTAGTGTCCATATAAACACCCTCTTCATAGATGATGTGACCCACTAAATACAACTTTTCAGTCAATAAAGTATACTTATATAGCTTAGTGTATCACATATGTTTCTTCATTTTACTCAGGATGATTTCAATATGTTTTGAATTATTTTCATGATTCTTGGAGTACTCTAATATCCCATTAACATAGTAAACCAAAAACAAATCAATGTATGGGTGAAAGATTTAGTACATTAAGGCTACAAACATAGTTACAAAAATAGTTATTCCAAATGACAAAACTAAGAACTCATACAAGCCACAATTGATTCTAAAATATTTTTGTGGTATTTGATATGGTCTCAACTTCAACAGATGATACCCGAAACTCAAATACATATTGGATAACACACAAGAACCCCTTATCTTGTTAGAAATATCATCAATAAAAATAAGATCATATCATTTTTTAAACATAATACTATTCAATTTCTAGAAGTTGACACATAAGTATAGAATTCTGCCAACCTTCTTGGAAGAAGGAATTATAGATCCCCAATGGGACATGCTTAGAAAAATAAAACATTTAGCTTCAAATTCCTTTATCTAAGCCTTGAGAATGTCAAGCTCTTCTGTTGGCATCACATAATGTGGCATGGAAAATAGATCATCTCTAAGAATCAACTCAGTGGTAAATTCAATTTCTCTCTTTGGTGAAGGCCCATATAACTTTTCAAGAAACACAACCTCAAAACGATCCACCATATAAATTTATACATCTTTCTTCACTTTCACATATTCTATAAAAAGAATCAAAACATAGGATATAATCACAATCAGTTGCTGATGAACTAGACCAACAGGGCCTACCTAGATATCCCATTACCCATGAAGAACATATATTTCATCCTCAAAAGATGTGATGGATAATCTCCTTAGGTAATAATAAATGTGATTTAGATATGAAACTGATCATTCCATACTGGATATTAGGTAAAAAATGATATCTCAAGAATGTACAAGTCCCAAATGAAATGTAACACACCAACCTCGAGGGTACACCCCTTAAAAAGATAGATGTCCTCTGATCGCACCATCATGGGTGTGTCAATAGACATGATCCCACACAATAACTCCACTTCTAAACATAAGACAATAACAATACAATAATAATTAAATTATTGTGATTCAATTATATCAAATATAATACTATATATCATAAAATATAAAATAATCATAACTTAGATAGTTTATAATCCAGACTTATTACCAATAGGTGTAAGATGAACTACATGTAGCTGAAATATCCCTCTACCTTGGTGTACCATTTTATCCCCATGTTCGATACTTCTATACTGCTATAGATGCTCTTTTCCTATATCACATCTTCCTTTACCCCCACAAGTACATCAAGTAGAACTCCAAATTCCAAAATGATGTGCAGTAGACAATCCATTTAAAATTCCTTTCATCATCCAAGGTCTTCTATCACTTTCCATATATCACAGGTTCCTTAGAACCTTTGTATGTTCCCTATCCATCCAAAACCATAGCACTCTATTGGTGTTTAGAGACATTATCCTCTCATGTGACCAGTCTTTCCACATTGATAGAAAACCACCAATAATCTTCTTTGGGAGACTGATCATATACTATGGCAACTCTTTTTACCAACAAATTATTGAAAGATCTTATATAAACACTTTGACACTCAAAATACATACCACCAGACCAATGAGTCGAAACCATATATCTGACACCACAATCCACTTTCATGTTCCCCTCAGAAACAGGAGATTGATTCCCTAGATCATCTAACTTCTTCAAATAGAATATATATACATGATACTTGAACTCACATACATATATATATATCCTAGAAATGTTTTATCATATTTTTTTATACCCTATCATCATTGGGAAAAAAATGGCAACCTATGAAGTGTAAATTGTAATCCATAACTAATATATTTTCTAGATTTAAAGGAATAATCTATATATACCTTACCTACCTAGGGGTCTCTTGAATAAATTGTTACATGGACTTCTCATGGATTTCCTTCTAAACCATACCCTCTAACTGAAAATACCAAATCCGAATATCCTACCAAAACATTTCTAGTCCTCACAATATAAAACATTACATCTTAAACCGCTTCTCTAAAGGACTCAAAAAATGATCAAAATTTTTCTAAAATGATTCCATTCACAACTCTACTTCCTTAGGTTCAACCTCTCTAACAAACATCTAAGGATGATATAGTTGTAACCCCTAGTCAGGTCAAATATACTCCGAACATCCTACCATGGGTGTCTTTCCATAAACAGAATAATGTGATTAAAATTATCAATGAACTATTATTCCTCCCTATCACTTAGTACCAATATGGGATCTGGTCCCTCTACTGGAGGTGAATTCATAGAAATGTCATCCTTTCACCTTACTGGAAACGGTCTTTAGGGATAAATCCCCCTATATTTCCAAGGACATTAATAATGATACATAACATATCACTTTTTCATTTACACAATTGAGGGGGTGGGATGGGGGGTCTGAAAATCCATATTAAGATACTCCACATACACAATCCCAACTTTCAAAACTGAAAACTATCATTATACCCAACCATAAGAATTAATGGTCATGGGGTAACCTAGAGTAAAAAATACCCAAAATTATGACCTTTTCATTTAACACCATTTACCAATTTCAATATAGACATTTCGTTTTAACAAAATGAAATCTATTTATTAGAAACTATTTATTTTAAATAATAAATGAATAAAAAATCATTTCATCTCCTAAAAACAAACATTGACATAATTTTCCATGATTTCCAAATATGATACATGTTAAATAAATACTTGAGTACCTAAAATAATGCATGCATACACAATCACATTGCATGCCATCCCATGAGTAAAATTTCAAAAGATAATAATGCCACGAAAAATTTTTATCACCCAAGGTGAAATAAAAACCAACAATCACCAAAAAAAAGATAAAGAACAACAACTCTATCATATGAATATGGGGTTTCGCCAACACGTGTGTTAGATACTCAAATGAGTTGGCCCACTTCCAAGGCCTGACACATCCTAGTCTTTTTTTGAACCTCCCAAAAGTAAATTGACAAAAAAGAAAACTACATTGATGCCACTTATTATCATATCATCCACGCTTTATTGAACTGGTAATCAAACTAGTTTTCTTTTTGGTCTTAGGATTGCCTCCCCAAACACCAAAGGGTAATTATAATAAGTGAGGGTCTAATGTAAAACATGGGAGTCCATACCTTATTTATCCAGGTGATACAATAGTTGAAATAAAAATAAACATGAAAAACAACTTCTAACAATTACCATACATTACATAACCAAATCCCAAAACTAGGTAAATGACTATAAACTATTGCAGTAATCATTCCATGTCATAATACTGTCATGTGGAAAAAATAAACAACAAATAAGGACACACTAAAAATCACACAAACGTGTCACAACATTAGTTGAGGATCCTCATTCATTCTCTTTAATGAATACTAAATAAGAAATATAACCCATGTAATTCTCCTTAATCGAGACCTACAACCACGAATCCTTCTAGGTTACCACCGAAACTCAAGAAGGGTGTGTGTAAAACTCATTAGCCAACCACCAACGATGTTTAAATAATTATCCTGTCGAAAAATAGTGTATGAAAAAGTATGAATGATAACAGGAAAATAAATAAATGAATCATGATTTATAATTTAAAAACTTATTGATTTATAACTTTGTCCCCATGGTTCCACTATGACACCTTGCCTACAAACCCTACCTTATCCAAGGCTTGAATTCATTCCATATACAATAAGGAAATACCAATTAAATTAAAGAGGCGTTCTAATTCATCATTTTAGTTTAGGCATAAAGGAGCATCATTCCAATTACTTACACCATGTCAAATGACATTAGTTCTCAGATCATCATTTACGAACCCTATCAAAAAATATGGATCACCATGTCCACAGTTCACATGAAGGATATTGACAGTCATATCTAGACAAACTAAACCAAAGATATGGGACACCATGATTATCATCCTTACCCATGGGTGTAGAGTGTCATGCCCACCAATTCCATCCTAGAGATGTGGAGAGTCATGTTCATTATCCCCAAAACATTCCATCATGATCCAACATGCATTATTTGATGTTCATAACCATTTAATATAACAATACTATATGGGTTCACCTTTTCAATTATTCATTATTCACCATGTTCTATAATCCCTAGCCCATTTAACATTATTTTAAAATAAAACCATTTTAAAATTTATTAATATAAAAACATGAAATGTTATTTAAATGTTATTTAAAAACATGAACATGATTCTTTAACAATTTAAAAAATCATACCTTCATCATATCATGACACATTAAATTTTCCAAGTTATACATAACACCTCGTATATCATCATAAAAATCCAAACTATGATCACAACCTATTCCATCTCATGTACCTTCTATTTAACCATTTACAGTGCTCTATACCATTTTCAAGGGGTTGGCACACCCCATGGGTGACCATAGGCCTAGTGTCATAATCTTAAATAATCCCAACTTGCTCTTTTAAGGGTCCAACATTCCATTTAGATGTCTAGTATATTATTCTTTAACCAAGTAACAATCATGTCACATGTTGGCCCTATATCACACACCACATACATAATAACAATGTCAAGACTTTGGGAATGTACATATAGACCACCAAAAAAATTCTAGTAGATGGCTATATGTCAAACCTCAACCTTTAATTCAAGATAAAATCCCATCAATTTTAATGTTGAATAACGCCCAAGAAATATAGCTCATGAGACAAGTAAGAAGATAAAAACAAGGATGTGAATCTTCTAGAAAATTAGATGGAAATAAACTTCAATATAACATGGGGCATCAAATAAAAAGAAATGACAACTCAAACACCATAGAATTGATGGAAACCCCTCCTTGGAGTAGTTGAGAGAACTTATTTCACACCCTAGTATATGTGGGGATAAATTTTAGACTTCGAGCATAGAATAAGTGTGTGATGGTCCATTCCCAACTTTTATTTTTGTCATGATCAATGATCAATCTGCCATTTACACAATAATACATGTCACGATGAATGGAATTGAATCAAAGAAAATAGAAAAGTGATATAATGTTGAAACCAAATGTAGGATCATCACATATTATTTATAAATAATTTAATTAATTAATGAATTACCATGCTTGAATTATTTATTCGTTTATGGATTTGAGCAAAGATCTATACTGTATGATTGTTGCATTTTAGGATTAAAGTACCGATTTCTTCTAGCAGTGATCCACACATGTTCCAAAAATCTCAAAATGTTATCATAGAAATATCTACGTGCTAGAATGTCAAATCTTATCACCTGCAACATTCAACACTGATCTCATCAGGAATAGATTCTAAAGAGTTATCCTTGATCTCTGTTTACTCGAGAGTGGGAGTTGGATGAAGATCTCTTTCAATTTTTGGGAGTTTTTATAGAAAGTTCACACTCTAGTACATGAGATTATTCTCTCTGTATATCATTTTCCACAACAAAAAAGGATTCTCACTCTTTAAAAAATTGTATAATTGGGTTTAAATACTGCTTGGGTTTAAAAATAAGTATTTCTAAAAGAGACATTTAAAACTTGTTTAATACCTTATATAACCCCTTGTCTAAAATAATAATAATAATATTTCCTCAATATTCTCTTAACCTGGATATTATATTTGAAACTATTTAATCAAATAATTTGAATGTATATTATTTTTTATCAGGCATAAAAATTGAGAATTCCATTCTTCAACAATATTTATCGGGCTATGAATAGTGACTATTTATTTAGTAAGTAGAAATAAATTCATTATTCACCAATAAATAAATAAATATTTTATTCACTAAATAGAAAATAAATATTTATTAAATATTCCAGTCACATTATATTCTGTCGAATAACTAGTGAAAGAATATATACAATCATGAAAATGTCAATAATTATTAAACCACATGTTGAAACATTATTTTTTCTACTTGTTAAATAATAAATTAAAATATATATTATTTAAATATTATTATCGATACACTTATTGGGTGACCCTCCATGCCTCTTTCTCAGTGGAATTATGTGAAATAGCCTATTGTCCAAGGTTATCATCTACATACACACCAAAAAACCCATAGAGAAAGGAATTAATTCCATAATGACGTAATACATCATACAAACTCTTAATATGTATTATAATCCCCTTAAAGTGGTATATACATTCAAGCTAGTTTCATGATGGAACTATCAACCTTTGTTCTTGGTGTCTCTTTAATTAAATTCACAAAAATTGACCATTCTTATTGAACACTAGGGCCATGGTTTTTTTGGAAATTTCATTTCCATGAAAGGTCCTAATATATCATCTTTCATTGAAGAAAATTAGGAAAAAATATTTTTCTAAAATTATTCATTACTTCAATATTTTTCATGATGCAATAAATGTATCCTCCCTCACTGTGAACACATTTCATTAGGATTTTCATCAAAAAATTAAAGAAATATACTTATAAAATCCAATAATAATAATCTTAAATTCTATGGATCAATAAACATGTCCACATATAGAAACATCCAATGGAATATATAAATTTAGATTTCAAATAAGCGGGTATCGTTCTCATAATTTCCAACACTGGATATTACCAAGTGTTTACACCATGTGAAGGTGCCTTAGATTCCCATGAGTCCTCACCCCTAATATTCTGTATCATTTTTCCCTCAAATAATATCATCTAAATATTAAAGATATAAATAGATATATTATCATATCACTTTTGGGTTCTCATCATAGCTGGGAACTACTATGGACTTTTCCTGTGATATCTACTCTTAAGACATTATCTAATACAATGTTATGTGGAGAAGAAATCATGATGTGATAAGGATTTTATTAATATTGAAAAATATGAATACAATTTTTCATAAAGTACATGGATATTGGTTCTAGGGCACTGAATCCAATAGACTAACACTTGAACGAGATCCAACAGCTTAAAACCTTTAGTCCTCTAGCTCTCACATGACCTCATGCTTCTACTAAGATAGGGCTTTAGTCAAGGGGCCTTCCATATTCTCTTCCATTGATAATTTTATTAATCAAACACCACCCATTTGATAAAAATATATCAAGCGGTGACACTTCCTGAGTATATTCTATTTCTTTGTTATGACCATGGATATTTTGCAAGAGATGCCATTGTAGTATTATCACAATAAAATGTGATAGGGTCTTTAATTCTAAGTACCAAATCAGGATCTTTCACCAGTTTTCGTATCAAAATGGCATCATTTTCTACATAATAAGTCACTATATACCCAGTCTTCACAATAGAATCAGTGATAAAGAGATTATTGAACTCTACTAGCTCATAGTACCTCCATTGAGACATAAAATATATCCTGACTTTGATTTTAGATCATTATGATCTATTTCAAAAACCAGTATCTGTATGACTCCTAACGAATAGGTCCTCATCACCTCCAAACACCAGGATCATATCCTCAGTTCTTTAATGACACATGAGGATATCCTTAACAACATACCAATTTTGATTTCTTGAATCAATATAATATCTTCCTTCCATGATCAATGCATAATAATTATCATACCTAATATATTACATAGAATGATTGATTGTTCCTATTTTTGAATTTAATGGGATATTACTTATTCTCTAGTTATCCTATTGGGTTTTAGGACACATTTTCTTATAAACATGTAAACCTTGTGACAATGGATCCAATTCCCTCTTGGAATTTTCCATACTAAATCTCATTATTATCTGGTCAATATTTGTACTTTTACTTAGTCCATCAAGCATCTTGGATCTTTCATGAATGATCTTGATCCCTAGAATATAGATTTCTTCACCAAATTCCCTCATATAAAAACATTTAATTAACTTGTCCTTGGCATAATGTAATATTTATATGTCGTTTACAATATATAATATATCATATACATATACTACTAGGATAAAAAATGCATTTACATTAATGATCTTTTAAACACATGTCTTCCATTCATTCATAATGAAATCAAATTTTTTATAGATTCTTCAAATAGAATGTTCCATGACCTAGAATATTGATTTAATCCATAAATGGATCACTTTAACTTGAAAATCGTTTTGGAATCCCATGGATTCACAAACCTTTATGGTTGTGTCATATAAACATATTTTTAATGGTTCCCATTAAGGAATTTAGTTTTGACATCCATTTGACAAATCTCATAGTCATGGTTTGTTGCTATAGAAAGTATCATTTTGATGAAAATAAATGTGTAAACTGGTGAAAATGATTCATTATATAAACTTCTTGATATTTGTTAAACCCTTTATCCACTATCCTTGCTTTATAGGTATTTACATTACTTTCTATGTCCATGTTTTCTATTAAATTCCAATTTCACCTTATGGTATTGACATCAACCGAAGAATCGACTAGAACCCAAACATTGTTTTGATACGTGGAATCTATTTTAGAATTCATTGATCATTTCTGTCATTCTGTTTTTGAGATCCCTACTCCACCTTTATATGGTATAGGTTCATCATTGTCAACCAATAACGATTCACCTTGTTTGGTGACAAGAAAACCATATCTCTTTGGTTATCTTGCCTCTCTTGTTCTCCTATATAGTACTTGGGTTTCAAGAACTAATTATCCTATAGTAGCCTATGGAACCTATTAATATTTAAACTCTTGTGTATCATGATCCTCAAATTCATCAGAATCTATCTTTCTCCTAATATCCTTTCTGAGGATGTGCTCCCTCTCATGAAAGACAGCTTTTCTGTTTACAGTTAGTTTCTTGCCTGAGGGTTTCTATAGGTAGTATCCTTTTGAATTCTTATGATTACCTATAAAGATAAACATTATTACCTAGGGTTATGTTTTGTTTCTTGAGAATTCCTTAATAAACACCTCGCAACCCAATACAAGTGTATGTGATAAAATGGGTTTCTTTCTACTCCATAAATTCAATTGAATTCCATTTTCTAATTTATTCGGTACTTAGTTAAATGTGTATGTTGTAGTTTTTTATGATTATACTCAAAAGGATAATAGAAAATATAAATGACTTTTTATCCACCATACCATGCATAACATCGTCTCGTTACTCCATTAACTAAAACCATTCAATTTTGGTGTTTAAGGTGGAGTGAGTTGAGATATAATCCCAAACTCCTGTTGAAATTTGATAAATATTTGGTTAAGATATTCACCACATTGATTTGATCAAAGATGATTTATCTTATTTCCAAGAAGATTCTCTACTTCATTCTTAAATGCCTTGAATTTATTAAAGGACTCAAACTTATACCTCAACATGTAGACCTTGATATATCTACTCTCAAGTAATTAGTCAATATTTTGAAGTAATAATACTCATTTATAGCATATAATAGAAATTTTCAACACACATTAGTGTGAAACAATCCTATAATCTTTGTCTCTATTTCACCATTACCACCGAATTGAGGTTTGGTCATTTTTTTCTTGTAATAATTTATGACATATTTCAAGTGGTTTTACATTAGAATAGTCTAAATAACCATCTTGATAGATCATTGTCAAACACTTCCCATATACATGACTAAATTTGTGATCCCATTGATTGGTGTGATGTGACTCATGTGAACATGATTAGTTATAAATTTACTACACTTTTTTTTAAATATTCAATACATAAACACAATTATATAAATGTATCACACCATAACAAATTTCTTCTTTATAAAAGAGTAAAATTTTATTTCAAAACATTAAGATAAACCCATCTTCATCAAGGAATGATATAATAATTATGTTCTTGGTAATAGTTGGTACATATTAATAATCATTTAAAACAAAAATCATTATCATAGGAAATTAAAGGTGGTAGTCACCAATGTCTAAACCATCCAATCTGTCACTATTTGTGGCTCTCAAACCCACATCTCCTCTAGAAATATTTTGGAATCCAATTAGTTATTACTTTTTCATATAGATGTGAGGACCATAAATTGTATCTAATAAACAATGTGTAGATATTGAAACATTAAACTTGATAATGAATGAACCTTTAGATTACCCTTTATATTGGGTGCAGTTCTTCTTCCAATGGCCTTGGGATCCACATGAAAAAATTAATGCCTCCATTTCCTTCCCCTACCTCTATATCTTCCTCCTCATCAATGGGTAGTTCTTTGGAGGATTAGGCTTGTTATGAGTCATGGGGCCCTTTCCCTTGTTCTTAATTTTCATATTCACCATACATATCATGATTTTATCAAGCGTTATTTTCATAACAACTTGGAAAATCAATGTAGGAAGTTCTGAAAGACACTTCTTAATATTTATCATATTATAATTTTCAATCAATATAGATAACTTATTTAAAGTATAGAATGTATGTTATTTGTACGCAAATCATCTGGGAATTCAATCACTATGATGTCTAATCATTCAATGTAGCCAACAATATTGAATACATGAGACGCAGATTAAATAGAATCTTCATGTTTAGATGTAAATAATTCATTGGAGATCTCGTATATCTCGTGTCTCACTTACTCTTGATATATATGCTAAAGTAGGGACAATGTGTTATGCACATCCACATCCCCATGTAACATCAAAATATAATTGGTCTTTGTTGATAGTATGAAACATTGAAAATATATATTACCATTCAAATGCATCTCATAGAGAGGAAACTCTTCATTACTAGCCACATTTCTAGGAACATTAAGAATATGTTCTTCCATATAACAACCCTTCTCTTTATTACACACTTTATGATGATTTATTATATAAACATACACTTAAGACAACTCTGAGGATCAATGGGTCTAGTGTCTTTAGAAATTCCGAAAATTACATAACAACTTAGTACATAAAATGAAACATTGTTATTGAAAAATTATTTTACATGACCACAACATTTCTTCATACTTATCGTTTCATGGGATAACCTAAGGGCATGAATAAGAAAATGGTGAGCTATAAAGACCAGTAATGGAGTAAAAAATGCATAACAAAAAGAATAAAATAAATATCAGGCAATAGGATTATTAATGAGGAATAATAGAAACATGAAAATAGAAGCATGATATATCATTATTATCATAACATGGTAATGTGGGTACAATATACAACATGATATTACAATGAGCCAAGGCTCATTGTACATGGATTAGCATGAGTAAACCCTCATTGAACATGAATTATCATGATTAAACCCTCATTTAACTTGAATTAGAAAGAGTAAACCCTCATTGCACATGTTGTATCATGATACTAAACAATACCCAATGCATTGGAGTGCTATCAGGGTGTGCCCTTTATGAACATTTCATTTCCTGCATAAGTGTGTCAAATGGATCATATAACATGGAATCCTTCAAAATAATAATTTATTCCATGATAAAGGAATTTTAAAAAAATACATGAAATTATATAATCAATATTTATTTTTGAATAATAGTTAATACCCTTGATAGAGGAATGGGTGTGGTATTTGCTACATGATGATTTTGGCATGGAAAATTGCGGTGCAATTTCGACAGCATAACATAATGACAAAGAAATCCATAAAAATGGTTGATGAAAGAGAAAGGGGTATCTAATCATATGTACATAAAATGGATATTAAGTGGTTATATATATATAAATAGATTTCACAACAAATGGAATTTTTAAATCGAAGGCATAAATTTATAATTAAACTTGATGAAAGAGTAGAAATGGAATAACTCTTACAAATTTTCAGAATGGTAACATGTGTACACAGGAGGCATGAATGAGAGATAAATGAGTCTATCATCATTAAGAAACAGTGAAAGTAGTATATGGGAGGTTTAAAATCATATCCCAACATTTTTTTTGAAAATAAAAGGGCATAACAATATAAGGAAACATGGATATATATAATGAAAGAAGGAAATTGAGGATACCTTACATGGAAGTGTGATCCCAAAGGCTTGAGAAGGGATTCTTGGGAGATTGAGGTACCTTGGGAGGATTCTAGGGAGATGAGTTCAGGGTTTGGTCGAGCTCCAAATGGTTTTAGGGAAGAGGAATGGGATTCGGGGGGTTTATATAGGAAAGGAGAGGGAATTATTTATTATTTAGGTTTCAGACACTACACATTAAACTAATCAAAACCACAAACCAACCCTGGGTTTTTGCCCATGTTTTTTTACAAAGGGGAGAAGAAAACATTATTTTATAAGTCTAATAGTCGAACTTATTAAAATATTATGCTTACTTATGTGGAGGTGAGTCACACTCTCAAGGAAATCATTTGAAAATGTTTAAATATTTTATAAGTATTAGAGGGTACACTAAGGCACTATAAAATTAATAAAAATAATAATATCGCATTATTTTAAAGGTAAAACATATATTGGCTGAATATAAATTTTATATTATTTTATTACATCACTATTCGGTCATTATGATGTCATTAAATAAATTATATATTTAAACGGTATTTAATTTTTACCCAAAAAATTGACTATCTCAGAAAATTATGAGAAATCAACCATTGGATAATTTAGAAATCCTAATTCTAGAAAAATATTAATTTTATCTAAATAATTTACTAAATATGTGAATTTTTACTTTAAAAATAAATACTGACATTTATTGAAAATTCATGGGTTTTTACAACAATAGTTTTCAAACCATAATAAAAATTACAAATTGTGTTCATAAAAAGTATATGATCATTTATATTTAATAAAAATGAATTTAGTAATAATATTTTTTTTAAATATTATTTAATTCAAAAATCCTTGAATTCATCAAAATATATTTCTTAATTGAATTTATATATTAACTAAAAAACTATTTGTGCTTTAAAAACCATTTACAAAGTAACAATATTAAAATGAATGTATATTCCTTATACAAAAATAATACAAATAATCATAGTTCTAGGGTATTGTTACATAACCCTTTATAAAACCCACATAATACCTAAGGGTATGGTGTGCAATGCTGATAGACTCTTGGGGAAGATCGGATAACATCCCTTGAGTGGTAATCTCTATTAACTTCAACTTTTCCTGTAGGCAATTCCATTCAAGCCTAACATATTGAAGCTCAGATTGGAATTGGTCAAGAGAGAATCCCAATGAAACTACCTCCTTTTAGAGCTATGAAAAATAGGCTTCGTATGGAGCAATTATACTAGACGAGGCCATCACTTCCTTTATCTAAGTTAATTGGATTTTTAAAAACCCAATATTTATACTAATAATGTGATCACTTTTCATTGTCTATTTTAGTAATTGTAATGATTCGAAACGGTATTTTAAAATCCAAAAATATAAAACCAAGGAAGTAAATATGTTTTATATAACCATTTTACATAATAAAACTTTTCATCAGATCATGTAGAATTTTCATTAATAATAGTTTGTTTCATTTCAATCTCCCCCCCTAAGAAATTTTTTCTCCAATTTTTTTCCACGCTAAAATAGATGAGGGTAACTCTACTTCATAACTTCCTCTGATTTCCATGTTTCTTCTTCACACTTTTGGTTTCATCACAACACCTTGGCGAGTGGTATTGTATTATTTCATAGAACTTTTTACTTGTGATCTATGATCTTCACTGGCTTCTCTTCATAGGAGAGGCCATTACTCAATGGTACCACATCAAGATTGAGTACATTAAATTGGTCTGGTATGTACTTCCTCAAGAGTGATATATGGAATACATCATGTACTTGAAATAGGTTAGGTGGGAGTACTAGTTGATAGTCCACTGCTCCAATGCGATCAAGGATCTTATAAGGGCCGATATACCCTGGATTTAGCTTTCCCTTCTTTCCAAATCTCATAACCCTCTTCCATAGTGATATGAAGAGGAATTCCATGTATCCAACATCAATATCTAGGTCTCGTCGATGATTATCAGCATATCTCTTTTATCAACTCTGAGCATCTTTAATGTACTACTGGATGGTCTTAACCTTCTCCATTTCTTTGACCATTTCTTGACCAAGGAGTTTCCACTCCCCAAATTCATCCCAACATGCTGGTGTTCTGCACCACTTCCCATAAAGGGATTCATAAGGAGCCATTTGGATACTTTAGTGGAAATTTTTATTATAAGAGAACTCAATGAGAGGAAGATGTTGATCTCATCCTCCTTTTAAATTCATTGAGCATGCTCTCAATATGTCCTTAATTGTATGGATATACTACTAAGATCAGTCATCAGTTTGAGGATGGTAATACGTATTGAAGTTCTGCTCAGTATCCAAATTTTGTTTTAGATTCTTCCAAAACATAGTGGTGAACCTTGGATCTTGATCAGATACAATTGATAGTGGTACACCATGCATCCTTACCACTTCTCTTATGTATATCTGTGCCATTTGATCCAATGAGAAATCCTCCGGAATTGTAATGAAGTGTGCAATATTTTTAAGATTATCAACAACAACCTAGATAGAATTGTTTTTCAGTGTTTCTTTGGAAGTCTAGTGGAAAAGTCTATAGTGATATTCTACCATTTCCATGTTTGTATGGGTAATGATTGGATCATTCCCATAGACTTCTTCCCTTCAACCTTCACTTGCTGACATACCAGACAAATTGATATATACTAAGTTATTTTCTTCCTCATGTTATCCCACCAATAATTCTCTCAGATATCTCGATACAACTTTGTGTTTTTTGGGTGAATGGAGAAATTAAAACTATGTGCATCATCCAAAAGTTCATTCTTTAACCACAAATTTTATGGAACACATATTCTTTACCCAAATCTCACAATTCCTTTTTCGTTAACATTGAACTCTGAGGATTTCCCTTTTCTGATAGATTCCAATTTCTTCTGAATTCCCATATCATAATTTTGAGCATCTATTAAACTTTAAAAAATAGAGGTTTGAGATTTCATTTGTGAAAGGATTGAAGATGTTCCCTTCATTATGATTTACATGTCCATCTTCATCAAATATGATAATATTTAATCCTTTTCTATTATAATCAATAATAGAATCACTGGGTCCTTTTTACTTAGAGCATATTCCACCTTGTTCACTTTCCCAGGGCAGTAATAGATTGAGCTGTTATAGTATTTGATCAGCTATAACCATCTTTGTTGGTGCATATTCAACTCTTTCTTTGTGAACATATACTTGAGGATTTTTTATCGTATATATTTCACACCTCTATCAAAATAGATAATATTGCCAAATTTTTAAATCCATCATTACTATAAATTAACTCCAAATCATGTGTTGGATATTTTTCCTCATGAACATTGGATTTACTTGAATAATAGGCAATGAAATTTTTATTGTTTATCAATACACAACATATATCATTCTTTGAAGCATCACTGAATGACACAAAAAGTTCTCCACTTGTGGGTAGTGTGAGAAGAGGAATAGTGATAAGCCTAATCATTAACTCTTTGAAGATATCTTCACATTCATCACTCCAAGAAAACTTGACTCTCTTAAAAGTTAGATTAGAATGAGGGTTTGAAAATAGTGATGAATGACTCAAAAATTGTCGATAATATCTATCTAAAACAAGGAATCAACCGTTATCAATCACATATGTTGGCCTCGACCATCCCTCAATTGTATTAAACATAGAGGGATCCACATATATCCAATTTATTTTGATGATATGACCCATTAATGAGACATACTTCTACCAGAACTGACACTAGATGTACTTTTCTTTGAGCTTCTCCTTTTGAAAGGTGTCTATAGTACAGTTCATAGATGCTCATAATGCTCCTCCTTGTCTTCAGAGTATATTATAATATCATCTATAAAGACTACCAAAAATTTGTCAAGTTAATATCTAAAGACTCTATTCATCATGTCCATAATGATTTTTGTAGAATTAGTGATTCCGAAAAGCATTACTATGAATTCACAGTGCTCGTACCTTGTACGAAAAGCAATCTTAGGGATATCCTACTTCTTTACCCTTACAGGGTAATATCCTAATAGCAGCTCCAACTTAGAGAAGTATTGTACTCCACATAGTTGATTGAACAAGTCATCACATCATGGAAGGTGATACTTTTTTATTGTGATTTTTTTGGGCTCACGATAATCAATGAAAAGGATCATTGACCCATCCTTATTCTTGATGGAGAGGACTCGTGCACCCCGTGGTGAATCACTTCATAATATAAAATCTTTATTAAAATTTTACTGTAGTTGTTTCATTAGCATTTCAAGCTCCACACTAGCCATTCTATACATATTCTTGGATATTATCAATGCACTAGGTAAAATATACCTCAATAATTCAACATCTCTTCTAGGAGGAAGACCAAGAAACTCCTCTGGAAACACTTCAGCAAATTCCCTAACAATTGGAATGTATTTGAGGATGATTTATTCATTAGACTCAATTATCTGAGCAAGATACGCTTTCTCCATAGGCATTAATATCCACACTTTACATAATGGTTCTAAAAAGGTCCATCCTCCTCCTTTCACTTGTATAGAATTGGCGGTCAATTCACCATATAGAGAGTGATTTCCCTCTCATTCCAATTTATGTTGGTCATATATAGTGATTTCAAATCCAAGATAATAATTACATAATATTCCACTAGAGGGAGTATGGAGAGATTCACCAGGAATTTCGAACCACAAATTATGATAGTGGAGGATTTATATTCATGGAATGCAATGATTTTTCCATTTTCCATTCTCACCGACATCTTTACTTACATGATTTGTGGTGGTGTTGTGATTGTTCTACTAAGCTTTCATGATATAAAATAATGTCTAGAACCAAAATTAAAAAGTGGGTTCTTTATTCTTGAATGGATAACTATTGTATCAATCACTACTTTGTTGTCGGGGTTCGGTTCAGGGGAATTTATAGAAAAATCTCTCTATTTCTACCTAGGAAGTTGTTGGTTGCCTCTGAAAATCCTTTGCTTAGGGAAATGGTTTTTAAAGTGCCCTAGTTCTTTTCATTTTAAGTAATGAACAATACATTGAGGGTATAATTGAGTGTTCCTTTCCTCTGTCATAGAAGGAAGATTTTCTATTTATCAATTAAGGGCCATGTGCCCTTATCTTCCACACCTAAATCATTTACTTATCCCCTTTAGGAAATTTTCAAGGTACTTCTTTCTGCACCTTTGGCAGGTAGGGTGATGGAATTTCTTATCCCCATTGGATATATCCATCAGGCCTCCAAAATTAATGTTGAATTTCTGCTTCTTATCCCCATGATACCCCTGAGATTCTACGATCACCATTTTGACTTTGAGGGAACATCAGACAATTTACTCATACATATTGATGTCAAGGATCACTAGGGATTTCCGTAGTCTAGGTTTTATCCCACAAAATAAGTGTTCAACCATGTATTTGCGGGTAACAAAAAATACAGAGGCATATCGTACAAGCGTTGTGAAGTTTTACTTGTACGCTTCGATGGATTTTTCATCTTTTTTCTAGAGGGAATGAAAGTCCATTTCCATCATAAGTCGGAGGGTGTGCGGAAAATATTTATCAAAAAAACATTTTTTGGAAATCATTCCATTCCAGTGCCTCAATCTCTTCCTCAGGCTTCGTATTTTTTTTATCAATGTCCACCATTGATCAGCTTCTCCCACCATAAGATAAACAGCCAGAAGAAACATCTCTTACTCAGAACATTGATGAATGTAAAATATCTTTTCAATGGAGTTGATCCATTTTTCTCCGATTGAGGGATTAGATGATCCATTAATAGTAGGAGGTCATTATCTCATGAAGCTCTCGATTGTGGATCATTCTTTCTTGGGGGGGGGGGGGGTTGATGTTCCAATTGAACCATTTTTCTATTCAAATCATGAGTTAGCTGAGAGAGTATCGTGACAAAGTTTGTGATTCCCACTCCCATCGAATTGGGAATCTTATTAGAACATTAATCACATTGATATTCGCATCGGTTGTTAGGCGGAGTCCTCTAATTACCAACCAATATCTAGAATAAAAGGAAAGTTAGGGGTGACACATGAAGGGGAATCCATAGACAAAATGGATAACAGATAAATTACATTTATTTCCTTAACTTATGAATTTATAGGCTTCAATATATGTTATCCCTGGTCTATTACCCAACATATATTGATAGGGTCATTTTTTATTCCCTTAATAATTGTTCATACTATGTTTTTTAATTTACCAATGCATATCCCCCTAGAGAGTCAAACAAAGAGTGCATTGGGGACCATTTCCATCAACCAATTTCCATTCGAGACTATCTCAAAGTAGTGTTTTCAAGTTGTACCCCTAGATACATATGTCCCAGAGCCAACTCTACTTATTCGTTTCCAGAAAGGAATGTATTTTATTGATAAAACACTAACTCTATACTCACCATAATTTAGGGATGTTTTTATGATACTTGGTCTTATCCCTAAGGCTTTCTATAGGGTTTTCCAATCCTAATACCCAAAATTATTAAACCTCTCTCTAATACCAACTATAACAACCCTACTATTTATTACACACTTTGACATGATATATTACATAAAAATGCCCTTTAGACAACTTTAAGGATCGACCAGTCTAGTGTATTGAGAAATTGTGAACATTACCTAATAACTTAGAACATAAAATACATCATCTTTACTGAAAAGTTATTTTACATGACCATAACATTCCTTCTTACTTATCATTGTATGGGATAACCCGAGGGCACACATAAGAAAAGGATGAGCTATAAATCCCTATAAGGGAGTAAACAAGGCATAACATGAATAATACAATACATGATAGGAAATAAAAATATCAATGGATCTTAAGAGAAACATGAATATAAAGTCATGATATTTCATGATTATCATAACATGGAAATGTGGAAATAACATACAACACAATATTAGAATGAGCCAAGGATAATTACAGATGGATTAGCATGAGTAGACCCACATTACACATGATCTAGAATGAGTAAAATATCATTTAAATTTAATTATAATGGTTAAACCATCATTTCACATGGCGTATCATGATACTAAACATTACTCAATTCATTGGTGTGCTATCAGGGCACACTCTATAACATTTCATTTCATGCATAAGTGTTCCACAAGGATCATATAACATAGAATCATTCAACAACTTCATTAATTATATGATAAAGTAATGTGGAATACATACATTAAATTCTATAAACAATATGTATATGTTCATAATGGTGAATACCGTTGTTATAGAAATGGGCATGGTATTCACCACATGATGATTTTGGCTTGGAAAATTGCAATTTTGGCAGCATAACGACATGACATGAAAATTCATAAAAATTGTTGATGACAAAAAATGGGGTATCTCATTATATATACATGAAATTGAAAATAATGGTTTAATATAGATACATATCCCTATACATGGAATTTTGAAATAGAAGGTGTAAAATAAAAAATAAAATTGAAGAAAGAGGATAAATGGAATAACTCTTTAGAAATTTTTTCATGGTAACGGGTGTACACGGGAGGAATTAATGAGAGAAAAAGGGGTATATAATCATTCAAACACAATAGGGTAGTATAGGGGAGGTGAAAAATCATACCCCAATATTTTTATTTGAAAATAAAATGGCATACTAATATAAGGAAACTTGGACATAAATAATGAAGGAAGGAAAGTGAGGATTCCTTACATGGAAGTGTGATCTCAAAGGCTTTTCAGATGCTTCAGAGAGGCTTCTTGGGATCATGGGTTCCTGGGGATGATTATAGAGAGAGGAGGGAATGGTTTGGTCAAGCTCCAAATGGATTGAGTGAATAGAAATGGTAACTTGAGTAAGTTTATATCGGAATAGAGAGGGAATTCTTTATTATTTCAGTTTTGGACACTACACATTAAACCAATCAAAACCACAAACCATCCCATGGGTTTTACCCATGTTTTTTTCCAAAGGGTACTGGAAAAAATTATTTTATAGGTCTAATGAATGAAATGATTATGATATTAGGATTTATTGTGTGTAGGTGAGTCACACTCTCAACGAAATCATTTTAAAATGTTAAAATGTTTTATATGTCTTGGAGAGTCCACTAAGACATTTTAAAATTAATCAAACAAATCTAAAATCACATTATATTAAAGATAAAACATATATTAGACAAATATCCCTTTTATATTAATTTATTACATCACTATTGGGTCATTATGATGTCATAAAACACATTATATATTTAAATGGTATTTAATTTTTACCAAAAAATTCAAGTGTCGCTAAAAATTATGAAAAATTCATTGTTGGGTAATTTTGACATCCTGATTCCAAAAATTATATTAATTTTTTTCTAAATAATTTTATAAATATGTGAATTTAAACATTTAAAATAAAAAACGACATTTATTCTAAATCCATGGGATTTGACAAAAATAGATTTCAAACCCTAATAAAAATTACAATTGTATTCATAAAAATTATATGATCATTTATATTCAATAAAATTTAATTTAGATATAATATTTTATTAAAATTTTATTTAGTTAAAAAATTTATTAATTAATCAAAATATATTTCATAATTGAATTTAAATATTATCTACAAATATTATTGTTTTCTTTAAAAACCACTTACAATGTAACAATAATAAAATGAATGAATTTTATTTATACAAAAATAATGCACATAATCATAGTGTTATGGTCTTATTACATAACCCCTTATAAATCCTATGTAAGTCCTAAGGTTATTGTGTGCAATGGTGATAGGCTCTTGGGGTGACTTAGATAATATCGCTCGGGTGGTAATCTCTATTAACTTCCCCTTCTCCCGTAGACGATTCTATTCAAGCATAACATGTTGTAGCTCAGATAGGGCTTGGTTAAGAGAGAATACCAGTGATTATAACACCTTTGCAAGCTCAGAAAAATGGGATTAAAATGGATCAATTCTACTAGATGAGGCCATAGCTTCCTTTTTATGAGTAAATTGGATATTTAAAGCCCTATATTAATAATAATCATGTGATCACTATTCAACGACTACATTAACAATGGTAGCAATTCTTAATGATATTTTAAAATCCAAAAAAATAAATCCAAAGAAATGAATATGTTTTATATTACCATTTTACATAATAATACATTTAATTATTTTAATAGGGATTGTCGTTAATAAAAGTTTGGGTTGTTACATTCTTCCACTTAAACATTCCTTCTATATAGAACGGTAAAATGTAATCACCTTCACCACTATTGAAAATTTGATCTGATGAGAAGTTTATACTTATTATGTATGGATCACAGCGATGTGTTTGATGTCATTTATATTGTTTTTTCTACTAGTAATATAAGAATATATTTTGTAATTTATTTGAAAAGATTTATAAAAATAAATATATATTGTTTTTATTAATCTCCCACTATTTTATCCAAACCTAATGGACCTCACCATTGGGTTTGGAATACCCTGTCACTTGTAAATTTTAGTAGCAAGGATATATATTCCTCTTATGATTACCCCAACATTGGTTGGTCAAGAAACATGAATGGTTTTATGTAGTTTATTTTCCTCAACCCTTTTCTCTCAGTTAAACAAAGTCATACTTTGTCTGTCTTGCCTAAATGTGAATTAAGTTATGTCAACCTAAAAATTCAAGTTAGAATTACATGATAATTAAAATAACCCCAACTTTCGCTGGTCAAGAACTTTCCACTATTTCACAATTTTAACTGAAATAGGGGAAGACTACACCCACTTAATATATAATTAATGGATTTTATCTTATATGAATAAATTTCCAATTATTATCTTCACCACATGATCATTAATATTTGGTGAATTTATTTATGTGATTAACCCTATCTTAGATAATATTTATGCACAATCTAATTTATTTTAGTTATATCTTGCATGCTTGTTAATTCAATAATTCATGTTATCACAGAAAAAACATCCATAATAAAATAACCATTAAACATGATAGAAATGAAATAATAAAGTTATATGATCATGATCATTTAATAATGGTTATTTTATCTAGTGGCTGATAAACTAACCACTGGCCTAGGGGGGAAACAACTTGAACCAATTAATGATCATGTTCTAACTTTCTCACTATTCACCTATGTTTCAGTCTTCGATTAGTTTTCCCTCAGAACCAAACATAACCCACCTCAACTAGATCAAGAGCTCTATACAAGTAACATACCTAAAAACTGAGTTACATGGTTACCAATCATGTTTTGGATTTTCTAAGGCATTTTTCTAAGACACAACATTTTTCCAGGGCACACTATGTACACCTCCCACCATTTATCCAAGGAACATTGCTAGTGACTCGGTGTGTAAACCGCACATTGCAAAAAGGGAGTACATGACATTTATAGAGGGTTACAAGGTGTGTGGTCTCTGAGTTAGATAGTTACCAGTTAGGTAGGCCTTGTATGGAAATATATGGTCTATTTATGACATAATGGACTACACACTATGTACATGGGCTACACAGCATGTGATCTGGATTACTGTGCATCAGGCCATCCCGATAAACACATGGTGTAAGAAATTAAATGACCATTTTGTATTCAATTCATGTGGTTTCAATTACTTATGAATTAATTTATTATGTGTTATACACTACTACACATCATGTATCTCGGGTTACATGGAGTGTGTTTCTTAGGATATCCAGTCAAAATCATCAGCATCTCCATATAGATATTTGATTTTAAATAATTATTAAATAGAAATTTAATACTAAATCACAAATGCATAAATCAATAAATGATCTTTAAATAATTTTGTAAACTCTCTAATATTGCTTCTAGGATCCAAGAATAGAGGAAGCATGTGATGGGTTGTTCCCAAATTTTCTTTTTCTCGTGATTGATAATCAATCCAAAATTTACACTATGATAAACATCATGATCAAGATAATTTAATAAAGGAAAATTGAAAAGTGATAGAATGCTAGAACAAAGTGAACAATCATCACATATTAATTATAATTGATTACATAAATTAATGAATTACCTTTCATAAACTATTTATTCATTGATGGATATGAACAAATAATATTGTTTTATGGTCATTATGTTGTAGGAACTAAGAGATGATTCTCTTTATTGACGATCAACACTTTTTCTACAAATCTTCAAATGTCATCGTTCAAATCTCCAGGTTCTAGAACAATAGATCCAATATTTTTCATCATTCCCCATTAATCACATTGAGAATCAATTAAAAAGTATCCTCATTGATATCCTTAGACTGAAGAGTGGGAGTTTGAGGATGTTCACCCTCCATTCATGGGAGAATTTATGGAGAGGGACCTATCTAGTGCTTGAGAGGATTCTCTTGGGAAGTTGTTATACACCACACATATGAAATGGCTCTCTTGGAAAAATAATATAATTAGGTTTAAACACCTCTAGGGTTTAGAAATAAATATTTTCCCAATGATCTATTTAATATATATTTAATCCCTTGTGGAACCCTATTTCTAAAATAATAATATTATTATAATTTACTTGATATTTACTTAACATGTGAATTATAAATACAATATTATTTAATTAAATAATATTAAATATATATAATTTCTCACATGACCTAAAAAATCTATACTACTATCCTCTACAATTTTTATCAGGCCTCTAATTATGACTATTTATTTAATAAATAAATATCAAAGTATTATTATATAATAAATAATCAAATATTATATTAAATATCTTTAAAAAAATTACTAAATATTCATATCACATTATATCCTCCCAAATAACTGGTGATAGAATTTATGTGGTCAAGAAAACATGAATAATTATTAAACCAAGTGTGGGAATAATATTATTAAACTTGTTAAATAATAAATAATAATATATATTATGTAACTGAGATTCTGGATGCACTTAGTATGTGAACCTATATGCCTCCTTATTGGCATCAGTGGTGATGCAACCTAAATTAGAAGCCTAGTGTCGAGAAACATCCCAAGGAACCCATAGAGAATGAACTAATAACACAATAAAATAATATATCATACGGGTGATTACTATATAATTAATCCCTTTAACGTGATACCTCTAATCAAGAAGGTTGCGTGCTGATGCCATCAACCTATGTGCTTGATGTATCTTTCTTTGACTTCCCAAAAATAGAACTTGAATATTGAAATCTATGGCCATAAATTAATTTGGGATATATCATTTCCATCAAAGGGAATGGAAAAATAAAATTCAATTAAAGAAAAAATAATGGAAAATTACTTTTTCATAGTAATCATTAATATAATATTACTCATGACACACCCAACGTGTCCTACCTGTCGCCACAAACATTTGTCATCAAGGTTTTTGTCAATACATCAAAGTATGTGAAAATATTCATCAATAATAATATTAAAGACTAGGATCAGTAAACATTTCAGTAGATTCAAACATTAAATGAGACATATAAAGGTTGATTTTCGACTTGTAGGTCTTGTTCCCATAATATCCAACAATGGATATTACCAAGTTCATGCACCATGAGAAGGTTCCTCAAAGTCTTATGAGTATCCACACCTAATAGGCTATATCATTTATTCATATCAAATGGTGTCATCTAAATATAGACCATTTAAATAATAATATTTTCATAGAAATATTGTGTTCTCTTAAAAAAGGGGAACTTCTATGACCTTTTAGTGCAACAACTACTATTAAGACATTATCACATTCTATATTATGAAGAAGAACATTCATGATGCGGTAAAGTGTTTATTAATATTTAAAAATATGAATATATGTTCTCATAAATTCTATAGAATTTTGTTCTAGGGATCCACATCCAACAAAAATGAAGTTGAAAATCATTTTAATTGGATATTCATGTTCAAAAGGATTGAATAGTAATTGAGAAGGGGGTTTGAATCTATTGTTTAATTTTTTTATGTTTGAATAATTTTAAAACATAACACCTAAAACCTGTTATGGTTTATATATTTATTGTAATTTATTAAGTACACTTGCTTTCATAGTAGGAAAACATGTAAATATTAGATGATTTACAAGGTTTGGACTTAGTGTGAGAACCTACATCCTTTCCATTGAAACTCCCATGGATCTATCGAAATTCACTATTATGAAGAAGTGAATAAAAAATATTAAAACTCCCATTGGAAACACTCTATATCCTAACACAAAAGATTATATTGAATCATGTCATTTTACCAATATTTCTTTCAAAATATTTATGAAACCATAAAAGAATAAAGACATTGTTTAAATACCCCAAAAAAAGTTCCACAATATGATAACCATGAGTCTAATGGAATTAAGACTAATAAACCCAATCCAATTGACTCAGTACATTCGAATAAATCTAATATTCCCTTTCTCAACCTACACTTATCAAACTCCGAAAAAAAACTCAGTTCAATATTTCTTAGTCTGATCGACTAAATATGATCCTCTCAATAGGATGTTTCTCAATCTGATTAAGTAGACAACAGATTTTAGGTCTTATAAGGAGATATATGTCGAGAAGGAACTATTTCTCAAATTCCTCATCTCTTCTCCTTTTCTGATCATATGAAAGAGTTCCAAAATGAGAATGAACTATGTATCTATTCATAGATAACTAAAAAAATACAAGGAGTGAATCTAAATTTTTTTCCCACATACTCAGAATTGAAAAACTGAAAATCACTCATATTTAAACATTATCTAATACTTTTTTTAATCCTTCTCAAAATTTATATTTGTTTAGTCTTCTAGAAAAAACTAACATGTATTCAATATAATACAACTTCATTAGCTTTAGCCCACTCTTCTTTTTAGGATCTTCCTTACTTTCTCAGATCGTTATGATCCGACTATCTACATCACATTTCATCCTAACTATATTCCACTAATGATTATGATATGTTTTACATCCCCATATCATTATTAATAATATCCTTAGAAGATGAGTTATTAGTGTCTCAATCTTATCCGACTATAAACTTGAACTCTCCCTTTATTTCGTATCATGAAAATTCTACCCTTTTTGAATTTTCACTTCTTCTCCATAATAGATCTATCTATAATGGATCGAAATCAACTACTCTGATCACTATGATTTTTTTCACCCAATTTTCTATTGGTGTATGGAAATCATTTATTGAATCATAGACAATTCTAGAATCAGTTTATCTTCATCCTTAGTATGAGTTCGGTTAAAATATTCTTAATGATGGAACTCTCATTATGGTGGAATTATAATAATGATGTTCTATATCTAATGAGGTCTCTACTCGTCATCATTTAAATTATTTAAACATCTCCACCTTTACACATTCTAACTTATGACAAATTATGAGAATTGTACTTCTAAATTTGATTTTCTCTATCTAGTTTTTTAGAACTGATACAAATATTACGATTCATTCATTTCAACAAAATATTTCATCATTATATTTTTTATGATTTATAAGAACCTTTTAAGAATGGAAAATCATCATCTGTCTTAGTTTATAAAGTACAAAATATTTCTTAATCCTGAAATCACTATATTCATCCAAAAACTATTCAGTAATATTTTAACTTCTTCACTCACAAAATTATGACTTTTTATCAAACTCTAAGACTGATGGATCTTGATCTTCATCCCAATAAAACTATGAATGATGGTGCGTTCAATCAATAACTTCATCTTTCTGACCAAATCTATATCTGGTGTTGTGAAGTTCGATACTCTATGTCTAGTACTTCTTAGTACAATCCTCTGAGTCTAAAAAATCATTTTCTTAAAAACAAAACATTTATGTTTGGGTTAAAAATTTTAGAAACATTCAACTTTCTTCCAAATCTCATTATGATGGAATGGGTTTGATCCTGAAGAACAAAAAAATACTTTTACAAAATGGTTAGTTGTCAACAAATATAAAACAATGTTAAAGAAAAACATAATAATGTTTCTTTAGTCTCCACTTTTTGATTTGTTGAAAACACTCGTTAACATCTTTTAAAACACTCAAAACGTATTTAGAACTCAAATATGGTAAAAAAATCATGTTTTTTTGACTTTTACCAAAAAAAATCCTTTCTTAAATGAGATTTTCATGACAAGACACTATTGAATAAAGTAATTCCTTTAAATGAATTCCATCTTGTAGTGTCAATAAAATTTTGTACCCAGGTAAAGATAAAATTCACTCAATTTTCTTTTTCTCTCAATTTTCATTTTCTCTACCCCATTCTATGATAACCACATCTCTAGATTCATAAAATAAAGATAAGTAAAAACTTTTTGTAATGTTCAAAGTTATTACTATCTCTCTTTCTTTGACAACATAATCAATAGAATAATGGGTTTTTTCATTATAAATTTTATGAAGTAATGGGAGGTGGCGGAACTTTAATTTGTAGCCTCAATTCCACAAATATTTTATTTGGGATTTCTTTTGTGAAGATATCAGAAATTTCATACTTCATTGAAATATACTCCAAAAAAACATCTCCATTAACAACTTTATCTTTTATAAAGTGAATGTTCATATCATTGTGTTTTGATCTTGAATGTTGGATATGATTTTTATAATGATCAATTTCACTTTGATTATCACATAGTATCTTCAATGGTTTATAAAATTTTACATACAAATATTCTAGCTAAACATTCCTCCCCTACATCTGAGTACAAGCCTTTGTAGCTGCAACATATTCTGATTCTTTTATGATTAGTGTTACCAAACATTTTTTCTTACTATGCTAACTCACACAACATTCACCCAAGAAAAATTTTCCCCCTTAGGTTGATTTTCTATCATTACAACCTCCATCCCAATCAGTATTAGTATAACCATGATACATCATACCACAATTACTTTTGTATAAAAACCCATGTGATGTTGTTCCTTAGACATATATAATAATCATCATTGATACCAACATATTTGATTCTTCTATATTACATTGATACATGGACCAAAAATTTAAAGTATAAAAAATATCACATCTTATGGCTGTAAGGTAAAGTAGACTTCCAATTGGGTTAAAAAAGTATTCTAATTCAAACATTTTCATGAATCATCATTAATAAACCTTGTACTCACAAATATAGGAGTTGAAACTTATTAGGATTATAATATGGAATACTTTTGAAACAGTTCCCAACCTATTTTTTCTGATATAGGAAAATATATTTTTCTTCATTATGAACATGTAGTCCACAGAAAAATATTAATTCTTTGAGTATTTAAATTTCAAAATTGTTTATCATTTATTCAGAAAATGTTTTAAAACCATATTCTCTGTACTTATAAAAATATATCATCCACAAAATCAATTATAATTAGTGTTATAATGTCAACATCTATCACATAAAATATGCTATGAACTTTTTATTTTGAAAAATTAAACATTATTATAAAATTTTTAATCATTTTATACCATTTATGTGGATCATTTTTATCTCATTCAATGATTTATTAAATTTACAAATATTTCTTTCATCCTCATCAAGTATAAATCCATCAGGTTGTCCAATGTAATCCTCCACTTTAATTACGACATTGAGAAATGAAGACTTTTTAACCATATGATATACTTTTTAATTATGATGCACACCCATTGCTAGAAACATTCAAATAGTGTCTAGCCATGTAGCGGGGGAAAAGGTTTTATCAATATCCACACCTTCTTCCTTTGAATACCCTAGATAAACAAGCCTTTCATTTTTTCAATAAAACTTATCAATTATTATTATATTTCATTCTATAAAACCACTTTGTTCCAATAATTTTTTTTATTTCCTGGTAATGGATGTTCACATGTCATGTTTATCCCAATCTGATCCAACTCTTCATTCACAGAATCCACAAATTCTTGGGGGTTAATATCTTCTGAAACTAATTATAGTTCAACTATTGAGATAGGTGATGTCTGACTCTCTAATGTCAATATTCTTCTAATTTGAATTGGAGCCTTCTGATTTACAATAATGTTTTTGGGCTCAATTTATTTTTATAAGGTATGAAATTTCAAATTATCTCTCCCATATTCACAGTACTCATCACATAATTCTTGTGAATATTGATAAGGATTTTGTGTCTTACATTCACTATTTTTGGAAATATCTACATTGTCCTCTTTATCATTTCAACAAAAAAATTTCAGGAATTTTGATTTTTAATTACGTTCACATCATATGATTCCACCAACTTATGTAATCATTTTTTCCATAATTTTTAACCTCTTACATTGATTGAATAACCCATAAAATATCCTTCCTTTGATTTCTCATCAAACATTCCTAGATCCATATTTTTTATTCTATGTAATCAGGGAATTACAACAACATTGAAGTACTTCAATGAAGGTTTTTTATACCAAATTTCATAAGATATCATGTTGGTTTTTGGTCTCAATATGAATCTGTTTAGATAATTTACAGTAGTACTTACAACTTATCTCTAATATAACCTTGAATGTTTGTATTCTAGTAACATAATTATTCCCATTTCCAACAAAATTATATTTATTCGTTAGGATATTCTATTTTTTGTGGAGTATAGGGAACATTATTCAAATACTTGACACCATTTTTATCAATTAATTTTCAAAATAATTTCTTGTGAATTTGGTACCATTATCTTTTCTCAACATCTTTATATAAACCTAATTTTCTTTCTCAGACTATATTCTGAAAAACCTGAACATTTCCATAGCATTTGACTTATGTTTCATAAAAATGATGTTTTTAATCCAATTGAAATCATTGATGCATCCTTTTGTTAAATTATTTATCATTGACCTACATTAATCATATTGAATAAGTTACAGAGGTTTGGTAAATTGAATCTCAACTCTCTTAGTACTTTTTTTAGTCATCCTCCCTCTTTGACAAGTAAAAAAACATATTCAATTATTATTTTTAATTATATAAAATAATAAAATGAAACATTATAATGTGGGTTCATGTTTTTCCAATGTGACCAAGTCTTCAGTGCCACACTATATTCTCATCTTCAGCACTTAATTATCAGGAGTTTTTAAATTCTTCAATGTGGAAGATATTCCTTCTGGATATTTCTCCTTTTGAAATAAATATTCTATCTTTCACACGTCTGATAACACAAGAATTGTTTCTAAATATCATTTATTTTCCATCATACCAACATTGATTTATAATATGTATGTTTTGTTTCATTCCATCAAAAAATAAATATTCTATTTATTTATATTTTTCTACTTACATTTCAACCATTCTAATTTATCTAATTTTTAAGGAACTATTATAAAAAATGTAGAAACACCCCCATCATGATTTTCTACATATTTAAAAAAATTTAAACAACCTTTCATATTGGAATAACAACCACTATCAAGTATTCATGGGGTTTCCCTTTTTACTCTCCCTCATGTTAGTTTCTACAATGAAATATAATTCATCAGCTTTTATTATTCTAGATTCATTTTTTTATATTATAAGAAACATGTTCTGGAATGAGTGTCATACATATTCTAGCATGGTGAAAATCCTGATCACATATTCTACAAAAGTTTTCCAAACATTGCAATTAATTTTTTTGAATGTTTATAACATCTTGAGTTTTTTTCTTTTATAAATTCATATAGGTTAGAAATGCTACTCATCCTTATTATAACATTTATTTCCCTTTGTTCAAACCTGATTCTAGGATGTGACATGATATGATAATAATTATAAGCTATGTACCCATGTATTCCATAACACCAGCAATAACCATCAAATCTTGAATTGAAGTACGAAAATTCTCTAAAGAAACTATGTTGAGGAATATAAAGTATTCATAATTAAATACTACTTGTCTATGGACCAACATTCCCAATAAGGGTGTTTTCATCATTTGTAGATGTGGTAGGGTTCTCACATTCTTTTTCCACCCAATATTTCCCAACACAATTTCTAGAACATTAAATTTTTTAAAAAACAGATGGAATATAATTTTTATTGGGTGAGGATTTCACTTGTTTCTTGATTTTAGCCTTATTAGAATCATTAGATGTCCTAGATTTTACTTCCAAGTATTTTTTGATGTTTTATTTCATCTTACTCATGGAATTTTCAGACTCTATGTTTTTTAATGAAACTTCATAACTACTTGTTCCTTAGCCCCCAGCTTCTTACTAGGACCTTCAACCTTCCTTCCTGATTCAACAATTCTAGGTTTGTAAATTAAGATCTTCTGAATGTATTCTTCCTCCTTCTTTATGAAATATTTTATACCTTTAGAAACTTCATTGTAATCTTTATTCATTCTCATATTTCATTCTTGAGAGTTTTTTCCCAAGATATGCAACAGGTTCTATTTTGAGCTGATACTCTCTCTATGATTCTTCACCTACTTAATCTTCACTATTTAAGGATTCTTAAATGTTATCTACATTTGAAATGAATGTTATGAAATTTTCTACAATTTTATCCTCTAAGGAATTATTTTCAGTTGTATCTTACTTGGTTTTCTTAATCAGCATACACTTTTTTCTCTAGTTAACATCTTATATTTTTTAGAAGACATTTATTCTTTGGATTTTTTTCTTAGCATCTTGCATTATGGTTTTTCACCAGAATGATCTCAATATTATCCAACATTATTCTTGGGGTAATTCATTAGAATGTTCTTAATTCCACCACACTCAAAAAATTTCAGTTGAATTTTACTTCTATACATTTTTATTCATCTTCAATGGTTCTCAAATATAAGAGACATGATTTTTTCATTATACTCATCTTCCTATTAATAATCAGATTCACAAGAATCAGAATTGTTAATATCTTGAATATTCATTTTTTTTGTAAATTCAGAAATACATTTCATCTAATTTTTGAACGTTGGAGATTTTATCATTTCAAAAGAAACAATATAATTTTTTAATTCATCAAGAGATAAATCATTATTATCTTATAAAGAAGAAATTTTAGAATAAAACATGTACTATAAGATTCCCATAATTTTCATCAAAGTTTACGATTATTTTAGGACATCAACAAATCCCTTGAAGTTGTAAACATTTTCATTTAATCTTTTCAAGTATTCATCAATAGTTTCTTCAATATTAATTTGGGGTCTTCATACTTGCTATGCCATATTTGTTTCTTTTCATCCTTCAATTTAGTATTCCCTTTGAAAATGTTTTCCACATTTTCCCACATAATCATTGATGTTTTAAGGCACATAAAATCATATTAACATTTTATAATAAGTATATAGTGATAAAATTTCATGATTTTTCATCAAATTCATTATATATCTTATCAGAAATAGTCATCGAGGAATCATTATTAAATGGTGAAAACCCAATTTTACCAGCATCAACAACTTCTATTTGAAATAAATAGATATATGGAATAATATTATGTTTCCATCCTAAATAATTTTTCGCACAAAATATAGGAATTTTATTATTTCTGATAGGATTGAGATTATCCATGGCTAGGATTCAAGAAGGGAACCTTGGCTCTCATACAAATTGATGTTCTAAAGGGTCAAATAATAACTGAAAATTGGTGGTTGAATGAATTGTTAACTTCTTTAAATTTTCAATACTTTCAAAACCTATGTCCTATAACCTATTAATTTTTTTCTCTATGAAATTTATATAAATAATCATGTATGAAAATTTAGTAATGTATTTAAAGAACATTATATTTACGAGGTTCGACCTCTGTGTAATAAACTATATCATTTCCATGGACACTACTATGGGTCTATGAAAATTAAATATTATGGAAAACTAAATTAAATTTTTTATAAATCCCAATAGATACCTTTTATCCCATAATAGAAAATATTATACTAAATCCCTTCAATTTACAAATATTTCTTACAAAACAATTGATCCACAACAAAAGAATTAAGAATTGTTTAAACTACTCAAAAAAGTTCCTTATTCTGATGACATTGATTCCAATGGCCTTTATTATGATTGAATCAATGAAATCGACTCAATTTTATTTCCCCTTTCTCAACCTTCACTCCTCAAAATCTTTTTAAATCTCTGTTTGATCTTTCTCTGTCTGATCGACTCAAAAAGATATTCTCAATACAATTTTTCTCATTCCGATTTAGAAAAAATTGTTTTCTGTTATTCTAAAGAGATATCTATCTAGAAGTAACTCTTTCTCAAATTCCCAAGTGATCTACCTTTTCTTATCTTTTAAAAAATTTCCAAAATGATAATTAATTGTGACTCTATTTATGGGAGGCTCAGAGATCAAACGGAAGGAAAATTAAAACTTTTCTCGCTTACTCAAATTAAAAAAATCTTAAAATCAATCACCTTTAAACATTAACTTTGAATTCTTTAATCCTTGTCAATATTTCTCTAAGATCAGTATTATTGAATAAACTTACTATTTATTTTTGTAATACAACTTCCTCTACTTCAGATTCCTCTCATCATTATGATCATTCTTTATTTCTTATCTTGTTACGATATGACTATCATGCTCTGTAGATTACGATCATATTTTCATCCTCTGTTCATTAAAATTAACATCCTCAATTGATAAATTATTATTTTCATAATTTTATCTAATTTAAAATTTTAACTCTCCCTTTGATTCTTCTCAACAATAAAACTCTTTTCGAATCTTTTCTTGTTCATCATAACTTATCTCCATTTGATGGAACTACATCAGAAACTCTGGTCACTCTGATGTTCTTCATCTGATGTGTTATTGGTGTGAGGAATTCATTTGATGAATCTAGGAATGTTCTTGATCCAATTGGTCTTCCTCTTTAGATTATGTATTGTTAAAATCATCAGAATAATGTAATCATCATTATGATTGAAATATCATTAGGATGTTCTACATCAGATTATTACTCCACTCGGAAACATTTAAATTCTTCAATCTTCCTCATATTTACAAATTCTATCTTTAGACAACTTATGATTCTTGTACCTGAAGATCTGATTTTTTGTGTCTAGGTTTTCAGAAATGATACAACGTTTAAATTCCATTATTTCTATAACATCTTACATCAAGAGAGTTTTCCAAATTTTTTAATAACTTTAAAGATAAGATAATCATTATTTATGTTTTCTAGAAAGTATGAAAACATTCTAACTCATGAATTCTCTATCTTCTTTCATAAAATCTTCAACAATAATATGAATTCTTAACTCATCAAATTTTGAGTTTTTAATAAACACCAAGTCTGAGGGATCTTTAACTCTATCCCTATGGATCTTAGTCTGATGGTGTGTCTGATTAACAATATCATCTTTATAAACACCTCTACATCTATTACTTTTTATTATGATTCTCTAACTACGGATTTTTTTTTATAAAATGATATTTTCCCCCCTTTATGTTTGGCTTCAAAATCATAGTAACTTTCGAATTTCATAAAAATAAAATTACGATGGATTTTCTTTCATCTTCAATAACAAAAACAATCTTTCAAAAAAAAGGATAGTTATAAAAAAATATAAAACCTTTTTATGGAAAAAAATCATAAAGGTTCTTGAGATATTAAATTAGGAGGGAAATTTCAAAAAATGGCCCCTTTTATTGAGGCCTATAGTTAGGACACATGGTTGGCCAGACCTTGAAACTACTCTGTGTTCTCTTCTGTATAAATCAAGCATGGGTAGCATGGTTTTTTAGTTCACCCGGATGGTTTTCTAGACCATGTAGAAGTCATGTGAATGGATCTATCTAGCCTCTCACATTTTCTAGGACACCCCTTGTATGGTTTAAAAACCATGTTTTCCCCTTATCTATGATTTAGAGTCATGGTGTATAGTTATTTTTAATGATACTCCTACCATGAAACATGCACTGTAACTCAATTTTCACTCTTTTGTATTTCCCAAACCCAAAGTGTGCTAAGGTTTATTTCCCTTTTCCCATGAATTATTTCATAATCAATTTATAGGCTATTATACAAAATTAAAACCAAAATGTATATTGCAAAAGGGTCTCTATCTTACAAAACCTGGTATTAATTAATTCATTGAACATGAGATATATATATAAAAAATAGATTCATGAGGTCTCATTTTGAATGTATCATATTAAATTGAATATGTATTTAATCTCATTTTATTAACATTTGAGGTTCCTTCATGGGATACAAAAAGAGAATCCTCGATTTGAAAAATAGTATCACAAGTTGAAATTCCATTAAATTGATCCTCTAATAATGAACTATATAATGAATTCATTTCTTAATAGAAACAATCATAAACATCCTCAGTGTCATAACTTTAGTCAGTTGTGGGATATTTTTCCCATATTGATTAGATATTACTATTCAAATATCAAAACCCATACTCCCCTAATGAATTTTCATTTTAATTTTCGACTAATAATTCTTTTATTCATTAAAGTAAGATTGTTTATTTGTTGAATGACCTACATATATAGATTTTTCCATATATATATATACATATATTTATAATAATATAATATTGATGTGATATTTTCTTAGTGACTTGGTCAAGGTCTGATACTAAAATCACAAAGTAAAATAAAGAATAAAACTTTGATACCAAATGATTGTTAGAGTGGAGTGCTCAATTTAATTTGAATTGAGATCCTGATAAACATTTATGCTAAAAAACTATTTATAAAACATTATACACCAATTTTGAAAACACCCAATTAACTAATATAGTAGTTATAATAAATTAACTATTTAGAAAAACCTCTCAGTATCATGATCAAAAATATTTTATAATAAATTTAGATTTCCAAATTCTTTGAGATTACCCTTATCACAATACACATTCGATGTATCACGAGTAAAAGTTATCCATCAAAGTTTATTTTTTAATGAAATTTGAAAATAGTTTTAAAATAGTGTTATCAAAATATAAAACCCATAAAGGAAATATAAAAAACATGTGGTTTAGCCTCAAGAAAAGACACAGTACTCTCTATTTAAAATTAACCAATTGTAAAGAATGTATATTAGAATAAATATGATGATCCAAAACCTATATCAGTTATAATAAAAAATTAACACTATGTGATGTCATGGATATCACACAACCTCATCTACAGATGTCTTAAGAGTATAAAGGTTGAATGAAAAAAAGGAAAAGTGTATGATTATGCTTCTATGATGTATAGAATTTTGTACTTAATAGATATATAGAAAAAATATACTCACAACCCAAAAGTGATTTAAAATAAAGAGAGAGTGTATGTGAGAGAGAATAATGTTTGTTATAATGTTATACACACGTCTAATTTTAGTTGTTCTATAGTGTTTTCTTCTCTTCTTGATTTCCTCCTTCAATTATTTAGTGAATATGAAATGACTGGAAAATGTTACTAGATCATGCATAGAAGAAAAGTTTTAAAAAAAGTA
The DNA here is from genome assembly GCA_963277665.1 of Viscum album. Taxonomy (NCBI): domain Eukaryota; kingdom Viridiplantae; phylum Streptophyta; class Magnoliopsida; order Santalales; family Viscaceae; genus Viscum; species Viscum album. The sequence goes on from OY728134.1 coordinate 820,762,486, forward strand.
TCATATATTGATAAAATAGAGAACATGAAATGAACCATCATATATAACCCACCTAAACAATACTCATATTGGTCCTAACATGACCCTAAATTTATTCTCAATCCCCAAAGGATGGTGAATAGTGCTTGTGCATCGAGGACCTCCAAGATTTAATAATCTCACCAAAATAGAATCCCAATGTAAACATTTATGGATAAGTATCAATTATTAGTTTGTATGCCAAGAACTCTCTAAGATATAAGTATCATAAGTTGAAAGATATAAATCTCAAAACATTATGTCAACTAAAGTCATCAAACATAACTATCAAGAAGTCATCATAATAGCTCCATGTGTTAAGTGGATCACATAATCCACAAGTCCACCAATAACTCCTAATATCATACTAATAAAGAACATCAACCTCCTTCATGTGTTTTTTCGCTTTTTTTGGACATGGCTTAAGAAAATATAAAATAGATCAATGGAAATGATAGGGTGTGATAAATAATAGGTCAGTAGGATCTGAACAATAATTTCATCAGTAGTCCATATCAAATAAAATGGCCTCAATTTTAAATAAAACAAGTCATGTAATATTTTTCACTATTCATTTATAAACATGGTGTTCTAACATTTTAATAAAATGTATACAATATTTATAATATATAATTTCTACCAAAAACAAAAATGAAGTGCCCCGACCACAAAGGCCTGAATCCGGTGCATTATTTTATTACAATGGAATTATTGAATGGAATTTAATCCTAAAGGACCATTCAATTTAGTAGGCTTGGAAATCCATATTAAAAACATGATACCCATAATGCATTGGGAAGCATGAATTACATGCATGATACATAAAAAAGAAAATATGAATTATCCTTGAAGTCTTATTTAAAGACTTCTTTTTCATGTCATGGGGAAATAAAACATAATAAGTGTGATCTCAAATGCTAAGTAAGGGTAAGTAAAGTTGATTTAATAATGAATCAATATGAATAAATTAACATGTCAAGGTAAATAACTAATAACACGTACCATTCAAATAACATGATAATGCAATATTAATATGGAAACGTAAGAAACTAAAACTCATCCCATCTAAATCCATAAATTGATAATGCAAAGTATCGATAGATTTATCAATTAAAAATCTCATGGATGAATAATAATTGAATCCAAATTATGGAAATTTTTAATTATTAGATGTCATGTTTCCTAGGTACACAGTACCTTTACTGTCAAGACCTTTCACCAAAAGGTTTACAAAATGTGGAGTAAAAACATATAAAAGGAGGAAATCTGAATGACTCATCCCATGAGACTACATATGCATTGTGAAAATATCTATAACTAGGTCCCACCCATGTTGACCAATCCAAAACATTCCTCATATATCGAATAATTAATTTAATAGTGTGCCATATCAAATACCTGTATGGAGTATGAGATAAAGATTTATAAATACTTACCCTAATGATCAAATAATTTTCAATGCATAAACCATACGTAAAATGGTATATATTTTAGGAAATAGTAATATCTTTGATAAATGAAATTTATAATTAATTTGAAATTCATGGATCAGGGATCAAAGGAGATTGAATATTTTAAGGGGAGAAAGAAATCAAGTAAGTGAATGTGAATAGAATCCTTGGAAAAATTATTCATAAACCATCCTTAGGGATGATTAAGGATTGTATCAATACAGAATACCCCAAATGGAGTAAAAAAGGTTTTTTCTCATCTATTAATGTAAATATTATAAAAATATATTTTAAAAACATTCTTGATGAAAATATCTTTTGTTTTGAAAAACCTTTTGAAAAACAATTTCTTTGAATTTTTTTTTAAATTCTTTAGAAAATAACCTTTCAAAAATGTAATATAATATTTTAGTGAATGATTTCGGGTAAATGAGTACATGTCATACAATGCAAAAAGTTCATTTCATTGGCATTATAAAAGTGTATAGAATATTACTTGTTTGGAAATATATAAGTAGATTCCATTGAAAACATTGGAAAAATAAAAAAATTTGTAAAAATTTCATTACCATATCTTTTTAATAGATTTTTCAAAACCTTTTAATAAATTCTAGTTTTTAGAAGAAAATAAGTTCTCCGACTAAAGTTATAAATGAAGTAAGATTTTCCTAAAAACATTTTTAGATAATATTGAGTACGAAAGAGTAAAAATAGTAATAATATGCGAAAATGGTCTTGAATAACTAGAGAAGATAAAATTAATATTTTCTTGAAAAATGGTAATAAATTTTCCAAAAATGGAAACACCATTGAAAGATCATTAATGTTGTTGTTGAGGAAAATAATCTTTAAACATTCCAAAGTGTCCTATACCACATTGAAACATTTTTAATCATAAACCTCATGAATTAATAATATTAAATTAAATTTTAATATAACATGAATATATAAGGATTAATGATATAATATAATGAAAAGGTTCAATAGATACATCACACATAATATTTCACTAGTGTCCATGATATTTATCTCACAATTGTAAAAAGGTGAGATGGGAATCTCTTACCCTAACCTTCTTTTAAGTGTGTGGTTTTTATACATTTTTATACTGCTTTAAAGTATGTAAATAATATATAATATAACCATAATCATGATTATAATATCATATATTAACTCTTTATAATATTTTATTACCAATTTGTTAGCAACATTCATTAATTTTTCTATTTCGGGTGTTAATTTCCTTGTTTTCTTGAGTATGTTTTATCTTTTTATTTTTTATTACTATTAATTAGATAATGATTTCATAATAATAAAAATTTATAACATGACTAAATTACCTTTTATATTTATTACATATCTATTTATAGTATTCCATAATATTTGGAGGTTAGAAATGAAATACACCATTTATGGAGACGGCAAGTTGTACGTACGCATTAACACTACTTTCATTTGTTTGTTGTATTAAAATAATGAAAGATAAATAATAAATATGTATATTCTAATTACATTGTCATATATATGTTATATATTTTATTTAGTATTATTATAACTATCCTTTATATGTATTATTTAAAGCATGAACGATTCATATCATTTTGAGGGGGCGGTAGTCTACACTTCCTCAAACAAAATTATCATTTTTACACAAGAGATAAAGATTAAAGGTAGTTTATAAATAAAAATTGAATAATAATAAATAAATTTTAAATATTTCATATAACATATTTTAAACATATTTTCCATCATATCTTCTACAATTATTGGTGGTAAGGTAAAAATGAACAATCGTCGTTTTGTGAGGCAATAGTTAATCATACAGAGAAATAGTATGTTTGTTAAATATTCGATGGAGGTGTGTGTAAGTGTAGGTGAAAATATTAACATAAAAACATACTAGTATATTTATGATAATATTTTTTTATTTAATAATATAATAATAATAGTATAAGGATTGGAGAATGGAAATGAAACTAAAAAACTTGAGAGAAGACATTACCTTTTAATCTTGTAACTTCTTTTGGTTTATAAAAAAATTCATCCTTGTAAATAATTTTTCTCAAAGGGATCCTTCTTGGTTGAGGTGAGGGATATTGGTAAGATAATATATAATATATTTTTATAACTTAATAGTTTTTAGAGTTGTTAAGAAGTGGGAGAGGTAGTGGCCTTTTATAGGAAAAGAAAATGACTCAATTAAAATTTTTGGAAACATGTTAGGTGTACACATGTTCTTACCTAGGAAATGTCATAAAAAATCCAAAAAAACTCATTATTGGAAGATATATGGACTACATATGACAGTAAAATTGGTTTTGGGAAAGTGTATTGGTCATTTGGGCACTTAATTTAAAGGTTTAATCATTTATTAAGCTTAATTTTACCTTAATAATTTGTAATTAATTATAATTACTTTCACTAATAATTTTGGTCATGAAATTATTTTTAACTTATTAGAAATAAAATATAATCTAGTTTAAAATTTCGTATGTCTATTTATTGAAATTATAATCACAGAAGCGAAAAAATACGATTAATGCTAATCTGGGAGACAAATGGTTTAATTGGCTTTAGTAGAAACATGTTTAAAATATTGTCGAGTATTTAAATTAAATATCAATGTGAAATAGATTATTGTAAAATAAATTTTATAAATATCTATATTATTGATATAATGTGGCTTCATATAAAATTATAATTTAACATTAATAATTTTTTAAATGAAAGTGCATTTTTTACTAAAATGCAGTATTTTTTCACTATTCATCAGTAAAAGAAGTTTCTCAAAAAAATAACAAAAATTCACCCTAGGTTAATTTTTAAATTAGTAATTAAATAATTATGTTTATTTTATGAAATTAAATTTATTATAGTGTTAAAACAAATATTAATTATAGGCTCTCCATTAAAAGGTTGTAAAATATCCTTTATAAAAATATATGATTTTGTGTGTGAAATAGGGTGTACCTTATATTATACATATCGAACCTAATAGATAAATATAAAAAATATTTTATTGAATATATAACATATAAGTTTAATTAAAATCAATCACTAATTGTAATTATTTATGTTTCTTAAGGTAAAACGCATTTGGAAGCATAAAAATAATAGTATTTCTTCTTCTATCCAATTCGTTCTTATTTTTATTTATCATTTATTATTATACAATGAATTCATTTTACATCAGTATAAACCATAATTTTTATAATCTAGTTATTACTATTCATAATAACTATTTTAACACATATTTAATATCATATTATATTAAAAAATCACATTTTTATTTGGTGAAACTTTATATAGCATGTAACGTAATTTGTTGACGAAGGTCAATATTTAATGTAAAAAAACGCTATCAAGGAAGGTCCTATTGCTTGTAACACAAGATATCATTGAAGGTCGTTCTTGTGTGTAACATAAGCTAACTTGGTGTTTCATGCATTATGAGAAATATCGTGTGTTGATTTTTTTTAAATGGTAAATATATAGTATAGTCTTAGAATATTATATTCCCTTACGCATTTTGTGTTGAATTTCATTCATGTTATTAAATAAAACGTGTACCTTAGAATTTCTGGGTGTTACATTTTCTCATCTTTAATTAAATTTAATCCTCACAATTTAAACTCATTCTTAGTGGTAAATTATTTGTTAATTCTTATGTTTCAATTCCCACATTATGAGAAGGGTTTTTAAAACATCATCTTGATAAGAGAGAATATAAAGGAAAAGGGTCACATAGACTACCATATATCTAGGTTTCTATGTATGAGATCATTAGTGGCCAGAAGAAACATAGACTTAGAAGAAATGCATAAATATTTATAGGGATTTAATGAGTTTATCAATCACAAAAAGTGAATGATCGATATAATTTTGAGGGCCTTAATAAAATAAATATTAAATTTTTTAGGAGAATATCATTTCAACCAAAATTATGGTATTAGGAAAACATTTTATTTCAAATTCATTTTCCTATTTTTGTGAAATTATTTTACAAACCATGAATATAAGGAAATATCAATACCGAATCGGATTAAATTTCATGTGAGTAGCACTAACATTTGGTTGTGCTTCAATCAAATTTTAATTTATTTCTATACTCCTAGAAATTAATTACCAATAACGAGTTTTTTATGCCTGAAGCACTGAAAGATACTTATGAAATACTATAAGGCCTTTAAAATAGTGAAAAGTCGAACTATTTTTCTTTAAATATCTTCCAAAACCAATATGCTTAATATATTAATCTCTATTTCTAATAAGTGATCCCACTGGTTAATCATTAACATTTATTCATAAAATTGTCTAGCTAAAAACAATGAATATTTAATGAGGACATTGCCTAGATCAGTGGTTGGAAAGTGACCCTTATTGTCTATCATTGATGGGTTCAAGAGTCACAACATTGCTATATTGGATTGTTTGTCACCCAATATACATATTTTCCCTTTTATAAAACCAAATTAATATAATTTGAAAAATAAATATGATATACATCATTTAAATTTAATCATTAAATAAACTCTTAACATAGGTTTTCAAATGATCCTCAATACATAAGTACTTCATCCACTTATTTTTACAAAGATCCTTCTAGTGTTTAGTGTTTATCCAATAGATCATGGAATTTACTTTGGTAATGTACATGTTCTCCACACTGATGACAATAAGCTATAAAGGATTCCCTAGGATGATCTTTATTTCCTTCCATTGTACTCCTCATTTTTCTTCGTCAATCATTTTCTTTATGTACTTCTTTTCCACACATAATGTATTTCCTTTTTTTACTTTGAAAAATGTTCTAGGGTTCCTCCTTCCAAACTTCACACATGTCATAAATAAAGCATTAATTTATTTATAGTCTCCACCACTCAACCTCTTAGAATCCTCTATGCTTTTATTCTGTGGTTTGTTCAAAAGTTGGTAAAGGTATATATTGAAAATCATATTTCAGGAAAACTAGTTTGTTACAAACACGATATCCTTCAATCCAATAAACACATCATTTGGTTTCTCATATTCAACACCTTTTCCTTAATGTTCTATGTTAATTTGAATCCATTGGGTTCTAACAATTGACTAAAACCAGTAATAATAGTGTGATCTACAATAGTCATAGTGAGGAAATCATATATTTATCTATAAGATATCAAAATTATGACACCTTTTTTTTAATCTAAAAAACATAAGATTAACCATGAATATTCATTTCATTTTATATTATAATTATTCATAATGGTTTGTAAAGAAAAATTTGATTATACCAATAAAATCTCATCGGAGTTCCAAAATAGGTGTGTAGTAAGGCTCGTTGTTGTGTACCAAGATACCCCATGTCAGGCTCAAAACACTTTTTTTGAGTTGTTACTCTTAGGTACATCTGTTTTAGAACCTCTTTCACTTGTAATATATAAATAGATTTTTATTACTAGGAAGACCCACATAATAAATAATTTATCAAAAATATATGGTGTTCTTTTATACTTATCCTAAAAGTATACCTTATGGTTATGTTTTCAAATAGACGTTTTACTAAATCTAGTTTCTAAGGTTGTTAATAAACATACATTGATATCAACTATAATTCCCTAACCCCATAATCTTGGAACTAGTGAATTATTTTATTAAATTGGAATTGTTACAGGGAATCAACTCGCAAAGGACATTTCAGTTTAGTGGCCTTGGAAATCTGGATTACATACTTGATACCCATAATTCATTGGGAAACAATAATTACAAGCATGATACATAAAAAAATAAATAGCATCCTTGAAGGATTATTCAAATACTTATTCTTCATCGCATGGGTAAAGAAAAAATAATAAAGGTGATATTATGCTCCTTAAGGGTATGTAAAGAGGAATAAATATTGAATCAATTAGAATAAATTAACATGGCAATGTAAATAAATGATAACAAATTCCATTAAATTAATAGGTAAGGAAATATCAATATGGGAATTTAAGAAACTGATACTCATACTATCTAATTTAATAAACTAGGAATTAAACTTTTCCATATATATGTCGATGAAAAATCTCATGGTTGAATATTAACTAAATCTAAATGAGGGAAATTATTAATTATTGGATGCTAGGATTCCTTGGTTAATGGTAACTTTAACATCAAGATCTTTCACAAGATGGTTTACAAAATACTAGGTGAAAAACCATCTAATATGGTTTTCCAAATGACTAGTCCCTTGAGACTACTGATGCATAGTTGGGCTATCTATAACCGGGCCCCAACCCTATGTCACTAATCCAAAACATTCCTTATATATCGAATAATAAATTCAACAATGTTCATTAAGAAATATCTATATAGAGTAAGTGATACATATTTATTAATATTTACCAAAATAATAAAATAAATTCCAAAGTATACATTGTATGTAAAATGGTATATAGTTTAGGAAATAGTAATATCCATGATAAATGAAATTGATAATTAGAGGGAAATTCAATGTTCAATGATCATAGGAGATTAAATGTTTCAAGGGGAAAAATAAATCAAGGAAGTTAATGTGAATACTATCCTTAGAAAATCAGTAATAAACCATCCATATGATTATTAAGGATGGTATCAAGACAAAATACCCCAAGTGGAGTAAAAATAAAGGGGTTTTTATCATTTATGAATAGAAATATTATATAATGTTATCTTAGAAAAATTCCCAAGGAAAATATATTTTTGCTTTGAAAACCCTTTCTAAAATAATTGTCATGGAAAATAAATTTTAATAACTTTTTCTTTAAGAATTAACCTTTAAAAAATTAAAAGGATGCTTTAAAGGAATGATAGATGGAAAATTTGTACATGGCGTACAAGGTAAAAAGAACATTCTTTTTAGATGGTAAAAAGGTAAGAAAAATGCCCTGATCAAAAAGTGAAAATAACATTCCTCTGAAAAAAAATTTAAATGAAACAAAGGTGTAAAAATTTCTTTTCCAAAACACTTTAAATAATTTTTATAAAAATTTTAATAGAAAATAATTTTAATAAGAAAATAAGTTCTCCAACTAAAGTTAGTAATGATGTCGGGTTTTCCTAAAAACATTATTAAATAACTTGTAGTAAAATAGAGTGGAAAATGGTACTAATTCTTGAAAATGGAAATTAATAACCATAGGATAGAAAATAAAAGGTATTATTGAAAAAATGTACTTAACATTTCCTCAAATATAAATACCATTAAAATATCATTAATTTTGTTTTTTAGGAACATAATCTTTAAACATTCCAAAGTGTACCCTACCACTTTGAAATATATCCAATCTTAAAACTCATGAAGGAATAATATTAAATTATCTTTTATGATACCGTGAAGATAAAATTATTAATTATATAATAAAAAAATACGGTCAGTGGATACACTAAAAAAATATGTATGTGTTGTACCTGACATTTATCTCACATATATAAAAAGGTGATATGAGAATCCCTTACATTAATCATCATGTTAGTGTGTGGTATTTATCATAATTTATAATGGTTTAAAATATGTTACTAACTTATAATAAAACCATAACATATTTATAATATCTTATATTAATTTCTTTAAACATTTTATTGCCTGTTTGTTAACTACTGTCATTAATTTTACTATTTCTGGTGTTAATTGGCTAGTTTTTTCTAGGATGTTTTAACTTGTTATTTTTTGTTAATATTCAATAGATAATTATTTGTTTATCTCCATAATTTAAACCATAAATAAATTAACTTATATATTCAGTTCAATTGTATTCATAGTAGTCCATAATATTTCAATATTAGAAATGAAGTGCACCATTCATGAAGATGGTATGTCGTATGTACGCATGAATGCTACATTAATTTCATTGTTGTATTAATATAATGAAACATAAATGATATATATATATATCATATATATATTATATATTTTACATAGGTTTATTATAAATATCCATTATACATTCAATGTATGGAACGAATGAGTCATGTCGCTCTGAAGGGGCGATAACCCACACATCCTCAAAAAAATTATCATATTTACACAAGATGGAAAGAATAAATGTATGTTATAGATAAAAATTATTGAAGAATAAACCCATTATAAATACAGTATTAAAATATTTTGTGCAAGTTTCTGTAATAATGTCCACCATGATAGGTGGTAAGGTAAAAATGATCAAACATCATTTCGTGATGCTTTAGTTTATCGTACAGAGAAACAATATATTTTTTTAACTATTAAATAGAGTTGTTTGTAAGAGTGTGTGAAAATATTAACATAAACACCTATATATTTATTATACTGCTGTTTTTATGTAATCATATGTAACGTCCCGTGTTTTTTTAACTGGATTAAAAAAATGAAAGTTTTCGAAAAAAAATTAGTTTATCGACGAGACATTTTATTTAAACCGAATTCTGAAATTTTATTCCATGTGTTGGAATGGCCAAAGGTGTTATTTTGGGACTTGCATAATTACCCCATAATTTTTAGTGGGTTTCCCAATGAGTCTTGAGAGCACCAAATCTAGAAAAGTGCACTTTAATGAATCTATATAGGCAGCACATGGTTGTGGTCCAACCCATGTAGTTTACCGTATTTAATAAATTATTTAATTTAATTAAATAAGGTTATATGAGAGAATGTGATTGATTAAAATAGATTTTTAATAATAATTATTATTATTATTATGATGAATTTATTATTAATAATATTATTTTGGTTGTTTAATTAAAGGAATGATAAAAAATTAATTAAATGACGGTTGAAGAAATTAATGTGGATTTTGGGTTTATCAAAGAACTATATTAATTAAATAAAAATATTCATAATTATTAAATGACCTTTTATAATTAAATGGAGGAATTTTCTAATAATAATAATTTTATTATTATTATTATGGCGTCATAAATTATTTGGATGCGTTGATATTTTAATTTCATGTCAAAGAAGTATATTATTTATGAGAATTTAATGACACTATTGAGCTTCTCATATAAAAGTTAATAAAATGAGGAGTTTTAGATTTAATGAAGTGTAGTAATTAAATTGTGGTGTTGGGTTTATAAAAAGTTCGAAAAATAATAATAATTATATTATTATTATAATTTTTTTATGAATGTAATAATTTTTATTGTTATGGAATTTAAATTAGGGGTTATGGGTTGGAGTTTTTATCATATTAATGATATTGTAATAAATTAGGAGTTTCATAATTAATTATGAAATTTTTATTAATAGAATAATCAATGAAGAATCGTTTTAATTAAATTGGGTGTAACATTTTTGTAAAAAGATTTTAATTAGATGTTTAATGAGGTGTAATAGTTATGTGAAATTAACGAGGCTTTTGGGTATCTCAAAGAAACATCTAATTAAATAAGGAGTTTATATATTAATAGAGAAGTGTTTTTATTTAATTAGAGGTGTCGGGTTTTATCTACGGTTGAATAATAATAAAAATAATAATGCAATTATTATTAGTATGGTTTTATGAGTTGTTATTATTATTATTAAGAGTAATAAAAATATTGGATTTTTGGGGGTTTTATTTAATTAAATTAAAGGTCAACAAGAATTTAATTAATCGCTACAAAACAGAGGTTTTTATTTAATTAATTTTTGTTGAGATAATTAATTAAATAATGATGAGTTGGGCGTTATCAAAGAAGGGTAATTTTAAATGGTAATATTAAATAATGAATAAATGTGGAGTTTGCTTTAATTTAATTAAACCATTTTAAATATATATATCGGGTTGTGCATGGGTATTAAAATGGTTCGGGTCAAATGTGCTGTCATACGGGTTTTAAAATGATTTATTTTTATTTAATTTTAAATAAAATAAGTTTTCAATAATAATTACTATGTTATTATTATTATTATTCATTTAATTTGATTGGATGATTAAAGCGGGTTTTTAGAATTAATTGTGAAACATTTATTTATATGTCTGTTAATGAAGTAACATTATATTAAATGAGAATAATAAATGTTATTATTATTATATTAAGATTATTAGTTTACCATGGGTGTAAGGAATAATTGGGGGTGAGAACGGGAGGGTGGTGGACCACCATATTGGAGAAACAACAAAAATACACCTGGCCCCTCCAATGAGGCGAACTACACCCCCCTCGTCGGCTCCTCTTCATGCGTTCAAATACTTGCAGTGTCTTCTCGAATCTTGTCCATCTCAGTGAGGTGAGCCCATCTGGATTTGTTTGGTGAATCGTATCGGCCGTTTACCTCCTCCCTCACACTATTTCCATAGACAAAATCCTTTGGTTTGGGTTTTATTGGGTTTACTTGTTTCTTTGGTTCTAGGGATATATAAGGGGCTCCTCTAGACCCTTTGGACCGTATTCCGGCATCTGGCGACAAAGGCGAGTCATATGAGTTCGTTTTCGCTTTTCTGTCAAGTTTCGGGTATGGTTATTTAACCATGGTATTGTTTCACATCCTTCAATTAAGCATGTGATAATTTTTATGAGTCCCTGGTACATAGTTAGAGGTGCGTTGATCCTTACTACTTTGATTATGAGCACCAATTTTAATATTTTGAATTTTATTTAAAATGTTGCAGGGCACTCCCAAGAATATTTATATATACGGTGCGTGCATGTGTGATTCCGGACAAGTTGTGGACTGATTTCCTCCAAGTATATTAAAGCACTTTAGATTTAAAATTGTTCCATCTAAAGGTAGGGTCACAAATCTCTATCACTTTATTTAAGAATTATAGCTTCTTTAAATAAATAAAGAATGTGAGTTTAATTGATTGTGATATATCTATGCATGACACTTTTGATGTGATTAAAAAATACTGCCCATGTGAGATAAATGAGGACTTGAACTTGTGTTGATTTTAAGTATTTTTTTCTAATATGGTTAAAGTGATATAATTATATAGTCAAATGATTTGAATTGGGAGAATGGGTTATATAGTAATTAATTGTAGAATTATTTTTCACGTCATGAGTTGGAATAAAAATTGGGGCTTTTACAAATTATTGAGAACATTGAATATTTGAAATGTTTGGAATATAAATTGGAAACTGGCAATAAATAATGGATGGATTAATTCTTACATGATACATGGAAGATGGTTAATTAGTTAACGATTGGTTAATGAGATATTATTTAATAAATTAATTGATGAATTAATTAATTTGAATGAATTAAATTAAGATAGTGAATTAATTGTTTGTTACGACTATTGGACATGGGTATGTTTGATGCATGTAAGATTTATATGCATTAAGTTTTCTTGGATGGAGTTGTTGTATATTATGAGATACTGCGTGAGATGGTTGCTAAATATATGGGCTTTTTTTCAGCATGTTTTTTTATGATTATGACGTGCATGTAAATTGTTAATGTCCTGGATGAATCACTGTTTGAGTGGATGGGTTCAGACATGTTAAAGAATTTGGATAATTAAATGTTGAGTTAATTATTTATTTGGCTTGCTAATAATAAATAGTTGTTAATTAATATTTTTCTATTGAGATGTTGAATGGTTAATTAATGGTTGAATTTTAACATGGGGTTTATTTTGTTAATTAGGTGTTGAATTAATTAACATATTGGATTAAATAATTTATGAATTAATTAATGGATGGTTGTGGGGTGTTAGACATGGAATTTTACACCAATGATAAATATATATGTATTATTCATAAATAGGTTGTAAGACAGGGACTGATACTCCAAATACTCACGGGGGGCTAGACATGGAGTTCTACACCTAGCATGCAAGAAAATATTCTTTTATGGGTCAGGGACTGATGCTCCAAATACCCATGGGTTGTGAGACAAATACTGATGCTCCACATACTCATGAAGGTGTTAGACATGATGTTCTACACCCATTAATTAACATTGGATTGTGGGTCCAATTGGTGGTACCTGAAATGAATTAATTGGTTAATGAAAACTTTTATGACATTATAATTTGTGAATTGAATATAAGAAATGGTGAATAGTTATAAATGAATTGGGTGAATCAATATTACTGGATGAACCAATTTGCGAATCACTATTTTTTTAGAGGACGACCTAAGATATAGTATATGAAAGATTAAATTGAATATCTTATGATGAATTGTCCAAGCCAAAGCACAAGCTTGGATTTTTTCTTAACATTCATTGCTTAGATGGTCTTTAGAGACATCTATGGTGAGTGTCTTATATAGGGAATGCCACGCTTAGTCAAATTATTGTGTAATGACTATTGTGTATGCATGAAAAATGTATAATATAGGTTCATACACCAGCTTAGAGATGAAGCAAGTACTTGGGTATATAGATACATTGCACTACATTCTATAATTACACATGCTTTCACTATTTAAATTATTTACTGAATTTCAGGATTTGGGGTAGACACTGGTGGTCCCAGCCTACTGAGATTTATATCTCACATCCTACTCGAGCAACCATTACATTGGGGTACGTGACTATATTATATTTGGTTGCGGGATTGTGTTGTTTGCATTTACTTGGAAGATATGAGCAAAGGACTGAGAGGAAGCTCAGGATGCTCGAGGAGACTACCATTGAGGATAGGAGTCATTGTATATTTATTTTTGCAATGGAATGTTCAGATGCAGTTTTGATCACTATTTTCCATTTTTGTATCATTATCATGACATGCATGCATCTGCTAAATAATTGAAGTTGGCCATTTATTTGCATAAGATTTATAAAATCTACCTTCCACTGCTTTATCATTTATTAGATTGTTTCCACTATTTATTTCCATTGTTTGTTATTTACATTGATATACCACTATGAAACTATAATAAGAGGGTATAGTCTCCACACTAACTCTCCTTAGACCCTCACTGCTAGTCGGTAGCCTCTGGCATACGGGGAGATGCGCTTGAGGTCATGTAGTGATTGGTCCATCCACTGGTTTAGTGGTGAGCCTGGTAGGGATGTTACAAAGTGGTATCAGAGGGTTTATTTTCCATTTTCTTACTATTTTGTGGTTGGTAGACAGGAGACTAGGAATGTGTAACCGCTTAAATTAATAGTTGTGCTTGGGATTGATCACCCCATGTACGAGAAATGACCAAGTGTCTAGGGATGGGAATTGTTGTTTGAACAATTAGAGGTTATAGTTGATATTATTTCACCTTGAGTGGTAGACGTAGTTTCCACAGTTTACCGATTTTGTGAATTTTGAAAAAAATATATTTATCTTGGCCTGATATGGAAAGGAAGTTTAGTACATGCATTGTCTTAGTCACTTATCAATTCATATGTCATGCATATAACATTCCATGTAGTAGCATCAATATGATGCATGTTAATTTGAATTGTGTTCCTTGGGTAAAATGCCATGTTTTCATCTGCTTTTGCATGCCTCTCTAGCTAGCCTGTTTTGGTGATAGATTTTACATTCTTGAGTGATTATATACTATACTTCCTTAGTTATTTTCATGTTTTGTTGTTGTGCCATGATTCTGTGTTATAGCGTGTTGTTGTGTTACTTTTTATGCAAAAATTCTATTTATGTTTTGATATATTAAATGGATTCTAAAGTTAAAATTTTAAATAAATGTTGATTGTGATAAATGGGAGCAAACTGCCATCGATAAGTTGTATAGCTGCCTTATTGATTCGTAGATGGCCACCCATGTGACTAAACCATATAACCATAATATTTTTTGAAAATGGTTATGAATTTAATACTTCTGAGTTTTGACTATAATGAACCATTGTGGGGTTTCTTTTGAAAAACTCGGATTAAATAAATGGGACTCTTAGAGGTCTCTTGTTTAGTAAAAGGAATTTAGATGCTAGATTTCCTGTTTATATTTGAATAATAGTAAAATTAAAATGTTTAAAGAGGATTTTTGTGATATCATTCATATTTTTCTGTATGGAATTGTTTTGAAAACCAAGTAGCAATTTATGAAAAAGTACTTGTGTGTTTGTTGAAATTCATTCAAATGTTAACAGGTTTAAATGAATTAATAAAATTCCTAAAAATAAAAATGGGTTTTTGAACCTTGTGATTTTAGTTTTGTGTTACCCAGAGAGAGGGTAAATGTTTATTTTTAGTAAGGGGCTAACCCATGGTAGGTAGTACCCTTAGAATGTTCTAGGTCATTAAAATATGTTCGCCCCATTGCTCGGGAGGATATCTTGGTTCTCGGGTGTTATAGAATGCCGATATGTTTATGTTATGGATTTTATGATCAATGTTTGATGTGGTGATCATGGTTCAAGGAATTTCAGACGCATTCTTTAATGTGTTCTCAAAACACACGATGGTGAGTGGTTGATCTTTTCTTGAGACGTCATGGAAAATCCTATGGTGGGTACTATCATTTTTTTGATAAACATGTCGACAGGTGATGTAAAGCTTTTAGAATAGACTTGTCCAGTAATAGATTGTCTGATCTTCTTAATGACATTGATAGGTCTATTTATTTTTTAATGGTTCTCGATGGCTTCTCGGGGACGAGAAGTTATTATGTTAGTTATATTGTAAAGTCCCATGTTTTTTTAATCGGGTTAAAATATGAAGGTTTTCGAAAGAAATACAGTTTATCGACGGGTCGTTTATTTTATGCCGAGCTTCGAAATTTAATTCCAAGTGTTGGAACAACCAAAGTTGTCTTTTTGGGACTTGCATAATTACCCCATAATTTTTATTGTGTGTCCCAATGAGTCTCATGATTACCAAATCCAAAAAATTCCACTTTAATGAATCTGCACAGGCATCGCACGGTTGTGGTCCAACCCGTGGAGTTTACCCTATTTAATAAATTATTTAATTTAATTAAATAAGATCATATGAGAGATTGTGATTAATTAAAATAGAGTTTTAATTATTATTATTATTATTATTATGAGGTTATTATTATTAATATTATTGTGGTTGTTTAATTAAATGAATGATAAAGAATTAATTAAATAATGCTTGATGAAATTAATGGATATGTTGGGATTAACAAAGAACCATTTTAATTAATTAAATAGTTTCTGAATTATTAAAGGACCTTTTATTAATAAATAGAGTAATGTGCTAATAATAATAATGTTATTTTTATTATTATGGTGTCATAAATTATCTTTATGCATTGTTATTTTCAATGCATGTTAAAGAGTATATTATTTATAAGAATTTAATGACGCTTTTGAGCTTCTCAAAGAAATATTTAATTAAATGAGGAGTTATAGATTAAATGTAGCGTTGTTATTAAATAGTGATGTTGGGATTATCAAAAGATTGAAAAATAATAATAATGAGATTATTATTATTTTAATTTTATAAATGTAATAATTCTTATTATAATGGAAATTAAATTAGGTGCTATTGGTTTGAGTTTTTTCATATTAATGATATTTTAATAATTTTCGAGTTTCATAATTAATTACAAAATATTTATTAATAGAATAATGAATGAAGAAGCGTTTTTAATTAAATGAGGTGTAACATTTATGTCAAAACAATTTAATTGGATATTTAATGAGGTGTAATAGTTATGTGAAATTATTGAGGCTTTTGGGTATTCCAAAGAAACATCTAATTAAATAAGGAGTTTCGTAATAAATAAAGAAGAGTTTTTATTTAGTAAGAGGTTTTGGGTTTTATCTACGGTTGAATAATAATAAAAATAATACTACAATTATTATTATTATGGTTTTATGAGTGGTTGTTATTAATAATAATAATAATAATAATAATGGATTTTTGGGGTGTTTCATTTAATTAAATTAAAGTTCAATAAGAATTTATTTAACCTCTCTAAAGCTGAGGTTTTTATTTAATTAATTTTTGTTGAGATAATTAATTAAATAATGATGATTTGGGCATTATCGAAGAAGGTTAATTTTAAATGGTAATATTAAATAAGGAATGAATGTCGAGTTGTGTTTAATTTAGTTAAACCATTTTAAATATAGATATCAGGACGTGCATGGGTAGTCAAATGGTGCGGGTCAGCTGTGCGGTTATATGATTTTTAAAATGTTTTATTTTTATTTTATTTTGTAATAAAATAAATATTTAATAATAATAATAAGGGTATTATTATTTTTATTATTCATTTAATTTGAATGGATGATTAATGGGGGTTTAGAATTAATTGTGAAACATTTATTTCAAATTTTTGTTAATGAAGTAACATTATATTAAATGAGAATAATAAATGTTATTATTTTTATATTAAGACTATTAGTTTATCATGGGTGTAATGGGTAATTGGGGGGAGAAAAAGAGGGTGGAACACCACCATATTGGAGGAGCAACAAAAATGCACTAGGACCCTCCTTTGAGGTGCGCTACACCCCCCTCGTTGGCTCCTCTTCGCGTGTTCAAATCCTTCTGGTGTCTTCTCGAATCTTGTCTGCCTCGATGAGGTGAGTCCATATGAATTTGTTTGGTGATTTTCATCGGCCATTTGGCTCCTCCCTCACACTATTTCCTCGGCCAAAATCCTTTTGCTTAGGTTTTATTGGGTTTCCTTCTTTCTTCGTTTCTATGGATGTGCAAGGGGCTCCTCTGGACCCTTTGGACTGTATTCCGACATCTATCGAGAAAGGTGAGGTAGATGAATTAATTTTTTATTTTTTGTCATGTTTTGGGTAAGTTTATTTAACCATGGTATTGTTTCATATTATTCAATTAAGGGCGTGAAAATGTTTATGAGTCCATGGTACCTAGTTAGAGGTGCATTGATCCTTACTGCTTTGATTCAGAGTACCTTTTATAATAATTTGAATTTTATTTATATTGTTTCAGGGAATGCCCGTGAATATATATATATATATATATATATATAAGGTGAGCATGCATGAGATTACAGACCAGTTGTGGACTAGTTTCCACCATGTATATTAAAGCGCTTCAGATTTAAAATGGTTTCACCCTGAGGTAGGGCCCCAAATCCCTATCACTCTTTTTAAGAATTATAGATTCTTTAAATAAATTGAGAAAGTTAGTTCCACTGATTTTGATATGTTTATTCCTGACACTTTTGATGTTATTAAATGATGCTACCCACGTGAGATAAATGAGGACTTGAACGTGTGTTGATTTTAATCATGTATTGCTAAATTGGTTAAAGTGATATGATTAAATAGTTAAACAATTTGAATGGGAAGAATGCATAATAGGGTAATTAATTATAGAATTAACTATCATTTCATGAGTAGGAATAAATTTTTTGTCTATTACTGATTATTGAGAATTAAAAAACATTTGAAATGTTTGGAATATAAATTGAAAACTAGAAATAAATGATAGATGGATTAATTATTACATGATAAATGAAAAATGGTTAATTAATTGATGATTGGTTAAAGAGATAAGATTTTATTAATTAATTGTTTAATTAATTAATTTGTATGCATTAAATTAAGATTTTTAATTAATGTTTTGTTACGACTGTTGTACATGGGTACCTTTTGATGCATGTTATAATTTCATACATTAAGTTGTCTTGGATTGAGTTGTTTTATATTATGAGATGCTGTGTGAGATGGTTTCTAAATATATTTTCTTTTTTCAGCATGTTTTGTGATAATAATGATGTGCATGTAAATTGTAAATGTCCTGGACAAATCACTGTTTGAGATGATGGGTTCAGACTTGTTAAAGAATTTGGATAATAAAATGTTGAGTTAATTATTTATTTGGATTGTTAAGAATAAATAATTGTTAATTAATTTATTACAATTGAGTTGTTGAATGGTTAATTAATGGTTGACTTTTGATGGGTGGTTTATTTGGTTAATTAGTTGTTGAATTAATTAATGGAATGGATTAATTAATTTATAAATCAATTAATGGATGGTTGTGGGGTGTTAGACATTGAGTTCTACACCAATGATAAATATATATGTATTATTGATAAATAGTTTGTGGGACAGTGACCGATGCTCCAAATACTCAGGTGGTGCTAGACATGGCGTTCTACAACCCGCTTCCAAGAAAATATTCTTTTATGGGTCAGGAACTGATGCTCCAAATACCCATGGGTTGTGAGACAAGGACTGACGCTCCAAATACACAAAAGGGTGTTAGAAATGATGTTCTACACCTATTAATTAACATTGGACTATGGATCCAATAGGTCATACAAGAAATGAATTAAATTGTTAATGAAAACTATTGTGACATTATGATTTGTGAATTGACTATGAGAAAGGGTTCATACTTATTAATGAACTGGGTGAATCACTATTTTTGGATGAACTTAAGCGCGAATCACTATTTTTTAGTGGACAGTCTTAGATATAGTAAATGAAAGATTAAATTGAATATCTTATTACACATTATCCAAGCGAAAGCACGAGCATGGATTTGTTCTTAACATTGATTGCTTAGATGATCTTTATAGACTTCTATAGTGAGTGACTTATACAGAGAATGTCGGGCTTAGTCAAATGATTGTGTAATGACTATTTTGTATGCCTGAAAAATATATAATACAGGTTCAAACACCTGCTGAGAGCTGAAGCAGGTACATGGGTATATAGTTACATTGTACTGCATACCTTAATTATTCAGGCTTGCACTGTTTAAATAATTTATTGAATGTCCGCATTTGGGGTAGACACCGGTCGTCCCGACCTACAGAGATTTATATCTCACACCCCACTCAGACCACCATAGCACTGGGGTACTCGAGTAGATTCTATTTGGTTACAGGATTTGGCAGTTTTCATTTACATGGATGATATGTGCAAAGGACCAAGCAGAAGCTCGGGATGCTCGAGGGGACTTCCCTCATGGCTTGGAGTCATTGTTTTTTTATTTTTATAATGGAATGTTCAGAATGCTATTGTGTTCACTATTCTCCATTTTTGTATCATTAGATTTTCATGCATGCATCTTCTATATAATTGATGTTGGCCATTTATTTGTACAATATTTATAAAATCTCCCTTCTGCTGCTTTATCATTTATAAGACTACTTCCAATATTTATTTTCATTGTAGTTATTTACTTTGATATATGGTTGTGCAACTATGATAAGAGGGTATAGTCTCCCCACTGACTATTCTTAGACCCTAACTACTTGTTGGCAGCCTCTAGCATATGGGGAAACGCATTTGAGGTCATTTGGAAACCGGTCCGGCCATTGGTTTAGTGGTGAGCTGGGTTGGGACGTTACATCAGAGAAGAATAAGAGTATAGGGAGTAGAAAATGAAAATGAAACTAAAAAGCTGGAGAGAATATGTTACCTCTTAATTAGGTAAATTATTTTGGTTTATACATAAATACTATATTGGAATGATTTATTCCCAAATAGAGTGTAACATCCATGTGTTTTATGAAATATTTGAACAATTTTTTCAGTAGCTTGTTTTGCACGCAATCGTGAGTTTAAAAAAACTGTGAGATTCCCTTAATATAAAGTTACTATTATAACCTAGTCTTTATGTTAGCAGGAATAAATATAACTAACTTTTACAAAAAATCTATGATAAATTTAAATAAATTATTTTTCATATTAGTTTTTTGGGTGAATGAAATTAATAAGATATGTATATTATTAAAATGGTATTTTTGATATTCATCAAATAAATATTAAAAGAATGTTTTTCCTCCTTTTAATGGAAAACCCTTTAAGACACACTAATAATTATAATTTTACAATGTAATTATTTTCTTTGGAAGAGGAATATAAAAATTTACTTTGATTAAAATTCTGATATTTTTCTGTTAAACTTCCGAATTTGATGAATAGTAAAAATACGCTAAATTTTAATTAAAATCAACTTTTTCATCGATATTATTTAAATGGTTCAATTATGATATATTATTTTTTAAAAGTAAAAATAGAATATATTTTTACCATTTAATATAATTTATTTCATTATCATTAATTTTACATTGAATCCATAGGTAAAAACATTTCAATCTTTTGTAATGTTTTAACTTTTAAAACTCATTTTCTCAACAATGGGATTAATTTTAAATTAAATATTGTCACTTCTGTGTATTTAATTTGGAGAAATGGATTCCATATTTGGAATCGGTAGGTTCAAATTATGTTAGTAAGCTAATTTTTATTTTTGGCATTATGAATAGTAACTATGGTAAATTTTATTTACCATAGTTAAAGGTAAATCGGGTAATTAAGGGTAAATATAATACTATAAAATTACCATTACAGTTGTATTAATATTATTTGAAGATTATATTTTTCTATAAAGCATTCTTGGGTTTAAATGGAATCTATTAGAACCCTCTTGGTTGTGATTAATACTTTTAATTTATTTTATTTAAAGAAAGTGAAATATGTCTCACTCAAACTTTAATAATTTAAGTATTTCTAAAATAAAGATATACATAATATAAATTCGTTTATAAATACTAATTTGAAATATAAAATGTTTTTATTTGTTATGCTAATTTATTTTTTATTTTTAAGAAGTATTTACTTACCTTAATAGCTTGTACATTAATGATGCATAAATTATTTATTTATTGAAAAATCAATAATATAGTTTTTATTAAAATAATAATACCCATAAAAAGGCCCAAAAACCTCACCAAAACTTATTGGTAGAATATATGTATACCCTAAGCATGCAAGGGTATACTTGTGGACAATTTTGAGCCTTATTAAATAAATTATCACATTTATATTATTTTATTTTAAATGATGTCAAAGTTGTCACCTTCATACTTTAATAAGGATAAAATTATAGAAGTTGGTTGCTTTAGAAGATAAATTATACTAAAATTATCCTTATAAAACCTATTAGATTTATCCTCATCATAGTATTTTATTTTTAATTTTTATGCAACAAATAAGTATAATAAATAATTATACAAAAATGTTGTAGTAATTATTTTATTAAGAGAAATATCAAATAAATGGTTTTAAAAATATTAAAATAATTAATATATTAACTAATTACTGTGATACACAAATTTTAAGATAAATATGACATGTTAAGAATCTATTAAATATTTTTTTAGAACATAACTTCTTTGTGGATTTTATTTAAATTCAAATAAATGAATTGTGTCAAAATTGACCGTATTGATATTTTATAAAAACAACATATTATTACATTGTTTAAAATTCAAAAAAAATATTTAAAAATTATAAATTGTAATTTATAGGGTCGAAAATATAATAAATTATCAAATTATGGAAAATTCATAACACATAAGTAAGTATTTATAACAATTTAAAATTTAGAATATTAGTACCACAAATAAAATTAAATAGATTAAATAAGGATAAATCAAAATGATAAGGTTTAAAATAAAATAAAAACTTGTCTAAATTTGATTGGTTGATGATATTAAAACCCTATATTATCTCATATTTTATTTGGAGTCACTTTTGAAGTTTTTAAGTCGGAATGTAGTTTATTATAAATTAATATTTTGGAGGTTTCCAAAAGTACCCCTCTACTCTCTTATAAAAAGGGCACCTTCTCCCTCTTCTATTCACTCCATTTTGAGCTTTCAAACTCGGAAAAAACCTGACCATTTTCATTATAAAATTACCTATAAACATACTATAGGTCCTTGTATTTTTAAAATACCAACATTGGATCCCTAAGAGGAGGTTTAGAAGAGGCACATCGAAGAAGAGGAAACATCCTTTACCGATTCGTTCAAACTTCTTTCTTATTCTACTTCCCCTTTATGAGTTGTTTCATTTTTAATTAATAACTCTAGTATCACTTGTATACTGATATGTTACAATTAATATGAAACAACCATATTCCATCTTCTATCCATCCTATAAAAAATGAAATCACCACGCGTGCGTACGTACGGCCTACCGTCTCCACGCCGTGGTGTAATCTATTTTTCATCACCCACATGCTTGAATGAGTATAATTTTGGATGAAATAACTATATATGATTATTATAAAGTGATATTGATTTTCAAATAATATACACCATAAAATTCAAAACAATTCCATAATCATGAGAATGATGTCATTGCTCGTGCATACGTACAACCTACCGTCTCTACAATGTGATGCGATTCATTCTATTGAAGGGTGTGACCTATATCTCCCTCCAATGCATTGGATAATGATTTTTATCTCATGAGATAGACATGGATGGAACGACAAGTAAATACAGTTCAGTATTACAAGGCTTGAACGAGGAGTGAACTCAGTTCATTAATGGACTTTGTCCGCTATGATGGTCTTATTGATGAGCCCTGACTAATATGAAATGATTTTCTATGCTCATGTGTGTATGACACAAAGTTTCATGTCTTATGTTCTAATTTTTTGGATTACATTGCAGTTCTATGATTTATCACTACTATAAACATAGGCTTCTATGCCTGTAAGCAATAGCGGCTGCTTTTGGATGTCACAAAAGGGGGTATTAGCGACCACCAATGGTGGCCGCTAATTCCGCAAAAAAAAATCTGGCGGGATTTCTCCCGCATCTAGTTATCTTATGCACAGGTTTCCTATTACATCACGTCGTTGCCGCCCCCTACCACCTCCGCCGTCACCCACTTCACCACAGGTGACCTCCAAACAACCTTCGATGTCTGTTGTTGAACCTAATGGGTCCTTGCATCACTGTGGCACCTCCCCATGACATCTTCCAATGTACCTTCTTCCTTTCAACAACCATGCATCTGCCATGGAAAGTGACTGAAGGTTTTGGGGTCCCTCCCCGTCACCCCCCGTGTATCCTTGTTTAATTGACAACAAGCCACACACAAAGAGGCTATTTTCATGGGGGAGTTTTAGCAGCCACCATTGGTTGTCGCTGTTGAGCTTCACCGACAAAGAAATGGTGACCGACAAAAGCAGTCGTAGAGTGGCCACTAAAGGCCTTTAGCGGCCAATTTTGGCGGTCTCTAAAGGCTGTTATTCTAGTAGTTCATAATATTATGACCTCTTATGCATGATAAGATTTTCGAACATTATGATATTAAGATTATGTAATGATTGACATTTCATTTGTTTACCCTTACTGAGCATTTATCTCACCCTTTTGTATGTTTCTTTTCCCCATGTCAGGAAGAAGGGTATTAAATATGATATGCAAAAATGGAGAGAAGATATGATCAAATAAATGGAATATAACATAGATACTTTATGAACTAGTTGTTTATGTTTCCCCAGTTTCTAGAGACACTATACCTATACAGTCTTGTCGTGGTTTTGTTATATGTTGTAATAAATATATTTCAATTATGAAGTATTAACAATTTATGTAATGTATGGGTCATTCTAGTTGGTATCAGAGGAAAGGTATAGTTAACCTTTGGAAACTAGGATGTGAATGCCTTAGTAAGAACCATAAGGATATGTCTAATCATATGGCACAATCCAAGTGTTTTAGAAATGGTCATGAATAACCTATGATTAGTCCTAAAGTGTGAAATTTTATTACTAATTATGTGGTTCTCCAATTTTAATTTGTGTTGCCCTCATTATGCTTCTTGGTTTTAGTCAATGGATGGAACCTGAAGGAATCGTGTAAATGGTGAATGCGAAAGGAAATGTAATGATTGTCCCCATGAGAAACCAAACGTTATGGGAGTTGGAATAAAAAATCTTGTAGCCATTCTCACACAACTTTCTCAATCTATGAATCATGAAGGACTTACAAACAATAAAAGGAAGGAGCAGTATTCTATTGAATCTTTCATGAGGCAGTGTCCACCTTCATTCAGAGGGTCTTCTGATCCATTAGTGGCTGAACAATGGATCAGTACAACTAAAAATATATTTTTAGTTCTACAATGTTCTGAACATGTTAAAGTCATCTTAGTAGTATATCGTTTGGAAGGTGAAGCTGATCAATGGTCAAATTTTATCAAGAATATGAGGAAAAGAGATGAAATTGGGTCCATAGAATGGGAGAAGTTCAAGAACTTATTTTTCAATTGGTATTTCCCTCATATTCTTCGAACAAAGATGGAGAAGGAGTTTTTTGAACTAAAGAAAAAGTATGATGAATACGTTGGTACCTACGAAAATTTTTTTACAAGACTTTCAATGTATGCTTCCAGAATTATTATCCAACCTGAGAGTAAGATCGATCGATTCTTTAGTGGCTTAAAACCAAGTCTTCGAAGGGTGTTTTCCATAAGGGACTTCAATAGCTATGAGGAAATTGTTTGATTTTCTCTTAAGGTTGAGATAGATATTAGAGTAACCCATCAGTCATATGGGTTTTATAAGAAGAGGAAAATGGAATTCAAAGGAAAATCTAAAGACCACATTGAAAAAAAGATGAGATATCCCTTATGTTGAAAGTGTGGAAGGAAATATGGAGGGAATTGTCTTAAAGTTACAATTAAATGTTTTAAATGTGGAAAAGAAGGTCATCGGGAAATTGAATCCTGTAGTGATGGGAAAAAGATTTCTAATGATGTGAATAGAGAAAATGCTACACATAATACACCTCATACACTTCAATGTTACAAGTTCAAGGAAATGGTGAATTATGCCAATCAATGCCATAATCTAAGGGTTGTTGATGATGATTGACGTCAACAATCTCTTAAGGCCAAATACAAAGGAAAGTCACATGCAATTTCTATCGGTAATGTGGAGTATGATAATGAAGTGCTTAAAGGTACAATTACCACCCACTCTAAGGAAGAAAATGTTTTATTTGTTTCTGGATCCACCCACTCATTTATTTCTGAAGATGTTTCTAATGGTATCGTCATACTACCTCAAAAATTACATGTTGAGTTTGTTGTGACAACTCCTAATAGCACAACGGTTTCATCAAAACTTTATAATTATTCTCCAATTGACGTTTGTGGGAAATTTCTTCCTGAAAATCTTGTGATCCTTCCTATAGTGGAATTTTATGTGATTATTGGCATGGTTTGGGTTTCCTTATATTGATCTCATATCAATTTACAAATAAGGGAAGTCACATTTCATATTCCAGATCAATCTATGATCATCTATCGATGCAAGGATGAATATAACCTTCCAGTGGAAATTTCTTCCATATTATGAGTCTAGATTCCAATAAATGAAGGTTATTTATCTCAAATGGTTTGAGATAAACTCACGATTAAGAATATTCCCATTGTACGGCAGTTTGATGATGTCTTTCCAGGGAAATTTCCATGTCTTCTACCAAATCGTGAAGTTGAGTTTTCAATAGAACTCATACCGGGTGTTATGACCATTTCAAAACACCTTATAGAATAGCCCCAATTGAGTTGCAGGAATTGAAGAAGTAACTCCAAGAGAATCTTGATAAGTTATTCATACTCTCTAGTGAATCACCTTGGGGAGAACCTATTCTGATTGTTAAGAAGAAAGATCGATCAATGAGACTCTGTATTTATTATTGAGAACATAACAAGATCACTATCAAGAACAAATATCCTATCCCCCACATTGATGACTTATTTGACCAACTACGCGTAGCTCAATACTTTTCCAAGACTGATCTCCATTCAGGGTATCATCAATTAAGGGTAAAAAATGAGGATATACCAAAGACGGCTTTCCGTACAAGGTATGGACACTATGAATTTATAATGATGCCATTTGGTCTTACTAATTCCCCTACCATCTTCATAGATCTAATGAATAGAGACTTTAGAGACTATCTTGATCAGTTTTTGTTCTCTTTATAGATGATATTCTTGTCTATTCAATGGCCAAGGAAGAACATGAAGATCACTTAAGAATTGTATTGAAGACCCTGAGAAAGGAGAATCTTTATGCCAAATTTACAAAGTGTGAATTTTGGCTTCAAAAAGTTTCATTTTTTTGTCACATAATCTAAAGATAGGGGAAATCTGTGGATCTAGCAAAAATAGAGGTTATTGAAAGATGGTCGAGACCAACAACAGTAACCGAGATCCAAAGTTTTCTTGATTTGGCTGGATATTATCGATGTTTTGGGAAATATTTCTCATGATTATCTAATCCACTCACCAGTTTGACTCGAAAATGAGTTATGTTCGTTTGGATGGAAGAGTGTGAAGAGAATTTCAAGGAGTTAAAAAGAAGGTTATCCAGTGCACCTGTACTCACACTACCTTGTAGTGGAGAAAGGTTCTTGATCTACAGTGATGCATCCATGAAGGGATTTGAGTGTTTAATCATGAAAAATGATTTGGTGATAGATTATACCTCATGAAAGTTGAAAATCCATGATCAAAATTACCCAACTCATGATTTGGAGTTGGTTGTGGTAATATTTACATTAAAAATATGGAGGCCTTATCTTTATGGTGAAAGGTGTGATATTTATTCTGATCATAAAAGTTTGAAGTATATTTTCACACAAAAGGAGATGAATATGCACCAAAGAAGATGGTTGGAGTTGATTAAAGATTACGATTGATCCATACATTACCACCCTAGGAAAGAAAATAAGGTGACAGACGCATTAAGCCGACAAGACCATTCCATATTATCCATGATGAGGATCATAAAAGATCCAATATTTATGGATTTTCAAAGGATGGATCTTCAAATTATAATAGAAGGGGAAAAATATTATCTTTCTCAAATGAATTTTCAACCATCAATACATGTGATGATTAAAGAGGCATAGAAAGAAGATGTAGAGTTACAAAAGAATGTGAGAAATTTTCCTGAATTCAACATTGATTGTGATGAAATAATAAGGTTAGAAATCGGGTTTGTGTTCCTCCCATACAAGAATAAAAGAATAAAATATTGGACAAGGCTCATAATTCTTCATTCTCTATTCACCCTAGAAGCACGAAGATGTATAGGGACCTGAATGGGTACTTCTAGTGGGATGGTATGAAAAGAGGTGTTGCTGAATATGTCTCTCGATGCATGGTTTGTCAGAAAATTAAGGTTCGAAGAGAGAAGTCTAAGGGGATATTGCAACCATTACCCATACCAGAATGAAAATGAGAAAACATCACTATGAACTTTGTCACCGTACATCCCAGAACATCCAAAGGCAATAATGCTATCTGTGTTATAGTTTATCATCTTACGAAGTTGACACTCTTCATTTCTATTAGAGAGGATTTATCTCTCAATCATCTTTCCAGGATATATATAAAATAAGTGGTAAGATTTCATGGAGTACCCTTTTCCATTATATTTGATCAGGATCTGAGGTTTACCTCGAAGCTCTGGCGAAGTCTTTAGCATGCTCTAGATACAATGTTGAGTTTTAGCACTACTTATCATCCTTTGATAGATGTTCAGTCTGAAAGGACAATTAAAACTCTAGAAGACATGTTGAGATCTTACTCTATGGATTTAAAAGGTTGTTGGGATCAACACCTACCATTGGTGGAATTGTTTTACAACAATAGCTTTCACTCCAGCATTATTATGGCTCCTTATGAAGCCCTCTATGGAAATAAGTATAGGACTCCAACTTGCTGGGATGAAGTTGGGGAAAGAAAGCTATTAGGTCCTAATCTGGTTGATGAAATGGCAGAAAAGGTCAGATCTATTCAACAACATATAAGAGTAGTTTAGAGTCGAAAAAAAAGTTATGTTGATAATCGAAGAAACAACATAGAGTTGGAAGTGGGAGATAAGGTGTTCTTACGAATATATCCTTGGAAGAGAGTAATGAGATTTGGAAAGAAGGGAAAGATGGCCCCTAGGTATATCGGTCCTTTTGAAATTATGGATCATGTGGGGAAGGTAGCTTACCGATTGGCGCTTCCACTGAATCTCTCTCAAGTTCTTGATGTGTTCCATGCATCCCTCCTGAGAATGTACATTCCTGATCCATCACATGTACTAATCTCCAAAGTCATACCACTGGAGAAAGATCTTTCTTATGAAGAACAACGAATATATATTCTATATCGTAGCGAAAAATTTCTGCAAAACAAGACCACTCGATTGGTTAAAGTTTTATGGAGGGACCACCAATTAGAAGAAGCTACATGGGAACTTGAGGATATGATGAGGGAGAGGTATCCTCATATTTTTATTTCCATGTAAAGAATTTCAAGGGATAAATTAAGTTTAAGGGGGATATAATGTAACACCCATGTGTTTTATGAAATATTTAAATAATTTTTTATGTAGCTTGTTTTGCACGCAATTGTGAGTTTAAACAAACTATGAGATGCCCTTAATATAAAGTTACCATTATAACATAGTCCTTATGTTAGAATGAGTAAATATAACTAACTTTTACAAAACATCTATGATAAATTTAAATAAATTATTTTTCATATTATTTTTTTGATTGAATGAAATTAATAATATATGTATGTTATTAAAATGGTATTTTTGATATTCATCAAATAGATATTAAAACTATGTTTTTCGGCATTTTAATGGAAAAAAATTTTAGACACACTAATAATTTTAATATTACAATTTATACCTTTTCATTGGTAGTATAATATAAAAATTTACTTTGGTTAAAATTTTGATATTTTTCTGATAAACATCATAATTTGATGAATAGTAAAAATATGCTAAATTTTAATTAAAAACAAATTTTTCCATTGATATAATTTATATGGTTCAATTATTATATTTAGTGGATTTGAAGTAAAAAATAGAATATATTTTTACCCTTTAATATAATTTATGTCATTATGATTAATTTTACTTTGAATCCATAGGTAAAAACATTTCAATATTTTACAATGTTTTAACTTTTATAACCTGTTATCTAAATAGAAGGATTAATTTTAAATTAAATACTGCCACTTCTGTGTATTGAATTTGGAGAAATTTATTCCATATTTGGAATCAGTAGGTCCATATTTTGTTAATATACTACGTTTTATTTTTAGGCATTAGGAACAATAACTACGAAAATTTTTATTTACAATAGTTAAAGGTAAATAAGGTAATTAAGGGTAAATATAATATTATAAAATTACCCTAAAACATGTCTTAATATAATTGGATAATTATATTTTTCTCTAAAGCATAATTCGGTCGAAATGGAATCTCTTGGAACCCACTTGGATGTGATTAAGACCTTTAATTTATTTTATTTAATGAAAATGAAATATGTCTCACTCAAACTTTAATAATTAAAGTATTTTTAAAATAAGGTTATACAGAATATAAATTAGATTATAAATTTTCATTCAAAATATTATTATTTTTTCTTTGTTACGATAATTTATTTGTAATTTTTAAGAAATATTTAATTTCATTAATAGCTTATACATTAATGATGCTGAAATTATTTATTTAGTCAAAAATCAATAATATTGTTTTTATTAAAATAATAATACCAATAAAAAGGCCCAAACACCTAACCAAAACTTATTGGACATGTATATATATACCCTAATCATCAAAGGGTCAACTTGTGGACCATTTTGAGCCTTATAAGACAGATTATGACATTTATATTATTTTATTTTAAATGATGTCAAAGTTGTCACCTTCATTCAATAATAAAGATAACATTTTAAAAGTTGGTTGTTTTAGAAGACAAATTCGACTAAAATTATTCTTATGAAATATATTAGATTTATATTCATCATAGTAGTTCAGATTTAATTTTTATGAAATAAATAAGTTTATTAAATAATTATACAATAATGTTGTAGTAATTATTTTATTAAGAGAAATATCAAATAAATGGTTTAAAAAATATTAAAATAAATATTATCTGAACTAATTAATGTTATCCGCGAATTTTATAGATAAATATGACATGTTAGGAATCTATTAAATTTTTTTGTTCAAACATAACTTCTACTTGGATTTTATTTAAATCCAAATAAATGAATTGTGTCCAAATTGACACTATTTATATTTTATAAAAATAACATATTTTTAAATTGTTTAAAAATCAAAAAAAAATATTTAAAAATTATAAATTGAAATTTATATGGTAAAAAATATCATAAAGTATCCAATTATGGACAACTCCCAACACATAAGTAAGTATTTATAATAATTTAAAATTTAGAATATTTTTAACACAAATAAAATCAAATTTATTAAAAAAGGATAAATCAAAATGATAAGGTTTAAAATAAAATCAAAACATTTCTAAATTTGATTTATTAATGACATTAAAACCCTATATTATTCCATCTTATAATTTGAGTTACTTTGGATGTTTTTAAGTCGGATTGGAGTCTATTAAAAATTAATATTTTGGAGGTTTCCAAAAGTGCCCCTCTACTCTCTTATAAAAAGGGCACCTTCTCCCTCTTCTCTTCACTCCATTTTGAGCTATCAAACTCGGGTAAAACCTGACCATTTCCATTATAAAATTACCTAGAAACATACAATCGGTATGTTTCTTCTTAAAAGACCTACTTTAGTTCTCTAAGAGGAGGTTTAGAAGAGGCATGTCGAAGAAGAGGTAACATCCTTTACCGATTCTTTCAAAACTTCTTTCTTCTTCTACTTCCTCTATATAATTTGTTTCATTTTTAAGTATTAACTCTAGTATCACTTGTATACTGATATTTAATTATCTATATGAAACAACCAAATTCCATCTTTTATCCATCCTAAAAAAATAAAATCACCATGTGTGCGTACGTACGACCTATCGTCTCCACGCCGTGGTGTAATCTGTTTTTCATCACCAACATGCTTTGATGAGTATAATGATGGAAGAAATAACTATATATTATTATTATAATGTGATATTTATTCTGAAATTATATACACTATACACTTCAATACAATTCCATAATCATGAGAATGATATCATCGCTCGTGCGTACGTACGACCTACCGTCTCCACGATGTGATGCGATTCATTATACATGATCTTCATTGAAGAATGATTATATAAATTAATAGAATGAATAAATATGATATATATTATACTAGTACCATTATTTAAATGATATATCTATAACCTAAAAAGTGTAATAAGAATTTATTCAACAATACCTACATAAGAACATAAAGCAGTTAACACCCGAATAACAAGTCACAATGAAATGTTACTAATAAAAAGATAAGAATACGACCATATATGATATAATAACAATGACTATGATTATGTAATAAGTCAATGAAATTATATAAAACATTATACATGAGTTTTGGATACATACCAAGCTTATTAGACATAAGGTAAGGGGAAATCTCTCAATCTCAGTTTTATCCGAGATTGTTTATATTTCAGAAATTACTGGGGTATATTTATCATCTACATCCATGTTTCCTCAATATGAAATATTATTTCTATATTCATACACTTTTTTAAATCTAATTTTACCTATTTGAGATTTTATAGTAAAAGATTTGAAAGGAATCTTTTGTTGTTTTTAGTACGAGAAACTTTTTGAATTTTCTGACCACAATATGAGAAGAATGTTTTTATACCTTATACCACATGAACAGATTTTTTTTATGATTTCAGAGAACATTATTTCCATGAAGCTTCCTTTACAAATTTCCATATTTATTTTCAATTAACTTCTTTTATTTTAATATTTCAATACATGTTGAGAACATAAAATGTTTTATTGAAGAAGAAAGAATATTATCCTCAAGAACTCAGTTCAAGTGTTTTATCAAAATTATTTTCCATATATGATGATACAAGGTTATGTTTTTATCCCTATTATTACATTGAGTTGATTATGTTACGATGGAATTATTTTTATTAAGTCCTTTTATCTTATATGGATTATGTTATTATGGCATGATGTTTAAGAATCCCATTCTATTACATGGGTTATGCTATGATGTATGATTTATGATTTTGTGGAACACATAAGAATGGATTAATTATGAGATGGGTGGGACCTATGTCTCCCTACAATGCATTGGGTAAAGATTTGTATCTCATGAGATAGACATGGCTAGAACGAAATATAAACATGGTTTAGTATTACAGGGCTGGAACGAGGCGTGAACTCGGTTTAGTAATAGAATATGTCTGCTATGATAGTCTTGGTGATGAGCCTTGACTAATATGAAATGATTTTATATGCATATGTGTGTATACCACAAAGTTTCATGTCTTATGTTCTGATTTTTGGGATTATATTGCAGTTCTATGATTTATCCCATGACATAATATTATGACCTCTTATGAAGGATAATATTTTCAAACGTGATGATCTTAAGATTATGATATGATTGAAATTTCATTTGTTTACCCTTAATGAGAATTTCAGATCACCCTTTTTTATGTTTCTTTTCCCCAGGTCAGGAAGAAGGGTATTAAATATTATATACCAAAAAGGAATCTAGATATAATCAAATAAATGGGAGACAACATAGATTCTTTCTGAACCAGTTGTTTATGTTTCCCCAGTTTCTAAAGACACTATACCTATATGGTCTTTTCATGGTTTTGTTATATGTTGTAATAAATATACTTATATTATTATGTACTAACAATGTATGTAATGTATGGATTTTTATAGAGAGGATTCTATGTATAGGGTAGGGATATTGGGAATATAATATTCCAGATGATGGCTGATCTTAAGAGGTTTAAGAGGTGTGAAGAACTGGAAGATATGGTGGCCTTTTATAGGAGAGGAAAAGGACCCACTTGGAATTTTTGGAAAGAAGTTATGTGTACCCATGTTAATACCTAAAAATGTTATAAAAAACTAACAAAACAATATAATGGATGTTATATGGCCAATATATGGCCATCTAATGGGTTTAGAAACATTTTTAGGTCATTTGGGACCTTCATTTAAATGTTTAGTACTTTACTAAGAATAATTTTCCTTAATAATTATAATTAATTTCAATTACATTCACTGATAATTATGGTAAAAAAATAATTTTATAATATTAGAATCTAACAACAATATTTAATACAATTGTGTATTTTTGTTATTTTAAATTCAATTCACTTAAGCAGAAAAAATAATATTAATGCTAATCTTGCAGACAAATAGTTTAACTTATTTTAGTTGAAAAATGTTCAAAATATTGTTCTTATATTATGCATATCAAAACTAAAGGATTAATATAAAAAATATTTTTTTTTAATATATAAAATGTATTATTAATTAAAATCATTCCCTAATTGTAATTAGTTTTCTGTATTAAGATAAACTCTTTTGGAAGAAAAAAATAACAATATTTATTTTTATATACAATTTTTCTTATTTAATTCAGAGTTGTATTTATGTTATTTTAAATTCAAATCACATAAGTAGAAAAAATAATATTAATTCTACTCTTGCAGACAAATAGTTATTTTATATCCAATTTACAGACAAAATGTTATAAAAACTAAAAAACTATATAATGTATGTTATATGGCCAATATATGGCCATCTAATGGGTTTGGAAACATTTCCAGGTCATTTGGGGTCTTTATTTAAATGTTTAGTACTTTATTAAGATTAATTTTCCTTAATAATTATAATTAATTTCAATTACATTCACTAATAATTTTGGTAAAAAATAAGTTTATAATATTAGAATCTAACAATAATATTTAATATAATGTTGTATTTATGTTATATTAAATTCAAATCACATAAGCAGAAAAAATTATATTGATGCTAATCTTGCAGACAAACAGTTATTTTATATCCAATTTGTTCCTATTTTAATTTGTAATTAATTTTTAAACAATTAATTAATTTTCTATTGGTGTAAAATATAAATTTCCTAAGTTAACAATTAACTTTTAAAAAATTAATTTAACACCTATTATATATCATATTATGTTAAATAATAACATTGTTATTTGGGAAACTCGTTCTTGCGTGTAACACAAGACATCGAGGATGGTCTCTCTTGAATATAACAAAATATATCAAGGAGGGTTTCTCTTGTATGTAACAAAAGCTATAGTGTAAGGATTATCTTTCATGTAACACAAGATAACTTTATGTTTCTTGCATTACAAGAAATATCATGTGTTGAATTTATACAAAAGTGTAAATATATAGTATATTATTAGGATATTATATTCCCTTATGCATTTGGGGTTTCATGTGATACACTCTATAGAATAAAATGTTGTACTTTAGAATTTTGGTGTGTTACAAAAAATATATCAACATATTATTCAAAATCGGAATTAAAAAATCATTTCATATAAACATGAATAAATAACTCATTCCATAAATGTTTCTATGTGTTAATCAATTTCTATCAGAGTGTAGTGAATCAAGATGGCTGAACCACTATCTGGGTGGGGGTGAATTGGTGGTTTCTTTTATGAATTATATTTATTTATAATTCAACCACTTGAACATGTTTTGGTTCACAATTTAATTAATGTTATCTCTCAATCTCACCTCATGTTCATTTATTATAATAGAGAGATCATCTGATAGAGATTTACATAGTTTGGAACAAATACATACTCATTTCTATCTCTACTTACACCCCCCAACCATGGATTCATCACTATAACTATTAGTGATTACAACTATTCAAACACCTTAGATAAAACTTCCTAGAAAAATATTTAGGCACACCAACCTCTCATACACAGATAATAATCCATAGGTAGAAATATCAGATTCTCTAGATATTAATCCTTAATAAAAAAAAATTGATTCCCTTTACTTGTGTACTACTTCATGATCTCCAGAAGAACTAAAAATTTTTAGTTCCTATGGTCTCCAAACTCATCTTCTAGGTCTATTTCAATCTAGATATTTCTCATGATTAAAAAAATGAACAGATGAAATATTATTTTTGAAATAATGATCAAATTTTTCACCACAATTCAATACATAGACCTATCATCCTTCTTAATATTTTCTTGTAAAACAAATGCAAGATCTCTCAACCCTTCTTATCAACTCATCACACCTTTGATACTAGCATATATTCATGAAGTTTTGTACCAATGCATGAATCATCGTATTTTCTCTAACATCCTGCATATATATGTCCTACAAATATATATGAATAAAATAATTAATAAATATAGCTACATATTCTTTTTATCTTGATTCTTTTTGGTCTCCCACATTCTCTACACATATCCACGATCACCATAAATACATCATGGAATAAATTCCCGGACTATTCCATATCATTTTCACAAAACCATAGCAACATCTTGGACCAAGATTTTATTATAGAGTGTAATAAAGAGATCATAAAAACAGTTAACTAACATCTATAAGGATTGGGTGTTCCAGATTTACCA
Source organism: Viscum album (assembly GCA_963277665.1). NCBI lineage: Eukaryota > Viridiplantae > Streptophyta > Magnoliopsida > Santalales > Viscaceae > Viscum > Viscum album. The sequence goes on from OY728134.1 coordinate 820,798,947, forward strand.
TTTCTATTTACATATTCCTGCACAACATGGATTTTAATATCATGTTTTAAATATATTGAAGAATTAAATAATCCCATGTTTAACTGATTGGTACTTAAAATTCTATAAATCTTTAAATTCCTCACTTCATACAGCATAAATAGTGCACTACACATTTCACACTATTATAAAATTGCCTATAAGGAATAAAGTCAAATGAATTACTTATCACTTGGCTATGTGAAACCTTCCTTCATACATTCGACTACATGAGATGTTTAGGTGTATAAAGAATCATCTATGTGGATCTATTTTGAAAATGGATATATAGAGAAAACACATTCATGAAGGAATTGGCTATGTCCTTTGACTCTACAAATAGATGTGTAGAAAATGGCTACATTAATTTTTTTATAATCACTCACCTACGTGATCCACCTCTATAAACAGATACATAGAGAAATGAATATGTGGATTCTTACATTAAGAGAAGCATAGGAAAATCATTCTAATTAATCAATTTTCTTGAATGAAATTAAAAATGAATGAATTTATCATTTTAAGCATTATTGTTCTTTAAATCCATCATTATTTTCAATTGAGATCTATGTTCGAGCTTTTGTAACTCATTTAACCAGTAACACATGTGCATAAATTTAAAATACACCATGATGCATGTACCAAGTGTTCATGATCACACACATCTTGAAAAAATGGCAGTCAAATTTATATGATCATTATGGAGAGTTGGATCGAATACTCACAGATAGTTTTGATATTTTTGGATCATCAATAGAAGATAAACCACATGTACAAGAAACCTCAAGCAAGGGATGAGGTTGATGGTGATCGGGTGGCTCTGAATAAATAGATTGAATGTTCTTCATTTTATTCCTTACCTTTTAATGATCAGTGATCATTAATCTATCCTATTTTATCCCAAATTGTTAGACATGTCATTTGAGAACTACCATTTAACATAATTTCTTCCACTACTACCTCAAATTTGCAATGGGTGATCAACACCTGTAACATAGACACTTGCCTCACGTGCCACTCTAACCCACATTGGGACACAAAAACCCTAGACCAAACCATCTCAAACATGTGGTCCTATGAGTTTTCCCCATTTTACACCATTTGGGATAATTGGTCGACTCCCTCACACAAGGTTTCACCCAGATCCCATAATTCCTAGGTAAATATAGTTGGTTGTCATGCTCGACTAACCAATGTTTTTGGTAATCACTTATATTAATAGTTATCCTAAAAAATTCTAATATATAGGAATTCTAGAATATGTTATGGAAATTGTCATTCACTTCTAAACTAGAACTATATAAATTATTGGAAAAAATTTCCCCATAATTTCTCTTGTAATAAAATATCATTTTCATGGTCTTTAATAGAATTTTTATTTCTCATTTTATGGATAAATATGTTTCACACATATTGACACATGAAATACTTATTTATGCACTTGGTCACTTCAATCTCCCAGTTTAATTTTTTTCAAAAAATTCATCAATATAGATATTTTTGATTGGATGGATATTCCCTCTTTATCCCACTTATTAACAGTCGAATTTAATGGTTTTGTGTGTGGTACTTCTTATCTCTTCATTTCCTTTTAAATGCACACTTATACTCTCCCCTTTATTTGATAGGAGAATGATACTAGATGGTTCCATAGAAAAGTACCTCATGTATAAAATAAGGGAGATACAACCATATTTTTCAATGATTTCCATTAACTAACTGGAAGTTCATGTCATGCTCAGAAAATATTATTCCTCAAATAGGTGATTTACTTAAATAGCTCCATTTAAAAGATACATTTAACCCATGCATGTCTTATGAAACCAACAAAATAGTTCATGTAAAATTCAGGCTACTCTTAATTTTTCTAATGTTTAGATGACTAAAACATCCCATTTATATGTACATTCAATAAAATAAATAATATAGGATGTGAGTTTTGTTAAAAAACCTCAAATTACATTTTTAATATCCTATCCATAAAATTATAGACTTCTATAAAATATTCATAGCATCCTCCTCTCTCAAAATTATCCCCTATAAGGGAGACAATCATCTTCCTCACCATGGTAGGTCTATTCAAGATTGTATTTCTAGTTATTCCTGTATGAACCAACACAAAAATAGAATACATTATATGTCTATCTAGTTTTGAGAGATTCATAACAAGATGGTATCTCTTATATCCTTGATTACTAGAATATAAGGGCACCCAATACATCTTAGGTTCCCCCCATGATAAATTGTTGAAACATCATTTCACTTCCTTGTAGGAAAAAAATAAAAAACAAAAAAAATATATGAGGGAATATGGAGTATCTACTTGTACCTAAATGTCCACAACAATCTTGAGGCATGTTTTTGAACCAAGTTTCCCCACATTATCTTATCTTCATGCTTCTACAAATTATTTTTATATATAATTTTCCTTTAGTAGCATAGTTATTATCAAAAATAAAATTTAATTGTGTGAGACTACTCTTCTCTCCATTCCAATCAAATCATAAGAATCTCTTGATGTAAGCTTCACTGTCTTCAAGGATTCCTTTTATACTAGAAATGTGGTTAAACATTATCTTGTAAGAAAAGGTTTCATTGCATGAATTTGGTGTTGAGAAGAAAAGGAAGCACTATGTATACAAAGTTGTATATTATGAAGATCAAAATAATCCCCTCATCATTAGATGTCATGAATTGGAAATTAAATTGGGAGTCTTTGAAAATACCAATGTTGAGACTTTATAATTAAAGAAGTATGTTTTTACTACCACTCATCACTCCTTGAAGTACTTATTGATAAAATAACATCATTATATATAACTAATATGATTACATCATCTAATGATCTTTTCGAAGATACTTTTAATAATGATGTACCATTCATATCTCAATGTAACAATTTGGCTAAATCTATTTGTTATAAAATAGTAGGCTTAAATAAAAATTCATTATAGATATGGATAAATATAAAGGAAGAAGATAATGTGACCATATATATGGTTGATAGTAGAAGTTATATAGACTATGGTTTCACTTTATGATCTAAGCTTGATGTGAAGAATTTCCAAACATATCATGCACATTATATTGAAAATTCATGCTAGCATGAAAAAAATAAAGGAAGATCATTTTTTTCAATGATTGTACTGTAATAGATTTATTCATTATAAAATGGATTTATGGTATAATACTTTTAATGACTAAGCACAAATAAATACCATATTAAGGGAGATAAATCCATAAAAATATATTCAATAATCATAGACTAAGGAAAATTGATTTGGTTCAAATATATTTGATGTCCTTAATTGTATCTATCATGTTCGATCAAATTCAAGTTTCACAATAATTTTATATTTAATATCTAATTGAGTATTATTTACATCAATATACACTCTATGAAATTTTAAAAATGTATGGAACTATGGTATAAAAACAACCTTAACGGAATATTTCTCACAAATATTTCATTATAACTCACCAAATGCTATGGTATATATTACATTATAAAGGGTTCTTGTTCCATCCATTTTTTTCAAATGTTTTGTGAGACTATTTCATATCCCAAACTTCTTGGCCGATTCCACTTCCATTGTATTATATTTTCTTCCTTTTAAAACTATTATTTCAAAATATACTTGATAGTTCCATGAATATATCTTTTTAACCCTTTGGGAACCTTCTTTAGATGTTGACTAGTCCGCAATGAAGATCATAAGGTGACATCACATTACTCTAGCTTGAATAAGCTACATCAAAAGAATCATAATGAAAAAAATTATTACTTGTACAACATTCTTGACATCCAGTTTGTTGTATTTTTTCTTTTAAATTTGGATTATTCTTCAAGATCTATTCCATTATTTTCATCATATTTTTTTATTTTAAATAAATCTCCATATATATATATATTCTCAAGTGTAACATTTTTACTCCATATGAGGAAAATCAAACACTTCCTTAAATCTAAAATTCATAAAATATATTAATAAAAATCAGGAAAATCATTTTTATATTTAGAGGGAACCAACCGTCTTGTACCAATTGTACTAACTCAAGCTAATGAAACCCTGAGGGGAAAGGGAGAATGAATTTTTTTCTTTTATATATTCTCTTTCTTATAAAATCAGTCTTTGAAACTTGTTATTGGTCTTGATGTACTCAATATTATCTCTTCATATCACTATGTTTTCAGTTTTAGTAATATAAATATTCACCCAAATGGATTTAAAATGTTTGATACAATGATATACTCCTTTTCTTCGCTGGTTACTCCCCACAACCATGGATTCATTACCATATGAATAGTTCAATATAACGTTTCAAAAACTATAGGTATAATCTATTATAAATTGGAGATAAACCACAAATTATCTTCTATAAATAATATTCTAAAGTTACAAAGATCTTATTCTTTAGTATGACTTCCTTCGGAAGAAATTATTGTTCCCATTACATGTGTACTCCATCAATATTTTCAGTAGAAAATAAAAATGATCTATTCCACCAGTGTCAAAACCACCTTCCAGATCTGGTGAAATATTTATCTTACTCAAGTTATTTGAAAACTCAAACACATGAAGTCTTATTTGTGTAATATTTCTCATAATTGGATCCTCACATTGATACACAAACATATCAACCTTCATAAAAATATTGTTGCATAAAGGATGCAATATTTCAAAAAAAATTCTTAGAATCTCATCACACCTTCTATACTAGAATTTATTCTGGATGTTCTGTATTAGTGCATAAACATTTGTTTTTTTCTCAAATTATGATTATGTATGTTTGGAAAATATATATAAATAACATAGAATATAATTTTAGTGAGAAATTAAATTCCCCATTATTATTTTTATCTCCCATGATATTTTCACAAATCCACGATCACAATAAATACATTATAGAATAAATACAATATCCAATCCAAAATATCAACTCAAACCATAACGTCATTATGGGACTTGTTTCCCTTTCAGAGCTTAATAAAAACACCCATTAAAATGGTCAACAAATATCTATATGATTTGGGTATTCTAGATTTACCGCATCTATTTAAATATTTATCAATGACATGTATTTAAATATATCATTTTAAATATCCTAAATACATCAATATTATTAAATTTATTTATATGGAATTTAAATCCCAAACTCTAATAAATACTCACTTTGCATAGAATCAATAGTGTATTTCAATTTCCATGCCTTCAAGAAATATCTTATGTGAAATAATCTCAAAACCATTATATAGAAATTGGATACAAGATACTATCCATCAAACATTATTCTACATGAGATATTCAATTACGTATAAATTCATCTATGTGGAACTCTTCTGAAAATGGATATATAGAGAAAATGTGTATATAATGGAATCACCTACGTCAATTTATTATGTAAATAGATACATAGAAAACTGACATGGGAATTCCCTCATTATCATTCAGCTATGCAATCTTCTTCTATAAATAGATAAGTAAAAAACACGTACATGGATTATTACCTTCATATAAGTGTAAGAAACTCATTACCTTAAATATATTTTCATTCAATGATGTGTGACAACATTTATTTATCATTTTAATCTTACATGTGGATTAAATTCAATATTTGTTTCATCTGAGAACATGGTTTGATCTTATGTAACTCATTATGTGAAAAACACATTCACATGGATTTTGAACACACCTTGATGCATGTACCAAATACATGATGATCACATACATCAAGAAGATATAGTTGATGACTTAATTTGATCATTATAGATATTTTGATCCAATATTCAAGGGTTTATGGGATCTATACGGATCATCAGTTTTAGATTAACTATATGCCAAAGAACCCACGAGAAAGGGATGAATACAATAATGACAGGTGGATCTAAATAAATTTTTTATATGGCCTTCATTTTAAGCACACACATTTAATGATGGGTGAGTAGTACCTCATCTAGTGTTGTTCGACATCACTTGACATATCGTTAGAGTGATCCCATTTAATATGATATGTTCTGCTACTAACTCATGATGTTAGTGGGGGATCAACACCCACAACACACACACACACACTTACCTAATGGGATGTGCAATCCACACTGCCCCACTAACACTCTGACTGAAATTCTCTCACTTTAGTGGGCCTATGCATTGGCACACTCAGCCTCCATGTGGGGTGGATGTCGGACTCACTTGTCTATGGTTGAGCCCACCTCCAATAATTCCTAGGTTGAGTTAGCTTGTTTTATTTCATGGATGCTCTATTTTTTGGTAATCAATCATATTAATTATTATCCAAAAGCAATCCAAATATATAAGAATTCCATAAGTAGTTAATCCAATTATCGGTCACAGCTATACCAGAACTCTATAAATTTCCAAGATGACTTTATTATAATTCCTCATGTAATAAAATCACTTTCCCATGGTATTAAATAGAAGTACAATTTTTATATTTATACAGACAATAAGTCACACATATTGACACATGTATTTGGAAATTAAGAATAATAAAAATAATCATCACATTTTCTTCAACTCACCAAACATCATCAGAAACACATATCAAACCATTGATAAGAAATTCAATACATACCTTGTCACCTGGGTACTACACATATCACAAAGGTAATAATCATCAAGGATTAGTTATATTGATTCATGTGTTTTTGTACAACCATCGAGAAATATAGATCTTGGATTTGAGACATACTTTTTTATCAATCCTGTTGTGAATATGAATCCATCACAAATAATGAACCATGTTACCTCATGTAGTTTTAGTATCATTTTTGTTTTCAAATACTTATTCAGTAATCAGTTTTACCTAGAGTTCAAATCCCACACCTAACTAACCATGTTCTCTTATTTATTAGGGGAATCAAACTTATAATGGGATATTAATCATTTTAATAAATCTCAAATCATTTCAAATTATCATCACTATCATCCCCAAGATATTGTTTCTAAAATATACATTTATTTTTAAAAAAAAATATCAAATGGTTTTATCAAAACTCAAGACCTTTATAAAACCCTGAGACTATTAGAAATTTATTTTTTAAAAATAAATTTAATTTTTTATATTTTTTGTTACAGGCAATGTCTAGTTTAAACAAACTCCGACTTACTATTAAGAAGTTATTATTCAATATGTTAAATATACCCTAGCCATTGAAATGGAAGGTGTGAAAATAATTAAATAAATTATGAATAAATATGGTTTACAAATGTTAATAAAATTAATTATTTGGTGACAATTAATTAGAAAATAAAATTAAACTGTTTGAATATAAAGGAAATCATTTTCTGAAAAAAAAATTTATTATGTACACAAATGTGTTTTACATCAATAAATTAGACAAATAAATTTGGGTGAATAATGTTAACGGAATTATAAATTATATATTTAATCAAAATTTTAACATTATTCTTCTCGGTTTCATAGAATATAGATAAGAATGAATCCAATTTAATGCATAAAATCTGTATTTTTATAAAAGAAGCTTTATCACCTTCTGATAACTTATTTTAAATTTGATATTTAAAATTTTTAGGGAAAAATAACACAATAATGTTTCTTTTAAAAAATAATTTAAAAACAATCATAGTTTGAATTTTTTAAAATTTTATGAGAAGACAAATTTTTCGATGAATAGTAAAATTACTGGTTTTTATTAATAATTTTATTTCATTTAATTCTTTTAATAACATTAAAATATTAATATCATTTAAAAAGAAAAATTAGTTAAATTATATATCTATTAATACAATTTAGGTCCATGAAAATAGTTTCTTATTAATTTTTTATTAAAAAAGATTTTAATCAGTAGAATATTTTCTCATTGAAAACTCACTTTCTCATCGCGTCTATGAAATTAATTTTAAATTAAAATTATCCAATTATATATGTGGAATTTTGAAAAATGGATTAAATATTTTGAATAATATTAATTTATAATATTTAATAAGGTGATATTAATTTTTTACCATAATGGATAGTAAACATAGTTAAAAATATTTCCACGGTTAAGGTAAATACAAGTTTATTGGGGTTAAAAAAAGATAAGTATTAAAATTGAAACAAAATATTTCCAAAACATAATTTATATCCATATTTCAATCATATACATTCTATTCTTTGTAAGGGTACATTATGGAGACTTTTTCATCTGGAAAATGTGGTAAACCCATTTTCTTTATAAAGATTTCACCTCTTTTACTCATCTTACTTATAAAAGGTTGATCCTCTCCTCTCAACTTCACAGTTTAATAATCATTTGGTTCAGACAATCCATAATAAAATAAATTCATTAACTCCATATTCTCATCATAGAATCATTGGCATGACTTGTCCCCTATGGCCCTTGTTGTGACTACCCTATTGTCCACCTTCCATAGGCCAGGGGCTGGTGACTATCACTGAGTAGGCATATCCCAAAAAGGGAAGGTATTTGTCTTTAAACCTATACAGACGTATAAAGGTCAAACTTCTGAAATTAAACAAAAAGTAAAATATAACTATCACAAAGAAAACTATATAGAGTACAGTACAAACTAAAAGTACAAAGGGGCTAGAATACAATCCCAAAAACCAAAAACAAAAGTATTACTACAATGGTCCGTCTGCTCAAGACCCTACCTGAAGGTTAGGTGAGTGGTAGCTGACTCAAGCCATATAAGTATGCTCATTTATCCTATATCACTAAAGACAACTGGGTCCCGAACCACCAAAGTCTCCATCAAAGATTCGATCACCTACACGAGACACAACTCGTGCGGGTGAAGCTCGTGCTGGGGTGAGTAACAAAACACTCAATAGGGACCCCAAACCACAAAGGAAAGACCACAAATCAAGATCACAAGGAAAATAATGCTCGCACAAGGTATAATTCATGGTATTGAAATTAATATTATCATTCATGAAGTTGAATCATCTAATAGTGATGAGGGACTCATCCCGGATGAGTCACTGAGGTTCATTGGACTACTGTACCACCGTGGTCCGCTCCACTACTGGACCACTGAAGCCTACTGAGATACAAGACCACTACGGTCTGCTTGGCTACTGGACCACTGAGGTCTACTCTACTATTGGACCACTGAGGTCTACTTGGCTACTGTACCACTGAGGCCTGATCATCGTATCCTTCATGTCTCAACAAGCTGTAAGATTCTAGCTCTCTAGTGCACTTGATTCAGGAAGAATCTACTCCTCAAGCCATCAATCATATCTCGACAGCCATGAAAACTCACTTGGATTATACTCAAAGTATCGTCTCATCACAAGGGTTCCAATGCCACAAACAACATGTAAATCACATGCTCGGTTTGAAAAATATTGATGTTTTAGTAAACAAAAGACAGTTGCGTCTGGGCCCAATCTGACTTGGTTAGACTGACCCAAAAAACCTAGCTCGGGGGTGTCCTGCATGACATGTCCCATTTCGGATGACCTAACCCGACGTACTTAGGTCTAGGCCGACACGGCGAGGTTCGGTCGTGGGTCCAACCCACCGAGTCGCCTAGAAACCCAGTCCACATTCTCTGGACCGGTCAGACATAGTCAGACCAATTTATTTCCATTCGGGCCGCACAGCGCTCTAGTTTTCTATCTGGACCGGCATGCATCAGTGGGTCGGCTCTTCTCCCACCAGGGCTGCCCAGCGGCCCTATTTTCTATCCAGTCTGGCCCGCATTGGAGGGCCACCTCTTCTCCTGCCCGGGTGGCCCAGCGGTCTGGTTTACTGCACGGTCCCAGCCCGCATCGTCTGACATTCTTAGGTCTTGCACGGATTCTCACTGGTGTCCAAGTTCCTACAGCAACATGGCCGGCTGAGGCCGGACTCCTCCCTCTACACACGGTCCAGTGTGGACTGCAAGCCATCACATGACGGGGCCCTCTCCGCGGGCCGCTCCATTAAAAGCGATGCCCGATTGGTGTTGCCCCCAGCACTGCCATGGCCTCCGCCACCTCAGCATGCTGTAGGGGTGCGTTGCATCCCACCCGTGATCGCCACTAAGATCCACCACTACCGACTATTGATCTAGTGACCCTTGTCACCGCCAAGGCCCTCCTAGCTTCAGCCTTCTGCCGACATCGCAGACTGCTTGGCCGTGTCTCTCCCTCTACTACCACCATCTCCCTTGCCAGCGGTCATTCACTTGACGTTGTCATCTCCTCGGCCTCCTACCTAGGTTGATCCACCGCGGCGGTCATTCTTAGACCGCAGTTGCTATCATGTCATGAATAATAGATACAGAAGATGGAGTAGAAGAACACCCAATGAACACATAAAGGACGGGCCATGACCTTTGTTCATGTTGGTGTTGTTTTTCTTATTAAGAGGTTTAAAAAAGGATAATAAATACATGAATCCACTTCCCATAAATTTCCACATTCAAATTCCCATGTCTGATAAAGACGACTGATCCACAAGGAGATATGATAGTGTATTTAACCTGCTTTCATCAATTGCCAATAAGAACCGGGGGAGGGGTAATCGCTAGAAAAAATAATCCCCTATATGGAAAAGTAGATTGGTTGAGGAAGATGGCACGTCGTGGTCTGTTGATATTTGGTTCTGATTCTCTCTCCAAGGGTATTGTCACTGCTTTCAGATTCACTGGCGTTCATCATTGGAGAGGGTTTCTTCATCATTTATCAGTGGAATTCCAAGGTTGTTTCACAACCCTGAATCCATATTTAATTAAATAAGGAATACATATTTCACATTGCAGCATCGCCACACTAATTAAATAATATAGGGAATTAATGAGTTTCAGCATTGCCGAATCACCACACTGCAGTGATGTTGTGTCACTGCAAAATGTTAAAAGAAATAAAATAAACATTTTCTATGTTTATTTTATATTCCATTAAAACATTAAAAAATTAAAATTCACCCTCAACCTGCGCCGGTTGTGGTTAGGCTATGTCTTAGAAAATCACACCCTTACAAGCTCAACGATACTCATGGACATTCAATCTGAGTTACCGTTTATGAGTTATAAAAATTTTAAAATAAAATAATCTTTATTCCATTATTTTATTTACGACAAAAAAAAATACTTTCCATTTGTTGGCCCACACTGGCCAATGTTAGTCCCTTCCTAGGAAATTCTCGATTCTCTGAGTTCAACAGTGACCTCAAAATTTTCATCTGGGCAACGGTTTATAATTTAGAAAAATCTGCTTGCAAAATTATTTTAATAAACATTAAAAATAGTTCGAAAATAAATTCCCCCCACTCCAGACCTCATAATCACATACCGTCTCAGATCCTGGTCTCAAAATAATCCCATTAAATTTTAAAAAATACATTCATGGAATTCATAGACATTACATTACCCACACCATTAGGGATTTACGTCCTTGTAATCCAAAATAAGTGCTAAAAAAATAATGTCAGTACTGAGAACGAATCTGAGCCTTCCACTCTCATGTGCTCTCCCGAAGTTTCCCATGATGCCAATGAATATGCACAAGAGGAATCGACCATCCTCGAAGGATCCTCTCATATCGATCCTCTATCTCCACCGGGTACTCTAGGAATGTCTATCCATCGTCAATCTCTATTTTATCATGGTCGATGACTTGATTTGGGCTATGAACATATCATCTCAGTTGGGATACGTGTAAGACATTGTGCACCCTCTCTAATTATGGTGGTAGATCTAATAGGTACGCCACCACACCCTCTCTACTCAGTATCAGGAAAGGTCTGATGAACCTTAGAGATAACTTACCACACCGACCAAATCTTTGTATCCCTCGTCAAGGAGATACCTATAAAAATATGTGGTCCCCTCCTCAAACTCCAATGGTCATTGTATACTATCAGCATAGGACTTCTGTTGACTCTATGTAGTCTTCATCTACTCTCGGATGTCCTGTACCTTCTCAAGGGTAGGATTTATCATCTCTGGACCCATGAGTACTGACTCCCCTTGGTTTTTCCAACATAACATTGACATGTATAGTCATTCGTAAAGTGCCTCTAATGTGTCCATACCAATGGTGGAATTGTAGATATTTTTTAATGCAAACTCCATCCGAGATAGGTGGTCCTCCCAACTGATACCAAAATTAAGAATGCAAGCACAATGAATGTCCTCCAAGGTCTGTATGGTCTGCTCCTTCTGACCATCCGTTTATTGGTGAAATGATATTCTCTAGTGTAGTTGAGTCCCAAACCCCTCCATCAATCCCTTCCATAGTCGGGATGAAAAGAATGCATCACAGTCTAAGACTATCTTAGATTGGACCCCATGGAGTCGAACTATTTTTTGGTAGTAGTGGCATCCCAAGATCCTTACTGAACCCAGCTCTCAAATGGGTTGGAATTGGGCCGAGTGGACATCTTGGCACGTGTAGTTTTTCAGCTGGCATCTTCGAGTTGCACCTTCATGACTCGCTTTAAAACTATAGGGGAAACTGCTATTGACTGACGAAAATGTATTTCTTCTCTATCCGTGAAGGATATCTTAAGTAAGGGAAACTGCTTTGAGGTCTAGTTCAGTAGCTGGGAATTTTATCTTCTGTTGAGAGCATCTGCCACCACATTCCACTTCCCATGAGTATAGACTATCTTGTTGTCAAAGTCATGGAGGAACTCTAGCCAATGTTTCTGTCTATTATTCATATTGTTCTAACAAAAGATTTACATGTTACTCTTGTGGTCAGAGTAGATGATGAATAAATCTCCCATAAGGTTGTGTCTCTACATCATTAGTGTGTTAACTACTACCACCAACTCAAGGTTTTGAGTCACATAGTTCTACTCATACATTCTCAATTGTCGTGAGCCACAAGTGATCACTACTTTCCCCGGTATCTGAACATAACCAAGACCGGTTTCTGATGCGTCACAAAACACCACATAGTTGTTTCCCTCCTCCGATATCCTCAATAATAGGAGAACTCCTCAAGCTCTACTTTAGATGTTGAAAATATTTACTAGCATCTTTCTTTCCACACAAAGGTTTGTCCTTTCTTTGTCAATGTTGTCATGTGTGTTGCCACTTAGGAGAAGTTGTGTAGAAACCTCTAATAGTACCCAACCAAACCAAGTATACTCTGCACCTCAATAACTTTCTAGGGTGGGCCCCAAGCAAGCACCGCCTAGATCTTCATTAGATCCGGCCAAATTCTAGCCTCTTAGTGGAAACCTTTGAGAAAGTGGAACTTTCGTATCCATAAATCCCGCTTCAAGATCATTCCGTAAAGCTAGTGCTCTCAGAGTGTGTCCAGGGCCATCCTCAGGTGTATCACTTGCTCCATCTTGGACAGAGAATACACTATGATGTCTCAATGAATACCACTACAAACTGGTCAAATTATGATTGGAATATCCTATTAATTACTATCTTGAACATTGCAAGGGAGTTCGTCCCTCTAAATAGAATAACTTTGTACATTATGTGATCATAATGGAATCTCAAAGATTTCTTCAAGATTTCCTCATCTAGTACTAAAATATGTTGATAGCTTGAGCTGAGGTCTATCCTAGATAACCATCTCGATCCCTTTAGCTGATCTAAGAGGTCTTCAATCCTCGGTAGAAGATACTTATTCTTTATAGTCACCTGCTTCAGGTATCAGAATTCTATGCATAGCCTCAAGCTTCCATCTTCCTTCATGGATAACAACAATGGGGTGGCCCATGGAGAAACACTTTTCCTTACGACCCCTTACTCTAAATGTACTCTGACTATAGCCTCATATCCTATATCTCTAAGATAGCCATTTGATATGCAGGTGTAGATATCAGTGATTTCTTGAGGTAAAGATCAATGCAAAAGTCTACCTCTCTGTGACTTGGTAGTCATAGAACATCCTCTGGAAAGACATCCTCGTACTCATCCACCACAATAGGAAACTGTGGACTCATCTCATCCCCTACACTAAGGGTCACACAAGCCAATTTATGTGTGATTGGCTATACCCTCCTATGAGAATGTCTGTCATGTGTAGAAAACATTCCATTTTCACCCCCTACTGCACTCTATGACTAAAACAGTCAACAAAAGCATGGAATTTGGATAACCTGTCCATACACAGAGTAACGTCATACGACCTTGACGCCGCTACTAGTAGATTCTAGCCTAAGCTCTCGCCTTCAAGATTAATTTCACAATACTGGTACTAGTGCGTTATTGTTGAATTACCTCTCATAGGAGTCTCTAATTGTATGGATCAATCTATTGGATTGATCAAAATCTTAGATCTCCGAACAAGGTCTATGGAATGGAAGGAGTAACTGGTACTTGTGTCTATAAGAAATGAATCTAAAGTGGAGATGACACTGATCGTACCTCATATCATCTCTAGGATGTCGGGACCATAGGCCTCAATTTCCTGAAGCTAAGAAAACCCTTATCCACTAGCTCATGAAGCCTGTGGTTGACCTCCTAGGGGTGGTGGTGGTAGTATCTCATACCTGTGCCAGCATATTATCACTTGTCCCTCTCATCATCCACGTCTGTCGTCTGGTTGACTGCCTTGTTCCAGTCTCTACTACTGCCTCGATGGTCCCTCAACCGTCTGTCGGTCCTCTGCGTAGTGTGTCAGGAAATCTCAAGCCATGTGCCACTACCCAATGTAAACGTATCATCCACTACTCCTTAGACAACTCCCTCTACCCCAGGAGCCCTATACTGCTGTCCCTGATTCCTGGGGTCATCCTTCGAATGGTCTGGACCATTTGGGCCTTTGCGTCATCTATCATCTAACCACAATTGATGACTCGGCCACCTATCTCATGGTGGTAGCTCCCACTATTAATGCATGCTCCACGAGGAAGCTCTCCACTAGAAAATATTTATCTAACTCCCCGGCCTACATAGGGATGCTGATGGAAATCATCGATGCCCTGATATCCCATCAGAGTTCTTGCTCAGTGGTCTGACCCCTAAAGAAAGTGTCTCATACCATATTTGTAAAGTAACGTGCGAGGTCTATAAACCTCACATAGTACTCAACCACTGCTAGGTGGTCCTACTATTTGATAATTGGATCCTTTATGCACAGTGAGCCTAAATTCTTGGGGAATGACTACTCCCTGAAAAGTCGCTCAAAGTCAGACCAGCAGAGGGTTGCCTCCTCATGCATCTGGATCATCAAACTCCACCATCTCACTATCAAATCCTACATAAGGCCCATATCTAGAACTTTCATCTAGTCAAGTGGGGTTCTTACTAAGAGTAAGACTCATGTCACCACCACTAGCTAATCCTCAGTGAACTGAAGAGAATTCTCTCCCATGAACCTGAGAGGTATCTATATCTGGAACTCGTGTAATGCACTGAACCTATGTGTGTCCTCTAATGGTAGCGCCAATATTAACTACTGACCAATGAGAGGTTGTATCACTAAGACACCGCCCGATGGTAACATATCAATAACAATCTTTGTATTGAAGCCTCATTGCTCTGTGGACCATCCCCATTGTCACACACTAGAATCCTAGCTGGCTGTTTAAATGGAGGCATCCTGTAAGAGATCAATTTCAGTTACGATTAATAGATTATGCCTGGTGAGCTGACTCTAACTCATAAATTTCATGAGAAAACATAAAAAGATTCTTTAAACTAGTGTTTTCATGTAATGAGTTGGAAAGGTGAATTCCGGGTCTTGGTCTATGGATATGTTAGCCGCCAAATCAACACTGGACTCCTAGGCCTGAAATCCAAACTCCTGACACTTAACACTATTGCCCCATAAAAAAATATCACACTCTTAGTTCTTCTGGTAGAACTGAACTCCTCTGATACCACTTTTTCATAACCCATCCCCCAGGGAACGTTCCCTGACTACACCAAAACCCACATTCTATAGGTTAGGGGATGGAGACTAGAACTGAGTAGTCATATCCCAAAAGGGAAGGTATTTTCCTTTAAACCTATACCCACGTACAATGCTCAACCTACAAAAAAGTAAACATAAATTAAAACACAACTATCAGTGAGAAAAATAATGAGAGTACAATACAAACTGAATGTACAAAAGGTCTAGAATACAAGCCCAAAACCAGAAAAGAATGTACAACTTCCACAATCTATCTGATCGAGACCCTACCTAAAGGTTAGGTGAAGTGTAGCTGCCTATACCCATATAATTACTCCCATTTATCCTATCTCATCTAACAACACATGTTCTTGGATCAACAAGGTCTCTTTCGAAGCATCGATCAGCTGCACGAGAAATGACACATGTGGGTGAAGCAAGTGTAGGGGTGAGTAACATGTGGACCCCAAACCACAAAGTCAAAACCACAAAGAAAGAGAGAAAAGAAAGACCGTAAAGAAAAGACAACTCACACCAGGTATAATTCAAGATATAGAAAGTAAGACTATCAGTTGTAAAGTTGAATCATATTTTACTGCTAAGAGACTCATCCTTGATGATTCACTGAGTTTTGCTCAGCTACTAGACCACTAAGGTCTGCTCCGCTACTAGACCACTATTGTTCGCAGAGCTTCTGGACCACTGAGGTTCGCTCGGCTACTAGACCACTGAGGTCCACTCGACTACAGAACCAATGAGTTCTGCTCGCTTACTAGACCACTAAGGTCCACTCACCTACTGGACCACTGAGGTCTTCTCGGTTACTAGAAAAATGAGGTCCACTTGGCTATTGGGTTATTGTGGTACACTCGGGTACTGGACCACTCAGGTCTAGTCATCATATCCTTTATGTCACAGCCAGCCGTAGGACTACCACTTTCTAGTGTGCTTGATTTTGGAACAATATAATCCTAATGCAATCATTCTTATCTCTACTACCACAAAAATCACTTAGTGTATACCCAAAGAACCGTCTCGTGACAAAGGTCCTAATGCCACAGATGGCGTATCAATTTGTATCTTGGTCTGAATGATATTGTCATTTTAGTAAATATGGGAAGGTTGTATCTGAGCCCGATCTGACCAAGTTAGACCGACCCGACCAACCCGGCCCATGGGTCCTGCATGACCAGACCCAGGTTGGCCAACCCAACCTGACCCACATGTGTCTGGGATAACTCAATCCATCCTGGCCCAATGCCTAGGCCCATTGGGACTTGCTAGGCCTAGCCCAGTTCAGCCTTAGGTCCATCCCACCGGGTCGTCCAGGGAGCCGGTTCGCAATCTCTGGCCTAGTCAGATATAGCCAGACATGTTTATTTCTATTCTAGTTACACACAGTACCAGATTTTTATCAAGCCTTGCCGACATTGGAGGGCCGCCTTATATCCCTCCCGAGCAGCACACCAGCTTGATTTATGGAATCATCCTGACTCACATCGGTGGGCCAGTAAGGGTCTATCCTGGATGCCCGCTGACATCTGGGTTTGCACAAAAATGCTGGTGGATGAGGCTAGACACCTCCCTCTTCATGAAGTCCACCATGGACCGCGTGCCAACACACTTCATAGCCTGTCCCATGGGACGCTCTCTTCGAAACGATGCCCGACCGCTGCCGCCACCCATCCCCATCGTGGCTGCTGCTACTGGTAGCCTTCACCACCTCAGTGTGTCACCTCCCATCCCCAGCCACCACTGTGGGCAACCACCGTTGTGAGACTTCATCATCCAATTTCTAGAAAATGATCCTTTCCACTACTGTGACCCTATTGGTCATGGCCTTATGTTGTTGTCATGTCCCTCTTAACCGCGACTCTCCCTCCTACTCTACCGACACTCTTGTCAATAGTCATTAACCTACCACTGTCATCTCCCTTTGGTTCTTGCCTAGGTTGATCTAGCATTATAGAAATTCTTGGACCGCGGTTGTCATCATGCCACGATGAAAAGATAAAAAGATATAGTAGAAGAACACGCAAAGAACACATAATGGATTGGTCATGATCTTCTTCATGTTGGCATGGGTTTTACTTGTTATAAGTTTTAACAAAGGATAATCAAAACGTGAATCCACCACCCATAAATTCTCGCATGCAAAATCCCATGTCCCACAAAGATGACTAATCTGTGGGTAAATAAGTTAGTGGATATAATCCACATTTATATTTTAGGAATACAAACAGGGGTGGAGGTAATCACTTAGAAAAATAAACCCCTACCATGGAAAATGAGATTGGTCAAGGAAGATTTCCCATCCCTATCCGTCGATCTATGAACCCAATTTTCTCTCCAATGGTATCATTGCGACTATCTTATTCTCTAGCATTCGTAATTGGAGATGTTTCCTTCGATGTTCTTCAGAGGAATTTTAGGGTTGTTTGTCAACCATGAATCCCTGTTTTATTAATAAAGGAAGTTGCACTGTGTGTTGCAGTGTCGCCATGTTGATTCATTAATGTATTGTATTAATGATTTTCGTCAACTTCACATCACTGCATTGCATTGATGTTGTGTCACTGTAAAAAGTTAAAAGAATTAAAATAGAACCTTTTTATGTTTATTTAAAATGTCCAAAAATTAAATATCACCCTCAACTCGCACAGGTCTAGTTTAGGCTCTGACTAAGGGATTCACACCATCATGAGCTCAATGGTACTCATGGATTTCCAATCTGAGTTATCGTTTTTGAATTATAAGGATTTGAAAATAAAATTATCTTTATTCTATTATATTATTTAAGGCCAAAAACTACTTTCCAATTCTGACCTACACCAGACAATGTTAGGATTTTCTTTGGTGAATACTAACACTCTAAGTTCAAGGGTTCCCTCATATTTTTGACTCGGTCAGTGGTTTAAAAGTTAAATAAACCCACTCGCAATATTATTTTAATGAGCTTTAAAAATAGTTCAAAAAATATTTTGGAAACTATAGTCCTCAGAATCATGTGCCATCTCAGAGCCTGGTCTCAAAAAAATGACATTAAATTTTTAAAAAATTTACATGGAATAATGAGGCATTAAAATTTATATATTGTTCATAAATCTAACCTAGGAATGATTTTGGTGAATACCTAGGAAGGTTACTCAAATAAGAGGTAATGTTCTTCAACAGACGTTCTTATTTTATTTCGTATTTACCTCCTTCAATTATTATTATTACAGTCTAATAAAATAACCTCATAATATTAAATATTATTATATTTTTTTATGTTATGTTAATGACCATAAAAAATATCTTATTCCATAAAATAGGTTATGAAATGATCATTCATGTGCACGGAGGACTACCACTGAATCATGCTTTACATTGAATGTTAAAAATATGGGTCGAATGAAAATATTATATATATATATATATATTTGTGTGTGTGTGTGAGAAATAATAATAATTATATAATGGTTATATATTATTTAATTTTTTTTATTTTTTATTTTGGTAAAATGGAATAAATGTTCATGCGTACATACAACCCACCATCCAATGAATGATGTATATCATTATCAATCTCAAGATTTTATATATAACTATAAATATATGTATACTGAAATAAATATGATATTTATATCATGGTATAAATTATTGATATGAAGGGTCCATGATAAAGTTAATAGGACCAAAAATATCAAATCAAAAGATATATAAAAAATAATGCAGTTATTGCCTGAAATATGACTTTTACATGGAATTATTAATAAATGGGTAATAAAATATCATAAATAAATAATATATGGTATGATATATATAATTAAGGTTGTTTAATAAATTTATAATAAATTTATATTTATTATAAAATAGATACTAATGTGAATAAAGGAAGTATAAAATTAAGACAAAGGATTCTTGTCTCACTTTTTACTTCTATGAGACACATGTCACATTCACTATCTATTTAATTTATATGGTTTATATACATAAAATGAATAAATTTTATTATTATTATCATTAAAATTAGGATTATTTATATATCTATTTTATTATCTCTATTTCATGGGGTTTAAAGCTCAAAATTCGACCAAAGAAGTCAAGGATTTTTTTCCCAACTTGCCTTCTTGGGAATCTATGTGATGTTATGCACCTATCCTCTCCTATGTGGTGTATATAATGACCATTTGAAAAGTAATATAATTAATATAACTATTTTTATTATAAAATATTTTTAATTTAATTTTATTAATTGGTAGGGATTTTGATTCAATGTGACCAAAGTGGTAAGATTTTTATGTTACAATATCATCATTTATCAGGATTGTTTATGATTATGATTATAATGATTAAATCATCTAATATATATCTTAATATAATAATTAATTCTCTTATATTATAGTTATTTCAATTTAATAAATGTTTTTCTTACATTTTCCTCTCTTTACGTACTCAATAAAAGAATGTTGTTTTTAATAAAAAATCATTTATATTTCCCTCTTCGGTCAAAAATCTCATTTCTTCAAAAACCAATTTTTCTAAAAATTATTTAAATTTTTTTAACATTAAAAAAATTATTTATTAAAAAACTTTTCCCCATATTTTACTTTTTAAAAAAATTGAAAGGAATATTCATGTCTTTTTTCAAATAATTCCCATTTTTCATTTACCGATATAGTGAAAGAATTATTTTTTTAATATATACAACATGAATAGAATATCCTACCATCATGATAATTAGTTACATTGAATATTTTATTATAATATTTGATAGTTATATTTAGAGAAACAATTCCCTATAATGATTTATGTTTTATAAAAAATGCATTATTCGAAGACTAAATGCTATTTTCCACAAAAAATTGATTCAAATGATTTTTAAAGATCCATTAAAAAAATTCAATATTATTTTCAAAGATATGAATTTGCAAATTATTTTAAGAATTTTTAGTTTTAAAAAAATTTATTTTAAAATAATTGATATTTTCTTCAAGAAACATTCCATTTGATTTTTCTTTAAAAATAATTTCCTATCTTAATTAACATACTTTGATGTTACTTATCCTTTAGTGGGGATATAATCCAAGGATACCACTATTATTATTTCTCTGGATGTTTATTATTATGATGAAAAGATACTTATGAAACCCATTTATCTTCCATGGATTATACCATGATAAAATTCTTATGAAATCCATTTCTTTTTCCATGGGTTATGATTTTCAGAAATTATCAAATAATTATGAAACCCATTTCTTTTCATGGGTTATAATATGAGGAATAATTTAGAATCTTATTGAATAAACATATACAATTTTCAATATGTGATGGTAGTTATGTTATAACCAAATATGGGTGGGACATATTTCTCCCCCAATTTATTGGGTAATGGTGAATGTTAAAAGAGATCAAATGTTTCACATGAGGTTATCCCTATCCAGAAATAGGATACATGGGAGGTTATCCCAAGAACAAAAGATGTTCTATGGGAGGTTATCCCAATCCCAAAGAAGATACACAGGTTTTTACCATAATCCTAACATATTATTAATGTCATTGTAGGTATCCTTGACATAATATTTTCTATTACTAGGTATATTTCCCAAATCAATGTCTTATTCCAATGTTATGTTCTCAGAGATCATGTAATTTGATTCCATTATGATGCATTTCTTATGAAATGAATTGATTTATTCTATGACTCATGTTTATGATCAATGATTTTTATGGTATATTTTCATATATTATTCTCATGTTCTCATACCAATTTTCATAAGTTATATTGATATCTCCCTCATTTAAAACTATTGAGCATATGAGATCATCCTTTATTATGTTTCCTTTCCCGAGGATATTAATAGAGTTATTATGTATGATTTTCATAATAAGGGGTCAATTTATGAAAAATTGAGTTGGAGATTTCATATCTCACTTATGGACCAGTTGTTTATGTGTCCAAGATTCCAAATGCATTATTCCTATATAAACTTTATTCATGTGTTTGTGTAATGTAATGAATATTCATCTTAAAAATTTAATATCTTTGGATGACAAGAATGGGTTGTTATAGTATGAATTAGAGGATATGTTTAGTTGGCCTTTCGAAACAAGGGATGAAAATATTTATCGAGAGGACTAAGGATATGTATGAGGATAAGTATAATGGTGAGTTAAAGTGTTTGAAAATGTCCGAAAATTTTGGTAAATGTTAGAGTTAGTGGTTTACTTGAAATAACATCCCCATGTGGTTACAAAAAGTTAATGTGGCTCAAGAATATAGTTAACATGGGTTAATAACCCTGAAAAGGATGCATTGAGCTGGACTCAATCATCACCTGGTGCATGAAAATAGTCCTTGCTACACACCTGGTTTAACACACACAGGGGATATGCTTTGGAAATTCAAAAACTATTTATTACCATTTTAAAGGATTTAAATAGATTATAAATATGAATTACCTACCTAGTGTTTAATATATTAAAAAATAGGTTTCTTGATTTAGACATTCTATATAAGTAATGTTTAAGGACTATGTTGTTCGCCACTATATTAGTGTTACTCACAGAATGGTTCTAGTTTTAGTCAATGGGTGGAACCTCAAGAAATAAAGTTCATTTTTAATGTTATGGAAAATTAAATTTTCATTCTCTTGATAAACCAAATTTTATGTGAGATGGGATTAAAAATTTTACTGCAATTCTCACACCACTTTCTCAATTTATGAATCATTATTGACATACAAATGATAATACGAGGGAACAAAATTCTATTGATTTCTTCATAAGGAAAAGTCCACATTCTTTCAATGGACCTTCTAATACACTAGTCTATGAGAAATGTATCAACACAAATGAAAATATATTTTCCATACTCATGTGTTCATATCTTGATAAATTCATTTTGGTTGTCTGACATTTGGAAGATGAGGTGGATTAATGGTGTAATTTTTTCGAGAATATAAAGAAACATGTTGAAATTAAATTTAGGGACTGGGATGAGTTCAAGAACTTATTTTTCAATATTTTCTTGTATTCTTCATACATAAATGTATAATGAGTTCCTTGAGATAAGGAAAATGAAAGATAAATCACTCTGTACCTACAAGGAAAAGTTTACAAGACTTTTGAGGTATTCTTCTGGTATTATCATCCAACCAAAAATTAATGGTGATTGATTATTTAGTGGATTAAACTAATGTATTCAATGAGAATTATCGATTAGACACTTCAGTAGCTATGAATTTTTTTTGATGTTCTATCAAGGTAAAAATAAATGTCGAAGCTACGTGTAAATCTTCTATTATTTATAAGAATATAAAAATACAATTCAATGGAAAATGTAAAACCCAAAGAGAGAAGAAGGTGAGATTTCACTTATGCTCAATGTGTGGGAAGAAACATGGGGGAAATTTTCATAAGGGAATAACTACATTTTTTAAGTGTGGTGGGGAAGGTTATTGGGAATCAAAATGATAATGTGATCAGATAAAGTTAACTAATAATGGAAATAGAGAGAAAGAAACGCAGAATGCACCACCCACCCACCAATGTTTCCAATTAAAGGAATATGATAATTATGTGAATCAATTCCCCAATCCAAGGGATAATTATGGTGATAATCTACAACAACCTCTAATGTAAATGGAAAAAGGGAAAGATTATTCAATCATGATAGTTGAATTGAATCATGATAATTTGGGCACACATTTCATTTACTATAGTGGTAGGAAATTTCATGATTTAATTTTTATGAATGATCCATAAGATTTTTTTTTTCAGGCTTTAGTGAAATTTAATGTGATTTTTAGTGTCGATTATATAGATCTATATAGACTATTGAAAATTGAAATCTTATTTGATATTTTATCATTACAAGGTTGAAACCAATATTTGAATGGAATTTGTTTGTATAATATAATGGCTTATTTATTGAATATTGAGTGAATTATCTATTGGATGTATAAAAATGTCCCTGTAATATTAACTTAAGAGTTTTGGATACTATCATTGGTTTATTGGATTATGTTATATTATATGTTCAATGTCATTGACATTTGTATTCAGGTTTCATGTGGTAGGAATTTATCAAGATTGAGGATATTTTAAGATACATTTATAGCCATAAAACCCTATGGTTTTTATATGTTTTGGTGAAAATGTTATTGGGGGAGTAATGCCTTTACACATTGAGAAAATGTGATTAAAGTTATTAGTAACCATTAGGTTTTATCTGGTCCAAGATATCGATGTAATTATGCATTGTATTCAATCACATTTTGAAGTCAAAACATTTTATTTCAATAAAAAAATTCTATCTGTATCTACTTTCCAGAATATACATTTTGGAAGTTCTAAGGTTGCATAGAGAATGACTTTCAATTATATCTAATTAGGATATGTAGTTTACCTCAATGTTTTGGTGATGTCTTAAGTATGCTCTTGATATAGAGTTGAGTTTCATCACTGTGTATCATCCTCATATAGATGGTCAGTCAGAGAGAATAATTAAAACCCTATAGGATACAATAAGATATTTTTCTATGGATTTCAAAGGTGGTGGGGATCTACACCTTCCCCAAGTTGAATTTTATGGCACCAAAACCATTCACTTGGGAATTAAAAATGGTCCATGTGAATACCTTCATTGAAAGAAGTTTATAACTCCAACGTATTATAATGATGGTTAATAAGGAATGAAATTGGGACCTGAGAGTCCGTTGAGATTGAATATAAGGTTTGATCCATCCTAAAAAATATAAGTTAAAAACAGAGTGTATAGAAATGATATGATGATAGTAATTGTTGTGATCTTGAATTTATATTTAGTTAGAAGGTTTTTTGATTAATTTCTCTATGGGAGATTGAATAGAAAAATAATCCCTTAGTAGATTAGTCACTTTGAAATACTTGATCATAGTGTGATAGTAGCATATCAATTTAAACTTCCTCTAAACCTCTCTCAGGTTTATGATGTATTCTATGTATCTCTCTTGAGTATATACATACATGATACATCACATTTACTTAACTCAGAGGTCATACCATTAGAGCATGATATTTCTTATTAGGAACAACAAATGGATATTTTGCGTCAAATAGATAAAATTCTAGGAAACATGATCACTCTCCAAGTCAATTATTCTTTGTGAAACCACTAGCTTGAGTAAGCTATGTGGGAACCATGTGGTTGTAATGATGCGGAAGTATCCTTAGTTATTGGTACAAAAGAGATACATTTCAAAGGAAATTATCATTTTTTGTAGGGGTATAATTTTAGAGAGCACTACACTTTGAAATATTATTTTTGCATATAAATATAACCACTTTTATATTTATGGTTACATGAAACACTGAGTTTATTACAAACATGACATACTATTGAGAAATTATTATTTAATGTGATAATTATCACCTAGCCATTATAATTGCAGGTATCAATTGGATTAACTAAATTATGAAATTATATGGTCTTAAAATTAATATAAAATGAGATATTTGGTTACGAATTAATTATAATTGAAAATAAATACTATGTTAAAATGAAGGAAATATTTTTCTAAAAAACTTTTTTTATGAGCACAAATATTTTTTAAATCAATAAATTAAATTATTAACTTTGTTCAAATGATTTTAATTACTTTTATATACAATATATTCAATCAAATTTTTATCCTAAATCTTCTATTTTTTATAGGGAATATAAAATAATAAATCTAATTTTATGCTAAAAATAATATTTTTATAAAAATCAACTTTTTCGCCTTTTGCAGACTTATTTTAGAACTATTTTAGAATCATTATGAACATATTTAACAAATATAGTTAAATATAGAAATAATAATTTCATAATTATCTTATGGTGATTTTTTATAATATTTTGAGAAGATAAATTTTTTGAAGACTAGTGAAAAGTACTGGTTTTTTTTAAAAATTATCATTTCTTTTAAATCATTTAAAAACAATGACATTTTTTGAGAATATTTTAAAATAAAAATTATAAAAATTATATATATATATACTATTAAAATTTATTTCATTTGAATAATTTTCATATTTAAATCTGATATAAAAATATTTTACACATCTAAACATTTCCTCTTTGAAATCCCTCTTTCTCATCACTTATGTGAGATTAATTTAAAATTAATATATAAAATATGTGGATTAATTTTAGAAAAATGTATTCAATATTTAGAATCTAATAATTTATATTACATATTAAGGTTAAATTAATTTTTGATAATAATTAATTGAAATAACTATAAAAATGATTTACCACAGTTAATGTAAAAATTTGTTTAAGAGGGGTTAAACTAAATATATTGGCTTTAAAATGACCCAAAACGTTTTTGAAGCCTTTTTATTTCACTAATTCTAAATTATATCATCTATTTTAATTAATGTTCCTTTTTGGAGCATTATGGAATGCATAAAAATTGTGCACACCTTTTTCTTTTCAAAAAAATACAAGTGTGCCACTCACCTCACTTATAAAAGGCCACACTATGAGTTCTTTGTTCCAAAAATTAAAAACCAATTTTTTTGTAAAATTACACATGAAATAAATTTCTTATTTTCCTCATATATTCTCATAATAATTATTTTGGTTTTAAATCCTTCCTAGGAATACATTTCATGCAAACCCGTGAAGGTTACACGAAGAAGATATAACAATTTTCCACAAGTGTTTTTATTAAATTTATTCTCCATATTCTAAATTTTTTAAAATTATTATGATATAATATGCATTTTATATTCCAAATAATTAATTTTTTTATGTTAATAACTTCTCCTATAACCATATTCCATACCATAAAATGGGTTATGATATCATTATTCATGTGTACGGTGGACTACCCCCTCGAGAACTGATATCATTCGTTTTTTCCATTACAACCTATCCTGGATGTATATACTGATTGATTAAATTTTTATATATGATATATATTAGATTTTTATAATTTAATAATTGTTAAATCACATATATTTTATTACTTTTCATTATGTGGGAATACGATAATGTCGCTCGTGTGTATGGTGGACTACCGCCTAAAAATGACATGATTTATTCATGATTTACAAAGAAGTTAATAAAGACCGTTATAATGTAAATAGGTGGTATATATAACATAAAAACAATTCTATTATGGTAATATATTTTCTACCGTCTTTTACTTTCTTTCTATCAAGGAAATGGAACCCACATTCATGTGCCTATATGGACGACTATCTCCATGACTGATTTATTTCATTTTATATCTTTAACTTTTAAGGATACTATAAATAAATGTATACTTTATATATATATATGATTTTTTATCATTTTTAAAATTATATTGATGATTCAGTGATTATCAATGTAATATGACCCAAAACAAGAAATCAAAACATATACAAAAAAATAACAAAACAGTTCATTCCCAAAATGTGTCTTTAAAATGGAAATGTTAATAAACTTTTAATAAAATAACATAATAAAATATTATTTGGTATAATATATATATTTATTATTTGATAAATTTAAAATAGTCTTATACTTATTATAAAATATGTTTCAATGTGTAAATGGGATGTTGAGACTTACAATAAGGGATTTCCATCTCACTTTTTTACATCGGTGAGACTCAGATCACATTTACCACATATTTATTTTAGGTGGTGCACATTATTACCATGAATTTATTTTATTATTATTATAATTAAAATGATTAGTATTTACTTACCCATTTTAGGATCTCAATTTCATGGGGTAGTTGGTTGAAATGTTACCAAAGTGGTATGGGATTCTTGACTCAAATTCCGTTCTTGGGGACCTAAGTTATGTTATGTTCATATCTTATTATATAAGCTGTATACACTACCAATTTTCCATGAAATATTGTTAACATAAATATTTTCAAGAAAATATATGTTTCATTAAATGTTATATTTTTCATGGTGATTATGATTCAATGTTACCAAAGTGATAAAATGTTTCATTACAATCTCATAGTTTACTGGGATTTTTTATGATTATGATTGTAATTATAAAATCATAAACTCTATATCTCGATAAACTCATGAAATTTATTCTCACATGGGTATTTAAAGAGAATAAATTTCTTGCCTAATGTTTCTCTTTCTTTATAATCAGTAGTTCAAAATTAATTTTTTTAAGAAAACCCATCTTTATTTCTCTCTTCGATCAAAAACTGTTTTTCTCCCAAAACCTTGTTTTCTATAGATGTTTTAAAAAATATTTTTAATATTATTAAATTTATTTGAGAATGATATTTTCAAACATGTTAGGAATTTAATTTTTTTGTGAAATGAATAATCATTTATTTTTCCGAACAATGGATGTATATATTTTAATAAAAATGGGAAAGGAATTTTTATTTTAAATTCAATGGAATGACAAGAATTTTCTACCATTATAACCATTATTTTCATTGAAGCTTATATTCTATTTTTTCAATGTTACTTCAACATATATATTCAAAATGTTTTATGATTTATAAAATATTAAAAAATCAAAGGGTATTTTTATGAATAATTATTTTAAATTATTTTTTTTCATATTCCTTTACATGATATCAAGGTTATTTAAAAATAAAAGAAAATCCCAAATATTTTATGATTATTTAGCTTTTAAAAAGTTGATTCTCTAATAAATGACATCTTATTCATGAAATGTTCCAAGTGGATTTTCTTTAAAAATACTTTACCATCTATGATTTCATACTTTGATGTCAATTATTCTTTACTAAGGATATAATCCTAGGATACCGTTATCATTATTTTTATAGATGGTTTATATTTATAATGTCAATATTTTTATGATACTAAATTCTCTTACATGGATTATACCATTGTAATTTTTTTATGAAATTAATTTTTTTCATGGTTTATACTATTATGAGATTATGAAATGATTATGATGCCCATTTCTTTTTTTGGGTCATGATATTTTGAATGTTATATAATCATTCAGAACACATATTGATAATTTTCAATATGTGATGGTGGTTTTTGTATAACCAAATATGGGTGGGACCTATATCTCCCTCCTATGAATTTGATATTGATTCATTTTATATAATCGTATATGGTACATGTGAGTTTAACACAAGTCTGAAATAGGGTACACTATAGGTTATTGCCAACCCGAAATAGGGTACCCAGGAGGTTATATAGAGCATGAAGTAGGTAAAATTATGATTTGATAAAGCATAACATATAATGAATTTCTTGGCGGGTATCCTTGACATAAGATTTTATATGATTATGTATATTCCACAAATTTATGTATTATGCCAATGTTATGCTCCCAAGGCACATGTAATTTGATTCCATTATTATTCATTTCTTATGAACTACTATGATTTCTTCCATGAATTTTTTTATTTTCTTTGAAATACAAGGTATCATTTTCATATGTTATTCTCATGTTATCATACCTTTTTTCTCATGGTATAATCATATCTCCATCTATTATCCTTACTGATAATTTGAGCTCACACTCTATTATATTTCCTTTCCCTAATATATGAAGATAGGTATTATGTATGATATGTCTACGAAGGGTGATATTTATGAATAACATAGTGTGAGATGACATAGCTCACCTATAGACAAGTTGTTTATGTATCCCTATTTCAAAAGGCATGTTGCCTTTAAAATCCCTAGGTGTTTGTTTGTGTAATGTAATGAATATTAATAAAAAATAAATTAATATCCTTATATAAAAATTATATTTTATTATAGTTGGTATAAGAGGAGAGGTTTAGTTATCCATTGAAACTGGTATGATAAATGATTAGTGAGAACTCTAAGGATTTTTTTATGGATAAGTCTGTGTAGGAGTCAAAGTATATGAAAAATTCCTAATTTTTTTTGTAAAGGGTAGAGTGAGTGGTTTTATTGAAATTATACTCAATTATGGTTACTATATGTGGATGTCGATCTGGAATCGAGGTAACTGGGGGTAATAACTCTAAAAAGGTAAGTTTTATTTGGACTTGTTCTTAACCTTCTAGATAAAAATGGGCCTTACTACACACTTGGTTTTACAATCCTATGGGATATAGTTTTGAAATTTACAAACAAATTACAATCTATCATGATGGATTTAAACAGATGGTGACTATAAATAATCTATAATGAACCTAAGGTGTCAAAGCATAAAAATATGGTTCCATAATTTAGACATTCTATAGGTGATTTTTCTTGATAATGGGGTTCCCTACTATGATTATTGTTTCTCACACTATGGTTTTGGTTTTAGTCAATGGATCAAACCTAATGAAATCATTTTAATAATGAATATTATGAAAAATGAAATGATTTACCTCATTAGAAAAAAATATTATAGGAGATAGAATGACAATTATTATTACTATGTGCACATAACATTATCAAGCTATGAACCATACTGGAATTCCAAATGGGAGAAGGTGGGTACAGTATTCTGTTGACTCCATCATAAAGCAACATGCACCATCTTTCAGTAGTTCATATAATCCAAAATTTTATGAGAAATAGATCATCACCACTAGAAATTTATTTTCAATCATCTAGAGTTCGGATCATGAGAAATTAATTTTTTTTGTCTATAATTTGTACATGAAGAAGATCAGTAGTGATTCCTTGTCAAGATTATGAGGTGACCAGATGAAATTGACTCCACAGATTGGGATGAGTTTAAGAACTTATTTTTTAATGAATGTTTCCGTCATATAATTTTTAATAATATAGAAAAGAATTATTTTAGATAAAGAAAATGGACAAGGAATATGTTGGTACCTATGAGGAAACTTTTACAAAACATGCGAGTTACACTCCTATTATTATTATCTAACATGAACGTAAGATTGATCTATAATTTAGTGGATTAAACCCAAGTCCCTAAAGGGAATTATCCATCAGATAATTTAGTAGCTATGAATAGATTGTTTGATATTCTATCAATGTATAAATGGGGTTTGGAGGTATGTATCAATCTTGTTGTATTGAAACAAATATAAAAATTGGATTCAAAGGAAAATATAATTAAAATGGAGAGATGAAGATGACCATTCTTTTATGCTCAAATTGTGGGAAGAAACATGGAGGAAATTACCTTAATGGAACTATTAAATGTTTCATGTGTGGAAGGGATAGTTATCAGAAAATCAAATTCCAATGTAATGAGAAGAGGTTAGATAATGATGAAAATAGAGAGAAAGTTATACAAAAAGCACCACTCACGATCTAGTGTTTGAAATAAAATATGTATGGGAATTATGTGAAAAAATGAACCCATCCAAGGGATAATGAATATGATAAGACACAATATCCTCTAAAGAGAAAGTAGAATGGTATGTCTTATGAAATTATGATGGTTGAAGTGAATCATGCAAATTGGGGTACACTAATCCTCTACTCTCTATTAGGGAATTTTATATTTTATTCTGTATGATTGAGGCCAATTAAAATCATATTGTTCGTATTTTAGTGAAATTTCATGTTGTTTTTAGCATTGATTAACCCCATCTATATTTATTATGGAATAATGAAACCATATTTAATATTATGTTGATACAAGTATGATCCCATGTGCCCAATGTAAATGTATTTTCATAAGATAATAGCTTATTTATGTAATCAAGGGTGGAATGACTTTTGGAATAATACTTGTATCCAGGTAAGATTAGCTTATGTTTTTTGGATACAATCATGGGATTATGAGTTTAAAGTTGATCATAAGTTCAAATTTGTTGACACCCCTTTTTTGGTTTTATATATTGGGGGTTTATCATGATTAAGGATATTTTAAGAGACAATTATTGTAATAAAACCCCTTTGTTTTGGATATTATTTAGTGAAAATTTCAATTTAGTAGTAATTCTTTTAAACTTTGTGGAAATAAGATTAAAGGTATCAGTAACCATTAGGATTTAAATTATCATTGATATTAAGGTAATTATGGGTTGTATTCAATAAACTCATGAAGTGAGTATGAATTATTACTCTCAAATAATATTTCTCTCTAGATCTAATTTCAAGAATATACATTAAATAATTTGTATGGTTATATGGATTACCCCATTCAATTTTATCTAATAAGGTTCCAATGTTTACTTTGTTGTTTTAAGGAAGTATTCATCATGATCTTGAAATAGAGTTGAGTTTTATCATTTCATATCATCCTCATACAAATGTTTATTTTGATAGAGAAATTCAAACCCTAGAGGTTATTGTAAGATCTTGTAATATGGATTTAAAATGTGGTTGGGATCAACACCTTCCTAAAGTTGAGTTTTCTCAAAACAATAGCTTTTGGTCATGATATCACATGTATCCTTACGAAACACTTTATGGAATGAAGTGTAGACTCTAATTTACTATAACGAGGTTGTATAAAGAAAGATATTGGGGCATGATCAATATATAGAGATAGTATAAAATTTTATAGAAATTCAAAAAAATGTAAGGGTAGCTCAATATTTGAATGAAATGATATGATGATAATCATTGATGTGATATAAAATTTAAATATAGTGAGATGTTAATTTTATGAATTTATCCACGGACGAAATTAGTGAAAAATATGACCTAGGTATATTGGCCCCTTTTAAAATACTTGATTGCTTTGGGATAGTATCATATCACTTGTCACTTCTACTGAATCTCTATCAGGTTCACGATGTGTTCTATGCATCTCTCATGAGGAAGTACATAACTAGCCTATTAGATGTACTGAAATCTGAGGTCATACCACTAGAGAATGATCATTATTTTTAGTAGAAACTAGTGGATATTTATGATCATACAGATAAAGTACTACCAATATATACTACTAACCTAGTCAATGTTTTGTGGTGAATCCACCAGCCAAGGTATTCTATATGGGGACCTAAAGATGTAATGAGGCTTAAGTAACAATAGTTTTTGGAGAAAGTTAAATTTTTTAAGGAAACAATCATTTTAATGGGGTTAGAATGAAATATGTCGATATTTTTTGAAATATATATATTTAAAATAAATTTATCCATTTTTGATATTTTTCATTACAAGCAACACAGAGCTTAAACGAAATGTGGATTATAATTAGGAAATTATTATTTATTATGATAGTTATCACATTGCTATTGGGATGGTGGGTATGAATATGATTAAATAAATTATGAAAATAAATAATTTATGAATTTATATATAATTAGTTCATTGGTGACCAATTAATTATAAATAAAAATAAAAATTATTTAAAAATTGTGGAATTCATTATCTGAAAAACTATTTGTATTAACACAAATGTGTTTTACTTCAATAAATTAATATAATCACTTTGGGTGAATGATTTTAATAAATTTCTAAATTATATATTCAATAAAAAAAATATAATAATATTTTGTTTTTTCTATAAAAAATATTAGAATAAATCAAAATTTATTCTCAAATTCTATATTTTTTTCAAAAGTTGTTTTGTCATCGTTTCCACGCTTATTTTAATGTAATTTTTTGATAATTGTTGAATAAAAAAATTTAAAATGTATTGTTCATTTTTTAAATCCCAATTTAAAAATTACCTTATGATTAATTTTTTATAACTTTTTAAGAAGTAAGATATTTCGATAAATAGTGATAAATACTAGTTTTTAATATGAAATTTAATTTCCTTTAATTCTATTAAAAACCAAAAAATTGTTTTAATATTGTTTTAAAAGAAATATTTTCTAAAATTATATATATATATATATATATTTAATCCAATTTAGTTCATTTGAATCACATTTAGTTTGAGTTTTTATATATAAACTTTTTAAACTTTTAAACATATTTTCATTGAGAATCGTCTATTTATCACATCAGTAAGATAAATTTTAAATTTAAAATTTGAAAAACATAATTTGAAAATTTTATTTATTATTCTGAACCATAATCATTTAAATTATCTATCAATTTTATGTTATTTTTTTACTAAAATAGAATTGTAAAAATAGTAAAAACTATTTTCTACAATTAAGGTAAAAAAGAGTTTATTGGGGGTTTCAATGAAAAAGATAAGTATAAAAAATGACAAAACATTTAAAAAAAGTTATGAAATTATATAAACCTTATTTATTATTTTATGTATAATTTTTTTGATCCCTGTGGAATGTTAAAAACATGGTCAAACCTTTTTCTTTTCAATAATTGCAAGTATATCACTAACCTCACATATAAAAGGCCACCCCCTCTCCTTTCATTTTCACATTTTCAAAAACCATTTTATCCACCATTACCTTACCAAATAAATTCCACAAATACATCATCACATAATATAAGTCTTATTTTGGTCATAAATCCAACCAAGGAATGTTTCTTGGTGCAAACATATGGAGATTACTCGAAAAAGAAGTAAAAATTTTCAACTACTGTTTTTTTATTTCTTCAACTCCACCTTAAATTATTATTAACCCATATTGATATAATAAAATTATTATCTCCATATAAAATATTTTTTTATGTTAATTAAATGACCAATAACCATATCTTCTTCCGTTAAATGGGTTTTGAAATCACCATTCATGTGAACATTGGACTACCGTCTGACGAACCGATGCCATTCAGTTTTTCATTACCACCTCTCATAGATAGATATAATGATGGATTAAATGTTTTAAAATTATATTTATAATATTATTATACCTATGGGGTTATTATATAACATATATCATATTATGATTTATTCCATGGGAAAACGAAAACGTCACTCGTGTGTACATCGGACTATCGCCTTACGAAGTAATGTTTTTTCTTTCATGATTTACATGGAAGGTAATAAGGATGGTTTTAATGAAACTCTTTTATATATATGACATAAAAATTATTTTTTAATGTTAAAATATTATTTATTTATTTTCGTTTCTAAAATGGAATGACCATTCATGAGAACGTATGATCTACCGTCTCCATGAATGATGTATTTCATTTTCTATATCTACCTTTTATGGATCACTATAATTACATGTATGATAAATATATATGATATTTATAAAATTATTTACATTATGGATAATATTTAATCAAGATTGTTGTAATAGAGAAATAATTAACAAATCCAAACATACACCAAAAAAATTTAACTAGTTATTGCATAAAACACGACTTTGACATGGAATTTTTAATAAACATGTAATAAATGGTAATAATTAAATTATATATGGAATGATATAAATATTTATGTTTATAATATATATTTATAATAACAATTTATAAATTATTAAGGTGGTTTGAATGTGTATAAATGAATTCTTGATTACTTTAAGGGATTTCTCTATAACTTTTTTCTGTTATGTGACACATTTCATGTTCACCACATATTTATTTTGTGGTGAATATTCATACAATGATTTTTTATGATTATTATACTTAAAATTAGTTGGATTAAAATTTCCAATTAAGGATATCTATTTTATGGGGTTTACGGTTCAAAAGTTAACAAATATGTAGAGTATTTTTTTCTTAAATTTCTTTCTTGGGGAACTATGTAATGTTATGAACATTTATTCATGTATAATATATATATATATATAATTCATATTTTACATGTAATTTCATGAATATATTTATTTTAATGATATTATTTGTCTGATTTAATATTATTAATTCAAGGGGTTTACAATTCAAAGATACCAATTTGGTAATAGTTTTATGTTACAATCTCATCATTTACGATGATTGTTTACGATTTTTCTTCCAATGATGAAATATTGTAATATATCTCTCAAAAAACTCATTAATTTTCTTATACTATGCTAATTTATATAGAATAGTTTTTTCATACATTTCTCTCTCTTTATGTAATGAAGATATCAACATGATGTTTTTATAAAAAATCATCTATATTTTACTCTTCAACTGAATTTTTTTTTCTTTAAACACCATGTTTTCTAACAAAATAATAAATGTTTATAAAAAATTTCTAATGAACTACTCAAGAAATTTATACACTTGATTTACATTTTATAGAATTTTTGGAAAGGAATCAACATATCGTTTTCCAAACAATGGCTTTTTTGGATTTCACAAAAAATTAGAAAGAAATCATTGTATTAAATTTTATGGTATAAACATAATTTCTTAATGTCATTAAAATTATTTAATTTTAATCATATTTAATAAATATTCATGTTAAATTTCATATAAAAGTATTTTAAAAATTTTTAATTTTTTTTAAAAAATCAAATTGGAAATGATATTGGCCTCAATATTTGTTTTAAATGATTTTTAAAGTTTCCATTAAAAAATCACACAGTTATTCTCAAAGTAAATTATTTCTAAAATATATTATGAATTATTAGTTTTAAAAATTCTTTTTTCAAAAAAGTATATTTTTCCCATGAAATGTTCCAATTTATTTTTCTCTCAAAATAATTTTCCATCTAAGGTGATATCCTTTGATGTTTGTTTTCCATTACCAGGGATATGAACCATGTATACAATTATAATTATTTTTCTAGATTTTTTATTGCGATGAAAATATTTTTATGAAACTCATTTCTCTTCAATGGGATATAACATGAAAAAATTATTAGGAAACCTAATTTATTTTCAATGGGGTATTCTTTGAATAAATGATGAAATGATTATGAATGTATTTATTTTCATGATTTATAATATTATGAATGTTTTATAAAATTTTATAATTAATTTGTATGATTATCATAATTTGGGAGTGGTTGTGTTATAACCAAATATTCATTGGACCTATATCTCCCTCTACTTCATTTGTTAGTGATTTATGGTTTATGAGAATAAAGGGATACAAGAGGTTATCCCAAGCCCGAAGGAGGGTACATGGGAGGTTATCCCATGTCCAAAAGTGGTACATAAGAGGTTATCAAAATCCTATAGTATGCACATGGGTGGTTATCCTAGGATTATCATATTATTAATTTCTTAGTTGGTATCCTTGATATAGAATTTTCTATGATTCTGTATTTTACAGAAACCTATGTCTTATTATAATGGTATTATCTCATGGCTCATGTTAATTGATTCTATAACGATTCATGTAATATGAAATTATATTATTTATTCCATGACTCATATTTATGTTATATGATATATAGGTTATGGTTTTCATATATTATTCACATGTTCTCATACACATTTGATCCTGTTAATTTGAAATATCCCTCGTTACCCTTTAAGAGGATATGAGCTCACCCTTTATTATTTTTCCTTTCCCGAGGATGTGAAGAGATGTATTATATATGATATATATAATAAGGGTTCTAGTTATAAAGAACATAGTGGGAGATGACTTATCTCAATATTAAATGTGTTTTTAGGTCACTATGTTTCTAATGGCACTATACATTTATAATCCTTAGGCACGTTCTTCTGTAATATAATGAATATTCGTCTAAAAATATGTAATATCATTTTTTATGAAAATCATAGTTTGTAATATTTTATTATTTAAAACCCAAAATCATATAGTTTTATATAAAAAAAATCCCTTTCATTTAAAAATTGTTCTTCAGAATCACAAAGTTACCATTTATTTCAAATCAATATTGTTAGGCCTACAAGAACTCTCTATTCCATAAGCTTTTATTTTGAAAATCACAAACACCTTCTTCATAAATATATTTTCTTTACACTTCCATATATTTATATACACTTCAATATATTTCCTTACATTTACATAAATTTCCTTATAACCAAAATTTCCATAGGCATTTGAGTTAAATATATTTTTATTAAGGTTTTTAGAAATCTTTTTTTATATACTAGAAAAGTTCTTATAGTTTGGAAATTTGGTTCATGGATATACCATAACGAAATTCCTTAAGAAATTGTTTCCCATTCTATTTTTTCACTACGATACCGACTTCCATCTTAGAAGAAATCCGGTATCATATTTTACTTACACTTAGATTTCCAGTATTTCATTTTTCTAAATATCATAAACTCTAACTTCCTGGAAATTGGCACTGAAGTTCCTTAAGATAGATTTGTCATACCAATACCAGATATCCCAATACCGAAATTCTTACACCGTTGTTATGCCATACTAGAAATCCTATTACAATTTTACTTATACTTTACCCGTACCGATTTTATGAATATCTATTCCGAAATTTATAATTCTGGAATTTATAATTCAAAGCTTTATTTCCTTAGAACTCCAAACCTTATAATTTCTTTCATACCATTTCAATTTTATCCGATTCCAATTTCCTTACACTTAATGTGTAAGATCTTTATATTCATGGTTAGTTATATAAAACTATGTCATTGTTTCTATTATAAACTAACCATTTTATGTTTTCCACGTGTCTAGGTCCCTCCAAGATTTAAGGAAATATGATCATTGGACTGGAACCGACCGGTATATTTTGAACGCTATAAATAGGACCTTATATGATGATATCTGCACTTGTTCACATGTTTTCATTTTGAAGTTTATCTCTCTAAAAGTGAATTATGCTAGGGTGAGAGGCTCTTATAAACTCTTTGGATTCGTGAAGAATGTTTGGATAGCTTGTTCAATCATTGCTTCGTGCAGAATTGCTTCGTGTAGAGGTTCAATTTCCTTAAAATCAGAGACTCCGTGTTGTGATGTCAGAGGTGCTGATTTTTTTTACAAATCGAGGGCTTGCAGGGATAGAAAGACAGATATTGATCTTAGGATTGAGGGCTTACCCGGGTTTGGGTAAGACAAACTTTCTTGTAATTATAATAAAAGGGACCTTTATCCAAGGTTGTTGGATACACTCCTCTTTGGGTTTAAAAAAGATTGTAAATTTCCAATAATTTGTAAAAGATATGAATTTTTATTTTTGTATATATGTTCTAACTTGTATCTCTAATTGTAAGATATTCTATCCGCCTTTTTTTAGAATTAATTTGTAAGAAAAGTTTCTAAATCCTTAGACTTAAGAACATTATATTTCTCTAAGAATGTGATTTCTTATTAGTGGTGTTGTGACTTTTTTTTATAAAAAATTTCCTTACGAAATTTTTAAAGTATAAAATTCACCCCCCTGCTTGTATATTGTGCATATTTAGTACTATTGTGATACTAATATTGGTATAGAGTATAATATCATACTCCATACAAACATATCAAATATCACTTTTAAAAAATATACATTTTTTTCTCAAAATCCATTTCTAAAAGAATTTCATCACACTCCTCATTCCATTTGAAAATAAATTTTGAAGCGCCTCTAATAAATAATTTTAAATTAAATTTAAAACCCTTTACAATCAACAAGAAATTATGTTTTTAATTGATAGTAAATCCTTTTGAAACCACCTACCTCAATTCAGGATAACATCAACACCCAACATAGAATCCACCAACAAAGTGTCTAAAGATAAATGATTATGGGTGAACCCTTCTGAAATAAATAATAAAATCAAAATATGGATCCATAAAAAACATTATGATATACCAAAATTGAATAATTAAAGAGATATGAAAAGGAGATTCTATATTTAAATTGAGATTAAAATTACTATAAGAGATCCAATACATCAACCGAAATTTCATTCCATGAAAAATAAGGTTAAAAGGGAACAAATTACCCCTATAGATATTTCAGGGTTCATGGGACCATATTAGGTTAAAATATTATGGGTTTTGAGAATAATTGATGTTTTATTGAAACTAAATTAATAAAATCAGAGAATTAGATTCTCATCACATGGTTTTGTGGAACAATTTTCCAAATCATGCACTAACAATGCTCTTATTTCTTGGAAACAAGAAGAGTGTCCTAGTTTGGTTAGATGATAAAATCAACCATGAACCAATTATTCATAACCACATTTCTCCATGTCACACTATTTTTAGGGATAGATCATATGGTTTTCACTTATCATGCACCTAATTGTGAACCCTCTCTAGAGCTTTAACAAAAGGTGAATTGTTTTTGTGGAAAATCTGCCTATATTTCACTAAATGTGAGCCATCCTTGTGCATGTACAAAACCAAAAAAAACTCTAATAGTGACCCAAAAATCGTGGAAAAATCCACAAAAATGAACGATCAAATAAAAGTTCTAATAGTAACTAAAATATGGCATTTGGATGTTACATATACCCCAACTGAAAATTATGTCATTCCCCAAAAATATTTTCAAGAAGACTCCATAAAAATGTGTTGATGCCATTAACCTCTCATAAAATTATCACAATCCCACATATCATGATAATGAAATTCATTGGCCTATATAACCAAGACTAAAGGTATGTACTTATAATGAAGAAAATCTATCTAAAAATCATCAACTAAAACTATTTTCTCAGTCACATCCATATCAGGTTCCATATAAAGGTCCTCCTAACTTAAGACATGAGAATGTTCTAAAAGACAATACATAGGCTATAACACATGTAACATGTCATGGATTTATATAAAATGAGGTTTTAATATCACATGGTAAGACACTTTCCTAATTCACTAAATAATCTAAAATGTTCCCACATATCTTGTTACTAACTTCCACTATTTTCCAAGATTATTGTAACCCAGCCAAGGAACAACTCTAAAAAACAAGGTGACCAACCAAGAACTCCAAATATAATCAAATATGATCATCATAGGATCTATACCAGCTCTATATTATTACAAAATTATGTTGAGTCAACTATATCTTCACTTTTAACTCTAGGATCAAATTATGTCTAAAAGGAGAGTCTTTACCAATCACTAGCCTACAAATATGTGATCTTCATGGTCATCCATACAAGACCTCATAGTGCTTTATTTTAATGGACAAACAATAGACATTATTTTAGTAAAATTCAACCATACCCAAATGAAAATCCCATAATCCTCCAAAGACAATGACACAATATCTAAGCAACCCCTCTAAAATCTATATATCCCATTAGATCTCGAAATATTTTTGAGGATGGAAGAATATTGTCAACATTACCTCGGATCCCATAACCTCCTAGAGGCCTCTCCAAAAATGAGAAGCGAACTATGGATACCTATATAATCATTGGTAGACTAATAATTATGAATGTTTTCTATCTTGTGAACTTATATATTACACAATTTCTCATCTTTACTGGTTTCGATAATGGGAATAAGTTGAGAAGATTTGGTTAATTAGTAAATCACTACCCAAATTTCATTCTTTCATTGTGGAGTATGTGCCAACCTGACAAAAAATTCCATTGGTATACCATCCAACTTCTATGTTTCCAAATGACGGGGTTAAATTAGTTCAGAAGGGTTCTGATAAAAAACCTCGACCTGCTAATAGGTGTAAGAACATGAATCAAGATTGGAAATGTTTCATTTAATTCCTTGACACCAAAATCCATGCCTTGTATCAAAAACAACATAATCATTCCTAAGTGTAAAAACCACTATTAGTTATGAAAATACCCTATCAAATCCTTCCTCATTGGAAAAGGAATGAAATAATAGTGTCATAATAAATAGATACCACTAGAAGATAATGACCATTCAATTTTGGAAGGGATCCGCAAAATATGAAGAATTCCCAGACCATTAAAACTAATAATCAAGTTATTGATCCTAAACAGTCATCTCATGAAGTGAGGATACAAACTAAAAAATCACTAGAACCACCTCATCCCCATCCTCTTGAAATTATAAATTCATTTACACAATGGGAGCCATAATATTCGACTCTTCTGAAAATTATTTCATCACCTGGGATAGATTTTTTGTTCCCATAGTAACAAAAATGATTTTTAATTTAATATCGGTGTAGGAAATGTAAAAATAAAAAAATTTTGGCCCTATAACAATTGACACTGATATAGATTCAAGTATTTTTGTGATAATATATAACTGGGGTTCTCTGAATAAAAGAGATGGAAACCCATTCTCTAAAAATGTAGTATCATTAGATCTAAATACCAGGAATTACAACTTTGAGTATGACATCATTTATATTATTCTTATTCTTGTTAGGCTACATCTAAAGAGAACTATAATCCACAATGGGATCACTCAGCATGGGAAATGTCCCCAAACCTAATTATGATGCATCCAAAATACCATATAGCCCTACCCAGTCTATAGAAGAGTCAACATTGGGGCTGAAGTAAATCGAATATCCACCTAAAAAATTGAATCTTAATATTTTGTATCCCTAGGTACATTCATTCCTTTATGAGTAAGAGAAATAAATGAAGAATACGACATTAAAAATCCATCCGGAAATGAGATAATACCCTACCAAGACCCTAAAGCTATAAATCTGAAATACATTATATGGTTCCTCAAAATAAATGATAGATATCATCTTATTAAGATAAAATGAGATACCTTTTTATCAAACCACACGAACCAAGACATTTAATTCTCAAATCAACAAAATATACTTAGATTTTATAAAATAACATTTACAATTTCTTAATATTTCTAAATGTTATTCAAAAGATGCACATGATCCTACTTAGTATGGATTAAACCAAGATTTCATCCAAAAATACCACAACAAAGGAATAAGGATACTGGTGGAAAATCATGTCATCAATTCCATAAACATAGACAGATCATTGGCTAGACCAAAATGCATGATGATGTACTCATAATGGTCAATCCATCTACTAAATGTGGTCACATGGATATAATACTCCTTGATCATAATCTAGGGATAATAAAATACAAGATCAATCATATTGAACCAATTTTACCCAATAATATAGTCAAATAAATCCAAAAAATAAGGAATTAAAATCTTATTATTGATCTTTATTAAATTTACCTTTCGGTAATCAACACATTGGTGAATGGATACATTGAATTTCTTGTAATTCAAAACTAATAATTCCCAAGGTGTTACATTGGGTAAAATTAAACTGTTGGATATAAATTAATCCCACTAATTATTTAACTTATTTAATTAATCATGGCCCATATGGGTGGAAGGAATATAAATATGTCAGGTATGTAATATGTTGTTGATAGAGAACTCCACCTCCCACACTGGTGGGAAACTTAAAAATTCCAATGGAAAGACATCTGGAAACACATATATTACTATTTGAATATCACCACTAGAAGATTCATAACCAATTTTCAAATAAAATGTGGATTTCATCCTATAAAAACAATGATGATTATTTATAGCTAGACTCACCCATAGGTCTCAATCTTCCTAAGAAAATAGAAA
Source organism: Viscum album (assembly GCA_963277665.1). Lineage (NCBI taxonomy): Eukaryota > Viridiplantae > Streptophyta > Magnoliopsida > Santalales > Viscaceae > Viscum > Viscum album. Next base: position 820,841,864 of record OY728134.1, read on the forward strand.
AATCCAATATGGGTTAAAAAAGGAGACCTAGCAAATATTACCATCGATACAAGATTTATGAGGAATAAACTAATCCATCAAGATAATGAAATACATAGTTTTTATATCAATTACTTAAAATTTTAGGAAAAAGATTTATTTTTGATAAAGAGACATCATAATATGGGCATTAGAGACGTACCCTCACTTCATCTTAAGAATAATAAAAATTTCCATCACATAAGGCATGATCTCCATACGAAGATTAAAAAGATTAAAAGTGATTTTTGATATTAAAGAATGATAATTTAACATATCAAATAAAATATTTATTAAATTTGAGGAAACATTAATGTTACCTATCACAATAATGGGGCACACATCAACTTCCATTAGATTCTCGTACTTTGTGTGAACAAACTTCATTTCTAATGATTGTTCATTGAAACCATTTGTTCTTCAATCATCTTACTATGTTGTTGTTCCTCCAAGTAACATTGATCTTAAACTAATATGAAAATTAATATAGACATGTAACACCCTATATATGTAACATAAGTGTCCATAAGATCAGTTGATCTTTAGCTTCCCTATGAAAACATGTTTCAAGGTACAAATATTCAACATTGGAAAGAAGATAGTGGGAGTCTTCTAGAAAATGAATATGATTTAAAAAATTATTCTATGGAGAAACGCTTCCACATTTCCCACCATGAGAATAATCATGATTAATATTCCCTAAAAGGGTGCAATCATGCTTCCACTGGGAGTATGAGGTACTCCCATCAACCCAGACTTACAAGCCATTTCAATTTCTGCTATCAATGATCCATAGTAAACATCATCTTAAGAGGTAAGCTTCAGTATAAATTCATGTGATAAGATATTATATTTAATACCCATATCAAACCTCAATGCCTTCATCTTCTTATTTTATTCTACCTCTGGTGAAAATCGAACATTTTACTCAAATCGAATGACATACTAAGTTACAGTATTATTACTTTTTTGAAGGATAATAAATTCCATAGACTTATCTAATATCATTTATTCTGGATGAAAATAATCAATGAAATGATCCTCAAATTTTTTCCACTCCAAGAAATTATTCTTCTCTTCCATAACTATAACATCACACTATCTCAAAATTATCCCTTCATGTTTAAAGGTGGAACATTTCACCTTTTTAGAATTAGGCATCTCCAAGAACTAAAATATTATCTCAATATTTATTAACCAATACTCTATCTCTTGGGGATCATTAGAGACCAATAATGATGGTGTTTTCTATTGAATAAACTCTTGTTCATGATCTCTGGTTCAATCCCATTGATGTTCCACTACTAGAGCCTAAACAGGAATGAGTGAGGCAAGTTTTCCTAGATGTTCGAATGCACACAAAACTATATCAATGAGGTTCTAGTTAATAAGAGGGTTCCCATATTTTGTTTCATCATTCACCCCCCTTGAGGCCATTATTAACACCTTATTATGGGCATGGTACTATATAACAACAAAAAAGTATAAAGATATATTAGTCAAGAGGAATGAGATCATCAACTATATCATCATAATTCAACTAGAAAACACAAACTCATATCAATAATTGAGAAACGTATCCAATTTATTCCAAATAATACCCAAAGACTCTTTTCCCAATAACAAGTGGTAAATTGAGGCTAGATAAAATGAGATCTTTCTAGAAAATTTCTCATAAACTACCCCTTAAGTATCGGAAACACTGCCTCATGTCTACAAAGATTTCCCAAATTGCATACTAATGTCAAGAAGAATGGAAACCTATTTAGAAACTAAATTTTCATACGATGACTTATATAACCAACATAAATGGTACCCAACCCGATCATAACATAGCACAAAGGGTAAGTCTAGATTCCCATATGTTGGAAACTAACATCTAGGTATCAAGATCTTCCAAGAGATAAGGAATTATCCACAAGAGGAATTGAATTGAAAAATAGAATATAAGCATCAATTAAATGTCGATATATGAAAATATCTCCAAGATAAATGTATCAGAAGTTGATAGATACATTCCCAAAAATAGCATGTCAATTAAAGTCATCAAAACAAAGCATTATGAATTCATCAAAATATCTACATGTAATAAGTGGATAACATGCTCTGATAGTCCCAATCAACTCCCAGGGTTCCATTAATCAAGAACATAAATAAATTATGTGTGTATATTTTCATTTTCCTATACATGGAATAATAAAACATACAAAAACATGAACGTAAAGTAAGGGTGTTTAGAAAAATATCCCAATAAGATTTATCTATTAATTTCAAAAGCAATCAATATCAAATAAACTAAAAATTATCAATTTTAAATAAAATATTCTACAGAACTATTTTAAAAATACATGTCCATATATTATTTAAAAAAATATTAAATATAATGTATAGCATATTTATAAAATATCATTTTCCTCAAAACATGAATATATAAGAATATATGTAAAAATGTGTATGAATAAAACATTTCTTCAAAACAGGCATAGATAACTCATTATATAAGCATCGTAATTCAATAATCAATGTCAATCACAAGTACATGGTTTTAAGCCATAGGTATTTGTTATGTTGAATCATAAAGGTCTTTAAAATGTTAGTGAAAAACATATTCTTGTGTTCAAACATCCTTGCATATCAAGAAAAAGGGGAATATGGATTCATCCAAAATAATGAACCCTCTACCCTCATGTATTTTTAAATCATTTCTATTACCTAATCATTCCTAAAAATTCAATTTTCTAAATCATGTAAATCCTCCTCCTAAATAAATTGGCACTCTTGTGATTAAATGGAAAAAAACATACAATGGGATATCATTCGTTTCTATAAATCTATAACCATTTAAAACTATAATTTCAATCAGCTCCATGTTCATGTTACAAAACATGTCATTTCATTTCAATAAATTATCAAATGATTTTAACAAAACACATTCATTTTCATTTCAATACAACATCATATGGTTTTTTCAATACTTGTGACTCTTCATTTAAAAACACATCATCAAAATCATTATTTAGTCATTAATTTCAAATTAAGGTCAATTTTTAAGAATCAATACATTATTTCAAAATACATTTCTAAAGTAATTTCATCAGTCAAATCAAGAAATTTAAAAATAATTTATTAGTATATTCAAATCATGTTTTAAATAAAATCAAAATCCATTTGGAATACATAAGAAATATTGGTTTCAATTGAATAGAAATCTTAATGAAAGAACATACCTCGATTCATGATATTGTAAACACTGACAATTGGATCCTCCAAGTAAGAGTTAAAGGATAAAAAATTGATGCATAAACATAGTTCCAAAATCATCAAATAATATCTAAATCCATAAATAAAATGAGGATCAACCACTATCAATGAATGATGGGGAAATGGAATGGAGAACCCATTATAAAATTAAGATAACAGTTACCAGAAGAGATCCAATGCATCAAAAAATTTATTGATACTTGAATAAACATGTTTTGAAGAAAAAAAATATACTCTACCAAGAATTCAAGGTCAAAAATATCATATTAGGTTTTAATGGTAGTAGTTTTCATATTAAATGAAAGTTTTAGAGAATTAAATTAAGAAATCAATGAATATTATTATCATCATTTGGTTTGCCTATACAATTTATCAAATTGTGTACCAACCATGCTCCTATTTCTAGGATATAGGAATAGATGAAATGATTGGATGCACATTCTAAAAAACCATATTCCAACCATTCATAACCTCAGTATTATATGACACACTATTTTGAGTGATATGCAACATGGTTTTCATTAACTATCTTCCTAATCGGGTTCCTTCTTTAGAAATCAAACAAAAGGTACCTATGTCACACCCCGACCGTGCGGTTATTTTTATTTTATGATTTCTTTGACTTTGAATTATTTTGCTGGGGTTCGCGTCCAGTCTCGGATTAGATTTTTGAGTTTTGTTAAAATGTGCGCTTTTTGACGCGACGTCGTCGGGCGCGTGAGCGAAGCCTGTTCTGGAAACCCCGCTCGTCCCTGCCGGTGTTTTGCGCATCCCGTTGTCTTTGAAATATTTTAAATAGAGTCTTTATTTTTAAATCACGCGTTAATTGTTGCGTCGTTAAAATTTTTAGTGCGTTAAGAATTAATTATCATTAAAATGATATGAACACCGTTATTGTTTTTATTTTATTTTATTTTATTATTTTACCACTATGATTTTTATTATTTGTTGTTGTCATTATTATTATTGTAGTTTATTATTATTGTGATTCTGATTTGTTTTATTTAATTTTATTTTATTATTTTATTATTATTATTATTTTTTTCTTCTTTTACCTTTTCTTTTCTTTTCTTCTAACCCTAGCCGGCCACCCCCCTTTTATATCTTTTTTTTTTCCTCTCCCTCACAAGAGCCGCCGCCCCCCTTCTTCTTCTTCCCCGTTGCATCCCTCTCCTGCCTCCTTGCGCCCAGTAGGCCGTTTCCAGCCACCACGAACCGCTCCGCTACACCCTGACATCCTGCAACGTGACCAGCCTCCGGATGAAGCCTCCGCGCGACGCTCCTGCCCAGTTCCTCAGGTAGTGCGGACCGCCTCTTGCCCAAGCGACTCCTCGTTTTCTCCTATGCGTCCCGGCCTCGCGTCCCGTTTTCCCTGCTCTCCTCTGGCCAGCAGCACCTCTCCTCCGACCTGCCCTCTTCTCCCACGCGATCCAGCACCCTCGGCCCTCCATTCTCTCCTCCAACAGTTCAGCACCTTCCCCTTTTCGGTGCAAGCAACAGCCCTGCTCCGGCCTCGTCCGACGCCGCCCCGCGCCGCCCCGGCCTCCCCGTCCCGAGGCCGCACCCTCCTCCCGTCCGGCTCCTACCCCGTCGCTCCGGCCAGACCCGCCGCCTGCTCTCCCTTGCAGCGCTCGGCCGCAGCAGCGCCAACCACCCAACCCGCGCCCCCTCTTTCTTCCTCTTCTTCTTCTCTTCTCTTCTTCTCCTTTCTCTTCTTCTCTTCTTCTTCTTCCTCTTCTTCTTCTCTTCTTCTTCTTTTTTTCTTTCTCCTTCCTCCTGTCCCCCGCTTGCTCCCTGCTCAAGCCCGCAGCCCCCCTCCCGGCCATGTCTCTGTTTTTTTTCCTTTTATTTATTTAATTTGTTTTATCTTATTAATATTATGATTATTAATGTTATTATAATTATTATTGTTTTCCATACTATTATTATTATTATTATTAATAATAATATCATTGTTATTATTATTAGTGTTAGTATTACTAATATTATTATTATTATTATTATTATTATTATTATTATAATTCTTTTTATTCTTATTAACATTATTATTATTATTATTATTATTGCTGTTTTATTACTATTATTGTTATTATTACTATTATTTTTATTATTACTAATCTTATTATTATTATTATTATTATTATTATTATTATCTTTATTTTTATTATTATTATCATCGTACGCTTTTTGATGGTGGGTTTTTTATTTGTTGGCTTAGGACTTTTAGGACCGGCGCAGGGCGTTTCCGAGTGAGCGCCACCGCCGCGCCTTGTTTCCAAGGTTCCGTCGACGCTGCGCTTTAGTTTCAAGGTGAGCGCTTCTTCCCGCCGCTTGGTTTCGCAGGCTCTGGTGAGTTTTTGGTTGTGTCTGAGTCCTTGAAATTGTTTATGCAGAGTATTAGACTTTGTCACGTAGTCTCGGACACACGCCGTGTCATCGCGCCTTGCTTCCAAAGTTGTTTTGTCGTCGCGCTTGGTTTTGAGGTAGGTCCCCTTTGCACTGCTTTTAAAATTTAAGTTATATTATTTCATGCTGTTTGCGCACCCTAATTGTTCAAAATCAACATTTTATTAATTGTAATAAATATGAGATAATATACGATAATTAAATTTTAATATAAGATGGTTAATTTTTAAATGGTTATTTAATGTTAAAAGGAGCCGTTTATTTTATACACGACACATGGAACATCCTTTTGACGGGCGGACACCCAATAATGAAAGAATGCCCGTTTGTCTTTTAAACATAATTCATGGAATATAAAATGGATTTATGGTTTAATGAGAAATGATTTCTTTTGAAGCATGAACAAATACTTTGGTTCGTTTGAGAAATTGCCCGGTTGGCTCTTAAAGTTTATTTGGAAAAGAAAATGGTTTGGTTTGGTTTACAAAAACACTGGCAACCTGTGAAGTAGTGTTTTGTGGATTCTTTAAATAGTTTTAAACTGGTTTTGGTAGTAATTGTGAACTATATTAAATGCCCGTTTGGCACTTTATGGAAAGCGATGGAAATGTTTTTATAAAAAACCCTCTTAGGACGACTCTCATGCCTTGGTTGCGTTTGATTGTTTGGGAGGCCGCGCTTAGAGGCTCCCTGGTACTTGAGTGGAAAAAGGCATGAGGTTGTCCCATGGAGTGGCTCGGGGAATGCCTGTTGTTCTTTATATATAGATATATCTGATTGGATGCTCGGTTGGCATCGGTTGGCTCACCCCCTTTTTATTAAACACTTGAGACATGGGAATCTGGCATATTGAGAGAATATTCTAAGAACGATTGCTGCACTGGTAGGTTATGGTACTGACCAGTGGCCCATAGTAGGTGGATATATTGGGTTTATTGCTATGGGAATTGCCCTCGACCTGCCTGTGAGTGGATGGTCGAGCGTTTTGTGCGTTTTGATTTCATCGTGACATGTCAATAAGGATGATTTCTCATGTATTGGTGTCTTCTGGTTTATTCTCGATCTCCTAGGTTCACCCATGTCTATTCAGCTTTTGTAGCTTGCAGAAATGATTATGATGCTCACGTGTATACCTACATTGCCCTTACTGTGTGTTTTACTTTGTGCATTCTGGTGTATTGGTTTCTTTGGAAAATGGTTAATTGCTCTTGATTCGGTTTCTAAAAATTGTTTTCAAATAAAAGTATTTAACCCCCTTTGTATAAATTTGAAAACTTAAACATCACTTTTCCTTTTTCTGAAAAGTCATTGGCACTAATGAAATGAACCCGAATTTTGAAATGGCTAAGGGCAATGGTTCGTACTTTGTTTTTCAGTAGAATATTATTAAAAACATACTTTTATAGATTGTAGTTCAAACTTGAAATGATGTTTCTTTTATTTTAAAGGTAGTGCATTGGGAATAGATATCGGGCTAGCCTACTGAGTTTTAATACTCACGCCTATAGTTCTTTTCTGTTTTTAGTGTTTGTGCAGGCTTTAGCTTGAGTGCGCTCGCCTAGGGCGACGCTTGATCGTTGAGTCGGAGAGCGACCCGCGAGGTCGCACGGAGTTGTTCGGACGTCGTGTTTGGTTAGTTTGTTTCCTGTTTGTTCCCGTTTAGTCATTTTGTTTAGTTTACCTTTTTTCTGCGCTGCTCTGTTTTATCTTTGCTTTCTTGTTTATTTATATTGGGCGAAATCGTTCCCACAGTCTCTAAATGATGCCCTGGCGCTTGTCGCCAGCCCGGGAGGATCGGGAACGCCTCTCGGGCCATGTCGCGGACCGGCTCGGGTGACCGGTTCAGGGTCGACCCGGGTTGGTTCGTGACAAAATGGTATCAGAGGAGGTTTGCTCTTAGCAGACCTCACTTTTCAGAGCGCCCTTTGTTATTTGGGATATCAAGGTAGATGGAGTAGGATTGTCGGGACTTGAGGGGTAAGTGCGAGAAGAGCGTCGCGAACTCTTGCTTGTACCGATCCTCAGGTTTCCATGGGAAGTCCGGTTTAATTGGTTTGTTTGGGTTTTTATGGAAATGTTTTGCGATTGGGGTACGACAAATGGAGTTGGGCTAATAGTCCTAAGCCGCATGGCCTGGCAAGCCATGTGGATCTAGGGGCATGGTCCAAGAAGGCTCCCTGTGTCAGTGACGTGTTTGGCATGTGGCCGCCAACCATATGGTCAAGTCACCCACTGACACTAGTCCCCTGTTTGAGTTGTTCTGTGTTTTCCTGGATTTTTGAAAGTGGTTTGAATCAGAAAAGTTGGTTTTGAAAAAAAAAGTGTTGTTTGAAATGACATGTTTAATTTGTGGATTGTTTTAAAAGAAGTGGTATGAATAAATTGTTTTTGGAAAATGAAGTTGCTTTGTTTTGGCCTTGGTGTTCCGATGAGTACTCACATGCATTTTGGTGTGTTGGAAATGTGGATGGATGTCTGGTATGGTGGATGGATGCCCTGGGTGGCACAGATACATGCATGTGAGTGAGACTCTAAGGGATACCAATGGCGAGGGTTTAACTTACCAAGATTGTTTTAAATTAAAGATGTTTTCAAAGAGAAAAGTTTTGATGTTATGATAACTTGTTTTCTCGGATTTCGAGCTTGTCACCTATGCAGTGTTTGATTTTGAGGTTGTTATTCATTCGTTGAGTTGGCGTTGATTGGGTTTTTGACCTTTCCTTGTCCAGCGGTTATCCCTTTGAAGCTTCGATGGGTGATCGTAGTGCAGTTGATCAACCTAAGGATTTTATGCTTGAGTTTCGGAAGTTGGATCCACCTCTCTTCTATGGTCAAGTAGAAACTTCCGTGGCAGAGGAGTGGATGCGGAAGATTGAAAGGGACTTTAGCCTCATTGAGTTGCCCGAGTCGTTGAAGGTCAAGTTTGCGACCTTCATGCTTGAAGGTTCACCGTGGATGTGGTGGAAGTCAGTGTCTCGGAACAAGCCTCGTCAAGAGATTACTTGGGAGTTCTTCAAGTCTTTGTTCATTCATCAGTTTTTCTCTGAGGAAGATAGGGTGAGGAAGGGGATGGAAATGTGTTGTCTTCAGCAGGGCGACGGATCCGTGTTGGAATATTTCCAGCGCTTTGTAGAGCTAGTACCTTATGATTCAGAGTATGCCACAAATGACCCCGTGAAGGCTCGACGCTTCGAGGCGGGTCTCCGCCCTGATCTACAGTCGAAGGTGTCAGAGTCCAACCTAACTTCTTTTGTCGACGTGGCAAGACAAGCTTTTCGTGTCGAAGCTGCGATGGTAGGAGTGCTCGAAGTAGTTCTCCCTCCTTCGATCCCTATGAGCACTGGTGAAAGTTCTGGAAAGGAGATGAGTATGCAAATGGAAGTGGATGGATCAGGTCATGGAATCAAGAGGCCTCGGGATCTTTCATCAACCTCTTCGGAGCGAGAGATTATTGTGTGTTATCAGTGTGGCAAGCGGGGTCACAAGAAGTCATCGTGCCCAAGCGCTCCGAAGCCCTGTCAGGCGTGTGGACGTCTGGGTCACCTGCGACGATTTTGTCGGGGTATTGCAAGGAAACGTCGCAGAGGAAGTTCTCAGAAGTAGTGTGTTGTTGGGTCTTTGTTCAGAGTTCCTGGTGTAAGTTTCCTTTCAGTTTAAGGGGTCTTTTATCGTTGTAGTTGTACTGGTGGTGTTTTGAGTTTGAAATGTATGGGAATGTCGTGGGTCTTTTGATGAACTTCGTCTTTCAATGCTGGTGTGTTTTATTTTTTTAAAATCTTGTCCTTCAATCTGTCAGATCAAAAGATGTATGTATCTCATTGGGATTATCAGAACCTGACTGCGAGGCAGGAGATGCTTCATCCATCAGAGCTCCAGCCAAAAGGTCTCGGAGTGAAGCCGGCGCGTAGTCAGGAACCCCCGGGGAAAATTTTAAAGAGTCCGGTTAAAGTCGTGCCTCTATCGTCATGGTGTGATAGTTTTGGTGTTGTTGCTCCGGTTCCTCTGTCGTTGTAGTTTTCCTCTTGTCGCAAAGCGCGTGATGGACTTATCCCTCACGTAGTGTCGGGAATCGTATCTCTTGGATGTAAGTTGCTGACCAGTGACTTTTCATGGGCCACTGATGTAAATCAGTTGCGGCCCTGGTTTGTGTCCACCCCGAAGTGATGGGTCGTGAGTAGTTTTCCGTCCAAGTTTCAGTGATTTGATCCTTGGGCCCACCCTCCCCACCCATGGGGTTAGGGTTTTAGTTGTGCAAAGTATTCATTTAAGCTTCTATCCCTTTCGAACGGGAGTAATGGTTTAAATGTTTTTGCTGTGCTTTTATAGCTTGGGTAAGGCCCGGTTCTGGCCTAAGTTGGATTTCTGGTTGGTCGCTAAGAGGTCAGTCCTTTTATGGTGGGGAGACCCACCATGAGTTTCGTTGGGTTCTCTCTTAATTAGTTATCAAATTCTAGTGGATCTCTTATGGTGGGGAGCCCGCTCGGGCCTCTCTCTCTCTGTTGGTGATTTATTTTGGGCAATGAGGTTCAGTCCCACTGGTAGTCGTTGTGATGTCCTTGAGATAAGAGGTTGGATCGTGTTCTGTGAAATCCTTAGGTGTTGATCGATCGACTGGTTGGTGTGGTGGCTTTCCGGGGGCGGAAAGCGTTATGGTGGGGAGAATTGTCACACCCCGACCGTGCGGTTATTTTTATTTTATGATTTCTTTGACTTTGAATTATTTTGCTGGGGTTCGCGTCCAGTCTCGGATTAGATTTTTGAGTTTTGTTAAAATGTGCGCTTTTTGACGCGACGTCGTCGGGCGCGTGAGCGAAGCCTGTTCTGGAAACCCCGCTCGTCCCTGCCGGTGTTTTGCGCATCCCGTTGTCTTTGAAATATTTTAAATAGAGTCTTTATTTTTAAATCACGCGTTAATTGTTGCGTCGTTAAAATTTTTAGTGCGTTAAGAATTAATTATCATTAAAATGATATGAACACCGTTATTGTTTTTATTTTATTTTATTTTATTATTTTACCACTATGATTTTTATTATTTGTTGTTGTCATTATTATTATTGTAGTTTATTATTATTGTGATTCTGATTTGTTTTATTTAATTTTATTTTATTATTTTATTATTATTATTATTTTTTTCTTCTTTTACCTTTTCTTTTCTTTTCTTCTAACCCTAGCCGGCCACCCCCCTTTTATATCTTTTTTTTTCCTCTCCCTCACAAGAGCCGCCGCCCCCCTTCTTCTTCTTCCCCGTTGCATCCCTCTCCTGCCTCCTTGCGCCCAGTAGGCCGTTTCCAGCCACCACGAACCGCTCCGCTACACCCTGACATCCTGCAACGTGACCAGCCTCCGGATGAAGCCTCCGCGCGACGCTCCTGCCCAGTTCCTCAGGTAGTGCGGACCGCCTCTTGCCCAAGCGACTCCTCGTTTTCTCCTATGCGTCCCGGCCTCGCGTCCCGTTTTCCCTGCTCTCCTCTGGCCAGCAGCACCTCTCCTCCGACCTGCCCTCTTCTCCCACGCGATCCAGCACCCTCGGCCCTCCATTCTCTCCTCCAACAGTTCAGCACCTTCCCCTTTTCGGTGCAAGCAACAGCCCTGCTCCGGCCTCGTCCGACGCCGCCCCGCGCCGCCCCGGCCTCCCCGTCCCGAGGCCGCACCCTCCTCCCGTCCGGCTCCTACCCCGTCGCTCCGGCCAGACCCGCCGCCTGCTCTCCCTTGCAGCGCTCGGCCGCAGCAGCGCCAACCACCCAACCCGCGCCCCCTCCTTCTTCCTCTTCTTCTTCTCTTCTCTTCTTCTCCTTTCTCTTCTTCTCTTCTTCTTCTTCCTCTTCTTCTTCTCTTCTTCTTCTTTTTTTCTTTCTCCTTCCTCCTGTCCCCCGCTTGCTCCCTGCTCAAGCCCGCAGCCCCCCTCCCGGCCAGGTCTCTGTTTTTTTTCCTTTTATTTATTTAATTTGTTTTATCTTATTAATATTATGATTATTAATGTTATTATAATTATTATTGTTTTCCATACTATTATTATTATTATTATTAATAATAATATCATTGTTATTATTATTAGTGTTAGTATTACTAATATTATTATTATTATTATTATTATTATTATTATTATTATAATTCTTTTTATTCTTATTAACATTATTATTATTATTATTATTATTGCTGTTTTATTACTATTATTGTTATTATTACTATTATTTTTATTATTACTAATCTTATTATTATTATTATTATTATTATTATTATTATCTTTATTTTTATTATTATTATCATCGTACGCTTTTTGATGGTGGGTTTTTTATTTGTTGGCTTAGGACTTTTAGGACCGGCGCAGGGCGTTTCCGAGTGAGCGCCACCGCCGCGCCTTGTTTCCAAGGTTCCGTCGACGCTGCGCTTTAGTTTCAAGGTGAGCGCTTCTTCCCGCCGCTTGGTTTCGCAGGCTCTGGTGAGTTTTTGGTTGTGTCTGAGTCCTTGAAATTGTTTATGCAGAGTATTAGACTTTGTCACGTAGTCTCGGACACACGCCGTGTCATCGCGCCTTGCTTCCAAAGTTGTTTTGTCGTCGCGCTTGGTTTTGAGGTAGGTCCCCTTTGCACTGCTTTTAAAATTTAAGTTATATTATTTCATGCTGTTTGCGCACCCTAATTGTTCAAAATCAACATTTTATTAATTGTAATAAATATGAGATAATATACGATAATTAAATTTTAATATAAGATGGTTAATTTTTAAATGGTTATTTAATGTTAAAAGGAGCCGTTTATTTTATACACGACACATGGAACATCCTTTTGACGGGCGGACACCCAATAATGAAAGAATGCCCGTTTGGCTTTTAAACATAATTCATGGAATATAAAATGGATTTATGGTTTAATGAGAAATGATTTCTTTTGAAGCATGAACAAATACTTTGGTTCGTTTGAGAAATTGCCCGGTTGGCTCTTAAAGTTTATTTGGAAAAGAAAATGGTTTGGTTTGGTTTACAAAAACACTGGCAACCTGTGAAGTAGTGTTTTGTGGATTCTTTAAATAGTTTTAAACTGGTTTTGGTAGTAATTGTGAACTGTATTAAATGCCCGTTTGGCACTTTATGGAAAGCGATGGAAATGTTTTTATAAAAAACCCTCTTAGGACGACTCTCATGCCTTGGTTGCGTTTGATTGTTTGGGAGGCCGCGCTTAGAGGCTCCCTGGTACTTGAGTGGAAAAAGGCATGAGGTTGTCCCATGGAGTGGCTCGGGGAATGCCTGTTGTTCTTTATATATAGATATATCTGATTGGATGCTCGGTTGGCATCGGTTGGCTCACCCCCTTTTTATTAAACACTTGAGACATGGGAATCTGGCATATTGAGAGAATATTCTAAGAACGATTGCTGCACTGGTAGGTTATGGTACTGACCAGTGGCCCATAGTAGGTGGATATATTGGGTTTATTGCTATGGGAATTGCCCTCGACCTGCCTGTGAGTGGATGGTCGAGCGTTTTGTGCGTTTTGATTTCATCGTGACATGTCAATAAGGATGATTTCTCATGTATTGGTGTCTTCTGGTTTATTCTCGATCTCCTAGGTTCACCCATGTCTATTCAGCTTTTGTAGCTTGCAGAAATGATTATGATGCTCACGTGTATACCTACATTGCCCTTACTGTGTGTTTTACTTTGTGCATTCTGGTGTATTGGTTTCTTTGGAAAATGGTTAATTGCTCTTGATTCGGTTTCTAAAAATTGTTTTCAAATAAAAGTATTTAACCCCCTTTGTATAAATTTGAAAACTTAAACATCACTTTTCCTTTTTCTGAAAAGTCATTGGCACTAATGAAATGAACCCGAATTTTGAAATGGCTAAGGGCAATGGTTCGTACTTTGTTTTTCAGTAGAATATTATTAAAAACATACTTTTATAGATTGTAGTTCAAACTTGAAATGATGTTTCTTTTATTTTAAAGGTAGTGCATTGGGAATAGATATCGGGCTAGCCTACTGAGTTTTAATACTCACGCCTATAGTTCTTTTCTGTTTTTAGTGTTTGTGCAGGCTTTAGCTTGAGTGCGCTCGCCTAGGGCGACGCTTGATCGTTGAGTCGGAGAGCGACCCGCGAGGTCGCACGGAGTTGTTCGGACGTCGTGTTTGGTTAGTTTGTTTCCTGTTTGTTCCCGTTTAGTCATTTTGTTTAGTTTACCTTTTTTCTGCGCTGCTCTGTTTTATCTTTGCTTTCTTGTTTATTTATATTGGGCGAAATCGTTCCCACAGTCTCTAAATGATGCCCTGGCGCTTGTCGCCAGCCCGGGAGGATCGGGAACGCCTCTCGGGCCATGTCGCGGACCGGCTCGGGTGACCGGTTCAGGGTCGACCCGGGTTGGTTCGTGACAACCTAGTTTCCTAAGAAAGGATATATGTTTTAAACAAAATATTCACCACCAATTCAAGAGGACATAATTTTTAAAATAACTCCACAACTAACATAATAACAAAGGAAATTTTAAAAACGAGAGATAATAAAAAAGTTATAATATTACCTAAAATAGGGAATGTAGATGTTATATAACATGCACACCACACTTATTTTTTATGATATCCCGAATTAAAAAATTGAAATAATTCTTGCGAATTTTTATTGATTAAAAATCAGTAAATTTATTAATACTCATTATGAAATATGAGAGTATTAAATGCTCCTGAATTTATATTTATTTCTAAATAGAGTCCCGTTAGAATGTATTGTTAAAATATTATTCTAGTTTGATAGGGTTGCTTGAATTGCACCACATCATCTAGATTACTATTGTTCGATCCAAAACATATGAAAAAACACTAATAAATTACCTTGATAGTTCATACACTCGATTAATAGAACATGTGGTCACTTTATCTATATTTTTTTCACTCTAAATCCATAAGGTAACATAATCATGTTTCCAAAATTCCAAATATATCATATGGTTATTTGAATATGTAATGAAGTCAATCAAAAACATCATTTTGTATCTCTAATAGTTTTTTATTAGGTTGGTAGATCAAATATATCATAAATTTTCTTCACTTGGACTTTCAATTTCTTAGTTACTCTTGTGGTCAGTTGAGAAACTCAAGAGAAATACCCCACAGTCAATCGATTACCCATGTGGTCGATCCACTAGGTTTTGTGATCACTTCAATCCTTATTGAGATACTTCTAGGATCAAGAGTTATACAGGTAGTTGATCAAATACTTCTTCCAATCAATCTATTACTCCCACTATTTCTTGTGTATATAAATATTTCACTCATTTTTTCATCGGTCGATTGTTTTTTCATCAAATATATGGATAGATTTTTGGTCTCTGTAAAATATTGGAATGTTTTCATATATATCAAAAAATTTCATGATGGTAATATAAAACATTGAATTCATTAATGTAAAATTGTACATGGTTTGATATTATTAAAATGAGGAATTTCCAGACTATGCCAACATATCATATTCGAGTTACTTTTTAAGTTATATTTTCTAAATTATATGGAACATTAGCATATTTTTTTGGATAGAACTTCTTTGAAAACTATTATAAGCTTCAATAATTGAAAATTATCAAGATATTGTGGGATAGTTGTAAAATCAATTTATAACTCCATAAAATCATTATCTGAATGTTGGTTAAATAGTTTTTTTCATGAAATCAATACTCGTCATAATGTAATTGATAAACTATTTTTCATGGATTATTGTTGAAATAATTTTTCTAGATAATAAAAATGATCTCTTGATCATGCCTCATATTTATCTAACCACAAATTATTCCATATTCTTCTCTTAGGGTAACACAATCAGTTATCATAAAAATTTCTATTAGTTTTATACTATATGAAACTCTTTAATGTGTTTGAATAACTTAATGTAGTAGTTTATAGAGGAGAACATGATTTTATATTTGAAAATAAATTAGTTTCGAATATGATTCCAATATTGTAAAAAATATTCAGAATTGGGAATAATCATGTTGTGTTGAAAGTAATTTTTTTTGTAATTTTACTTCCCAACATAAGGATATAATTAGGAGAATAATATTTTATAAAGACCATGTGAACTAAACAATATTGATCCATTCAGAGTGTCAAATCATGTTTGTAGTTAGGCCTCTTTATCATGCACTAAGATAATGTTGAGTTAATACTCAACCAACCTTTTAAGAGTTATTACCCCTAGGTGAATATATAATAGAGTCTGCATCTACTTGTTTGAATCCATATCGGGATTTCATGGATCATATATCCACACTATCATTATTGTATTAATTTATTGAGAAACAATATTCACTACGAGAAATAATAATGTAGACCAGATAGTGGAACAAATATATAATGTTGTTTCATGGTACAAGGATATAATTAGAGGATTAATAGATTATAAAAACATATGAATTTTCCAAAGAATAACCTCAAGGATTTTGAAACATGGTGTGCAGTTTGACCTCTTTGTAGTATATATTTTGGTGATTGAGTTAATACCGAATACACCCCTTTTTACAATTATTATACCTATGTGCGTCTATGATAGATCCTACATCAACTTATTTATATATAGGCATGGTTTCCATTACTCATATAACCACCTAATATTTACATTATTAATTAATTGATAAACAATACTCACTCTGGGGAATAATATTGTATTGTTGAAAGTAGAAGAAGTGTTTGATGTTCTTTTATCCTAATTTAGTTATTTATTATGTTCTCATAATTATTAGTAACTAAGTTAGTAATTGTTATCAAACGGTTAAAAATTATGTTATTTAATGTTATGTAATTTTAAATAATTAATTTTCTAATTGTTAACTAATTAATATATAGTTAATTAATATATTTGAATATTAGTTAAATATTAATAAAATATTAGTGAAGTTAATTCGTAGTTAATTAATTTGTAATTAGTTGTCAATTTATTGTTAATTATTAGTCAATTAATATTTAATTAATAGTCCAATAATATTTATTATTAGTTATTAATTATTTAAATATTAGTTAATTATAATTTATTTATTATTTAATCTTTGTTTAATCATTATTTAATTAATAATTAATTAATAGTAAATCATTTGTCAATTAATAGTTCAATATTAATAATTAAATAGTAACTATTACAAATTAATCAATATTAAATAATTATTATTTAATTAATAGTAAAATAATTAGTATTTATTTAGTAATTATATATTAATTGTTAAATTATATTTATTTATTAGTTACTTATTTGCTATTATGAAATGATTAATTATTTCTTAGTTAATAATTATATTTTACTAATTATTATAAATCAAAATGATATATTAAATAATAATCAATTTGTAATAATAATTAAATTATATACTATGAGGAATAATTAATTAATTAATAAAATGTTGTAATTAAATAATAAATAATTACTCACAAATATTAAATATTATTAAAAAACTACATCTAATTTTCTAAACATCTAAGTAAATAAACTAATTAAAATAACTAAAAAATAGAAAACAAATTAATTAATTAAAATAAATTTGAAAGATGATGACAGGGTGAAAAATCTATATCAAAGGGGGGTTTTGACTGGTTTGGTGGATGTATGGATGAGGTGTTCTGGTTAGAAAAAATAAGGGATCCTGTTGAAAATATGGAATAATGAAGGTGGATGAGGGTTCCCTGGTGTAAACTCATGGGTGTTCGATGCACTACGTATAACTGATGAACTAGGGAGGAGTTCTAATTTAGGATGGTCGTATCTAAATGGGAAGTTTGGGTGATAATAATGATGATCTCAATAATGAAGGTTGTGGACTATTGGATAGGTGTGACACGACTCACTACTAAAAAACATGCGATAAACAACACTGCCTTTTATCAGGGAAAGCTAAAAGCATGGATAATGGGAACCTTTATCAGCGCTGTATTTTTCATAGATATATGGTTCCTTTATCAGCATTCACTACTAGAAAATGATTCTTTACCCACAGTTCAAAACCGTGGGTATAGACCCCAAAACTGTGGGTATAGGCTATACCCACGGTTTGGGGAACCATGGTTGTTGGTGGTGTCAGTATAGGTCCATGACCTATACCCACAGTTTGGAAAAACCGTGGGTATAGGGTTTTCCACCATGTCATAACTCTATACCCACGGTTTGGAAACCGTGGGTATATCTTATTTTACAAAATAGTAGCCTGCAAGATTTGATCCTACGACCACTTCTCCATTCACGAGCATCCTTACCACTACCCCATCATCCCATATTTGTATATATATATATATATTATTAAATATATTTATTTAAACTATGGGTATAGAGGAATAAACTATGGGTATAGAACTCCTGCCAATTTTTTTTTGTTCCAGCGGAAAAAATAAATTTCTCGTGCACACGCGTGTAACCTATAAGCACGGTTTGTCAAAACCATGGGTATAGGTTATTTTATCCATCAACTATACCTACAGTTTTGGAAAAACCTTGGGTATAGGTAACCCTATCCCCACGGTTTTGGGAAAACCATGGGTATACGCATTTATTGATACCCAATACCCACTGTTTAGAGAAAACCGTGGGTATAGGGTAGCCTATGCCCATGGTTTTGGGAGATCATGGCCATATGTTATCAAAAAATGCATATACCCACATTTTTCCCAAAATCACGGGGATAGGGTGACCTATCCCCATGGTTTCCCCAAAACCGTTGGTATAGGTCCATTTTCCAGTAGTGATTATTGTAGAAATTTTAAAATGAATATTTTGTAAAAATGTTTTTATATCATTAAAAATCATATATTAATATATACATTTTTTCATATTGATAAAGATATAATTTATTTTATTATATATGATTTATATGTGACTAAATATGAAATTAAACCAAATATATAAGATATTTATTAAAAAATGACATATAAAATAATTTAAAAATAATTATAAATGAATAATTTTCTAATTATTGTGTTGTAATAGTCATTTAATAATAGTCATTTATTTTCAGGTATAACACTCAAATGGATATTATAGTGTTGTAATTTTAAAATTTCTCATTTTTAGTGTAATTTATAATTCAATATATACATGTATTCATATATTTATATATAATAAATCAATTGCACATATAATTATTTAACCACATTAACATTAAAAAATATTTAAAATTAAATAAACCACATTGAAATAAATATTTATAATCAGTTTTATTTAAAATATATATATATATATGTCATTTAACTTATAAAAATGCATCAACACACACACACACACACACATATATATACCTATAAAATATTATATATTATGTTTATGTATAAATATGATTGTGTCAATAAACAAATATATATTTAACTGTATATTCTAATGTATGTAAATAAATAAAGACAAGTAATGCATACCTTGCATATATATTATATAGATATGTATTTATATATTTTTAAATATGATGTAACAATATATATATTTATATAAATACAATATATATTTATTTTTAATATTATTTTACATATATATTTACAATAATAATTACATATATATTTTAAAAAATATAGTGATATGAATTGAATAGATAAATATATAAATATATAAGTATTTTTGTATAGTATATAAATATAAATTTAATTATTTCTGTGCCTTTGTGTTTGTGAAATATCAATATAAATATAAATATCTATGCGTGTGTGTGTGGTAATATATAAATACGTGTACGTGTGGGTGTGTAAATATTTTTGTGCATGTTTGTGCATGTCTATTCCACTATTGTATAAATAAATCATATAAATGTATTTTTATAAATATATCATTAACATTAATTATATAATATAAATGTATTCAAATGTACATAAGTTAAATTCATTTAAATATATTATTGAAATATGTTACATAAATGTATTTACAATAAGTATTTATAAATAAATTATAAAAAATTAATTTCCAAATATTTATTAACATATTTTTAAAATGTATTTAAAAATAATTATATAAATTAATATTATTATAGGAATAAATATTTAATTAAATAATAATTATTTCTATAAATAAAAACATATTCCAAAAAAATATTTAATAATTATTAATGTAGTAGTTGTAAAGTCATTGGGTAATGAATGTAGGGATCTAATTCTTGAATCCATGCACATGGGAAAGGTTGAAGATATCATGTAAATGCAATGATAAGGGGTAGTGGGAGTTCTGGGAGAAGTTTGATAAGTAGGGGGAAGGTTGGTGTTGTAAGCACTAATGAAGGTGGTGTGGAGGAGCTGGTAAAAGTGGATTTTGAGGCACCCATTTACCAAATAATTTGTCAAAATTTATAATTTTATTATTACTTCTATTTAGTGAAAATAAGGGTCACGCTCTTTTAAGGGATCTTAGCATGATATCACATTTAATCATTGATAATGTTCATTTCTAACACTTTTAAAAGAGTGATCAATAGTAGTGGAAATTAATATGATCTACTATATATTTTTTAAAATTGATTAATATTAATTTTTATATTTTTTGGGTTTAGGTTTTGAATATTTTCGAAATTGGTTCTGTGAGAATGAAATATTTTGATGCTTGACCATCCTGTTAAGATAATCAAACAATTTGATGCCCTTTCATCCCAGAACAAAGGCATCAAACAGATTGACACACTTTAAGTGTTTTTTATAAATTAATTATTTTTATGTTAATATTTTTTATATTAATATATTATAGTAAATATTATTTAAAATACTATTATTTTATTTAGAACTCCTAGCATTGAAATAATCCCAAAATATAACAAAAAAACTCCACACAGGAATCCATTTTATATTGGAGGGGGCTTTGACAGAACTTATATGTTTTTCAAGTGGGGTTCAGTTTCATGTTGAAAGTGTTGAAAAAAAATACATAAATAATAATATATAATTAAAATTATATCTAATTAAAATAAAATATAATTATTTTAATTAATGTACAATTTATTATGGGGTAAAATACAAAGAAACACACACACACATGTCGGTTGGGTGGATAGGTCATAGAACCCCCTAAGGATAACCCATCCAACTATCCATTTTCATTATAAAGAGTTATCTGATGACCTGGTGGGATTGAAAGCTAATTACATGTCCCAAAGGACCTGTGATGCTTTAATGTTGAGCTAGGTCTGCCCTAATGCCAACATCCACATACCTTTATTATTATGCCTGCACAAATTTGCATCACCATATTCCTACATCATCATCATCTATCTACATCACTTCATGCATCACCGTTGATAAATCCCCACTAGGGGCTTCTAGTAATGGAACTTTAGTCTCTTGGATATGGATGCCAATGGTGAGGACCACTCAAAAGTGCTTATTCCATAATCATTTATATAAATAATAATTTATATTATTAATAATAACAGGTAATAATAAAATTAATAATTAACAATTGATATTATTAATAACAAATAATTACTGAAATATTTAATACTACTATTATTGATAATTAGTAATATAATCATTAAGTAATAAATAAACAAAAATAAGAAACAATAAAATTCTTAACACCTAAAAATAGGTTATTCTGAAAATAAAAAATTGGAGTGGGGGAGTAAAATATAGTTAATAAGTAACCATTATTATGAATAATAAGTTATTATATAATTAATAATCTACCATATGATTAATAATTAATAAAAAATATTAATAATAATAAAATATTAATAATAAAAAACTAGAAATAAAATTAAAGGTTAGAAATTAAAAATATTAAAAAAAATTAAATCTAATTAATAACTAAAAAATTAATAATAATTTTTTATAATATAATTAATAATTAATAATGTGACTAATATTTAAAAATGGAATAAAAAAAAATAATTAATACTATATAGTTTAAAATAATTAACTCAATAATAAACAATTGAAAATTAAAAATATTATTTATGGTCTTGGAGGTTATAATTAATGAAACAAGACAAACATCCATTGGTCAATAAGGACATAACACACCCCCTTCATGTGTTGACCTATAAGAACCCAGTACTTCTTTCCAGGTATGGATCTTGATTTCTGCTATTTTTGAGAAAAATAAGAGTTTTTGGAAATTTAAGGAGTACACTCAATGTACTTAAGAGTACATGTTGTGTACCTGGTAGCTGCGGGTAGCCGTGTACTGGCGATGTAACAGTCGAGTACATGGCTGTGTGGGGTAAATTGAGACCACCTAAAAAAGAGTCCAGTTAAAGCATGTACGCGATGTGTGCATTAAATAAACACATCGTATACTTTTTTTGTTAAATATGGTCGGGGTCACATCTAATTGCCAAAAATTCTTTTTCTAGCATCATCTCATCTAGGGGCGATGAGAATCACTGAATCTTCTCCAAGCCCCTGATCTGTCGTATGTTCTTCAATTCAAACATTGTTTATTGCATTGTAATTTCCATGATGATTTCTTCCCTATTCTATAGGCTCTCCTCTATATTTCTCTTCTTACGTGAGATATTCGAGGTTTATAATTTTTTATGTTTTTTAAATATATGATTTTCTAGGTTGATTCAAAGGTTTAGGATTAACTATATCGACCATACAACATCGAGGTAGGTGGTTTGATTCCTTACGTGATTTTTCATTGAGTTTATATTCTAGAGTGCTGATTACCCATGTTTTGGGTATTTCGGGTTAAATGGTTTTAACCCTGTTTTATCTACCTTAAATTTATTATTAGATTAAGGTTTTTTTGAGGGGATATTATTTGAGTTTTCATGTTAATGAAACAACCCATGGTTGTGTTTCCTTGTTTGACTTTTTAGATCAGTTTGGTCTAGGTTCCCTATGAGGCAGACCTTGTCTCCTCGCTACTTGTTAAATGCATGTGATATGTATTGATTTTGTTTAGTTATATCTTAATTGAGATTAATTTGTTCTTTTCGTAATCATGTATGCATGATTGAATTACATAGGGCTATTGGAACCAGGTGTAGTTAGAACATTGGAGGGATTTACTGTGAGTTCTCCCTCGGACTGTATGATATAATTTGCATTACGAGGCCATAGTGGGGATAAACTATGATTTCTACCTCTGAGTGTCTGATATAATTTGCACTATGAGACCACAAGGGGGGGATTGAATATGAGGGCTCCCTCAGAGTTTCTATAGATACGTTACGAGACTTTAAGGGTGAATTGATGTTGAGTGCTTTCTAGTAGAGTCTATAGTTATTGTGGAAAGACCATAGGGGGAATAAACTATTAGAGGTTCCTCAGAGTGTCTTTACCTTTTATTGATTTTTTTGACTAGAGAGGATAGACTGTGTGAGCTACCCAAAGAGTTAGTATAAGTATTGAATGTTTGCGACATGTCTTCCATGCCAAAGCACAAGCTTGGATTCAGTCCAGTTAGGTTGTCTTCGGAGATACCTATTTGTGATACTTGCATGATTAAATGTTGAATATTAAATGATAATGAATGTTAATGGAAACCACAAGTTTGGATTAATTTTTTTACTCTTATATTCTTTTTCGTACTTCCATTTATACCTACTATATATACTCACTGACAGTTAGGCATAGAATTTGTGGTGGTTTTCTACTGGGATTCGTCTCACACCCTATTTGGGTCAGGATTTTGGAACCAAACAGATTATATTGTTGCAAGAATAAATATGAGAAGGAATTCTTCTACATTATGTACTTGATTTCTATGGAGATGGAGAGTATGGGACCAAGCTGAGGCTTGCGATGTTGCTGGAGTTTACTTGTTTTCTTGGGTAATTTGGTTTAGTACTGTATTTTCTATCATTGTGACTTGTTTGGATAATTTTCAAGACATATGTGACTTGAATTATTTATATATGTGCTATAGTTGATTATCTACTTTTAGTCCTCAGTTTTTTCCTTATTGAATGGTATTTCTACTTTTTATGTTTTATGTTATTTTTATTCCACCGTGTTACTCTGCCAATTAGTGCATAGTTCCCCCACTACCACACCCAAAGCCATCACTACTAGTCAATAGCCTCTGGCATTTGAGGAAATGTGTTTGGGGCTATGTAACCAATTGGGTATGATGCACCTTTGGGCAGCACCCAGAGCCGGGATGTTACCTGAACCAATCCATTGTTTTTCCATTATAAATTTTAAATCCCAAATACCCATAATTTGATTCAGAAGGACACTTTTTCTGAGATGAGAGGCTCCTTCCACTGTCCTGCTTGCTGCTATCATGTATCCGATGCCCCATCCCTTCTGGAATCATTTTCTACATCATCATCCAAAAAGATAATGGATATCCCCCAGGGAGGATATCATTATTGAAAGCCTTTTTATGTCTAGAATTACATGGGGAATTTACCACTAATTATATGTAATCATGTTTTAAATAATTAATAATATAAATAATAATTAGTAATATAATTTATAATAATATTATTTTTGTTATTATTTATATTAATTAATTTTTTTACCTATACCTTTTAAGGGGAACTAACTAATGATTGAATCTAGCTATATTCAGACTTGAGTTGAAGTTATGCTTGTATCTACCTGACAATAGAATATGATAATCACCCAAGGTTGGTAGACCCACCAAAGGTAAAAATTTGTTACCAATACAAATATTTAATCCCCAAGGGTTAATTTGAGTGGTACACACTAGCGTTCCTTGTCTCTGTAGAAAGGTATTATCCCATGTGTGAATCCCACAAGATTCATACATGCCCAAAAATTATGCTCACCTCTATATAACTAGTGAAAATGATACATATCTTGGGTTAGAAAGAAGACTAATAGTTAAATGGAATTATAAATATACAATTTTCAAAACATATGGGTAATGTTGAGTAGTAATCACTAATTGTACCCCTATTTATCTCTAAGGAAATGGCCCATGCCTATGTCTTTCAAAATTAGATCCTGAGAAAAAATTATGCTCACATATTCTTAGATGAGGACGATACTACTTATTGGACCCCAGTTATGTTTTGGTTGTATTTTTTTAGTAGATAAAAATATTTATGAAATAAAATGTGTTGAGAAGGTAATGGATATCCAATTTGAAGAAGGGTGTGAGTAATAATGTTAAATCATATCCAAACCCACAAGTATGATAATCAGATCAAGGAGGATTGGATTCACAACCATCTTTATTAGATACAAACATCAACATCAGTGAAGAGATTCTTGAAATAATAATGAGACATTGATAATAAGTTAGAAGCTGATGAAAATCATATTATGTATGGAATGAAAGTGGTGGTCATAATGGGAGAGTTTTTTCAACGTCATAATGGAATTGATAAGAAAATAATGATTCTTTTTTGTTTTTTATTTCCCATAAATCATAAGTTGGTTTTAAAACATGGGATAATAGTTTGATGAATGAAAGTGGGAGAAAATATGCTTATAATAACATTCTTGAAAATAATATTTAAATTGGTTGGAAATAATTTTATTTAAAGAATTGGAAGTTATAAAAAATACTAATTCAAGTCAGAAAATGAAAAATATGATCTTCAAAAATATAATATTTCTTAAGGAATTAATTCTTACAAGAAAATGTTTGTGGAAGAATGAAGTTGCTGATGAAAAAACCTTCCAGTCTCAAATCTTCAGGTTTAGATTTATTTGAAGGTTGGGAATATTTTTTAGATCATTATGAGAGAAACAAATGTGTTTGTTTTCAATCAGACAAAAATTCAAAGAATTTAAATATTTGAATAATGAAGTTGATAAGTATCATCAACAGAAAAGATAAATATATTAGGTGAAAAAAGAAATTTGGTATCATATTTTGAAAATTAGAGTTGAAGTGGTTGAAGAATATTTAAATAATATTCTATCTCCATTTTAATGAAGACATCAAAATGAGATTTGGTTCCAAAAATCATACTGAGAAGAAAAATGTTTTCCGTTTTAAATTTGGAACAAAGAAACATATTGAATAAATTTTTGTTGAATATATGCTTCCATATTAATTCAAAAATTTGAGTTGGTAGATATTTTTTCAGGTGTTGTAGAGGAATGTAGTGAAATATCTTCAGTTTTGATTTGATTGCATGTGGGTAAATAAAAATGGAGTGACCAAATTCCTTTATAGTAATAAATAATCATATTAAGTTATCGAAATTGGAATTAGAATCATACAGAATATTTTTTAACAAGTCTAAAGCATTGAATAATTCAAAGAGTGATCCAAAAATCAATAATATTTTATGATTCAAAAAGGTGTTGAGTAATTCTAATTGATATTTGATACTTAAGGAATATTAAATATTAAAAAATATAGTTATGCAATAACCATTTTTCAAAATTCCACATAAACCATTTTTGAGGTCCCTAGAAAAGAAAAGTTGAGTTCATTTGTTTAATTTAACTAGAAATTTTCAAGAGTATGAGCTCCTAAAATTTTTGAACATGAATTGAGTACCCATCCAAACATTGTGTTTCAATTTGATGCTGAGGCATATCGTCAAATTTATTTCGAATATGATCATCCAAGAAAGACCCATCTAACATTGTTCATCAGAGGGAGTCCATCAGTGTGAGACTATTGGTACAATAACAAATGTATTCAGGTTTTTTGAATGTAGTTCCAATAAACGGAGAAAGTGTGAGCTAGATATTAAGTTCCAAATCAATTGAAAAAGGAAGAACAGAAGATGAATGAGACTAGATAGACCATCACACAGAGACCATCAGAATGATGTTTCTAGACTAGGATGATCAGAATGACTTTTCCTAATGAAGACATCAAGGCCAAGGTTCTAGAATAAGTTTCAAGACCAAAAAGTTCATTACATAATTATTTATGTTCTTGAATATTGTTCATAGGTAAAGATTGATTCGGCTTACTTGTGGAGGAAGTGAAGACTTTATGAAGTGGAATAAAAATGAAGAAGAAAAGTGAATCATGTAGTTGTGGATACATATGAGTTTCAAAAAAGGATTGTTTTTGTAAAGTGGATACTAGAAATGATATTTGGGGAGGCATGACCATCTATAGAAGAAGAAAATGGTACTGGGATTATAGAATTGTTCTTTTCCCATGAATTTTTATTTTCAAAAGAAGATAGTAAAAAATCCAAATTGGTGAGACTATCCAACATGTTAAGGAGTAGGTCATCATACAAAACCTTGTAAATATCATTTTCTCCATTCTCATTATATTTGTTTCATATAAAAGTTAAGGTTGTGAGTTATGTTTGATTGGATTATAACTCTAACATGTTTCAAAAGATATAAAATGTTTTTGTAAATGAGTTTGGAAACTTTCTTGTAGAAAAAGGAACCAATGTCTCACCCCACCTCTCAGTGTTCTCAATTATAATTCCAAATAACAATTGGTATTAGATCCATCGTTGCCTTTGAAATTGGTTTCCCATAAATGGATAATTCTTTTTTCATGAACTATAAGTGGATTTTTTATTTCAATTTAATCAACTATCATATCTCAAAAGGTAGAATGCTGCCATATCATTGGTCCCCTAGGTATGATATTTCCAAATTTCCTAGTGAAATATTTCATCCTTATATTCATAATGCTCCTCTTTCAGTTTTGGATAGGAAAAATCTTGATAAATATGGATGATATAAATTTTTTTTACTAACATCACATACAGAAAGAGAGTTTTATATATTAAAGGGAGTTTAATAAACCAAATATATATTGAATAATTAAGAAAAAATTATTAATTCAATACAAAGGTGAAGAAGGAAAAGTTACAACTCTAGAGGCTGAAGAATTCAAATATGAGAATGGAGATGAAAGAATCAATTTGTGACTTTTTTACCAGGGTAAATGATATTGTTATCACCATAATATTTCTTGGTTAGAAATTGGAAGACTCAAATATTGTTGAAATTATCTTATGAATTCTTCCTGATAAGTTTGGTTACAAGGATTCATCTTTGGAAGTTAAATATCTTGAAACACTATCAATGGATGATCAACACATTAATCTTGTTAACTATGAAATGAGAAGAGAAAAGGTTATGAAAATAAAGGAAAAAGGTGATAAAAAAGGACAGAAAATAATTTATAAAAGAAATAAAAGATAATTACATTATAGAAAAATCAATTGATTCAGAAGATAATAAAGAATATGAAGATTTGAGAAAAATTGATTCCCTATTTTGAAATAAGGAAAAATGGAAAAGTAAAACACTCAGATGCTGGAATTGTAAAGGGAAAGTATATTTTTCATAGAATTTTCCATGGAAGAAAGTTGGAGAGTATATTTCTAAATATTATGATGAAAAATTTTCAAAACTAAAGTGAATGAAACATATTGAAATATTTAATTATTAAAAAATGATGAAAATTTTACTAAATAAGAGATAAAAGAGTGATTCCTCATCTAGTGATGAATCTAATCATCAACTAAACATTATTTATCAATTCAGAAAAGAATGTGACTATTCATGTAGTGATGATAATGATAAAGAAATGAAATAAATGAAATGGATATTAGAAGGGAATTTTGTGAATTCACATGAACAAAATACACCACTCAAGAATAAAGAAATGAAGTTGGATAAAGATGTTAAAGACATAACTTTTGAGAATGGAGGTCATGAAGGAAAACTGAAAATTTATA
Organism: Viscum album; assembly: GCA_963277665.1. Classification (NCBI taxonomy): domain Eukaryota; kingdom Viridiplantae; phylum Streptophyta; class Magnoliopsida; order Santalales; family Viscaceae; genus Viscum; species Viscum album. Next base: position 820,870,082 of record OY728134.1, read on the forward strand.
AAGTAAATTCATTTGGAAATGAGAATCTCAATAAGATAGAATATACACATGTTGAATAAATAAAATACAAAGACATGATGGTATTTAAATCCGAAAAAATATTAAATGTTCTGTAAATTAAGTTGGTTGACAAAGAAGAAAAGTTGAAAGAAATAAAATCAATATTTCTAATCACATAATGAAAGATAAAAAAGTTGATAGAAAACTTTAATAAGGTGGTTGATGTTAAAGTTGAAACATATAAAGAAGGTGAAAGTATGTTTTTATAAGATAAAGTTTGTGATAAAAAAATCTTTCACCCAGAAAGATAATAATTCTTTTGGAAAGAATCCTCCTAATAAAATTGGTCCACAATTTTTAATGAATCAATAACAACATTGTTTTGATTATTTTTATACATAGTTCAAAAAATGAAGATTCGTAGTTCTCTATTGTGGTTGTAAATTTATTGTACATAGAACCTATTTATGTTAGTACAAAATGTATCTATCAAGAAAAATGTATGAATCAAGGGGGATTTGTGAAGATAATAGAAAATCAAATGTTCCAAATAATTATATGGAATAGAAAAAGAAAACTCAGAAGACAAAGAAATATGATTATGTTAAGAATGATGATTCTATTATGAAATTGGAGACAAACAAGCATGCTACATTTGACAAGAATGTGTTCTTAGTTATTTATCTAGAAAAAAGTTTTACTTGATAATAAGATAGAAGAATCCCAAAAATCAGTTGAAGAAAAGGGAAGGAAAATGGGTTCATAATTTCAAACGAATGTTGATAAAAAAATTCTAATAGATGATGACATGAAATTTTAGAAAAGTTATAAGAGATGTGAGTAAGAAGCACATGTTACTATTTTTTTACAATCCTTCCAAAATTATAATAAGGCATGAAAGAGTTGTTAAAAAATCATTATAAAAATGGTTCAAAAATAAGAAAAGAAATTTTCATTATTATTAGAAGACTATATAGATTAATAGAGTCTTCATACAAAGTAAGATATGGATGAACATGAGGAATAAAATACATCAAATGAAAAATAAAAGAAAAAGAGGAAAACATAAAGTTCGATAGAGGAATCTGAGTATGAAAGAAACTTCTAAGAAAAAATTGGGGTTCCTCCTTATTCTCAAAATATTTTTATTTGTACTAAATGTCAAGGAATTGAAGGAATTGAAATTTGTAAATTGATGTTGTTGAGTCTCTTACTATTCTTTAAAAATAGTGTATTGAGGATGCAAAATGTGACGTTTTGGAAGTTATGTATATACACATGAAATTTATGACATGTTTGTTAAGATCAGTGTAGGTTACTTTTATCATAGTCTAATCATTTAAACGATTTACAATTAAATGAGAATGTTGAATGAAACATGAAAAGGGTACTGCATTACATTTTTTAATGGAAAACATTGAAAACTTATATTATAAACTGTTTTTCTCTACACGATGATCTCTCATTCAAAATTATAGTTGTTTTGTTAAAGTCTCTTTGTTAAGAAATTCATGTTATAATTATGTTCTCTTGTGGAAGAATTTTAATATTCTGAGACTAAATGTTCCAACACTTGGAAATGAGATCTTTTATTAATAAGGGTGAATTTTTTTAGCATATTGACTTTTAATTTTACTATTAATAAGGGAGATAGAATATATTAAGCGATATATATAATGAATAGGGGATCATGAAAAGAAGAAACGGAGGGGAAAAAGTGAGAAAATAAAACAGTATAACTTATTATATTGAAGTAGTTAAATATAAGTATTGAAGTGGGTATTGAAAATGAACATATATGGGGTATTGTAAGACCTAGTTATGTCTTGGTATTATTATTTTTCAACATATCAAAATATTCATGAGAGAAAGTATGATGAGAAGGTAATGGAAATATGGATTGAAGAAATGTCTGAGTAATGTTGTCAAATCATATCTATAACCATAAGGATGATAATCTGATCCACAAGGATCAGATTTAGAACCATTAACCTCAGATCCAGATATCAGCATGAGTCAATAGATATAGATATTCATAATGAAAGTTTGATAAGAAGATATAAGATGTTAGTAATCAGAATAAGTCTGGAATGAAAGTGGTTATCATAGTGAGAGAGTGTTTCAGAGTCAGAATGGCTTTAATAAGAATTTAATAATTCTTTAATCTTTTCTATTTACCACAACTCACTTGTATTTTGTAAAAATTCTCATGGTATCTTGACTAAATAAAGGTGGAGAAAATATGCTACCAATTATTATTAGGCCAATATTATTAAGGATGGTTGGAAGGAACATTTTTGATAGAATATAAAGTTATAAAACATCTTAATGTAGGTAATCTGATTCTAAAGTTGATATTCAATGTAATAAAATTCATAAAGGAATTCATGCTCACAAGAAAAAAGTTTTTAGAAGAAATAACTTGCTGAAGTAAAAACATTTCAATCGTAGAGCATCATATTCAGATTTCATTGAAGACTGAGAAGGTTTTCTTGGTCGTAATTTAAGAAACTGAAGGTTCTGGTTTTCAGTTGGACCAAAATCCAAAATAGGATAAATTTGATAAGTATAGTAATCAAAATATATATGGAAGTTATGTGCTAAAGGATATTTGCTATCATATTAAAAAAACAATAAGTAGAAGTAGCTGATGAAGTTTGAAATAATATATTGTCTCCATCATAATTAAGCAATGAGAATTAGTGTTTGTTTCACGAATCATAATGAGAAGAAATATTTTTTCCGTATTACATTTCGTGTAGAGTAATATAATGAAGAAATAATTTTTGAACCTACTCTTACATAATAATGAGGAAATGGGAATGGTTTAAATAGTTATTGAGGTGGTGAAGAGACACATAATGAAATATCATTATTTATAATTTGTTTTCAAGTTAGTAAAGAAAATCAGAGAGACCAAATGAAATTATTGTAATGAAGAAATCGTATCCAACAATCGGATTCCAAATCCGAATCAGGCTAATAATTTTTTAGAAATAATGATGTGTTGAAGTAGACAAAGAGAGATATGAATTTCAAGGATATTTGTCAACTCTAAAAGTGTTTGAATAAGTAAAATAAAGGTATGAGATTTAGGGAAGATTAAAGATTCAGTAAATATTGTGAAACAAGTAACGCTTTTTATAATCTCACTTAAACCAGTTTTTCAATTTTTATAAAAGGATAGTTGAGTTCATTGTTATAATGTGACTAAATTTTTTTAATTGCTTGAGCTCTGAAAATTGTGTAATAGGTATTGAGTACCAAACCAAACATTGTGTTTTAGGGTGATTCTAAGGAAATCATAAAATTAACATCCAATAAGATCCTAGAAGAAATATCAAACTGAAATCAATCATGGAATTGATTCTATATATGTGAGGCTATTGGTATGACATATGTTATATCTAGGTTCATAAGATGACGTTACAATGGATGGAGGAAGTGCGAGTTGACAATTTTGTTCCTACACAATTGAAGATGGATGGAAACAAGAAGAATCAAACTATACTAACCATTTAATAGTGACCATCATAATGATGTTTCCTTACTAGGAAGATCATAAATTTTTATAAGGATGATTTTAGGACAATGGTTCGAGAATAAATTTCAAGATAAACATGTTCTTTTGATAATTACTGATGTTATTGATGATTGTACACATGAAATGTTTGATTCGGCTTACTTGTGGAAGAAGGGGATACTTTCAAAAGCGGTTCAGAATTAAAAAAGAAATTTGAAACTTGTAACTATGGATACTCATCATGTGATCAAAAGTCTTCTTTGTGGTATGTGGATACTCAAAAGGATATTTGGGGGGTATGACCAACTATATAAGGAATATTTCTATTGGGATTGTTGAATATCCCCCTCTTGTGACATTGTATTCTGGAATGAAAATAGTAAATGAATCCATGTTGGTGGGACTATCCAACAAGTAAATGGGTAGGTCTTTGTATTGAATCTTTTAAATATCATTGGCTACCTTCTATTTTTATTTTTTACATGAAAGGTTTGGTTTTGAGTTTTATTTTATTGTATTTTAACTCTAAAAAGTTTTAGAGGTTATAATTTTTTTTGATAACGAGTTAAGAAACATTCTTATAAAAAGGAACCACTGATTCATCCCCCCCACCTCAATGGTATCGATCCTACTTAGGAATAAAAATACTTTAACCATGTTGGAAAGACTGCTATTGGTAAAATAGAATTACCAATAAACATGTTTTCACACCTAGGGTTTATTGGAGTGTTACCCGCCTGTGGTACCCCTCTCACTCTTGAGGAATTAGACCATGCACAAATTATATAAGATTCAAGAATGATATGAAATTATGCTCAGAACTAACTAGTAAGGGAATGTGTTTACCTCTCTATGTTGATGGGAACAGTAGTTATAAAAATGGAATTAACAATAATATTGTTTAATCCACCATGGTTTAATCTGAGTTGTACCTATTAATTATACCCCATATCTATCTAGGGGAACATTCCTAATCTTGAATCCATCCATATTTGGACATGACTCAATAATATTCTTATGTCTTCCTAGTTAGGGAATGTGGGGCACACCAAGTATTGGTAGGCCAACCAGTGGTAAAAGGTATTTTTTAAAACACATGTCCTCCCTCGTTGGTCAAATTGAGTGGTATCCTCTAGTTAGACTAACCACAGTCCAGGGGAAGTTTACAAGGATAAAATCCTACTAGATTTATATATAAGATGATATTATTCTCACATATACCAATAAGTATAATTTTTTGGTCACCCCAGGATGGAAGGCCCACTAGTTGTAAAAGGGAATTACCAATACACATGTTTCATCTCCTAGGGGTTAATTCAAGTGGTACAAGATAGTTGTACCCCCCGATAACTTGAGTAACTTACACAAGATCAAATCACACTAGATTTAGATATGAGATGAAACTATTATCACTTATACCTAGGTGGGGAATGTGTTTCTCTCCCTGAGTTGGTGGGACCAGTATTTGTAAAAGGGAGTTACTATAACACACGTTTAGTCCACCATGGGTTATGTTGAGTGGTACTTTCTAGTTGTACAAATTTATATCTATGGGAATTGGCCTGAATAAGAAACCAATTTAATTCTAACATGAGTTTAAATTATTATAACATTTACCAAGTTGATGAATGTGATTCTTGACCAAGGTTGGTAGTCCCACCAAAGGTAAATTTTTATTTACAATACATAATATTTCCCTCATTGGTTAAGACAAGTGGTTACCATTTGTTTTAACACTCTCTCTAGTAGAAATACCCTTGGATTAATCCATATAGAATTATACACGAGCTGAAATTATGCCCAACTCTTCCTATATAGGAATTTTACTAATTTATACACGTTAGCGGGCCCACCGATGCTCAAAATCCATTACCAATACACATCTTTTCACCTATGGGTTATGCTAAGGGTACCCACTAGCTATACCCCTCACTATCTTGGGGAGGTGGCCCTAGATCATATCTCTCTAAAATCAAACATGAGATAAAAATATGATCACATATTCCTAGCTAGGGATTTTGTTTCTCACCCTAGGATGTCTAGTGTAATAGTGGTAAAAGTGAATTACCAATACATATGATTCCCCTAATGGGTTAAGCCAAGAGATACCCAATAGTTGTACCCTCTCACTCTGAGGGAACTATCCTAATCTCAAATCCTGCTAGATTTGAACAAGAGTGGAAATTATTCTCTCATATTCTTAGAAGGGGAAGATTGTATTTTCATTGAGTTGGTGGACCCACCAGTAGTAAAATGGAATTACCATGACACATTTTAATGGCCCCATGGTGTAACAATAAATGTAATTGTAATTTTATGCATCACTTTCTTATGGAATGGGCCATGCTTGATTCCTATTAGATTTTGACATGAGATGTAATTATTCATGAATTTTCCTATCCAAGGAATGTGATACCTCACCCCATGTATGTTGGACTACTAGTAGTAAAATAACATTAAAAATACACATTTTTATCGAAAAATAATTAAGAAAAGTGATAACTACTGGTTGTACCCCCTAACTCTTTGGGGGGACCTGATCTAGGATCAAATCCCACCAAAATCAAATGTCATTTGAAGTTACTATAACATATCTGATGTTGGAGAATTAACTACATTCACTGGGCTTGTGGTCTGATCAGTTGTAAAAGACAATTACTCTAGTGTTGAGTTGAGTGGTACCAACTAGTTATACCCTTTGCTCTTTAGGGGAACTGTACCATGATAGAGTCCATCTATGTTCAAACATGGGATGGTATTATGGTCACATTGACCTAATAGGGTAATGTATTAATCACTTCACACTAATGGGCCCACTAGTGGTAAAATTGAATTACCAATACACATAATTTTCTCGTATGGGTTATGTTGAGTGGTATTCATAGGTTATTCCCGTATATCTTTAGGGGACTATCCCATGCATGAATAATGTTAGATTGAGAAAATAGATGAAATTACTCTCATAACATTCTAGTTGGGGAATTTGTGGCTTTCCCTTAGTTGGTGATCCCACATGTGGTAAAATGGAATTACGAATAAAAAACGTTTTTCTAAGGGGTTACGTCGAGTGGTACATGGTTTCTATACTACTCTCCCACTAGGGAAACTGATAAAGGATAAAACTCTTCTCAATTCATACATGAGTTTCAATTATTCTCAAATATACCTTGCTTTGGAATGTTCCAGTCACCTCGATTTAGTGGGACCATCAGTTAAAAATGGTTTTTACAAATACAGATGTTTATATTGGGCCAATGTGTAGAGAAGAGAATGATAAATGATTTTCAAAATAATAGTAAAAGTGGGGAAAGTAAAAATAACATGATAAAAATCACAAACACTATGATTTACATACTTTAGTATTAATCCCAATGTACATAAAGATCCATAATGATTTCATTAATTTCAGGATCAAGATAAAAGGGTGATTTCATATCATTAAAAATCCATTATGGATATTTGTTCATAAAGAAACCTATTACTACAACAACTGAAATCACTATAGTGTCAATAACAACATCATAAATCATCTATGATATAGTAACTGGTTGATGATATTCTATGTAACGACAAAAATCTATCAATGACCTCAATGAAATGTTATTAAAGTAGAATGGTGAAATTCCATACCCCAATAGTTTTTTGTCAGTGTCATTGGTTAGAAATTATATAGAGAGTCTAAGATGTGGTCTAATGTACTTTATGGGCCTCTATTGATTAGCCCAGAATTTGTCTCGGAGGATCAGGCTATGAAATTCCAATAGTTTTGAAACATCTTCTTAGATGTGGAATATTATGCTTTACCGGGGTTGGTTGTCCCACCAATGATAATGGAATTACCAATAAACACATTCCCCCCTAGGGCCAATTGCTACCCACAATTTATACCCTTCCATATATATTGAAACAAAACTATTTTAGAATCCTTCCACATTATGAAATGAGATGAAATTATTATAATATTTTAATAGTTGGGTAATGGTTTTTTTGATAGGTTTCATTTTACCATGTAATGATCAATAGTTGTGTAATGGGTACCCATGAATTCTGAAATGAGAAATAATACCTTCACTAAGTGATGAACGAGTTTCAAGAAGAAAATATAGATCCATCACTCATGAAATCATTACTGGAAAGGAAAAAATCTAATAATACATGATCAAATTACCTTTTACATCCATCCTCAATGCACTTTATTAAATGGAAACACTTATCCATATGTGATGACCTAGATTATATTTCATTGAATTAATTAGTTTTAACTAGGTGGGTTTCATTAATTGGACACTTTAACGAATGAACTTAACAAGCAATGAATGAAATAACTCATTCGTTTCTAATGGCTAAGAAACTAATGCAGAGGGGGTATGGAACCTATTTTCATCGCATTCAAACTAAACATAGTGTGTATGTTGACCATTACATTGAATACACTACAATGTATTGGGGGTACTAATTTTAGTACACATCTATCAATCTCCCACATGCAGTAAATTCCTAAAAGAAAATTATGAAAAACATTAAAACTAATTGTGGATCCAACTAAAACTACTTTTGGATACATTTTCATAAAAATATATTCATTTTGGAAAAAAATATTTTTCCCAAAACATATTCCTAATATAATATACTAACTATATTAAATTTTGGGCCTCATTAATGTTGAAAAGAAATATGAAATCTAGATTTAATAGATGTAAGCAAAGAGTGGCCTCTAGAAAAGCGTATGTGCTACTCAATCTATTAAGGAATTCGGTGTCAAATCCCTCAAACATACTCATATATCAATATGAACATGTTAACTACGAGTAATATCATATACATCATATTCATAACAATATAACCCCTTTTACCATAACATTGAGTTACCACTAAAAATGGATCATGTCAATCTAGTATTGGCCTCTCAGGAAATATTGATTCTATAAAAAATACTAACCATGTAGATTAATACACCACATTTCACACATCTATCTTATAAACACATCAAATGTCACATATCTATGTATTTTATTACATCATATGTAATGAAACCAATCATGACCAGGAATTTTCATAGTCTAATTCAAACTAGGGCTATATGACATTTCTAGGCATGCAAGTGAAAAAATATCATATTGGTTGTGATCCAACCAATGACAGGACCAACAACATAACCAACCACCCTCATATTAGATATGTTAATTTCAAACTTACATATGTAGTGAATAAATGTGAGAAGGTTCTCACCATGTCAACCACACTAACCTCTGGTAAAAAGGATTGATAATCAACATTCACCCTTAACTATATTGATGACTGTATAACATAATACGAAATTTACCTTAGTGGGTCAGACCAAGTAATAAGTCTCTACTTAGTATATCATGACTCTAATTTTCGTACCTCATATACAAATATTTTTAATGATTATAATAATCTATTCAAGATAAACTTAACATACCAATACAACCCATAATACTCTATAATGATCATTGGGAAAGGGAAACTTTGTGCCATACATTTAGGGGATATTATCATTCAAATATTTTTGTCAAATAGATTATAGAACACATGAATGAATGATTAATTTAGTTTTACTTTATTATAATAACATGATACATTTACAACTATTACATCAATATCTCAAGTATAGTATATCAAGAGACTCTTCATGGCCCTCATGATTCTACTATGATAATGTTTTTGTAAATGGATATGCAAAATTATCCTATGTATCAAACCAACTGATCATTAAATTTACCCTATCAAGGATTTATCATATGATATGGTATTTTTGGAGAAACTATTTGGTATTTTTGGTGGGTCCATGGTTCATTTTCAAAAGAAAAATCACACTTTTTTCATAATATATCTCAACTTGTCCCTTGATACTAAGAAACACAACTTGATTATAAATAAACTTCTTGATCCTAATAACTTATTTATCAGCATGTGAAGCAATGATGTACTTCTCCTCAATTATGGAGTTTGAAATAGTGGATTTCTTGGAACTCTTCTAACTGGTATCAGTATTGTTTAAGTAAAACATTAATCCATTTAGAGATCTAAGATTATCTTGGTGGTATTGGAAACTAGCATCCATGTAACCCATTACACATATACCATCTTCTTATATAAAGACCAATATTATATCCTTAGTCCTTATTAAGTACATAAAGATGTTATTTAGAGTAGTGATGTGACTCTCTCTATTATTATATTGTTATATAATAGTTATAATAAATTTATAAGAAACATTCGGTAAAGTATATAGCATTCCATTCGTGACAGATCCCATGGGAAATAGATAAGGAATCATATCCATTAATTAAAAATATTTAAAACGATCTTGAATCTTCTTAATATTTATTTCATGAAACACTCATAATGACAGCTTTTGAAGTTATCCATGATGAATTACTTTATCACTACAATATTATATATGTTCTGAATCAATCCAAGTAACCTCATAGATCTATCTCAGTAGATCTTCATACCCAATAATTGTGCTACTTCACCCACATCTTTTATTGAGAAATTTTATAATTTATCAAACCTTTGTAGAATGAATAGTCAAGACATAATTTCAGATTATATGTATGTCATCTAAATATAGTATCAGAAATAATAATATAGTCCCACAAACTTTTTTAAAAACAAAAGAATAATCCACTTATTTTATGACACAAAAATCATTGATTTCATCATCAAACCAGATATTCCAACACCAATAAGAGTGATTTTTTCTATAAATTGACCTTTATAACTTGAAAACATTAGTAGAAACATTTGTAAATTCAAAACAATTAGGCTATAACATATATAATTCCTTTTAAAAATTCATGTTATGGAATTTGGTTCAGAAATTCATTTGATATATCTCATAATCATAATGAGAAACTATAGATAAAAAACCTGAATGGACATTAACATCATAATAGGTGAAAATGTATCTTTATAGTCAATACTATGTATTTAATTTTAACACTTTTCCATTAGGTTTTCATTATAGGTAAATACTCTACCATCCATGTAGATTTTTATCCCATGGGTCTTGCCCCTTCTGGTACATCGACCATGTTCTAGTATTTATTAGTGTACATGGAGTCCATCTCAGATTCCATTGATCCTAACTATTTCTAAAAATCATAGCTCTCAATAGCCTTTTTATAAGAAGTTGGTTCATATACTATGAATGTAACTTCTTTATAATTTTTCATGATTATTCCATAAATCCTAGGTTCTTGTTGAATCCTACCAATCCTTCACGGTTCTACTATGACATGATCTGGTTCTTCTTCCACAACTCTTTGTGAACATGACTTTATGTCAATACCAGGAAGACTTTCTATTTTTTTATATTGAACTTATTAAAGATAAACATTCCTCTATTGTACTACTTTATAATTTTTTTATTTATATTAAACTGCCATCTCTAGCAACAATTTTTTTGTTCAGTAGGGATGTAGAAATAGTATTCCCTAGTATCCTTTGGATAACTGTCAAATAATCATTTTTTATTCGCTTACTATATTATCCAAATATATTCATCATATTTGTTCTTAACAAACCCAAACACACATAAAATAAATTATGGTACATATCCTATTCCATATCAAATATGGTTTCATTCTGGTTTCCTTATACAGAATACAATTTAGTATAAATGCATCTGTTTCTAGAATATAACCCCAGAATGAGATAGAAGGATCACATAGACACATTTTTAGTCAAAAATTATCAAAAAATCTATGATTCATCTTTTAAGGCACAACATTCTATTATGGTGTTCTAGGATGATTGATTTGTGAAATAATTCTAGAATCTATTAGATGATCTATGAATTTATAAGTCAAATATTAACCCACTGATCTGATTAGAGAATATTAATACACTTTAAAATTTTATTTTGTATTTACTTGTAATTTTTTTGAAAAATTAAAAATATAAATACATGTTATTCATTATAAACAAATAACTATATTGGCTAACGTTATCAGAAAAATTTATGAAATACCTAAAACTACCACTTTCATGAGTACTTTTTGGTCCACATAAGATTCATTGTATGTGATCCAGAAGTCCACCAGGTGTTCCACCTTTTATCACAAAAGGTTTTTAGATCAAATAGACTAATATAAAATTCATAATCAAATGATTCCAAAAATATATCTCTATGGATTCTCTAAAAAATTATCCATTTTTGTTTCTATTACAAAAATAAAAAGGTAGTTATGATTAAAATAAACTATAGAATTATTTTTCAGAATATTATTAACTAGATTTTATATATCTGGAATATATTGAAAACTAAAACTATTGCCTATTTCATAAAACCATTCATCATTATATATAGATTAACTATTTTTATTAATAATGAATAAAAATCCCATCTTTTCTAAACAAGATATAGAAATAAAACTCTTGTTTATAAATGGAATATAAAAAAGTGTTTTAGTTATAGGAATAATCTAATGGGTATACATAGATCATACACTTTAACATGAAATGTGGAAGCTTTATATCAATTAAAAACATGAATATCTAATTCTCCCATATTTAATTACCTTTTATATATGAGTATGTGTTTGTTAGAATAAATGTGTGATGCACACCTAGTGTCTAATACACATGGTCAGAGATGGTGGAATTAATCTCTATAATATTCTCAATTTGGCACTCTGTTTTTTTCTCTTTAAAATACATATCAACTCAAGATAAAAACACATTATCTATTTTATATGTCAGACCTATTAAATATTTGAAAATGATTTTGATTCATTATTTTATTATCTAAAATATTGACATATCAATGGGTCAGTATCATGTATTTACATTAGTCACTTTAAATAAAATTATTCCCAATTAAAATGATAATCCCAGGAATCATATCTATATAGTGGTACCAAATCCATATTTTTCTAATCAATGACCCTTCATCAGCATGATACTCATTACATTTATAATTTATATAGGGATTCAACCTAATCACACAAATTATGATTCCAAAATAGTTGGGAGGATAACTCTATATCCATATCCATCATATGGATTCACTCATCTCAATTCCTGTGTTATCTAAACCCTTTGGTTTTCATAAGTAAGTGTAAACCAAAATAGATATAAAATCGAATATAATATAAGAAAATCATGGGGAACCCATATTTGGTGTAAATATTCCAATTGGAAAATCCCATGTCACTCATTACTTTCTTTCCTTAAAAAGATAAATAAGGGGAACCCCATTTTTGTGTGAGTCTACCTAGTTGGATGATCAAGCTACTGAAAAGTTTTTCATTGGATGGAATCACACAAATTGTATTTTTGGGGTTTTAATGTCTCTACAATTTAAAATACATTAAATTCTTATCAAATCCATAACTATTAAGCCATATGTTTTCTTTATCTTCTCAGGTTTTATTCCATTTTTTGTATACATGCTTTTCATGATTTTGTTTTGGAATCCCGATTCCAACAACTTAATTAATGTTTTTACACCACATTAATGTGTAACTCTTTACACAATCAATATGTTTTTGTTACACACCAAAAAAACACAAACATATTCATAAATATCCAAATTCATCATATAAATAAGGTATATGAATCCTTCTTGTAAATTCATAGAGTTATATTTGATTAAAAATATACTTATTAGTAATCCTAGAGTAATAGATAGCTATACCCCATTCACCATTCTGTACAATGAATAGCCTCTAGGCTAGTAGGTGGTCTAACCCCAATTCTTTCTACCTAGGGAAACATTACTCAAGATGGAATCCAAATCTTAATATCTCTAACACCTCATATAAAAAATCTATATTCATATGAAATTCTCATGTTTGTATGTGTAAATAAAAATCAAGGTCATGGAATAAGAAATATACATTTTTTGATATTGATCCAAGCATGATATGTAAGGCTCTATCCTAAAAACTTTTAACAATAAAACTATAGCATAGAAATATTCAAATTTATAAAAAAAATTACTACAAAAGAATATCGAATGAATTTCACAAAAAAACATTATATTTAATTTCAAAAACATTTATAAACAATTAAAACAAGATTACTATAAAAATATTACAAATTTGATAAAACATGATTATAAATGCATTACATTCAATAAAAGAATGATTTTATATTATCATTATATTGAATATCAAATATTATTTAAGCCAATTATCATAGTAATCATCAAAACCATTTTGATGTAGTCTAGATAAAATCATGTAAGAAGCATTAAATTTTAATTCGAACAATATTTATTTATTTAATTATGAACGTTGAAAAATTATAAATATAAAAACTATTATACATTATTCCTATAATTTATATACTGTATAAATTTTTCTCATATTTTGTATATAAATATATTTTAATAGATCATAAAAAATTGCATATAATTTTCTAAGGATATTTTCAATATTATAATTTTATATTTTAGGAATATTCTAAATGATTCCAAACATTAAATATGTTATATAAAATTTATTATTATTTAATTTATAGACAATTTATAAATTAAAAATACAAAAATACCTTTTTTTATTATTTATAAAAACATTAAACCTATTTTTTAAAAACATTTCATAAAATATCTTGGGATTCACCACGGATTGAAAAATGTTGCGCTAATAAAAATATAGAAATGTTTCCTATAGAGAAATATCATTAAAATCACCATGTGTGGTGTCTTAAAACTATCCATGGTTCATGAATAATCCAATAAATACCCACCACAATCATCATTACATTATGGTGTTAGTTACGAGAGAGTTTTGAATCGACCTCTGCCACACCATAGGCACATACATGCTGAGGTGACAAGACTTTTTTTTAAATCATGATTCAAAAACCATTAATTCTTAACTAAACTTTCTCTCATTACATTGATAGGAATTTTTATCATTTATCTATAATTAATAGAAAAAGAAAACCTTGAACATAGAAGAATCTATCTTCTATAATCAAACATATAAATGTATTAAAAAATAGACCATGTAAATGGAATACCAAAATTTCCCAAACATCAACAGAATATTCCCCCATAATTTATTGGGATATCTTGATGATTTTTAAAAGGAGATGAAGATGAATTTATCCTACCTATTAAGGGAATACAGTAGAAAATGGATCAAAATATTCTTTGTAGGGTCTCCTAAATTCTCAAAGTGGTTATAGTAAATTAAAATTGAGATGAATGTGTTTGATGAAGGGAAAACAGATTTTTGTTGTGTGAAATCATTTTCAGAATGAACCACATACAACTTGAGATGACCTCATCCAATTATATATCCATCCTTGATTCTCTTCAATAAATGAATATCATAGGGTATCTATGAAAACCTAGATCCCCTCACATGGAATCTATTAATTTCAATAAGTTTTTGTTCATTCATTTTGCACTTCAATGAATAAACATCACAAGCTATGAATTAACCAACTTCTAATTTCAAAATGGATGAAAAAATTGAGTAGGGGATGATGTGGCACCTGCATGCATCATTGCTATGCTAAAATCAGTGGCGTTGATGACTATGGCTCCATATGATCCACTACAGCATAGTGGTGAATATTTTATAGACTGTCAAACACTGTTTTCCCAAAGCTAATGGGCCCACTAATTATAAATGGGAATTAACAATACACATGTTTCCCCAAGGGTTTATGCTAAGTGGTACCCACTAGTTTCACCCCTTTCTCTCTAGGGGATCTTTTTGATGATTGAATCATTCTAGATTCAGACATGAATTGAAATAATACCCATGTCTATCTAATTGGGGAACATATTGATTTTCATAGGTTTTTAAGACCACCAATGGTAGAAGGGTGTCACTAATGCACATATTATTCCCCTTATGTGTCTTTCCATAAAAGCGGTGTTCATTGTCAAGAATGAAATGGTCATATGGGTATTGGCTAGTGTATCCTTTCAATCTTGTGGGTGAGGTGATATAGGTAAGTATTTCATTTGAGGTTCACCGTTTTTATCCATCAAAGAACCATTTGTGAACCAAACAGTTGATTTCAAGGTGCTAAATGGTGAGAAGTTATTGATGTTGGGTATAAAACCATCAAATGGTCTCTAATGGGTTTTGTTCATGGAGCCTTAAATTCACAATGGATATCATATACATGATTTGTTGACCTAATTTCCAAAGGTAGGTTCTCATTTGGTATCCTAGTGAGAGACACTTAAGAACACACATTAGTCAAAAGGATGGGAAGTTAGGCTCATCACACACTTTTGGGGGGGAACTATTGCCTATATCGAGAGTCTCTTATAGATTTAATATATGTTCAATATTTTGTTGTTCATTCCCTAGTATGAATACGAATATAACCCATATGTTATTATCAATCATAAATACACATGGGTTCATAATAAAATGTATATATCTAAGGTTCTCCATCAATGGTATCCCTTTATAGATGGATTGTTGATTCTTTTGTCATTCATTAGGTTGATAATAGTTTTAAGACATTTGGTAACACACTTTGTAGTTCTCTATCATCCATGGAAGAAAAATATATTTTTATGTTGCGATTGAACCCAAAACTCATGATAGGAATCACAACCCACGTAGTTTGGTTCCACTTAACATGGAAGTTCACTATTTTAGGTCAGGTATCAAGGACCCAACCATGGATTTTAGCGTCACAAGGTAAGGAAACTGAGGAGGAAGTTTCCTAGACAAAGATAGTGTGGGACTTATACCAAGGTGTCTTAAAGGACCCGAGAGAGATATGGTATCCCGAGTAGATATAAACCTACCAAGGATGTGACCTAGATAACATTAGGGTTGATTTGGGTGCTTGGTTTGGACCTATGAGAGGCTTCCTACGTATCCCAGTTAGTTGGGTATCAAAGACTATGTATTTTGATAATTTGTGGCTTATACATATTGTGTAGGCCCATAGGATAATCTGGTTGGTGCATATGCATGGATGTTTATCATATAGTGCATATGGTTGGGGCTTATACTTTATAGGAGGCCCGTTTGAGTGGATATGATTGGAGATCACATATAGATGCTACCCATTGTTTTTGATATGGATGAGATTGTACCATGTAGGAGTCCCATTTGAGATTGGGGTCATGAGGATTTCAGGATCACCACTAACCCCTAATACCATGTGAGTCACGATAACTATGAGAAAAAAGAGGAAGTAGTAAATATGATGTTCAAATGATTCCACTTTATCCACTAGTGGATAAGGTTTTAAATCCAAAATGGAGAGGGAGAGGGCATTGAGTGTTCTAATCTCCTATTTTGTTTTTATATCATCAATAGTAACATTTTGTGATCTATATAGATATGTCTCATATGGAGGAAAATAGGAGGAAAGTTTATACCTCCCATAAGAAAGTCTAGGGGATTATCTCAGGATGAGTTTCCAAAAATTAGTTCTGAAGGGGGAGAGGAATGTTCAACACTAACCCTAAATGAATGTAAAGGAAAACAGTTACCCTCAATCCCTAGAACAATAAGGCTCACATGATCACCCAAATGTCAAGAACAATGTAACCTTGGGAATTTAAACCAAATGTTATTTTGAGGGTATTCCATATAACATATATTATCCATGAGACTCCACTTACCATGGGTATGTAAACTCTAGGGGACACACTATTGTTCCCGATGATCCGACCATATATTTCAGGTGACTTTGGAAGTTTCCCTATCCTATAATTTGTTCATGGAGGGGAAAATAAAGGCCCAAATGACATGATTCACGGGAGTAAGGTGAGGTGTGGGGTAGAGTACCCAAGGATGATCCATTTTGAGTAGCAGGTTATTAGGGGGGATGGGGTTCCTATACATAGAGTAGTTCTATATAGGAGAGGGTGTCATCCGTGTATAATATTGCAACATAGACTAGGGTAAAGACAACACTGTATACCGTGATGTGGGACTGTGTTCCTCCGATGTAGCATGTTTCTATGTGAAGACGACCTCCTCCCACAGAGCATTTTGATATGTGAGTAAGGGTTCTAATTACATATCATTTTTCTATAAGGGATGTCTATCTACAGAGGGTCCATCTATTTAAACCATGTGGGATGGTCTAAAAAGGGGGTATGAGTTCGCGGTTGGCTGTAAAGTTAATTATTTCGTCCGTTCTATTTGGAAATATTTACCTCCTTTGAATCGATGGAGAAGGTAATTTTTTTTTGTTATTTATCAATAATTTCCTTTGCCTCTCCTCTGTTCTATCCCTCCTTAGGGTCAATTTATAGAGGATCATAGGTATCAGATATCAATATCGTCGGTCATCCGTGGTGGGCCACATACATTCTATTGTGAGATGCCATGAGGATGCCCTAGCCCGTGAATTACTTGTTCAGTGGGGACCAGTCACTAATAAAGGGTGGTCATTGTTTTCGTGGGTGAAAATAACTACCTCGGTCCCACAAAAAGACTTTAATCGATTGCGAGAAGTGGTGGTAGCACCTTTTCTTGTGAACTGTGTAGTTCACAGGGGATAATTATTCATAGGGGATGAAATAACCACCTATGTCTTGAAAAAAACATTGGTTAAATTAATTTCACCATCGACACCATCTCCATCGGTGAACTATTTCATTCCTAGATGCTTCACAGAACATTAGAACTCCATGAAGAGCAGTAGTCCATGAAGCGATTTTGTCTGCATATAATCAGTCCATCCATCTCATTTTCATTCCTTTGAATATTTTTCCATTAACTATTATTATGTTTTTTCTCCTTTTCCAAATCTATGGAATTATATTGTTATTATTTTCATGATGCAAGAAATTTCCCTCATCAGAACATGTTCGGGTCGGGATGAAGAGGAGGCTCTTACGATGTAATAAGTCACCCTGTTTTGAATCAATTCTTGGTATTCAAGTGTACCCATCATATGGGGCCACAAATATAAATATGGGACCACATATGTTTTCACCTAGTATGTTTCTTGTTAAACATGGTGCTCTAATAGACTCTGGATTGAATACTACTGCTGAAAACTATTTCCTTTACAGACAGTTCTTCCACGAACAATATTTATCAACCGTGAAATGGAAATTTCAATTGAAAACCATGAGTTTGGATATACACATGGATGGTTGATAATTTTATTATCCAAGAATTATGAAACCATCTTGAACACATTTATGAGAAGATGATTTGTAGAAGAATGTTTTCACAAACTATTGGTTTGCGATCAGATCCCTCAACGAACTACTGCTCCATAGGCCTATGGTTACATGAACAAGATGGATTAGAATCCTTCAAAAATTAATATATATATATATATATATATATATATATTAATTGTATATCATATGAATTATCAGAACTTATCCTAGAGATAACATGTATCTGGAATTCATGGCTATTACCGGGAGATGAAATGTCATGGCTGAGAATATTAAGGAGGATCTTAGACATCATATCATTCCCGAGGATAGAATTATGAATAACCTTCTCTCCCCATAACTTCTAGCCTACTCATTATCAAAATTAATACAACAATATAATTTTGGTATTCTAGATGACACTCCACTTATGCAAGTTGATAAGAATCTCCCATCTACATAGTCTGAGATTTCTCGGGTGTGCTCCCAAATAGCAATTTCATCCACATGGAAGATTATTTTAATTTTAGGTCTAGGGAAAATATTCATTATTAAAGGATCTACATGGACCCCAAAAATTGAAATTATAGTGATATATCCATTCAATCATCCATTCATGAATATCCATCTATTTTCACCTCTTGTGAGGTAAAGCTAATGGTGGGTGTATCTCTAAGTGTGATTTGCGGTTCAGAGGGAGCATATCATTTGAATGGGATTTGGGATTATGGGTGCACCAAAACTAAATAAAATTGCCTAAATCATTGTAGTATTTCATCATATACATGATAGTGTGGGTTTCTTAATTTCCAATTTATTCACTAACTAGGGTGCTTCACAAATTATTTAGTTGTTGGTGCTCGAGTACAAATACTTTTCACTTATCGCATGTAGAAGTCATGATTATCTTATTGGATGTCTATCAGCTAAAGGGAATATCTATTATGGGAAATATGTATGAGTAACTGCTTCCCACATCCAATATCAGGGACAAAACCAAACAAATATCTCCATTGGAAAGGGACCTTCCGACCGTAGTAGAGAGATTTCTTAGACAACCCCTCCATGCCCTCTCACTCATTTCATTAAATGATTGGATACAATTTTTCTTTATAGATAATGGTCTAAGGATGAATGTCTTCCATAGTATAACTCATCCAACTTAACAATCACTAGGTATCCATGGATCGTATTTTGATACTCTCTAAGAGGGACAATATATCTCATGGGGCTATATAATTTGTCCCGAAGTATCTCCTAAATCTATGTTGGAAGGTTTCTTTTCTATGTTCATGAGTAGATGGATCTTCCCATCCCTGTATGCCTATATGGGTGTCACAGTCTATAACCTGATGATGGAAACCAAACCAGGGAATGGAAACCTTGTAATCCTAGACATAACCATCATTTATTGCATCTGTGATCAACTAGGTCACCGTTAGGATGGAAGGTATTCGTATAGTTTTGAAGTTCATTCTAGTTCTTGTACAATTTTGTAGTGGAACACTGTTGATATTATGAATATCATCATAGCATTACAATTCCTCACTCCACCATTCTGACTAAGTTACTTAAAATTGATATAGTTCTTAAGAGATCCCAGGTCATAAATGGTGATGTTTAAATTTTGAGTGACAATTCATATTTTACATTAATCCCTTACCCTGCAACTTCAGGCACTATAGTTGATAATGGCGAAGGGAACTCAGAGGAGCATTCTTGTATCATCTCTCTACAAGATGTAAATATAGATATGTATGTGGACATATTTAATATTTTAATTTAAAATTTCTTATAGTGTTTCTCTGTAATTTTGGTGTATGTAGTGGGTTTCCCCTTGGACCCATTCTTGGATTCGAGAGTCGCACCAAGTCATTATTCTCTAGCCATGGAAGATGATGATACACGAAGCTTCTAGAATGAAGTTTTTGATGAATTCTGTAAGAACATATGTATATATACTTTATTATTATTCAATGATGTGTAAAAAATAATCTCCGGATGGAATATTGGGAAAGGCATTTCAATGTGAACCCAAGCCAATGGACATTGCTATCATTGTTCCAAATACACCCTCCTCATCAGTTTTCAGGAGAGAAATTATTACATACTAATGATCTAAGAATTTTTTGGGTACTTTTTCCTCAAAACCCATCCTTAATGAAGATGATAAGCATCTATATCTTTTAACCATCACTGACGATAGCTCTACTACACAGGTCCAAACAGTACGGCCTTGGCAACCCCGCCAATTAATGATGATCCAATTAGTATGGTACTTGAAGCAAGACATGAGGTGAGAATATTGGATTTTCCCTCTTCAGGTTTATTTATTAATATGAAACTATCTATTGTGATTCCACTTCCAGATTATATACTCATCGTAGTGAGTGATAGATATCTAGATCCCTGCATTGCAATCAAACACCCTGCTATATGAAGATGGGTTTGACATCAAATTTTTACCATCATCATGGAGACTCCCCTAGAAGATATGGAGGAAGAGTTGGACATCCTTTTATAAATTTTACTTGTCTTGGGCTCTGGTGGGATTGATTATCAACACATAGACATCTTTATTCATAAGATCATACCTACTCGAGAAGATTTAGCTACTCACAAAGAAGACCTCACTCTGTTTATTGATTCCCATCATCATAAAAAATCATTACGGGACATTAACATTGGACTACACAACTTAGATACCGAATAATAATGTTATTATGGTCAACTGGTTGTGTATACTGAGGAACTACAAGGGTACGAGGCTCATGTTGTTAGTTTAAAGGTGAAACTATCATCAAAATATATAATTTTGAATCCATTATATAGAAGGTTCAAGATCTTTGGTCCTTCATTAGAAAATGGACCCCAATATTTGAGACTGACATTGAGAAGAGGAACACTTTAGATATAGTCTCATGATGGAATGTGTTATGTGGTGTTCAAGTTTCTAACCAATGTGATATGGGATTCATTATAACCATTTCAGCTATCCTCTATCTCTTTTCCATTTGTTATTAATCGTTTTAGGGAGATCCTCGATGATGTGGATTCTCCTCCATTCCCATTTAATTGAATGAAATTTTATTTTCTCCCCAATGTATATCTTTTTTATCATCCTACAACATTCATCAATCATAACTAGACACAATTTGAGTGACAATATCTGGTTACTTGGATATTTTTCCCATTGGATACCAATATCAATTATCATATGGGTTAACCAAATTGCTATGGTCAAATAATACTCTAATTTTTTCTTGAGTTGAGGGACTCAGTGAATGTATTTTTGATTATTTCTAGGTTGACATGGAAAATCCTATAAACATTTTGACTTTTCTATTATCGTGCTAATTTTTTCCTAAGTTCATTGTGGTGTAGGATCAGTGGTCATAAATTATTTTTTTCTTAGGAATACCATTTTTCATCTTTGACATAATAAGCTTTGCGCCTTTTTCTTTCTATTCATTTCCCAATTTTTACTTACCCACCCATCGTAGGTCTAGCAAGATATTACTCAAATATCTTCATGGATTCCCTTTACATACTTTCCACCTAGAATGATTTGTCTGAATTTTTGTGGGCATCATAGATTTGTTCAAGTTAGACTAATGAAACTGCTTTTTCTGGTTGAGCATCTATGATTGTGAATTATGGGGAAAGGGACCAAATAGGTCTTACTTACTAAGAATATAGAAATATTTTTTAGGCCTAAATGATGGATATTTTTAACCATGATTTTTTGATTTTAGTATCAAAGTCATTAAATTTTGCCAATACATGAGGAGTAACTATAAGAATGGTTTCAAAAATGATGTTTTTTGGGTGTACGGATGTGGTAAAAGCCTCTCCTAAGGTTGAATTTTCCTTCGGTTGACAAAAAATTATTTTGGGAATCATATGAAGAACCAGTAGGGAAATATTATTCATAGTAAAACAAAAGTGTCCCCATGAAACTGGCCCTCCACATTCGATGGCCTGGTAATTTGTGAAAATTATGATATCTCAAGGCCATGAACTGTGTCTTTTCAAGGGAATGATGTACAAAAAAAAGGTCATATGTATCAACTTTTTCCATGAATGATAATCCATTCTTATACATATTTGGATTGTAAATATCTCTACCCTAGTAGCTCGGAATTTGTGCCTTACTTTATTACATAGGAACTATAAACAATTTTTCGCATCCCAAAGGATAGAATTGTTTAGTAGTTTTAGAAAAATAGATAAAAACATAAGTATTACATTACAAAATGAAATGAAATAAAACATATAAACGTTAGTGGAAACACTCATAATCTCCTAGATTATCCACTCATGTCATTCATAATATAAATCTTCAAATCAAGGGGAAAATTAAAACATGAGAAAGTGGTGAGCTCAAATGATTAGTAGAGAAAATAAAAATCAATGGAAGCTATCATAAACTGAAACAACAATTCAATGTGAATAACTAAAATCACATTACATAAAAACATAATCTTGAGAATAATATGGAAGGGAAAAAATATGAATAAATAACTCCTTACAAATAATCCCTTGAGAATGAAACTTAACTATAGTTATTCTACAAGTCGAATAATCCCATGGATTTCAAATTACTAATATAATAATGTGGAAATTCAAAATGTTAGACATCTGAAACATAATTTATATTCTTCTTCCAAAAAATCTTAAAATATATGGTTTAGGCCTCGACATAATCCATATTTGAAAATCAGTGGGCATGCCCTTGGCCATGTCCATATCAATTTTGCCTCAAGAGACCTGTCGATGCATCAAGGGGCTATAGAGGGCCCACCTGGTCACATTCTTTCTCGAACGAGCTCCCTATATTAATAGGGTGGAATATAAAGAACATATATATATGAAATTTATATTAATTTCCCTAATTGATAAACAAAAACACTAATTATTCTATGTAATGTAGTGAATTGTTGCTAGATAACACATCCACATTACAACTGATCACAAAAAACATAATAAATAATTGTTTATGATATCATAAAGGATCCGTCCAAATTATGAAAAGGATTCAATAGATGATGTTGAAATAGATGAAAATACACTAATAAAATCATTGAGGAATTCTTGGGAAAAAAACCCTTTTTACTTTGGATGGAAGAGTCCTTTTAGAAAATCAATTGAATTTTTCATAGAATCAGATTTTAA
This sequence comes from Viscum album, assembly GCA_963277665.1. Taxonomy (NCBI): domain Eukaryota; kingdom Viridiplantae; phylum Streptophyta; class Magnoliopsida; order Santalales; family Viscaceae; genus Viscum; species Viscum album. The sequence continues at coordinate 820,893,868 of OY728134.1, forward strand.
CATGTATATCCAAGAAAATGACATGGTGGGATAATGAAATTATATATTAGGTTTAAATTATTTCTGAATTAAGTGCAAATGCGTAGAAAGAGCAGTTAGGAAACATTAAAATCTAGCCGATTTAGTGTGGTTTATGGGAAATACTAAAGAGTCTTCAAAGGAATAATTTATTAATAAAACCAGAAATGAAAATTGATATATTTACATGATAAATTGAGTTATTTTATAAATATAATAGTATATGAAATGATATTATGTACTACACTTTAAAAGAGGTATGAAACTGGGAAGTTCCGTTAAATTGGGTTTGTTTATCTGGAAGAATAGAGAAGAGAACATTATAAAATCATTTAATTCTCATAAGGATAGATAAAATAATCTAGATATATAGTTTTTGAAAATATAAATATAATATATAAGAATTATATAATAATATAGAACTATTACGTTGGGTTAATGATAAAGAAATCATAACTCGAATACAAAAATTATTTTTCGGGGAGAATCCCTTTCCTTATATCTAAAAGTGTTATGAATTTGATCTTAATTTCCTTTATAATCATATTAAATCCTTTAATTAATTCAATTATAGCATTATATACATCTCTTTTATTTAAAATATTTTTTTAAGTTCATTCATTAGATTTTTGATGAGTTATAAGATACAATTCATCATTCAGGGAGCGTTCATTTCCTTGATTTTCATGATCGATTTACTTGTATACTTTTATGTAAGATCATATAAAATAAAAAGAGTTGTCTAGAATAGAAATAATATGTTATTAATGAACATAAAGAATATTAATTTTCCATATAAATCATTTATTTATTTGGGGTGAGGATGAATCCTTAGATAAGATATTAGAGATAATCGTTTAGACTTTTTTGGCGGGTTTTCAATCATCATAAACATGTTTTCATTAATTAATTAATATTATGTATATATAATGGTTCAAAAACATAAATTATGATTTAATACTTGTATGATAATCTTTTTAACATGAAAAATTGATTTTTACCCATCAATGAAGGTGTAATTAGAAAATAAAAATGCATCATCCACGAAGGTGGTAAATCGGTACCTCAGGGACGATGCTTACCTATCTTGAATAAAAGGAAGGGAAGAAGAGACTTTATGGAGGATTTTACATTATAATAAAAACATTAATGTATATATATGTGATACTATAGTTATCGTGCATATTTTTAAATAGGAGGTGAAGAGATTATTGGAAAATGAGAGAAAGTGAAAAGAAAAATAAAGAAAGTGAAAAAGGATTCTACATCTTTAATTATTCTCCTTCAGAAACTCCTTGGGGAAAAATGGTTTTGCTATTGTGTTGAGACCATAACATTATAGACATGGGTAGAATCCATAGGAAGAGGATTAGGTGTAAATTTATCATTATTAAATGCATAATAGATGTGAGGAGAAGATGTGGCGAGGGGTGGTATTTTAATAGAGGATATGGGAGTTTTTTTGAATATTTTATTCATTTGTTTATTTTTTTGAATCATGAATATGACTTCTTTTAGAACTATCTCAAAATATATTATTATAATGAAGGAGGATTTTATATTATGGTATTACAATACTCATACATCATCCATGACTCAATAATTCATATTTTTATCTAATACTGTAAATTACCCACTTTCACTATTCACAAAAAATCAATTGTTTTAGAAAAATTCCCAATATTTACTTTAACTATTTTTTGACATGTAAAATAAAAAAATTAAATTCATTTTATGAAATTACTTTTCTAAATATCAAAAATTATATTTTTAAATAAACACATTATTTACTCAAAAAATCAAAATTTAATATTATAAAAATTTTATGAAAAATTGAAAAATTATATAAGGGCATATAAAATTATCTTCTAATCATTAGAAAAAAATATTAATTTATGAATCCATTTTATGAAACTAAATTTTCTTTTAAATAATTATATTAAATAAGAAAATGTAAATTTATATTTAGGTTTCAAAAAAAACCATCAAATAATTTATTGTTTTTTAAGAAAGATACATAATTCATGATGCAAATATACTATATTTTCATTCATAAGAAACAAAAATTTTATTTATACTTTTGTATGTGAGATTACTATTCTAATGTCCATATTACTATTCCCAAGGGCCGCATTACTATTAAAACGGTCATATTCTATAGTATATTACGGTTTGAAACACAGATGTGTGTGACTCATAAACTATCCAAGATATTAAATTTTAAAATAAGAATACCATATGATCATATAGTGTTACATTCTCTAATCCTAAAAAAATTTCATCATGAGAATTTCTAGAGTGTCACCTCAAAAAATATTTGGGTAGTACTTCATCATAATTTCATATGCTTCCCACATCACCTCTTCAATTTTACGATTTTCCAAAGTACATTTACCAGCTGTGTAATTTCATTCATCAACACCTATTAATTTGTTTCCAAAATCCAGATAGGCTCTTCACATTAAGATATATCACGTTCGAATTATATTCCTTCGAAAGTGAGGAAATGCCTTGGTTTGGGCATATAAATCCTTAATAAAGAGATGTGTAACACGTCATGTACTTTATAAAGGCTTGGTGGCATCGCCAAATGATAATCCACGACACCAATTCTCTATTGAATTCCAAAAGGTTCAATGTACCTAGTGCTTAGTTTCCCATTTTTATCATTCCTTATGACACCCATCCATAGATATATTTTTATAAAAACATGATATCCCACTTGAAACTCTAAATCATTATCTAGTTATCAATATAGATCATTTTCCTACCTTATGATACATTGATATTTTTTTAAAAGTCTTTACATTTATCGTTGTTTCCTCCACATGTTTTAAACCAAAAACATTCCTTTCACCAACTTTATCCTAAAAATTTGTTGTACTAAATATTTTTCCATATAGTGATTTATATGGTGTCGTTTGAATATTGGACAGAAAAATATTATTTTAGGAAAACTCTACCAAAGGTAAATATTGAACCCAAATGCCATGAAAGTAATGTGAGCATGATCTCAACATGTATTCTAATTTTTCAATTTTCCTTTTTGATTACCCATTATTTTGGGGGTGATAAGAAATACTCAACTAAAGCTCAGTATCCAATGATTTCTGAAGACTTCTCCAAAATTTTGAAATAACTCATGGATCATAGTCAGAAATAATTGAAAGAGGTTCACCATTAATTCTTAAAACATCATTAATATACACTTGTGAAAGGCTCTTTAGTAAAAAATATTCCCTTATTGTGAAGAAATGTTAATATTTTTTAATTTAATCAACAATTACCAATATTGAATCATTATTTCTCGGAGTTTTTTGGAAATACAGGGACAAAATCCATAGTAATGTCATCCTATTTCCATATAGGAATATGTAGAGGTTTCATGACACATCATAGTTGTCATATTTCAACCATTAAATGTTGAAATATTAAACATCTTTCTACATAATCATCAATATCCCACATCATATTATCCTACAATAAATTTAAATAAAAATATATACACATTGTAGTGATACCAGGGTTTATAGAGTAATTTGAGCAATGGGAATCATCCAATAATTCCCTTTTTAACCCAGGTATAGTTGGAAGAAAACTTCTCTTCCCGAATCATAATTCCATCCTCAAACACAAATTATTCTATAGTCCTAACAATCACAGCTTTAATTTTCTTTTAAAAAATATCACCTTCACATAGATAAATTTATATCTTTTCCAATAGATATTTTTAGAAAACCAAATGAAAAAGTAGTAATGTTTCAAATTTCATGAAGTTCCCATATCCATGTTTACAAGATCTATGAACTCATGATCCCTTTCAAACCATATTTTTTTAGAGCTCTTTGATCAATCATGCTTAATGCATATGCTACCTTATTTTACTTCCCTTGGTGATGGTGTATGGAAAAATCATAATCCATGTGTAGCTCAAGCCATCGTCTTTTCCTCATATTGAGTTCTTTTTGTGAGAATGTATATTTCAAACTCCTGTGAGCTGTATATATCTTTCATATTTTATTATATATATAGTGCCTATATATAGAGGGTGATTTATTATTTCCAAATGGAATTAATATAAATTCACAATGTCCATATGTGGTTCAGAATGACATCCTAGTAATATATTCTTTCCACAAACATAATTAATGATATACTAAAGGTAGTTCATTCTTGAAAAAATATTGAACTCCATGAAGTTGATCAAATAAATCATAAATACAAGGTAGATGATACTGATTTAATACATTAATAGAATTGATTTACCTATAGTCTAATCCCAACCTCATGGATACATCATTCTACTTGATAAATAGAACAAGGGATCCTCATAGAGAAACATTAGGGTGAATAAATCCCTAGTTATTTAAATCCTTTATTTGTTTCATTAAATCCACTAATTAATGTGTTTCCATTATATAAGGATCCTTTGATATTATCCTCTCATCATTGATTAAATCAATAAAAAACTCAACTTTTCATTATAGAGGATTTTCAGGTAAATCCTCCGTAATACATTAATGTATTCCTCTAAAATAAGTACATGATTGATTTTACTATTTCTTTCCTCAACCATAGATGATGTTCTCTCTTCTGCCTCGTGAATTTCATTTAGAAGAGATACTATAAGTGGATCCAAATAAGACTCATATGATGATGTATCCCCTATGAAGATGATACAATCCATTCTATCATCACAAATCATAATTTGCTTCTCTTTGTAATAAATATTTGCATTAAATTTCGAAGTCCAATACATAACAATGAAAATATCAAAATCAACCATAGGTATGATGATAAATAATCAATTACAGATATATTATCTATCCTAAAAAGAACTTATTAACACATCATTGTTTCAATAAGTCTTATACTATGACCCTTTATTGATAGGTCCCTTTCTATTGTGAATTTTAAATGTCTATTTCTAAAGTAACTAGGAAGATAGAAATGAATGAGATTATAAAAAATCAAATAAATATTTAGATAAATTTGAGGAGATGATTGAAGTACCTACCACCACATTATTAGGAACTTTAACCTTATTTGTTGTGATCACATATTCTTATCCATGATCTCATGGCCTTTTCTAAGGCTAGTTTCCTAAATGATTTGGACAATAATTTTAATAGTGCCCAAACTCCCTACAATTGTGTCATTGATCATTTTTAGATTCTTTATTTCACTTGAAATCATGAAAATTATATCCTTTCTCAACATAATTATATTAAACTCTTCTTACTTTTGAGAAAAAACCAGGATGTTTCCTTCCACAAATATCCCGCATTGGAAAATTCCTTCTTTTATTATTACCTTTATCAATTATTTTCTCCTCAACCCTTATCTTCTCATTTTTTCTCATAAATTCATAATACTCAGAGAATTCATTCTCTATCTTGGTATCACCTCAGAATATATCTTCGTATGATGAGAATGTTTTTGAGACTAGATCCATTTGGAGGAATGGTCTTAACCCATAAAATAATTGATCAATATTTCCCTTTGGATTACGTACATAATTCATAGAATACCTTTTTAAACTTATAAAGTTATCTTCGTAAATGGAAACATTAACATCTTTATTTTTCACCAGATTCATGAATTGTCTCTCCATACCCACATGCAATTCACGATGAAAATATTCTTCTATGAAAATTTCCTTAAAATACATTCTTTCCATATTTGAAATTTCTTCCTCCAAATTTTTATTTTTTAATTAATGGCCACCACTGATATTCATCTCTCGATATATGATAACCTTCCATGATAAGCACCTCCCTTTTTTAACTTCCCAAAGAGACAAATTTCTTATCTATGGAACTGATCCACTGAAAAATGGGTTTGTATTCTAATTAAATGAAGGTAGTTATTGTCTAATTAAGCTGTATAACAATGTTCTACCAATTTGAGGATCAATATGCTCCATATGGGTATGTTTATTGTTTATAACATAAGTCAACTATACTATTATAGTTATAAGTTTCTTAGTTCTTATTGGAGATCCTTCTCCAACATCATCATCTTGCATACATGGGAAATACCTACATGGAATACATGTATTGATATAGTCTCTATCTCTTTGACTAGGCTCCATTAATAAACAAAGGAACACATTAAATTATTTTATGAATCTTATCTTATAATTTTCAATCTAGAAAAAAAACATAACATAAATTATAAATATATTAATAGCTAATATCATAATAATAATATTTTTTTTCTTAGAAGACAGGTTTACTTTTAAATCCTTCATTATTGTTTGTAATGTAAATGTGAATGATCTTAATTGTATTCCAAAATAATGTCAATCAATTTTCTTAGAAAGGACCATTTTTGTGTACCATATTATTCCAATTTCATCATGATGAACATTTTTGGATTTGTTACCCCTAAGAACATTTGTGCCAAGTCCACATCCACTTTTATTATCCAGATAATGATGTATTTTTAGGAAGTCCCACATAATCTCTACCTTAACAAAATTCTAGGATTTTGCTTAATGATTATCCTAAAAATATATCATGGGTGTATGTTCCCAAATTTGTGTTTTGTAAATATTGTTCCCAAGGTTTCCACTATACATACTCTAATACCAACTATAAATACCCTAACCCTGGTAACCTAGAGTTGGATCCATACCTTATTATAATGGTACTATTAACAAGTGTTTTCATCCCAAAAGCCAGAATAGTTTAGTAGATTTGGAAAACTAGATACAAATAGAAGTATTAAATTACAACTTGAAAATAAATACAACATAAAAATCCAATGAAAAAAATCATTAACTCTTAGATTATACCTATATGTCATTCATAATATACACCTTCAAATCCAAGAGAAAAATAAATCATATGAAAGGAGTGATCTGAGATTCTCAGTAAGGAAAAGAAAATATAGTAGTGTCTATCATAAACATAAAAAATAAGGAAATGTTAATAACTAAAAAAACATTCCCTTTAAACATAATTATGTGCATAATTGGTAGAAATATAAGCTAAATAAATAATGCAATATAAATAATCACATGATAATGAAACTTAACCATAGATATTCCAAAAGTCAAATAATAAAATGGATTATCATTTACCAATATCATAATGAGTGAATCCATAGTTTTGTATATCTGAAACAAACAATTGAATCCTAATACAAGACATAAGAAAATAAATGATTAAGCCCTCATCAAAATCCATATAAAAAATAAATGGGAAAATCCTTGTCCAAGTCCATATCTATTTTGTCTCATGAGAATTACAAATTAATTGAGTGGATATATCAGGCCAATCCCATCACATACTATGTTTGAGGAATTCCTCATACTAATTGGGAGAAACATAAACAACATACAAATATGAAATGTATATAACTTTCCTTAATCGGTAAAAATTATAACTAAACATTCAAAGTAATATGGTGAACAGTATCATGATAGAACATCCACAATCAAAATGATTAGAAACCACATAAAAAATATGGTAGATGAAATCATAAAATATCTACCTAATTTTGTATAATATTCAATATAGGGTTTTGAAATAGATGAAAATAGCCTAATAAAATCCCCGAGGAGTTCTTGGGAGAAATACCATTTATTTACTTTTGAAAGAAGAGTTATTTTGGAAAATAATATTTACTTATCAGAAAATTATATCGTAACATGTATATCCTTAAAAAAACTTTTTGAGAAAATAAAATTATTTTTTGAGACATAAATAACTTCCAACTAAGTTAAATAATTTAAAAATAGTATTTAATAAACTTTAGAAATGAGCCTCTTTAATGCTGTTTATGGGAAAACTAAATAGTCTTCAATGGAATAATTTTGGTATAAAACCAAAAATTAAAAAAGATATATTTAGATGATAAAACGATTTATTTTATAAAAATAATGGTGGATTAAAATAGATTATGGATTGTGCGAGAAAATGTGTAAGAAACTGGGAAGTGCATATTAATCATTCTTTCTTAATGGGAATAATTGAAAAGGGAACCCTATAAAATAATGTAATTATTGAAAAAGATGAATAAAATTATATAGATACTTGAGTTTAAAATTTATAAAAATAATTTAGAAGATTATATTATAGGAAATAATATTTAAATTGGGGAAAAGGGAGAGAATGTTTAATCCAGATGAAAAATGGATGTTCGGGAAGTGTCTCATAACTTATGATTGAAAGTGTTCTTCAATTGATCTTAATGTCATGGATAATCAAATTAAATCCATTAATTAATTCATTCATAACCTTATCATGTATTTTATTTATTATATGTTTTTATGTCCATTCATGAGTTATTGATAAGTAATGAGATATAATTGATCATTCTGAGAGCGTTCATTTACAAGGTTTAATGGTCATTTTACTTACATATGTGTATGGAAGATCATGTAAAATTAAAATAGTTGGATAGAATTGACATTATATGTTATTATTGAAAATATATAATTTCAAATGATCATATAAATCATTTGGTTATTTTGAGTGGGGATTAATCATTAGATAAGATTTTAGTGGTAATCGACTAGATTATTTTCCCTGTTTTTCAATCATCACAGAATAGTTTTGTTTTAGTAATTAATATTATGTATATATAATTGTACCAGAACATTACATAGTCTGTAATAAATATATTATAATATTTTATAATAATAGAAATGGATTTTAACCATTATTGATGGCAAAATTGAAAAACAAAATCATGTCTTCCATAAAGGTAGTAAATCGGCTCCTCAAAGACGATGTTTACATATTAAAAAAAGGAATATGTGAAGAGACTTGATGAAAGATTTTACCTTAAACACAATAAAATTCTAGTATATAATATATACTAGAATTATTATGCATATTTTTATTGCTGAGTTGAGGAAATCTTATGAAAATAAAATAATGTGAAAAAAATAAAGAAAGCATAATTTGATTTTACCTCTTCAATTATTCTACTTGAGAACCTCTATATGGGAAAATGGTTTTGGCCTTTTTTGAGACCATAACGGCATGGATGTGAGGAAGAGACTTTGGATGAGTATTCGGATGAACTTGAAAAAAATTCCAGGCTTAAGAGTTGTGAGGAGAAGAGGCTGTGAGGGGTGGTATTTATATTGTTGGGTATAAGTGTTTTTTTGAATATTTTATTCTTTTGATTATTATTTTTGATCAAGAATATGAAATGTTTCAGCATTATAACTAAATATATTAACTTAATGATTAAGAGTTCAGGATTATGGGATTAAACTATCCATACATTATCCCTAATTCAATAATAAATGTATTTATCTAATACCGTAAATTAGCGTATTTCACTATTCTCAAAATATTAACTATTTTTGAAACGTACTAAAAATTCACCCTAAGCATTTTTTTACATTTAGAATTCTAAAATTGATCTCCATTTTAAGAAAATAATTTAATAAATATTTAAGTTTTAATTTTTAAATAATGTTATTGTTTTCTATAAAAATATCCATTTTAATATTATTACTATTTTTTGAAACATTGAAAAATTAATTAAAGTCTCATAAAATTATCATATAATAATAAGAAAACAATCAATTTATTATTTAATTTATTTTAATAAAATAAATATTATTTTATATAATTATATTAATTATAAAATTGTTAATAATTTTTTATGTTTCACAAAAATACCAACACTTAATTTGTTATTTTTTGTTAAAAAATTTCTTAATGCATGATGTAAATATATGATATGTTCATTTATAAGATACATAAATTTTATTTATACTCTCATCGGTGAGGTTACTATTCTATTGGAAAAATTATTCTTCTTAAGGGTCACATTACTATCCTAATGGTTATATTTGATACTGTATTACATTTTTAAACTTAGTATTGTGTGAAGCATAAACTATAAAAGACATTAAATTTTAAAAGAGGCTTATAATAAGATCTTGGGGTGTTACATTGTTCCATCCTACAAAAATTGTTTCCTCAGAATTTCCAGAGTTTCTCCTCAAAAATGATTTGGTTTTTTCTTCATCCAAATTTCCTCTTCTTCCCACATAGACTCTTCATTTTTTTGATTTTCCCAATGTTCCTATAACAACCAAGTCATATAATTCCTCAAAAAAATTATTTAGTTTCCAAAATCTAGATAGCCCCCCCCCACAATAAGAAAAATCATGTTCCGATTCTATTCCTTTTGATGTGAGGAAATGCATTGGGTCTGGCATGTAATTCCTTAACAAAGAGATGTTGAAAAAATTATGTAGTTTATAAAGGCTAGGTTGTATCACCAAATGATAAGCCACAAAACCAATTCAATCCATAATTTCAAAAGGTATTATGTACTAAGGGCTTCGTTTCCCATTATTACCGAACCATATGACACCCTTCCATGGAGGTACATTCAGGAAAACATGATCTCCCACTTGAAACTCAGAATATTTCCTTTGGTTATTGTCATAGCTCTTTTACCAACATTATGCTTCTTTGATATTTTTTTGAATAGAATTTACCTTTTTTATTGTATCCTCCAAAATCTCTACAGCTACAAACTCCCTTTCACCAGCTTCATCCCAACAAATTGGTGTATGACATCTCTTTCCTTTCGATGCTTCATATGGTTCCATTTTAATACTTTAATGGAAATAATTTTTGGAGGAAAACTCTAAAAAAATATAATAATGATCTTACATGACTTTAATGTCATGTGAGTGTGATCTAAACATGAATTATGATGTTTAGATCATTCTTTCTGACTACCCATCAGTTTGAGCGTGATAAGTAGCACTTAATCGGATCTCTATATCCAAATCATTCCAAGGAAATCTATAGAATATCGATATAAACCATGGATTATGTTCATACACAATTGAAATAAGTGCTCCATTAAGTCTTACATCTTCATTAATATAGAGCCGTGAAAGACTCTTTAGTGGAAGATACTCCCTCATATCAAGGAAATGAATAGATTTGTTTATGCCAATCAATAATTAGCCATATTGCATCATTTTTACTTAGAGTTTTTATGAAATAGTGACAAAATCCATAGTAATTCCATCCAATTTGCATGTAAGAATAGACATAAGTTATATGAATCCTCTAAGATGTTTTCATTCTTCCTTAACCTATTGATAAACTATACATCTTGATACATAATCAGAAATTTCTAGCTTCATTTTATCCCACCAGCAATGCTCCTTCAAATCTCTATACATCTTAGTGCAACCAAGGTGTAGAGAGAAATTAGAGCATTGGGAATAATTCCATTTTTATCTAAGGTATAGAGGGAATAGGAAGTATCTTCCCAAATTAACGAATTCCATCCTCATGCACAAAATCTACCAACATCCCATCATTCAAATGTTATATATTCTTTTCAAAATTATCATCTTTAGACAAAGATAATTTAATCCTTCACAATGAAGATGGTTGGGAAACCAATTAAAAGAGTAGTAACATTTCACCTTTGGGGACCATTACCATATCCATATTCACTATATCCATGAACACATGATCCCCTTTAGTCCTTATCTTGTTTATAACTCCATGACCCTTACTTCTCAATGCATCTTCTACCTTATTTTACTTCCCTAGGTGATAGTTTTTAGAACAATCTTAATACTTGAGTATCTCAATCCATCATCTATCCCTCATGTTCAGTTCATACGATGAAAATATATATTTGAAACTATTGTGATCCAAATATATCTCACATATTTCACCATGAAGATAGGGGCATGATACATTCAGAGAAAATATTACATCTTCTAAATCAATATAATGATTCAGATAGTTCTATTCAGGAGTTTTTAAATTACTTTAGTCAGGGGAAACAACTCTATCATTCTGTATAAGGACATTGTGATGAAATTTCATTGATGAAACACTATAAATAAAAATGAACCATTACTCCATGGTAGAGTCAATATCATAGCATTCACTAATACCCTCTTCAATTATTTAGATCATTCTTCATGTTCCTTTGTCCAAATAAACTCAACCCCTTTATGAGTTAACTTGGTTAAAGGGTTAGATAATTGGGAAAAATTCTGAATGATACATTGATAGTATCCTGGTAAAATAATGCAACTGCGTACCTCAGTTATGTTAACTGGTGTAGGATTATCTTGAAATTACCTTTTCATCATGGGATAAAATAAGATTCCATCTTGAGAGGAAAATTACCAAGAAAATAAACAATTTGACTCCAAAATTCACACTTTCTAAACATCCAATATAACTCTTTTCTTTTAAGAGTATCCAGAAAAACCCTTTAGGGGTTCTCAAGGAACTCATAGCTTTTGTAATATATCATGATACCATGAATAAATAACAAAAAACCTCAACATATTCTTAGAACACAAAGTTCATTAGATCCCTCAAAATAGAGAATACACTAGTCATTCCAAATAGAATTATTGTAAACTTATAATGTCCATACCAGGTTCAGAATTCTTTCCTATGAATATATTCCTTCTATACGCATAATTGATAATATCTATATTAAAGGTTAATCATTGAAAAATATTGAGCTCCATGAATATGATCAAATAAATCATCAATGAGAGGTAGAAGATAATGTTTATTTATTATAACAGATTTTATTTCTCTATAGTCGATGCACAACCACATGGATCCATCTTTCTTCCTGAAATTGGAAACTGTACCTCCCTATAGGGAAACACTAGTGAAAATAATTACCTTATTACTAAACACCTCCAGTTTTTTCTTCATATCCACTAATTCTATAATGTCCATTCTATAAGGTGTCTTTGATATTGTCATTAAATTATGGATTTATTTAACAGAAAACTAAACTTCTAGTTATCGATGATTTCTAGAAAATCATCAAGAAATACATCAATGTATTCTTATACAATAGTTATGTACTCAATTTTAATATTTCATTATTCATCCAAAGAAAAAGGTTTCTCTTCTACCGTATGAATTTCATTTATAAGAGCTATTGGATGTGAATCTGGATATGAGTCAGATGACGAAGTCTCCCCTCTAAAGATGATAAATTAAAAACCTTTATCATGAAGTATAATTTCATTCTGTTTGAAATATTGTTTTTTATTATATTTTTAAATTTAATCCATACTAAGGATTTAATCAAAATCAACCATTAGTAAGATGATAAAATTAGAAATTAGAGAACATTTACGTGTCAAAAATATAAACTTGTTGACAAATCACTTTTGCAATATGGTTTCCACTATGAGTCTTTATTAACAACTCCCTAGTTAAGGTGAATTGGAAATATCTAATTTTTAAAGAAATCAGAGAAGATATAATGGAATGAAATAATCTAGAATCAAATAAATCTTTATCTAAATTTAAAGGTATGATTTAAGTACCTTCCATAAAATCAGTAGGAACTTTATCATCTACTATTGTGATCCCATAATATTTTCCTTGATCCCATGGACTTTTTTTTGGAATGCTTTCGTGATGATTAATACATTCATTTTCATAGTGTCCCATATCTATACAATTGTTTCATTGAACATTGGTAGCTTCTTTTTTCCCATGAAGTCATTAGGATGATGGTCATTATCATGACACTTATAATGAAACCATTTTTCTTTTTATTAGGAACCAAGGTCTTTCCCTCCAAAAGTATCACATGTCAGAAAATTTCATTTTTTATTCTTCCTTTTATCTAGTATTTACTATTCCACTCTATTGTCCTCTTTAATATTATAAATTCATAAGATTTAGATAATTTTTTCTCCTTCTTTATATCACATGAGACTATATTGTTGTATGATGAGAATGTTTGAGAGACTAGTTCCCTTAAGAGGAATGGTTTTACACCTTAAAATAATCGATCAAAATTTCTCTTTGGATTATATAAAATAATCTATAGCATGCCTTTCTAAACATGTAATGTTGGATTCTTTCATGAAAAAAATTTCATCCTCCTTTTACCTCAAAATAGAGAATTTTATCTCCATATTTGTACATTGTTCATACGGGAAATATTTTTCAAAAATATTTCCTTAGATTCCTTACATTCCATATTTCTAATTTCGTCCACCTCCTTTGTGTTTTGAATTAATAATCACCATTGATATGCTTCTCAAAATTTATGATAAACTACCTTAATAACCTTCTCCCATTCATTACATCCCAAAGCGATAAATATATTCTCTAATGAACTTCTCCGATGCTCTGATAAAAATGGTTTTATAGCACCATTGAATGATGGAGGTTTATGTCTCATGGAGAAGCCTAACTTTGTACCTCGACATTAGGGATCAAGATTCTCCATACTAGTAATGTTATTGGTCATAACCTGAGATAGGTTTCCTAGTATAGTTATAAATTACTCATCTATTGTTGTAACTCTTGCTTCAACATCATTATGTTACATATTTGGTAAATCCTTACATAGAATATGTGTATTGATATAGTTTACATTCCATCCACTAGGAACAAAAAAATATGGAATTACCCTATCCATATCCATTAAGAGTGTCAAAATAGGTGTGTCAAGACTGAAGCATCTTGTTAGAGTTATAAACCAATGTTATATCTATGCCGAAACACTACATTAAAATTCACCATTCGTGGTGTTTTTTTTGGGTAGAGTGGAGGTTTCCGAAAACCGATGCTAACATCTATGTTGAGACACTATTTTCAGTGGTTATAGACGTCTCACGGTGGTTTTTAGAAAACGTTGTAGATAGCGTATTTCACAGCGGTTATGATGCTTTTAGTGGAGGTTTCCTGGCCAGGGGAATAATTTTTTTAGATTCAGTTTTACCGCCGCTAAAAGCTTCATAACCGCTGCGAACTTCACGCGGAAGATGGGCCACTGTAGCAACGGTTAAAACTACCATGAAAATTAACACTATAGCAGCGGTAATAACCTCGACGAATAGAAAAATACTGACATTTATCGGTGGTTATAACCGCCGCTAAGACCACTTTTATTGAAAAAAACAGCAGCTTCTGAAGCTTTTGTACCAGTGCCCTGAAAAAAAAACAATTACCAGAATAATAATGAATCATGTCTGGTCCTAACATCATTGGAAACAGATATTTATGTAACTCCACTGACACAAATTGGTGAGAGGTGTTATAAACACCCCACCATACAACTTATAATCCACAAAAAGTATTTCTGTTCATCACATGTGAACTGCATTGATCAATGAAATATTATACATGAAATCAATCTATATCTCCCATTGAAAATGATCCCTCATATACTTCACTTGAAATAGTGAAAAAAACCCAGCCACCTAGATGCCTCATGCTTTGGTCCAGCACATATTCTATTCATTTCCTATATGAAAGTTATAGATCCTTATTCAATTCATGGTACTCAATCTTGTATTAAATGTTTTATCCAATAGCAAACTTTCCCAACGAACCCTGGAAGATATGTTGACCTAAGAACCATAAAAAAATTTATGTCCATAATCTCTATAATGATTACCTATCCCTAGTTAAATTCATGGATTCTAAAACATCTAATGTCATACACCCAAATTCAACAAGAATAATCTAAATCAGAGCACTACATGTGAGAAATAACAACCTTTCACCCCTATGAATCCAAGTTATATTCATACAATTTCGACTCAACCAAAACAAACATACATTATCTATTTCATAGTTCTTCTAACATTATATGAATACTGACACCCAGAAACCTAGTCCAATATCCATCCATGTATCAAATTCCCATACATTAGTAGTTGAATAACTAGAATATCTATTTAATATAAATTTAATACAAGAATGTTTTCCTCTCCCATAGATCAGATATGTCCATGCATATAGGCTTCTTGTATCAATGTACCAATAGAGAACCACAACCATTGTCAGTCTATATTCTTCAAGAATAAAATATCAGATAATCTGTATATTTCACTCAATGAAGGATTGAAATAGAAAATATAATAATGGTCGATTTACACTATATAATTTCAACACCATTGATCATTTATACTATTATCCATAAATCAAAAATTCATCTCCATACTGATATGCATGTGGCCTTTCTTGACACATTTAAAAATACCCACCCCATGAGCCTCACTTTCGAGACATTAATAATTACATAATCAACATAACCAGTATTCAAAAAAAAAAAGAAAAATCATTGTCACAAGCTTAGTATTAGAGGAAACAACCCAAAATCTAGTGATCACTGTCACTACCATGTGATTTCGGTATTCAATTCCACTACAAATTCTATCCAACTTCATTAGAAGTTTCAAAAAATATACTGGTTTATAATATCAAACATTTTTTGTATTACCACGAAAGACATCACTAATCAACCCAATCCACTCATATACTTTCATTCATGTTAAAATCATCAGTCACATAATCAGTTCCCACATCATACAATAAAAACATCTAATAACCCTGCGTTAGCTAAAGAATTATACTATTCCAAGTTCAACACTCATATACGAGACAAGGTGTCATGAACCTTCATACCTTCGTCTAGTACCCAATCATATCCTAAGAGTGATCATCTGTAATGTTCATCAACACTCCACAATATATCTCCATGAAATAAGGACGGATAATGTGTCATGGACCCATCACAACGTCCAGGTACCTCATAGCATCTTATACCACATATAGTTCTCAAGGGACTAAATATGAATCACTTTTAAAAATAAAAACAAACTATGTATGAATTAAAAGATATCAATTTTCATTATCAAGGTCCCCATAACATAACACTCGGAGTCACAGTACCTACAAACAGTTCTCAAGGGACTAAATTAACCCACCCTCTCCCCTGAACTAAATACCAAAACCACTGAAAGTGTTTCTCATCCAATGAACACTGAATTACCATGACATTCCCCAACCCTATCAGGGATACCCGCATAACCAAACTTTTTTTATGTATAATAACATAATTATGATATATCAGAAAACACTATATAATATGCATACCATGACATTCTTCAAGCCTTTAATTCCTAATTTTTTCCATATTCTTCACTATGGTAAAGTTGTTAGAAAG
Source organism: Viscum album (assembly GCA_963277665.1). Classification (NCBI taxonomy): domain Eukaryota; kingdom Viridiplantae; phylum Streptophyta; class Magnoliopsida; order Santalales; family Viscaceae; genus Viscum; species Viscum album. The sequence goes on from OY728134.1 coordinate 820,910,854, forward strand.
AGAATGGTTGGTTCTATTAATTATTTTTTATGGGATTGATGTAGGTTATTTTTTCCTAAATATGCACACCACACTCAAGAAATCAAGACATAAAAGGAAACATCATAAATCAATAAAATACTTAAAACGAAACATGACAAATCAAGAAAATGTTAGGTCATAAAATTTTTTGGTGGAAACTATGTGACACACATGATACATATACAAACCTACGATTAACACATATTATCACCCTCTCTACCTCCAACATATCAAAAATACAACTAATCACTGTCCGATGATGAACACATATCATCACCCTCTCCACCTCCATCTCCACATCCAGCTACCAACTGTAAGAACATTATATTGAAAATTAAATGGTGTTGCATATTTATATTTAAACTTAAGAGAAATAAAAGATTGAAAACTAAATGATTTTGAATTTTTGTGATTTAACTACTCACCACCAGTCGATATAGTACCACCGGGGGCATATCTTCTAATCTGCTGACGTATATCAGTCATCTCTTTCTGCAAAGCGGATATCTGATCCCCCTGCTCCTGAACTGTGTTTCGTAGAGAAACAATCTCTTTATTAGAATCTCTAGGTATGGGATGACTAAAACCAGGAGTAGATGCAGCTGCAATCCCGGGTTTCCTTCCAAAAACCTCAGATGGTATAGGTCCCAAACCATATCTTCACACTCTACAAGGAGGCTCCTTCCCAAGGACTTTAGCAACCGGGTCATCCTGGGAGACTGAGTAGGACTGCTCAGGGTTGGCTTCCCTTAGTTATTTAATTTTTACCTATATATCAAATATCAATATATATTATCATAGTAAAAACTGATAATAAATTATTATAATGAAAAAAATGAGTTCATACCCCAACTTCTTTGGCAATCTCATTAACAAAAATTCCATAAGATTTTTTGGGAACATCCAACAACACTTCAGTTCAGGATTCTTCGTGCCCTAAACTCTGTGACTACATTAAACAAAGATAAATCAACAATTTAATATATTAAATAGAAAATATTAGCTTATAAATATTTAAACTAATGAAAATATTACTAGAGACGATCGGCTTCTAAAAATGATTTTTGACCCCGCAGTGTGAGGGATGACTTACTTTGCCCGGATTGATGCATTATTTCTTGAGAGATCCTGAAATAAATAAAATTAAATTCAATTGTAATGTATTCATTGTCATATCCTCTTCATATACATATATAAATGTAAAATGAGGTTAATATAATAATATATATTTAAATACCATCTGCTTCACATCATGATGTCTGTCAATAAAAACATTCCACTATTCTTTGGGTACACCATTGGGTAGCTTCTCATATAATTGTTGGACGGTCAACGAAGTATTGTTAAAATCACCCCAAAATCTCCATTTGAATTATATCCATTTGTTTCCAAGATTTTTCAATGTCCACTTTCGTGATATCACATCAGCAACTATAAGGTGAAAAAAAATTTGTATACAGAAATTCATTTTAAACATATTAATAACATGACATTCAATTACACCATAATGTATTAAAATTACCTTTATTAGGGAATCAAAACATCATTTTTCTAACTTGGAGGAATATGTATCCAATCATTATAAGAAATAGGAAGGGAAATGGGCTACGCTGCCAGCTGGCCTATAATTTGGAGTAATCCCACGACATCATCTATAGGGACCACATATGAATCGAATGGGACAACTACCTTATCTCCATTCATATTCCACACATCTGAAATTTTTATATTTTTCTCCATAGTTTCATTTGTTTCATATTTAATGAAAAAACATTTAGTATAAAAAAATTTCAATAAATTTATTTATATTAAAATTTGTACCTAGAACAGCGACCCTCCAGTATGTCCGGGATGAACTAGAAGTGGCGCGCCACCGCCCGACTGATGAGGCTGCTGATGGGGGAGTCGACGAATCAGCTTCTAAAGGGAATCTCATAGAGGGTGTGAGATATGGTGAATGGGGAGATGGTGTAGGGGGTAGGTAACTGGTGGCTCAGATGCCTTACGAGGGGAGACTGATTGATCATCATCTGTCGCAGTAGTGCATGAAATAGTGTATCGCTTCCTCCTTGGAATTCCACTCATTTAATCAAATAAAATTAAGTTTAGAACATATATTTCAAAAAAATTATATAGAAAAAAATTAAAAATGATAACAGAAGCCTAGTACTAACAAACAAAATATACATAACAATGATAATTAATGACTGCATAAATGAAATAAGTGGTTGCCGAATGAATAAATAACTGTACATACAATCATTTTCCCTTCAATCAAATCTGTTTACTGCTACATTACTTCATCCACTTCATTAATCCTTGCTAGACTAATATTTTCAATATCATGATGGACATATAATTCTGCTTCTTGTTGTTAATGAGATTCAATTTCAAAGGTTAAATCTTCCACTTCATCACCCATATCGTACAAATCTCTTTGTATTACGTGAGAAACTACACTCCACCCTTCATCCACAATATCATTCATATAATATAACATTTTTTCTTGAAATTATAAGATATATTGATCATGGAGTTCATGATCACCAACATCCATCAAGCGAGAGAAGTTCACAGAAGTAAATTGCAAGGAATCTCTTCTAACACCTCTGATAATATAGACCAAATTGCATTTGAATAAAAAAATGGAAAAATCCCCAAGGTAGTTTAATTCAATAATATCAGTCTGCTTTCCATAGTATTCCACTTCAAAAAATGTAAATATAAAATTATTCTGTGTTTTCAAAGCCTCTTCTCGATTGACTATACGAAATCTAATGCCATTCACGTTGTAAGCGTTGAACTTTCTAACTTGTTTTAGAGGACCTTGAGCAAGATACATCAAATCTTCTGACACCTCTTCTCAAGTATCAGTATTCCTAAATAAAAAATGAAATATACTTTATTAGATTTACAAAATATATTTGTCAAACTAATATTCATATTTATTGTAATATTTATGAACTTATACACCGTGAACACGATTCTACAAGCTCTTTATTAACATATTTTTTTATGTATTTCTCATTTTGTGTTTTTCCTCTCATTAATCTCTTTGTTTGTATCCTCAACTCTTTGATAAATGGATCTGCAATTTAAATATTCAGCAGCACATATCTATGTGCCTGTAATAATTCTAATTTTTCCAGTGTAACATTTGAGGTCCTCCCAACTGATCGGCCAATAACAGGAAATATTTTGGAGTTCTGATGTATTTCAGATTGATTCGATGTGTTGTCAACATGTCAAACACGATTAAATTTTGTCTCAATATCATCCAAGTATCTTGAACAAAAGGTAAGACACTCCTCAGCCAAATTGCCCTCAGCAATAGAGCCTTCTAGTTGAGCATTATTTCTCATGTATGATTTCAAATGCCGAAGATATCTGTGAAATAAAATAAACATAATAATGCATTTAATTAAGTGCCAAAAATTGTTTAATTAATTGAAAAACATATAAATAATGTACCTCTCAATTGGATACATCCATCGATAATGAAGGGGGCCTCCTAATTTAGCTTCCTCAACCAAATGCACTGTTAAATGCATCATTACAGTAAAAAACGACGGAGGAAATATTATATCCATTGCAGAAAGGGTCAATACAAACCTCTCAAAGAGTTTGTCAAGATGAAATGGATGTAGAGATTTCTCACATAGTTGTCTGAAAAATGTGCATAATCGGAGTATAACAGCAGTAATTGTTTAAGGTAATAATGTACGAAATGTCTATGGTAGTAACTGTTGTAACAAAATATGTGAATGGTGACTTTTCAATCCTTGTAACTTGTGATTATTAAAGTCAACACACCTTAATATGTTACTTGAATACACATAAGATACATTAACATTCCTTAAAATTCGATGGAATGTATCTTTATCCCTATTTCTCTACGAAAAAATTGTCGGAGGATACTTTTCATTCTAATATGGCCAGAGATCACATTTTATGTTCATTGCTTGTAAGACTTTGCGAGCATTGAGATGATCCCTTGACTTTCCATGTTCAGTAAGCAATGTGAAAATCAAATTGTCATAGAAATTCTTCTCAATATGCATCACATCAATATTATTCCACAACAAATTCAATTACTAATATAGATGTTTGAATAATATACTTTTTTCCTTCCAATTTTGCGTTCTGATTTTGCTTGACGATGCACTTTGAACCTATTTCCCACTATCATTAAAATGATGAACCTTCTCAAACTATGTTTTAGCATTTCCCAGTTGTATCAATTTTTCAAATCTAGTTATCACTTTTGGAGGTGGTCTATGATCAATCAAACCATTAAATTTTGATCTATTTAGCTGAAATCTATGAGATGCATCGAGAAGTCTTCGATGTCACAAGAAGCACCATTTTTTATGTGAGGTAGCTATTTGGGATCAAAATCAATGTTAAAAACAGGACAAACCAAACCCATGTAATTATTCAAACTAGATAAATTCCCAAGACCAGGGAAGTCACTAATTGTCCATATTAAAGCAGCATGCATTTTGGACATTGTCGTAGAAGAAGCATCAAATGACTCAACACCGTTGCTCCATAACTCTTGTAATTCTTCAATTAGAGGCTGCAAGTATACATCAATATCATTTCTGGGAATTTGTTTTCCAAGAAAAATCATAGAAATGATAAAATACGTTTGTTGCATACACATCCACGAAGGCATATTGTAAGGGATCAAAAAAACTGGCCAAATGCAATAACTGGTACTCAAAGTCCCAAATGGGTTGAATCCATCGGTAACCAATCCCAATCAAACATTTATAGGATTAAATGATAAATCTTTATGTAATTAATCAAATTTATTCCACGATTTTGAATCTCAGGGATGTCTCATTAACCCATCATTATTATTATCTACAAAATGACACTTCATGTGTTAGGCGGTTTTTGATGACATGAATAATATTTACAATTGATGCTTTAAAGGAAAGTTACGTAAAACCCTTGCAGGTGTGTTCAATTTCTTCTTCTTCTTCATGAAAGTATGTTGATTCAGACTTCCAAAATCACCCATGGACTGCCATCGAGTTGAAGAACATTTTTTATAATCCTGTCTATATGAATCATCTCGCAAATAAAGCATACAATCATTGGGACATGCATGTATTTTTGTATAATTCAAACTAAGCCTGTTAACAACTTTTTTCATGTAATAAAAATACTCAGGGATGTTTGCTTCAAGAAATTCATCACGCAACAATTCCAATTTCATGCACATTTCCTTATTTGTAATTCCACATAGACATTTGATATGGTACAACTTCAGCATAAAAGAAAGTTTTGAATATTTCAAACTTCCATTATACGACTCTTGATTTCCATTGTCAAATAAATCATGGAACTCATTTTACTCAGTGAAGTTTTATCTTACATTAGTCTCTATAGAATCAAGAGGAAGATCCACCTTTATGTTACAATCTTGATATGGTTGTCCTATTGTCTCAAAAACATCAATTGTATCGTTGTTATTTGTAGTACCCTCATCTGGTTGTTCTGATATGTTTGGATGTAGATGGTGGTCCCTTGCAGTGCCGAATGCATCATTTATAAGGTTTTTCATTTAATTTTCCATTGTCGACAAAGTTGGGAGGTCATTCTGTGGATTGAAATCAGTGCTCAACCACTACAAAATATTTCACTTTTTCCAACAGAGTCATATCTATTGGTAAATGTACATTTTTTGTTGGTAAAACGTTTTACCAACATATATGTCTCTGTCACTAAACTGTCGGTAAAAACTCTATCGCTAAACATTGTTGCGACAGATAAAACCATTCTGTTATAATTATAATAATACAAACAGATAATATATATGTTGTTTTAAATGTTTAGAACCAGTTTTTAATGAAAAATATTTATGTTAGTAATAATATTACAAACATATAATATCAGTTTATAAATCAAATTTGAATAAAAATAATAAATTTTTATTTCAATTTAAATTTCATATAATATTTATTAATTTATCATATATGACACATATTTTTTAGAATTAAATTTTCACACATGTTCAAAATTAGGAAAAATTTAATTATATTAATAATAAAATTTAATACAAAAATGAATCAATACAAAATCAAAACCCCAACATGATCTATCCCATGCCCCCCCCGGTTCTAGAAGCGCATCCACTCCACACTAAGGATCGGCGAGCTCATCCATGCCAGAAGCCCATCCATGTCACACCAGGAACAAGAAAGAACCAACGACCAGCAGTAGCCCATCCATGCCAGCGATCAATAACAACCAACAATAGTCCATCCATGATACACCAAATACCAACGAAAAACAACTCATCCATGCCTCAGGACCAGCGATCCACATCTAGATCAAATCAGACCAAAATATATCTGCATGAATTTAAATTAAAATATAAATTAATAGAGGTATAAAAAAATTATTTTCATAGTGATCATTTTTCATCATTCCTGTTGACATCACATGAATCTGTTAAGGGCAGATATTCCTATTAATTATGGCCTACTACCGCCACAACATTCGGTCCATCTCTAACATCAGGTCCACTAGAAAAAATCTGCATAAAAAAAATATGAATCACTCCACCTCTCCAAATGATTTGAAATAAGGTTGTGTTTGGTTCAGGATAATTTTTAACAAATAAACACATTGAAATAGCCATGGAAAGAGAAATGGGCATACCTGCTCGATCTTTAATGAGTGAACAGTGGAAACATGAACACACTACCCTAATAGTTGTAAACATGTTCCCAAAAATAAAAAAGAAGCAAAAATAAGATGGCTTGACATGAGACATGAATCTGACACAAACCAATGACAGTCTACAAAATATACCCCACTAGACTTTAATGTTATCTCTAGTCCACCGAAAACAGAGTCTCAAAATACTCACCGAGTAGTAGTAGTGATGAATAAGCCCGTAGTGGACCTGACAAGGAGCTCTGTGCTCCACCCACTGTAAACCAACCACAAAAGCAACTAGATTTGGAATCCTCTGCACTTCACACAAGCTATCATATGTTGCTTTGGATCTAAAAATTCACAACATCACCATCCATTTGTGGTGGAACACCCATCTATTTTTGAAGATGCACATGACATGAGCCCCATCCACTTTAGAGAGGCACCATCATAAGCAGCATGTTGAGCACCCAAACATTAGCCTTAATAAATAGTTTTCATCTAAATACATGATATAAAAATAATAATGCATGATATAATCAATTAAAAGAAAATCAAAATAGTGACCACAATAAGAATATATAACCATTGAATGAAAAAAACATCCATAACACATGATATAAAAATAACATGTGATAACAACAATACAAAAAAAAACACAGAAGAACCAGTGACCACAACAACAAAAAACAACCCATGACAACATAACATAAAATAATAACACATGATAAAAATTAACATGATGAATATATTAATGAGAAGATTATCTAAACATAAAATTAAAACACATGATAGAATTTACCTTTCATTTATGTTTCAATTTTTCGCATGGCATCATCATGTGGTAGCTTTAGTTATCTCATAATAAATTCATTACCTCTTTTAGTTCATCTCTCCACTTTTTTGTTTTGATTTCCCTTTAATGAATTCTTTTGAAGTGAGAAAATTTGATATTTTAACCTTATCGAACCACCTATAATGAACATCATACACTAGGAACTAAACATATGATAAATAAACTCATAATCCTATCAAGATTTAGCAAAAACCAGCCACAAATTCTGGTCAGTAGTATCTCAAACCCATGTTCCAGAAATCTACAGTTATGTTACAGAACTAAGAGTTTCAGATAGTTCATCAACACATTCTTGTGTTCTCCATTCAGTGTGACATCAACATATTTAACCCCCTTTAATATTTCATTAATTATATTATAGGATGCTAACCTATTATTCTTCCATGTGAACCCATTCATCCTGCGTCTGGGACAACATGAACTAGCAATCCTGTATAAGAAAAAATAGAAATGCACCAAGATCAGGTCTTCAGATAAAATATATGGTGAAAAAACTATTTCAAGGGTTCATTGAAAATACTATGTGAGAATTGGGTTTCCTAAAAAAATATTTAACCAACATTACAGGATGAATAAAGGTCCTAAAATGATAACAAAAAAGCAATGAAAAGGTAATGCTGAAATATTGGTTGTAAATTATAATGATGCTAGTAAATAAATGTAAGAACATTAATTTAGAGTGGATAGTGATTGGGCCATGAGACTTGGCTTTCCTACACCCAGTTTTCACATAGAGAGATAGATTTCACACACAGATTACACACTGAGATTACAAACTGATTTTACTAGAATCCTGTTGATGATTTCAAACTCCAGCCATTTTGAAATTAATAATCAATTTTAGTTGACAGCATAGAAATGAAAGAAAGTTCAAGAAAATATAAAAAGAAATAAGGAAGACGAAGAAAATCCACTCAATGTGTAGCTCTATATCCATCATGTTTTCCTCTTAACTCCATCTTAGAAGTTCTTCATCTTGCTATCAGTTTGCAGCAGTATGGAATAGTTGGTCTGGAATGCAGAATACCCCATCACCTACTACATTCATTCCCTCTTAAATTCCTCATGAACTCCTACTTCCTCCATCCAATCATCATTTAACAATTAGTAAACCTGCATCCAAACACTCCCTAAATAAACCTAAACAAATGTCCATGTATCACTTAATTGCTTCCAACTCACAACAACCCCATATACTATATTATTTATTAGTTAGGAAACACAAATTTTCATGTGATATGTACTATTTAATATCCATTCGCACATGTATCATCCCCTAGTAACATCACTAAAGATATTAATCAAACACCTGTAAGAGAGCTCCCCTTACCTTCTCAGCTAGTGATGTGTATTCCCCCATCCTCTAGTGTTCCCATCAGATGATATGTTCACTTCAATTCAAGATAGAAGATAAATCCAGCAAAAAGAAAAAACTCCAAACAACCATATCCTGATATGCCTTCAGTGCGGGTGGAACCCATAATTAGCTCAATCTTTATAGCCCAAACAACTCATTGTCTACACGAACTAGCTCCTTAGCTTGAGTTAATGTCCTTATGCTAGACTTGAACCACTCGAACAACTCAATAGCTAGACATAAATGAATAAATGTAAGCTACAAACCACTGAAATCCAATACCAGAAAATAGATCTAGTAAATTTATGCTAGTTCTACTAAAAATTACTATCAATGCAGCATACATTAACTAACTACACCAAATCAAACCTCTCCTTGAATTAATGGACAGTTCTAATTGAATCAGTGCAACATTCATCCTTTAACAGACAAATGAACACCATGCCTAATATTAGAATGATGGATCTCTACAAAATATTTTACCATGAGACAAACCCATCTTCAGCAATCGAGTGGATTTTAGTTCTCAACAATCCCAACATCGAACCGGCAGTTCCCAACAGTGAGAATATCCAATTTCAAATCCCTAATTTGGGACCCATCTTGTTGTCCCAACCAGTCATCTTGAATTGCCGAAGTAGGCACCAATGCTTTTGACAGACTTCACAACCCCACAATAGAGATTATAGACACTAATCACACACTGAGTTTACAGACACATATCACGCATTGATTTTACATACACAAATTGTATACAGAGACATAGATTGCATAGACAGATTGCACACACAGATTACACATTGAGTTTACACACTGAGTTTACACACATAGATAAATATTGAACACACAGATTGAACAATGAAGTTAGACACTGAACATACACATTGAGTTTACACTTATGTTAAAACACACTAATAATGATGATAATAAATATATGCATGAACATTAAGTTAGAGTTGATAGTGATTGGGTTGTGATACTCGGGTTTCCTATCCATAGTTTTCACATAGAGAGAAATATTGCACTCACAAATTACACAATGATATTATGTACTGAGTTTACAGGCAGAGTTTACAAACAATAATGATTTTTTTCATCGGAATCGCCTTGAAAACCTAACTGAAATTCCATTCAAACACTAGATACCCATGATTTTAGGTGCTTAAAACCTAAATAGAAGAATTCCATGCCTGATAAGAGGCCCAACAATCGACCGATTGAATGTTAAATGGGGTTGTGTCCAATTTTCTCCCAGCTCCCTATCTTTATACCTGGAATAGGATAAAAGAAATCAAATGAAGATAGGGGGTGTGAGAAATGTTAAATAATTGAGGGTCTGGGTGAGGGTGCAGTTTCCCTCGATGGTGTTGAACCGGAAGTGTGACCCGGGTGAAGATTCTTGTGTGGGCGGCGAGCGACAAAGAATGGGGGATAATCGGGGAAGAAGGGGATCTTTGGTTAGAAAGCGGGGATGTGGAGGAATATGCTTATTTATTTATTTATTTATTTCTTTGTTTATTTAATTATTTATTTTATTTTATTTTTAAATGAATTATTAAATCTTAATGATGACCTTTATTTTCAGTTTTTGAAAATTTCATATGAATGGTATTTAAAATATCACTCATATAATATTTACCCTCAAATACGATATATTTAAAATGTAATTTTAATTTTATAACAAATATAAAATATCAGGAATTATTGTTTAAAATATATTTCAAATATTTATCAATTTTTTTTTCTAATATCACTGAGAGTTGTAAAAAAATTATTATTAGATGATTTTTCTGTGACAAAAAAAACTAGCAACAAAATTATATGTTGGAAAAAACTACTGTTAATGATAATTAATAATAATAGGTCCATTTTTTATAAAACAACTTCTGGTAATAATATGATAATGAATCAAATTTAATTGTTGGTAAAATATATGTTTGTATTAAAAAAATTACTAGAAATATATTTTTCTGTTGGTAAAAATAAATGTTAGTACTTGAATTTAATACTGATAGAACATAATATCTATTGGAATTGTTTATTTTTACCAAAATATATATTGTCTGTCATTAATTTTCTGTTGGTATAAGTCTTTTTACATAGTGAACCTTTCTGTAACATTCGATTCTCCGTTCCAAATCCAATGCAAATATTTATCAGGGAATTGCTTCAATATTAAATGTTCATAAACTTCATCTCCCTTCAACCATATTTTAAATTTACATTTAGTACATGGAAATATTATTATCCCTTCAACGGATCAATTAGAAATTTCAAAATCAAAAAACTCATTCAAAACCTTAATATACTAAGGTGCGTTCCACAGTAATGTGATCCATCTTTTATCCATGTATATCACAATGCACCTACACAATATTAAAAAAAATTAAAACACATCACTATTACTAAATAGGTAAAGAGATTCATATATACAAGTCGAAAAAATATATAAATATGTTACATAAGGTTTTCCTATATCAATACATTTGGTAAATCACCCACTAGTGGTATCATATAAAGTAGTACCACCACAAAGGATTATAATTAAATTGGGATATTAGGATGAGTTAACAAAGTCCAACCACATTAATCAACTTATGAAATTTGGAGGATCCCCTCTCCCATTAAATAAAATAATTCTATCCATTTTTTGAAGTGGCCCAATATTTATGGGGAGATATGATCCATGGGATGGATGTGCTAATAAATTACATGTTATTCAGCTAAAGGAAGATCTGATTAAATCCAAAAAATGCATGAAATAAGTGATTTAATAATTATTTCAAGTCTCATTTGATACAAAATATGATCAAAATGTGTCATGACTGATAATGACTCTGCATGTGGTGTTACGAAACCACTTTTTTTCCTACAAAACAAGGTCTATAAGTTTTAAGCTGATGTAAATTCACTTGTTGAATCCTGAAATACATGAAAAGGGATTATTCTAGAATAAAAAGTGGTTTCCATGCCTTAACTAATATAATCAATGATGTCATATTGAATTTGGTTTATAAAAAGGGATATCAAGAACTGAATTTAGTAGAATTAGACCACTAATAAGAAGAAAAATTTAGAGGAGAAAGTAGTTATTACCTTACTATCATTAGTGTGGTATTAGTGTGATTGGTAAGTTGTTATTGACATGATGAATCTAATTTTGAAGTTATACTGATATTGTGAAAATTGATTAATGTGGATGATAAAGACACCACTTTCGGTTCGATTACCTAGGTATCTCACCCATACCTAAGGGATAAATGTCTGTCAAGGGCCACATTACCAACTCATAACATTTGGAGAACCTATCATTATCCATATTGTCTATATTTATTGCTCATCGAGAAAAGGAACCTAACTTGGTTCCATACTGGGTCATTCATATGTTCTCAAAGATTATCATACCATAGATGACCATTACCACACCATCCCATGGCCTCTCCCCTAGAAATTTCTTTAAGAGAGAATAAATTACCTAAAATAAGACCTTTATAGATAACTTGACCCATAAATTCATGATGGACACCCTATTGGGCTTTTAATTTCCCTATAGTTAAGCCTCTCACATATATAACATAGCCCTAAATGGTTGTATAATCAATGCATCATACTAAAGGGGATTCAATGAACCCAACATGAATCTCTATCCCCATGTCTCATAAGGTAAATAACTCATGGATCCCATTCATTTCACATACCCACCTACATTAAATTTCAATCCACGCAATAAATGCAAAACCATATCCTATGGTAACGTTAGTCATAAACTAACTTGACCATAGAGTTACCCCCCTAAGAAATCTCATTCCATCCTCATCAAATCCATCTCTAGAAACCAACACCATCTCAATCCCTTAACTCATAAAATTCCAACATATATTTTAAAGCAATAATAATTAATTAAGATAATTAATCCATATTAATCCAATTAGTCATACTTTGGGGACAGTTATGTATCCTCCATGTAACTTCAAGAAATGGGGTATGGATCACTCTTGGAACACCTCTGACCTCATCTCCAAACAAAACCCAAATATATGATGTCAATCTATTAAATTAATTCATTAAAATTTGATGATAAACCAAAATTAATTATGGAAATGACTCAATAATAATGAAACTACATAAAACCTTATGCACTTTCCCTCCATAAGATTCCTCTAACCTTTAAACACAAAAACATACCAAAATATGAGAAAACCATCGGTGTCACGGGAGGGAAGCCGACCTAGGGTAGGAACTCGGTGGGGTCAGGGGAGAAGCCAGCGTTGTGGGTGTCGGGGGGAGAAGGGGGGGGGGGGTCAGTAGTTACTGGCGGTGAGGTCACCAGCGGCACAATAGGTGGTGCTAGGATTGGGTCTCGTCGGGGGGAGAGGCATCGCAGGGTCAGGGGGAGAAGAGTCAGCTCGGGTGGGGGGGGGGGGAGTGTCACCACTATAAAAACATAAATGGGGTTTGTGGAGATTTTTAATATACCATCGCTAAAATACCACCACTAAAGGTGATTTATGTTGTAGTGAAACCACATCCACTTATCTATAAAGAGATGTATTCTTAAAAAGGCCCACCTAATCTTCACCTTAACAAAATCCTGAAATGTTCTTATATTCTTATCATCAAATTCACTCTTAGGGTTATTTTACATAATCTATGTTTTCTTGATCTACTTTCCATTGTTTCTACTAAACGTTTTATGATACCAACTATAATGTTCCCAATCCCAATATCCCAGAGAAAGTTCCTTACATTATTAAATTAGTACCACAAAAAAGTGTTCGAATCCCAAATGACCTAATAGTTTAGTAGAATTGAGAAATAGTAGGATAAAAATATGATGTAGACGCTCAATATACAAGATTGGGTGAATTGTATCCTTAAAAAATTCCTTTGGAACTTTTAAAGTTGATATAAAACATTCTATTGTTTAACAAAGTTAAACAATGTAAATTCACAAGAACTCTTAGTTCTACAAACTTTCTAGATTCCAGAAATATGGTCTCGAAAATGAAACTTAAGAAATGTTTACAAGGAAAAATATTCTAACTAAAAGTTTATAGAATTTTACTAATCCAAGTATACAAGTAAAAAAGTTATAATATAGTTATAATTTCCTTATTAATAAAAATGTAGTGGAAATAAAACTTGAAACCATAAAAGTAACAAGTAAGAAATATTTTAACCCAAAGAGTTGGGTATCCAACAACCTTGGATAAAGGTATATTGATTTATACATTCAATAAAGTATGTCTTACCTATACCAGGGTAAACCCTCGATAGAAATATCAGAGACTATCATGTTATCCTCAAAAGCCCTTGAACTTCAAGGTAGTCGGCACATCTGTCTTTCTTAACAAGGATGTCCTCAATCTTTAAGGTAGTCGACACCTCTATCAAATTATCCCCAGAAGCCCTCTGTTGTACATAGAAACAATTGGAGTCGCACGAAGCAATCTGAAAAAGATTTTCAATACACACAAAGCATGAGAGTCTATCTCTCTAAAAATCACTTTAGTATGTAATATCTAGTGTTGTATAACGTCAGGCGTGTAGTAGTGAGCTTGTTCAAATGAGCTCCAATTTATAGGCACATCTCTAATGGTCAACTCCCTCCTTCAACCGCCATATTTTTCCTTGAATTTAGGAGGGACCTGAACACATTTCCCTAAAATAATGGTTAGTTAGAAACATAATACATGACATCATTTTATAACTATAACATGAGTAAGTAAAAAATGGTTGCTCAAACAAATCTATTTTTAGGAGTCTATGGAAAAATAAAATTTGGAGTCTAAGCAAGTAAACCATCATATTCTATATTAAATGGCTATTCAAATTCTGTTTTCCAAGGAAATCAGAATCAGAATTCTATAGACTTCAGAGTCTGAATTCTAAGGATTTTGGAGTCTAAATTCTATGGATTTTGGAACCTAAATCCTATAGAATTTGAAGACTAAATTCTAAGGAATTAAAAGTTCTAATTCTAAGGAATTCGGAACCTGACATCTAATAAATTCGGAGTGTAAATTAAAAGGAATTGGGAACATGAATTCTAAGGAATTCGGAGTCTGAATTATAATGAATTAGGATTCTGAATTCTATGGAATTTGGAGTTTGAATTCTAAAGAATTTGGAGACTGAATTCTAAGGTATTCATAACCACAATTCTAAGGAATCCGAATTTTGTATTCTAAGGAATTCAAAGTCTTAATTATAACTAATTCGGAACCTGAATATCAGAGAATTTAGAGTCTGATGTTCAGAGAATTCAGAGTCTGAATTTTAGAGAATTCAGAATCTGAATTTCAAAGAATTCAGAGTCTGAATTTTTGAGAATTCGATGTCTGAATTTTAGAGAATTCAAAGTCTAAATTTCAGAGAATTCGGAGTAAGATTTTTAAAGAATTATCAGTCTGAATTTATGAAAATTCAGAATTTTAATTCTGATCTTGAAAATAAAATACTCTATAACTATGTAGTTATAGAATTCCTAGGTTTTAGATGTGAAACCAAAATTTTCACGTTGGAGTAAAAATATTTAGATTTTGAGAGGCTAAAATATGAACAATGAAAAATAGGTAAGAATAAATATTCCTTGTTAAAGGAAAATTTTGCTTGTTAAGAAAAATCTTACGAAAAACGAAATTTCCCTTAAGATAGGATGTTTGTGATTTTCAAAACATAATGGAATGGAAAAGTCATAAGGAAGCCTTATTCACACAACAATATCCCCCTTATTGGAAAGCACAAAAATCCTTACAAAAAATAATATAAGCACTTATAAATTTTATGGGAATGTAAATAAAAACTTATCTCCCTTTACATATGGATCAAAGTGAATATTACTAACTCCCCCTTAGGATTTGAAAACACAAAGGATTGTATTCTGAATTTTTTGAATGAGATTTTTCATTTTCATGCATGAAAAAATCTTCATGATGAAAAATCCCACTTAGATGGACTCCCCATTATATAGGGAAATTTATTCTTTACTAAGTATTAATTTTTGACATTCCATTCTCCCCATTTGGGATTATCAAAAAGAAATATAGGGAATGGAAAGAAAAATATGGTACCTAAAATATAAGAATTGAATAACCATAAAAAATGAAGAGAAACTAAAAATCTATTGTGTTTGAAAGAATTTGTGGAAAGAAAGAAATACAACAAAAGATCGGTTTTGGAAAAGATTAACTTTCCTTATCCCTTGGCACCAGCTTCTTCAGTATGGTTTTTAACTTCTTGAGATCCTTGTGCTCCTCTTCTTCACACTTTAGAAACTGATCTTGATCTTCTATTTTCTACTCTAAGGCTTTAATTTTCTCTTCCTGAGCCTTAAGAGATTCTTCATGGGCCTTCAAAACTTCTTCTTACTTAGCAAGCTTCTCTTCAATCTCAATTCTGATATCATTTTCCATCTTCCAACTCTAAGCAACTGAAAACAGTTCCCATTCAGATCTTTCACTTATTTCTTTTGAGTAGTTTCTTCCAGAGATATCATTTCTTCAAATGTATTAGTAAGATCTTTGATCTTCACATCTTCGGTGTCAAAATCATCCTTGACACTATCATGAAATTCATCAAAGATTCTAATTTCTTTTATTGTCTTCCTTGAAAAACTTGTCATCTTCTCGCAAGATCTTTTATGGGCCTCAAAACCAATGAGAAAGGTCTTAAAATCTGCCTCAAGACTGACACATGTATCTATCACCATGGATAATAAATCCAATTTTTGATTTAATGTATGCTGAAGCAACTGAAATTTTTAATCAATACTAGGGAATAAAGGAATATTTCTAACAAGAATTTTCAAAGACTGAACTACAAAATCATGTCCAAGAGATGATGATTCTGAATTCGAGTCTTTGGTTTGTGAAGATTCTTTGTCAATCTCAGTAGCCTTTGTTTTTGATAAAGCACCCACTTATTTCTTCTTTACCACAAATTTTATAGGTGTATTCACAATCACTTGTTTTCCCTTATCATCCTTCAGAATTATTTCTTCTTGATTTGGTGATTCATGTTCACTATCTGGTAGCTGAGAAATTTTATCTTCATCGACTTCTTCCTTCTCGAATCCTGCCTCAAATTCCCCAGTGTGACTGAAATCATGATTGATAATTTCATTTTCAGACAACTTATTCACTTCTTCCTCACCCTTCTTATATTTTATTTGGGTAGAAAGTTTTGATGTCTTAGATTCATAAGTTCATATTAATAACTTCTCAGAAGGACTCTCCTTCTCCTGATAATATTCTACTTGCTTTATCATATCTTCGGTTTCACCACTCCCTTATTCCTCCTCTTATTCTACTTATTCCTTTTGCACTATTTCATCTAATTGATCTTGTTCTGGAATCACTAACTTCTTTCCCAGGGTCTTTGGTAAAGGTTCTATCAAAAAAGATTCTGGTACCAGAATTCATTCAGAGACTTTTCAGTATCCTTATGAAGGGATTGAACTATCTCAACTTCAGGCAACATCTTCTTTTTCTTTTTCTATTTTTTTCTTCTCAATCTCTTCATAAGCCTTTATCTTCATGTCTTTTGCCTTAGAAGGATCCAAACCAAAACTATGCTCCCTTTATTTCTTGTTCTTCTTGTCCTCTCTCCATTTACCAGCCACATAATCATTATACATCCTTTTCATATTTGGTTTTTGGGGTGCATATTGAGTTTTCTTCTCCATAGGTGTTTTTTCTTTTCCTTATGGTTCTTTCACCTCCTGTTTCTTGGAAAGAGCATGAACTTATTTTTTAGATAGATCATAAAATTCTCTAGATCAACTATTATATCCAATATTCACCCTCCCTAGAGTATCATCACTTAAAAGCATCACCCTGTAATTTCTCTACTTAGAACTATAATGAATCTTAAAAGACTGAAGACAAAGAAAAATAATTTTTGAATGGATTGCTAGATACATGATAATCTGATACTTTAGATTTTCATTTTTTATATTCTCAATCATATCCATGATATGATTAACCAGGTTTATCTTTCATAAGTTCCCAAGAAAATCCAGAATATAAATATCACATTTATTTAGGGTTTCCTTGTCCCCTTTTCTTGGAATGCTAAAACCTTGAACCCATAGATAAAGAATAAGAATATTTGTAGAGAGATTAATAATTTTCAGAGTCTTTACCTCTGAAGGACCAAGGAAAGATGGAGCATTTTCCTTGTCAAAAGATCCTATTATATCAGGTAGCTTATGTGAGAAAAACTCTGCTTCTCCTTCATAAGGAATTCCAATCATATTTTCTACCATGTTATAAGAAAGAGATAATGTGTTTCCATAGATCTTTTATGAAAATTTATCTCTTCCTACATCATAGAAAAAACTAACTATCTCATAGAATTCAACGAGAAATTCCGAATACACAAGATCATGTGCTCTTGGTTTTGATATACATACACTCTCCCAACTATTCATCATGATATTCTTAGAAACAATGTAATCAAACATTCCATAAATCTTTGGATCAACTAGATCTTCCACTCAGAGTTTTCCTTAACTGTTGAAATTTCATTCTGAGAATAGGCTTCAACAGACATTCAGAAGTAAAAAAACATTAATAATCTGGAACGACATTAAAAACTGAGGCAGAGCTTCAGCACTTGAAGGCTTAGGGTTCGATGTAGAATGACTATTGGGGGTCCTTTATATGGTCAATTAAAGAAACAGTTCAGCATCCCTGATTGATCCAATGGTTGAAAGCTTCTTGAGAAGATATGACAGTTGAGATGATAGCCGAAGAAGGATTTTTATAGATTCAGATCTTTTGAGGTTTTTTAATATAAAATATTCGTATTTTAAGAAAAGTGAATCGGAATCATTTAAAACAAAAAGAAAATACCAACAAGTAAAAGAAGACTATAAAATTTTAGGAAAGGAAACATACCTTTTAGATTACTAGGAAGATTATTTTTAATGTGGAAAAATTACTTTTGAATAACATTAGATTTCAAAATTTTGATTACAAAAAAAATTTGACAACGAAATTTTTTTACTACAAATATTTTGATTACGAAAATATTTGACAAAGAAAATTTTGTTTACGAAAATTTGTGACTACGAATTAAAAATTTGACTATTAAGAAAATGTAGTGTCCCTATAAAAAGGAGTTTCTTACTATAAGGATATAGGTTTCAACAAGAAGTTAATATGGAAGATTAACTTATGCTTATCATTACTAACTTCTGTTTTATGTATTCAAATCTATCAGAGGGTAAAGATTTTTTGATAGTATCAGGAAGTTGATCTTGCATTATGATAAATTGAAGAATGAAATCTCTTTTTTGTGTGTGATCCCTAAGAAAGAAATGGCCAATATCTTGGTGTTTTGCAAAAGAGTGATGTGAATGGTTTTTACATAAGGAAATGGAACTAGTATTATCACACAATATTTGTGTTTTGGTAAAACTTATACCATAGTCTATGAGTGTGTGTTGCATCCACAACACTTGAGAAAAACATCTTCTAGCTACTACATATTCAGCTTCAACTATGGAAAGTGCTACTGAGTGTTGTTTTTTTCATGACCATGAAAATAATGAATCCCTTAAGAAATGACAGGTTCCGGATGTAATTTTCTAATCCATTCTACATCCACCAAAGTCATCATCTAAAACACTATAAAAAATCATTTCTAGGATTATAAAAGAGTCCTAGATTCATGGTTCCCTTTAAGTAGTGAAAAATCATTTTCACTGCCTTTAAATGTGATTCCTTAAGATTGGATTGATATCTTGAACATATGAATGCCGAGAACATTATGTCCGGATGACTAGATGTCAGGTAAAGTAGACTTCCTATCATACCTGTAAAAGATGTTTAATCTACTGGTTTCCCAGCTTCATCAGGATTATGTGAATTTGAGGTACCAATGGGAGTACTTATACTCTTACTGTTGTCATATCCATACTTTTTAAGAAGATCATTAGTATATTTATGTTGGTATATATATATTCCTTCTGGGTTTTGAGATATTTGGAAACCAAGGAAAAATGTTAACTCACCCATCATACTCATTTCAAACTAAAATTTCATTAGATCCGCAAAGGAATTAGTTAAATATTGATGTGTTGAACCAAATATAACGTCATCAACAAAAATTTTAACAATAAAAACATTTTTCTTATCTTTCTTTATAAAAAGGGTTGGATCATAATTTCCCTTAACATAATTATTTTGTAGCAAAATTATTGCAAGACTATCATACCAGGATCATGGGGCTTGTTTAAGTCCATATAAAACTTTGATAAGTTTAAAAACATGTTCAGGATGCTTTGTATATTTAAAACCAAGAGGTTTCTCAACAAAAACATCCTTTTGAACATTACCATTAAGGAAATCACATTTAAAATCCATTGGAAAAATATTCAAATTAACGAATTCTACAAAGGAATGTAAAATACAAATAGATTCATGTCTAGATACTAGAGAATAGGTTTATTCATAGTCTATTCCTTCGTGTTTATTATAGCCTCTAGCAACCAATCTAGCTTTATTTCTTTCTATGATTCCATTTTCAATCCACTTATTTCTGAAAAACCATTTTACTCCAATAACAGAAGTTTCCTTAGGTCTTTCAACCAAGTTCCAGACATTATTTTTATTCAATTAATTTAGTTCATCTTACATAGTTTCTATCCAATCGTCATCACATACACCTTCATCAGTTCTTTTTTTGGTCCTATCTAGGAATGGAATGCTAGATGTTCTACATCATTTATTAAGGAACTTCTAGTCCTTACAGGTTGATTTAAATCACCAATGATACTGTCACTGGGATAATTCATTAGAAACTACTGATTTGGGGTTTTTAAAACCTATTCATCAATATAGGGTAGGAAATCTTATGGGGTAAATGTTTCATATATATTTTCATTGACATTTTCCTTATCATAAGGATCTTCTATAAAGGGTTGACAATAAGTTTTTGAAAACGCATTTGAATATGTAGGATGAGGATGTTTAAAAAAAAGACCAGTTTCATCAAATTTGACATGTACTATTTCTTCAACGGTACAAGTATTTTCATTGAAAACTCTATAAGACTTTGAAGTTGTTGAGTAGCCTAAGAGAATTCCTTCATCATATTTTGGTGAAAATTTTTCTAGATTATCTTTAGTATTCAAAATGAATAACTTGAATCCAAAAACCTTGATGTAGGAAAGCTTAGGTTTTCAAGCGTTCCATAACTCATAAGGAGTTTTATTAAGAAAATGTCTAATCAAAACACGATTTATAGTATAGCAATCAATATTTACAGCTTCAGCCCAAAAATGTTTGGATACCAAATATCACTCAACATGGTTCTTGTTATCTCTTGAATAATTCTATTTCTTCTTTCTATAACACAATTTGGGTGAGGTGTTCTTGGTGCTGAGATGTTAGGATTAATTCCTTTTCTAATAGAAAAAGTTTCAAAATCGGAATTCTGAAATTCTACTCCATGATCACTATGAATAGTTATCAATGAAAGGTTTTTCTCATTTTTAACTTGGGCTCTAAAAATTTTAAAATAAGAAAAATCTTTATATTTATTTTCAAGAAAATATACCCATGTAAATCTAGTGTAATCATCAACTATGACAAATACATAATATTTGCCTCCAATACTACCTGTTTTTTTAGACCAAAAAGATCCATATGCACCAACTGTAATGCATCAGTGGTTGAGACTTCACTAACTGATTTAAAACTTGATTTATACTACTTTCCATATTGACAAGAATGATCTTCCATTTCAATAAGACAAGGTAGATCTTGGCTCCTAAGCTCTTCTATGTTTAGTGTGTAAACATTATCTTACCTATGGGTAGAAAGAATAAACTCTTCCTTGGAATTGTGTACTAATCTATTTTAATTCCTAAAATTCATAAGGTAACCTTAATCACATAATTGAATTACGCTAATAAGTTTTTTCTTAAGACCCTTAACAAATTAAACATTTGAAATCAAAGTTTTTACAAGAAGAACAATTTTACCTATACCAATAATTTCTCCCTGAGCATTATCTTTGAAAGTAACTTTTCCTCCTTTAATCATGATAATATTTAAAAAAGAAGTTTTTCCTACCAGTCATATGTTGTGAACATCCACTATCAATGTACCATGTATTTCTATTGGTACTTTCCTTACTTTCCTAAAAACATGAGTGTTAAACTTTCAGAACCCAAACTTTCTTGGATCTGGAAACTTCAGAAATTTTTTTTTAAGAATCCACATTTTCATTGAGAAATAATATTTATGAAAACATAAAGACTGAGTTTTTTTAAGGAACAATTTTTTCATAATTGCCAACACACTGACACTTAGTGCAGAATGGAGCACTTTTAGGGACAAAATAATTTTTACATAAAACGGTTTTGAATGATTATAGCCAAAACGAGAATTATTCCTTAGAGGTTGAATTTGGGAATACATTTTATCAAAATTTTCCACACCTAATGTAATGTTTGACAAAAACATCCTCATGGAAAATATTTCTGACTTTAGCCAAATAACTAATTTTTTATCGTAAAAAATATTATTTTTAGCACTAGAGTTAGCCTCGAAAAACATTTTTCTAAGGAATTAATTTTTCTAGATCCATAGAAAGTATATCCTTCATAGAATTAAATTCCTCAAGGGTTTTTGAAATATTTTCAAAATCATAAATTTTATTATCAAGAAATTTAGAAATATTTGATATTTCCTTAGTAAGAATATAAATCCCATAAATTTCCATATTATGATTTTTCATGACATTAAAATTTTCATTCTCAAGGATCTTTGAAAACATAGAAACTTCTTCATAAGTAGGTAAAGTATTATCTTTATTGAAGAAAATTATTCATCCTATGATTCATAATATTTACTGCCACAATAATTAGCATTCAAGGATACATTGGTTTTTGATTCAGAATTGTGTACCTTAGCCATTAAATAGTGATTTTCAATAGGTATCTTGGATAATAGACTTAGATTCATCTGACCAAAAGATTCGTACTCTGAGGATTCTTTAGAAGAGTCACCACCATTGGTACTCCAAGTGTCATTGGATTTCAAAAAATTCGTATATTTAGCATTGTAGTACTTCTTTCTATTCCATTCAAAATGATTTTCCTTTCTATCTTTTCTCTTAAGCATTGGACAATCTAGCATTATAAGCCCTACTCTTTTGTAATCATAACAAGTAACTTCAGTGTCTTTCTTATCCATTCTTTCCATCTTCTTGTATATATACTGAAAGTCTTTCTTCCCAACTATCTTGTTCATCCTTTGAGCCAGATTAGCTAGTACATTTATAGAATGTTAAATTTCACTTGATTTGTATTGAATAACTGTCCTATTAGATTTTGATCTTGTAACTCTCTCAGCAGTCATGGATTTTATATGATTTGAAGTAGTTGTAAAAGAAACACATCCATTTCCATTCTTCTTCTTATTTAGATTATCATCTCTTTTCATTCTTATCTCATGTTGAAGAAGAGTTCCAAAAATCTCATGAAGCGTAATCTGTGAGACTTTCCTATTCTCATCTATAGTTTTCCTCTTGGATTTCCACTCATTAGGCATGATATCAATAATCTTGTCCCCAAGTGCCTCATCATATAAACGTTTTTCACCAATGTATTGTAAACTGTTAACAATGGTCATAAACCTCTATTGTACCTTACACACTAGTTTTCCATAGGGAAAGCAAAAACCATGATATTCATCTTTGAGCATAGCACTTTTAGTTTCGATAACATTGGAAGTTCCAAAATGAGTGACCTCTAATTTCTTCTAAAATAAAATTTTCAGCTTGGAAAGAAGAAATATAGATATATATATTCATGGTCATGGAACACAACAAATAATTGTGTACCTTATAGTTTAGTTGATATTCTGACTTTTCTTGATTAGTAAAAGTTATGAAATTTTTATCAAGAATCTTGTAATCTCTAGTTAGCATTACAAAGTTATCCACTCTATTGTTAATTTCAAAATTCTTCATACAATCTCTCCAATATTCATAATCATTCCCATCAAATATAGGTGGTCTTGTAGGATTAATATTTTCAATCGAACCAACCTTTATTCCTTCCATCTCAAAGAAAATATCTTTCCACAAATACTTGTTAGTAGTAAAAGTTTTTAAACTGGGATAAAAATCATAAGCAAGGAAAAATAGAACAAAGGAAACCTGAGCAAGAAAACTTATATGTGAATATTAGTATTCCAGATACCTCCTCTCATACCAATTGCAAGATCGAAATATAATGTAGATGCTCAATATAAAAGAGGGGGTGAATTGTATCCTTTAAAAATTACTTTAGAACTTTTAAATTTGATATAAAACTTTCTATTGTTTAACAAAGTTAAAAAAAGTAAATTCACAAGACCTCTTACTTCTAAAAACTTGCTAGATTTCATAAATATGGTTTCAGAAATGAAACCTAAGAAAAGTTTACAAGGACAAAGATTCTACCTTAATGTGTATAGAATCATACTAATTAGAGTATACATGTACAAGAAAGTATAATATTGTTATACTTTTTTTATTAATCAAAATGCAGTGAAAAATAAACATGAAACAATACAAGAAACATGTATGAAATCTTTTAACCCAACGAGTAAGGTATCCAACAACATTTGATATAGGTCCCTTGATTTATACATTTAAGAAATTATGTCTTAACCACACTTGGGTAAGCCATCGATCAAAATATCGGAGTTTATCTTGCTATCCCCGCAAGCCCTTGAACTTCAAGGTAGTCAGCACCTTTTTCTTCATTATCAAGGAAGTCATCAAACTATAAGGTATTCGGCACCTCTGTCTTCCTATCCTTGAAAGCCCTCGATTTTACACAACAACAATCAGAGTCGCAAGAAGCAATCTGAACAAGATGCTCAGTACACACAAAGCATGAAAGTCTCTCTCTCTAGAAATCACTTCAGTATGTAATCTCTTGAGTTATATAAAGATAGGTGTGTAGTAGTGAGATCATTCAAATGAGATCCTATTTATAGGAACATATCTAATAGTTGGATCCCTCATCTAATGGTTATATTTTTTCTTGAATTTCATAGGGACCTGCACATGTGTCACTCAAAGAACGGTTAGTTAGACACAAAATGCATGACATCGTTTTATAACTATAAAAAGAGTAAGTAAAAAAATGGTTACTCATCCAAATCCATTTTTCAGAGTCTGAGAAATAATAAAATTCAGATTCTAATCAAGTAAACCTTTAGAGTCTATATTACATGGATATTCAAATTATGTTTTCCAAGGAATTTAGAATCAGAATTCTAAAGACATCAGAGTCTGAATTCTGAGGAATTCAGTGTCTGAATTCTAAGGCATTAGGAAACTAATTCTATGGAATTCAGAACCTGAATTCTAAGGAATTATGAATATGAATTATAAGGAATTTGGATTCTGAATTCTAAGGAATCCATAACCTGAATTCTAAAGAATTTATAGTCTAAATTCTACGGTATTTGGAACTCTAATTCTAATTAATTCAGAGTCAGAATTATAAGGAATTCAGATTCGGAATTATAAGGAATTCAGAGTCCAAATTCTAAGGAATTCAGAGTCTGAATTATAAGGAATTCGGAGTATGAATTATAATGAATTTGGAACCTTAATATAAAGTAATTCTAAGTTTGAATTCTAAGGAATTCAGAGTCTGAATTCTATGGAATTCGGAGTCTGAATTCTAAGGAATTAAGTACATGAATTTTAGAGAATTCGGAGACTTAATTTTAGAGAGTTCGAAGTCTGAATTTTAGAGAATCCAGAGTCTGAATTTCAGATAATTCGGAGTCCGAATTTCAGAGAATTCGGAGTCTAAATTTCATAGAATTTGGAGTCTGAATTTTATAGAATTTAGAGTCTAATTTTTTGAGAATTTAGTGTCTAATTTTCATAGAATTCAGAATCTGAATTCGTATCCTGAAAACAGAATACTCTATAACAATGTATTTATATAATTCTGAGGTTTTAGATGTTAAACGAAAATTTTAACTTAGGAGTAAAAATAGTTATATTAAGGGAGAATAAAATATGAACAATGTAAAAAACGTAAGGATAAATTTTCCTTGGGGAAGGAAAATTTTCCTTATTATGAAAAATCTTAGGGAATATGAAATTTGTCTTAAAATAGGGTGTTTTTGATTTTCAAAACATGAAGGAATAGAAAATTCATAAGGAAGCCTTATTGACTCCACAAAAACTAGATAAAAAATTACTACATTACAAAATTAAACAAAATACAACATATTGGAAACACTCATGAACTCCTAGATTATCACTACATGTCATTCATAATATATATCTGCGAATCCTTGGAAAAAATAAAATATAAGAACGAGGTGATATTTGATGCTTTGTAAGGGTAATATAATTCCACTTATTCTATCATGAACATAAACAATAAATCAAGGTGAATAACTAAAAACAAATTCCCTAACAAAATAATCTTTAACATAATATGGAAGGAATAAAAGATGAATAAATAATTCCATATAAACATTTACATGAGAATTAAACTTAACCATGGATATTCTACTAGTCAAATAATAAAATGGAATTTAAATTACCAATATTATAATGAAGGAATGCATAATTATAGACATCTAAAATAGACCATCAAATCCTCATCCAAGACATATAAAAATAAACTATTAAGGCCTCTTTGAAATCCATGTATAAAAATAAATGGGAAAGGCCTTATCCAAGTTTATATAAGCTTTGTCTCATTAGAACTAATGATTTAATGAGGGGATATAGAGGGACCTTCCCATCACTTAATAATTCCTATTCATTCCTAATATGAATGGGGTGAAACATAAAATATATATATATGAAATATATATATCTTTCCTCAACCTGTAAACATAATCACAAACTATTATGATTAATATGGTTAATGGTATCAAGATAGTACATCCATAGTCAAACTGATCATAAACCACATAATAATATATGGTGGATGGTATCATAACAGATCAATACCAATTATGAATAATATTACAAATAGTTTATTTAAATATATAAAAATACCTTAATAAAATCACCGACGAATTCATAGGAGTGATACATTTATTGAATTTGGATATATTAGTTCTTTTGGAAAACCATTTTTATATGTATTAAAATCAGATTGTACCACATATATCCCATAAAATAATAGTTAGGGAAAATTGAAATTATATTTGAGGCATAAATGATTTCCAATTGAAGTGAAAACATGTAAACAGAAAAATAAAGAAACTTTAGAAATGAGCCATTTTTTGTTGTTTAAGGTATACACAAAATAATCTTCAAAGGTATAATTTTAGTATAAACAAGAAATAAAAAAAACATATTTTCATTATAAAATTTTTTCTTTTATAAAAATAATGGCTTCTTAAAATTGATTATGGAGTGGACGTGAAAATGGATAAGAAACTTGGAAGTTCCTGAAAATTGGTTATTCTAAAGAGGAAGAATTGAGAAGGGAACATTTCAAAATCATATAATTCATAAAAAATAAGGATGAAATTATCAGGACACAGGATTATAGAACATTTACATAGAATTTAGAACATTTATATAAAAATAAATAATAATTACATTGGTGTAATGAGAGATAAAAATTAACCCTAATGAAATATAAATGTTTAGGGAGAATCCCTTACTTTACCTAAAAAATTGTTCTACAATTGATCATAATTTCATCTATAGTAAAATAAAATTTATTACTTAATTCATCTAGAACATTATCAACATTTATTTTATTTATTTTAATTTTATTATGCTCATTCATGGCCTTTTTTATGATTTATAAGATACAATTCATCATTCTCGGAGTGTTTTGTTCATTCATATTCAAGATTGGTTTACTTGTATACACATATGGAAGATCTTGTAGAATGAAAATAGTTTTCTATAATTTTAATTATAAGTTTTTAAGGAACTTACATAATATTAAATTTTTATATAAATTATTTTTTTATTTAGGGTAAGGATGAATTATTAGATAATATGTTAGTGATATTCGTGTAGATTAATTTTCCGTTTTTTCGACCATCACAACTTATTTTTGTTTAATAAATCAATCTTATATACATTAAATGGTTACATAAACTTACATATTATATAATAAATATATTAAAAAATGGTTTAACAATACAAATAGTTTTATAACTAGCCTTGATGGTGGAATTGAACAATAAAAACACATCATCGTTGAAGGCGGTAAATCGGCACTTCACAGACTATGTTACATCTATAGAATAAAAGGAAGAGGAGAAGATTCTTGACAATTTATTGTCAAATGAAATAATAAAATTTCTATATTTATATGATATTGGAGTTATCATGTGTGTTTTTACAGAGGAGGTGAGGAGAGTGCATTAAAAAAAGTGAAAATAAAAATAATGTGAAAGAGGATTTATCATGTTGAATTATTCTCCTTTAGAACCTCCTTAGGAAATTTTTTTGGGTCTTATTTTGGGTCTAAAACATCCTATAAATCAGTAAGAGGCTGTAAAATAGGAATGGGTAGAAAATGGAAATGATTGAAGGCTTAAGATGTGCATGGAGAAATGGTGGTGAGGGCTGGAATTTGTTGCGGGAGAGAGGGGTGTTTTTTGAATATTTTAATCATTTGTTTATTATTTTGGCTCAATAATTTTAATAGATTGATAATTACTACAAAAGATAATAAAATAATGTATTATTTTTCTAGATTATTGTCATAAATCATTCATATATCATTCATGACTAAATAATTCATGTATTTAGCTAATACCGCAAATCAATGTATATCACTATTAAAAAATCATCTATTTTAGATAAATC
Source organism: Viscum album (assembly GCA_963277665.1). Lineage (NCBI taxonomy): Eukaryota > Viridiplantae > Streptophyta > Magnoliopsida > Santalales > Viscaceae > Viscum > Viscum album. The sequence goes on from OY728134.1 coordinate 820,939,590, forward strand.
CAAAAAATAATCCTAACCATTTTTCGACATATATAATTTAAAAAATGAACTCCATTTTATTAAATAAATTTTCTAAATATAATAATTTTATATTTTAAATCAAATCATCATTTATTCAAAAAATATCGATTTCAATATTGTAACTGTTTTATGACCCTTTGAAAAAGTCATTAAGTCTAATAAACTTATCTTATAATTATATGACTAATAAATATTAATTTATTAATTGATTTAATGAAAATAAATTTTCTTTAAATAATTATATTAATTATAAAATTTTAAATAAATATTTATTTTTCACAAAAATACTCCACTTAATTTATCATTTAAAAGAAATATTTACTTAATCCCTGATGTAAATATAAAATATTTTCAATTATAAGAAACCTAAATTTTATTTCTACTTTTAGGGGGTGTTACTATTCATTTTGTAGGATTACTATTTCTAATGGTTACATTACTATTCCAATGGTAATATTTAATAGTATATTACAGTTTTAAAATCATTGTTGTGTGAAGTATATACTATCAAAGATATTAAAATTTAAAAGATGCATAACATAAGTTCTTGGGGTGTTACATTGATTTTGTAATGGTGGGACAGAACATGGTGCAGTTTAATGTCGTGTAACTAGGAAATGAACCTTTAAGTTCAATTTATTATGGTTAGGACTTTTGGGGATTAATTCTTAAGGATACACTCCCTATACCATAGGGTAAACAATTATCTCTTTTCATTGTAATCGGTCCAGGACTACTCTATCAACCACACACATGAAGTGGGGAATGGTTGTAAACTTTAATCTATGGGGTTTCCAAATCCAATTAGTGATGTGATATTTAAAAATAATTTGGGAAATATGAAGGTCGTAAAAGACTCTATGGGGATGAATGTTCCTTTGGTTGATATGACTTTCCTTATGGGAAACTTGTGCAGATCCTATAAGGGAAAATTGTTCATAGTAAAAAAAGGTTTCCCCAGGACACTATCCCTTCACTTTTAATGGTCAAGTATGTATTTTGAGATTCATATACTCTCCTAAATAGACTATCATTAGTGAAGGGAAGGTTCTTGACCAAGAGATTGGCCTTTCAAGTCAAAATTTTGTGGGAGTATGTAGAGACGTTTCCATTACAATACTATGACCTAGTCATAAAAGATTTTTTTTTGATATTGATGGTCCTGATACATGAGGTTCCGTTTTCACTACGTATCTTTTCAAACCAAGAATTAATCCATACATAGTTCTAAAAAGATTCCCTATGTGGGTCTCACCCATTCATAAAGAGGGGGACATTGCTTTGAATACAATATTATGAATGGGGAGAGGTTCATATTGGATTCTTCTATGAAGATATAGCTCAAATATTGGAGAGTAGGATAACACTTTTTTTCCTAAATGCTTCATTTGTAGGTCTAACCCATACCCAGGAAATGGGGAAACAATATAATATTACTATTGGGACAGATAAATGAGGTATGGGCATCAGTATATATCTTATGATACAATAATCAAGAAAGATTTAGTTAATTTAAAGTCTCCTAATGTAGGTCTAATCCATGAACCGAGAAGGTACATTTGTAACATTCGTTGTAGCTTGATCTGAAATTGGATGTTTGGTTGTCACTATCTACCCTATTATGTCAAGGATAAAACCACTAGTTTTTCTTGATAATTGCATAGTTTATTTTTCATGCGATTGGGATGTGATGAGGACTTTCAGTTTTAGGCCATATGGCTTGGACAATATGTCCTAGAAAGGAAGAGTAATAGAAGGATCATCATGTAGAGATGTTTTGAAAATCCTCAAATGTGAGGGAGAAAAAAGATTAAACTATGATTCTCAGGATTCTTGGACCAGGAGAAGTGATATGGAGAAAATTTCATCGAGTAATCCAAAGATACAAGAGACCAATCTAGGGGACGAATTTTCCTTGTGTTGATAGGACTATTTTATGGAAAACTTAGGCAGAGCCAACTGTGGAATATTGTTCATAGTAAAAAAAAGGGTGTATATAGGACAACGACCAATCCCATATCTATTGGACCTATGAAGATGATTTGTATTTGAAATCACTCAGGGTAAAGAGTTTGATGAATGGAAGGGACATGACTAAAAACATAAGAAACATTCAGAAAGTGACTCTCTAGGGAGTGTGAAATACCCTAAAGAGTTATAACTCATATGTAAGGGGGTAATTTCTATTTCTTTAATATATTTCATAATAAGGAACCCGAATTTTTTATTTATTATATAGATTATTATTTCCACACAGGAGATGGGGACATTTTTTACCCACGGTTGGGACATGTACATTATCCCTAAACATGACCATGTATTTTGTATGAAAAAAAAACCAACCCACACATAGTTCTTGAGGTACAATGTAGTTTAATGTATTGTGTTATGGACTTAAGTTTCCTATCATGAAGAGGAGATATTGTGTTTGGAATTTTAGTTCATGCTACCATGACCATCTAATGTAGGTTGATACACCTTGGTTACGCGAGGAATCACTTTCCAAAACTCCGAAGACCACATGAGATGTGGTAAGTGTGATAAATAAGGGGAAGAAAATATTTAGTCCACCACATAGGGGTATCATAATGAAGGAAAGGGGAGTTTTATATTTTTAGATAGTCTAAGATATAGAATCCAGGAATCGCTATGTATCCTCTATAGGAAGGAATCAAGCTATACATAGTTCTATGAAATGTGATTCCCTGCCTATAGATGACTTCTTTACTAGGAGAGGGATTTTTCTTCGGATGGAACTTCAATTAGACCTACATTGGATTCCATTAAATAATGTAGTTAGAATTAAATGGAGACTACATTTCTTATAATTTTCATTTCGACTTATTATAAGAGTTTTGGGTGTCACTAAGTATCCTATTGAATGAGAATCAATCCACACATAGTTATTGGTGAAAGGGATCCTTGTGTAGATATGACTCATATATAGGGGGATCTTTTAGTGGCTAGACCAGGATTTATAATAAAAGTATCACTATATATCCTATGTAGGAAAGAATCACACCTTACGTAGTTCTTGAATTTGGTATGGTAACTGACTGATGTCGTGGAAATGTCTTCTCGGGTCAGAAAATTATGATGTTGTGTAGTTATACATTGTAAAAAAAGTACGTTCGTGTGAAAAAATTTATTTCCATGAAACATGGAAGGTTCACCACACAATTTAACATCATTGGTTCAAAATGGTTCTGTCATCTGGATAAGGGATGGATGATTTCATGTACTAATGAGAAACATACTCTCATTTTAAAAGTGGTCTTATGGCCAATTCTATTAATGATATTATATATTAAACATGGTAAATTCATTGTTGTATCTGTCATAAGAGGTCTAGGTTTCACTATGTTTCCTGTTATTACTTTAATCAAGACACATGTAGTTATGGATGTGAATTTTCCTTCCAGGTATGGCCCATTTGTAGATGTGGAAATTTTAACATTTTTTTCAGGACTAGTTTCTGGGAACAAGGGTCGAAACATCACTACGTATCTTGTGGGGATATGAATATAGTCACATGTAGTTCTTGAGAAATATTCTCCCTACGTATACCTGAATTGCACATGGGAATAATGGAATTTTATTTTTATCCCATATAGATCTAGCTCAGGTGTGGTGAATCATTTATTAAAATGATGATTTCTTTGCAGTTTATTATCATGTGGTGAGGACGATAACCCATATTTTAGGGACATAGAGTTCGGAAAAAAGGGGTAAGAACTCCATAAAAGATATATGTAATGTGGTGACATAGAAAACCAAATTTGAACATGAAAAAAATGGACCACCCACCACGTACACATTCCTCATGAGGTTTACTTACAGTTCTATGTTGCGATGCTCAGAGTTGGATATGGAGTTTGACGTCATATAATAACGATAACATCCACACATTTTAGAGTCATGTGGACAAGATGGAGGTTGTTATGCAGTTTAATGTCATGCATCTAAGATGATAGGATCCATGTAGTTTATCTTATTGTGGAGAAGACATTTTTTCATTAAATATATCTTCAATAACCTTTCATTGGCGGGAGATGTGGTGAACTATCTCTACATTGAAATCAAGGAATAGGCTCCACAGAAGTAGACCTCATATATGGATTAAGGTCCCTCCCATTTTGGATCCAACTTTGGGGGATTCATCCCAAGTATCATTGCAGTCCATAGGAACAACACCATATATAATTCAAGGAAAGATCGAAGGTAAAAATTCTTGTCAATGGCTCACAAAGTGTGGTTTTGGTGGACTACCAACTAATACAAGGTTTGTAATCATCTCTCATACAATCACTCCAAATCTTCTATCAACTTCTGGGGATATTCTTCAATGGATAATTGATCATAAATGGAGACATGGATCAAGGGTAATTGTACTTTGATGGTAATAACCCCCTTTTTCTCATATTGTAATTAGTATGGGGTCACATGTGTGGTTGTTTGGGTCATTGTCTTGTAATCCAAAAAGGCATGTTGGATCTTATTAATACAAATATTTTGATCCTTATATACCATCTTCGAGAATATATTTGATAGGGTATTATTTAAGACTTCTATCTATACATTTGTTAATTCATTCTAGTGCGATGAAGGGTTAGACATGATATCATACTCCTGATATATCTTTTCCAATTCAGTAGAGTATAAATTGGCATTGTTGTCCGTCAGTATGGTATGATGGATACCAAATTTTGTGAGGATGTTGGATTTCACAAAGATGATAATGTTCATTTCCCATCCTCCTTGAACGGTATGGATTTTGACCAATTAGAGAAGAATTCAGTTATTGTAATGATGTACTTAAACATCATGGATATTGGGGGAGAATATGGTCCCATGATGTCTATTCCTCAAATGTCAAAGGGTATGAAGTATGTGGTTCAGTGAAAAACTATGGGGGTTGGTGAATGAAATGGGAAATATATTGGTAGGAATGTAAATATTTAGTGAACTTAGTGTATTCCTATATTAGAGTGGCCCTACAGTACCCAATCCAATAGATTTGGTGATAATGTTTATGTCTTAACTGGTGGGTTACATAAGCTTTATCATGCACTTACTTCAAGATAATATAAGTCACTTCGTCATCAATTCACCTAAGAAGTACCCCATCAAGGTTCCACCAATATTGCTTATTTTTATGGTTTTTGTAATCATAGAGAATAATGTTAATTGCTCATCTTCGGATTTTCTCCCTCCCAACTCTATCAAGTTGGATATCTCTATTTTGAAGGTCATCCACAATTGATGTCATCTAGTATATTGTGGGACCATATAGCTCAGGTATGGGAATAATCTCATTTGTCTCCTCCTTATTTGTTTGAATCAAAGTTGAGACCATCTATCGGTGCACACTGCTGATGATTGTTTTGTCACTCTCATGGTCGACTAGTGTTATGGATGCATTTTATAGGTAATCCTTCTTATTATTTTTCAATCATGGGAAATGTGTCAAGGATAGCTACAGGGGTAATTATTCGATGGATCCCTGTAAATAATTTTTTCACAGGTATTGGCTCTTCCTTTTTGATAGAAAAATCTCCATTAACATTCTTGACAATCATTTCTGAATCCCCTTTATCCTCAAGTGACTGACATGTAGTTAAACTGATTATTCTAGTCATATAATAAGATCTTAATACTCTGCCTCAATTCTTGTGCACCCCTCCAATGGTAGGAAGTATTAAGTTGAACCCTCATTTTCTATTGATATAAAAACAACTCACAGCCATAGTTTTTATATATTGGAGTCATTCACCATATTTCATGTCAGGACTCTAGATTCAACATTGATGTACTTCTCCCATAACTATGTGACCTATTGAATAATGAAAACATCTTCATCAGGTAGTTGACTGTCTAATGGAGTCATCTCTACTGATGTATTTTCTACTAGAAAATCTACTAATGTCTGACCTTGGATTTCTTACTAAGGCACAAACTGAATTTCAAACTACTGCAAGATGACCACCAACCCCGAGAGACCAAATAAAACTCATGGTACTATAGATAGTGCCTCAATTTATGGATTGCAAAGATTAGTCCCAAAAAACTCTTCTTGATGTCTGAATAATAAGTATCATCATCGATCATGGCTATACTAAGATGGTAAAGGATGTTTTCATTGCCGTCGTGATTCTTTTTCATAAGGAAGGCACCCAACGATCGATCTAAGGTTGTTAAATACAAAATAAGTGGACTTATTTCAACAAGTGGAATAATAATTATTGGTATTAATAGGTACTTCTTGATATTCTTGAATTCTTCCTAAGAATCATCATTCCATTGATACGCAACCCCTCTTTTCATTAAACTGGTCAAAGGACTACATTTTCCCAGAAGTATGGCTATGAGGCACCTGATATTGGAAAAGTGTCCTTGATGTCCCCCCCTAACATTTTATGGTTTCAAGGGTGTGACATTCCATGTATATACATTTTTTATAGTGGTAAACCTTGATGCAATGGTGGCATAAGATGAATATGAGAAATTTCCCTTAGGTGATACTGAAAGAAAATTGCAGTTAGTTAATTTTCAGACTCTATTGTCATGGTATGTTGAATATGTTTTCAAGATCCGCCAGGTGGTTCGGGCATTGTTGAGATTTAACTTCCATTTAATAAACATATCATCCAATAAAATTCTCTATGATGTGTTTGAAGATGTGGTTCATGGCGCATTGATATGAAGCATTGACATTCTCCATGCCAAAAAGTATAACATGATAACAAAATACTCCCTAGGTGGTCTTTAAGGTAGTGAATTCTTCATATTCATGTGTAATTATGATCTGATTGTATCTATAATATCCATCCATTAAAGAGATATCATGATATCCATATGCGGCATCCATCCAGATTTTTATGATCGGGACTGGGAAATTACCCTTAGAGAAGTTCTGGTTAAGATCTTTGAAATCGATACAGACCCTAATTTTTTATTCCTCTTGTTGATAGGGACTATGTTGGTCTTCCACATTGGATATTGGACACTCTAAACAAGGTTGGATTGTATGAGATTTGAAACTTCATCATCTATTTTGGCATCATGTGTTAGGTCCATCCTCTTGGCATTTTTCTTATAGCCATGGTGGTCCTCCAGCAGGCCTAGGTGGTGAGGGGCCACCTCAAGATCAAGGTATGACATTTCAGTGTACTTCCAAGAAATAAATATCAATGATTTATAAGGAAGGATGTGTATACCTTTTGTACATTAATACATGGCCTCACTAATCAAGTTTGATAGTGGGTTTTCATTTGTACCCAGAATTATTTCTCTATGTTTATTAATGGTTATAGAGAAACTTATCTATAATGCTGAACGAGCATCACTAAGGTCCTCATCCCCTTCATCTTCTTCCTCTAAGACATCTTCCACTAATTTTTATGGGGAAAGAAATCTTGTACTGAGTTATCTAGATATAAGAGGGTATTAGATATCCCATTACTTAGAAGATGAAGAAACTTCCTCTGACCTGGCTGAAAGTTGTAGATTTCCTTGAAAATACAGAGATGATGGAATGAGGGAAAGAGGGATGTATTCTTCCTTAGGTGAAGAGACATCATATTCTACCTCAATGGATGAGGTAAGTATTTTATGGAAATCTGAGGATGGATTGAGGGATTTTTCATCTGAGCTCCGACCATTGTTTGTGGAGTTAGAAAACTTTTCAACACTGCTAGACTCAGTGTTCGTGAGGGAAATCATGGAGATTGAAAAATATGAACCAAAAATTGCGATCATCTTCATGATTTTTTGTTAGGTGGGACATATTCTTTGTCGAGCTGTTTCAATGGCTTGAATAGGATCATTTCAAGACCATTTGGGTGGTGACCCATTCTACACCATCAACCAAGGGTGATTTACCATTCTCTTGATAGAATCATACATTGATATAAGGTGACTCGTAGGATTCAAATGGGGATTAATTAGCATAAAATGTCCTGATTTTTCTATTAATGAAGTATTATATGTATTGATGTTATGAGGAGGGGATTTTCATGAGTTGGTTAAACTAGGGCCTTCTTAGAAATATGTTGAATGTTGTGTTCTACCAAACCCCAATGAATTCAGAGTCAGCTTTGAGGTATCCAAATTGGTCCTCGAGATTTATTTGTCCTAATGTCTTCTATTGACATTCTCATATCCATGTAGTGTTGTGGAGTAAGGAATTGTGTTATTTTCATCACAACCCAAATTGGGAAGAGTTTTTACTAGATGTAGATTAAATATATATCCATTTTCAATGAAAACTTTTTGAAAATCGACACCATTTATCATCTAGGACACATACAAGGGTTTTATGTGGCCTTGTTCAATGGGATCTTCTTCTTGATTTATAAATTATATAACCATGCAGCTATCTGAATAATCGGTCTTTATCTGATAAATCTAATCATTGGCCACTTCACATTCAAGATCTTTATGTGTTAGAAAATATTCTTTGAGGGATTCCCTTAGGTATTTTTTTAAAATCATCGAATCAAGGATCAAATGTTTGCTTGGTACCCTGGATAATTATTTTATGATGTAATAATTTTGATCCAAAGGCATGTGATTCCCTATATGGGGAGGATATTTTCTAAGAAAATTATGGACTTGAGAATTTTATGTTGATGAATCATCCCTTGAGATCGGAGTAGGTGGTGCTCTTATCCTTACTTGGTTGGCCGGAGTAGGTTTGCCTACCTGCAAATGGTGATTGAATATTTGTTCATATCCTAGTTGGTATTCTAGAGTGTTGGGGTCTGAGTGGATTCTTGCAGGTGCAAAGGGATTTTCCAATTTCAGGTTGGACCAACTAAAGGGCTCTTCTGGTAGTTTCTATAATATTGAATGTCTGAGTAAGTGCATTCATATATGTATGACTCCTATCACAACTACATCTTCCCCAGTATCCACATATCATGTGGCCTTGTCCCACAGTTCCCCTATCAATGTGGGTAATTTGGGTTCCTAACAATACTCATCATCCAAGAATGGTTCCATAATTTAATGAAACTAATGAAACCAAAAATCAACTCCCCTTATATTAAGGACTCTTTCTAACTAACCATTTTTTGTGGTGTCATTTGGTGGGGTGGTGCCCATTATTTCAAATCTAAGGGCATAAAATCTGAGTGCATCGAAGATAACTTTTTCCATCTTATTGTTTTATCCTCATGTGATTTCTCTTTATAATTCAGGAGAGGCTACTTTTTAAATGGATGGTCTTTGGAGGTTTGTGGCTCGGATGACATTGGTTGTGTTTCAGTGGAAGTAGTTGGGGTATATTTAGTTGTTTCCTCTATTCTTAGAGAATTACATGATCTCAAATGATTATTTTTAGATTCATCCACTGATCAAAGTTCAATGTCATTTTTGTAACAACTTCTTTCCATTTCCTCCTTCCCTAGGGGAAGTAGTGGAAACACATTACACATGCGATGGTGATAGTCCTATTTTTAATTTCCTAAAATCTATCATTTTTGTAGGATGTCATCGAAGATGAAGCATTCCTGGATTTTGTGTCCTAGTAGTTAGTGAAATGGAAAATTCTATGACTTTTCATTAAGACCTATTTTGTAGGATCTTTTGGAATTTGTAAGAAAGAATAAATCATATTCCATGGAATATATAAAATATATTTGGACTTGATCATCTCAGAATGAGTAAACCACATTCATTCGCTCCTCTGATTGATTATGCATGCATCCCGCTCATTCATCCTATCAATGCAGAGGGTTTTTATGATTCCCTCAGTGTTCTGCATGATAAAGTGTAGGCTAAGGATCTCGAGAGGGAATGGGAGCTGACTAATGTTTAACTGATGCTACCTCTACCTTTCCCACTATTTTTCTTAGTACTAGTGCGGTTAATCGGGAGTTAAAAATAGTCCCCAGTGTGGATTCTTCCATTTCTAGGGAAATGTAAGAGAAATACTGAAACCCATTTTTATATTTTTCTTGGAAAATCAGTGTTTGAATCTCATCAGAGAGGTTATCTATGCATGGAGAGGTCATGTCCTCCCAGGGGAGTGGTCAGTTCTTGGAATAGGTCAATCATGTCTATCTAGAAATGAAATCCAAGACTCTCTCATTCTCTATCTATTTGATGTTTGAGAGTTCTCTAAGTGTTGTATTATACATCATTGATCTGTACTAGATGAGGGACTACAAATGGAGGTCTTCCCACCCTTTGATCAATAATGATGGAAAACTCGTGTACCATACAAAGGATGACTGGTTGATGGTTTTTACAAAGCATTTGAGTTTCAGTAATTCTATTTTTCTCAGCAGTTCCCATCATGGGAACACAATGGGACACACAATGGGTCATATATTGTTCTAGGTCCACAAACACATTGAATACTAGAAACATAGGACATCATAAATTTTCAACTGGTAGGTTTTTTCTCCCACACTTAGGAATGTTTTTAGTTTCAATTTCACTAGTGCATGACACTCCTCTATTTTTTATAATCATGCTTCCAAAGTCTTGATGATGTCTATAATCCCTTGACTAGTGTTCTGGTGAACCTAAGATCGAATGAGTGTTGTAATAGACAAGATTTGGCACACTAGTTCTGCCATTATTTTAGGCAGATATCTGGTTGGGGACATCATTTTGGGATTTTCCTAAACCCATTCTGAATATCTCTTTAATGTGAAGAATACTAGTTTTCATAAGTGGTCGAGTCCAGGTAGGATGATGGTCCATGAACCATGTCAGGCAGATGTATTTGCATTTACTCAATTACCAGGATGAATACGTATTATTAAGGTACATCTACTAGGATTTTATATTGAGGTTCTTCCAATGGGGCATACTTTATGGGAATGTTTCCTCGAAGAAGCTCCGCATTAAATCACCTCAACTCTTTCATTTCGTACTCTTTCGGAGAAAATATTTCATTGAGATTAAGGGTCCCGTGCTCATCAATGGGAGATAGAAGGTCATATGTGACATTTACTTTATTCTTATCTCGAATGGGTATTAGCTGAGGAGGTGGTAGGGGATTGATCAAGAGATAACCCATATTTAGGGTGATTCTCAGGTTTTGGGTGAGTACAACATTATTCTCAGTGTGAATCGATTTTCAGTTGGGACCATACTCTACTCATTCTCTTACACTTGCATCATTTTCGGTGTTGAGTGCAAGATTTATTTCCATGAAATTTATTGATGAATAACTAAATTTGGGTGCCATATCAGCTACTGAATGATAGAAGGGGTATTTTCATCCTTTATTGGATATATTCCTTCTATTATGGGATCTCCCTTGATCTTTTTGGTGAAGGGTGAATCTAGGAGAACCACTATTTGGGTTGGTTGTGTTCCCTTTATAGGGGAAATGTGTCATGAGATATGGATGAAAGGGATACCTCTCTACTTATCATCCTCCCTAAATGGAAAAATATTGATTTCTCTCAAGGGGGTTGGGGTGTGTTAAAAATAATCCCACCCCTTTCTGTTGGGGTTTATCCTATTATCTTGTTCTTTTCCCCATTACATATTTTCTGGTCAAAAGGGGGGATTTTTCATTCAAAATACTCCTAGACCTATAGGTTGTGGCTGATCCCATAATTCAGTAACTACTGATGTTGACGTCACATTTTTAATATTGTGCATCCTTATTCGGGCGTAATCCAGATCTGATGTTGGCTCTACACGCAAACTATTTGTTTCTAGAGACATTACAAGTGATTGGTTCTTCGATTTACATAGGTGATAAGCCAATTTAATGTTCTTAGTTTCTTGATTCATTAGTTTTTTTTAATGATTTTCTCCCATCATTCCTTGTGTTTTTTGAGACATATTCAAGGCTTATTCATACTGATTATGTTGCCTTTCCTTAGAAAATTATTTTTTTTGTAGTCAAATTAGAATAATAACACCACATGAATCCATTTTTATCGGGATATACTTAATGGGTAATGGGATAAAATTTTGAGATCCATGCCCCCCCACCCTCAAATATGAACACCAGGCAAGGCGTCATTAATTAACCGATGCAACTTGTGTAGTGGATTGTGGCAAGTTAGTTGAATATCTATCTGCCACCTCTATGATTGTAGTCATCGTGCATACGAAAGGGATTATATATCCATTTGATGATGAATATCTCCCAATATTTTGACATGGTATTCATACCCATTTAAAGGAAATGATTTTTCTATAAGGTTTCAAATATTTTTCCAGATATTAAGATGAATTTAATGAATGCATTCTTTCAAAAGTACCCTTAGTATATCAAAATGATAAGTGGATAAGGGCCAAAACATAATGGGTATGTTATCCCAAGAAAATTTTATTCTCATGACCAATGTATGCCTTTTTTCTTTTTCAAGAGACTATTTAACTTGATCTTCCCAACAAGGATGCTTCTTGGAAAAAAAATTTCAAGTAGCAGGGCTCATGGAAGTCTCATTATTATGGAAATGGTTTGGGGTGACTCATTGGATTAGCATTTTCCTAAGAAATATCCTCATTTATAAGGGATTTATCTTGTCATTAATATTGTTTCTATCATGTCTATAACCATATTTATAACCAAATTGGAAAATGAGGGCTTTCCCATAGTGTTCTTGACAATGGGAGGGCGTTCTCGTTGATAATATATATCACTATAGGGAGGACCTTTGTGGAAGGCTACATCATAAAGAGGACTATAATCAAAGATTAATGTCAGACATAAGGGATAATTTATGCAACATTTACCCAAGAGAGGATGTTTAGGGAGGATGACAGTGAGGAGAGGACCTTCTTGCTATGTTAAGATGCCACTATGGGGAGGACTTTTACATCACTTTTTATCATGGAATGGAATAACATTATAGCTTGATGTCCAACTCCAAGTAGAATTTATACATTTTATAACATAGGGAGGACATCAAGGATGAAATTAGTAAGGGGAGGACCTTCTTGTTGTGAAAAGATGTCACAATGTGGAGGACCTTCACAGTGAATGTGATTATGGTGAGGACAACCATTATATCTTGTTGTCCAACTGTAGGGAGAGTTATCGTCGTGTATACCAAGGGGATGTATTTCAGGTCAGACGATATAATGGGTAAGACCATATTTCCATATATTCTTCTTTCCATGTGGAGGGATACCATGATGCACATTAGGAGATAATCTCTTGTGATCGATCGTTTAGTGTCCACAAAGGAAGCCTTCATGGTATGTTCTCTTGGGAGGACCTTCAGAGCTATAACAACCCTGCTTTTATTACACACTTAAAACAGATTTATTACATTAACTCTTCACTTGATACAACATGAAAGATCAAGAGGTATAGGGTTTTTGGGGATTAAGATCATTAGATATTAACTTGAACATTAAATACAACATCTTTATTGAAAACATCCTTTACATGACCCCTAAATTTCCTCGTACTAAGCATTGCATGGGATAACCTGAGGACATGCATAAGGAAATTGTGAGATATAAATCCCAGTAAGGGTATAAACATGGAATAAAATGAGGAATAAAATACATGTTACACAATAGAAATATCAATGGATCACAAAATAAACATGAACATAAATCCATGATAAAGCATGATAATCATAACATGGAAATGCGACAACAACACTTTACATGGAATTAGCATGATCCAAGGCTCATTGCACGTAGAGCATGATTAAACCCTCATTTCACATGAATCATGATTAAAACCTAATTTCTCTTGAATTAGCATGAGTCAACACCTATTGCACATGATGTATCATGATACTATACTTTATCTAATGCATTGGAGCGCTAGCAGGGCACACCCTTCGTAAACATTTCTTTTCATGCATAAGTGTTCCACATGGATCATATAACATGGAATCATTCCACATCATAAGTTATTCCACAATTATTTAATGTGTATTAAATACATGAAAGTTTCATTAAATAGGTATATGTTCATAAAGGTGAATACCCTTGACAGTGACATGGTTATGGTATTCACTACACAATGATCTTGGCTTGGAAAAAGGCGGTGCAATTTCGGCAACATAACGGTGTGACATAAGGATTCATGAAAATGGTTGATGAGGTAGAAAAGGGTGTCTCGTCAAATTTACATGAAATGGACTATAAAGAGGCCATATTGATACATGTACCAACAAACATATTGGAATTTAGATGCATAATACAAAAGAATTACTTGGATTTCATAGAGGAGAGAGAAATCCCTCATGGAAATGTGGCATGGTAACGGGTGTACATGGGAGGGTTTAATGGGAGAGAAAGGGGTTTCCCATCATCCAAACATAGAGAGGATAGTATGGGAGAGGTGAGAAATCATACCCCAACATTTTTAATTAAAAAAAGGCTATAAAAACTTAAAGAAAATTAGACAATAATGAGAAAGGAAGAAATCCCTTACTTGGAAGTGTGATCCCAAAGGCTTGGGAGAGGCTTGAGGTGGGCCTTCATGGGAGATTGGGGAACCTTGGTAGGATTATAGGGAGAGGAGGGAAGGGTTTGGTCTACCTCCAAAGGATTAGTGGGGGATTGGGTGGGTCTATATAGGATATGATAGGGAATTCTTTATTATATAGGTTTGGGACACCTCACATTAAACTAATCAAATCCACAAACCATTCCATGGTTTTTGCCCTTGGATTTTGAAAAATGCAGTGGAAAACAATATTTTATAAGTCAAATGGCCTAACATTTTAAAATGATAGGGTTGCTTATGTGGAGGTGAGTCACAATCTCAAGGAAAAAAATTTAAAAAGACAAAATGTTTTATAAGCTTTGAAGGATCCACTAAAGCATTGTAAAATAAATCAAACATACCCAAAATCACATTATTTTAATGCTAAAACATATACTGGCCGAACATAATGATTATAGTATTTTATTACATCACTATTGGTTCATTATGATGTCATAAAACACATTATGTAATTAAATGGTAATTAATTTTTACCCAAAATTTTGACTGTCTCTGAAAACTATGAAAGGTTAACTATTGGATAATTTCGATGTCCTGATTCCAAAAATAAAATTCATTTTATCTAAATAATTTTCTAAATATGTGAATTTTTACTTTTATAATAAAAACCTACACTTATTGAAAATTCATGGGTTTTGACCAAAACAGCTTTCAAACCTTAATAAAAATTACAATTGAATTCATAAAATTATATGATCATTTATAATTAATAAAAAGTAATTTAATAATAATAATATTTAATTAAAATATTATTTAATTCAAAAATCCATTAATTCATCAAAATAGATTTCTTAGTTGAATATTAACTAAAAATACAATTTGTGCTTCAAAAACCATTTACAAGATAACCATAATAAAATGAATGCACATTCATTACAAAAAAATAATGTACATAGTCATAGTTCTAGGGTCTTGTTACATAACCCCTTATAACACCTACATAAGACTGAAGGGTAATGTGTGCGATGGTGACAAACTCTTTGGGTGGCTCGGATAACATCACTCGGGTGGTAATCTATATTAACATCCACTTCTCCAATAGTCGGTTCCACTCAAGCTTAATGTTTTCAAGCTCAGCTTGGGATTGGTCAAGAGTGAATCCCAATGATGATACCTCCTTTATAAACTCTGAAAAATGGTCTTATGTATAAGGAAAGTCTACTATATGAGTCCATAGGTTTCTTTGTCTTAGTAAATTTGATTTTTTAAAGACCTATATTTATACTAATCATGTGATCACTGTTCAATGGCTATATTAGCAATGTTGACAATTCATAATGGTATTTTAAAATACAGAAACATAAAACCAATGATGTTCCAAAATTTATATAACCATAATAAAAATTTTAATTAGATCCAGAAGAATTTCCATTAATGATGGTTTGGGTCGTTACAATCTTCCCCCTTAAAAAAATTCTATCCTCATAATTTCATTACATACAAAATGAACAATGAAATATAAACATGAAATCTTGTTTGCTTACCCACTACCATTAATCATTCCCCAACCCTCATTATCACGTCGATCACTAAGATATAGGGTCCACTTAGTGCAACAATACTTCAATGCACATTGAAAGTCTTCCACTTCCTTCATCCAAACACAGTCCGTGCAACATGGATCGTGCCGATGGAAAATATCATGAACTTTTCGAAAAAAAATATTTCTAACATATAGTTTCAAAACATCACTATATACCAGGTTTTTGTAAAATAGTCTGATAGAGTTAGATTTGAAATTTTTGAAATTTGGTTATTCTAATATATTGTCTATGTTTCCTAAAAAACTGAACGACACGACTATATATATATAGGTTTCTCGGAGGTCTCCATCTTCGGTAGCTATTCTAAAATCAAATAGTGCATTATACTCTCTGGATAGGGTGAAATATTTGAAAATACCCTGATGGTACCTCCCTCATATTGAAAGGTGGTAGAGTTGGGAGCTTAATATTTGATCATATGTGTGCCATGATCCTTGATGATTCTGTGGTATAGGGGAGGTATTTGATATGTTGTAGAGCGTCTTGCATGAATGTTGGACATTTGGAAAGGTTTTGATGCTATGTGATCTAGACTTCACAATAATTATACTTAATAATTCCTCAAGAAGCAACTATAGTGTTGTATGACGTTCATCCCCTTCCATCTCGAAACTATCCTTTATCCTACTGACTACACATATCAAATTTTGAGTTACCCTCTAGACATGAAAAAAATGTCATATCCAACTACTTGAAGTTTAACAATTTATTATTCCATAATGAAAGGAAAAATTGGGGTAACACATAATGGGTAATTAAAAAATATATGACTTATAAATAACTTTTATTTCCTTAACTTATGAATCCATATGTTTCAATCTATGATATTCATGATCTACATTCTTACATATATTCTTAGGGTAATTTTTTTATTCCCTTAATTAGGGTTCATACTAAGCATGTGAATTTACAAAAGAATATCCCCCAAGAGTTTCATAACCAAGAGTGTAGAAAGGCTTGTTGTGTTTCACCAGTTCCCATTTGATTCTATCTTAAAGAGGTGTTTTCGGGTTTTACCCCTTGGATACATCTTTGCCAGAACCGCCTCTACCGGCTCGTATCCAAACATGGATGTATTTTCTTGATAAACCACTTACTCAATACTAACCAATACATATGGATGTTTTTATTATACTTATTCTTGTCTCTAAGTCATCACAAGTGTCTTCTAATCCTAATCCCAAATGTAACTAAACTTTTCCTCTGATACCATCTATAACAACCCTGCTCTTTATTACACACTTAAACATGATATATTACATAGGCTCTTCACTTGATAAAACATGGAAGATCAATAGGCCTAGTGTATTTTGGGATTAGGGTCATTATATAACAACTTAATACATTAAATATAACATCTTTACTGAGAACATCCTTTACATGTGCCCTAAATTCTCTCGTACTTAGCATTGCATGGGATAACCTGAAGAAATGCATAAGAAAAGGGTGAGCTATATAGCATAGTAAGAGAATAAACATGGAATAAAATGATGAATACAAAACAAGTTATAAAATAGGAATATAAATGGATCACAAGAGAAACATGAACATAAAGGCATGATAAAGCATGATAATCATAACATGGAAATGTGGCAACAACACTTAACATGGAATTAGCATGATCCAAGGCTCATTGCACATGGAGCATTAGCAAACCCTCATTGAAAATAAAGCATGACTAAAAACTCATTTCACTTGAATTAGTATTATTCAACACCCATTCCACAAGATGTATCATGATACTATACTTTACCTAATGCCTTAGAGCGCTATCTGGGCGTACCCTTCTTAAACATTTCATTTCATGCTTAAGTGTGCCACATGGATCATATAACATGGAATCAATCAACATCATAAGTTATTCTAAAATTAATTAATGTGAAATAAATACATGAAATAACCATTCAATAGGAATATTTACATAAAGGTGAATACCCTTGATAGAGATATGGGTATGGTATTCACTACACAATGATCTTGGCTTGGAAAAACGCGGTGCATTTTTGGCAGCAAATCGGCGTGACAAAAGGATTCGAGAAAATGGTTGAGGAGATAGAAAAGGGTGTCTCATCATATTTACATGAAATGTATAGTAAGGGGTCATATTGATACATGTACCAACATATTTAATGGAATTTAGTTGCATAATATAGTAGAATTACTCAGATGTAAAAGAGAAGAGAGTAATCCCTCACGGAATTTCGGCATGGTAACGGGTGTACATGGGTGGAATTAATGACAGGGTAATGGGTATCCCATCATAAAAACAAAAATATGACAGTAAGGGGTAGGTTATTAATCATACCCCAACATTTTTAATTGAAAAAATGGGCATAACAACATAAAAAAATAAGACAAAAAATGAGAAAGGAAGAAATCCCTTACTTAGAAGTGTGATCCCAGAGGCTTGGGAAAGGCTTGATAGAGGCTTCCTGGGATCTTGGGGCACCATGGGAGGACTCTAGAGAGAGGAGGTCATGTGTTGGTCGAACTCAAAAGGCCTTTAGTGAAGAGGAAGTTGGAGCTTGGGTGGTTTTATATAGGAAAGGAGAGGTAATTCTTCATTATTTAGGTTTGGGACACCTCACATTAAACTAATCCAAACTACAAACCATCCCATAGTTTTTGACCATGTGATTTTCCAAAGGGGAGTGTAAAAAATATTTTATGGGTAAAATGGCCAAACTTATTAAAATAATAGGGTTGCTTATGTGGAGATTAGTCACACTATCAAGGAAAACAATTTAAAAAGACAAAATGTTTTATAAGCCTTGAAGGGTCCACTAAGGCTTTGTAAAATAAATAAAATAAACCCAGAATCACATTATTTTAACGATAAAACATATATTGGACTAAAATAATGTTTATAGTATTTTATTACATCACTATTGGGTCTTTATGATGTCTTAAAACACATTATATATTTAAACAGTATTTAATTTTTACCCAAAAATTTGGTTGTCTATGAAAATTATGAAAAATTCACTGTTGGATAATTTTGACATCATGATTCCAAAAATAATATTCATTTTATCTAAAACATTTTCTAAATATTTTAATTCTTACTTTTAAAATAAAAACCAACATTTATCAAAAATTCATGGGTTTTGACAAAAACAGCTTTCAAACCTTAATAAAAATTACAATTTCATTAATAAAATTATATGATCATTTATATTTAATAAAAATTAATATAATAAATATAATATTTTATTAAAATTTTATGTAAATCAAAAAACCATAAATTCATCAAAATAGATTACTTAGTTGAAAATTATCTAAATATATTATTTGTGCTTTAAAAACTATTTACAATGTAACAACAATAAAATGAATGCACATTCATTATACAAAAATAATGTACATTGTAATGGTGCTAGGGTCTTGTTACATAACCCATTATAACACCTGTATAAGACTAAAGGTTATGGTGTGCGATGGTGACAGACTCATTGGGTGGTTCGGATGACATTGCTTGGGTTGTAATCTCAATTAACATCCACATCTCCCATAGTCGGTTCTGCTCAAGATTAATATGTTCATGATCAGTTTGGGCTTGGTCAAGAGCAAAGCCCAATGACGCTGTATCATTTCCAAGATCTGACAAATGGGCTTCGTGTGGGGAAAGTCTAATGGATGAGGCCATCACTTCCTTTCTCTGAGTATATTGGATTTGTTAAAGCTCTATATTTATACTAATCATGTGATCACTGCTCAACGACTACATTAGCAACAACCACAATTCATAATGGTATTTTAAAATCCAGAAACATAAAACCAGTGAAGTTCAAATTTTACATAACCATAATAAGACATTTAATTAGATCAAGAGGAATTCCCATTAATGATGGTTTGGGTTGTTACAAGAGTTACCTGTAATAATGTAATGAAGAGGATTGTAAACCATTATACTACCACTTCATGATTTGATAATAGATCATTAGGATTTTTACAACCATTGATAGGTGTTTTATGGCATCAATAACTCTATATTCTAGAAGAACATAGACATGGATATGCTATTCATATTCCAGTATCCAATGGCCAAATTTTTTTCACCCTCTTGCAGGAGACTAGGGACTCTTGTTGTAGGTAACATACATCATATACAGTTACCTATTCGAGTAGCTCATATTATGCTTATAGGAAATACCGATAAGAATACTAATTTCTATTTGGGATATATTCCTTCCCTATTGTATCCAACATAGTGGGACAATGTCCCCTAGTTGGAATGGTTGTTTATTATTGACCTTGACGTCCATTTATTATGGAATTTTTCTAACGACCATCGGTATGGGAGTGGGGATGAATTTTTTTCCATTGTGACCACCTCATTGTGTGGATGAGTCACCCCACATGGGGAGGTGGGGCTATGGTCCCCACTCCATGAAATTTCCATGGATGTGATTATATCTTGGATGGTTTGTAAGATATGGTTGGGAATTGATGTTTGATATTTCATCATTTCTATAATGCGTTCAGAGACATCGTTTGATGGAATGAGAATATATTCTCATTATTCTATTAGTTCTAGAATATGTGATTTCTATGGTCCTAAATTTAACTCTAGTATGTACTAATAATTTTTTATGAAAGGATATAGATATTACTCTCCCCCAGATTTATAAATGGTATATTCCAACTATTTTCTCCTATTTCCACCATATTTGATTAGCTGGATTTGTACTTGTGAACATGGAATTGTGTTTGTTGATTAGTTTCCATTGTATTTTACTGATGTTCTTGATATGTACCTTCATAAATTTATCTCTTCTTGGTTTCCATCTAATTGTATGATGGGATTCATATGAGTGGGATGGAATTTTCATCTACCCATTTTTTCCTCCCTTTTTGGATGACAAGTTTGGTATGCATTAGTAGGAATTTTCATTTACTCATATTTGGTTGTCACCATATTTTGATGATGGTCTTGGTATGAATTAGAATGAATTTTCATATGCTCATATTCATTTTATAATCTATTCAGATGAAGAGAATCATATGGGTTTTTTGGGATATTCATCAGCATATAGTTTTCCACAATATTTAGATGGCGGTCTTGGTGAGCAGTAAAAGGGATTTATCCCTACTCATAATTTGTCATCATATTTGATCAATTGGATTCATGATTGGGGGTAGGGATATATTTTCTCCTCTAGTGTGCCAAAAAATTTGGATGGTGGGATTATTGAAAAGGAATCAGGATGATGTTCCATTCTTAATTGTATGATCATGGACCCTCACGAGCCACCCTAGGGATCTATGTCCATATGACTTTAGTTGGGGTCCAAGGGGTTGTATCCTATTTGTGGTGAGGATGATGGGACACACGAAATTGGTGGAAACAATGTATGAGTTGGGCCCTTGTGTACTGTCTAGGTGATTCCTGGATGAAGTTATTGTTAATGACTTCACCAGTATACCTAAGGTAAGAGAGAAAATCAGCGTTACATTTTAGGGATAGGATACCGAAATGGATGAAGGAACCTTGTTGAGTCCCCTATTTTGGACCACCAACCATCACTGGGAAGATGGCTGGTGGGGATTCATACATTGGAGGGTCTTTATAGTTACCTCTAGGGTTTGGATATTACCCTTCTACTGGTACTCCAAAACTAGTGAATTTGAAACCTAACATTGAATAACTTGGGTGGGCGACAATTTCCTTGATTTGATTGAGGAACCGGCCGCCTGTGTAGTTTTGGATAGGTGTTCTTGTAAAAAATAGTGATATACCATTTCATTGAATGAATATCTGATGAGTGCCTCCAATATATGTGTCCAATACAGAGAAAAAATCATTATCTATGTAGTATCTTACGATCACATGCATAATTTATTGTCTTGTTTGGACCTCTTACATTTTGGATATGGATGGGGATGAATACGGGATGACCCCACCACCTTGGTAAATGATTCTCATTAGGTTAATCAATTTAATTCCATCTATGTGGTGTTCCTCATTAGGAATAAAACAGTTCGATAGGGACTGGGCTGTATATCCTCCTTATCTTGTGAATGATGGTCCGCAGTAAAGTCCATCATGTATGGATAACCATTTTGTTTCAATTGATGAACCATTTGTACCTCGATCATTTGATTTCAAGGTGCTAAATGGTGTTAAATCAATGGTGTTTGGTAAAAGATTTCCGAATAGTCACCAACAGGTTTTGTTCATGGATCTGAAATGCATAGTGGATTTCATATCCATGATTCATGGACCTACATTTCAAAGGAAGGTGTGTGCTGTGTAACAAAGACAATAACACCTAAGAAAACACAATGGTCAAGATAATGGGATGTTGATCTCATCACACCCTTTTGGGGTTAACTATTTCCTATTCCGAGACTTACTTATAGTTTAATGATATGTTAAAGATTCATTTTAAAAATCCCACATATGCATATGCACATTACCTTTAGTTAACGATCAATCATAAATTCAAGTGGCTTCAGAATCCTCTATATGTATCTGATTTTATCCTTAAATGGTACCCCTTTATGGATTTATTTGATGTTTTTTGTCATTTATGAGTATGATGTTGGTTTTATGACATTTGGTGTGGTAATCTAGAATTTTCTCTCATCCAGGGTGAGGAAATAAATTTTAGTGTTGGGATCGAACTCATAATATTGGCTTCCTACGTATCCCTATGAGAGGAATTATAATGCACATAGTTCAGTTCCACATAATAGGACACTTCAACTTTTAATGATGGCCGACAAGGACCCAACCCTGAAGCTTAACATCTAACTACAAGGACATCCAAGAAGCAGGTTCTTATTCAAGGATAGCGTGGGGCTTATAACGAGGTGACCCAAAGGAACCAAGAGATGTGTGGTCTTTTTGGAAGATATGAACCTACCAAGGATGTGACCCAGAGAACATTATGGTGGAATTGAGTAATCAGTTTGGACCTCCGAGAGGCTTCCTACATATCCCAATTAGTTGGGAATAAAATCTCATGTAGTTCGATATACTAGGGGTTATAATTTTAGGGGAGGCCCAAATGAGCATGTGGTTGGGGATTATGCATGGAATCTTCCCATATGGTGAATATGGTTTGAGATTATATCATATAAGAGGCCCATTTAAAGGGATATGAATGGGGATTAAACATGGAAGGTTCCCATTTTTTGGATAGGGTTGGGGCTTATACCAATTTGGAGGCCAATTTGAGTTCGGGATTATGGAGACATCATGATCACCACTAACCCCTAATCCCACATGAGTCATTCTCAGTGTAATAAACAAGAGGAAGGGTTAAATCTACATATCACATGATTCCACTTCATCCACTCGTGGATTAGATGATGAAGCCCAAAGGGAGAAGAAATGGATGTGGAGTGTCCTTGTCTCCTATTTTATTTTCATATCAAGGATATTCACATTTGGTAATATATCTAGATACATCCTAGAAAGAGGAAAATATGATAAAATGTGTCACCTCTTGCAAGAAATTCATGGGGCTTAACTCCAGAGGAGTGCCCTAAAATTGGCTTGGAGAGAGAGAGAGTAATGTTCAACACTATCCCCAACTAAAGGGAAAGGCTAGTAGTTCTCCTCAATCACTAGAATTAAGAGGTTGACGTGATCACCCCATGGTCGGGAGAGACATTAAAATGGGATTGTAAACCCGATGATATTCCAAGGGTCTTCCATATAGCAGAGTTTTTCACTCTACAAACCATGGCCAAATCATTTTTTTTCATTTTCAGAGTAAACCACTTTATGGAGAAGTGGGAACCTCAAAAACAAGTTCAGATATACCAAAACCAGAGCAAGGACAGATAACAAAGCTAATAGAAGATTTCAAAACAGAGGTGAAAATAAAGGGGAACAGCTAGCATGCAGTCGCCTCGAGCCCACCGCAAGAAAAAAACATCAAACCACGAACCACCATTGAAGATTGTGGAAACACATATAAAGCAGATCGAACCAAAATCATTCCATCAACTTCACACCAATATGCTTATGAACCCGCACAGCCGAATCAACACAAATTCTCCTCCATGGTGAAGACTTCACCATAGAATTCGCCCAGAACATCGCACCAAAAAACACATCAACAAACAAACTCACTCAAACATTCACAAAATCAAAGAAAACCACCAGAACCATGGACACAGATTGGCACCGGAGAAAAAACGCCGCAACAGAACTGATACAAGGACCTGTCACCACCATCGCTCGTGTAGAACGCACATCCACTCACAGGGTACAAGAGAAATAGTGGTTGCAACCTCAAGACACAATATATTAGAATGCACCGCTCACCGCACCACCATGGAAGCATATCCAATTGAAGGACGCGAGCCTTCGATGCCACAGAAGGCCGCTGATGGCTACCACCCACGACACCGCCAGAGAGCCCACAAACCCACAAAACCAAGGTCCCGCACCTCAATTATGCTGAGAACAAGATCTAGGATATTACCACAGCATGAGGAGCTCTCCCGAAATCACTGAGAACCAAGGAATGTAGTTGTAGCCGATCGAGACGAGATGGCGGTGACAAGGAAACCCTAGCACCGAGGAGGAGCCCCTTACGGGCGCATCTACAAACCATGGGTATGAACAATCATGGGGAGACACTAATGCGCTTGATGAACATACCACACATGACATAAGGCATTATAAGGGGCCTTATAATGACTTCATTGAATTGTTTTGGAAAGAGGACAATATGGATCAAAAGATGTGGATGAAGGGAGAAATAGGAGGTGTTTGGTAGAACACCCTAGGATTTCCCATTCTATGTAGCATGTTCTTAAGCAAAATGTGGTTCCCTCCATGTTGTGTTGTTCTATTCGAGTGAGGGTAATGTCTTCATAGTGTTGTGCTACGTGGATTACTGGTTAGTCTGTGTGGCATTCTATGATGCAAGACCTAGTTTCTCCTATATAGCATGCTTATACACGGTGTCGAGTTCCCACCTCAGAGCATTTTGTAGCATGAGGAAGGGTTATTCTTGAATAGAATTTTCTATGCCGCATGCCTATACACATAGGGGAAATCTATTTATACCCTGCAGGATGGTCCACAATGGGGTTTTGAGTTCATGGCCTTCCGTAAGGTTTATTATTTCATGTTTATTGATATGTGATGGATTTTACCATCTAGGAATTGATGGAGGAGTTTTGATTATTATGGTACTTCATTGATACTATCCTCTAGATATATTATATTTAGCCCCCACTATTTGTCTCCCTCTAGGTCTATTTATAGAATAATAAAGGGACTGGATACCAGTATCACTAGTCATCCATGATTGGTCATGATAATTATTTTGCGAGGGCCCACGAGGATGCCCTTCCTTGTGAACAACTTAGTCACTAGGTAGAAATTTCTCATGTAGGGAGGCCATCATTTTTGAAGGTAGAAATCACCACCTTTGGTCCAAAATGACATTGATTTTATTTTTGGGAACCAGAAATAGAACTTCAACCCAACAAATATTTTCTTCCTGGGGTGTAGTCATTCATGGAGGTGGAAATCACTGCCTTGGTCCCACAAATGACATTGGTTTCATTTATGGTTGTTAACAGAACCACCTCAATTAGTGAACTCTTTCATTCGTAGATGCTTCTTGACACGATGGAACTCCATGTGGAGTGGAAGTCTGCAAAGCAATTTTTTATTTACAGAAATATATTGTTTTTCATGGTTTCATTCCACTGAATATTCTCCCTAAAAATATTATTCTGATTTTTTATCCTTTTCTATATCACTATAATTCTTTGGTTATTGTTTTCAAACATTTTAGGACCCAACATGGTGTTAATCCATGTGGTAATCACTTTTTGTACCCCTCTCTCTATGTGGGATGTTTCGCAGACATAACCCTTACCAGATTTAAATATGGGATGAAATTATTCACACATCTACAAGATAGGGAATATTCTACTCACCCTATGTTGGATATCTCACTAGTGGTAAAAGGAAATTACTAATACACAAGTTCCCCCTCCCAAGGGTTAAGCTATGATGTTCCCACTAGTAGTACACATCGGTATTCATAAGAACTGGTCGAGGATCAAATCATGCAACATTCGAACATTATATTAAAAAAAGATCATGTTTACCTAGTTGGAGAACACATTTCTCACATAAATTTGGTGAGTACACCAATTCTAAAATGGAATTACCAATGCATGTATTTCCCCCATGGATTAAGTTAAGTGGAGCTTGCTAGTTTTACCCTTACTCTCTAAGGGAATTGACCCAAACTTGAATCCCAATGGATTTGGACATTGGATGATATTATGATAAAACATTATTTGTTGGGGGCCATATTTCTAGCCCTATGTTGGTAGTTCCACCAGTGGTTAAATAGAATTACCATTACACATGTCTTCTTAGTTTGGGTCTTATTAAAGTTGTAAAGATTCAACTGTAATACAACATTATGCAGAGTTCAATCCCAGGGAGACCACAATTTTGGGGAGTTTTTTTTATGACACCAAAATGTAAGGGTTGTGGCCATGTTTCATATAAGAAACGATGATTAATAATGGAGGACCAAAATGCATCAAAATTTTGGTCACTTTTATTGAAAAGAATAAAGAAATTGTACCATGAATTGTATTGACTCCATGAGTATAGGAAGGACAACCACAACACAAGAGGTTGTTGCAGGTGTGATGTTTAGTGTTTTGTTACAAAATCCAAAGATATTAAGGTGTAGTTATATGGTCTATACAATAGTGATTGGATGAACCCATGTTTAAGGGATTTATTCCTATATGCCTTTAGGCAAGGTATTTCTTGGCCCTAAAGGTAATAAAATGGGTTCGCACTCAACCCATTTTAAAAAAGGGTTCCATCCATTAAGTATAGAGTCTTGTCCACATAATTTTACAAATAAAAATTAATTCTAAATATATATTTAATTATATTTATTAATTTTATGTATATTATTAATTATATAATCAATAGTCATGATTTTAAACATTTTTATAATGAGTAAAATGGGAAATCATGTAAAAAATATAATACACCTTCCCCTATAGATGTTTAGTAAGAACATGTAAAACATTTTTTGGTTGAATGCAAGGATGTTGGGGGAATTATGGTTCTCAAACCTAGGTCTCAAATCATTTTTTGAATTATATGAATTAAAACACTCAAGAATCTAGCTAAACATCAACTACAAAAAAATGTTCTTTGAAGGCTCATGGAGAGGGCCCCTCGATGTTGGAACTGTTCATGAGGATAAGAAGGTAAAATCTACTAAGAAGTCCCCATTTAGGGATTCTCCATCAAAATAGGTCATGGATACTGTTAGGTTATGAATTATACAATAAGAATATTGGGAAATTATTGGTGAGAAGGTAGAGTATTAATATATGGATAATCTAAGTATTTCAATATAACCTCCTTAGAAATGGTTGAGTGATTGACACCTATAAGTTATAAAGGTTCATCGAATATGGTAGTTATAATTAAAAAAACATTATTTTTAGTTTTTAATGCTTGTTTGGTGTGAATGATATAATCTTGTGTTTTTTGGTGTCAATGTTTGTAACACATTTCATGAAATCACAACCCTATGTAATCTTCTATATTTTATATATCTTTTTTAATAAATTTTCTTTGAACATGGGTATAGGTTTCCCAATCCATGTTTCATTCCATTTATGATAATTATATCACAAATAATCTTATTTAATATTATAAAAACTAAAAATTATTATAATTAAAAAATATTTTTTAATATTAAAAATAATTATATTCTAAATTATATTATTAATTGTAGCAGTTAATTTTAATTGTATTATTAATAGTTAAAAATATCATTAATTTATTTTCGCATTAAAGATAATTCATAGGTATCCTATTTTGGAAAGTACCTACCATGTTAGATACTTGATGTCTTGATAATTATTTTCTTTGAAAGGAACCTAACAATTATTATCTTTAAGGATATTTAATCTCAATATATTATCCAATATATTCCCTTTACATGTATTCATGATTATATTTATTTAGCTTGAGGTCCTATTACTTACAAAAAATTATCATGCTCAAACAATGTTGATGTGTAACTCTTTTCACAACTCATTAGTTGTGATACTAAACCAAATTTCCAGACTACAATATTTACCCAAATCCCAATGCATCTATTTCATAAGGTACCTTAAAACCTTTCATGAAAAGGCTTAGAATAATACGAATTTAATAATCCCCACAAGATTAATCATAGAGTACTGGATAGACAACCACCACTTTTTAGAAAAGGAGGATCCATGATATTGTGCAATCTAACCAAAAGTCACACTATCCAAGGATTCCTTACTCATGCTAAACCCCAATTCAATCATGATTCTAACAATTTATATGTATAAAATAAAATCAATCTTTAAATTTAAGTAACCTAAAACTATCCAAACATAAAATGAAACAAAATTAAATCAAATTTTACTCCCAATATGTATGTATGACAATTTATATCATAATGTTAACACATTAAATTATATATTTGAATAATTCAAGGAATAAACTAAATAAATGAAAAATTAAAATTTTAGAACATTGGATAAACACTATGAAAATACCCAAAACAAATAAATATAAACACTTTATATTTACTTATAATTTTAACTCATTCATATTATATTTTTATAGAATTTTAATTAAACATATGATATTTTAAATTTAAATTGTATATATATGATGTATTCATAAATTTAATAAACATTAATAATATCATGAATTTGATATTATTTAAATCAGGTTCATATTAATTATAAAAAAACATTTTTTATATTATTTAAATGATTTACTCTACTAAGGAATTTTTATTTGAACATTTCAAATTAACAATAATAAAAAAAAATAATTTAATATATTATTATTTATATTTTGGTCTTATTGTGTATTTTATAAACACTTTATAAATAAAACATATAATTTTCATAAAAAAAAGTATATCAAAATTATAAATAATTCGATAAAATTTAAAAGGTATTTAATATTAAAATTTATTATTTTGAATATTTAGAGTTGGGATTTTGGAAATGTGGTAATTGAATCTCCATTATACTGCATCAACTAGGGTTCAAAACCTCTTAGCCCCCAATTTTAAGGATTTCCAATAGATGTTATTTTCCAAGGTAGTAGGGGTACACCATTTCATGGAGATCTGGGGGTTATAGTGTGACCTTGAAAATATGTTTGACATAGGGGATTTATGGTGTGGAGATAGTCATGGGGTCGATACAGAATGGTGGAAAATATGACATAGAATGACATAGTGTGTGTGGTCTTAGTGCTCCTTGAGGTATAACACTACATGAAAGAGGATGTGATACTAGAGACCATTACGTGTTCATTGGTGGTTACAAAATGGTCCAATATGTAATTTCCATATATTGGTCTTAGGCAACTTGTCCTTTAGCCCATTTGGTAATAAATCCTTTGGAACACAATGTCTATGGGCCAACCCCAATTTCAGGCCATTATGCCTCTAGATATATGGGTCTTCTAAGGGTTTCCTCTCAACCCCACTAAAAAAAGGTTTCATTCCTTATTAAAGGGGATTGATCCAACTTATTTCAATTTATTATCATTGAAATTTATTTATAAAATATTTTTAAATATTTAATAATTGATTATAAAAACATTTAAATTA
Organism: Viscum album; assembly: GCA_963277665.1. Lineage (NCBI taxonomy): Eukaryota > Viridiplantae > Streptophyta > Magnoliopsida > Santalales > Viscaceae > Viscum > Viscum album. Next base: position 820,969,244 of record OY728134.1, read on the forward strand.
ATTAATTTTAAAACACTCTTAATTTAATTAATATCTTAAGATAATTTTCTTATATTATATATACAATTTATAAATTAAGAAATTAAATTCAAAATATAAATAAGATAAATTAATTATTTCTTCAAATAATATTTATTGATACAGTCTATATTGTAAGGAGTAGAATTCCCTATTGTCTATCATATTAAATGATAAATAATTATTCATCTATGATATTTTTAATCAATGTCTATGTTTCATATATTATGATATCAACTATGTTGTATGGTTGATACAATGAATTTTAAAAAAAAACAGATAAGTGTGATCACCTATTATGATCTCACATATTGTATTCTATGAAATTTCCAAAACCAAGGAATTATACAATGTAATTACCTATGATAATTCATATTATATGGTATGAAAATATTTTTCACTATAATATTTCTTATCATATAGCCAACTCAAAAAAATATCATTTTTAATTAATAGTAATATGAAATCATAAATGATATATGTTTTATAAATTTTCAAACATGATTACATAAATCACAAAGTATAGAATGTCTCTAACACAACTAATTGGTTTCTATGTATCGAACAACAATTGTTTGAAATTGTACAAAGCATTAGAACTGAAGATACCATGTAAGAGTCCCATTTTTTATAAATGGATGAATATGTGATTGATAATGTTTGTAGTATTATTGTGGATCCATAAGAAGTAATTTTATTTCATTCTTGATAATGTATCCATGCAATTCCATAAAATGAGTAAGGTACTACAATGTTAAATGGAAAAGAAAACATGAGGTGGTTAGATTGAATAACTCGTTTGGATAAGTTCAAGACACAGTTGAATTTAAATTATGATGATTATTATACAAAAATTTCAAGGAATTAATAAAAAAATTTGTGTATGAAAGATCACTATCAGCAATATTTTTGATAAGTTTTAAAGTTGTTGAGATAGTCTAGATGTCATCTGAAAAGTAGATCAACATGTTTGAGTGAAGATTTTAGTTCTTCATATTAATTTAAAAGACTTATGACATGTATGGAGACCCACATAGCTGATTTTATGGTGTATCCATTATTTCAGGTATGTATGAAAATCCATGTACCTCAATCTTGAACCATATTTGGATTCATGATTCATGTAGGTTTTTGCTCCAACATTATATAATGTTGCGACATAGCCATTGTGAACCATGTAGGTGAATTTAATCCATGTATATTATTCACATAGTAATTTTGGAATAGCATAAGGGATTATATCCATACATTCAAGGAAAGACTTCTAAAATCAATGATTCTTGAAACAAGAAGATTCACATGGAAAAATTGCTTCCAACCATGCTCATAGTGATCTCAAATGATTTTGAAAGAAATTTTATTTATGATAAGGAAATCATGGTATGTAAAGACCCACATGAAGAAAGATATATGTAGAGTTATTTCGATATTTAAAAATTTTGGGATATGAGGAGATGTTAAGATCATGATATTTAATATCATGGAATGAATTATAAGCCAAATTAACATATAGAATAAAAAGTGGTTTTGATCGGGAATATAAATGAAATACAAATGAGTTTTTGAATATATCGAAAAGAAAGAAAATTTAACTAATAATTGAGGAGTTTCTAATTTGAAATGAAAACCTAATATTAATGTGATGTTATTTTCTAAATATAAATATACTTTTCAAGTACTAATGGATTATTATGAGAAATAGAGAGTGTAATGCCCCGACCCCAGTTACCTAGAGTCAGTGCATTATTTTAATACATTGGCAAGATTACAAGGAATCAAGTCCCAAAGGACCGATCAGTTTAGAAGTCTTGGAAAATAGATTACATACATTAACTTTACATTACAATTTGAAGCATAAAACATAGCATAGATAGTTCATTGAGAATTACATTTTTCCCATTATCTTAACCTTGCATATCAATCATAATACACTTCTTGGAATTCTGGGAAAATAAAACATAAGAAAGGGGTGAGCTCAGATGCTCAGTAAGGGTAAATAATTTAGCAGAAGCTATAAACTTTTAAGGTAAGATGTGTAATAAAAACAACATCATTTTAAACATTAACTTGAACATAATATGGTAAAAATAAATGAAACATTAACATATAAACATGCACATGGATATTTTACTAGTCGAATAATCACATGTAATAACAAATTTCACAATGAGATAATGCCTAATACCGGACATCATTACCACATAGTCAAGGCCTCGTTCCAATACTATAAATAAATGTTTTGTCAAGGCCTTGTTCCAAAACACTAGTTTGTCTCATGAGACCTAACGATGCATCGAGGAGCTATAGAGGGCTCCACCCGTCACTTTCTAAGTCCAATGCATTCCTCATATGAATATTTGGATCATAGCATAAACATTCGTATTAAAAATAGCATACGAAATGTCAATACATTAACCGTAAACCATGAATGGTATAAAAACAGAACATCCATAGTCAAATATATCTGAACTCATTTAATACAATTTGGAAGATTGTATTATATTAAATAAACCTAAAAAAAATACCCAGTAATGGATGCTAACATAGTTGAAAATGATGAGTAAAAGTTTTTGAGAGAAATATCCTTTTTGTAAAATCATTTAAAAGTCACACATGTATAAAAGAAGTAATTTAGAATATATTTTTTAATCAAAATTTCCCATACAACTTTGGAACTTTTGAAATGAATTATCATTTCAAAACATTCATGTCTATATTAATAAATCCTTAAAATCATTTTGAAAACATGGACATTAATTAAAGAGATTTAGAAAGATAAATATTTAAAAAAATTTAAAATTATGATCTTGATAAAGAGTTCGTATCACAAATTCTTAATATATTCATTTTGAAATCAATTTTAGGAAAAATGGACATGGATGATAAAAATTTCCTAGAAAATACTCACACATAAACAATCTGGGATAATAATGAGATTGAGGAATTAACCCTTACCAATTTGGTAACTTACAAAACATACAACCCATGAAAGAAGTATCATAAAATGAATATGTAAATACACATAAATTAAAGTTTATTACACAAAGAATACAATTATGGGTAGTACATACACCACAAAAAAGTTAATAGTGGCAATATGGGTTGAATCTCACGGGAATAAGGAGTGAGATGAAAACCCCTTACATTGCACTTTCCTTTAGTCGAGGGTACGTTTAACCTTCTGTATGAAGGCCATAGTATGTTATTAAATTATACCAAAACCATTTTAATATTTAAGATATTATAAATAATTAATTTATAACTTTTTACTACCCATTAAATAATAATTTCCATGTTAAATTTACATTTTGGGTAGTAATCAATTTCTTTATCATACGTGATTCAACTTGTTACTCTTGATTGTATCACTTATATCATGATTTAAATACTTACAGAATATAAAACATGATTTATATATCATATATATTTAGAATATAATTATTTATAATAGATACATATGTGAAATGGAAAACATTTTTTATGGAGACAGTAGTCCGTACGTACGCATAAACGATGTTTCTATTTTCATAACGTTTTGAACGGAACTTAGTGAATAAAATATTTGTAAGTACACACACACACACACACACACATATATATATATATCTCCAGTAGCATTATTATGTCATATATTACAATCATATTAGTAATATATATTTTTATAATCATCGATGAATGGTGAATGTGGAAATGAATCACATCACGTCGTGGGGACGGTAATCTGTATGTAGGCACGAACGACAATATCATTTACTTAAAGTTGTAGAATTGGATGGTATATTAATTTTACAAAGAAATTATTGTGTTATTTTAATTATTTATATACATATTACTCATCATTATATCCATCCAAATAACATGGTGTTGAATAACAAATTACACCACGACGTGGAGACGGTAAGTCGTACGTACGCACTCATGGTGACATTATCATTTATAAGATGGATAGAATAATGAATATAGTTGTGAAATATTTATAATGAAATCCCAGTATATATAAGATACTGGAGTTATTATTTTATAATTGAAATAACCAATAAATAAGAAGTCAAAGAAGAAAGGAACTTGAAAGAGGGTGGTGAAAACATTACCTCTTCTTCGGGTTCTTCCTTTTGATTTGATCAAAAGGGCTCCTTAGGTTGGCTGTCTGATCAAACTAAGGCCTCTTGGTTGAACTGAGAGAATTTAAGAGAATATTTGGTTAGGGGTTTTCCAATCCAAAAGGCTTTGAATGTGTGAATTAGTGAGAAAGGGGTGTGCCCACTCATACGAAGGATGAGGGGAAACTTAGGAAATGCTAGAAATATTATTTTATAATAAATTCATATTCAGTTTATAATGGCTTCAAAGTGGATTATTTAAAGGTTAAGGTGGGGATTGGTCAAACAAACACTCAACCAATAGGTTTTAGATAGTTTTGGGTCACTATATTAACTTTATCATTTTTATTGAACTCTTAGATAATTAGTTTGACATTTACCATGTCTCTTTGTATTTTTATATTATATAGTTAATAAACATACTATATACTTTCAAGAGACCTCCAAGTGATACATTAATAATAATCCTCTCATTATATAAGAAATTTTTCTGAACATTATATTTTTAGGAATATAATATCATTTAATAATATAATATTTTTTTATAAACTCCTTTATATCAATTTTGACACTATTTAATAATTGATATTTGTTAAAGTATTAACAACTTTATTAATTAAAAAAAATCATTTAAGAAATACTAACATGTCATATTAACCAATAATATTTTTGTATGTCATCAAAATTTTCAAATTATATTTATTTTAACATTCATAATACTAATTATTTTATTCTTTCATTAATAAGGAAAATACTGCATCATTATTGTGTCATAAATAAATTCAATTATTCAATGTCTAAAAATTATAAATAAAATACCATTATGTAGGAACACATTTTGTATTTCTACTGAATATTTATAGTTGAAAATATAACATATATAACCCTATTTAAAATTTGTTTTCAAAAAGATGTATGCTTATGTAATTTTTGTATTTACTTTATCTTAATTAATAGAAAGTGTCATTATCACTTACAAGTGGATCCATGGGGTCCCAAAATCGACCCAAATATGTCCATGGTCGGACATGTATCAACCAATAGGGTTAGGACACAGTTTAAGATAATTTTTTATTATTATAATATTATTTTCTTACCCTTATTTACCGGATTTACCCTTTATCCATGGTTACTAAAATATTTACCGAAGTAATTATTCAATATGTCTAAAAATAAAAGTTACATATTTACAAAATTTGTACATCCCGATTCAAAATATTTAATCCATTTTTCCAAATTCAAAATACAGAAGTGGCATAAATTAATTTAAAATTAATTCCCGCTGTCAAAACAAAAAGCGTGGTTTTAAGAAATAATAACTATCAAAAGATTGACACTTGTTTACGTCCGGTTTAAATGTGGAATTACGTCCAATGACAAAAATTGTATTAAATAGTAAAAATATATTCTAAATATACTTTAAAACCACTAAAATTCATAATTTATCACAATTAATTATTTCAATTAAAAAAGTTGTTTTTAATTAAAATTTATTAATTTTCACTATTCATCAAAATATTAAAGTTATCAGAAAAGTACCAAAAATTCACCCTAAGATAATTTCAATCTTCTGAATCCAAAAATGAAGTCCATTTTGAATGATAAAATGTATAAAATTTCAAAAAGTGGGTATTACTGTTCATAATGGCTAGTTTGATTGGTTGTGGTGTGTGTTAGAACTCGAAGTTGCGTACAACACACGCTACTGCATTTTTCAAAGAGAAGCGTATCGTGGAAGCTTGGGGTGTTACATTCTCCCCCCCTTCAATAAATTGCATCCTCAAAATTTGAAATTATTTTTCAAAAATAAAAGGTTCAAAATAGAAAATACCTTTGGGAAAACCCACATCAGAAATTAGGTTAATAAAATTTAATCTTAATAAGAGGAAAGGGAAATAGAAGGTTTACCACCAAATTATGATCTCGATTAGGAGAAAATTGGTGTCAATTAGAGACATATAATTGGAGGAAAACATAAATATTTATAAGTAGTTATTGAGATCATCATTCACAAACAAGTGTAAAATTGAGGGCCTTAAATTCATCAATTTATGATGATTAAAAATACCATTGGTTCAAGAAAACATATGGTATTAGGATAACACATTTTTGGTTATAAGATCCCTTCAATAAAGTATAATAATTAATATCTTCATAGAATAAGATAAGAAGGAAAATATATACTTGACAAGTAGAGTCCCATCCTTTAACTAATTTCTACCACAAAATCATCTTCCACTCTAAACAATAATAGAACTTAAAAATAATATTCTATTTATCCTATTCATATAGGGTTAAAAAAATGAATTTAAAATTCAGATATTTCTTTAAAAGACTACTTTATTCAATCTAGGACATCACATGGGCCAGTGGTGGGTGATACAACCTTGTCGCCCTTCGGTTGCGGGATCAAGTCTCGGGGCCTTGCTGAAGGCGACGGGTTGTCGCCCGACCTCTGGGTTGTCCTTTTATGGCAATCCAAAAATAATCTAAAACTAGAATATCCAAAATAATTCTTTCCAAACTCACAGTCCAAAATTTATAAGGAAGGTAAACACAATTAAGATCCTTTTTGTCGCTTAATAACATGTGAACACCTTCATCATGTATTCATTTAAAACCCAGGAACACCCTGAATTACCATAAAACCTTATTGATTACATTCATGATCCCTTATTCCTTATATAATATAGGATATACTCTTTCTATCAAAAAATTTCGCGAACTCCAACAATGATGGAATATACAAATCATTAATCAGTTTCATGGTTGTCAAGAATATCCAATATAATTTATCCAAATCAATCATGTATTATTCCAAAATCACTACCTCGGTATCAGAACCATATTATGGTTTATCTTTCTCTCAACCATATATTTTCCAAAAATTTAACCTGCTATTGAGTCACTTTTCATGGTTCCACACAATATCAAGTCCTTAATGAAATAGTATTGCATAACAATCCTTATATATTCCATAATTATTATAACCAGTACATTGTTGATACAACACTCAAATGACATAATTCTCTAATAACAACATAAGAACTCTAATCATTCCTCCTCATCTGTGGTATTATAATAACTTTATTATTATCCAATAGCATCATTTGGGGCATACTTTGATGATTTGGATATTGGTTCACGTAGTGTCCCAACTCCTTACAGATGAAGCATTGTACATTTGAAACCTTTTTCTTACCCTTGTAGCCAGGTACATGGTGTCCTTTTTCTCCATACTTATAACAAACTCCCATTCCCTTTAAGAATGTTCTAGGGTGTTTCTTCCCACAGTTATCACATATGGGAAAATTCTTCTTTTCCCTCTTCCCTTTATCCATCTTTCCCTCTTCCATCCTTTTCTTCTCTTGTTTCCCTTCAAAGCCATAGGACTCAAGGATTTATTTACTTATCTTATTAACACATGATACTATTTATTCATATGTTGAGAATACATGGGAGTCTATTTCCCTTCTAAATTTTGGCATAATACTGTGAAAGATATGATACTTCTTACTCTTTGGATCATACGTATTTATGGAGTTCATATTCCTTCTACTGGGCACCATTTCTATAAAATGGCATAAACTAGGTCAGTTTATGAATTGCAATGAATAATTACAAACTTGTAAAATACCTAACATAAATTGAACATTTTATGGATATAATCCATAATCATAAAAGAAGTTTTCTTTAAGGAAGTATATACTCATAAACCCCTCATTATGATTTGAAAATAAAATGATAATTATAATAAGCATATCCTCCGAGAGTGTCGTAACCAAAAGTGCAGCAAGGCTCATTGTCGTGCACCAATTCTTGTTCGAGTCTAGATCAAAGCAGTGTTTTTGGGTTTTACCCCTAGGAACATCTGTTCCAGAGCCGCCTCTACCTACTCTTATCCAGAAAGGGATGTATTTCTCGGAAAAATAACAAAATATCTACAATACCAAAATTCTAGGAAGTTCTTGTAAACTAATCCTCAAATTCTATATTAGGTCTATGTGCTCTAATCAGATTTTATCTAAATCTAGCTTCCAATGTTATTGCTAAACTTCCTCTGATACCAAATGTAATGCACCGACCCTAGTTACCCAGAGCTGGTGCATTATTTTAATACATTGGCACGATTACAAGGAATCAAGTCCAGAAGGACTGATCAATTTAACAGTCTTGGAAAATAGATTACATACATTAACTTTACATTATAATTTGAAGCATAAAACACATCATCGATAGTTACTTTAGAATTCCAATTTTCCCTTTAGCTTAACCCTACATATCAATCATAATACACCTCTTGGGATCCTGGGAAAATAAAACATAAGAACGTGGTGAACTCAGATGCTCAGTAAGGGTAAATAATATAGCGGAAGCTATAAAATTTTAAGGCAAGATGTGTAATAAAAACAACAGCCTTTTAAACATAAACATGAACATAATATGGTAAAAATAAATGAAACATTACCATATAAACATGCACATGGATATTCTACTAGTCAAATAATCACATGTAATAACTAATTTCACAACGAGGGAATGCCTAATACTAGACATCATTACCACATAGTCAAGGCCTCGTGCCAATACTACAAATAAATATTTTGTCAAGGCCTTGTTCCAAGACACTATATTGTCTCATGAGAACTACCGATGCATCGAGGAGCTATAGCGGGCTCCACCCATCACTTACTAAGTCCACTGCATTCCTCATATGAATAGTTGAAACATAACATAAACATTCGTATTAAAACTAGCTACGAAATGTCAAAACATAAATCATAAACCATGAATGGTATAAAAATAGAACATCCACAGTCAAACATATCTGAAATCATTCAATACAATATGTAAGATTTTATTATTATAAATCAACGTCATTCAAAAACTATTATCCAGTAAAGGATGCTGACACAGTTGAAAATGATGAGTAAAACATTTTGAGAGAAATATCCTTTTTTGTAAAATAATTTAAAGGTCACACATTTATAAAGGAAGTAATTTAGAAGATATTTTTGAATAAAACTGTCCCATACCACTTTGAAACTTTTGAAAATAATTATCATTTCAAAACATTTATGTCCATATAAATAAATCATTAAAATCATTTTAAAAACATGGACATTAATTAAAAAGATTTAGCAAGATAAATCTTTAAAACGATTAAAATTATGATCTTGATAAAGAGTACCTTTCAAAAATCCATAAAATATTCATTTTGAAATCATTTTTATGAAAAATGGACATGGATGATAAAAAGTTCCATGTAAATACTTACACATAAACAATCTCGGATAATAATGAAATTAAGGAATTAACCCTTACCAATTTGGAAACATACGAAACATACAGCCCATGAAAGACGTATCATAAAATGAATATGTAAAAACACATAAATTAAAGTGTATTACACAAAGAATACAATTATGGGCAGTACATACACCCCACAAAAGGTAATAGTAGAAATATTGCATGAATCTCGTGGGAATAAGGATTGAGATGAAAACTGCTTACCTTGCACTTTCCGTTAGTTGAGGGTACGTTTAACCTCCTGTATAAAGACCTTAGTAAGATATTAAATTAAACCAAAACCATGTTAATATTTATGATATCATAAATTATTCATTTATAACTTTTTACTACCCATTTAATAATATTTTCCATGTTAAATTAACATTCCTGGTAATAATCGCTTTCTTTATCATATGTGTTTTAACTTGTTACTCTTGATTATATCACTTAGATCATGATTTAAATACTTCCATAATATAAAACATGATTTATATGTCATATATATTTAGAATATAATTAGGTATAATAGATACATATGTGAAATGGAAAACACCATTTATGGAGACAGTAGTCCGTACGTACAAATAAACGTTGTTTCCGTTTTCATAACGTATTGAACAGAACTAAGTGAATAAAATATTTGTAAGTACACACACACACACACACACATATATATATATCTATCTACAGTAGCATTATTATGTCATATATTACAAACATATTAATAATATATTTTTTTAAAATTGTCTATGAATGGTGAATGTGGAAATGAATCACATCGCGTCGTGGAGATAGTAATCCATAAGTACGCACAAGCGACAATATCATTTCTTTAATGGTGTGGAATTGGTAGGTATATTAATTTTACAGAGAAATTATTATGTTATTTTTATTATTTCTATACATATTACTCATCATTATATCCATCCAAATAACATAGTGTTGAATAACAAATTACACCACGACGTGGAGATGGTAAGTCGTACGTACGCACTCATGGTGACATTATCATTCATAATATAGATAGAATATTGAATATAGTTGTGAAATATTTATAATAACATCCTAGTATATAGAAGATACTGGAGTTATTATTTTGGAATGGAAATAACAAATAAAGGAGAAGTGGAAGAAGAAAGGAACTTGAAAGAGGGTAGTGAAAACATTACCTCTTCTTCGGGTTCTTCCTTTTGATTTGATCAAAAGGGCTTCTTAGGTTGTCATTATGATCAAACTAAAGACTCTAGGTTTAATTGAGGGAAGTTAATAGAATATTTGGGCAGGGGTTGGCCATGAGAAAAGACTTTGAATGTGTGAATTAGTGAGAAGGTAGAGTTCCCTTTTATAAGAGGGGTGAGGGGAACCTTAGGAAAAGTTAGAAATATTATTTTATAATAAATTAATATTCTATTTATAATGGCACCAAAGTGGATTATTTAAAGGTTAAGGTAGGGATAGGTCACAAACCACTAAAACAATAGGTTTCAGACAGGTTTGAGTCACTATATTAACTTTATTGTTTTGATTTAACTCTTAGTTAATTTGTTTGACATTTACCATGTCTCTTTGAATTTTTATATTATATAGTTAATAAACTTACTATATACTCCAAAGAGACCTCCAAGTGGTCCATTAATAATACACCTATCATTATATAAGTCCTTTGGCTGAACATTAGATTTTTATGAATAGAATATCAATTAATAATATAATATTTGTTTTATAAACTCCTTTATGTCAATTTTGACACTATTTAATACTTTTTTATGTATTAACAACTTTATTAATTCTAAAAAAATTTATCTAAGCAATACTAAAATGTCATATTAACAAATAAATTTTTTTATGTCATCAAAAATTTCAAATTATATTTATTTTAAAATTTATAATACGAATTATTTGATTCTTTCATTAATAAAGAAAATACTGCATTATTATTGTGTCATAAAGAAATTTAATTATTAAATGTCTAGAAATTATAAATAAAATACTATTATGTAGGAAATAGTTTTATCTTTCTAATGAATATTTATAGTTTAAAATATAACTTATATAACCCTATGTAAAAATTGGTTTTCTAAAAGATATATGCCTATGTCATTTTTGTATTTACTTTAACTTAATTAATATAAAGTGTCATTATCACTTACAAGTGGATCCATGGGGTCCCAAAATCGACCCAAATATGCCCATGGTCGGACATGTATCAGCCAATAGGGTTAAGACATGTTTTAGGATAATTTATTATTACTATAATATTATTTGTTTACCCTTATTTACCATATTTACCCTTTAACCATGGAAAATAAAATATTTACCGAAGTAATTATTCAAAATGTATAAAAATAAAAGTTACCTTTTTAAATAACTTGGAAATCCTCATTCCAAATATGGAATACATTTTTCCAAATTCAAAATACAGAAGTGGTAGAAATTAATTTAAAATTAATTCCTGTTGTCAAAACAAAAAACGCGTTTTTATGAAATTATAAATATCAAAAGATTGACACTTGTTTATGTCTGGTTTAAATGTGGAATTACGTCCAATGACCGAAATTGTATTAAATGGTAAAAATATATTCTAAATATACCTTAAAACCACTCAAATTCATAATTTATCACTATTAATTATTTCGATTAAAAAGGTTGTTTTTATTTAAAATTTAGTATTTTTCACTATTCATCAATATATGAAAGTTATCAGAAAAGTACCAAAAATTATCCCTAAGCTAATTTCAATATTCCGAATCCTAAAATAAATTTCATTATGAAAGATAAAATGTATAAAATTTCAAAAAGTGGGTATTAATGTTCATAACGTCTAGTTTGATTAGTTGTGGTGTGTGTTAGAACTCGAAGTTGCGTACAACACACGCTACTGCATTGTTCAAAGAGAAGCATACTGTTGAAGCTTGGGGTGTTACAGAGAGAAAATACATACATTGTATAATATATTTATTAAATTTTAATAATATCCATTAACAAATAAAGAGAAGACTCTGTAGTTAAGGTATCATTAACCAAATAATAATGGTTACACAAGTATTCAGAATGATTCTGATCAGTTGAGATATGAGTGAGCTTTGAGAATTGTTGTGAAAACCTCTATTTTTTCCTTTTGATATTAATTAATTTTTTACATGTATAGACCATTGGATCGTTAGATTCATATATTTGGACTATTATAAATAGGTTAATTTCATTCTTTAATTGATCACTTTTTGAATAAGTGAAGTCTCTTACAATAGATTTAGGATGCTGTGTGAACAAAACAGAGTCTATGTTCGGAGGTAATTATTTTATGGAACACTTTGGGATGTTTTTTGATGAAATGAGGCTTTCCTTTTCAATAAAAAATATTCAAGATAGTTAATAATGTATGATGGGGTATAACCGACATTTAAAGACATAGTATTTTAAGTTGAAACATGTAAATATTATATGCTAATATATTTTATATATTTACTAAAAGTGAGGATAGGATATGAGAATTCATTGAGTGTATTGGGAAATATAACTGTTTCAAGTGGGTGAATTTAAAAGGTGAAGAATTTTTATAATATATGACCACTAATTCATCCCCCATCAATGTTCTATACAATATATGAAATTTTAGTTTTATCAAAGTGAGGTTCCCTCTAAATATTCAATAATAATTTTAAGACATTGATAAAATTAACTTAGTAAATAATGGAGGTGTATCCACATTCAATGGGAAGAATTATCATAGTTGGAGGAATAAGGTACCACCCTATCACATATCACTCAACTATGAGGTGAGAGATACAACAACATTTTGGTTTCCACTAATTTATAAAGGTGATATAATGACTCAGGTGTATTGGATAAATATGGGGTTAGAATATAAGTATCAAAATTATATCATAATTTCTATATTAGTTATGGTATAAACCAATTTCACGAGTCTAAAAAGTACAAATGAAATCTAGGAAAAATTAAAAAGAAGTTATGAATATAATTTCAAAGTTAAATAATCCATGATATATGTTCGGAGAGTCCAATTTTAAAATTTAAATATGGATAAGGATGATACTTTTTATGGATACTTTACAATGGACAAAGAAATTGTCTGAAACATATGGGCTTTTGGTGAGAATCTTGATGATTACATCATTGTTAAAAAATTAATGTTGGATTTTTTATATATATTAGATTCAATAATATATATTCACTTTAGGAAAGAGAGTATTTGAAACTAGATAAGTGACACAACATCCTCATAGCATATGAAATTAAGAAGTCTATACCTTTAAAAATAATATCCAATGATGAAAATGAATTTAAATTTATAAGAAAATGTAATATTGAAAAAGGTATTGATAATGGATAAAGTAATTTAGATGATGATGAATATTATGAATATATCAACAAAACCATATCTATTTTATAAAAGAGATGAATAAGGACAAGTGAAATAAAATTATTGAGTAAGATGAGACAAGTGAACTATAGTTATTCATCAGACTATGAGTTCAAAATATTTTCTCATGTTGATAAAAGACTTGATTCTTCATGAATTAAGTATTATAAATAATAAATTATTGATCGTGGGTGGGAACTAAAAGAGAATCTAAAATCTTATCAAGATCAGATTGCACATCCCAAGAAATAAAAAAATCTATAGAAATAAAACAAGAAGCTAGCCACAAAAAATTATGAGTATAGGGGGGGGGGAATATGGCTAAATACAAAAAATAAATTGGATAATAATGATTTATCCTATGTTTATGAGATAATGATACATATATTAAAGATAATTTAATAAAGAAAAATGGTGTGTGATCTTAAATAATAATTATTGGAAAGTTAGAAGATCTATTTGATATATGGGCCATATATCTAACCATTTTACATTATATTAACATGAAAAAGAATGATTAAAAAATTAGTTGTGTCAAAAGGAGAATCTTATCAAGATTGTGAGAAAAAATATTCAAAAGAACACACTAAATCTACACCTACTCAAGTTGAAAACACAACATTTCTTCTATAATAGTGTAGGTTAAAAAAGGAGAACTAATGAGGTCCATACTAACATCATTGAAGGCAAATATTACACACAAAATAAAGGAAAATGTAAGATAAGAGTACCAACACCCCGAAGACAAAATAATTCTTACATTGTAACAGTATAGTTGTAACACAAATCTAGAATGATCTAGAGCTACTCTAGAGAGTCAAAGTAAAATGGGTTTTATTGGTGTATTAGAAAGAATGGATATAAATATTATTCCTCTGGGATCAAATTATCATTTCTAGGAATAATTAACAAACCATGGGTGATTTCTAGTGAGTATCAAAAGAAAAAACATTAGAGGAGAAAACCCATGAAATGAATATTACTTAGTTTTCTATGCATGGTATCACATGATATGTAGTGTATAGATATCATATAATACCTCATTTGTATCTCTATTTTTTTATACACTGTATTATCTTATATATACATATATTAGACTAAAAAAATTCTATTTTCTAAGGGATCCATGTTGTATTATGCTTATATCAGATCTAAAAAAGATAGGGAAGAGAATGTGAGTTCCATGAAAGGAAGATAAAAAGATAATAAACCCTTTTCATTGAGAATTGAATTGATTTTCAATAATGTGGGGAATAAAGAATCCATATCATCACAAATATTCACTTTTTAGAGTAATAGTATTTCCCCCAAATTCCAATGGGAGTAAGAGTTATTTTTTTAATTGATCAATATAGTTTTTATGATTCATGTAGGATTTCTATTGATACATGAGAGGTAATTCCCTGAGTGAAAAAGAATTTAAGTAAGTAAATAGAATGACTAATTAACTTATATGGTCTATGAAATAAGGAAACATAAGGTTATAAGTTCTAATTAATAGTCAAAATAATTTCAAGACATAATGTTAATTTCATTATAACGATTATTGTGATGTTATTTAATGAAAAAAAGACAAGTGTTTTTGTATAAATGATTATTATCTAAAACATTTTTTATTAGTATTTAAGTGTTTTATAATGTTTGGAGGTTGGTTGATAGGGTGTAGAGTCTATTTTAGTAAAGAATGTAATTCCCCATATTCATGTAAGAGACTTCGAGCTTGTATGCATATCCATGTAGCTGACTTCATGAAATAGTTGAAATTATACTGACATTGAAGATTCATGTGGCCAAATATTTCTACATATTTGAATTTATGATTAATTTGGGAATTTTATATAAAAAATAAAATTCTATGACATATCCAATGTTATCCACATATGAAAATTGAATCAACAGACAATATTCACATAGGCCTTTGAGTGTTAATTAAGGGATTTTTCCTTAGGCAATGTATGAGACTTCTAGAATATAAGATTCTAGAAATATTTTTTCCACAAAGAAAAGGTCTATGATTCCACGAATGTGGTAATATATAATTAGATTGAGGAGGTGTGATTTTATAAGGAGAAGCCTTGGAAAATGAAATACCACATGAAGAAAGAAGCTTTCTTAGACATTAGGGTTTTAAAAAGTTTTGATTTTTGAGGAGTTTATGAAATTTTTACATATAATACCATGGAATGAATAATATGTCTGAGTCTTATAGAGATTGAAATAATGTTTTGATTGATAGTTAAAATAAAATTCAAATTATTTTTGAATACATTAAAAAAATAATAAATTTATATCGATGATTAACATGATTCCATTTTTGAATGGAAACCTGATATTCACATGATGTTATTGTGTGATATAGAAATAAGATTTAGGTGTCAATGGATGGAAATTAGAAATAGATTTAACACATATACACAATGTGATAATATTCGAAGAGCCTAATAATTTCCATTATCAAAGAGGGATAAGATTATAAAGTCATGGGATCATTCATTAGAATAGAACTGCTACCCACATATTCATAATAAGGACTCCAATAATCAATTATATAAGTGAGTTTTGTGACCATTAATATTATTCACTATTGGATTATACTAACATAGTTGAAGGTTATATACTTGGATACTTGTTCATACATCACATCAGAGGGGAGGGCTATCATCAAGAGGTGTATCTCTTTCTTTATTCGATCACTATTGAATAAGTGAAGTCAATTCCAGTGGATTCAAGAAGACATGTAATCATAGTGAATATTTTATCAGGAGGAAATCATGGAAGAGAATAGAGTGGGCTCTATTTTTATTGGACAGAGTTACCCTTTCATGAATAAATTGTAGAATATAGTGTAGAATCCATGTTGGTGGGTATAACCATCATCAATTGGAGTAGGATTTTAAGAAGAACCATGTTCTTGGATTAGTCCAAAATTCCTAATTTTAATCAACCCAAATCATATTTATTTATATCAATTAATTCTATTTTTTATGTTAGAAACAATTATTATCATTCTATGTATTAAAATATTTCAAATATTTAGAGTGAATTCTAAGTTAGCCATTGACTACATGAAAAAATAAGAGACCATGAGAAAAATGAGTAACATCTATAAGTACATGAGAAACCATAATAGTACTAGATTTACTAAAATAATGATTATATTGAACACATGAACCAATCTATATTTTAGTAGAATTTTACTAACGGTTGAAGTGACTATAAGTCCTAGAGGATGAACTACATTCCTAATCGATAAAATGTGCTGTATTTTGACAACTATTTTAATAGAAAATAAGAGTAACCAAGGTATTCAAAGTCCATGGGAACTAACCAAATTGTATATTTGATGTTCCATCAAAATAAAAAAGTAATAGAGTCATTGTATATTGTGGTAAATTGATTTCCTGATGTTGTCAAGTGACCATATAAAAAAATTTGAATTTTAGAAAAGTTTTGAAGCCACTATATGTATTTTG
Organism: Viscum album; assembly: GCA_963277665.1. Lineage (NCBI taxonomy): Eukaryota > Viridiplantae > Streptophyta > Magnoliopsida > Santalales > Viscaceae > Viscum > Viscum album. The sequence goes on from OY728134.1 coordinate 820,986,508, forward strand.
AGTAGCTGCACATGTATATTAAAATATGACATGTTTTATGGACTTACCACAAGAACTATCAAGTGAATCAATTGGCTTTTATTGTCAAAGTGTCTGATTGACCATTATTAATTAGGCTAATATGAAACAATTCTATCGATAATAAATAACTAGAAATATCTTTTGAAAATATATTTTATTGTCCATTTGTTCAAAGATTGAAGGAAAATTAAAATGATTTAATTATCCTTGACTCTAATCCAAACATGAGTACCCATTATGATTTTTCTAAATGGTAATTTTCAGAGAGGATATATCTATTTTAAATAAGTAGATTGTGATGAAGTTGGGTGGTGTGTTTTGGCCTACAATTAATCTATTTCAACAGCTTATTACACCTTGTTTTAAATTAAGATTCACATCATGATCTGAGAATAATTTATAGTCAATATATATTCTCTAAATAATTAATGGAATACATCAATAATAAAAGATAACCTTGTATAAAATCTGAAATTCAATCTGTTTCAATCACTTTAATGAACCACAATCCCTCTCACACAATCTAATTAACTAACTCTCTATCTATCTCATTTACATGACCTTTTTGTTTTTCATAGGTTTATTTTAATATCTATTAAGATAACAGTCCTATATATCATATAAGAGTATTCATATATTGTTTCCATTGTTTCATTCATATTCTCAACTACCAAAACAACTATGGAAGTGGCAATGTGATATCCTGGGAAACCATGCTTGCTTTTGTGACATATATTTCAATGGTTTTTTGTGGATCATCCTATTTATTCTAAAAAAATTTCTTGATAGTGGGTTATATTTTTAAGAGAGGAACATGTCTTGGCTAAATAATGAACCTTTTTATATAAATTTTTTTCTTGTGATTTATGTTTTGTTTACTATGTTTTAAAACTATATTTCAAATAAAAATTTCAAAACTATATATTGATAGCTAACTTATAGTAGTGATATATCTACTATTTATTGCGAGTAGAGAAATTTTGAAATATTAGGATAATATCATCATGATCTGAAGAGGTTACATTAAAATTAGAAATTAGTTATACCTGCTGTATTTGTTAATATAGTGTTTTCAAAATTAAAGGATTTTATTTTATAAACATTTTTCTAATATAATTTTTTTACTTTATCTATTCACACCCCTCTTGAGCACTGCACTATGAGAAAAATTTGGTATCCAAGGTTTTTTCTTTATTGTCCTTTGGTCAATGTGTTTTATACCTTGATCATGTAACCAAAATAAGATTAATATTTTTTATTTTATTATTATAATTTCATAATTATAGAAAACCCTTGATATATTGTTATTACTAAAAATATAGCATTTTATTTTAATGGAATTGTTTTCTTAGTGCAATAAAAAAAATAAAAATCCATCTTGACTATATATGTTTTGGTATTTAGACAATAATATAAGGTCAATTTGAAAAAAATATCTCAAAGATGACTAGAGTGATTTAATTAAGTATTATTAGGATTGTAACTATATGTATATGAATTATTTATATTGTGCCTTAGAGAATGTTAATTTAATATAATATCTTCTCTTAAAACTTCTTTTCAAATATATGATATTATTTTTTTGTTTCATGAAGGAACCTCATATGTAAAATAAATGACATTGAATACCTATATGATTAAACCTGAGACATTCAGAATGAAGACAGATGAATTTATTTTATATATGTATCTCATGTTTAATTAAATAATTACCATCATGTTTTCTGTTGGATTTAAAGTGGATAGAAATTCTTAAGTATTGAGGATCTAGATATGTCAACCTAATCGCTGGAGAGGAAATTTTGTCTCCATCTAAAACTCATATGAAATTGTTAAATATGTATTCAAGGAACCAATTAGAAATATATTGATATCTGATGAGTAATTAAAGGTAAAAATTTATGATAATGATGAATCAATGAAGTATATTTATTTTAAAACATTAGAATCAAAATCATAAAAATTTGATAAATTCGATAATTCCAATTGATGTGAAGCTAATTTGAATAGTTATGAGGAAATGAAACATCCATCCATATGGTTTAAGAAGTTTTATAAGAAACGTTTCTTCAAAAAATTTAATTTCAATGGAAAATATGATAAGAACAAAAATTATAATAAAAAGGATAATTTTTTAAAAGTTACTCATTATGAATGAAAAAGAAAAGGTTAAAAAAATTGATTGTATGAAGTTGAAAAATTAGTATAAAAATTATTATTGATGAAAGAAACATAAGAAATCATTGAAAAAAATTAATTTATTCAAAGGATAGTTCAAATGATTCAGAATCATCCAAAAATGATCTCAGGAAAAGGAATGTTTTTTCTTTACATTAACAACACCAACGTTAACAAACACTATTATTATTTATTCTCAATATGAAAACTTTGATGAATATTAAATTTTTAAAGAATATTTTTTTGAATAATATAATATGATAGAGCAAAATTTTATTGATTTAAAGGAAAAAATATATAAATCAAAAGAAATATAACTCGTTTTCTAGAACATTAAAATCATTTCGTTGTATTGAAAAGTAGAAGAATATTGTGTTATTAAAAGAAAAAATGAACTTAAGTTGTCTAATGATCAACTCAATAAGGACACTAAAAAAGTTAACTACGAGAATAAAAACTCTTGACATGATGGTAGTTATGCAAACTATCTCTAAATATAATACTGGAATTTCATTCTAACTGGGTCAAACAATAATTCAAAAAAAATAGTTTTATTCCTTTTTCTAAATCATCTATTTGATTAGGAAATTAATTCACCCTTGGAATAAATAAATTATTATATTCAAAAAGTTTTAATTCTTTCATTATATCTATAAATCATGTATGGATTCCAAAATCATTATGTGCTAAGAGTTTTGGACCCTAGAAAATATGGGTACAAAATTCATTACTTAAATAATTATGTGTAGGAGAATTGCTTCAAGAGTACAGTTAAAAACTTATGGAATATGTCTAGGGGATATTATATTTATAAGACTAGGGACTTGTAATGTTTCAAGAGTTTTATTAACTTTTATGGAATGAATTTCACGTTTGGAAACAATTGTAAAGGAAATATTATTGGCCTTGGAAAAATTGGTAACTCTGAATCTATTTTAATTTCCTAAGGTTTTTATGTTTATGGTTTAATGTATAATTTACATATTATTTCCCAATTATGTGGTGATGTTTTTCATGTTATGTTTGAATATGATGCATTAAAAATTTATTATTCTAAGCATATTCTTGTTTATACAGTCTTAGGGATTAATGATGTATATGTTGTTAATATAGATTCTTTAAATTTTCAGAAAACATATTTCATGAGTTCCATTAATAAATAATATTGGATTTGGAAAATGAGACTAGTAAACTACAATATACACTCTAATATATATCTTAATAGGAATGACTCATTCATGTATTATCCCATACTACAATTTACAACAGCTAAAATCAGTAATCCCTATCAAAAGGGGACGAAACAAAAGATTTCGTTTAAAATAAAGAAAAAGGCTTCTACCTCTCAACTCCTAAAATTAGTTCACATATATTTTCTTTAATATTAGGAAAAAATTAAGCTAATGGTATTATTGATGATTATTCAACACTGACATGGGTTTATTTTATATCTCTTAAAAGTGAAGCCCATAGATGTTATCTAAAATATGATAAACATAGAGGACATACCTATAAGACCATAATAAGTGATCAGGGCTGTGCGTTTGAAAATAAGGATATTAAGACCTTATACTCCCAATATAAATATAAGAAAATTTTATATACTCTTATTACTCCTAAACAAAATGGAGTGGTTGAAAGAAGAAATAAAACACATCATGAAATTTCTTGAACTATACTAAATGAGTATAGCTTCCTTTTCTATTATTGGGATGAAGGTGTCAATTCATATTTCTATAATATTAATAGGGTTTTTTTAGACATATTTTATATAAAACTCTTTATGAATTATTAAATGGTAGAAAACCAAAATTTAATTATTTTGACCGCCTTGGTTGAAAATACATCCCTCTTAATAGAAAGTATAATATGGTAAATATTATCCAAAAAGTGATGAAGTTGTTTTATTAGGATATTAATCCTATTGAAAATCCTATGGAGTCATCAATAAAATATCCAATGTTGTGGAAAAATATTTAAACATAACCTATTTTAAAAAATATATACAGGATCCTAATACTTGTCTAGAAAACCCTATGGTTGGTATGTAAAACATTAATATCAATAAACCCTCAAGAACACATAAATAATTTGAAGATTCACATATTAAATATCCAGAATCTAAAGAATCAGACCATACTTTTCATGATGAAGTATTGGAATAATAATATTACTCTATTCTCAAAACCATTAGAGACCATATATACCATCTTATAGATGATGTTGTTGGAGACCTTGATAATGAAACTCAGACTATAGGTTCTCATAGAAACCATGTTGAACATAAATCTTTCTTGTCATATATTGAACCTAAAAACATTATTGAATCAATAAATTATGAATTTTGGGTCCTGGATATGCAATAAGTGTTAATTAAGTTTGAATGAAATGATATCTAGAAGCTGGTGGAAATTCATAAATATTATTAAACTATTGGCACTAAAATGGTTCTTATAAAAAAGGTAATGAATTCAAAACTATAATTATAAATTAATAATGTTTGGTTATACAATGTTATAGTATAGAAGGAGGGATTTATTATAATGAATAATTTTACCCTATATCTAGAATTGAATCCATTAAAATATTGATTTCTTGATTATAACATCTAAATTTGAAACTATTTCAAATGAATGTCAAAAGTGCATTCCTAAAGTATTATATTTATGATGATGTTTTTTAACAACTCCCTAAATTTTAAAATAATCAATTTCCAAAATCTATTTTTTAATTTTTTATATATATTTTTATGGTAAAAAATAGGATCCCATAGCATAATGTAAAATTATTAGATATTTCTTGATTTTTATTTGTTTAAAAAAAGGAATGGTTGATCCTACTCAATTTATAAACAGAATCTCAAAAGTTGTTTTAGTATTTAAAATATATGTTTATGATATTATTTTTGGATCATATAAAAATATTTGGGTGATTAATTTTTTATGATAATGAAAAATGTATTTGAAATATCTTTAATGGGAGAGTAATTGTTTCTCCATAGATTTCAAACTTTCTAGAATGGGGAAGAAAATTATATAGTGTCTTGTTGTAGTAAGAGTAATAAATATGTTTCATTATACAGTTGTTAAGATAAATATATAGCCATATGATGTTTTTTTGAACAAATAATTTTGATTAAACACACATTTCAAGATTATGGATATGAGTTTAGACATATCCCAATAAAAGGTGTCAAGAAAGTGTTATTAATTTCTCTAAGAATATTTTATCTCATCCTAGGTGTAAATATATTTTTACAAGAAATCACTATTAGAGATATTATTTACAAAAATGATATACCACCCTTCATGTCAGGGTAAATAGACATTAGAAATGTGACATCCTTTCAAGGAAAACATGTATTGAATGATTAAATTAAATTAGAAATTAATTATAGGTTATTTACTTTGTCTAATTATTTTAAGATTAATTTGATATATCCTATTTAAAAATTTTAATTTGTATATGATATTATATTTTTTATCTAATTAGTTTTTCAAATATTTTATATGATAATATTAAGTTACTATTTTCTTCATACGATCGATTTAATTTTCCTTACTAATTTTGATAGACATTCTATCATGCCAACCTTTTAAGCCACCATATTATTTCTTGTTTATTTTAATATGTTTTATCCCCATTATTTATTATTAAATGATCTGAAAATGATTATTAATAACCATGAATTAGAACATAAATAATCTCTTCTCTTTTCAAACTTAATCCTAACTCAAATTTGACCTATCCTTGTTAACTAAACCCACTACTTCCATTCCCAGAATATGAGTCGAAGATATTTAATTTTAATTTTTCACTTGAGGTTGCAACTATAGAATAATTAAGAAACTCTAAATAAAAAAAAATATTTAGTGGACCAAAAACCCCTTTAAAACCACACATGTGTCTTGGGAAGTATTTTAGGAAAAATAAATGTGTTTAATGTGGTTTAGATCAATTCGATCATCAGTAGGGAGAGAAGTTTAGGGATAATGCTAGACTAAGCAGTTCGTGGATAGTGGCAGTCCCCTCTATCCCTAGTTATTAAAATAATTTTTTTGTGAATTTGTGTTTGAATTTAATGAAATATTGGATAATATTTGGTTAGTTATTGATGTTTAAGAGAAAATATTTTCTTCAAATAAATTGGATATACGTCTATATGTACCACATCAAGGGGATTATTAAGATAGTCAAATTTGGTACCCCATTAGTTATAATCATTTCATGTTTGAATCCTTATAGAAGCTTATTTTGAATAGAATTCTTAAAATACCTAGTTTTTTAGAGTTCATTGGCGGAGTGTAGGATATAAAAAATGTTTATTTAGCATATATTTTGTATTAGATAATGTGATTTCATCATTTAATGTAATTAGGACCTATTATTTCTTTATCTGATGTTGAAAGGTGTGAAAAAAATTTCAACCCAGATTTGTTATGAGGCATATGAATGAGCTAAGAAAAACTTATTAATATTTAAATTATTTACCTAATTAATTGATCAATTTGGATTTTCTATATACTATGTCACTTCTTCCCCACTGAGATTAAACTCTACTACTTCAATAACAATTTTTATAAATCCAACCACATTTAAAAGAATGTATGTTTTTTAGAAACCTTGGAAGAATATACAGGTTTTGGATGATGATAAGTTTCCAAAGAATGAAAATCCTATAATTAATCATATAGACAAAAAAACATTTTCTCTATTTTTGGAACCTTGGCAGGTGGTTGAGGTTATATAATCTTCAGATGATAGTGATGAGATTGTGGATATTGATGTCAATGAAGAATCCATGTGGTCTTATGAAGAAATATTGAATCAATCTCCCATGGTTGAAAAATATAATGGATCCATGGATGGATTACTAGATCATGATAGGTAGACTACACTGAGAAGTTCTCCTTTTAGACTAAATCATATAGATTATAGAATTTATGTCAATAAGGCTCCATTTGTTGATAGTTGAACTATGTTTAAGATAGGAAGAGTTACAAATTTTTACTCTATAAAACCTAGAGTGGACAAGTCTCTTGAGACCCCAAACATTAATTTGGATTCATATTCTCTTGATAGTGATGATGGGAATGATTATAATGCTGAATTCCACCAAAACATAGTGGACATGTCATACCTCTATTTTCTATAGCTCCAAAACTAGATAAATGTGTTCCCTCAACTCATGTTATGGAAGTGTAAAGTATGATATACCTATTAATTGATTTTATTTAAAAACAATTGTTAAAATCCTATAGAATAACCAAGATATATTCTTTATTTCATGATATATATATTTCTCTCAAAGTTCATCCAATATATTTCTCATCTCTTGAACATTGTTTGTATATAAATAATATTTTTACATCTCAATTAATAAGACTGATAATCATAATTTGATTCATTGGATGATAAAGGATCCATGTTGAGACCTTTTTATTTTCTCCTAAATTGGATTATTCTATTCCTACTTATCTATATTTTTTATCTCACTTTATTTATTTTTAGAAAGTCCTTTTTATTTTTTGAAAGAATTACTACATAGTTTTGGTAGTATTGGTGAATATACTAAGAATGAGGTTATAGAGTTTACAATTTCTAGTATTATTTCTGATATTAATCACAAACTATTCCATATGTTTTTTCAAATGGATTATAAGATTAGATGTTTTTGTGAGAAATTTATATCTTTCTAGGCATATCTAATAGATATGTTTATTAATCTTGATCATTTAAATCCCAATGTTTTCACAAGTTATTCTAGAACTCCCATTACACCTCCTGCACTAGTGTATATAGATTATGATCCCATTCATAGAATTGTGAATAATTAAATTTTGACTCATTTGAGAATTTATAGAGATGATAATAATTTAATGTAAATGGATCTTATTACTCATGTTTAGAAGTTATTTCACATGGTTAAAGCTAATATAGTTAAGTCTTCCAGTGAAAAGGTTGTAATAAGGGGTTCCATCATGTATTTACATTATAATAATTTCACCATTTTAGGTATCAAGAACCTAAATTTGTATTTTGATATATGATTGATGATTCTTCCATTAACCTATGTCGTTATATCAATTACCAAAACACTGTAGGTAATTGATCCCCTTTTGTATTGGGTCATACTTGATAAGGATGAATTTATGAAAATCATCTAGCATGAACCATGATATATATATCACCTCAAATTAACTTTAAAAACACGTATTTATATATCCCACATATCCATCCTAACTCCTCTAACACATCACATGACCATTGCTTCAACCATTGTAGAACCAACTTCCACAAATCATTCAAATCCTTTAAGTCTTAGTATATTTCAGGCTATCCACCGGATAAAACATATCTTTAAAATAAAATTATTCTATTAGTTTCCCATTCTCTAAAACCTCCTCTTTCACCTTCTCTTACTCTATGAATATGAATACTCATATGTTCTATTGTGACTGTAAATCCAACCATCAACTGCAAGAACAAAAAGGAGACAATGAGAAAATTGGGTGATATATCTAAATAATCAATAAATTTTTAGAATAGTAGATTTACCTATAAAAGGATTTTATTTATCAAATGAAACAATATAGTTCTCATAATAATTTTTATAATGCATAAAGTGACCACATGGCCAATTGGAATGACCATTTTCCTAATCGATTGACAGTGGTGGATTTTTCATAAATTTCTCAACTGACAGCAAGAGTAACCAAATGAACCTAAGGGCAAGTGAAGTGATCATAATATATATATGATCTATCATCCAGATAAGAAATTATTAATGTGACTAGAAATTACTTAAAATCATCCATATAAAGTAGTCAAGTGACCATATAACATATTTGATATATCATCTTAATAAAAAAGTATCAGAGTGAACACACATTGCTCTTAATTGATTATGTGATGTAGCCAAGATACCATTAGTATTTTTTCAGACCTCATATTCTATGGATCTACTGGATGACATGTCTTGAGAACTAATAAGAGTTTTTATTTTAGTGTTTGATCAACCAAGATTAATTGAGATGTTATGGAACACTTTAAGTGACTGTACCTAAATATAATTATTTTTTTAAAAATATATTACAATGACCATCTATGCACAATAAAATGAAAAAATTAAATATTTTAAAACTTTTAGATTTCAAGAAGAGTATGAAGATCCATATTTATTTTTCTCAAATGTATATTTTGGTAAATGTTTTTCCATTTTCAAATAGGCGATCATGAAGATGAAGTGAGGTATTATGTGGTGTGAAAGTTATCTATTTCAACAACTCACGCCCATTTGTTTTGAACTGTGCTTCAATAAAAGATCTAAGAATATTATATGATCAATTTATAAACAATAAAGAACTGATGTAATACCTCAATAAAATTATAAAACCCTATAAAAAACTTAAATTCAATCTATTTAAAACATTATATCAAACATTCATCTCTCAATATCTCTATGTTTTAAATTATTTTTGAGTTTTTATTATATTTTATATAAATTTGTTATTTTAACATGATTTTACATCATATAAGTGTACTTAAATACACATTACATTATTTCCATCATCTTTTGTACTCTTATAACCAATCTGGAAGCGACTAAGTGATATCCTATATATCCTTCCATGTTGTTGTAATCTATATACCTAATCCATGTTTTGGATCGTCTTGTTAATTCTAACAAACATACTTGATAGAGGGTTATTATAAGATATAAAAGACTATATATTCTCTTGATGCCAAATTTTTTATTTATAATTACATGGTCTAATATTTTCTTACTCCATTTTTAAACAATTTTTCAAAACACCTTAGAAAAACTATACTTTTATATATAAAGTTTTCTTACTGATAATTTGAGTAGAGTAATCTCAGAAGATTGACATATCTAAAGTTATTTTAATAGAGTCTTTATCATGAACATTATATGTTATTTCAAAACAATAAATTATTTATAAATAATTTATTAGTTAACTGAGTGTTTTATAAATAAGTGTATTTTTTTAAAAAAATAGTTTGGTAATAGAAATTTGTATTAGATCCTCAATTCACACACTTATTGAGCACTAGAATTTGACAAAAATTTGTAAATATTTCATTATAATATCATTCATTTATTTAATAAACATGAGGTGAGGCTATGATAATTCATTATTTTCATCAAAAATTTCAAATATTTTAATGGTTTTAATATAAAAGTAAAAGATTTCATAATAATAAGGCCCCAAATTCTCCCCCAAGAGTCTATCTAGCCTGAAGGAAATTAAAAAACCCCATTTCAAATATCAACATGTTTTGAAATACTTAATCCATTTATAAATAAATTAAGAACAAACACCATACACAGAATATTGATTCTATTTTTCTCTATGATCGATAAATTATGTAGATCACTAGAAAAAATGAACTCTTCCCTCTATGGTATATCCATTGTCTAATATGAATCTCATAATGCTTAGGTTAGACCCTCATCACAACCATTGTATATTATTACCTCATGTAGAAATGGGTGGAGGAGGATTGTGCTATGATAAAGATAACCAATATGATATATGAACAAGATGAAACACTCATATCATTTCTGTTATCCTCCTTATATAACCTTTATTGATGTTCCCTTACTGTGTATTCAGTTTCTCAAATGTTATAAAACATACGAGCACAAGTAAATGGTTACAACACTAGTAACCATTATCCAAAATTATTTCTCCCAATAATATTATTAATATGAAATTATATCTATCAATGATGACTATAGGAGATTCTTGAATTATAACATTTAATTCTAAAATTCCTTAATTAGTCATTTTCTTTTTATGTGAATCATACAATATATTTTTATACCTAATATTACCTTATGATTTGGTCTATTCCATACATTATGACAAGATTTTGTACATTCGGAATGATATATTTAAATCATATATGACAATATTCACTAAAACAATATTATTTACATTGATATCATATCATATGATATCTTACAATGCTCACATATGATATATAAAATATATATTATATGTATATAGTCCTTCAGGTATATCTCTATCATGAAGCACATGAGAAGTTTTTTTTGAGATTAAACATCTTATTGATGAGTGAAAAATGGTGGCTAGGACAATCTTCTCACTCCTACAGCTTTTTCTTATTGATGATAAGATAAGAATGTCTAAAATAAGATCATAATCACTGAACACCTTGGATTTTCCACTTGATAACTATAGAGAGTGGAACCTATAAAAACTAATTTGTTTTTTACACTCAATATAACTCTATTTCTCACTAATTAATTATTTTTTCTATTGATACTAGAGATTGGTAAATGATTTTTATAACTGTTATATTGATAACCACAATCTCAATAGTCATTTACTATTACCCAGGGGTATTATTGTGCATCAAAGAAAGGTTTTTAATTAAGATTTTCATTCTTTATCATTCAATTAAAATATATTATTGGATTCCATATAGATAAATAGTTATAGGTAATTAATAAGAAAAACATTTAATCTATATTGAAATTATATTTTTGATAAAATATATATTTTTAAAAATTGAGCATCTTTAGCAATATATAATTTATTATATTCCATAGGAAGTGATTTATTCTATGGAATGAGTGTATGGTTTCAATCCTCCATCAATTTGGTTAGACATTCATAACATAATAGCTAATTGTTTATAAATTCCCTAAGTTGGGATATCCAAAAAATTTATTATAAATAAGAATATTGAAGAAATGTGGAGAGATTTTAATGTGTTACTTTCATAACTCCGAGACAAAGAGTTTACATGGTTGATGGGTATACAAATATAATATTAAATTTGTATGGAAGTCCATTATATATATGAGGGATAAAATTGTGTAAATGAGTAATGATTTTTAAAATTTCAATATTTATTTAAGGATATTAAAATGGGTGAATATTAATCAAGTAACATTTTTTCATTCATATGTATAAAATCGTTAACTTTATATGACATTATGGATCGATTCTTGGTGATTCGATAATAATGAATTGATTGGTCAGGTTTATCAATGATAAATTCAACGTAAATATTTCATATTTAAAATATAAAAACCATGATGATTGGTCCAAAGATAAGATTAAAAACATTAAGAGAAACTATGATATGGGAATAGGGATAAACATAAGGGGAAGGGAAAAATTTAAGAATGATGTTGTATTAAAAAATAATAAATTTATAAACGCATTGAACCAAGGAGTTATCATGAGGATGAAACTTATATCAAATAAGATACCATAAATTTAAATGAGTTAATAATATTATTTTTAAAAATAATTCAATGAGGCAATCATACAAATAATTATTAAATTTAGTTCTTTAATAGTGGAATGATTCAACACTTTTCAACTAGTTTCTTTGAGAATGTATAAAATCATGGGGATAATGATCAATCCAAAAGGGAATGAAAAATATAAAATATGTCAACTGTTCATAATATAGTAATTTCCTTCAAAATAAAATAAAAGGATAACACATCAGGGAACAAAATATTCACTCAAAACATAATGTTATATCTTCAGATATTAAACTAAAATGCAATATGATGACCCAAATGATGAAGTTCCTAAAAATTTCATTGCTAAATCAAAAAATTATATTGATCCCTCATTCTATAAATTGGTTAGTAGTGAAGAATTCATTACTGTTAAGGATAAAAAAGGAGTTTTATTTGATAATGGAGATCATGGTGCACTTTAATTGAAACAAAATATTGATAGATAAAATAAATAATTGAAATCTAATAATGATTCATTATATTAATCTCAAGATGAATCAAAAACCCAATGAAATTTCCAATATAGTAAAAAAATATAAAATATGGTTGATAAAAATTAAATCATTGAATTAATCAATATTAATCTTTAGATTTCTATATAAATTTTAATCACTAATATTTTGGAGTTGAAGGATCCTGATTAATTGTTTCTCATTGTTGAAAATCTCATGAAACAATCATACTATGAGTTTTAAAAACTATAAATGAACTTGGTGAGTTACATAAATTAGTGAAAAAGGTTAATAATGATACTAATATAATTGCAGAATAGCTTATGGTTCTTATAACTACATTTTTGGTCATAAGAGTTTGTCCTCAAAATTGTGGCAATGTCAATTGGAATAGTGAAAGGGTAATTGCTTCATCAAAAATAGATAAGACGCTCATTTCTATCTGTAATGGTGGTGCAAAAATTTATAAAATAATACATCACTGAAAGATAAATTTATATAGGATAAGAATAAAGGAATGAAAAGTTAAAATATTAAAATTCTTGGAATTATTATGTTTAAATGGAGACTTAAATTTCAAATTAAAAGTAAAACAAATGATTATATTTTAGAAAACCTTATTTCCATTCCAAGACATTTACAATTTAAGGATGATGTTGTTGTGTTGTGGTTGGAAAACACTAAGACTATGAATGGTTTTATAACCTATCACTCCCTAAACTAACGAGAGATCATGAGTTGAGGGGAATCGATCTAGAAATTCTAGAATCTATTTGAGAGAAACTCTAAAATTAAATTTAAAATACCAAAATACTATTGATTCTATATAAGAAACATGTATGAGGTCTAGCCAATGAAGAAACACATTCGTGTCCTACAATTTTAATAGAGTATGTAAAGTAAAAGGATAACTAAAAATCAATTAAGAGGAGGTATAATAATGAAAAAATATTTTTGGTGAGGTTCATATACACTAGTTTAGGGTGATGGTTCAATAAGAATGTGGTGAATAACTTAAAAATATATTTTTTATTTTCATTATTTTCTTAGAAATAAACATCCATCATTTATTACAGAAAATAATATCACCCTTGAACCTATCAAACACCAAGGGATGAAAATAATAAAATAACACCCAATGTGTATGTTTCACTACTAAAAAAACTATCTACATCCATGGAATGATCTAGAAAACCAATCATCATACCATCAACTAGAATGACTATGTAGATATAATTACTAGGTAATGTCTTTAATATCTTATTACAAGAAATAACAAAATTCCTCCCAATACAACATTAAAGGATTATTCTTTTACAAACAAGGTTGTTGGTTTCATTGTATTCACCAAGGTATGGATTATCCTTTTCCTATAAATGATTATAACCCAATAATATATATTTATCCTTCACTTATTTACTATATATTAAATATGTGAATCTCCTTATTCCATAACATATAACATGCCTGTGATGATCACACCCAAACCATGTGTGTACTCAACGCATTCTTCCTATTTTTTCCTTTATTCTATTACTCTCACTGTATTTCATTAAAGTCTTATATTATCAAAATATTATACATTAAAACTCTATCCTTTTTTGAAAATAAAAATTTAGAAATCAAACATGAACTCTCGTCTTCCATCAACTCCTTTTAAAGATCTCTGACATCTAATTGATCTATCAGATCATTCATGTCCTCTTAATCACTATTTATGTTATCTAGGTACATTATATGTTTATTTGGATAGGGCCAAAAACTATACCATTTTATATACTCGTCATGAATCTTGGAAATAATAACTATTTTTGGAATATTTTACATCACTATGAAAATTTTGAAGTTTTTTTATTCAAACTACTCTAAACTGCTTTGAACTCATTTTCAATAATTCATGTTCTATTAATATTTCTACCCTTATAATTTTAGATAGTGATTTTATCCTCACAAAAAAACATGTTACAAGTATTAGACATCCCTTATTTGAAGTTGGACAATATCCATGAATAAAAAATATATTTCACAGTCATATTCAGAATCCTCCTTGATGAGTTGACATTATTGAAAAAAGAAAACGACATTTGTTAACCATGATGTGGAAAATGTTTTTTATCCTCATAAAACCACTCATTATTTTCTCATGTAATTTCTCCATTACATCCATTTTTTCCTTCCATTAGTTTATGCATACACAAACCACCATTACTTTGAAAATGGCATGTATGAGCTTTTCCATTTATCAATGGGATATTTCACAATTTAATAACCCAACAAAACAATAATTTCAAATTAAATATCCTTATTTTACTTAAGTTGTTTTGTTATCCACTATACCTTGACATAGATGAGTCTTCTTCTATATAACTTGTATGAACAGAATAATAATTTCTAGAGTAACTAATAGATTTCACTTCTGTATCTGTGCTACAACTATTTTGAATATGAACACAATTTAGTGAGGTGTCTCTTATCTTAAACCATCATAAAAATCAATATTAAACATTAAAGATCCTTATATGTTTTTTTAATCACACCAATACCATTTCATGGAATTTATCTCAAATTAAGCACCGTTAAACATGTCACGACCCGTCCTCGGGGCCCGTGCCGTGACTACCCCAAGCCCGCCTTCCATAGGCCAGGGGCTGGCGACTAGCACCAAAGTGTAAATCCCGGTAAAAAGGGAAGGAATTGCCTTTGTAAAGTAAACAAGCACTACAGAGTAAGCAAGAAGAAAAGTAAAGACTAAGTAAAATCTGGTACAACAGTGAGTGCAGAAAAGTAAAGGGGGCCGGAAATACAAGCCCAACTGTAAAGTACAACTAAAAGGGGAAAAACAACAACTGAAAGGTAAAGCCGCAGCGTCGAGCCGTCCACTGGAAGTCCCACCTGAAAGGTGAGTACAGAAAGCCTCCACTGCTCCTCGGGTCCAGCCTACCGCTCCGAGTACTCCTCGCCCAGTGGTCCACCTCCAGTTACCGTCCTGCTCCGCAAACCTCTACCACGATCAGCGATGTCCGTCGTCTGCAAGCAACACAACGTAGTGCGGGCATAACCCGTGCAGGGGTGAGTATAAGCTACTCATTAGGGACCCCGAGACCCCCGAAGGTCTCCAAAAATCCACAAAGGATAAACCACAAAGGAAAGATACAATCATGAAGTAACATCCGACACTGATTAGGTATATGCCCATACATATACCTAATTCCTCAATTCTCGCTCGGCTACAACATCCGAGCTCAAGTACAACCCAGTCCACACAGGAAAGCAAAACCTGAAATCCACACAGGATAGCTCAACACAATCCAAAATGGAAAGTAAAACGGATTCAGCTCACACTGGTATACTTCTTCGAATGACGATAGAGATGATCACTGATCCATCTAAGTCGTCAGACCCACAAAGAATCGATAGGTACTAACCCCCGCAATGACCCACAAAGGATCTGACCCACAAAGGATCGATAGGTAACTAACCCCCGCAAAGACCCACACAGGATCAGGCCCACACAGGACCTGTAGGCGTTGGCCCACATAGGACCACTGAGCGCTGACCCACACAGGATCGGTAGCACTGACCCACAAAGGATCGTTGAGTGCTGTAGTCATCGCCGTTGAATCCACTGAGGATCTCTGCACAGTCGTCGTCGTCACAGTAGCAGTCGCAGCCAGCTCTAGGGTTCCCGCACACAGCAAGCTCGTTCGGGAGGGTCCGCTCCACGAGCCGAGAGGTTGATACATCAACTGACACATAGTCCAGAGTTGATGTATCCAAAAGTTTCGTATCGCCAACAGGAACTCAACGTCGCAGACGGCGCGTCAATCGGACGCTCGGTCTGAGAGTTATTAGCTTTTTCGTCCTAGGGGCCTTGTTGGTTTTTAAGGAAAAACCAACCCGACCGTACTCCACCTGTGTCCAAACC
The DNA here is from genome assembly GCA_963277665.1 of Viscum album. NCBI lineage: Eukaryota > Viridiplantae > Streptophyta > Magnoliopsida > Santalales > Viscaceae > Viscum > Viscum album. The sequence goes on from OY728134.1 coordinate 821,003,396, forward strand.
TTGGGCGGAGTATGCCAAAAGATTCGTCTCACATAGAGGAATTCAACGTAGTCGACGGCACGTCAATCGGACGTCCGAAGCTCGAGATATGAGCATTTTCGCTCCGAGGGCCCGGTTGGTTTCGTGTACGAACCAACCCGGCCGAACCTAAAGAATTTCGAAACCTTGAGTGCGATATACCGAAAAGACCGTCTCGATCTAAGGATCGCATCGCCGCTGACGGCGCGTCGTTCGGAGGCGCGTAACTCAAATTACGGGCAAAAGACCAAAAACGGTCCGAAAACGGGGGGTCTGGGCCCGGACCGACCCAGCCCAACCCCCCCTGGGTCGGCCTGAACCGGGTCGACCCGAACCGGGTCCGAGTCAGACCCGGTTCGGCACGGCCTGGTCTGGCCAGGGCGCGACCCGGCCGGTTGGGTCGGCCCGGCTCGGCTCGGCCGAGCGGCCGAGCGTGGCAGCCGCGGGGCGCTGCCCCCGCGAGATGGAAGTGTCGCGGCCCTCGAGGGGCCGCGCTGGAATTCAGAAGACGCGGCTTTTTCCACGTCCCGTGTGTGTGAGCCGGACCCGCGCGGCCGCGGATTTAGCCGTGGTGGCCCTGTTCGGCGGCGCGCCGGCGACCCGCGCCGCTGGAGGCTTCCGCGGGCCACCAGAGTTGCTCCGGTGGTCCGTTTTTCTTCCCGTCTGCACCGAAGCTCCTCCCGGGTCCCGTTCTTTACTAGGGAAACAACGGATTGTCCCTGCGGCATGTTTCATCGTTGCCCGCCAATCTGCATATCAACGAAGAACTGCGGAGGGTTTTCGGGCTGTGTTTGTTTGGCCCGCACCCTCCGCGTTAGATGATAACTGTCGGGAGAAATAATCAACACAGAAAACATAACAAGAAAACAATTTTAATAAATTAAAATTGTTCTTATGAAACTGGGTTCATTGTTTTAAAAGAAACAATCACATGAAAATAAAGATTGTTCTCAAATAAAAACCCCTACCTCGTCATGTCGTCGCACGCGTGTTCTTTGCGGAAATGATCGTCGCGGAAAGAGGGGAACGCCGCGTCATCGCGGTATCCGGCATTGCATCGACGAACTCCGAGGACCAAGAAACAACTGATTTAATTAGTAATAATTAAATCCATATTTTTGTTTTAATCCACAAAGTAAATTTAAAAAAAAAGAGCGCAACCCCCTACCTTGTCACTGCCGATCGAAGGTTGTCGCGGGGTTGGATTGTCGCGGAAGAACGTTGCGGAAGAAGAATCACTAGCATCGCGGAACTTGGCTTCACGTCCTCAATTTCCGAGGGCTCGGCATTCATCGCGTTCTTCGCGTTCTTCGCGTTCTTTGAATTCTTCGCGAAGGAGGATGAAGAACTCTTGGTTTCGGTCAAATCCTCTCAACGAACATTTTTTTCTAGAGGTCGTGCGTTGGTCTTATTTTATTATTACGCCAACAGATTACAAATAGGTTAAGAAATGACTAAATTAATTCATAGAATTAATTCAACGAAGAAAACCGCCCAATTAATTGGTGCGTTAAGAAAATAAGAAAACGCGTCAGTTGACTTTCATAATGACGGGTTTTCGCGGGTGCGTTACTTAGCGGAAAAGAAACGGTGGGGCTCATGTGGGCCCCACCTCACAAATATCCTACCAAGAGGGTAGAATATTTTTGGATAGCACCCTATCCGCATCAACTTAGCTTAAGCAGCTTTAAGATGCTTCAAGTGGCTTCCAAGTGGATTAAGTGAATTAAAATATAGTTTGTCGTACAATTTATTTTATTTCTTAACTTTACGCCCAAAAATTAAAAACCACATCTGAGCAAACGTAACTCCGGAAGAGGCATTTCTAAGAAATTACCGGCGCTGCGATTCCATCGGTGCCCTCAGAATTCGATTCCGAGCACCGGTTCAAAAGTTAGAAAAACCCGCTCGTCCGTTCACTGAACGTACCCCAGCCTAACTTCAGAAAATGAATCTGGGCACACCGGGCCTCGAAATCAGGTGCTGTCAGAAATTGCGTTCTTGTAAAAATCCAATGAAAATTAAGAAAAAAATTTCCTTGAATTTTTCGGGTCTTTACATTACTCCCACCTCAGGGCTTTACGTCCCCGTAAAGATACATCATAAACTAGGGAAACAAATGTGGGTACTGAGCACGCATCTGAGCCCCCCCCCCCCCCCCCCGCTCCCAAGTGCTCTCCTGGAGGATCCCGTGCTTCCATCTGATGCGCATAAGAGGAATCGATCGCCCACGTAGGACCCGCTCCTGTCGATCCTCTAACTCCACCAGGACCTCCGCAAAAGTCTCCCCATCATCCATGTCTAGCTCCCCATGGTCAATGATGTGCGTCGGGTCGTACACGTATCTCCTCAGCTGAGATACGTGGAAGACGTCGTGCACCCGGTGCAACTGAGGTGGTAGAGCCAGGCAATAAGCCACCTCGCCAATCCTGCTGAGGACCTGGAATGGTCCAATGAAGCGTGGAGACAACATGTCGCCTCGGCCAAATCTCCGTAATCCACGTCGAGGTGAGACATGCAAGAAGACGTGGTCACCATCCTCGAACTCTAGTGGCCTCCGCCTCCTGTCATCATAAGACTTCTGCCAGCTCTGAGCTGTCCTCATCCGCTCCTGGATGACCTGGACCTTCTCTGTCATGGCTCGGACCATCTCTGGTCCCACAAGTGCTGACTCCCCAGGGTCTGTCCAGCACAAAGGAGATCCGCAAGGTCTTCCGTACAACGCCTCCTATGGTGCCATCCTGATGGTGGAGTGGTAGCTGTTGTTGTACGCGAACTCCACCAAGGGTAGGTGGTCCTCCAAGCTGCGACCAAAGTCAAGGACACATGCGCGGAGCATGTCCTCGAGAGTCTGAATGGTCCTCTCCGTCTGACCATCCGTCTGAGGGTGAAAGGCGGTGCTCAGACGTAGCCGCGTCCCGAACGCCTCCTGCAACCCCTTCCAAAGCCGGTAAGTAAAGCGAGCATCTTGATCGGAGACGATAGATGATGGAACACTATGAAGCCGTACCATTTCCAGAATGTAGAGACGCCCCAAGATCTCCACTGATCCCTGCTCTCTGATGGGTAAGAAGTGAGCCGACTTGGTGAGTCGGTCGACAATCACCCAGATGGAATCGTGAACTCTGGAAGTGTGTGGAAGTCCAGTCACGAAGTCCATAGATATTTCATCCCACTTCCACTCCGGGACCTCCAAGGGCTGTACCAAGCCTACTGGTACCTGGTGCTCTGCCTTCACCTGCTGGCAGGTGATGCATCGTGAAACGAACTCTGCCACAACCTTCTTCATGCCTAGCCACCAGTGCTGTCGTCTGAGGTCCTGGTACATCTTCGCCACCCCAGGATGTACCACCAAAGGAGAAGTGTAAAACTCTCTCAGCAGCTCCTCTCGTAAAGCGACTGGTACCATGGTACGTCCTCTGAAAAGGATGTCGTTCTCTACTCCAAAGGAGAAGCCATCAGGTGCCTGTCCTGAGGATAACTGTGCACGCCTCGTCTCACAGTCAGCGTCCTCACACTGTGCCTCTCCGACCCGCTGCAGTAGTGGAGGGGTGACTGTGAGAGACTGGAGGAAGGCTGCTCCATCTATCCACGAAGGATATCTTCAAAGTGGCTAGCTGCTCTGTCGCCTCCTCAAGTAGCTGAATGCCCATCCTCCTGCTGAGGGCATCGACTACCACGTTCCCCTTCCCAGGAGTATAGACTATCTCAAAGTCATAGTCCTAGAGGAACTCGAGCCATCGCCACTGTCTCAGGTTCAGGTCCTTATGAGAGAAGATGTACCTGAGACTCTGATGGTCAGAAAAGACTGTAAAGCGCTCGCCCATCAGATAGTGTCTCCATGTCTTCAGAGCAAAGACCACTGCGACTAACTCCAGGTCATGGGTAGTGTAGTTCTGCTCATGCGACCTCACCTGATGTGATCCATAGGCGATCACTGCCCACTCCTGCATCAGGACACATCCGAGTCCGGTCCCTGATGCATCGTAGTAGACTACGTACCCTACTCCCTCCTCAGGCAACCTCAAGATAGGTGTACTGGTCAATCTCTGTCTCAGCTCTTGGAAGCTCTGCTGACATCTGTCTGACCACACAAAGGGTTTCCCCTTCTTCTTCAAAGCTGAGAGTGGTGCCGCAACTCTAGAGAAGTCTGGCACAAATCTCCGATAGTATCCAGCTAGACCCAAGAAACTCCGCACCTCTGTCACGCTCCTGGGTGGCTCCCAAGCTAGCACCGCCTCGATCTTCGCAGGATCTACTGCAACTCCCGCCTCAGAGATGACGTGTCCCAAGAAGTGGACCTCACGTGTCCAGTACTGACACTTCTAGAGCTTGCCATAAAGCTGGTGCTCTCGGAGCGTGTCTAGTACAACCCGCAAGTGATAGGCGTGCTCCTCCTCAGTCGTCGAGTATATCAAAATGTCGTTGATGAAGACCATGACAAATCGATCGAGGTATGGCTAAAATATCCTGTTCATGAGGCCCATGAACGCTGCTGGAGCATTGGTTACGCCGCATGGCAGAACCATGAACTCATAGTGGCCATAACGACATCTGAAGGCCGTCTTCTGCACGTCCTCGTCTCGAACTCTGAGCTGATGATAGCCTGACCTGAGGTCTATCTTCGAGAACCAATGTGCTCCCTTGAGCTGATCTAAGAGGTCATCAATCCTCGGTAGCGGATACTTGTTCCTCACTGTCACCTGGTTCAGGCGACGATAATCGACACAAAGTCACAAGCTCCCGTCTGCCTTCTTGGAAAACAAAATCGGTGAAGCCCAGGGTGAAAAACTGGGTCGGATGAAACCCTTGCCCTACAAGTCCTCCAAATGTACCCGTATCTCTCGAAGATCAGCAGGGGCCATCCGATATGCTGGAGTGGATATCGGGGCTATCCCGGGGTACAGATCAATATGAAAGTCTACCTCTCTGTGAAAAGGTAGTCCCGGAACGTCGTCAGGAAAGACGTCCGCATACTGATCCACCACTGCAGGAAAACTAGGACTCCACAGGTCAACAGCTCTTAGGATGAGGCTAGCCAACTGATGAGTGATGGGCTGTCCTCTCCTCTGCGGAAGTCCATCCTGTGCTGCGAAGGCTCCCTTCTCGCCGGTGAAGGTGAACCTGCTCCCGTCGGTGCGTACACATCGCACCTTGCGCCTAATGCAGTCAATCTGTGTATGGACTGTAGATAACCAATCCATGCCCAAGATGACTTCGTGAGGCCTCGATGCCGCTACAAGAAGATCCAGCCGAGCTCTCGCCTCCTAGAGTAAGCTCACACTTCCGGCACCAGTGCGTAATCGTCGAGTCTGCTCCCGTAGGAGTCTCTAGCCGTAAGGATCGAGCCAACAGCTCTGTCGGAATCTCTGAGCTCCGAACAAGGGCAGCAGCTATGAAAGAGTGACTCGCTCCTGTGTCTATAAGAACTTCAGCAAGGGTAGAATAGACACAGATCGTACCTCGAATCATCTCGGGCGCACCGTGGTCGTAGGACTCCGCTGCCTCGAGCGGTGCCTGTCTCTACCCGCCAGCTCCCTGTGGTCGGGGCGGGCCTCCTGGTGGTGGTGGTGGTAGAGCCTCAAAGCGTCGCCCACCACCTGCTGCTTGGCCAGCTCCTCTGCCTCGTCCGCCTCCTCCCTGCGGACCGCCACGGTCGACCCTCTGCCTCTGCCTGGGTGGCCCCCCAACTGTCTGCTGCTCCTCGGCACGGTGGGTCGGGCAGTCACGAGCCATGTGACCCTGTCCGCCGCATGTGTAGCACTGCCAGCCTCTCGAAAGACTGGCTCCACGCTGTGTGCCCCACACTACTGAGCTAGTTTCCTGAGGCCGTCTGCGTGAGGGTCTAGTCTGCATGGACCCCTGAGTCATCCGTCAACTTCCCGCTGCGGAAGACTCTGCTACGTGCCGCCCCGCGGTAGGTCTCGCCGCTGGAGAAGTCTCAGCAAGAAAGGTCTCGATCAAAAGGGCTCGCTCCAGTACTCCTACCTGGGTCGGGATGCTAAGGGAGATCAGCGATGCCCTGATCTCGTGTCTCAATCCCTGCTCAAAGGTCCGGGCCTGGAAGAACGGGTCCCGTACCATGTCGGTCGAGTAGTGCGAGAGATCAGTGAATCTCGCCGAGTATTGGGCGACTGTCAAGCTGCCCTGCCGCAGCTGAAGAAGCTCCTGGATGCGCACCACACGGAGGGTGGCTGGGACGAACTCTGAGCAGAAAAGGCCCTCAAAGTCTGTCCAGATGAGAGAGGCCTCACCGTGCACCTGGTGCATCAAGCTCCACCATCGTCCTGCTGCTGCGTGCAGTAGGCTCGCAACGAGGAATACCATGAGGTCTGCTGGTGTCCTCACTAGTCTGAAAACTCGAACAATTGCCTCCAGCCAGTCCTCGGCTGCCTTGGGGTCCGTCTCCCAGTGGAACCTGGGTGGTCGCTGGTGCTAGAACTCATGCAGTGCACTGAGGTGACGTGCATCGTCAGCGGCTGGTGCTGGAAGCATCGGTGGCTCGGTGGGTAGAGGTACCGCCGGTGCCTCTGCTGTCAAAGGGCCCTGTACCGAAGCCTCATCGCTCGGCGGGCTGTCATCACGTACCACTCTCGGAACCCTAGCTGGATGCCGTCGTGGGGCCATCCTGAAAGGAAACAGGTGCGCCAAGGTCAGAACAGTATACCTGGTGAGCTGATACAAAGTAATCACAAAGAAAACTTGAAACACACATGCAATCAATGTTTTCGTGCATTAAGTCGGGAATCCGAAGTCAGGGTCCTGGTGTACGGATACGTCGGCCGCCGCACCAACACTGGACTCCCTGGACTGATAACCACACCCAATACGCTAAACACTATTGCTTCACATAGAAGAAAGATCAGAGTCTGCGGTAGAACCAAACTCATTTGATACCAATTTGTCACGACCCATCCTCGGGGCCCATGCCGTGACTACCCCAAGCCTGCCTTCCATAGGCCAGGGGCTGGCGACTAGCACCAAGGCGTAAATCTCGGTAAAAAGGGAAGGCATTGCCTTTGAAAAGTAAACAAGCACTACAGAGTAAGCAAGCAGAAAAGTAAACACTAAGTAAAAGCCAGTACAACAGTGAGTGCAGAAAAGTAAAGGGGGCCGGAAATAGAAGCCCAACTGTAAAGTACAACTGAAAGGGGAAAAACAGCAACTGAAAGGTAAAGCCGCAGCGTCGAGACGTCCAATGGAAGTCCCACCTGAAGGGTGAGTATAGAAAGCCTCCACTGCTCCTTGGGTCCAGCCTACCGCTCCGAGTACACCTCGCCCAGTGGTCCACCTCTAGGTACCATCCTGCTCCGCAAACTTCTACCACGATCAGCGTTGTCCGACATCTGCAACCAAAACAACGTAGTGCGGGCATAGCCCGTGCAGGGTTGAGTATAAGCTACTCAGTAGGGACCCCGAGACCCCCGAAGGTCTCCGAAAATCCACAAAGGATAAACCAAAAAGGAAAGATACAATCACGAAGTAACATCCGACATTACTTAGGTATATGCCCATACATATACCTAAGTCATCAATTCTCGCTCGGCTCCAACATCCGAGCTCATGTACAACCCAGTCCACACAGGAAAGAAAAATGTGAAATCCACACAGGATAGCTCAACACAATCCACAAAGGAAAGTAAAACGGATTCAGCTCACACAGGTATACTTCTTCGAATGACGATAGAAATGATCACTGATCTATCTAAGTCGTCGGACCCATAAAGGTTCGATAGGTACTAACCCCCACAATGACCCACAAAGGATCTGACCCACAAAGGATCGATAGGTAACTAACCCCCACAAAGACCCACACAGGATCGGGCCCACACATGACCTGTAGGCACTGGCCCACATAGGACCGCTGAGCGCTGACCCACACAGGATCGGACCCACACAGGATTGGTAGCACTGACCCACAAAGGATCGCTGAGTACTGTAGTCGTCGCCGTCGAATCCACTGAGGTTCTCTGCACAGTCGTCGTCGTCACAGTAGCAGTCACAGCCAGCTCTAGGGTTCCCGCACATAGCAAGCTCGTTCAGGAAGGTCCACTCCATGAGCTGAGATGCTGATACATCAACTGACACATAGTCCAGAGTTGATGTATCCAAAAGTTCCGTATCGCCAACAGGAACTCAACGTCGCAGATGGCGCGTCAATCAGACGCTCGGTCTGAGAGTTATTGGCTTTTTCGTCCCAGGGGCCCGGTTGGTTTTTAAGGCAAAACCAACCCGACCTTACTCCACCTACATCCAAACTTCGGGTGGAGTATTCCAAAAGATCCGTCTCACTTAGAGGAATTCAACGTAGTCGACGACACGTCAATCGGACGTCCGAAGCTCAAGATATGAGCGTTTCTGCTCCGAGGGCTCGGTTGGTTTCATGTACGAACCAACCCGGCCGAACCCAAAGTATTACAAAACCTTGAGTGCGATATACCGAAACGCCCATCTCGATCCAAGGATCGCATCGCCACTGACGGCGCGTCGTTCGGAGGCCTCTAGCTCAAGTTACGGGCAAAAGACCAAAAACGGTCCGAAGACGGGGGGTCTGGGCCCGGACTGACCCGGCCCAACCCCCCTTGGGTCGACCCGACCCGGGTCCGGGTCGGACCCAGTTCGGCGCGGCCCGGTCCGGCCAGGGCGCGACCCGACTGGTCGGGCCGGCCCGGCTCGGCTCGGCCGAGCAGCCGAGCGTGGCAGCCGCGGGGCGCTGCCCCCTCGGGATGGAAGTGTCGCGGCCCTCGAGGGGCCACACTGGAATTCAGCGGACGCGGCTTTTTCCGCGTCCCGTGCGTGTGAGCCGGACCCGCTCGGCCCTGTCCGGCGGCGCGCCGCCGGAGGCTTCCGCGGGCCACCGGAGTTGCTCCGGTGGTCCGTTTTCCTTCCCGTCTGCGCCAAAGCTCCTCCCGGGTCCCGTTCTTTACTGCGGAAACAACGGATCGTCCCTGCGGCATGTTTCGTCATCGCCCGCCAATCCGCGCATCCACGAAGAACTGCGGAGGGTTGTCGGGCCGTGTTTGTTTGGCCCGCACCCTCCACGTTAGATGATAACAGTCGGGAGAAATAATCAACATAGAAACCATAACAAGAAAACAACTATAATAAATTAAAATTGTTTTTATGAAACCGGGTTCTTTGTTTTAAAAGAAATAATCACGGGAAAATAAAGATTGTTCTCAAATAAAAACCCCTACCTCATCAAGTCATCACAGGCGCATTCGTCGCGGAAATGATCGTCGCGGAAGGAGGGGATCGTCGCGTCGTCGCGGTATCCGGCGTTGCGTCGACGAACTCCGAGGACCAAGAAACAACAGATTTAATTAATAATAATTAAATCCATATTGTTGTTTTAATCCACAAAATAAATTAAAAAAAAAGAGCGCAACCCCCTACCTTGTCGCTGCCGATCGAAGGTTGTCGCGGGGTTGGATTATCGCGGAAGAACGTCACGGAAGAAGAATCATCGGCGTCGCAGAACTTGGCGTCGCGTCGTCAATTTACGAGGGCTCATCATTCTTCGCGTTCTTCACGTTCTTCACGTTCTTCGCGTTCTTCGCGAAGTAGGATGAAGAACTCTTGGTTTCTGTCTAATCCTCTCAACGATCATTTTTTTGCAGAAGTCGTGCGTTGGTCTTATTTCATTATTACGCCAACGTATTTCAAACAGGTTATGAAACGACTAAATTAATTAATAGAATTAATTCAATGAAGAAAACCGCCCAATTAATTGGTGCGTTAAGAAAATAAGAAAACACGTTAGTTGACTTTCATAATGACGTGTTTTCGCGGGTGCGTTACTTAGCGGAAAAGAAACGGTGGGGATCTTGCGGGCCCCACCTCACAAATATCCTACCAAGTGGGTAGGATATATTTGGATAGCACCCTATCCACATCAACTCAGCTTAAGTAGCTTTAAGTGGCTTCAAGTGGCTTCCAAGTGGCTTAAGTGAAATAAAAAAAAGTTTGTCGTACAATTTATTTTATTTCTTAACATTAAGCCCAAAAATTAAAAACCACACCCGAGAAAATGCAACTCTGAAAGAGGCGTTTCTAAGCAATTACAAGGGCTGCGATTCCATCGGTGCCCTCAGAATTCGATTCCGAGCACCGGTTCAAAAGTTAGAAAAACCCGCTTGTCCGTTCACTGAACGTACCCGAGCCTAAATTCGGAAAATGATTCCGGGCACACCGGGCCTCGGAATCAGGTGCCGTCAGAAACTGCATTCTTGTAAAAATCCAAAGAAAATTAAGAAAAAAATTTCCTTGAATTTTTCGGGTCTTTACAAAACACATGATTATGGAAATGAATTATGAGTTGAAAAACAAAGATAACACGAGAACCCAATCAACTTCATACGTTTTCTACTTATTCTTCCATTTGAAATACTTTATAGTGGTAGAAAATTATTCTTTATCCTATGTGATCTAAAAACACCATGGGGTCTCAAAAATCTCCATAATCTCATAAATACTCTTGATCACACAATCATATCATTTCATTGTCATAGAAATACCCCCTTATAGATTTTTTCCAACCATTAAAAAATAAGCTATCAAAACACAACAAACGTAGATATGAATCATAAATTAATAATTATAAGCCTACATTAGTGAAATCACTATTGTAAATGGGAATATTTAATAATAATTTCAGGTTTCCATTAAATATAATTATATGTACTTTCAAATAAGTTTATTTATTTATGTGTAAATTTTGTTTCATTATGGATATCCTTTTAATTCACTAAGATATTATTTTAATTTATAAATAAAATTTCATGTATACAAGATTAGTAAACAAGTCCTCACAATTTACATTCTTTAAACACACAGAAAATGACATTATAACATACCCATTTTTAAATCTATCCATATATATATACTCCCCCATAAGGAAAATCATACCCTTCAATTTTTTTTACCCCTGACAATAAAAAAACTCACATATAAAAATATTTAGGAATAATTAACTATACCATACACTTTAATGGGATATTTTTTAATTCCAAAAATCATCCCCTTTTTCTGAAATGAATCCTTTGGTGGTGGTTCGGTGGATGCATATATTATTTGATCCATTGTTTGAATAAACTCTCACATAAACAAATGTTTCTCCAAAATAATTCTTATTATAACAGATTCCTTGTCATTTTGTAATCTTATAGAAATTAATTATTCTTTTTTTAAGGAAATATTATACTAATAATATGTTAATGAATTATTGTGAATATGTTTATATGTTCAAAATTATGGAATTATTTATAGAAGAAGATAATATTTGATGTATAGAGAATAATCAAGGGGTGATTCAAAGGAAGAGGCATTGATATAGATTGTTTGGAAAATCATAAAGAAATTAAATTATTATATTTCATTATATCTTATTTGAAAAGTTATGTACATTTTGATGCAACCAAAAAGGTTGTTATGATGAAATAATTTTTATCAGAACCATTTGATTAATATTTTATGAAAAACATAAAGTCATAGATGAATGTTTCAAAATTTTCAATGAATACATTATACATGTGATAAGAGGTGAAAGTGTTTCATAGCTTAATCTTTCCTTCAGGTTGTTACTATAACTAATTCTTCTGTGTGATATAATAAATAAAAATGAGATATTATTTTTAATTTTTTTGTGGTACAATAAAGAAAATCACATAAGATATTATTTTGTGGGAAAAAGTGTTTATTTTTGATAAAAATAATATATTTAGAAATATGTTTTCTAATTGGATAGTGGGTGTCAATATTGAGTTTTAAGAAGTATAAAGATTAAAATTAAAAAAATATATAACAAAAATATTGATTTTATAGATATTATTTTAATGTATGTAAAATATACAAAAAAATATTTTAAGTACTTGATTTATTTGGAATTTTTTTAAAAAGTAAATATCCTAATGAAAATATATTTATAGTTCCTCATAACCAATGACGGTTAATAATATATGAATTCTTAGAAATATTTTAATGTGTTATCAAATTTTAAAAATAGAATTTTAAATATATAAAAATATTTAATATGGTAACGTTATTTTGATAATATTTACAATGTTTTTAACATACAGATTGTAGATAATAACATCACATTTGTCCAAATATTCTTTCATTGAAGATGTGGCCACATTAAAACTGGTGTGGGATAAATAATTTTTCAAATGGTTACATAGTGGTGTATAATGTGTTACATGGTGATGTAATAAGTGGTTCATAGTAATGTAATATGTTTTAATAAAATTGATGTAATAATAAAATCATAATGTCATTAAAATTTCAATATATTAGGATGTGGTGGTTTATGGTTTAATTGATATATTAATAAAGAATGTTTTAGAATGTCTCATGTTATATATAAAACTTCCACTTTATAATTCATTCATTCATGTTGCATGAATAATGAGAGTGGAACGATAATTAAACTCATAAAGTTAAATATGTAATTTATCTCTAAATTATGATCATCATGGAAAGACATGTGGTTTGATGAGATGTTATGATTGGAATTTGTAGGGGACCAGATCGAGATACCAAGTTTACCCATGAGTCAAAAATCCTTTTTATTTAGAATTGAACTACCAACTATTCCATATCAGATGTGATATATAATATAATTTGAATATTAGGGGTAAATAGTTCAGACAAATCACCATTATATGGGTTTTACAAGTTATTTTACATGTGAACCTTCATACTTTGATACATTTCCTATGCATTCCTTAAAATTAAGCTAATTAAAGGACTTTTTGGAATATTTTTGATCAAGTGGAAGCTTTTTAAAACCTAGATAGGATTCATCTGTTCGTGTAATAGGCATGAAATATGGGATCTATATGTGAAATGTTATAGAGTTATAATCATATATAGTTAAGTGACACATAATTCACTGATCTCCTTAGATGAATGAAATAGTATATATTCGTCTAAATGAATGAAATATGATGAATTGATAAATATATATCATTCTTTACAGAAAAATCAAGAATTCATGAGTTTTATTATACTATATTGATCGGTTCCATGCCTCATTGTTATACATTAGGTCATAGAAAAAGGGATTATATGATTATGTATGATGGAATACATGTGATTGATGGAGATCATGCTAGGACCCTATGCATGTTAAGTTACACTGACTATTTTATAGATTCTTATATGTTTTATAGTTTGGGATTCATAAATAATAATTATTTTCAATACAAAAAACACCCATAGTGTCCTAAAAAAGTTATATGAATGTTGGTTTGTTTTATTACTAAGTGTTTCTAAAAAACTAATACAATTATATAATGTGTTTTCAAAAATTTGTTTATATGTTATCTAAAAAGTAATTTACATATTTTTTCAGAAGTTGGTACATCTGATGTGGTATATGGTAAAATTTACATAAATCAAAGGGCCGTTTAGTGAAAAAAAGATATTAGAAGATATAATATTAAATAATGGGGCATAACATGACTTTTTTTATAAACCAAATTCTATAGAAAATATATATTTAGTATATGTTATTTTTATATTACATGGACTACTATTATATACCACATGGATTGATGTGGACATTTGTTTCTTTCCATGGGAAGTGATTGATTAATATCATTATCTATAACTTACATGTGATTTTTGATATTATATTTGAGAATCTTTAATAATCAACATAATGGGATTAAAACAACTTGTTAATATCATTTGATGATATTTATGGGATCTCAAGAAACCTTTAAGGTTCAAAACATTTACACTCTAATTGATGAATTAATATTATATAATACAAATTCATTAACTTTTAGAGTGTTTATTATATTTCTACGATATGCATTCAACCCATGAAGGTAAGGGTTTTCTAGATAAGGGGATTTATCAGGAGGTTTCAATATATAAAACTATAATATCTATAGTTGGATCTTTCATTATTCCTTATATAATTTTAATCTATGTTTCTAGAAGTCTAAGGAGTAATGGATTTTGTTTCACTATTAATAATTCTTCATGTTGTATTCCTTATATGGATACCTTCAAAGGTGAAATGTTGTTACAAAGCACTAATGGAACTTCCTCAACAACATAAAAAAATGTTCTTATGTATCAACCTAAATATTTTCTCTACATTATTTTTTGATTCTCTTTGAAACCACTTATAAGGTCATTTTTATGGTTCTATATTTTTTATTATACTTTATTTTGGGATTATAGATTTCACGTAAAACTATTTAGAAACTAATATCCACAAAAATATATTTGTGGTATGTGACTTTTTTATATATCTACACATTCATTCAAAATATTTATTAACTACTCTTATATTAATATATTTTAAGAAAGATTTAGATAATTGTTATAAATCATATTTATTGGACAAAATAAATCTATTAAAAAAATATTTATAATGTTACAAGGTGTTGATATTTTTTTAAAATTCTTTAAAATGTCATTCCTTTATAGATGTATAATTTATTTTTTTCTAATATATAACTATAGATATTTTTATAAAGAAGATACTAAAATTAAAATTTTCATGCTATTTAACTTTTTAAATGATATAATGTAAGGAATGTTTCAAATGTATTTCCAAACAATATAAACACACTACTTACTAAAACCTACCTAAAGTAATAAATATTATATATTTGACATAACTTATTAAAAACTAATTATGGAATTTTTATGTTATTATACATAATTTTTAAACTCTTTCCTAATATATTACATAAAAAATAGTTTTTTATCATTTACATAATAAGAATTCTTCTTAAATTTATGTGAAAGTGGTTTTGATGAAACCAAACACGAACCACTTATTCAAATGGTTTTTTATATAAAAAATATTATGTTTTTAGTTTTCAAGGGGTCAATATACCTGATTTTTTAAATAAATAAAACATGGTTTATTATTATTTATTTGTTATTCCTATTGAAAACTATAGTTCCTTTTATTTTCATTAGAAAAATTAATGTCTAGTTTGGTCATTATTTTATAGGATGTTTACATTATGTTTTCTTATTTTTTCATTATGTGTTTTATATATAAATATATATATTTTTTATCTGTGTTTTGAGTTGAAAAACATGTGATAATATAATATTTATCTTTTAAATTTTTTGATATTTTTAATTATTTTTTTTCAGGAATTTTGGTAATTTAATTAGTTATTTTAAATTTTTTCTAATAATTTTTTAATCTATTTTGATGTGATGAATTATTCAAATATTTGTATTTTTAAAGTCGTTTTTTTGTGTTGAAATAATAGTAGTTAATTTTTCATTGATCTTTATCAATACTATATCATTGTACTAATATAATTTATTAGGTTAATTAAATGGTAAAATATCAGGGCTCTTTTAATGGATTCAGGGATAATGAAGGATATATGGTGCATCTTCCATTTAAAAAAACATCTAAATTTAATGAAATCATCTAGAATCCTTTAATAGGACCATAAAATATAAAATATAATTGTTATTTTAATAAATAATTACCTTCAGAAATTTCTTTCCAATTTTATATTTTCTTATAGATTACATCACTGATATGATCACCAATTATCTTAAAATTTTCATTATATCAACAATCCCAATGACAATTCCTCTACAGAAACCTATACATGCCCCATGAATCATTGAATATAATTTGTGATATCTCAGGTGATGGGTAAGGAAGCAATTCCTTCATATCATTATTTCTTTATTTTATATATATATATATATTTCCGTTTTCCAAACATGGTAGACTATTAGGAGAACTATCTATAACTCACACTCTTTTATTTTAAGAGATAATTATAAATAATTTTTTTGTATTGAAAGATATATGTTTATATTTCTCAACTTATTGTAAAAAATAAAAATAAAAATAAATCCTTTTAATTTAGTATAATCATAAAAAATACCCCTTTTCCTAATTAGAAAATTTTATTTGTATTTACATTATTTTAAGTGACATGTGCATCTAAAATAGTTTCATAAAATAAATAAATTATTTATTTATTAGAACTGATATTTAAATATGTCACTTAGAAAATTAACTCAGTTTATAAAATTTTATTAAACCTAGAACCATAAAATAATAATTTATATTAAATAAAATAAATGTATTAACTTATCTTGTGAATATATAATCATTATACTCACTCATCATGTGAATAAAAAAGAGACAAAATTAAACACTCTTATTATTGACATAAATAAATATGATTGAATTTATGATGAATATAACATGAATAAATTCCATTCCACACACTTGGAATAGAGTTATTCTTGAAATTATACACACATAAATCTAATATTCTTTTGGATACACTTAGAGTGCGAACTTATTGGTTATTTTCATTATGGTGGAAAGTCAGACACATAGACCAAGATCAATAACTTTAAACAACTTATAGCAACATAGATAAAAGAATAATTCATATAAACAACAATTAAAACCATCCAATGAATTCTATTGTGTAATATAATTTTACATCCAATTAATATCTCATAAGTCAGGACGTATACATGTGCCATCATCCATTCTAATTAAATTATCATTCATTGAATTGTTAATGAAAACATGTTAGTAAAATACCATGAACATGGATTTTATATTAAAAAATCCCATATAAATCAAAGGACCAGTGATATCTAATTCTATAATTAGGAAGGGATAATTTATTTCATGACGATTAAATCAATTTCATACTAGACATGACACAATAGATTCATGTTACATTACCATTAGTAAATAAATCATGCTTTTCATCACGAATCAAACTTTGTGAATAAATATGCACATTAATCATGATCTCTATTAAAGGGAACAATACACATGTTCTTATATAGTAATATATAATAACACATTAATCATATAGTGTTTCTATTGGGGGGTCAATTCCAATTACCTACCTTTATAGACTTCACTAAATGTGAAACTCGTGAGAAAAATCCATAATTATTTTCGATACCCTATAAACTAATAGTAAGACATTGTATGTTTCCTTTCATAGTAGTGTATCTAGATAATCATATATAGTTTTATGAACATTGGAATGGCATATATAGGTTCTAATTACAGAATGTATTAACTATGAACTATCAATGTGAGAAATTTTCCACAGTCATTTTCAAATAATTTATGAATAATTAAAGTTAATAAATACTAAAAAATTAACATGTATAACTCAATACACATTTTTGTAATTTAATGTACATGATAAACTTTGTTAAATGGTTTTAACACTATATTACCTTACTTAAACCAATTCCATCTTGTTTCATTTATCTACACTGTTGTTTCCATTGAAAGAGAAGTTTATTATGGTTCCCGTGTTTTGGAGACACAACTCCCAATTCCTAGAATGATTTAGTTATTCTATAATTACGTGATTTTATACTACATTAACCATTTTTTTCTTCACCAAAGGTATGATCAATAATGATTGATTTTGGGGGGTTCATGTATAGTCTCACAATCATTCACATCGAGTTTACCATTTTCATCTCTCACAAAAACTCCCAATGGTTCCCATATCCATAGAAAGTTACAGGCCTCATCTCCAAACTAAGGAGGTGATTTTGAGTTTCCGAGAGTATGGTATTTTGGGCTTAGCTCATCCTTTGGTGGGAGTTTATTTCAAATTAGGGGATTCTCTTAGATATTTATGATATATTTGCTAATCTCTTCCAAATCATGATACAATATTGGTTTCCCTAATAAAATTATTAGGCCACAAATCCTTCTACATGTAAAGGGGGTTATATTAATGAGAACATCTATATAAATTTGAGGTTCTCAATCTATTTCTTTTTATTCCTTAACAATGTGTAGATGATTATATTTTTTAGTTACAAAACATAGTAATCTAGAGTTTACTACCATCCAAAATGGGGGATGAGTGTTTCTAGGATGGGATTGAGCCATCATGAGGAATACTATATATCCTTTTTATAAAGAGAATAAAAACCCATTTAGTTCAAATAATTATGGTCCATTTAGTTTATTTTCATTAGGAAAGGACATATAAGAGGCCACTTTGGAACTGGGAATGGAGATCAAGCCTTAAGAATGAATCATAGGTACCATACTTATACCATAAATTAGAGTTATTTAGTTCAATCTTACCTCAACATGATGATGGTTAGTGATAGATAATTAATTTTCATGAGGGTTATTAACATTGGGATTACTAATATAGTAATTCCTCCAAGATTTACACCAAGGTGGAGGCCCTTGTATGGGGGAAATCATGTCATGTCATTGATGTGGGATTACACAATGGGGTCTCTCTGATTGGGGAAATTTATGATGTGAGTGATTTGATCATTGAAAATACCTAAGACCAACTTTTTCATGATATCTGAATGAAATAAGGGATTGAATGAGATTAGAGTCAATATATATAGACACGGTACATATGCACTAGGGAGTCCCTAATTTGGTGTTTGAAATAAAGATAGGGCCTTCAGAATGCATCCTACATATCCTGCATATAGTCATAATAAGATTTCTCCTACTTCAATATGTTTTTATATCCACAGATGGATGAGGAATAAAGATAAAACCATAGGATTGTTTAGGTTCCATGGGTTAGAGTTTGTGAGATATGGTTCGACCTATACCAAAGTGGATGCCTATTGGATGATATCTAAACACTACCCTCTGATGTAAAATGAGTAGGAACCATGAGGACTAGCTTATAATGTTTGGATGGAATAAGGACCCATAAGAACCACATGATTGTATGAGTATCTATTTATAAAACCAATATGAATACTTCCCATATTAAAGGATAATTCATGTACAAATACACATTGTTTCGGGTTCACATGTTTCAAGGGAACATGCCTAAGTACATATATTGGGAAAGGAAAATATTTTTGGGGGTTTTCAGATGACATATCTAGTTTTTCTTCTTGAGATGCCCAGGGTTCCTACTTGACACATCCCGATTGTATGCCTAACATGTCTTCATTTCATTCTTGACATGTCATGGGTGTTTGTCTCTAATGTACATGGTGTTGTCTTGATATGTCTTAAGCATCTTCCGGGTATGGAAAATATGTCCAATGTTTTTTGCCTAACATGTCTTAGGTTCATTTTAAGATCAATGATGTCATGTCCTAGGAGATTTGCATGATTGAATCTGATATGTATAGGGTTCTTTATGTAAAAAATCTGACATTCCCCTGATTTCCTCACATTATCCAGCTTATTTTCCCAAGTAATTTCGCATATCCAAGGCTGATATGTCTGAATAACTTCATGTGGCTTATTTGGAATGCTTGGTGTTGTTTCATGACATAGATGACATATCTATGGATTTCTGTATAACCAGGCTGACATGTATAGCTGTTATCACAAGACTAATCAATCTGTTTTAAGAATTAGAAGAAAATTACTGAATCTATCTTCATATAAGGCTTCCATATTTTTCATCATTTATCGCATAAATGCCTCAATATTTATCAAGAATTATCCTTTTTAGATGTATCATGACAAAATAGATACACAGAAACCCCATTTCATACTAAGTATTTAACATCAAAAGACATTAGAGTAATGAATAGTGTGATCATGATAAGTGTATATACATTCTGCAGAATCCCTTAATTCAATACTTGATTTTACTAGGTGGAATACCCTTGCGATTGAGTGGATTTTTTCTTTGAAAATTATTCTCTTTAAAAAATTCTATCATGTCTATGTTTATTGTGTTGATGGGGGAGTAATTTATAGGCCAAACCACCCCAAATCTATTTCTATTTATATGGTTCAAGTATCGTTGTTATGTGCTTGAGTCGGTGGACCATCATGCATTTCACATGAGCCTTCTGCATTTCATCCATGGTATAATCTTTATGTCACAATATAAATTTTTACTGAATTATCGTTACGTCAACTCCATATTTATTGGTCCCATGTCTTGTTAAAGGGATTTCAAAAATTCAAATTGAAATTTCAAAGGGCCTTCTCATGACCAGACCGACATGTCAGGGTGTCTTCATTAGATGAGAATGAATTTTGAAGATAACTTCACGTGATCAAGGGAGAATTATCTAGAGCCTTTCACAAGACCAAGTTGGTTCATCGAAAGGGCCTTCATATGAAATAAATTGTAATTCTCCATCACATAACGGTGCAACATTTTCTATCTTTTATTTTACAAATCCTATGTCACAGGCACATAGATTTTCTATCAAGAAGTCATGTAGTCAAATAGACATGTCTTAGATCATTCACATGATAGATGTGACATTTCCAGGGGCCTTCATGTGATGAGGTCGACATATTATTGGTTCATTCATGTGAACAATATATTGTCCATGAGTATCAATTTTACCCTTCATGTGAAAAATAGCATAACTTCCTTCAACATTAGGCTTCCTCCTTTTCCTATGTTTTATTTTGAGATTTTCATGACCATTAAATTTTACACATTGGATTCCAAATAGGGAATTTCAAGATCAATAATGGATCTCATGATGGTGCGTGATCATTTTAATAGAAAGACTCTCTACTGTTGTTGGATGTGTCGCTTGATCAATGATGGATCTCATGACAACATGCAGGGATTTTTATAGAGAGTCACTTATCTTATATATGGATCTAAAGGGGTGTTTCATGATCGAATGGACACATGTAATGGACATCAAATGATGAGCGTGAAATACCCAAATCTTTTCACATGGAATGGTTGACATTCTTTTAGGGATCTTGCATGACTGTTGAACTGGTCATGAGAGTTTTATAAGCCCTTAACATGAATATCAACATAACATTCATCATATGGAGTGCATGATATAGTTTCATAACGTTCCTAGGGTCATGCAATCTTGTGTCCGCTTGGGGGTTATGCAATATGTGTAACCTAGCCTCCTAATCTTTATGTACCATGCTTCTCCTTCCGTTTTTTGGACATAATAATACCTATGCTTTTAGTATTTCTTCAATCCTAAAATTTATTATTCTCGATTGGAAGTCTTTGATTAGTTCCCTACCTAATAATTGAGCTCCTAAGGGATAAGGATTCAGGTATGAGGAATGTAAATTCCTACCTGAGTCCTTTGGGCCACCACAGGTAAGTGTTTTGAGTAGTTTTTGGTCATCATGGAGACCTTCAATATTCAATGGGTTTCCATATGAATTGGGGAGAGAAAATTCCACCATTTAAATAGTGATTTATACCTTTATAGATCTTGTGATCACATCTCTCACAAGACTAATACGTAAGACTACTTCACATAACTCTGTTCCTAAGAACCACTCACTATATCCAATCAACTTTGCTCTTGAAATGATCGACTATGCCCCAATTACATGCCTAACTGATCCACGAATCAATCAACACTAATTTTATTAGGCTATGTTGTTTGTATTTTACTATTGGGGTATCTCGTGTTCTTTTTTTGGTCCAATTGTTCTTTTTCATTTGATCACATGATCATTGTTTAAGAGACATGCCCTCCATATGGTCACATGATTAAAATGATCAAAATCAAATCATTTGATCGTGAGGGGTTACAGAAGTCACACGATTCGCATGACTGGTAATAGGTCATGTGACCTCAAACCATTATATGGGTCAAGTGATTCATAGGATTCAACCTACATTACAACTTTCATTTAATTCATCACCATTTTCATGATAGTTCACCCCTCCATGTATTCTTCATCCTCTTATGTAGATGGAATTTAGTTAACAGACATCTTTTTATGTGGCCAAATAGAGGGACATTACTTCTAGGAATTTTAATGATGACCCTTGGTACCAGGTAATTTTTTACAATGATGTTTTGATGGGTATTATTCTTGTTAAATAGTATAACTACGCCATGTCATAAAGACTTACATTGTTTGAATTCAGTATTCTTGATGACATGACCATTCCATCACACGAGTATAATCTTTCATCTCACTAGTTTTTGTCCTCTTTTGAATAAATTAAAAAAAAATTTTCTAAAGATATTCAATTGATTATGGAACCACTATAGGGAATATCCAATATGTTATATAACTCCCCTATGGGACCATACAATCATGATCTCATCCATAAACTGATTTTATAGATTTAATTGAACGTGCTTGTATCCCCATTAAATAATCTGAGTAGTGGATGAGTTCAATGTGGTGCCTATGTTCTAGTGGTTACTTATCTAATGAATGAGCATGGTCATTATCTGTTTAGATTAGTTTCTCATTATTCTTTGATCAACAATAGGTTATCCATATTTATGAGGATACATGGATTTTCTATTTTTCCATATACCATCAATTAGAACTCCATAAAGAGATGATTAGTCATTGGTGTTCTAGTACCAACTCATTCCATTTTCTCATAGTGAATTGGGGATCAACCCTTGGAACATTTAACTGTTGGGATTGATACATCCTCTTTTTGATTTGTATTATGAATTCCTTCCCATTTCGGATGTTTCAGATGTCCCTAAACAAACACCAAACTTATAATGATACATGCTCACTATTCCAAAGTAAAAGATAAATAAGTATATAAACCAATGATCACTTTATCCATTCATGTATTTTTTCAACATATTCATTTACCATAGTAGGGCTCGACCAACATCCATAAAACCACATCGATGTCCTTCTCGAAAAGTCTGATACAATATATTCTCTTATTGGGCCATTCTAGAAACTAGAGAGAATGCATCATGGGGATACTAGGAGAGACTAGAGGTATCCCCAGGTCTTCGTTTAGTGGGTGTTATTCCATGTTTTAGAATGGGATTATTTTTCCAAATGGTTGTTGATTCTTGGTCATTTATGTATGTATATTGGTGATGGAATCCTGATTAAAAGTGGGGAATCCTCTTAATCAAGTTGTGACGAAACTTTTCTATCATTGTTAGATCTATGTTCATAACTAATATTGAAATATCCCCAGTAACAATGGATTAACATTCTAATTATAATTTTTCAAGATTAGAGAGAATTTATAGTGTTATGAATATCAGAAACCCCCTCACATCCCTCATGATTCATTACTTCCTTGTTTTTTAACACTTATAAGGTAGAGGAGACTTCATTATGTCTCAATGTGGTTATTAACATGTTGTGTCAGCATGACCATTTCAAACTCATGCCTTATCCCACACTGACTAGGCTAATTATTGATTACGGATGTGGCTGTCACATTAAGAGGTTATATAAAATCTCTCACTCAAATGGGGTTCTCATAGCTCATGTATATGAGTTGATTATCTATAATCCATATACTCCTTTACCTATTTTCTCATCTGTTATGTTGTACTCATATGTTTTCCCTATATCACATAGATGTAATATGGGGGGAATGATTTCCACGGATTATTAACCTATTTTTGATTATGCTGAAATTCCTTGATAAAAAAGATACATTCATTCTCCACCTATCAATGCCTCTATATTCTTATCTCATAATTATGCCCTGACAAGGGTGGAAGCTTACCTAAGCAATGTATTGAATCAACCGATTCATCATGGGGAAAAGCCATGTGCTTCCCCCGATCTCTTTATATGTCATGATAATGGAGTTGTTTCAGAATTATTGGGATCCCATAAGGAAACAATTTCACTATAGTGAAAACCAACCATTAACAGGATAAGGTTTTGTGATGAAGTGGTCTTTTCAGTTCTAGTTACAAATGATATAACAATTGGGGGAAATTTTTTTGAGACTCCTCTTACTTATTCTTTGGATCAGTTGATCCCTCCTTCAATATAAATTTCACCATAATGGATTATTTTCATCCAATTTACACCTTGTTTGTGGATTCTCCCTTTGGGAACATTCATAACTATGAGGAATGTCTCTTCAAGCTATTTCACAAGTTGGGAGTAGGTGGATTTTACTCTTCGTGACGGTGTGATATCATGATACATAATGTCATGGCTCGACAAAAATTAGAAAAAATATAGGGGCATGTATGCTTTTGATTACAATACTCCTCTGGTCAAATTAATAACAGAAGCTTCATATTCTCTTGAAAAGAGACAGCATAAGGCATCTTAGTTTCCTTCCCAAATGTATAAAATGATAGTACACATAGAAGAATATGAAGCAATCATATATTATTCAAGGTCCCATATTTCAATACAATCCTCTTTATTAGAGACCACTTAGAATAAAGGTTAAGAGTTTTCTTCTTTTATTGAGACTCTACATCCTTGAGTAGTGGCTAATGAATTTGGGTGAATGGTATCAAAATTTTCAATATAAACCTATAAAAATATTATAGTTGATTTAAAAACCTCACACAATCATATTTAAAAATAATCTAGTGACATATTCTTTTATAGAACCCTGGAGAGACTCCAAAATGCAGATATTCATCCATTCTCTTCACATTATCAATGAAAAAATCTTTTGGACATTACATATAATTTCTAATCATACATTCATTATAGCTGTGAATGGAAATTAATTAACCTGGAATCATTTGGTATATCAAAGGTGACCATTGTTTTTATAATAAAAATTAAGAAAAAATATTTTAATTTGAATTATTGAATCCTAAAATATTTTCTATAAGAACTATCAATTAATTGTTAACGAAAAAAGAATCATCATTAAGGTATATGTTCTATTCATCCCTAGATCTCCTTTTTCAAAATAATAAATTTTGTAATTATATGTTTCATAGGGAAATTTCTCAAATTTATGCCTAAGTTAGTGGACTTATCATGCATAGATAGATTTTTTGTAGGGATAAATAATGATCACTACAAGCTTTGTATATATTTTTTGTACTTCCTTAACATTTTTCTAATCGTAATATGGGGAAATATTAATGGGACTAGACATTGATTTTTCTAAAGTTATCTTTTTATGTGTTTTTAACATCAGATGTTTTATGGCTTTTACATTTTATAATTTCTCAATGTTTCTTAGAGCACACAATGTTCATATCCAGCGAGCAGAGACTCAACTATTTCCGAGGGTTCCCCTTTTTGGGTTCAGAACCGAGAAATTATTGACTCTCTTTCAATTAAATATTTATGATCTTGAAAAATAAACTATTTATATATTTTATGGACTTTTATATCATACAATCTATTATTTTATTTATGGGTTTTTTTTATCATCGGCCATATGTTTTTATTGTTTATGTTCTTTTAACTTAGACCTTATGTATTTTGTAGTTTAAATTTTTTTAGCTCAGACCTCCCCCCTTAAATGGCCCAAAGGACTTCATATTTATTGATTTTTTATAACCCCCCTTTCAAGGGATTAGGGGGAACCCTTACAAGGCCCATAGGCTCAGAGATTACATGGCCCGTAGGATTAGGAGATTACATGACTCGAAGGTCTTAGAAAATTCCACCAAACTATCTAAAACAAATGCCCCTTCTCAGCATCTGTATCAGGATAGTAGCTCTCCACCTTCGCATGGCCGTCTGGCTAGGCTTTCCGTGCAAGCACAGGCTAGTCCTGATGGCATAGCCATACCCTCTCATTCTGAAAAATCCATTTGGCTATGCTCTGGTGAGTGCACCTGCTCTGAATCCTCTTCTAGGGATTTTCCTTTTTTTGTAGTGTGTCTGGGGCAAATACATGTGGCCTGAAGTCCTTGAGGTGTCCCGAAGGCCTTAAAGTTGGCCCGAAATCCCTACTAACCCGAAGGTCTGGGTGGTCTGAAATCCTTAAGGACTCCAAGCCCAAACCGGTGGCCCAAGGTGAATAGTTTCAACTGCTACAGTACCGAACAGTCCCTACTACATTGCCTCCTACAGTTCCTACTATAGTACCCACACATTGTACAGTTCTGCTACAGTACCTTTATAGTTTACAGTTCTACTACAGTACCGCACAGTGTACAGTACTTCTACAGTACCTGATATAGTCCTACTACAGTACCTGGAAATATGCCTCTACCTAGTTTTGAACCTGGGTCTTGTGGATTCACTTAAGGATACCTCAACAACTGGGATGAGGCTCATGTGCCTCAGACCTTATATTGTTGATGTTTATGGTCTTTTTTCTCAGAATATATATTTCAATAGTTTAGGGTCTTTAAAATTGGACATTTTATTACAGTATGTTAGGTTCCAATAGTTTGGGCCTTCTATTTTCATATTTTAGAGTATTTTATCCCAAACAATATATTGATGTAGTTTATGGAATTTTACCTTGAATCTTATATTTCATTAGTTTAGGGTCTTTTACCTTGGAACATATATTGTTGAATTTAAGATCTTTTAGATCAGACATCATATTTTTGAAATTTGATGAATTTTTTCTTGGTCCTTCTATTATTGTAGTTTGGAGTCTTTTATCATGGAATTTATGTTTCTATAGTTTATGTTCTTCTATCTCATATCATCTATTACATCTAGTATAGGATGGGTATTCATAAAGGGTCTTGAAACCCTGAATCCATGATTTTTTAATGAAAAAAAGTGTCCATGATGTGTTCTAATACCCTATATTTTTAATTGATATTCACAATAATTAATGTTCCTGAAGGGTTATAAAACCCTATATTCTTGTAAAAAATAATAAGGGTGAATGTCCATGTTATGTTGTGAGACCTCGTATCCTAGCCTTAATATTTATTGGTGATGTTAAAATTATAGGGATATTGATTCCACTTTGATAGTTGGGATAAGGGTTGTGTAAATCACATTTTGATGAGATGTAACAGGTGAATAAGAAATGGGACAAACATTGTCAGGGTGACTGAAAAACACCCTAAAGTGATGAGTTCTCCGATGATGTTTTCTTGGCTTATGAGGATTGGGGGTCCTTTCTAGCAAAGAGAAGATTCCTCTTTTTTATGGGTAATGGGGCATTATTCATGATCTCATAGGGATTTCATGAATAGTAAAGTAGAAGGGTACCCCTTCTTTTCCATGGTCCATGAATGTTCTGCGAAGATCCAAACATTTGGAGGAGGATGATGGATATATAAAAAAGAGATTTCGAGGAAGGGATCTTCCACCCTAGGGATTTTTATTTTATGAATGGTAGGATGGGTCCTTATTCAATGTAATTTCAATTAATGTGGTGTAGGCCTTTAAAGGGTTCAGTAATAAAATATAACATTTTTTATTTGAGAAAGGGTATAATACACATTGTTGTAATGTCAAGGATGTTCAATCTAGTTGTGTAGTATGGTTATAGGGATTATAAATCACAGTCATAGAAGATTCGAGTGAATTATATGTGTAAACCTGTGGTTATAGTATAATCATGGACAACGGGTGAAGCCCATATTTCATACTGTCAGGAAAATAACCACTTGGTTTATGGGGGGGATCACCTTTGGTACAAAACATCCTCCAAGACCAAGCTATTTTGATTTTTGTTATTCATTAGTGAATCCTAATAAGGTCCCTTTGGATCAACCAGACCCAATTATCAACTTGCTAAATAAGAATAGTAGAAAAAAATAACTCATATCTATGAGGTTCCAAGATAGGGATATCATTGATTGGAATTGGGGGTTAGCTCAGACTTTGATGTCAGGAATGTGGATTATGGAAAATATAATATTCACAAAGGGGTTTAGAACCCTAAACGTTTATTTTCCATGTATTGAACACATTATTAAAGTGAGGTGATTTGATGGATCTTTTTTATCATTTTCCTAGACAAGGGGGTCCATAAATCATAGCTCAACATTTATTAATGATGGAATATGGTTTGTATAAGCTTTGGAACTTTTTAATTATGTTATAACATTTTCCTAAACTCTAGTGATAATGAGTTTAGCGATTAGAGACTTGACTATTAGGTAGGGAACCCATTATACGGTATCATATTGATATGTTTTCATTCTATTTAACAAGTAGTTTGGGATCATGTAGTTTCTATCATTAAAGGAAGAACTTTAATGTCATAGAGCTTCAAAAAAAGGTTTATGAAATTTAAGGTCATGATGCATGTGGACCTAACATGAGGGGGGTATTACACAAAAACCAAACTTGGATTCCCAGTGTCATAATTACCATAACACCATTGTAAGAGGTGTATGGGAGTGTTTTAAATCATTACTAATGGTTCTCAAGTAATGATTAATGGTATGAAACATTCATTCTAGGGATGATCATTAATAACTCTAAGGTGACGAGCTCCACTATATTAATTCCAGGGCTCATAAGGATTAGAAATCCAATAATACTGGGATATGATGACACTTATTGATGGGTATTTATCTGTTATGATGATCCACATCTTACATGGATATATATGGATTTTGTCTCCATTCAAAGGGTCATGTATAGTTTGTGACAATCCGAGGTTCTCTAGAGACAACCTATGATATATTGATTGATGTTCTGCACATGGAAATGGAAGTACCCCAAACATTGGTTGAACAATTTTAGTCTCTTTGGGACCTATTTTAATGAGTGATAGTGGATGATGGAATGTATAATTTAATTTTAGACAATGGGGACATGTGTTTTGGTGTTTTTTAGTGATATGAAACATATAGGTCTTCCTTTTAGTTTAGCATCATGCGGTATCGATGTAGGAGCCAATGTGAAAATTTTCAAGATATCCTCGGGAAATAATTTCACTGGTTTAGGGAATTTAGATATAGGAAAAAACATTTATCCAATCACAATATCATTTATTAGTAACCATATGTCTAATCCATTCTAGAGTATATTTATACCATTCCCTAGAAATCCATATCTAGATCTGACACGTAAAATGTTAGAAAATGTTTTTATGACTTCGAAATAATTTTAATAAGGATATTAAAATTTTAAATGTCTAGGATTCTATGGGATTACCTACTCATAGTGTAAATTAAATAATCATTCCATATTTATTTACTTTATGGATTTCACTCTACGTAGATCTGACTCATATACATGGGGGTATTATTTTTCTTCCCTATGTGAGTATCGAACTCAAGGTCAACAAATGGGTACTATACATATATTGAGATAATATATGGGGATAGGTAATTTAAAAATTTCATTCTAGTATGGAGGTGAAAAATTCATGCCTATCCCATATTCATGGATATGATGGCCCACTCTAAGTGATTTTAGGTCATACTTGATAGACCATATGTTATGCAGTTTGACGTCATGCACTTAGGATGTTTTCATGCAGTTTAACATAAAGTTACTATGACATTTTCAAGTAGTTTAACATCCAGAAACTATTACGTATCATGGATGAAAGTGAATAACTTATAGAAATTTTTTATTCAATGAAGATTCATACCCCGTAATGGAAGGCTACAATGATACAGGGTCATAATATTTCATTGAAGTATGGTACGATGCACAGATTTGTAAGATAGAGTATCTAACTTTTCATGATTAGTTAGTTTATGGAGAGTGTAAATCATAACCCAATAATAATTGAGTTAACTCTTTGTGAAAACTGGTGGTTATCGGTCAACCACAGATAATGAAAAAATCCTATATTCCAAAAAGTAGAGGATATATCTCCTTGAATTAATGGGGTCCTCTCCTCTATGAAAAAGTATCATATTGGAAAAATCCCTTGGGAATTAGATCATTCAGCAAAAAATCCTATTTGGGTCCCCATAGATTAGCTGGTCCCTGTTGTCAATTTTCTATATGGGATAACTTGGTGCAAGAGAGCCTAAGGTCCACGAGGATCCAAGATAATTGAATCAACTCAAGGAATTGGTTGATATAAAATCATATATCAATGATATTATGTTATACCATGTAAGAAATGTGATTCAAGAAGCATTTCAGCACCCTAACATCATCACCAATGTGTATTATACACATTTTGGGGGGAATGGATAAGTCAAGAATTTATTCAATATACAGTCATTAGGGGGGGTTATCTGCTTAGTATGATTACCTATTTTCAGAAAATTTAACATCATGTGACTAGGAAGTGATCAAGTAGTTTAATATAATGTGATAAATATGTTTCTATGTAGTTTAACATCATGATACTATGATGTTTCCAGGAATATTAACATCATGAGACCATAATTTTTCATTTAGTTTAACATTATATTACTAGGAAAGTATTTCTTATCCAAGACAAGTCATTTTCAGGATGTTTAGAGAAACTTTTTAAGGTTCCCTAAGCTCACAATATCCATTACCAACATAAGAAACAAGGGATAAATGGGATGGAGATTAATCAAAGAAAGAGTGTGTAAAATGGAATATATGGGGCTTTATACAATTTATTTTGGGCCGGAGACTCTATAAAGATCTGTCACATTTGGAGGATGATCATTGGGAGTGGTGGAAACTCATGAATCGTCATATAATAGAGGATACATGCATCACTATGTGTCCTATGATGGAAGGAATCAAGACACATATAGTTATAATATATATCCATGTATAATTCCAACCCATATCTTTAGAGGGGTGGCCTTTTATTATTCTATATTATATGGATGGACATAAGATTATAGATTTATATTTCTCTATAGATCATATATTAATTGGAATCAATCCACACATTGAATCAAAATTTCATATACATGCTTAACCAATATGTTGGGAGGGGGTATTCAAATATTGAGGTAGGACTAAGGATTTGGGATTGGGGTATCAATATATATCCTATGAAAGTAGGAATAAACCCATACATTTCTCATTAATGTAAAAACAATCCATGCATGTTTGATTTATACAGAAAGGGCGAATTTCATCCTATTGATATATCAATTAGAATTAATATTTGAGATATGGACATAAATATGTTTTTGTGATGGTAGGAATCAATCAACATGTAGTTTTTGAAAAGAAAACTCACCACATAGTTCAAAACCCTATGTAGAGGGGTCCATTTATAATGTATCTTGACCTATGATTTTGGATCTAGGTGTTACTGTGTATCTTGTGATGGTAAGAATGAAAACACACTTAGTTATTGAATGGAAAACACTCCAAATAGGTCCTACACATACATAGAGGTGAAATTATTTGTATTAATATTGTGTATGGACACAAGATTTGGGATCATGGGGTCAGTACATTTCTGGTGATTGATGGAATCAATCCCTACATAGTTCTTGAATGGAAAACTCTCCATCCCGGTCGGATCCAAATGAAGAGGGAGAATTTTTTATGTTAATATCATAGAATGACCAAGGATTTGGGATTTGGGTGTCACTCTATATCCTATGATAGCAGTAATCTATACAAACATAGTTCTTGAAAGGAAACCTCTCTTCGTTGGTCAGACCCATACACATAAGGGTACATTATTTTCATTATATTGATGTTGAACCTTGGATTTGAGATTTGTGTGTCACTATATATCCTCTGTTAGTTGGAATCTATCCATATATAGTTACTAAACAGAAAACTCTCCACATAGTTTTGAGCCATACATAGAGGGTAAATTTTTCTATTAATATTGTAGTTGAACCCAATATTTTAGATATGGGTGTCATTATGTATCATGTGATATCATGAATCAAGACACATGTAGTTCTTGAACAGGAAACTCTCCATGAAGGTATAACCCATAGGTATATGGGGATTGTTCTTTTGATATAGTAGATGATACTAGGATTTGGGATCTGGGTGTAACTGTGTATCATGTGATAGTAGGAATCAAGACAATATAGTTCATGAATGATGAGACTCCCTATATGGATCTATGTCACACACAAGGATTTGATTACTTCATTTTCCTTTTGAATAGATCTAGATTTTAACACCTCAATTAATTAAAATATTTTCATGTTGGAATAAATATTATTTTGTCTCTATTTATACAGAAACCTATGTTAATCTAATACTACACACTACACTAAGTTAGCTTACGTAACATTCAAGACTATGTTTTACCGCCTTTTAATGGCGTGCCTATTTTAAAAATAAATTTTCGTAATTATATAAATTTTATTTATCCAAATTAACATAATTTTTTAATTCTAGATATCAAAATTTTCTTATGATGAATATTTAGTATTTTTTTGAGAAGTTTCATTTTTGATTAATAGTGAAAAATACTGCATTTAAGTTAAAAATGTCCTTTTCATTTAAATAATTATTAATAATAAATTTTATTTAAAATTGGTTTTAATATAAAAATAAATCATTTATTCATATATTTACCTAATTTTTTCATTGGAGTCATTTTTATATTAAAATTGGATATAAAAACTTATTTCAATTTTGAATGCTTCTAATTTAAAACTCGGATTTCTCACCACATGTGCGGGATTTGCATTAATCTTAATTTTCCTAATTATATAATTTTAATTTATAAAAAATGTAAATAAAAAGTTGTAATAATTAAAATATTTATGGTCTAATTATATCATCTTAATTTTTAATCCAAAATATTTGTTACATTGATTAAATTTAATTACAGTGATTATGGTAAGAATAAGAATAATAAGGGACTAAACATTAATATCAAGGACTAAAATGACAAGGAAAATTATCCAAAATCAATATTTTTTAAATAATTCGACCATATATCCACTTTTTTTAATCCTATGGTTAATTCATTTATTTTTAAATGGAATTCCCTAAATAAAATGTAAAGTAAGGAAAAAGAAAATAAATGAAATTTCATTACCTTTAACATTTATAATATTTTGAGATATGTAAAAAGCATCATATTTTTTTATAAATATTAATTTTAATGATAAATAGATGATTTTTATCATACTAATTTATAAATAATTTTTAGAGATGGTTTAGTTACATTAAATTCATAATAAATGCCAACCTAGTTAATATTTAGTTAGTAAAT
Source organism: Viscum album (assembly GCA_963277665.1). Classification (NCBI taxonomy): domain Eukaryota; kingdom Viridiplantae; phylum Streptophyta; class Magnoliopsida; order Santalales; family Viscaceae; genus Viscum; species Viscum album. The sequence goes on from OY728134.1 coordinate 821,036,071, forward strand.
AAGTAAAATAAATGTTATTATAAATATTAAAAGTGGAGTGAATTGTAATACCCTGACCCTAGTTGCCCAGAGTCAGTGCATTATTACATAAAATTGGCATGATACAAGGAATCATGTACCAAAAGACCGATTAGTTTTTCATCCTTGGAAATACTAGATAAATACATAAAGTTTTATATTACATAATGAAATAAAAAACAACGTTGTGTTCCCTTTTAAGACAGTCATATCCTTGGATTATCCATAAAATTTAATAATAATATACTTATTCACATCCTGGGAAAATGAAAACATAAGAAAGGGGTGAGATCAGATGCTCATTAAGGAAAACAATATAGTGGAAACTATCATAAATAAGCATAAACATTTATGGCAATGTATAAGACTAAATCAAAGGCCTTTTAAGCTTAAACAACAGCATAATATGAAAATGATAAATCAAATAATTTCATTTACTTATTCACATAGATATTCCAATATTCAAATAATCATATGTAATATAAATAGCTTATTTTATAATGAAGTAATGCATAATTCTAGACATCATAAACATAGAGTCAAGGCCTCGTGCCAAGACTAAAAAAAATAATTTTTAAAGGCCTTTTTCCAAGACACATATTTGTCTCATGAGACATACTGATTCATTTTCCTCTTTACGTTTTGTTATATAAGTCATGTTTTTTATAAAAAGGTTGTATTTGATTCATATCCATAATGATATTATGTTCTCAAACATTATTTTTTTAATAATAAAATGAAATTTATTCTTGAATGGTTACGATGGGGAATGAATCTTATCGTGTTCGTGGAGACGGTAATTCGTATGTACGCACAAGAGACAATACCATTATATTGATGGCAGAATCATATGTAATTGGATGGTTTATCACATACATAGAATAATTAATATTTATTATTTATTATTTACATTAATTATACTCATTATTATACCCATCAAAATAATTAAGTGTTGAATGACAAACTACACCACGGCGTGGAGACGGTATGTCGTACGTACGCTCATATGATGACTTTTTCATTAATAGGATGGATAGAATAATGATAATGGTTGTACCATATTTATAATACCATCACATTATGTAGAAGGTACTTGATTTATTATTTTGGAATGTAAACAACAAAGAAAAAGGTAGTGGAAGAAAAAACGAACTTTGAAAGAGGTGATGAAAATTATTACCCCTTGTTCGGGTGATTCCTTTTGATTTGATCAAAAGGGCTCCTTAAGATGGATTTATGATCAAAATAAGGAATATTGGATTAAGTGAGGGTATTTGGGAGGATATTTTATCAGGTTTTGGCCGACCCAAATGACATTGGAGGTGTGATTTTGAGAGAAGAGGAAGTACCCTTTTATAAGAGAGGTTAGGGTCACTTTTGGAAAAGCTTGAAATATTAATTTATTTTACAACTATATTCGGTTTATAATGTCTCAAAAAGGAGTTATTTCAAGGATAAGGTGGGGATATGTCTAAAAACTCTCAAAAATAGGTTTTAGACAAGTTTAGGTCACCATATTAACCTTATCATTTAGATGTAACTCTTAGATAAATAGTTTATCTTTTACCATATATTCTTGTATTATTATAATAAATGGTTAATAAAAATACTATAAAAATCCAAGGGTACCGAAAGTGGTTAATTATTGACATATATAACTTTATATAAGTCTTTTGGACAAACCTTATATTTTAAAGAACATTATATCAATTAATAATATAGTATTTGTTTTAAAAACTCATTTATGCCAAATTTTACACAATTTAGTATTTGGTTTTTGTGAAAGTAAAACAAAACATGATTAAATCAAATTAAAATAATTTAAATCAATAATGAAATTTATTATTAGCATAAAAAATTAGTTTAATGCATCAAAAGTCTCAATTTAAATTTATATGGATATTTATAATATCAATTATTTTAATATTTCATTAATAAGGTAATTACTGCCTCATCATTCTATCATAAATAAATTTAATTATTTAATGTATAATAATTATAAATAAAATACCATTACATAGGAAATATTTTTATATTTCTAATCAATATTTATAGTCAAATTTATCTTATGTATAACCCAACAATAAAAGTTTTTTAGTTATGAAAATTTGAATAAACACTTCTAATTCTTTAGTAAATAAAAAATTAATAAATGTACTAATATAATCCATGTGGATAAAAGAGGATAATATTTTATTACTAATGTTTTTTTTTTCAAGAAAAACTTGTCCAATATAATTAGGACATGTGTTAGTGTAATTATAATATCATTTTATCTTTAATTACCCTATTTACTTTCAACTATGGTAAATAAAATTCCAAAGTTTCTATTCACCAAAACATATGTTCATCTTATTGAATCAAATTTGACATATTGATGTCAATTGTGTCTTTCATATTTTTGAAATTCAACTCACAAAAGTGGTAAAATTATTTTTTATGCACATTTGCTAACGTGCCTAGAAGGTGGGTAAAAGACGTTAAAAAATTCAATAAAATTTTACACATCTAATTTTAATAAAAAAATGACTCTAAAGAATTAAATTTACCAAATATAGGTATTATGTATATATTTTGACTTCAAACAAATTTAAATAAAAATAATTATTATTTAAATAAAATTCAGTTGTAAACAATAACGCAATGTTTTTCACTATTCATCAAAAAAATTGAAAGTTTTCAGAAAAATATAAAAAATTCAGACAAAGGTAATTTTGATTTTCCAAAATTGAAAATGATGTCCATTTTGAAAAATAATATTTATAAAATTTCAGAAAAGTTGGTATTATTATTCATAATTGCTAGTTTGATTGGTCGTGGTGTGCTAGAACTCGAAGTTGCCTACAATTCAAGCTATAATATTATTCAAAGGGAAATGTATTTTAGAATCTTGGGGTGTTACATTATCCCTTCTTCAAATAATTTCATCCTCAAAATTTCTAGAATACTACTGCGTAAAATGATTCTGGTGGTTCTTCAACATAAGTTCCTCAGGTTCCCACTTTGCCTCTTCCAACTTATGGTTTCTCCGATAGAACTTTTACCAGATGAGTCATCTGGTATCTCAACATTTGTTATCTTGTATCAATAAATATGATAGGATGTTCCCAGTAAGAAAGATCAGGTTCCAATTATATTTCATCATAGGTGAGTACATGCGTTGGATCATGGATTTATTTTTTCAGCAGTGATACGTGGAACACATCATGAACTTTGGGGAGACTTGCAGGAATTTCCAAATGGTAAGATACAACACCAATTAAATCTATAATTTCGAAAGTTCCATTATACATGGAACATAATTTACCCTTTTTACCGAAACATATAGCACCCTTCCATGGAGATACCTTCATGAAAACATGATTTCCTACCTGAAATTCCAAATATTTCCTTCGTTTATCAGTATAGATCTTTTGCCTACTTCAAGCTGCTTTGATGTGGGTTTAGATAAATGTAAAATTTCCCATTGTTTCCACAACTAGTTATGTGCCTATGAGTTTCGTTCACCAACATCATCCCAATAAGTTGGTGTGTGACATCTCTTTTTCTATAACGCTTCATATGCTTCCATCTGAATACATGAATGGAAGCTATTGTTATAGGAAAATTCTACCAGGCATAAATATTGATCTCACATACCTTGAAAGTCAGGTGACAAATATCTCAACTTGCCTTCTATGGTTTAAATAGTTTTTACTAATTGTCCATAATTTTGAGGGTGGTAGGTAGTGCTCAAACAGAGTTCAGTATTCAGGGTATATTGATGACTTTTCTAGAATCTTGATGAAAAATGGGGATCACGATCAGAAAAAATTGATAGGGGTACTCCATGAAGTCTAACAAATTCATTAATATGTATTCTTTCTAAACGTTCAAGTGGAAAATCATTTCTTATTACAAAAAAATGTGATGACTTGGTAAGACGATCAACAATGACCAATATTGCATCATTCCCTCTAGAAGACTTTAGTAGACCCATGAAAAAGGCCATCATAATATCATCCCATTTCCACTCAGGTATGGGAAAAGGTTGGATGACTCTTCTAAGTTGTTTTCTTCCAGCATTCACCTATTGAAAAACCATGCATATGGACACATAATCAGCAATCTCCCTCTTTATGTTGTCCCACCAAAAATGATCATTAAAGTCTCTATACATTTTAGTGCTACTAGGGTGTCTATAGAAATTGGAGCTATGAGAATCATCCAAAAATTCCCTTTTTATATCACATATGTCAAGAAAACAAAACCTCATTCAAAATTTCAAAATTCCTTCTTCAAATACAAAGTTGATCAATCTCCCATCATTCACAACATTAATTTTATTTTGAAACACCTCATCATCAGTCTGAGAACGTTTTATCCTCTCTAGTAAAGATGGTTTTGAAACCATTTGAAAAATATCAATATTTCACCTACCATGATTATTCCCATATCTATATTTACTAGATCCATGAAAATAGGATCCCTTTCAACTCTTGTTTTGTTCAGAACTCCATGATAATTTCTTCTCAAAGCATATTCCACCTTATTTTCCTTCCCCGAATGGTAGTGTATAGTGAAATAATATTCCTTGAGTAGTTTGAGTCATCTCCTTTGCCTCCTGTAGAGTAATTTTTGTGTCAAAATATACTTCAAACTCTTGTGATCAGTATATGTCTAACATTTTTCACCATACAGATAGTGTCTACATATCTTTAGAGAAAATATTAAAACTGCAAACACAAGATCATGAGTAGTATAGTTTGGTCATGAATTTTTAGTTGTCATGATGCATAGGCAATTACTCTATGATTCAATATAAGGACACAATGAAGTCCTTTTTTGATGTATCACTATAAATAACAAACTCATTATTCTACAATAGTATAGTCAAGATAGGATCATTGACTATTATTTTATTCAATTCCTTATAACACTCTTCACTATATTTTGTCCAAACAAATTTAACCTCTTTACTTGTGAGCTTGGTTAATGGTATATCCAATTGGGAAAAGTTCTAGACGAAACACTGATAATAAGCTGCTAAAACAATAAAACTATGTACCTCAGTTATACTTGTCGGTGCTGGCCATTCATGGATTTCCTTTTTCTTTGAAGGATCAATAGAGATTCCACCCTTAGAGACAATATGGCCAAGAAAAAAATCTCCTAAAGATAGAATTAACACTTTATAAACTTCACATATAATTCATTTCATCTATGTGTCTTTAGAATAGTGCACAATAGATTTCCATATCACCATAGATTTTGGAGTATACCAAAATATCATCAATAAATACCCCTATAAATTCATCAAGATATTCCTTGAAAACACTATTCATTAGATCCATGAAGAAAGAGGGTTCATTAGTTAGTCCAAAAGGCTTTAATATAATCACGTAATTCCCATACCTAGTACGAAATGCTGTCTACGTAATTTCATCCTTATTCATACACAATTGATGATATCCAGATCAAATAACAATCATTTAATAATATTGAGCTCCATGATGTTGAAAAAATAAATCATGAATGTGAGGTAGGAGATACTTGTTCTTTATTTTTATAGCATTGTTCTCCCTGTAGTCAATGCACATCCTCATAGATCCATCATTCTTCAAAAAAAAAAGAATAGGGGCTCCCCATGGAGAAACACTATGGAGAATAAATCCTTTAGTACTCAATTCATATAGTTGTTTCTTTAGTTCCACTAATTCCAAAGTGGCCATTCTATAAGGGTTCCTCGATATGAGTTTTGAACAAGGAATTAAATAAATGGAAAACTAAATTTCTCATTCCGGAGGATTTCTAGGTAAATCCTTTGGAAACACATCCAAATATTCTTGCACAATAGGTATATACTCTATTTGAAGATTCCTTTCCTCACCCATAGTTATTTCACTCTCTTCCTCCACAATAATTGAATTTAGTAGAGCTACTGGTGATGGATCTCGAAAAGAATTAGATGGTGACGTTTCTTCCCAAAAGATAAGGTACTCTCTATCATTATCGAAAATTGTAACCTCCTTCTTAATGTAATAAATTTTTTGCATCAAGGTCCAAAATCCAATCCATATTGATGATTTTATCAAATTCAATTATGGGTATAATAATGATATCATCAAATAAAGAACATTTATATTCTTTAATGGGAACTGATACACAAAACATTTTTGTAATGATACCTCCCTTAAGAGTTTTGATTGACAACTCCCTTGTTAAATCAAATTTCAAATATCTAATTTTATTAGAAAACTAGGAATATATGAAAGAATTTGATGGTCTAGAATCAAATATATCATTGGATAAATTTGAAGAAGCCATTAAATTACCTTCCAGCACATCACTCAGAGCATCAACATTAGCAGCAGTGATCGCATAAGCTTGGACTTACTCCCTTGACCTTTTATGAGGTATGTTTTGTTGGCGCTTAGGAAATTAATTTTCATAATGCACCATTTCTCTAAAATTGTAGCATTCAATATTGACAGCCTCTTTCATTCCATTGCAATCATGAGCTTGGTGGCCTTTTTCACCACACTTTTAACATACTCCCATTACCTACAGAAAAGTACCGGGGTGTTTATTCCCACATTTACTGCAGGATGGAAATTCAAATTTTCCCTTCTTCCCCTTATTTCAATTTCCTGAGTGTTCAGCATATCTCTTCTTCTCTTGTTTTTCTTTAAAGTCGTAAGACATAGAGAATTCCTTTACTATCTTGATAATACATGCGACAACATCTTCGTACAATGATAAGGATTGTGAGACTGATGCTCAATGGAGAAACGGTTTTAACCCATCAAGGAATCAATAAATCTTACTCCTTTGGTTATATATATAATCTACAACATGCCTTGATAAACTTATAAAGCTATCCTCATACATATCAATTACATAGCTACAAATGGATTTTAGTCCCATTGAATTTTTGTGGTTGTTTCCCCATGATGCGGTCTAACATTGATCCTCCGCGTTGTGGATTAGGGTGCTCCATACGAGTAAGGTTGTTATTCATAACCTGAGTGATTTGTCCCGATATGATTATAAATTGTTCACCATCGATTGCATCACCAACTCCACTATAATTATCTTGAGTAGGAGTGATATCACTACTTGGATTATGTGCGTTGATATTGTTTACATTCCACCCACTAGGCTCCATTTCTATACAATGGCATACACTAGATTAGTTTTTGAATCACAATACATAATCCAAACTAATAAAATACCTAACATAAATTGAACAGTTTATGCACATAGTCCATAATCATACAAAATGTTTTTTGGAATGTATTTACTCATAAATCTTTCGTAATGGTTTGTATATAAAATGTGAATTATCCTAAGCATATACCTGGGAAGTATCGTAACCAAGAGTATAGCTAACCCTGTTGTTGTGTACCAAGATACCATTGGTCAAGACCAAAACACATTGTCATAGTTTTTCCTCCTAGGTACATTTGTGCATGTGTGGCCTCTTCCTGCTCATATCTAGATAGGGATGCATTGCTTGGAGAAGTCACAAAATCACTATGTTACTAAATTTCTAGTAACTTCTTCTATACTAATCCTCAAAGTCCATCTTAGGGTAATGTTCCCTAATTAGAGTTATTCTAAATCTAGTTTCCAAGTGTTGTACTAATATTCCCCTAATACGTATTGTAACACCCCAACCCCAGTTACCTAGATTCAGTGTATTATTACAAAACATTTCCATGATACAGGGAATCATATCTTTAAAATATGATCCGTTTAGTAGCCTTGGAAGTACAAGATACATAAATATGTTTTACATTACATCATGAAATAAAAAAAATTGTGTCCACTATGAAAACATTCATATCCTTGGCCTATCTCAGCATGTTAATCAAAATATTCCTCTTCACATCCTGGAAAAAAGAAAACATAAGAAAGGGGTGAGCTCAGATTCTCAGTAAGGATAACTGTATAGCGGAAACTATCATAAATAATCAAAAAAATTTAAGGTAATATATAAGACTAAACCAAAATAATTTTAAAATTAAATTTTTTTATAATATAGAAAAGATAAATCAAATAATTCCATTTAATTATTCACATAGATATTCTACTATTAGAATAATCACATGTAATATCAATAGCTAATTTTATAATGATGGAATGCATAATGGAGGACATCATAACTATAGATTCAATGACTCTTGCCAAGACTAAAAAGAAGATTTTTTCAAGGCCTTTTCCCAAGACACTAGTTTGTCTCATGAAACATACCGATGCATCGATGAGCTATAGCAGGCACCACCCGTCACTTACTATGTCAAATGCATTCCTCATATTAAAAGGTTAAAACACAATATAAACATTCACATTAAAAATAGCATACGAAATGTCAATACTTTATCCATAAACCAAAAATGGTATAAAAATAGAACATCCTTAGTCAAACATATCATAATACCTTTAATTCAATATGCAATATTTTATCATAATAAATCAACTTCAAACAAATGTAAAATCCATCAATGGATGTTGACATAGATGAAATCAAAACTATTTGATAGAAATATCTCTTTCTATTTTGAAATCATTTTAAAGTCAAGTAATTATAAAAGATAAAATTTATTTTGAAAATATTATTATAATATTGAAATGGAATCTTAGAAGGTGTTATAATTGTGGAAAATACCCACACATGTCGTATAAGTTAAAAAACATTCTTACCTTAATTTGTCAAAAAGGTTATAAAGTACCCTGTTTGGAAAATGAAGGAAAGATTACTTTCAAAAAAATTTATAAAAATTTTAAAACGTTTATAAATGAAATTAACCCATAGTGTAGTAAATAGTGAAAATGTTTTGAAGTTAATTTTTAAGAGACACTTATGTGGATGATAAAGAGGTCGTAGTCGATACTTACGTATTAACAACCTCAGATAATAAAGTGAGTGTAAAACCTTCTGTATAATGGTGAAATTATTGTTATTAAATTATACAAGAACCACAAACATAAATATTATATCATATATTTTCTTTTAATATAGCATTGTAAATGATATTTCAGTAGTATCATCATTTTGGGTGTTAAATGATTCATTTTCCATTATATGTTTTGTTACGTAAGACATGTTTGTTATGGGTAGGATATATTTGATTCATATCTAGAATGATATTACGTTCTTAAAAATTATTTTTTTAATCATTAAATGAAATCTGTTCTTGAATTGTTACGATGGGGAATGAATCTCATCACGTTCGTGGAGACGGTAATCTATACGTACGCACGAGCAAAAATATCAATCTATTGATAGTGGAATAATATGTAATTGGATGGTATATCATATATAAAGAATTATTATCTTTTTATATTTATTATTTACATCAATTATTCTCATTATTATTCCAATCCAAAAAATTAATTGGCGAATAACAAACTACACCACGATGTGGAGACGGTAAGCCGTACATATGCATGTATGGTGACTTTGTCACTAATAGGATGGATAGAATAATTAATATTGTTGTAACATATTTATAATAACATCATAGTATGTAGAAGGTAATTGACATATTATTTTGTTATGAAAAAAAAACAAAAAGAGGAAGTGGAATATGAAAAGAACATTGAAAGAGGTGAAGAAATTATTACCTCTTCTTCGGGAGCTTCCATTTGATTTGATCAAAAGGGATCCATAGGTAGGATTTTTGATCAAAGTAAGGCCTCTAGGATTACGTGAGTGTAGTTGGTGAATATTTGAGCAGGGTTTGGCTGAGCCAAATGTCTTTGAAGGTGTGATTTTGAGATAAGGGGAAGTACCCATTTATAAGAGTGGTGAGGGTTACTTAAATAAAAGATTGATATATTAATTTATTATACAATCATATTTAGTTTATAAAGGCTCCCAAAATCTTTATTTAGAGGATAAAGTGGATATGTGTTGAAAACCTCTCAACCAATAGGTTTTAGATAGGTTTAGGTCACCATATTAAACTTATCTTTTAGATTTAACTATTAATTAAATAGTTTAACTTTTTTACTTGTATTCTTGTATTATTCTAAAAAATGGTTAATAAACATAGTATAAAAATCTAAGAGAACCCTAAGTTGTTCATTATTTACATATATAAAATTATCTATGTCCTTTTTCTAAACCATAGATTTTTAGTAATATTATATCAATTAATAAGATAATGTTGGTTTTAAGAAATCATTTATGTCAATTTTGACACTACTTAGTATTTTTTTTATGAAAGTAAAAAAACGTGAATACCTGGAAAAAAATTACATTTAATCAATAATAAAATTTCTTATTAACCTAGAATATTATTTTAACGCATTAAAAGTCTCAATTTAAATTTATTTGGATATTTTTAATTTCAATTATTTTAACTTTCAGTATTATGGTAATTAATGCATCATCATTGTGTCATAAATAAATATATTTATTTAAGGTCTAAAAATTATACATAAATACCCAATATTTAGAAAATCTTTTGAGACTTATAATAAATATATATAGTCTAATTTATCTTATGTATAACCATATATTAAAAATGTTTTAGTTATGAGAATTTGAATTTAACACTTTTAACTCTTCTATAAATAAAATAATAATAAATGTCCTAATCTAATCTAAGTTGATCAAAGAGGATGATATTTTATTCTTATGGTTTATTTTGGTCTAAAAACACTAATATAATAGAATTAGGACATCTGTTAGGGTAAATATAAAATCATTTTTACCTTTAATTACTCTATTTACTTTTAACTGTGGTAAATAAAATTCAAAAGATACTATTCACCAAAAATTATTTTCATCTTATTGAACAACATTTTACTCACTAATGCCAACCATGTCTCTAAGATTTTTGAACTTAAATTCACGGAAGAGGTAAAATTACGTTTTATGAAAATTTACTGACTTTTCTAGAAGGTGGGTAAAAGACGTTAAAAAATTAAATAAAATTTTATACACATAATTTTATTATATAATGACTCCAATAAATTATATTTAAATAATATAGGTATTGTTTATAAATTTTTACTTTAAAATAAATTTAAATCAAAAATAATTATTTAAATAAAAGGTGGTTTTAAACAATAATGCAGTGTTTTTCACTATTCATCAAAAATTGAAAGTTTTCAGAAAAATACCACAAAATTCACCCTAAACTAATTTTGATATTCTAAATCCAAAAAAGAAATCCATTTTGAAAAATAAAATTTATAAAATTTCAAAAAGTGGGTATTACTATTCGTAACGGCTAGTTCAATTAATCTGGGTGTGGTAGAAATAAAATTTGCATACAACGCAAGCTATTGTATTATTTAAAGAGAAACGTATTATGGAAGCTTGGGGTGCAACATGAATTGATTTAATCATTGTATTGATTTATTATTTTAGATGAATATTTCCTCTTAAATATCTATAAAACTATTATAATTGAACCAAATATTATATTTATATTTTAAAATTAAAATTAAATAACCAATGTCAAAATGGCATTATTGTTATATAACAATTAATGATATTTTATTAAATGATTTAAAATTATTAAAAATACTATATTATACCAATAGATTTTAAGTGTTAGTAAATATTAATCTTGGTAAATTAATGGATAAAATAAAACTTTTATAATTTACATATTGAACAATATCTTGTAAGAACGTTGTTAACACGGTCCAGGTTTTAGCAGTTTTTTAGCGTGTCACTTGTTCTAGTTTAAAAGTTAATTTTTAAAACACATGGGATTTCTATTTTATAAATTAGATATCATATTAATAATAAATTATATATATATTTTATAATAAATCAAACATTATTTTGTATTTATTGATTAATTACGTTGGTTAGTAAACAAGAAACTTTAATAAAAACCAAAATGATAAATTTGGGAAATCTTAGTCATTAAGGAACAATGTTATTAAAATGCACATATTATTATATGTTAGAGATTTTAATTGACCCTTGTTCCCCTTTAATCCATATTCTATTCATTTCAGTGGAACTTTTGGTATATTATGCCTCCAATTAATGAATACCTTTTGGTATTTTAAAGAGTGCCACTCCCTCTCCACTATGAAAAGGAAAGCACTCTACCCCTTATAGACGCCTCTAAATACACTTTAGATTGACATAGCTCTATAAAAATAGTGCTTCAACCTAACTAACCTCAACTTAGAAGTATAACCTTGGGAATAAATTAGTCTAAGTGATCCTTTTGTTATGAACAAAAAGAACTTACCTGATTGAAAGGTAACAAACTTCTTTTAGTTTTTTAGTTTTATTTCCATTCTACAATACCACAAATCTTATTATTTCATGATTTTAGGACTATAAAATTATCCTAAATAAAATAGGAAGTTTTAAATTTATGGGATCAACCTAAACTTGTAAACACTTCTTATTTGATACGTAACAAACTTACATTTTCTTTATACGGTGAACTACAACCTCAAGAAATGAAGATTGTTTATTTTTCCTTTACCACCTCTCATGGTGGCCATTATGATGAAAGATAAATATATATATATGATATATATTATAATTATTATTTCTTTATACATATTTAATTCTTTTATAACATATACCTTTAATACTTACCATTTTCCCTTAATTTGATAACGTCATTTGAGAATGTGTTGACTATCACCACCTCGAAGCGATGTGATTCATTTACGCTATACATGGAACATATTAAGGATGATTTTAATAAAACTATGTAACATATATAATATATATATGATAATTTAATTATAATATACATACATATCAGTCTTTTTTTCATTCTTTGAATATGACAAAGAAATGAAAGTAGCATTCATGCGAATGTACTGTCTACCGCCTCCATTAACAGTGCATTTCATTTATTATCTCCCAATTTATTGGAATATTATAAATACATATGTAATTAATGTATAATATAAGTAATTTATGTTTTATATTTTTTAATATTATTAAATATTTAGATAATTAATAGGAAAAATAAGTAACAAGTCAAAACATACTTAAGATAACTGGGCAATTAATTGCCGAAATAGTTAAAATAAAGAACGAGAATTAACAGAAATGTACTAAATTATTGTAAAAAAGTTAATATATGATATTATAATAATTATTATGGTTATTTTATACACTATTAACATATTTTAAACCACTATAAAGAAGGATAAAGACCAAAAAACAAAAGTATGGTCAAGGTGATAGATTTCATCTCAATTTACATTACATTCAGACTTATTTGTTGTTATGAATCCACTCACTTTTATATGGTGTATATACTACCCTTGACACATAATATAATTAATATACTTATTCTAATGGTATTATAAGTTTCATTTAATTTCATACCTTCATGGGGATTATGTTTTTAATGTTTTACTATGGCATTAGACACTTTGAAATGTTTAAAGATTTTTCTCATCAAGAATGTTCGTAAAAATTATCTTTGTAATCTCACTTTATTTTACAATTGTTAACTTTATTTGAAATAATAACTATATTTCAGTCACTCTTAATTTGAAATTTACTTAAATACCCATATTATCAAAAAATAGATATTACTATTTCCTAAACTGCATACCATTTTTCTTATGATGTTCACTTTAACAGTATTAGATTCTTTGCATTAGGCCTTAACAACATTGGATTATTAGCATGAACCATTGATATTATCATATTCATGGAACAATGTCGTGAAAGTATTAGATTCTTGGCATGAACTATTATAATCTTGGCCAAAATCATCTACATTATTAGATTCATGGCATGAATCCTTGAACGTTTAGATTATTGGGATGAAGCCTTGAAAGCATTTAATCCTTGGCATGAAGACTCAGTGGTATGTTATACATATCTATGATTATTCATTTACATTCTATATATTTTATTTATCATTTTCATTATCCATGATATTTTAATATGATAAATTCTATGGATTCATTTTATTTTCAGTTCATTCATTAAATGGATTGTGCTTTCAGTTTCTTACCTTTCCATAATGATATTGACTTATCTAGTTATTTGAATAGAATGTTTTATCACTTATTTACCTCTAAATGTTGTTTTATATCTATTGATTCATTATTTGTTCTTATTTACTTTCCCTTATTGATCATTTTAGGTCACCCTTATTATGTTTCCTTTCCCCATTTTATGATGATTAAATCATTGAATAATCATTCACAAATTCATTGTCTTTCAGTTTATTATGTATCATGTTTGTATTTTTAATTTACTAATGTATTATGGGTATAATTTATATAATATTACTTTCTAATATTGATAAAATGATCAATCCTTCTAGATTTGATTCATTATAATTAGGCCAATGTAATAAAATAATGCATTGGCTCGAGGCTTCTAGGTTTGTGGCATTACAATTGGTATCTCAAGAAGTTTAGTAGAAATAATTAATGTAGATTGAGAAAACATATATTAGGGGGAATAACCCTATGATATAAATTGAGGATAAGTAAAGAAGAACTTTCAAGAATTTTGTAAAGGTATTGATTATGTGTGTATTCTTAGAAATACACCCTAGTCTAGATACTACAAGTGGACGTGGTTTTTCTAGGGATGTAACTAGGGGTAGAAACTCTAGAAAGGTGTCTCATGCCTAAATTGGGATAACCTGGGACACAACAATGGGCTTTAATGCACACCTGGTTTGACACACCGGGGGGATACAATTATTATAATTTTTTATTTCCTTATGAACCATCATAAAAGATTTAATTAGAAGATTACTATGAATAACCTAGGATAAACCTATGATGTAATAGATTTTAGATATAGGAACCCTGATTTAGGTATACTATAATTATTTTTTCATGACTATGTGGTTATCTATTTTGATAATTGTTTCTAACTTTGTGATTTATGGGTTTAGTTAATAGTGGCAGTCATAAGGAACTTTCTTAACCATAAATGTGATAGAATATTTACGAATGAGAAGGTAAATGGAATTATCACTGGTTAAAAGGATGTTACGATCATTCCTGGTCATCATTCATGGAACATGATTAACAACGTTTACTTTAAGAAACTCTCAGACTCATCGAGGATGATAAGGAAGGATTACACTGAGATTTTGGGTAATGGAGACCATGGAGGAAAGAATATTCAGTTTCCTTTGTGTTAATAATGTTGAAAAAAACCCAATTGAATATCATATAAGGTTAAAAATATGTTCTGGATATGGAACAAAAGGACAAAAATCAAGTAATTACAATGTAAAAATGAAGAGTTTTGTTGATGAAATGGATGGTAATATAGGCCTTCCTAAGAAATCATTAATGGTTAAAATTCATTTGGTGTGGAATGAATGGTCATTATGAAAATCAATGTTCCATGTGGAAAGATCAGGAAGATAATCAGTATGGTGGTATGAGTAAAAGTTATATTGTAAATGCTGATGAGACTATTTGTGAAATGTGAAGGGAATTAGGTATTAAGTAAAAAAGATGAGGTATCCTTATTAATGTCTTAAGTATGAAGTGGAATAATAGATGTGTTTATGTATTTGTATTCAATAATTATGTCATTTGAATATTTTATCAGGGACATACTAGTTATAAAAATAATGAAATATATGAGGATTGTACTATAATATTTTTTAATTATGGACTTCAGATCATATTCGGAATGGTACCAAGAAATGTTATTAAGTAGGAAGTTACATTATTCAAAAAAATTACTTGATTGAGGGAAAGATAACCCCTAATATGTTCCTAAAGTTTAGATAATGATGATTAAATGTTTCATTTGGACAAGTGATGATATCCTTGGAACTGATAAATAACATGATGATAAGTGGTCTATACTATCATTGATGGAGTTTTGCAACACTTTTCAATTTATGGAATATATCAAATAACATGTGTCTTGCATAATTAATAAGGAGGAATTCTTGTTTCCAATATGTTTTTATAGTGATTTCAGTTATTAACATATTTTAGGAGGAGAAATGTTGAAGGTATTAACATGTTTGAAATGTAAAAATTTAGAGCTGCTTCATGTTGAATAAAGGTTAATTATAATATCATTTTGGAAACTCAATTTCCTTGTTTCTAAAGTATTGAAACATAATATTTTCTAAAGGATAACCTTTTAGGAAATGGTTTAATTTTAACAATTGATTTGGTTTTACAGATTTACATATTACATCACTATATGATGAATCTTGTTCTAAGAGATGAAGTAGAAATAGTTCATGGTATAACTAAAGGGTACAAATGTGCTTATAGAAACGTACCATGTTAGTATATTAACATATATTGTTATAGAGTGAATGATTTCCCCAAATCTAGAAAAAAAAATATTGAAAACCACTTTTTTTCCTAATACCTTCATTTTTTATTAATAAAATGTCCCCTTAAATCATTATAGATTTATTGCTTTTGATTGTCATGTTTTTCCTTATCATGTTCTTTATCACTCTCCATCCGAACATGATTGTTAGATTTTTCCTATGTATCCATGTTTCCATTTCCCACCTATGTTATCCTATTAGGGAACCTAGTTATGTGACCATTGTACTTTACTTTATCACTTATTAATAATATGTATTATCAACCTTATTCATGATGTCAGTTTCTCAATAATAGTATTTTCAAATATCAATTTCTTGATTACAAAGATCAAGTCTAAATTTTGAAGACAAAGTTTAATTAAGGTGGGTAGATTGTAACAAGCTAAGAAATTACAATATTTTCATGGTAAATTAAATATAATTTTTGCTCTCTTTATAATCAAGACCATTTTAAGTTTACTCTACACACTGCATTGAGTTAGCTTGTGTTACACGCAAGAATAGGTTTTATCGCCTTTTAATAGAGCACCTATTTTAAAACTAATGTTTATAGATTTTATTTATAAAAAAACTTCATTTTTTATTTAGGAATTTAAAAATTATTTTAGGGTGATGTTTTGGTATTTTTCTGTGAAGTTTCTTTTATTATGAATAGTTAAAAATATTGCAATTTAGTTTAAACTGTCTTTTTGTTTAAATAATTATTAATGTTAAATTTTATTTTAATTTTTTTAAAGTCAAAATTGATCAATTATTAATATATTAACCGAATTTAGATCATTATAATCATTTTTATATTATAATTGGACAAAACACATATTGAAATTCTGAGCATTTCTACTTTAAAAACCCACTTTCCTTCCACACGTACAGGATTAGAATTAATATTAATTTTCCCACTTTAGTGATTTGAATTTTTAAAAACGACCCTAAAAAGTTGAAATCATTACAATATTTTATTAAAAATAACATTAACTAAATTTTTGGCCCAAAATATTATTGAAAGTGATTAAAATTAATTATGGTGATTAGGGTAATAATAAGCTTAATAAGGGTCTAAACCTTAATATAAAGGGCCAAAATTACCTAGAAACCTTTCCAAAATCCATTGGATGAAAATAATTCGAACATATTCCCACAAGGATCGAACTTTATGGGTTTTTGTGGATATTATAAAGTGTATATTTCCTATATAAAAGGTGAATTACGGAAAATCACAAAAAGGGAACATTCCTTACCTTTAACATTTATATAACTTTTGGATATGTTAAAAACATAAAATTTTTTATTATACATATAATTCTATGGTTTAAATAGGATATTATTATCATAAAAATTTTCAATAATTATTAGATTTGGTCTAGTTATGTAAAATGCTTAAGAAACACCAAGATATCAATTTTTAGTTAATATTTAACTAAAATAAATGACATAATAAATATTAAACGTGAAGTGAATTGATTGAATTATTTTCATTATTTATTTTTTTAGACAAACGTATCATTTTATTCATATATAAAACAAATATATTATAAATATTTTGTTATATTAATATTTTAAAATTAAAATTAAATATATAATGTCAAAATTGGCATTGATGTTATTTTATAATAAATAATATTTTATTAAGTGATTTAAAATTAATAAAAATAATATATTCTACCAAGGGATTATGTGTTAATAAATAATTAATATGGTCTTTTAATGGAAAAATAAATCTATAATATTTTTCATATTGACCCATGTATTGTAAAAACATTTTTAACATGGTCAGTTTTTAAGTAGTGTTTTAGCGCATAACATTATTTTATTTTAAAAATAATTTTCAAAAAACATGGGATTATTATTTTAAAAAATATATATCATATTAATAATTCATTGGTTATATATTTTATAATAAATATCACTTTGTTCTATTTAATAATGTTTAAATTACATAGGTTATAAAAATGGGTTCCTTAATAATAAATTAAATGATAGTATTATGGAATCATAGAAGTTAAGGATTCAAATTATTAAAATGAATGTAATTTTATGTGTTTAAGGTTTTAATTGACCATTATTCTACATTAATCCATTATTTTTCTATGTTTAGGAACTTTATCTAAGGTATACCTCCCATTAATGAATACCTTTTTTCATTTACTAGAGTGGCATTGCCCCTCCACTATAAAAATATAAGAACTATACCCCTTACTCAGACCACTCAAGACACAATGGATTGACCACTCTCTAACCAATTATTTCCTCAAAATACCTACTTCATCCTTGAAGCCTCCCCTTGGGAAAAACTATATCCAAGGAATCCTTTTGGTAAAAACCAATGAATTTATCCAATTAGGAGTGAACAAACCTCCATAAGATTGCTAGTTTTATTTCCATTATCCAATACTTTAAATGTTATTATTTCAAGATTTTATGAATACACCAATATAATAAATATACTAGGATGTTTTTATTATAATTTTTTGACCTAAAATTATACACACTTCCATATAATGGGTTATGAAAATACCCTTTCTGTGCACTACGAACTAATATATTATGGAATGAAGATTTTACATTTTTTCCTTTACCACATCTCATGGTGTCAATTATGATGGAAGATATATTTATATATGATATTTATTATTTATTTAAACATATTTAGTAATTTTAAAAAAATAACATTAATTCTTCACATTTTGTGTAAATATGATAACATCGTTTGAGGAAGTGAGGACTACCGCACCCTCAAAGCGATGTGAAACGTTCATGCTATAAATGGTATATATTAAAGATGATTTCAATAAAACTTTGAATTATATATAAAATAGATATTATACTAGAATTATAATATATAAATATATATATTTTTTTTCATTATTTTAATATGGAAAATAAATGAATTTAGCATTCACGAGTATGTACGGCCTACCGTCTCCATGAATGGTGCATTACATTTCATATCCCCAAACTTTTTTGGACTATTATATATACATATGTATTGAATATATAAGATAATTGAGTCCTGTTTTACAATATAGAGATGATTAAATCATGATTTATGTGATAGTAACAACATGTAAAAGTCAAAACATACTTGAGAAAATTAGGAAATTAACACAAAAAATAGTTAAAATAATGAAAGAGTGTTAACAAATAGATAAAAATATTTTAATAATTTTAAATATGATATTATAAGCATGATTAGGGTTCTAGTATAAGTTAGTAACATATTTCAAACCACTATAAATGAGGATAAAAACAACACAAAAAAGGATGGTTAAGGTAAGGGATTTCGTCTCAATTTAATTTCCATTGAGACATATTTTTTTATGCACCAACTAAATTTTATATGTATATATACTTCCCTTTAACACATAATATCATGAATATAGTTATTCTAATGATATATTATGTTTATGTTAATGTCATACCATCATGGGGATTATAAATTGAATGTTTCAAAGTGGTATGGGACACTTTGGAATGTTTAATGATTATTATCCTCAAGAATCATCTTAATGATTATCTTTACAATATCACTTTATTTTTTAATTTTTAACTCTCTATTGAAAAAATTACTTTATTTTAATTAGCATTCAATGTTAATTTAATTGAATACCCATTCTCAAATATTGGATATTAGTTTTTCATAAACTATATAAAATTTTTCGTATAGTGTTCACTTTGGGAGTATTAGATTCCTAGCCTTAAGAATTGACAATATTAGATTCATGGAATGATGCCTTGAAATTATTATATTCATGGAAAAATGGATTAGGAATATTATATTCTTGTAATTAAGACTTGAATTTATTATATTCATGGAATAACCCCCTAGAAATTATTATATTCTTGGAATGAATCATTTAAAGTATTAGATTCTTTCCCTGAAGCCTTGAATTTATTATATCCCTAGAATGATGCCTTAGTGGTATATTTTAGGTATCCCTCATTATTCATTCAAATAAAATATATTTCTGTTATCATTTCTATTATCCATATTATAAATTCTTTGGATTCATTTTATTTTCAGTTCATTGATTTAATGTCATGTGTTTTTAGTTTCATAACATGCCATATTGAAATTACCATATCTAGTTATTTTAATGGCATGTATTATTAGTTATTTACCTTTCCATGTTGTTTTATTTACATTGATTTGTTATTTATTTTTCTTTAATTACCCTTACTAGTCATCTTATATCACCCTTATTTTGTTTCATTTACCCATGTTATGAAGAAGAACTATTTGAATAAGCCTTCAATAATGAACTTTATTTCATTTTATTCTGCATCATGATTCTATTTTTAATTTCTTGATGTATTATGGATATCATGTATATAATCTAGATTTCCAAGACTACTCAACGTATCAGTCCTTCGTTACTTGAGTCCTCATAATAATCATAGTATAATAAAATAATGCACAAGCTCTAGGCTACTAGGGTCAGGGGTTACATATATAATGTGAAGTGAACTGTCTATAATGTACTATTCTCTATATAGATTATCATCATGTGGTAATGATTTATCCCATATAGTTTAACACCATGTGGAGAGGATGAAGGATGTTATGTAGTTTAATGTCTTTCTTCCAAAATTTTAAATACATGATGGCAGATATGCAATGTACTTCTTAAGAAACCTTTCATTGGTGGGAGGCAAAATGTGTTCCCAATATATTGTATCCATTGAGAAGACAATCATTAGAATATACATTATGAATGATATAAGGACCTTCCCACTCAGTTTCCAACTTTAGAGGTTTCTTTCCTAGTATCATTTGGGTTATAAGATCCAATTCAAATTTTCCTTTATGGAATGAATGGAGGGAAACAATTTTATTAATGTATTGCATTATATCATTATGATGAATGTTGAGGTTGTGTTGTATGCAAATTTTTTTTTCGTCGAGGCTTTCCAACATATCCTTCCAATTTCCCAGTTTCTCATTGTCTATGATTTATCTACATATATCGATTTTGATTAAGGGAAACTAAAATTATATTGGAAACGCTAATTTTGTATTGTAAAACAATTTATATTGAATCACTTGTGTAAAAGTTAATTTGGAGGAATGGAAGGCCCATAAAGAATGGGGGATCTTTTCTATCCAAAACAGTTGGTGCTTGTGCACCATTTTCTAGAGTATATTTAAAAGATAATAATTTAAGGCCTCTATCTATTCATTTTCTAATGCATGATATAGGGATGAATGTTTTGAATTGATGTTTTCCTTTGAGTAAAATTTTATCAAATTTATTGAATATAAGTCGGAGTCATTGTCTGTCAATATCATTTAAAGGACATCAAATCGGGTGATTCTATTCGATTTCCTAAATATGATTATATTATTCACTCCGACATCCATGAGGGGTATCAGCTAAACCCATTTGGAAAAGAATTTTGTAACAGTAACAATTTACTTCAACTACATAGCAATTTTTTGGTGGATATGGCGCTACAATATCCATTACCCACATAGAAAGTGTCCAATAACATTTAGTTCCATGTTGAAACTCTAAGGGTTAGTGGATGATGTTTTAATGAATCTAGAATGCATGAAATTTCTTGGTGAATTCCTCATAGTTTTGTAACATTATTTTCCAATAGTTACTAATCCTCTTAATTTGGTGGGAGAATATAGTCTCAAGATAATGATCACCCCATGATCCTTCCTATAATTCTTCCATGATCATAAGAATCTATCATGTTAATATGGATGTGAGGAGTATTCCATCAAAACCTCATTATTATAATATTTTTCTCATTTGGACGATCTTGAACGTTGATATTTGATGGCCGACACAAATTTTGTTCCCTTTTGGCTTGATTTAACATTAGGCTCCCATTTTTAAAGAAATAGACTATGTGATCCATCAATCTAGTGGTGGATATTAGTTCATTATGCTCTGGGGAAGTGTTGACCTAATTGATTTCCTTCATTTCATAAAAGATGACTTATAGGACCATCCATTAGTGAGATATGTGTAAAACCACTTTGTACAGATCAAGGTTGGCTAGGATTATGGATGCATTAGTGAGGGCATCGACATAATAATATTTTGATCAACATATGTGATGCAATGTTGCTTCATAAGGGAATTCTTACATAAATCATCGAATGCAACTGATGAGAGGGGTGAATTATTCTTTCATGAGGGAATACTAAACATTTTAATTTATAGTCACTAGATCTGAATCCAATTTTATGCTCAGGTAGGTTGATTACAATTGTAGAGATAGTTTCAAGTTATTAATGAGGTATTTCTATTCTACCTAATTATTAGTGTTGCCTTCAGATAGTGAGAAGGAGTAGGTCAAATTTTCTTTGTCTGGGGAAAAAAATACAATACCAATAACAACCCGATTGAGCTTTTGTTTTTCCATCAACTTTATAATAGGACATTGTGAGGATCTATCAAAATATATATTCTACATTTAGGGAGAGTCATGGGAATATAAAACCTCATCATCTAGAAGTTATAGGTCCACTAGTGTGGTTTTCTTTGTGGGATGTTCCTCAAGTAAATCAGCTAGGGACTACAAATTAACTACCTTATGTCATGATGATTTGATGTCATATTTTTGTTGAATAACTACCCATCAGGACAAACAACCAATTAATATAGCAAGGCCAAGGATTTTGTTTATTGGGTCAATATGCATGACCAAATCGACATTGTGATGCTATAATAATGTCTTATATTTTTCACTACAAAGATGTGTGTAAGGTATTTCTTCTCGAAATCAAAATACTAGGCCTCAATACCTTTCATCATTTGACTAATGTAGTATAAGATTTTTTTTCATTACCCACATCATTAATCAATGTGAGGATAGAGCCAAGTGATCATTCCTTAGAATCTAAATAAAAGATAAAAAGCTTTCCTTATACCAGCGACAACAAGATTGTTGGGTATAATAAGTGCTATTTGAAATTATAAAAGGACTCATGGTAATATTTATACCATTGGTAGATTATTCCAATATTATTAACTTGTTTAAGGGGAGTTATTTTCTTGAATTTTTTGATATGAAACGTATAATGTATGTGAGGTTCCATTGGAGCCCCCTGTTATTAAATATTTCTAGGGTGTGACATTTCTAGTATTACACTATTATTTTATGGTTCATCCACGATTCCATTTTGATATACCCTAATTCCATGGAATTTACCATATGTAACTCCAAAAGCACTCTTCAAATGATTCATCTTCGAAGTGTGTTGCCGCAACTTTCTGAATACAGTTTGATGATTTGTGAGGTGAACATATCACTATCAAGATTTTAATACCAAGTCATAGACATAAAATTATGATATTAATACCTTGAAGGGATTAAATATATGATTCCTGGTGTTTTGTAACTCCACAAGATTTTATGGAATGTCAATTTTTAAATTTATCTTCTTTGATAATGTACAGTCCACAAAACACCAAGCTTAAACGAATGGCTAAATGTTATTTTGGTAGTTATCACTTAGAAATTGGAATGGAGAGAATGAAATAGATTATGTAAATTATAAAAATATATATTACACATATTTATAAATGAATTATTTGGTTAACAATTAATTATAAATGAAAATAAAAATCAATTGAATATAAGAGATGTACATTAATAAAAAACTATTTTTAAGAGGATAATTGTATTTTATGTTAAAAAATTGAATTAATCACAACTAGTGAAATATATTAATTAAAAATATATTATAAATATTCAATAAAAATTTATTTAATTTAAATAATATGTCTTATAGGCTTAATATAAGAATAAATCCAATTTTATGCATAAAAAACTATATTTCCTAAAGATGTTTTTACCACCTTTTAATAGAGCACTTGTTTTAAAACTACATTTTGACAATATTAAAAATTTTATTGAGATAAAAAACCTCATTTTTAAAAGAGTAATTTTAAAATTATATTACGGTGAATTTTTTTATATTTTTCAGAAAATATTTACTTTATAGTGAATAGTGATAATACCGGTTTTCATTAAAGTGTTATTTTAATTATATGAAAATTATATTTATGATATGATTTAGATATGACCTAAGAAAATATAAATAAAATATAGGTACATAATTAATGAATATATAATATATTAATATCATGGAATAAGTAAATAAATGTTTCTAAAATGATAAATGAAATATTGGTATTTTTGTGATATATAAATGATTATTTACAATTTTATTATTAATAAATGGATTTAAAAAAATTAATATTCAAAAAATTGATTCATTAATTAATATTTTTTTTTCTTAGGATTATAATATTGTTTTATAAAACCGTAATTACTTTTTCAAACTGTTCTAAAGTCTGTTATAATTTTAAAATTTGTATTTTATTAATAAATGATGATTTTATTTTAAAATTAAATTTCTCATATTTATAAAATTAATTTATCAAAATGGATTTAATTTTTTAATTCAACACTTCAAAAAATGGTTGTGGTGAATTTTTTGTATTTTTATAAAATAGTTGAATTCTTGGTGAATAATAAAATAACGCAATTTACCATATTTAATAAAACCCAAACTTTTTGAGTCATAGATTATGTATGGATAATTTAATGCAATAATTTCATAATATACTTCATTATTTTAATATATTTCATGATAATTCACTAACTATTCATATTATTGATGCATAATAATAATCTAATGGATGAAATAATGAGAAAAAACACCCCTCTCCGCCCTTCTCCTCAAAACTCTTAAGCCTTTAATTTTGTAAAATTATTTCCAAATCATCTTCTCAATTATTTTTCCCATGTTCAAGATCCTTTGGTCTCACAAAATACCAAACCCAATCCCATTAATGAGGTTGTCATGGAAAATAATTCAAGAGGTAAAATCATATTTTCCTTTCCTTATTTTCTCTTCCCTTTCTTTTCTATTCATATAACCTCCTCACCTCTTCTATACTAGAATTAATGATAAATAAAGTATATTATATATACTTTAATGTTTTATTTCCATATAAAATCCATCATCAAGTCTCTTCTCATCCTACTTTTATTATAAAGGTGAAAACATCATCTGTGAGGTGCAGATTTACCACCTTCGTGGACGACATGTTTTTGTTTTCTAATTCATCCTTTAAGGATGATCATAAAACCACATTATGGTTTAAAAATACAAAATATATTTATTACAGATTATTTTATGTTCCAAAACAATTATATATACAAAATATTAATTAATAAAACAAACCTAGTGTGTGATGATCAAAAAAATGGTAAAATAATCCAAACGATTATCACTAACGTCTTATCTAATGATTCACACTCACCCCAAATTACAAAATGACTTATATAGGCATTTAATATTATTTATGTTCATTAATAACATATAATTTCAATTTTTGATTACTATTTCTATTTTAAATGATCTTTCATACATGTATACAAGTGAACCAATCATGACAACCAAGGAAAAGAACACTCCCGAACGACAAAAATAAATCCTTTAAATCATCAAATAGTTAATAAATGAACATAATAAGTTTATAACCAATAAAATACATGTTAAATATTATTTTAAATAATTTATTTTTAAAAATAATATCATTTCCTAGAACTTTTATTACAATTGGAGAATGCTTTATGACATAAGGTAAGGGTTTTCACATCTTACTTTTATTTTTGTGAGATACGCCTTATTAACCACTATTTATTATGTGTGGTGTATATATAATTCCCTTTTATATATCATATCATGAATATATTTATCTCCATGGTATTGAAATTTTCATTTTATGATCATTATTTTTATGGTGTATACGGTTTGATTGTTTTCAAAGTGGTAGAGGATTCACCCCAGCTTTTATTTTTTCCTTTGGGTTACTCTTTCTCTCTATTTACGCCAATGTAATTATTAATTATTATTATTACTCCTCATAAATTATATTTTTTATGAACCAATGATATTTAACTATCTTAATTATTATTTCCTTGATGGTATATAAAAATTTTATAAGGTTTATTTTATTATTCATCCTGATAATCAAGCCCAATTAAGGGGAACATCCAGGTTTCATACCCATATTCAAGTACACTCCATAATATATTTCAGGATATAAATAGTGTTATAAAAACAATATTTTTATCATGAAAAACTACCTTATTTATTTTCTGGTTTTATGTAAAC
Organism: Viscum album; assembly: GCA_963277665.1. Lineage (NCBI taxonomy): Eukaryota > Viridiplantae > Streptophyta > Magnoliopsida > Santalales > Viscaceae > Viscum > Viscum album. The sequence goes on from OY728134.1 coordinate 821,062,513, forward strand.
AATTTATCCATTTTTTTCATTAAATATTCTTTTATATTTTCCCTTAAACCACCATAAAGTTGTTTATTTCTAATGTCTCATAAAATAATTTGTTACATGTTTTCACTTCAGTTGGAAAAAAAATTATAACTCAAATATAATTTCATTTTCTTTTCCTTTCCATTTTAATTATATTATTTTTTACAATATTATTTCTTGAAAAATACAAATGATTTTCCAAAAGAACACTTATTTTTAAAGTAAAAGTTTATTTCTCTCCATAAATTATATATGATTTTTTAGACTATTATAATATATGATTATGATTCAAATATTTGAAAGTGGTATGGGAAACTTTTACTCAAATATTTTTTTTTAAATCGATAATTTTACATATACGTAATTCCTTGGGAATATTAAGTGACAATCAGTGCCAGTTATATCCCCTTGATGCATCGGTAGTTCTCATGGGAAAAACTAGACCCAATTTTGGCTGAGGACTTACCCAATTGTTGATACTCCTTAGATAAGGAATTGATGATTTTTTTATGATGTTGGGGATTATTCATTCCCTCATTATCCAATTATTAATTTATAAATCATGTGATTATTAGACTATAATAATATCTTTGTTTATGTTTCATGTATATATTAATATTGAATTATTTATTAAACTTTTATTCCTTCCGTAATATTCTCAAGATTGTGATTTATCAACATGTGTTTTTTGTTCTTCACCATTAATTTTTATTTATGATATATTATAATGTATAACTTAACCTTACAGATCATATAAGATCACCCCTTTATTATGTTTTATTTTCCCCGTCGATAAAAATATGATTATTATGCATGACCTGGAGGGATAATCTATGAGTTTATGGGTGTTTCCAATGGGGTTTCTATGTTGTTGTTTTTTAGATTTGTAATTTAAATAATTATATCTCTCTAGTTTTCCAAATCTACTAAACTATTAGGTCTTTCAGGAGACGAATTCCATATTTATTATACCAATGTAATTATGTAAAGCACTTACTCTAGGATACTCATGTCGGGGTCTTTATAGATAGTAATAGAGGAAGATTAGTAGAATATTTGGTAACTATATATAGAAAACGTAGATTACAGAACATAACGCAAAGGTAAACATTAAGTATATGTACATAATTATGTCCTATAATTTTGAAAAGGTATATATTATGTGGTTCATCTTGGAAATATATCTAATTCTAGATACTACAAGTGGATGTGGTTCTCTCATAGATGTACCTGGGAGTAATAACTCCAATAAGGTGTATCGGTCCTGACATGACATAAATAGGTACATGAAAATGGGCCTTACTCTTCACCTGGTTTGACAATACTGGGGGATATTCTTAGGAAAAGTCAAATTTTCATTACAATTCATTATTAATGTTCTAATAGTAAGTATGTCCCCAAAGAAACTATGTTTATGATTATGAGATTAGTTATGCACAAAGATGTCAGTTCATGTTAATTATTTCACTAGTTTAGGGATTATAGATAATGTTTCACAATGTTGTGATCTAATCTAGTGTATACCATTAATTAGAAATACCACCTAGCTAAATGTATGAAAATTGCATCAATGCACATAATCTAAAGAGTAAGAATGATCATTTATTCTATGTAATTAAGCTAGTATTTTAAAGAGAACTTCTCCCTCAAACAATATCATCAAACAAGAAGATATAATCATTTTCTAACAAGAAGTAGACAAATTTTTCTTTGTATTCTGGCTTCTAAAGAAGCATGATCAATAGAGGAAAACATGGGAAAATTGGGATAAAGGGTAGATTGGAATGAAGTATTTTCCCACATGTGATAATTGTAGAAGGAAAAAAAATTTAATATGATTATGAGTAATATTATTTTTCTTCCATTGTTGAGAAAAAGTACACCATGCTCATAATTTCCAAATAATGAAATAATTTTCGAATTTCTAGCCCTTCAACTACAAGAATATGGGACACTACACAAATCAATGTCTCAAGTGTCAAAGGAATATACCTTTAAATAATATAATGAATCAAGTTCAAGATTATACAACTACCATGGGAAATGATGAATGATTAAAATGATTATGTTTGGATTCTAGAGTTGTGTAATTTCAGTATTTTATCAATAATTCTCTAGTTATAAGAATAATGAGATATATGAAAATTGTACTACAATAATTCTTCATTACGGATTTGGATGCATACATGTTTTCATTATGAATTTAAGGTAATTAATATATTAAAATATTTTTTATGTATAATTAAGAGCTAAATTATTTTTGAAATCATATTTTAAGATCATTTTTAGAAATTTATTGACATTTCTTCTAAATGTTTTTCGTCATTCAATGTGGATAGATATGTTTTAGATGAGTCTTAAGATTAAATACTTGTGGAATGGATCAAGTTAAATATTGGAAATTATTTTTTGAGGATAACATGAGCTATCCCTATTGATTTTTATAAATATTTAATTATTCATGTAATGAATTAAGGACTATATAATTTATTAAAAGTATTTCTGGTGTGAAAAATTCATCTTGAACATTAATTTCCAATTGTAAGGGATGAAGTGAAAATATATTGAAGCACAACCAATTGATGATATTATGCTTATGAAATAGAAATTAATCATGTATCCTTATATTCAAAAGTTTTTATCTGAATATTAAAATAATCCCTGAACACTTGGAAAAAAATATTTTAAAACAAAAATATCATATATTGACTTTTCTTTATCAAAAATCAATGGTCTTGTATCCAATACAAAATTTACAGTTTTGTGACGGTACACTTTCTAATGACCATGTTCTCTATCACTATCCATAAGAACATGATAGTTTGATTTCTTTTCCATATCCATGTTATCACTTTAAACTAATTATATCCTGCCTAAAATCCTAGTTATTTGTTGACCTTCACTTTTCCCTTTTCCTCATATTAAGAGGATATTTTATTATCACTATTTATGATGTGGATTTCCAAAAAATAATTTGGAAGTATCAAACATCTATTTTAGAAGTAAAATTTCAAATTGAAATGACTAAATTTATTGAATTAGGGGAGAATGTGACACCCAAATATTTTATGGTTTGCCGGTTTTTTAAATTTATCTTCATTGATAGTGTACATCAGACAGAACACTGATCTAAAATAAATTATTGAGTATTATTATGATAGTTATCACCTAGTAATTTGAATAGTCAGAATGAAATACATTATGAAAATTATTAAAATATGTTTTACACAGTTTTATAAATTATTTCTTTGGTATCCAATTAATTTGAAATGAAAATAAAAATCAATTGAACAAAAGAGATGTGTTTTTATTAAAAAAACTTTTTTTATGTCACAATGGTATTTTATTTTAATAAATTTAATTAATCAAAATTATTGAATGATATTAATGGAACATATATGTTACACATTCAATAATATTTTTTTTAAATTAAACAAATTATTTTTATAGACTTAATTTAAGAATAAATCCAATTTTACATATAACAACCTATATTTCTTAAAGAAAATTTCAACACCTTTTATTAGTGCACTTTTTTTAAAAATAAGTTTTGAAAATATTATAAATTATTTTTAAGATAATAATATTATTTTTTAAAATTGTAATTTCAAAATTATCTTAGGGTGAAATTTTGGTATTTTTCATAAAATATTTATTTTGTAGTGAATAGTGAAACCATTATGATTTTCATTAATCTATATGTTTTGTTATATTAAAATTATATTTATTATATGAGTTACATATAAAAAATAATTTATAAATCACTTATATAAATATCATAAATGATAATTTAATGTATTTATATAATAGAGTAAGTAAATATGTGCTTTTAAAAATGTTAAATTAAGTATTGTTAATTTTGTTAGACATAAATGTTTATTTAAAATTTTATGATTAATTTATTGACTTAAATGAAAATATAATTTCTAAAAATATATTTAGAAATTGATATTCAATTTTATTATGACTGTATGTTAATTTAATGATACCGTTTTTAATTTGGTAATGTGTCCTAAAATCAGTTATAATTTTAAAATCTATATTTTTTTAATAAATGATGATTTTATTTAAAAATTAAATATCACATATTTAGAAAATAATTTTCATAAAATTTTTATTTTTTATCATAATAATATAAAAATGGTTATGTATGTTTTTTTATTTTTCTAAAATAATTGAATTTGAGGTTAATAGTGAAAAAGAGTAATTTTTAATATTTAATTAGTATATGAATTATTGATTCATAGATGATGTATGGAGGATTTAAGCCCTAATCATGATCTATAATTTATTTTTTTAATATATATAGTGATAATTATCAAACTATTAACAGTTTTGAGGAAAAAATAAACTTATATATAAAATAATGAGAAAACACCCCTCTCATCCTCGATAAATACCACGCCTTATCCACACACCTATTAAACCTTGAAGTTTCTTAAATTTATACTAAATACTCCTCCCAAGTCTATTCCAACCTTCAATATCCATTTATCTCAACAATATACCAAACTCAAGCCCCTTAAGGAGGATCTCAAGGAAAAGAATTCGTGTGGTAAAATCCCATTTTGCTTTCTTTATTTACATTTCACTTTTTTTTTCTTATAGTATCCTCACATCCTCCATAAAAATATTTATCATAACTCCTGGATAATATATATAATTTAATGATATATTTTCAATGTAAATTCTACCATAAAGTCTTTTCTCATCTTCCATTTATTGTAAAGATGAAAACATTGTCTTTGATGTGCTGATTTACCGCATTCCTAGACTACGTGTTTTCGTTTTTAAATGACGTCTTAAAGGCTGGTAATAAAAAAATTTAATTGGAAATAAATATTATCATATATTTATTATATATTATTTAAATTTTGAAAATAGTATATATACATAATATTAATTAATAAAACAAAACTACTGTTTGATGATCGAAAAAATGCAAAAAAATGATCTAGAAGGTTGTCACTAACATATTTTCTAATGATTCATCCTCATCCAAAGTAACCAACTGAATTATATGAATGTTTAATAATAATTATTTTCAGTAATAAAATATTATTTCAATACTAGATAATTATTTCCATTTTAAATGATATTTTTTACATGTATAAAAGTTAACCAATCATGAAAACTAAGGAAAGAATTCCCCCGAACGACGGAATTAAATCTTATAACTCATAAAAATTAAATAAATGAACATGATAAGTTTATAATAAATAAATTACATTTTCAATAGGTTTTTAAATAATTTAATAATTAATATAATTTCATTATCAAGGATGTTATATATAATTATAGAATGCTTTCAGATTTAAGGTCAGGGTTTTCCCATCTCACTTTTACTTCTGTGAGATACACCTTATTCAACACTGTTTCTTATATTTGGTGTATGTTTAATGAAATTCTAAATTTCATGACATGAATATATTTACCTCCATTGTATTAAATCTTTCATTTTATGATCGTTAATATAATGTGGAATATGGTACGAATGTTTCAAATGTGGTAAGGGATTCTCCCCAAAAATCCATTTTTCCAATTGGGTAACTCTTTATCTCTATTTTAATCCAATTTAAATATTACTTATTCTGATTTAATCCTATTAAATTATATTTTTTTGTTACCAATATATGAATCTAAATCTATTATTTTTTCTATGATCAGAAATATATGGTTTGTAATAATTCTATTTAAATTCCTCCCTATAATGAAGACAAATTAAGGGGAACATCACAATATTGTACCCATATTCATGTACACAACATAATGTGTTTCAAGGAACCTTTATTTTTCTAAAATCACACATTTAATAATGAAAAACTACTTTAGTAATTTTTTCGGTTTATGAAAAAAATTAATCCTTTTTTCATATTAAAGACTCTTTAGTAGTTTCCCTTAAACCACACTGAAGTGACAAATTTCTAAATTCTCTTAAAAACTCTTTTCATATGTTTTCGGATTAGTTTTCATAATTTATAACTCAAAAATTATTTCATTGTTCACACCCTTTAATTTCTATTATATTCATGTTTAATATCTAATTTTTTGACAAATACAATTTATTTTCAAAAAGAACTCTTCTTTCCAAAGTAAAAGGGTATTTCTATGAATAATTTATTAATGATTTTAGTAGAATATTTTAATTTGTGATTTTGATTAAAATATTTCAAAGTGGTATAGGTAACTTTTATTTAAATATATCTCTCTAAATCAATTATCCAACAAATTAGGAATGCATTGGACTTAGTATGTGATGTGTGGGGCCATCTATAACCCCTCGATGTAGTGATAGGTCTACGGAGACAAATTAGATTGGGTTTTCACTGTGTATTAACAAATATATATATATAATTCTTGGTTGATACATTGATTGAATATTTTTGAAGTCTATAATTGTGAATTACCACATTATGATATTATTAATTTATAAATCATGTGATTATTTGACTAGTAAAACAACAATTCCTATGCTTCATGACATTATTTGTATCAAATTATTTATTCAAATTTTATTCCTATCATAATATGATCTAGATTATTGTTTAATGACATTAATTTTCATTTATTCACCATCACTAATTGTTTATTAATGCGTCCACAGTATTTATTACCATTAATAATAAACTAAACTCACCCCATTATTATGTTTTATTTTTCCCCAAGATGTGAAGATGTTTATTAGGAATGACTTTAAGGGATAATCAATGATTTTATGGATGTTCTTAATGGAGTTTCTATTTTTTTTCCTTTAAATTTTTAATGTAAAACTTATGTGTGTATCTTGTTTTCCAAATCTTCTAAATTATTCTATCCATCAGGATGTGACATACTTGTTTTTTATAGCTATGTAGTTAAGTAAGGAATATACTCTTGGCTATAAGGGTTGACGCCTTTCTATGCATTGGTAAGTAGTGTTGACTTTCTTTAATCTAAAGAAAGTCACCATTGTTCATTAGAACTAAGATATGTGTATTACATTTTTAAAGTTGCATTTATACTTGTTCTCTTGGGAGTATAATGAAATTCCTAGGCTAAACATTGATATGGCTAAACACCACCTGGCATTTCCTGAGGACCATCAAGAATTCTAGCAGACAACTAGGAGGATGCACCCCTCTCATACTAAAAATATAGAATCAAAATATAAATAATTAATGAAAGAAAACGTTTATTTTGAGAAGTCTATTACCCCAAATGACTCACCAACATTTTCCATATCAAGAAAAATAATGGCCAGAATAAGGTTAGAATTGATTTTATATTCCTTAATAGATACTTCTCAAAGGATGACTTCCCATAACCAATCAAATAAGTTACAATTGATGAAACTACTAGATACCAAGACCTGTACTCAATGGAATGGTATTTAAGGGATAATATGATAAATATTTCCCCTGAATATGAGGAAACCACCACATTCAGGGAACCATAGTAGATCATTTTCTATCAGGACATTCTCTTTAGATTAAATAAAGTCAACACTATCGGGTCATTCTCTATTGATTTTATATTCGTTAATAGATACTTCTCAAAGGATGACTTCCCATAACCAATCAAATAAGTTACAATTGATGAAACTACTAGATACCAAGACCTGTACTCAATGGAATGGTATTCAAGGGATAATATGATAAATATTTCCCCTGAATATGAGGAAACCACCACATTCAGGGAACCATAGTAGATCATTTTCTATCAGGTCATTCTCTTTAGATTAAAGAAAGTCAACACTACTTACCAATGGTGACACAAATCAACATGGGTATAGGTTCTTATTTAACATCAATATTAACATGCCTAAGCTCATCGATGGTGGGGGGATTCCTTCCTTAAATGTGGAAGGGGCACTTCTAAGGTCATCCTCTTCTTCTTCCATCTCTGATTCCATTAAGGAATTTTTAGAAATGGTGGGTAATCTAATGGAATCTCTATTATTATTGAGATAAGGGTGTCCATGAGAAGAGGTGGTGTCATCATAGACTGTAGATTCAATGTATAGAGATCAAGATGATTCTTATTTTCTTTTTTACTACCACATAGGTAAGAGAATCCTGAGCCACATGAGTTATAGATATTGTCCTCGGGGTATCATCAATTTTTTCAGATGGTGATATGGAATTATTATATCCAAATAGATCATTACCTGAAGATTTTTTTGACAAATACCATTTATTTAATGCAACTAATATCACATGGATATGATCAAATTAAGTTTGTGGTTCACAATAGATAACTGGGATTAATTATGTTGTGTAAAACATGTTTTTGGGTAGGACATAATTTCTATCAAACCTACTCCTTGGATTCAATGGGGTGGTACCAAATCTATTAGGGTTTATAACCTACATATCATCATCAACTATTGGTTGTTTTTCTTTATTATTATTGAAATAGGACATAGTATATATGGATTCACATGAATTGAAGGGGGCGTTGTCACCAATTAGTATATAAACCTTCCCATCAATGGGTTATTTCAATCACTGATGAAATGTTGATAGAAAAACTATGTAACTATGAATCCAATGTCTTCCAAGAAGAACATTATTTGATGTGTCATTCTATATAACCATGAACTCAATGTTTGGTGATAGATCCCTAAAATGATCCTTGAACATAATCTTTCAGAGATGTCTTTTCTCACTCTTCTCATATGCTTGAATGGTTTGATTTAGAAAATATACCCCCTTGCTATATTTTAAAATTTGGAGGGTCTGAATTTGGGTGAAGTTGATCATAGAACCATTATCAACAATATCCATTTAGATATCGATATTACCTAGTTTTCATGAAATATACAGTGGTTTGATATTTCCTCGGATAAATTCTTTTTGATCCTATTATTTGAAAAAGTTGATTGTATAATACTCTATGGGAATAGTCTCCCCTAAGTAAACCTCATCCACAATGAATTCTTCCTCAAACTCATTAATGATTTTGAGTTCCACGATGACTTCCACCCTGATCTATTTTTAAATGTATAGGGCATCTAGGATAGAGAGTTTGGATGGAACATCAACCAACTATTTCAAAAAGTCGTACTTTTAAGCTAGATGTTTTTTCATCCCAAGATGGGGTTTATCTCTATTATATAGATCACGAGTTGAGTTTTATTGAGGTGGATAGGCTAGGTGATTAAGAAATGTCAATGAAACGTCTGCTGTAAGTAGAATAATTCATACATCCCTTCCACTTTTTCTTGTATAATCAAACAATTTCACCCCAACCAGTTGGTCTTTTAACATGATAGGGATTGAATGACAGCTGGAGGTATTTTTGAAATATACATGGTTTTTTTTCATGTCCTAGAGTACTTGCCTATGGTTCTCAGATTCATATATGGATAATTTAGTGATGTGACTAAAATATTGGGTTTTCCCATGCCTCTAACATCCAATGTATCCTCATTTTTATGCCCCCAAACTTTAACTCCTCAGTCCAGAATAGGGAACTCATATTCAGAGTTCTATTTGTCATTGTATAAGGGATCCTATATTTTTTTTAAAATGTTGGGGCTGAAGCCTCATTTCATATTAAATCAAAGAAAATACCACTTTAAATGGGTAGAGGGAGACCCATTATATAGCCCGAAGCACCATTGGTAATTTAGCCCATTACATGGCCCATATGCCTATTTTTTTGGCTCAAATCCCATTCTATGAATAGTACTTCTACATTACCCACCCTACTACAGTACCGCACAATACCAGCCGCTGCTACAGTACTCTGCCGCTGCTATAGTGACCTGCCGCCGCTATGGTGCCTGCCATTGCTACAGTGCCATCACTACTACAGTACGCTATATTACTACTACAGTACCCTGTGCCCAATGGGTTTTGAACCCCTATTTTCATGTAGAATTAAGGGGTGCTTACCACTAATCCAAAAAATGATTTCTTCATCTAATGAGGGTTACTTTTTGGGGTAGGTTCCCTTTCTCTAAATGTTTATGGAAATAATTCTATAAGAGTCATAGTTTGTGAGGAGATAGATGTAACTTTTTCTATTGTGCCTTTTCTTATGACAAATTACTACATTTTCTTATGGGAGGTGTATTAAAAAATTCCTCCCTAGGTACCATGGTCATTTTTGTTTTATTTAGTTACTCTCCCAGGTTTCTATGATCTTGATCAACTATCCATTATGTCATCAAGTTATCAAACTTTTATCTGGTTGAAAATTTCTTCAAATTTCTCACTTCTTCTTGTAGATTTACATTATGAAAGGTCACATGTGTTGTGGATTTCTCTAGTATCACATATCTTGAATGAACCATGTTCTTTTTTTCATCATTAAATACAAATAAATCATGTATTCTATGAACTAGCCTCCTATAAAAGGGTAGTAGTTAAGACAATCAGTGAGGTTGAACTCATTTAGTTTCATGGGATTTGGTATATGAAGTAGTATATTTTCCATAGATGTAAGAAAATAATAGTGGGCCTACACATTTAGGATGGATTATAATTTTTTTATACAATCCATCAATCATTAGTGAGCCCATCCACTTTTTTATTTTGGTTGTAGGAGATTTTTGTTGCTGCATCTACTCGGTGGGAGGTGCTGGATAAATCTAGGACATCTTGGGTTCATGAATGGGTACTGATACTGGTATGAGGGTAAAAAACAATCTATTCTTTACCACTAATTTTTCTCTATGTCCAGGGAATGGGAAGATATGTATCCCAGTTCTTCTCAATGGATTCTTTTAGTAGTTGTGACATCTCATAGAACTCATGGAGTCTTCATGGATACTTTATTGGGATCAGAGGTGTTATGAGCTCATCCAAAGAAATTTCATCACATATTTTCAGTTATTTATCCTATAAGAGAGGGATAAAGTGTGAATACTTTAGAACTTTCTATTTTTTGTTGATGTTTGAAACCCTATCATTTTTCAATTTTTTCAATTTGTTTTGTCAAATGTTTTTGTTTTCCATAATGTCGAGCCAAATTGATTAAGGTATTGATGGTGATGGTCTTCCCATTCCACAGCGGATCCTACTGGATGGTTGTTATACTAACTGAATGTTTGTCCTTACAAAGTATATACAAAACATCTTAGTTTGTTCACCTCCTACTAATATCAAGGACCCATCATCGTGTCATATCTAGATATAAAGTGCATCAAGTGTTGTTCAAGATCTACCGCAACATCGAAGGTTGAGAAAACAAGATTTCTGAAATTGGTCAGGGTCAAAGTATCATCCAATGTTTTGGGGTATGTATTATTATCAAGCCACATAGGAAAAAAATTACCTTCCATAGATTCAATTTTATCCTCCAAGGATTTAATAAAATTGATGAGTTCTAGAGGTACCATAGTCTGGACAGCATCCAATCTATTGAGAGCAGGCGAGGATTGATGAGGTGGCCCCATTTTTTATTATGTTGATTTTTAGTCTATGATAGGAATGAATGATCACCCTTATGGGGAAGAGGGTTTAACCATCATATAAGAAATTCATGATCATACTTTACTTCCTTAATTATATAAATTGGTTCCCTAGATCTACAGATAGACTGACCCTCATATGTTACTATTGAATGAGGATTAGCACTCTACTGATATATGGGAGGAGGGATATTCATCTCTTTCTGAGGAACATACCCAATGGGAATGTTTCTTATGAGTATTTAATCATTTATCTATCTTATAATTTTTAAATCATTATCATTTTTTCTAGTTATTCATTTGATGAGATAATTTGACCTCATCTGGGTGGTTATGGGGATATAGCCACACCATTTGCCTTTTTCCATGGAATCATTCCACTATATAGAAAGTAATTCATAATCAGGAGGTTTTAGGTTATAGATAATTATCTAATTCTTTATAAATTAAACCTTAGTTTGTGTATCCAGATCACCTAACTCTTGAGGAATTATATCAACATTGAATCCCTTTATGTTTGCCTCTTATTTTACATCAATTATTTTATTGATGGATATAACACTCACCATGGTTTATTAGGAAATAGTAATTATCACATTAATCTCAATTCAATAGGGGGGTTATGAACCACTTACTCCTCTTTTAAGGGTTTCATCAGGGTCACTTCTCTGACCATTGTCCATATTTGACCATTTTGGATTATGTCCATTATGAAGTTTTATTTCCCCCTTCCTACGTTCCTTTTATCATGATATGTGAATAGATACCGTAAGAGAGTTTCTGATCAATTTTTATGAATGGGACTCATATAGTAATGGTGTCTTCTATGGTGGGAGGAATTGATGTGATTTTATCTATAAATATTTACCTCCCAACCTAGATAAGACTAATTCCTTTTGGGTTGAATATAATTATAATAATTCCCTCCATCACTTTTGGTTAGGGATGATTCATGGTTGATTATAGAAAATTATGATCATGTAGTTGAGGATCTGATTATTCTAGCCTTTGTTATAATGGATCCTAATATATAAATTTAGATATAAATAATCTTATCCATATAGTTTTTGGTTGATTGGGATCCACTACGATTTTCTCCAGGACCATTTCGGGTTGTGATGAACCTGGTTGTGGTAATTGAGATAAAAAGAACCCAAGTGCTATGGGATAGGTTTGGTTTTCAGCTACCACTGATATTTCATGGATAGGTTTTGATGGCCCAATGGGAGGAGGTGGTGGTTAAAATATCCCCAATCCTATGGGATGTGTTTCTACTAGAAAAAATGATATGATAAATGCTTTTGTAATCTATTTGATATGGTGAAAATATGCTCTTGTATGAGTTGGGTCCAATGGATACTTATTATGGTGGTAATACTGTTCTAGAATCAATCATGTAGTTCAAAAAATCAACTTTTATTTTTTAAATATATATGCATGACTTAAGAGTCTCTTAGTGGCCCTCTCCCTCCATTTTGACATCTTTGTGCCTTTATAATGGGGACATCTCAGTTTATTTTCTTATAGACCCATGCATTCCCTGGTCCACTAACATCTCATGTGGTTATAACATTATAGTATTTTATATCCTGGGTTAATTTATATTATTAGGAAATAGTGAAGTGTAATCCTATATATTTCCCACATACTTCTGTTTGTGTGTTTTATGGTATTCTAGAAATTTTTTTGATAAATTTTTTTTATGATATATATACAACCACTTTGTAGGCATCTATTATTATATTACATCCTTGGGTTCCAGACTATGTCAAAGACATCCATATCCAATTAAAAATGGATTGTATTTATGATATGAATGTTAACCTCATATCCTGGATGAGGGAGGTGTTTATCCTCCAAACACTAATGATATTCCTACACGTTTAGATATTAGTAACTCATACACTCCTTATATAGCTCATTTGGGTTATCAGAGTTAGAAGTGGTGTTGGGATATAACCTTATTGGGAGGATATTTTAGGATAAATATCCCCATATATATATATATATATATACCACTTATTCATCCGAATTATATGCCTCCACCTGGATAGACCATAAAGGTTTCTTCTCCAGGTCGCATGATAACAGTGGTGAACTACTGCTTATAGTTGATGGGACATAGTATAATATTAACCTAGGTGTTATAAGTACCTCTCTATATGAAGGTGTCTATATTTTAAGAAACTATTTAAATAAAGGTTTCTAGAAAAGGGGATTATTTCCTTTTCTAAGAGATATATCTCCATGAAAATGTTTACCCCATATTATTTCAAGAGTAGAGTCCTTCTGATCCATCTCTACACTACTATGAGGTGGAAAGATAAATTATTGATCACCATCTTCTTAGGTTAAGGAAACAATGGATATAATTACCCAAGATTTTCATTCGTGGATATTATATTTTCGTAGATGCATATTATTTTCATTTCACAAACACATGCTCGATGACCGTAATAGTTTATTACCTTTGGAAACATGGAACACATTCTTCTAATTTGGTGAAAGATATTCAAAACCTCCCATAAAAATATTCCCTTTTATTACACATACATAAAACCATTCTTTACAACCTAGGGAAAGGAAACATAAGAAAGGGTGTGTTCAGATGCTTTGTAAGAGTAGAAAAGGGATATAAGTAAGTATAATCATTAACATAATGGTATGTGAACAAGATCTTAGCATTATAAAATCATACCTGGAATATCAAAGATCATATAAATAAGTCATGGTGTAAATAGTGTAATTTCAAATGGCATGAATTATCCAGAAATCAAGATCATAAGACATGAAATCATAACATATTAATAAGAAATAGAATTTTTGGTCGGCATGTAAACATGTAGTATCATTCCATATAGTCAAGGTATATTACCAAAACATAACAGGTTACTCCATATGATATACACCTACAGGGAGAAACATGCCACCATGCCCAGACCCAATTTCTCCTTTATAATGGATCATGTTTCCCTATATTCCCATAGTGTGTTATGTTTCCCCATCATTCTATTGTGGATCTAGTTCCCCATATTCCATAGTGGATCAAGCTAGTCAACATGTTTCTATCTTTATCTTTTGAGACATGATTCATTACCCAATGAATTGGAGGGAGATATTGGTCCCACCCATCAGATAATGAAAACCAAACATTTATGTTCCACATGAACATAAATAAATCATCATATCAGAACCCATGGGATAAAATGGTTTCATAAACATCACTTAATCAAAACATAACACATCAAAAAGAAATTAGTTACCTAAATATCATTCTATAGTAAATATAAAACATTTTTAGAAAGAATAAAAAATGTATAATTTAATAATATCCTATGTAAAACATAATTAATATAAAATAATTTTATGTTACATGGAAAATAATTTTTAGAGATCATATAAAAACAATTCTTTAGGAAAATATCTTTTCTTCGTTGAAAACGTTTTCTTTAACAAAAATGTCATGACATTTTTAAAGAAATCTTTTTATTTGAAAGAAAACTTGTAATATTTTAAGGTAAATATATGAAAATAAATGTTTCATGGTGGAAGAAAATTATTTTCAATTATTATAAGTTAAAAAGAAAATTTTATTTCATAATTTTGCAGGAAAATTCAAAAAGTACCTCATTTGATAACAACAAAAATATTTCTTTCAAACTGTGTATTAAAAATTAAAAAATGTGTAAAAATAGTTTTAAAAATCCATAGGATAATATTAAAAAACAATTTAATTAATTTTTAGGATACATGGGTTTGGAAGACAAACATTCCACAATGAAGACATCAAACGAAATAATCCCAAATATAGAAGAGTTTGTGAAATATATACTCATCTATTTATAATCAGCAGAATAGTATTCACCCTAAATGAATGAAAATTAAATGTATAATTAAATTCCATAATATTATGGATAATAATAATAAAATATATTCATATTCAATATATACACCAAGTATAAAATCAAGTATTCTATACGACTTGTGTCAAATAGAAATATAACTAAGACACAAATATGATACCTTATGTCTTGACTCACATCATAATCTAGAAAAAATCATATATAATAAATATATGATTATTATATTACTATTATATAATAATATTAATATATATAATACATTATATTATTTACTTATGACTTTATATGATCCGGTTATTTAAAATTCCATGTTTACGTTATGTTTCAGGTAATAACTGATGTGTTATTAGTACATGTTTTGACTTGTTATTTTTGTCTTCATACATAGATCACGATTTCATTGTCTCCATAATGATAACCATGATAAAAATATCATTTATATTCATCATATATGTATTTATAGTAACCTATAAAAGATAGGAATATAAAATGAAATACACCATTCATGGAGATGATATCTCATACTTACGCATGAATGTTGAATACATTTCATGTCGTATTTAAAAATTAAAAATTACATGTATGTATACATATATATATATATAATGTCATTATAGTTGAATTATATTTTCATATATATCATATAAATTTACTAAACCCATCCATAATACATTTAATGTAAAGTGTGAACAAATCACATTTTCTGGAGGAGGTAGTAGTCCACACGTTCACAAATAAAGTTGTAGTATTTCCAAAAAATGGAAACCATGAATGTATGATTTATATAATTATTCCATAATAAATAATACATAATAAATTCCATATATATTATATAAAAATATATTTCACATCATAATTCCTAACCATTATAGGTGTTGAATGAAAAACAAACAACATCATTTCGTTTGGCAGTAGTTCACCGTACAAAATAATGGTAGGTTTGTTACCCATTTGATAGAAGAGTGTGTGAGTGCAGGTTGAACCCTTAATAAAAAAATCTCATCATATTGATTATATTGAAGTTATTATATAAAAATTAATTAACAATAATTTAATGGGTTTAAGGAGGAAATAAAACAACAATGTTCGTTGATGAACGTTACCTCTTCTTTGGGCTTCCCCGTTTTATTTTCACAAAAAGAATCCTATGGTAGGATTTATAACCAAATTAAGGATTCTAGGATGAATGGAATTACGTTTAAGGATATTTGGATACAAAATTTCTCAAACATAATGGTTTTGGGGTGTGAAGAAAAATGAATAATGGGTTCCCTTTTATAGGAGATCGGAGGCATACTCAATGATTTATTTAAAATTTTTAAATAA
Source organism: Viscum album (assembly GCA_963277665.1). NCBI lineage: Eukaryota > Viridiplantae > Streptophyta > Magnoliopsida > Santalales > Viscaceae > Viscum > Viscum album. Next base: position 821,079,118 of record OY728134.1, read on the forward strand.
TATAATTTAATTTTATATTAATAATTGTTAAAAAAATATTTATTATAAATATTAGATGATTATGGGTTGAAATAACTTCATAAAAGTAAAATTAGATAAGTTTTTATTATTTTTGAATCCTTATCATTTTGTTTTAACACTTATTTAACCTTTTAAATTCTTATCTTGAGAGCATGTACTTTATAATTTGAGGGTTAATATAATTACTATAAAATTCCCAAACACCAATAAACTAGTCATTTATGTCATATTTTAACTTATACCAATTATTTTTCAAAATTTTAGATTGTGTTGAATGTTATATCATTTAATAAAGGATTATTTATTTTAAAATATCATTAATGTTGATTTTGACACTATTCAATCCAAGATATTTTAAAAATAAGATAAAAAATTTATAACTTAGAAAAAAATATTTTAACTTGTCAATAAAATGTCAAAGGCCTTTAAAAAATTATTTTTTTACATTAATTGTGACCAATTATATTTCTTCAATATTTTGAATATCATTTAATTGTTTTTTCTATTAATTAAACAATTACTGCATAATCATTATATCTCTATTTAAGGTAATTATTTTATCCCAAAAAATTATAATTAATTGACATGATATAGATAAAAATATTATATTTCAAATTAGTATTTATAGTCTAATATACCACTTATATTACCGTATATTGAAAATATTTCTCTTGTTAAAAACAAAATTATGACAAAATTCCCATTCCTTTTCATATAATATTATAAATGATATATTCTCATAAAAAAGGACAAAAATGCACTCCAAAATGATCCATTCATTAATAGAGATGAAGAATAATAATCCAATAATATTAATGAAAGTGTTATGGTGTTTTTATAATATTTATAATTTTATTTTTATAAAAATTACCTGATTTCCACATAACTATGGTAATAAAAAATTACTAAAGTTATTACTCATATTATTCTAGAATTAAAATGGAGCTCTTTTATAAATTTGGATGTTATGATTCTAAATAAGGAATCCATTTGTCAAATATCATAAAACTTATATTGAATAAATTAATTACAAATTAATCCCCTTGATGGTAGGATAAAACGAGTTTTTAATGTAAAAATGTCCTAAAGAATGAAATGGTTTTATATCCAAAATCAATTTTAAATTTATTCCAACGAAGTTAATTGGATTAAATGATAAAATATTTATCTAATTACACATTAATTTCAGTTTAATATAAAATCTAACAATATAAATAAATCATACAGAAAAACTGTTTTCAATTAAAATAAATTATTTTTCACTATTTATCAAAAAATGAATCTAGTCAAAAATAAACAAAAAACACCAAAAATTTAAACATTTTAACTAAAATATTAAATAAGAAGTTTACTTTGTCAAATTTAATTTATAAAAGTGTCAAAACTAGATATAAAATAGCCAATAAAATGTAGTTAAACTATTTTTTAGAAAAATACTTCTTTTATATTTAAAATTTTATTGTTTCTTATATCTTCTATTGAAAAAACATAATATGAATGTTAAATATTATTATATATATATAATATAATTCCATATGATTTATTGGTTTGTTAATTGTTACAAATCACACTTGTACACTTGTAAATAATTTTTCCAAAAAAATGCTCTTTTATTTTAAAAAGGATTTTACGTTCATTTATATTCAATTATTAAAATAATTATGTGTAAACCATAAATTCATAATATAGTTAATCCTATTCATATATTCATTATTATGACTAGGTTATAACTGTCTCTTTTCAATAAGTATACTAATAAAATGATGTTTTATAAAAACTGATTGTTGTGTGTAAAGAAAGATAAGTTAGTGTCACATGTAGCACAATATTAACATGTTGTAGGGTATACCTATAGACACCAAATAATGTTAATTTATTCAAAAAAAGTTTAGAAAGTCTTGGGGCATTACATTATTCTCCCCTTAAAATGTATTTCCCCACTGAAATTTGACATTATAATATAAAAAAATTAAGATACTTATACCTTATATTATCATCAAGATACCAAATGGATTATTCTAAGTGGTGGTTTGCCCACCAAACTACAATTAGTTGAGTACTAATTTTTTGTAGAACTGTATCACTATAATCCAATATTTCTATAGTTTTCTCTTTATAAGAAAGATCTTGCTACAACAACATGACCTCTAAGTTTAGTATCTGTGAAGGATCAGGTAATAACATCCCATGAAGAGATATAAGGATCACATCATGAAAAAGATAGAGATTTGGTAGAATTCAAAATGGATACGCTACCCTTAAAATACGATGAAGAGTTTAAAAAGAAAATTTCAACCTTGAAATTTTATATTTCACTTCGAAAATCAATTGTGGATATTTGAGAATTCATTTGTTATAAACCTACATTGTAAAAAAGGACAATAAACCTTCCCCCCTAAAAAGAATTAATGTAAAAGGTAAATACCACCAATAAGTTGGATTAGTAGAATGTGACAACATGGACATGGATTCTAATTCCAACTATCATGTTCTGATGGATAGTGATACATAATGTGATCATTATAAAGTCAATCATCACAGAATAATAAATCTATGATGAACTAAGGGACCATTGGACTCATGAAAAATGAAGGTACTAGGATAAAAAAATCACTATACTTCTCCAAAAGTATAATAATTTTCACAAAAAGATATAATTACTTAATTCCATTCCATTTTGTAAGAATGATCTCATCCATTGGTTGTGCCTTGATTAATTTGTGCATCATCTCTTACTCTAATAAGTGAGGATGAAATTTTTATACCTGATGAACTAATATATCATAAGATCCATAATTATATTCCAATTTATTCCTTATATCTCTAGTTATCATCGCAACAAAATGGTTTTAACATTTTATCCAATATTCATAAATTGAAACATTACTCTCTAAAACTGCATCCATATTTCAATGTAAAATGTTTCATAATTTGTTATCCTTATCAACCTTCCAATAGATTAAAATCAAATACTTTTGAAATAATGTCACTAGAAATATAATTTTTTTCCTCAAAAACATGATGTATCTCATAATTATGACAAACCAAACATGTGAATAACATTATTATATTTTCTCTTGTAACATGATAATAACATGTATTACCATATAAAACCATAGTGAAAACATGCATGCTTTCAAAAATTTACACATTCCTCATACCATAAATCCATAAAATCTATAAAGAAAATCCATGATATCATAAACCACATTATCATTTTGTTAACCCAAGTGTCATCAATACTATCACATTTATTTTATCAAAATCACTCTTATATGTGTTTTATTATCCAAACATCACACACATATTATATTGTTTCCTTCCATTAATCATGTTTTTTCAAAATATATCACCTTAACACCTCAATCACTTTTCCTGGTGAACATTACCATTCATCACATGTTCTTAAATCGTTATGGGTTTGCTATTGTGGATCAATACATTGATGTTTCATTATTCCATAATACCATAAATGTATTTCTAAAACATTATTCTTTAATTCTAATACATAAATACTCAACTATTCTACCACTTCATTGCGGTACTCCACATCGCCAAAAGTGATTGAATGTGAAATCCATTTTTCATTTGCTTTATGAGGTTTCTGACATCGATCGTCATCATTAACCCTTGGATTTGTGAATTTATTTGAATAATGGAAATATTCTTTACACATAAAGAATTGAAGTGTGGGGGGTTCATTCTGTGTATCCTTTTCTCTATTAGTATCATTAACTAACATTTTCCTATTACTTTTGCAATCATTTCCCTAATGGAATACATTTTCACACATGAAACATTTATTATTCCCCTTATGAAATTTTTTACCATGCTTCTTTGCACACTTAGAGTATAAAGTAAGGATTATCTTCTTTTATACATTGTTTTATCTTTTCCTTTGAACTCAATATTAATTTTCTTGTTAAAATCATGATATTGATACTTAAATCCAACCTCTATTTAAACATTGACTGCACAATTAACAATATATTCGTAGGGAAAAAATTATTTCAAGGATAATTCCCTTCTATGACTCATCTTTAACCCACTGATGTATTGATCAACCTTACATTCAGGTTGGGTGAAAATTCTTGAAGCAAACCTAGAAATTCTTCTAGAATTTTCTTCATAGGATCCTATAGATTCATCATATTTTTTATTTCACTCATGGAATTCTCTTTAAATTTATGTATGAAGTATATGAGAAAATTATATATTGGAAAATATGTTCTTGAACTCATCCCATTCCATGGATTCAATTTCTTCCAGTTACCTCATATTCTTAATAACATTACACCATTGATCTGTCTCACATCCAAAATGATAGGCATGAAAAAAATGAATTTCTCATGTTCTTAACATTATAGAACAAAAAATATATTTTTAATATAACCGATCCATTACTTAGCCACAAGTGGATCAGTAAACCCAATCAAATAACGTGGATGTTACCTCTTGATAGACTCAACAGAATGTTTTCCCTTCCTTTCTCATTTAGAATTCCAAAAGATTCTATGCTTGAAAAAGTAGTGTTCATATAGAAAAGAATCATTCTTCCCCTACAACATTTAGTTACTTATGATAACAATTGTTTCATTTCCCAATGCACTCATCATTAGAATAGTTCCTCCAAGTTCTATACATTGAATAAACTGATAAAGCATTGTTTTAGCAACACTAATCATAGTGGTAGAACCATATAACATAAGGAAATTACTTATAATATTTCAATATATGACTCCTTAGGTTTAATCCAAATTTATTGAATATTACTATAAAAACCATAGGTTTGTAACATATACATAGACTTATCTGAAGAGATGTCCCTTGGAATATCCTAGAAAATATATCTAGGCATCTTACTAAATATTTCTCATCCATGTTTTCAAAGGTTTACTAAAAATTTCCTATGATACCAACTATAAAGAACCATGATTTTCATATGTGGATGTTACATCATTTTTGATAAATATTCATTTAATTACACAAACACAAGCTAGAGGACCATAATAGTTTATAGAATTTGGACACTTGGGAGACATTGTTATAATTTGGTGAATGATCATCAACAAATCTCATAATGATCAACCCCATTAATAATCCTACTTAAAACCATTATTTACAACCTGAGAAAAGAAAACATAAGAAAGGGTGAGTATAGATTCTTAGTAATTTTATGAATGGGACATATCTAATCATAAAACATAATAGAAGGTTAGGAGAACATGAGATTAAAATTTGAAAATCATACCCTACATATCAAATATCTTATACATAAGTCATGGAATAAATAATGGTAGTTCATAAGAAATTAATCGTGTGGAAATCAAGAACATAATACATGAAAGAGAAACATAAGAATACTACATGAAATTTTTGACATATTCATAAACATGTAATATCATTACCTATAGTCAAGCTGTATTGAAAAAACATTACATGACACTTCTTGGGGACTACACCTACTGGTAGGGACACACCACCATCCCCAGTCACAGTCCATTCCTTATATGGGATTGGGTTCCCCATCTTCCCATAATAGACTAGATTTCCCCATCTTCCCAAAGTGGATCTATTTCCTCCATATTCTATAGTGTTTCAATCACATCGACTTGTTTCCTTCATCATATCACATTACATAAATCTTTATCCAATGTATTGGAGGGAGATATATGCCCTACATATAACAAAATGAAAACGAGACATATTTGTTCCACAAGAACATAAACCATTCATCTTATCAGAACTCGTGGAATGAAATATTTCATAAATATCATTCCCTCATAACATAACCCTTGGTAAGGAAATGAGTTTCATAATAATCATTCCATCATAAACATAAATATGAATCGTACAACTTCAAGGAAATTCGTATTGAGAGGATCTAAGATATGAGCCTCATTCTACATCATGGTTGGAATATAATGACCTTAGTTTTGGGGTTGACCATGGATATAATCCTACCAAATAATGGTTTTAGGAATATTATGATAACCATATGGTGTTAAAGGGATATGATCCCACTATTTAGAAAATGTTAGATTATTCCAGTGAACTTCTATATTATTGTTTAGAACATTATCTTGCATATGAATAGTTTATAGAATATTTTGGTCAATCCAGGCTGATGAGGAGGTGTGAGACTAGTTAAAATATACATTACGTATCATAATATTCCAATGGACCTCCAGAATAGAAGAAGGGACATGAGCATATTTCTATATAGACTCTCAAGGATGTTGGTGCATTTGTTCATTGGTTGAAGTAGTGATATGAGGCTGGTATTAATGAACTATTGAAATATGTTTAGTATCATCACAATAAAGGGTATTATCTATGTCTGAGGTTATTTACATAATGAACTACAAAGGAAAATTAGAGTGGGAATATTATCCACGTCATGTTCCTTTGGAGTATGTCACTGGACATTTTAATTGGAATGGTTGCCTTTCCCAAATCATTTGAAAAATTGAGCTACTAATTCCTGATCATAATGTGTATATGAGGATAATATTATGTTTTATACTATAATGGAATATTCTAATAATCATCCTTTACAATAGAAATAATGTATTCTTTCTCCAGTGTAGACACTTGTTCATACTAATCATTGAGATATGTTGCTCTGGCTATTATGATAAGGATATCTGCCTACCCTTGCATCTGTACCAATGATAGAATATTCTAATTGATCCCTACTAATATTTATAAAATGTAGTGAAAATTTAGATAAGTGTGTGTTGGAATATAGTCCAATAGTTCTTGGCCACCAAGATATATTATAATATTTATTCAATTTATGTGGGGATATAAGCCAACTCTTTTCCCCCCTTGTTCTGTCGGAATATGCAAATGGGATTAATGTCTAGGGGAAGGGATTTGTCCCTCACCCATGCTTGATGTATGAATATGAAGGAAGTATTTATCATATAGATTTGTGATATAATCCTTCCTACTAGTCAACACTGGAATATACCAATAGGCATTATTAGTGGAAGCATAGTTATAAGCCCCACCTATTTTTCCACAGCTTTCTACACTTGGTGAAACCTCCTTTGTACATGTGCCTGAATGTCCAATGTAGAAATTCATTGGGTGGTTTCTTTAGTAAATTAATGAGGGGAATTGGATGAATGAGTATGGTGATGTGGTTGATAGGTTCCCTCCTAGGATGATCCTAAACTGGGATAGATATGTAGTTGACTCCTTGATCCACCATCCTATGACACATAATTTGATGATATCCACTTTGGAGATAATCATCTAGGGAGATTGGTGTTGGTGGTAAGTGCCACCGGTTTAATTGAAACTTTCCTTGAATGAGATATAATTCTAACCATAAGCATCTGGATACCATTACATGCATCCTCAAGGGTTGAGATTGTATCATATCAGTGGTATTCCCAACCCATTGTGTTTTCCACATCGATCTGCGGAAATTGGCTTGGTGAGTTTGTTTTGGAGAGATTGAAGGATATTATTGCAGTTGAGGTTCTAGATCATTTTGTTGATAAAGAATATATTGCGAGTCAAGATGTTTTTAGTAGGAATTTATTAAGTCACAAAGACATGGAATAATATTGTCAACAAAATTTTCATCATCATAAGTGTGAAAACTTCTCTATCAAATATTCATGGGTAACATAATCTTCCCTTATTGATCGTTATTTGGAAATTTTTATCACAATGAATTTTCATGGTGAGGATGAACTCATTTATTAGGAAACATTGTTACATTTTATTATTGAATTATTTCAAATTGTGAATATAGTTTTCATTAATGATGGAAACAAAAAAAATATCATGTTTTATGGTCAACAAATAATTTTTATAATTTAATAGATTCGCATCATGTTCAATATTGTTTCCCTTTGAAATATTCTTGTGGTACAGTTCCCCAATTTTTAGATACATGAAGCCCAATGCCTATAATGTTTCAATAATTCTATAATTCCATGTTTTCATGTTGGGTTCAACATTTTTTTCCTTCATAAGAGCTATGATCTGTATGAATGATTGTGGGGGGTTCAAGTGGGGCTGGTCAATCATTCACATTGAGTTTACAATTTTCTTCTATCATAGAAACCCTTAAGGACTCCCACACCCACAGAAAGATACATACCTTCTTTATAAAGGCATGTGGTCATTTGGGGTTTCAAACCCAATGATTCTTTGGATGTCAAATTTTTTTATAGGATGGGAAGTTGAGATTTTCATACCCTTTTTTATGGAATTATTTCATATTCTGGGACTCTCTTATAGATTAAAGATATTTTCATGAATCTATTCGAAACCTTGATACATGATTGTTTACCCTGATAAAATGATCTAGTGTCGAATCCTTAGACAAGTCAAGGGGTTTGGTTTAGTATAAAATCTATATGTATCCATGGGTTTGCTTATATTTCCCGTTATTTCAAAAAAATGGGAAGCTGCTTATATTTTTAAACCATATAACATAGCACTCTGGAGATTAATACTATCTAGTAAGGGGATTTGTGTTTCTATGATGAGATTTATACTTCATAACCCATCCCGAGTATCCATTTATAGTAGGAATAAAAACCAACATAGCTAATTTAAGTTCAAGTATTACAATTTACCATCATGAAGAAGAGAAATATATGAGGCACCTTAAGCACTGGGTAAGGACCTCAATCCTTAAGAAGGAATCCCACTTATCTTAATTATAATATGAATAATGTCATTATAGTTGGACATGCCCTCAACCTGTTTATGGGTGAGGATAGATAATTAATACATGTTCATTGTTTTTTCCTGTGGTTTAAATGTATGGGAATACCTTCGAGACATACACCAAGGTGGATAACATTGTATGGGGGTAATCGTATTGTGTCCTTGAATATGTATTACACACTAAGGTCACCCAATTTGAGTCACATTTATGATATGAGGTATATGATCACTAAAAATCTCTAATCCCACATGGTTCATGATCAGTGTGAGAAATAAGGGATAGAAAGTGACCAGACTCACTGCATATTGATATGAGACTTATGCACTAGGGAGGCCCTAATGGGGTGTTTGATAAGGATCTTAGACCCTAATAAGGCATCCTCTGTATCCTACTTATAGCAAGAATTAGAGTCCTCATTATTTAATTATATTCTCAATCCGCTCATGGATAAGGAAGAATAAAAACCAATAGGAGAGTTTGGGTACCATGGAATAGAGTGTTTGAGATATAGAGGGACATATACTAAGATTGATTACTATTATAAGATTTATAACCCTTACCCTATAATAGATAAATTTTAGGACCCATGAGTGTCTATTTGAGCATGTTTTGTGTTCACATGGTTTGAGGGAACATACCCACATTCACCTATTGGGCACGAAAGGCATTTTGGGGGGTTCCACCTAACATGTCTAGGGATTCGGGCTGACTAGTCTAGGGTTCCTACCTGACACATTCTATGTGTATGCCTAACATGCCATGATTGTATATCTATAATGTCATAGGTTCCTGGATTACATGTCTATGGTATTTTCCAGACATGTCCTAATCATCTTCCTAACATGGATTATGTGTAAAAGGGTGTCTTCCTGACATGTCTATGGAGCTTTTCATGATTAAAGTTAACATGTCCACTTTACTTCACAAGATCAAAGATGACATGTCAAGGGTAATTTCTATGATCAAGTGGAATTTTAAATGATTTCTTTACATGATCATGATAACATGTCCATGAGGTGTTACATTATCATGGATGACATTTTCAGAGGACTTTACATGACTTGGTTGATATGTTTGGTGGATTTCGAGTGACATGGATGAAATGTTTGTGTGCTATAGAATAACATGGATGACATGTAAAATGATTGTTGTAAGAACTAGATGACATGTCTGGGTGTTTTTGAATGACTAAAATATAGGTTACATAAATTTCATGATCTTAGCTCTTGAAAATTATCCTACATTTCATCATGTAAGGCTTCCTTATTTTTTATCCCTTTTGCATAAATTCCTCAATGCTCACTGGAATTAGCATGTTGATACATCATGTGACCATGTTAATTCATGGAAAATTCATCTCATAATATGTTTTATTCCCTAGAAGTACATTTAATGGTCAATAGATGATCATGTGCAGCATATATTTATTTCTCCAAATCCCTTAAGTAATTCATTAGGTTTTCATGGGGGATGACCCTTATGGTTGTGTGGATTTACACTATGAGATGTCCTCTCTCGCCTCTATGCTCCTGTGTGTGTTTTTTTCATAGGTGAAGAAATTTATATGCCTCACCACCCTATATCCACAATGATTCACATGGTGCTCATATCTCATATTTGTTTTTGTGTTAGTGGATCATCAAGAATTTCACATAAAATTGTCACGGGTCATCTAGGGAGTTATCAATGCGTCACATGATATACAACAACTACAATATCATTCCATATTTTCCTTTTTTATTTGACTAATGTCTTGTAAATGGGAATTTCATTATCAAATAGACATGTCTAATGGCCTTTGTAATATCAGTCTAACATGTTAGGGTTTCTTTACAAGTTCTATATTCCTGTTAAGGATGACTTCACATGATCATGTGAGACATGTTTGGGGCCCTTAATGATATAAATTTGGTTCTTTGGAGATAATTCACATAAAAAACATCATCATTGTACTTATAACAAGGGTATATATATTTTTCAATTTTATTTTAAAAATCATATAGTTCCCTCCCATTTAATTTCTTTTAGGGAGTCACAAAATCAAATGGACATGTCTGATATCATTCAAAAGACTAAGGCGACAGGTCTGGTGGAGTTTACATGATGAAGACAATATGTTATTGGGTCTTTCACAAGATCAATTGACTAATCATGCACAAAACATCTAACCTTCATGTGAAATACATCATATCTTCCTTTTTCATGAGGCTTCCACCTTTTGAATATTTTTATTTTAAATTATCCATTTGATTCAACTTTTCCCAATTAGTTATCTGTTAGGGTATCACATGATCAAAAAGGGATCTCGCAATGGCATGTGATTATTTTCTTGGAAAGTCACTCCACTTTTCTTTGATGTCTTGTTTGACAAATTCTTGATCTCATGATGACATGTAAATATATTCATCCACATTATCTCCACTTATCTATGGATCCAAATGGGTGTCAAATGATTAAATGGAAATGTTTGAGGGCCATCACATGATAATGGAGACATACATAATGGATTTCTCATAGAATGGATAACATGCTTCTTGGAATATCACATGATCATTGAAATGATGACATGATTTCTATAATACCTTCGCAGGGAAATCAATGTAACTTCCATTATAAGATGCTACACTACAAATTTTTTCACTTTTTCCAACAGGGATATATCTGTTGGTAAAAGTTCATTTTCTATTGGTAAAATGTTTTACCAACACTTATATCCCTATCACTTAACTGTCGATAAAAACTCTGTCACTAAATGTTTTTGCGACAGATAAAATAGTTTTGTTACAAATATAATAATACCAACAGATAAAATATTTGTTGGTTAAAGTGTTTAGCATCAGATTAGTATGACAATTTTTTATATTGATAATAATATTATTAAAATATAATATCTATTTATAAATTAAATTTGAATAAAATTTATAATTTTTTCTATTTATTAATTTATAATATATAATTCATTTGTGTTAATTATTAAACGGGAGACGATTGATCAGAAAGTTCAAAATTAGAAAAAGAATAATTATATTAATAATGAAATTTAATACAAAATGTTGATTAAAAAATGCAGGATCCCAACACCCCCACCCACAACAAGATCCATCACACCCATCACCCCCCAAAGTATCAGTGAACCATCCATGTCCCAACGACCTATCCATGCACCAGGACTAGTGATCCAGCTCCATCTACACCACAGCCTTCAACGCACCAACACCAGCAACTCATCCATACCCCAAGACTAGCGCAACAGCACCAATGACCCATCCATGCCCCAAAATCTACGAGCCAGCTCTATCACCAGTGAGAAAGAAATCAATCCAGCTCTAATACAAGTGATAATCCTCGAGTCACTATTTTTTCACCCCCTTCAACTCCAATATCTATATCACAACAACCAAACAAATCAGTGGAAATTATAATCATGAATCGAAACCACATTTCATTACTTTTTAAGATAAATGAGACATGAGTTGGTCACCCAACTCATACCTCTAATACATTATTAAATAAAACAAAAGTTAAGTGAATACATGAGTAAAAAGCTTACACCAACTTGAATTTGAAAATTGTTACAGAAAAACACAAAGCAGTAAAGGAAAATGGATCATCTCGTCACCAAAGAAATCAAGCCTACATTATATATGGATCCGTTCTTTCATAGTCCGACCATAATATAACCTGTCACTATAAAACCAAATCCACATATCAATAGACTGCTCAGATCAGGGGTCTCCATCACCTGAAGATGTATACATGCATGGGATTTCCCTATTACATTCTACACTGGAGTTATCTATGCAATATTGATATTCCATGTTAGAACTGGTTCCTTTGACCCAATGGACTTCAATACCAGATGAAATAAATCTTGTTTGATTTCATACTTACAAGAACTTCAAGATCAGAAGAAACATATGCAGTGGAGTCCTGAACTCTTAAAATGTTGATGAAGTCATAATATTACACCAAAAAGTTAATGAGAAATGGATCAGTTCATCCTCAAATAAATAACCCTTCTGCATTTAGAGATCCAAAATCTCAAAGTCAGTAGAAATCTGATGTCATTTCAAACCATATGTCCATTAGATCATGAAATCTCACGATCTAGGGATATCATGACTCAGAAGTACCAGTTAGATAAATATATCAAAATAATTTTTAGCCTATCGGCAAAGTGAATCAAGATGAAATAGGAATCTCACAGCTCAAGAGTCCCAAAAAATAATTTGTTATCAAACCATAGTCAAAGGATTTTTGGTTTGATAGTAAAGTATTTTTGGGCACCTACTTGGGAATAATGGATTCGACTAAGAAAAAAAATTAGGACATTCCTTTAAAATGATGATTAATTTTAGTACTTTCAATAATGATGAATTTCAACAATTGAACAATTTCAATACAAATTACAAGGGCTAGTCACTTAAGTGATGAAAAATCCTTACTGCTAGTGCTGCTCATGTAGTAGAAAATATTAACCTGTAGCATAATGTTTTCCACACCATATGCTTCATTCACATACAAGAGTTTATCATCATAAATGCTTACCCATTTCTATGATCAGCTCAATGTGAGAAATAAAAAAAAGAACATATATTAGAATAAAAACAAGAAATAAACATATGTAATTTATATTGTTTTCCCAAACATTTTTAAGAAATGAGAATATAAATATGTGAGTGACACAAATACTAATTGAAATTAGAAAAAAAGTGAAAAATGAAGAATAAAAAACCTAATAGTTGAAGGTAAATATAGAACAACTTTCCTTTTTGTAGACTGGCATTTGTTTTTTAATAATTGGGAAGATTTTGAATGGGGGCTTTGTTGAGTTTTTTTTGGTTCAAAGGGAACGGTGATTGAATATTGTAATGTTTTTCAAAATGAAAATGGAAAAAGGAAAAAGATGTCATCCGACATTATCCCAAAGAAATAGGGGATAATACCCTCCCTCTACAATTATAATTGAAGGAAGATTCTTTCTAAAATCCCCAGAATCTGTCATTTTAAAATGATGTTAGTGTCACTACTATGAAAAACCCTACGATATTCAATCTGAGAATAGAACTTGATGAAACTAAGGAATGGGTGTATGTGTTGACCAAGGATAAAGATGAAAAGATGTGATAATGAACATATATTCTTACCAATAAAAGAAGGGGCCAACATTCCACCCACTTAGTTTTTTCAAATAAATTTAATAATAATATTAAGGAAACATAATCTTTAATATTTTCTACAAGCATCTCTATATTAACAGTAAGAAAAAGGACATACAAAAAAATTAAAACAAGAAATAAGAGTAATTAATTAATGACGTTTGCCCAAATGGTTGTAAGAAATGAGAATAAAAATCTATGTACACAAATACAAATTGAAATAAGAAAAATAAGATAAAAAAGAAGAATAAAAAACCTGTGGAAGGTAAACCTGGAACCATCAGTCACTTAAATCACCTTCCAATATATTTCTCAAGCTAGCCAGTTATGCTCTTCAAAACATGAACACCTGCAAAATTCCATGCATGGCCTATATGAACCTTTATGGATACATGTATAATGGAACAATAATCCAAAGCAACATAACTATAAAAAGGATTTTGGTAAAAATAATGCTTGTTACATGACATATGATGTGTCTAATTAGTATTAAACTAATTTTCAATTACACAGTTTTAAGTTCAAAATGTATTTCAATAGCATACATAAATTAATTCATATTAAATTCACATAAAAACTAATAGTAAAGAAAGAAATATACCCAGAGAACAACTATTTTTCTAATAATTGAATTGAAAAAATCATCATCTTTCATATCAAAAAATACAAACAGGTTTCTAGCATAAAAATACATATTCATAAAATATAATAGAAAATATTAACTGTAACATTAGAGTTCAAATAGCTCTAAATGAAGATTAAGTGATGGTATTCTATGTGGATTGAATAAGTGAGAACTCCCATCTATTAACTATTTCCAAAATTCTAGGCTGATGTCATGAATTCCCCACGGTGAAGATTGAATTTTTTAGGTCGGATCCAACACCCTCTCAAAGCATGGTTTGGAACACCTCTCAGGGTGTCATCCTCCCTATATGGTGTGGTATTGAATGCATCATTCATTTAAATTTGGCTAAAGCACTCCCTGAAAAGATATCCATGTTCACACTCCTATATTTCAACCACTCAATTAATTTTGTTCAATAAAAACTCAATAACTCTGACTACTTTTCATGTCATTAAATTATGGATATACTTCCTCTTTGACTTCCTGCTTCAACTCAACTAGTTCATGAATGGACTAGTCTTAAATAGCCTTGAGTTAGGATACCCTCTATACACCATGTACGTAGCCTGTCATGCTAACTACCCTAGGCATGGAAAATCAGTTTTAGGCAACAATACACAGACACCATCTTTCCATGCATTCAACCTCACTTGAGTCTCCACTACACTGTTGATATCTCAGACATTAAATCGAGAATTTAAACGGAAAACCACACGAAGAGTTTTCAATTTACAATAATAAATCTAAAGAATATGAGAACTATATGTTCAATGAACTGCCCAAATAGAAAAGAAACATCTCCACCATAAAACTGCACACTGAAAATCTTGAAAATATCCTCCTTACAGTAGCAGTAGCAACAAACTCATTATAGACTTCAGTCACCAGCTTCTCAAATTAAAGTCATCTACATTTTGACTTAATAGCAATCATAACCTGACACAACCACCTTTTCTGGTCTCTATTAGATTCAAAGATGTAGCAGTATTTCATCAAAAAAAATCTTTAGAAAACACTGAAAATGGATATGTAATGCTTCAACCTGTAGAAAAATACAGCTGCGTCACTTGACTCTATAACCTTTTAGCTAGACTCGAACAACTAGGAGTCTTGAATATAGTTTCTCCAGTGCCCTTTTCTCGAACCACTAACAACTCGCAAAAGCTCTATGCATAGAAATAATATACCAAATTCAATTAGGAGCCACCAAAAATGAAATTGATCCGGTAATGGCCATGAGGTTAGAACCAATGACAACACAAACCAGCTGTGACTCTATAATTTTGAACTCCTTTCAATCTGAAACCTCCACTAGAGTATCCTCCTTATAACAAGATATTCCCTTAAAAAATTTACAGCATATATCCATGGACTCATAATTATAGTATCACTCTAGAAGTCACCACCATGACCATCGTAGTTCTCAAACCAGACACTTTAAAATAATTTTTTATAACAAATAACTTGTAGTTCTCCATATTGTAATTTATTTAAGTTGTTTTCTTTTGAAATTTATGTGTAAAAAGAGCCTTATCCCTTTTGGTGAAGTCTGACATTTATTCCATATTCAATGCAAAACATCATACATGCAAATTACATATTAAAATAAAAATTTTGAATACTAAAATAAACTATGATTCAATTACATGAAACACTAGTTTTTAATCACATGAACATATAATTGTGATGTTCCATATATAAATTCAATTCAATATACACATCAACTACTACATGTATTTTAACTAATTAAATTTATAAGGAATGAATTTTAAAAACAATTAATTGTATAGACTCTAAATATCAAATTCAACATAATATCAAAACATTAATGTAATAATCTGTAACTATAAGCAACTCAATTAACATGAATCACAGAAAAAATCCCACAGAACATCCAAAACAGATTCCAAGGATCAACCTCTAGTAAAACTATGGAACCTGAACATGTCCATTACATCAACAACAACTAGAGCTTAACCCAAAAATATGAGGCCACTACCATGACTTGAGCAACATTGTTAGGCTCCATTTTATAACACTATAAAAGTAATTAAATAGATAATAATAATTACTTCCCTATATTATCACATATTTATTCTGAAAACATCAGCCTTAATATTTTCTACAAGTAGCTCAATATGAGAAAACAATAGAAAAAATAAAGAATGAAACATTATTGTTGAAGGAAAGGAATCTAGAAACTTGGAACTCTACACTCACCCAGATCACCTTCAATTGTTCTTCTCAAGCTTTCCTATTCAATTCTTCACGACCTTAACACCCGAAAAGGTACACGAATGGTCTATAAGAACCACAATTAACATGAATCACAAATGAAATCCCACCAAACTTGAATACTAGATTCCCATAATCGACCTATAGTAAAACAATGGAACCCCAACATGTCCATTACATACACAAGAACAAGAAAACAACCCCAATATATGATTCCACTACCATGACATACTTTGATTCATAACCATTTATAATCATATAAACATATCATTGTGATGTTCCAAATATAAATACAATTCAATTTAGATAATCAACTTTTATGCCTATTTCAGCTAACTAAATCTATAAGGCATCCATTGAAAAAATTCATAATAGTATGGACTCAAGATATTAAATTAAATATCCTATTAAACAACTGATATAATAAAATTAATATAATGCATTTACACCTCATAAGGAAAGGTAATCCTACATTAATCGTGAAAAGGAACGCCATTTAGGTATTGTTTAAGCCAAATCAAAAAATGAATTGTAACCGTATATAAAATAAACAATAATTATTCAAAGAATTAAGAATGAATATCCTAATAAGATGATTGTGATTACATTCATATATAAAACAAGGGATCTTTACTAATTTCAGATGTAAAATTTATATGTAAATTGTATGCTTTACTATAATTCATAGAATGAAATTTTTTGTAGAATTAAAATTATATCTCGGCCTATAATGAGACTTAAAAAGTATTTTGTTCAATATTCAAACTGTCTGGGTGTTATCATTCACTTTAGCCTAAAATGGGGAAATCGTAATAGAAATTTCACATTTTTTTCACTTCCAATAAGATCTTCGAGAGGGAGAGAGATCGATGACCAAAGGGGGAAATTGATTGAAGGGAATGTAGCTCGTGAGGAATGGTGTGGCAATGAGACAAAGGGGGGTAAAATCTTACCAAATATGGGGGGTGCTTGAATGATTACCATATTTGGGGGGTATGCCGAACAAGGATGAGCATTGAAGCGATGAAACGAAAGGGTGAAACCTGCAGTGATGAATGGAGATGAACCATGTGGCGACGAACCAAAAGGTTGAACCCTGTGGCGTCAAGCCGAAGTGGGATGAACACTAGCGATGAGCCGGAGTGGGATGAATGATGTGGCGATGAACACACGCTTGACTTCCTCTATATATTTCAGGGTTATTAGGGTATGATGAACTTCTCGCAATTTGGACAAGGGGAGCACATTTATTTATAGGATGATATTAATAAATATAAAAAATGATTATTATTATAAAAATTATATATTTATAAAATAAATTACTTATTGTCAATAGATCTAATTATATATTTTTTACTTTATAAGTTCATAATTTATTTTGTTAGAATCAATATAAGTTTGATTCATTCATTGGTAATTTTAAATTCTATATATTAATTTCATGAAACATTTTTAAAATATCAGTATTTTAAATTAATTCATTATATATGCATATATTTTTAGGGATAAATGAATTTTTTCTAATAAAAAATTGGAAATTTATATAGTAATACTTTAGTAAAATATTTGTCGATGATGAATAATTTCTTGTAATGTCTTTGTAAAATAGTAAAATATTTTTCATTAAAAATAAATAATAAAAATATAATCATTTTTTTAAGATGATTGTTGGTATCTGTAAGATATAGGAACAAATTTAATTGATAATAAAAGATATGTTGGTATAAGATAGTAAATACTAACTGATGTATGTGTTGGTAAAAATAGTTGTTGGTACTTATAAAAAATAACAATAGAATGATATATTTATTGGAATTGATCATTTCTAAAAACAGGTATATTATCCGACACAAAATTTCTATTGGTATAGGTCAGTTTTTTTGTAGTGCCACCACCTTTTAATGATTTTATTTTATAAGGGGATTTAAATGATTGGATAGAATTAGACTATAAGGACTCATCTAGTAGCCTTTACATAATGATTATGGCCTATCCAAAGGGCTTCACAAGATAAAACATACTCTTTGACATGTATTTTCATGATAAGAAGGACTTGATTAAGGATTGTTCGTGATCTTTATCATATCATAGAGAGCACATGATCTGATCATGTGGCATCCCTTGGGTCATGCGTTGTATGACCTCTTGGGGTTTTAAAATATTCTAAACATATCCACCTATTCTTCATATATCCATTTAATTCCTTCCATTATATTTTCGATAAATTAATACATATGCTTCACATATTTATTCAATCCTAAAATTATCGATTTTCATTTGGTGGGCGTCAATAATTATAACTCTCACATGATAATCATGATTTCAATAAGGTATGTCTTTAGTTTTTATAACTTCTACATTTTAATTTGTGGTTATAATACTAAATAATATTACATCCATTTTATTAGAATCCTCTAAAAATATAATATTTCCAAAATACATGTATATTTCTTCTTTAGTTATATCATAAGTTGTGATATAGTTGGATTTTATGAAATCACTAACCACAAGAAGCTATAAATTTCTCAGACTAGTTATACTATCATTAGAATAACTAAAATATTAGATCAATCTATTATATTTCATAAAATGTATTTGTGTATTGGCTCATATCTAGTTTCTTATTTTCTACATATACATGGAACATGTCCTTTAAAAACTATTAATACTTTTCATGTGTTTACAACCGTCCCAATATAGATATCATAAATTTATTCATACATATAATTTCATAAATAATATATTTGATTATTTAAGTGAAAATGATTTTTTTCTTTATTTCATGTGACATATGAAATAATCCTATCTAGATTACTCAACCTTATATGTTAGAACCTAGATTAATCATAGGAGGATGAGAAGTATATGTGTCCAAAAAATATTATATTCACTATTAATTGTAGTTGAATGAATAAATTTGAATTGGATAAATATTTGTATAATTTGAGAGTAGTATTGAATTGTTTTAGAGAATTTTTTGGTGAAGGAGAAAAAATTACATCACATTGGACAAAATGGTACATGTGATGGAATTTGACGATTAAAATACAAAGATAAGTCAAAGCTACTGAACATTGTAGGGATAAAATACATTATTTTTTCTTTAACCATGAAATGGATTCCAAAACACTATCATGCTTCATGTTGTTCATAAAGAGGGTAGATTCAAAATATTTCAAGAGTATTTGGGTAAAACATACCATTAATATTTTTTAAACACGATTCTTGTGTGAGTTTGAAAATTAAGAATGTTTGTTAAAAACATTCCATTAATAAAGGAATAGTGAAATATTATATTTAAAAAAAATATATATCCAAAAAGATATGTGAATGAAATGTATCCATGGATGGAATCTATTTTTCAAAAATATGAGCTAATTGTTTTGGTTTATGATTAGAGAGATACATGTTTTAATGAATGTAATTATAGAAAAAAATTTGTTTCATGAGAAAAAATACACAATACGTCATGTATAAAATAACATCATGGTGTTTGTGAGATTTCAATTAAAAAATATTAAAATAGGTATCTTTTCATGGATATAGAGATATGGAGGTTATGGTTTTTTGGATAAAATTATTGATCAATAAACCATGTCCTTCTTTTAAAGGCTACACCGTGGTTTTCATGGGCTTTACATATATTAATTATTTAGTTATATTTTAAAATATAAAAACTAGTATTATTTTATGGTAGTTTTAAATTATTCATGGTGGATAATTTTAATCACCAATAATTTTATGGTATTTTGAATTTATATATAAGATATTCTATAGCTATAATTCTAAATAGATTAAAAAGAAGACAACTAATTAAAGTGGAAAATAGGGAAATGGGAAGAGATGTCTATATTTATGGATGTATAAAAGGTTATTGGGTAAATAATAAATAACTCGTTTTAATTAAAAAAAATTATATACTATTTAAGATGTATCGATTTTGGGATAGTTTATTGATTTTTCTTTGAATATTTCATTGTAAATAATTTTCATATTTTGTGTTTCATTTCCCTATCTTAAAGAAGTGTGTGGTGTGATAAGAAGAGGAATGGGTCAATGGATTTAGATGTAATTTCTTCTTAAATGTTCTAATTTCTCAATGGTGAGTAAGCTATTTCTTGGTTCACTGACACATCATTGGTATATAATCCTCATTTTTGGCTCATGTGGTTAATCAGAGTAAAAATACCTATGTACTTGTCCTTTACTTACCTTTTTGAATATTTATATTGAATTGATTTTGCTAAATAATTTAGGTTTTCATTATAACATGAAAAAAATATACACTCAGAGAATAAATATTATTACCCTAATACCCCCACCCCTCTATGGGTGGTTGAAACCTTATTTTTGAAACAAGTTGTATTGTAATGATTATGACACAATTACCCATATGGTACAAAGTTGGGTCACCACAACACCTCAGGAAAACCACCATGTCAATAAGAAATATCCTAAACATCTTAATTTCGTTTAAATATATATGTGAGATTGTTTTCCACCTTGGTGGTATGGACCATTAAATGAAATATCTTTCTAATATTTTTTCCTGACCCTTATGGTCAGTAGACATACACCTGAAACACCAATGTCACTATGATTATTAATTTTGTAGATCATTTAATCAATATAATATGAAAAAAATAAACATTCATAAATAAGTTACTTAGAGAAAAATATCAATAAATTTGAAAATAAAGATTAAACTAAACACAAATTAAAATAGACATATAATGACCAATCCAAATGATTTTTAAGGGTATAAATAAGAGGATCCTAGAGTGGATTCATCCTTTGTAACCATCCATAATTTCCCCTAGAAATATCCTCTATGACACATTTATAACTTGAAAAGGTGTTATATCCATGATATAGACTCTATAAAGTACTATCACCCATTATTTGATTCTTTCTCTTTATCTAGATCATATAGAATATGGTATACATGTGTCTCATATGGACACATACATGTCATGAGTATAACAATATTGTAGGGAGTCACCCCCACTCCTACATACCATTCATAAACCCATGTGCATAATGGAAAAAATAGAAAAAATGATATCAAATAAATGTAAACAAATAGTATTACATACTATATTGCTTAATAGTTATAAATAAAATATATAACTCCCTATATCAGGTTTATCCTTACCTACTCTAACATGTTTTTGGATAACCCATTTTGGATAATGGGCTATAAGAAGGGAAATCATGTAGACCATACCAACTTGGTAATAACTCTAGGTTAGGGTAATGGGTATATAATTTTGTATTCCAGTAATGGGCCATGGAATACGGTAAGTGGTATACAAAGATAGGGAACTGTGATTACATCCCATCTCTAAGCTCCAAATCAAGTTTAAATTATTGATATATACGTACATAGATATTGATATATATATATATATAACATAAATACCCCTTATAATAAAATTTATGTTCATCATGTAGCATGTTAAAAGAAAACCACTGGTCATAGAAGAAATACTAAAAAACACCCTTATGAGCACATGATGGATGAACAATGTAACATATTATGATTTGTAATTTATATTAATTAAATTAAAATATTAACTATTTAAACTTTCAAAAAAAATACCATGATACTTATTTGGAATAATAATCATGAAAACAACTCAAATCATGATTGTAAATTTCTAAAAAATTTCTTCTCAAGTCAAATGTCTTTAAAAATTATAATCGGTGAATTTAAAATTCATTTTTAATTAAATACACTCCACATTATAATTTTTCTTGTTTCTCCCTTGAAGAGTATGAGATGGAAAAAGGATAAACAATGTAGTATCTCCCATATAATCTAATAAGAAATAGTATTATAATATAAATAAACATTACCAACATATGATTAAATGGATGAAACGTTTTAGCTACATTATTTTAGAAGAGTATAACAAAAAAGAAAACCCATGGAATTACATTTGATTCACCCAAGTTAGACACATGTACCAGCCATCCAGGATTAAACTGGAAGGATTTGGTGATTTATAAAAACCCTATTATTAGTTATTAAAGTTCTATACTAACTTCCATAGAGGGAATATAAGAATAATAAGGATAGGGAATCGATGAAATATTAACTATATTAGGATAATGTTCCATGATTAAATCAGAGTCACTTGAGGTAAGGATGAAGAGGGTTTTCTTAATATGTAAGAGAGGGTGAGAAAAGATCCATAGAGTCACCAATGCGGCTGAATAGAAGTAAAATCTTGGTCATAATGTGATTTGGGGTGTTGTATTTTATGGTGAATTGGAAAAAATACATCAATCATTAAAAAATAAATGATAATGTCAGTCGATGCTGGATACTATGTCATCAAGTTCCTGATTGTGCTAATATGTTACCTATATAACTTAGGTCGACACCAGGTACCTAGATAAACACTAATATATACTCATTTTTGTCAGTACATACTTACTAACCACCTTCTATACCTTTTATATCTGAATCTTTTCAAATTCCTCCTCTCACTCAAAATACACCAAAATGAAGTTTAAAAACATAATATTGATTACGAAATTGATCTAAAAAGGGTTAGTATCAATGAAATATTACCACCACTATTATTTCCAGCCACAAGAAGCCTAAACTAAAACCTTAATGAAAAATTATTATCCATTGATCTTACATTTCAACTTCCCACTCAAAAAAATTTTCTTGTTAATTCCCATACTACTTCTTAAACCAAACAAAAGTGGATCAATTTTCTCTATAGTATTTTATAAATTATATAAAAATAAAAAATGGGTGATCTAAATAGGATTCATTAGATTCCAACACCAAATCATTAAATCGAATCATGTTTTTGGGGTTAGGTACATACCTCATTAATTATAATCATGAAAGATGTTGTGCAGTGTGCTGAATTTTGGAATAAACATATATTGATAAGAAACTTCCCCAAATATTATATGGATTTAAAATGGTTTAACAGATCTCATGGTTAAATTCCCTATCTTTCCAATCGTTCATTAAAAATTTTTTTGTGAAAAACTAAAAAGACATGGTCACCGACTTTTCATTCCAAGGATCACCTCTGATGGTTGGCATAGGACCATGTCTTCTCTAATAAGGTTCATGATTTCTCAAAATCCACATTACATGATTTATAATCTACTAGATAAAACAATTATTAATTATAAAATATTCAACTGACTTTTTCTGATAGAGCATAGAATTACATGGCCTTCCATATAACATATAATAAGGGGAAATTTTGATAGATTATTGATAAATGTTGTTGAAAGAGAGTTAAACTAGTTTTTTGGTGGTACCACCATGATCCATAAAAATAAAAAAATAATAATATTAGATCATATAATTCAATATAAATATAGTCAAATCACATTGGCCATCCGTTTTAGAATTTAATGTGGTACTCAGTTTCACTTTAATCCTAAATCTCGATGAATACCTTTCAAATACCAAGATGTGAACCTCAAATCCATGTCAGAGATAATGCTAGTTGGTACACCGCAGATATTCATGATCTTTTAGATATATATCTTCCTAATATCATCAACTAAATAATCTGTTTTAATAGGTAAAAATCAAGGCACAATGGTTAGTAATTCCATAATCACCCAAGTTATATAATCCGCCTTAGAGGATCTCAATAAATTAGTACTAAAATATGTCATGATTCCATACCAACTCCATTCATCTATAAAAAAATATTTTTAGATTTCCTAAAAGATTTTTATAATTTTCAATTTCTTGTTAACATGTGATTCATTTAGGGAAGAACTGTGTCATGCCATTATTTATACCAAGATACTATAACTCATGATGAATATCACCATACATATTTTTGATAAAAGGATGTAAAATACCCCTAATGTAATGATATTAATTCAAACTTTTAGGGATTATAAGTCTTCCATATACATGTACAAAATAATTTTAATCTTATAAATATTCAACAAAAATCTTCCCACCATTTATTCTTTCTTGAATAATGGAACAATTAGGGTATTTAATATAAAAGTCCCTAACTCACACCAATATTGATGATGAAATATTAATATGTTGTAGGTGTATTAATATTAAATCCTCCACCACGTATAAATGGATCTTGTACATTATTGTAATATGTATATAGTCATATTTAGCTTATTACACTTTTTAATGGTGAACTTTCCAAATAGGATCATCATAAATGGCATTCCACTTACACCTAGCATACCAAATATCATGATAAAATGGATAAAGTTTTTCCACACAGAAATAGTAGATGATATTTAATTATCACTATGAGAAAATTCATTTTATGTAATTTTATTCTGAAAAAACAACAAATATTTTTATAAAAAAAATAATACCTCAAAAACATTCAAATATTAAAAATAGATTCCAATTATAAATCCTGGGTATGGTAGTTCCATTCATGAGGATTAAGCTACTCTGAACCAAATTTCACTACCTATTTAGCATGAATAAGAACATGGAAGATCTTTTGAAAATATGCGCCACAATACACATAACACCCCAATATAGATGGGTTACATTATGAAATGGAGTAGTATACATCCTCTTCTCGATCTCTTGGAAATCTATTTCACACTGGCCAAACTATATAAACTTATCCACTTCTTTTTAAGGAATTAATATGTTCAACAATATTAGAGAAATATTATGAAAGGAATAGAAATAAACCGAAATCCCATGTAATCTCCATATTTCAATCACATTGTAAGTAAATCTCAAAGAAAATAATATTTATTTCATGGGATCCATAGATATGTGAACTATTGAAACCACATGACCAAGGAACATAAAATTTCTGATCTAGAACAATCATTCTTATAGCTTCACATATAGTATATTTTATTTAAATGTTTTTTATACAATGCAATGATTTCAAATATGATCTTCCTTGGATTTATAATAGACTGGGATTTAATCTACAAATACTATGAGGAATGTAACGACCCAAAGATTCATTAATGGAAAATCCCTCTTAGTCCAGTTAAATGTCTCTTTATGAAAAATATTTTTTTATAAGATGTCACCTTCTTTGGTTTTATGTTTAGAATTTTGACCATTGTTAATATAGCTTTTGAACAGTGATCACATGATTAGTATAAATACAGGACCTTAACAAATCCAATTTACTCAGACAAAAGAAGTGATGGCCTCATCCAGTAGAATTTCCCCATATGAAGCCTATTTGTCGGATCTCAGAGAAGAGGTGGCATCCTTGGGCTTCGCCCTTGACCAAGCCCAAGCTGAGCTTCACCATGTCAAGCTCGAACGGGACCGTCTACGGGAAAAGTGGAAGTTGATAGAGATTACCACTTGAGCGATGTTATCCGAGCCGCCCCAAGAGTCTGTCACCATCGCACACCTTACCCTTGGGTCTTATGCGACTATTTTAAGGGGTTGTGTAAAAAATAAGTTGTACTATGCTCATGTACATTATTTTTTTATATAATAATGAATATAATTTCTAGTCATTTTTGATACATTGTAAATAGTTTTTAAAAGTACAAATGGTGTTTTTAGTTATTATTTAATTAAGAAATATATTTTATTAAATTAAGGTATTTTTGAATTAAATAATATTTTAATAAAATAATAATATTATTATTAAATTATTTTTTATTAAATATAAATGATCTAATAATTTTATGAATGCAATTAAAAGTTTTTATTAAGGTTTGAAAGCCATTTTTGTCAAAACCCGTGAATTTTCGATAAATGTCGGTTTTTATTTGAAAAGTGAAAATTAACATATTTAGAATTTTTTTAGATAAAATAAACATCATTTCTGGAATCAGGACATCGAAATTATCCAACGGTGAATTTTTCATAATTTTCTGAGACAGTCAAATTTTTAGGTAAAAACTAAATACCATTTAAATATATAATGTTTTTATGACATCATAATGACCCACTGGTGATGTAATAAAATACCATAATCCTTATGTTCGGCCAATATATGTTTTATAATTAAAATAATGTGATTTTGGGTTTCTTTGACTTACTTTTAAAAGCATTAATGGACCCCTCAAGACATATTCAACACTTTGCCTTTTTAAATTAATTTCCATGGGAGTGTGACTCACCTCCACTTAAGCAACCTTATTATTTTAAGAAGTTCGGACTTGGTCCTTATAAAATATTGTTATAATCTTCCCTTTGGCAAAAAACATGGGCAAAAACCATGGGATGGTTTGCGGTTTCGATTAATTTAATGTAAGGGGACCCAAACCTAAATAATAAAGAATTCTCTCACCTTTCCTATATAAACCCACCCAAGCTCCCACTTCCTCCTCACTAAAATCCCTTGGAGTTCGTCCAACCTCTGCCCTAATCTCTCTATAATCCTCCCAAGGCTCCCCAAGCTCCCAAGAAGCCTCTCACAAGCTGCTCTCTAGCCTTTGCAAGCACACTTCCAAGTAAGGGTTTTTTCTTCCTTTCTCATTTTTGTCCAATTTTCTTTAAGTTGTTTTGCCATTTTAATTTCAATTATGAATGTTGGGGTATGGTTTCTCACCTCCCTCATACTTCCCTCTTTATGTTTGAATGATGTGAGACCCCTTTTTCTCTCATTAAATGCTTCTCATGGACACCCGTTACTATGCCGAAATTCCGAAAGAAACATCTCTCTCTTTTTTTACATTCAAGCAATAATTTTGTATCATGAATACAAATTCCATTAAAATTGTTGGGACATGTATCTATATGACCTACTTACTTTCCATTACATGTAAATATGATGAGGAACCCTTCCTCTCTCATCAACCATTTTTATGAATTCTTATGTCACGCCGTTACGCTGCCGAAATCGCCTCGATTTTCTAAGCCAATGTCATTGTGTAGTGAATACCATGCCCATTTCTCCATCAAGGGTATTTACCTTTATGCACATTTACTTATTGATTATAATGTTTCATGTATGAATTCCACATTCCTTTATCGTGGAATAAATGATTATGTTTTATGAATCCATGTGGCACACTTATGCATGAAATGAAATGTTTATGAAGGGTGCGCCCTTATAGCACTCCAATGCATTGGGTAAAGTTTAGTATCATGATACGTCATGTGAAATGATTGTTTACTCATGATAATTCAAGTGCAATGAGGGTTTACTCGTGCCTCATGTGAAATGGGGGTTTACTCATGCTTTATGTGCAATGAACCTTGGCTCATGCTAATTCCATGTTAAGTGTTGTTGCCACATTTCCATGATATGATTATAATGTTTTATCATGCCTTTATGTTCATGTTTCTTTTATGATCTATTGAAATGCCTATTGTCTACAATGTATTGAACTCCTCATGTTATTCCATGTGTACTCCCTTACTGGGCTTTATAGCTCACCCTTTTGTTTTGCATGTCCTCAGGTTATCCCATGCAATGCTAAGTACGAGGGAATGTAGTGGTCATGGAAAGGAAATTTTCAATATAGATATTGTATTTCATGTACTATGTTTTTTTGTAATGATCCTAAGCCCCAAAGAAACTAAAACTCTCAATCTTCTTTGTTGTATCAAGTGATGTTTTATGTAATAAATCATGTTTATGTTGTAATAAAAAGCAGGGTTGTCATAGGTGGTATCAGAGGATAGGTTTAGTTATTTTTGGGATTAGGAAACCCAGTAAAGCCTTAGATACAAGAATAAGTATAATAAAAACATCCCTAAGTTTTGTTAAATACTATGTAAGTGGTTTATCAAACAAATACATCCCTCTCTGGATACGAGCAGGTAGAGGCGGATCTGGCACAAATGTATCCTAGGGGTAAAACCCGAAAACACCGCTTTGAGCTAGACTCGAACGGGAACTGGTGCACGACAAGGGGCCTTGCTTCACTCTTGGTTACGACACTCCCAGGGGATTTGTTTTGATAAATTCACAAGCTTAGTATGAACCCTTATTAATGGAATTAAAAAAATGCCCCTAAGAATATATGTTTGAAAGTAGATCATGAAAAGCCTGGATTGAAGCCTATAAACTCATGAGTTAAGGAAATGAAAGTTTATTTATAAGTCATCAACTTTTGTCTTTGGATTACCCTTTATGTGTTACCCCTAAATTTCCTTTTATTCCAGCTAATGTCCGGTAAAAGGAGGACACGGGCTAACAACCATTGTGATGATCAGTGTGATGACTGTACTAATGAGATGCCAAATCAAATGGGAGTGGGAATTGCAAACTTTTTCATGCTTCTCTCTCAGCTAAATCATGTTTTGAATAGAAACACGAGTCAAGAAAAACGTTCAACCCCCCCCCCCCTAAGAAAGAACAAGTTGCTATCGAGAGCTTCTTGAGACAAAGGCATTCAACTTTTAGTGGATCATCCGATCCCACGATCACTGAACAATGGATCAACTCCATTGAAAAGATATTCTCCATCCTCTAATGTCCTGAACAAGAGAAGGTTCTCCTAGCAGCTTATCATGTAAAGGGTGAAGCTGATCAATGGTGGACGTTGATCAAAAATACGAAGCATGAGGAGATCGAGGCGTTAGAATGGATGGATTTCCGGAATATGTTTTTTGATAAATATATTCCGCGCACCCTCTGGCTTAAGATGGAAAGGGACTTCCTTTACCTCAAGAAAAAAGATGAAGAATCTGTTGGAGCGTACGAGGCAAACTTCACAAGGCTTGCATGATACGCTTCCGACTTTGTCGTTACCCCCGAATGCAAGTTCGTCCGCTTCTTTTGTGGGCTCAAGCCTAGCTTGCGGAAAGCATTAGCGATCCGTGACTTCGACAGCTGTGAGGAAATTGTCTGATGTGCCCTCACGGTCGAAATGGAGATCAGAGAATCACATGGGCATCATGGGGACAATAAGCGTAAGGAGGAATTCAATGATGGTGGTCAGATGGATAAATCCAATGGTGCTAAGAAGATACAGCACCCCACTTGCCAAAAGTGCAGAAAGAAGCACCCTGGAAATTGCCTTAAGGGGATGAGAAAATGCTTTAGGTGTGGAAGAAAAGGGCACCTAGCTGTTAACTGTCGGAAAGAAGGACCCACAGCTGCGACAGAGGAGAGGAATGCTTCGTTTGAACCTAAATGCGTTGTTCAATGCTACAAATGCAAAGAACTAGGTCATTTTGCAAATCAGTGCCCTAATCCAAGGGTTATCGGAGGCAACCAACAACCTCCAAGACAGAAAGGAAGAGCTTTTTTCCATCACTTCTGCCGAAGTGAACCCCAACAATGAATTGGTGGTTGGTACACTATTTATTAATTCAAGAATAGCGAACGTACTTTTTGATTTAGGTTCTACGCATTCTTTTATATCTCGAAAGTTTACTAGAACAATCCCAGCACCACCACAAATCATGGAAGTGAAGATGTCAGTGAGTATGGAAAATGGGGTAATCATTGCATCCCATGAGTATAAGTCCTCCCCTGTTATAATCTATGGATTGAATTTCTGGGAAAGCCTCGTTATACTCCCTCTGGTGGAATTTGATGCAATTCTTGGCATGGATTGGCTTTCCTTATATAGAGCCAACATAAATTGTCGGGAGAGGGAAATCACGCTCCATATGGAGAATCGACCCCCGATTCTTTACAAGTGTCAGGAGGAAGATGAATCTACTTTAGCTCCATCATCTCAAGCATGAATATTACTGCCTTATGATCATGTGTATCTGGCTCAGATGATTGAGTCCAAAGAAGAAAAAATCCTTGAAGAAATTCCTATTTTGAGGGAATTCACTAAAGTGTTTCCCGAGGAGCTGCCTGGTCTTCCTCTAAGTAGAGATGTTGAGTTCTCAATTGAACTTATACCTGGGGTGCTACCAATATCCAAGACTCCATATAGAATGGCTGTTGTAGAGCTTGAAGAGCTGAATAAACAACTCTAGGAGAATCTGGATAACGGGTTTATACGCCCAAGTGCTTCACCATGGGGTGCACTAGTCCTCTTCATCTAGAAGAAGGATGGGTCAATGTAGCTTTGCATCGATTATCGTGAACTTAAAAAAATCACGATAAAGAACAAGTATACTCTCCCAAGACTCGATGACTTGTTTGATCAGTTGCATGGAGCACAATACTTCTCCAAGGGGGATTTACGGTCGGGATATTATCAAGTAAGGGTGAAGAAGGAAGATGTCCCCTAGACTACTTTTCGTACAAGGTACGGGCACTATGAATTTATAGTAATGCCTTTTGGACTCACCAATGATCCAGCAATATTCATGGACTTGATGAATAGATTCTTTAGAGGTTACCTTGAAAAATTTGTGGTAGTCTTTATAGATGATATTCTAATATACTCCAAAACCAAGGAGGATCATGAGGAGCATTTAAAAACTATATTAGAGACTTTGCACAAGGATAATCTCTATGAAAAGTACAGCAAGTCTGAGTTCTGGTTGAAGGAGGTCTCATTCTTGGGCCATATCATCACAAGAAATGGGATATCTGTGGACCCCTCCAAAATAGATGCAATTGAGGGATGGTCGAGGCCAGCATCGGTAACGGATATCCATAGCATCTAGGGGTTAGCTGGATATTATCAATGATTTGTGAGGAATTTCTCACGACTTTCTAACCCTCTTACCAAGCTAACTCGAAAGGGAGTATAGTTTTCATGGAGTGATGAATGCAAAGAAAGCTTCAAGGAGTTGAAATGGAGGCTTATCATTGCGCTCGTGCTCACTTTACCCACAAGTGGGGAACTTTTTGTGGTATTCAGTGATGCCTCAAAGAAGGTCTTAGGTTGTGTGCTGATGCAGAATGATAAAGTGATATCCTATGCCTCAAGGCAGTTGAAAATCCATGAGCAAAACTATCCAACGCATGATCTGGAGTTTGCGGCTGTGATCTTTTCCTTGAAAATCTGGTGGCATTATCTCTATAGAGAGAAATGTGAGATATATAATGACCACAAGAGTCTTAAATATATATTCACACAGAAAGAACTTAATATGTGCCAGAGAAGATGGATAGAGCTCATTAAGTATTATGACTGTTCAATACATTACCACCCTGGGAAAGTGAACAAGGTGGCAGATGCCCTAAGTAGAAAGGACCCAACAATTCTATCAATGAAGAGAATTGAGAAGGATCCAATCTTCTTAGACTTGATGAATATGGACATGGGAATCATAAAGAAGGGAACATCATTAATCCTTTCACAAATTATTGCTCAACCATCTCTTTTGGAAAGGATAAAGGATACTCAAAAGGATGATGTGGGAATTCAGGAAAACGTGGAAGCTATCAAAAAAGGGAAATCCTCAGAGTTTAATGTTAATGAAGAAGGAATTGTGCAGTTTGGGAAAAGACTATGTGTTTCATCAAGTCCAGAGCTGAAGAAGGAACTTTTGGATGATGCACATAGTTCAAATTTCTCTATTCACCCAGGGAGCACAAAGATGTATTGAGATCTCCAAGAAAACTTTTGGTGGGATAATATGAAGAAGGAGATCGCGGAATATACATCAAAGTGCCTGGTGTGTCAACAAGTGAAGGCAGAGAGGAAGATGTCTAAGGGGATGATGCAACCATTGCCCATACCAGAATGGAAATGGGAAAACATCACCATGGACTTTGTCACTGGACTTCCAAGGACATCCAAAGGCAACAATGCAATCTGGGTTGTTGTGGATTGTCTTACAAAGACTGCACACTTCCTTGCTATTCAAGAGAATTTCTCATTAGATCAACTTGCACGGATATATATCTGGGAAGTGGTAAGGCAGCACGAAGTACCACTATCTATTGTGTCTGACCGAGATCCAAGATTCACCTCTATGTTTTGGAAGAGTCTTCAACATGCTCTGAATACTGAACTGAACTTCAGTATGGCCTATCATCCTCAAATCAATGGCCAATCCGAGCGGACTATCCAAACACTTGAGGATATGTTGAGAGCACGCTCAATGGACTTCAAAGGAGGATGGGATCAATATCTTCCTCTGGTTGAGTTCTCTTATAACAATAGTTTCCAATCAAGCATCCAAATGGCACCATATGAAGCCCTATATGGGAAAAGGTGCAGAACACTGGCATGTTGGGATGAGGTCAGTGAACGTAGGCTGCTTGGACCAGAAATGGTCGAGGAAATGGTGGAGAAGGTGAAAACCATTCAGCAGCATATCAAGGTAGCCCAGAGTCGATAGAAGAGTTTTGCAGATAATCGTCAATGATACCTTGAGTTTAAAGCTGGAGACACGGTGTTTCTATGCATATCTCCGTGGAAGAAGGTCATGTGGTTTGGAAAGAAAGGGAAGTTAATTCCAAGGTACATCGGCCCCTTCGAGATTCTTGATCATGTCGGGGATGTGGCCTATCAACTAGCACTTCCACCTACCATGGCCAAAGTTCATGATGTCTTTAATGTATCCCTCTTAAGGAAGTATATACCGGACCCTTCACATGTACTCTCTTCTGAGGTGGTACAATTGGAAGACGATCTTTCTTATGAGGAGAAAACAGTGAAGATCTTAGGTTGTAGAGAAAAAGTTCAATGAAATAAGACAATGCCCCTTGTCAAGGTGTTGAGAAGAAACCACAAGTTTGAAGAAGCGACATGGGAATCGGAGGAGAAGATGAAGCTGAGTTACCCACATCTGTTTTAGTGTGGTAAAAGGAAAAATTCCGCGGGTGAAATTTCTTAAGGGGGGAATATTGTAACAACCCAAAGTTTCATTAATGGAAAATACCTATTGGTCCAGTTAAATGTCTCTTTACAAAAAATATTTTTTTTATAATATGTCAACTTCTTTGGTTTAATGTTATGAATTTTGACCGTTGTTAATATAGCTTTTGAATAGATATCACATGATTAGTATAAATGTAGGACCTTAACAAATCCAATTTAATCAGACAAAAGAAGTGATGGCCTCATCCAGTAGAATTGCCCCATACGAAGCCCATTTGTCAGAGCTCAGAAAAGAGGTGGAATCCTTGGGCTTCGCCCTTGACCAAGACCAAGCTGAGCTTCAGCATGTCATGCTCGAACGGGACTGTCTACGGGAAAAGTGGAAGTTGATAGAGATTACCACTCGAGTGATGTTATATGATCCGCCCCAGAGTCTATCACCATCGCACACCATACCCTTAGGTCTTATGCGGTTATTTTAAGGGGTTATGTAACAAATAAGTAGTACTATGTTCATTTACATTATTTTTTTATATAATAATGAATATAATTTCTAGTCATTTTTGATACATTGTAAATAGTTTTTAAAAGTACAAATGGTGTTTTTAGTTATATTTAATTAAGAAATCTATTTTATTAAATTAAGGTATTTTTGAATTAAATAATATTTTAATAAAGTAATAATATTATTATTAAATTAATATTATTTTTATTACATATAAATGATCTTATAATTTTATGAATGAAATTAAAAAAATTTATTATGGTTTGAAAGCCATTTTTGTCAAAACCCGTGAATTTTCCGTAAATGTCGGTTTTTATTTTAAAAGTGAAAATTAACATATTTAGAAATTTTTTTAGATAAAATAAATGTCATTTCTGGAATCAGGATGTCGAAATTATCCAATGGGGAAGTTTTCATAATTTTCTAAGACAGTCAAATTTTTGGGTAAAAATTAAATACCGTTTAAATATATATTGTTTTTTATGAAATAATAATGGCCCAATGGTGTTGTAATAAAATACAATAATCCTTATGTTTGGCCAATATATGTTTTATCATTAAAATAATGTGATTTTGGGTTTGTTTGACTTACTTTTCAAAGCATTAATAGACCCCTCAAGACATATTCAACACTTTGCCTTTTTAAATTAATTTCCATGCGAGTGTGACTCACCTCCACATAAGCAACCTCATAATTTTAAGAAGTTAGGACTTGGTCCTTATAAAATATTATTTTCCTCTTCCCTTTTCCAAAAACCATGGGCAAAGACCATGGGATGGTTTGTGGTTTGGATTAATTTAATGTAAGGGGACCCAAACCTAAATAATAAAGAATTCCCTCACATTTCCTATATAAACCCACCGAAGCTCCCACTTACTCCTCACTAAAATCCCTTGGAGTTCGTCCAACCACTGCCCTACTCTCTCTAGAATCCTCCCAAGGTGCCGCAAGCTCCCAAGAATCCTCTCACAAGCCTCTCTCTAGCCTTTGGAAGCACACTTCCAAGTAAGGCTTTTTTTCTTCCTTTCTCTTTTTTGTCCAATTATCATTATGTTTTTTCCCTTTTAATTTCAATTATAAATGTTGGGGTATGGTTTTGAACCTCCCTAATACTTCCCACTTTATGTTTGAATGATATAAGACCACTTTATCTCTCATTAAATTCCTCTCATGTACACCCGTTACTATGTCGAAATTCCGAAAGAAACTTCTCTCTCTTCTTTTACATTCAAGCAATAATTTTGTATCATGAATCCAAATTCCATTAAAATTGTTGGGACATGTATCTATATGACCTCCTTACTTTCCATTACATGTAAATATGATGATTAACCCCTTCCTCTCTCATCAACCATTATTATGAATTCTTATGTCATGCTGTTACGCTGCCGAAATCGCACCGATTTTCTAAGCCAATGTCATTGTGTAGTGACTACCATGCCCATTTCTCTATCAAGGTTATTTACCTTTATGCACATTTACATATTGATTAAAAAGTTTCATTTATGAATTCCACATTCTTTTATCGTGGAATAAATGATTATGTTTTATGAATCCATGTTTTATGATCCATGTGGCACACTTATGCATGAAATGAAATGTTTATGAAGGGTGTGCCTTTATAGCGCTCCAATGCATTGGGTAAAGTATAGTATCATGATACATCTTGTGCAATGAGTGTTGACTCATGATAATTCAAGTGAAATGAGGGTTTACTTGTGCTTCATGTGCAATGAGGGTTTACTCATGCTTTATGTGCAATGAGGCTTGGCTCATGCTAATTCCATGTTAAGTGTTGTTGCCACATTTCCATGTTATGATTATCATGCTTCATCATGCCTTTATGTTCATGTTTATATTATGCTCTATTGAAATTCCTATTGCCTAACATGTACTGTACTCCTCATGTTATTCCATGTGTACTCCCTTACTGGGCTTTATAGCTCACCCTTTTCTTATGCATGTCCTCAGGTTATCACATGCAATGCTAAGTACGAGGGAATGTAGTGGTCATGTAAAGGAAGTTTTCAATAAAGATGTTTTATTTCATGTATTAACTTTTTTTGTAATGATCCTAATCCCCAAAGACACTAAACCTCTCGATCTTCTTTGTTGTATCAAGTGATGTTTTATGGAATAAATCATGTTTAAGTTGTAATAAAAAGCAGGGTTGTCATAAGGAATATGTCTAATAAATAATGAAATATTTTATTTCTCAAGGATTTGAATTTGGATTTGACATTAGTTATTCCAAAATGAATCACTAGATATTCAAAATACTCATATTGATATCATAAAGAGTTATTTTGAATGTTTTCCAACTTGTACCTAAGTTGATGGTAGCATGAATGTAGTCTAATATTTTAGAACATATATTTCCCCTTTAATTGATTAAATATATCATAAATACAAGTAAAGGATATAAAATTTCTTGATTTAACATCATTTAATTGTTGTTATTCTGCACAAAGGTGTAGAATTATATTTAACTTAATTGGAAATGTATATTGATCACCCCAAGGAGATGTTTCATGTAAAATAAATTTTTTCCCTCCAATAATTAAAATGAGATAATCAGTTCCCTAATTTTTTGGGAACCATAATATATGTAATATTCAGATAATTTTGGTCATAAGAAAATCATGAAAAGTAAACCTCACTTATCACTCCAAAGGAAGCACTACAAATTATTCTATAAACACTTCTGTTAAAAATAATCTACACGAGGTAAGGCTTTCATCCAATTATCTTCCACTTCTCTAAATACTAGAAAATACATTTTATTAGTTATCTCCCATAATACTAACTATTCAATCCCTATATAACCATCATGAAACTCCAATTCTCCTTGAATTATATACAAAACACTAACAAGAAAGAACAATGATAACCTCATGTCAGTGAAATCTATGCATTATTAGAACTAGTTCAAAAATTATATTCCTAGAATGTTATAAATGGGGTCCATATTGGGAACAAAAAATCTAAATTATTCCCATATGAATCCACCACCAAATTACAAGATAAAAATTTCATTACAACTGCAATTCACCATTCGAGTGGTGTGTTAACACTCGATAAGCTGGTGATACCAGTACTCATCAAATAAGAATGGTATAAAGTTGTTCAAAAATAAAGTAATATTAATAACCAATATCAAAACAATAAACATATATGGTAGAAGTTACCAAAATAGTTCCTATAACAGTAGATTTCCCACTCTGAAATATTCGGTATTGGGAAACTTTGTAACATATACACCACTAAAACCAACTTAAACATACATTATGATTACCTATATTTTTTTTAATTTCAATATCAATAATGTTATCTAAAATCAATTTTGTTTTTATTTGTGACATTATAAGTGATAATGATCTAAGGTTAACTCTTTTTTTGAGAGGTCATAATTGTTCCCTACAATGATGAGAAACTGTAAGTGAAAAAAAATTCTAAAACATATTTTTTATGGTTGGATGATGTCCTTTTATGGGAAATAAATGTCACATGAAAATAGGGATAGTGGGTTTCTAAGAGAATGATAATTGTCTCATAAATCTCATTCTTGGTAATCAAATGAAATTAGGTCATGTGAATTTAACCTTCTAGATGGAAATCCACATTTATTTGTGTAGTTGTATGTTCCTATATATGAACATGAATAATTATCATTTTAAATTAATATTATTTTTAATGCATGTCATGGTTTGTGTAAATATATTTATTTATGAAAACTAGGATCTTATATTCTCATGATAAGGTAATATATTTTGGGATCATCAATAGAGATACTACATCAATATATAAAGTGAGAAAGGATTTTTTTCATTACCAATTTTGTAGAAGTTGATATTTCAAGTTATTTTATGGGAATATAACTACCTAATTATGTATATGTCCATGGATTTTTTCCATCAAGTTCATTTCCATACATTCATATAAAGATACATTGGGCACATAGGTTCAGTCTAATAGTGTGAAACAACATTGATTAGAGATATCATGATAAATAGTTTATATTACACATTTTATTTTTTGTATGAGGTAGTATATAATAAAAATAACAACTACTTACTATGAGGTAACTTCGAAATCTTATTAGATACAAACCTTGGACTTTATGTACTTATTTGAAATTCCACTGATTAATAGGCCTAGATGTTCAAAAAATATCATCATCCAGAACCTCAATTTAATTCTATTAGAATTTATCATGTTTATTATATATTATTCCTTCATATGGATTAATAATATTCCATGTTTTGATGGATAGAAAATATTACATCATCAGCTATTCAAGAGAAAAAACTTAGTTGAATATTTAATATAGATTTATTCTCCATTTTTATAGAATATCATATTTATTCATTTAGCAGTGAGTGGTGTAGTGATATTTATTTATATATATAAATATTTATTATTCAATGTTTGTTAAATATTTAGGAGGATTGATGGACCGAGTTTAATTATCAAGTGAGAAGCTATATGTTAAATTTTATTGGAATAAATGTTAATTTATTTATTCAAGAAATAATATTTATTTATTCATGATCCAAGGGATGGTCATATAAAATTGAATTATTATTAATGTTATTATTATTTAGACAGGATATTTTTCAGAGATAAATAGAATCATAAGTTCTTCTGTGAAATTATTATTCTTTATCAATATATGTTTTTAAATGCGATTAAAACATTTTGATCATTAATTGGAATAGTACACAATAAATGTCTAAAGAGAATTATCACAATCCCAATATATCTATTCCCCTAAAAGACTCTTAAAATAGTAAGTGATCAGACTCCTCCACCATATCTACTCTATATAAAATAATAAGAATACTTTCACCCTCAAAGGGATTCTTATGGAAATCATAAAATAACTACACAAGAATCAATATATTCTATACTAGAACCTAGGGGATTCTATGATGACATTTGGATTTTTTGGCATGTTTGAATCACCACTTAAGGGATTCAAACCTTAAATCCTTTCACTATAATAATTCAATGACAAGATATGTTTTATCAAATCTTTAAAGAATAAAAAAATACAACACAAGGTATTTATTTATCTCTATAAATTTATTACAAATTGTATGTGATGATCATTTCTTCTTGGGTCTATTATTTGTGAAAATTAATTTCATTATCCATGAAATTATTTATCACGTACGTGTTATGTTATTCATTGAATATGAAAGAAATTAGTTGGTTATTTATTCAAAAGATATTCTATTGAGATCATAAAATTCATGTGGCCTAAAATAAGACACAAAATAAATTATAATTATGTATTTATTTTTGATTGATTTATGCTTTTATTAATATTTTATATTTATAGTTTAATTATTCTTCAGACATGAATGTATATATATTCTCATATTCTTCATTGTTCACACTCATATAATCAAAATGGTTTAATTATAAATAAATAACATACAAATAACCAATTTGGAGGTGTATAAGAATCTATAAAAATATCGTAACAGTATATTATGTGTATAATGAAGGTAAATGTGGTGTACCAGTGTTCACTAGACCAGGATGAATCATTAGAAATTTATATGATTATGTGGTTATTAATATGAAGAATACATTAAATTCACACCTTATATTGACTGGGCCATCCTAGAACATAGTTATCCAGAATACATATCATGTAACCCTCTTATATGCCTTTCAGTTTATCTATTTTCTTGTGAGAAAACACAAATCAAATATGTTTCATGCCTTTATTACACACCATGTGTGACAAAAAAATCATGTAAAATATAGATTACACAATGTGTTGCTCTTATACGGGTAATGTACCTCATTTCATGTATTCTACTGCCTAACAAACCATGTCCCCATGCATGTTTCATGGATAGATATAAAAGAGCCTTGAATGCTGTGGAGATAGAAAATACACAAGAAGTATTACACCTATCTACGTAGAATTAAAATTAATTAATTTTTCCATTTAATCATAACAAACATGTTTTAACGTTTCATTTAATGATAGTACACACCATGTGATATGTTATATATATATATACATATATATATAATGATTAATTAATTTCTATGTAATATTCATACATACATAACATGTATAGTCATAATAGAAAAACTACTATGTATCTATGTTTCCCTTGGAATGTGTGAACTGTTTAGGAATAACTATTTTTAAATGCTTTCCAATGGATTTGTTTATGGAACTAAAAAAACCCACTAATTCTGTATCCAAAGGGACCCACTTTCCAAAGGTAGGAATTTGTTAGGTTTGTTGACCTATAATACTTAAGAACACAAATTGGTCAAGAGGGTGAGAAGTCAAGCTCATCACACCCTTTTGGGGGAAATTATTACCAACTTCTGGGCTCTCATATTGATTTAAGATATGTTACTGAATCTTTCATTAATTCCCATGTATGATGTTAGTTATCCCAATATTAGAAATCAATTATTAGCAATTATGGAATTTAAAATCATATGTATGTATTTGAGGTTCTACATCATTGGATATATCGTTATGTATCCTAGGTTCTCTATCAATCGTATCCTTTTATATACTTCTTATAGATTATTTTGACATTTATTACAACGATGTTGATTTTTAATCCACTCAGTGGGGAACTATATAGTTTGTGGTCATCAGGGTAAATGATTGTCACTTTGGAATTTATCATCATCTAGGGGGATGAAAGTTGTTATGATGTTGGGATTGAACACATAGATAGGCTAGCTTCATATCAATGTGAGAGGAATCAGAATCGATGTATTTTAGTGCTGCATAACGGGGAACATCATACCTTTTAATGTCATGTGATAAGAAAACAACCATACAGTTTAATGTCATGTGGTATAGACATCAAGGTTGAAGGTTCCTAATCAATGTTTAGTCTGGGACTTATGTTGAAACAAACTATGTGAATTGGAAGGCGTATAATATTCCCAGTATAATTATACCCTACTGAAGATCTAACACAAAATAACATTTTTGGTTTAGGATGTTGGGTTTTAACCTCTAGGAGGATTCTTACGTATCATGTTTGGATGTATATCAAAGCGTAAGTAGTTCATTTTTCAAAACCCACACGTTGAGAGGCCCTCAAGGGTATGCAACACAGGGGAGTATAACCCATTGACAAGATAGGTCGGGGGATACTCATGGGAAGGAGATCACCCATGAAAGGACTATGGGGGATGTTTTAACTCATGGTGATATGGGGGATCAAAATTAGTTTTACTCTTGAGGAGGATACCCGGATTAAGTGAATTATGATTGGGGATGATTTCTAAAGAAGATTTCCAAAAAGCATAGGCCCTAAGTGGTATTTCTATATATCTTGGTAAATAATAATAATAGTTCTCATAGTTTAGTGTTTCATGTGGATTGTGTGGGTGTGGTGATCATTAAAAACCTATAATCTCATGTGATTCATTCATGGTGTGATAAACAAGATAATGTGGTATATTCATCAAGCCACATGCTTTCATTCCTTCAATGATGGAAGAATTTGGGGTTACGGTGGAAGAGGAAGGGACTATGGAGGAAGAGGTCTTGGCTATGACACTTCCCTTCTATTCATATTACATTGGACAATATTCTAAGGTACAGATTGAATGAAGGTGAAGGTGTAGAGAGGAGCAAGTTTTAAATATCATACATGAATGGGTATAGGAATACACAAGGATGGTTGCCCTAAAATTCATCACATAATGATGGAGTAGGATGTCATTACCTGAAAAAGGAAAAAACAAGAATAATCCTTACCCTCCCTACTACAGACCAGGGGCTCTAGGTCTCAATGGCAAGAAGGGGCAGACAAATTCCTATCCCTAGAATTTGAGACCAGGAACTCCTCAACATTGTTCTTAGGGTAAGGGTCCATATAACCGTAGATATTAAAATATATTGATTTCCTAAGAATCCTTACCCTCTGATAGATTAACTGTGGTAAACCTGTAACCATTGAAATCCAAATTCAACTAGGATACATACAGATGTGCCCTTTTCTAGGGATTTGTAAATCATGAGGTATTGGTGGAGGTTTCAAATTGGTATGTTTTGGGAAAGGGATATATGAATGGAGACGCCCTGCCATAAGTGGGTTTTCATGGGGATTAAAGGATGTATCACATAGTTATTGAGTGCAAATGCTCAGTGCAGGTGTACTATGTATGTGGGTTGCGTAGGTGTGTCACACAGGTCCTAGGAGGAACTGAAAAGAGATTCATTCATGGGAAAAGAAGTTTTGTGATCTAGATTAACCTCTATTAATAGTATAACATAGTGAAAACACTTGGATGAGGCTTTTTATAAGACACCCTGGGTCCCCACTACTATCCTTGGAAGAGTCTTGTGCTAGTCCCTGGTTAGGTGGAGGGACATTGCAAAGGTTATTTCTCCTTAACGGGAGAGGGTCATCAAACAATTCTTTTGTATTTCAATCCCTGAAGGGACTTTAGTTGTGATTATCACTATTAATTCTCTATTTTATCTTGTTTTAGAGATCTACCTGAGAATATTTGGGGGACCTGGGTGAAGGTTATACACAATCAGAGCTCTAGGGATTCTTCCGATTTTTCAATACTTGAAATGAGGATCCCAAGGGTCATATTTATGGGCAAGAAGGGGAGATTCTGTAAAGTATGTTGTCTGTGGAGGTCCCTGACATAGGTTCTCATCACATGTGTCTTTTGTAGGGGTGGAAAAACTTCTGTGCCACATAGGTGGTAGGTGTAGGTGCCCTGTGAAGGAGTACCGTACATGGGAGTTGTTCGAACCACCTTGGTGAACCTACTTATCCATACCTCAGGGGATTTACCCCTACACCCTTGCTCGGGATTAGTGTTGGGCTACAGTCTTGGCCCATCGGGTCAGTTCCTTTGCTACCATCACTAACCCCCATGAAAAAGGAGTGTCTCACTACAAAT
This sequence comes from Viscum album, assembly GCA_963277665.1. NCBI lineage: Eukaryota > Viridiplantae > Streptophyta > Magnoliopsida > Santalales > Viscaceae > Viscum > Viscum album. The sequence goes on from OY728134.1 coordinate 821,121,898, forward strand.
ATTTCTTGCCTGGTCATGGAAATTTGAGGTCATGAAACTTGTAAATAGAATCTTCTCCTTCTTAATCGATAATGATACATTTTACTCAAACATAGAATTTGTTGTCTAAGTGAGGTTCACATGTTCAATTTTTATAGATAAGTCCATGGAATACATTTCACAGTGTCTATAGTCTATTAAAATCATTAAATGTAATGTTATGAAAATGAATTTGTGCGTCATCTATTGATATTTCATTCTATCTAATTACATGAAAATATGGGTATGTTATTTGTCATATGAGTGGATAGTACATGACAATAATTTATACCGGGTATTTTGGATAGGGATCACTATGTTTCCTCAAGGTACATACATTGTATACCACTAATTTTAAATAAAATTATTATTTTTAATTTATTTAAAATTACGATGAATGGGAATCTCATGAATAATTTTGATGGAAATTAAGATAAACTAAATGATTAATTAATACATTTAATTAATTAATTCAAGTGTACATTATGTTAATTAATAATTAATGAAATGCATGCTAGTTTAGTAAATGCATAGTCGTTTCATGAGGGTGGATGATCATCATATTAGGTTTACCCATGTATTTGACTGATTTAATTTATTTTATTTCTTTATGGGTTTTTATATTATTTATTAAATAAAATTTACGGCCTACGTTTCATCCCTCAAACTCATTATTTAACAGCCTATGTGTCTATGGTTTCTTTTACGTAAACCATCAACCAATACATCGGTTTCCATCTCCTTCATGTGAATAATGCTTATGTAATGGATGGAACGCCAACTTTAGGAGAGGCATATCATGTTTAGAACCAAGGAAAACCAATCTAGGAGATACACAGAATCATAGGTGGAATGTTGTAACTTTAAGTAAAAATTATTCCTATATTTTAATCACTATGTTAAAGGGTTAGTTTATCAACCTAATTATAATCCAATCAATATGAAATTTCAGGATCACACAACATTATTATTTTATTTATATAAATAAAATGGTTAATAATTTTTTGGTGATTTATCTCTATCACATAATAAATGAATTAACATGCATAAAATATTGAATTAAAATAAATTGGACTATGTGTAATGTTTATCTAACACATGGTAAATCACTCAATTAAAATACACTTAATGTTAATAAACATGTAATAATAATAAATGGGATGTTTATCTATAAAATATGAAAATATAGCAAACAATACAATTAATAAATCAAAGACATCCACTATAATGGTTAAAATTGAACTACGATTCAATGTTCTTGGCCAACATATGTTGGGATGATTTCAATTATCATGGAATCTATAACATGAATTTTGTTTCAACTTAACCCATTTCACATTAATATTTGGTCCCTTTCATAAAACATAATACAATTAGTAGAAATGATTTCTGGAATCCATGTCCATGATTTTAGGATTAGGTAGTCCACTCTATATGATTTCATTTCATAGAACCAAATATTTGTAATTTATTATTCAATTGTATTCAAAGAAATGAATATTAATAAAAATATAATTACATATTGTTAATTACTCTACATGACTACAATTTAATAATGTCCAAGAGTATCTATCAGATTGGCAACATTGTTATAGGTCCCCACTATGATGAGAACCTTAAAATGTTGTGAGGATACTCTTAAAAATTGTTATATGTTCAGATAAAATTCTATGATGGGAAACATAACATTTTGGTTTTCATTGGAGATTACTCATAAGTTGATGACACTTCATCTCATGAAGGTATCAATTAGTAATCTTCATGATGATAGATTATGAGAATAAAATTTTCTGTAGAAATTCCAAATGATTATGGATCACTGTATATTCATTTCTACGAGTGTATGTAAAGATACATATACTTTATTATTATTATTATTAATTCATTTCATGACTCAAGTACATGAATGTACAAACCAAAACTATAATTCCATATATTCATGGGATGTAGGATATGTAGGCTTCATCACAAATGATATGTTATTAAGGAATAAGACAAAGATTGAGTTTTCACATTCATCCTTATAAAATATGATATCTTGCCCCTTAGATTGGAATGGACCCATAAAAATTAATTTAAATCCAATGTTGTAATGAAAATTTTATTTTATATAGTTAAAGAAAAATGTATCAATCACATATATTAATGGAACTGAGGTATAACATGTTTGATGTGATGTCGTCATAAATAGATTATATTATACAATGAGAATTTTTATATATTTTCGATAATGGTAATATATCTTCTTCAAATATTTTTTTATTAAACCATTGTTATATTTTAGTATTGGAATTTTGGTAAGCCTTCCCAATGACACTAAGGAAGAAGAGTGTTTTTGTGGATTTCAGTTAAATGTTATTTATATTTTAAAATGGGAACAAATTTTATTCTCCAGAATAAGACGTAATATTTATTTAATATTTATTGATAGATATAAAATATTAAATAAATATTTATTCACAAGGAAATTATTTAATTGTGTGATTATATAATATTTATTTATATCTTTTTATTTTAAATGTAATATATAACTATTTACTTATTGAATAAATGTTTTCTATAATTACATGAATGTTAAATAATAAGTTTTTCTCTACATTGGGAATAATATTTATTTTTTGAATCAATTAATTAATACTATTTATTTAAATATTTAATCAATAATTAAATAATTTATGAGGAGGATAAATATATTGTGTTTCAGACCCGCAACTAAATACATATTTACTAGATTGTAAAAAAAACATAATTATCATTTCATGTGTTTTCACACATCATAAGATAAAATATTATTATTATTATTTTTCATCACATGGGGTTCATTATGGATATAATATATTATTAAGGGAAAATTCAAAATAAATGAAATATTAAACACTGACCTTGGGTGTATAAATATACATCTATGTCATTTGTAGAGAGGTTAATTATTACCCAAAGCATTCCTCTTAATGTCTCTCTCATCCTATCTTCCGTTCAAGAACAAAAATAAAAATAGAGATTCTTCCAAGAATAAAGGAATGTGTAGTAATTAATATGAATAAAACAAGATGATTAGTTGACCACATAGGAAAATAAAATTTAATCAACTTTGTTTTGAGATCAATGTAACATGTGTGGATCACCATTGGGGGTAACTTCATTTAGTCCTCACAACAAAATTAAAACATGTGAATATAGTTTGAAATATCCACACCATCAACAAAAAATGATCTCAAGAATGAGGTAATATTTATTCATATGTATTAAATTAATTATTCATTAACACGAAAATATCCTCTCCATTTTTGGTGAAATAAAATTCAATGTTCTTCATTAAAAACTCATTGGTCAGGAATTTCACATTATGCATATTGCCTATGATCTTTTTAATCCAATAAAATACAAGTTGGGCATAGGTCCAATTAGAACTTCCAACATATCTGGAACCAACAAGTAATATCCGAGTAGTCATATAAAATTTATAATTATTTATTGATTGTTGATCATTTCTGTGGTTAAAAGTCAGTTATTATTTCATAAGACTTGTTCTTGTTTTATATTTTCAATATATCTTCTTCGGATCTTCATTTCTCACTCATAGAACCCAGTTCATGTTAATAAATAATAAAAACATCTATATATATGACTTTTATTTTATAATGAATCTAGAAAAATAGTTTAACATTACACATATTTAGCCTTAAGGTGTACACTATATATCACATTAGATTACACTAGAGTGAACTACGGCTTCTATATATCATCTTGCAAAAAATATATGCATATTTATTAAACACGCTCACTGTATTGACCAAAATAGGATAACACATGACATGACAGACTATACACCTTGTAGTCAGTGTGTTTTCGTAATAGAAAACACATAGTCAAATACACATTCTTTTAGAAACACAATGCATTAGGACCAAAAATCTTGTAAAAATGACATTTCCTTGTTTATACAAGATATAAATGTCATATACCTTAGAAATTTCCATGAATAAATACACACCTAGTCTCTAGACATGTATCACAAACATACTAATAGTAAGATACATAGTGTTTAGATGGATTTACATGTTGTGTACCTAATTTATTTATGTGGAAAATTAAAACTAATTTATTACTCCACTAGAATTGTAAACATATATTCTATGTGAACTTTATTAACTCACACATTCCATATAACTGGTTTTATAATATATTTATTCCTTACATAATTTCTGTGTAAAATAATGAAGTTTATACCTTTTATAGTCATAACGTGTCATCTAATTCAAGTGAATTATATGAAGTATCTGATATGGTAATGATCAAGTGTTCCATGATTCATTTTTTGAATAACACATCCCATGTAATTATGTGAAAATATGTGTACATTAAATGACACATGAGTGGAATTTATAATATTATAATACATGCTGAGTAGTTTGAACAAGTACTCCCCAAATTTATTATAAGTACAATCTATGTACTTAATTTATAAAATTTTAAATAGTATTAATTTATTTAAATTAATTTAAATCACGATTTTTCGGTATATTCGGGATATATTTAGTATAGATGTAGATTAATTAGATTAATTAACTAATCTAGTAATTAATCAGTCTAATTCGCATACATTCTATATTAATAAATAAATGAATCAAAATGAATGCTATATAGTTATTTTAAATACATACAATTTTCCAAGTGGATGATCATAATCTTAGAAAAATATATATATATGTGTAGTTATTTTTAATATGATTATTGCATGGGTTTGTTCAATTATTATTATTAAATTAAAATCATGGCTTGTGAGTCATCCATCTCTCTTCATTGTGTATGGCCTTGCATGCCTGTAGTTTATTTCACGTTAAACCACTTATTATTCCCTTCCCCTATATGTCATGTAAACTCATTATATGGATGGATATCCTAGATGCATGTAATTGGTTCAATACACTATTTTTGTGAAACTACACCAAATAGATACACATAACATAAGAGGAATATAGAAAATTGAGCTTAGATCAGCTCAAGGTGTTTTTTTCTCCGGTGTCAATGGATTGATTTTTATCAGGTTAATAATCAAACCACTATTTAATCCTCACGATCATTCTATATTTTATTAATTTTATTTCTTTGTAGAAAATGATAGATTTTATTGATGTAAGACCACAGTGACATCAATAATGGATTAATAGGAAAAATAGGAATTAAAATCAAAGTGTTATGAGTAAATATTTTATAAAAACATATTTAATCACATAATTAAAATCTATTTTACAACAAAATTACATGTAAATGGATAAAATAATATAAGAGTATGCATAACAACCAAAATCACTCAAGATAATATTAATTCTATATGAATTCCATTCCAAGAAGAAGAATAAATTTTTTTAACTAATTGTGTAATTGAAACTTTTTAGGATAAGTATATTTATCAGAATTTTTTTTGAAAGTTTTGGGTTTTCTTAACCATGTTGAAATTATGTATAGTGTCCCCCTCTAGAGTTGATGTATCTTGGAGACATGTTTTGAGGAAATATTAGTCATAATTTTAGAATTAAAGAGTCCACTCAACACATATGGGAACTTCAAGATCCTGGTTGGAAATAATTTCTACATAAATAATCTTGATTAATTTACCGATCCCTAATTTGGGTAATGAAAATAGATATATATATCATAACCAATAGACTGTCCAGAGGAAGTGGGATTTTTAGGAAATTGGGAGAATTGGGAAAAGCACTTTTATACATTTTAAAAATATTTTCAGTTTAGAGTTTGATAAAATCATGAAAAAACATATATACCAAACCCCAAGAATACAAAGTGGACACGTATACTCAATATCCTTTTTTTATAAAAAAATATACATAAATTTAAACACTCATTTCATTAAAAAAAATACATATGATTCTTTATAGTTGAATCCCCATTATAGAATGTTAGATCTTTTTATAGTTCCTAATAATTTTTTGGACCTATGTACAATATTGGAAAACATGGTATGTTACCAAAAATTTCATTATGGGATACAAAAAGAAATAAACCCGTTATCCCATTTCGAAAATCATGAAATCCTATAAGAAAATTTTCCCTTTAACGTAATAGACTATGATCTAAAATATTAATTTTTTAATCATGAAATAATATTAATTTAATAATTTTTTTCATAAATCATCTTACAATAAATATTAAATAAAACATTCATAATAATGAGGGTATCTTGAAAAATGTAGGCACTCATGAAAACATTTAAAATAAAAACATTTACTATAAAAACATACTTCTCACCCTTAAAAGGTGTGTGAACCATCCCATAGACATAAACACATTACCTTTCCTTATGAAATAATAATAAATACATGTAAAATAATTTATAAAAATTAAAAATTCAATTAGATACCCAGTAAAATAATCTTCATATCACTCTTATAATCACTCTTAGAGATATAATAACCTACTCAGTTAATTCTAGAATAATTCACCAAAGATCATATTCATTACCCAATGAATTAGAGATCTCTATAAGGAGTTCCCACGATCATGAACAATTTAAGAAGACTATAAAATACATAAAACTCATTAATTATTTTATTTAAATCATCAAATACAATAAATTATTCATTTAAACAATTATGAACAAACTCTATCAGGCTTCACGTAAAATTAAGGAAAGAAAATGTTTTTCATTGAAAAATCATTAAAAAAATTCCAAAAAGAATAAGAAATGGGATATTATTTCTAGAAACCATGAGAAACTATATTTTGATATTCTTTACAAATAATTTTCACGATGGTTGTAAATTATACTTATTTTTTATATGTTTAACACAACATTCCTTTCACACTTCTATAAAACTGTTATAAATAACTTGTATTGAAAACGTTAACAAGAATCATTTTAAAGACATCATAAAAAAATTAAAATAATGTTTTAAATTGAATATAACATAAATTCTTACACAGTAATAGGATACTATAAAATTTATATCGAACATGGATATGGAGGGAAATTAGAATAAACTCTCCCAGGATTTTAAAATATGTATTAAAGAAAAATCTCTTACCTTGAGTCAGACTTTCCATGTACTCTAAATCTTGTATAATAAACTCTTATTAATTTCATACATAATTTAGAACAATTTTAATAGTTATTATCTTATAATTCATCATTTTATTTCAATTTTCACCATACCTTGTGTAGTTGTCAAATAATTTAACATAATTTTGGATGTTTTGAGGGTGTTTGTTTCATAATCATAAAACAACTCTGATGGGTTGACCTTGGTCAAAGGGTTAATAGTTTCATCATATGAATAATATTAATCATGAAATATTTTCAATTTATATTGATTAAATATAATTTTAGATCCATATAAAAATGGCGTACAAGAAAAAAATCACATCACCTCATGGAAGTGGAAGTCCACATGAGTGACATAATCATTTTTCCAAAAAATGAATGAGTAAGTAGATGAATTATACATTATTTTTCAAAAATCATAATTATGTCTTGAATTTTATTTATATTCATTGAATACAATATAATAACCATATTTTGGAGGTGGTGATTGAAAGCGAAACACATCGCTTTGTTAATGTGGTAATCCAAATATACACACAAGTGATGTTTTCATTTCCCATAAAATGGAAAAGATGATAATTAATTGTTTTACCATAATTATAATTAAATTTTATTTTTCTTAATATACTTATTTTATTATTTCATCCTTTTTAAAAAAAATATAATGGTGTACAAGGAGAAATAAACATGAAACATAGGGTAAAGAATTATACCACTTCTTCAGAAATGATACCTTGTCTTACACATTAATGCTAATTAGGTTTTTGTTTTGGAAAGATTATTACCTATAGAATGTGTATAGTGTTTTTTAGAAACATTTAAATATTTATTATATGTGTGATAATTATCAAATAACGTGAGTGAGAAATGATATGGTTTTAACTTTTATATGTGAGGGGGGTGATACACATTTATTTTTTAAAAATTATTAAATATTAAAAATTCATGACTCCTGGTCAAGTTACTCAAAAACGATCTAATTTATATGATATGGTTATAAGGGAAGAAATACCATTATAAAATATTATTTAAGAAGAATTTTTCTGTCTATAGCATAAATAATTTATCACAATTTACCCAATTTACCATTTATCATGCCTCCTAATTTTTATGCTGGTTACTATTCATAATGACCAAAAATTGAAATTGAGATCATTAATAAATTTTAACCACATGAATCTAAATATTGAATCCATTTTTTGTGATTTAATTTGAATAATTTTTATAAATTAATATTAATATTTGTGTAAAAATTCGATAATTTTTTTTATAAAATAATGTTTTTAAGAATAAAAATGAACTTATACAAAAATAAAATAAAATATTGATTCCTAATAAATTATGGAAATTATGATTAATTAAATTTATATTTTGTTAAATTAATTCCAAAGTAAAAATATAATGGATCTTATAAATTACATTATTTAAATAAATGAAATGTCAGTTTTGCAAAAAAAAATAGAGTTTCCACTATTCACTCGAATGTAGATATTTTCCAAAACTTCTAAAAACAATCTTTAATAAATATTTTAAATGATGACATAAAAAATTAATTAAATTTCATCAAATTAAATTTCAAAAATTTATATATTTAACTTTTCAATTAAACTATGTAATTCATGGAAAACTTTTTAGTTAGAGTAAAATTAATTATTTTTTTACTAGAATGTCACTTAGAATAATTAGATTACATATTCATTGAAAAATATAATAATGAATATTTTAAAGACATGAAATAGATTTGTTATTTACAATACATATATTTTCACATTATTCCATTCCAAATAATCATGGAACACATCATGTACTTAAGATAAACTTAGAGGTGAATCTAATTAGTAACCAATGGATCCCAATTTCTCAATAATTTCAATGTGACTAAAAACCCATCATATTAACTTTCCATTCTTATTTATATGCATTATATATTTCCATGGAGGTATTTTAAGAAAGAAATTATCACTTACCTCAAATGAAAGGTCTTTCCTCCAATTATCTTAATAACTACTATAACTATTGTGATATGCCCCCATGTGTTTCTAAATCATCTTTTACTTTATAACTATCTATCCTACCATATATGGTTCTCATAGCATTCGTTCACTTAATTTATCCCAAGATTCAATTGTATGAAATTCCTTACCTTATAATGCCTCAAATTATTTCATTTTTATACTTGAATTGAAATAATTTTTATAAGAAAATTCAACTAAATAATGATTATGATCCCAAATTCCTTAGTAATCTGTTGATAAATCCCAAATAATACCATAAAATTTACAATTGTTCCCTTTACCTATCCAATAGATTGATGATGATAATATATACTGATACGTAATTTAGAAACCAATGATTTATGAAGTCCGTTATTGAAATTTGATGTTAGTATTGGATCATAGTCAGATGAAATAGAGAGATAGAATCTATGTAATCTAACTATCTATTTAATATAAAGTTTAACAAGTTTATATAATGACATAATATCTTGAATTTATCATAAACTAATAGATTTATTCAAATGATCTAGAATAACCAAAATAATATTACTACCTCAAGATTAATTTTTTAATACTATAATTAAATCTGTGGATAAATTTTCCCATTTCCATTCAAGAAATAGGAAATTATAAATATTTCTTCTTTTGTAGTTTCTAAATAGTTTTAAAATATTTATAAGACAAACATTTCATAGTAAAATCAGTAACATCCTTCCTCATTCCATCACACCAATAACATTCCAGAAGGAATCTATATATTTTAATGTTTTCAGGATGGACCAAAAATAGAGAGATATGAGCTTCACTTAACTATTCCTTTTTTAAAATGAGGATATATTTTAACACAAAACATATTTTTAAATCTATTTACATATTTTATTTCAACATTAAATCCATTCATTTACCATTAATTACCAACACTACTCTTTCTTGCACACCTTGATCATCCTTTTGATCATGATAAAATCTATCAAACAACGATAATTGTACTGACACCTGAAACAAGAGTCAAATTTTATTCATGAATAGTATCTAGGCCAAAAGTTAGTAAATAATTAACTACATGATCACACTACTAATATAGAAAAGTTAATGATTCAATATTTGTTCATCTCATCGAATCAACTACTTTTTTTATTACTAATATGATAGTGGATTGTGTAGTCGTAATCCTTTATCAGTTACAACCATCTTCTTCGCCATATGTTAAAATATTTTTTATTGGATTTATACATTAAAAATTTATGGTTTGTATATATTTGAATCTTTAAACCATATAAAAAAATTCATTATATTTTAAAATACAAAATAGTATAAAGTTTAAGATCATTTGTATGGTGATTCTATTCCTGGATTTATAATTGGTTTGAAACATATGAAATTACCCTATCATTTTTCATCAAAATATAACCAATCCCCTTCAATTAAGAATTAATATAGTTTAAAAACACCATTACTAAGTGGAAAGGGAAACATTGTATCATTGAAAAAATTTCATTTCAATTCTTGAAAACATTCATCATATTCTTTCATCTAAATGAATTAATTCCTTTTTAGTTAGCTAACATAGTACACAAGATAATTGATAAATTTTTTCAAAATTCCATATGATGTAATGTAACAACCTGAGTTATTATAATATATATTTTTAAAAAAAAAATTTAATTTCATTGATAACTTTATCTACACACAAAACCTTGTTTAAATACACCATGACTTACTAATAAAATATTATTTAAATGCGAACATTATAACCTAACAATTAATATTAGTGAGTATGGATAGGAATAGCTAAATTATGAAATATTTATAGATTACACATGTAAAAACTAAATTCATAGGTCATAAATTAATTATAAATTAAAATAAAAATCATTTGAATATAATGAAAAGTTGTTATGAAAAACTCCTTTTGTACACACAATGTGTTTTTAAGTCGTCAAAATTAAATTAATTACTATTGGTGAATTATTTTAATGATATATATATATTGAATCTAAATTTTTATCACTCATTTAATATTCATTCTAGGTATGAGATAAGAATATATCAAATTTTATGTTTAAAAAATAAATTTTTCTAAATGATGGTTTTTGTTGTTTCTTTCACAAACATTTTAAAATTATTTTTTTCCACATATATAAGTCCAATAATGAAAATTGGATTCCATATTTTAAAATAGGGGTCAAAATATGGTGGGTTGTCCCTTTTTATTTTCTGCCATTATGATTAGTAACCATGACCAAAATTTTCACATAAGTAAAGGATAAATCAGATTAACCTTTGTTGAAACTAACTGTTAATATCACCATTTTTCATATTAAATCATATTTTATGAATGGATATCTACTTTTATCTTCTTGTACTATAAAATGAGTTATTTAAGGGACGCTATTTCATGAAAATGACCTATATAATATTTAATGTAATAAAAAATACAAAATGTCACTCTTTTACTCTTAAATATCTCTTATGTGATCACATAGGGATAAAAAATATTATAAAAAATTGAAATTTTGAAAATAATGTAATTATTTTCATGATATTAATTTATTTGTATTTATTAGTGATTATATAATTTTCTTAAAATATTACATGATGATGACACTATATTTCTTCAAATTATAAAAAAGTGAAATAAATGATTTTAAATTTTTTGAAAATATAAAATTTGATTAATATATAATGTTACCCTAATATTATAGATTAATGTATCAAATTCTATATTTATTAAGTGATTATATTAAAATTAAACCTTGGTCTTTATGTCTTTAAATTGAAATTAAATGAATATCATCAAATTGGAAATAAATAAATTTTATGAAAACAATATTTTATTTTAATCAGTTAAAAATAATCAAAACATAAAATAGGAAAATTTGGACAAATTATGATCTAAAATTTTATTTCTTTTCCATTTAGGGTCAAATATTTTACTTTATAAGTAAAATTATAACACTTTGTTATTGAAAATATTTTCACTACGGTAAGGGTGAAAATTTGTTAATCAAGGGGATAAAAAAAGATACGGTTTAAAACACAACATAAACCTCTAAGAAGATTATTTAATAAATATATTTCAACCATAAAGTATATTATATTTTAATATATTTAAATTTTGAATCATTTTACTTGATATTGACTTTGTAATAATTTAATCTTTTTAATAATTCCTAACGTGTCTTTTCCCTCCCTTATAAAAGGACACCTCATCCCAATCATCTTTACACCACTTTGTACAACCTATCTTGACCAATTACTACGGATTTCTCTTATCAAAATCTTTATATAGGTTTTAGTGGTACTGGTCATCCCAAAATACCAACCCTTGGGTCTTTAGGAGGTTAACTAAAGGAGTTCTTTTAAAAATGATGCAATCAAGTCATATAAATATATGGTATTTTTAATAATATAATAACATTATTATACAAAATATAATAAAATATTATTATTATTATTATTTTTATTATGAATCATCCATTATTCACACTCTTTTACTTCATATAAAAAATTATAATGTAGCTCGTTCGTTTGAGTGGACTACCAACTCCATGAAGTGATGTGATTCGTTATCCATTTATGATTTAAATGGATGGTAATAAAGATATAATTAATAAATATATAAGATATATATTATATAATAAGAATTCCAGAATTTTGAATTATTATTTAACTTTATTTCATTATATCCTTTGAAATGTGGAAACATCATTCATGCAAACATACGGTCCACGGCCTCCAAAAATAGTGCAATTAATTTTTCTATCTATATATTTAATAGATTACTATAAATAAATATACAATAAAATATATGATATTTACATAATTATTAATATTCTAGAGGTGATGTAACCATGATCGATGTAAATGGACTGAATTTACTAAACCAAATTGTTGATGAAAAACAAGAAGTTACTACCCAGAACAATGTCTTTAACAAAAATTGTTAATAACCAAGTGAAGAAGGATTGTAATTTAACCATTTATGTTATGATATATATGAGTATGGTTTTGGAATATATGTATAATAAATTTTTTTTGTTATAAAATAGGTTCAAACATATGTGAAAGAAGTTAGACCAATGTTAGGGGTTTATTTCATAATCTCATTAATATTCCAGATTTTTTATATTTAAGTATCCATTAGGAGTATTTTTTGATATATATATATATATATATATTAAAACCTATTTTTTTATTCTCCTATTATTATTTATTTAAATTATAATTATTCTTTTGTTTTTCCACTCATTATATACTCATTAAACTAAAATAAATTTTTACATAAAAATGATCTCATTTTTATACTCAGTAAAGAATATTACTCTTAAATATATAAATTTTTATTAAAATTAAAAAATTTATTTTTCATACATTATAAAATTATTCAATAAATAAATTTTTAACCATTTCTTACATTTTTAAATATCTTTTTAAAGGAATCTTCTCTTCATTTTTAAAAAGAGGTACTTTTTAATCATTTTTTCAGAAGTGTGAAATGAATGCATGTTTACAGATATGGAATTAGTGGAATTTTCTTCCATCAAAGATGATCATTGCATTGACTCTTACATTAAAATTTTATAAGGTTATTTGGAATGAAAAATCTATTCACTATTAATCTTGAAATTTTTATATTTTAAATAACTGATTCAAAGTGAAAAAGGTTATTTTCCTCAAGAAATTATCCAGCTATATTTTTAATATATTTTTATCTATGTAAAAATAATTTTTTTAATATTATGATTTAATAATGGTATATTCGAATTATATCAATCACCATATTTCTTCATATTCTATAAGTTCTATTTGAAATGGGAATATATTGATATTCTCTATTCTTGTTCTTCTAATACAAATAGTTAATAATTTTTAGGGAACATTGATTATGTAGTGTTGTTTATTCATATGATGAATTAATTTGAATTATTATGGGATGAGTGTGGCCTAAATTTGCATATCATCTCGATTCACTAAGGGGTATCATCATAAAAACTAAATTGGGTATTTTGGATGAGGCCTTACCCATTTACATATGGTTCCATAGCATAAGTCCTCAATGTTAGGTTTCAGATGTCCATCATTATTCATTCCATCATTATGAAATTAGTTAATAATGTCCATATGATTATTTGAATAGTTATGATATCTAGGGATAATGTTAAATCTCACGTGATTATTAATATCAAATTATTTTACTATAATTTATTCCTACTATATTATTTATTCAATATTAGATTCTATTGTTCATATACCCTTTCTGAGCATAAGATGTCAAACCCTTCATATGTTTCCTTTACCTAAGATTCCAAGAATTGTATTTTGATTGATATGTAGGAATATTCAAAAGTAAATAATTTTTTCTCAGATAAAATAATATGTTTTATTTTATTTATTAAAATGTAATGTGATATTAGAGTATGTATCTTGTTTTCTAAAACTACTAAACTATTATATAATTTTGGATATTATCTATTGTATCAACATACAATTTAATAAAGTAACCATTGACTATATGTTACTATGGTTTGAGTCATTAGCAGTAACACACTAATTTAAGAAAACATAATTTTTTAGTTACTTTTTAAGCCTTATCCTTGATACCACCACCTTTGTTTTAGAAGTATCAATAGTTATACAATACTTAGATACATTATGTCCATGGAAACAAATTTATTACTCTGAAAAGTCACATTATTTAATTTGACATGATGTTTTTTGTTTTATGATCTATAGAAAAATAATTTGATGTATTTCATGTACCTTATAATGTTTAAAATAAAATAATATTTTATCAATATACACAACAAAAAAAATATCCAAATAATCATTGAAAACTCTATTCATAAGATCTATTAGTACAATAGGTGAATTAGCCAACTAGATTTTTAGAACCAAAAAATCATAATTCTCACACCTAGTATGAAACACCATATTTATCAATAATTTTTCCCTCACATTTAGTTAATGATATCTAGACCTGATATAAATATTTTAAAAATATTTTTCTCCCTAAAGATGATCAAACAATTCATCTATACGAGTAAATGTATACGTATTATAAAAATTTATTTTATTATAAGCTTTATAATCAATGGAAATTCTCATTGAACAATCGTATTTTTTAATAAAAAAATAAGATCTTGAAAATGTGATGTGATAGGATGAACAAACAATTTTTCAAGAAAATCTTATAACTAATTTTTCAATTATAAAAACTCTGATGGAGCCATTCAATAAAACAGTTTTGAAATCGTCTTTGTTTCATAAAATATGTAATCAATTAATTCAACGCTTAATCAGTAATAACACTAGTAGTATAACTAAAAATACATCCACAATTTTATTTACTTCTAAAACATCATTAATCTAAAGAAATTCCCTCCTTTCAAAAAAATGAATAAGACAACTATCATTTCCATATTTAATTGGTTTATTTTCTTCATGATATGTCATCATATGAATGAAATCATTATTATATAAAAATAATACTCACTCTGAAAATATATTATTACTTCTTTAGCTATACAATCTATCATATCTTGATAAAATGAGATCTAATCCATAACCTAAATAATATTAAATACTATAATTTGAAAGATAATAATATTTATAGGAAAAGATTTCCATTGATATTAAAAATAATATTTTAATTAATTATTGATTATTTTATACTACCCTATGATTTTGTACCAATATTTATTACTTAATTTCAAGATATGCTATCTATATTTTACTTCAAAAATATCCCACATATAAATGAATGCATGGATCCCAAATCAACCAAGACATTGGAATAACTTGAGTAAATAAGTAATGTGCATGTCACCACATTATTTTATAGTCCTTCATATTATTAGGTAGTTGTGAATGACTTGACGCACCACATTACATACATTATGGATGATTTCCATCGTATATTCTTTTATTTAGACACACATCATTATAATGGCCCATCTCATTTCATTTAAAACATCACACAATATGATTAGCATATTCTTTTTGACCATAAACTTGGTAATTTTCTTTGTATTAATAGGCTAAATATATCAGAATACCACATTGATAATACTTTCAATATTTCATAAGACACTCCTCAGTATGCTTCTTACTGCACTAATCACAATATGGAAATTTAGATCTCTTACATTAATATTTACTTTAGAGATAAATTCCTATTACTTTCCCTATAGATCACTTATATTTCTTTATTTTTTTAAAAGTTAATGAACTCCATATTAAACTTATCAGTACTTCATATAAATTTCTCATAGAATTTAAATTCACTAGATGATAAATTTCTTCTTAAACATTATTTCAGTCCTAATTAAAACCTATAATATTTACTCTCATGGTATAGAATAAAATATGTTACATACCTGGAAAATCTATTATAATTATCTTCATAAGAAGAAACTTATTCCTCCTTATTTTGATTCATTTACAAAAAAATAATTTATGAATGATGTCGAAAAACCTTATTAAAATACTTCTAAAGGAAAAGATCATTAAATTTTATCCACTCCTTTGAATCAGTAACATATTTTTTCCTTAGTATTATTATTCATATACCACCATTGATCATGTAAGGTTCTGGATCCATTTTGTCTAACCCATTGTGAGCTCCCAAGGCTAGAAGATATTAGAGGATGCTTGGAAGTGGTCTGGAGAGGTTTTGAAGAAACATTATGGAAGTAAAGAGATTAGACACCATGTACTCCTTACACACTGTGTAAGTGAGGTTCAAATATTAAGTTGGGATGGTTCATGGTATGTAATTAATTAGGGTTAAATGATAAAAAGGTTTTGATTTTTTCAAAGAAAACTGAACATTGAGGATTTAAAGAGGTGAAAGGGGTTTACATATCATGTAAATTATTAATGATGTACATCTTTAAATCTTCCACAACTTATTTTTTCCCAAAACCCCTATGGATTCTCTTGTTATAGGAGACTATAGGCTTCCCCATTCATCGTTTCAAGATACCTTCAAACCAAGATTGATTCTATCCTTAAATCTACCATATGTAGCGATCCGTGGTGATCCAAGGGGTGGAATTCCTTTATTTTATGGTTGTTTCTCCTGGTTTTATCTAATTTATGCCTATTTCTGATCTCTTGTAGCATTTTATCACCCATGTTTCTAATGGTTTTTCTCTTGGTTATTGTTAGTGCGGTTGTGTTATGGGTTCCTCAGTTGGATGCAGTTCTTTTATGTGAGGTGATCATAGATCTATAATGTGGTCTGTTATCCTATGAAGAACTTTGATGTCTTTTGAGTTAGAGTATTTATTTCTTCTATTTTATATTACATTAATTTGTAACATTCATTTGGTTTATCCCCTTGGATCGAAATTAAATTATCCTAATAAATATTGAACTAGGGTAAATAATTAGATAGAGATCACATGTTCTTTATGTTGTTAGTTTATAATGTGATATACTTTTTCCACAACATTTTCTAGATATTGTGATTTTTATATGATGATTTATTATTAGATTTTTTTATATTATGGGTTAACAAGTTTTCCTTGATGGAAATTCATAAATAATATAAATATGAAATAAATAGATAATTAATTTTCTTATGAATAATTTAATAAAGAGGAATGTTTGTAATATAGTGGTTAATGTAATTTGATGTTAATCAAATTGATGTGAGGTGTATGTCTAATTGAATTGGTCTTCCCAGAGATTAATGTAATGGATATATAATGATATCATGTTAAGGCCCAATTTTAATAATTGAAAAGAAATTTTAATTTATAATGGAACTTCTCTCGGTTTTTTGAAACCAGAATAAATTTTAAGAGCATGTTTTTCCTTTTATAGCTTGTATAGTAAGATTCCTTAAGTTTCCCATAGTTGTAACCTATTAATAAATAAATTGGTTAATTCAAGATAGAATAATAACTAGTTATGTGATAAACATAATTTGATGGGGCATGGTCTTCCCATTTTATTGAGAAGTTTAAGAACCTTGTTTTGGAGCAGAGATAGCTCATATGAATGAGATTGATAAATACCTTGTTTTTAGAGCCTATTTTCCCTTTTGATTCCTTGTTTTTTCTTTATTCCCTTGATGTGATCTAGATATGATACTTTTTTTTGGAAAATATTATGGTTGAGCCCAAAGGTCTGATGAATGATATTAGGTGGGCATCCCAGATGTGATGTGAGCCTGGTATGGTTGAGCCTACATTGGCTATTATGATATATGGGTTGGGATGCTCAGATGAAATGGAAGAAGATAATTCCTATGATAGAGAGATGCATCAATATATGAATTTGGGTCTCAGGGATGGAACTGGATGTGATAGAATGGATTTAAGCTAGGATTAACCATTGATGACATGCTGAGAGATGGTATTTTTTCTTATGAATCTGTTTAATGGTCATTATATGAGTTTCATATATATTTTCATTCATTTCCCTACTACTTAAGTCCACTGGAGGTTATTGGATCCATGTTTCTTCTTGTTGGTATCTTACGATGGTTTTTACTAGAGTACCTATATATGGAATAAATCTAATAATGAATAAAAAATGTTTAAACTATAGGGTTGGTTGGTGATAGAATCTTAATTATTAAAATATGTTAATCTTGATAAACCAATTCCTTGGTTTAGAATTATTCATGGATGGTTTGAAAATTTCTATTATAATTAATGCAATGAAATTCAACATAAGTTTGAATAATTTTATGTTTTAATTAATAGATAATGAACTAATTAATATAAAGAGGATTTCTTAATGAAATATGTAATTAATATAGCTCTTTTATATGGTTGTGTTCTTATAGGATATCTGGTCTTATTATTTATAAGTGTGAGTGTGGGTGATGTTAGGTGTAGTTGATTCTTAGACAAGTTTATACTTATAGTATGGTTTCAAGGTATACGATATCATGTATATTTTTTTATTTCATACTCTTCCCCACCCATGCCTGTTAAGGAAACTGACACTCATTGGACTTTGGGAGGGTGTTTTACCCATCATCCAAGTGGGAGGATGGATGGATGACTACACCATTTGACCATTCTATATTCTCTTAGAAGTTATTTTTGATTTTTATGAACAGTGGTTAGTTTTACAATAAATTTGTGTAGAGGGTTGTGATGGTATATCTTTATTTCACACACATGAATTACTGGATATATTATCTGAAGGATTAATATATGTATGATGTGTATAGGTTGTGATCTCTTCGGGTAATTACTTAGTGTATGAGATGTAATGGATTGATTTATAATACATAATGTTTGATATATGTCATATAGGCTATGAATGATTCCTGAAAGTACATAGGTACTATATGGTTTGAGATATCAGATGATGTGGTTATGTGATGTGTGAGGTCCATCTAGTGTTTCACTAATGTGGTGTTTTCATGATGACTTACTTTTATATATATATGCTCAGGAAATATGATGTGGTATTAGAGTGTAAAATAAATGGGAAAGGGGGAGAGGGGTTCCCATTATGTTTTTTACTATAATTTATGCTATCTTATGTGTGATATTTAATTAGAGTTATCCATCATGAGGATGGGAACTAAGTATACCTGTTAAGGTGACGAGTTAGTGTCACTATTGTTTATTGTGATTTACCCATATTTTTTTATCTTTTACATGAGAGGTATCAGGGGGTCTCTTACGGAGTATACTATTATACTCACCCTATGTTTCCATAAACTATTTATCAGGTCTTCTGTAGAAGGCTAGTTATTATGAAGGATATTATTAGCTTAGTTTAGTATGTTTTTTAAGGCATCGAGTTTGCTTACATATTTTCCTTTTTCCTACTTGTCGTTTCCTTTCATTTTTCATTATTGTATAGAATTTATGGATTTCACTTGGGTTTTCTTTTATATATATGTCTGAGATGGTTTTGGTGGTTGTATCCTTATTATCTATACTATCTATATGTTTCTCTTAGATGGTAACATTCCAAAATTCCATGTTTATTATGCCCATAATGATTGTCACCATCCTAAGGGCTACTAGTAAAAGGAATCAGAGAATCTCTTCATTTTGGTATTTTTTGGGGATGGGGTTCACATAGAAGATTTAACTATTATTTTTATTTTTTCAGGTATGGCATGAGGTTGAAATAAATTACATGTTAATACTAATGATGTGTAGTAGGATATTCCAGTAGATCTCCATAGAGTGGAATTTTATGATTGAAAACATAGAGGATGATACTTTGAGATTTTTAGTGATAGATACTAAAGAATTATAAAGAATGCATTTTAGTTATTCAATTAAAGATTGGTTGGAGGATATTGAGATAGATTTAAATTCAATCATAGCTCAGTAGATACACTAGTTTTCATTGGCTATCACGATGATGCTTGGATACTTGAGGTAGTTGTGGTTATTTTTCTTCATTGATCCTGATATTTATGAAATCTCGTGGTAGAAGTTAAGAGATCAGTTCAGAACAAAGTTCTTTTAATCAATTTTGAAGGCAGCCAACTGCAAGAAGATTCTTACCCTTTAGTTTGGTGGATCCAGTGTGTGATAGTTTCAAATCTATTTCACGACCCTTCTATGATATACATCAGAGCTGTTTCCAGATGAGGAGGTTAAGTAGGGGAGTTTTGATATGGTTTCTCATCCAAATATACAGCGCTGGGTCACCGAGTTTATACTGAAGATATATCTTGAGGTGCTCTAATGATTAGAGGTTATTGGGACGGCTCTTTCTAGAATGAGATCATCACGATAGGGTAGTCATCAGGTTTCCTCATAAATCCGAGTAATGGTCGTTAGTTTCCATTCATTTTTAACGAATATTTTTTGTCAGCTGGATGTAGATATCATCCCACATCATCTCGTTTCTCTTATGGTGGAGGCTCTGAGGCCTATTGCAAATGATCAAACACATGTTTTTCTTATGAAGTCTGAGGCCGTCAATGGTGAGTTTCCATGATTATTATGAGAAGTCATATTGTGCCAGTTTTTCATATTTAGGCTCCAACATTGAGGCATTTTTTGTTGAGGTAGCAATATTTGGGTTCTCCATGTTGTGATCAATAGAGATGGAATGGGGAAGGTAGAGGGAAACCCTAAGATGCTCCTCATCCTATGATAGCATAGCACAACCATGGAGGTGGTCATCATTAGGGTCATAGAGGCCATAGAGCAGGTCGTGGTCATCTTCATACATTAGCATTTCCAACACCAAGCAAGCCAAACATCATTGGACATACCCTTTTCTAGTTTTTAACTAGGGTACATGCTTTGTTTGATTCCAAAGTGACACCCTCTTTTATATCACACACCCATACCCATGCTTTGGGACATGATATAAAGAGGATTCATATTCCCATGGTGTTGACTACACCAGTTGGAGTTTGAGCTGACAGGTGTGAATTTTGTAGGGACTGTGAGCTTTACAGGGTTATCACCGCTCTTGGAGAGATTTTCATTTTTATAGATACAACCATATAGAATCATCCTGGGAATGGATTTGTTATATTTTGGTACATGATATCATGAATTTCCCCATGATTCATACAGAGTTTTATGATGGTGATAGAGATCCAACAATGTTTTTTGGAGAGTGAGACCCCCATATGGATCAAAGGAATGTTCCGTAATTATCATCCTTATTGGTCGAGATGATGTAGTGTTCAGTGGGGGTTCAACAGTTGGTCTTTCCCTCAGTTATAGAAGAGTACCTTGAAGTCTTTCCTAAGGAGGTTGTCGTATTACCCCCTTTATAGGAGATTGAGTTTGGGATTGAACTACAACCAATCATGTCTACCATATTCCTATCTCTGTATAGGTTGATTCCTTCTGTGTTTAGAGAGTTTCAAGTATAGATTCCTAACCTTTGGTACTATGGTTTTTAATCATCTGATTCTGTCACCTTAGGGTTCAGTAGTTTTGTTCACAAAGATGTTCAATGGTAGTTTTCAGCTCTTTGTTGACTATCATCACTTGAACCATGGTATAGTGATGAACTATTATTATCTTCCATGTATAGATGATTTATTTGATCATCTGAAAGAAGAATGTTGGTTCTTCAAGATCGATAAGTGGTCTGGATATCCTCCGATTTTGGTGAATGTTAAAGATATTATGAAGACTTTTTTCTATTATCACCATTGAAATTATGAGATTTTTGTGATATCATTCACTATGAAAAATTCTCTAGTTGTGTTCAAAGGTTTAATGAATGTATATTTCAGAGAGTTATTTGATAAGTTCCTTGTTTCTTTCATTGACAAAATCCTTATGTTTTTGTATTAGAGTAAGGGAAGATAAACCACTTGTGTACCATCGTATGATTTTTTTCATCATGATAATACCTTTAGAAAGTTTTAGATGTGTTATTTTTAGGCTCTTAATGTTGGTTTCTTAGAGAATATGGTATCCCATTAGGGATTAGTTATGGATCCTTTTAAGATAGTGGCATTTGTTTCCGGTGTTCCACCCAAAACCTTAGAAGAATTTTAGATTTTCCATTATATTTATGGATATTAGATGTGGTTCAGAACTAACTTATATCATTTTGAAACTCCTCTGATAACTTTTATGATAATGTATCTGGTGATCATGTGGACTAACCGGTGTTAGACATCTTTTAGGTACCTGAAAATATGATGTTCAATACTCAATGAATTTTTTCCATCGAAGGGAGTTTAGTTTAATGTTTTCTGTGAAGTTTCACATCTTATATAATGACAAAAATTAATTTGGAAGATGTGATCTATTTCTTATGGGTCTCAGAAGTTACATCACCATGAGAGTAACTATACCACTAATGATCTTCAGTTGGTGGTAGTGGTGTTTTCATTGGCGTGGCAGTGACGTTACCTTATTATAGAGTGTTTTTTGTTTCTACCTATAATAATAACATGAGGTGTGTATTATCACTGCTTGACTTAAACATTTGTTAGTGTTAGTGGGTGAAATTCTTACTGGATTATGAATTTTTTATTTTGTATATACCCGGAAATGAAAATGTGGTAGATGATTATCATAGTATAAAGTCACATAGTATGTCGTATGCGGATTTGGGTATTCTTAGAGAGTGATGGAATAACTCTAGGTGATGAACCATGATTTAGGAGAGGTTGGAAGCATAGGTTATCTTTTCTGAATGATGGTGCAATCATCCTTAGTGATGATCTAGTTGGGGGCTTCTAAGGTGGAGGTATAGTGAGATTGTGAATCTTTTTAACGGTCATGATGATTGGTCTGAGGATAGACAACACTAGGTGTTGTTCCAAGTAAGGCCTTTTGTTTCTTTAGTGATTCATATGATTGTTCTTCCTGAGTTACAGAGTTCTCCTTTAGAGTTACATCTTTATGTGATGTTGATATACCATAAATTGAAAATTCATCTTTGGTGGCATGGATTGAAGTGTGTAGTTTTATATTTTTTTGGATATCCAGAAGGTGAAGGTTGAGAACTCTTTTCCTGATGTTTTTCTCCAACCATTTTATTGGTAATCAATATCAGTGGTGATTTTTTCAAGGAAGTATCTAGAAGAGGTGGTGCGACTCCACAGAGTCCTATAAATGATAATTTCTGATCAATTTCTTAATTTTACCTCTACGGTGTGGAGAGGAATCCAGTATGCTTTTGGTTCATAATCATACCATAACACTTCGTTTCATCCACAGATGGATGGTTAGATAGAAGGGATCATCCTAACTCTGGATGAAAAGTTTCATTTTTGTGTCTTGGATTATAGTGGTTAGTGGATGAGGAACTTACCATTGGTCATGTTTTTTTAAAAGGAATAGTTTCCACTCCACCATTTTCATGGAACGATTTAATGGTTTGTATGTTTTACCTTTATATTATATTTTTTGCTGGATTGAGGTCGAAGAGGTAGTAATTCTCAGGTTGTAACTAGTACAGAATACAATAGAGATATATTAGGTAATTTATAAGAGGATGAAAGCAATATAGGGCCATCATAAATCCTATGCTGATCATAGGATGATACATTTGTATTTTGACTATATATATCACATGTTCTTGAAGGTTACTCCTCATCATCAGATGTGATGTTTTGGATATGGGAGTAAGCTTTCTCCCTGATTTTTTGGGCCTTAAAGGTGATGTATTAAGTTGGATTCATGGAATGTCTAATATAACTTCACCCATAGATAAGCTAGATATAAAATGTTTTTCACATGTCATAACTTCATTACTATCTTCATGATGACTCACATTTCATTGATTTGGGAGTGATCAATGTTTATGATGATATGGCCTTCAAGGAGTGGCCTAAGGAGATCGAGGACCACTAGTATAATGTGTTGTTCAAGCATGCTATTCCTTTGGATTACATCTTATGGAATAATTATGGCCAGAATTAGATTAACTAGGAATGTGATTTATATATGTTCTCTTAGTATTTCAAGATATTTTGGAATTTAGGACTTCTCATGTGAAATTGTTTTCTTGAGGATGTTGATTTTTTGGGTTATAAGATTGTTCCATATTGATTATTATTGTGGATGTACTATCATTAGATAGGAATCTCCTCGGAGAGAGGTTTTATGAGCTGGTTATAGTTTATTCATGGGTTTTTTGATTTTTCTTCCTATTAATGGGGTGGTTGAGATCGTATAGTGATTAGATCCTTAAGATTTATCTTGTGGGGTGGTTGTTCAGATGACCCATTTTTGATTCGGCTCTGGTTTTTTTAATATTATTAAGGAGGAAAATTATTTCTAAGGTATTTAATATAAGGGTCTAGATCCATATTTTTCAACCATATGTGAGTCCCTAAGGCTAGTGGATCTTAGAGGATCCTTTGAAGTTTTCTAGAGGGGTTTGGATATAAATTGAGGGAAATTGGGATATTACAGACTATGTAATCATTAAATTTCATCTATGTTAGGTTCATGACTTTAGTTGGACTAGATTGCAATGTTTAATTTATCATGTTTAAATAATAAAAATGTAACACATTTTTTAGAGAAAACCAAACCCCAAGGATTACATGAGGTGAAAGGGGTTTACTTGTCTTCTAATCCCCTAATGATGTACATACATAAATGTTTCAACAACTTGGGTTTTCTCCGTACCCTATCGATACTCTAATTCCCTAAGACCAGAGGTTTCATCCCATCAGGTTTTTGAGATCACTTCAATTGGGGATCAATTCTTACCTTCCTCCTCCAATCCATGGTGATCGATAGTGATCCAAAATCCATTCTACCTTTATTTTGTAATGGATTCACCTATTTTGATCATGAATCCTTTAGTGTCTTCTATCAATGGTAGGTAATTTGATCACCCATGTTTATGATGAGGTTTCTCTTGGTTTTTGTCTATATATTTGTCTTGAATCATCCTTAGATGATTTTAGTTCTAGGAAGAGAGGTGATCAGAGATCCTCAATGTTGTCAGTTCTTAGGAGAAAAACATTGATGGATTTCAAGGTAGTGGATTCATTGCTTCTCTTTTATTTATGTGAAATTGTAAATTTATCATGGTTTATTCCCATGTATGGAAATAAAATTAACCTAACAAATATTTAACCAGATTAAATCTATTGGATATTTATTTCATGTTGACAATGTTGTTGCTTTATACCATGACAATGGATTACTCCATGATTTGTTAAATAGTGTGATATATGTACCTTTCTACATTAGTAAGTTTTTTCATGTTATGAATTAAATTTTTTTTCTTGATAGAAATTGATAAATATCATAAATCTATTATTAATTGATAATTAATTGGATTATGATTAATTTAAAGAAGAGGTATGTTTATAATCTGGTGGTTAATGTGATTGGATGATAATAAAATTGATGAAATGCACATGTTCAATTGATTTGGTCTTCTATGTCATTACTGGAATTGATAAATATTTATTGTACATTAATTCTAGATCATGATAATTTAAAATGAATGTTAATTAAGATGGGTATATCTCCAGGTTTTTTGAAACCGAAATAAATGATAAGAGAATGTTTTTTCATTGATATCTTGAATAGCTCAATGTCGTAGGTTTCCCATAGTTGGAACCTATTAATAAAATAATTAGTTAACTCAACATTGAATAAGAATATCTGGTGAGCTAAAAACAATTTCCTTCGACATTAGTTTCTCATTTTGTTGAGAATGAAAGGTGTAATTTTTGGAGTCGGGAGAAAACTTTGACATAAGAAGGATGCATGCCTTGTTTTGAGGGCATGGTTCCCTATTACTTGCTTATTTATTTTCCTAAATACTCGTGATGTGATATGGATACAAGAATGGTGTTGTTGTCCTGGTATAGAGAATCCTAGATGTTTGATGAGTGATATGGGGTGGGGAGTTCGAGATGTGATGTGAGCCCGGTATGGCTGATCATGGGATGGCTATTTTGATATATGGGCATGGATGCTCAGATGGTTTGGAATCAGATTACACATGTGATGGTGCAATTCATTATAATATTAATGTGTGTGTTGGGTATGGAACAAGAGGTGATGGACCGGGTTAAATCTTTGATTACCCATTGATGAGATGTTGAGATCATGAATCTGTGTAACAGTCATTGGTTGTTTTTCTTATTTATATGCATTCCTTTCCCTACTGCTTGAGGTAGATTGAGGTTCCTATTTTAATTATTTCTATTGGTGTTATCATAGGATGTTTTTTCATATAATACCTCCATATGGAATGATTATAACAATTAATAATAAATTTCTAACCCATAGGTTTGGTTAATGAGGGAATGAAAAATCTTAAAAGATATTAATCCAAATAAACCAAGTCCTTGGTTTGGGATTACACCTAGAGGGCAGAAAATTTTATTTTATAATTAATGAAATTCAATGAAATTTAATCTAGAAGAATGTTATTTTTTAATTATTGTATAATGAATAAATTAACAAAAACTAAATTTCTTAATTAATGAAGTAATTAATATAGAATGCTTGCATTCTTGTGTGCTAATAAGATATCTGGTTTTTGTGGTGGCAATAGGGAGTCTGAATTAAGTTACCTACGGTAGACTCCAAGACTACTTTATTACCATAGAGTGGTTGTGAGATATATTATATCATAAATATTATGTGATTTCATACATTTCTCCACCCATTTTGGTTAGGGAAAATAACACTGAGTGGACTCCGGGAGCTTGTTTTACCCAACATCCCAGTGGAGGGATGGAAGGATGACTACCCCCTCAGGCCCTGCTCTATTCTCTTCGTAGTTATTTGTACTAGTATAAAAATATGTTAATTTTCCCATATTACTGTATAGAGGGATATGAGGTCTTGTGGTTTTTTAACGAACATGTATTATCAGATGTAGGGTCCAAAGGATTATTATAGGTATTAAATGTATAGGTTGTGATGGATTGAGGTATATATTTGTTTAATAGACTATAATGGCCTGATTAATAATACTCGATGATTGATATACATCATATAGGTCATGGTGCCTTACAAAAACTACATGGTCACTATATGGTTTCTATTATGGAGTGATGTGGTTATGTAATGAATGGGGGGAAAGTGGTGATTCCTTTCCTGGATGTTTTCTGGATGACTTAATTTTGTAGAGAGATTATTAATATGTGTGTTGTTGTGGGAAGAGTGGAAAACCATTGGGTAAGTGGGAGAAGGGTACCCCTGATGTTTTATTAATATATTATATGTATCTTGTTTGAGATAATTGGAAAGAGTTAGCCATGGGGAGTTTGGGAACTTAGTATTCCTATTCAGGTGATGATTTAGTTTAACTATTTTTTACTATGATTTTTCATGATTTCCATATATTTTTCATGAGATTCTTTATGGATGGTCTTATTGAGTATATTGTTATGCTCACCCTATATATATATAAATTATATTTAGGTCATCTAGATCATGTTGTAATCAAGCTAAATGTTACTATATCGATATTTAGCATGAGCTATTCAAAATATGGGTTACAGTCACAATTAACTTTTTGGAACCTGGAGTTTCCTTTTAGTTGTTTATTAATGTGTGACATTGAATGCTTTAAATTGGGTTTTCTTTTATATATATTTATATTCAGTTGTTCGATGGTGTATCATTCTTATCTATCTCTCAGGTATGTTTATCATATACGGTAATGACTCTAACTTTTATGTTTATAATACCCTTGTTGTTAGTCACCAACACGTGCCCAAACTGAGTCAGGACTCAGGTGGTTACCATATCTCTCCCCTCATTGCATTATATTTCTGGGGTGGGGTCAAGAATGATTGACTTCACCATAAAAATTATAAATGTTAAATTCTTTCATTATGATTTTTAGAATAACCCAAAAACTCTAATATAATTTCTTGACTATTGATCCATCCATTGGATACCACTATATCAAAAGCTCTATTAAATTCTGAAGGGATATTTTCCTCTGAAGATATTTTGGAATATCTCATTCATTGGTAGAACTGTTAGTAGCCAATTTCAATAGAGTTAACATAAATCAAAATTGGTCTACTCCATTTTTTTACTATTTTGGGTTACTAATTCAAAAGGACATTATTCTATTCATTACTTTCTACTTCATTAACCTTGTTTCCCCTATGAAAAATCATTCGGAAATAAGAACATAATATTTTATAAAACATGGACATCCTCAAATTTTTCTCATGATAATTTAATATATAGATTAATATCCTTTAAAATCTTTTACATTATAATATCATATCCTCTAATGTTGTCTATACTTTTCCTCTCAATCTAACTATATCACCATGAAACATAAAGAAACCTATAATTAAATTATTTATAATAAGGTTTTCATTTTCATACATTTTGAGGATCATTTCACTTTAAATGATTTTAGAATCAGGAAAAACACTTACAATACAAAATGGACTCTTATAATCAATATCAATTTTTTCAAAAAAATGATACTTAAATTAACTCTATTATTTAATTAAAAAATAAATTTTACTCAATAAATTTGAATCCGTGTAGTGAAATGTTATTACCTATTATACATCCTACTCATCCTTAGTTTAACATATTAAATATTTTTCTATGATTAATAATATAAAAAAAATCGTGTTGTTAATTTAATTATTTTACACACAATGGAAGTACATAGAAATAAAATTACAAATTTAATATTTTATTCCAAGTAATGATACTAACAACAACTTCTAAGAATAGCATGCAGATTTAAAAACCAATTAATATCTATAATGAAATGTTATACTCTATAGGGTTGAAACTCTGAAAAAAAACATTAATCCCACCATGAACAATATTAAGATAAATATAAACATTAGGAATATAAATGAAATTATCAGTGGAGTTTTAGTAAACTTTCTAAATTATGTAGTAAATATTTATGAATTGTGAATTAAGTATATGGTATAAATGGAAAAGTGAACATTTGGATCAAAAAATTATATAAAAATTAATCAATATGCTCATTGGATACTATGATGATTTTTTGTAATATTTCCATTAGAATTAGTGTTTATAAAGGGTAATAAAAAATGATAATTTTTTAGAATGTAAAAATGATGGTCTAAATTAATAGATTCATTGCTTTTGAATCTCATTTTTTTAGAGCTAGGGAGGGTGGATGCATCACTAGGGTACTCCCTTGTCCAACCCAAATAAGATATCCAATAAGTGAGGTTTGAATGAAATTTCATATCATAGAAGTTCAAGTTAGTAGACATCACCACTGGGTAAATGTTAACTAATCCACACCCTGAATCTGCAACCATTTCACAGATTACCATTATAGAATATTCCTTTGTAATAAGAGGATTTTTATATATACCCTAACAATAAGAATTTATATATTTCTATTTTTATGAAAATAATGATAAAATTTGTTCTTTTTATTATTACTTTACAAATGATTAAATATTGAAATTGACAAAAATTAGATTTCTAGTTGATGCAACTCAAATTGTATTTTTTTGGAAAAATACATGTTCAATCAAGAAAAACTTTTTGATGAATTCAGTATTAAAAAATTATTTTAAAACAATATTATTTTTTAATAATATTTATTTAAATATAAAATATGATAAAATTTTATCAATTCAAACATAACTTCTATAATGGTCAAAAAATTGTTATATTTTTATAAATATATATTTTTTTAATAAATTTGTCTTTGGATTTTGATGTTTAAATTCCCTCATTTAAATAATTATCTATATAAAATTAATATTATTTTTCAAATAATAATGTAAAAATTATCCAAAGGAAAATATTTCAAAATTTTATAAGTCAGTTTATTTTATAGTTAAAATCTAAATATGGTATAAATTTATGGTACGTATTATGACCAAATAAAATCACTAATGTGATGTAATAAATACTATAAAGTATATCCCTAATAATAATTTTGTTCCCCATTTAAAATAATGTCTTTTTAAAGTTATTTTATTAATAATATAATCTTCTAATGAATCCTCCAAACCCTATATTGTATTTTACAGGTTTAAAATTAAATTTTTAATAAGAATAGTCACTTTCACATTTCCAAGTATATTATTTTAAGGATTGAGGCACTTAACCTTATAAAATAATGATATATACTTTTATTTGGAATAACCCTTTTAAAAAACCATATTATAGTTTTTGATTTTGATTAATTAATTATATATATATTCTGAAATTTTTTTTAGAATTTAAAAAATAATTCCCCCCTTTTTTCTAAATATTCACAACCATTCCCCATTCCTCTCTACTCTAAATATATTATCCATGCATTTCTATTCATTTTACCTCCCAAAGAGTCCCTATATGGTGTAATTAAGTCCTCATTGTTCCATCCTTGTGTTTTGAGCATCAAATCCTCAATATAAGAGAATTATCTATAACCTCATTTATGTTAAAGATCCTCTTTTGTGGAATTTATTCTAAATATTGGATTAAATACCCTTTTTATTATACCATTACTTCTAAAATAGTGTTTTTTTAACTTGGATACCTTTTCCCTCCCATTATTATATTTACTTAGTCAACAACATAAAGTGTAATTCTGCTAAATTTATTTCATGAATTTTTCTCTTTCACATAAACAATTATTATATTATAGATATACAAACCATTTATTTATCCATGGGTATTCACCTATATGTAAATATTATTTATTTATTCATGGATCTACATTATTAAAACCCCCATTTCCATTATGTGAGATAAAATGATGTAAAGTTCAAATGTCTAAGAACTTATGTATGTAAGAATTTTATATGAAACATATTATTTATTCTCTATGGTATATTGATGAAATGATTTATATAATTAATTTAGATGACATGAATTAATACTTATGAAGGGTGAACATTAATATCACTCTAATTCATTTGTTAAAAAATTTATATCTTGATATTATTTTTCATGATTGTTTGATGAATAAATTGGGTAATTATGATTTATGAAACCATAGTGATGATCCATGGTAATATGTTTTGAATGCATCCTTTTAAAGTTATATCCAAATTTATAGGATATTATTGAAGATCATTTTATAATTTTATTCATCATGATCTTTTTTATTCCCTATTTTTATTCCTTATAGTCACATTCTTAATTTCTCCTTTCATTATTCCCTTACAAGGATGTATTCTCACCCCTTTCTTTTGATGCTTTTCCTTGAGAAATGAGGTAATACAAAAGTAACTTAGGATATACATAGGAATAATCCTTTCAAGTTTATTAGAATAATATTTATGTTATTTATGTATAATATTCCTAATTTCCAAGAAACAAAACCTCCAAATGTCCACTATGTTTTTGAATGTTATACGAAGAAAAGAAAACAATATGTATTAAAAAAGGAATGATGATGTAGTTAGAATCCAAAGATGATTTATTTATTTTTGAAAATTAGAAATATAGAAATTTAGTAATAACCTTAGGGATAAGTCAAAATATTTTTTTTATTTTAGTGAATTATTAAGATAGTGCTTTAAAAGAAATGAAATCCATATCTAGATATGACATGTGGATATGGATTTATAATAGTTTCAGCTTGGGATAATAACCATGAAAATTTTGAATTGGGATCTAACTCAATAGCCACAAGGTTTTTGTAAATGAGCCTTGCTTCCCACATAGTTTGACACTCCTAGGGGATATGTATTGTTAATACCACTATTTTATGTACCTTTAAGAAAGATATATATAACATTGAATTATTATTAGAGGATATTAAATAATAATTTCATTAAGCATGATCTTATATGAATTCTAATTCCTTTAAAATTACAAGATTCGTAAAAGTAACATATTTCTCTCTATGTTTTTATTTTTTTAGAAAAATTGTTGTAAATATGAGGAACTAGAAAGTGATGAGTGAATGAAATTATATAGTGAAGGACTCCCTAAAATGATGGAAGATGTAATGGAAAAGATGATGAGGAAGATAAACTAACTATCCCCGGTAATGACTAATAATGGGAATCATGTTGAGGGGTCAGATTCACCTCAAAGGGAAAAATATGATGTTGATTCCATTATTGATCAAATAATACCTTCTTTTAGTGGATCTATTGATCCATTAATTTTTAGATAATGTATTTTTTATATAGAAAAAAAATATTTTATGTACTGCATGGTTTCGATCTATAGAAATTCACCTTAGTAGTATACCTCTTAGATGGAGAATTTGATTAGTGGTGGATGGTGATTAAGAAAACTAATCCTAGAGAAGATATTGATTTTATAAAGAGGTAAGAGTTTAAAATAATTTTTTTGAATAAATATTTTCCCCATTAGATGATAATGAAAATGTATGGGGAATTATAAGATCTAAATCATATGGAAAAATAATTAGTGGGAATTCATGAAATGAAATTTACAACACATGTATGATACACAATTATCTTCAATATAGATCTAAAGGGAAATATTGACATGTTCTTTCGAGGAATAAGACCTCATATACATAGTAATATAGAAAATGGGGACTGTGAAACCTTGTAGGATATTGTACCTAGTGACAAGAATGTTGAAATAGTGTTTGGAGAAAAGGAGTTGTTGCATACGCTAAATGGAAATCAGAGATCCATAGAGCCAAAATCATGGAATAATTTTGATCATGAATGAGAAGGAAAGAAATAGTAACTTCCCATGTGTAAAAATGTTAGAAGAGAAATTCTAGGAACTTATTTCATAGGATTGGAAACTTATATATGTGCAGTTATGATGGACATATAGCTCTGAAATGTCATAGTGAGGTGAATCATCAACATCTCAATGCTAATAACCTAGGGAAGATGGTGAAATCACAATCTTATGTTTAATGCTTCATGTGTCAATAACATAGACCCTTTTTAATTCAATATCCAAATTAGAAGATAATATAGGTATACCCCCATCAACCTTATTGTTGTACAATGTATAAAGGTTATTCTTTTACATCATGATATCATAAGTAGATTCACCAAACAATATTGTGATCAGTACACTCATTTTACTCTTAAAGATAGAAATTACATTGTTTGACTCTGGTTCTATGAGCTACTATATTCATTCCATGTTTCAAAATAATCTTGAATCAAACCCTAAACATCAAGAATTATATTTACCTATTAAGACTCCTAGACAGGCTATCCATGCATCAAAGGATTATAAAAATTCTATTATGAATTTTGGTGACAGTAATCTCATCACAAATATAGTATTAATTCCCATGGTGAAATTCAACACTATACTTGGGATGGACATGCCCTTAAAGTATAGTCCTAAGATTAAATTCATAATCAAGGAAATTTCAATTGATATAAATGGAAATAATAGTTTTATTTTCAAATGATGGATCCCCAGGATAAACAATTTCATGAAGCACAACCTATAGAATTATTTATAGATATATTTAAAGAAATTTGGGGAGAAATGATATTATATATATATATAATGTCTCCTTATTTCTTGAATAAATTGATCTATCTCTGGGATACTTACATGGACCTCCCATAGAAAGTGAGGTAGAGTTTTTAGTTGAACCCATACCGAGATCCAATCAATTATCGATGTACTCATATAGAATTGAATATTGGTGGTTAGATGATTAGAATAATAAACATAAATATATTTTGTAAATTTCTTTTTTAAGCTATGTGATCCTCATTTTGGATCACATGTTCTATTTATAAATAATAAGGAATTTTCATTGCATATTTTAATTGACTACATAAAAATTAATGGGATTATGATAAAGAATAAATACCTTCTACCATGGATTGATGATTTTTTTACCATATTTTGTGACATCAATTATTTTCTAATATTGATCTTCAATATAATTATTATCAGTTACGGGTGAAGAAAGTTGGTATCCCAAAGACCTCCTTTTTAATAAGATATGGAAATTATGAGTTCATTGTTATGAGTTATGTCTTGACTAATTCTTCTTCCATATTTACGGATTTGATGAATTTAGAAATTAAGTATTATAATTAATGGTTTATAGTAGTATTTATTTATGATATTATGATATATTATAGAATTCATAAAGAGCATTAGGATCATCTAAAGGTCATATTAAAAACTCTATAGAAGGTTAATTTGTATAGTAAATTCAAAAAAATGTGAACTCTAGTTACAAAAGGTGAGTTAATAGGGAATATTGTAAACTATGAAGGAATATCAGTTGAACATACCAATATAATGGTTTTAAAAGAGTGTCCTCATCAAACAATAGTAAATAATATTAATAGTTTCATTGGTTTAGTGGGATATTATAGCTGTTTTGTGAGAAACTTTTCACATATTTATAATCCATTAAATAATTAAACTCATAAAGAAGTGAAGTTTATCTGGATAAAGGAGTGAAGAATGTTACCATGAACTAAATAAAAGGTTGGTTAGTGAAGTTGTGTTAACTATACTGTCTATTAGGGAAGGATTTTTTTTATCTATATTGACGAATCTCTGAAAGGTGTTGCACTTTTGCACTTTAAAAATGATAAGTTTATTGTTTATCAATTTCAACAGTTAAAGTACCATGAGAAAATTTATCATACTCATGATTTGGAGTTATTTGTAGTCATTTTTTTCTCTAAATATATGGAGACACACTCTTTATAAGAAAAAATGAAATATATATATAGACCACCATTTATTAAAGTATATATTCACACAAATGGAAATGAACAAGATTAAAGGGGGTGATTGGATCTTTTTAAATACTATTTCTATTAAATTTATTAATATCCCATAAGAGGAAAAAAAAAGTCATAGATTCATTGAGTAAGAAATACCTTAGTGTTCTATAAAATATCAGGATTGACGAAGATCCATCATCGATCTTATCCCAAATTATTTCTCAACCTAAATTTCTAATGATTATAAAGGTATCTCAAAGAGATTATCCTTTGAAGAAAAATAAGACATATATTGTAAAAAATGGTAAGTTTTCTAAGTTCAGTATTGATTCAGAAGGTATACTCAAATTTGGTACAATTCTATATTTTCCATCAATTTTAGAGATAAAGAAGGATTTTTTGGATGAATATTATTGCTCAAAATTCTCAATCCATCTAAAATTTACTAAAATTAATGGGGACCTTAATTATCATTATTGGTGGGATAATATTAAAAGGGATAATACTAAATATACATCAAGGTTCTTGGTGTGACAATAAGTAAAGGAAGAGTATAATCTTCCAAATTGTGTATTACAAGTACTACCCATACCTATATGGAAGTGTTAAAACATAAATATATACTTTTTAAATTGTATCTAAAAGAAATCAAAAGTAAACAATGAAATATGATTTATGGTGGATCAACACACCAAAACATCCCACTTCATCTCTATTCTGGATGATTTATCTCTTGAAAACATGCCAAGATTTACATAATGGAAGTGGTGAGGCTATATGGGGTACCACATTTAGTAATCTCATATCATGATCAGAGGTTCACATAAATTTTTTTGGAAGTCTTGAACATGATCTAAATACTTAATTGAATTTTAGTATGACATTTCACCTGTAAACTGATGGCCAATATGAAAGGTCCATTCAGAATATCAAGGATGTACATAGAATGTTTTCCATGTCATTTTACAGTTAATGGGAAAAAATTGGTATTAGTTGTGTTCTCATTTAACAATATATTCCACAAAATTATTCAAATGGATATGTATTGTGCTCTATATGGGAGGCAATGTAGAAATCCTACCTGTTGGGTTGATGTTCGGTGAATGAGGGATACTGGGACCCCATATTTTTTTATGAGATGAACTAAATTGTTTAGTCCATAAAACAATAAGTAAAATATTCTTAGATTTACTATAATACAAATTATGAAAACTGTATCTGTGGATTTGATTTTGATGTTGTACATAAAGCCTTTTTTCAAATATCACCGTGAAAGAGATTTATGTTGTTTCAAAAAAGGGAAATCCCAACACTTGGTACATGGGCCTATTTTAGATCCTTTATTGCATATAATAAGAGGCCTATTAGCTATCACTTACACAAAAAATAGATATAGTTCCTGATTTGTACAATGTATCTCTCTTATGTATGTACATACTTGATCCTTCACATATACTAAACCAGGTGGTGGTATAATTGGTACATCACCTCCCTCATGAGGAGCATCCATGGAAGATATTTTCCCATAGAGACCAATTTCTCTACAACAAGATAACAAACCTTGTAAATGTGTTGTGGTTGAACAATAAATATAAAGAGATGACATGGTAACCAAAGGATACAATGACCAAGAAGAACCCTCTTCCAATTTCAACTGAGAATATGAGTTTATATTTAAAGGATGAAATTTATCGATGGGTAGGGAATTTAGGAGACTAAAAATTTATTTTATGATTAATATAAAAGGCTATCATTTTCTCATAATATCTATTTTTTAAAATCAGTGGAAGTACTCAAAAATTCTATTAAAAAGAAATATTTCACCTCAAGTAATGATAACAATTATTATAGCTAATAATAGTACAATGATATACAAACCAAATAATATCAACCAAAAAATATTATAATCCATATGTTTGAAAACTAACAAAAATATTTAACCTGATATGAAAAACTAATCATTGAAATTGAAACATTACGAATATAATTTATATTATCAATGAAATTGTAATAACCTTTTGGAATGAAGTAATAATTTCTAATGATTAGTGAAGAATATATAGGGTATAAATGGAAAATTGATCATAGTGATGCAACCATTATAAGGCCATTGGTCCGTATGACTATTCTTACTATGATTGTTGGTGATAAAATTACAGTTGGAATGAGTGTTTTATAAAGGGAAATGATAATTGATAATTGGTACAAAAACGAAAAATGATGGCCTTAGATAGCAGAGTAATGGATTTGGAAGATCATTTCTTTTAACTTGGGAGGGTGATAGAATCACTAGGGTTTTCCCTTCAAAAACACTATTCAACGCTCTAAAAAGTGTGGTTTGAATTAAATCCCCTAAAGGAGAGGTCATGTTAGTGGAGATCGCCACTAGGTCAATGTTAGTTAAGCTCCCTCATGAATAAAAAATCATCATATACCTTTCCTTTGGGGAATATGTCAGAAAAAATAGAGGTTATGTATCTAGATTATAACTATTCGAATTTTAGTACTTTTATTTTTAATCAAATAATGATTATATGTATACATTTATTATTACTTTATAAATGACTATATAATAAATTTGATAAAAATATTTTTTTACTCAATTAAACTAAAATTCTTTTTTTGGGGAAATATATTATTTTAATCAAGACACCATTCTTGGTGAATTGATTTTTTTGTAAATAAATTTTATATTAATATAAGATTTTATTAAATAATATTTATTTTAAATATAAAATAAAACATAATTTTTTGTAGTCAAATTTAATTTTTATAAATGTCAAAAAAATAATATGGTTATGAAAAATTATATTTTTCAAATAATATGGTTTTTATTTAAAACTATAAATTTAAATATATATATATAATTATTTTGGAAAAACAATTTTTTTAAATCATAATTTCAAAATTATCAAATATTAAATTTTCATAATTTTCTGAGATAGTTTCATTTTCTTCTATGAGGTAAATATAGTATAAATATACAATAAATATTTTTACATTATAAAATACCAAAAGATATGTATTAAATGCGATAAATATTATCCAAAAAACAATATTCTTTCCCTTTCAAATAATTTTTTTGATATAATTTGATTAATATTATAATCCTTTAATGAATCCTCCCAAACCAATATTATATTTTCATTTTTTAAAAATAATTCTTTTACAAAAATACTAACCTCTACATCACAAATGGGTGTTTTTTAAGGATTTTGGTTCATAAAATAATAAAATAATTACATCCACTCTTATTTGTTATTAATAATGAAAAAATACATTGGGATGGATTTTTTGTGGAATTTTTTATATAGATTAAAAAACCTATGTTTAGAATTTAAAAAATAATTCAACTCTATTTTGTTATGAAAACCAACTCATCCCCATTCCACTCCACTCCTAATTCATAATACACTAATTTATGGCCATTTCACCTCTCAAATAGTCTCTCAGTGGTTTTGTTTCAATCCACATGGTGCCATCCAGATGTTTTAGTAGAAAATCTTAAAGGTATGGGAATTGTACACTTCCTCTTTTCTGTTCAAGTACCTATTTTCAGAATGTTTTCTAAATGTTTCATTACAATATTTTCATACCATTTTTATTTTTCCATTACTAAATTTTTTTTATAAATGACAGGCCTTTATCCCTTCCTATTATGAAATTTCCTTAATCATCATCTTATTCTGTCACACTACCGAATTAGTTTCTTGAATTTATCTCCTTCCCAAAAAAATTATTATATCTTAAATACCAAAACCTTTTCCTTATCCATGGTTATTAACCTAGATATAAATATAATTTTTTCAATTATTTATATGTATGAAACCCATATTCTGTTTTCAAGGGTTACAAATGATGAAATATTCAATTATTTAATGACTTATATGTGAAAAAAATTTATATGAATCTCATTCTTTATTCTACATGAGTTATAATGTAAGGATTTATTAGGATAAATGTGGATCACATGGGTTAATAAATTTGAAGTGTGAACCCTGATAGTGATTCAGTGCGTTGGGTAAAAAATTAATCTCTAGAGATGAGGTCTTTTATGATACATCCTTAAATAATATTGGTAATTATGATATAAAACACCTTGGTGATATTTTTATGAATATATAATTTTTATATTATATCTACAATTCAATGTTATGTTTCATGATCTTTTTGTTATGTTAAGACTCATTCTTTTTTTATCATTCCATATTATTATTCCTCATAGTAACATTCTAGATTTCTCCTTTGGTTATTCCCTTACTGGGTTTTATGGTCACACCTTTCTTTTGATTTATGTCCCTGGGATATGATATGTAGTAAAAGTAAATTATGATAAGCCTATAGATAATGATTTTGTGTGTATTGGAATAATTTTTTTGTTCTTCATGTATTATGTTCCTAATTTCCTTGTAATGGAACATTAAAATTCCCTCTATGTTGTATAATGATTTAACATGTAGTGAATATTTTATGTATTAAAAAGGTGGGATGTCATACTTATTCGTAATAAAAAACATTTGAAAACCAGATATGAGAAAAAAATTATAAATAAGGTATATATATTTAATTAAAACCATTATTCCATTTTGAAAATTGGGTAATACCATAATAATACTTTCCCTCCTACAAAATAAATAATGAACTCAAATATTCATTTTTATACTAATTAAATAAGTTTCATTGCCCCAAGTATTTCATAAAATAACTCAAAAGTTATATTAATGTAAAATTATAATCATGAGGATTTCTTGTAAAATGAAGGTATTCATTAAAAATGTTCTTAAAAACATACACATCACCCAGAAAAGGTTCATAAACATTTTTATAAACATAAACTATTAAGATTACATTTTCAAATAACAGTAATTCCATGAAAACTATTTTTAATGAATATAATATACATGTTTTAACATTGGGATGAATCT
The DNA here is from genome assembly GCA_963277665.1 of Viscum album. NCBI lineage: Eukaryota > Viridiplantae > Streptophyta > Magnoliopsida > Santalales > Viscaceae > Viscum > Viscum album. The sequence goes on from OY728134.1 coordinate 821,161,933, forward strand.
TCAAATCATTCTTACAATCACTCTTATAATCACTCTTACAAATTTAATACTATAAAAAGTTCATTCAAACATAATTATTTGGAGAACATAATCAATAATCAATGCATTAGGGAGATATATCAGGATCAACCATCATCAAAAATAAAGTAAAAGGACCATTACACAAAAAACATAAATAGTCAATATTTTCCATCATAAAATTTAATAAATTATTTTGTTAAACATATATAAATCATCACTTCTAGGCTTTATATAAAAAATGGTAAATATAATTTTTTGCTAAAAACTCTTTAAATAATAATTATTCGAAGAACTTGGAATAAGATATTATTTTAAAAACCAATGTAAATGGGAATATTAGTCTTCTTATATAATCATGTTTGATATTCTGTGAAATTAACTAATGTAGTATATGTTAATAAACATTCATTTCACACTTTTGTAATAATGTAAAAAATTACTCGTTTGGAAAATGTTAACAGTAAATCTTTTAAAACCATAATGAATTTAATAAATAGTTTAAAATTAATTTTAACTAAATTTAAATATAATATTAATATACCAAACACATTTTAAAGAATATTTATACATTCCTAAAATTTACCAATAAAACATTACAACTTTTAGAATAAGGTTTTGAATGAAAATCTCATATCTTGAGCCTCCATCTCTGCATACATTAACTCATGTACAAAAAAAATTATAATAATTTTGAAGCTTCATAACAACCATTTTTACTTTTATAACGTTGTTATTATCCATTTTTATTTATTTATGACAATGCCAAATATTGTTTTTAAATCATTCAAGTTCATGTCATATGTTTTTGAGGATGTTCGGTTTATAATCAAAAAAAACAAAATTGGTTAGTTCACTATGGTCAAATGGTTTGTTGTTTTATCATATATATAATTTAAAATTTTAATTAATTATAATTTAAATATATTAAATATATTTTTAGAACCATATATGAAGGGAATATATGAAAAAAACACATTTATTTGTGGAGGTGGTAGTCCACACACACACACGCGCACGAGTGACATTGTCATTAAAAAAACTAAATAGTAAGAAGATAAGTATTATATTATATTAATAGAATGATAATTAAAAAATGAATATAATATATATATATATATATATTAATTAAATAAATAATATTAATAGAAATCATGAGGTGATGATAAAAAACGAAACACCTCACTCTGTGGAGGTGGAAATCCGCACGTTCTCATGAATGCTGTTTTCATTTCCCAGAGGATAGAAAAGGATATGAAAAAAGTTTTTAAAATAATAAAAATAACATTTCAGTGTATGTAAAATAATGATTTTATTACTTCATAAAGGTGAGATAAATTTTTTTATGAGTTATAATAATAATAAAACATGAAACATATGGTAACAAACTATACCTCGTATTTAGCAATCCTCCTTTAGAATGCACTGTAATCCCTTTTAGTTTGGTATTTTTGTAATAGAATGACCTATAGGGTTTTTGGAGGTATTTTTAGTTTATATTTTGTCCAGTATTGGATAAATTATACTACTCAAAATATGTGAGGAAAAGAGGAGAGGATGTTCACTTTTATTTGTATGGGGTGTGGCATACATGAATTTTTTCTAATGTTTTATTAATTATAAATGTCATAATCATAGTATGGTGTCTCAAAAGTAACCAATTTATAAGATTAGGTGAAAAGGGTAGGAAGAAATCATATAAAAATAAATAATATGAGATTTTATGGCCTTATCATAAATTATTTACCTTAACTTAACTGATTTACCCTTTACAATGGTGACACATTTCAATCATGGTTATTATTCATAATGACCAAAAATGAAATTTATTTCATTAATAAATTTTAAAACCCCTAATTACAAATTTTTAATCCATTTTTAATGTCTAAATTTTTATAATTGGATGATATTTATTTAAATATAAGAGCTCAAAATTTTTTAAAACCATATTATACACGAAAAAATTTAGTTAGAATAAGACTATTTTATTTTACACAGAAAAAATATTTCCAATTGTTATAGTAAATATAAATCCATAAAATATAATTATGAATATTAATAAAATATTAAATTTATTTACTATTAACATGGAATGTAGTTTTATAAATAATCTTATTTTATATTGTTTTAGTGTGATGAAAAATTCATCAACCAAATTATCCCTACAATAAATTTTGGTGAAAGATCATTTATTGACTAGATGTAACTTCCATGAATTATTTCAAAACATATGGGTTGTGATACTTTATTAATTTAATTATTGAATTATAGAACCATAAATACTATTTCATCTTTATTAATAGGTGAGTGATGAATATTCTGATGCCTATGAAAAACACATGAACAGTGCACAACATGTTTACTATTTGATGTTATCATCCATGTATAGAAAACTCACGAAGTCATGTGAGAACATCGATTTATATAGAATGATCTAGTATCATAATGATATTTGTCTAGATAGAGATATATATTAGTTGTATAAGATCTATATGGAACTCTTCAATAGAAAAATTGGACAAGGTGCTCCAACTATGCCTCAAATTATCAAACATATTGCCTACATTAAATGATTAGTGGTTTTATGGTGCAATATAACTCATGAATTGAGTACTCAAAATATTATTTTCTCACCCCCTAAAATATAATCTAGTATTGTTGTTAATTTCAGTCTGAATAATTGAAATTAGTCTCACCCATCTCTTCTCACTCTACTTTTTCATGTTGACAATGACATAAAGCATGAATAGTCATTTTTTCCTTATAGTGAATAAGAGGAAGGGATAGTTTTATAGCTCTAATACTAACTTCAAGCATAAATATCCTACAAAATTCCATTCCATGAAGAGGGATATCATGGGATATTTCAGGGGAAAAGATTATATCTATTTTACATGTGTGGATGAGGGCCACTGAAAGAAAATATATACACATACAATAAAGAAAGGGGAACCTTCAAGTGAATTTTTTATAGAGTGAAATATATATATACCTATATATTTGTTAATAGATACAACTTGTGGTACTTGTATATGTATTAAAATAAAATATAAAATTACATTATGGAAGATATTCTGTGTTGAGGTAGATACATGTGTAGCCAACTGAGCCAGGCTTATCATACTTTCTATAAGAGACCACCACCTCTAGTTACTTACAAGAATTATATTGGTTTTGAAATATAGTTATTATGGGAATTCAGTTTCCAAAAACATAATTATTATAACCAGATGTGATATAAAATAATTTCTTTTAAAATTTTGTAATAATTGTTTCTTCTTTTAAAAATAATTTAATTTTTATGGTATGGAATATTTAAATAACAACCATTATTTGTCCAATTAGATGATCAAATTAATTAAAATTGATAATTAATATAGTTTAGATGAAGCATAAGACACCAACTATAAAATAAAAGAATATTTCGTGTAAATTAATTTTACGATATTACACTAATATGGATATTTGGATTCATTTTTACAAGTTACACTTGGTGTGTGTCATGTATATTTTCATGGAGAAATGACCAAACCCCTATTTAGATGAAAAGGTAAAAGGGATACAGATATTATTGAGTTGGTTCATAATGATTTTTTGTCAAATATTTCATGTTAGTTCCTAGGGTGGGTATTCATAATACAAAAAAATTTATATTGACATTATTAGATATGGATATGTCTATTTACTAACGTATAATATATATTCCATTAGATTAAAGGATTATAATAATTAATTTATGTACTAGTCTTATAATAATATTAAGAAAATTTTCTCAAACCACAGTGAATTATATCCTAATCAAGACATCATTGATTATTTATCTGATTTTCTTATTTTATCTTAACTCACTCTACCATATAAACAATAATGGAATTGTATATGTGATAGGAGGAAATTTATCCTCTTAGGCTTGGTGAGATAAATTATAAATCATATTGTTCTTAGATTATCCATTTTGGGGAACACATTATATAAAATAATACATATTATAATATAAATGAAAACTAAATAAACAAATTTTATTCCATACAAACATTGGTGTATAAGGAAATCTGGGATGTTGAGTTTACATGTTTGGTGTTATGAAGCTTTTGTTAAGGCCTATTCTAGTTACAAACATGAACCTCTAGACACAACGTGTACCTTTATAAGATAACCCATGTAAAGTATGGGAAATTAATTATATATCCTGTTAGATAAAAAATAATATAGTGGAAAGATACACTATACTACTTTAAAGGGAACATATCTCAAAAAGTAAGAGTGGCGGTGAGATAGACATTGATATAATAATGTATTTGGATACATAATAGATTTCACAAGAATAGATTTTAAAAATCCTTTTGTAAGAGGATATTCTAGAGACATAAGCACTACAAAAGAGTACCAGAGAGGTTACAATACTAAAATTATATATTGTTTAACTACTAATGATGATGCATTATTATTAGTAGATAATAATGACATATATCCTATAAGGAAGTAGTAAGTGTCATAGAGTGTTCCTAGTGTAAATAAGATATCAATTACTAAAATAATTTCATATACCAAAATTAAATTTGGACTTTGGTAGATCCTATAGTAGATGCCAATATCATTGGTTTAAAATGTGTTTCCAAGATGAAACTAGAAATTGATGTATAGTTTAACACCTATATTTTCTGAATGGTTGCAAAAGGGTTCAAAAAATTTAAGGAATAGACAATTAAGAAACCTTTTCACTGGTTTATTTTCATAAATCTAGTAGAATTACAATTTCCATAGTAGCTTACAATACCTTTGAGATTTTTAAAATAGAAATAAAAAATAGATTTTCTTAATTGGGATCTTAAGTTGTATGTCCATATAATGCAACTAGAAGGTTTTGTGAAATTATAGAATTTTAAAAATGTATTTACGTTAGAGAGACCTTTTTTTTATTAAATAAGGAATCCAGTTCATGGAAAATTATGATTGATGAATCCATAATGGAATTTGGATTCATAAATAATTAATGTTATCCTTGTTTGTTTAATAGGTTTAGTGGGCGTGTGAAAATTTTCAAAATAGTTCATATCAATAACATTCTACTTATTAGAAACGAAATCCCTCTATTATTGTTTACTAAAGCCTAGATAGACACTTGCTTCTACATAAAGTAATTGGGTGAAGTATACTATATTCTTAAGATCAATATCCAATAACCTTATTAGACAATGCCAATGTAAATAGATTTAAATGATATGAAAGGCATTCTATATAGAACAATCCAAGATGGGATTATTTTTAGTGTCACATGGCAATAATATTTTCATAAAAATGTGTCTATAGACACATGAGGAGATATATGTTGTAAATGATTCCATAATAATCTGCGGTTTTGTTAGTCTAGTATGTTATGATATTTAGTAGGCTAAATATTTCATGTAACATAAGTGTGGTAGAATGTTATCATGATAAACTAGGTGACCTGCATTGGATGGAATTCAAGACTATCCTAATTTATATGAGGCATAATAAGGATATGTTCGTATTCTATTTAGGAGATCAGGAGCCATACATTATGTTATATTCATTGGATAGTTTCAAAATAGATCAAGACGTTCTAAAATCATAGTTATGATACATCTTTACTCTCAATGTTGGTATTGTGAGTTCGAAGTGCTCAAAGAAATAAATGGTCACCAATTATATATAATATTATGAGTAATTTGTGGCTTTTATGGTAGCTAAATAAGTCGCTCGGATATGAAACGGTTTCTATGCTCTTGATATTATACCAAGAAGTAATGACAATTTCACACTATTTTATGATAAAACTGCAATAGTGGATATTTCATAATAGAAATGTTCCATCATCGAATGAAGAATATACTCCAGATATATCATATCTTTAGGGATTTTTATTGTAGAGGTGAACTTGTAGTGATAAAGGTTTTCAGAAAAGGCAATTTGCAGGAATACTAAACTTTAGCCTTATGTTCTTGTAAACATGATCATCTTGTGATATCTAGTGGACTAAAAGTCATTAATAGTTGGATCTAGTACAAGTGAGAGACCATTGGCATTAGTGTCCTTGAATAAATTCCTTATAATTTATATTTAATTTATATTTAATTAGTTGAATATTAAAAAACATCATCTGGAATATTATTCATCATTCTACATAACTAAAAAGTAATAATGTCCTAGAGTATATTTAGTATTGAAAAGGTCATATTTAATGACATAAAACACCAAACCTTGTAAAAAATCATATTATGTTTTGATAACTTGTGTTAAATTTCCCAAAAACATAAAAACCCATAATATGTTAAGATATAATTATTAATAAATCTATAATATATATTTATAGTGTCAAACATTAATGGTTATTTCCTTTAGAAAGTAAATAATTAATATCAGTTAATATTTAAAAGGTTATTTTCAATAAAATTACTTTTCCTTATATCATCTATATTCATTTTAAAAATATAATTTACAAATTTTTGAATTTAGACTTTTTAAATTAATTTTCATTTATGAATTTCACATAACAAAATTATATTATAATGATTTTTTTGGTGTTTTCTGAAATTATTTAATTTTAGTTAAATAATGAAAAATAATGATTTTTCTAATAGCATAAATTTTATATGACCTTGAATTTAGTGATACTTTCTTTGTAGAAAAAATTATATTTATTAAGTAGAATAAATCATATTAAAATACTATGCTGACTTTATAAATCCCTATAATAAAATATTATAAAATCAAGAAATGTCTATTTTACATTTGATTCGTTAATTAAATTGATAAATTACGAAATTAGGTTTTGTGTTTATATTAATTTAGCATAACTCTTTTGAAAAAATAATATTATTATTATTATAATTATAACAAGTAACATTTACAATGTTTTCTTATTCATAATCATTATTCCTAAAAACACAGTTTTTTAAAAATGTGTATTTACACGTTACATGTGCTAACATTAAAATTAATATTAATACATATAGAGATTTAATTTTATAAAATGGATTTAAAATTAGAGATAATAATTTTAATATTATTTAATATGCTCAATTTTATTTTTACCTATAAAAATTATATTGTCAAGGAAAAAATTTAATTACCATGTTAATCGTGAAAATATTACTTTTGAATTGTTTTAATACCAATGTGTAATTTTAAAATAATAAATTATAATAATATATTTTGTATAATTTATCTAGTATGGTGTTTAAATACATAATTATATTAAAACATATGTATATTAACAATAATATTATGTTTAATCAATTCTAAATAATATTAAAAACAATTAATGATAGAAACAACCATTTATCTAAAAAAACTATTTTGATATATAATATTTTTAATTAAAATATTATTTTTCTCCCACATTGAAATTTTATTTGATAAAATGGTGATAAAATTTCGGTTTTTAATATAAAAATTAGTTAATAGTGTTAACCGTCTATTTTTAATATGATATAAAATAACTCAGTTAAAGACAAGTTAACATGGTATAAGTTATTTTGGGTAAAAAGATGTCATTTAAAATAAAAGACATAAATTAGGTTTAAATTGTCTAAAAAAGAATCTATGGGAGTATTTTTGAACATATATTGTTTATAAAACCCAAATATTTCTATTTTCTACCATTCACCCTTTAATAGTTTCACCAAATTATTGAAAAAATAATCAGTGTTTCTAAAAGTACCCTTTAGTCCACTTATAAAAGGACACCACTTCCAACCATTCAAACTCACATATAAATTTTGAATTATAACATCTAGATATTTTATTTTCCCCCTAATATAACCCAATCCAACATAATAAATCCCCTGGCCATACTATTTTATCCAAATACCTTCAATTCCAAGGAGTATTCCTTGGAAATGCCAAGTCTCCAACATACGTATTATCCCATTATTACGATTGTCTTCTTAATATTAATCGTCCAAATTTCTTATAAACATAATAATATGATTAATTAAATATATATTTTTTACTAATATAGTTTTTTAGAAATTTTACAAACTTTATTTATTCATTTAATTCTTCATATAAAATTAATGAAATTTTTTTTGTGCATGTGTGCGAACTATCGCCTCCATGAAGAAATTTTTTTGTTTTTAATCTAGATTTTATTTATTTACCAAAATATTAAAAATATTGTTCACCATCATAAATTGATAAAAATAATATCATTATTATTCTTTTATATTGAAATAATCTCAAAATAAACAACTCCTTAACCATACACACCCATCGAGTTAAAGTGTGTTCATGTTTGGGTCAATTTAACGACCTACTTGAATGATCATATAAAAATCAATCATATGTGACTATGGGAATATAAATAGTGCTACTATCATAATATAATAATAAAATAATGATTTTTGTGGGTTTTTAAATGTTATATTATGTATTTAACTATTTTTTGGAGTGTCGTCATTGTTATCTAAAATCAATAAAATAATCCAATAAGAGTTCTATTTTCAAGAAACAAAACTAAAAAAATACAGATTTATTTATGATATTTATAACTAAATATAAGATAAATATTAAAATTTATTAAATGATATATTATTTATGAACATGGTATAAAATAACGGTTAATGATATCCACATTATAAAAGATGTGGAAATGATTGAAGTTATTAACACCTTATGGTTGAAATAAGATGTAACTAACCAATATACCGCTAATAAATAACTGTAAATGATGGATATAAAAGGTATAATATATGAATAATTTTATGAAATATATTATAAATTTTGCTAAATTTTTTACATGATTCTATAGTTTCATTAACAATTAAAGGAGATAAGGTAAAGGTTTTTCATCTCAAAATTTCTTTTTTTTTGGACATGTTTTAATGTTCTGTAGCAATTAACAATTCCTATGGTGTAAATACTACCCAATTATTTTTTTCAATCAAATTGAATTATTGAATATAATTATAGAACAATATAAATTTAAATAATAAAATGAATTTTTACTCAAAAATTACTAAATTAGTAAGGTACTTGGTTACTCAAACATCTTTTTTTATAAACTATTTCTTATTGATATTCATTTTCAAAGACATTTCATTTTTGATGTGTTTTATGGGGGAAAATATTTTTTCTAATAGATCCTTTTTCATGAATGGTTTTACTTTTAATTTTTAAATATAAAATGATACTTTTTTCAAAATAGACTCATAAATATTTCTTTTATAATGATGAATAAAAAAATTCAAAAAGAACATCTCATGAAATAGTTTCCAATATATTCAAAATTATTTGTCTCCAATAGAGTTTTTATTTATGTTTAACCGTTTATTTTTCATTTATTATGTGATTTTATGGGTGATAATGTTTTTGGTATCAAAATTTTTAGTTCATTATATAATTTTATACCATTTTTATGTTTTAAAAAACCATTTTTTTTCTACAGGTTCTCTGTGTTAGGAAAATTTATTAATTTTTATAATGATCAATGTGCATCTGATGTCTCAAGGACACCCTCTGCGGCATGTATGAAAAATTAGATTAGGAGTTCCAGGAATAGTGTTCACTTTGTGGGTGCACTATGTTGGGAAATTCTTTAGGGGATCTAAATTCAATGGAAGGCAGTGATTCTCCCTCTGGGGAAGATATTAGTCCCACAGTTAATGAACATCAGCTTTACTCTCACGGGATTGTTGGGAAAGGATACATCCTATTTTGGAACTTCAATTGGAGTGGGAAGGTCATTGGATACCCAATATATTTCTTTCCAGGAAGCCATCCAACATCCTTATTTTCTCAAGGTTATTCAGAGTAGGGACCAACAAGACTAGTTTGACCTCATCGAGCTATCCTGTGATCCGGATCAGTGTGTTTTCACCCCATCACCCTATCACAATGAAAGATTACCATCGAGAAATTAGCATGGAGGACCCTATCTATATATGGAATGAGGTCCTTTGGACCAAGATAATCCCCCACCAAAAACAAGTTCCTCACCTAGAGGATTAGGAAAATGGATCCTCCAATGGACAATTACATCAAGCAGTGCGGCGTCAACCAGGTTTCTCGATGTGTTTATTATAGGAGGCATGCAAAGAAGATCTCATAACCCCTTTTCTTTGAGATTTTTTTGGGTGTGCGAGGTGTGGGGTTAATTTTTTTGAGTTCCTGACTATATCCATCTTGGCCATGGGAGACCGTCCTTTCCTAGATTGCTGGTATCACGACACAGAAAGTGGTGGCATGTAGAGGATGGCACAAACCATGATTTTTTATACTAGATGCCGGTGTTTTTGGTAGGAAATGAACAAGTGGATACCATAGGGGGTGATATCATAGGACCGCATGATCATTACCAAGAAAAAACTTGCATATTGACTTGGTCCAGGTGTTGGGAAATTGGAGGGATGCTCCTTCATTGTAGCATTTCAAAACTGGGACCAAAACTTCTTCACTGGGAGGTGGTCTTCCATCGAGGAACTAGGTATGTTGGGACCATCCTTTTATGGGTTTGAAGATAAAATTTGATGGCTCATGCATTTAGAGTGTTATTCATGGCGGTGGTGGTTGTTCATGACAGAAAATTTTTGGTTTACTTGGCATTCTCTATCCGAATGGGTTAGGGAACAAATATCCATGACGAGGTTTTGGCCATGCAAACAGGCCTTAATATTTGTAGATAGAGGGGTTTTCATATAAGAGAGGAAAAAACAGACTCAATGCTTTTTCACAATGCTCTTCATGGACTTGGGGTGATTCCTTGGTCGGTTGCTTATGCCATCATAATCTGTTGTGAAATCCTTGGAGATAACATTAATGTGACACAAACATGGCAGGAGCGTAACACAGTCATAGACTACATGACCTCAGTAGACCCCCTTGTCCTGATCATATATTGTTTCATAATTTTGATATCTTGAAACTAGTGGGGGGGAATATTAGCAGAGGGGATGCCCTTGGTCTCCATTACATTAGACCCCCATAGCCCTTTTTGCCAATCCTGGCGGGCCCTTCACTCTTTGTTCCCATAACCCTGTTTTTCATTCATTGTGAATAAAAATTTATAGGATGATGAAGTGGAATTTTGTAATTATTGATGAATGGGAGGTGTGGTCATATATTACCCCTATTTCATTGGATAAAATTTTATATTTAATGAGATAATGTATTCATGATTTCATTTAATTTTCCAATAAGCATGGACATTGATATCATGGATCATTAATCTAATTTTTTATATACTAATTTACGTTCCATATTTGAATGATGTTATTTATTCTTATCTTATTCTCTCATTATGTGGCTCATGAAAGTAATGTTTCCATATGTTAATGTTTGTCCTGTAGTGAAAGTATATTATTCATTATTATCTTATGTTCAAATGATTCCAAATTTTTGTTAAATGATTCAAAACAATGTTATAGCTATTATATTTCCATTTTGTTCTTTTGTGGATTTAAGTTATTATCAATTTACACTAATACACACTTATGTTTTATGGTTATTAGTCCTGATGTTAGTATATTCCTCTAATAATATTATTTTTTTACTTATTCTTATGAACTTATCCCAGGTAAAATGTTTATTAACACCTAATTGACCATTCAAGATCATCCCTTTATTATGTTTTCATTACTTAGGTTATGTGGAAGATTATTAGTAATGATATGGAGAGAAGTTGGTCCTTTATGGTATGTTTAAAGATAAATAATCATCAATTTTGTAAAATATTCTTATTATGTAACCAGTATCCAAATACACTAAACCTATCAGTATTTGTGGTATTATTATTTATGAAATTAAATGTTTTCAATCATGTGAAGGATTTAAATAAAGGTGTGTTTTTTAGGATTATACATTTGATATCAGATAAAAGGTTTAATAATTTTAGAGATTATAACACAATATATTGAGAATTAATCTTAGGGAATATTACTAAAAAATAATTGAGATGAGTGTTATTACAATATAATATCCAAAAATATTAGTAATGTTTTGATATATGGTTTTCCCAGAAAAAAAATCCTTTTTAAAATATTGAAAAGTATGTGTAGGATCGATAACAGTTATCCCTTGGGGTAATAACCTAGAAGAGGACATGTTTGCTGTTAACATAAACATGACCTAGATCATATAAAAGAGTCATAACTATACTCTTGGGTTATATTCATTAGTTGAACTCAAACCCATTATGAACAATTTTGAATGATTAATTTCATGGTTTCTTTAAAGGATTTGGTTGATTTATATAAGAAAATCCAAGCAATAGATTAACCTAGAATTCTATAGGCTGAACAAAAATATTTTTAGACTATCGTGATAGTGTAAAAGAATAATATGTATAAGTCTGAACTATTTTCATGTTATTTTTATAATTTGATGTTAATTTTTCATTACTCATGGTAATTCCTTTTTGGTTTTAGTATCAGATGGAACAAAAAGGAAATAGGATAACATTGGGTGAGATGGATTCTTAACTCAGATGATTAGGGAAAAATTAAATATTTATTAAATGGACATTGTATGAGATTACACTAATGTATTTTTGAATAAACTACCTAGTTTTCTCCTATAACTAGAGGTGGAGTTCATTATTTAACTTATATCTGGATCTATGCCTATCTCAACGAGTCCATATAGAATAGATCTCATTGAACTGGATGAATTAATAAAGTATCTAAAGTATAATTTTTACAAGGGTTCTATACACCCTAGTGTATTACCATACACAACACCCATCCTTTTTTAAGGAAGAAATATGGATCAATGAGACTTTTCATTAAATATTGTGACCTTAAAAGTATCATAATAATGAATAAATATACTTTACCCCATATTGTTGACCAATTTTATCAACTCAAAGGAGTTCAGTACTTCTAAATGATTGACCTTAAATATAGATATCATCATTTAAGGGTTAAATGGGAGGATATTTCAAATATATATTTTTTAATGAGATATAGACACTATAGGTCTATAATGATACCATTTATATTTACTAATGTTATCTATGTATTCATATATCAAATGAGTAGAGTCTTTAGGGACTACATGGATCATTTTTAGGTTGTCTTTATAGATGATATCCATATATAATAAATGATCATGGAAGATTATGAAGATTATTTGTGAATTGGGTTCATGACCGTGAGAAAGGATAAGTTATAAAAAATATTTAAAAAATGATAATTACGACTACAAAATGATTCATTCTTGGGTCATGTAATCACCAGTAAGGGTGTATCTATAGATCCCTTAAAATAGACGTTATTGAAAAATGTCCCAGACTAAACATAATATACAAGATTTATAGCATTCTCAGGTAAGCTAGAAACTATCAATGATTTTTCAGAATAGTGTCATTGCAGTTGAATACACTAACCAACTTAACTTGAAAGGGAGTTAAGTTCCTTTTGATGGATGAAGGAAATAAAGAATAGATTGGTCCCAACACAAATACATACATTACCCTGTATTGGATAAAGTATAGTGGCTCTACATTTCATACATTAATTCTAAATCATTTTAATGATAAAAAACATAAAAACATTACAAAACAAGGATTCAAAGGTTAGTGTCTTGGAAAAACTAGGACCATACATAAAATTTACAACATAAAACATAAACATTTATTTCACTCCACACTCTCTAATTTCTTATTTTCCCTTGAATACTCATTATTATAAGTCGTCGCCTAAGGATATACAACAAACAGGGGTGATCTAGAAGTCTAGTAAGATTATAGATAATAACAAGAAATAATATAATATGGGGTTAGAGAAATAATTATTATAACATAAAAATAGGATCATAATCATGAGAGGAAGCATTAAGAGAAGACTTGAAATGTAGAAATGCGTAAAAATGAAACATCATTTCATAGTAGTAAACTACCGAACATAGTTTTGATAAAATATATCATCATGATCACACATATATTACTTTACTCATTAGGTTCCTTAAATTAAACAATGCATTTGACCGTTGTATAATTCTTGGCACACACATCACATCACAACATTTACATTATCATGGATTCCGCATATAACATATATAAATAGTGAACATATAATAACCCATAGAAAGAAATGGGTTTAATTTAATAGGAATACATTTATAAACAATGTGTTACCAAATGAAAGTGGTAATAACATACTTGATATTAGAATCATCAACCTTGAGTGAAGGAAACCATCTTTAGAAGTAAAAGGTCTTTTTCTAAAAGAGTTCTTTTCAAAAATAGTGTACTTGTAATAAACTTCATTGGAAAACATTTATATCCTATAAATGGTATTATAATGAAGAATAAATTATTTTTAAGTAATAACCATACTGAAAATGGAGTGAAAGAGGGATACCTCAAAGAAAGAGGGATGGGTTCAACAATTCCTCTTACCTGGTATCTGAATGCTTTCTTCATAATAATTTCATGTATATTTACATTATATTTATTATTCAACAAATTTATAACCTTTTATACATGAATATTATTCATTATAGTTTCACTAAGTTATCTTATGAGCCTTTTTATGACTTATAGTGTTTAAATTCATTGCTTGGGATTGTTCTTTTTCTTAGTTGTCATGAACGGTTCACTTGCACACATGAATGGAATTTCATGTATAACATGGATAAAAATCTAGAATTCCTATTATATTAATGATATTATAGGAGTTTTAATGATCTTATAATTAATTTTTTTATATACCCTGGGGATGAATCAATAGATAAAATTTAATGATGATCCTTTTAGGATAAATTAGGCGGTTTTTTGGTCAAAATGAACATGTTTTGTTTAGTCATTTGGTATTATGTATAAAAGTTATTTCCATAACATAAAAGGGTTTATGAAATACATATTAAAATATTTTTTCAACCATTTAATGGTTTTATTGACAGCCTTGAAGGCGTTGAAGGAAAATGGAAGTACACCACCCCCAATGTAGGAAAATTAACACATCTTGGGCGACAATGACATTTTTATAAAAAAATGAGAGAGAGTGAGTAGTATAATGAATAATATACCACTAAATTTATAAAATACATTTATATCGATAATAGAGGAGTTATACTGAAAATTAGATGACAGAAGTCAATGATAATAAAAGAAAATAAATGAAATTTGAAAGGAAATTGAAACAAAAGAGAGAGAGGGGAATTGCCTATAGAATATAACTTCCTTGAGATCCTATTTTGGTGACTATATTAGGTATTTTTATGAGACCAAGGTTTTATGTACATGGGGGTGGAGCATAAAAATTTGGATTTGGCACAAGGCTTGAGAGGTGTGAGGAAATGAGGTTGTGAGTGGGGTATTTATAGTGGAGGGGAGATGGGTTTTCCTAATATTTAATTCATTAGTTTATTAATTTACATAAAGACATGAAATAGTGATGATTACACAACAAAATAAAGTAAAGATGGAATGTGAGTTCAAACCAATGGCCATTTACATTAATTATGACTCAAGCATGATGCAAAAAAAATCATTTATTTATCATATTTTGTAAATTATCAAATTTCACTATTCCCCAAAAATTATAGTATTTTGAAAAAATATCAATAATTCACCATATACATTTTTCAACATGTAAAATTCAAAAGTGAACTCAATTTTATGAAAATAATTTTTTAAATTTGAGTAGCATAATTTTAAATTTAAATCTTTATTTAATTGAAAAAAAATTAAAACTACATTTCTAACACATTGAAAAATTAATTAAGGTCTCGTAAAATTATAAAATAATCATAAGACATAAAAATTATAGTTTATGAATACAATTTATAAAAATAAATTTTATTTTAAATTACTTAATTAATCATTAAATATTCACGACTTACAAAAATACAAACACTATAATATAATTAGTTCTTATTTCCCCTTATGGGATGGATAAATTTTAATTATAGTTACATTGTTAATGTTCCTATTATCTTGGATGATTTACTATTCATAAGGATCATATTGACATTCATAAGCGTAACATTACTATTCATAATGGTATGTTACTATTTACCAAAGATTAAATTTTCCCTATCAAACTCTAAACATTTTACTTATTGCAACCTTGTATGTCATATTTTTGAAATTCAAATCACAAAAGTGGAAAAATTACATTTAAACGTCACATAGGATTTAGTAGTTCATTTAATCATGATGTGGAATTATGTTTACTAATGTGATTTTACATGAATGAAATTACGTTGATAAAACTTTCGGTCATTAAATTCTTCTCCATTTTGAAATTTCTCCCATGAAATTTTATTTTACATAAAAAGGTGAGGGTACTTATCCTTCATCACCCACTCCGGTTCCCAAGATTCTTCTCCATACTTATGGTTCCCCTAAAACACTTTGATAAGAAGGGTTATCTTTTTGTGTATAATATTATCTCTCTAGTCCAGAATCTTTACTGGTTTATCCTCATAATAAATATCATCTTCCATCTATACCAACTATGAGTTTAGTACATGCTTGAGATATAGTATGTACTTATTCAAGAGTGATACGTGAAACATGTCATCAACTTCAGACATATTTGGTGGAAGATCTATCCAATAGTCCATGGATCCTATGTGGTCAAGAATCTGAAAGGGGCCAATGTACTATGGTCTTAGCTCCCCTTTATTTCCAAACTGCATGACTCTCTTCCAAAGTGATATTCTAATAAATACGTTATCCCAAATGTGGAAATCCAAGTCCCTTCAATAGTTTTCAGCATATTTCTTTTGTTGACATTGCACAGCTTTGATATTTTTCAAGATGAATTGAACCTTCTATGTCATCTCTTTCAAGATAAAGTCCATGTAGCTTTCTTTTTCTAAATTATCCCCAACAGGTGGGAGTTCTACATCGCTTTCCATATAGATCTTCAAATGGATACATCCAAATACTCAAGTGGAAGCTATTATTATATGATATCTCAAAAAAGGAGATGCTGATCCCATTGACACTTGAATTATAGTGAGAAAGATCATATAATATCTTCAAGAATCTGAATAGTCCTTTTAGATTGTCTATCAGTTTTCAGGTGATAGGCCATGCTGAAATTTAATTCAGTATTGAAGGCATGTTGAAGACATTTCCAGAATTTAGTTGTGAACAGTGTATTATGATCAGAGACAATTGAGTGTGGAACCACATGCACTCTCACCACATCCATCACATATATCTTTGCAATTTATTCAAGCAGGATATCTTCTCAAATAGTGAAAAAAGATACATGTCTTGGTGAGTTAGTCCACCACAACCCATATCGCATTATTTCATTTGGATGTCTTCATAAGACCCCTAAGAAATTCCGTAGTGACATTGTCCCATTTATACATGGGTATAGGCAATGGTTTCATCATACCTTTGGACTTATGTCACTCTACTTTAACATTCTGGCATATAAAGCACCTTGCGATATTACCTAGAAATCTTCTTCATCATGTTATTCCACCGAAAGTGTTCTTGTAGATCACAGTTCATGTTGGTGCTACCAGGATGGATAGAGAATGTTGAGATACATGCATTTTCAATATATCTTTCTTTACGCCATGTGATTAAGGCACATAGATCCTTGATCGAAACCAAATTATAGCATCATCATTGATATGGAAATCTTTCAACTTCCCTTCCATTACTACATTCACCCTCTTTTACAACTATGGATCATCCCTTTTTTCCTCCTTAATCATATCTTGGATAGATGGTTGATATCAACCCGAATCTTTATTACACACATAAATATGATTTATTATATAAACATGAACATAAGAAAACTCTAAGGATTGGTAGGTCTGGTTTCTTATGAAATTAGGAACATTACATAACAAATTAAAACATAAAACACAACATCTTTATTGAAAAATTCTTTTACATGACCACAACATTCCTTAGTACCTAGCATTGTATGGGATAACCTAAGGACATGAATAAGAAAAGGGCAAGCTATAAAGACTAGTAAGGGATTGAATAAGTCATAACAAGAATAATATAGTACATTTTTAGGAAATATTCATATCAATGGAGCACCAAGAGAAACATGAACATAAAGGCATGATATAGCATGCTTTTCATACCATGAAAATGTTGAAACAACATTTAACATGATATTAGCATGAGACAATGCTCATTGCAGATGGAGAATGATTAAACCCTCATAGAGCATGAATTAGGATGAGTAAACCCTCATTTTAATTGAATTATCATGAGTAAACCATCATTTCACTTGACGTATCATGATATTGTTATTTACCCAACACATGAAAGCACTATCAAGGCGCACCATTTATAAACATTTCATTTCATGCATAAGTGTGCCACATAGATCATACAACATGGATTCATTAAAAAACCTAATTTATTCTAATGAATAAGAGTTGTGGAATACATAAATTTAAGTACTCAATAAAAAATTACATGATCATAAATTTGAATACCCTTGATACAGAAATGGGTATGGTATTCACTTACACGATGATTTTCGCATGTGAAATTTTGGTGTAACTTCGGCAGCATAACAAAGTCAAATAGAAATCATAAAATTGGTTTATGGGGGGTAAAAGGTTCTATAATCATTTATACATGAAATGGACAGAATGGGGGTCATTCAACATAATATCCCAACATATGTAATGTAATTTAGATGCATAATATAAAATAATTTCTTGAATGTAAATGAGAAGATAGAAATTCATTACGTAATTTTGGCATGGTAACGGTTGTGCATGGTAGGAATTAATTAGAGAGAAAGAGGTCTATAATCATGAAAAAATAGAAAGGGAAATATAGTTGAGGAGAAAATTCATACCCCCAATATTTTCAATTGAGAACAAAAGGGTATAACAATATAAAGAAATTTGGACAGAAATCAGAAAGCAAGAAATCACTTAGTTGGAAGTGTGATCCCAATGGCTTGGGAGAGGCTTGATAGAGGATTATTGGGAGTATGGGTAACCTTGGGAGGATTATATAGAGAGGTTTTTAGGCATTGGTTGGGATCCAAATGGGTTGAGTGAAGAGGAATGGGAGATTGAGTGGGTTTAAATAGGAAAGGAGAGGGAATTAATTATTATTTAGGTTTTTGACACTACACATTAAACTAATAAAAACCAAAAACCATACAATGGATTTTTCACATGGCCTTTTCCAAATTTTAGTGGAAAACATTATTTTATAAAGATAATGGATGAACTTATTAAAATATTAGGCTTTCTTATGTATAGGTGAGTCGCACTCTCAAGGAAATCTTTTTAAAATGTTAAAATGTTTTATATGTTTTGGAGGGTCCACTATGGTTTTGTAAAATAAATAAAACCAACAAAAAATCACATTATTTAAAGATAAAACATATATTGGACAATAATCCCATTTATATTATTTTATTACATCACTATTGGGTCATTATGATGTCATATAACACATTATATTTTTAAATGGTATTTAGTTTTTACCCAAAAAATCAATTATCTCAAAAAATTATGAAAAGTTCACCATTTTATAATTTTGACATCCTGATTCCAAAAATAATATTCATTTTATTTAAATAATTTTCTGAATATGTGAATTTTTTACTTTTAAAATAAAGACTGATATTTTTTGAAAATTCATGGGTTTTGACAAAAGAAGCTTTCAAGCATTAATAAAATTTGAATTGTATTCATAAAAATTATACGATCATTTATATTTAATAAAATCTAATTTATTAATAATAATTTATTAAAATATTATTGAATTTAAAAATCCATTAATTTATCATATTAGATTTCTCTATTGAATATTAACTAAAAATACTATATGTGCTTTTAAAACTATATACAAAGTATCAATAATAAAATGAATGTATATTCATTATTCTATACAAAAATAATGAACATAATCATTGTGTTAGGGTCTTATTACATAACCCCATATAACACCCACATAAGACCTAAGGGTAAGGTGTGCGATGGGGACAGACTCTTGGGGAGGCTTAGATAACATCGCTCAGGTGGTAATCTTTGTTAACTTACACTTATCCTAAAGGTGGTTCCATTCAATATTAACCTTTTGAATCCTAGATTGGAATTGTTCAAAATAGAAGCCTAGTGATGCCAGCTCCATTCCGAGTTTTGAAAAATGGGCTTCATATGGAGAAATTCCAATGGATGAGGTCATTGCTTCTTCTATCTGTATAAATTGGATTTTCTAAAACCCTATATTTATGTGAATCATGTGATCACTCTTCAACATCTATATTAGCAATGGTAGCAACTCATAATGGTATTTTAAAATCACAAAGCATAAAACCAAGGAATTTCATATGTTTTTTAATTCCATTTTACATAATTATACATTTAATCAGATCAAGAGAAATTTTCATTAGTAATGGTTTGGGTCGTTACAAACTTCCCCCCGTAAGATATTTCTCCCTAAATTATTTATTTTCCCACACTAAAATAGATGAGGGTAACTCTTCTTCATTACTTCCTCTGATTACCAAGTTTCTTTTTAAAACTTTTGGTTTCGCCACAACACCTTGATGAGGGGAATTGTCTTATTTTGTAGAACTTTTTCCCTATGATCTATGAACTTCACTGGCTTCTTTTCATAGAAGTGGTCACTCTCAAATGGTACCACCTATGGATTAAGTATATGAGAAGGGTCGGGTATGTACTTCCTCAATAGTGATACATGAAATACATCATGTACTTGAGACATGTTCAATGGGAGTGCTAGTCAATCAGCTACTGCTCCAATGCAATCAAGGATCTCAAAAGGATCGATGTGCCTTGGAATAAGCATTCCTTTCTTCCCAAATCACATAACACTCTTCCACGACGATATGTAGAGGAATACCATGTCCCAAATATCAAAATCTAGGTCTCATAAATGATTATCACCATACCTCTTTTTTTCTACTCTCAGCATCATTATTTCGATGTTGGATAGTCTTAACATTCTCCAAAATTTCTTCGACCATTTCTGGACATAAGAGTTTTCGATCCCCAACATCATCCCAACATGATGGTGTTCTACACCTCTTCCCATAAATGGAGTCATAAGAAGCCATTTGGATTCTTGAGTTCAAACTATTATTGTAAGAGAACTCAACCATAAGAAGATGTTGATTCCATCCTAATTTGATGATCATTGTACATGCTCTAAACATGTCCTCAGGTGTTTGAATAGTCCCATCTGATTGGCCATCTGGTTGAGGATGGTAAGCCATACCGATGTTGATCTCAGTATTCAGAGCATGTTGAAGACTCTTCAGAAACATAGATGTGAATCTTGGATCTTTTTTGGATATAATATATATTTTTAATCCATGAAGCCTTAAAACTTATCTAATATATATCGATTCTAGTTGATCCAATGAGAAATCCTCTCGAATTGTAATGAATTCTATAGTATTTGTAAGACTATCCTCAACAAACCAGATAGCATTGTTTCCTTTGGATGTATTTGGATGTCTGGTGACAAAGTCCATGATGATGTTCTCCCATTTTCATGCTGGTATGGGTAATGGTTGCACCATCCCCTTAGGCTTCTTCCTTTCGTCCTTTATTTTCTGACATACCAGGAACATTGATGTATACTCACTAATCTTTTTCATCATGTTATCCCACCTACAATACTCTCTGAGATCTCGATACATCTTTTCATTTATTGGGGGAATAGAGAAATTTGAACTATGTTCCTCATCCAAAAGTTCTTTCTTTATCTCCGAATTTGACGGAATGCATAGTCATGAACCAAATATCACAATTCCTTATTCATTAACATTGAACTCCGAGGATTTCCATTTTCTGATAGTTTACAATTTCTTCTGAATTCCCACATCATCCTTTTGAGGATCCTTTAACCTTTCCAAAAGATATGGTTGAGCGATCATTTGTGAAAGGATTTATGATGTTACCTTCTTTATGATTTCCCTGTCTATCTTCATCAAATCTAAGAAGATTTGATCCTTTTCAATTCTCATCAATGATAGAACCGTAGATTCCTTTTTTTACTTAGAGAATCTTCCACCTTGTTTGCCTTCCTAATGTGGTAATGGATTAAGTAGTCATAGTCATTGATCAGCTCTAACCATCTTCCAGGGTGCATGTCCAACTATTTCTGTATGAATATAAATTTGAGGCTTTTGTGATTTGTATATATTTCAAACTTCTCCCCAAAGAGTTAATACTACCAAATCTTCAATGTTACGATTATGGAACCTAAATCCTGATCATGTTTTGGATTGTTTTTCTCCTGAACGATCAATTTCCTTGATGCATAGGCAATGAATTTGTCATTTTTCATCAACACACAGCCTGTTCCCTTCTTTGAAGCATTACTAAATACCAATAATATTTCTCCACTTGGGGGTTCTGTGAGAACAAGCACAGTGATAATCCTCCTTTTCAACTCCTTGAATCTCTCTTCACATTCATCACTCCAAGAAAACATGACTCCCTTCTGAGTTTTCTTTGTAAGAGGCATTGAAAATCGTGATAAATTTCTCAAAAATTGGTGATAATATCCATCTAACCATAGGGAGCTAGGGATATTTGTCATCAACGTTGGCCTCAACCATCCCTCAATTGAAGCTATCTTTGATGGATCCACATATATACATTTGCGATGATATGACCCAATAATGAGACCACATTCAACCAAAACTCACACAAGCTGTACTTTTCATAGAGATTCTCCTTTCACAAGGTCTCTAGTATAGTGTTTAGATTCTCCATTATACTGCTACATGGTTTTAGAGTATATGAGAATATCATATATAAAGTCTACCCTAAATATGTCATGGTAATATATAAAGAATCTATTCATTAAGTCCATGAATATTTCTGGATCATTAGTGAGTCTAAAAGGCATTACTATGAATTCACAGTGCCCGTACCTTGTACGAAAAGCAGTCTAAGGGATATCCTCCTTCTTTCCCCTTACATTGTAATATCCTGACCTAAAATCCACCATAGATAATTATTTTGATCAACGTAGCTGATCGAACAAGTCATCAATTTAGGGTATAGGATACTTGTTCATTTTCATGATTTTGTTGAGCTCACGATAATCAATGAAAAGGCACATTGACCCATCCTTATTCATGATGAATCGGACTGGGGCACCCCATGGTGAAGCACTTGGGTGTATAAAAAAATTATCCAGATTCTCTTGTAGTTGTTTCTTTATCTCCTTAAGCTTCAAAACAGACATTCTATATAGAGTCTTTGATATTGGAAATTCCCTAGATGTAATATCAGTTGATAGTTCAACGTATCTTCAAGGAGGAAGACCCGGAAATTCCTTGAGAAATATTTCAATGAATTCCCTCACAATAGAAATGTATTCAAGGATGGTTTCATCCTTATACTAAATCACATGAGCAAGATACGCCTACTCATAGAGCAATAATATCCATATTTGAGATGATGGTGTTAAGAAATATTCATCCTCCTCCTAGCACTTGTACAAAATCATGGGTTGATTCACCATATAGAGAGTGATTTTCTTCTCATGGAAATTTATGGTGGATCTATATAGGGAAATCCTACCCATGCCGAGAATTGCATAAAATTCCACTAGAGAGATTATGAAGAGGTTCCGTGAGAAGTTCAAACCAAAAATTTTGACAGGGGAGGAGCTATATTCCTAGGATGCAATGATTTCCCCATTTGTCATTCTCACTAAAATCTTTACTTATATTATTTTTTGTGGTGTTAGGAATGCTCTGTAAATCCTCAACCCTAGTTACCCAGAGTCGGTGCAATATTACATAACAATGGCATGATCAAAAGAGATCAAATCATGAAATATTGATCATTTTAGTAGCCTTGGAAGTACTAGATAGAAACATAAGTTTTACATAACATTATGAAATAAAAACCAATAATATTGTGTCTTATTTTGAAGCATTCATCTCCCTCGGACTATCCCTTTTGGTTAGTTATAATATACTTCTTTGCATTCTGGGAAAAATAAAACATTGAAAGGGATGAGCTCAAGTGCTCAGTAAGGATAACAATATAGCAGAAACTTTCTTAAATAAGCATAAACATTTAAGAAAATGTTTAAGACTAAAATAAAAGCCTTTTAAACTTAGACATCAGCATAATATATAAAATATAAATCAAATAACTCCATTTACTTATTCACATAGATATTCTACAAGTTGAATAATCCCATGTCAAATCAATAGCCAATTTCATAAAGATGGAATCCATAATGCCAGACATCACAACCACATAGTCAAGTCCTCATGCCAAGACTACAAATAAGATTTTTTCAAGGCCTTGTGCCAAGAAACGAGTTTGTCTCATGAGACCTACCGATGTATCGAGGAGCTATAGTAGGCTCCACCCATAACTTACTAAGTCCATTACATACCTCATATGAAAAGGTTGAAACATAATATTAACATTCTTATTAAAACTAGCATATAAAATGTCTATACTTTAACCATAAACCATGAATGGTATAAAAATATCACATCAATAGTAAAACATATCACAAAACCATCAATACAATATAATATATTATATCTAAAAAAATCAACTTCAAACAAGAATAAAATCCAACAAAGGATGTTGACATAGATGAAATCAAAACTATTTCAGAGAAATATATCTTTATATTTTGAAATCATTTTAAAGTCATATAATTTTAAAAGAAAACATTTATTTTGAAAATATTCTTATAAGCATGTAAGGGAGGCTTCGAAGGTGTTATAATGGAAGAAAATAGCCTCACCCTCCATATAAGTTAAAAAACATTCTTTTCTTAATTTTATCCAAAAGGACGTAAATGACCTTGTTTGGAAAACAACGGAATGATTACTTTATAAACATCTTATAAAAAGTTAATCAATGGTATAAATGACTTTAACCCATAGTCTAGAAAATAGTAAATGTTTTTAAAATATATTTTTAAAAAACATGGATTTGTATGATAAAGAGGTCCTAGTAGATACTCACGTATAAACAACCTCAGATAATGAAGGGATTGTAGAATTAACAATTACCTTACACTTTTCCTTGATAATGGGTAAGTTAACCTCATGTATAATAGTTAAATCATTTTTATTAAGTTATACAAGAAACACATACATATATATGATATCATATATGATCTTATAATATTTCTTTGTTAATAATATTTTAGTAGTATCATTGTTTTGGGTGTTAACTGATTCATTTTTCTTTATATGTTTTGTTACGTAAGTTATGATTGTTATTGAAATAATGTATTTGATTAATATCCAGAATGATATTAAGTTCGTAAACATTATTTTTAATCATAAAATCAAAATGGTTCTTGAATGATTTTGATGGGGAATGAATCTTATCACGTTTGTGGAGACGGTAATCCGTATATACGCACAAGGGAAAATATCATTATATTCATGGTACAATCATATGTAATGTGTTGGTATATAAAATATAATGAATAATGAACATGTTATTTTTATTATTTACATCATTTATACTTATTTTTATACTCATCCAAATAATGAAGTGTTTGAATAAAAAACTACACCACGACATGGAGACGGTAAGCCGTACATATGCATGTATGGTGACAAGTAATTTATAGGATTGGTAGAATAACGAATATGGTTGTACTATATTTATAATAACATCAATATATTTATAAGGTACTGGAGTTATTATTTTGGTATGGAAACATCAAAGAAAGAGGAAGTGTAATAAGAAAGAACTTTGAAAGAGGTGGTGAAATTATTACCTCTTCTTCGGGTGTTTCCTTTTGAGTTGATCAAAAGGGCTCCTTAGGTTGGATTTCTGATCAATGTAAGGCCTCTTGGTCGAAGGGAGGGTATTTGGGAGGATATTTGAGCAGTTTTTGGCTGATCTAAACGTATTTGGAGCTATTATTTTGAGAAAAGGGAAAGTATCCCTTTATAAGAGAGGTGAGGGTCACTTTAGGAAAAGCTTGAAATAAAATTTTATTATACAATAATATTCAGTTTATAATTCCTCCAAAATAATTTATTTATTGTCTAAGGTAGGGATGGGTCGAAAACATCTCAACAAATATATTTTATATAGGTTATTTCACCATATTAACATTATATTTTAAATATAAATCTTAGTTAAATAGTTTAACTTTTACCATGTAATCTTGTATTATTTTAATAAATGGTTAAAAACGAACTATAAAAATCCAAGAAAACCCCAAGTGGTTCATCATTAATATATCTAACCTTATATAAGTTCTTTTTCTGATCTGTAGATTTTTAAGAATATTATATCAATTTAATAATATAGTATTTTTTTTAAAAATCGTTTATGTCAATTTTGACACTAATTGGTATTTTGTTTCTATGAAAGTCATAACAACATTATCAATTTTTTTTAATCAACCCTAAAATTTCATAGTAACCTATAATGTTATTTTAATTCATCATAAGTCTCAATTTTTATTTAATTGGATATTTATAATATTAATTATTTTAATCATTATTTAATAAGGTAATTACTACATCATCGTTTTTTCAAAAACAAATTTAATTATTTAATATATAAAAATTATAAATAAAATACAATTATGTAGGAAATATTTTTATATTTCTAATAAATATTTATAGTCTAATTTATCTTATGTATAACCCTTTATAAAAAAATTAGTTATTAAACATTGAATTTAACACTTTTCACTCTTCTTTAAATTAAATAATAATAAATTTCCTAATCTAATGCAAGTGGACCAAAAGGATCATATTTTATTCCTATGATTGATTTTGGTCGAAATAAACTTATCCTGTAGAAATATGATATTTTTAGGGGAATTATAATATCATTTTTTCTCTTTAATTACCCTATTTAATTTTAATAATGGTAAATAAAAGTCAAAAGTTACTATTTACAAAAAAATTATATTCATCTAATTAAACCACATTTTACTTACTGATATCAACCGTCTCCCTCAAATTTTTGAAATTCAATTCACATAAGCAGTAAAATTATGTTTAATGCAAATTTGCAAATGTGCCTAGAAGGTGGGTAAAAGGCAATAAAATTTTCAATAAAATTTTATATATCTAAAATTATTATATAATGACTCTAATGAATTACATTGAACATATATAGGTATTATGTACCTATTTTCACATAATATAAATTTAAATAAAATAAGTAATTATTTAAATAAAAATTTGGTTTTAAACAGCAACGTATTGTTTTTCACTATTCATAAAAACATTAATGTTTTCGAAAAAATATCAAAAATTATCCCTAAGATAATTTTGATATTTTGAATCCTAAAATGAAGTCAATTTCAAAAAAATAAAATTTCAAAAAATTCAAAAATTTTGTATTACTATTCATAATGGTAGGTTTGATTGGTTGTGTTGTGCTAAAACTCTAAGTTTCATACAACGCTAGCTATTGTATTATTCAAAGAGAAGAGTATCATTAAAGAATGGGGTGTTACATTCTTCCCTACTTCAAATAATTTCATCTTTGAAATTTCTAGAATATTATAGCATAAAATTATTTGGGTAGTTCTCCATCATATGTTCCTCGGGTTCCCACGTTGCCTCATCTATCTTATGGTTTCTCCATAGAACATTCACCAAATGAGTTGTCCGGTTTCTCCTCACTTGTTCTCTTGTATCAAGAATCATGATAGTCTATTCATAATAAGACAGATCAGGTTCCAGTTCTATTTCTTCATAGGTGAGTTCATGCATTGGGTCTGGCATATATTTTCTTAACTGTGATACCTGGAACACATCATGAACTTTGGAGAGACCTGGTGGCATTTCCAGAGGATAAGATACAACTCCAATTCATTCTAGAATTTCGGAAGGTCTGATTTACCTTGGAATTAATTTTCCTTTCTTAGCAAGTCATATAACATCCTTCCATAGAGATACCTTCAAGAAAACATGATCACCTAATTGAAATTCAAAATTCTTCCTTCAGTTATCAACATAGCTCTTTTTCCTACTTTTAGATACATTAATGTGGGTTTGGATAATCTTCACATTTTCCATTATTTCCTCAACATGTTCTAGGCCTATGATTTTTCTTTCACTAACACCATCCCCACAAGTTGGTGTACAAAATCTCTTTCCATAAAACACACCATATGGTGTCATATGAATTTTTGAAAGGAAGCTATTATTATTGGAAAATTATACCAAAGCTAAATACTGATACCATATACCTTTAAAGTCAAGAAAGAAAGATCTCAACATGTCTTCTATGGTTTGAATAGTCTGTTCTGATTGTACATTAGTTTCAGGGAGGTAGCCAGTACTCAAACGAAGTTCAATATCCAGGGCTTTCTGAAGACTCTTATAGAATCTTGATGTCAAATGGAGATCACGGTCAGAAACAATTAATATGGGTACTCCATAAAGACTTACAACATCATT
Organism: Viscum album; assembly: GCA_963277665.1. Classification (NCBI taxonomy): domain Eukaryota; kingdom Viridiplantae; phylum Streptophyta; class Magnoliopsida; order Santalales; family Viscaceae; genus Viscum; species Viscum album. The sequence continues at coordinate 821,190,282 of OY728134.1, forward strand.
AATATATAGTCATGCTAAATGTTTAAGTGGTAAATCTTCTCTAATAGCAAGAAAATGTGCTGACTTGGTAAGAAGATAAAAAATGACCCATATTGCATCATTCCTTCTAGGAGTATTTGGTGGACCCATGACAAAGTCTATCATAATATCATCCCATTTACATTCAGGATTGGGAAGAGTTTTCATGACTCCTCTAGGATGTTGTCTTCAAGCCTTCACCTATGGACAAACCATACATCTCGACACTTAATCAGCAATCTCCCTCTTCATGTTGTCCCACCAAATACATTTCTTAAAATCTCCATACATCTTAGTGCTACCAGGGTATATAGGGAAATTGGAGCAATGACCTTCATACAACAATTCCATTTTTAGATCAGGTATGTCAGGAACACAAAGTCTCTTCCCAAATTTCAAAATCCCATCTTCATATATGAATTCGATCAATCTCCCATCATTCACAACTTTAATTTTCTTTTGAAACTCCCCATCATCAGTATGAGAACATTTTAACCTTTCTAGTAAAGATGGTTTGGCAACCATTTGAAAAATTATTGATGATTCACCTTCCCCGATTATTCCCATTTCCATATTTACTATATCCATGAACATAGGATCCCTTTCAACTCTCATCTTGTTCAAAACTCCATCATCTATTTTGCTCAAAGACTATTCTACCTTATTTTCCTCCCCAATGTGGTAGTGTATAGTGCTATAATAATACATGAGTAGTTCAAACCATCATATTTGTCTCATGTTGAGTTCTTTGTATGAGAAAATATACTTCAAACTCTTGTGATTGATATATATCTCATAGTTTTTCACCATAGAGATAGTGTCTCCATATCTTCAAAGAAAATTTTACAACTTCTAACTCAAGATCATTAGTAGGATAGTTTTGTTCATGAATTTTTAGTTGTTCTTATGCATAGGAAATAACCCTATCTTTCAGCATGAGGACACAACCAAGTCCTTTCTTTAAAGAATCACTATATTTAACAAATCCATCATTCCCTGATGATAGAGTCATGATAGGAGCATTGACTAATCATATCTTTAATTTTTCAAAACATTTTTCGCACTCTTTTGTCTAAACAAATTTAACCCCTTACATGTGAGCTTAGTTAATGGGTTATCCAATCAGGAAAAATTCTGGACGAAACTCCGATAATAACCTGTTAGACCAATAAAACTGTATAACTGAGTTATACATGTCGGTGCTAGCCATTATTTTATTTCTCTTGTCTTTGAAAGATAAATATAGATTCAATCCCTGGAGACTATATGGCCAAGAAAATAAATCTCCAGAAGCCAGAATTTACACTTGTCAAACTTCCCATATAACTCATTTCTTTTAAGAGTCTTTAGAATAGTGCACATGTGATTTTCATGATCTTATTATCTTTGAGAGTATACCAAGATATCATCAATAAATAACACAACAAAGTCATAAAGCTATTCCATGAAAACTCTATTCATTATATCCATGAAAATAGAGGGTGAATTTGTCTGTCCAAAAGGAATTACTATAAACTCGTAATGCTCATACCTGGTTCAAAATGATGTTTTCGGAATGACTTCCTTCTTTACACACAACTGATGACATACAGATCGAATGTCAATCATTGAAAAATATTGAGCTTTATGAAGTTGATCGAATAAATCATCAATGCGAGGTAGGGGATACTTGTTCTTTATTGTTATAGCATTGATCTCCCAGTAGTCAATGCACAACCTCAAAGACCCATCATTCTTCTTAACAAAAAGAATAGGGGCTCCCCATAGATAAACACGAGGGATAATAAGTCGTGTATTACTCAATTCTTCTTGTTGTTTCTTTAGTTACACTAATTCCATAGTGGCCATTCTATAAGGGGTCTTTGATATGGGCCTGGAACCAAGAATATAATTAATGGAAAACTCAATTTCTCATTCTGGAGTATATCCAAGTAAATCCTCTGGAAACACATCAACATATTCTTGCACAATAGGTAAATCCTCTATTTGAACATTCCTTTCATCACCCATAGTTATTTCACTCCCTTAATCCCTAATAATTGAATTTAGTAGAGCTATTGGGTGTGGATCTAGATAAGAATCCGGTGGTGACGTATCTTCTCTAAATATAAGGTACTCCTTATCATCATTTAAAATTGTAACCTACTTCTTCATACAATAATGTTCTTGCATCTTGGTCTGAAAAACAATATATATTAAGGATTTTATCAAATTAAATCATGCCTATGTTGATGAGATCAGCGGATAAAGAAGATTTATATGTCCTAATGGGGACTGATTCACAAAAAGTTTTTGCAATGATACTTCCCTTAAGAGTTTTGACTGACAACTTCTTTGTTAAATCAAATTCTAAATATCTAATTTTATTACCAAACTGGGAAGATATTAAACAATATGATTATGCCGAATCAAATAAAGCATTGGCTAAATTTGAGGAAAGCATTAAATTGCCTACCACCATGTCATTCAGAGCTTCAACATTAGAAATAGTGATCACATAAGATTGGCCTTGCTCCCTTGGCCTTTTCTAAGGTATGTTTCCGTGGTGCTTCGGACATTCAATTTCATAATTCCCCATTTCTCTACAATTGTAGCATTCAACATTGACAGCATCTTTCTTTCCCTTACCATCCAACATTAATATTTTTATTCATGAGAAGGGAGAGAGATACAGGATCATGGTGGACAGAAATAATGTAGCCCAAGGGCATCACCCCGTCCAAGGTTCACCCCATCCAGTTTCATACTGGACACATTGGTAATACACGTCACCCGCACTTGTAACTGACTCACATTCCCTTCAACCAAATACCAGGGTGTTTCTTCCCATATTTACTACAGGATGGAAATTAATCTTTTCCCTTCTTCCCCTTATTTCCATTTCCAAAGTGTTCAGCAGATCTCTTCTTCTCTTACTTAACTTTAATGTTGTAAGAGAAAAATAATTCCTTTTCTGTCTTGATAGCTCATGAGAAAATATCTTCGTATGATGATATAGATTTTGAGACTAATGCTTGATAGATAAATGGTTTTAACCGATCAAAGAAGTGATCTATAATACTCTTTGGGTTACGTATAAAATTTATACCATGCCATGCTAACCTTGTAATGTTAGCCTCATACTTTGTGACATTCCGTCCTCTTTTTGCCTCAGACATTGAAATTTCCTTTCCATATCCACTCGATGGTCATGAAGAAATTATTTTTCTATGAGAAAATCTTTAAACTCCCTTTATTACATATTTTATACTTAATCAATATCCTTTGGGTTTTCAATTAATGACCACCATTGATATGCATCTCCCATGAGGTGATAAACTGCAATGAATTTTTTTCCCTTTCGCTAATCCTGAAAGTATGAAATATTTTCTCTAAGAAACTTATCCATTGCTCAACTACAAATGGATTTTTATTCCCATTGAATTTTGGTGGATGTTGCCTCAAAAAGTGGTCTAACATTGATCCTCCATATTTTGGATTAGGGTTCTCCATATGGGTATGGTTATTATTCATAACCTGAGTGATTTGTCCCGTTATGGTGAGAAGATGATCAGCACCAGTGGCATCACCAGCTCCACTATAATTATCTTGTGTAGGATGGAAATACCAACATGGATTATGTGCATTGATACTATTTTCATTCCTTCCACTAGTCACCATTTATATATAATGGCATACACTATATTAGTTTTTGAATCTCAATATATAATTCCAAACATGTAAAAAACTAAACATAAATTGAACTGTATATAGATATAATCCATATTCATAAAAATGCTTTCTTTTAGGAGGTATATACAAATAAATCCATCATAATGTTTTGTAATGAAAATGTAAATTATCCTAAGCATATCCCCTGAGAGTGTCATAACAAAGAGTACAACATGACCCATAGTCATTTACCAAGATACCACGGGTCAATCCCAAAACACCTTGTCAGAGTTTTCACTCCTAGGTACAAATTTTCTAGATCCACCTCTACCTACTCATATCTAGACAGTGATGTATTTCTTGGAAAACTCACAAAATCTCTACATTACTAAAATTCTAGGAAGTTCTTCTATATTAATCCTCAAAGTCTATCTTTGGGTAATGTTCTCTCATCATAGTTTATCTAAATCTAGCTTCCATGGTTTGTACTAAGCTTCCTCTAATACCAACTATAATGCTAAGACCCCAGTTTCCTAGAGTCCATGCATTATTATATAACATTGGCCTGATCACAAAGGATCAAATACTGAAAGACCGATAAGTTTAATAGCCTTGGATGTACTAGATACAGACATAAGTTTTACATTACATTAAGAAATGAAAAACAACAATCTTTTGTCTCCTTTTAACACATTAATCTCCATTATACTATCCCTACTGGTCATCCATAATATACTTCTTTTCATGTAGGAAAAAAAATAAAACATAGAAAGGGGTGAGCTTATGTGCTCAGTAAGGATAAAAATATAGTGGAAACCTTCATAAATAACCATAAACATTTAAGGAAATGTATAATAATAAAACACAACCATTTTGAACTTAAAGTTCAGCATAATATGGAAAAGATAAATCAAATAATTCCATTTACTTATTCACATGGATATTCTACTAGTTAAATAATCAAATGTAATATCAATAGCTAATTTTATAATGATCGAATGCATAATGTCGGACATCATAACCACATAGTCAAGGCTTCATGCCAAGAATACAAATAATATTTTGTCAAGGACTTGTTCCAAGACCCTAATTTGTCTCATTGGACATACCGAGGAATCGAGGAGCTACACCAGGCTCTACTCATCACTTACTAAGTCCAATGCATTCCTCATATGAAAAGGTTAAAACAAAACATTAACATTTGTATTAAAACATGCATATAAAATGTCTATACATTATCCATAAACAATGAATGGTATAAAACAATCACATCCATAGTCAAAAATATCACAAAATCATCAATATAATATGTCAGATTTTATAATAAAAAATCAACATCAAACAAGCGTAAAATCCAACAAAGTATGTTGACATTGATGAAATCAAAACTATTTGAGAGAAATATCTCTTTCTATTTTGAAATCATTTAAAAGTCATATAATTTTAAGAGAAAATATTTATTTTGAAAATACTCTTATAATCTTGTAACAGAGTCTTTGAAGGTGTTATGACGACAAAAAATAGCTGCAACCGTTGTATAAGATAAAAAACATTCTATTCATAATTTTGTTGAAAAGGTTATAAATGACCTTGTTCGAAAAACAACGGAATGATTCCTTTATAAACATCTTATAAAAAGTCAAACAAGGGTATAAATTACTTTAAACCATAGTCTAGGAAATAGTAAAAAAATTGAAATACATTTTTATGGGACACATATGTGGATGATAAAGAGGTCCCAATAGATACTCATGTATAAACAATCTCAGATAATGAAGTGATTGTAGAATTAACCCTTACCTTGAACATTTCCTTGATAGAGCGTATGCTAACCTCCTGTATAATAGTTAAACAATTTTTATTAAATTATAAAATAACCACATACATAAATATGATATTGTATATTATTTTCAAATATTTCTTTGTTGATAAAATTTCTATAGTATCATTATTTCGGGTATTAACTGATTCGTTTTCTTTATATGTTTTGTTACATAAGTCATGTTTGTTATGTATAGGATGTATTTGATTCATATACATAATGATATTAAGTTTTTATACATTAGTTTTAATTATAAAATAAAAATTATACTTGAATGATTACGATGGGGAATGAATCTCATCGTGTCCGTGGAGACGGAAATCCGTACGTACGCATGAGGAACAATATCATTATATTGATGGTGAAATCGTATGTAATTGGATGGTATATAATATATAATGAATTATTAACATGTTAAATTTATTACATTCATCAGTTATACTCATTATTATACCCATCAAAATAATGAAGTGTTTGAATAACTAACTAAAGCCCGACGCGGAGACGGTAAGTCGTATATACTCACGTATGGGGACACGATATTCATAGGATTGATAGAATATTTATTATGGTTGTACCATATTTATAATAAAATCACAGTATGTATAAGGTATTGGAGTTATTATTTTGTTATGGAAACAACAAATAAAGAGGAATTGGAATAAGAAAAGAACATTGAAAGAGTTGTTGAAATTTTTACCTCTTCTTTGGGTGTTTCCTTTTGAGTTGATCAAAAGAGATCCATAGGTTGGATTTTTTATCAAATTAAGGCCTCTAGGTCTAAGTGAGGGTAGTTGGGATTATATTTGAGTAGGGTTTGTCCAAGCCAACTAGCTTTATAGGTGTGATTTTGAGAGAAGGGTAAGTACCCTTTTATAAGAGGGATGATGGTCACTTTTGGAAAATCTTGAAATATTATTTTATTATAAATTCATATTGAGTTTATAATGGATCAAAAATGATTTATTTCAAGGATATTGTGGGGATGGGTTAATAACTTCAAAATCAATTGGTTTTAGATAGATTTAAGTTACCATATTAACCATATCTTTTAGATTTAACTCTTAGTTAAATAGTTTAACTTTTACTATGTATTCTTGTATTATTATAATAATTGGTTAATAAAAATACTATTAAAATATAAAGAACCCCATGTGGTAAATTATTAATATATATAACCTTATCTATGTCCTTTGGTAGAACCTTAGATTTTGAGGAATATTATATCAATTTAATAATATAGTATTTATTTTAAGAACTCATTTATGTCAATTTTGGCACTATTTGGTATTTTGTTTTTGTGAAATTCATAAAAACTTTATCACATTTAAAAAAAATATTTAATCAACCCTTAAATGTTATATTAACCTAGAAAATTAGTGGAATTCAATAGAAGTATCAATTTACATTTATTTGGATATTTAAAATATCAATTATTGTAATATTTCATTAATATAGTAATTACTGTATCATCATTGTATCATAAATAAATTTAGTTATTAAATGTCTAAAAATTATAAATAAAATACCATTATATAGAAAATAATTTTATCTTTCTAATTAATTTTTATAGTGCAATTTATTTTATGTATAACCATTTATTAAATATGTTTTAGTTATTAAACATTGAATTTAACACATTTAACTCTTCTTTAAATAAAATAATAGTAAATGTCATAATCAAATCTAGGTGGATTAAAAGGATCATAATTTATTTCTATGGTTACTTTTGGGATAAATACACTTATCCAATAGAATTATAAATGTTTTAGGGTAATTATTTTGTCAATTTTTACCTTTAATTACCCTATTTACTTTTATCTATGGTAAATATGTCAAAAGTTACAAATCACCAATAATTATTTTCATCTCATTAGACCACATTTTACTTACAAATATCAACCGTGTCTCTCAAATTTTTAAAATTCAATTCACAAATGAGTTAAAATTGTGTTTTATGCAAGTTTGCAAATGCGCCTAGAAGGTGGGTAAAAGACGGTAAAAAGTTCAATAAAATTATATATATGTAATATTTTTATAAAATGAATCCAATTAATTACATTGAAAAAATATATGTATCATGTATTTATTTTTACCAAAAAACATTAAATAAAATAATTAATTATCTCAATAAAAATTCGGTTTTAAACATTAACGCAGTGTTTTCACTATTCATCAAAAATTGAATGTTATCGTAAAAATAAAAAAAATTCCCCAAAAGCTAATTTTTATATTATGAATCCAAAAATGAAGTCCGTTTCGAAAAAGAAAATTTCTAAAATTTCAAAAAGTGGGTATTAATATTCATAATGGCTAGTTTGAGTGGTCGTGGTGTGCTAAAACTCCATGTTGTGTACATTGCAAGCTATTGCGTTATTCAAAGAGAAGCATACCATGGAAACTTGGGGTGTTACATGTTCTACTAAACATTTGGGATATAAAGAATGCGTATAACCATAATAAAAAAGTATGTTTGTTATTCTTGAATGAATGACTAACATACCAATCGCCAAATCATTTTCGGGGTTTGTTTCAGTGGTAGTGTTGTAAAAAGGTCACCCGTTCTGCCTTGGAGTTCGTTGGTTGCCTTTGAAAACCCTTGTAAAAGGGAACTGGTTTGTAAAGTGCCCTAGTTATTTTTTGATGAAGAAATGAAAAATGTGTTGATGGTATAATGGAGTGTTCCTCTCCTTTGTAGCAGTAGTAGGTTTCTCAAGTCGGCAATTAATGGCCAGGTGACCTTCTCTTCCACCCCAAAATCATTTCCTCATCCACTTCAGGAAATATCTAGGGTGCTTCTATTCACACCATTGGCAAGTGTGGTGCTAGAATTTCATAGAACCGTTGGATTTATCCATCAGACCACAAGAATTAAATTCCACCTTATTCTTCTAATCCCCATGATACCCCTGTGATTCGCAGATCTCCATTTCATCTTCGAGGGTACATCGGACAATTTCCTCAGAGATTTCAAAGTCATGGATCACTTGGGATTTTCGTAGGCTAGGTTTTAGCCCACCAAAGAAGAGGTCAACCTTGAATTCGGGGGTAACGACAAAACCGGAGGAATATTTTGCAAGCCTTGTGATGTTTTCCTCATACGCTCGGATAAATTCATCGTCTTTTTGTTTGAGGGAAACTAAGTCCCTTTCCATCTTAAGTCGGAGGGTGCAAGGAAAATATTTATGAAAAAAACATTTTCTGGAAATCCTTTCATTCCCATGCCTCGATCTCCTCCTCAATCTTCTTATTTTTGATCAATGTCCACCATTGATTAACTTCATCGTTCATATGATAACCATCCATAAGTACCTTACCTTGTTTAGAGTATTAAAGGATGGAGAATATATTCTCAATGGAGTTGATCAATTGTTCCGTGATTGAGAGATCAGATGATCTATTAAAATTAGGAGGCCTTTGTCTTTTGAAGCTCTCGATTGTATCTTCCTCATTCTTAGGGGGGTTGAACGTTCCTCTTGACTCATGTTGCGATTCAAAACTTTTGTTAACTGAGAGAGTATCGTGACAAATTCTTTGATTCCGACTCCCGTCAGATTGGGCATCTCATTAGAAAAGTCATAAAATTGGTCTTTGCCTTGGTTGTTAGTCGGATTCCTCTTATTACCAGTCATTGGATCGAATACAATGAAAGTTAGGGGTAACACATAAAGTGGAGTTCAAATAAAAAAATAGATAACTTATAAATTACATTTATTTCCTTGTCTTTTTATCCATGAGCTACTTCCCAACATGTATTCAAAGGGGTATTTTTATTAATTACCTTAGTAATGGTTCATACTATGCTTATGAATTTACCATAGAATATCTCTCAGGAGTGTCATAACTAGGACTGCAACAAGGCATGTTGTTGTGCACCAGTTCTCGTTTGAGTCTATCTCAAAGTGGTGTTTTCGTGTTTTACCTCATGATACATATGTTCCAGAGCCACCTTTACGAACTCATATCCAGATAGGGATGTATTTTCATGATAAACCACTTACTCAATAATAACCAAAATTTATATATGTTTTTATTAAACTTATTCTTGTCCCTAAGGCTTTCACTATGGTTTTATAATCCTAATCCCAAAAATAACTAAACTTATCCTCTGATATTTACTATAAAAACCATTCACTTTATTAAATACATAAAAATGATTTATTAGATAATCATTCACTTAATAAAACTATGAGGATCAAGATATATAGTGTCTTGGTAAATTAGGAACATTGCATAACAACTTAGAACATAAAACAAAACATTCCTTCGTACCTAGAATTACATGGGATAACCTGAGGACATGAAAAAGAAAATGGTGATCTATAAAGCCCAATAAGGGAGTAAATAATGCATAACATGATGAATATAGAAAATTTTATGCAATAGTAATATCAATGGAGAATAAGAGAATCATGAACATAAATGCATGTTATAGCATGATTATCATAACATGGATATGTGGAAACAACTATTAACATGAAATTAGCATGAGCCAAAGATCATTGCACACAGAGCTTGATTAAACCCTCACTGCAGTTTCATTAGTATGATTAAACCCTAATTTCACATGAATTAGCATGAGAAAACCCTCATTTCACGTTTAGTATCACTATATTAATATTTATGTAATGCATTGAAGCGCTATCATGGCACATCCTTTATAAACATTTCATTTCATGCATAAGTGTGCCACTTGAATCATACAACATGGATTAATTAAAAATCATAATTTATTCTAAGAATAATATAAGTGGAATACATAAATTTAATTACTCAATCAATAATTACATGTGCATAATGGTGAACACCCCTGATAGAGAAATATGTAGGGTATCCACATACACGATGATTTTGGAATGGGAAATTTTGGTGTAACTTTGGCGGCATAACAAGTCAAATATAAATCTTAAAATGGGTTGATGAGATAAAAATGGTTTTATAGTAATTTATACATGAAATAGACTATAATAGGGTTATGTATCATAATATACCAATATATGTAATGGAGTTTAGATGAATAATATAAAATAATTTCTTGAATGTAAATGAGAATGGATAAATTCGTTACCGAATTTCTACATGGTAATAAGTGTGAATGGAAGGCATTAATGAGATAGAAAGAGGTCTCTAATCACTAATACATAAATTGGTAATTATGGGGATGTTTGAAATAATACCCTAACATTCATAATTGAAAAAATTTTGGTATAACAATATAATGAAATTTGGAAAAAATTAGAAAGGATGAAAATCCCTTACATGGAAGTGTGATCCCAAAGCCTTGGGATCGGCTTGAGAGAGGCTTCTTGGTAGATTGGGGACCCTTTTTATGATTATACAGAGAGTATGGAAGGTGTTGGATGTGTTCCAAATGGTTTTAGTGAAGAGTAACGGGAGATCTAATGGGCTTATATATGAAAGGAGTGGAAATTCTTTATATTTAGGTTTTAGACACTACACATTAAAATAATCAAAACCACAAACCATACCACTGTTTTGGACAAATGTTTTTCTAAAGTGGAGCCGAAAATATTATTTTATAAGGGCTATGGTGGAACTTATTAAAATATTAGGCATTATTATGTGGAGGTCAGTCACACTCTCAAGGAAATCATTTTAAAATTTTAACATGTTTTATAAGTTTTGGAGGGTTCACTAAGGCTTTGTAATGTAAAAAAACATAAAAAAATTATTTTAATGGTAAAACACATATTGTCTTAACATACCATTTATATTATGTTATTACATAACTATTGGGTGGTTATGATGTCATAAAACACATTATATACTTAAATAGTATTTAATTTTTACCCAAAAATTCGAGTGTCTCAAGAAAGTTTGAAAAATTCACCATTGGATAATTTTGACATATTAATTCCAAATATAATATTCATTTTATCTAAATAATTTTCTGAATATGTAAATTTTTACTTTTAAAATTAAAACTGAAATTTATAGGAAATTCATGGGTTTTGAGAAAAGCAACTTTTAAACCATAATTAAAATTACAATTATACTCATAAAATTTTTATGATCTTTTGTATTTAATAAAAATTAATTTAGTAATAAAATTTAAATAAAATATTATTTAATTTAAAATCTATTAATTCATCAAATTAGATTTCTTAATTTAATATTAACTAAAAATAATATTTGTGCATTATATATAATTTACAAAGTAACAATAATAAAATGAATGTATATTATTTATTTTATACAAAAATAATGCACATAATCATAGTTGTAGTTTCTTATTACATAACCCCTTATAACACCCGCATATAACCTAAGGTTAAGGAGTATGATGGTGAAAGTCTCTGGGGGTGGCTCGACAAACATCACTTGGGTGGTAATCTATATTAGCTTCCACTTCTATTGTAGGCAGTTCTGTTCCATCTCAACGTCTTGAATCCAGGCATGGGATTGTTCAAGAGTCAAGAATAGTGACACAACCTCCTTTTTGATCTCTGACAAATAGGCTTTGTATAGGGAAATTATACTAGATTTGGTCATCGCTTCTTTTGTCTAAGTAAATTGGATTTGTTAAAGCGCTATATTTATATCAATCATGTGATCACTATACAACGACTATATTAGAAATAATAACAATTCATAATGGTATTTTAAAATCAAAAAACATAAAACCAAGGTAGTTGATTTGTTTTATATAATCATTTTACATAATAATACATTTAGTCAGATCAAGAAGAATTTTCTTTAGTAAAATTTTGGGTCTTTACATGGTTGGGAAATAATTTGGGAAAGGTATGATGTATTCCATACTGTTATGATTTCCAAATCCATCATTTTCACATACAAATAGAGAGGGTCTTTCTCAATCCACAACACGAATAGAGCAGCATGTTGTTTTCTACTAAGAGCATCAGCTACCTTATTTTCCTTTTGAGGATTATAGTGAATAGAGTAACCATAGTATTTGATTATCTTTAACTACATCCATTGACCCAAGTTGAGATCCTTTTCTATGAATATATAATTTAGGCTCTTATGAATGGATTAAATTTCACACTTCTCACCATAGAGGCTGTTCCATGAGATTATCAAGGAAAAATCACAACAGCTATCTCTAAATCATGAATCAGGTAGTTATTCTCATTGATCTTAAACTTCAATGAGGCATAGGCTATCACATTATCATTTTTCATGATTACACAAACAAATAATTTCTTGGAAGAACCATTGTATATCAGAAAAGTTTATTCTCTTTTCAGTAATGTGAGTATAGGTGCAGTGATCAGCCTTCTCTTTAGCTCATTGAATATTTTCTCACATTCTTCCATCCCTACATACTTTACCTTCTTCGCTATTAACTTAGTTAGTAGGCTTTAAAATCATGAGAAATTTATCACCAAACATTGTTAGTACCCATCTAATCTAAGAAAACTATAGATTTCTATGACACTATAGGGTCTATTACATTCTTCAATCTCCTTTGATTTTAAAGGGTCCACAAAAATTCCTTCACTTCTGATAATATGTCCCAGGAATGTGACTTGCTTCATCCAAAATTCACACTTTATGAACATGGCGTACAACTTCTCATTTCTCAATGTCACCAACACATTCCTTAGAAATTCTTCATGTTCCTCCATTCCCTTTGAGTATATGAGAATATCATCGATAAAAACTACCAAAAATTAGTCACGGTAATGTCTAAAGACACTATTCATTAAATCCATAAAGATTCCAAGGGCATTAGTAACTTTTAAGGGAATGACCAGAAACTTGTAGTGCCCATACCATGTTCCAAAGTCAGTCTTCTGATTATCTTCCTTCTTCACCTTCAGATGATGATATCTAGAATGAAGATCCAGCTTTGACAATCATTGAGCTCCTTGAAACTCATCGAACAAGTCATCAGTACTTGGGAGAGGATACTTTTTCATTATGGTGATTTAATCGAGTTCCCGATTATCGATACGCTGACACATTAAACCATCCTTCTTCTTCACAAAGAGAACTAGCACACCCCATTGTGATGCGCTAGGGAGTATAAACCCTATGTCCAAATGCTCTTGAATTTTCCTCTTTAACTCCTCCAGTTTGATAGGATACATCCTACAGGGACACATAGATATTGGTGTAGCTCCAGGTATGAGTTCTATTGAAAAATCTACCTCATGATGTAGTGGCTGTTTGGGTAACTCTTTTGGAAATACATTATTGTATTACCTCATGATGGGAATTTTCTTTACGTGGATAACTTCGGTTGAATCAACCATTTTTGTGAGGTATGATTCTTAGTAGGGAATAAACACCCACACTATTGATGGAATTTTCAAAGAAGATTCATGGTCTTCCTTGCATTGGTAGAGGAGTATGGGATGGTTTGGAATATGAAAATATATTTAATTTCCCAAAAAAAATTTATGTTCTTTATATAATGGGATCCAATCCATTCCCATTATAAAATCTAATTCCACCAAGGTACACTACTAAAAATATTTCCTTTATCAGCACTAGAAAAGTCGATTGATAGTGCTAAAAAAGCATTGTTAATTGAGGTGAGTATTAAGGGGGGTCCCTTTTATCAACACTATGAAAATCACTAATAAAGGTCCCAATTTTTTAAGCACTGATAAAAGTTGAAAAAAATTTAAAATATATATATTAAAAAAATAGTTTTTCAATTTTGGGGGGCTTCAACAGTGCTTGAAGCCCCCTTTAACAGCGTCCATTGCCATGGTATCCCACGCACTCCCTAGGAAAGCTCCACCCAACCCCACCAACCTTTAACAGCACTAGGTAATTCCCCACACCTGCGCAGGCAACCTCCCTCCCCCATGATTTGAACTCGAGGCCTCTTGCCTACTCGCCTTAGCCTTTACCACTCCACCATATTGATTCACTTTTCATTTATCAATATATCTATTTATTTATATATATATTTATTCATATTAATATATACATATATTTAATAATATTAATATATATATATGTATATTAATATATATATAAACATATATATATATATTTAGTCATATTAATATATACATATATAATTAGTCATATTAATATATACATATTGTTAATTATATTAATATATAAATATATATTTATCCATATATTTATATCTATTTAAATATATATATTTAGTTATAATTTTTTATCCGTATATTTATTTGTATATTAATATATATTTATAAGATTAGTTTTAAATACATTTATAAAATATATTTTCTTATTTGTGTTTTTATGAAAAAATAAATACAAACGTATATACATACATATATACAAAACACACACACAGATATATACATTATATGTATATCTATAGGTATAATAATACATATTTATATATATTGACAAATATTATATATTAATATGTATATACAAAAGTGCTAGGAATAGGGTCTCGAAAAACCTAACAAACCGTAGTCACTGAAAAAGACATAACATCTTCTCCTAGTTTTCGTTTCAGCTCCATGAATAGTCAAACTAAATATCAGGGAATTAACTAAAATAAAACAGGTGGTGGAGGCCGAACAAACACAAAGATCAGATTTTATGATTGTTTTAATAAAAATTTGACAGGGGTCCGGACACAGAAACTGAGTTTTGGAGGCCTTCTGGTGGTTTTTTTGGGATTTTAGGTTCCCAAATGTGACTGAGATTTTTTCTCATTCAACCTTCTATGTATATCTCTTCGCTAAATTTGATTTGATATGTTATATATCCCAAACAGACACTCGGAGCGAAATTTATGGCTGTTTGAAGTTGGACTTTTTTTAGAGTGCTATAAATGATATATCTTTAGTTCCTCTGATCTTCTAATGGTTTCGACTGAACATGGTCGTCACCCATTTTGAGAGATTCAATTTGACTGGTTTTGGTGTTCAAATGGACCACTATAGCATAATTTTTGCTTGTTTTAGTGAGTTGCTGGTTTCGTAGGTTTTTAGGAGATACGAGAGTTCCAAAATTTCAAACAACAATAACACCTGGTCCGAGTGTCCATTTTGGCTCTACCACTTATCAAATCAAAGGTTGTGAAAGGTTACACATTCTGGTAATCACTGAAACCCCTTCTCACATTCTTTGTGGTTCAAAATGGACCAAAAACCCTCTGAATGGTCATAAGTTTGAATTTGGGGGTCCATTTTTCCATAACTTCTATTCCAGATGTCTGTTTTGCCTCAACCACATATAAAATCAAGTATTACGCCCATACATACACTACAATGACCATTGTAACACCTTCTCATATTATTCATGATTTGAAAAGGTTCTTAATCCCTACAAATGACCATAATATCTGCTCCGGGGTGTCTATTTTGGGTCTACGACATATCAAATCGATATAAAACATATTTTATAAAATATTTATTATATTTATATCAATATAAATATACTTATATATAAATATATTATTTTTTATGATTATTTTTTAAATATACACATTTATCAGCACTAGGAAAATGCGTGATGATAAAAATCATCTTTATTAGCAATAATAAAAAAGCACTGAAAATGGGTCCACTTTAACAGCGCTAAAAAAGCGTTGATAAAGGGTGGCCTTTATCGGCCCTGAAAAAGCACCGATAAAGGGTCACTTTTAACAGTGCTATTTTAGCGCTATTAAAAGTTCCCTTTAACAACGCTTTTTTTAGCAATGATAAAGGCCCCCCAATTATCATCACTTTTTTTATCTCTGTTAAATGGGTAGCACTTCCCATGCCCTGTTTTCTGGTAGTGGTAATTATAATGAGATTCAATGGAAGGATCTTCACATATACACCAATGAGATAAGAGTCCAACACTTGTGTTGCAATGATTTCACCACATGGTGTTATTACAAATATCTCTACATTATGTTTTCAGGGCTTCGATTTTATTGTTCTAGAAAACATTGATGATATAAATAAATTTGTAACACCAAAATCAAATAAGACTTTTTCTATTATTCATTGAATTGGAAGTGTACCTTGAAAAATTCATTTTTTTGCTCAATTTCTATAGTAGTGATGGCATAATCCTTACCTTTATCCTTTGTCTTTAGTGGCTAATGAAACTGATTTCCCTCAAGGGATCTAGTTTTAGTGAACTAGGTTGCATAGTTCCCTTTCTCCCTACTGTTGTAGCATTCATCCGTGGGTATTTCTATCCTTTCCTCCACCACATTCTCATTCCTTCTCATGTCCTTTATTCACTCTTGAGATTGGTGCCCTCCACTCCCACACATTAATCATTTCCCCTTCCCTTTGAGAATGTTCCCATTAAGATTCTTCCAACATTTTTGACATGTGGGATGCTGAGTTTCCTTTCCACCTTTCTCATTAGATCCTCTGTCTTGAAAATCCATCTTTAATTTCCTATCAATATAGACATGGGACCATTCTCTAAACTCTGTCTCCAATTTGAGAGAACATAAAAAAAATCTTTATAAATCCCAAAGTATTGAATTTCAAGAGTCTTTTGAAGGTGTGATTTTAAACCATTAAAGAATATATCAATTTTTCTATCATTGTTGATAACAAAACCCAATGTGTACCTTACAATCCTTGTGAAATTCACTTTGTAGGCCTTGATAGATTCTCCATCCTTTTGTTTTAGCTCTATGAATTCTTTCTCCATCTTCATACAAAGAGATCATGGGAAATACTTGTTAAAAAAAATAATCCTAATTCCTTACCACTCTGACTCTTCAATTTCATCCCTCAGATTGGTGTTCTTAATCAAATCCCAACATTAATCGACCTCTCCATTAAGATGATAAACGTACGTAGTCCCATTCTCTTTCTCAGAGAAGTGAAGCACAAAAAATATCTTCTATATTGTTCTGACCTATTGTTGTGTAACAAGTGTATCAAAAGATCCACTAAACATCAGAGGTCATTGTTACATATAACACTCGACAATCAGTTGCTCCCTCTTAGGTGATGGAGGATGTCCCAAATTATTTAGGTTATTATTCATAACCTGAGACAACTAGGTAAGCATATTTATGATGAGTTTAACTCCACCTACCAATGAATTGGGAATATCATTCAGTTAATTTCCATATTGTCCCTGGCATGGGTTATTTCCTGGTTTTCTCCTGGATCCCACCATTTTCTAAAATCAAAAATGCTAGAATAAAACATAAGTAAATTATTCAGGATTAAATTATCTATTCATCATGAAATTAAAACTACAAGAATATCTTATGGAATCTGTATGATTAGCAGTGCTTCGTGTGTGCTTACTAATACTTAGTCTCATAACAAGGTTTTCACGAAGGTTCTCTAATCCTAATTCCAAAATGAACTTTACTGTCCTCTAATAGCAACTATAGTATCCCTACATTTCTTACATTACAATTACATCAATTTAAGGATAAACAACATAAGAAATTAGATAATGAGGATCCAAATCTTTAGTGTCTTGTGAAAAATAGGACCATACCTATCATTTATAATATAAAACATAAACATTTATTTAATTTCATCTTCTCTAAATTCTTATTGAACATTGAATACTCCTTAGTAAAAGTAGTCACCAGATGATAGACATCAAAATGGGGTGAGATAAATCCAAATAAGAGGATAGATAAGAACATGAAACAATAAAACCTGGGCTGAGAATAAGAATTATTATAACATAGTCATAGTATTATAATCTTGAGGGGAAGCATTAAGAGAAGACTGGAAATGCGACAATGAAGAAAAAATGAAACACCATGTCTTAGTGGTAAAGTACCACAAAGAGTTGTGAAAAAAGATACAATCATGTTCCCAGATATTTCACTTTACTCATGAGGTTCTTCACATTAACTAATTCATTGGAGCACTATATAATTCTAGGTGCACCTATCACAACACAACATTTACATTATCATGGAGGACACATAGAACATATATCAATATTGAATCTATAATAACCCATGTAATGGAATGGGTTTAATTTCATATGAATACATTCATAAACATTGGTTTCCCAAATGAAATAGGTAATGACATACTTCATATAAGAATCATCAACCTCGAGTGATGGAATCGATCTTGAGAAGTAAAAGGTGTGTTTTTTGAAAGAAAAGTTCTTTTTGAAAACAACGTGATTATAATAAACTATAATGAAAAAGATTAATATCTGATAAAATGTATGATAATTATGAATAAATTATTTTTATGGAATATCCTTACTGAAAATGGAGTGAAAGTAGGAAAACACAAAGAAAGATTGTTGGGTTCAAGAATTCCCCTTACCTTATCTGTGAATGATTTATACACTTTAATGTTCTATATAAAGAAAGTATATTCATTAAAAAAACATAACCTTTTATTGTTGAATATGGTTCATTATGATTTCATTAAGTTCTTTTATGGGATTTTGGATGAGTTATAGAGTTTTAATTCATTATTTGGGAGTGTTCTTTTTCTTAGTTTTCACGAATGGTTCACTTGCCTGCATGAATGGAAGTTCTTGTAGAACATGGATAAAAATCTATAATTTCTGTGTTTCAAAGATATTCTAAGAGATTTAATGATATTATAATGAATTTGGTTATATAACATAGGTATTAATCATTAGATAAAAATTAATTATGCTCAGTTTAGATTAATTTGGGCGGTTTTTGGATCATAATGAGCATGCTTTGTTTTATCATTTAGCATTATGTTTAAAAGTTGCTTCCAGAACATAAAAGGAGCTAAAACGTACATATTAAAATATTTTCTAAACCATTTAATGGTTATATTGAAAACATTTAATTCATTGAGGGAAAATGGGATTTCATCGCCCATGATGTTGGAAAATTAACACATCTGGAGTGACAATTTCATTTTTATAAACCAAGAGAGAGGGAGGGAGGATTATATTGAATAATATCACATTAACATGATATAATACCATTATATCAATCATAATATAGTTATAATGACATTTTTATAATATAATTTGATGATAATAGAATAAATGAAATGAAATATGAAAGGAAATTGAAAGAAAATAGAGATAGGGGAATTACCTCTTGAATGTTTCTTCTTTGAGAGCCTCTATAAGGGGGAGGTTTTTCTCATTTTGTAATTCCAACGGATAATGGACATGGGGGAGATTGGGAAGAAATTTGAGAAGAATTTGGATCATGGAAAATGCGTTAGAGGTATGAGTAAATGAGGTTGTGGGTGGTGTTATTTATAGTGGAGGGGAGAGGGGTTTTCTCAATATTTAATTCATTAGTGTTTTTATTTACCTCTAGAGAAGAAATTGTGATGATTACATTTCTAAATAAATTAAATAGGTCATGTGAGTTTGAACCAATGGGAACTTACCTCAGCCAAGACACAAGAATGATGTAGAGATTCCTTTATTTAGAATATTTCGTAAATTATTGAATTTCACTATTCACAAAATTTAAAGTATTTCAGAAAAATCACAAAAAATTACCCTAAACATTTTTAGACATGTAGAATTCAAAAATGAAATCCATTTTGTGAAAATAATTTTCTATATAAGTGTAATTTATTTTTAATTTAAAATCATAATTTACTTGAAAAATATAATTTTTAAAATTAAAACTACTTTTCTAACACTTTGAAAATTTTTTTAAGGTCTTGTAAAATTATCATATGACCATAAGACATGAAAATAATAGTATATGAATAAAATTTATGAGAATAAAATTTCTTTTAAATTATTAAATTAATCATTAAATATTCATGAATTATAAAAATACCAACATTATAATATAATTATATCATATTTTCACTTATGGGATGAATAAATTTTATTTATACAATCATTGGAAAGGTTTCTATTCACATAGCCAATTTACTATTCCAAAGTGATATATAAATATTCATAAGTTTAAAATTAATATTCTTAAGGGAATGTTACTATTCACTAAAAATAAAGTTTGTCCTATTAGACTCTAAACATCTTATTGATCGCAACCCTGAATATCAGACTTCTGAAATTCAAATCACAGATGTGGCCAAATTATGTTTAAAGGTCACATATAATTTAGTAGTTCATTTAAGTATGATTCGTGAATTTTGGTTCCTAATATGATATTATAAGAATTTAATTTCATAGATAAAACTCTTGGTCATTACATAAAGGATTATAATATACTTTGATTTTTCAAAGAAGGGATTGGGATGCATCCTCATGAAAAGTGAAAAGATAATTTATTTTTCCTCATGACAATTAAAAAATCACGATAAAAATTACTTGATGAATGATTTGGAGATAGAAAAAATGATATTTTCATTACAAATTTTGTACTATTATATTTATAGTGATAATTTGGATATATATATACCGATCAAAAGTGATTGAAATGTGTATTAATATAGAAGGAGTAAAACATGTACCAAAGGATAATGTTGAAACTATTCAAAGACTATAGTTACTTAATACATTATCAATATAGGATGGAAAATTTGAAGGCTATTACTCTGAGTAATATTGGTCATGCTTCTATGATGAGGGTTAAAAAGACATGGAGCTCATTGATTTATAGAGGATATCTCATGAAGTCATAATGGGAGGAGATAAACCTTATCTATTCCAACTAATTCCAAAAACTTCCATTCACAAGAGCATCAATGAATCCCAAAAAATATTTATATATTTAGAAAATGGTGGTGAACATTCTAGAGTTTAACTTTGATAAAGATGGATCTATATGGTGTGGTATCTATATATGTATCTCATAAAAGATGGAATTAAAGAAGGAACTTTTGGGTGATGCTCATATCACAATATTATCTATACACCCATGATGTACATAGATATATATAGATCTAAAAAATCTTATGGTGGGATAATATGAAGATAGAGATTATATAACTTATATATTGATGCTTGGTAAAATAAAAAATTAAGGCTAAATGATAGAATTATAAGGGCGTGTTGAACCATTTCCCATATGAGAATGGAAATTGGTAAACATTATTATAGAATTAATCATAGGGATCATAAAAATGTTAAAATATCATAATATTATTTGGGTTGTAGTTGGTCACCATTTGAAGTAATAATATTTTATTTCCGTCAAATAATAGTTATCCCTTGGCCAAATCACCAGGATATACATAAAGGAAGTTGTGAGGGGTTCATGAACTACTATATTACATTATTTTTAATTTGAATCTAAAGTTTTCATAGATATTATAGATATGTATATTTAAATAATTATAGAAAAATATATTTGTTAAAACTATTTATCATCCTCAAAAAGATGTTCAGTTTGAGAGTACAATTCATAATCTAGAGGTTATGTTTATATATTGTTCATTAGATTTCTAAACATGTTTGGATTAAAACCTCCCCTTCTATAGTTCTCATATAATAATATTTCTTTTCTAGTATTTAGATGGAACCATATGTGGATATTTATGGGAAGAAATATAGAACTCCATCATGCTAGGATGAAGTTGTTGAGAGGAAGCACATAGGTCCTAACCTTATTAAAGAAATTATGGATAATTTTAAAACCATTCAAAAAATATGAAATTAGCATAATGTTGACTGAATAGTTATATAGATAATCATCGATACGATATATATTTTCTATGTTTCTAATAAGGTATTCCTTTGGATATCTCCATGAATGTGGGTTATGATATTTGGTATGAAAGGGAAGTTGATCCCTTGGTACATCAATCACTTTGAGATCCATTATCATTTCATGGAAGTGTCTTATCACATAGAACTCTATATTGATCAATAGAAAGTATATTATGTGTTACATATGCCACTTTTGATGAAGTAAATACCAGACCCATCCCATGTACTAAATTTATAAGTCATGCAACCATAACATGATCTATCATATGAGGAATAATCCATGGAAATTGTTGATCGAATAAATAAGGTGCTTTTAAATAAGACCACTCCTTTGGCTAAAGTTCTATGGAGAAATCACAAGATTTAAGAACATATATTGGAACTAGAGGATCTAATTAAAAAACAACACTCATTTTTTCTTCTATGCAATAAAATTTTGAGGAAATTGTTTTAAGGGGTCTGAAATATAACGATATAAAATTCTAGACCATGGAAAAACTAATACTATATTTGATAAATTGTGTCACACAATATAACCAATGTATAAAAAACATAACATATTAAGAGAAAATTATTAATAAATATCTAATAAAGACTAATATGGTAAAACATTAAAATTTATTAACTTTTTATGGTAAATAATTAATATTAGTTAACATTGAAAATGTTATTTTTAATAATTTTTTTATATTATGTATTATCTATTAAAAAGTTAAATTAAAAAAATATGAATCTAAATTTGATAGATTAAAATTAATTTTTATATTTTTCACATTATAATTAGATAAGGATGAATTATTCATTTTTTTCTAAAATAATCATTTTTGAGGTGAATAGTGAATATTCATATTTTACAAATACTATCAATTTTATTTGAATTAATTATTTTTAACCATTTTTATATAAATAAAATATATTTATAAAAAAAATCATTTAGTATTAGTATTTTCAAATTACAAAACCCATTAATACCATTTTCGAAAATCATGTAATACTTTATAAACAAGATGCTTCATTTGTTTTTTTTAATTTAACCATGGGAAAACTATGCTTTATATTTATTTTAATTTCACTTAACTATTATTTGTGAATTAATAATATTATTAACATAATCACAATCAATAACATTAAAAATTATGTCTTATACATTGACTTTATGGATAAAAATATTATTTTTAAATGGTTTTTTAAGGATTATATGCACTAATATTAAAATTAATTTCCCTCAATGTTTATGTTTAATTTTATAAAGTATATCAAGTATTTCATATAATAATGTTAATATTATTTAATAATTAAATTTTCATTTGTATCCATATAAATTTTATTAATAAGGCTACTGTTAATCAGCACATTAATGGTGAAAATGTTACTTATGAATTATTTTAAAAACGATGCTTAATACTAATATAGTTATTTATAATAAGATTTATTAAATAATAAATATATTATTATATTAAAATATATATAAATATATTAATACATAATTAATTTTTAATCAATACTAAATAATAGTAAGAACACTTTTTGGTGAAAACAACCTTTTTTCTACATAAAATATTTGTTTCAATATAACATATATTAATTTAAAAGTTAAATTTCACCAATTTTTTAATTTCATTAGATTAAATTGAGATTAAATATGGGTAAAATAAATAAAAATTTGGTAATATTGGTTGAATTTTTTATTTAATTATATATAAAATAACATAGTTAAAAACCAATTACTATAGTAAATATTGATTTTGGTAAAAGGTAAAAAGTATAAAAAATGCCTTAGATCACACTTGAATTATCTAAAAAGAATTGTTTATAGTTTTTTATAAAAAATATTATTAAAAACCCCTAGTTATACCATTTTTATACATTTAACCATGAATGGAGTCATGTAATTAAAGAATAACGATGACCCTTTCCAAAAGTGCATTTTTCATCAATGATCAAATTATGCCACTTCCACCATTTCAAAGTTACACAGAACCATAGAATTTATAAATGAAACTGCGATGTTTTAATCCCAATATGACCCAATCATAATTATTAAATCCCCTATCAAGACTATGTTATCTTAATCCATTCAATTCCAAAGAGTGTTCCAAGGAAAGATCAAGTCTTCAATTTGAGTATAATCTTTGCGTTATGTTTTTATTCATAATATTAATATTCTAAATATATAATCACCATAATAATATAAGGAATTTTTTATTATTATAATACGTATATGTCTACATATTAATGGTATATCCCTTATTTATTCATTTACATCCAATTATTAAAGCAAATTAAGGTTAATCAGGTGTGTGTGGGACTACCGCCTCTATAGGGAAACATTTTTTATTTTTCATCCATATGTACATTAGTTATAAAAAATTATCGAAATATGGTTCAACATAATAAAAGCATAAAACTATTATCATTATGATTCTGTTTTAATGAAATTATGTCAAAAGAAACACATGTTTAACAATACTCTCCCATTGAGTCAATTTTTGTTCAAGTATGGGTCAGTTTAACCACCAACATGATCATTATATTAAACTCTATCCTTGATTTCTATTGATATATAAATAATAATATTATTTTAATTTAATATGAAAAGAATGAATCATACATTAATCATTAAAGGTTATATTAAGTACTTTACTTGTTATTAAACAGTTATCTTTGTTCTCTAAAATCACCAAATTAAGTATACATTGATTACATTTTCACATAACCTTACTAAAAAACTTATGGAACGATATAAGGACGTTATAAGTTAGTATAAGTTATATATTATACTATATTAAATGATATATTAATTTTGAACTTGGTATTAATGAATAGATATTGAAATAAACATTATAAAATCTATGCAAATGGATAATGTAATTAACACTTGATGGTTGAAATAAGATATACCCAACCAATATACCCCTAATAAATTATTATAAATGAGTGATATAAAAATTTACATATACGAATAATGTTATGAAATTGAAATTTATGGAAGATATATTTTTTATAGGATCCTTGAGTGTCATCAACTAAGAAAGTATATAATTTAAGGGGTTTTCACCTCAACATATCTTCATTGAGACATGTTTTAATGTTGTTAACAAGATTCTTATTTATATGTAGTATATAATTCTGACAAATGAATTTTGAAACTATATTTGATTTAATTATTCTGTTTTCTAGAACCACATGATATCCAATATTCCAATGACTTATGATTCAAAAATATCCAAATCTATACGGGACTTGGGGACTCAAACTCCATTCTTTGAGTTATACAATTTCTTATTGAACATTATTTTCCAATACATGTCCTTTATAATTATGTTACTCCATTGTTTCTAGGGAAAATTAGTTTTTGAACCAAATATGTTTTCATTAATGGGTTTCAATGAATTTTTTAAAGTAGTGGTTTTGAAAAGATACTCATAACTATGAATTTTATAGTAATGAAGAAATATATATTCAAAAATTACTTCTCATGATTTAGTTTTCATTATCATAAAAATTATCTATCTCTAATGGAGTTATATTTCTTGTTTCACCCAATTTTTTTATTTTACTATGTGATTATTTTGGGTGGTCAAGTTTTTGGTATCAAACAATTTATTTTAGGATGTTATTTCATACCATTTGGATGTTTTAAAAATAATGTTTTCATTCCATGGGTAATTTATGCAAATTGAATGACATCCAATTGTATTTCTTATGAACAAAATATAATTTCCATTAATTATTTATAGAAATTAAAGTATTTACAATGTGATTTTTTCATAAAACCCTTTCATTTTCATGGGTTCATTCTAATGTGAAAAGTGAATGATTTTTCAGTGGAATGCATTAGTATGGATGATTCATTGGAGAGATACTATATCTACCTACAATGAATTGGTTAAATGTTAATTTATCCTGAGGTTAGTTACTTAAGTGTAAATATTAGTTTATCATAATCATTTTCATTGATAATTTTTCTTATATATGTATTATTCACTATACATATTTATGTTCCATATTTAAAAGAATTTATTTATTCTTATCATATACTCTCATGATGTGTCTCATGTGATTAATGTTTCCCTATGATAATAATTTTACCATTGTTAATGTATGTTATTCATTGTGATATTATACATTAATGATTCAAGGATTATGTTAAATTCCTCTAATCCATGTTATAGATATTGTGTTTCCATGTTTATCTTTTATGCATTTAAATTATTATGTTGTATACTTTAAGGATCACTTATGTTTTATGGATGCCACTCATGATGTTATGATATTTCTCTTATGATCATGTTTTCACATATTCTTATGAAATCATCCATGATAAAAATTTTATTCAGCCCTTACATAGTGTTTAAACACACCGCTTTCTTATATTATCATTCCCTAGATAATGAGAATGATAATTACTAATGAGATGTTAAGAATATGGTCTAATATGGTTCCATTAAGGAGAAATGATTTTGTGTTATATAAAATTATATTCTTATATATCTAATCTAAAAATACATTGAACCTATCAGTATTTGGTGTGTTATTATTTATAAAAATTACTTTGTTCATTTATGTAATATATGTAAAATAAATGCATTTTTAGCTTCGGTCACTATGTCATTGAAGTTCTCAGCTATGATAAGTACCTTGAAATTCTATAGTGGTAATATTAAATATAAATCTATGCTAGGATAACATACTATGATTGGAAAAAAATCGTGTTTAATTTCAAGTCTGATTACTCAAAATAATTTGAGACTTCATCTCATGCAGGTCGCACTTTGTGATTTACAAGATAGGATATTATGAGAACATACCCACTTATTGGAATTCTACATGTTTTTGTGTCCCCAAAATATTATTATCTATAAACATGTGTAATGATAATTATAATTCACGATTATTGTTAATATATCTCATCCATTTTATGTATTGATGCACTAACCAAAATGGTGACACTATATATTATTTGAATGTATGGTATATTGGATGTGATATGAATTATATGTTATTTTTGAATAATTCAAGGAAGGATTCAAACATTACATCATTATAAAATACGATATCTCAACACTTTAATTTTAATGGAAAAATTTAATTGAATTACACGGATATATTGTACTACTGAATTAATTTCAAAGATTCCATGAAATACATAAGAAGCACATAGGTTGAGAGCACATATATGAAACTTTATTGATATGATATCAAGATGAAGGGATTATATTATACAATGATAATTCATATGTGGTTTTTTTGTATATAAATATGCCTTAAACCTCTATGGTTTCCATGACTCATTTATAGAAATTATTCTTGAACATTAAAAAACCCTACTTAATGCCACTGAAGAAATGGATTAGTAGGTCACACACAAAGTGTTTTAATTCATCTAAGTTAAATTTTACTTATATTAACAAATTGGAATAAAAATTATTCACAAGACCAAAAATTAATATTTATTCAAGATTTATTTATTGATCCCATATATTAAAAAAACCATTATTCAGTAGATAATTTCTAAAATATGTCAATATATAATATTTATTAATATCTTATTTTTATCATTGTAGTAAATAGTTATTTCTTTGTTGAATTACTAATTTATTCCATTATATGGATATTAAATAACTATTTATTTTCCATATTGTGAAAATAATTTTTATTGATTTATTGAATGAATCGTATTTATTTAAATATTTATTCAAGATTTCAATGAATGGATAGAAGGATGAACATGCCAAGTTTTGGGTTTGATGATAAATAAGTATTTACCATATTATAGAAAAAATATGTATCGTTGGGTAGGTTTTCATGCACCATGAAATAAAATATTATTATTATTATTATTTTACAAGACATGTGGGTTATTGAAGGTTTAATAAATTATTAAGGTCCCTTTTGTTATTATTTAAACACCAAACCCTAACCCTATGTCTATAAATAGGATACAATGTATTTTTTAGAGAGGTCAATCATAGTGAATAACATTCCATTAAACTTTTCCCTCCTATTATATTTATCTCAAGACCAAGAAGAACATGATAGATTCTTTTAATCCCTAAGGAACATGAATCTATCATGTTGAATAATGCAAGATGATCAATCGACTGAGCTAAAACCCAGTATTTCATCCTTATTGTTTGAATATTGAAGGAAATCATGTGGATCACCAATAGAGGGGCACTTCGTTGGGACCTCACAATTAAATGATAACACACCAATCAGGTTCAAATGATCTACACCATCAATGAAAAAAATTAAAAAGTCCTTGGTGATCTTCCATTTTGTGTATGAAATTAATTATTAATTAACATAAAGATATCTTTTATCTTAGTTTAGGTGAAATAATTTTCAATAATATTTTGAATGTTTTTATTGGTCATTATTCTCACATAATGTACACGGTGAATGGTTTATTAAATACAAAAAATATTGAGTTAGTCATATTCCATATAAGAGCTTCCACTTTGTTAATAAAAACTAGTGGTGTAAAACCGGTCACATTAAATTTTTAATTATTTATTGATTTTTGATTATTTATTTGTTTAAAATTTTGTTTTTAATTCATGAAATTAATTTTTATAATATTATTTTTGATATTTATTATTCCTCTATCTATTTTTCATATATATAACCTAGATATGGTAAATAATTAACAATTAATATTGGAATAATTCATCTATAGGAGCTCAATATTATGGATAAGTAGTACAGGAGCATATGACATAAATCCTAAAGGCACGCACCATGTATCCAAGTACATTTCACAAGGACAATGAACATTTTTTTGGGTCATAGTGCCATAAAAACATGTGGATAACTTAAATAAACTCTTTGTATTGAAACGGATAGGCCTGAACATGGTATTTTAGACTACACATAATGTAACTGGGTTACACGATGTGTAGTCCACATGTTTTTTACTGTGTGAAACAGTTGTTCAAATACAAAATATGTATCAATTACATGATGTGTAAGGATTTTCATTCATATAAGATGATGGTTACATAGAATAAAACTATTTTCCTTGACATTTACCTTAGAAATGTTTATATAAAATACATTCCCAGTCCCTATAAGTGTATCACAAACATATGTTGAATGCGATACATGAAATGTACCTAGATATACATGCTATGTACCCAACCATTTTACTAATAAAAATTTAAAAATAATTTATTACTTTATTAAAACTCATCATTATGTGGTTCGTGTGTCATTTACTAATAGTGAAGACTATATTACATATTTTATATTATATTAAATGCATAATTGATTTTATGTAAAATAAGGAACAATAGGTCTCTTATAGTTATTACATGTTGTATAATTTATTGTGTTTTAAATCAGTACACGTAGTGGAATTTTTATTTTTTCCATGTTTCATTTATTGAAAGTACACACCACAAAATTATATCACATTTTTTATACACGATATGTCATGTAGGTGAATTGTATATAATAATGCCCATGTTTAGTGGTTTGAACTAATACTCTTTCATTTTTATCGAAGTAAAATATGTGTACTTATTTTGTTAAATTTTAAATAAATCAATCTTATTTTATTTACTTAAAATCAGATAAGATGGAATTCTCTAAGATAGATATGATGGATATTAAGACAAACTAAATTAATTAATTTAATAATTATTTAATTATATTAATTCATGTATTTTTATCTTAATAGTAACTCTAATCAAAACTAATATTATCATTCGATTTTAAATATGTATTTTTTATATAAGTCAATGGTTATGAGAATAGATCGAGTTATGTATGTGTGTGTTTTCATTTAGTTTTATCATTTCATAGAATTTCATAATTATTATAATTAATATTAAATGAAGTCCTATGAGTCCTCCTCCACTTCTTATTACATATAGTCCTTCATTCCCAGGTACTATTTTATGTAAACCCCCTTTTGGTTCCCTTAAACCACACATGAAGTAAATTTGGTGTAAGGATTGGGCTCCCAGGAACATGGTGTGTGTTCAAGTGGTAATTGAGGTTAAACCAAAACAATAAGATAGATAGAACAAAAAAGAAATGATTCAACTCTATCCTAGACCATCTCAATGATTTTTTTCCTCTGGGATAATGGTTTGATTATTATCAACTCAATAAAAAACCACTAGTTAAATCTCATTATCATACCATGGTAAAAATATTTTATTTTTATCTTTTGGATTATTTATTTTAAATATATCAAATCACAGTCACATAAATTAATAGATTAAAAAAATATGGAATTAAAGTAAAATGATATTGAATATAGATTTTATCAGAAAATGGTTAATCACTTATGTAAAACTCACTTAATATTATCATGAAATGTAAATAGATTAAATATTTTTCTATATAAATAAAAAAGGTTCATCAATAAAACATTATCTCAGAATGATCTTTGAATTAATAGATTTGGAATACAACCATAGAACTATTGTATTATTGGCCCCTGTTAGGACACTTACTCTTATTAAGGAGTTCAAATAATGTTTTTAGTTTGAATTAAAGAATTTTACATCTGGATTATTAGAATTTTTATACTTTATTTATCTTTTAGGGATGTGTTTAGTAAATCCAAGTTAACATTTCATGATTGGGACTTCCTCAATAGATCTAGGAGTTGTGGACTCACAACTGACAAGGATGTCTATGGAAATACCTATGAGTAATTGACAAGAACCATTCTTGATTTATGTAAAGTAAAATATGGACCATTATATTTTACATGTGATAGTAAATTTTATGTTCAATTGTGAGGGTCAATGAGACTTGATAAAATAATGGTAAATTTAATAAAATAATTAAATTATTTTATATCGCCTATTTTGTATTCATGTAAAGTAAAAATATATAGTTATAATTGTTATAGAAAAAATGGAATGAAAACCCACAAAAACTTTATGGAAATTTCCTAACTCTGGGAATGTTATCATATGAGTAAATTTCCTGGAGTTTCCTCGATCTTTTACACTACTTTATAATCAAATAACTTCTACTACATTTGGAATCCATATTCTTGATCTTCCTCATAACTGATCATGGAATAGTGAGAAGAATATATATATATGAGATTCAAAGAGGATAACTCTTATTATATTTTCATAAAATTATCAGATTTGTATGAATAATTAATAATGAAAAAAATAAATTATTATGCCATAGAGTCTCATCTCCTGATCTGAATAGATAAAAGGTGTGTATTCATATAAATGATGTTATCAATGCACTTCATTATTGTAAAATAGAATAAGTACAAAACAATACTTATCATTTCATAAAAATGATATTTTTTATTGATATGTTAGAAAAACCATTCTTTAATTTTGATAATATCTTGCCCATTATTATGATATTATCATCCTCACAACCAATGATGTCTTTATTAATCCATGATTGGATAAACAGTATGAATAAATAGATATAAATTCATTTAAATATGTTTCTCTCGATATATAAGGTATTTATAAAACTAATATCCCCATCCTTTATTAATAAATCAATGGAAAATTTTGAGAAGAATATGACATTTTTAGAGTCAATGGTTCCATTATGATGTACATCAAATAGAAAAAGATTAAAATCTAATGATATAAAATGTATGATATTTGCCTCCAATTTGGAAATAACGTTCATTGAAAGATTTATTGACATTACTGGAGAAGCAATCATATGATTCTAATTTATGTATTTTCATTAATAAGCATATATTTTTTTCAGATACTTATTGGGTATATATTGTCACATATAAATTTATTTAAAATAGAAGAACAAAGAATCTATAGTTTTATTAAAATAAGTAAGTTAAATTATTAAAGGAGATGAATAAGGTTGATTACTAAATCATAAAATATAAACACCTAACTTATATAATGAATAGTTTAATGATTAAGTTAAGATTTCTTTGTATTGAGTAAAATAAAAAATATTCATCTCAATATCATTTTAGAAACCTTGAAACATTAGTTCATATTTTGAATATATGTTGTTGTGGTATTTCATTATAGAACTAGTTTTAAGTAATTATATAATAAAAAATATCCAATGAGAAATAATTAATGAATAGTATAAGACTTAATTACAGAATAGTGGAAATAATATGAAATTTCAAGAGAAACTAATAGTGTTTTACTTGTTTATATTCTGATAAGTGTTCTAGCCTCTATTGAGCTAAGATACTAGGCATGATAACAAACTATGTGTTAGGTTTTAGGAAAATAAATCTTAAAAATAATGTTATTACACATAGATTTTAGAGTTATTTCCGTAAGACCAAATGTAATATTCTAATTCTAAGGGTGAATTCATAAACATCATGATATTCCTTAAATAAATTTTTAAAATGATTATTGAAGTAAATGAGTACACTTGGTGATGATATAGGACCATATGAACTTGATAGTAATATAATATCTTATCCAATTAATCATTGATCATATACATGTGTATTAAAGGTATTCCCTAAATCAAATTTCTATATATTCATCAATATAGTGATGGAAGTAAATGTAAGATCAATAGTGATTATAATATGTATTATAATTCTTGTATAATATTATATAAGATATGATTTTAAAAATATTAGTGAATATAACTAACTATATTGACTAATGAATATAATAGTTATGATATGATAAGAATATATCAAGTAACAAAATCAAGTGTTTTTAAATCCATTTAATAAAAGCTATTTTTTATCAACAAACAAACATCAAACACTTAGTGCATCTAAATTAATAATCCACTATACACTAAGGATATTAATCTCTAATAAAGATAAAAAATATTTCTATAATAGATTCCTGAAAATTTATGAATAATGGGAAAATATGTAATTTTTATGGGTTATGCTTCTGGATGCATATGAGTTGGTATAGAAATACCTGAGTCCACTAATCTCAGTGGGAGGACTAGTTCCAAAGACACATATTGTATTGGAATTGAAAACCAAATTGGTGTCTTATGATCATTGTGGGGAGTGATAAATATATTATTATTTTAGAATAATGATTCCTAAAAAGAAGACGTAAATAGAAACATTCTACTATTGGAAATATGTATGAATTTAGTAATGGATTTCATGTATCAAGATTCAATGAATATATATTTTAGATGCTTCTAAGACTTGATACCATTGATTATTCTTCAAGTGAACATGGAAAAGGATTGTAAGAGCAGGTTCCAATAAAGGGTGTTTGATTATTTAATGGTTTAATATATTATTAAACCTATACATGAATCATCATGAAAAATATATTTTTAAGTTTTAGTTGTAAAATAATAAATTTATGATCATAATATTTGGTTATTGATTGTCAAAGTCACCTAATTTAGAAGAAAACTTATAGAATATGTCTATATGAAGTGGCCGTAAGGAAATATAATGGTATATGTATATATAGAATGACTGCAAAGACTTAGGTACGTCAATAAATTCCAATAAGTTATAGAGATTACAAAATTAATTAATGATGAAATTATCCATAGTGATTATGAAATATTCATATTGAATTGAATGAGTTCCATGTGACTCTATTAGTTTAGTGTGATAACTATAGTTTTTAAGATAGATAAATTTGAAATTTTTGGAAAAAAAGTTATACCATATCAATATGTTAAGACAAAGTGATGAATTTACCCAAGAATGACATAAATTAGTAAAAATATTCTGGGGAACATGATATCTAAAATAGATATATGGGTTTACTAAATATATTGAAAGTACATATATTGAAAAATTATTTAAAACAAAAGTTTAAACATTTAATGAATTAATTTTTATTGGCATATAGTTTCTCTATTAGAACATGTATGGGAATAGGAAGATATTCTCGATATTAAAAGTGTTTTACATGCATAAGTGCCATGAATTTATCTCATATTACTTGATATATATGAAAATTTATTATTATTAAATAATTATAAATAGTATATAAATATCAATAGATCCATCGTTACTACACTGAATTGTAGGAAGATATATATGAAATTACTTGAAAAAGTATAACTCAATGAGTATGTGGTGTCTGATGAAGTAAAAATACAATTTGATCAAGGTATTTTAATACTAGCCTTTATTTTAATCAAATTGGTCTAGTATCACAATGAGTCTTATGTTATATGAAAGAAAGACATCTTATAGCTAGTGGTTTCCATATCTGCAATATTCGAGTATGTTACATATTTTTGGGGTATCTTAAGAAGCAGTTTATAATTTTCCTACTCTTAAATTTTTATCAATACCTATAGTAAAAGTATTATCATTTTATGATAATATTTTATTGTGGTATTAGTGAAGATTTTAATATACTGAAAAGTGAATAAGAATTGGATAGTATGTTATATTGTTAATTTAGGTATTTTCTCAAGGTTGTGATGTCACACTAAGAAGATTCCCCACACTGTTTTATGGTCATATCAACCCTGTCCATAGAAATGTGGTAGTAACAATAGATATATATATATATATACTCATTAGAACAACGTGTGACTTGTGATAACGAACAAAATAAAATTTTAATATTATTTTGATCTAGTGTGAGAGTATATTGTAGTTTTTCCAATGAACTAACAAATTTTTACTTCTGATTTACTATATATTTATATATTTTAATATTAAATAATACTTTATCATATATTGATTTTTCTTCTATATGAAATTAATGTGATAACTCTCTAGAAAAATTCTTACTTGTAATTGTTCATATGTTTTTCCCCTCTATGATTATAACCTTGATATACATTGAAAACATTCTTAATCTTACTTTTATGGTGATCAAGTGGAAATGTGTTAATTGAATTGGAGAGTTATGCATACCTAAATACCATTCAATAGCTTTTTAGGCCTCAATCTAGGTTATGAGAAGTGACATATGTATTCTTTCCAATAAAATACCTATGAGAAAATATATTCTAGAACCATTGTTGAAGAACATTGTGTTTCGATAAAATAATAGGATATTAGTAAACTAAAATTACTTTCTAATTTTTTGATCCATATAAATAATTAAGAATATTTAATTATTTATTATAGAAATAAAAATCCATGATACTTCAACTACATCACTATGATCTATATTGGTGAAGGATAACATTGTCAGAGGTCAAATTCCCATGAATGGTATAGGCTCTTTCATGTTATAATACACCATGAGTGGAGATTATACATGCTCAAAAGCCCTATTCAAATAGCTCCTAGAAAAGATTCTAGTAAAAATGTGTTGTCTCTCTATAAAAAGAATTTGTATGATTCCATATATATCCAATATTTCATGTTACCTTTTAATTATATTGAGATTATAATGTAACATGATGATATGGATGTATATAGAATCAGGTCTCACCTTTATCATTTTTATCAAGATAATTCGATATAAGAGTGATATGAGATCTCGAATGCAGTTTTCATGTGGATGCTTCAAGAGTTAGTGTTAGTTTTTCCTATTGTAATAAATTCAATTTGATATATAGATAACTTGGACATATTCGGTATTATGATCCCAAATGAGTTGAATACATGTCTCATTTTATCCTCACAATCTAAGATCTTCTCCGATTTCATTATTAGTTATAACATAAGAAATAGTGAGAAGAATGTATTTGAACACTTTACCTTAATTCACCTATATGAAAAGGACATGAGGCATGAATAACTTATCATACTTATGGTGAATAAAAGTATGAACATGTAAAAGGTCATCCATACTCACTATAATTATAAGTCTTTTAATCTTTTCCCTTGCAATAAGAGTAAGATACAAAGATTAGAGAAGGAAAAAAGATTCATTATGTTTTATATATTGGATGATATAACTACAATGACCAAGGATAATCATACATGGATATTACATAATTTTATATGAAGATTTATTACATTACATAAACACACTCTTGGGGACCTTAATAGTTTATTTCATTTTTATCTCATAACAAAATTATCTTAATTCATTATATATCTTCAATATCTCCAATAAAAATATTACCCTTTTTTACTCCAACTTAAATGCCTTTATTCATAACATATGGAAAGGAAACATAATAAATAATAAGATCAAATTCTCAGTAAGGGGAAAAATAGAGATACATAGGTATAACATTAGAAAAACGACATGAGAACACGATCATAATATTTGGAAACCATACCCTGTACATCAAAATCATAATCTTGATTTTTAGAATAAATATTGGTAGTTCATAAGACATTAATCATATGTAAGTCAAAGAACATGTGCTATGAGGGCATAAAATTAGCATAACTCAATGATTTTTTACATACAAATAAGCATGAAAATCATTTCCCTATAAGTCAATGATGTTTTCCAAAACATATAAGGGAACTATATAGGAGTTTATGCCCCGTGGGTGGGACACACAAACATACCTATTGGAATCCCTTTCTTGTAGCGGAATTGGTTTACTATACAAACCATCATAGTAGTTAAGGTTCACTCCCAAGATCATCATAATGGACAAAGTCCACTACTGAACTGATTTTATTATTTGTTCCAACCCTATATTACTAAACTGGGTTCATTGCCTAATCCAGCCTTGTATAGATAAATCATGGTCACTCCTCATTCCAATCATATCTAAATAAACAATATTTAATCCATGTTCTTGCCCAATCTATCTCATGAGATTTAAATAATTTTCCAATTCAATAGAGGGAGATATAGGTCCCACAATTCCTTTGTTTTAATGAAACCACCACCATTGGTTATAATGTAACCACCATTTGATACTGAAAATCATATATATGTGTGCCAAAAGATCTTAAAAATTATCATATCATAAAAAATTAATGAAAAACGTTTCCTAAAAATTTCATCCTATCATAACCTATGAAAAAATGGAAGGTTTAAAAATCATTTCAACATTTAATCATCAAGTAACCCCTGAAAAGAGGTTATAATTATAAGAGTTATATCTTGGTATAAATCATGGAATAAAAATGAGTTTCATAAAAATCTATTCATCATAAACATAAACCATTCAGAAAAAGAATAAAAATGGTAACCTTAGATTATATTTCAATTAAATGATACATTATATCAAAATATGTCATGTTAGATGGAGAAGGATATTTAAATATAACTTGGATCATTTCTTAAGGAAAACAACCTTTCATTGAAAATCACTTTCTAAAACCTAAAACATTTTCAATCCCATTTTACTTGAAAATAACATTAAAAACATGTAATGAAATGTAGAGACCCGAAGCTTGACGTACATGGACATTACATTACTTTTTCGGAATACTTAGTACATAACAAAAACACACACACAAGGATCGTAATAGTTTAGTGTCTTTGGAAACTCGGAATATAATCTTCTAATCGTGGTGAAAGCTCTTCAACTCTCCCATAAAGATATTCTTTTTTTACCTAAAACCTTTATTTATATCCTGGGGAAAAGAAAACATAAAATGTTGAGCTCAAATGCTCAGTAAGGGTAAACAAAAGAAATATCAATCACATTATTTTCATAAGAACATAACATTTTGGAGATCTTAACCTGCAAAAGAGAGCATAATTTCATAACATGGGATAAATCATAGTAGTGAAATGAAATCCCAATAATCATAACTTAAAACAAGAAACTTTGTGGAATACACACATAATCATAGAGAATCATTTCTTATTAGTCAAGACTCATTGCCAAGATTATCTTAGTGGACAAAGTCCCTTTCTGAACCGAGTCACCCTCGTTTCAGTCCTGTTTCACTGAACCGGTATAACCTACCGTTCCAGCCATGTCTATCTCATGAGATATAAAATCTTTACCCAATGCATTGGAGGGAGATATAGGTCCCACCCATCTCATAATGATACCATTCTTATGTGTGCCACAAAATCATAAATCATACATCATTTCATAACCCATGTAATAAAAATGGGAATCTTAAACATCGTGACATCATAAAACAATTCATATAAGATAAAGGAATTTATAAAAAATAATTCCATCACAACATTATCAAATCAATGTAATAATTGAGATAAAAACAGAACCCTTTATTATCTTAATGGAAAATAATTTTGATAAAACACTTGAACTCCATTCTTGAGGAAAATATCATTTCTTCTTCAAATTTTTTTTTCCTTTCTTAACATGTCATACAAGTTTAAACTTAAAGAATTTGATTAAAAATAAACTTGAAAACTCGTAAAGGATGCTTCTTTTAAATAATGTTTTAAAAATCCGTTCATTCCTTATAAGTTAAAAAAACATTCTTCTCATACTTTTGTTGGAAAAGTCAAAAAGTACCTCGTACGAAAAACGACAAAAGATTCCTTTCATATCTTTTACTAAAAACTCACCGAAGGGTAAAATAGGATTTAAACAATTTTAGGTGAATGGAAATAATATTACATATTGAGGAAACATGGATTTGGATGATAAAATACACCCTAGTAAATTTCAAGGTATAAACAATCTTGGATAAAAATGAGATTGTGATATTTCCCTTACCTTAGGTCTGATTTGCTTCATAAGTGTCTAAACCTCCTGTATAATGATTTAAATAATGTCATTGACTTATTAAAGAATCATATTCATTGTTATTATGTCATATATGGTTCACTTATGACTTTATATTACACGTTCTTTTGTAAATTCATGTTAAAGTAGCATTTTGGGTAAAATCATCTCATTTGTCGTTCGTGTTTTAACTTGTAATTATTCATATGATTACTTAGATAATGATTACTTAATTCCAGAATATAAAACATGATTTATATATAATATATATTCAGAATATATATATATATATATATAATAGATCAGTAAATGGAAAGAAATACACCGTTCATGGAGACGGTAGACCGTTCGTACGCATGAACGCTGTTTTCATTTCCTTATTGAGTTGAATTGAATTAAGTAGATGACATACATATATATACACATAAATCCAGTAGCTTTATAATGTCATATATTTCATTAGTATTGCTTATATATTCTTTATAATCATTCTTAAATGGTTAACATGGAGAATGAATCTCATCGCGTCGTGGAGACGGTAGTCCGTACGTACGCACGAGCGATGATATCATTTCCATAATTATTGAATTGAATTGGAGTGGATGATACAATATATCAGAATCATTATTATGTTATAATAACTATGTTTTGTTATTATTTACACCATAATACCCATCCATGTAAGGTGTTGGTGAAAAAACAGATTACACCACGGCGTGGAGGCGGTATTCCGTACGTACACACGCGCGGTGATTTCGTTTTACGTAGGATGGATAGATGGTGAAATAAGGTTTTTTCATACTTATAATAAAATATCAGTATATGAGTGATACTGATGTTATTACTTCATAAAGAAACAACCTTAGAAGAAGAAGTGGAAGAAGAAATAAAGGTGAAAGAATTGGTAACGGAAATTACCTCTTCTTTGAAGCGCCTCTTTGAGACCTCCTCCTAGGGTATCAAAATTGGTCTTTGAGGAAGACAAGAACCTCTAGGATGTTGCTAGGGAAGTGTAGAAGAGAATTTGGCAGAGGTTGGCCGAGCTTGAAGGCTAAAAGTTGTGTGAGGAAGAGAGGGAGGAGGTGCCCTTTTATAAGGGAGGAGAGGGGTACCTTTGGAATAACTAAAACTATTATTTTATTATAAAGTCAAATTCGGTTTTAAATATCTCCAAATTGATTTATTTCGTAGTTAAAGTGGGGATGGGTCGAAAGCTTCTCATCCAATAGAATTTAGACAATTTTAGGTTCCTATTTTAACCTTATCATTTAGATTTAACATTAAGTTAAATAATTTTACTTTTACCATGTATTCTTGTGTTCTTACACTATAAGGTTAATAAACATACTATAACAAGCCAAACGAACCCCAAGTTGTTAATTATTAATATATATAACATTATCTAAGTCATTTGGCCGAACCTTAGATTTTTAGGAATATAATAACAATTAATAATAAAATATTTGTTTTAAAAACTATTTTATGTCAATTTTTACACTATTTGGTAATTGATTTTTGTGAAAATCATAACAGAATGATAAGTTTGAAAAAAGTTAATTAAATCAATACTAACATTTTAGATAATATAATATAGTGGGATGCTTTATTCAAGTCAGATAAATTAAAACAATGATTCATTTCATTTTTTTTATAAAATACAAAAGGGATTTTTTTAAGAAATTAAAATGAATATTCCATTAAAAATAATTTTAAAAAATTAAAACATGCCTAAAATATCTCATTTAAAATCATAAAATATTAATAAAAAATATCTTAAAACATTTTTAGTAAATATGGCTTTGGAAGAAAATGGATTTTTGAATAAAGATATTAGTAAAGTCATATTTTCATAAAAACATTTTCTCAATTATTTTATGTAACAAAGAGTGGGGAAATACTAATATTACATGAAAATGTCATGAATAATCATAGGATAAATAAATTAAAGAGTTTATTGATATATGTATCATAAGATTTTACCATCTGAAACGTAATGATAAATAATCCTGATAAACGATTATATTGCAACGTAAAATCCGTACCACTTTGGTATGTTTTAATCGTAATACAGAAATAGGAATAAAACTAAATGGAATAGAAAATACATTGAGGATAAACAAATTCTGGTTAGTACATCTCAAAGCACATATATTTTCACCTCATTAAAAAATATAGGTTCAAAACATAAAGAACTTCTCAAAGAAGTTAAATTGAGACTGAAAGCCCTTACCGCTTTAGTAATCTTTTGAATTATAATCACTAGTAAATCATAAAATAAAATTAATCATTAAATATCATGAAAATAATGGGATTAATGATATAAAATTTCAATGTGGAATTATATATAGCACACAAAATAAATTATTAGTGAATTTTCATAGGTCTCCCAAAAATAAAAGGGAGACTAGAAATCCCTTACCAATTTGATAACATTTGATAGGTAAACCCCATGGAAGATATATACTCAAATAGATATGTAAATAAAAAAAATTATGTATAAACGTGATAAAATAGATTATTTTACAGTATATACCCCTTGAAAAATAAAAATATAGATAATAACAAATAAATCTCAAGGGAATGTTAGTTGGGATGAAATCCCTTACCATATGTTTCCTTCTAGTTGAATATAATTTAAGATCCTATAAAGTGGTTTTATATATGTTATTAAATTATTAAATAACCATATTAATATTTATAATATCATTTATGATCATTTTAAAACATCTTATTACCAATTCATTAATATAATTTCATTATTTTCATTGTTTGAAGTGTTACATGCCTTATTTTCTCATGTATGCTTCAACATGAATGATCTACTTCTTGCACATATTATACAGTTATATCATATACATAAAAATAATTATGAAATAATTATAATATTATTGCATCAATTATAATTTAAATGATATCATGAAAAATGGTTATGAAAAATGAAGTACATTATGATCATAAAGAGTGTGGGCCGTACGTACACATTAGTAACATTTCCATTTTCAATGATCTATATGGAAATGTGGAAAATAATATTTTTACTCTCTATAATGATAATAATATTATATATATTTATATATATCATACATGTGGTGTGTTGATTAATAGAGAGTCACATCGCTTCATGAAGGCCTCAGTCCCTACGTACATGAATGATGTTTTCATCTTCACATGAGTGAAAAGGAATGAAATAAAATGATATATATTGTATTTAAAGAATTAAAAATATTTCATAGATATTATAATTATGAAAATTTTATCACATATATTCATTTAATTTATCATTATCACCTTCCATGTGAAATGTTATTGAGAGATGAATCGCATCGTTTCAGGAT
The DNA here is from genome assembly GCA_963277665.1 of Viscum album. Lineage (NCBI taxonomy): Eukaryota > Viridiplantae > Streptophyta > Magnoliopsida > Santalales > Viscaceae > Viscum > Viscum album. The sequence continues at coordinate 821,232,099 of OY728134.1, forward strand.
GCAGTAGTCCACCGTACACACGAGCAACGTTGTTGTATCTCCTATAGAATGAAGAGTAAAAATATATAAATAATATAGTTAATACATAGGTATAGATATGTTATACATATAATATATATAAATTATATCCATCACCTTACCAAACCCTTAAATGTTGAAATGGGAAAATGAATGACATTGGTTTGGGTGGAGGTATTATGTCGTACACATGAACAATGATTTTCTAACCCATTTGATGGAAGAGGATATTTTTTTAGGAAATTAACTTATTATAAAAACATAAAATTATATGTAATATACTAAGGTTACTAAATAATCATGGTTTAATTATAATTTAAGTAGGTGGATAATGAAATTAAATAAATACACTCGTTGAAGATCATTAACTCTTCTTCATGTATCCTTCATAGGTTTGCACTCATGATTTCCTATAATAGATTTTTGTTAAAAATAAGTATTATAATATTAGAATATATATATTGGAAAATGTTTTGGGTATTTATTTTCTGGACCAAATAGTTTTTATGTTTTTAAGAAGAGATAAGTGGGGTGGCCTTTCTAAGTGGGGTAGAGGGCACACATTGTATTTTTTTAAAGAAATAAGTTTTCCCGTGTTTTTCTTATTTAAAAATGGAAAATATTAAGCCATTATTGAACCATACTAGTTATATGGTCTAAATATTTCAATCCAATACTTTTTATATGTGATTATAATTCAGTTTTTACCCTTATCATTTTAGTTTGACCCCTTGCTAAACCAATTTGTACTTTAATCATGGTAATTAATTTTTACTGTATTCACTATTCATTTTGGTAAAAAATTAAATTTTCATTATTATAAATTATAATTTATTCTTATCCCAAATATGGTGTCTATTTTAAAAAATAACATCCAGATAAGTAGAATGTTTTAATTTAATATTAACCCGTAAATAAGATGTGAAAGTTGGTTTTTGAAGAGAAGATATTCTAATGTGTGAAATGTTTTAATACAAAAAATAAAACTAAATTGATTCCAATGTACTAAATATTTTTAAATTATATAAAATTGAACAGATTTTACAATAAAACTAATTCAATTAACAATTTACCATTATAAGTAATTTAAAAAAAATGGGTGTTTTCAATTAAAATTCAGTATTTTTTACTATTTAAAAAAGTGAAACATTTCATAAAAATAAAAAAAATTAACCAGAAGTTAAATTTTTAATTATGATTTAAAAAATTAATATTAATTTAAAAAAACATATTCTATATTTTTCATAGGCTAATTTTATTATAAGTGCAAAAAAATGGTGGAAGGCCGCTTTTTAGAAAAAATGATGTTTTTAAATGTATAATTGGATTTATTCTTATTTGTTATCTTGAAAACACATTATCATAATGTTAATTTATTTTGAATATATAATATTTAAATATCTTAAAAATAATTAACCAAAATTTATTTGCTGAATTTATTTTTATAAAACACACTTGAGCACATTAAAATGTTTTTTCAAAGAAAGGTTTAGTTTTATTTTCAAAAGGGATTTATTTTCATTTCTAATTAATTGGACACCCAATAATACATTTTATACGATTTATTGAACCATATTTTCATAATATATTTGATATTATTCATAACCTCCATTGCAACAGTTAGGTGAAATATATCATAAAAATATTTTAACAATATTGCGTATTTCATTAAAACTCATTGTTGTGGGTAATGTAAAATATAGAAAATATTAAATTAATTTGAAAAAATATTTCACCAAATCCTAGGGTGCTACATTCCACCCCCCTTAAAATTAATTTCTCTCTCTTAATTCGTCTCATTCATCAAAGGTTTAACAATTTAAATTTTCGTTATAGAAACACACATCGTTAAAAGGATTAATAAAACATCCTTTAAAAATGGATAGTTAGAAACATAATGGTTACCCAATGTAACTCCTAACTATGTTTAATCATATGAGAAAATGGTTAAGAAATTTGTATTTAGTTATGGAAAACATTTTTAACATTTATATATTTAGTCATAAAGATCACTGATCACAAGAAAGTTGGGGATCCATAGAATGTCAATAGAAAAAGTCAATAAACCAAAGAGGTGTGAAAAAGGTCATTGATATCTTCAAAAATGATGATAATAGGACAAAATTTCATTTCAATATAATTTCTCAAATTTTGAATAATTTTCATGAGAACATATACTTAATTTATTCTATTATATTTCATGAGAACAATGTCAACCCTTTTTTGTGCCTTGTTTAATTTCCACTTTATCTCTTATTAAATAAAATTAATGTGAATTTGTTATGGTTGAAGAAATAATGGTTCATAATATCCATAAATAGAATGATAATTCATTTTTCCTATCTTTAGTTATCATAGCAAAAAAATGGATAGAAAAGTTTATATAATATCTATAAATCTTCATATAGTGATATTATATATTATTCTTGAAAACCTCAACCAAAGTTCAAATTACACCATTCCATAAATAGTTTAGCTTATAACCCTTCCAAAATTATAAATGTATGAATAAGGTCATAAAATTTCTCAATATAACATTAATCCCCCATATATTGTAAATTTTCTCTTGATTTTCACATAACAAAGATGTTAATACCTTTATCGAGTATTCTCTTAAAATATGTGAATAACCTGAATAATTAAAGTACCTTAATTAATACAATCATTCTTCCTCATACCATGAATAAAATCACATATTACTAAATATATTCCAAGATCCAATAATTATTTATGCTCCATCAATAATAACATAAACACATTGTAAATAAATTCATTATCATTTCCCAGGTAATCAAAGCTATGAAATTTACAATATCCATATCAATCATCTCATTGTCCAATGCAATCACAATTTTCTCAACATCTAAAACATATTATGCGGTACCTTCCCACATTAAAAAATCAACATTAAATTAAATAAATTTTCCCTTCTTTCATCATTGTTCAACATATTATTTCAGGTCATTAATGAAAAATTTATACTAAATAATACTTATATATTTCATGATTCAAATAACATAATATTTCAATTCGAAAACATAAATACTTCATTCACCCCACATCCTTCTAAAACCATTATCTATAATTAATAACATTATTCATTAATTCATGTTTATTTTCAAATTTCATTTTTAGTCTCCTCATCATTAAAAATATATCCATTACTCATACAACCTCACTAATTTTTCTTCATGGGCTTTCCCCATTGGACATTGATTTAAATAATTCATATACATATAACATTTAAAGGAAACAATAGTTGATGGTATATTAGGGAAAAAATTATTCTTATCCATTATGTTAACCTAAATTCTCCTTTTCCCTTTGTAGTTACTTGCTTGTGTCCTTTTTCTATAGTAAAAGCATCTTATCATTCCTCTAAGACACCCACTTAGGTGATTCTTCCGACATTCATGACACATGGGAAACTTAATATTTCTTCATTCATGGTCTCCACTACCCACAATATAAAAACCCTCCTTCCTTATCTTATTTGGTGAGATTTAGAGTTTGTTATGTTTTATGTTTTAATAAATTTTCATGAAAAATGATTAGGTATAAACAAAACACCATAAATTCCAATCATCATCCTATTTGGATTCCCAACCAAAAATTTTCCATCACATTAAATGTTAACCTTGTTCCTTATAGGTTTTTTCTTTTAACTAAAATGAAAAATAATAGTGTGTGAACAACTAATCATAGTATAAAAGAAGATAATTATAAAAAAATCACTTATAGGATGTCTAAATCATGAAAACATCTTTAATCCTTAGAGCCTTAGGATTATCATAGTTTATTCATAGTTATATTTTATTTAATTCCTTCTTGATGGTTTGTAATGACTATGGGAATTTCTAAAGAATATCCCTTGGGAGTGTCAAACTAGTTCAAAACAAGGCCCATTGACATGCACCATTTCCTGATTGACTCTTGCTCAATATCATTTTTTCGTTGTTGTAACCCCTAGTAATATATGTGCAAGATCCACATAAACATGTAGAATCTAGAAAGGGATGTATTTCTAGGAAACCACTCACACTATATTATACCAAAATACTAGGACATTTTATTATACAATGAATTATCTGTATACATATCCTTAGATACATCCCTACATATATCCTTAGAAATACTCCTAGGGATCTCACTAAATTTTTCTCATCCTAGTTTCTAAGGGATAACAAAACCATCCCTTTGATACAATCTATAGAGACCCATGCTTATCATAAATAGATATTTCATCCTTTTAGATGAATATTCAATATATTATTAAAACATATTCCCGAGGATCATAATAGTTTTGTGCTTTTGGAATCATTCAATACAATATTCTTAATTCATGGAATATCTTCAATGTATACTATAAAGATCTTCTCTTTTTTGTACTCATACTTAAAAGAACTTCTTCATAACTTCGGGGAACAAAACATATGAAAGGTTCATCCTAAATTCTTCGTAAGTTTAAAAAATGGATACACATAAGTATACCATGAGAATAATTTTATGTGAACATTAAGATGACATTTTAAAACCATACCCTATATATCCGAGATCATAATCTTGAGTCATGGCATAAATATTATCAGTTAATAATACTTGAATCATAAGGAAATAGAAAAAAATTAACCATGAGAGAATAAAATTGACCAAATACATAGATTATGGATATACACATATGCATAGAAAATCAATTCCTTAGTTGGCAGGGCTCATTTTAAAAACATATAATGGTAATCTATGGAAGGATACACCTACTAGGCATGACACACCACCATCCCGAGTGGAATATATTATCTCATAGTGGAGTGGGTTCACTCCATAAACCATCATAATAGTTAAGGGTCACGGAAAAAATTACCTTAATGAACCGAGTTCACCCCTACTTCATCCCTTTCTTACTGAACTGGGTTCGTTCCCAATTCCAGCAATGTCTTACTGAATCGGTTCCACTCCATGTTCTAGTCCCACTTACTATACTGGGAATACTCCACATTCCAAACTAATCTATGTCCTAATAAATAAATCTTTAACAAAGGTATTGTATGGAGATATAGGTATCACCTCTCTATGGTTATAAAGTAACCACCATCTATGGTTATTAGGTAACCATCATCACAATTAGAAAATCATACATATGTGTGCCACAAGATCCTAAAACATTCATCATATCATAACCCATGAAATTATCAGGTTTTCACAAATATTTCATCATATCCAAACCTATGGAAAAGTGATATGTTTGATAATCATTTCATCACTTTTTCATAGTATAACCCATGAAAAGAAGCTGGAATCCTAATAGTTCAATCATGGTATAACCTATGTAAGACAAAAGAGTTTAATAAAAATCATATCATCATAAAAATAAAACTTTCAATTAAATAATAACAGTGTTATCCTTAGTTCATATTTCCAGTAAATTATAATTTATATCAAAGGATTTCATATTAAATAGAGATGCATTTTGAATGATCAATTTGAAAATTCCTTAAGAAAAACTACCATTCATTGAAAACAACTTTTTAAAACCTAATACATTTAAAAAATAATTTAATTTTAAAATAACATTGAAAACATATAATGTAATCTTAAAATAAGATATTTTTCATTATTATGGGATCTTTTGTTAAAGTCATACGCATTAAAACAATGATTCATTTCAAATTTTAAGAAATATCCTATGTGGCGTTATTTTGGAAAATGACAAGAATATTACTTTTAAAAAATGTATAAAAATTTAAACATGGATTAAAATTTCTTTTTATAAATCATTTGAGAGTAATATAAATTTTATGAAACCAATTTTCTAAAATATGGTTTTAGAAGAAAACAGACTTTCAACTGAATAGAAAAATGATGTCCAATTTTCATAGAAAAATTTTCTCCAATATTTAATGTACAAAGACTGTAAAAATAATACCATTACATTAAAATATCATGAATTACTGTAGGAGAATATAATTCATGAGTTTATTTATAGATGGGTAATAATATTTTATCATCATAAACATAATCATAAACAATCTCGATAAATAATGAGATTGTAACATATAAAAATTACCACTTTAGTAACTTTGAATCATAATCCTTATTAAGAGATTACATAAAATGGAGCATAAAATATCATGAATATAAATAAATTCTTAATATTACATATAAAAGGTGATTTATATACAACTAATTAATGAATATAGGTGCATAATGTAATGTGTGTCTCAGAGAATGCAAATTGAGACAAAACTCCCCTACCACTTTAGTAATATTTTGAATAATAATCCCTAGTAATGAATAACATCAAAAGAAACATTAAATATCATTAAAATAATGGGATAAATTATATAAATTATCATAATGGTAGTCCATAAACCATAAAAAATAAGCATGTAGTGAATTTTCATATGTCTCCTAGAAATAAAAGGAAGACTAGTAATCCCTTACTCATTTGGTAACTATTGAACTATAAACCCCCTGAAAGAGATATACTAAAATGGAAATTTCAATAATAATAATTTTAAGTATACTAATCATAAAATAAATTCATGGGTAGTATAAAAACAAAATTAACTAAACAGGTCAATAATTAGAAATAAATATCAATGGAATGTAAATTGAGATGAAATCCCTTATATCACGCTTCATTTGGATTGATCATTAATTAATGTCAAGTATATTTGTTTTAAAAAAATTATTATATTGTTAAAAAATAATATTAATATTTAAAATATCAAATATGATATCTTTATAATATATTATACCCCATTCATTAAAAATCTTTCATTTTTTTATTATTTTGAGTGTTAATTGCCTTGTTCTCTCATGTAAGTTTCATCTTGAATGTTATGGTTCTTAAGAATATTTTTTTGGTAATATCATATACATAAAAATAATCATGAAATAATTATAATATTTGAAAATCAATTATAATTTTGAAACCAATCATGATATATTAGTAAAAAAAATGAATTACATTATGATCATAGATATGTTAGCCCACACGTACGCTTGAGTAAGTTTTCCATTTTTCAACAATGATTATGGGAAAAAGATAATTAATATTTTAAATTTAATAAGTTATAATAATATCATATATATAATAATAAATACTTATATATATATATATCATCCATGTTTTTTGGTGATAAAAAAGAGTCACATCAGTTCGAGAAAGTGATATTCCACACATATATGAACAGTTCTATCATCTTTACCTGAGTGAAAAGAAAAGAGGATAAATGATATATATTATCTTTAAATAATGATAAATATGCCATGAATATCATAATTATTTACTTAATATCACATATAACCATTAACTTTATCTTTATCACCTTCTTTGTAGAACATTTGTGAATGGAGAATCACGTCGCTTTTTGAGGCGGTAGTCTCGCATACACACGAGCAATGTTATCGTATCACCTACAGAAAATAATTAAAAATAATATATATGATGTAGTGAATATATATGTATAAAAATGTTATAAATACCATATATATACAACATATCCATAATTTTACCCAACCTTTATAGCTGGAAATGGAATAGTGAAGGACATCGGTTCGCGAGGCGATTGTTCGCCATAAACATGAACGATGATGTCATAACCCATTTGATGGAAGTGGAGATGGTTTTAGGTAATTAACTAATTATAAAAATTTTATTTTATATGTAATGTAATTATTTTATTATGTTATGATAGATTAGTAAGAATTGAAGGAGGTGGATAATGAAATAAAATAAAGGCACTCACTAAGGGACACTATATCTTATTTGGGTAACCTAGTTATGATTGCACTAAATCTTTAATAGGTTTGGTTACTATACCAAATAAGTATTCTAGGATGTGAGGAGATAATTAATAATTATATTTTGGTAGGTCTTTTATGAACCAAATATGTTTTAAGGTGTGAAGAACATTGGATAAAAGGTTGCCTTTTATAAGTGGGGGAGAGGCCATGCTTAGTATTTTTGAAAATAAATAATTTCTCCAATGATTTACATAAGTATAAAGGGTAAAAATTATTATATTATACAATATTAAAAGCATAATTATATAAATAATTACATAAAATAATTTTTAGATAATTTTATAGGTCATTTTTATCATTATCTTTTCAGTTTAACATTTAGGTAAACCCATTTTTTCTTTTATCGTGGTAATTAGTTTTTTCTACATTCACTATTGAGGTTGTCCAAAAAAACCATACATTATTAGATATTAGAAATTATTATTATTAAAAATATTTAATTCATTTTTTAAAAATCCATTCACATAAGTGTAAAAAAATAATTTAAAATTTATCCAATAGACGGGATGAGAAAGCAGGTTTTTAAAAGGAAAAGGTTATAAAATCTGAAATGATTTTATATAAAAATTCAATATTGAATTGATTAAAATGACCTAAATTAAATTAATTGATACAAAATGGAACTAATTTTACATGAAGAAATATTCAAAAAATAGTTTAATATTATAAATAATTTAAATGAAAAGGAATGTTTCAACTAAAATTTGGTATTTCCCTTGTTAATCAAAACAATTAAACTATTATGAAAAACCAAAGAAAATTAACCATAAGATAATATTTATCTTTTTATTTTAAAAAATATAATTTATTTTACTAAACAATTTTATAAAATTTTGTAATATTTATTTTTTAATAATTTCACAAAAAGGAGACAATACTATTTTTTTAAATACAGTTCTACATATAAAATTTGATTTATCCTTATTAATTATATAGAAATAACATATGATGAATTTTAAAATTTTGGATTTATATATATATATATATCATAAAAATGACTAAAAAATATTTATTTGGTTAATTTATTGATATAAAATGCACTTGTGTGCATAAAAATAGTTTTTTAGAGAAATATCACTTTTATTTTAAAATACACTTTATTTTAATTTCTACTTAATTGGTCACCCGATAATTTATTTTATATACATTTTAAACCATATTTTTATATTTTAATGATATTATTCATAACCATCATTCAGATGGCTAGGTGAAAATTATCATAAAAATATTTTAATAATACTTCATCTTTCATTAGAACTCACCCTTGTGTGTAAAATAAAATATCAAAATGATTAAATTAAATTGAAAAAAATATATTTTAAAAAATATAGGGTTGTTATAAGAACATTGAGGGAATAATATTTCACAAAATAATCCTGGTGGATCTTTACGTACATTGATTATCAAGTAAAATATTTTTATACCTTCTAATTTAGTATTATATATATATATATATTATTACTCCCATTTGTACTCAAATTTTGGAACTAAGTAAATTATGTAATATTGATAGAGGGGAGGTGTATCTTATAGAATCTAATTGATCGCGACTTATTACTAGATTCATACAAGGTTTTTACCTTCCATTTCCAATAAGGATGATCTTGGGTTTCACTGTACACTTTTTTGGTATAAAATAAATCGATCCTTCTTTCCTCTAAAGACTCCATCATCCGAGATCTTAGTGAAATCCATACTTCTTTTCTCTGTTGATTTTAGGAGTTGATTTAGGAATAGGTTGTTAATCATATCTTGGGATAACAAATTAGGAATAATGATTATATAATTCACTCCTATCATGAACCCATTTTCGTTATCATATTCATCACCTTGTACTTTATATTCAATTGTAACATGATTACTTCAGGTTCCAACCATTAAAAAAAATAAAAAAACATAGTGTGAGAAACATTCATCATAGTTGGAAATCCTTATAATCATTTTTTGGATGTCTAAATAATGACATATTATTTTCAATATAAGAAACATTCGGTTTAACCTAGGTCATTTATTTTCATCATCTATTCAAATCCTTCATTTTGGTTTGAAAAGAAAATATGAATTATCCTAATCATATCCCTTAGGAATTTCAAACCAAGAGTGTAATAAAAACCATTATCCTACACCAAGTGATGATTAGGTCAAGCCTAATGATCCCTTTTTGGATTTTCAATTCCTAGGTAAAACTATTCCAAAAACCCTTTCCACATTTAGTATCTTTACAGGAATGTATTTCTAATAAATCTATATAATCTCTTCATTTCCATTATTTTATAATATCCCTATACACTTATCCTAGAAGTCAATAACATGGTTATATTTATTTATCTATAATTTATTTAATTTATCTCTCAAGACTTATACAAAACTTCCACTCAAAATGACTATAATGACCCTAAACCTAGTAACCCAAATCAAATTTCTACATTATTTAATTTTTATATGTTAAAAGGAATCAAATCCTAAAGGAATAAATATATTAATAGTCTTGGTAAAATATACACATACATTGTTCATATATAACATTTTACAACAAAAATTATAATACAATTATTTTTCTAGAATAATGAAATTCCCTCTAGAATATCATGTCATATCAATAATATTACACTTCATTGATTCCTCATAAAGGAAAAAAGGTTTATATAAAATTCTATTTAAGGGTTAAGTAAAATGAAAATATCATGAATAAATAAGAATAAATGACATATAAAGGTAAATATCTAAACACACATGTGATTTACATAACTGGAATATCATTATTAGACATGGAATAATCAATATGTCAAGGTAAAAAATGAAAACAAATTCCATTTAATCGATAAACTAATAATGAAATAAATATAGAGATAATATCCTTACAAAAATATCATGGATAATATGATAATGAATAATCAATATGGAAAGTTAAATAATTGAAAAAACATTCCAATTAATCAATAAACTAAAAACAAAATCAATCCAAAGATAATATAATAATAAAAATATCATGGAAAAAAATAACTGGATTATACTTGAAGGAAATACTTAATTATTATATTTCATAATCTCAGACATTATGAAAACCTCTACAATCAAAACCTTCATCAAGAATGTTTAAAACAGAGGGGTAATTATACATAATATAAAAATTTAACTAAGGCTATCCAAATGATTCATTTCATGAGACTATTAATGCATCAATTATCTATATATATAATTATGTCACACCTATACCTTTAAGTACAAATCATTCTTTCTATATCGAATAATAAATTTAATTCAAGATCAATATGCCTTACCATTAACTATTTGTGTTGAATAAATAACACATATCATCAATATTTCTATATACCATCAAATAACATTCAAGGTAAAACACTAAATGTATAACTGAAATACATTTTAAGTAATAAGAATAATAATATGGATGTCTATAGTATGTATAACGTCTAATAATCATTGGAAGGTGAATAATTCAAGGAAAATTTAATTAATATAGAAATAAATCATGAAAGTGAATTTCAATACTATCCTTGGTGCATATAATCATAAAAAAATCTATATGTAGAATAAGGATGGTATCAATACAATATATTCCTAGTGGATTATATGTAAATTGAAGTGTTATTTCCATTAATGAATATAAATTCCATAAAAAGATTTATCAAAATATTCATAAGGAAAATATCATTTATATTTTTGAAATTGAGTTTCTTGAAATAAAATATCAAAAAACATTTTTAGAAAAAATTTATTTTAAAATAACCTTTATACTCATAAAGTAATATTTAAAGCATTTTTTTTCATGATGGTAGAAAATTATGTATATGTCTTACACATTATAATAAATATTCTATTCATTTTTTATTAAAATAAAAATTGGAATTTTTTTAAAAACATGATAAAGAACCATTTCAAAAAAAATTGTAAAAAGAAAAAACAGGCAAATAACAATTTAATGAATCATTACAAAAAATTTAATTAATATTTTGAAAACATTTTTAGAAAAAATGTTATTGGAAAAAAATGGATTTTCAACCGAAGAGAGAAATTAAGATTAACATTCATAAAATCATTTTCTAAAATATTTTATGTACCAAATAGTGGAAAATGGTAATATTACTTGAAAATGTAATGATTTAATATATGATAAGAAAATTAAATGGGATTATTTTTCAATTACCAAATAATTTCCTTTAATGGAAATTCATGCATAAACATTCCTAATTAAAATGAGATTTTGAAATAAACCCCCACAAAGATCATAATTTTGTACTTAGAATTAACTAATGAATCAATTGAATGTTTAAATTTCAAATCCACATAATATAATTGGATATAAAACATAATATTTTAAAAATTCAACACACACATAATAATAAAATACCAAGGATAATTAAGGTGCAATATGGCCCAATGAAAAGAAATTTAGTTATGAAATTCTTTACCACTGAGAAATTTTTAAGCCAAATCAACCTAGATAAAATAATTAAAACTTAAACATAAAATAACATTAATTATTAATAATTAATGATATTTAATGTCAAATTGGATGTATATACACCATATAAAATAAATTAGGTGCATAACATTTCAATATGCCTCGATGAAGAGAAATTGAGACGAAGTCCCTTAACTCACGCATAATTTTGTTTGAACATGATTTAACATCATTTATAGAAGATTTAAACCACTTATTAAAGTATAATAGAACAAAATTATTAACTATAATAACATATATTATCCTTTTATAACATATTATCACCCATTTTATAATAATCTTTCATAATTTTCATTTTTTGGGGTGCTGATTTCTTTGTTTTCTCATTCATTATTTGTCATCAAAGTTCTGATAATTGTTTATATTATATAATTTTATCAGATACAGAATAATAATTTTGAAAAAATTATCATATTTATACATCAAAATTATTTTATAATAAATCATGAATTCTTAATTTGGTAAATTAATTATGTTACAATCATATAGATGGTGGTTCAAATTTGTTCATGGGTAACGTTTCCATTTTTCAATGATCCTTATGTAAAGGAACTTGGTAATATTTAATATTTACATAATTTTCATAATATCATATTATTTTTTTAAAAATATATATTTGTACATATCATCTATGTTGTGATGTGATGAAAATAAATAGTTACATCGGTTCATGAATATGGTAGTCCACATGTAAATAAATGACGCTATCATCTTTCAGTGAGTGAAAGGTAAAAAATAAAATTATAAATTATCTTTTTAGTTTGATAAACAGATCATTAATATAATAATTATTTCATGTATATCACATTTATTTTTTAATATTATTTTTATTATCTACTATGTAAATCATTAGTGTAAAATGAATAACATCACTTTGCGAGGCGATAATCCACCATACACACGAGTAATGTAATAGTATCCCCAACAGAATGAAAATTAAATAGTTATATATTACATAATTACAAAAGAAGTATAATAATGTTATAAATATCATATATATACCATATATCCATCATTCTACCCTACTATGAGAGGTGGTAATGGAAAAATGAATGACATTGGTTCGTGAGGCGGTTGTCCACCGTACACATGAATTATGTTATCATAACACTTTTTATGGAAATGGAGATGGTTATAAATCATTAACCTAACATAAAAAATAACAGTTTATGGAATATAATTAATTTATTATATTATCAAGGATTAATAATAATTTAATGCTGTCGAGGAAGAAATGAAATAAAAACACTCGATGAAGAATGTTTCCACTTCCTTTGGAAACCTCCTTAGGATTGAACCGAAATCCATCCAAGTATAGATTTCTAAAAAAATAAAGATTATAGTGTGATATGAAGTAATTTTTAAATTTATTTTTTCAGGATCTGGCTGATGAAAAATGTTTTTAATAGGTGAAGTGGAGACGAGAAGGGAGGCATTTTATAAGTGAGTTGAGTGGAAAACATGTGTTTTTTGAAAATAAAAAGGTAAAACCACATTTTTTACTTTATATAAGGTTGAAAAATGGATTATTATGAAATATAAGACATTATAGGTTCTATAGCTGTCCATAAAATATATTTTGAGGAAAAAATTTATATAATTTTTCATTTATATTTTATGTTTGACCACGTAGGAAATCCTTTTTTACCTTAACTGTGGTAATTAATATTTACTATTTTTACTATTAATTTGGGTAAAAACATATATGATTTTATTAGATAATAAATTTTTTTGTTATTCTAAATATGGAAACCATTTTTCAATTTTACATTCACAAAAGTGGAAATTTTTAGTATACAATTAATCCCGCATACGCAATGAGAAGCTGCACATGAGCCTCAGCCTATTTGGTGAGGTATCCTTAAGTGCATCCACAAGAACCAGATTCAAAATTAGGTAGAGGCATATTTCTAGGGGCACAGTAGCAGTACTGTAGCAGGCACTGTAGAAGCACTATACACTATGCGGGTACTGTAGTAGGAACTATAGTAGTTACTATAACAGGTACGGTTTGGTACTGTAGTAGGTACGGTTTGGACATGGAGTCCTTAAGGATTTCGGACCAACCAGGATATCAGGTTAGTAGGTATTTCAGGCCACCTTTAAGGCCCTCGGTGTAACACCTGAAGATTTTATGAAAAATATTCTTTTTAAATTCATTGATTTCTTGTGTTGTACGCTACAGCAAAAGGAAATTGCACTACACGCATCCCTGACTTGGCTTTCTTTACACGCATTCGTGACCTTCCAAGATAGCGTGTGTTGTACGCAATACCGAGTTTCACTAAATAAAGATATGCTATTAAAATATTATATAAACTAGTAGTTATGAATAGTAATACCCACTTTTTGGAATTTTATAAATTTTATCTTACAAAATGGATTTCATTTTTGGATTCGGAATATCGAAATTAGCCTAGGGTGAATTTTTGGTATATTTATGAAAACTTTCAATTTTTGATGAATAGTGAAAACACTGGGTTACTTTTTAAAAACTGACTTTTTATTTAAATAATTTTTTATTTGTTTTTAAATTTATTTTAGGTCAAAATTGATACATAATACCTATATAAGTTCAATTTAATTCATTGGAGTCATTTTATAATAATTTTAGATATATAAAAATTTTATTAAACTTTTCACTATCTTTTACCCTCCTAGGAGAATTTGGAAATTCACATAAAACGTAATTTTACCGCTTCTGTGAGTGGAATTTCTAAAATCTGAGAGACACAGATAATATCAAGGATTAAAATGTGGTTTAATGAGATGAAAATAAATTTTAGTGAATAGTAACTTTTTACTTTTATTTACCACGGTTAAAAGTAAATAAGGTATTTAAGGGTAAAAATGATATTATTATTACCCTAAAACATGTCCTAATTCTATTGGAAAAGTGTAATTCGACCAAAAACAACCATAGAAATAAAATATGACCATTTAGGTCTACTTGGGTTAGATTATGACATTTATTATAATTTTATTTAAAGAAGGGTTAAAATAGTTAAAATCAAAGTTTAATAACTAAATCATTTTTTTAATATAGGGTTATACATTAGATAAATTAGACTATAAATATTCATTAGAAATATAAAAATATTTCATAACTAATGGTATTTTATTTATAATTTTAGACTTTAAATAATTTAAGTTATTTATGAAACAATGGTGATGGAGTAATTACCTAAATAATTAAATATTAAAATAATTGATGTTATAAATACCAAAATAAATGTAATTTGAGACTTTTTATGAATTACATAAATTTTCTAGGTTAATATGACATTTTAGTATTAAATTAATTATCTTTGTTCGAACTAATCATACTGTTATGATTTTCAAAAAATCCATTACCAAATAGTGTCAAAACTGACATAAAATAGTTTTTAAAACAAATATTATATTATTAATTTTTATTATATTCTTAAAAATCTACGGCTCAGCCAAGATACTTATATCATGATAGGTGTTTCATTAATGGACCACTTGGGAGTCACTTGGATGTATATGGTAAGTTTATTAACTATATAATATAAAAATACAATGTAACATGGTAAATGTCAATCTAATTAACTAAGAGTTAAAACTAAAATATAAGGTTAATATAATGACCCAAACCTGTATAAAATCTATTGTTTGAACGGATTTCGACCCATCCCCACCTTAGCTTCGAAATAAATCAATTTGGAGCTTTTAAAAACCGAATATGACTTTATTATAAAATAATATTTTAAGTTTTCCCAAAGGTCCCCCTCACCTCCCTAATAAAAAGGGCATCCCCTATCTCTTCTCTTCACACCCTTTTGAACCTTGAAGCTTGGCCAACCCCTAACCATTTCTCTTATCCACTTCCCTAGAAACATTTTGAGGGTTCTGGTCTTCTCAAAAGATCAACTCTACTTCCTTAAGAGAAGACTTAAAGGAGGTGCGTCG
Source organism: Viscum album (assembly GCA_963277665.1). Classification (NCBI taxonomy): domain Eukaryota; kingdom Viridiplantae; phylum Streptophyta; class Magnoliopsida; order Santalales; family Viscaceae; genus Viscum; species Viscum album. The sequence goes on from OY728134.1 coordinate 821,248,342, forward strand.
AAGAAGATGTAATCTCTTCTTCCAATTCTCTCAAGTTTCTTTCTTCTTATACTTCTTCTTCTTTAGTTGTCTCATTATAAAGTAATAACATTAGTATTACTTATATACTGATATTTTATTATAAATATGAAACACCCTTATTTCACCTTCTATCCATCCTATGGAAAACAAAATCACCATGCGTGCATACGTACGGAATACCATCTCCATGCCGTGGTGTAATATTTTTTCGACCACCACCTTACTTGGATGGGTATAATGGTGTAAATAAATAACTATATATGATTATTGTAAAGTTATATTGATTCTAAAATATTATACATACACTTCAAAACAATTCCACGATCATGGGAATGGTATCATCGCTCGTGCGTACGTACGGACTACAGTCTCCACGACGCGATGAGATTCATTCTCCATGTTAACCATTCATGAATGATTATAAAGTATATATAATAAGTAATCATGAAATATATGACATAATAATGATACTGGATTTATGTGTATATATATATTTATGTCATCTACTCAATTCTATTCAATTCAGTATGGAAACGAAAACAGCGTTCATGCGTACGTACGGCCTACAGTCTCCATGAACGGTGTATTTCATTCCATTTATCGATCTATCATATATATATATTGGTATATGCTTAATATATTATATATAAATCATGTTTTACATTCTGGAATTATGTAAATCATTATATAAGTAATAATATCAAGAATAACAAGTCGAAACACGTACGATAAATGAAACGATTTTACCCAAAATGATGCTTTGACATGGAATTTACAAAAGAACGGGTAATATAAAGTCATAAGTGAACCATATATGATATTATAAAAAATAATATGATTTTGTAATAATTCAATGAAATTATTTAAATAATTATACAGGGGGTTCAGATACATATGAAGCATATCGGACGTAAGGTAAGGGATAACTATTCCAATCTCGTTTTTATCCGAGATTGTTTTTTCGTAAATGTTTACTGGGGTTATTGTTATCATCCATGTCAATGTTTTATAAAATTGTTTTCATGTATGTTTAAATTCATTTTTAACCATTTTTGACTTTTACTACATGGTATGTAAGGAATCTTTATTTTTTTACCATATGAGGTACTTTTTGACTTTTCTGACAAAAGTATGAGGAGAATGTTATTTTTAACATATACGACGTGAATGAATTTTTACGGTTTCATAACACCTCATTTTCAAGAAGCTTTCTATACAAGATTGCATGATTATTTTCAACAAAACCCTTTTCTTTTAAAATTGCATGGCATTTTCTGAAAAGAATATTATTTTGAAGAAGAAAGGATATTTTCCTCAAGATTTCATTTCAAGTGTTTTATCAAAAATATTTTCCATCTAAAATGACATTATTTAATATGTTTATGTTTCAAGTATAATGTATCCATTATTTATGTGGTTTGATTCTTCTTATGATGAAATGATATCCATTTTTTAATATGGATTATGTTATGATGGCATGATGTTTAAGAATTCCATTCCATTACATGGGTTATGTTATGATGTATGATTTATGATTTTTTGGCACACAAATGAATGATTTCATTATGAGATGGGTGGGACCTGTATATCCCTCCAATGCATTGGGTAAATATTTAAATCTCATGAGATAGACATGGCTAGAATGGTAAGTTATTCAGGTTCAGTAATACAGGACTGGAACGAGGAGTGAACTCGATTCAGAAAGGGACTTTGTCCTCTAAGATGGTCTTTGCAGCAATGCCTTGGCTACTATGGAAATCATATCATGTGCTTAATGGTTTCCACAATCACATGTTTTATTCCCATGATATTTTATCATAATTAATGTTTATTTATGATTTATGGCTTATGTACTACCATGTTTTATGTCATTGCCCAAGATTTTGTTATTTAAACATTATGTTCATGTTTTTAAGTTCAAATGTATATGATTTGTTTTATTTTATCCATGCTTACCCTTAATGATCATTTGAGCTCACCCTTTATATGTTTTATTTTCCCCGGGATTTAAAGAAAGGTTTTAGGTAATAAAACCAAAAGGGGAAGATCTTTATGGGAGATGTTGAAGATCTTTCACCACGATTAAAAGATTACGTTCTGAGTTTCAAAAGACACTAAACTATTATGGTCCGTGTGTGTATGGTTTTGTTATGTATTAATTATTCTGCAAAAGTAATGTAATTTCTATGTACGTCAAGATTTGGGTCTCTACATTTGGTATCAGAGGAAAGGTTTAGTTAACCTTTGGAAACTAGGATATGAAAAATTTAGTAAGATCCCTAGAGATATTTTTAAGGTATATCTAGGGATGTCCCTAAGGCTAAGTATAAATATAGGTTATAGTACTAGAATTATGGTAACGATCTTAGAATTAAACCTAAGATGTTAGATATTGAACCTACTCCCCCTTTATTATGTTGTTTTTTCTAGCATGATTTTTGCATCACACACTATTCTTTTCAGGTTTTAGACGATGGCTGGAACCTGAAGGAACCGTGTTGATCAATGTAATGGAAAATGCAATGATTGTCCTCTTGAACAAACAAATGTTATGGGAGATGGAGTGCAAAATCTTATTGCTATACTTACGTAAGCTATGAATCATTCTGGACCTCTGAATGAGAAGAGAAGGGAACAATATTCTATTGAGTCCTTTATGAGGCAATGTTCGCCTTCTTTCAATGGGTCTTCTGATCCACTTGGTGTCGAAAAATGGATCAGTACCATTGAAAAGATATTTTCCATACTTCGCTATTCAGAACATGATAAAGTCATTCTAGCTGTTTACTATTTAGAGGGTGAAGCAGACCAGTGGTGGACTCTAAATAAGAATACAAGGCCTCGAGATGAAATTGAATCCATGGAATGGGACGAGTTCAAGAACTAGTTTTTCAGTAAGTACTTCCCTCGTATTCTTCGAACAAAGATGGAAAAGGAGTTCCTTGATCTTAAGAAAAAGTATGATGAATCTGTTGGTATATACGAAGCAAATTTTACAAGGCTTGCAGGGTATGAATCTGGCTTTATCATCCAACTTGAAAGTAATGTTGATCGATTCTTCAGTGGCTTAAAACCAAGTCTTCGAAGGGAATTAGCTATAAGAGACTTCAGTAGCTATGAAGAAATTGTGTGTTGTCCTATCAAGGTAGAAATTGAAGGTGGTTTTACATATCCATGTCATGGTTTGGACAATAAATGAAAGATGGACTTCAAGGAGAAATCTCATAACAATGGTGAAAAAAAGAAGAATGTTTCTTTATTCTCAAAGTGTGGGAAAAAGCATGGCAGAGATTGTCTTAATGGGACTAGAAAATGTTTTAAGTGTGGAAAAGAATTTCTTTGAGTAGCTGAGTGTTGAAGTAATGGAAAAAGGGTTTCTAATGATGTGAATAAAAAAAATACTACAGAGAATGCACCACCAACACTTCAATGCTTCAAGTGCATTGAAATGGGGCATTATGATAATCAATTCCCTAATCCAAGGGTTAATGATGATCGACATGACCAACCACTTATGGAAAAGGACAAAGGAAAGTCACATGTGATCACTATTGGCGATGTTTAATATGACAACGATGTGGTGGAATGATTAAGTGTTTATGTAATGGTATTCCAAAATAATGTTGTATATAGTATCGTGGAATATTGGAATATTTATGTACTGGTCTATTGTGGTTTTCAATAATTTTATGTTACTGGTAACCCTGGAAAGTGATTGAGATATTTTTGGAAAGAAGATGATATGCGCATATTGAAGGGATAAGTAGAAAATGAAATTTTTGACAGTATTCATGAGCTTATGACTGATATAAGGACAAAGATATATCATGGTTTGAGTATGTAGAATTTTTGTATTTTGGTATGTGGAAAGAGTTAACTTTTGACATCATTTATGTTTTCACTAAGGTTCAATGGGTATTCCTTTTTTTCAAGAGAATACATGATTAAGGTATTCACATGATTGGAATGTTACCAACATGATATATGAGGGATAAATGATGGTATTCACATTCTTGTTATATGCCCTTTTTAGTAATCATTCTCTTTATACTATGAGTATGGAAAGAACTATTTTGGATAAGCCTAAAGATTCGAATTGATTATGTTGAACATAAGTTAGTATTGTTTAAGGCTGGAAATTTTTTGTCGATATTATTGATAGAATGTTATAATAGTATAGTTTTAGAAAAAGGGCAACTCGTAGGAAGGGCAACAACCTATTGCGTCAGGCAAGGATACGGGAATCGAACCCACAACCAAAGTGCGACAGACCTTTATCACCTACCACTAGCCTACAGGAAGTCCCTAGTTAGTAGAAACTAGTTTTATTTTATTAAGCGCTATAATAGCTGAAGTATAAGTCCATCTTAGCAACCATATATAATTAATCTCAGCATAGATGGATTTTTGTATTTTTAATAAATTGGGATAAACTTTTTGCAATAGAAATAGATGGAATGACCTATCATTCTATCCCATAATCTGATAACACTTCACAGAAGACAAATTCAACTTCATTTATTTAAGAGATGAAGTGGAAATTTTTCTAGGCACGAGCAACGGTGAGATGATACCGAAATAAAGTAAGTATTTCTTCTAATTCAAATTATTTAACTTTAGGGAAATGATCTTGAAAACAAAAAAATGTTGTCCTGGTGATCTCATATCTGATGAATTGGATGGTGCCTTAGATCATCACAAATTTATGGCTTTGTGATTGTTGGATTTTTCATAGCCATGTCCTCTACCACTCTTCATTATAAGATGATGGTTATATTTCTCTTCCATATCCATATCTTAACCTATGTGGAAAACCAGTGATTAGTTAATTTGGCTAACCGTTACATTTCATACGTTAGTTTTTAAAGTCAAGTTTTGGTATTCCTTTTACGATGTGGGTTTCAATAAAAGAATGTTTCAAGTAGTAAACCATTTATAACCCCGACGAATTTTGAGGGCGAAATTCATTTTAAGGGGGGTAGAATGTAACACCCCGAGATTTTATGAACAAAATTCTTTTTAATTTCATTGATGTCTTGTGTTGTATGCTACACCAAATGGAGCTTTCACTACATGCATCCTTGACTTGGCTTTCTTTACATGCAATCGCGACCTTCCACAATAGCGTGTGTTGTACGCAATACCGAGATTCACTAAACAAAGATATGCTATTAAAATATTATATAAACTAGTTGTTATGAATAGTAATACCCACTTTTTGGAATTTTATAAATTTTATCATTCAAAATGGACTTCGCTTTTGGATTCGGAATATTGAAATTAGCCTAGGGTGAATTTTGGGTATTTTTCTGAAAACTTTCAATTTTTGATGAATAGTGAAAACACTGGGTTACTATTTAAAAACCGACTTTTTATTTAAATAATTATTTATTTTATTTAAATTTATTTTAGGTCAAAATTGATACATAATACCAATATTAGTTCAATTTAATTCGTTGGAGTCATTTTATAATAATTTTAGATATATAAAAATTTTATTAAACTTTTCACCGACTTTTACCCACCTCCTAGGAGAATTTGTGTAACACCCCAAGCTTCCACGGTACGTTTCCCTTTGAATAATGCAATGGCGTGCATTGTACGCAACTTCGAGATTCTAACACACCACAACCAATCAATATAGCCGTTATAAAATTTTATAAATTCTATCTATCAAAATGGACTTCATTTTTGGATTCGGAATATCGAAATTAGCATAGGGTGAAATTTTGGAACATTTCGGATAACTTTCATATTTTGATGAATAGTGAAAATTACTAAATTTTAATGAAAAACAACTTTTTTTAATCAAAATAATTAATATTGATAAATTATTAATTTGAGTGGTTTTAAAGTATATTTAGAATATATTTTTACCATTTAATTCAATGTTTTTCATTGGACATAATTTCACAATTATACCAGACATAAACAAGTGCCAATCTTTTGATAGTTATTATCTCTTAAAAACACGCTTTTTGTTTTAACAACGGGAATTAATTATAAATTAATTTCTTCCACTTATGTGTATTGAATTTGGAAAAATGTATTCCATATTTGGAATTAGGATTTCCAAATTGTGTAAATAGTAAACTTTTATTTTTAGACATTTTGAATAATTACTTCGGTAAATATTTTATTTACCATGGTTAAAATGTAAATCTGGTAAATAAGGGTTAAAAAAATAATATTATAATAATAAAAAATTACCCTAAAACATGTCCTAACCTTATTTGTTGATACATGTCTGACCATGGGCATCTTTGGGTTGATTTTGGGACCCCATGGAGCCACTTGTAAGTGATAGGGACACTTTATTTTAATTAAGTTAAAATGAATACAAAAATGACACAAGCATATATCTTTTAGAAAATAAATTTTTACATAGGGTTATATATCTTGTATTTTCGACTACAAATATTCATTAGAAAGATAAAACGATTTCATACATAATGGTATTTTATTTATAATTTTTAGACATTAAATAATTTAATTTATTTATGACAGAATGATGATGCAGTAATTACCATAATAGTAAAAAATTAAAATAATTGATATTATAAATACCCAAATAAATATAATTTGAAACTTTTAATGAATTAAACTAATTTTCTAGGTTAATATGAAATGTTAATAATGATTTATTTAACTTTGTTCGAATTAATAATTCTGTTATGAGTTTTACAAAAATCAACTATTGAATAGTGTCAAAATTGACATAAAAAAGTTTTTAAAACAAATATTATATTATTAATTAATATTAAATTCTTAAAAATCAAAGGATCGGCCAGAAGACTTATATCATGATAGGTGTATCATTAATGGACCACTTGGGGGTTTCTTGGATGTATATAGTAAGTTTATTAACTATATAATATAAAAATACAAAGTGACATGGTAAATGTCAAACTAATTAACTAAGAGTTAAAACTAAAAGATAAGGTTAATATAATGATCCAAACCGAACTAAATTATATTGGATGACTGTTTTAAGACCTATCACCACATTAAACTTTTAATAATCAACTTTGGAGCCATTATAAACTGAATATGAATTTATTATAAATTAATATTTTCAGCTTTTCCAAAGGTGCCCCTCACCCCTCTTATAAAAGGGAACTCCTCCTTCTCATTCTTCACACCTTCAAAGACTTTTGCTTCGGCCAAAACCTACCCAAATACTCTCTCAACTTTCCTCTTTACAACCTAGAGGCCTTATTTTGATCAGAAAGCCAACCTAAGGAGCCCTTTTGATCAAATCAAAATGAAGAACCCAAAGAAGAGGTAATGTTTTCACCACCCCTTTTCAAGTTGCTTTCTTCTTCCACTTATTCTTTCTTTGTTATTACCATTTCAAAATAATAACTCCAGTATCTTATATATACTGTGATGTTATTATAAATATGGTACAATCATATTCAGTATTCTATCCACCCTTTGAATAACATGTCACCATACGTGCGTACGTACGGCTTACCGTCTCCACGTCGTGGTGTAATTGTTATTCAATATATTATTATTTGGGTGGGTATAATAATGATGTGTAACTCATGAAAATAATAAATATAACATAAAAATGATTCTTTATATCTGATATACCATCCAATTATATATTATTTTAATATCAAAAGATTGATATTGTCGCTCGTGCGTACGTAAGGAGTAACGTCTCCATGAACGCGATGAGATTCATTCTCCATCATATCCATTCAAGTATAATTCTCATTTGATGATTAAAAATAATGTTTAAGGACTTCATATAATTCTGGATATGAATAATATACATCCCATTAATAACAAATATGGCTCACATAACAAAGAATATAAAGTAAAATAAACCCGTTAACACCCGAAATGACGATAATTCTAATATATTATTAACAAATCAATGTTAAAAGATCATATATGATATCATATTAATGTAAATTATTCTTCTATAATTCAATAACAACTATTTCACCATTATACATGAGGTTAACCTACCATCGACCAAGGAAAAAGTACAAAGTAAGGGGTTTCATATCTCACTCTTAATTCCGTGGGAATTCCATTGTTCACCACTTATTTAATACATGTGGTGTGTGTACTGCCCATGTTTGTATTCATTGTGTAATATAATTTAATTCATGTATATTTACATCATCATTGTATGATCCTTCTTTCATGGTTGTATGTTTTTTATGTTACCTAATCAATAAGGGAATTCAAAATTTCAATTCCCATTTATTCGGCTTTACGCAAACATCATTGATTATTTTAATCCTAGATTATGTGTGGAATAACTATTCATTTGATTATGTCATAATTTCCACTCCCCTTTCTATGGATATACTTTTTATACACATAATAAATCCATTGATAAATTCTCAAGTCATCGGTATGAACTTGATAAGAGTAATTTTTACTCAATCTCGATTTGTTGAGATAAACATCCAATTCATTGGTGTTGTATTTACTAGATTATTTCTAAATGCCATTTGATTGTTTTACACTGAATATCCAATTATATTTAGTGTATTTATATTTGTCACACATAAATATTTCGTTGATTTATCCTTAACCTAAGGATACGACCTTTATGAGAGATTTCATCTTAATTTACATTCCATTGAGACTTCTTTATTGTTATACACCAAATCACTTTTATGTGGTGTATATAATTTACTTTGACATAGTATATCATGATTCCCTTTATTCTCATGATATTACAAAGTTTTGATTACCTCAATTATTTGTATTCAAGTGTCTCTCTTTTGGTTAGAATCTCTAACTAAAATACTTTTTTTAAATGTTTTAAAGACTTATTCATCTGAATCTTTCTCATTAATGTGCATGTTTTAAAAATGCTTTTAAGGATTTATTTATATGGACATTAAATTTTTCAAATAAAAATTCCATTTAAAAGTTTCAAAGTGGTATGGGACACTTTGATTAAAAAATCTATCTTTAAATGGCTTCTTGACAAATAGTGTGACTTTTAAATGATTTCAAGAAAAAGGGGGATATTTCTATCAAATAGTTTTGATGATAATTTTCATCTATGTCAACATCCTTCATTATTCTTGATTGAGGTTAATGTGATACAATAAAATCTTCCATATTGTATCGAATGAGTTATGTTTTACTGTGGATGTGCTATTTTTATACCATTCATGGTTTGTGGTTAAATTATTGACATTTTGTATGCTAGTTTTAATACGAATGTTTATGTTATGTTTAAACTTGTTCATATGAGGAATGCATTAGACTTAATAAGTGATGGGTGGAGCCCACTATATCTCCTCGATGCATCGGTAGGTCTCATGAGACAAACTAGTGTCTTGGCATAAGGCCTTGGAAAAATCTTATTTGTAGTCTTGGCACGAGGCCTTGGCTATGTGGTTATGATAGTCTGGCATTATGCATTCCATCTTTGTGAAAGTGGTTATTGATATTTCATGTGATCATTAGACTAGTAGAATATCTATGTGAGTAAGCAAATGACATTATTTTATTTTATCTTTTCCATTTTATGCGGAAGTTCAAGTTTAAAATGCTTTTGTTATAAACTGCCTTGAGTGTTTATACTTATCTATGAAAGCTTCTACTGTAATGTTATCCTTACTGAGCATCTGATCTCACCCCTTTTAGTGTTTTTTTCCTAGGATGAGAAGAAGTAATTTATGAATGACTTTCAACGATAGTATGAGGGGATATAAAGACAAGATTTTGTTTTAGTTTTTTTACCTTATGATTTAATGTATGACTTATAAATATATCTAGTGTTTCCAAGACTACTAAACTAATCGGTCTTTCGAGACTTGATCCATTGAGATCATGCCAATGTTATGTAATAATGCACCGACTCTGGGTACCTAGGGTCGGGGCGTTACAGTTGGTATCAGAGGAAGTTTAGTACAAACCTTGGAAGCTAGATAAACTCTATTTAGAGCACGTAGACCTAAGATGAACTTTGAGGATTAGTATAGAAGAACTTCATAGAATTTTGGTATTGTAGAGATTTTGTGGGTTTTCCGAGCAATACATCCCTGTCTGGATACGAGCAGGTAGAGGCAGCTCTGGCACAGATGTACCTAGGTGTAAAACCCGAAAACACCAGTTTGAGCTATACTCGCATGGGAACTGGTGCACGACAACGGGCCTTGCTGCACTCTTGGTTACGACACTCCCGGGGGATATTCTTAGGATAATTTACATTTTCTTTACAAACCAATTTGAAGTAATATATATATAAGATGAGAGTAAATGACCTTGGTTAATCCTAATATGTTTCAAATTGAGAATATGGTGACATGTTAATCTCTAAATAATTTTATGACTACTGTTACTCACACAATGCATTCTGGGTTTAGTCAATGGCTAGATTCCAAGGAAGTCATAGTGACTTTGAGAATGATGTATAAGGTGGGAACTATGGTGGAAATGAGAAACAAATTGGAATGTTGATAGGCGTAAAAGATATCGTCTTTATGCCAAATCAGTTTTCCAAAAATATGATCAACAATATATATATTAACCAATTACCGGACTCAACAAAGAAGAGAAAGGTGATGAATGATAAGAGCTCCAATAGTGGAGACCATGGAGAAAGAAATCCTCAATTTCCATCATGCAGGAAATGTGGAAGGAGACACCCAGGAAAGTGTTTCAATGGGACAAAGAAATGCTTTACGTGGGGGAAGGAAGGACATAAAGTGAAGAATTGCCGAAGAAAAATGAAGAGTACTCTAGAAGAAGATAAAAATGGTCCCAAGAATCCATTTACAATCATTTGTCGTAAATGTAGGGGACCTGACCATTACCCGAGTGAATGTCCTTTTCTATAGGATATTTTCTTGGTCAGAGAAGAAGCTATGTGTAAATAAATGGTTGGATAAATGTTTAAAAATTATTAGTGATCCTTGTTGAAGGGTTTACTTTGGAATAATTTTCTCTTGTATTTGTAACCCTAATGTTTGCCATGTGAGAATGATTTTATGGAAGAATTATATTTTCTCTTGTGGATATAGTTATAAATAACCATTTGGTTTTATATGATCATTGGGTTTGAGGCAATTACAAATTATTATAATTTGGGATGAAAATTCAAGGTATGAGATAACATTTGTGGTTAAATTATGTTATGGTTATTTTGAGGAATTTATCTCATTTTGGTAATGTTATAAAATATAGTTCTTGAAAAAGGACAACACGTAGACCGTGTGACAACCCGTCGCGTCGGACAAAGCTGTGGGAATCGAACCCACAACCAAAGTGCGATTGGGATTTATCGCCTACCACTGGACTATGTGAAGTCCCTGGTTAGTGTGACAATTATTTTTAGTTAAATGATTATATTGATCAATAATAATTTGATTTGGGATCTTATGTCTTACCAAATTAATACCCTTAGTATAGGAAAATGATTTGGTGATTATGTGATAAATGTTATTTTGGAAGTTGTTCGCTTTGTTGAGAACCCTATATGCCAAAGGAAAATAGAGTAGTATGGGATTTCATTTGAGGAGTAATGGTGGATTTTTTTCTATGTTTTTATTGTGGATTTATTTTGATTTGAGTTATTTAAGGAAATTATTCGGTTAATTACTTTTAAGTATGTAACATTAAGAGTAATTAATGTCATTTGGAGATATAATTTAACATGGGAGACTACATAATCAAATTCTTTTATGATTTGGGTTTCAATAATAGTTTGGATTATATTGAAGGATTTTAAGGACAATTGATTATTTAATGGTATTTATTAAACTTTGGGGTATTATTGGTTTAATTTTAGAAATTAAGATTAGTGTTTATTTCTCTCAAGGAATATCCTTTTGGGGGATCATTAGATCTTGTACTAACCATTTTGGTTTTGATTAATCTCTAAAGGCAACGTAAATATATAGTTTATCCTTCATGGATCAAGTGATTCTATAGAAGTTTATTATAGATCTTCCAGTGTGACCAAGTCTTCTTGAATACTCATCGTTTAAAAAAATGAGTTATTGGTGGAAATTTATTAAAGAATGAAACTCTACTTACAAAGTAAGTATATATCTTTATATTCTTAGTCAATATCATAAATGAATTCCTCATCCTTATGTAATGTAACTTAAAAAAAATGTTGTCCGTTTACTTTTCCTACTAGTAGACTAATGATCGTTTGTCCCAACACAAGTTTGTGGTTTTCTTGTTGTTAACTTTATCCTGATCATGATTTCTATCACTCTCCATTAGAACTTGACAATTAGTTTATCATCCACATCCATGTTTTCCAACCTGGAATCCTAGTATGGGTTATCTTGGGTGACCTTTATACCTCCCTTCCTTTCTTTTAAAGTGATAGTTTTATTGACTCTTTTTCCGATGTGGGACTTTCAATTATATTCTCAAGCCCAATTTTAAAAATTGCGAGGACACAATTTATTGATGGAGGGGAGAATGTAACACCCCAAGCTTCCACGGTACGTTTCCCTTTGAATAATGCAATGGTGTGCATTGTACGCAACATCGAGATTCTAACACACCACAACCAATTAATCTAGCCATTATAAAATTTTATAAATTCTATCTCTCAAAATGGACTTCATTTTTGGATTCGGAATATCGAAACTATCCTAGGGTGAAATTTTGGTACATTTCGGATAACTTTCATATTTTGATGAATAGTGAAAATTACTAAATTTTAATTAAAAATTACATTTTTAATCGAAATAATTAATATTGATAAATTATGAATTTGAGTGGTTTTAAAGTATATTTAGAATATATTTTTACCATTTAATTCAATGTTTTTCATTGGACATAATTTCACAATTAAACCAGACATAAACAAGTGCCAATCTTTTGATAGTTATTATCTCTTAAAAACACGTTTTTTGTTTTAACAACGGGAATTAATATTAAATTAATTTCTGCCACTTCTGTGTATAGAATTTTGAAAAATGGATTCCATATTTTAAATCAGGATGTCCAAATTTTGTAAATAGTTAAATTTTATTTTTAGACATTTTGAATAATTACTTCGGTAAATATTTTATTTACCATGGTTAAAAGGTAAATCTGGTAAATAAGGGTTAAACAAATAAAATTATAATAATACAAAATTACCCTAAAATGTGTCCTAACCTTATTGGTTGATACATGTCCGACCATGGACATCTTTGGGTCGATTTTGGGACCCCATGGAGCCACTTGTAAGTGATAGGGACACTTTATTTTAATTAAGTTAAAATGAATACAAAAATGACACAAGCATATATCTTTTGGAAAATAAATTTTTATATAGGGTTATATATGTTGGATTTTCGACTACAAATATTAATTAGAAATATAAAAAGATTTCCTACATAATGGTATTTTTTTTATAATTTTTAGACATTAAATAAATTAATTTATTTATGACACAATGATGATGCAGAAATTACCATAATAGTAAAGAATTAAAATAATTGATATTATAAATACCCAAATAAATATAATTTGAGACTTTTAATAAATTAAACTAATTTTCTAGGTTAATATGACATGTTATTAATGATTTAATTAACTTTTTTCGAAGTAATAATTCTTTTATGAGTTTTACAAAAATCAACTATTGAATAGTGTCAAAATTGACATAAAAGAGTTTTTAAAACAAATATTATATTATTAATTGATATTAAATTTCTAAAAATATAAGGATAGGCCACACGACTTATATAATGATAGGTGTATCATCAATGGACCACTTTGGGGTCTCTTGGATGTATATAGTATGTTTATTAACTATATAATATAAAAATACAAAGTGACATGGTAAATGTCAAACTAATTAACTAAGATTTAAAACTAAAATATAAGGTTAATATAATGACCCAAACCTATCTAAATTCTATTGTTTGAATGGTTTTCGAACTATCCCCACCATAAACTTTGAATAATCAACTTTGGAGCCATTATAAACCGAATATGAATTTATTATAAATTAATATTTTCAGCTTTTCCAAAGGTGCCCCTCACCCCTCTTATAAAAGGGCACTCCTCCTTCTCATTTCTTCACACCATCAAAGCCTTTTGGTTTGTCCAACCCCTGACCAAATACTCTCTCAACTTCCCTCAATATAACCTAGAGGGCTTAGTTTGATCAGAAATTCAACCTAAGGAGCCCTTTTGATCAAATCAAAAGGAAGAACCCAAAGAAGAGGCAATGTTTTCACCACCCCTTTCATGTTGCTTTCTTCTTCCACTTATTCTTTCTTTGTTATTACCATTCTAAAATAATAACTCCAGTATCTTATATATACTGTGATGTTATTATAAATATGGTACAAACATATTCAGTATTCTATCCACCCTTTGAATAACATGTCACCATACGTGCATATGTACAACTTACCGTCTCCACGCCCTGATGTAATTGTTATTCAATATATTATTATTTGGGTGGGTATAATAATGATGTGTAACTCATGAAAATAATAAATATAACTTGACAATGAGTCTGTATATATTATATACCATCCAATTATATATTATTTTAATATCAAAAGAATGATATTGTCGCTCGTGCGTACGTACGGAGTACCGTCTCCATGAACGCGATGAGATTCATTCTCCATCATATCCATTCAAGTATAATTCTCATTTGATGATTAAAAATAATTTTTAAGGACTTGATATCATTCTGGATATGAATAATATACATCCCATTAATAACAAATATGGCTCACATAACAAAGAATGTCATGTAAAATAAACCTGTTAACACCCGAAATGACGATAATTCTAAGATATTATTAAGAAATCAATGTTAAAAGATCATATATGATATCATATTAATGTAAATGATTCTTGTAAAATTGAATAAAAATTATTTCACCATTATACAGGAGGTTAACCTACCATCTACCAAGGAAAAAGTATAATGTAAGGGGTTTCATATCTCACTCTTAATTCCGTGAGAATTCCATTGTTCACCACTTATTTATTACATGTGGTGTGTGTACTGCCCATGATTGTATTCATTGTGTAATATACTTTAATTCATGTATATTTACATCATCATTGTATGATCCTTCTTTCATGGGTGTATGTTTTGTATGTTACCTAATCGATAATGGAATTCGAAATTTCAATTTCCATTTATTCGGCTTTACGCAATCTTCATTGATTATTTTACTCCAAGATTATGTGTGGAATAACCATTAATTTGATTATGTCATAATTTCCACTCCCCTTTCTGTGGATATACTTTTTATACACATAATAACTCCATTGATAAATTCTCAAGTCATCGGTATGAACTTGATAAGAGCAATTTTTACTCAATCTCGATTTGTTGAGATAAACATCCAATTCATTGGTGTTGTTTTTACTAGATTATGTGTGAATGTCATTTGATTGTTTTACACTGAATATCCAATCATATTTAGTGTATTTATATATTTCACACATAAATATGTCGTTGATTTATCCTTAACCTAAGGATACGGCCTTTATGAGAGATTTCTTCTTAATTTACATTCTATTGAGACTTCTTTATTGTTATACCCCAAATCACTTTTATGTGGTGTATATAATGTACTTTGACATAGTATATCATGATTCCTTTTATTCTCATGATATTACAAAGTTTTTATTACCACAATTATTTGTATTCAAGTGTCTCTCTTTTGGTTTGAATCTCTAACTAAAATACTTTTATTAAATGTTTTAAAGACTTATTCATCTAAATCTTGCTCATTAATGTCTATGTATTAAAAATGTTTTTAAGGATTTATTTATATGGACATTAAAGTTTTCAAATAAAAATTCCTTTTAAATGTTTCAAAGTGGTATGGGACACTTTGATTCAAAAATCTATTTTTAAATGGCTTCTTGAAAAATAGTGTGACTTTTAAATGACTTCAAGAAAAAGGGGGATATTTCTCTCAAATAGTTTTGATGATTATTTTCATCTATGTCAACATCCTTCTTTATTCTTGATTGAGGTTAATGTGATACAATACAATCTTCCATATTGTATCGAATGAGTTATGTTTGACTGTGGATGTGCTATTTTTATACCATTCATGGTTTGTGGTTAAAGTATTGACATTTTTTATGCTAGTTTTAATATGAATGTTTATGTTATGTTTAAAATTATTCATATGAGGAATGCATTGGACTTTATAAGTGACAGGTGGAGCCCGCTATATCTCCTCGATGCATCGGTAGGTCTCATGAGACAAACTAGTGTCTTGGCACAAGGCCTTGGCAAAATCTTATTTGTAGTCTTGGCACGAGGCCTTGGCTATGTGGTTATGATAGTATGGAATTATTCATTCCATCATTGTGAAAGTGGTTATTGATATTGCATGTGATCATTCGACTAGTAGAATATCCATGTGAGTAAGTAAATGACATTATTTTATTTTATCTTTTCCATTTTATGCGGAAGTTCAAGTTTAAAAGTCTTTTGTTATAAACTGCCTTGAGTGTTTATACTTATCTATGAAAGCTTCTGTGATAATGTTATCCTTACTAAGCATCTGAGCTCACCCCTTTCAGTGTTTTATTTTTTCCAGGATGAGAAGAAGTAATTTATGAATGACCTGCAAGGATAGTATGAGGGGATATGATGACAAGATGTTGTTTTAGTTTTTTTAACTTATGATGTAATGTATGACTTATGAATATATCTAGTGTTTCCATGACTACTAAACTAATTGGTCTTTCAAGACTTGATCCTTTGAGATCATTCCAATGTTATGTAATAATGCACCGACTCTGGGTACCTAGGGTTGGAGCGTTACAGTTTGGAAATTCACATAAAACTTAATTTACCACTTCTGTGAGTGGAATTTCAAAAATCTGAGAGACACGGTTAATATCAAGGACTAAAATGTGGTTCAATGAGATGAAATTAATTTTTGTTGAATAGTTACTTTTTACTTTTATTTACCACGGTTAAAAGTAAATAGGGTAATTAAGGGTAAAAATGGTATTATTATTACCCTAACACATATCCTAATTCTATTGGATAAGTGTAATTAGAACAAAAACAACCTTAGGAATAATATTTGACCATTTAGGTCCACATGGATTAGATTAGGACATTTATTATTAATTTATTTAAAGAAGGGTTAAAATAGTTAAAATCAAAGTTTAATAACTAAATCATTTTTTAATATAAGTTTATACATAAGATAAATTAGACTATAAATATTAATTAGAAAGATAAAATTATTTCCTACCTAATGGTATTTTATTTATTATTTTTAGACATTAAATAATTTATGTTATTTATGACACAATGGTGATGTATTAGTTACCTAAATAATGAAATATTAAAATAATTGATGTTATAAATACCAATATAAATGTAATTTGAGACTTTATATGAATTACATAAATTTTCTCGGTTAATATGACTTGTTATTATTTAATTAATTAACTTTTTTCAATCTAATCATGATGTTATAAGTTTCACAAAAATCCATTACCAAATAGTGTCAAAATTGACATAAAATAGTTTTTAAAACAAATATTATATTATTAATTGTTATTATATTCCTAAAAATCCAAGGCTCGGCCAAGATACTTATATCATGATAGGTGTATCATTATTGGACCACTTGGGGGTCTCTTGGATATATATGGTAAGTTTATTGACTATATAATATAAAAATACAAAGTGAAATGGTAAATGTCAATCTAATTATCTAAGAGTTAAAACTAAAAGACAAGGTTAATACAATGACCCAAAACTGACTAAAATCTATTGGTTGAGAGGATTGCGACCCATACCCACCTTATCTTAGAAATAAATCAATTTGGTGCTATGATAAACCGAATATGACTTTATTATAAAATAATATTTTATGTTTCCCTAAAGGTGTCCCTCTCCTCTATTATAAAAAGGGCACCCCTTACCTCTTCTCTTCACACCCTTTTGAGCCTTGAATCTCGGCCAACCCCTGCCCATTTCTCTTCTCCACTTCCCTAGAAACATTCTTGAGGTTCTGGTCTTCTCAAAAGACCAACTCTACTTCCTTAAGAGAAGGCTTAAAGGAGGTGCGTCGAAGAAGAGGCAATCTCTTCTTCCAATTCTCTCAAGTTTCTTTCTTCTTCTACTTCTTCTTCTTTATTTTTCTCATTATAAAGTAATATCATCAGTATTACTTATATACTGATATGTTATTATAAATATGAAATAGCCATATTTTTCCTTCTATCCATCCAACAGAAAACGAAATCACCACACGTGCGTACGTACGGAATACCGTCTCCACGCCGTGGTGTAATATGTTTTCGACCACCACCTTACTTGGATGGGTATAATGGTGTAAAAAAATAACTATATATAATTATTGTAAAGTGATATTGATTTTAAAATATTATACATACACTTAAAAACAATTCCGAGATCATGGGAATGGTATCATCGCTCGTGCGTACGTACAGACTACCGTCTCCACGACGCGATGAGATTCATTCTCCATGTTAACCATTCATGAATGATTATAAATTATATATAATAAGTAATCATGAAATATGTGACATATTAATGATACTGGATTTATGTATATATATATATATATATGTCATCTACTCAATTCCATTCATTTAAGTAATTAAACAAAAACAGCGTTCATGCATATGTACGGCCTACCGTCTCCATGAACGGTGTATTTCATTCAATTTATCGATCTATCATATATATATATATATGTATATGGTGAATATATTATATATAAATAATTTTTTACAATATGGAATTATGTAAATCAGTATATAAGTAATAATATCAAGAACAATAAGTCAAAACAAGTACGATAAATGAAACAATTTTACCCAAAATGCTGCTTTAACATGGAATTTACAAAAGAACGGGTAATATAAAGTCATAAGTGAACCATATATGATATCATAACAAAGAATATGATTATATAATAAGTAAACGACATTATTTAAATCATTATACAGGAGGTTTGGATACATACGAAGCATATTGGACGTAAGGTAATGGATAACTTTTCCAATCTCATTTTTATCTGAGAATGTTTTTTCGTAAGTATTTACTAGGGTTATTGTTATCATCCACGTCAATTTTTTTATAAAATTGTTTTCATGTATGTTTAAAGTCCTTTTTAACAATTTTTTACTTTTACTACATGGAATGTAAGGAATCTTTCTTTTTTTACCATACGTGGTAATTTTTTGACTTTTCCGACAAAAGTGCGAGGAGAATGTTATTTTTAACTTATATGGCGTGAAAGGATTTTTACGATATCATAATGCCTCATTTTCAAGAAGCTTACTATACAAGATTGCATGATTATTTTTAAAAAAACGCTTTTCTTTTAAAATTGCATGACATTTTTTGAAAAGAAAATGATTTTGAAGAAGAAAGGATATTTTATTCATATTTCATTTCAAGTGTTTTATCAAAAATATTTTCCATCTAAAATGACATTATTTAATATGTTTATGTTTCAAGTATAATGCCTCAATTATTTACATGGTTTGATTCTTCTTATGATGAAATTATATCCATTTTTTTATATGGATTATGTTATGATGGCATGATGTTTAAGAATTCCATTCCATTATATGGGATATGCTATGATGTATGATTTATGATTTTGTGGCACACAAATGAATGATTTCATTATGAGATGGGTGGAGCCTATATCTCCCTCCAATTAATTGGGTAAAGATTTATATCTCATGAGATAGACATGGCTGGAACGGTAAGTTAATCCGGTTCAGTAATACAAGACTGGAACGGGGAGTGAACCCGATTCAGAAAGGGACTTTGTCCACTAAGATGGTCTTGGCAGCAATGCCTTGGCTACTATGGAAATAATATCATATGATTAATGGTTTCCACAATCACATGTTTTATTCCCATGGTATTTTATCATTATTAATGTTTAGTTATGATCTATGCCTTATGTACTACCATGTTTTATGTCATTGCCCAAGATTTTGATGTTTAAATATTATGTTCATGTTTTTATGTTCAAATGTATATGATTTGTTCTATTTTATCCATGCTTACCCTTACTGAGCATTTGAGCTCACCCTTTATATGTTTTATTTTCCCTAGGATTTAAAGAATGTTTTTAGGTAAGAAAACCAAAAGGGGAAGGTCTTTATGGGAGATGTTTAAGATATTTCACCATGATTAGAACATTACATTCTGAGTTTCCAAAGACACTAAACTATTATGGTCCTTGTGTGTCTGTTTTTGTTATGTATTAAGTATTCCGAAAAATTAATGTAATTTCCATGTACGTCAAGCTTTGGGTCTCTACACTCGAGCCACCTCAAGGCCATTGGGTCACATGCAGTCGCCCCAGACACACTACAAAAATGAAGCAACCCTAGAAGAGGATTCAAAGAAGGTTCACTCAATAGACCAGAGCCAAATGGTGTTGTCAGAATGAGAGGGTGTGGCTATGCCATAATGAATATCCTGCACTTGCACGAGAATCCTAGCCAGACGGACATGCAAAGGTGGAGAGCTACTATCATGACGCAGATGGTGGGGGGGTGGGGGGGGGGGGGCAGTTCCTTGTATATAGTCTAGTTGAATTCTCTAAGACCTTCTGGTCATGTATTCTCCTAAGCCTACAGGCCTTCGAATCTCTGAGCCTATGGGCCTTGTAAGGGTTCCCCATCATCCCTTGAAAGTGGGGTCATCAAAAATCAATAAAAATGAAGGCCTTCGGGCTATTCAGAGTGAATGAGAACCTAGTTTTTATAGCAAAATTTTTAAAATCATTGAAAAAGTGTGGCATAAAAATTCGAAATGAAATTTATTACAATTAAATAAATTAGATTAATATCTATATAATTGAACTAATTTTTATATTTAAACCATATTAAAATAATTTTTATGTTTTAAAAGAATTTAAATGAAATGAAATTTCTTAATAAATACCTGTATTTTTTTACTATTTATAGAGAAATATATATTTTCAAAAAATTATAAAAAATTCTCCATGATTTATTTTTATATGTTAATGTAAAATATAAATTTAATTTTATCAATAAAAATATAATATTGTTATAAATTGTTTTTAAAATAACTGTGCAAGGCACGACTAAATAGTCTTTTAGAAAATATTATGTTTTATTAGAAAATATTTCTTATTATTTTAATTCATTTTTTTTTAATTTATAATCAATAGATAACCATAATATTAATAATTTATTTATTATTATTCATACATTCCAATTTAATGGCTATGTTATAATTGTATAATATATTAAATTTCATTTAAACTCGTGGTTTCTTGTTCTATATGCTATCAAAGATATTTAATGAAATATATTTTTTGTGTTTTTTAAGCCTAGTGTTTTGTGTCATATAGTATATTGAATACAATTTTATTCTTTTATAATTTCATGTTTTAACATTCTCCCCACCTTAAAAAAATTACAACCTCAAAATTTGATCTTTCACTACTAAATTAAGGGTTTGATATTTGAAAATCCCTTTGTTGAGAACCCACATTGTGAAACGGGTTAATAACATATGATCTTAATAAGAGATAAATGGAATCAAAATATTCATATTAAGTAACACATAACTTGGTTTCTAATTAGGATAACATTTTTGTATAGTGAATATATGGGCATGGAAGAGAAGTGAAAATTATTATAAAGAGTGATAGATGTCATTGATCACAAAAAAAGTGAAAGATAAACAAAAAGTAAAGGACCTTAAAACCAAAATTATGTAATGATTTAAATTTCCTTTTTATTCAAAAAATATTAATGTAATAGTTTCAATATACTTTCCAAAATGTTGAGGAATTATTTTCCTTTCTAATAAGACAACAAAATATACTAGACGAAGCTTTATTTCATGATAAAAATTTCTTCTTTTGGTTAAGCTTCTATCAATTTATAATTCATCTTTTAATCCAAGAAATTAACATCCTAAAATGAATTTATTTATTCCTAAAGAGCTAATATTTAAATTTAATGTATCATAACATGCATAAAACATTGATATGTCTTTTTTTCTCTCTCTAACTATTTTCCAAAACCTATATGGTTTGTGGAAGTTATTCAATATTAAAAAATAATCTCTAAACATCAATAGTAAAACCATTATCTCAACATAAATATTTATCTATAAAATTTTTAAACTAAAAATAATTAAATATTAACCAGGACATCACATTAGATTGGGATAGGTGGTAAACCCTTACAATTCTTTGGTTATGGGTTCAATCCCCGTGGCCTTCACTGAATGAAAAACGGTGTCCTTTTTCCATGAAAATTTAAATATAATTTCTATGTCATTCAAAGAAGTTTATTAATCCCTAATTACCTCAATATTAAAGATAATATAAACCCAAAATGTTACCAATAACTTTAAACTTATTCATAAAAACATTAATGGTATTATTTCTTAATTATCATTTTTATTAAATTTTAAACTAAACCAATGGGTTGTATTCCCATGCATGTTTTCCAAAAATATCTTTAATATTTGTAATCTCCCATCATATAAAACATAAAAAGGGGTGTTTAAAATTTTAACTTATGATCAACCTTAAACTCATAATCCATGAAGGCATCCATAAATCTTATTTTAATGAATACATATATTACTATGAAATCTAACAAAATCCATATATGTTTCATAATTTTTTCAACAAAGATACCATTGGTAAAAAATAACTACATTATAATTCATAAATAAAAAAATATAAGGTCTTTATCAATTTTATTTCACAATAAGTCCTTCCTTGGTATATGGATTAGCCTTTAAAAGAAGTAATTTACTCAGATAATACCCTATTTCCCCATATTTAGGAAAACCAATAATATATATCCTTAGGATGATATTTATTTCCTTCCATCATAATCGTCATTTTTCATTGGAAATGATTTTTTATATTTCCTTATATTCAAAAAAACATTTTATCATTCCTTTAAGACACTTTCCTATGCCTCTCTTTCTAAATTTATAACATGAAGGAAACCAATCCTTCTTTCCTCCATATTCTCAATCACTCAATCTCTTAGGGAACACCATGATTCTCTTAATTGGTTAGTCCATGAGATGGTTATGATTTATGATGTTAGTCATATTTTATGATAACTGATTATGAATAATTATAATATCTTTCACTCCATTCATCATCCAATTTGGATTCTCATAGTCACCACCTTCTCCTTCATATCAAATGTTAACATAATTCCTTAAGGTTCCATCTATTGACTAAAACCCAAAACCATAGTGTGAGAAAAAATCATCATAGTGGAAAAAACATATAATCATTTATAGGATGTCGAAATCACGAAACATTATTTTCAATATAAGACACCTTCACATAAGTTTTTAGTTATCATCATCTATTTAAATCCTCCATAATGGTTTTTAAATAAATTTTGAATTATCTTAAGAATATCCATCTTGAGTATGAAACTAGGCATATATAAAGGATTCTTATCATATACTAGGTGACCAGTGGGCCAAGCCTAATGCTTCATTTTCCAAGTTATTACACTAAGATACAAATGTTCTAGAACCATGTTCACTTATAATATCCTGAAAGTGATGTATGAATAGGAAATTCTTTATAATATCTTACCTTTTAAAACTTTATGATGTTCTTATATACTTATCCACAAAGTCTATTATAGGGTTATATTCCCTAATCTATGTTTTCCTTAATATAATTCTTATGGTTTATACTAATCTTCCACTTATTTCAATTGTAATGACCTCGAACCCAATAACCTGAATCATTTGTCTACATTATTAAATAGGAATAATATATAATGAATCACATCCTAAAAGACATAATGGTTTAATAGTCTTGGTAAAATAGATACATACATGATTCCAATATTACATTTGAAAACACAAAATTACAACACAATTGTTTTCCAAGAATACAGTTATTCCCTCTAGAAAATCCTTGCATATCAATCATAGTAAACTTCATGGATCCCTTGTAAACGAAAAAATAAGAGAGATCTCAAATGAAAATTATGGGATATGTACAATGGAATCTATCATGGATCTACATGCATAAATTAAATAGAAAGGTAAATAAGTGGACACAAATTCTGTTTAAAAACATTAATATCATGATAATATAAGTAATAATCAACATGTAAAGGTAAATAACCAAAAAAAATATCATTTAATGAATAATATGATAATGAAAATCATTTAAATGTAACATCATTTAAAAATATCATGGATAATAGGATTATTTTTAATCAATATGCCATGGTAAATAATATAAAACACATTCCATTTAATCAATAAACAAATATATAAATGAATATAGAGATAATATCATTGAAAAAATTTCATGGTTAATAATAACAGAATTCTAAATGAAATAACTACTTAATTATTGGATGTTAGGATCTTAGGAATCATGAAATCCTATATTTTCAAGACCTTCCTTAAGACAGTTTAAAACCTATGGGTAAGTATACAATAGAAACCCATTTAACTAAGGAAAGTTGACTAATTCATCACATGAAAATACTGATTCATTAAGGGGATATTTATAACTGGGATACATCCATGTATCCATTTCTAAAGCATCCACATATGTCGAATAATTGATTTAACTCAGGAACATTATACCTTACCATTAAATATCCATATTTATGAAATAATACAGCTTATAAATATTTCCCCATATAATCAGAAAACATTCAAAGTAAAACACCACATTTATAAATAAGATTTGGTTTAATTAATAAGAATATCCATGATAAATTATATGTATATTTATGGGAAATTTAATTTCCAATGATCATATAAAAGAAAATAGTTTATGGGAAAGTTATTGACTAAAAATGAATCATGGAGGTGATTAGAAATAGTATTATTAGAATAAAATAATCATAATCCAACCAATAGTAAGAATAAGGATGGTGTGAATATAACATATTCTTATTGGATTATATGTAAAATAATGCGATATAGTCATTGATGAATCAAAATACCATAAAAAGATCATGAAAAAACAATCTTGAGAAAATATACTTTTGATTTTTGAAAATATCCCTTTAATAAAAGATTTTCACAAAACATTTTGAAAGTAAGTTTCTTTTAAAATAACCACTGAAATTTATAACTAAAGCATAAAAACATTCATCTTTAATGATGGATGGAAATTTATATACATGTTTTATACATTAAAACAAAGATTCCATTCACTTCTCAATAAAAGTGAAACATGCCTTGTTTTGAAAACAAAATCAATATTCCTTTCAAAAAAATTAAAAAGATATAATATTTAAAAATAAAAGAGTATTCTCATTCCATTGTTGAACAAATTGACTGAGGATCTCTCCTTTCTTTATTCAGTTCTTCAGATAGGATGACCTAGGAATCTATTGTTGTGGATCTATCCCTCCCCCACTGAGGATGGGGGGACTCTCTTCATCTTTCACTATATCTCATACCTTGTTATCATCATTTTCTAACATGGAATTTCTTACCACCTTTCTTATATTCTTGTTCAGCCCTAAATTTCATGAACTTTAGTGTGGTAACCCCTATTTCCAATTGTCATCCTTAGAATTCCCTAAAGCTTTAACTTTACAGAATCTTACCTTGGTCCCTCACATTAGTATTTTTCTCTGTTTAGTTAATACCTTTGATAAATTTCTGTTTATTTCATTTTAATTAAAAAATTGAGATAACTTGGGGATACTTGATAAATTTCATATGATGGTTTTTTTCATCATAGGATGACCTGGTCCTTAAGTTTTCCAAATCTCCACGAGTTTGTAATGGATCATGATTCTACCTATTTTGATTATTCTATGATTTCCATTTGAAATGTTACAAACTATCAAGTACTTTTTTTGTTAGTTTCCCCAAAATCAATTCTCTCTTCTAAAATACCTTTTTAATTTTGTCAGTTGTAATATTTTTTTAGATAGTCAAACATAGTTAGTTTTTCATCCCAACTCCCCATATATCTTTGACAAAGTTTACATTTCAAAATTTTATGCTAATTATATATTTATCACAATTAGAGAGTAATTTATATGAAATCAATCAGTGGTCTTTGAATCTTGGATGCATTACTGTGGTTTATACCACTATATGGGGAACTTGTCCACTATCTGTTGGCATTGTTATAAGCTTCACACTGGGGAGGTTGATTATGCTACTCAGAGCAGATATGCATCTCCTAAATCACTCTCAATTAATGATTTGGGTATTATGGAAACATATACTATTTTACCTCATCATAAAGTGAAATAATTTAATCATATGAGGGTTACTTACATTTTTGATATTTTGATGTATGATTTGGGTGTCAATAAGTAAGCATTTTATGTTCTTAAAAAGGATCGATCGACCCACTATGGTTTCTACTTCCTTTATTGAGACCATGATGGCTTTAGGAATACACAATGGGAAGGAGATTTCCATTAGTTTTAGTTTCATGGCTGATTATAATAGGACTTCAGTGTCAATCTCTACAACATCATCATGAGTATCTTCATGCCAGATGGCTAATATTTCTCAAGGATGGGGGTCTTCTGAACAGCAGAATAAACATAGTACGATCAAAATTCAAAATTTTTATTTCATATTTTAATGGAATTTTGAAATAATATACTTAAAATAGTGGTTGGTAGGATGTTATTAAAAATATAAACAATAAATTTATAGGATCAAGATCCATTAAAGACTCTGAGTCGAGTGATAAATACAGTGATTGTAAACATGTGATGGTGTTTGAGAAGTACCCCTATAGGGACATGAATATTGGAGTGGTTAATCTGGAGCCTGGAGAGATGGAAGAGAAAAAATTTACTATAGAGCATGAACATGTAACCGTCTTGTCGGACAAGGAAGTAGTACTTAATGGAAAACATAGTGGAATAGCAGGACTATTGGAATCTGAAGGGGGGGGGGTTGGAACTCATCTTCACTCTAAGGAATAAATGCATAAATTAATCATTCGAGTCAATTATCCAAGAGAGGGTGTTTATATAATTTATTATAGAAGGATTTGAGTTGATACTAATGAGGAGAAAAGGTTGTGGGTAAATAAACCAGATTGAATTCTGGATCGAGGCTTTAAAAACACAAAATAAATTTTGAGGAATTCATACAAACATGGGAAATAATGTCTAAACACATTGAAGAGATAATAAATTATAACTCAAACTTCTAGACAAGAATGCTTCACTATGAATTATATATGGTCTCTAATTATAAAAATCTATGTCTTTTCTTTAGTCAACTTTTGAGGTCTTTTAGTATGTGTTGAACTGTTGTTGTGTATGGTTTCCCACTTCTTCCATTAAGTGGATTTGGAATAAAAAAATATTTTTGGTGGTTATGGTAAAATAAAATTTATGAAATATTTATTAAGAGGCTAAAAAATTGAAATCATTTTTAGGAAACATAGTTTTGGAAGAAAATAAAATTCCTACCGAAGAGGGAAATGGAGAATGATTTTATTAAAAAAAATCTAAATTATTTTAAATACCAAAGAGTGGGAAATGGTAATATTTCTTGAAAAAACATGAACAAAAATATTATAAAAAAATAATATCATTTAATTATCTAATGTTAAAATAATTTACTTCAATGAAATTTAAGCATAAATAATCCTGATTTAAATGAGATTCTAAAATAAACCCTTAAAAAGATCATAACATTTAAGTGTGAATTTTCCAATGGATTTATTATGTGTGTAAAATGTAAATACATGTAAATTAAGTGGATATAATACATAATATAGTCAAAATTAAATTCGCACATAATCATATAATATAAAAGTTAGTAAAGAAGTGATATAACCCAACAAAAAGAAATTCAGTTATGAAATTATTTACTACTTGGTAATTTTTAAGTTATATCTCCATGGATGAAATATTCATGTTTAAACAAAAAATCACATTAATTATCAATTAATTATTATATTAAATGTCAAAGGTTTTGTATATAACCCCTATAAAAAAGGTGTATAACATTACAATATTCCCCCATGAAGAGAAATTTAGGTGATGTCTCTTACCCCACACATCCTATTAGTTTAACTTGATTCAACATACTGTGTAGGGTATTTAAACATGTTATTAACTTATAATATAACCATATTAATGAATATAATACCCTATATGGTACCTTTATAAGATATTTTCATTATTTTATTAGTAATCTATTATTGTTTTCATTATTTCAGTTATTAATTGCATTATTTTTTCATTCATGATTTTTCATGAAGGTTCTTGTAATTGTACATATTATATAGTATAATAATATCTAGAATAATAATAATTAAATAATTATCAACTTTATAAATAAATTATAATTTTAATCATAGTCATTAAATATTTTTTTTGAGAAATGAAGTTTGTTACAATCATGGAGATGGTAGGCCATTTGTTTGAATGAATAACGTTTCCATTTTTCAATAATCATTATGTAAATGTGGTATGAAATATTTTATATTTAAAAAATGATAATAATATGATATTATTTATTTAAATATACTTATAGATTACACACATGTGTTTTGGTGTTGAAAATTTTGAGTCTCATCGCTTCGTGAAGGTGGTTGTCCACACGTACATGAACGACGTTGTCATCATTCAATGAGTGGAAAGGTGAGAAATGAATTGATATATTATCATTTAATAATGATATATATATAATTAATATAATAATTATTTTCATTTATATTACATAAACTCATTAACTTTATCATTATCATCTTTAGTGTAAATTGTTAGTGAAAAATCAATCACATTGCTTCACGAGGCGGCAGTCCGCTGTACCCGCGAGTGATGATATCATATCCCATACAAAATTGAAAATAATTTTTTTTATATATATATGATATAATGAATAAGAATTTATAACTATGTCAAAAATAATATATATATATATATATACTTTTTATCTATTATCATACAAAACCAAGAGAGCTGGTAATGGAAAAACGAATGACATTGGTGCCCAAGGTGGGAGTCCACTCTACACACGAATGATAATTTCATAACCCATTTAATAGAAGTGGATATGGATTTATGTCATTAAATTTTCTTAAATACATCTTAGTATACTAATTATATTTATGTTATTTTAACATTGTTGTTTAATAATAATTTAAGGAGTTGGAGGAAGAAATAAAATAAAAATTCTCAATGAAGAACGTTACATCTTCCTCAGAAAAAATCCTTAGGTTTGCTCTAAAATTCTTTCATGGATAGATTAATGAAAAAAAATATTTCCTTAAGGATTATGTTAAGTAATTTTGGATGTGATTGGGAATTTATTTTTTGAACTATAATTGTATGATGGTTAGAATATGAGAGGATATGCAGTAGATTTTTATAAGTGAGGTGAGTTCCACACTTGTAATATTTGAAAAGAAAAAGGTGTAACCCCATTTTTCACATGATAAAAGGTTAAAAAATGAATTATTTTTGAGACTTATACATGATAACGTTTAAATAATTCTATTTGATATATTCTTTGATAGGTTTTAGGTAATTCCGAGCCTTATATTTTTAGTTTAACTGTGGTAAATCCGTTTTTACCTTAGCCACATTAAATAATTTTTACTATATACACTATTAATTTTGGTAAAATATTAATTTTTTGTTATTATAAAATATAAATAATTTTGATTTAAAATTCTGAATCTATTTTTAAAAATTCCATTCATTGAGGTATATAATTTTAATTTAAAATAAATCCCACATATGCTTTGAGAAAGCATATATTCATAGAAAAACTATTCCAATGTTCTAAAGGTTTTAGAATCAAAATTGAATATGAAATATATTACAATGACCTAAATTGAATTAATATATATTTAATTGAACTAATTTTTCTTTGAAATCCATATTAAATCAATTTTTATGTTTTTAAAGGATTTAAAATATATGAAAATTATTAATAAATACCAATATTTTTCATTATTCACTAAAAACATTATCATTTCATAAATCTATCAGAACATTTACCGATTAAATTTTTATCTTATTATGGAAAAAATGAAATTAATTATTTCACACAATTTTTATAGAAGTCATAAAATGTAATTTTAAATTATGTGCACAGAGGGTGACTAAGATGCCTTTTAGAAAAAATAATGTTTATTCGAAAACATTTATTTTTATTTTAGATGATTCTTATTATAATTCAAATCAATAGATAAAAATAATTTTCATAATTTATTTAATAAAATTAATACCCTTTAATTTATCAATTAGTTTATAATGGTATACAATATTAACATTCATTTAGAATTGGGGTTCTGTGTTCCACAAGTTATTGAATAGATTTGAAGAGATATATTTCATGGGTGTTTAAGATATGTGTTGTTGGTCACATATGCTATCAAATATAATCATATTATTTTATAATTTTGGGTAGTTACATGAGTATCAGAGGTTAATTCTATAATTATTCATGTATGTAATATTTATAGGTTACTTCTTAACACATAACTATGTTATATCATTTCGATCCTCAAGTACCACACCAAAGCTCCCTTAATGTGTATGCTATAGGAAAATTTTCAATTGAATGTTTACCTATTACCCATATGGTACTGATCTATATTTCAAAATAACTATAGATTAAACTTTTAATTTATAGTGGATGGAAAAAATGTACATAATAATTATAATATTATAGGGATATGGTTTTCTTTCTTTATGGTCTGTTTTATTTAAGGAAATCAGTTTCACAAATTTCACCACGGAACTTCATGTTGATGAACATAAACTACATACAACAATATATTCAATGGGTAACAATATGAAATACCACATAGATAAAATAAAATACTTCAACTACCTGGATCTTCATACATACCTAACCCAGTCCAAAACATTTAAAAAGTTCAACAAAATCTATAAACTAAAGAAAATGTTATATACATATAATGACTATGACAATCATAACAAAAGGAAAAAATGATGATGATCCCTATGTAGAATCACCACAAGTAACCATCCGTGATGATCACAAGATATATCCTATATACACACTCCATTAAGTGAACAAGGTGTCATTATGGCCACCCAGACCATAACATATCTTACTTCATGATCGTTTTCATTATTTTCCAATAGGTAAAAATTGAGGATCAATATGACTAATGTATTCAGAAAATTAAGCTGAAAATATGTCATTTCAAACATAAAAACATCATAATTATTTAATACTCCACATAGTAATCCTAGATCTCATTATCATGAACCAACTGGAATACCCTGTTAAAATCATACCCCATATAGCAATAATATGACATGAAGGGGATTCCCAATCCCCAATGGCTAGGAATAACCACCATGGAATCAAAAAAATATTCATAGAGAATGAATTATTCCTAAGAACAAGAGAAAAATATATAGTAGTCTAATATAAAATAATAAAAAATCAGTATTCTGAAAACACATCATGCGTAAAAGAGTGACACACGCATACTAAGAAAGATACCAAAAAAATAAATCATTTAAAAATGAAAATTTTGAAGGACCCCAGAATACCCTGAGAGGTGAGGGGTGAATTAGGGTGCCAAATCGTTCTTCAGAAATGATGGATCTTGTTCCCACGTTGGTAAGAACTAAATAAACTTATCTGATGTAACTTATAAAAAATAACCAATCACATGCAAAGAGACAACACATCAATTTTACATGGTTCACCACTAAGGGTTGGTCTAAGAAGCATAAACTAAAATTATTTCCATCATAACTAAATACATTAATCATCACATATTTTTGAATATTTATGTTTAGAAAGAGACACTCTATTCTAGATAGACTACCATTACATGATTTTATGGACAGTACACTGTATCCCTCAAAACACTTCCATCGACTCCCCCTTAATCACTAACTTGGGAGAAATATTACTAAGTTTATCAACTTGAAGTTACCTTTAATGCATTAACAATAATATCATTATCCCTGACTAGGAATAGACTTTCCTTCAACTGTATATCAGAGTTGTTACACATTGAAAAGACGGTTCACATAAAAACTGATGTTCAAAACTGCCTTTTGTGAATTTACTTCATGAAGATCTGTCCTTCTCAAATCAAACTACCTTCTTAGAGCTCACTCTTTCATAATAGAATAACAAATAATTATTAAGTATCTATTACTCAAAATCCTTAGCATCATTCTAGACATAACTTTCATTTTCGTGATTCTCAATCTCATAAGGAAATCCAGATTCATTGATCTCCCCTAGCATCACATAATAAGATAAATTTCCAATTTTCCTTGAATAATTTCATGTGAATTACGTGGGCGTAGCCTCATATTTATAGGCTCGGCCATTCATGATGTTCCACAACCTTATGTGAATTTTTAAATTCAATCAAAAATATCTTGATGACACTCCTCCATTCATGAAGCACCATTGATATTTGATGTTGTCACGAATCCTTATATCTAACCATTGTGCACATACATTGCTATAATTTCCATAATTATAGATAACACCATCACCATTCATGATACTCCACTTCTTCACATATATCATCCAAGTCTTCAAGAAACCCATGCATTATCCATTTTTTTAACTTTCATTCCTAGAAAATGACCTTTCATGATTCTACCTCTTCTTATGGATTATGACCCCCCAAAATTGGTAATCATTGGGAAATGATTCCACCTTAAATATTATAGGCATATTTTATAATAATATTTCCTTCCCTAAAAAATCTCCGAACTTCCTTGATGAGGGTTGATAATAAACTCAAACTAGAATCCAATTCTATAAAATAATAGCCTTGGTTCCAACAATATCTCCATTTGGGTTAGTTGGAAATATGTAGATAAATTCAATGATGCACCAACTGCTATTAAAACTTGATACGTGAGAAATAAGTCATCTAACACTCTAAGTCTAAGTGTGATAATCTCAGTGTATGAAATAAGAGGTGATGAATTAATTGGGTTCCCATTTTTTAGATTGCTGAAATATGTCTAAGATAATGTTGGATCATGTCATTGAATATTTTAATGCCTTGAATTATTTACTCATAATACCTGATTCTCATCATGTCACATAAATATTTCATGGATTGTCGAAAACACACAACTAGGAAACCATAAATTTTTCATTCTCCCCATTTGTTTCTCCAATATGTGAAAAATTCTCATTTCTCCTACAACCTCATAGCATTGAATTTATCCATTCTTCCCCATTGGCAATAAACCCAAATAACCTGTTATTGAACATATAGAGCTCAAAAAACACTATTTATCTCCCCCTTAAACATAAATCCCTACCACAAATAGAATAAAACATTTAACACAATTAGGGATATGGGAACACTAATGATATACTCATGCATAGGGAGGTAGTTGAACACCAAGGTTCAATTGATGTTTCTAAAAGACATGTGTTTTCGTTTGCTTAGTCTGAATGTCAAAAACTTGGTTATTTGTTCCAACATGATCCATTTTAATCATTCCTTTTTATCCTTATCATTGATAAAGTGATATCTAATCTCAATATGTTTAGTATAGGAGTTCTAAAATAGATTCTTTGTATGATTTATTTCACCCATGATATCATACTGAGTCACTATTGGCTATTTCACCGCATCCAAAATATCAATCAGTTGTTTCTAATCCACAAAATCTTAATACATTGCTTCATAGAATATATATACTCCTCTTCTATCATAATAAGAGAAGTTATTTCCTACTTCTTACTCAACTGGACCATATATTTCATTCCAATAAAGAATTCTCCACCACTTGTGGACTTCATATCTACCACTTCTTCAGCCCAGTCAACATCATAAAAATCCAGCAATTCATTATCTCTTTCTCTAACAAAGTATAATCTAAAATTTAATGTACCATTAATATACCTCATTACACATTTAACTTCTTCAATATGTTCTTGCTTCAGATTTAGTTGAAAGTGTTCTATTAAGCATGTTTCAAATATGATGTATGGCCATGTTTCAGTCAAGTATAATAGGCTTCCAATGATTCACCTATATATAATCGGATCCAAATCCTCATAATTTCCAGGTTTTCCCCAACCACAATCAGAGTCGGCATTGGTTTTGAGTCATTCATATTGAATTTATTTAGCAAATATCCTGCATAATTTTATAGATAAATGAGAGTATAATCCCTCTCTTGAATCACCTATAGCACCAAGTGGTATGTAAGTTCACAAATCATATACATTTCAAATTATTATTTCATATGATTTTCAAATTATTCAACTAATCTCTACGTGGTTCTTCAAAGTATAATATCATCCATGTATACTAACACCATAAATTTATATTCCTTTAATTCTTCATACAGAGATTATGGTTGACACATACTTGTTTAAATTCATGCTTCTTCAGATAAGAATACAAACAATAATACCATGGTTGTGGTGCCTACTTCAAACAATAGAGAGAATTCCCTAATATATAAAAATTTTCTTCATCATTTTCAATTAGAAATAAAACTATTTTTCCAATTTATAATTATTCTTAATGAACTCTACATAAGAAAATAGTTTCGACATTCATCTAATTAATTTTTTATCCTATTTGGATTTCCATAACAAATAAAATCTTTATCGACTCCAATCACACCACTAAGGAAAATATTTCTTCGAAATCAATTCCTTCTATCAATAGAGATCCTTTAAAAACTAGGTGTTCCTTGTTTCTAACTAAATTTCTATGCTCATCAATATTTTTTGAAGATCCATTTGGTCCCTTTAATATTATGGTTTGCAGGTCAATTAACAATATCATATGTCTTATTATTTTAAATATGATGGA
The DNA here is from genome assembly GCA_963277665.1 of Viscum album. Taxonomy (NCBI): domain Eukaryota; kingdom Viridiplantae; phylum Streptophyta; class Magnoliopsida; order Santalales; family Viscaceae; genus Viscum; species Viscum album. The sequence continues at coordinate 821,283,111 of OY728134.1, forward strand.
GGTATTCATTCATGGCATTAACCAATGATTAATATTTTATTGATTCTTCATATGAGGTTGGTTCTACAATTGATAGGAAGCCAAACTGTTCATTATTACTCATTCTTCTTGTTTGTGTGGGTGCTGCAGAATCCCCAATTATGTTGGATTGATCAATTTATGCTCTTCTATTTCTCTATTGAGGTTTAGACAATGATTCTTTATCCAATGTTTCTTCTTCTGATTCTTCTTGAGAATCATAATTTTTTTGTGACCACTAAATTTTTTTCACATATTCCAAAACTTTTGTATTTGAATCTATTCCATTTTCATTGTCTTCTTCATCTTCTCTCATATCAGTATAAGAATTACATGAGGCATTTATGTTTTATCATCAATGATCTTAACAATACTGATTTACAAAATTCTTCCAAGATGATTCTGTAAATATTTGTAGTATTATCTCATCTTAGAATATCCAAGGAATATTCATTCATATAAAATATCACAATACTTTCCTTGATTTCCTTCTTTGTTTTGGATGAAACATTTACTTTTAAAAACCCAAAAATACTTCAAAGATGGATTCCTTCCATGGCACAAATCATATTGTGTCTTAGTTTCTCTTATATAAATCCATGTTCGATTTTAAGTATACCCTGATTCTTGAACAACATCTTTCTAGTAATAACGACAGATACAACTCTCAATCAACATAGTTTTAGCCATATTATTTACATATTTATTCAAGTACTCAACAAATCTATTTTTTTATTAAGTTCTCAAAAAATCCACTTCTTGTTGTATTTCATATTTCTATAGGTAATTTTCAAATTTAATGGATGTGTATTCTCTACTATTATCATATCATTAAACTTTATTGTGTAGTCAGCCACATTATCTGCTATTCGGTGATAAGTTTTCATGAAATCAATAACTTTTTGTTTCTTATGTATAATCATTACACAAACCATTCTACTATAATCATCAATTTGAATAACAAATTACCTTTCTCCATATATCCTGAAAACTTTTATCAAACCACATAGGTCTATGTGGATTGGATCAATAAGATTTTATTCCCTTTTATTATTTTGCAGGTATAAAATATAGACCTACTTCCCTCATATGAAAACATCATAAGTCTTTTCCCATTCACATTTTAGACTAGGGATATCTATTACTATATTTACCATATATATCTTTCGCATGTATTTTTGATTCATATGACCCTACCTTAGATGCCACATGTTTTTTTCTTCTTCAACTTTCAGATAGAAACAATTCTCTTTATTATCAACCTGATATAAGTTTCAGTCTATTCTATATCCTTTCATGAAAAAATTCTATGTATTTCCTTCTATAGTGCATCCATTTTGATTGAATGTCACTATAAGTACCGAGTCATTGAGTCGACTCACACTCGGGATATTGTGACACAAACCATCAACATAAAGAACTTTAGTTTCCTTAAGGTATCCATTTTCTAGTCCAATAATCCCACTTCTTATGAACTTTAGATCACCATAATTTCCAAACCATAGTGTTCAATCAACCCTTTTCTTAACATTATTCAAAAATTCTGCATTCCTTGTCATATCATACGAGAACCCTCAATCAATAATCTAGTTGCTACTATTAATTCTCGCATTGAAAGATACTTATGAATGCTTAGATATCCCAATTTTATTCATTTCCTTCCATGAAATATTATATTGAGTAAAGGAAAATGATGGTATTTCCAATATAATTTCCATGTAAATTGGTTCTTCATTCTCATATTTCTCTTCTAGAGGTGAATACATATTTTTAAGAGTAGCATCGTCTGGTTGGTTGGCATTGACTTTTCTTTTAGTTCTGTAGTTAATAGTTTCATCTTTCCTCTACCTATAATCAACATATTTATAACTATAGCTAGTGTAGTGAAAATAATATCCTTAAAATATATTTCTTTTATAAGATGTAGGATATGAATTGTTTTTCTTTTATTGTCTTCTAATATCTTCCCCATTCAAGTAGCTTCTTGCCTCTTCACAGTAAGACATGGTATGTTCTAGATAGCCATAGAATTTACATTTTGTAAGAGGAAATGTGGTCTCATTTCTATTCATCCTCATGTACCCTTCTTTAGAGAAAGTATTTAACTATATATCATTTATCAATACTTATGGATGGTTTTTAGTCCTCCTTTCAGTTTTATTTGAGGCTTTCTTTGTTAGAACATTAGGTGCCTTTATTGTATGCTCAACTTTTAGTTTCCCTTTTTTTGGCTCAACTAATTTCCATCCTTTGATGTTTCAATATCACAACGAATTCTTTTTTCCCCTTTATGTGGATATTTTATCATTCAAATCCTTCTCTAATTCTTCTGAACCATTATAAGCTCTCTCAACCAACACAACATCTGAGAATCTTTTCTAATCTATTTTATTATTTATTTCCTTTTAATTTGATTCAATTTCTTGTTTACTATTTAAAGTAACAACTTCTTATTCAGGACCCTCAAATTTCTTTGACATCTCCTTTAGTCTGGATGTAAGGTGATTGTTGAAATTTAATTTTTCCTCAATCATAATCTTAAATTCCTATGAAACTTTTGATCTTTTAATACTTGTTGAATTTTCATTTCCTACTTCTTCTAGTCGATCAATTTCAGCTTCAATCTGGTCAACATATTTTCTTGAGTCTTCAAGAACTTGTCTCCGATTTTTGTATCTTTTTCGTTGATTTCCAAGATTACTAAGAGGATCCTAAACTTCTAACTTATGATATGCTTCAGTAATCAATTGATTATTTTTAGATTTATATTTTAATGGAATGAACTTTATAATTATATGCATCATGGATGCTGGAGTTCTAAATCTTACCTCAGGTTCTTCATCCTCAAAAAATTCATTCTCATCCTCTTTTTTATTGAAAAAACTCATCCTCCATTATTCCATTCCTGGTTCGTAACCTCGCTTTTGGGGTAAACCTTTTCTAATGCATTTTCATGTTTTTAGCTTCACGTTCTTCAACATCGATCTTCTATGAATACCAAGAGGTAATTTGACCAACTCTACCATAAAGAGAACAGGTCAGGGGTATCTTTTCTTAGAATAATCCTTTTCCTCTCTTGAATTACTTATCAATTAGAGAAAAAAGTTTATCTTCCTCCTTATTTTTATCGACACAATATCTGGAAATATCAAGGTATTCTAGGGAAATTAAAATCGGTCACCTTACTTAATCGACTTATTGCATACTAAAAGATAACTCTCATTTTATATGCCACCAGACTGCTCAAAAGATCATCCAAAGAATGTGTATAAATATCCCATTCCTCAAGGGCCGACACATTGGGATTGTAGAGATATGGAAGCCTCATTAATAGTTTCTTTAAAATTTTAATGCCTTTTATTTATTCACAAAGTCCATGTATTTCTCCAAAATCATCATTGATTAGATTAAAAAAGATATCTTCATTTTCATCAACATGCATTTTTAGATCATCAAACCTATTGACATAAACTTTGATTTTTTATTCCTTCACTATGTTGTTTCCTTCATATATATTTTCTCTTTTTCCCACATATATGGCTGAAGTGAAACACATCAAATTCATATTGATTTAATCATATATAGCTTTAGTAAGGGAATTCTAGGATTTTTCATCTTCATGAAGTATTTTTATATCTTTTTCAGTCATAGAAATCCATGTTTCATCAGTTGCCTGAATCCATTATGTTGAAGAAAAAAGTGCGTCCATTATAAGAGATCTTAGATAAGATATCATCCCGTGCTTCCAAATTAGGAAGTTTATTCCATCATAGAGATGAACTCCCCTAACATTTACTAAATTCTCCATGATATAAATAAAGGATAGATTTAAAACAAGAAACCCAGATCTGATACCACTTGAAGGAACCTAAACACCCTAAGAGGGGAAGGGTGAATTACAGTGTAAAATTTTCTTCAAAATTGACTGATCTTGTTCCCATGATGGTAGGAAACAGTTAAACCTGTCTGAAAGAAATGTAAAAAAAATCACATGCAAGGAGACAATATCGCAATTTTACCTAGTTCACCACTAAGGGATAGTCTAAAGAGCATACATCGAAATTCCGTTGGTCATACCTAAATCCCCTAATATTAATTAGTTTTGGAATACTGATTTCAAAAACATAGAAACTATGTTCCATGCACTCTTCCTGGACAATATTTTGGGGATCAAACACTACATCACTTGAAACACATTCGTCAACGCCCCCTTACTCACTGCCTTGGGTGAAGTCTTACTTAGTTTATCAACATAAAGAATGATTTGGTATATTGAAATAAAAGTATTTATCCCAAAATAGAATGAGACTCTACAAACACTGTATATCTTAGTATATGCACTTTGAAAGCACATTTCACAAAAAAACTGATGTTCAAAACCACCTTTCGCAAAACTCTCACCTTCGCAAAGCGAACTACCTTCACAGAGCTCACTATTTCATTGTAGAATACCCACTCATTGGGAATAACCTATTACTCAAAACAATTAGAAATGGTTATGACTTAACATGTCTTTTCACGATTCTCAAGCTCCCAATGAAATCCAAAATCACTGATCTTTCCTAGATTTTTAAAATCAAAGAAATTATGGTTTTTTAACATATAATTTTATGTGAATAAAGTGGGAGTAGGATATTATTTATAGGCTCTCCCATTTGTGATGATCAACTACCTCTAGTTCCTTTTTCAAATGAGTGAAAAACATATTCATGTTTCCCCTCAATCCGAAAAATGCCATTGATACTAGACAATTTTTCAAATCATTCCATCAAACCATCATGCACCTGTGATGCTCCAATTCTCATCATCGGGGGGAACACCATAACCATTTTTGACACTCCACATATTTTTGAATATCATCCAACTATTCGTAAAACCCATGAATTTACAGTTTTTATGATGTTTCATTCCCAGAAAACAACCTTTCTCAATTATAGCCACTTCCTCTATATTTTGACAACTATATTTTGGAGACACTAGGAAGTGACACCACCTTAAATATTATAGCTAGTTTGTACCATATGGTTTCATTCCTTGAAAACTCTCTGATCATCCATGAAGAGTATTGAAAATAAGCAAAAAGTAGAATCTATTTATAGAAAGGAGCATCCTTAGTTCAACAAAAATATACATCAAGATTAAAACATTGATTCTCTATGAGATGATAAGATCGCAGCTGCACCGGTCACCACCATCACCAAAGGTCCTGAAAATCAAGCACACCAACACCCTCCAAGTGGATCTTTCCCTTTTCTTTTACTAATAATAATATAATCTGTAAATACCTAAAGAAAAAGGTAGGGTAAGAAAAAAATAATCTATTATTATTTCATAAAATGTAACATATCTTGTTCCCTTACAAATAGACCATTTATTCTTCAATTTAAAATAATTATATGCAATATAAAAATATTTCACAATTTCAATCAAAACATTCTATCAAATCAAGTATATGGAAATTATAGAAAATCAATATTAAATGTTTATTTTGTATAAAATTATATAAAAGGAATAAAAAAGCTTCATAATGATTAGAATGTAAAAATAAAATCAAACATAGTACCAATTTTATATTTCTTAAAGTTAGATGGTTTGTGGAACTAGTATCCCCACACTGATTAGTCAATCAATCATCACTCACGGTGTTCACATGTACCAAAGGATAAGGCCATCATGATTAATTAAATCCACATCCCATCATGTAAAACTATAATTAACTTGGTTTAGTTAGAGTTATTGTCATAAATCTATAGATAGGGAACGATATTCCTAACATTATTGTCTTAGTCACTCACTAACTACTCAGGATCACATGTGGATTCAATGAATCAATCATGGTAAAATCATTCTTTTCAGTTAAATTCAACTATAAAAGTTGAAATAGCTAATTTTAAGCCTCAACATTCCACTTAGGTTTCAAAAACATATCATTTTTCACCATCAACTCCATGACTTTCAAAATAAACATTCTTTTTAAGCCACTATTCTCAAGAATCAACATTAAATCATTTAATAAAATAAATTAATATTTAAATCCATATATTCTCTAAAACCCCCCAATTTATAAAAAATTTTGAAAAAATATTTCTTTTAATAAATCAATATATTTTAAAACCATATAAATATTATAAATTTTATAATAAATTTATCATAAATTTCAAATCACTATACAATTCAAGGTTTAATTTGTACAGAAAATCCTTACCGAACCACCTATATTTATTCACATGATCAAAAAATCACCTAAAACTGAAAATTCCAATGGAGTGTCAAAGGAAAGGATGACAAATGAGGAACTAGTAGAATTAGGGTCCATAAAATAAAATTTAATATCCCAAAACAACATAAATATCCATCACTCTCAAATATGGAAATAAAAGAATAATGGGGGATTCCAAAATAATGTGATTTCATAGACTATAGAGAGTCCAATCTCAAGAACCAACACATTGATACAAGAGGAAAGGGTTTGTATAAGACAAAATCCACTCTACAAATCCTACAGAAGCTAATGTTTTAGATTAGGTTTTAAAAAAAGCTAGTTAGAATTTACAATGGGGGTTCTGGAATTTAATTGAAATTTTTAAGGCATTAAAGGATCATTCACATGGTTTCCTATATTATACCTCATGGTTAGAGATAATGGATAGGGGTAGAAGGTTTGGTAGTACATTTTGGAAAACAATATGCCAACCATTCTCTCCCAACTATGCCAAGATGCAAGGTTTTAGTGGTAGACCATATGGTTTTGACTCATTATTAAACACCACTATAGAACATCAAATGAGGCACATAATTTCTGAGGTAAAATCATGTGGTTTTCCCTAACTATCTTCCAACCACTAAAATCCCTAAAAACAACCAAAAAATTTCAAAATATCCCATGAAAATATCTCATGAAAATACCTAAACAAACCATTATAAAAAAATCTTTAAATTTCTCGAAATATGGTAATGGTATATTATTATCTCCCCATTAATAAGGGATTTCCCCTATTAATCATGTTAAAAGGATTCAATGTCAAAGGGATGAGGCAAATATTCTCTCCTTAATGACACACACTCTCAAGTATAAATTGAATCAAAACCATTCTCCCATAACAACCTAACCAATGATATATATTTCCCACAAATAAATCTCGTCTCAGAATTAGAAAACATAAATGGATACTCAATCATGGATAAATCAAGTTCTACATCAAGATATTCCAATCTCAATACATGATATGAGACAGATAGATACTTAATAATTTGTAACCTATATAACTTTATATGAATAAATGTTAATTTAGGTGGAAAATGAAAATGCTAAGACACATTATCAATATTCTCAACAAACTCAAATGGGTTGCATATCTCAATGATAACTTTTCATGTTTCTCAAGTATTTAGTGACCCAACTCTAGTGAATCTCTCAAAAATACATGGTCTCCAACTATAAACTCCAATGCGAATTTACGAAAATAATCATCAGACTTATATTTTCTTTGTGTCATAACCATTATCTGATGAATCATTTATGTCTTACTTATCATCGCCTATACTAAGCTTGGTCCAACCAGATATGTTTCATAAATATTCATCTAGTAAAATAGAGATTTTAATGGGTGGTTATTTAAGGCCACAATATATTCCATCTTGATGGATAATTGGTAACCATTATTTTATGAAAAAAAAAGCAGTCCCATGTGGGTATCCCAATATCCATAATAATAAATAAATTAAACAAAAAAAAGTTATTAGGCATATTTATATATCATTCCATCTAGAAATACCCATCTATAGATGATATGTAAAGAATAAACTAACGAGACATGACATTTCCCTCTGGAGGCCTCACAAAAAACAAGAAGTGAAATAGGAATCCCTATTCGAAAATATAATAGATGGAACTCCATTTAATCTAATGATCTAATGCACATAAAAAATTCCCATGTCCTTAAAGTTTTTTATTATGAATGGGATTAAAGTGATATGATTTGGTTAATGATTGATCGCCATCCATGTAAACTTCATCCCTTAAGTGGTGTGTGGTATACTAACCCTAAAGTCCATTGAAATATCATCCCACTTTCAGGTCATCAAGGGAAGGGGAATAAGAAAACCTAAAGGTTTTTTTGCACAATCGAATCATTATAAAATTTATAACACTAAGAAACAAAATTTTTAATCTCTCATTTTATACCTATCCACCAGAATCATTTCAACATGTTATAGAACATATTCTTGGTGCCAAGTTGAACCACCCACAGTGAACTATAGTAGTCCCTAATAATAGATTTTACCATTGAAAAGGGTATGAAATACTTGTTCTAGAAACATATGAAACCCTCATAAGATATTGACCACGCACTGATGGTCTCCCACCATAAAGAGATCCCCTAATGACATAAAACTCATCATTAATCTGCAATTAGAAAAGAATAATCTCTAGAAGAGAGGAGGTAAATTGAATTATCGTCAAATTTTTCTAGGTCTCACTCTCCAAAAATTCTAAATAAAAATAATAAAATAGATCCATAATGTTCCACTATTCTTATTATTCTTTCAAGCTTGGGTTATATGTTTCCTACTCAAATCATCAGTGATGGAATTCCACTTACTATGGGTATTAGAAATATCTAAATCAATGTATTTTAGGTACCCAACCCATCACCTTTTATGGAGATTAAAATATGGTTTTGAGAATATATAACTTAGGATTTTGTGATTAGAATAGAAGGTAATATTTTTTCTAAAAATTCAATTCTTCCAACTCTTAAGAACAAGAATCCTAACTGTGAGTTTGTGATCAGGTGTAGGATAGTTCTTCCAAGGTGTATTAATATTTTTAAAACTAGAGGCCACCATGTGATCCCACTATATGAGAAAATATTCCAAACTCAAACTTAATGCATCACAAAAGACCAGACATCCCTATCCGGACTCTTGAAGAGTCAACACTACTGTCTAAGTCAAAAAAATTCTTCATCTCACAAAAATAATTTGATCATTTCAAATACCACAAGTTCCTTTCTCCTTTATGTGTGAGAGAATAAAAATAATACCATATTTTAGAATTCCTTAACAAACCAGCTATAATAAGCTACTAAGCATAAGAATCTTAGAATGTCAAAATAACTATATAGATTCTCCCATGAAAAACATCCTTGATCTTCATTAGACAAATTAATATACCATGTTCCAAGATCATGTCGCCCAAGAACATCAATTCTAGAATTCAAAAATTACATTTTTATAGCTTAGAAGAAATTCAATTATCTATGAAAATTTATATAACTACTCTTAGAGGATGCACAAGATTCTTCTCAGTTTTAGAGTGTACTAGGATTTCATCCCAATACACCACCCTGAATAAATTTGGATATACATATAATATCATGTTCATCAGCACCATAAAATTATCATGATAATTGGAAAGATAAAAATTCATAAAAATGTTCTCATAATGGCCATATATTCTCTGGAATGCAGTCTTTAGGATAATATATTCTTTTCTTCATAGCTACTGATAAAGAGATTGAAGATCAGTCATTGAAAATCACTTTCCCCATCAAATGATTTCAAAAATTATCAATATGAGGCAATGAATACTTATTTTTTATTATCACACAATTGACTTTTTACTAATCAATAAAAATGTAATGTATCTCATCATATTTCATTGAAAAAATAATATCCAATTCCCAAGGTGACATACTCAGGTGAATTAATCATTTTTACAATAATTCTTCCAACAAATCCATTAATTCCTTCAATTTAGATGGTTTCATATGATATGAATTAATAAAGATAGATTAGATACTTGGTACTAATTAAGTATAGAGTTATACCACTATCACAAATGGAAACCCATACAATTTAGATGGAAACACATCAGTAAACTTGATGAAAAAATAGAGCCAGATCACCACTCAATGATTCATTATCTATATAAAAACCAATTATCGATATCACCCTACCCAACTCTAGAATATTTTTTATAGCTCTATGCATCATTGGGCCCCATTCTCCTTGGAAAACACATGACACCACATTAGAGGAAGAAAATGAGACCCATCGTAGATAACATTGAATCATTGAATTATGGGTAATAAAACAATCCATATCAAGAATTATATCCAAGGGTTTCATTTCTAGAATAAGAAAATTCCATGTGATTTCAATATCTGATAAAGAGAATGCACAAGAAGGGAATCAGAGACCATGACCTCTATTCAATCTGAGGGGCATATTAATATCCATCAAATACAATATAAGTTCCATAATAATAATAAAAAATTAACAAGTGTTTATATGAACTAATTAGATTCACTAATATAAAAAAAGTCACCAAAGATGAACCCGCAGTGATGGTGCCTCTCATTATTATTGGTCATGTGTTAGCTTCCTCTAGAGAATCATCCATTTCATAAAGAAGCTTCATTATGAATTATTGAATCTAGAAACCCTTAGTTTTTCAAGAATGTCAATGAAAAATATTACTTTTAGATGATGATAATCTCATCCCACTACACATGGCAGAAAAGATATGACAGAACTTCAGCAGGTGTCTAGAATGATCGAACAAAACAAAAATCATTCTTGCCTTAGTACAAAATAACATTGAATGCACAAAATTTCTATATTAAATAAGAAGAAATTTAATTCTTAATTAAATAATCGAATGTATATATTATACATGTTTTCATGAACCACTAAATACTAATATTTCTTCTTCATTCCTTTAATGTAACAAATAAAACTAACATTGGTAGTATGAATAAATCCTTCCAACCAAGACATACCATCTAGGTCTAGTTAATCCATCAAATATCTATCAAATAAATCTTTATAATATGATATATTAATCATGAAAACTTGATAAATGAAAATCATATTTATGATCCATTTATAACATTTAGGCCATTAATTTCTCATTTGACACAACCTGAGGGAAAACTGGACAAATTACGCAACACAATTTTCATATTGTATAATGATTCAATAACCATGTTTGAGACTGAGAAACTATATAAACATTTCTGATATAGTCAAATATGGATAGAAATACACTTTAAAAAGAGCTATGGATTTTTTACATGCTAATATCCCATGTTTATTCTCTATAAATATTGAATCACACTGCCACATTCAAGGAACTTCAAGCTTGAAGATAAAACATTTTACCATTATTAATACCTATGTTTACATGAAATAAAAAAATATATTAATACTTTCTAAATGATCCTATAACTATTTATGATCATTATATCATTTTAAATTTTGGTTGTTTTTATATAACAAACTCGTAAGCATAATCTCTAGTTTCATCCCTTTCTCGCACCACTACTATAACTTAAACTGGATCGGGTGAAGATACCTTCTGCAGATATTAGAACACACACACACACCACTATATCAATTAGGTTATGATCAACAAAAGGGTTCAATTTTCATTTTTCATTAGTATCTCCCTCCTAAGTTCGGTTGAAACATCATCTTACGGTAATGGTACTATACAACATCAATTGGCAACAAAAAAATTAGTAAGATACTCAAATCATCAACTCAATTCAGATATATGGGAATATAAATTCCTTGAGATAAAATTGAAACCTCATGGATTTAAAAATACTTAGATAATGTTTTTATAGTGTCAATAATTATATCAATTATTCCTCAATGTCTCTTTTCCCAAATTAATGATGATGTGAGGCTCACTATAAACTCACCAGTAACCCAGACATAACTACAACTTAAGCCTTGATAATACTAAGTCATTGATACTTGGGAATCCCATAATTCATACTGAAATTAAAGAGAGATTATTAAATACCACTTCAAATATTTTTTTCATGAACCTACCAGAACACCTTGGTCTATCAATACCTGAGCTAGTAATCACATGAATTGAAGGGTGTTCCTAGTCCCCACGGGTTATAAACTAGTTCCAAGGAATCATTAAATGATTAGAGAGAATGATGTCACCCTAAGAATAAGATAATAATAAATAATACTAGATTATAAAACAATAAATAGTTATTCCAAACAATCATTAGGAAAAAACCCATGTCATAAGAAGACGGAGAAAGATCCAAAAATATGTCATATACAAAATGACACAGTATTCGTTAAGATTAAAACTATGAATCTCTATATAATTTGTGGATCACCTATCCTATATTTTCATCCATCACCCAATGTATCAAGAGTCAAGTAAATCAAGCACCTCTATGTGGAACCTTCCTTTCTCGTAAACATGGGAAAATATAATCTACAAATGTTTGAAGAAAAAGGTAGGGTGTGAGAAAAAAAATATGTGTAGCATTTCACAAATGTTACAAAAGAAATAAAAATAAAACTAAAACATTATTTCATAATTTATAAATAAATATAATAAAATGAAAATTATTTAATGTTTTCAATCAAAAAATTCTCTCAAATCAATTAGACATAAAATATATCAAAATCTGATTAATGAAAAACATTCATAAAATATGAACTCTAGAATAAAAAATCTCTAGAATCACTAGATTGTAATAATAAAATCAAACAAAAATTACTTTGTTCATATCCCCTAATTATGGTTAGTTTTTTATCTAAGTTCATCTCAATACTCAGTATATCAATCTCAGTTCAATGTGTGCACACGTCTTTAATTCTCATGCCATCGAGATGGAATCAATCAAAACATGAACGAGTAAAATCATGTTGAACCTTTTTTGTTATCTTTTATCTTCAATACATTTATATGGAGTAAGATTCCTTGAATTATTGTCGGAATGACCCATGAACTACTCTATATAACATATTATATCAATCAATCAAACATGGGTATATCATTCTTCTCAATTCAATTCATCAATCACAGTTGATATCTCTAATTTCATGTCTCAACATGCCATTTCAATTTCAAAACCAGATCATGGGTTTCTATCACATTTATATGTATAAAAATCTTCTTTAATTTTAATCCATTATTTTCCAAAATCAGCATTAAATCATTTCATCAAATCAATTCCACATTCAGTACAAACTTTTACAAAAACCTACCAATTTATCAAAGCCATAGAAATGGGGGTTTGTTTCATAAATACATGCCTTTTAAAAATAATATAAATCATCACTGTTTAATAATTTATTAAAAATTCATTTCAAATCAATCATGTAATAAATGTTCATGTGTGGGTAAAGACTTATAGAACCAACTAACTTTAGTCACATGATCATATAATCTCATAAAATGGGAACCATCAATAGAGAGTCAAACATGAGGATAATAAAAGTTTGATACCTATAATAATGATCCATAAAATCTTAATTTATTTCCATAAAAAACACGAGGATCCATCAATCTAAAATAAAGAGAGAAGATAAGAAAGGGGGTGGTGAACTGAATAGATTTCACATAAAAATAGAGATCATTCATAAGCATTGGTACTTTAATCCAAATGGAAATGGGTTAGATACTCCATAATAATTTTTAGATAAGCTCAAAAAATGTCTAGATTTGGATTAATTTTGAGATAATTATAATTTATAGCTAGGGTTTCAAAATTAAATTAAAATTTTTGGGGGTTTAAAACCCCATCAGAATTGTTTCACAGGTTAGGAATTAGCGTTAGATATACCAGATGAACCTAAATGTGAAACATTACTATGATTATAAATATTGTTACATGATTAGGCCACATGTTTAGAAAAATTATGTCACAACCTTTTGATCCCTCCTGGACTACGAGAAAAAGATGCATGTTTTAGCCACATGGTACAGAAATAATGAACCAATTATGATCTCCCCACAATAAAAAGCCTCATGGTTTTGGGGGGAGGATACTTAGTTTTGACTAACAGTGTTCCACCCCATAATAACTTCAAATAAGGCACAAGGTTCTTTATTCCAAACCACATTGTACTTTCTAACCATGTTTCAATTGTGCACAACCCCAAAAACACCAAAATCGTCAAAAAGTTCCTACAAACAACCCAAAATAGGGTCCCAAAAAAATATTAAAAAAAGGATCAAAAGTACCTCAAAAATCATAATGGGATGTTACAGCCATATATCATATAATACTTCATTGTATATTCTTGAAAAAATATAAAAGGAAATGTGTTAAATAGAAAACCCGATAAAGGAATTAACATGTAAATAAAGTATATCCTGAGAGTCTATAGTCATAACATTATATCATAATGAGGATAATTATATTCCTAGAGACATGGAATAAAGATTTGATGTCATAATATCATAAAAATGTAGAATTAAAATAAAATAATATATCATATACAAAAGTCAAGGGTCTCTCTGAAGACCATTATAATAAAGTGGACCAAGTCCCATGGATGATTAGTTTCACTACCTAATCCATTACATAACATCTCATGAGATATAGATCATTTCCCAATTAAATCGATGGAAATATAATTGTATACCAATCTATTACATATATGAAAATCATATATATTCATGATACATGAGGAAATGTATCCATACATAAATCATAACTGTGATCAAACCCATGAGAAGGAAGTGGGTTTCAAAATTCTAATTCAAGGAATAAATGAAGGATAAATAAAGAATATTTCAAATATAATAAGGAATTAAATCATTTTAATGTTAATATTTTTAAAATTAAACATATGACATCATCAATGAGTTTCATTATATATATTCCATGGAAAGATCTAGGAGGAGAATGAATAAAACATACAAATTGGGTGATGATTGATGAAATAATTAGATGATATTTTTTTAATAATATAGACCTTATTATTTCCAAAAAAACATGATTTAACCAAGAGGGTTCCCAATAAAATAATTACATTTTTTAAAAAGCTATTAATTTTTTAAAATAATTTAATTGGTGCAGGGATTGATATTAGACAATAAATTGGAAAGATACCTTATACAAGTTTTACATAAAAGTGGGGATGTACAAGGGAACTAATGATATGTATAATCCCAAAAATGAATGGTATAATTGACTAGGCATATATGTAAGGGACATAAATACAAAAAATCAAAGAGTTAAATGAGGATAATGTTTCATAAAAGGGAAAAAATGAAAGAAAACTTGTAACTGAAAAGTCATTAATGAGGTATTGAAGATCCATTCCTACATTTTAAAACACCTTTGTGTAAATTAAAATTAATAAAATAAGATAATAAAAAATTATTTAGAAAATACGAGATGCTAGATAACATGTTCCCATTACATGAAACTTAATAAGGTTTCCAATTCAAAATGAGAACATTAGTGGGAAGGGAAATTATATACCACAAGGGGAAGCCATCATTTAAATGGATGAGAATTATTCTTAACATGGTTGCATTTAAAAAATAATTAAATCTCATAAATAATAAATATTTAAATAAAAATCGACCTCTTATGATAGAAACAAGGAATACAATATGAAATTAAATATGAGACTCAAGGAGAAAAATTATAACTCAATAAAGCAGATTAATTTATAAAAGACCCTTGTATTTTAGGGAAGATATCAACTATAGAATAAATCAAGAAAAAACTTGACTAGAAATGAATTTTAAAATTTTAAAATTAATTTATGATAATATTTTTGTGCATGTATTGTATCAACAATACTCTATAGAGATTATTGATTTTTAATCCCACCAATACCCTTGTTTTTTTACTAATAAAAATATTATAAATATTTTTTCAGAAAATATTTCATGAGAAGATTATTTTATTTAGGGATTATAATATTTTTCAAATTTTTATGAACATGTTTAGAATATATTCTAAAAACACTATTCATAACCTATATTTGTAAGTTTATTGTATGATTCTGAAACCATAAGTTTGAATTAACATGTATGGATCATGTTCCTTACATTGTTGGAAAATAATTTTTTATCATCCCTATATTAGGATGGATCCCTATGTTTGAGAAAAGGTAATGTATGAATGAAACCCTACATTAGTAAGGAAATATATGATTGAGTAATGAAATGAATGGTACATCAACCCTAATTCTATGATCAATCATATGTTGTCAAACCTATGTTTGGATTTTTTTTCATGTGAAGTAACCCTATATTTGACTATTCAACAGTGGTGTATAAATTAATGATATTTTCCAGGATTTAGGCAATGATCTTAATGGATGTTAATATCATCTTAAATATTTTTTATGCCTAATTATTGGGATTATATTCAATTCATAAAATAGTTCATGTTTCTAACAGAAGTTATGACTCTCTTAATTGATTTAATTTTGAATGATTGTTATATATATGGTGACATTATTGGATCTTCTCAATCGAAGGAAAGCCAAAATTTATATATAAATAGAATGAGTATATTCTCATTAAAAATAAATATGTATATCCAATATATTTTTTAATAGATAACATTTGTAAAGAAACAAAAGGTAAAGTGAGTTTGTTATTTCTAAAGAAGCTACACATTGGAGATATACATGGTTTAATCTCACAGTACTATGTAACTGCTAATATTTTTTTGTTTATTTATGTTCTTATTAAATATTTTTCACAACTTGGATCTCTTCAAAGATATTCTTTCATGAAGACACTTATAATTAAAGAATTAGATATCTTATATTTCATTTGTTCCCTCAAATTTGATCAAGAACATTTTTATTCAACAAAATAAAACACTTATTTATTTATTGGAGTCTCAGCTACTCAGAATCAGTCATGGTATAGTATCAGATTATCATACTAGGTTTTGGAGAAACCAAGTCCCTATACAAGAAATATAAGGCTTTTTAGATATTTATTTTAAATGTGTTAACTACCTGTACATTGTTGAGAAGGTCTTGTGATAATCTATCTTTTATAGTGAAGATAACCATGATTACAGAGAGTGCATTGGTGGATTTTACTAGGGGGTGTTTGTACCCCAAACCAATTTAAAACATTTTATATTCATAACATTTTATGTTTTGATCAAACTACTTACAAATAACAATGTTTCATTTATTCGTAAATAAAAAGGAAATATAAATTCCCAAATCCATAAAGATTATCGAAAATGACACAATCCCCCCCCCCCTCTTGTGTATCTTTTGATTATTCTGATGCAACAATTGGTATCGAAGCAGAGATTTTTGAATAATGTAGATATGCTCAAGAAATATAAAAGTATAAATTCTATTCAAAGACTAATGTTAATGGCAGATCTTAGGGAAGGTATTCCAATTATATGTGATCCATAATTAAATGGTGATAACTATGGATGATAGAAATCTCATATGATCATCTATCTAAAAATTATTAGATTTAAAATATATAATAAGATTATTACGCTGTATGAAATTCTTCAGAAACCAGAAACCTATGATTCTTCCAAATAAGATGAGTATGACATAAATTCCTAAGAAATTAATTCTATTATATGTGGACTTGGTCCATAAATTCAGTCGAGTATCTCAATGTTCTATTTCTTATGAAATGTGGTATACAATATTAATTTTATATAAAGGAACTAACAATGTCATCCATCTATGGTATAATTTTAAAAAAATAATGTTTTATACCTTTAGAATGTATAATGGTAAAGGCATAAACCAAATGAATGGGTGGTTGACAAAAATAATCAATGATGTTTCTTCTATATGAGCTAAAATTACTCAATCAGATCAAGGTTTTAAACTCCTTAGAGTACTACCATCACAATCAAATGGGATATCTGTATCTATACAATAGTCATCACCAGTCATATATTTAATAATGAAATAATTGATCAGAACACTGATGATGTATAAAGAAGAAGTGAAACATGAAGCTGAAGATCATAAAATAGTAAAAAGGAAAAATAATTCCCTTAATGTTTCATATCAAAAACATGAAATGAAATTCAAGAATATATCAAAATCCTAAATAATTCATAATTCTTTGATTCTTAAATAGAACTAGATTATCTAAAAATAAAATTTAACACATTTTATTGGAAAAATATATGCTTCAAAAAATCCATCAAGAAATATGTAAAATGATCTAAAGAAGTAATAATCTATGAATTTAAATAGATGGGTTATATCATACCTGATTTACCAAAGTTAAAATAAGAAAGTAAAAATGTGTAAAATAAAAGTTAGAAGAAAACTAATTAGGGTCATAAATGGAAAATAGATGGAAGGATACTTTGAGTATGTCTAGAGACTCCAGTAGCTCTTCCAAATCTGACTCAGAAAACAAGCCAAAATAATCTAAAATCAAATATTCTCTTTATGGTTAATGATGAAGATGAGGTATAATCCTATTATTCTTTTGCTTCTGAATCTGATAGATTACCATGTAGAAAATTAATATATTTTTTCTCAATTCTTGAACAAAAATATGAATCTCTTGCAAAAAATGTATAAGTTACTAAAATATTCATAATTTTGTTTTATGTGAAAAGTATACAATGCTAAAAACATTAATAATTAAAATAAAAATTTAACCCAACTACATCAATTTTTTCTTTTCATGAATTTTGAATAAAATAATTAAAATATAATTAAAAATTATTCAAAATTGATACTAGTATTTTAACCAAAGGATAAAGTTATATGAATGAGATTCTTGAAAAAAAATTTATTAAAAAAGAAAATTATGGAATAGGAAGTATGGGATAAAAATCGAGGATTTACAAAAAAAATTGTGCCAAGTTCTAAAAATTATACAAGATTGTTTTTTGGAATAATATGAAAATATTATAACAACCACTTGTTAAGAAATCATCAGATAAGTGGAATTAAAAACAATTTTATTTCCATAAACATGTTTTAATCATGTAATGAAAATTTTGGTAAAATACGAAAAATATAGATTCCCAGATCTTTATTTGAAGACATAGTTGGCTGAAATAAAACATAGGTACCAAAAAAGATATTTTTAAATACTTTTGTAGGTAAAATATCATAATAAAAAAAATTCAATATGATATATAGAATGTTTCCACTCAATACATGTGAGTGAAGTCTCTTCCAATTAACAAACACTGGAAAGACCTAATGGAAGACTAGTCACCTTCAAAGATAATGTTATAGGAAAATAGTTGTAGTTGCATCAGTTGGTGATCCAAAGTCAATTAACATCAATAGAGTTCTATGTGTTCAAGGAATAATGAAGAACCTGATAAGTATCTCTCAAATCTATGATAATGATTTTTATGTTGACTTGTCTAATAATTCCTACCATGTTTCCAAATATAAATTTCTTAAATTTAGATACCCTAGAACTGAATATTTTTATACCTTAGATCTTGATTCCCTGTGTAAAAATAGTTAATTGTTTAACTACTGAGACAAATGAGTGTTAGATCTATCGTAGAAGACATACACACAATGATGTATTTAAATTATATAAATTTTCTAAGAAACACGTACTTTCTAATTTTCCTAGTCTTAAATTTGATAATGATGGATTTTTTGATGCATGTTAAATTGAAAAAAAATAATATATCAAATCTATTAAAAAATGCTACATCCAAACCACTAGATCATATTCATATGGATTTTTTGGACCATCCAGGGTAGCATGTTTTGCTGGAAAATTATAAATTTACGCATTAGTTATTGATTTTTCAGTATTTACTTGGGTTTATTTTCTAAAACATGAGAATGATGAGTTCAATATTTTTGAATGCTTATGTGAAATCATTAAAAAATAAAACTGATCTAAAATTAATATCTTTAAAAACTGTTCATTGTGGTGATTTTGAGGATCAATAATTTTCTTCTTTTTACAAAAAATTAAGTGTTAAACACGCCTTATCTACACCATGAACACCTCTACAAAATGAAATTATTCAAAGAAGAAATTGAAAAATTCCAAATACAGATAGGACTTTGTTAAATTAATATAGTTATCCTACCTATTTTTGGGAAGAATCTATAAACACAGCTTTCAATATTGTTAATATTGTTTTAATAAGACCACTTGTTAGAAATACACCCTATGAACATTGGAATAATAGAAAACCTAAAGTAAATTACTTTAGTGTATTTGGATTTAGTGGGTATATCTTCAATACCAAGAAACCCCTTGGTAAAAATAATCTAAAGGTTATTGAAGGAATCATTCTAAGAAATTAGGATACTTTTAAAGCCTATAGAGTGTATAATAAACTTTCTAGGATTGTTGAAGAATCAATTCATCCGATGTTTGATGAAATTAATCCTTTTGGTAAAAGGAAAGATTATTTAGATTAAATTGTTGACTCTTTTAACAATATGGGCATGAATTACTTGAGACTGGTTTTGGAAATAAAATAAATAAAATTTAGTTCACTCTAGAAGAAGATGATGGAGATGTACTAGAAAGTGTCTTGACTAGATAATCTAGAACCATAAATAATCATCCTTTAGAATATATTATTGGAAATTTGGATACACGAGTAAGAACTAAAATTAATGTAAAAAGAATATCTAAATTTTCTACCGTTCTATCATAATTAGATCCTAAGTCTATAGAAGAAGCTTCAAATGATGAAATCTGTGTAATATATATCTAAGAAGAACATAATAAATTTAGCAGAAGTTATGTTTGGTAATTAGTTTGAATACCTACCAATTATCCAATAATAGGAACCAAATGGGTTTTTAGAAATAAACAGGATGATCAAGAGAAAATTATTATAAATAAACAAAGATTATTAGCAAAAGGATACTACCAAGAAGAAGGGCTAAACCATGGGGAAACCTTTGAACATGTTTCCAAATTAGAATAAATTAGAATTATTTGGTTCAACTCATCTCATATGAATTTTGAATAATATCATGTGGATGTAAAATATTCCAGTTAAAATGGGCATTTAATAAAGGATGTTCATATTGAATAACCACTGGGTTTTGAAAACCCTCATCTACCGAATTTAGTTATTAAACCAACTAAATCACTTTTTGACTATACATAAGAAAATAAGTATTGGTATGAAAGATTAAGATCATTTTTTTTAAAATATATTTTCTATTGGATTAGAAGACCCTAATATTTTAATGAAAACCAGTTTTCAAATATATTATTAGTAAAAATTTATATATATGTTGTTATTTTATGTTCAAAAAATAAGAACCATTTTTGTTATTTTTAAAAACACAATGAAAATGGAATTTTCAATTAGTAAGAGGGGAGAGTTAAATATCATTCTAGGATTTCAAATTTTTCAAAAATATTATGGATATGTTTTAAATAAAATAAAATACATTATTGATTTATTGAAAAAGTTTGGACTATAAAATACTAATACTTATAAAACTAACATGTGTACTAATGTAAAACAAGATTTTGATAAAACTAGAAAACTAGTTGAGAAAATGTTATTTAGATATATGATCGGTAGTTTATTATATATTACTATAAACAGACCATAGATTATGTTTTATGTTTTTTAATGTTCAACATTTCTGTAAAAACTAAAAGAATCCCATCTAGATGTGGTTAAAAGAATTTTTAGATATATAAAAGGATATTCATTTTAACACTATATACCCAAAAACATTATATTTCAATTTAATTACATATTCTAATATTGATTTTAGAGGATGTAGGTTAGATAGAAAAATAACATCATGAACCAATAATTTTTTTTTCGTAAAATCATTAGATTAATGGTCGAGTTAAAAACAACATTCAGTTTCACTTTTAATAGATGAGGCATAATATATATCTTCTAGTAGTTTCTATGCATACCCTTCATGAATGAAAAATAAATTACTAGACATTGGACTTAAATTTGATAATATCACTATATTATTTGATAATACAAGTGAAATTGATATTTCAAGAATTTTTATCAGTCATTCACGAACCTATCGTATTGATATAAAACATCATTTTCTATGATATAATTTCATAAAAGGATATATCTTTATAATTTTTATATACTATATATCAATGTGATGATATTTTTACGTATCCACTTCCCACTACATGTTTAGATTTTATAATGGGAGAGTTAGGAATATTTAATTTTAAATAAATTTTTATTAATTTTTTGGTTATTTTCAGATTTGATTGTTTTATTTTATTTATTTATTATTTATTCGGTTAAAACTTTAATAAAATAATAATTTGTTTCATTTTTTCAAAACAATGCCTTTTAAAAATATATAATTAAATATTACACTAAGTAATTGTCTCTAAAATATATACCATCGTCAACAAAACCATCATAAAACCCAATTTCTCATTAACTTTAACTCTCACACTCAGTATTCAAACCCTTTATACACTTATATCTCTAGTTTTTCATTTCATACACTAGAATTTAAAACCATAAACTATCAAATTTTAATAAATTTTGATGATTCAGAGAACAGATGAAGGCGAACAAAGTGGAACAAAGTGACAACACATTACCAATAGAAAAATTCTTCACGGAAGGGTAATAGATTTCTGAAGGGATCCATCATACAAAACATATTTTGAGGAATTATATATCATTTCAAGGTCTATAATATCTTTTTACTGAAAGAAACAGTGAGTTTATTTTCTATATATAAGTAAAAGAGTTCTTCCGAATTGTACAGTTCAGTTTTGGTGACAAAAAGGATGTCTACGTATCTAATGTAAATGATAAGGTTTTTTTTCTCTTTATTTGAAACTTACATATTTTTTATGTGTACCAATGAATGGGTTTTTTATTTCAACCATCATTATTTTGGAAATTAAGAAATTAAATTAGAGGATATTATTTCATTTCTCTTTGGCACCACCCAAATAAGAGAACTTTCTGTTAAAAATATTGAGACTAACCAGAAGGTGTTGGTCAAGTTTATTCAGTTAGCAATAATTCCAATAACTGTTGAGATCAAAAATATTCTCTATATGGATGTTTATATAATGTTTTTTTTATAATAAGTGATATTAAGTTTGATTTCATAGGATACATGTTAAGGTACATGCACCACTATATCTAGGAAGAGAAAAGAATGCCTTTGTATCCCTATGGAAGGATAATTGTTTTGATGATATATAAAAGTGGGATGGTTTGAGATGTATATATTCACTCAAAGTGTCATCACAGTAACATTCTTAATGTTGGAACTCTAAGGAAGATAGGTTTTTTCTAGGGTACTACACAAGGAAACGTATTTTCTATTGGTGAAAAGGTCTAATGAGGATCTAGTCCTATCACTTAGGGGGAGTAAGGAACATTGGGATCTAATATTTTAGTCCAAATTTTAGAAGAAGATGTTGTAGAATCTATAATAGATGATGCAGTTCAACTAAAGAGAATAATAATTAATATAATGTATTGGATCCATTATCTATAATAGATGTCACTCAATTCTTTAAAAAAACTTGGATGAACCAAAAGATTAGGACTTTGTCATCAGAACTAGAAAATGGGATAAACCTATTGGCCAGGGTACTGCAGTTCAGACACCAGAAGTATAGGTTTCTATAGATGGTGAAATTTCTCAACCAGAAATTAGAGAAGATAATGAGGCTTTTATTAGCAATCGATATTAAAATCAAAATCAAATAACCCTTTCAGGAGTAAAAGTCCAGGAAACTGCATAGGGAATTGATAAAGCTAAACCTTTAGTAGTTAATAGTATGAGTTTCTCCTAGAATCAATCATTTTCTATTATATATTATTCCATGTACAGGGAAAATTTTGATCCTTATGGGGATATAGAGGTTCTAGAGGTTGAATTTGGTATATTTAGAGAGAAAATTAAAAAAAACCTTACCCTTGGTCGATCGAGGTCAACCATCGCAAGAACAAGAAGAAGAATAGTTTGATTATATGAACAATCAATTTGAAATATTTTTTATTCATTTTAATAAATTGAGAAAATAATATTCAAGTTTATAACCTGAGTTAGAGAATAAAAGAAAATGTTTAGAATATTTATGAAGTAAAACTATTCCTAGAGAGGAATTAAAATCTATTCTAGATCAGCAACTTAATCTTAGAGATAATTCAGTTTCAAAGAAGTTATTTTGATGTTTTTGATATAGAAATTTCTAATCAGTTTATCAATCTCCAAAAAGATTTTGTTTCCTAAATAAATTTCAGAGATTTAAAATATAATTTTGGGATTCAGTTTGAACATATCAAAATAGTGAAAATCAATCCAATTCATCTACATCAGCACCACAAACATCCCCATATTTGGTTAGGTGGTTTGAATCCATTACTACAATCATGTCTAGTTCAAATTATCAGCGTCATGCTCTTAAATGTGATAGTTTACCTCTCAATGTTTTATTTTACAATTGAAAAATCCTTTTGACAATATATCATTAGGAGACCCTGATAAAAGCACTATTATTAATCAATTTGGAGAAATTATATCTATATTTTATGGCCAGAGGAAGTATTTCATGTAATGAACCAGAAATTCCATGGAAATTTCTTTTCATAAATACTTTGGAATTTTATGAGTTTGTAGTTTCTGACGGCGCATGATTCCGATGCCCGGAGTGCCTGGAATGATCCGTAGAAGTTTTGTTAAGCTAAAATTAACGTGTGTATGTAGTTTTCATGAAAAAGTGGAATAACTCCTAAATGGTTACTCAGATCAGAAATATGAGGCCACAGTTGCACTCAAGATGGCGGGTTTACACTAGACATGACTTATGTTTAGTCAGCGCAGGGCCTCCTGTGAGAAAACCTGAAAATGGCATAATCGTAAATAAAATAATTAAATAAAGTTATTTTATTTTTCAAATTCTTATAACTCACAAATGGTAACTCGTATTAAAAATCATATACCATCGCAGAACACGTGAAGGTAGGCTTTCTTTAAGCAGATAGTAACTTGGGTCGGCAAGGGCCACCAGAGAAAGTTAGTTTTTGGCCGAAAATAAAATAATTAAGTGACAATTATTTTATTGTAAAATTCATAACTTTTAAAAGGTAACTCAGATTGGGAATCTGAGGGTACTGTTGGGTTCGTTGGGGCGTGTTTCACCTTGGCAGAGCCTAACCTCGACCGTAGTGGGTCGAGGATGGATGTTAATAATTTTACGAACATTGTTTCAGGTACATTCAGTAAACGTGCAAGCGATGTTCCATAACTTTTGAACCGGTTCACAAAATTGAAATCTGAGGACACTGTTCAACTCGTAGCGTTGGTACTCTCTTATGGAGACCTTTACCACAGTTACATTTTATTGAGATTTGAAGTTAGTTTTTGTGGGTTTTAATTAAATTGAATAAAAAAAGTATTAATTTTATTTTATTCCTTTGTGGTTAAAACCTCCAAGATGAGGTTAGTGTGGGGCACGCCCGAACATAAACCTCCCTTGGTAAGATATTACTTGGTGGGGCCCACCCAAAGTTATAAGCTCTTTTGCAATCAAATGGGGTGGGGGCCACATGAGCTTCTTAACTCTTGAACACCCCATTTATGTGGATGAAACACTCTCTCATTAATTGAGCCTCTCCATCTTCCCCATTAATTTTGTGCCAACATAAGCAATTAATTAATTGAACTTCTCTTAATTAATTGGCACAATTTTAATTCTTCTTAATTCATGTCATGAATAAAATAATAGATAAAGCTATTATTTTGGTTGGCACGTAATACTTTGGTGGAGCCATGGAGAAATAGAGAGAGAATTCTTCCCACGAAGAACACAAAAAACGTCTCTTCCACCACCGAAGCATGATGACGACATCTTCTTCCTTCTTCATCATTCTTCAAATGAGTCAAGGAAAGAGAATCGACGTCCACGACATCTTCAACGACCTTCATCTGCATCAAAGGTGAAGACGTTTCCTGCAAAGAACGTTGCTAATGACGACGTCACCTCCGAACGCTCGTCCACCAATGACGAGTACCTTTCTTCCTTTATGATGCATGAGCGTGAGAATTGGGAGTGTGTGATGAACGCAGCAATCGATGAATCGACATCCACCCTTTTTCTGAGATCATCATTGAACGAAAAATACGAGGTAGGGGTTATCTTTATGTATGAATTTACCCTTCATTCTACGTTGTAAAATTTGTGGAATGGTGTGCCAAATGATATCATCGTAACGAGGAGGGTTTGGACCGCACGAACATGGCCCGACCCTCCACATTTTGTTGGTTCTTGATTGATGATGATGGAGGCGGTACACGCGGAGACCGGCAACAAGTCGGCTGCAAAGAAAGCCGGCGGTGCAAGGCTGCCGGGTCACCACAAGGGAGCGGTATCGCCATGCCACGCAAAGAACCAAGCCACGGCCAGGTAGGCCGCGGTGGTGCTGGAGGGGCGCAGTTCCATCACACCATGCTAGAAGGATGAGCCGTGGCAAGGAGGGCCGTTGCGGTTGGATGATAAGCATGGCGCCATCGTGCTGCGCAGTGGAGCTGGAGGACGTGGCCAGGTCGTGGTGCAGCGGAGGAGGTGCTTCATTGTCGCATCACACAGAGGCCAGTAGAACCGCAGAGCTATCACACCGTGGTGGAGGAGACAAGTGCGGCCAGTTTTTACAGCCACCGGTGCGGGCTAAACAGAACCGTCACCCAGTGACGGTTCGGAATGGAAACGGGGGGCGCGACGCCCCCTACAACGGTGTGGCCAGCCGGGCCACGCGGGCTAGCCAGCTAGGTCTACCTCATCCGGACCGGCCATGGGCTGGGCCTCCCTCAACTGGGCCACCCTCGGGCTAGGCTTCCCTCAGCCGGGCCGCCCCTAGGTTGGGCCGCCATGGGCCGGGCCGCACCTTCGGGCCGAGCCGCGCCTTCAGGCCGGGTCGCGCCTTCGGGCCGGGCCACGCCTATGGGTCGGGTCGCTCCCTTGGTTCAGGTTTCCCACATGGCTCAGGACGACCAATTGGGTCAGGCTACACCTATGGACCGGGTCAAACCCCGGTTCTGTCCGGGTCAGGCAGGGTCGGTCCGACTGGGTCGGACCATACCCGGACCCACTATGGCCATTTTCACCTTTTCGCCCCTATCTTGGGTTTCCGGTGTCCGATTGACGAACCGCCTATGGCGACAAAATCTGGGAGCGGGACAATTATTTTGAAATACTCCACATGAGGTTCGAACGTAGATCGGGTATGGTCGGGTTCGTTTGATCCTAAAAACCAACTGGGCTGCTGAAACAGAATTGGTAATAACTCACAGACCGGGTGTCCGATTG
The DNA here is from genome assembly GCA_963277665.1 of Viscum album. NCBI lineage: Eukaryota > Viridiplantae > Streptophyta > Magnoliopsida > Santalales > Viscaceae > Viscum > Viscum album. Next base: position 821,310,178 of record OY728134.1, read on the forward strand.
ACGCAGCGTCTATCACGTTGGGTTCCTTATGACGAGAAAAAACTATGGGATACATCAAATCAGGACTTTTTGATAGGTGATGTATCAAAACTTGGCTCGAGGAGCCAACCCTCCCTGAATAGAGCCTAATGTGTGCGGGAACCCTAGTGCTGGCTACGACGATATTGTACCATGATCCTCCGTGGGTTCTACAGCAATGACTATTGTACCGGAATCCTCCGTGGGTTCAACAGTGATGACTATTTAACCAGAATCCTTCGTGGGTTCGATATCAATGACTATTGTACCAGGATCCTCCGTGGGTCCGATAGTTCTGACTTCTGTTCCTGTATCCTGTGTGGGTCTGACAGAATAGCTGGTCCTGTATCCTATGTGGGTCTGATAGCTTAGCTGGTCCTATATCATGTGTGGGTCTGACAGCATAGATGATGAATAGCTGGTACTATATCATGTGAGGGTCCGACAGCTTAGCTGGTCTTGTATCCTGTGTGGGTTCGACAGCTTAGATTAATCAGTGACTACATCTGATCATCTCATTCACTCTACAAAAGATGTATACCTATGTGAGCTGAGTCATGTCTTTCAACCATTTTCATCGTGATGGTTGACTTTAATTCCTTTGTGGAATTGTTTGTTCTTGGGCTCGAGAGTTGGATTCAGGCTATGACTGATAACTTAGGTATATGTACGATCATATACCAAAGTAGGGTTGGTTGATACACCATGATTGTATATTTCAACTGTGGTTTATCCTTTGTGGATTCTGGGAGACCTTTGGGGGTCTTGGGGTTTCTACGGAGTATTTTTATACTCACCCTTGCATAGGCTTTCCCGCACCTTATTTTGTTCTGTGTAGGCGACGATCAGCAGTGATCGAGGATGAGGGTGATAGACGGGAGGCTGCTCAGAGCTAGACTAGATGGGATGTACCATAGGGACGATTTGTTCGAGTTCTATACCTACACTTTAGGTAGTATTCCCCCCGTGGACGATCCATGAGCTTTTTCCCTTTTTACTTGTACTTCTTATTCAGTTGGAATTTTATACTGGCCCACATACTTTCAGCACACTTTTATTTTCTATTTTAGTACTTTTTTCTTTTACAGCTTGTGTTCAGACAGTGTGTGTTACAGGTTTAAAGGAAATACCTTCCCTTTTTAGCGGGATTATGCCTTTGGTTGTAGTCGCAAGCCCCTGGCCTATGGAAGGTGGGGTTGGGGTAGTCACGGCACGTGCCCCGAGGATAGGACGTGACAAATTGTTATCAGAGGAGTTGGTTCTACCGTAGAACTTATGTCACTGATATTTCTTTTCTCTGAAGAAATAGTGTTAAGAGTATTGAGTGTGGTTTTTAGTCCATGGAGTCCAGTGTTGGTGCGGCGGCTGACGTATCCATACACCAGGACCCTGACTTCTGATTTCCAACTTAGTGCACAAAAACACTGATTGCGAGAGTGTTTTCAAGAGTCTTATTTGTGAACTCTTTGAGTCAGATCATGAAGTATAACTTATTGACCGTGGCACACCTATTCCTTATCAGGATGTCTTTGCGTAGATAGCCAGCTAGGGTTTTTTAGAGAGTACACGATGATGGCCCACCGAGCGATGAGGCTCCGGTTTAGGGCCCTCTTTTTATGTTGGCACTATTGGGTGGTGTACCAGCAACACCACCACCCGTAGGGCAGCAGATACCCCCAGTCGCACTGAAGGACGGTGCAGGCCGACTAAGTGCATTTTCCAAGTTCCAGCGGTAGAGGCCTCTGAGGTTTTGAGGAGAGAAAAATTCCCAGGCTGAAGAGGAATAGATGGAGGTGATAACTGGAGTTTTCCACCTAGTTGAGAAACTAGCAGAGCAGATGTTGATCTTAGCTACTAATCTTTTTTAGTGAGTGACCATGAGGATGGTCTGCATAGTGATAAGGTTTTGGTACTTGGACAGTTTTTCAAGATGGTACCTTCGGGTAGTGTTCCAACCATAACATTGCTCGTTAGTCAACAGACACTACCTTTGGTACCGGTAAGGGACACTTATAGGCTTAGTTCCTAACAGGTGTTTTAGCACCAGATATCCCTCAAGTTCTGAGGCGAGTTCGACCCATCGATGGCTGAGGACTGGCTTGAGGAGGTGGCTGAGAGTTCTCTAGAACTTATGTAGTTTCAGCTGGACCACATGTTGGTAGTTGAGTATTCATTGAAGAATACTGACCATTCCTGGTACTCATTGAATATGATGCGCGTAGTGATTTAGAGCACCGACCTCTGAGTGAGATGTGATTAAAGACATCTGAGCCAACACTTTTTCCTCTATGCACTCCTACTTATGTTAGGGTGCTAGAGAGAACCTTTGTGGTTGAATGTTCTTCGGCTGAGTGGATACAGCCGGTGAATGATAGCAGTGGTAAGCTGCGAACTGGCACCAGTCTCAGAGACATGGGCGTGTGAGATGGTTTAGGAAGAGGAAGTGTTAAGAACAGATGAATCTTTAGGGCAGCAGATGTGGAAGCAAAGCTAGGAGAGAAGCATGAGGTGGTGAACATTTTGACATGTTGCAACCACCCGCCTTTGTTGTCCCTGCTAGTCTTAGGGAGATGGAGGGTTTGGGAAGAGAGTTGCTACATGTGGTCAAGGAGTGTGACCCAAGGGCTATAATAATGATTTGAGGTACGGTCTGTGTCTACTACTAGTTTCTGTATCAATAGACATAGGTACCAATCATTCCTTCTTTCCACGAATCTTTTCCTAGATCTAGAGTTTCCGGTTAAGCTGTTTACTTGACCCTCATGTCTACAGACACCATTGGGAGGAGACTCGATAATCACACTTACACTGATGGTGTGATCTGTCCCGTGAGGTGAGAGTTTCGGTTGGAACCTCTTAGTGGAAGAGTTGAGGCCTTACAACATTAGTTTGGGTATAGACTAGGTAACCACAGTTCATACACAGATTAACTGTATTAGGAAAAAAGGTTTTGGTTTATCTACAATGTTGGGATAGGGGTTTTATTGGTTGGTGAAACAGAAAAATCATGTAGCACATGATGGAATCATGCATTAGAGGGTGCAGTCGATCACTCAGGAGTCGGTCATACTTACCTTTCTTCCAGACTTCTCCAGAGTTGCAGCACCACTATCAGCTTTTAAGAATAAGGGGAAACCCTTCGTATGGTCTTAGAGATTCCAGAAGAGCTTTCAGAAGCTGAGGTAGAGGTTGACTAGTGCGTCCATCTAAATGCTACTAGAGGAGAGCGTTGGGTACATAGTTTACTACGATGCATCAAGGACAGGACTCTGGTGTGTCCTGATGCAAGAGCGAGTAGTGATCGCATATGGTTCTCGACAGTTGAGGTAGAATGAGCAGAACTATGCTACCCAGGACATGGACTTAGAAATATTGGTCTTCTCCTTGAAGATATGGCGGCACTATCTTAAGGGAGAACATTTTACCATATACTCAGATCACAAGAGTCTCCGGTATATCTTCTCTCATGAAGACCTAAATCTAAGATAGTGAAAATGGCTCAAGTTCCTCCAGTAATATGAACTCAAGATAGTCTATACTCCTGGGAAGGGAAACGTGTAGCTGATGCACTTAGCAGGAGATCAGGCATTCAGCTGTTAGGAGAGGCGACGAAGTAGTTGGTCGTGTTGTAGATATCCTTTGTGGATAGAGATGGAGCAACCTTTCTTTAGTATCTTACAGTCACTCCCCAACTTCTTCACTGAGTTAGGGAGGTGCAGCGTGGGAACGATGACTGTGAGACATGACATGCTCAGATATCCATAGGACAGGAACCTGATGGATTTTCTGAAGGTGGGGAGCACGTCATCCTCTTTAGAAAACGTACTATGGTGCCAGTGTCACTTCAGGAGGAAGTGTTGAGGGAGTTCCCCACATCTCCTCCAGCAGTAAATCTAGGAGATGAATACCTTTGGAGTTCGAGGATGGTGACCATGTCTTTCTACGGGTCTCACCTTGAGGAGGTCTATGGATTTTTGGGCGAGGTGGAAAGTTATCTTTGAGGTTCATTGGACCTTTCCAGGTCCTCAGCAGAGTTGGCAAGGTGTCTTACCGTTTAGCTCTTCCACCACAGTTGCACCGGGTGCATGACGTATTCCACGTATCCCTGCTGAGGAGATACCTGCATGACCCTTCCCACATCATCAATCATGTCGAGTTGGATGTTGACGATAGGGGGACATTCATGGAGGTTCCAGTGGAGATTGAGGAATGACAGGAGCGGTTCCTACAAGGACGGTCGATACCTCTAGTGTGTGTTCGCTGGTAGCATGGGAACCTCTAGGAGAGAACATGGGAGTGGGAGGCTCAGATGCGTGCTCAGTACCCCCATTTGTTCCCTTAGTTCGAGTTGTAGCTTACGGGTTCGTAAATCCCTAAGTTGGGGAGAATGTAAAGTCCTGGAAATTCAGTGGAAATTATTTTTCTTAAATTATTGGGAATTTTACAAGTCTGAAGTTACTGACGGTGCGCGATTCCAAGGCCCGATGTGCCTGGAATGATCCGTCGATGTTTTGTTAATCTTAAATTAACGTGTGTATGCAGTTTTCATGAAAAATTGGAATAACTCATAAACTGTTACTCGGTTCAGAAATATGAGGCCACCGTTGCGCTCAGGATGGCGGTTTTACCCTAGGAGTGACTTATGTTTAGTCAGCGCGGGCCTCCTGTGGGAAAACCCAAAAATGGCATAACCGTAAATAAAATAATAAATAAAGTTCTTTTATTTCTAAAATTCTTATTACTCAAAAAACGATAACTCAGATTAAAAATATGATACCACTGCTGAACTCATTAGGGTAGGCTTTCTTTAAGTAGATACTAACTTGGGTTGGCAAGGGCCACTAGAGAAAGTTAGTTTTTGGCCGCAAATAAAATAATTAAGTGAAAATTATTTTTTTATAAAATTCATAACTTTTAGACTATAACAGGGATTTGAAATCCAAGGGTACCATTGGGCTCGTTGGGGTGTTTTTCACCTAGGCAGAGCCTAACCTTGACCACATTGGGTCGAGGATGGCTATTAATAATTTTCCGAATGTTTTTTCGGGTACATTCAGTAAATGTGCGAGTGACGATTCATAACTTTTAAACATGTGCTCAGAATTGAAATCTGAGAAAACTGTTGAACTCGCAACGCCGGTATTCTCTTAAGGAGTCCTTTACCGCAAATGCCTTTTATTGAGATTGGAAGTTAGTTTTTGGGGGTTTTTAATTAAATTGAATAAAATAAAGTGTTAATTTTGTTTTATTCATTGGTGGTTAAAACCTCCAAGAGGAGGTTAGTGTGGGGATCACACGCACATAAACCTCCCATGGGTGGATACTACCTGGTGGGTCCCACCCAAAGTTTTATCCTCTTTCAATCAAAGGGGATGGGGCCCAAATGAGCTTCTTAACTCTTGAACTCCCCATTTATGTGGATAATTGTGCCTCTCCTCCTTCCGCATTAATTTAGTGCCAACATAAGATATTAATTAATTGAACTTATCTTAATTAATTGGCACAATTTGAATTATTCTAAATACATGTCAAGAATAAAATAATAGACAAAGCTATTATTTTGGTTGGCACGTAATTATTTGGTGGATCCATGGAGAAATAGAGAGAGCATTCTTACCACGAAGAACGTCTCTTCTGCAACTGAAGCACGATGACGCCATCTTCTTCCTTCTTCATCGTTCTTCAACTGAGGCAAGGAAAGGGAATCGATGCCCATGACATCTCCAATGACCTTCATCCACCTAAAACGAGAAGACGTTGCCCGCGAAGAACATCACAAATGACGATGTCACCTCCGAACGCTCGTCCTCCAATGACGATTACCCTTCTCCCTTTCCGACGCATGAGCGTGAGAATTGGGACTGCACGACGAACGCGGCAATCGACGAATCGAAATCCGCCCTTTTTCCAAGATCATTAACGAATGAAAAATACGAGGTAGGGGTTATATTTATGTATGAATTTACCCTCCATTATATGTCGTTAAATTTGCGGAATGGTTTTCAAAATGATATCATCGTAACAAGGAGGGTTCTGATCGCACAAACACCCCCAACCCTCACCATTGTGTTGGTTCTTGATTGATGATGATGGAGGCGGTACACGCAGTGACCAGCAATGAGCCGACCATGAAGAAAGCCGGTGGAACAATGCCTCTAGGTCACCACAAGGGCGTGTCACCACCAAGTCGTGCAAAGAACCGAGCCGCGGCCAGGCGGGCCGCAGCGGTGCCGGAGGGGCGGGGTGCCGCCACAACGCGTTGGAAGGAGGAGCCACAGCCAAGACATCTGCGGCGGTCAGATGACAAGGGCGGTGCCGTTGTGCCGGGTGGTGGAGATAGAGGCTGCGACTAGGCCTTGCCGCAGTGGAGGCGGCGCGGCGCCGGCGCGCCGCGTGGAGGCCAACTGAACCGCACCGCGATGGCGCTGCGGTGGATGAGACAAGGGCGGACAATTTTTCTTGCCACTGGTGCGCACTAAACAGAACCAGCGCTTAGTGCCAGTTTAGATTGGAAACGGGGGGTGCGACACCCCCTCCCACAGCGTGGCCAGTAGGGCCACATGGGCTAGCCATCCGGGCGGCCCTCGGCCGGGCCGCCCATAGGCCTGGCCGCCACGTGTCGTGAGGCCCCTTCGGGTTAGGCTATGCCTTCGGGCCAGGCTGCACCCTCGGGCCGGGCTGCACCTTCGGGCCAGGCGGCACCCTCGGGTCGGGCTGCCCCTTCGGGTCAGGCTGCACCATCGGGCCAGGCAGCCCCTTCAGGTCGGGCCACGCCTTCGGGTCGGGCTTCCCACTTGGTTTGGGCCGCCCACTTGGGCTGGTCTGACCACTTTGGTCGGGCCGCACCTGCAGACCGAGTCAGACCCCGATTTGGATAGGGTCAGGCCGGGTCGGTCCGACTAGGTCAGACCAGACCCGAACCCACTATGGCCATTTTCTCCTTTTCACCCCTATCTTGGGCTTCGAGAGACCGATTGACGAACCTCCAGCGGCGATTGAATTCTTGTAGTGAGAAGATTCTTTTAGAATACTCCACTTGAGGTTCGGACATAGTTGGGGTACGGTAAGGTTGGTTTGAGCCTAAAACCAACCAGGCCCCAGAACGGAAATTCCAATAACTCACAGACCCGGCGTCCGATTTACACACCGTCTATCACGTTGCGTTCCTTATGATGAGAAGGAACTATGGGATACATCAACTCAGGACATCGTGATAGTTGATGTATCGAAACTTTGCTCGAGGAGCAGACCGTCCTGTAATCTAGCGGGCTGTGTACGGGAACCCTAGGGCTGGCTATGATGATAATGTATGAGGATCCTCCATCGGTTCGATAGTGATGACTTGTGTATGGGAATCCTCTGTGGGTTTGAATGTGATTACTACTGTACTGGAATCCTCTATCAGTTCGACAACGATGACTACTATACGAGGATCCTCTGCGGGTCCAATAGTTCTGACTTCTGTTCCTGTATCATGTAAGGGTCCAACAGAATAGGTGGTCATATATCATGTGTGGCTCCGACAGCTTAGCTGGTCCTGTATCCTGTGTGGGTCTGATAGCATAGATGAAGAATATCTAGTCCTGTATCCAGTACGGGTCCGTCAGTTTAGCTGGTCCTGTATACTGTGCGGGTCCAAAAGCTTAGATGAATTAGTGACTACATCTGATCATCTCTTTCACTCTACAAAAGATGTATACCTATGTGAGCCGAGTCATGTCTTTCAACCATTATCATCGTGGTGATTAGATTTACTTCATTTGTGGAATGGTTTGTGCTTGGGCTCGAGATTTGGATCCGGACCGTGATTGATAACTTAGATATATGTATGGGCATATAGCTAATTAGGGTAGGTTGATACTTTGTGATTGTATCTATCTACTGTGGTTTATCATTTGTGGATTCTGGGAGACCATCAGGGGTCTCAGGGTCCCTACTGAGTATTGCTAAACTCACCCTTGCACGGGCTTCTCCTGCACCTTGTTCTGTTCTGTGCAGACAACAGTCAGCAGTGATCAAGGCTGAGGGTGATGGACAGGAGGCTGCTCGGAGCTGGACTAGATGGGATGTATCGCAAGGATGAGTTTATCGAGTTATGTACCTACCCTTCATGTTGGATTCCCCCAGTGGACGATCAAGGAGCTATTTTCCCTTTTTACTTGTACTTGTTGTTCAGTTGGGTTTGTTTACTGGCCCACTTACTTTCAGCACAATTTTATTTTCTATTTTATTACTTGTTGGTTCTACAGCTTGTGTTCAGACAGTGTGTGTTACAGGTTTAAAGGCAATGCCTTCCCTTTTTATTGGGATTACGCCATTAGTGCTAGTCGCCAGCCCCTGGCCTATGGAAGGCGGGCTCGGGGTAGTCATGGAACGACTCCTGAGGACGGGTCATGACAGTTCATTAATTTATAAAAGTAAATTTTGTTAAAGGTTTAAATATTTGTCAATATTAATTTTTTTTTAATGAAAGTGTTTTTTGAAAATAAAAAAATGTTTAAGAGGATAGATTATAAAATTGATGAAAATTTTTCAGGTTTTTTGAGTTTCACCAGAATCTGACACCACATCTGAAACAACCCTTTCACATTCATCTAACAATAATTTATAATCCATTCTCTTCCGAAATGATTCTTGTACTGATAAACACCTTTTTATAATATTCATGACTTTATTTTGGTTCTATTAATTTCTACTTACAGAACACATATATCATTTTTACCTTACAAAAAATGTAATATTCATTTACAGTTAAGTGCAATATTAACTATGTTTTAATCCATTTTCATTTAATTTAATTTTTTATATTATAAAAATGGTGAGAACATTGGATAAACACAACATTATTGATTCTATTATTCAATTAACAATTTATGTTATCAATTAAATTGAATGAATTTACTGGGAAATTTGCTAACTATAATCTATGTATATTTTTAAAGATAATATTTCATTTTTTTACAATTTCTATATTTTCTATATGTTATGTTATGTGTTTTTTGATTATCAAAAGGGGATATTGTTGGGAGTATAAAATCTCAATAATTATCTATAAATCATATTGATTTTGATGCTAACAAATAATCTTGATTATTTTACAAATGAAATTAATTTAAGTGTTTTTTAAGAATATATTTGTCGAAAATATTATTTTATTTACAGTTTATAATATTTTTTAAAGTATTCTAAACATTTTTAGAACTTATTCTAGAAACATTGTTCATACCCTCTATTTTTAGGTGTAACGGATGATTTTGAAACCCTAAGTTTCAATTAACACATACAGATCATGTACCATACATTATTGGAAAATTATTGTTGGTCAATACTACATTTGGATAGAACCTTACACTAGAGATATGGAGAAGTATAGATAAAAAACTCTACATTAGTAAGGAATCCAATATTTTAAGAAACAAATATTTTGGTGCATCAACCCATCTTTCATGATCAACCATACATTGTCAACCCTGTGTTTGGGGTATTCTTGTTACGTGAAGAAACCTTGTATATGACTATCCAACGATGGAGTATAAATTAATGATATTTTTTATGATTTTTTCAATGACTCAAAAGAAAAAAATATATCATCTTGAAGTTATTTTATGACCCATTCCAGGGCTTGTATTCAATAAAGATGATTTTTCATGCTTCTAATGGAAGTTACGACTCTCTAAATTTATTTAATTTTTATGATTTGGATTTATTGGGTGACATTATTGGATTTGATAAGCTGAAAGAAATCTAAAGCTACTATATAAATAGATAATGAATTCTGACCTTAAAAATCAATGTGTATTTGTAATATCTTTTTAAAAATAAAACTTCTACAAATAAACAAAAGAGCGAGTGACTCTATTATTTTTGATGAAGCAACACATTAGATATATAAATGTTTTATTCTCAACTACTATATAACAACTGTTTTTTATTTTTTTGTTTCTATTATTATTAAATATAATTCAATAATATGATCTCTTAGAATCTATTATTTCCAGAATACATTTATATTTGGAGAATAATATATCTATTCTGTTAGTTGTTGATGTAGTTGTAATCAAGAACATATGTACTGAATCAAATAAAACTCTTTTAATTTATTTGTGTTCTGGATCCTCAAACTTAGTAATGGTAGAGTATCGGATTCCCAGACTAAGCTATGGATAAACTAGTTCCCAATTAATGAACCAGAAGGCTTTATAAATTCTTATCGTAAATATGTTAACTTCCAATACTCAGTTTTCAAGGTTTTTTATAACAGTACATTTTTAGTGAAAATATCAAAAATCATAGAGATATAATTGGTGGAGATTACTAGGGGACCTTTTCCCCTAAACAACTATAAAATATTTTTTTCTTTACTATTTATCTGCTGCTCAAACTACTAACATAAAGAAATGTTGCATATCTACATAAATTGCAAAGAATGCTAAAAGCCAGAATCTATCAATACTATCGAAAAATAAGAAATCCACCCCTACCCCTATTGTGTATCTTTTTTTATTCCAAACTCACAATTATATGTCATGGGTTACTATATACATTATAAAAATTAATATTTGTGCATCATATCAAAGCATACCACAATGAAGGGTGATTGTGACAGAAACCTTATAGCTTATGAAAAATTCTAATAAAAAACCTTGAAAGATTGAAATATTTAATTTGATGATAAAATAATACTAATAAAGTAAAATAATTCTATTATATATTTCTAATTTGTGTATACACACCATTGAAATGAAATTATTCCCTTAAAAGAAAATATTTATCAAATTATAAAATTTTGTGATGAAGCCCTTACCTCATGTCTGAAAGTACTCTACAATTGAAATTAATTTCATGAATAAATGAATTATCATAATTATATATATTAAAAACAACCATATTCAACTATATTTCATATTCCTTGGTCCATTAACTATCTTTTTTTATTAAATTGTTTTCTTTACTATGGCGGCTACATGGGGATGTTTGGTAAAAATATTCATTACACATTTTGTATGGTATTCATCATAGAAAGAGTTTTAAAATAGTTTTGTATTATCAAGAACATTAATAGTGTTATGAATGTAATTTTTATATGATAAATACGTATTTAAATCCAACCATTATGGGTGGTGACAATAAATGAAACTCATTGCTCATTGAAGTGATAGTCCAAGCGTAAAATGATTAATGTTTATATTTCTTAATGAATTAGAGAGAAAGATGGAAAATTACAATTTTTACATTTAATAATAGTATATATATTATATATATCCTATTTATTAATTCATAACATCCTGTTTTAGAATCTGTTACTGCTGGTGATGAAAAATAGAAGACGTTGCTTTGTGGAGCTGATAGTCCATGCAATGCACTAACAAAACATTGTTTTTATTAAAAAATGGAGTGGAACAAATAATAGATTTTAAATAATTATAACAAAAACTAAATAAACTAATTTTACTGATTTAATTAAATTTCAAATCTTATAATATATTTTCCAAGATATATATTTAGGATAAAATGTTAAAGGTAATACTTACGTTGGGGACTAAATCTTCTCTTTGATATTCCCTTGGAAGTGAAGGCCTTTAGCTAACTTATAGATACCAAAGGATTAAGGATGATTAACGGAAATATATAATAGGTTGATTAGGTAGTGTCTCAAGGTAAATTAGAATTTAAATTGTTACCATGAAGGGGTGTATATGATCCCATTTTATAAGTTAAGAATATTTTACATTTGGGAATACCATTCGCTCTTTCATGATATCAACACACTATTACATGGTCAATGCTTCAAAAAATTATTAATAATATAATTTTTTGTGATAATTATTTGATATATCCTTATTAAATAAATTACACACATTTTTTAGAAATGTTTCAATTATTTACCATTGTTTTTTCGATTTTTACTTTTTGATCTTTACCTTGGTATCTTGTTTTTTAACTATGTAAATTAAATTTTATTTAAAAATATGAGGTAACCTTTATTAAAAAATTATAATTTTTTAACACAAATTAAATATCAATTTATTCTAATTTAATTTTTAAATATGTTAAAATTTACTTTTAAATTAAAAAATTTATAATATATTAAAAATTGATTTTCTAGAAAACTGAATTTTAACCATTAAAGGTTCTTCAATATTAATTACTATTGGTTATTAATTTAATGAGAGTTAATATAGTATTATATAGGTTTAAATATATTACTTGATTCAAAATTAAAATTATATCAATTTTATTGATTAAATAAAAATCATATGATATTAGAAAAATAATTCTATAAGACAAAATTGTTTTACCGGTATTGTGATAATTAACAAAAATCATAAAATATTATCTTTATGACTAAAAATTAAATTGAAATTGATATCTAATATAGAAAATTTTACATTAAATTTGAAATAAATATTTTTTTTATTTAATTTATAAAATTAAAATAGCTTATTTTTTTTATAAGCACCAAAAATTATTTTTTTAGTGTGAAATACTACATGAGTTTAAAAAAATTAAACATGGATTTTATAGATTCAACATACTACTTTTAAATTCATTATACTACTTATTAAATATATATCTTCAATATAACAATTTTTCTAAATATTTTAAGTGATTCTTTTATTATAAAATTTATTTTTTTAGCTAAATCGGTATTTTTACTATTCATCTCAAATCAAATATTTAAAAAAACAAAAAAATCATCCGGCTAAAATATTGATATACTAAATCAAAAAAATGAATTTAATTTGGTCTAATTAAAATTATAAATTTAGTATAAATATTGTAATTCAAAATATAGTAAATATTGTCTATTTCCACTAGTTCATTGGCTAGGATTTAACGACCATAATTATATATTCACATATTATCTAAATATATCATAGTTTCATTAAAGTTTAGTGTTTCATGTGAAGAAATATGTAGACCCCGGAAAATGCGTTCCTGAAATTTTCCAAATGCTTCCATACACGATCCAAGATCGTAGAACTTTTCTTAAGCTTCGATTGGTAGGTCGCAGGGCCTGAACGGAGCTACGGATTAGGAGTTATGGACGTTTGAAGTTTGGCTGGAAATCTGGTTCGCAAAGCCCATTCGCGAAGCCCCTTCCGTGATCGCGGAGCACCGCCACGAAGCAATGAGGCGAGAGGCTCCGCGAACCCATTTGACGTTCGCGATGCACCGCGAAGACACCTCGCGAAGCACTGATGCGAAGCACCGATGCGAAGCACCCGAGCATCGCGGTCCAGCGAAGCTCCGGAGGCGGTAACTCTCCGCGAACGAATTTGACGTTCGCGAGCCCGCCGCAAAGCTCCGGAGGCGGTACCTCTCCGCGAACTAATTTGACGTTCGCGAGCGCGCCGCGAAGCTCCTGAGGCGGCGTGGAAGTTCTGCTCCGTGGAGACCCTTGCCTATAAATACCCAGCTCACCCCCCTTCTCCAGGAGGACGGCCACGGCCACTTCGCCCCTTGGGCGGCTGAGCTGAGCTCCGCATTGCGGCTCCGCGAAGCCATGCTCCATGAGTAGCTTCCTTCGCGTTGCTGCTCCGCGAGCAGAGGATCCGCGAGTCCATGATCCACGAGCCTATGCTCCGCGATGCTGCTCCGCGATGCTACTCCGCGAGACCGAGCTTCGCGAGAGCCCATGCTCCGTGATGCTGCTCCGCGATGCTGCTCCGCGAGACCCCTTTGCTCCGCGAGAGACCATTGCTCCGCGAGGCCATGCTTCGCGAAGCTACTTCGCGAAGACCTATCCTTCGCAAGGATCCTACCTTCGCGCCCACCGGTCCATACCGCGGGGGCTGTTCCCCCGCACCCCCACTCGGGGTCAGTGCCGGGCTCCTGTCCCGGCCCTCTGGGCCGGTCCCTTCACTACCGTCACAGACCCCCATGAAAAATGGATAGTCGCACCGCGACCTTTTCGGGCCGGGATGTCGGGATTTTCCATTGCGCCCTTATGCGATCCCACCTTCAACCTATAGAATACCATGATTTGATACACTCCTCCACACTCTATGAAACACCTTGGCTTGATGTATTCCTCTTGGTTTGTTTCCTATGTCGTGAGTTGAGGTTCTCATCATCAATTCCCCGAGTGCCTCGAGTCGAACCATTCCTCAGGAAACTCCTCCAAACCCTATCACTTGGCTCCTATGCCAGGTTGAACCAGAAAGGGCCGCCCTTGCGTAAGTCCCAACAACAACCATTTCTAGGAACCTCCTGCCTAACAGTCCTCTCTACATTACTATAAACTGTAGTGCACCCTATTGAACAAATGATACGATGCCTCATGCTCCTAGCATGAGATGCCAACAGTCCTATCTACAAGACTATAAACTGCAGTACTCCCTATCTAACAAACGATAGGATGCCCCTTGTTCCAAGTGAGATATGCCTTATACTCCTAGCATGAGATTCCAGTAGTCCTATCTACATGACTTTAAACTATAGTAATCCTTATGTGCCAAACATAGGATGCCTCTTGCTCCAAATAAGAGATGCCTTATGCTCCTAGCATGAGATGCCAACGGTCCTACCTACAAGACTATAAAAAGTAGTATTCTCCATATGTTCCAAACATAGGATGCCTCTCGTTCTATAAGAGAGATGCCTCATACATCAAGCATGAGACGCCAATAGTCCTATCTACATGACTCTAAACTGTAGAAATCCTTATGTTCCTAACGTAGGATGCCTCTCGCCCTATACGAGAGATGCCTCATGCCCCAAGCATTAGATACCAATAGTCCTATCTACATGACTCTAAACTGTATCAATCCCTATGTTCCTAACGTAGGATGCCTCTCGTCCTATACGAGAGATGCCTTATGCCCCAAGCCTGAGATGCCAATAGTCCTATCTATATGACTCTAAACTGTAGCAATCCTTATGTTCCTAACGTAGGATGCCTCTCGCCCTATACGAGAGATGCCTCATGCCCCAAGCATGAGATGCCAATAGTCCAATCTACATGACTCTAAACTATAGCAATCCATATGTTCCTAACGTAGGATGCCTGTCGTCCGATACGAGAGATGCCTCATGCCCCAAGCCTGAGATGCCAATAGTCCTATCTATGTGACTCTAAACTATAGCAATCCCTATCTAACAAATGATAGGATGCCTCTTGCTCCAAACAAGATATGCCTCATGCTCCAAGCATGAGATGCCAGTAGTCCTATCTACAT
Organism: Viscum album; assembly: GCA_963277665.1. Lineage (NCBI taxonomy): Eukaryota > Viridiplantae > Streptophyta > Magnoliopsida > Santalales > Viscaceae > Viscum > Viscum album. The sequence continues at coordinate 821,325,378 of OY728134.1, forward strand.
GTCTATAAACTGTAGTAATCCCTATGTGCCAAACATAGGATGCCTCTTGTTCCAAATAAGAGATGCCTTATGCTCCTAGCATGAGATACTAATAGTCCTATCTACATGACTATAAACTGTAGCACTCCCTATCTAACAAATGATAGGATGCCTCTTTCCCTATATGAGAGATGCCTTATTCTCCTAGAATGAGATGCCAATAGTCCTATCTACATGACTATAAACTGTAGCACTCCCTATCTAACAAATGATAGGATGCCTCTTGCCCTATACGAGAGATGCCTTATGCTCCAAGTATAAGATGCCTAATTCCATGATTACAACGGCATAATTCCAACGCCCCTTGGAATTCTCCCTCTTGTGCACCAATGCATAAGTGAAGGCCTCAACTCACCAGTGAGTTGGGATGCTCTCATGTCCTGACATGAGGAAGACATTATGGGGAGCATCCTTGCGTAAACCCCATTCACTATTTACGCTCCTTAGTGGCACCCGGGCAGCTTCCTAGCGTAAGCCCCATTCACCATTGTCGTTCCATAGCGGCACCCGGGCAGCTTCCTAGCGTAAGCCACATTCACCATTTCCGCTCCTTAGCGGCACCCGGGCAGCTTCCTCGCATAAGCCCCATCCACTGTTGTGATCCCAATCAGCGGTAAGTCGTTGATACCCCTTTGCAGTGGTAAGCCGTTGACATCCTTATCCAGCGGTAAGCCGTTGCGACCCCATTCAGCGGCAAGCCATTGACATCCTTATCCAGCGGTAAGCCGTTGTGATCCCATCCAGCGGTAAGCCGTTGAAACCTCCAATCGGCGGTAATCCGTCATCAGAAGAACTACGTGGTCTTTGATCCATGTCAAGGCATGGTACGTAGGAAGCCTCTTCAAGGCTCAAGCCCAAAATCATCGTCATTCTTCACTCTGGGCCTCCATCCTGGAGTAAGTCCCAGCACCATGGGCCGCCTAACGCGTAAGCCCCTCTTCGCTTCTCACGGACACATCCTTCGTGACGTGATCGTCAGGTCCTTGCAACCTCTTGTTTCTCACACCGAGCATGACTCATGTGGGCTTAGATTGAGCACCGACCCTGACCCCCCACCCATAGAGAACTACGAGGACTTTGATCCATGTCAAGGCATGGTACGTAGGAAGCCTCCATGAGGTTCAAGCCCACCCGTCATTTATTCACGTCGGTTCTCATTCCCATCTAGCATGACGTTAAACTGCATTCTGGTCCAATGGCAAGCCATTGTGACCCATCCCATCCGAACTACGAGGACATTGATCCATGTCAAGGCATGGTACATAGGAATCCTCTATGAGGTTCAAGCCACATTAATCGGTCATTCATTTACATCAAGTTTCGCCCTCATCCAGCATGACATTAAACTGTACACCCCCCTCATCCCGCACGACATTAAACTGCACGCCCATGTCACCTGAACTACATGGTCTTTGATCCATGTCAAGGCATGGTACGTAGGAAGCCTTCCAAAGGTTCAAGCCCACTACTCATTGGACCAAGTTCCACTTTCACGTCGGTTCGCCGACAAAGCCCCATTTGAACTACGAGGTCTTTGATCCATGTCAAGGCATGATACGTAGGAAGCCTCCACGAGGTTCAAGCCCACCCATCATCCAATTCACATCGAGTTCTACCTACGTCCAGCACGACGTTAAACTGCAATTCCAGTCCGACGGCAAGCCGTTGTGACTAATCCGAACTACGAGGACTTTGATTCATGTCAAGGCATTGTACGTAGGAATCCTCCCCGAGGTTCAAGGCCAACTCCCATCGGACCAAGGTCCCTCATTTATGTTGGTTCACTGACACCCAATGCCTGTCGTTTATTCACGTCAGGGTTAGCTATCATCCTGCATGACGTTAAACTGTATTCCATCAATCCGTTGAACTACGAGGACTTTGATCCATGTCAAGGCATGGTACGTAGGAAACCTTCCCAAGGTTCAAGACCACCACTAGTGGACCCATGGGTCTACTTTCACGTCGGTTCACCGATGAAACCCTTTGAACTACAGGGTCTTTAATCCATGTCAATCCATGGTACGTAGGAAGCCTTGCAGAGGCTCAAGCCCACCACTCATTGGACCAAGGTCCACCTTCACGTCGGTACGCTGACGATGCCCATCGGACCAAGGTCCACTTTCACGTCGGTACGCTGACGATGCCCATCGGACCAAGGTCCACCTTCACGTTAGTTCGCTGACGACATTCATCGGGCCAAGGTCCATCTTCACGTCGGTTTACCGGCACCATCCCGAACTACGTGGGCTTTGATTCCCTACCACGGGGATACGTAGGAGGTCTCTTCGAGGCTCAAGCCCAACTTCTCCGTCGCCCCTGTGATGGTCCCATTTCCTCCTCCTCCACTTCACTCATCCATCCATCACCCATCCTGATTCTCACTCGGGCCACCACATCCCGGTGGGATCATTCCATCCACCTCCTCGCTGCTCCTAGCCGCGCATGGGCCGCTTTCTACGTGTAAGCCCCATAATATCTTTGGGTCGTTGTCCTCTGTGTACACCCCGATTCATCACCCTTTTGAACTACGTGGGTTTTGATCCCTCTCCCCTACACAGGGTACGTAGGAAACCTCCAAGAGGTTTAATCCCAACCAATGGTAATCCATGGTGTCCCCCATCCTGGGGTGCACTTCCCCTGATCCTGCCTCAGTGGTGTTCAGATCAGCCATTACGGTGTGACATCTCCCCTCTAGGGAGTACACCACCATCTGATCCGCCTCTATGGGACGTTCTGATCAACCTCATTCCGTCTCCGTAAGACGTTAAACTCACGGCATACCTCGTGATAAACATGAGATGTCTGAGGAAAACCACAGATGACACGCCTTCAGTGTAACCATCTCTGCTAGACCTTAATCTTGCAACATACCCTGTGTTAAACACGGGAAGCTGAGGAAAACCTCAGATACATGCCTCGGGCTATGCACCCTTGAGATGCCCTCTTATGAGGAAGAATACAGGTTCCCCTATGTCCATGCACCCAGTGATGCCCCAACATTCCTGATGTTGCCGTCTACTCCGACCGAAGGTCGCTACCATGTCAAGACCCTATGGAAAGTCTTGACGGAATTAGTGTAATTAACCGGTGTCCATGACGATATGGCACTGGGAATGAGATTCACGAACAACGTATTAAATCTTCGAGGGAGACCCGGACTAGGTAATGAGCTCCGAGGAGGAATCCATGGAGGGAAGAACCGACATCCCATCATCCCGTTTCGATCAAGGAGCAGACGTACCTGAACAAGGAATGAATGCCGCCCGCCTTTGGAAAGCGGGAATGCGGGGCAACAGCTGCACGTCCTCCACGGACGGATGCACGCGCCCTGGAGAAAGCGTCGGAAACAGAATATATTGAACACATTGAATTAAACATAGGAAAACATATATTAAAATCTTGATTCATTACATTCTCCCCCCTCTAAATAAATTTCATGTTCATAATTTCGATTTTTACCTAATTGTGAAAATATCAAAGTGTATCTTATAGATAAATTTTAAATGAGATATAATTTATATAATCATATAAACCATAAATTTTTTTGGAAAAATATTTTTTCCCTATAATTGGGTTGTCCATAGTATTGATTTTCCAAAAACTATTTGTGATAAGATTCTATCGATATCAGTATCGAGACTAACATTGTATAATTTAATTATAATGGTTATTTATAATCATCTTTTTATAGACTATCATATGTTGATATAAAATGTAATCCCCATATTCAAATTAATTTTTTTCCTCTAACTAAATAAAACCAATCCATTTCCAATATCACATAAAATTTATCAAGGAAAAATAATATGATTTTCATATGACACTTTCGCATAATCTTATACTAGGGATAAAATAATCATATCAGTATAGATTTTTATAAATAATTTAACATCTAGTTATTGAGGTTATGATTTTAGTTTCATAGAAATAATTCTAGGTACAAAGGGGTGGGTTGGAAAAAAATTAATACCAATAGTTCGTGACTAGATAATCAGTGTACCTCACTTGACCTCATTTTTAAAACTCGCTTTCATAGTTTTAATTTCAAAGGATTTATCATGTTCCCTTGGCCTTAGAAATTAATGATTCCTATCATCCCTGTTTCCCTTTAGATTAGCTAACTCGCTCAGATAATTCCTATGTTTTCCATACATAAAACATTGGAACTTTAGTGGTTCATTTCGATGCATATGTTCCATTTCCATCATGATAACAAACCTATTTATATTACAATGGAAATTTGGTTCTTTATGACCCCCTATTCTACAATTAAATAACTCTACAGTCCCCTTGTGAAAATATCTTTTCTAATTATTCTAATATATTTGAAATCTAAATGGTTGATTGTACCTTATTTTATTATCTCTATTGCATAAATTTATATGAGATTGTATCCTTATATTCTTTGGTTCACTCTAGTTTTCATCTATAGTTTCAATTTTAACTAGATTTTATGATAAATGGTTTCACATAATCACTTGATTTCATAGTCCAACCCCAATTCTAATTGGTTGATAGTTTTGTTGCGCATTGTATTGTCCCTCGCTCACTAGGTTTACTTGGTTACGTATGGTTCAAACCATCAATAAAACAAAAATGGTTAACATGAGTGATAAAAATTTAATATAATATGTGGATTATCGAAATCAATAAGATAAAAGGGTTTCAACATTTAAACCTTTTTCCCTTTTACATCATCATTTTAGCCATAATTAATTTAGTTCAAAAAATATCAATCTTATTTTAACCTATGTTACATTAAGTAGGGTGGTCATATAATTCTAAACTGAGTCCCTCAACGCAAGTAAAAAAATCAATAATTCATAGTTGTTCATGAAGATAATTTTATCAACTAAACAATATCCACATGAAGTGCCTAGCCATGTGTACAATTTGGAATCTTCATAATACACTATATAATGGTTGAGTTAATACCCAACACGCCATATTTAGGATTATTAACCCTCAATATGTTAAATTCTTTATCCACTGCCCATTATCATGATTGGGATTTAATTGCAATGAAAACCACAAAATCTCTACTTTAATGAAATTTATATGACTTTATCATATAAGAATACTTATACATTAGACTTTTCCCAAGGTTTTTCACTACGGTTCTACCATCCAAATCTCCAAATATAACAAAACCTTCAATTGATACCAACTATGGTGACCCAATACCTAAACACATATTATTTCATGACTCTTAGTATTCTTTTCGAATAGATACATTTCATGGATTAAGAGGTCTCATGTCCTTAAAATATTGTACATACACATACATCCTTTTATATAAAAATCATTATATTTATTTAAAACTCCACATATTTCACCAAACTCCCATGGAAATTTTAAAACTGTGAAAGATAACTAGGGGAAATACATGGGGAAAAGGTGATCTAGAAAACCCAATAACAGAATGGACTTGGAAATAAATTATAAAGTGGGTGTCGAGTGACATATCCTAATATCATAAAGATGGTGATCATAAGAATGAAAACATTTCATAAGTAATTTATGTCATAAGTTAATAAACATGTGAAAAAAACATAAATCATCTCCTCATAAGAATACGCTTAGGGTCGCTCCTAAGACCATCATTATGAAGTGGAAAAAGAATCACGGTGGATTAGGTTCACTACCTGATCTGTTACAAAACATTCCGTGAGATATAAATGATATCTCATTGCATTGGAGGGTTATATATTTTATTTACTATCCTACACATAAATTAAAATCATTAATATTCACTCTATATGGGAAAAATAAATCATACATAAATCATAAGCATGATCAAACCCAAGAAAATTAAGTTGGTTTCATAATTATAATTCAATGCATAAACTAAAGCTAAATCATAATTATTAATAACATAAAAAGGAATTAAATAATTTGGATTTTCATATTTTTAAAATGATACATAGTTCTTGATCATTGATTTGTAATATAGTGATTTTATAGAAATGATCTTGGTGAAGAAATAATTAAAACATACAAGTTGCATGAAGCATTATAAACTATGTACATGATATTTTTAAATTATGAAGGGTCGTATTATTTTCAATAAAATAAAAATTGATCTAATAGGGTTACTCATAAAATAATGGAGGTTTTATAATTGATTCATGGTTCAAATACATTTTATAGTGTTTATTCTTGATATGAGACAAGAAAAAGGAAAGTACCCTTAAATCTAGATTACCTAAAACTATAAATTTTTAGTAGAACTAAAAACAAGAATAATACCAAAAATGAAAGGGATAATTAAATATAAATTTTTATGGTATATATATATACAAATATAATTGTCACATGTGAAGAATATTACATAAAATTGAGAAAAATAATGTAAACCTGTAATCATAAAGTCATAGAAGGGGTATGAAATATGCATTAAAATGTTTTAAAACACCTTTGTTAAAAAAACTATTATAATAAAATAATAAAAAATTCTTTTAAAAAGTATAGAATTTAAATATAATTTTCACATGAGATAAAAATTAATCAGTTTTCCTATTAAAAAGAAAAACATTGGTATAAGGTAAATGATGAGCCTACGGGGGAAACCATCATTTAAATTGATTAGTATTATTATTAACATAGTTTCATTTAAAAAAAATCATTATAACTAAAAAAATAATTTATATTTGAATCAAAAAATAACCTAAGATAGAAATATAGAAAACCATATGAAATGAAATATAAAAAACAAGGAGATAAATTTTTACTAGAGAAAGAAATTTGAGTTATGAAACACTTGTATGTTTTAGTGGAGACATCAACCGTAGACCAAAGAAAGGAAGATATTGAATGGATGTAAAGATTAAAATTTCAACAATAATTTATGTTATTGTAATTAATGAGGAAAATAGTTACATCATAAAAATGAATATTGGTTCATAATATCAAAGCATGCTGTAATAAAGGGTGATTGAGATGGAACCCTTACAGGTTAAGAAATGCTATAATAAAAATATGTTAAAAGAGTGAAGGTTTTATTTTGAAGATATGATCAAACATACTATTATATAGAATATTGTAATTATACAATCTATTTAAATGAAATCAAGTGTGCAAAAATATATGCCTCGAAGAAGTAAATTTTAAAACGAAACCTTCATCTAGTTTTCAGAAGTTCATTAAACATACACTTAACATGCTAAATAAGTAAATTAATATAATTATATAAACACCTATGAAACGTATTTTACTATATTTAATTTTAAATTTTCCTTTTATTATCTTATCTTATTTATATATAATATATTTTTCTTGCCTACGTCAGTTAAATGGGGTTGTTTGATCAATTTTTTGTATCTTCTAACTTATGATGATCATGGTAAAAGGAATTGTAAAATAGTTTTGTAATATCTAGAATATTAATTGTATTATATAAATAGGTTTTATATACTATATAAATTTTTAAATAAAGCATGATGGGTGATTATAAAAAATGAGACTTGTTTCTCATTGAAGCAGCAGTTCACACGTAAACATGATTAATGTTTCCATGTCTTAGTGAATTTTGGTGAAACAAAGTAAATGATTATTTTAAAATTTTATAATAATATTTATTATATATATATATATCAAATTTATACATCCATTACATCATTTTTAAAATATGTGAATTGCAGTGATGAAAATGGAAGATGTCACTTTGTGGAGGTTGTAGTCCATCCAACACACTACCATAACCTTTTTTTATTTGAAAATATAGAGGAATAAATAATGGTTTTTAAATACATATATTAACATATAAATAAATTTTTTTTCTAATTAAATTATTTTATTATGGAAATCATATATGTGAAAGTCAAATATTAAGGATAAAAAGTTATGAATAAGGTAATACTTACGTCGGATAGTTGATCTTCTCTTAGATATTTCATTGGAAGTGAAGAAATTAGGATTACTTATAGAGGAAATACGATTATGGATAAACAAATGACTTCTATTTTAGTTGGTTTGGTAATATTTTAAATTTAAATTATAAGGTTATTTATAACCATGGATAGGTCGAAGTGATCCCCTTTTATAAGTGAAGAAAACGGATCTTTTTGGAAAACCCGATGCACTTCAATGATATTAACACAAAATTCCTTTATAAATACCTCAATAATTCCATAATAATGGTTTTTGGTTGATATTTGGTTCATAAATAATTATCCAAGATTTTTCACACAATTTTTTTATATGATTCAAGTCTTCTACCAAAGGTTTTTATATTTTTATATTTTTATTTTTACAATGGTAACTTGTTTTTTAACTATGTAATTTATATTTTATTTATAACAATCAGGTAAATTAAAAACCATTTATATTAATAACACATATTTATTAACCATTAAATATAATTCATATTATAAATATGATAAAATAAACTTTTAAATTAAAATATATAATATAAAAAAAAAATTTGAAAATTGAATTTTAACAATTATCTGTTCTTTGATATTGTATATATTTTATTATTAATTGAATTAGTTTTAATATATTAATATATATTTTTAAAAAATAACATTATTTTTATAATTTAAATAAGTCAAATTTTATTAATTAAATAAAAATTAGATGATATTAATAAAATAATTCTTTAAAACAAACTATTTCACCATTAATGTAGTAATTAACTCTAATATTACTAATATTATTTGTATGCATAAGAATAAAATATATATTTTTAACTAATATTAACATATTTAAGTCAAATAAAAAATAAATTTTGTTATATTTAATATCTAAATGTGATAATGTCAACTTTTTTGATATAAGTGTATAAGAACAGTTTTTCAATGTGAAATATTACTTGAGTTTCAAAAATGTTTGAATTGTGTTTTATAAATTCAACATAGATTTTTATATTATTTATTTTAAATTTTAAATATATATTTTTTAAATAAAATAGATTTATTAAAATTTATATCCATCATTTATTGAAAAAATATATAGTTTTCCTGGAAAAAAAATTAGTTTTTACTATTCACCTAAAAATAAATTATTTTAGAAAAAAATGAAAAAATGGTATTAAGATAATATTGATATACTAAACCCATAAATGAATTTAACATGGTCAAATTAAAATTATACATGTATTATAAATATAATAATTAAAAGTATAGTTATTACTATCTATCAAGACTGGATGATCAAATTACATTGAATCGTTCATATTGCCTTGTTTAAAATAATCCTTCTCCAATATGTTGATTAATACTCATTGGTTGGTTAGAAAAATGCCTTCTCTCAATTTTTGGTCAGATAACTAGATACATACTCCTCTCTATAACAATATTTCATCCAATGACATACCTTTTGATACTGCTATATCAATTAATGATCAAATGGATAACTCTTCTGTTAGTCTCCCTATGGATATCAAAGATGTTATTCTAAAATATTTTTTTCACTAATGGTGATGAATATTTCTTGGTATCCTTATACTAATGGTAATTTTTCTTTAAAATCATTTTATTGTTAATTTATTCATGGTAAAATATGTAATTGGGCGAAACAATTTAATAATGCATGGATCCTCCCATCTAAAATGACCCTTGCATAGAGAATTATGCATTCCAAGATCCATGTTGATTATTTTTTTCATCTTATTAATATTAATATTTTCTCACGACGTACCCCATGTAACCAATATAGTTAATACATTAACAATTTATTAATTTATTATGTTCTGTCAACTTCAATATGTAAATCTATATGATTTATGTTTGAGGTCATATTAACCTCCATAGATAATAATAAAGATCAACTTACTTCTTTTATACATCTTCCTCTTTCTCAGTAATTTCACAATATCTTTATGATATCCTACATGGAAACATTAAATGTGATTTGGTATAGCCAAAAAAATAGACTCATAAAGACAGAGATTTCTTTCTGAAAGATATAAATTCTTATATCATTGGTGATGTGAAATAAGTGAATTATCCTCAATATGGGTGTTGTGAATACTCTGTACATGATTTATCTGTTCTTAAGAAACTTGAAATTTTGGGTAAGTATCATCCCCCTTCTAGAAAATTTTAAGTCATATAGATCTATTCTTTTTCTAGATGGAAAAATGTAACTCGGATGGTATATCAAGATAAAACCATGGCCCCTCCATGTATGGTTATATTTTTAATGACCATTTTTGAAACACAATGGGTTGTATCTTTGGTCCTTGTGGATTAACCATGTCACTTAATAATATGATGCTTGGCATTGTCAATGCGGTGGAGGTGGTGAAGTAGAGATGATGGAGTAATTTCTAGCTATAATTTTTGTCTACCATACTTATAAAATCAATTAGAAATTTATCTATTCACTTATCATTAAAGTTAGATTCAATGTGGACAAACTACCTGGAATCCCTTTCTTCCATTAACAACATCATTACTAATGTTTTTTGTGAAGTTAACTATTTGGTGGATAGACATGAAAACTAGGTGATCATGGGAAAAGATTTATCTTGGTTCAATGATATTCTTGATGATATCTTTAACTTTTAGCATCATAAATTTGGTAAAAAAATATCATCTCTAAATTTTGTAACTTTTCTTTTATTTAATAATGGTCAATTTTCTCTTTAGGAAAGTTCTCATTAACAAACAAAATATATTACCACTGGTTAATTTTCTCTTCTTTAATGACCATACATAAATATTTATATTTTATCATAATATTTCACAGTTTCATTTATGTAAGATATTGATTTCAGAGATATATATTGAACACATTGACTTAATTAGGGGAAATAATATATTAAAATCTCATGTCATATTATTAATCCATTCTACATACTCTATTTGATACTAGCCCTCTTGATTTGGTGATTTCCCTTTAACTGGATCATATAAAATTATGTTTGTACATGTCCCATATGGGTGCATGCTATGTGTGAGTATAATAACTAAGTATGTGGCGTCTAAACCACCGAAACATACCTATCATAAACCCAAGTCAAATCATGATATAATACGTTTAATAAAGGAAAACAACATGATTCACAATCTTTAAATCATTACATTTACTAATAAAATATAGAACTCCACATACCAGTAGGATCCTTACTAGATCTCACCAGTTTTAGGATAGTACAGTTTTGAAATCCTTCTAAAGGATATGAAATATTTCAGTCCATCATATCCATGTAATAACACATATATGATTCAAGACATAATCCCATCCCATGGAAAATGGAATTGGTGTATAATGTTAGGGACCAAGACCATCTCATGGAATAGGGTAAGTAGTATACAAATTTTTGGAGCTAAAGTCCCATCATTTTACCAAAATATATATCTTGTTATATATACATGATATATATATATATATATATATATTAGTGTTTGTGTGTGGAATCCAAATACCCCTTCAAATACACTTACCGTTCAACAAGTGGCATGTAAAAGTTATATCTTGACTCAAGGAATCAATTCTAGAAAAAATTAATAAAACAACATTAAAGATGAAGAATAGAAAATACTTTAATTTCTACATTGTATTAAATAAATTTCATAATTAAACATTCCATTCTTTATAAATAAAATGATAATAACATAGTAAAGGAAACATAAAAAACAATAAAATCCATTTTTTTGAATAATTATAAAATTAAAAATCCAACTCAAAGGACTTATATTTATGAGAGTTAGATTAAGAATTAAATTATTATCAAAATATTCATTTTTAATTACATCCACTTGACCCTATACCAATTTCAATCTAACCAATTAAGAGTATGAGAGGTAAGAGGTGTTTATCTACAAAAAGTAATTGCAGTATCTCCCTTAGTGTCTAACAGGAAATAGTATTCCATTATTAATGAACATAACCAACTGATAATAATATGTAATAAATCATTTATATACTATTTTTAATAATATAATAATTAAAAATAAAAACCATGGTGTTACCTTAAACTATCCATGGTTATGCACCCCAAACATCTAGTCCATAAGAAGTCGGAATGATTTGAAGAATTCCAAAAAAACATATGATTAATGTATAATGTATTCTATTCACTATCATAGAGATAATATGTGAAAAATAAGGATTATAGGGAGATTAAACCATACATATCTTTGGATGAGCTTCCATGACTAAATCAGAGGCACTTGAGGTAACGATGAATGGTTTTTTTAAGATGGAAAGGGTGAGAGGATATCCATTTGAGATGTTAGATAGGCTGAATAGTGGTAAAATACCAATGATAAGGTTATTTAGGATTATATGTTATGGTGAATTAAAAATATACCCAAATAATTTGGAAAAAAAATATTGCCACTAGGTACTTGGTATTAAGCTATATGGTACCCAGTAGTGTTGATAGATTATTTACATCACCAGAGATTCCACTGAGTGCCTAATGCTTTCTCACTGAGTACCCAGTACTGTCTGCACATGGGTATCATACCCCCTTATCACCCCATATCCACAAAAATGAATTCACACTCTAACTCCAAATGCACTAAAAAATCTTAATAAAAAGGGAGTTTTATTCTTCAATGGTTAGAATAATTATATTTGTAATCATATTATAAGGTCACATAATTGATCACTAATACATGATGTTTTCTCTACTATTATGCATGGTATTAAAGTGACCCTACATTAATTTCAATAAATGAGATAGAAAATAATATTTTTAATGTTGATTAAAGCGTACTAAATAATATATCTGAAACACTCTCCAATAATATCTATATAAAGGATATTAGTTTCGCTTTCACTAAATAAATATAATGAAAATTACCCTATATTTATGAAAGAAAAAATTAATTCAATGAGAAAACATTATAATTATTGCACCATAATTTTGATGAAATAATGATTTTATTGAATGAAAATTTAAATGGATTCTTCCACTGCATCATTGAGTCTATTGGATTCATTCATGGGATTTGTGATGAAGGGAAGTAAATATTGAGATTAAGATATTAAATAGACTCCCTCCATTATAAAATCTGATGGTTTTAGCCCTTACAAAAAGGTATTTTATATATCTTTCCATTGATGGTTTTCAAAGTAAAATTATAGTGATTCATTCCTTTTACACATATAATTACAAGATTCTTACCATAAATATCCACAAATCAAAACAAAAGGATCAAAAGGCCTAGTGTTATTGGAAGTCTAGGAATATAAAACTAAGAAACAAAACGAAAATAAGAAATCATTATTTTAGTCTCTATAATATTCTATTGAATAACATTATGAACCTAAAACATCATAGGATATCCTAGGGGATACATAAAATAATTTGGAGTGATAAGAGCACTTTAAGGGGAGGAATAAGGGACATTAATAAATACTACATGGGTGAGCATAATAAATTTCATCATATAAAAATCATATGATAGTCATTATAATCATTAGGTAATAATTTGATAATGTCATGGAGTATATAATGTGGATTAAAATACAACATCATGGAATAGTAATAAAATACCACAGATAGTGGTGAACAAACCAAGCATTATGTTCCCAAATAACATATGTGCATAAATCAAAGCATTGTGATTGTGAACAAAGATATCATCGTTTTCATGCGTAATACACATAACCACATATGATATATCAAAATAACCAATGAATTTATGGGATATATAATTTTGGTCCCACATTTCACATCATAAATACTCCTGTTTCCCTCTACAACTGGGGATGATCTCATTGATTTATGATTCAAGCATTCCAAGAGGTTTCAGACGGGGTTGTTCGTAGAACCAAAAACATCCAATGATTCCATATCCATTTGAACCTACTTTCCAAAGGTATGTAGTTATTAGTAATGGACTGATGAGGCTTAGGAATTTTCATTGGTCGAGAGGATGGGAGGTCAGCCTCATCATTCCTTTTTGAGGGGAATTATTGTGTACTCGGGGACTCTCTTTATAGATTTAAGTTATTTTCATGAATCCTTATTACATTACCAAGTATGAAATGAGTTTTCTTTTAGATCTAACAATCAATGATTGATATGTAGGAATTTTAGAGAATCGTTTATATGTATTTGAGGTTCTTCATTGATTGAGAATCAAATGTATTTGTTTGAGATTCTTAGTCAATGGTATCCTTTGATACACAAAAGTCTCTTGGTCATTATGATGACCATACTGGTTTTAAAGCCACTCAGTGGGGCACATGAAGTTTATTGTCATTCATAAGGACATTGATTATTTCAGAGTTGGGATCGTACCCACAGATGGGCTACCTACGTATCCTTTGTTTTGGAAAAGGAATATGAACCCATGTAGTTTGAGTAAGGGAATATGATGTTTATGATTTATGGCTCAAAGAAAGATTTCATAATTACTTTTACACTCTAAGCTCACGTGAGTCATGCTCGGTGTGAGAGACAAGAGGTATTTGTAAAACCTGACAGTTGTTCCATAAAAGATGCAATCATAAGAAATGATGTGGGACTTATGTATGTATGACTGCCCAAATAGATGATGATTAGGATTACATCAGGGAAGCAATCCAGGAATAGGGTCTATAAAGGTATATGTATTTATGGATATTTGGATAATCCAATTTGGGGCTTACTCCTGAAAAGGAGGCCCATATTAGTAGGGGACTTATGATTGGGTTTTACTCCTAAGAAGGAGATCCAGATCAAAAGTAAATTAGGACTGGTTAAGAGAAAATTAAGGGACTTGGGGCTTACTCCCAAGGAGGATGCCCATATTTGAGACTAGGGCTTACTCTTAAAAAGGAGGCCCAGGTTAATGATGGCTTGGGGCTAACTCCTAAGGAGGATGCCCATATTTGAGACTGGGGCTTACTCTTAAAAAGGGGCCTAGGTTAATGAGGACTTGGGGATTACGCCTAAGGAGGATGCCCATACTTGAGAATTATGACTGGGGTTATTCCTGAAAAGGAGGCCCAGGTTAAGAGTATTATAGTTGGGGATTACTCCAAAGGAGGATGCCCAGATTTGGGAATTTTAATATTGGGGCTTACTCCTGAAAAGGATGCCCAGATTAGGGGACTTGGGGCTTACTCCTAAGGAGGATGCCCAGAATTAATGGGAATTATGACTGGGACTTACTCCTGAAAAGGAGGCCCAGGTTAAGGGGTTCTCTCATCTTAAAGGATGAGGTTGAATGAGTGAAATCTCAATCTTTAGTGACATACATATTATGTGAATCACTACGTTTTTAAGAGATGCTCCACATAATTCCTTTCAGATGAAGAATTTAATCAAGGAAAACATGCCATAAATGGCTTTGATGAATGTCTTGAAGACTGAATCTTGAATAGGATAGGTGGAATGGTATAAGAGAGGTTAAATGGGCAAGAAAGGCACCCAAAAATGCAGGGGCGTGAAAGTCCTAGCAGGCGCACAGGTACTGCGTGGGCACGCAAGTCTTGGTCACACAGGTATACCTACGCGACACATAGGTACTTGCGCGATTGTTAACAAGTAGGGTAACACTTGGGCGATCCTTAACCAATGCTTTTTGAATTATCCTGAGGTACTTCCAGAAGAGAGGCACACAATTTTTGGTGAGGAAGTAGGGAGGTGTGCAAGTATGTTCATTTCTATTAAGGTTAAAACACCTTAGGCACGCAAGTGTTAGTGAATTATATCACTTAGACCTTACTCCTCTTGTTTAGACCTTCCATTCTAGGTAAAGAATTACCTTAGAAGTATCCGGAAGTCCTGAAGAAGTGACTTGGGTGTTCAGAGCTCTATATCTGAATTCTGGAAAAATTCCTCTTCAAATGGGGGGCCCACTGGGGCTATTTATAGGCTGGAGAAGACCCCGGGTGGTTATCACATAGGTCGCGCAAGTCACTTGCGCGACCATTAGGCAGTGCACAAGTATACTTGCGCGACAGTGAGGGAACTTGCGCGACCCTTGTGCATTTGAAGCCTTATTCATGCCTTTGTCGATTTTTGAAGTTTTCTTCAAAGGATGAATCAATTTTTTATAAGTCATTTCCCTTTCCATTATTTTAGAGAATGTGACGAAAAGGAGCGTAAACAAAAGTCCCCCCTCAGAGTTGGATCCGAAAGAATAAGGATGTGACTCTGAGGAAAAGAAGAAAACAAAAGGGAAAGAGGCACGCAGGTGCGAGTCTTGCAGGTGCTAGTCGTGCAGGGCTAGAGAGCCCTAGCTGTAGGCGCACAGGTGGGAAGCCTGGCCTATAAATATGTGGTCAGTTGCCACGCATAGCATCTAATTTCTGGATTTTCGAGCTCTCGCCGCACAGGTCCCCTTCGCCGCGCAAGTTGCTCGTTTTTCGTTGTTTCTTCATTGTCGCGCTGTTGTCAAGGTAATAGGACTTGTGTGGTGATATTTTCGCGCCAAAAACTTGCACGTCACATTAACACTTGTGTGACACATCCATACTTTCATGCCAAGTTTAGACTTGCGCGACTTAATGCCTTTGCCATTTTTCTGAAATTCCTTCACAAATATTATGAAAAATCAACTTACATAAAAGTTAATTTATTAAAATTTTGTGTAGAATCAATGGCTCTTAGAACAGGAATAGCTAATGAACTGGCTAACAAGCGGATTAATGATATGATGAACATCATTGGCCATGATTATTATACAGTCAAAAGTAGCACTCTTCCGGATTTGGCTAAGTATCTGAAGAAATATCATCACGACTTCCCCCAAATCATTTATTTGCCTTTGTATGGCTATGGTCATCTACGAGAAGTTACTATTTCAGAAGTAAAGAACTATCTCCCATTTTCATGGATTCAGAATTATACCAACTTTGCTTCATCAAATATCTCAGTTGGAGGAGTATTTATAAGTGCTGGAACAGTGGAGAAGGCCCACATGATGCAACATAGTCCTTGTATGCCAGATCTGAAACCTCATAAGACTGAGCTGCAACCACATTGTCATCCTTCAATATTCTAAAATTCTCAGATGGATCAATCCAAAGGCAGGAAGAAAAGTTGGGACTTCCATCCTGGGGGAGGTGTGAAGCGAACTTGGATGTGGGATAATGGGTGCAACAAATCTGTGAATAGTTTGTCGAGGATCTATACGAAGCCGTTTGGGTTGAGAAAACATATGTTTACAGACATGATAACTTCATGCCGGAGATACTCAGCCACTAGAGCCCAGAAACTAATTCTTTCCATCTGAATCATGGAGAAGTAGGTATCAGTCTGTGGGATGTCCACAAGATCTCAAGGGCTCCAATTTTGGGCAATATATATGATGAATTCATTCCTCCCAAGATGACTTGGAATGATTCAGATAAGACTTCTTCTTTAGCTCTGGAATTATTTAAGATCTTCCACAGGCTCAAGAGTTCAGAGACCTCATTAACTCATTCTAGAAATGATATTCATCCGGAGGAGTGGATGAATATATTTCTTATTGAGAAGAAAGATAAGGAGACAAAGGAGAAGGTGCCGAAGGAGAAAGGATCCAAGAAAAATAAATCCAAGGATAAGAGGCCCAAACGTCCTACCACCTGCCCAAAACCTGAGAAAAGGGGTGCTCCTGGCACATTCTGGCCAACTCTAGAAGCAGGAGAGTTTGAGAAATAGGTATATGAGGTGAATCAAAGGATCCCGAAGAAGACTCATCTTGCGGGTTTCTTGGATTTGTGGCTCATCGTTTATCTCTTTCCAGTCAGGGATTCGAAGAGAGGTTCCAGGCCAGGGACCTTCGTCATTGCGACAAAGTTGGCTGAGGGAAAAATGGTTGGGTTGGATACACCCATTTTAGAAAAGATTCATAGGAGTTTACTTCATGTCTTCATGTGTAAATCTCTTTTAAGAATAGTGGGACCTTTCCATGTTTTATGGGGATGGACTGCCACTCACTTCAGGACTTACAATGTATAGAATAGATTACAAATTCCTGGAAGTTCTTTCAGGTCGTCAGTGCAAAAATTCTCTAGAGTTTATCCATTAAATGTTAATTCCTATGACATGAAAGTCAGGTTGAGCATGTTTAAGGAAGTCAACTTCTTTCCCTATGGAAATCCGCCAACCGGGCGGTTTGTTGAAGATGGAACAACCCATTTGGATTTGAGGGCATACATTATAGCTTGTATAGATGGTGTGCCAGTTTCGAGGATTGACGGAGAAATTATATGTGAGGCCTATGCTCTATATAGATTTGCACGTCAATTCATGTGTCTCAAATAGATTGTTGTATCTCTCCCAGTACATGTCAGGTTAGATCAACATCTGATGGTTGCTCAGCAACTGTGGCTGCTGACGTCAAGGGAGAAGACTGGGGCGGTATTTGATCAACCAGTTGAAAAAGCGGCACATAACCTGACTACATGGTATGTCGAGCACTGGATAGAATCATACCCTAAAGGGGTACTGAATCACCCAGTTTATCAGGTGGGGAAAAGGAAGAGGAATGTAGCAAAAGAAACCCTTCCTCATGAAGGTGATGCTTCCCCACCTAAAGTCGATTCGCCAGATTCTTCCTCTAGGACTGATTCACCAGATTCCCATGATGGGGATGATGAGGCACAAAAAGTGGCAAAGCAGCCCCGTGCCCAATATAATCCTCTGGTCAGAATCAAAAGACCCACTCCATCAACTCCTGGTGAGTTACTTCATTGGGGTACATTAATCACTACTACTTTATAATGCAATAAGTCTTATTTTATTATTCTATATCTGTAGTTGTAGGAGCTGGGAAGAAACTAAAATCAAAGATTGTAGGACCTTCCACACAACCTTCATATCTAAGACCAGAGGCTGTCCAGTTATGGCAGAGTTTATACTGTGGTACTAAGACCACCTGGCTGGATTTGTGTGAGGGCCTACAACTTCCAGGAATAGGTAATCTTCTGGTTTCTACAGATATCTAATATGAGGATAACCCCAATGAAGTGAGGGCTTACATTAGAGAGCTAGAAATGCTCATATATGCCACTGATGAGTCTGTCCCTATCACCAGGCGGGTGAAGGAAATGATTGATCATGGCGCCACTGAGGGGGCTGGTGGTTCTGGAGATGAGGAGTGGCATGATTATGTGCCTCCTGAAGATGTAAGTTTTCTTTCCATATTTTCTTTGCAACATGATTCCAGTAGAAGATTTGTTACTTAAGGAAGTTATTTTCATCATCTAGAATCTTTCAAAGAAAGGAACTGACGTTCCTTCGGCACAGTATAGCCCTGGTGGTACTGCCATCGGGGCTACTGCTGATTCTCCTCATGAACCAGGCGAGATATCTCCAAGCCAGCCGGCCATGAATGAGGAATTGGGCATATCCTTCCATTCGCCAATTCGAGTTCCAATAAGAGAGACTGCTGATACTCCTAAAAGTCTAAAAGGACAAAGACGACAAAGGAGGAAGTCCACCGCTAAACTCTTTATCAGTAGTGGTAAGTACTTCAGATAATCATGAATTTTTAACCATGAAAAATAATTCTCACTTTCCTTGGGATTGCAGGGTCATCTTCAATTTCCCCTCTGAGGGAAAGGACTGATCCTCCCTTAAGGACCACGAAGGGTACTGTGGAACAAACACAAATTCTAGCTGACTTGGCTGCTTCTGAAAAAGAGCCAACATCTATTCACAGTACTGCTCCTGCTGCTGCTACAAGTAGAGAAGAACCTGCACCAGAATCATTGGTGGCCGCAGAAATTGAATCTGTCATCCTTCTGGAAGAAGGTGTCCAGGGTCAGGGGCCACAGAATGAGGGTCTCCAAGAGGGAACATCAAATTCTACCACTCGTGAGACTAACCAAGATTCTGAAATATCATTGGATGAAATGATGAATCGTGGCATGTCTTTCGAAGAATTTTATGATCATTCTAAGTTATCATGTGATTTAGAACACCTTGGGCATGAGTGTTATCCTTCGCCCGGTAAATTTTCTTATAATTTACACTTCTAATCATGACTGAATATAATATGCAGTTCCATCCATAGAAGCTATTGAACTTCCGATTCCTGAAGAGGGTGTGGACATTGATGTCAACCCTACCATTGCAGAAACATTAGCTCAAGTGGAGCTAAACCCAGTAAACCCTCATGAGACCCATCTGGAAGATCCTGTTGAAATTGGGAAAGATGGGGAGGAGTCTTCTCAAGCTACTAATCTACTATTAGGTAATGATTAGACTATGTTTTTAAGATATACAACCAACTTCCATTTTTCTATGAAACTAATCATACTTTTAATTGATCATACGGGGCTATCAACTTCAATGGTTAGAACCGAAGGTGAGGTCTCAACTTCTGCCCAAACAGCAATAGAAGGTGAAGCAACCAGGGTTAGGGGTGAAGAAGCAGAACAGGGCACTTCCTTAAGTGCATTAATCCCAGATTAAATGCCCCCTATGATGATGATGTTGAATCAGACCCATAGGTGCCTAAGGCACTCATCGTTTCACGACGCAAGGCATGGAACAACATATGAAAATCATATTTGAGGTGCCTTTAGGAGAGCTATCATCGAAGATACCTCGATTGGCATCCCAGTTCATCATGCTAGGACTTGGCGGTTTGGGATACCAATAGATCCATACCACGGTGAAACAAGTCATCTTCAGGAGGGAGCATGAGCAAAAGTTTCGCAAAGATCTGACTAGGGTGAGACTGTCAGTCAACATCGGCGAATTTGAGGCTGTGGTATCCCAAGCTGAGGCTGACTATGCTTCCAAGATGAAGGAGCTGAAGCATAAGATCAAATAAACATTCGTCCAGAATATGCACCTTCAGCAACAGTTAGATTTTGTTTCTAGGGAACTTGACCAACTCAATAATTCACTGGATGGAGTTCAAATGAATGGTATGAAGACCATTGTGGATGCCAAAAAAGCACTCCATCAGGCTGAAAAGAGTGAAGTTGGTCGGGTGCATGTGCATCAAGTGGTTGCTGATGAAGCTCGGGATTCGGTTCATCAAGTGAAGACTTTTTTCGACAGCCTTTTGTAATTTCTTGAGAAAAAGATAAGAGACTCCAATCTGTGGATTGCCTTCTAATTCTTGTGCATCAATGGAGAGAATGATTTCATCTTCAATCACTTGTGCACGTATTTTCCTGCTACCTACTTTAAATTTTACCTAATCCAATGGGCCTAGTAAGCATAGTTTGATTTTTACTAGGATTATTATAAATAATCCTACAATATTTGAATCTTTCAATTCCTCAATATTACCTAAATCATAAAAAAATGTATGTTTAGTGAGATGGAACCTGACTATTATTCAGATTTCCTTTGTCTTTTGTGTGCTGTTTATAATCATGCACGTCGGACATAAAGAGGCTAATGATTAAGGTTGAAATAGCTTTGACCAAATGAATTAGAATTGACTCAATTCCTTGACAATTCATCTGAAAACATATTACCATACTCAAGTAAGAGGGAAAATATGTAAACTATGAATTAAGAATAATTGAATCTGAGGAATGATATAAAAAAGAGCTAAAAAGTCATTAGAAGAATTAGTTCCCAAGAATGAAGTTACCATTATTTAACAAACCTATTAGGGGGATGAATTATGCAGGGCCACTTAAGGGAATTGGATGCATAGTCAAATAAATAACATCTTTTTTCTTACAGGTCCGTTATGTAGACTACTTATGCAAGGCCACCTAAGGGCACGTGCTGCATAGTCAGGCAAAAGAAATCTTAGAAATTTACTTTCCTAGTGCTAGAAAGCCAGTGAAAGTTTATGGAGATTCAAATTTTCCAAATTACAGAGTTTTCTATATGGAAAGAGGTTCTTGAATATGGAGAAGATATTTCCAAACAAGATTATCAAAGAACTGGATGGATATCACTCCTACGAAGGTCTGACCCAAACGTAGGGAAGGAGAATATAAACCATAGTCTTGAATACTTTCATATCATGAAAAAGGATATTGGACAAAAATGTTAAGGATGTATATTTTTTGTGGATCCCTATATATTGTCATTAAGACAAATAAGGACAAAAGAGGCTTTCCTCCCAAGAATGAAGTTACCACTATTTAACAAACCCGTTAGGGGGTTGAATTATATAGAGCCACCTAAGGGAATTGGCTGCATAGTCAAATAATAGTATCTTTTGGCTGACAAATCTGTTATGGAGACTGTTTATGCAAGGCTGTCTAAGGGCACGTACTGCATCGTCAGGCCAAAGAACTCTCAGAAGTTTGACATTTTTGTGACTAGAAGTCATGAAAAGGGTTATGAAGATCTGAAAATATTTAAGGTTTGGATTATGACACATAAAGATGGGTATTGTCCAATATATGCAGAGATACACAAATCAATACTTACCATAATCATGTTGTGGCTGAGTCTTGAATGGAAATGTTGGACTTCACTATGTATCCCATAAGGATAGGAATCAAGCCATACGTCGTTCTTGAACTACATTTTAATGTCGTGTGGGACAAAAAGGATTGGAGATCATAGTTTAGGGTCATAGTGCTTGGACCAAGTAAAAAATACACAGTGTGTGTTTTTCATGGGGACTTGTCAGCCAGGGGACTGAAAGAGGAATTTGGGGGTAGGCCCAAAAGACTTGGGGCTGGATTCAAAGGACACTCAAACATTCTTACGTATCCCATAAGGATGGGAATCAAGCCCACATAGTTCTAGAAATACCCTTTGTACAAATTTGGTTCTTACATGTGATGGGTGAAAGGGGAACTTAGTGCAATGATGGTTTAACCCAAGATAAAAGGTTCAGGTATTTCCATGTATGCACGTAGTCTTTGGAATATAAAATGATTGAAAATCAATGTAAATAATGATTCCCTCTCTGGTGAGGGTATCAAATAATATTGTAGTTTATTGTCATACTAGACAAAAGTGTTGTATACTTTAACTTCGTATAACAAGGATGAAAGTGAACCAATGTAAAGATATGGATTTTAGGGATGGTTTCATGAATCAACATCGTATGAGATGGAGGTGAACCAATGTGAAGAGATTGGTTTCGGGCTTGAACTTGGGAGGTTTCCTACGTACCCAGCCTAGAAGGCAAGGATCAAATTCCACGTAGTTCAATTAAAGAATGAATTAGTGATCAAGTTGTTCTTGGGGACAATGACCTAAAATGTGATATTGGGACTTTCATATGGTTAGTAGCCTAGAGAGAGTGTTATGGTTGAAGTTTTCTCTAAGATCACGTGATTCATACTCAGTGTGAGAAACAAGAGGTAGCAACAACCCTAACGATGCACAGTTTAATGTCATGTAGGATGTATTAAGGGATTTTTGTACAGTTTAGCGTCAAGTAGTTAGGATGATGGGGACAATATAGTTTAATGTCATGTTGGACAAAAAAGAGGATTGTGCAGTTTAATGCCATGAAGTATGGACAAAAGAGTACACCATTTAACGTCATATTGGACGTATTAGGGACTTTTTCACAGTTTAACATCATGTTAGACGAAAAAGGGACGATATAGTTTAGCGTCATGTTGGACGAAAGTGCCAATAGTTTGAGGTCGCATGCATGGACTGTTGGTTATGCAGTTTAACATCTTTCTGGATGTAAGGGATTTTATATAGTTTAACATCATATATCAAGGATGATGAAGGGGATACAATTTAATGTCATGTTGTATGGATATGATGAGCAGTTTTAATGTCATGCACGATGGTGGTGCAGTTTAAGGTCATATTGGGCCGTGGTGCAGTTTAAGGTCATACTGGACCATGGTGATATATTTTGTTTTTATACAAAATAATTCTCCAAAAATATGGCATTGGTTGGAGTAGTGATGAGTTCTCCATCCATTGAGATTAATGAATAAGCTCTTTTGGAGTAGATCCTATGTATTGAGTAAGGTCCTTCCTATTTTGGCTCAAACATGGGATGTTTCTTTCCTGGTATCATTGGAGTTCTGAGAACTAATACCAACTCTCCCAGAGTGAATGAACGAAGACGAACTTTTTTATTAAAAGCTCTTGCTATTCGATTCTGATAGACTTCCAAGTGGTGCAAAGTGCACAATCTTTTCTCATCTAACCGTTCCAATTCATTCAATCACTTTTGATATTGTTCATCTATAGATGACTAATCACAAATGGCTACTCTGAGTGAGGGTAGTTGAATGTCAATGGGCAAGACAACTTCCGTTCCATATACATGTGAATATGGAGTTGACCGCGTTGTAGTGTTAGTGGTAGTCCGATAAGCCCACAAAGCATTAAAAATTTTATTAGGCCATGATTTCATATCATTATACACCATCTTTTGCAGTATATTGGAAAGAGTCTTATTGAAGGCTTTTATATGGCCATTGGCCACTGCATGATACCGAGATGAATGGTTGGATTTGATGTTGTATTCTTGGTATAACTTCTTCACCTCGGATGAACAGAAGTTGGTTCCATAGTCCGTCAATATGGTATGAGGGACACCGAATCTGGTAATGATGCTAGACTTGATGAAGCTAACAATGCATTTAGAACTGACTTATTTAAGAGGTATTTCCTCTGTCCATTTGGAAAAGACGTCAGTAGAAATAAGAATATACTTAAACTGTTTGGCCGTAGCTGAAGGGTAAGGTCCCACCACATCCATTCCCCATGTGGAAAATGGCCACGAGTATTTAGCTATATGAATCAACTCTGGAGGTTGATGAATGAAGTTGGTATGTACTTGGCATTAATGACACTTCTTTGTGAAATCAACACAATCTTGTATCATTGAAGGCCAAAAGTATCCAAGCCATCGAATATGATCAGACAGTCTATGTCCAGACTGCTAGGCACCACAGACTACTAGATGCACTTCTTTCATGACATACATTGACTCTTCACCATTAATGCATCTGAAGAGAACTCCATCAATACCATGTTTGTAGAGAATTTTCTCTAAGTGATCTGGGCTATCATAAAGAGTAAAATTGACCACACATCGCCAGATTGTTTCTTTCTCGGCTCTATCAGGTGGAAGTGTTCCATTTTGAAGGTATTCCCTAATAGGTGACATCCATCCTGTAGTATGACCATAAGGTTCAGTAATGGGACTAATTTCATTAATTTCCTCTGTTCTGATTCGAACATAAGGTGAAATTGCATGACGGTGGGAAATACTGATGGTTGTCTCATCCCAATTTGGATCTGCCAGAGTTGTGGTTATATTAGCTAGTGCATCAGTTTGATCATTTTGTGAGAGAGGGACATAAGAAAATGTCGGTTCCGAAGGGAATTCCACCATTAACACTCTGATGTAATCATACAAAGGGATTAGTTCTTCTTTTCTGATGGCATAATCCCCATTGCCTTGTTTGATTACCAGGTCTGAATCACCTTTCACTTTTAAGTAATTCACTTGTGGTTGAAGCGCCAATTCCAAGCCTGCGATGAGAGCTTGGTA
Source organism: Viscum album (assembly GCA_963277665.1). Taxonomy (NCBI): domain Eukaryota; kingdom Viridiplantae; phylum Streptophyta; class Magnoliopsida; order Santalales; family Viscaceae; genus Viscum; species Viscum album. The sequence goes on from OY728134.1 coordinate 821,350,712, forward strand.
TTCTACTTCATTATTGGTACCACCTTCCCAAAATAAGAAGTAATATGGTAACACTTCCTTTTCTAGAGAAATGAGCGCAATTCCTAAGACAACTTTGTTGAATTTAGGATTTTCTATTTTCCTCCCTGTTGGACTTTTGGAAGCACTATCAAAGTACATTTCCCATTCCTGAGGACTATCCTGAATAGAGAAGACTTCCTCATCAAGGAGTTCAATATTTGAAGATGTGTCTACCACTAAAGGGTGTTCAGCTAGGAAATCAGCCAGATCTTGGCCCTTTATTGCCTTTTGAGACCCATACTGAATGTCGAATTGTTTCAAAATAACTGCCCACCTTGCCAGACGTCCTATAAGCATTGGACGACTAAGGATGAATTTGAGTGGGTTATTGTGAGATACCAATTGGACCTTATGATGTTGCAGGTAGTGTCTCTACTTCTGAACTGAAAATATTAATGCCAGCCAGCACTTCTCAATTCTTGAATACCGGGTTTCTGCTTCAAGCATAGTCTGACTAAGGTAGTAGAGGCTGTTTTCATTCCCATCATCATTCTTCTGAGTAAGAAAGGCACCCAATGATCACTCTAAGGCTGTCATGTAAAGGATAAGTGACCTTCCTTCAACAGTTGGCATAAGTACCGGTGGGCTCAAGAGGTATTTCTTGAGAATATCAAATGCTTCTTGACATTCTTCAGTCCACTGGTAAGTGACTCCCTTATTCATCAATTTGGAGAAAGGAAAACTTTTGCCTGCTAAATTGGTGATGAAATGCCGAATATAGGCTAAGTGTCCTTGAAGTCCTCATAATTATTTCAAATTTCGAGGAGGTAACATACCAAGGATTGAATTTGTCTTCTCAGGATCGACTTCAATACCACGATGTCATATAACATAGCCGAGAAATTTTCCTGAGGTTACCCCAAAAGCACATTTTAAGGTGTTCATCATCAAATTATATTGTCGAAGCTTTCGGAATATGACTACCAAATTAGACAAGTGATTAGAAAGTTGTTTGGATTTGACCACCAAATCTTCCACAGAGCATTCAACAAACATCCCTAAAAAGGGTTTGAAGATACAATGCATGGCACGCTGATATGTTACACCTTCATTCTTTAGGCAAAAAGGCATTACCCGGTAGAAAAAGCACACCCTGGGGGGCCCTGAAGGCTGTGGATTCCTCATCTTCTAGGGCCATTCAGATTTGATTATATCTGGAATATCCATCCATGAAGGAAAGTGCTTGATAGTCAGCTGGTGCATCAATTAAAAGTTATGTAATCGGAACTAGGAAATCATCCTTAGGACAATGCCGATTAACATCTCTGAAATCGATGCAAACTCTAATTTGTCAGTTCTTCTTCTTCATAGGGACAATATTAGCCAACCACTTGGGATATTGAACTTCTCTAAAAAAGTTATATTTGATAATCTTATCCACTTCAGCTTTAATTTTGGAAGCATAAGTTGGGTGTGTTCTTCTTGCGGCTTGCTTAAATCATCGATGTTCTTCTGGTAAACCCAAATGATGAGTAGAAACATCAAGATCAAGCTCGGGCATCTTTGTATAGTTACAATAAAATATGTCTCGATTTTTCTTTAAAATGGAAATATACATCTAATTCTCTTCAAGATTCATGGCCGCACTGATTAATGTGGGGCGTGGATCTTCTTTTGTACCCAGATTTATTTCTCTGAGTTCATCTACGGTGGTAGAGATACCCTCTTCAAATGATGGAGGAGCATCTCTGAGATCATCCTCTTCTTCTTCAACATGTGTTATTTATTCTTTTTCTACTTGCATAGTAGATGATGAAGCAAAATTTCCATTATGAGAAGAGATGTTAAAATTTGAACATCTTGAAGAAGAGGCATCCATTTCTGACCAAATTGATGATGAAGGGTCTTCCTTGGGTAATAAAGAGGAGATGATGGATTGAGAATTGACATCATTCTTCACTTCTGACATAGTTATCACTTCTTCTGGCCTGGTTAGCGAAGTATAGACTTGCTGGATTTCAACAGATGAAACGAAGACATCTCTATTTGAGCTTTCATCATTACCTGGTGGGTTACCAGTTTCTCCCATGTTGTTTGGCTCGATTGTCGTAATTGACATTATGGATCTTTCCATAAGAGTATTTTGATTTGGGTCTACCCTGTCAATTTCACTGATAGGCAACACATAATCTGTACTCACATGCGCAAATGGATTTACTGGAATCTTTTCCAACCCATATGGAGCGTTAACTTTGGTAATCTCCCTAGTTTTAGATTTATCCTTTCCCTTCATGTGATAGAATTCTGCCTCAATGTATTGAGACTCACATGTCTTGAATGGGGACTTATCACCATACAATGTCCCAACAAGACCATCGAAACAATATTTGAGACATTGATGATATGATGAAGGGATAGACGCATGTTGATGTAACCAGGGTCTTCCGAGAAAGATGTTGAAGGTTGAGTCTTGATCAACAACCATAAAATCTGAATTGGATATAAGATCTCTAAACTGAGTTCTGAGTGTAACATCACCCAGTGGTTCTTGTTCATTTTTATCATATCCTTATAACATCATGGTAGAATGAGATAAATCAGATTCTGTGAGGCCCAATCGATGAAGTGTACGAATGGGCATGAGGTTGACTCCTAAACCATTATCAATGAAAGCTCTTCGGACATCTATGCCATTGACATTTCCAGATAAGTAAAAAGGTCTAATATGTCCATGCATGAAATTATCTTCATCGTCATCAGTAAAAGATATTACCGAATGGTATTCTATTGGATTATTCTCTATGTGATAGACTTTAGCTGCATCAATTTTAGTTTCAAACTCCCGATGACTTGACAATGCCTCGATGAGTGCCTCCCAAAGATCCTTTGATAGATTCAAAGCATCTAAAATTGATAACTTGGCCAGTAATTGGGCCATGTGTTTCAATAAATCATACTTTTGATCCAGAGGTCTGTGTTTCCCAACAGGAACATGTGGTTTAGCAGGTGCCTTGGAAGTTGATGCTTTGGAATTTATACATCTTGTATCGGGATAAGAGTTGCCAATTTTCCTAGTTTTGAAAGATTAGACCGATTAGATCCATTTACTTGCTGAGAGGAAGAAGATGGATCTTCAACCTGTCTTACAGAATAACTATGCCAGGACTGAATTTGCTATTGGTAGAAGAACTTGCTTCTTCTTGCTGATCTCGCTGAAGAACTCTACCACGAGTTTCTACTGCATACACAGTTCTAGAAGGGGTAGAATTGGAATAGTGGCTTCTGAAAGATCCATGTCTTCCCCTGTATCCTAAGCCTCTGGAACTTCCTCTGATTCCTCTATTTGATATAGGGAATTCGGGCTCATCATAATCGAAACTACAACTGGAACATGGATCTGTTAATTGAATCATATTAACAGAACTGAAAATCAACTCTTCATCTGATGAAGACTCTGCCTGACTAGACAATTTAGGCTGTGACGTTTTATGGGATGGTGCTCGTTGCTTGAAAGTAGATGGCATGAAATCTGCCAGAGTCAAAGACAACTTAGGATTTGACACATACTCATCTTCTTCTGATTGTTCCTCCTTTTTGGAATTATGTCATTTCTTTGAGGATTTTTCCTCTGATGAAGAGGGTTTTGCTGCGGCATTCATGGAAGAAGGAACAATTGGTCTCTTCGATTATGTTCGCAAAATATCATGAGTTCAGTTGATCATCTTTCTGAACATCCAATCATCATATTTCTATGCATTTTTTCTTTTGACTTCTTTCCACTCACCTTCCTCCTCTGGAACTGTAGTAGTAACACATGCTACCTGAGCTAAAGAACCTTTCAGTTTGACATGTCCCGAGTCGACCATTTTATACAGGAGGTCTTTGAAAACCAAACACTCCTGGATGGGATTTCCTAGAATCTGATGAAATGGGCAATAATTGGGACAGTCTTCATCTCCTTCCTTGTTTGGCCTCTTGGGCCTTGGAAATTAAACCAGATTATTTTCCATAACTGAAATGAAATAACCAGGAACATATTTATTTCGGACAGAGTAAACATTGCTTTTCAAATCCTCAATTTTTTTCTTTGATATTTTTGATTATCTTGACGAAACGGCATCTACTGTTGATGCTCCGGAGGTGGATCCCTTCAGAAAGATGAAGTTTTTGATGTAGAAGCAGGTACAGGTGCTTGCTTAAGAACAACCATAGCAGTCTCTGCTTTACCCATTCTCATTCCTGGAGATGATGGAATTACACGAGATTTAGCTTTAGTCTGTATAAGAGAATCTTCAATATGTTGAGAGATTGAAGTATGGTCTCGAAACCCTCCTGTGTATCTCACAGGGATCAGTGGTGTGCGCAACTCATCACAAAAATTTTCCACACAAATTGGAAACAATTCATCCTGAGGGAGTGCTAAGCTTAGGAAATATGTTAATCCCTTCCATCGAGCAATGCAATCTGCGACCATTTCATTATCCCTTTGCTTATAGTTTTTAGGATCAAAAACTATTGTCTTCGGCAATTTTGAGAAGAATTGAAGAAGAAATCGTTGACAGAGATCTTCCCATTCAGTAATTGACTAGGATTTCAAGCTTGTGTACCAGACAGAGGTTGGTCCTTGCATGGTTCGCACGAAGCATCTGAGTTTCACTGCTTCTTGCTATTCCAGAGTTCCATCATAGGATCGCAACAAGACACGTAATGCGTCAAATGTTGTTCAGGGTTTCCTGATACGTTGAAAATAGGGAATACATGGTTCCCAAAATTTGATGGGGGAGGGATTACATCTACCCATTCAGGGTAAGCTCTCTTTTCTGGTTGAACATGCAAACGCTTCCCTTCCATAGTCTCTAACCGAGATGTTAATGACTCAATGATATTTATTAAATTTTGAGAAACATCCAGTTGAACATGGACTTGGGTAGGTTCAATGACTGGAGCTTGGACAGGTATGGCAGCTGATACTGCAACTGATGGCAGCACTGCCAATTGTTATTGCACTTGACCAATATGATTAGACTTGTGAGGGTGTACTGATAAAGGAGGATATCCTTGATCCATCTTAGTAGCTTCAACAAATTCCCTTGACTGGCTGGCTACATCACGTTTTGGAGGAAGACTACCCTGAAGTAGTTCGGCGTTCAACCTCCCCAATTCCTTCATTTCTTCCTCCTATTGCACAAATCTTTGCTCTAGTAAGATCGATTGGCCTTCTCCAGAGGAAGGATATGTAACCTGATTCTTCCCCTATCCCTTGTTTGATCCCTTTCGGAGAGGGGGAAGAGGGTTATTTGAAGGAACACCCAAATTTTGGGTAAGCCTTTGATTTCGTGTATTCACACCTTCATTATTTGTGTCTGTGCATACAACTTCTTGAACATGAACCTCTTTATCTGATCCCTCTGAGTGTGCCTCATCTGGTGGATCAGAAACAACGACATTGATGAAATTTATTGATTCATAATGCATTTCATCCCTTCTATCGAAATTTCTGTTATATTGTCTCCTTCCATGTCTTTGATGAGACATTGCTATTTGTTGATTCGATCCCTCAGGAACTTCTTGATGAACTATAATTTGGAGAGAATCTCCAGATAATTTGGCTCTTCGTTCTTCTTGAGGCTTCTTCCTAAATCGATAAAATACCGACTTTCTCTGAGGAGGGGGTTGATGATTTGAAAAAGTCCCCAGTCTAGTGGGCTGGGGCTGTTCCTGTTTTTCCCACTCAACTCCTCGAATCCTATTTGTTGATTCCGAGGGTTGGTTTAAAAGAGTCCCCAATCTTGCAAGATGGGGTGGCTCTTGACTTGCTATGTTTGAGACTTTCTTAAAATATCTCTTAATCTTGATAACCTTGGTCTGGAAATTAGCTAGATACATCAATCGACATCCACTTTTATCACCCGGTTCAAAAGACAGTTGGATGATTTCTGACACTTCTATCACTTGGTGATGTCCTTGCTCCATACGAGAGTCCTGTTCAATATTCTCATTTTCATGATGCATGAGTAATTCAATAACTTGTTCTCTGTATTCTTGATTCTTAGAGGAACATGTTGAAGCTTGTTCTTGGGCAAGATTTTGATTACAAACAAAGCCAGGTATTTATGGTCAGCCATGGGTAATAACATTGCATGAGACCATTTTCGGTGGGATTTGCTGAATGGAGAGCACCGTGAAATGCAGTGCTCCATGAACACCCTGTCCTCTGACATGAATACCAGATGGGGAATTGGCAATTAACTACCGCAAACTTCTTAGTGCGCCAAGGCATGAATGCTGAAGGGCTCTCTGCTGCTTTTCAGCCTTCGGATATCGAGAGACTGATAGAGATGCCAAGTCAATTTGGAATTGTAACCCTTATATTATATTAACATGATTTTCATATTAATCATAAGATAATACATTCTTTTTCAACTCACAAATATTTTTCCATATGTTGAGATGAATATCATGAATTCCATCTTCCGTCAACATCTCTAGAATATCATACTGAGAGTCAGCCAGAGGCCAAATCTTGACTAGCACTTCACCTTTTGCCAGTTGTTTTCTCATGTTCAGTATTTCCTCTTTATCATTCAATGAATATTCTTCTACCTAATTTGACCAGAGTTGGTGCTTCCTTGTTAATGCATCGGATTCAAGAAGATTGGTAGAGAAATCACTGATTAAACTAGATGATGCATGACTTAGGGGTGGTTCAGAGAATGACCTACACCCTGGGCTATCTTCCGATTGAGAAAGTATTTCACCAGCTAGTGATTAAGCATCAGACATGACTGGTTTCACATTTTCAAGTGCCTCAAGATAAGAGTGCTTTCTCGGCACTACATTGTCCACTAGAGCATTTTCCGAGAAATGTGCATCACTACTGCGGAGAGGACTTTCGCAACAAAATTCATCATCATGGGGAGGACCACCGTGATGGGTTATAGAAAAAGAAGAGATCTCTTGCTCCTTGGTCTTCTGACCACATAGAGGGTTCCTGTGGCTCGCATCTGAAGTAGAAACTTCGAGATCGACTGAATTTTCATGAAGCAAGCCTTCATGTGGAAGTGTCTTTTGACGACTGTCAGAATTAAAGTTCCCACTATTGGGAAATGAGGGAGTAGATCTTGAATTCCAATAGATAACTGTCTAAGGGCTTCAAGAACTCCATCATCGAGCAAGGAATTGTTTCAAATTGGCTATTGATCTCATGAATGTGCTGGATGGGTCTTCTTCCTAGACGCCTTCTTACTCACTTTGGAAACCACCTGTAGACAAAAGTGGCTGCTCTGAGCAGGTGTATATGCCTGATCAGGAGAAATAGCCAGGTTAGGCTGACGATCTCTACTCAAATCAGGTGTATGTGCCTGACTTGATTGTCCGTATGACATGGGGGAGTATGCCCCACAACCCTCTTGGACTGGAACATATGTGTGTACCTACTCCGGAGTAAACTGTTGATGTGTCACTCCACTTCTAGGGACAGATTTATGTGTATTTCTATGAGATGTTGCTAAAGCTGTTATAATATCCTGGAAAGAATCCAGAATATGAGCAGGGATTTGCTTCTGCTATTCCACCATTGATAGAATATGCTTGGTGACTTCAGCTGCTGGAATGGGGATATACGTCCATTCCATGCTTGGAGTAGGTGTATGTGCCTACTCATGTCCTCCTTTTCCTACCAGTGAATCCTGACAGTACTCAAGTGTAGAGGCAGAGAGTTAAGTCTTCCTCTGGTTTGTCACTGGAGCTTTTCGACTGACTTCTCCGAATGCTACCAAGCGATATTGTTGGTAGGCTTGATCAATACTAGCAGGTGTATGTGCCTGCTGATTGCACTTTGCTGAACGTGGTTGATGAGATCCATCAGATGTAGTCAGACGATCCTGCTGACTAGCTGGTGATGTATAAAAAGGTGTATGTTCTTGCCTATATTACTCCACCGGAACTGCCTGGAAGGATTGGCGTGATGCTGCCAAACGATTCTGCTGGACAGCAGAATTAAAATGGGCAGGTGTGTGTGCCCGCTCATTGCTTGCCACCATGTTAGGTTGGTGGACTTCTCTGGAGATGGCAGAGATGAGAACATGCTCACTGTTAACTGGATTTCACCTCTAGTGATTCGTCTTGCCTGCTCGGGTTCGAGGAACCTGAACCAAATTCCTGGAGTCGGTACCCTCATCATGTTGAGGGCGCACTACCGCACGAGTCTAGCAGTGATTGTTGGTGGGAGACCTCGGGAAGGACTCATGTCTCCTTGAATTAAGGCCCTGAGGGGCCTGCTCATTCACCTCCCCAGAATATTGGAGCGAATGGTGATTTCATTTTGGGGATAACGACCCAAAATAGTTGGAGATGGTGGTTAGCACCGCCTGCTTCTTGATCACTGGTCGTCATTGTCCAGAAGACCGGTGTGAGTTGTTCACATGGAGGGCTTGTCGGTCAGCCTCAAGAGATAGTACTCCTTAACCAGTGTGTTTGATACCCAGCGTTGAAGACACTGAGTAGGTGATGTCGTCCTCAGAGCGGACGACGATCCAGCAGGAGTAGCAGTAGTGGCATTCACAGCAATGATATTCACAGGTGTGAACATGAGAGCAGCCATTTCTTAGAGTGCAGAAAATCTTGGAAAATAGTGCTTGTTTGATATAACAAACGTAATCAAGATAAATTCATCCACTACATATTTTGGATGAGCACATAAGTCAATGATTGTTTTTGTTGTCCGTCTCATTGAGTTTTAAATAAGGGCCTAACAAATAAGTAAAACATCATTTTAACTTGGTTAAGGATTCACGTCGGGTTCACCATTTTTTGTTTCCCTCTGGAATTGGGGATGATCTCATTTATTTAAGATTCAAACATTCCAAGCGGTTTCTAATGGGTTTGTTTGTAGAACCGGAAACATCCAATGATTCCATATCCATTTGAACCTACATTCCAAAGGTAGGTGGTCATTAGTTATGGACTGATGAGGCTTATGAATTTGCATTAGTCGAGAGGATGGGAGGTCGGACTCATCACACTTTTTTAAGGGAATTATTGCTTACTCCGGGACTCTCTTTATAGATTTAGGTTATGTTTGTGAATCCCTATTACATTACCAAGTATAAAACGAGTTTTTCTTTAGATCTGAAAATCAATGATTGATATGTAGGAAGTTTAGAGAATTGTTTATATGTATTTGAGGTTCTTCATTTATATAGAATCATCTGTATTTGTTAGAGATTTTTATTCAATGCTATCCTTTGATACATAAAAGTCTCTTGGTCATTATGATGACCATACTGGTTTTAAATCCACTCAGTGGGGCACTTAATGTTTATTGTCATTCAGAAGGACATTGATTATTTTAGAGTTGGGATCGTACTCGCAGATGGGCTACCTACGTATCCTTTGTTTTGGAAAAGGAATCAGAACCCACATAGTTCGAGTAAGGGAATATGATGTTTATGATTGATGGCTCAATGAAAGATGTCATAATTACTTTTACACTCTAAGCTCACGTGAGTCTTGCTCGGTGTGAGAAACAAGAGGTATTGGTTAAACAAGACAGTTGTGCCATGAAATATGCAATCATAAGAAATGATGTGGGGCTTATGTACGTATGACAGACCAAATAGATAAAGATTAGGATTTACTTCAGGGAAGAAATCTCGGAACAGGGTCCATAAAGGTATATGTACTTTATAGAGACTTGGATACTCTAATTTGGGGCTTACTCTTGCAAAGGAGGCCCAAATTAGGAGGGGACATATGATTGGGTTTTACTCCTCAGAAGGAGATCCAAATCCAAAGTAAATTAGGACTGGTTAAGAGAAAATTAAAGGGCATGGGTCTTACTCTTAAGCAGGATGCCCATATTTGAGACTGGGGCTTACTCCTGAAAAGGAGGCCCAAGTTAATGAGGACTTGAGGTTACACTTAAAAAGGATGACCATATTTGAGTCTGGGGCTTACTTCTGAAAAGGATGCCTAGGTTAATGAGGACTTGGGGCTTACTCCTAAGGAGGATGCCCATACTTGAGAATTATGACTGGGGCATATTCCTGAAAAGGAGGCCCAGGTTAAGAGTATTATAGTTGGGGCTTACTCCTAAGGAGGATGTCCAGATTTGGGAATTTTAATATTGGGGATTACTCCTGAAAAGGATGCCCAGATTAGGGGACTTGGGGCTTACTCCTAAGGAGGATTCCCAGAATTAATGGGAATTAAGACTGGGACTTACTCTTGAAAAGGAGACCCAGGATAAGGGGTTCTCTCATCTTAAAGGATGATGTTGAATGAATGAAATCTCAATCTTTAGTGACATAAAGATTATGTGAATCACTAAGTTTTTAAGAGATGATCCATAGAATTCCTTTCAGATAAAGAAGTCAATCAAGGAAAACATTCCATAAATGGCTTTGAAGAATGTCTTGAAGACCAAATCTTGAATAGGAGAGGTGGAATGGTATAAGAGGGGTTACATGGGCAAGAAAGGCACCCAAAAAGTCAGGGGCGCACAAGTCTTGGCAGACGCACAGGTACTACGTGGGCGTGCAAGTCCTGGTCGTGCAGGTATACCAATGCGACACATGGGTTCATGGGTGATTGTTAACTAGTAGGGTAACACTTGGGCGATCGTTGACCAAAGCCTTTAGAATTATCCTGAGATACTTCCAGAAGAGAGGTGCGCAAGTTTTGGTGAGGAAGTAGGGCGGCGCGCAAGTATGTTCATTTCCTTTAATGGTAAAACACCTTAGGCGCGCATGTGTTAGTGAATTCTAACACTTAGACCTTACTCCTCTTGTTTAGACCTTCCATTCTTGGTAAAGAATTACCTTAGAAGTATTCGGAAGACCTAAAGAAGAGACTTGGGCCTTCAGAGCTCTATATCTGAATTCTGGAAAAATTCTTCTTCAAATGGGGGGCCCACCGGGGCTATTTATAGGCTAGAGAAGACCCCGGGTGGTTATCATCTAGGTCGCACAAGTCACTTGCGTGACCATTAGGCAGCGCGTAAGTATACATGCGCGACAGTGAGGGAACTTGCACGACCCTTGTGCATTTGAATCCTTGTTCATGCCTTTGTCGATTTTTAAAGTTTTCTTCAATGGATGAATCAATTTGTGCTAAGTCATTTCCCTTTCCATTCTTTTACACAATGTGACGAAAAGGAGCGTCAACAACTCTTAATCAAGCATTCTATATAAATGTGAAATAATCGTAGTCCTGAAATAAACCTAAGGAAAAGAATGGGTTACATTAATGTTTTATAAATAAAACATTCATCCTTAAATATGTGGGTTACCAAATAAATAATTTAAATCATATAATATATAATTATTCTTGAATGGATAAGAAAAATTTCAATTGGAGTCAATGTGATGTTTTTGGAAAATAAACTGATTTTCAAGAATCATTGAAATTTTATTAGATATCATTTAGATATGGTAAGAATATTTATATACCAGAAAGTAAATGTAAATAATAAGGAAAAGGATTTTTATGTACATTAGATGAATATCCAAACTGAAAATAATGTTAAATATAGAAAACCTAAAAAGGAAGGATTTAGGTTCAGGAACCCCCTTACCTTGAATCCCTCTATTTCATCAATTTACATCCTGCTAAATAATAAAAATATTTTTGTTAAAGAATTGATAAATATGTTAATTATGTTAGTTTATGTTTCTACTGATCAATTATAATCATTTTATTCTATTTCTTAACTCCCATTAATAAAGATAAAATATTTGGATATCATATTTTTTCATTAAATATCCTGTTTTATTTTGATTTCGCTATATTTGTTCAAGGACATTTATACATAAGATGGATCCATTACAGAATAATAAAACAAACCAAAATATTATTTTTATATTATAAATAATTTATTATTACTGTAAAGACCTCGAAATTTCAAGGAATTTTTTTTCATAATTTCATTGGAATTTTACAAGTATGCAGTTTCTTGACGGCACTTGATTTCGGGGCCCAGTGTGCCCAGAATCAATTTTCAAAGTTTAGCTCGGGTACGTTCAGTGAATGAACGAGCGGGTTTTTCTATCTTTTGAACATGTGCTCGGAATTGAAATCTGAGGCACTGATTAACTCATAGCACCAGTAATTGCTTAAGGGGACCTTTACCGCAGTTGCGTTTTAAGCGGGTTCAGATTTAATAATTGGGGATTTAGCTTGAAATAAATAAAATTGGTGTGTACAATTTATTTGAATATTAGGTAGTTATATCCTACAAAGGGGGTTAAGGGTGGGACCCGTAACCACCTAACTTCCCAAGTGACGATGTTTAAGAGGTGGGGTCCACACGAACCCCAACCTCTCATCTCCCTTAACCTTCCCTAAACCCCCCATCAATCTTCCCTTCTTTTAATAAGACAACTCCTATTTAACTTGTGTAACTCTTCTTTCATTAAGTATCCTCGCCACCTTCCTCTCCTTCATTAAAGCTAGCCTACTCACATAATTAATGAGTTGATTCTTGAATTAATTTGAAAATGGTGGCTTGTCTTTAAATGGGAGAAGGTTAATGCATTATTTGTTTGGAAAATAATATGGTGGGGGGATCCTTTGAAGAAATAAGAGAAGTTTCATTCTCCAACTCTCTGACGAAGAATGAGAACGCACCATCTTTACTTCTCTTCGTGATAAGAGGGGGACGTCACATTTTCGGGTACGCTTCGGTGATGACGGGCCTTCCAAGACCTTGGATGAAGAATGCTTCCCGGATCTCCATCAAGGGAGGAAACACCACCCTGGGGAATTTTTAAACGACTACATCACCTTCCGACATCAACGAACGATGCTACCTCTCCGCAGATCCATCGAGTGATCACGTCATAAGGTAGGTTTATTTTTTGTTCAAGTATTATCATCGTTCTTCATTGCTGAAGATTTGGCCGCATGATATCGTCATAATGAGTGAAGATCGGATAGCACAAACACGACTGATTCTCCTTCCCTCTTCTTTGTTAATTTTCAATGATGTTGGAGGTGGAGGCGCACGGTGTCGTTGCACCATGTGGTGATCGGTAGGGAACCACATCCATGCAAGGTCGAGGTGAAGGTGGCGCGGTGTCGTTGCACCGCGAGGGGACGTAGGGGACCGCGGCAGGAGCGGGCCACTGCGGTGGTGGGGCGCGGCGTCGTCGCACCGTGCCGGAGCTATAGCAGTCGCAGTCGGGGCGGGCCGTAGCGGAGGGACGCGACACCTTCGCGCCGCACCAGAGCATCAGGGGCCTCTGCAGGAGCGGGCCGCGGCAGCGGGGTGCTGCGCCATCACACCGCGCTGGTGTAAGAAAGTCGCAGCGGACTTGGAAGGGTGGTCGGCAATGTCGGCCGCCGACACCATCAAGAGGCGGGACTCAAGGGGGTCTCGTGGTCACCCAAGGGGCTGGCCATTAAGGTCGGCCATTTCTTTGAAACCTAGGGGTGTAACACCCCCCCCCCCCAATCCGCGGCTATGACGGTCCCCTCTGGGTGCCACCACTCCGCCTAGTCGGCCAGCCACGTGACCAACTGCGAGGGCCGATCGGGCCAGGCCGCACCAGTCGGGTCATGCTATGCCCAACAGGGTAGGACCGGGATCCGGGTAGGGTTGCCCTATTCGGTCCGACCCAGGGGGAATTGGGTCGGGTCGGACTGGGCCCAAACCCTCTATTTTCGGACCAGGTTCATTCAAATGTCTATATCATGAGCTATGAACCTCTGATCGACGTACCGTCAGTTGTGTAGGGATCCTTGGACCGAGACAGTCGTTTTGGTATATTACACACAAGGTTTCGACGAACTTTGGGTACAACCAGATTGGTTTGAACCCGAAACCAACCGGGCCCTCGGAGCGGAAACACTTATAAATTGAGCTCCAGACGTCTGATTGACGTGCCGTTGACTTTTTTGGATTCCTTTTGAGGAGATGGATCTTTTGGCATACTTAACCTAAAGTTTGGACATAGTTGGTGTACGGTCAGGTTGGTTTTAGCATAGAAACCAATCGGGTCCATGGAACGGAAAAGATAATAACTCTCAGACCGGACGTCCGTTTGGAGAACTGTCTGCGGAATTGGTAATAACGTTGAGAAACGGTCCCTAGGAGTATACGCTATAAGAGTTCGGGGTACAGTTGATATTAGGTCGGGTTGGTTCGTACATGAAACCAACCAGGCCCCTGGGACAAAAAGGCTAATAACTCAGAGACCGGGCGTCCGATTGATGCCCCGTCTATTGCGTTGTGACCCTTGTGATGTGTCGGTCCTTTGTGATACTTCTTTGTGGGACTTTTTGATACTTGGAGTATCAACCAGTAGCTCGTGGAGCGAATCTTCCTGGAGACAAGCGTACGAAGTGCAGAGACCTTGTAGCTGTGGATCTAACGACTGCTTGACTAATTCGACTTAGAGTGAGTCGACTAGCCCAGTGGACAGAGCTCCCGGTATTTGGTGGCAGAACCACGGTGGACGGAGTGCCTGGTAGTTAGCAGCAGACCTGCGGTACTCAACCGGAGGAGTACCTCTATAGGCTATTAGGAGAACCGCTACTATGTTTGGGCGACAGACCCCTGGAAGGGAGCACTACTGTGTTTGGTTGCAGACCCACGGTACTCGACAGGAGGAGTACCTCAGCAGTCTAAGGTTAGAGAGTAGCACCTCGGAGTCATGACAGGACCACTATACTCGACAGAGGAGGAGTTCTCCAGCAGCCGTGGTTTCGACATCATTAATGAAAATCCTGGTTTGAGCTGAGTCTTTGACCTTTGTGTTTACCTTATGATTGAGATGAGTTACTTGATAACTCAGGTATATGTATGGGCATATACCTGAGTAGTGGTTATTCTTTGATTCCATAACTTTTTGCTTCCTCATTATTGAGATGGGTTATTTGATAACTTAGGTATAAGTATGGGCTTATACCTAAGTAAGGGTTATCTGCTGAGATCTTTCTTGTGGTTATCCTTGTTGGATTTAGTGAGACCTTTAGGGTCGTAGGGTCCCTACTGAGTATCGTTATACTCACCCCTGCACGGGCTATGCCTGCACCTCGTTGTGTTGGTTGTAGACGACAGATAGCACTGATCATGGTTGAGGCTTGTTGAGCTGGACGATACCCGGAGGTGGAACTCACGACAAGTCGGTACTCGGAGGAGACAGACGGACGAACGGACGGTCGGATGCAGAGTGCTGAGAATGACATATATACATACCCTTTAGGTAGGATCTGTGGTGGATGATCCAGGAGCTTCTTTTCACCTTTCAGCTATTGTCCTTCGAGTTGTACTTTACTTTCAGTTGTAGCTGTACCTATCTGTTGGGCTTGTATTTCCAGCCCCTTTGTATTTTCAGTATACTTGTTTACTGCTTTACTTACTGTATGCTTCCACTTGTACTCGGTAGTGTTGTTTACATTTATAAAGGAAATTCCTTCCCTTTTATTGGGATTTATGCCTTTGGTGCTAGTTGTCATCCCCTGGCCTATGGAAGGCGGGCTTGGGGTAGTCACGACATGGGCCCCAAGGACGGGTTGTGACAAATTGGTATTAAAGGAGCTAGTTCTACCACAGAACTCATGACTCTGATCATTCCTTTCTGTGAAGCAATAGTGTAAAGGGTACCAAGTGTGGTCTTCAGTTTAGGGAGTCTAGTGTTGGTGTGGTGGCTGACGTATCCATACACCAAGACCCTGACTACTGATTTCCAACATAGCACCTGAAAACACTGATTTTGTGTGTGTTTTTACAAGTTTTCCGTAATTCAGCTCAAGCCAGGTCCGCTCACTAGGTTTAAATCGTTTGAACATGTCTCGTTTGTTCAGGATGTCTCCACGCAGACAGTCAGTTGGAGTTTCTGCAAGAGTACTCGATGATGGCCCACCAAGTGATGAGACTCTGGTGCAGGGCCCTATTTCTATGTTGGAACCTTCGGGTGGTGTACCAGTAGCACCACCACCCATTGGGCAGCAGATGCCACCAACTGTACTAGTGGAAGGTGCACACTGACAGAGCGTGTTGCACGAGTTCCAACAGTAGAGGCCTCTGAGGTTACGAGGCGAAACATATTTCCAGGAAGTAGTGGACTCGAAGGAGGTGATTTCTAGAGTTCTACGCCTAGTTTAGACACTAGTAGAGCAGATGGAGATCTTAGCTACCGGTGTTTCCCATTGAGTGACCATGAGGATGGTCGAAATAGTGATGGTACTTCGGTACGTGGACCGATGCCTGAGATAGTACCTTCGTGTAGTGTGCCAGCTACATCACTATCTGTTGGTCACCAGTTTCAACTGATGGTACCAATAGTTGACACATGTAGACCTAGTGCCTTACACGTTTTTTAGCATCAGATACAACTCAAGTTCCACGGCAAGTCCGACTCACAGGCGGCTGAGGACTAGCTTGAAGAGGTGGCTGAGAGTTTTCTAGAGCTTTTACAGCTTCGGCAGGACGACATGTCGGAAGCTGAGTAGTCATCGACGTGTACCAATCGTTCTTGGTACATGATGACTATGATACGATCAGCGCTTTTGAGCTCGGACTTCAGAGTGAGGTGTGTTTAAAGGACATCTGAGCCAGCACATTTCCCCTATGCATTTCTACTAATGTTAGGGTGATAGAGAGAACCTTTGTGGTTGATAATTCTTTGGCTGAGTGGATACAACCAGTGAAGGTTATCCATTGGAATGCTGGAAATAGGCACTAGTCTTGGAGACTTGGGTGTGTAAAATGTTTCAAGAAGAAGAAGAGTTAAGGACAGATGAATCTGCAGAGCAGCAGACATGGAAGCAGAGCTGGTAGAGCAGCATGAGGTGGTGTACTTTTTGACATGTTACAACCACCCACCTTTGTATTCCCCGTTTGGCTCAGGGAGAAGGAGGACAGGGGAAGAGAGTAGCTACATATAGTCAAGGAGTATGACCCAAGGGCTCTAGGAATGATTCAAAGTACGGAGTGTGTCTACTACTAGCTGTTGTAACAACAGACATGGATACGAATCATCCCTTCCTTTCACGAATCTTGTCCCAGACCTAGAGTTTCCAGTTAAGCTGTTGAATTGACCCTCACGTCTAGAGATACCTTTGGGAGGAGACTCGATAATTACACTTACGCCAATGGTGTGATCTGACCATAGAGGTAAGATTTTCAGTTGGATCCTCTTGGTGGCAGCGTCGAGGCCTTACGACATTAGTTTGAGTATGGATTGGGAAACCACAATTCATTCACAAATTAACAGTATTAGGAAAAAAAGGTTATAGTTTATCTACAATGTTGGGATGAGGTTTTTCCCTGATTGGTGAAAAAGGAAACCCAAGAAGCACTGCATAATCTCATGCTTAGGAGGGTGCGGCTGAACACTCTTGAGTCGGCCAGCCTTACCCTCATGACAGCAAGAGTTTTCAGTTTCCAGTTCCTCCAGGACTATGACTTTGAGATAGTATATACTCCTGGGAAGGGGAACACTGTTGTGGAAGCGCTCAGTAAAAGGATGGATTTTCAGCTGTTAGGGGTGGCGAGACAGCAGCTGGCCACGTTTCAGATATCCTTTGTAGATTGTGATGGAGTCAGCACCTGTAGAACTAGAGATGGTTCAGGCTACGATGAAGAAGGTTCAGATCATCCAGGAGTGGATGATGTCTGCACAGAGCAGAAAAAAATCATATGCTAATAAGAGACGGAGACCACAAGAGTTTGAGGATGGAGACCACGTCTTCTTACCGGTCTCTCCTCGATGAGGTAAATGGAGATGTGGCCGAGGCGGTAAGTTATCTCCAAGTTTCAACGGACCTTTCTAGGTCCTCAACAGGGTAGGCGATGTGGTTTACCGCTTGAACTTTCCATCTCAGTTGCACCGGGTGCACGATGTCATCCATGTATCTCAGTTGAGGAGATACGTGAAAGACCCTTCACAAATTATCGACCACAGGGAGATGGACATCGATGATGGGGTGACATTCACGGAGGTTCCAGTGGAGATCACGGATCGACAAGAGTGGGTCCTACATGGACAGTCAGTTCCTCAGGTGCACTTTCACTGGTACCATGGGAACTTCTAGGAGAGCACTTTGGAGCGAGAGGCTCAGTTGTCTGCTCGGTACCTCATTTAGTTTCCCTAGTTTGTGTTACAGCTTTATGGGGACATAAAGCCCTGAGGGGGGAGTAATGTAAAGACCTGGAAATTTCAAGGAAATTTCTTTCTTAATTAATTTGGAATTTTACGAGTACTCAGTTTCTGACGGGACTTGATTCCGAGGCCCGGTGTGCCCAGAATCAATTTACGAAGTTTAGCTCAGGTACGTTCAGTGAACGAACGAGCGGGTTTTTCTATCTTTTGAACCGGTGCTCAGAATTGAAATCTGAGGGCATCGATGAACTCGCAGTGCCGGTAATTTTTTAAGGGGACCTTTACCACCGTAGCGTTTTAAGCCGATTGAGATTTAATAATTGGGGATTTAGATTGAAATAAATAAAATTGGTGTGTACAATTTATTTGTATTTTAGGTAGTTATATCCTACAAAGGGGGTTAAGGGTGGGACCCATAACCACCTAACTTCCCTAGTGAGGATGTTTGAGAGGTGGGGTCCACACGAACCCGAACCTCTCATCTCCCTTAACCTTCCCAAAACCCCCATTAATCTCCCCTCCTTTTAATAAGATAACTCCTCTTTAACTTGTGTAACTCTTCTTCAATTAAGTAGCCTCTCCACCTTCCTCTCCTTCATTAAAGCTATCCTACTCAAATAATTAATGAGTTGATTATTGAATTAATTTGAAAAGGGTGGCTTTTCTTTAAATGGTAGATGGCTAATGCATTATTTGTTTGGAAAATAATATGGTGGGGGAACCTCTGAAGAAATAAGAGAAGCTTCGTTCTCCAACCCTCAGATGAAGAATGAGAACGCACCATCTTTACTTCTCTTCGCGATAATAGGGGGACGTCACATCTTTATGTAAACTCCGGTGACGATGGGCCTTCCATGACCTTTGAAGAAGAACGCTCCCCGGATCTCTATCAAGGGAGGAGACACTGCCCTAGGGAATTCGCAAACAGCGACGTCACCTTCCGACGTCAACGAACGATGCTACCTCTCCGCAGATCTGTCGAGTGATCACGTCATGAGGGAGGTGTTATTTTTTGTTCAACTTCTATCATCGTTCTTCATTGCTTAAGGTTTGGCCGCATGATATCGTCATAATGAGAGAAGACCGGACCGCACAAACACGACCGATTCTCCTCCCCTCTTCTTTTTTAATTTTCAATGATGTTGGAGGCGGAGGTGCACGGTGTCGTTGCACCATGTGGTGATCGGCAGGGAACCGCATCCATGCAAGGCCGCAGCATGGGGCCATCGCACCGCGCGGGGACAAAGGGGACCGCAGCTAAAGCGGGCCGCGGCGGTGGTGGTGCGTGGCACTATCGCACCGTGTCAGAGAGGCCGAGGAAGGCCGCAGAATAGAGTCGGACAGCGGCGGAGGGTATGGCACTAGAGCGCCCCACCGGAGCTATAGGAGCTGCGGTGGAGGGGCGTGGCGTCGTCGCGCTGCTCCAGAGCATCAGGGGCCGCGGCCAGAGTGGGCCGTGGCGGACTTGGAAGGGCGGCCGCTCGTGCCGGCCGCTGGCGCCATCAATAGCCGGGACCTAAGGGGGGTCCCGCAGTCACCCAAGGGGTCAGCCATTAAGGTCGATCGTTTCATTGAAACCGGGGGGTGTAACACCCCCCAATCCACGGCTAGGGAAGGCCCCTCTAGGCACCGCCCCTCTGCCTAGTTGGCCAGCCACGTGGCCCACCGCGGGGGCCGGCCGTGCAGGACCGCGTTGGTCGGGCCGGGCCGCCAGCGCTGGGCCGCGCCACAGCGCCGGGCCGCACCGGGCCGGGCCTTTCGTGCTGGGCCGGGCCGCCCACACCAGGCTGGGATGCCAGCACCGGGTAGGGCTACCTGCACCGGGCCGGACCTAGACCCAGGTCGGGTCTACTCGGTTCGGGCCGACCCAGGGGGTATTGGGCCGGGTTGGACGGGGCCCAAACCCCCTATTTTCGGACCAGGTTCGTTCAAATGTCTATATCTTGGGCAACGGACCTCCGATCAATGCACTGTCAGTTGCGTAGGGGTACCTAGATCGAGGTGGTCATTTCAGTATATTACACTCAAGGTTTCAGAAAACTTTTTGTACTCTCGGATTCGTTCGAACCCGAAACCAACCGGGCCCTCAGAGCGGAAACCCTTATAAATTGAGCTCCGGACGTCCGATTGGGGTGTCATTGACTTTGTTGGATTTCTTTTGATGAGACAGATCTTTTGGAATAATTCACCTACGGTTTGGACGTAGTTTGAGTATGGTCTGGTTGGTTTTATCTTAGAAACCAATAGGCCCCTGGAACGGAAAAGCTAATAACACTCAGACTGAACATCCGTTTGACGAACTATCAGCAGAGTTGGTAATCATGTTGAGAAATAGTCCCTATGAGTATACCCTCTGAGAGTTCAGGGTATAATTGAGATTCAGCCAGGTTGGTTTGTACAGGAAATCAACCGAGCCCCGGGACGAAAAGGCTAATAACTCACAGACCGGGCGTCCGATTGACGCGCCGTCTGTTGCGTTGAGACCCATGTGACGAGGTTTTCCTTTATGATACTTCTTTGTGGGAATTTGTGATACTTAGAGTATCGACCAGTAGCACGTAGAGCGGATCCTCCCCAAGATGAGCGTACAGAGTGCGGAGACCTCCTAGTTGTGGATCTGTCCACTGCTTGACCGATTCAAGTTAGAGTGAGTTGACTAGCCCAGTGGACGGAGCGCCTAGTATTTGGCAGCAAACCCATGGAAGACCGAGCACCTGGTAGATGGTAGCAGACCTGTGGTACTCGATAGGAGGAGTACCTCTATAGGCTATTAGGGGAACCACTACTGTGTTTGGGCGGCAGACCCCTGGCGGGGAGCACTACTGTGTTTGGGTGCGGACCCAGGGTACTCGATAGGAGGAGTACCTCAGCAGTCTAAGGTTAGAGAGTAGAAAATCAGAGTCGTGACAGGACCACTGTACTCGACAGAGGAGGAGTTCTCCAGCAGCCGTGGTTTCGAACTCATTAATGTAAATCCCGGTTTGAGCTGAGTCTTTGACCTTTGTGTTTACCTCATGATTGAGATGAGTTACTTGATAACATAGGTATATGTATGGGCATATACTTGAGTAGTTGTTATTCGTTGATTCCATACCTTTGTGTTTCCTCATGATTGATATGGGTTACTTGATAACTTAGGTATAAGTATGGGCTTATACCTAAGTAAGGGTTATCTATTGAGCTCTTTATTGTGGATATCCTTGTTGGATTTAGTGAGACCTTGAGGGTCTTGGGGTCCCTACTGAGTATCATTATACTCAACCCTACACGGGATACGCCCGCACCTCGTTGTGTTTTTTGCAGACGACGGAAAACACTAATCATGGTTGAGGCTTGTTGGGCTGGATGGTACCCAGAGGTGGACCTCACGACGAGTCGGTACCCAGAGGAGACATACGGATGAACGGTCGGACGCGGAGTGCTGAGTAGGACATCTGTACCTACCCTTTAGGTAGGATCTGTGGTGGATGATCCAGGAGTTGCTTGTCACCTTTCAGCTATTGTCCTTCGAGTTGTACTTTATTTTCAGTTGTAGCTGTACCTATCTGTTGGGCTTGTATTTCCAACCCCTTTGTATTTTCAGTATACATGTTTACTATTTTACTTAGTGTATTCTTCCGCTTGTACTCTGTAGTGTTGTTTACATTTATAAAGGCCATGCCTTCCCTTTTTATTGGGATTTACACCTTTGGTGCTATTCTCCAGCCCCTGGCCTATGGAAGGAGGGCTTGGGGTAGTCATGGAACGGGCCCAAAGGAAGGGTTGTGAAAATTAACATCCATAAGGGTGGTGATAATAATGGAGTTAGAAATTTTCTCTTTGGTTGTTAACAAACAGTTAGTGGGATATTGGCCAAAAGAAGAAGAAAGAGAAGTATGACATATAAATAATTCATTAATATAATAATTATAGTATATTAAAATAATTAATATAAATTTATGTACTAATTAATTAATCTTATAAGATTTTTTTTGAATATAATTGGATAATGGTGGAGAGAATAGGAAAATGAAAGAAGAGTTGACAAAAACATACTTTGTTCTCGTTGTTTCTTCTCTTGTACAACGCTAAACTACAATGATTAGTGGAGTTTGTTAACTAAATAATATACCTAATGATGATAATGTGATTAATAAGAAGTATTTGGGAATATATTTGTCTTTGGTTAGTAAGGAAGGAGTCATTTTCCAAGGAGTGGGAGAGGGGATATTTATATTTGAGGAGAAGGGTATTTTTTAAATAAAATATTGAATAAAATATTATATCCATGGTAAAGCTTGTAATAGTGATTCTTTTTGAAATTACGAATTATATATAAATAAAATAAAATGTATTTATTTATTTAACCCCTTTATAAAAAATACACTTGTTTATTAAAAGGTAAAGTTAAAAATGCAAATTTGTTATTTTAAGGGAAAACTGTTGACCTTAGACATATGAAAATTAATTTTAGGTTTTAAAGATAAGTAAATTGTTTTTAATTGACCTTTTGATCATATTAAATTGATTTTAGGACTAAATAAAAAATTTAACCTTTATTATTTTATTATTTCTTCATCATTATGTCATAAAACATGCAGTATTTGAAAAATAGTATTTTTACAATTCACATAAAAATTTATGTATTTCAAAAAATAACCAAAACATAAACCATAGAATATTTTTAAATGATGATTATGATAAAAATAATCATTTTGTTAAAATAATTTTATAACATAGTTAATTTTAATTTTTAATATAAAATTTATGATTTTTTTAAAATACATTAAAATGCAGTTTAATTAAAATATTCTTATAATTTCATTGAGTTTTTATTCCTGATATTTATTTTATATAATATTAATATTTAGATTTTCTTAACTTACTCATGATAAATATTATTTACATTATAATTTATTATTTTGATCTATAATTACTATTCCAGGTGTCGGGTTACTATTCCTAACTATCATGTTACTATAATCAAATGGTCATATTACCTCTTATAAATATCACTTTATTACTTCATTCAAAACTCGCTAAAATTAATTCCAATATTATATATGATCTTTTTTTAAGATACTGATTGGTTTACTAATATTCTGTTTTTTCTCTACAGTATTGTTTATGGTGTTATGATTCAAGTGGTTTGGGGTGATCGATATTTTCCCATTATAGTTTTTTAATTTTCTACTTTTTTCACCATGTAATATTTGGAATTTTAATGTGTTTGGTTACTGTTTAATGAAATGAACACTACTAATGAATGAAATTATTATTAGTGTCTTTATGTTCTACTTGTATATAATAATATATAATATAATATATATATCTTACTTATGCATTAAAAAATATTTCTAATAACGTCTAAGATGTTACATTCCTCCCACCTTTAGAAATTTCATCCCCAAAATTTCAACTCCGATTCTCAATTAAGAATTGATTAGTGTACTTTTGTTTAATTATTTCCTATAGTTCCCTCATCGCCTCTTCCTATTTATAGTTCTTCCACAACACTTTTATAAGGTGAGTCATCTTATTGCATATAGCATTGTCTCTGTGGTCTGACATATTCATTGGCTACTCTTCATAAGAGAGAACATATTCATGTTATACCACTTATGAATTCAGTACATGTGAGGGATATTGTTTGTACTTCCCTAATAGGTAAGGAATACATCATGTACTTGGGATAGGTTTGAAGGGAGTTTTAGTCTATAGGACACATCTCCTATACATTTGACAATGTCAAAGCGGTTTATGTACCAGGGATTTATCATTCCCTTCTTCCAAAATTTCCTAACTCTCTTTCATGGGGGTATTAGGAGGAAGACCTTATATCCATCATCAAACTCCAAATATTGTAAAAAAATGTCAGCACACCACTTTTTTCAACTTTGAGTATCTTTGATATGTTGTTGAATGGAATTGACCATTTATACCACTTCCTAAACCATTTTAGGCGTCTTCTTCTTCTGTTCAACAACATCATCCTAGAATGCAGGTGTTATGCATCTCATTCCATAATGTACTTCATATTGATTGATTTATATGATTTAGTATAAATTATTTTGTTTATAAGAACTCAACAAGATGAAGATGTTGATATCATTATCCTTTTAATTCAATCCAGCATGATATCAACGTGTCCTCAAGTGTCTAGATAGTCCGTTCGTATTGGACATCCTTTTATGGGTGATAAGAAACACATAAGTTCTACTCAACGTCTAAAGCATGTTGTATATTCTTATAGAATGTGGAGGTGAATCCTAGATCTCAGTTAGATATAATTGATTGTTTTTTCACATTTTTTCTCAGAACATCTATAATTTATATCCTTAAAATTTGTTCGAGTAATAATTCCTCTCTATTTTCAATGAAGTTGGAGATCCTCATAAGATGGTCCACCATATCCCATATATCATTATTCACTTTGAACATATTCATAAGTACCATGAAAACAATCATGTTAATATTTTACCATTTCCATTTATGTATGGGTAATGGTTGCACTATCCCATTAGAAATTTTCCTTTTAAACTTCACTTTCTAGAATACCATGAACTTTTATGTATATTCCATGTTCTCCTATGTCATATTGTCTTACCAATACTGCGATTATATATCTCAATACATCTTCATTATCTACTGATGAATGAAGGAATTCAAGCTCTATACATCATTCAATAGCTCATTATTTATCTTAGGATTTTATGGTACATATATTCATAACCCTAATCTTACTACTACTTATTTATCAATCTTGAACTCCAATTATTTTAAATTTCCAATAGATTCCAAATTTTTCAGTATTTCCATATTATCTCTTTGAGTATCCATTATCTTTTTATGGAAGGGATGGTTGAGAAATCATTTAAGAAAGGGATGAGGATGTTTATTCCTTTATGATCTTAATTTCTATGCACTAAAGGTCTAATAATATTTGATCTTTATAGATTATTATCATTGATAATGTTTCAATATCAATTCTACTTAAAAAATCGTCCACATTATTTTATTTCCTAAAATGGTAGTAGATTGAGCATTCAAATTCATTGATCAGATCTAACCATCTTCACTAGCACATATTAAGCTCCTTCTGTGGGAATATATTTTGAGAATATTTTGATTTGTATATATTTCACACATCTCCCCAGAGGGACAATGCAAACATATTTTCAATGAAAATATCACATCAGCTAACTAGAGATCAATATGTTGGGTATTTAAACTCATGATATTTAAACATCCTTGAGATTGGGCTATCAATTTATCATTATACGTTAGTACACATCCCAATCCCTTCTTGAAAGTATTTTGGTGTTCCATGAAAATTTCTCTACATATGTGTATCATGAGGACTAGTGAAATGATTAGTCTCTATATCAATTTATTAAATATATGTTTACATTCATCAATCTATAAAAAACTTACTCCCTTATGATTAACATGGTTAGTGGGTTCGATAATTGTGATAAGTTCCTCAAAAATCATCAATAGTTCCATGATTGAGCAAGGAAACTATAGATATCCATTATAAAAGTTGATTAAGGCCACCTTTTATAGCCTTTTTCATAGAAGGGTCCACAATTATACCTTTTATAGTGATAAAATTTCCTAATAATGGTTCTTCTTCCATCCAGAAATCACATTTAATGTACATTTCATACAGCTTCTCCTTTCCCAATGACTATAGTATAGTAGTCAAATTACCCAACATTTTTTGGACTAGATCATAATATCATTGACAAAGATTACCAAAAATTTCTCAAGTTAGACTCTAAAGACTCTATTCGTTATGAACAGATATATTTTTTGAGCATTAGTGAGTTCGAAGGGAATCGGTATGAAATCATGGTGTCTATACCTCATTGAAAATTAATTGTAGGAAATATCTTTCTTCTTCACCATAAATTTATGATATTTTGACCAAACATTCCCCCATATAGAAGTACTTGACTCTATATAGTTGATCAAATAAGTTATGTATCCATGGTAATGGGTACTTTTTCTTTATCATGATTCTTTTGAGCATGATATAATCAATACAAAATCATATTGACTCATCCTACTTCTTGATGAAGAGGACTAAAACAACCCACAATGAAGCACATAGAAATTTAAAACAATTGTACATATTCTCTTAAAACATCTTCTTCAGTTCTTATACCACAATGATAACTATTTTATAAAAGATATATTATATGGGAATATATATTGTTATAATTACAATTGAAAACGAAACCTCTCAGTTAGGAGGAACACCATAAAAATATTTAGGGATACACCTGCATAATCCCCCTCAACAGGAATGTATTCAAGTATGATTCTCATATTTTTATAAATCGTTTAGGATAGATATGATTAATCATAAGACAACACCGCCATTAAGTTACTATATCCCACTCCTATAAGGATAGGAAATCATTTGGGAAATCATCACATTTCGTATCATGTTTTTTATTGGCATGGTTCCTACAATTTATAACCATTAATTAAAATAAAATAAAAAAATGAGAATACTTCAACTAACACACATATACAAGGGAATCTATGAAAATAAAAGGAATAAATTATAATAAAAAATTATATCCTAACTATTAATTCTCTATGTTTCAATCTACGTTTTAAATACTAATTTAATTATTATGTTTTCCACACTAATAATATATTCAATTCCTTTATAGTGGTTCATAATGTTTTTTTTTGAATTTTTTGAAGAACGTCCCTTAGGAGTTTCAAACTAGGTGTGTAGCAAGGCCTCTTTATCATACACCAGGTGATGACTAAGACATTTCCCAATGTTCCATTGTCTGTTTTATTACCCCTAGGTAAAAATGTTCAAGATCCACATCCACTGGTTATATCTTGATAGAGATTTAATTTCATGGAAACCACTCACTCTATACTTCACGAAAATTAAAGATATTATCCAAATCCAAGATATATGTCTCGAGTTCTTGCTGAATTATTCAAGTAATAATCCCCCAAAAAACTAGATCATCATTTTATAGAAACTATAGTTACCCGTGCCTTTTACACAAATAATTATAATATTTTTAATAGAAATATCCATAAATTAAAACATAAGGATCTAAAAGCCTAGTGTCATTAGAAGACTGGGTACTTAAAATGACAACATTAAACTAAAATAAAATTTCAGTATTTTAAACTTTATAAGGATCTCATAAATCCATTAAATCATATAAATCTATATAGGAAAACCTACGGAATACATAAAATAATGGGTTGAGACAAAATCCTAATAAGGGGAGGAATAAGGGACATAAATCAATAGTACATTGGTGAAAAAATAAACATCATCATATCACAATAATAAGATAATAAATATAATCCCAAGGTATATATTTTATAAAGGCATAGAATGAGGTATATGGATAATAATGAAACATTATAACATAGTGGTCAAATACCACACATAGTCATGGACAAAGCTATCACTATGTTCAGGGAAAACATATGGTAATAAATCATAACATCATGATTGTGAAAAAATATAGCAAAATTCTTGTGCATAATAAATATAATAACATGAGATATATAATATCAACCAAGGAATTAAAGTCCTATATAATTCTAGGCCCACCCATCACATCATAAATGTTCATAAGCATGCATGTCACATAGAATTTAGAATAATCATAGTCATGAAATAAACCCATGTAAAGTTATATGTTTCATAAAATATTTAAATACATTATTTAATAGCTTCTTATGTTCCAAAATGAATATGGTAAATAATATTTTTGTCCAAAAACATTATTATTATTGACAATACAGGAAAAAACACAAGAAGAGTCGTTGTGATGTTTTTAGAAACCAAATTCATTTGAGATTTTCTAAAATTGTCTTAGGAATCATTTTGATAGGGTGATAACATGTAAATAATAGAAAGGAAAGGGAAATTATTGTGGAATTTCATTTTAATTAAATCCTTGGAATATTTATACTGAAAATTATATGAAATATAGATAACTAATAAAAGAGTTTTGTTCATAAATTCCCTTGCGTTAAATCGCACATTATTCTATCACTTTAGCACTCTTGAAAAATAAACATAGATTTTTGAAAACATTGAACCAATAGTTATTTATGTAAATTTATGTCACTATTAAACAATTATAATAATTTTATTTTATTTATTAATTTCTATTATTAAAGATGAAATGTTTTGATGTTATATTTTTCCAAAAAAATACATTGTTTTGTTTAAAATTTTCTATTTTTGATCTATGTCATTTATATAAAATAAGGAATTATTTATGAACCATAAAATAATTAAATTTATAGATTTATATATTATAAAAAATTCATTATAACCATTTTCATGGCTGGTGATAAGAATGTGGTTGGAAATTTCCCCATTTGGGGTAAATTGGCCGTTAATAAGACATTGTCCTAAAGAATAGGAAAAATAGAAGTTTGATATATAAATACCTCATAAATATAATTTTTATAGTATTTTAAAATTATTAACAAAATGTTAACATATTAATTAATCAATATTATAATATTTTTTAATTGAAAGGAATTTTGAAAATCGGGAGGAAAAGAGGAAAATAAGATGTGAGTTGATAAAAACCTACTCTTTTCTTGGTGTTGCTTCTCTTATAAAGAAAAAAATTCACTTGATTACTGGAGTTGGTTTACTCTAGAAGGTTCCTAATAATTATATTTTTCTTAATTTTGATTATTTTGGAATATATTTTCATTTTTTTAAGTGCGGGATGAGTGGTTTTCTTGAGGGAAGGAGAGGGGTTATTTTTACCAGATGAGAGCGACATTTTTCAGATAAAATATTTAATAAAACACTCTATCCAAAGTAAACATTATAACATTGATTTTTTTGACATTATGAATCATATATAAATAAAAAATATTTAGGGCTTTAAACCCCTTTAAGAATTTAATTTATTTTTTTACTAAAAATTAAAGTGGGATAATTAAAATTTTATTTTTTGAGGGAAAACTATTGACATTAGGCTTTAGAAAATACTTGTTAGGTTTATAAAAAAATTAATTTTTAATTGATAAATTTATCTAATTAAATTTACTTTCGGCTGAAATTACCAATTTATCATTTATTAATTAATTAAATCATGATCATTATTTCACAAAACATGTGGTATTGAAGAAGCTATTTTTTACTACTCACTTAAAAATTAAAGTATTTTAAAATTAACAAAAACAATCACCCTTGAAAATTTTTGATGTGCTGATTCTAATAATGAAATTAATTTTTTTAAACTAATTTTATAACATAGGTAATTTTAATTATTTATATAAAATTTATTATTTTAATTAAATACATTAAAATAAATTTTATCAAAAGGTGCTTATAATTTCATTTAAATGCTAATATTGACATTTATTTTGTAGAATTATAACTTTTATATTTTCAAAATTTACTCTTAATAAATATTATTTACAATAAACATCATTATTTTATTGTAAAATTTCTATTCCAATGGCCATGTTACTATTACCAATGATTAGGTTACTATTCTCAATGGTTATATTATATCTAATAAATATCAATTTATACCTTCATTTAAGATTCACTATAATTTCTCACAGGGTACTGTATTTTCATTTTGAGATATTTTGATTGTTTTACTAACAGTCTAGTTGTTTTTTATAGTGTTTTTTATTGGTGTGTTGAATCTAATAGATTGGGGTAGTCCAATTTTACTCATTATAGTTTTTTTATTATATATTTTTTAATAATGTTTTAATGTTTGGAATTTTTGTTTTTTTAGTTGGTCATTAACATAACAATATATATTAATAAAATAAATTTTTATAGTTTTATTTATGTGATGCATGTTCAAAACACCATATAATATAATATAACACACCCTTAGTTAGGGAAGCAATATTACAAATAAATTCAAGATTATTAGAATATTAGTGAATTTGGTGATGGAGATGAATTTGGAAGGGATGAAACTTCATTCATCCAAGGAGATGAATTTAAATGAAATAGAGAATGTTGATCTCAACACTGATATAGGTGAATATGATATAAGTGAAGAATTTCACTCACACGTGGTTAATAATTTTAATAAATAAAAATGTAGATTTGAAGGTAAACCAACATTCGAATATACAATTGTTGTAATGTTTTTCGCATATCATTGAGGTATCCAAAGAGTCTTTATATATAATTTTTTGAGTTGAGTTTCTTATTTAGTGGCTCCTTTCCTTTTTTTATTTTTATTTTGATAATCACATATCCCAATCCTATTTTATTTTTTTATTTTGTGTAGTACTGTTTATAAATTTCATTATAATTTGATTTTATTCTTAGTTATTATTCTTTATTAATATTATTATTATTATATTTCATTCTGGTTTCTTATATTTTTTTGTGGATTATTTCAACCAGGGGAATGACACTTCCATGTAAAATATGTCTATGAAATGACTCTTACTCATAAAAATATTTAGAAATTTGGAAGAGTACTATACCTTTATGTACTGGTTTGTTCATATTTTTGTTAAACGATGTTAATTTTAAATATTATATATTCGGAAAAAATGGCTTAGGCCATGAAATTTATAAATTACATTGGAGGGTGGAATTGAGTCCTACCTATAATGTTTTGGTAAATGAATTTTCCTTTTCATATGAACTAAGAAGATTTCAAGTTACTCATAGATATTAAAATTTAATTATGTTTAGAAAATGATATTACATTAAGGTATTATTATAAGAACCATTTAGAACATTATTTTCAATAATGTTTTCTAAAATATAATCTTATGTATGATGTCTGTTCGAGAATTTGGCTATGTGTGGAACCTTTTGTATATGAATATTTAAACTTATGTATTGTTAATAAGATAAGGTTGTGGAATATAATTTCAGAAGCAATGGAGTTTATTATTTTTTATGAAAATTCATAGAGAATTATCTATCTCTATATATGATAAGATTATCAATTGTAAGTTACAACGGATATTCTTGATAATTTTTTCCTATGATATTAAAAATTCATATATTGGTAATTTTTAAGGTTGTTTTCACATGATCGTTGGGATTATTCAAAAGATGATACTTATAAATTATTATTGAATATAGTTAATTCCAATTATTATATAGGATATTAATGATGACTTTAATGATGATATTTATAGAGAAGTGTAGAATTTCCATTTTCAGACTGTGATTGTTAAAGTAAAGCTAATAACAGTATGAGAATTAATGTAACTACATTATTTATTTATTTCAATTATTTTAATAATAATTTTATAGGATATTTTAAGGAGAAGAAGATAATTGAGATTATCACAATTTCATTTTCCATTAATAATTCTTATATATAATGGATGATGAATTTTATCCATGATATATAGATACAAAAAGTGATATATGATTCATATACAACTACACTATTTAGATAATTAATTGAAAAATAGTTCAAGATCAAGGTTGTTACACACTACTATTTATAACTAAATAAACATTATTGGTTCACCAAAAGCTGATTCACTTCACTACTCTATCAATAGCCCAAGATCACTATTTCTATATCAATACCACATCTTTAATATCTATCACTAATTTCATTGTTTTATTAATTTTTTATGTTGACTCGTTTATATTTTAAACATGTTATATATTTGTGACATAACTAACACACTAGTTATTCCATCACTAAAAGGTACCGAGTTGGTTCTGATTCTTGACCAAAAAATACTTTTTTTCCAAAACCAGCTAAAAGGCATGGGTTATGGATTCCCCTTAGAATGTATTTGTTTGTTCTATATCCATGTAAAAGGATATGTTTTTTCAAAACCTATGTAAAAGTTTTTATAATAGTGGATATCCATACTCTTTGGTTGATATTGTAAAGAGTATATGTAGGAACATTTGTATCTGAACTACTATAAATCTCTTGTGAACTCTTGTTTATCTTTACTACTTTCACTCATCAAATGTACAGTATAAAATTTTTTATGTTCAATTATCTAATCTTATCATCTACTAAATTATTTGTTACTACTTTAAATATCATTATTTTTATGGTTACAACTCACATCCCTCTAGTCTTTTTCCTATGCATTGTGGGGGCATCACAATTCGTATCAAAAAAATATATTCAGAAAGAAGTTCCCAATATGAAACCAATTATTAAGGTATTAGAGTTAATGAAAAAGATCACAAATCTTAAAAGGGTATGTTCTAATACCAATTTTTTGGTCCCACAATATATATTGTGATGTGACCTAAGAATAAAATACATAAATATTACAGCATTTTAGATGAATCATTAATACATAAAATAATTATACATGCTATTGAACCATAAAGGTTTATCATATTTTGATACTATACACATAAAAATCTTATTTCATAAATGATATTCAATATCTCCATGAATATCCAATAATATTACT
This sequence comes from Viscum album, assembly GCA_963277665.1. Lineage (NCBI taxonomy): Eukaryota > Viridiplantae > Streptophyta > Magnoliopsida > Santalales > Viscaceae > Viscum > Viscum album. The sequence continues at coordinate 821,383,222 of OY728134.1, forward strand.
TCACATGGAAATTCCCTACATAATAATTTTGTCTTAGACGGGGGAAAATGGAAATATAAGAAGTGTTTAGATCAGAAAATAATATATGATAAACATGGGAGATATCAATCAATGATAATGACTTAGAATAAGGTTATAAGAACCCGATCATAACATAATAAATTTATACCTAATAAATTCGCATATCATAAATAATGATTCTTTGAAAATATATTTTTCATAGAAAAATGAAAAAGTCATAATCGTGTGGATCATAAATAATAAAATATTATCCATTAGTGAAGATTATAAACATTGGAATATTTAAAAAATATAAGCTTATAACATTATGAAGATGCATAAATAGTAACAAGTTCACTCTTTAAGTTAAGGACATGAAATAAAGTCCATGAATATACTTATATACATGAACTCAGTTCCATGAATCAACTTATGGATATGAAAACATGTCAATGTACAATGTTGTGAACATGAAGTCAGGTTCACACACAAAGGTTTTATCTCTTGAGTTTTCCATATTAACACAATGCGTTGATGGGATCTGTAATCCAAGGCCTACATGTAACATAATTGAAAAAAATAAATATTTTTCCCCATGTTCATAAAACATCCATCATATAACGATATCATAACCTAGTGAATGTAAATATCTATTATAAACACTTCATTGTAGCATAAATTGTGGAAAGTAAATGGGTTTCAAAAAGGTTTCATCATTACCTAATTAACCAATGAAAAATAAATTGTTTTAATATAATAATATTTAAATTATCATCATCAGAATCCGTCTAGAGAAATAAAGTGCATTGTATCATAAGATCATATCCCCTATAAAGTATAACAATACTTAAAAGAAGTTGACATAGATGAAAAATACCTTTAAAAGTTCATTTGAACATTTCATTGAATACATGAGGAACTATTCTTTTCAATTTATAACATTTTAATTAAAAATTATCAAATCATTATAGAAAATATTTCCATTGAATGTAAAGAAAGCAACATTTAAATTAAGATTCCATGAAAATAATATTTATCAATGTGGAAAATCTATAATATCAAATACCTTGAAAGAAAACATTTCTTTCACTCTTTTTTAATCATTCAAAAGTGACATGTTTGGAAAAAAATTATTTAAAAATATTCAGTTTTAAAAAAATTAAATAAATTAAATTGTAATGATGTTTAAATTTTCAAAATATTTTATATATAGGTAAAATACATCAGAAAATAATTTTTAACTTCATTTTCATGAAAGAAAAGGTTAATCATCCAAAAAGTAAATAAGGTCAACATTTATTTTAATATATTTTCTCAATAATTTAAATTTAAAAATATATTAAAATGGTAATAATACATATAAAATCATAGAATAACCATAGGAGTAGAAAATATATTTTTTTAATGAATAATATTCATATAATTTTCCTCAATGGATATTTTATCTTGGATAATCCAGAAAAAAATGATATTATAAAATAAACCCTCACCTCAAGTATAATTTTTCTTTTTAAGAATAAAAACATCTTACATAATAAATATATATTTAGTATAAATTTATTATAAACCCATATTAATACATATCATACCATATATTATTTACTTATAACAAATTATCACCCACTTGTTATCAATTCATTATTAAAATCACTTCCTTAAGATAACTATTTTATTTTCCATGCATGTTTCTATTTGGTAGTTTTCGTCCCTACAAATTAATCATGGTACCATAATCTCTATGATTTTAATCATATGATAAGTATAAAATACAACTATTATGTACAATTTTATAAAAATTAATATAATGTGGTGATGAAAACTGAATTACATCACTTAGTGGAGATGATAGTTTGTACACACACAATAATTATGTTTCCAATTTTTGATAGATGGAATAATAAAAAGGAAAATAATAATTAAAATTTATTCAATAATTATTATATCATAAATATCATATATTTTCATTAAATATATATTTATTACTATCCATATAAATAGGAAATTAAAAATGAATTACGTCGCTTCATGGATGTGGTAGACCACACATATGCATGAGCGATGATGATGTTTCACAACATATAGAAAGGTAAAATGGATGATAATATATTATAGATGTAGAAGAATGATTATTTCATAAATATAACATATAAACATTAAATTAATCATAATGAAAAATGACCACGTTGTCATGACACGTCAAATTGATTATGCTTTATGGTTCATTTGTAGTCTAGGTAAGACCCCAGGTCGTCTCTCGAGAAGCGTTGATAGGTTTAGAGTGTGTATTTTTAATTAGTCAACTAAAAAAGGGGGTTATTTTGAAAACCGCTTAAAGAAGGAAACTTAATCAAAATAGTTTAAAAGGGGAAAGACCATATGGATTTTGAAAAATATGAGATAAAAGGGTCGATGTGATTTCACTACACACATATCAAGTTCATTGTTCATAGTGATTTATTTTAGGTTTAGAGAAATTCTTTGGTTGGAATTAATTGGAATCCCGATTAATTCCTAAGCTCATATTTCAATGCTTGAAGAACCAAACCATGACAAAACAATCATATTGCCAAGGTTCAGAACATATGCATAGAATAAGAGCTTCCAAATCATATTTAAATATCAATAATTTGGGCAAGAAAATGATTCTTGTGTTGTCCAATCAGAACAACACAAGTCACGCACTCAAAACCTCACACTGATCAGTTAGAAATTAAGAGCATAACACTCACATGCATCAAATCAAGCATTCAAATATGAAATAAAATAAGATACATGGAATGAAATGTTTAAACACCCACATTACTCCAAACCAGTAGCTAGTGTATGCATTGGAACTCCCTTGACATGTGTGTAGCTCCCTCACAACGAACACCCAAATTTTAGCTCGACATCAGGAGGAGGAGGAAGCTCGGGTGGAACGCCTTCTTCATCCTTGATTCCCCTATGAGGATAGGGGCCTCCAGAACCCCCAATTTGACTAGGAGACTACTCTAGGACTCCAAAATGGCAGAGTATATCTTCTGGTTCAAACTTTCAAATGGGGATCCCAATGTACCATTTTATAGGAAAATTGGAAGGTGGTTTTAGGAACATATATTTCTTCAATCCAATTGTACCAGCGTTTCGGACTTCAGACAACCTTATCTCACATTGAAGAAAAAAGAAACGTTGTAGCCCCACCTCTTGGATGTCTCCACCGAAACTTTGGTACCATTTGGAAATCTAAAGCTATATATATTAATGAAATACAGAACACCTCATTTGACTTGGTCCATATTCGGTGTCTTGGACAGATCAGTTCGGATGGTCCCCATAGAAGCCGAATAAGGATCGGTTTCCTTAATATGAAATGTAGATTCATAAATTCTAGACAGGAGTACAATATTTCAGCCCATTTGGATGCACCGATATTGTGAAATATGCAAAACAATAGACAGATGTCCATGGATCCATGCAATTTTGGCCCTTTTTTCTTCCACTTCATCAAGGGCCCTCCAAATCACCTCCACCTACATTGAAATAATAAAAACAAGTAACATTTACCATTCTAATATTTATTAACATTAATTAATTTATTCAAACATAAAGTGAAATTTATTATTATATTTGGAATATTCATTATAAAACTAGTTTAAAACAGCAGTGTACGGGTGGAATAAAATAGTGAATCGTGGTGTGATCACACTCCCACACCTAAACATTTGCACTCCTGGGAAAAGTCACATATCTGAATAAAATGATGCATATATATATATTCACAACATCATGAAGATTTAACATTTGAGAAAATTTTAATTCACCAAAGTAATGTGATCAATGCACGAACCACACCAAGGAGTTCTTCCTAATGAAAATAGAAAAAGATGTCTCATAAATCTTATCATAGTGAAATTCAAAAAGATTCATGATACCTAATTGAGCAAGGAATTAAAAATTCAACCATGAAACTAACTCTCCATGTGGGTGTGTGAAAACCATTCCATGATATTATATCCACTTGTTATCCAATAAATATAGGTTATTTTAACATTTTCCGCTTAAATGATTTTGTCCACCGTACCTGCCCTATATCCTTTGCAATCATATTTCAAGACCCACTCACATAAGCATTCCCAGAAGTCAAACCATAAGCTCCTGACCTAGATATCCCCATATGTTGCACATTTCATCACTCCCCTCATTTATTTTATTTTTTTAGGTTTCATTTAGAACAAATCTCACACTCATCTCTCAACCCTTGTTTTATCTCCTCATGATACTAATTACAATAGTTATAACAAGATCAAAGGTTGAAGAGGAGTGGTTTTTGACCTACCCAAGACACAACCAATTTTTTTTGGAGGGAATACAACAGTCGGACATTAGGTACACACGCATAGTTCAATTTGGTATAGTAATGAAACAGATCATATAAGGAACGAACATACAGAAATATCATTTAAAGCTGAAAATATTAACCCAAAATATATTTACCTTATCTTTTGTAAGAAATATTCACACTTTATGGTTTAGTGCAAAAATTTGTGGAGATATTGGTGACACAGTTTTCCCAAAAACTACTCACACAAGGGGCATCAATCATCTCAAAGGTTTCACATAGATACGACCATTTATATCATTGACAGAAAACCAATTCACTAAAAGAAAATCACTCCCTAATGTTAAATTCATTCAAATATTCATTTTAGCCTTCGTTATGGTATTTTTACATTCCCCCCTTTATGGTCACCAAATCAACGAACTTCGAAATTGTTGATGGGGAAAATGAAAATACCATAAAGAAGGCTAAAAAGAGAAGAAAGGAGAAAACGATGAAAATTTCTAACTAACCCAGGAATGTACCCATCCCCCCACCACACCTAGAGTATGCAGTGTCCTCACTGTAGTAAAATAGATTGTGGGAAGGAAGGATAAAACATTGTGGATGTCATTCATAGTTTGCTTCTGTAACTTAGAGTTCCCCCATTGGGGACTCCAGAATGGCTTCATGAAAGTGCTTCAGCCGCTGCCCATTGACAGTGAAGGTTTTCTGGGTTTCTTCATTTTGAACATGAACAACACCAAATGGAGGGACATTAGTAACAATTTATCAGCCAAACCAGCGGGAACGAAGATTACCAGGATGCAATTTCAGCCTTGCATTGTATAGGATGATCTTTTACCCAATTTGGAACTCTCAATGAAGGATAAGGTGGTTGTGGGCAGCCGTGGTTCACTCCTTATAAATCCTGGAGTTCTCATAATAATCTCTACGCATTTCTTCCAGCTCCTTTATCTATAAATTCCTTTGAGAACCTACACCAGAAAGGTTATAATTTCATTTTTTTAATGGCCCAGTACGCACAATGTACAATCTCAACAGGGAGCTGACAACTCTTTCCAAAAACAAGCCTATAAGGTGACATTCCAATGGGAGTTTTAAAAGCAGTACGGTAAGACCCTAATGAATCATCGAGTCTAAGAATCCAATCTTTCATGTTGGGTTGGACCATTTTTTCAAGAATTTGTTTAACCTCTCTATTTGACACCTCGGCTTGACCATTAGTCTGTGGGTGATATGCAGTAGATAATCGATGACTGACCCCATACCGACGCAAAAGTGATTGCATTGTTCAGTTGTAGAAATGAGAACCCAGGTCAATGATGATGAACCTAGGTAATTCAAGCCTACAAAATATCTGAGTTCTCAAAAATTCTACAACTGTTTTGGAATCATTTGTCCTTGTGGCATGTGCCTCTACCCATTTTGATATGTAATCAACGACCAAACGAATCTACAAGTTGCCAAAAGAATTGGGAAATTTCCACATAAAGTCAATACACCAAACATCGAAGATGTCATGAAAGAGCAATGTTTGTTGTGGAATTTCATTCCTTTTAGAGACATTCCCCATTCTTTTACAATGAGGACAAGATTTACAAAATTCATGGGCATCCCAAAAAAGCATTGGCCAAAAGAGACCAGAATCAAGAACTTTGCGAGCAGTCCATTGGAGACCAAAGTGGCCCCCACAAGCAAGAGTGTGGCAGAATCTAAGGACAGACTGAAACTCGTTATCGGCAACACAATGCCTAAGGACCTGATTGCTACATGTGCCCAAAAGGTAGGGGTCATCCCAAATGTACCAACGCGACTCATGTTTTAGATGAATGGCTTGGTTTTTGTTGAAATAAATAGGAATGAAAGATGTTACCAAATAATTTACAATTTCAGCATACCAGGGAATAGAATCTTGCACTTTGTACAATTGATCATTCGGAAACATGTTATTAATGGGAATACAGGGGGATGAGACAATGTCTGAGGATGGGAGGATCCTACTGATATGTTATGCCACCACAATCTTTGCTCCTTTTTTATCTCTAATTTCTAGATTGAATTCCTGAAGGAGGAGCATCCAACGAATGAGACATGGTTTGGGTTTCGGTTTCTTTAGGAGATACCGGAGGGCTGCATGGTCTGAGAAAACTATTACTTTGGTCCCTAGAAGATACGACCTGAATTTATCCATGGCAAACCCAATGGGAAAAAATTCTTTTTTAGTGGTGGTGTAGTTTTCTTGGACATGGTCTAAAGTACGTGAGATATAGGAAATGACATGTGGAGCTTGATCAACCCTTTGTGATAAGACTGCCCCAACTGCATAGTTAGAGGGGTGACACATGAGCTCAAATGGTAAATCCCACCAAGGTGGTTGGATTACCAGGGGTGATGTGAGATTCCATTTTAACATATTAAAAGCTTCTTCACATTCCTTATCAAAAACAAATTCCTTTTCTTTTTGGAGTAAGCGGGAGAGGGGAAGTGCAATCTTACTAAAATAACAAATGAAACAATGGTAAAATCTAGCATGACCTAGTAAAGACCGCACATCATGGACATTTTTAGGGAATGGTAGGGAAGAAATTACATCCACTTTTGATTTATCTACTTGGATACCATCCCCAAAAATGAAATGTCCCAAAACTATACCTTGTCGCACCATGAAATGGCATTTCTCACAATTTAATACAAGATTCTTTTCAATACAGCGATGTAGGATGGAACCAAGTCTACGTAAACATTCATCAAAAGAGGATCCACAAACAGTAAAATCATCCATGAAAACATCCATGCAATTCTCCAGGTAATCTGAAAATATACTAACCATACATCGCTGGAAATTACCCAGATCATTGCACAGGCCAAATGGCATCCTTCTATAGGAAAATGTGCCAAAGGGGAAAGTGAAGGTTGTCTTTTCTTGATCCCCAGGGGCAATATGGATCTGAAAGTATCCAGAATACCCATCAAGAAAACAGTAATGGGACATCCCCGCTAGGCTCTCTATCATTTGGTCAATGAATGGAAAGGGGAAATGGTCCTTCCTAGTGTGTTGGTTTAGTCGGAAATAATCTATATAGACATGCCATCTATTCTGCAGATGAGTTGGAACCAATTCATTGTTTTCATTTTTAATTACCATTAGGCCAGTTTTTTTAGGATCTACTTGAACAGGACTGACCCATTGGCTATCAGAGATGGGGTAAATGATTCCAGCAGCCAATAATTTTGTTACTTCCTTATTAACTACTTCTAATAGATTTGGGTTCAGTCGACGTTGTGCCTGTCTCACTGGTTTATCCTCATCAGTTAATAAAATATGATTTGTACAAATTGATGGACTAATACTAGGAATGTCTACAAGTGTCCATACCAATGCATGTTTATACTCCATCAAAAGTCACGTAGTCGTAATTCATCCTCAGGAAGGAGTGAACTAGAAATGATGACGTGAAACTTGTTTCCATTCTCAAGATATGAATATTTTAAATCTTGAGGCAGTTGTTTTAGTTCCAATTCAGGTGGATTTTGGATTGATGGGAGTGTGTGTGAAAGTGAGAGGTCACTAATCTCATCTAACTGCTTAATGGTATCATCATCAGATGAGGAATTAGATTTTACAAGCTTAGAAGTATCATAGATGGTCATGTGATCCTCCGTGTTCAAGAAATTATCAATTAATAAACATGCATGAAACTTTTCTAGACCACTACAACAATCAACACATGATTCATTACACAGAATTTCAATCAAAGAGGAAAATTCAGAAAGGGGATCAGTGGAAACAAAAGAAGTGATTTTAGGGGAAGGGAGTACATCAATTGTATTTACCAAGAGAGAGGAATGTTCTTTTAATGGGTGCTTCATGGAATCAAGGATGTTGAAATGGACTATATCACCACCAAATTCCATAGATAATGTACCATTATGGACATTATTTATGGATTTGTTAGTTTTTTAGAAAGGTCTCCCCAATATAATTGGGGCATGTCAATTCATCCTATCATCTTTCATTTTTAGCACAAAAAAATCAGTAGGAAATACTAAATTTTGAACCCTCACAAGAATACCCTCTAACACACCAGAAGGGTGTTCCGTACTACAATTTTCTAGCTGAAAAACAATTCTTATGGGCTTTAGTTCACCGACCAACAAAGAATAGTAAATAGAGTGAGGAATCACATTAATAGAGGCACCCAAATCAAGCATAGCATTAGAAAAAGAATACTCTCCTATGGTACATGGAATTGAGAATGTTCCAAGATCATTGCACTTAGTGGGAAGCGATGGTTGTATCAATCCTAAGACATTCCTCCCCAAACATACCTTCTCATAACCACGAAGTCTCCTTCGATGTGTACACATCTCCTTTAGAAACATTGCATAACGTGGAATTTTCTTCATGCCATCGATCAATGGAATGTTAACCAGCACTTTTTTGAAAGTATCCAAGATTTCATTATCAAGTTCAGTTTCCTTTTTTTCCTTGGTTGGGTGGATCTTTGGGGAAATGGAAGAGGAATGATTGTGCTTGGTAACTCATTAATAGACAGACTCTTTCATTTGGTAGGACTTCTCTCTAGATAAAATTCCACCTCATTTGAACCTTTTTCAGTGGTTGGGATGGTGGTTTCCTTAGGAGAGGATGAATCTAATAGAGGGTTCATTTTTCTTTTAAGTTTAGTTCCACTCCTAAGGGTGATGACACTAACATTTCCCTTTTCCCTAGGGTTGACAAGTGTTTGAGATGGTAGTTTACTAGACCCATGGATTTAGATTTCACCCATTGAGTTAGCTAGTTAGCCTAATTGGGTTTTGAGGTCTTGTATGGCTACTTGGGTGGTTTGTTGGAACATGAGATTATTGGCATCCATTTGTTTCACCATATCTTCTAGGCTAGGCTTGGGTTTTGGAGGGGGTTGTTGGAAAGGCCTTTGGGGTGGTTAAAAAATTCTGGGTGGTGGTGGTTGATGACTAAATTACCCTGGTTGGTTCCATGGTTGATGAGGATGGTTTGAATACCCCCCTTGTTTATAGTCTTGGTTGTCTTTCCACCCAGGGTTGGATGGATAGTAAGGTTCTTGCTTAATGGGTTGGTTATAGGGGCATCCTGGGAATATTGCCTCACAACTCTCAGAAGTTTCTCTCAATTGGGGGAATTGGGCAGAATAGTGGGTATCAGAAGAGAATATACCACAATGTATGGGAGGAGGAGATTTGAATTTCCCTTGGAAAAGAGTAAGTTGTCGTACAAGGGTACTTACCTCTTCAAACATTGTGTCCACCTTCTTCTAGAATTCAGTACTTTGCACCTCATGGACACCTCGAATGGGTACACTGGACCTTGAACTGATTGTTGAGTGTTCTGTGCCATGGTCTCAATTAGGGTCCTTGCAGAAATTGTGGTTTTATCCACTAGTGCACCACTTATAGCAGCATCAATTGTGTTACGATCTATTGGAATTAAACCTTCATAAAAATATTGTATTAAAAGTTGATCGCTTATTTGGTGGTGTGTAAAACTTGAACATAATCTTTTAAAGTGTTCCCAATATTCATGAAGGGTTTCTCCTTGAGATTGTCTTATCCCACATATTTATTTCCTTATTGTTGCAGTTCGATCGGCTGGGAAGTATTTTTCAAGAAAAAGTTGTTTCAGGTCTGCCCAACCTCTAATAGGTGAATTAACATAATACAACCAATCTTTAGCCGTGTCTTCTAATGAAAATATAAATTCCCTAAGTTTTACTTGTTCTTCATCCACATTAGCAGGTTTTAATGTTGAGCACACAATATGGAATTCTTTTAAATGCTTATGTAGATCTTCTCCAGGCAGTCCATTAAATCTTTGTAATAAATGAATTAAACCAGATTTTAGTTAAAAATTGGGTGCCTCGCCTTGTAATTGAATGTAGGTGGGTCGGATATCAACATCAGGAGAGGTTAGTTCTTTTAGTGTTCTATTATTTTCATCCATGTTATACAAGTTATGTTCATTTTTAACTTTGGTTTCAGAATAAGAAGAAGGATCAAGAATAATTTTAAGATGTGATGTCTCCTCCTTCAAAGTGTTGTCTTGTGTGTCTCGGTTTGGTTGATGTAGGATCCTCTCTGGTTCGGGTTCGAAAGTTTGTAGGTCTCCTGGAGTAGAACGTGTCACACACAGAACCTACAAAATAAATAAATTATAACACAAAAATAAATGCAAAGGTAGAAGATAAAACAAACAAATATTCACAAAAATTACAAAAACATTTATAAAAAAACACACACAAAAAACCAAAGCACTCCCCGGCAACGGTGCCAAAATTTGGCCGCGTTGTCATGACACGTCAAATTGATTTTTCATTTAAGGTTGATTTGTAGTCTAGGTAAGACCCTTTGTCATCTCTCGAGGAGAATTGATAGGTTTACAGTGTGTATTTTTAATTAAGTCTACCAAAAAGGGGGGTGATTTGGAAAACCGCTTAAAGAAAGTAACTTAACTAAAATAGTTTAAAAGGTGGAAGACTAAGTGGATTTTGAAAAATATAAGGTAAAAGGGTCGATGTGATTTCACTACACACATATCAAGTTCATTTTTCATAGTGATTTATTTTAGGTTTAAGGTAATTCTTTGGTTGGAATAAATTGGAATCGCGATTAATTCCTAAGCTCATTTTTTAATGCTTGAAGAACCATGCCTTTACATAACAATCGTATTTCCAAGGTTCAGAACTTATGCCTGGAATAAGAGCTTCCAAAGAATATTGAAATCTCAATAATGTGGGGAAGAAAATGATTATTGTGTTGTCCAATCGTAACAACAGAAGTCACACACTCAAAACCTCACATCGATCGGTTAGAAATTAAGAGCATAACACTCACATGAATCAAATCAAGCATTAAAATATGAAATAAAATAAGATACATGGAATTAAATGTTTAAACACCCAAATTAATTCAAACTAGTATCTAGTGTATGCATCGGAACTCCCTTGACATGTGTGTAGCTCCCTCACAACGAACACCCAACTTTTAGCTCGACATCGGGAGGAGGAGGAATCTCGGGTGGAACTCCTTCTTCATCCTTGATTCCCCTATGAGGATAGGGGCCTCCAGAACATCCAAGGTGATTAAGAGACTCCTCTAGGACTCCAAAATGGCAGATTATATCTTCTGGTTCGAACTTGAAAATGGGGAGCCTAAGGGGTCATTTTATAGGAAAATTGGAAGGTGGTTTTAGGCACACAGATTTCTTTAATCCACTTGTACCACGCGTTTCGGCCTTCATAAAGCCTTATCTCTCTTTAGAGAAAATAGAAACGTTGTAGTCCCACCTCTTGGATGCCTCCACCAATTTTTTGGAACCATTTTTGCTACTAAACCTCTAGATATTAATAAAATACAGAACACCACATTTGTCTTGGTCTATATTCAGTGTCTTCGATAGATCAGTTCGGATGGTCCAAAGAGATTCCGAATAAGAGTTGGGTTACTTGATAGGAAATGTATGATATTAAATTTTGGACAGGCCCAAAAAATATCAGCCAATTTGGATGCATGGATTTTGTGTACTATGCAAAATAGTGGACAGATGTTCATGGTTCCATTCAATTTTGGCCCATTTTTCTTCCACTTCATCAAGGGCCCTCCAAATCACCTCCACATACATTGAAAAAATAAAAAAAAGTAACATTTCCCATTCTAATATTTATTAAAATTAATTAATTTATTCAAACAGAAAGTGAAATTTATTATTATATTTGGAATATTCATTACAAATCTAGTTTAAAACAGCGGTGTGAGGGTGGAGTAAAACAGTGAATCGTGGTACGATCAACAAACCATGAAAGATGGTGATGAAAAATTAAATACATCACTATGCGACAAACCATACGTACCCACACATGATTCTTTATTTTCCCATTTTATGGAGATTGAAATGAATAATGATTGTGAAAAATACATAATAACATCTCAGTACAATTATGATACCTTATTCATCATGATTTTATTAATATAATTGGTTTATATAATGTATATAAGAAATAAAATTGAATTACTAGGTTACGAGTTATAAGTCTTTCTTGAGAAATATTATTTTGTTTAACCATAAAACCTTGGAAGGATGGTATTATGATAAAAACATGTCATGTAATATGTGTGGAGAGATTTTATGAAATTATTTGGATGGTTATTCGATGATTTAAGAGGCTCTTCAGGTGTGAGGTAGAGATTATTGGTGGTGCACTTTTATAAGAGAGAGGATACACTTGGAATTTTCCAAAAGATTAAAATATATTAATGTATTACTCAATCCAAAAGGCTCTAAATTTGATACATTTAGATTATAGGATAACATATAACCGAAATATATTTATCTAATAGTATTTAAACAATTTTTAGAATGTTTTAAACTTGTTCTATTTAGTTTAACCCCTCATTATCCCCTTTTAACCTTTACCATAGTAAGGGATTTTTACCTAGGTTACTATTAATAATGATGAAAAAAAGTTGAAGTTGTTTTATATTATTCCTTATTATGAATAAAAATATGGAATCTAGTTTATCCAATTTAATCTCTAAATGTGGAAGAAATTTATTTCAAATAGACCCATAAAACTCGACAAAAAAACGTTTCCTATAAAAATTCATTTTTAAGTATAAAAATGTTTTTATAGAAAAAATCAGAATAATGTTGATTATAATGACATTGATTTGATTCTATTTAGTAAAAATTAACTAATAAAAATTTTAAATTAATTCAAAAATAAATTTTAATTTGATTACACTTAAATATAAAATACAACATTCATAAAAATTAGTATCTTCAAAAATTCATCAAAAATCAACTTTTAAAGAAAAATTCCAAAAATCAACATGTTTTAATATTTACATGATTATTTAAACATTGATATTAATCTCCTAAAAAAATTATGAAAATTTTATAAATTAATTATCATTTCTATGAAAAAAATGTAATCAATCTCATTTTTTTTAAAACATGATTTTCAAGCATAAAATAACATTAGTTAATGTGGAGTAATTATTTATTATGAATTATTAAATACATTTTCACTATATAAAACCTCAATAAATCTTTCCATATTTTTTTATTCATATTCATACCTCTAACTTAATTGTTAGTTTATAATTTTCACTTTTAAATAATAATAATTTAATAGAATATGATGGTCTGTTTAAACATGATGTTGCATGTAAATAAATCTTTCAATGAAATATAATTTAATTAATGTGAAATATATCATAAAATATCAGGGAGTTAAATTTTAACCCTTTAAATAATTTTTTCCTCCAAACACTATCACTATGATACAAATAACTAAGGATACATCTTTCTTCATCACATCCATGGAATCCTATGTAGCTTCCTCTAATTTATGGTTTCTCCATAATACTTTGACCAAGTTAGTGGTCATAATTTATAACAAATTATTTATTCTATCTAGAATATCCATCGGTTTTTCCTGATATGAGAGATCATGATCCAATCGTTTGAATTATTAGATCATTACATCTGAAGGATCAGGTATATACTTCATCCTGAGAAATGCATATAATACATCCAAAACATAAGATAGATTTTTGAAGCACCAAATGATAAGAAATCATTGTAATATGATCAATATTATCATTGGGGATGATATATCTTGGGATTGGATTTCCTTTATTTTCAAATATCATATCCTTCTTCCATGGATATATTTTTCGAAATACCTTGTCACGAACAAAAAACTATAAATCCCATCAATGATTGTTAGCATAACTTTTTATTCAAATATTAGTTGCACTGATGTGTTACTGAATGACTCTATCCTTATATAAAAATTACATTATTATCTCAAGTCCTAAATTTTTATTTCCCTAACTTCATCCAAGAACATTGGATTTCTTAACTTCCTTCCATATAGGACTTCTTATGGAACCATTTGAATTCTCAAATGAAAGATACTATTGTAAGAAATCTCAATCATAGGAAGTTATTAATCTCAAACACCTTTAAAATCCATAAAATTGAATATTATCATATATTATAGGGGATTAATGGTCCTCTTAAATTTACCATTAGTATAAGGATGATATGTAGTGTTAAGACCAACATCATAATAAAAGATGGTTGCGTCTTTTCCTGAAAACTAACTTAAATCTCAAACCCCAATCTATTACAATAGAATACGGTACTTCAAGAAACCTCACCACTTCCTTAATTCAAATCCTAAAAAATTATCAATAGATAAATATTATATAATTTCATGTAATTGTGATGATTTTGAACGGTGATTGACTACACCCAAATAACATTATGTCTTTAGATGTTTTTCATAGTTAGATGATGAAATCCTTGGTAATTGTTTCCCTCTTTTCATTCTATTATAGGTAATTGTTATAAAATTCCCTAGGAATTTTTTATCTTATTGTTAACTTTTTTACATATAATCAGCAAGATACATACTCTGGAATATCCCTTTTAATGTTATCCAACTAGAAATACTCTTTTAAGTCTTTATACATCATTTTAATTAATATATGAATAGAGAAGAGTTAACTTAGAGCTTCATCCAAGTGATAATTCTTCATTTATGGTATTGATGGGACACATACTCTATAAGGGACTGAAAAAAATATTCTTATTTTTATAAAGGAACTCTTTCCTCTCAATAACGTTTTTTTATGTTTTAGATTAATCACACAAATAAAGTCTATTACATTTCATAAGAACAATTCACATCTTTTGTAAATATGGACTTGTATAACTAATAAATGTAAAGGGATATACACATGAAATAATAATAAATTAACTAAAAGAAACTCTCTAGGTTTGGATTCCCCCAATAATATCTTTCCTTCCATAAAAAGTGTAATAATAAATAGGAGAATTAGAAAAAAAATTACATTAACAAAGGATGTGTAAGAATATTGGTAAATGAATTAGTGAATGATGATCATAGAATGGTGGAGTATTAAAATGTAAAAATGGAAATTAAGCATTATGAAGGTTGTTAATATATTCAAAGGTAATTATAACCATAAACTAATAATAATTTTGTTCATTATTATTGTTGGTACAATTAAGTGACCCTTGGGATTATTTTATGATTGAATTTTTTGAAAATATAAAAAAACATTTAATTCCCATTATAATTATATTTGATGATAGATTTATATTTTTAAATAATTGTTTTATATAAAATTATCTTATTAAACATTGGTAGGTTATACTACAAAATAAAGAAGTCCTATGAAATTTTTATAATAGTCAGAGAGTTATTTATGTCATAAAACTATTAATTGATAATAAATAAAGAATTTTGATTAATATATAAAATTATCATATTTATATTATTATTTTGATAAATTTAATATTATTTTTTATTCAAAAAATTAATATAAACTTGTGGTTATGTTATGGAAAGTTTCTAAAAAATATTATTTTTGGGTTAAAATGTGAAAATACTATTTTTTTTATAAAATAATATAACTATTCTAATATAATTAGGAAAATTCCATGATTTAAAATTTATTATTCCTTATTCTTGATCAAACGTTACTTAAATAATTAGATAATTCATAATTTTTTACATTTATAACACATTTATTTCATTTTGAAAACCATGATTTTATCTTTTTTAAAAACTATTATTTAGGAGTTATACATGTATCAAATTTCAATAAATTTTTATCAATTTTTTAGAATAAATAAATTTATATGTGGTTAATATGTGGATTTAAAATTTATAAATTAATAAATAATTTAATTTTTATTTTTATTTATAAGAAAATTTATAGTCTAAAAAAGGAGTTAGCATTGTATAGGTAAAATAATTTAAAAAGATTAAATTAATAGGAAATCATTAAAAAAAACTAGAAATGAGAATTCTAAAAGGGTGGTTGAGGCGTATAACATCCTTAAATAATATTTATAACACTAATTATCAACCAAAATCATTAAAAGTAATACTAACCAAAAGTGGTTAGCCTTAAATACAAAATAATCATTATATAATCACTTTAACCCACCCCTCCCCAAGTATATATATCCTCATTCACTCCAATATATCCATAAAATATTCATTTATCCTTAATAATCTATCAATTACCCTCTAAAGAGTGTATTTTGTGTGGTTATAATGTTATAGGGAGTCTCTATCTATCTTTTAGAAGTACCCTCCCAAGATAAGGGATCTCTTCCTCTTGTTTTCAATTTATGTACATATTTTATATAAGGATTTTTTTATTTCCAATTTATTTTACTGTAAAGTGTTTATAAAAACACCATTATTGCATTTTTTTATTATATCCTTTATTTCCCTCTCATTAAACCAATTCCAATATTTTTTTATAAACCTATTACGCTTATGAATAAACCTGTGATTTTCCTATCCATATTTTCATGGCATTAATACCAAACACTATTTTCATTCAATGGTTTTTTAGATAAATAATTAATCTATTGATCTGGTAAAATAATGTATAAAAATAAAATTACCTAGTTTTGGGTTAAAGATTTTTTTACTTGTGAATTTCGATTGATGTTTCACAAAAAATATTACACATATGAAGGGTACACCCTAATAGTGTCCAAATTCATTGTGTAAAGAAGTAATATATATAGATTCCATGTTAATGATACCTTGGAATAATTCCATGGTAATATTTTATGATAACTTTGTTAAAATTATTTTTAATATGTTTTAAAAATCCTTATTAATGATTTATGGAGATATGTTTATGAATGTCTCCATGATTATGTTATCACTACATTTCAATGTTATGCCTCATGTTATATGTACATGTACTTATGTTATGCCTCATTTTATTAAGTAAATCATCTTTTTTTATGAATCATGTTTCACATATGATGTCCTATTACATTTTTTATCACTTTATTAGATTTATTCTCACCTCTTTCATTTGATTAATGTCCCTTGGAATTCATATGTAGTGAGATGATATCTGATGGGATAAAGAGAATCCTTCCCAATGAATTTTTAATTTTATTATGTTTTTATTTATGTACCATTTTTGTCTTGTAATATATTACATGTTTCCAAGAAACTAAACCTAAAATGTTCCATAATAGTAATTTATGTAATTTTTTATCAAGGAATTATGGTACAAATCAGGTAATAAAAAGTCAGGTCATCATATAATTAGTTTCTGAACATCATCATTCCACCATAATAATGGTTTAAATTTGGATAATTTATCACCTTCTTAGAAAATTAAACATCCCCCTTATATTACTTTTTAATCTACATATAGATGTAAGGATAAAAAACTTCTAATAAAGATAAGATATATCTTGTTTCCTAATGATTTCATGGCCCATATTCTATAAATCCAAACAAAATTTTATATATTTAAGTCATCATCATGGAAAAATTACAATTTTCATTATGAATCAAAGAATCAACTACCTTTTTTACATTCCTATAGTAGTAGTTTATTAAGAAGTCACAATCTTTAATCAATTCTAACCATTTCCTTTGTCCCATAATAACTCTTTCTATGTGAATACATACTTCCATATTTTATGATCCATATATATATCACATATTTTTTTATAAGGATAGTGCAACTATAATCTCAATTAAAAAATTAATGTTTCCATCTATAAATCCTGAGTTTGGTAATTTTTCTCATGAATTTAGTATTAGATTGAGACATATACTATCGACAACCATATATTAAATTATAAAATTAATGTTTCCAAATCTAAATCATGAGTTGGGTAAATTTTCTCATGGATTTTCAATTGGATATAGCCATATGCTTTCACTATATCATTATTCAAGAGGATGAATACCAGACCCTTATTTGATGTGTCATTATAGATCATCAACCCTTCTCAACCTTTAGGTATAGTATGCATAAGTGCACTAGAAAACCATCTATTTAGTTACTTGAAGTTATCCTTGGATTCATCTATCCACAAGAACATGGATCCCTTCCACGAAAACCTGGTTATTGGATTTTACATCCATAAGATATTTCCCAAAAATCATCGATAGTATCCTTATATCCTTACAAAACTTTGGATTTCAGTCAATGTGGTTGGTTTGAGCCATTATTTATTAACATCCATATTTGAAAGATTCCCTAATATACCCTCACTTGAAATTACATGAGCCAAAACTGAGACATTATATAACCAAAATTCACACTTGATTGATTTTTAATATAAATTAACCTTCCATAGGGACATCAGAACAATCATAAAATTATCTTTATTCTCTTATTTTTTCTTTGAAAATATAAGAATATCATCAATAAATACTAACACAAGATGATCAGGGTGATATCTAAAGACTCTATTCATTAAATCCATGAACATAGAAATATAACTTATAATTAAAAATGCCCTTAAAATAAATTAATAATTGACATAGCTTATATATAAGGTTTTCTTAGGTAAATCCTACGTTTTGACCATTAGTTGATGACATCCAGATTGAAGATCAATCTTGGAAAAACATTGATCAACTTATAATTGGTCAAATCGAACATTGATAAAGGGTAAAAGATACTTGTTCTTAATTTTTATATAGTTGTGTTCTTAGTAATCAACGAAAATATATATTGTCTTGCCTATATTATTAAAATAAAGAAATTGTTTACCCCATAGTGAAGCATTATTCCCAATGAATCCATTAACTAGATTCTCATGGATTTTCTTGTTCAATTTATATAATTCAATCTGAAAATTAAATATGGATTCTTGGAAATATGAGTAACTCTATGTATGAAATCTATTGAAAATTCAAATTCTTGTTTAAAGGGAAGTCTTGGAAGGTTTTATGAAATACATCATCATATTCTTGAATAATATGAAAAGTTTAAAAATCGATTTTATCCCTTTCCATTTGAGATAAATATTCCTTATGAATATTTTATAAAACCCATACGGTGGATGAAATTTTTGTTGGGCTGTCAGGTTCACCCTTTCACCAATAGATGATCGCTGGTTGATTTGAATTATCAAATGTAACTTCTTTTCCTAGGAAATTGATATGGGAACTATACTAAGGGAGATAATACATTCCAAGAATGACATCGAATTAAACTATGGGAATAATAATTATATTTTTAACAAGAAAATTATCAAAAGACATCTACTGGAGAGAAGTTATAAACATGAAAAACAATTATCCTACCCTTAATAGTTTCCAATACTAAATCAATATTTAATTGTTAGGCGGGGAGGTGGTACCCATATAAAATTATTTTGATATAATAGACTGGGTAGAAATTGAATCTAATAAAATATTTTAAATTATAGAATAACTGACAGGTTTACCTTTCAATAAATCATTCACCAGACACACTTCAGTATTTTTTATTACATAATCATTCCCTATTTCCTCTTACTTTAGAGGTTAATAAGGCCTTTTATTTTCATTATCACTATGATTATGGAATTAATTTTCATAATTCTAAATCTCCTTGACTCTAAATCAAAGACGTGTGGGAGTTTTATCAATTTTATATTTCCCTCCATTCATTTCATTGAATGGAATCCTTGCATTACATTTATATTATTTTTCTCAAAGGTCAGACCTCCCACACAAGAAATAACTTCTCATTCCTTTTAGTAAATTATTATAGTTCTCCTTCCCACACTTTTGGAATGTAAGAAGTTAAAAATGATTCCTCCCACCATGTATAATACCACTGGATCTTATATAAAATTCAATCTTCCTTTTATTATCACAAGAATCATTAAGATGAGGATTTAAATCTTTGATTTCCACTTTGATTGCACATAGAACAATATCTTCATAGCTTCCAATGTACCTTTTGGATAATTCCTATCAAGGACACAGTTTCACACCACTAAAGAGTCTATTAAAATTTATTTCTAGGAAAATAATAAAATCAAAATTGTACCTCACAATTCATGTTAATTTTGATTCATAATTATGAATTCAATATAATTCTACTTTACCTCTATAAATACACTCTTCATGTTAGTATGAAGATTTCAGGAAAGTATTTATCGAAAAATACACCCATAAAATACTCTCATTACATAGATTTAATTGTTTCTATATTCCTTGTATTCTTGAAAATATTCCACCCTTGATCTAATTTACATTACAATTGATAGATTACAAAGGAAACTTTCTCATAGTCTGATCATTGGAGAATAGAAAATATTTTTTCCATCACATTGATCTATTATTCAGCAACAAGAGGATCAAAAGAACCATAGAAAGAAGGTGGATGTTATTGAATAAATGTTTCAATGGAATTTTTTTCCCTCCATAATACATTTGTAATCTCTACATGGACTTTGTAACAACCTATATCTTGAGAAATTTTAGTGATCATAGTTACAACATATTAAATCATAGCTCCCAAGCCATTTAGTTTCTCAGTAGTATAATTGTTTCATTGAAAATCAAACTCATTATTCACATGATTAACTCTAGTTCCACCAATGAATAAAACTAAAAACATATTATAATAATAAAACCCCAATAACCAGATTTAATAATCATATATTTATGGAAATCATTCCGGGAATGTCCAATATTATAACACCTTATTATCAACTAATGACTCTTTATGTTTAACCTCAGTCATATTTGATCAACATATACTCAAATACTTCATAATGGTTTATAAATATAATGTGAATTCACCAAAAAATATACCCCAATAGTGTATATCCTTTTCTATAGTGTTATTCCCCCTCATCATGCACCTATGATTATTGATTTAATACTCGCTTCACCCCTTTAAGAGTTATTACTCTAATATATATCTTTACCTCAACATCATCCACTTGGTATAATATAGATAGGGATTTATTTTCTAGGAAAACTATATAATCTTACATTACCAAATCTCAAGAATGTTATCTCATACATAGACTTATCCTCAAGGTTTTCAAAAAAAATATCTATTCATAATCTTACAAAATAAATAAAACCATATCTAATACCAATTAAAGAAACCAAAGAAAAAAAACATAAATATTACACCATTTTAGAAGAACATTAAATAATAAAAACAACTATAAATTCCCCATAAATACAATAGTTTAGTGTATTTGGATACTATATACATAAACATAATATTTCATAAAGGATCTTTAACATTTCCTTAAATTTTATTTTATCATATTTCTTTCCCTAGAAATACCCTGCTTAAAAACATTCATTATAACCTGCTGAAAATTTCAACATAAGAAAGGGTGAGATATAATTCTCAGAAAGTCTAAACAAAGGAGGAATTAGTCAATGGTCATAACTAAGAATAAGGGTATGATAATATTATCCTAACATAATAAATTCATACCCAATCAATTCGTAGATCATAAATCATGATTTGTGGTATATGGAATTTCATAACAAAAAATAAAAGTTGTAATAGTTCAAAATGATTAATAATAAAACATAATCCCTGGTGGAATATAATAAACATAGGAATATGAAAAAATAACAAGTTTATAACATTGTGAACATATATAAATTGTAACTTGTTCACTCTTTGAGTTAAAGACATGAAATTATGTCATCTCATAAACTTATAGCCATGAAAAGAGGTCCATGAATTAACATATGGATATAAAACTAGGTATATGTATCAACATAATAACATAAAACTATTTTCAAGAATAATTTTGTGAACATTAAATCAATTTCATGTATAACATATTTATGTCATGAGTTATCCACGTTACCTAATATGTTTAAGGGCTATAATTCCAAGAAAACCCATCACATAATCGAAAAATATATGTGTGTCATAAAACACTAAGAAATTTATCATATAATCATATTATAAGACAATGAAACGTTTCTTATAATCATTTCATCATTTAATCATATCTTAAATTTTCAAAAATAAATGAGTTTCATAAATGTTTCATCATAACTTAATTAACACATGGGTTGAAATGTGTTTCGAAGAATTATAATTAAATCATCATCATTATAAGAAATATTTAGAATTAAATTTTGTTGTATCATAAGATCATATCCCAAATTAAGCATAAAATTCATTAAATCATGTTGACCTAGATTATAAATACCTTTAAAATACCATTAGAACATTCCTTTTAGAACATGAGAAAAAAAATATTTTCCATTGATAAAATTTTGATTTAAAATTCCCAGAATATTGAGAGAATCCTTTTCTTTAAAAATAAATGAAAACAATTATAAAGGTATCTTCCAAAACGATAACATCCGTGGTTGTGGGAAAATTCATTCATGTTATATACAATAAAATAAAACATTTCATTCACAATTTTACCAAAATTAAAAAATTAATTGATCATAAAAAGTTTCTTTGAGAAAATTGATTTTTAAAAAATTTAATTAGTTAAAATTTATTGTAAGTTTCCCTTTTAAAATATTTTATTTATATGTAAAAATTCTCATAAAATATTATTGAAGAGCGTGACAATGAAGCAAAATTTAATGGACTAAAAAGAAAACAAGGTTGAATTCTATTTAAAAAACATTTATCGATCAGTTTAAGTACAAAATAAAGAAAAATGATTATAATACATATGAATTCCAGTAAAAACAATAAGTGAATAAAATATATTGTTTTTAAATAATAATATACATATAATTTCCCTTGAATTTTTTTTATCATTGACTGTTCTAAAAATAAAATAGGTTGTAACACAAACCTTTACCTCAAGTACAATCCTGCTTCTTATTAATTCGAAATACCTATATTATAAATATAAATTTATTATAAATCATTTACATAATCATATTCACGCATATAAATATATATATATTATTTACTAATAATATCTTATCATGTGTTTATTATCAATTCCTTATTAAAACTAATGTTATGGATAATAATTGTTTTGTTTTTCATTCGTGTTTCAATTAGAATGTTCTTGACCTTATACTTTGATCATGGTTCCATAATATCCAGAATTTTAATTATATCATAATTATAAAATGTAATCATTATAAAAAGTTATATAACTTTTCATATAAATTGGTGATGAAAAATTAATTATATCAATTTTTGGAGATGATAATCCATATGTACACACAAGTGATGCTTCCACTTTTTGATGGATGGAGAGAAAGAATGTTAAATAATAATTCTAATATATAGAGTAATTATTATGTATTAAATATCATATATGATTATTAAATCCACACTTATTATCATCCATTTAAAGCATAAATCAAAAACAAATTACATCACTTTGTTGATGTGGTAGTCCACATGTATGCACAAGTGTTATCATTTCACAGTGAATGTAAAGTTAATAAGTTAGATTAGATTTTATAATTATATAATCATAATTAATTAAAAATATAATATAAAAAAATTAAATATATCATAATAACTAATTCTAAATTATGGTTTTGAAAAAATAAATACATCTCTTCGTGAGGAGGTAGTCTCCACGTACGCATGAATGTTCCTTTTGTTTCTCATTTGATGGTGAAAAAGATTAATAAAGGATGAAATATAGACATAATAAAATCTCATTAAATTTGTGATTCTATATTCGTCATTTTATTAGGTATAAAATATTATTAGATAAATTTGAAGAAGAAATAAAATGGATAGCACTTGGTTAACAGTTATACTTCTTCATTGAGAAACCTTCTTTAGCATACACTTTAATCCATGGAATGATAGTATTGTGATAAAAAACCAAAAGGATGTGGGTATGGAATTTTGGAAATTATTTATGTTGTTATTTTCATATAAAAGAGTCTCTTTATGTGTGAGTAAGAGAGGGGAAGTGGTGTCCTTTTATAATGGAGGGAGAGGCCACACATTGTATTTTTCAATGTATTAGAATATATTAATGTCTCATTCAACCCAAACTAGATAAAAGAGAATATAGGATGATATATAACAAAAATATTTAAATACATTATCATTTGGATAAGTTTTCATGTCATTTCAACCTGAATCTATTTATTTTAACTCCTTATTAATCCTGTTTAATATTTTCCATAGTAATAAAATTTCCACTCAATTATTATTCACAATGACCAAAAATTAAGTTCAATTTATTATATAATATTAATTATTCTAAATCTAGATATGGATTCCATTTTATTCAATTTTATCTCTATAAGTATATGAAATTTGTTTTAAAATAAACCCCCAAAAAGCGACAAAAAACAGTTTTTAAAAAAAATCATTTTTATACATAAACAATATGTATACCAAAATTAATAAAAATATTGATTCTAATGAAATTATTTGGATTATGTTTAATAAAAATTAATTAATGATAATATTAAATTATTTAAAATCAAAATTGGACTTTTTAAATACTTGAAAAGAAAAGACAGTTTTCCCAAAAATAATTATTGTCTTCTATTCACCCAAAAATCATCTTCTTTCAAAATAAATCCAATAAGTTTACCACAATTTAATATTAAAAAAATTGATTTAAAATTTTATATTAATATCCAAAAATAAAATTTCTAAAAATGGTAGAAAATAATTATAATTTCATGCACCAAATTCAATAAAAAACTTAAGAGAATAAAATATTATTTTAAAGCATAAAACAACTTTATTGAAAGCTGAGTCATTATTTATTAAGAATTAATAAATACATTTTAGATATATAAACTTTATATATAGAATTTTAATAATGTGTTTATCCATATTTATATTTCCAATTTAATGTTGTGCTTTTGATGGTCAAATCTAAAGAATAATAGTTTAATTGTGTGTCAAGGTTCATTTAACATTGGTGTTTAAATTAATTATAAATATAATGTAAATATAATTTATTTAAAAATAAATATATCATAAAATCATAGGGTGTTACTTATGAAAAATACAAGAGGTGGTGAATTATAACCATTAAAATAATCAAAGTAAAAAAGTAATGAAAAATTAAGTGGATGATAAGACTAAACAAATCAAACCAATAAAAATGATTCAATTTATGTGTGAAAAGTGAAATTAGTAAAGTTAAATAAGATATAATAAGTGATTATTTTATATCCAAATGATAATACATGTACTTCTTAAACTATTAACCCAATAATATAGATATCCTTTATAATATAGCCTTTTATGTGGGTGTAAACAAAACCCATCATTTTACATGAGTATAGACCACAAACAAAAATTATAAGGGGTATCTCTAACCTATACCTTTTGGAGAGTTTTGGAATGGAATGTGAAACTGCATTTTGGAAAGGTAGACGAAACAATTTGGTACCTTTTAATGGGTGTAAAATTAGTGTGTGTGGGTTCTATTAATGCTTGAAAATAACTTTGTATCATAGAAAAATCTCCACAATAAATGAATAAAACTATGAAACTAATGATCAATATTGTAGATGTGGTGTTACTGTAGAAAAAATTATATTTTTTTCCTTGATGAAGTAGTGGAATGGTTTATCTATTGGAAAACCAACAATGCCTATACAATTTTGAATAACAGTGTGTTCTAGTGTAGCTTATGAACATTTCAACACGTTAGCTTTAAAAACATATTTATTTATGAATTATATATTACTTCATGCCTTTATATATATTTATCTAAATTATTCATCCTTTATATAGACTATTTTTAAATGGTAAATGAATTTAGGATAATATCCATAATCTTCTTCTCCATAAAACTACCTATAAAATAATAGTTGGAATGATTAAAATACAAATATAGTATTGTTACCATAATTACCAAAATATTCATATATTGAAAAGTATCTTATACTATATGAATAACATAAAAAGTTACTTATCATGGAACTGATAAATTTTTATGAACTAATCTTTGTATATGCATTGAATAATTTTAATAATTTCCATAATTTATAATGCTTAAACCTGAATGTGTTAATGAGATATATAAGACGTTTATAAGGATTATGAGCACCATGTATGTTCTTGATAAAACAACGAGGAATAAAGAACTAATTGAAATAATTAAACAATAATTACATATTAATGAGAATTCCAAGAAGTTTGTAATAGAATAAATAAATTAAATTACTGAATATACAATGGATAAGATTACTAGGTCACTATTACAAGGCATTATTCAATTGAAGAACACTAATAATGGATCTAATGATAGGAGGAAAAATATTTAGTTTAAATCAATTGAATAAAAATCTTTTGAATCTTCTAGTGATATTGTAGGTTCTACTAGTAGTGAGAATGGTAATGAATTAATTAATGTTGTTATATTCTTATATTAACATAAAAATAAAATGAAATTTTTCAATAAAATGTGGAAAGGGAATAGCATGAAGGATTTTAAAAGTAAAGGCCTTAAATGTAATCCTAATTCTGATGTTATAATTTATGAAGGAAAAAATGTGGGAAATACAATATATGAATTTATAAGGGTGATAAATGGAAGATAATAAAATAAGAACCATAAAAGGAGAAGAATTTATTAGATATAGGATAGATCTTTATGGAATATTCCAATTAACGTTAAGAATCAAAAAATTATAATGTAACTGAAATCATCATTTCACAGATGATATGAGTAAGATTAGTGGTAATGATTTGGAATTTGATTCTTTTAATGATTATTGTTTTGATAATCCTATTATTAAGGATTCAAATGATATTTATGATATGTATAATGAATATTATGTAACTATTATAAAATTATAAAAAATAGTATGAAACATAAAAAAATTTGTTCAGGAAAATAAGAATCTCATTCTAGGAAATGAAAAGATAAAAGATATTTCTTCTAAGAATGATGAAGTGGAGAGGAATAAATTCACAATTATTTTGGATCATATTTATAAGATAAATATTGAGAAAACATATTTAAAAATATTAGTTAATGTAATAAAGGAAAAATATGTGATGATCTATAATTTTTACAACTATAAAACAAGAATATTACAGGTGAACATGAACAATTGAAAGAATAATTGTTTGAATTA
This sequence comes from Viscum album, assembly GCA_963277665.1. Classification (NCBI taxonomy): domain Eukaryota; kingdom Viridiplantae; phylum Streptophyta; class Magnoliopsida; order Santalales; family Viscaceae; genus Viscum; species Viscum album. Next base: position 821,410,435 of record OY728134.1, read on the forward strand.
ATTTTTGGAAGAGAAAGTTTGGATGCATTTATAATATTGAAAAGGGTGACTAGAATGAAGAATACTACAAATTATATATCCTATTGTGTAAAATAAATATATCAAAACATAAACCACTTTATCAAAGCTAAAAGGGTATTTTTTTTCTATTAAATATTTTATGTGTTTATATTTTGGTCATTATAATGGTGATTTTCCTTTAAAGTTTGTTCAACCTCTAAGACCCAATAAGAATTTTATATAAAAATATTATTTAAATCTTAAAAAATGTAATACTTCAATATTATGGGGTTCTAAAGGAATTTATTCAAATTTAATTTGACTTAAGTTGGATTACATTCAAATGTAAGACTATTTGGTATATCCATCATCCATACCATTTATAGTTTATTTTATAATATGTTGGTATGATCTTTCTACGAATGTTTTTATTATTGTCAGTGAGCTTATATTAATTGTTTTTTATTATTTAGTTTAGTATTATTTCCTTAACTATTGGTTGTTTTTTTTAATTTTTTAAAACCTTTTATAATTTATTGAATATCACTAACTAGTTTTTTGGCTCCTTGTAATATTATTATATTTATTAAAAGTGGGTACAGAATGATGTACATTCACTTTTTAATCATTATATGAAAATAAAACATATATTATATGTAATATTTTACTAATTTTATCATTTCATTATTTCTTTAATAATTTATATATCTATTTTTTATTCATGAGTCTAGGGGGAGTTATTAATTTAGATAGTCAATATTTTTTATTGAGCCTAAAGTTTATTCTATTTACATTAAACTCCTTAAACATTTTTTTCACCCCATATTAATTATTATTTACTTTAATTTATTATTTTAGTATTAGTGGTATTATTTTAATATTTATTATGGGTACATACTTTATTTTATTCATTCTTGTACATTTATTTATATTTATACACAAACTACTTGATGTTGTTCTTATAATTTTGATCTTATAAAACAAGGGAGATTTATTTGAGTGTTCGGTTTTTGAAATTATCATAAATGTGGATGACATAAATTCTCTCCGTTCCTATTTTTGATTTTTATTTTAAAAATTACTTATACCTCACTTTGGGTATTTGTTTAATATTTATTGTGTTTGATTGTATTTATATTTTTCTGTATTATTTATTATTATTATTTATTATTATTATTTATTATTATTCTAAAAATTATTATTTTTCGTTCTAATATTTTGTGTTAAATATTTTCCCTAATTACATGACGCTTAAATATTTATTATTCCTTAGAAATGACTCTTATGTATTGGAAGCACTATAAATTTTTCAATGAATATTACCTTTATTTATTAGGATATTGTTATTTTTGTAAAGGATGTAACCTTTATCTATTTCTTGTTTGAACAAATTTTTTATGTTTATAACCTTAAATAATATATTGGAAGTCATAATTTAATCTTATGTATCGAGTCTTAGTAAAGAAATGTACATTTACATATGCACCAAGAAGTGTGGAAGTTACTCTTACTTATTGGAAGTTATATATACATGGAAAAGTATACAAATTTTATGTATTATAGTAAGAAACAATTTAAATTTTATGTTCAAGAAGGTTTCATAAGATCAAATCTTACATATGATGTCTATTTGAGAATTAAGTTATACATATGGCCTTTAAATATCATAATATTTACTCCTATGTATTGATCCAAAGAAAACTTTTAAAAGTTAATTTAAAAATAAAATGAGTTTATTCTTTAATATGAAGTATTTTAGAGAAATATATATCTCCTTATATGATAATATTATCCACTATATGACACAAATGATAATCTTGGATAATGATATTCAAAATTCAAATGCAACAATTTTCAATGGTTGTTTTCACTTGATTACAGAGATTATTCAACTAATGATTATTAAATATGATTATCCAAGGTTTCTATATTCGATTATAATGAATGATATTAATAATTATTTAAATGACTATTTTTTTAGAAAAGGATAATTATCATCAGTGGACTATGACTATTAAGTGCAAGCTATAACTGTTGTGAGAATTATGCTAACTATATTATTTCCTTATTTAAATTATTCTATATATTATTTTATTAGACATTTTAAGGAGAATAAGATCAATGATATTATACTAAATCCATTAGTAACTAAATAATATTATATATAATGATCAAATCATTGAGGTAGTGATAAAAAAGATACACAACATAACACAGAATTTATATATAACATCACTATTCAAATACTGAAGTGATAGATAGTTCAAGAGATACATTATTGTAAATTTCAATTCTAAATTGTTGGGGGAATTATGTGTTCCCAAAATTTTTTAATTATTTCACTACTTCATTAAGGTATGAATATCACTTCTTCTACATTAGTACCTCATCAACAACATTTTTCACTAGTTTCATTGTTTTATTCATTCATTATACTATTCTGTTTCTATTTTAAATTTATTATTGAGTTAAAAAAAAATAATACACTGGTTAAACCATTATTAAAAGGTACCACATTGTTTTATTTACTGAAAAAAAATTTTCCCAGGTTTTTCCTAAACCTACTTAAAAGAATAATCTTTTCCTATTCCTTAGAAAGTCTGGGTTTTCTCTAAACTCGTGTAAAATTATAGTTTTTTTCTACACCCATGTAATAATATATATCATAGTGGATATCTATACTCTGGGGATGAGAGTATAATTAGTAAGTTTAGTATAATTTTGATCCAAATTACTATAAATAATTAATGCACACCTGTTTATATTCCCTACCTTCACTCTTCTAAAATCAACAGTATCATTTTTGTATGTTTTATTTTTTTAATATTATAACATATCAAATTACACGTTACTATTTTTACCCTCATTATTTTATATTTTATAGTTACCTCCCCCCTTTTTATGTACTTTATCCATTTTGGGACCAAATATTTATAAAAAACGTGAAAAATAAGATTCTACTAGAAGGAATTTTATATTTATAAATCAATATGATATGAAATTATAATGTAAAAGTGTAATGATAATGGAAAATATCAATAATGTTTTTTATCTTGATAAAGTATTGTTATAATTTAATTGGTATTTTAATTATTCTATAATAGTGGTGGTGAAAAATACTCAATTTCAAAATAAATAAGAAGATTAACATGAAGTATTTTTTATCTCCAGATTAATGGTACACTAGAGGGGATAAATATTCCTAGGAAAAAAATATTATTTTTAGACTTTTTATTGAATCCTCATAGTGTTTTGATTAAATTAGTGTTAAAATAACATAGTTTTGAAAAATTTTGAAAGAAAAAAACTGCACCTCAAGGAAATATAGGATAAGGTTTTGAATTCACATAAAAATGAAAATCAATCTAAGGTAATCAATGATCTTAATTCATTCATTTAATGTTGAGGTAGAATGATTAAATCACTAGAGGAATAATTGGGGACCTTAAAGAATAAGTTGAAATCTATTTTTTTTATTAACAAATATAAATTTTCAATTTTTTTAAATAAGGAATTAAATAATGTAGTTGTAAAATAATCAAGAAATTTTTATAATTTCATTAGTAATAAAATATAAAATTATAGAGATAATATGATATTTGGATATAGGATTTAATCGTCCAAGATTCAACTAAAAGATCTATTTAAAAACAAAAATAGAATGTTAGAGGATATTATTTAAATAATTATGAAGATTCATCCAAAAACCACAAATAAAGATGAATCTTTTGAATATGTGGATTTTAAGTGAAAAGATATTTTGAATGTGGAATTTCCAATTGGTAGAGTACTTTGTTTATTCTATGACTTATTATGATGATTTTAGGAGTCACCTATGAGGAAAAACACCCTCAATAAGGAAAAAGAAGAATGATAAAATATCCTTTAGAACAAAGAATAAATTATTTTTATGGGTATTCCTTTCACTTATCTGACTTTGTTCGTATAGTATATGATTTTGGTAATGAATAAAAAGACATAAATTCAATAATGGATTTTGAAGAATGGAATGGAATTCTTTGAACACCATTACATTGGTGAATAGATTCACTCCATTAGAAGAATATAATTACTAAATCACTCACATGATAAAATGAATGAGGTGAGACACATTTATGTCTCATATTACTCTTAAATTTCATAGAAGGAAAATAATTATATGGAAAATAAAATGTTGCCTAAAATTGTAGTTAAATGAATCCTGGATAGTATTGCATTGCTAATAAATAGTGGTTAATCATCCCACATGAAGTGTAATCTAGACATCTTGATTTGATTTAGCAATAATGGCATAATAAATATAAAATATAGGTAAATAAATAGGATAACTAGAAAATATATGAATAATTATATTCTACTCTATACGTATTGGATTTTATATAATCTCTTAATTTTGATTCAACTTTGTAACTAAATTCTCAAAATAACAATCAATCAAATAGGTTTACATGATAAAAGAAAATTATAGTGATGCATTTATAATACTATATAGGACTAATTTTTTTCTTTATCATGTTGAAAGTAATGTACACTCATGTTTCCTTATGGTGTAAGTGGAAAAAAACTTTTTCATCGATGATTTGATCATATAAGAAAACTATTAATGGAAATTATTTAAAATATTAAGGTTACAATGAATATTCCTAATATGAAAAAATAGAAAAAATGCTTCTAATTTATTCATGAGGGAAGATGGTGTAAAATCCATATAATTCTCTGAAGTACAGAGATTCACGTTTACACAATTTGATTCATATCAACGAATGTTGTCCAATAACATATATATAAAATTTATAATAAATATATTTAATCCTATTTTAGTATCATTACATCCAGATAATGTGCATAATGTTTATAAAAATGAATAAAGTGGTGATGGTGTGGATCAAAAGACACTGGAGTTGAGAGGAAAAATAAACTTGATGAAGGGTAAAAATAATATGATTGAACAATGGTATAAATTAAATCTCTTTAGAAGTATATAATTATTAGGAGAAGATAATACTATATATCAACTATAAGAACTCTATGGAATAATAGAGTTATATAAAAGTGAAATGTAAAAGTTAAAAACATGGAAAAACACTACACAAGGTTAGTGGAATCTTAAGTAACTTTTGGTTAGGGATATTCAAGTTTATATACGCATATAAAACAGTTCTTTGTTAACTCTCATAAAAATATGATGTCATTAAATATGTAGTGTGTATTAAATCCAACTCTAAATAATTTAATATTGTTTTAGGGTAAGTTCTACATTTGGGGAAAATAAGATAAAGAAGAAAATTTTGATAATATAATGGATAAACGTGTATTTCATGGACATTAATCCAATTGTAAATTATATAAATGTTTTAACAAAAGTCTCAAAAATATTATCAAATAAATGATATTAAATTCATTGATGAAAAATCTAGAAATAAATATTTGAATCTAAATCTAGATGAAATATGTGATGAAGTGGATGATAAAAAATCAATTTCTAAATAATCTAAAATATCAAATAATTTGGAAGTATTATAGATTAAATCAAAATAATATATATTAATTGAGTTGATCCAACCCTCAAGTCAAAGGACGAAGATAAGAACTAAAATGGATATGTTTAAAATCATTAGGGATAATATTTGTTCAACAAAATCTCAATAGATGACGGGTGTTTTGAAAATATTTTTGTTATTATAAGTGTAACCAATGTCATGTGAAAAAGTATCAATAGATAAATCATGGTTTATGCCCCTAAATTAATAAATTTATCAAATAGAGAAGGATGAAAATTTTGAGCATGTGAATAATTCATGTGATAATAATGTGAGTATAACGAAATGGGTATTCAAGAATAAATAATATGATCATGGTAATGTGATCTAAAAGAATTAAAGAATGGTTTGTAAAGTCTATACTCAAATTGAAGGAATAAATATTGAAATAAATCTACATTGGTGGAGAGACTAAAATTAATAAGATTATTCAAGTATGTAGTAATTTAAAGAGGATTTAAGATATATCCAATGACTTTAAAGATGGTTTTTTAATGGAGTTATCAAAGAGAAAGTTTACATTGAACAATTATTAAGTTTTCTACTTAGTGCTATTGGATATATGGTAATTCATTAAAAGAATGTTTTATATGGTTTCAAAAGCATCATAATATTTTAATCCTTTATTGGATTCATACTTTATGAAAATAGATGTTAATATATGAGGATTTTATCATAACCTATATATGTTATTTTTGAATTAATAATAATTCATGGTATGCATATTTGTTGAAAGTATTATATTTGGAGGTATCATTCTAAAATAAGTGGAATATTTGTAAAATTTATGAGATCAAAATTTGAAATGTAAATGATTACAAAACTCACATATTATCTTATTATTATGGTCAATCAAAATGGTTGTGTACTTGAATCCTTAATTTTAATGATGATAATTAATTTTTGAAGATGTTTGATATAAAATATTTCAAACTTGTTGCAACACCATTGATGCATAATATTTTCAAATAAATCAAAAGGAGGAGCATAATATGGTAGTAAAATGAATAATAAAATATGTTCAAGACACTCTTGGTAATTGTCTAATATGTAGTGTAGAAAAATATAGAAATTTGGGTGCTTATTCATAAATAGACTCGAATTGATACATTGTTGATAGAAAATCTACAAGTGGAGGAAAATTAATTATTAAGAGATCACGTATTGATTATCTTAGTAAAAATAAAGAATTTATCCACATAGGATTGTTAAAGTGGTGTTTATCTCTATGAAAAAAGTCATCTACTCAATTCATCTGGATGAAAAAAAAATTCCAAGGATTTCAGTTAATTAAATGTTCTTTTGGTGATATTTTGTGACAATAAACTTATACCTATGCTTACAAAAGATATCTTACCACACTTATGCATTAAATATATTGAAATTTTATAAAAATCTATAAAATTGAATGTGGAACAAAATGTTATCAAGGTTAATACCATTGGAAGAAATCTATAAATAGAATATATTTTTATAAAATAATTTTCCACACATGTATTTAAGAAACAAAAATTGAATATTAATATTCAAACATATCCTAGAGCTTAAAAAGTTTTTTTGTATCTCCTCCCATATATATGTTTAGTTCTTAACACAGTTTCTTATCTAAGATGGATTTAGTTCCCTTTAGGATTATTTTTAAAGGGGTGGAAAAAATAAAATGTTTTAAAATGTGTTAAATAAGGGTTAGTGGAGAAATTATTTTACTATCTTGTCATGGAAAAGGAAATTTCTTTTTAGGGGATATAATATGGTATAATAAGTAAATGACGATATGATCTCTAGGGATTTCTTATATGAAATGATGATGATATGGGGTGTATTATGATACTAGTGATTTACAAAGTGGAATGTACAAGTTTGGAATTTTAATTTTTCTGTTATTATTGTTTCTTGTATCTATAATAGCCCACATAGACATAGAGTGATACATGTTATTGTATTTTTATTTTTTGGATTTTTATATTATATGAATTTTTTTATAAAATATTTGGTATCTTGAGAAATCGAGGAATTAACATAATAATATCCAAAAAACATAGGGGGGAATGTTGGAACATAGGTCAATCAACAAATGGTAAGGAATATATGTGTTCAAAACTAGTTATATTAATTTTCAATTATATTTAATGGATTAAATATTAATTGGTTAAATGTTAGAATAATATTATAGTTTGTTTTATGTGTTCTAAAAACATTTGTGTTGATGAAGAACAATCCATTCCATAGTGAATTACATGCTACATATTGGGGTATTTAAAGAAAAAACTATAATAAATTTAGATTTTAGTTGATGTTAAGGGGATAAAAAATTAAATTGTTTACTAAAACAATTCATGGTATCCAAAACACCATCATGGTTCAAGGAGTTTTTTAAGAGGATAGATTAATAATATTTTTAGATGCTAAGGGAAGATAAAGGAATGATATTTCCTCATACTATTTCCCATATGAGATTGAAAAATAGGTAAGGCCATTAAAAATATATTTTATTAAATGTCATTATTAAGTGATCTATTTAGCCAAATATTTTTTTTAAAATTTTCTATGATGGAAATATGTCTAGTGATAGAATTTTTTCTTATGAAAATTGGGAAATGTGTTATGGTTATGATCAAGGAGCAAAATATTTTATTGCATTGCTCTATTGAAAGTTATTGGATCAATCAAGATGAAACCACAATATACATGGATAAAAATATGTCACAGTGTATGTGAGATATTGATTTCAAAATATTTAAACTTGTGTATTTTTAAGTATATATATATTTGTAGGCTACGTTTTTTAGCATTAAACCATTGACCAATAAACCATGCCATTGGTTTATTGGATTCTTCCTGGTTTTCATTATTTTTTCATATTTTAATGATATGAAAATATTTTCAAATATGTAAACTATTGAATTTTTATGTGTGTTTAAACAAGTCGATGGTGTTTTTTTAAATAATAATAGAGTTGTAGGTTTTAGAATAAAAAAATAAATATTTCTTAAGTTTTATTTGGAATAATTTAAAAATAAGGGAGTTGATTAAGGAAAAAAATGAAAATGGAGGAGAAATATATATATCTATGATTATAAGGAGGCTTTTGGGTCACTGATAAATAACATTATGTAATTGAATCTATGAATTTATTCTTAAATATATCATAATCACCCATGTTTTGATGGGGTATTCATTTTTCTTCGAAACTTTCATTATAAATGACTTATATACCATATTGTTCATAACTACTCCCTAAAGTAGCGAGTTTGGGGATTAAAATAGGAAGGATCCTTGTATTTGATAGTGTGTTTTTATTAAATATTTTAAACACTCATTGGTGAGTTATTTATTTGTTGGTACATCATCTTATTATCAGTATATGTTCCTTGAATGTATACCTTATGGGTGGAAAGAGTAAAAAATGTTATATCTTTATGCTATATATTCATATTTAAATGTTGTGGTTTATTGGTTTGAGTTAGTGTTTTTGAGTGTAATTACCAACCCAAGAACAAGATCCACTCCGTGAATAAATTGCATCACCCTAATTCACCCCCTCCCTATTAGGATGATTAGAACCATATGATTACAACACATAATATCAAATTTTAATGGTCATAATACTAATAATCTATGAAAAGGATGTATTTCACTTGTAGAAAATTGTTAATGAATTAGGATTTTCAAATTTTTATGGTTAAAATAATGGGATTTAGACGAATCACATAATACTTATCTCTAATATCTTGGAAATAATGTTTTCTATATTGTAATTCATTGTATTTATATATGTGATGCCATAGAGATTTCATGGAATGGGAATGATAAGGGACATATTCATACTGATGCCATGGAACAATAATCCTTATCCATATAACTATCAAATAATATCTATATAAATTTTATGAGTTTTTCATCCACAAAATTAAATATGAGAAAAATTATCTAATATGTATGAAGGAAGAAACAAATTTAAGGAGTAAAAGCTATGAGTCTTGCATAAAATGTTTCATTATTTGAATATGTTCCCTAATAAAAAAATCAATGGATTATTTAACCAAATTATTATGGTTATTTGATCCATATATGAGGTTAGTTATGAAATAAATTATATAGAGATTTTTAATATGGTATTAATAATAATATTAACATTATTCAATCCAAATGTTTTATCACTTGAGGAAAGCAATTTTAAGGATCTTTCTCTTAAGTATCTATAAAGTAGTTTAGTGTCTTATGAGATGATGGTAAATTGGGATAAACAACCATTCCTCTAATGATATGAAATTCAAATTAATGTAGAATACAAATCCTAAACATGTTAAAGGTAAATAATATGTGAGAGATTAATTTTTTCCACTTATAGCTAGAAATTTTAAGTGGGAAAAGATATATTTAAAAGGAATATTAATATTAACATGATTCAAGTGAGGTAATGTTGGTCACATTGTATTTATGTGCACAAGGAGGTATGATAGGGAAGATATTGAAACAAATATATCAAAAAATCAAAAAATTAATTTCCCCCTAAAGTGAATGAAAAATTTGAAAATAAATCAAAAAAGAAATTCCAATGGAAATGTATTCTGAGAAAATAAGAAGAAAAATAATTTGTCTTGAGGAAGGATAGGTATAATTTAAATCAAATTTAAAATATTTTATTATGGTGATGGTGGAAAAGAATCAATCTGAAAACAGTAAAGAAGATAAATTAATGGGGTAAATGATACCAACATTGAACTTGATGGTGTACTAGAAAAGATTGAACAATTAAAGGAATAAAAAAATAATAGTGAATTGTTAAGAAAATACTTAGTGCATGTTGATAAAATTGATGATTAAATCCCTCAAATAAAGAATGTTATGGAATAAAAAACTACTATTCAAGTAAATTTGGAATAATTGTTTGACCTCAAGATAAAAAATCAGCAAAAACATAATGTGATACTGGACCTTAATGTTTTTATTGAAGAGTGGGGGGAAATTATTGAATCACTCAAGAAAGAAATTATGACCATAAATAAGTAGTTATAAGCTAAATTGAAAACTACAAATTTGTTTGAAAAAACATTAATCTAAAAAAATTAGGGATGAAGCCCAATATAGAGTTGAAATAGGTAAAAGTAATTTTTTGAATTACTTGAGTTATAAAATATCTAATAAAATGGTTAAATTAAAACTTTGATTTTAGGGTAAAACATCCATGATTTGGGAATTAAATTATATTGAGAGAGGGAATCTAAATGATGGAGGAAATTATTAGATCCAGACATTGAGAGTCGTCCCAAACACTAAACATACTCAGATGTTATGAAGATATATAGTGAAATAAGAAGATAGTATTAATGATGAAATATCAATTTTTATGGTGATTGGGTTATACTATGACTGTTTTGATGAATTGAGGAGTCAATAATGATTAAAGGAACCCAAAAGTAAGAAAATAAGGATGGGAATTTATCCTATAAAATAAAGAACAAATTATTTTTATAGGTATTGTTTTCACTATATTAACATTGGTCAAATATTATACGATTTTAAAAAGGTAAGAGCATGATATAAATTCAATATATGATCATGAATAATGGAAATAAAAGGAATTAACACCATTAAATAAGAGAATAAATTAACTTCAATGGAATAATTTTTAGGATTTTATCACTACAGGTGAATAAAGTAATTAGGAGAGACCCAATTATATAATGCCTAAGCCTAGAACTCTTATGGAAGGAAATATAAATAAATTACAGGAAATCTTGACCAAAATACACCCAAAAAAAGTAAACATAAAAACACATGGATACTTAGTTATAGATGTTCATCCCATAGGATATTAAATAGAACTTATTTGATGATCATGAAGAGTCATGTGGGTATAATGTTTCATTTTATAAATTATGGGTCATTAAAGATAAAAGTTAGTAAATGGAATGTTTAGTAGGTTAATAGTTAAAGAATATCAATGTACTCTATCTACGTGGGATGTAAAAAAATATCTTAATTATTAGTCAACATTGGTACAAATATCCCAAATTCACGTTCAATTGCAATGTAGTTTTTATCTATGTAATGTTGGGTGATGTGCTGATATAGGTATAGAGGTCCAATGGTAATTTCTATTTAGAGGGAAATAAATTAAACTCTTGTTTCCATATAGTGGAAATGTAAAATGGTTGAGGGTATCGATTCTTAATCATAAAAATTGAAAAATCAGGGAATGTATTTAAACACATATGGCTAATATGGAAATTCCTAATATGAAAATAGTTATGTAAATGAATTTTGATGTATAAATGAAAGGACAGATGGATTCAAATCCATAGAATTTGAAAAAATATATATAGTATTTCATTAACATTATTTGATTAACACGGTTATCTGTATTCCCATGAAACATATGGTAACTAGAGGAGACATAAATTTACCATTATTCATGGATGACTATTGTCATATAGAATGTATAATATTTTTTTAAAAAGAATATGTATGTTATGTATATAACAACTTATCTAAAATCACACATATGGAACTCTAATTAGAGTGGAAAAAAACATAAAGCATGAATCCGCAAATGCCAAATACTAATGACCAGTATGGAGAGGTTAAGAGAGATGTGGGGAGACTTTACTCTCTATTCCATTGTATATAATAATGGTAAAATAACAAAAACCTCATAATAGATCATAGTAAGGGTAATGAATTTTAGTTAAATTCAAATCATCTATAATAGGTTAACATCAAAATTATTTATCATAATGAATACTGAGTCACATATACAAATACAATATAGATCACCCCTATGGCTACCCCAAACAAAAACAGACTAAAACAATATAAGAGAGATGCAACTATATCACTTGGGTCCCCCTAACTATTCTCTGAGAATCCATCCATATACTCTATCTAGATCTTTATGCACACCCTATGACCTAAAATTCAATCATAAGGTTTTAATGTTCATTAGGGTTCCCATTTAGGTTGTGAGAATATAACTAAATAAGGTCTCACCAATTTTCTCTCATATATTCCATCATATATAATATATTTGTTTACCAGAAAATTAATTAGGAAATAATACATAACATGTAATATATTTTTTCATGTAATTGTATTCTAATCAGGCCACTACAATACATGGATCCACCTTCTTTGGATAATGTTGGTAACATGTTGTCACGAAAAATTACAAAACTCATTCCCTATCGCTTAGGGAAAGTAACTATCACTGAGTCTTGACCAATACCCACTCACTCGGCAAAGGGCCTTGTACTGAGTCCAAACCTCACATATCATCACATACCACCACCCTCTCACTTGGGGTTAGGTATCATACCATTCCTAGTATCACACTTCTACCCAAAACCCTCTCACTTAGGTTGAGGTCTCGTACCACATCATACAATACATCGTATAAAACCACCCTCTCATCCAAGATGAGTTCCAATACCCATCACATATCACATCTAATACCACCACCCTCTCAGTCTAGGTGAGTAAAAATACCATCCATATATATCTTCTCATACCACCACCCATTAACTTTGGGTTTCATCCAATATCACCACATATCATATATCATACAACTTCCCACACATTCTAGGTGACATCTAATAAAACATCTCAAAACGCATCTCATCACTACTACCCAACATGACCAAAGAATAGAAATTGGAAAATAAATGCTAGCCTTATGCTATATCAAATCCCTCAACATGCCACACACCCATCTCCACCATCCACTCTACTAGATAATATCATTGATGTAATTCCATGCCCCAAGACACTACACAGTTCCCCAACCAAATAACATTACAAGACCTCAGATATACCTCCCCATACACTAAAGGGTGCTAACTAGCATGAAGGTCCTAAAACATGCATTAAGAGATTGTGAACATTATATCACATTGATCAACAACAATAAGTAACTAAAAAACATCTACATTAGAGTACATATAATAAATAAATAAAATCCTATATCATATATGATGTTTTTATATAAAACATACATTGATCACCAACTAGATAGATCACAATGTAATAAAAACAAAAATACAACACACTCTTCTTAACCATACTTCCATCCTCAGTCCCCATCCCCATCTCCAAATACACTCAATATTTTTTAACCAGATTCGCTACATATCTTGTTCCTGAACTAAAATATAGAGAGAGGTTCTAAACATGCACCGATCTACCCATACAGTAGGTGATGTTATAACTTATTATGGTCAAACCAAGAACCCCTAATATACACCATCATAAGCATGTGTACTTGTGAGGAAACAAAATACATAAAAATCATTCTTATTAAGTCGTCATGTTCTAATTAGTCTATCACAACACTCGACTAGGTATACACACCCATTAGGTCATTGGTTGATAACTAGGCCACCCCAACCCTAGCCAAACCTGCTTTGGTTCCATGCTATAATCGACTTATCTCCTCATGAAATCACAATCTTAATTGGTTCCAAAACCATAACTAAAGACTCAATGTAGGGAAACATCAAAACCTCTAACTAATATTCTCAAACACTAGGCATGGTCATATATCCATACATTGACCCTGTTGGGTCAATAAAGTTCTCTTAATGACTTTTCCATTCCTTCTTTTTTTGACACAAACACCTTATACTAAAGCAAATCGATATTTTACTACTATAAGGAAAATTTTCATTCCCAAAGTAATTTACCCCTAAAATATTTTCATTACTCATATCATTATTTTTATTAAGTATTAAAATTGGATTCATACCTAAAACCTCGGAATCATATAATACATAGACAAGAGGCATTCTGTTTTAGGATCTGAATTTTGGATATGAACTCTAATGAAGTTCCACTCCGAATTCTGGATACGAACTCCAATGAAGTTCCACTCTGAATTCTGGATACAAACTCTAATGATGTTCCATTCGGAATTCTGGATACAAACTCTCATGTAGTTCAACTCAGAATTCTGGATACAAACTCTCGTAAAGTTCAACTCCGAATTATGGATACGAACTATCATGTAGTTTGACTCTGAATTATGGATATGAACTCTCATATAGTTCGACTCTGAATTCTGCTTACAAACGTATCTAAGTTCTGAGTCCGATTTCTCTGAATTGTGACTTCAAATTCCCATGAACTCTGACTCTGAACATTGTAAGTTATGGTTCCAAATTACAGTGAAACCAGTCTCCGAATTTCCTTAGAAATTCAGACTTCGGATTTCTACAGAATTCAGGTTCCAAATTCCTACAAAACAGAATCCGAGTATCTCTTTATTATAGACTCTAAATTCCATTTTGGTTAGACTCTGAACTTTTGTTTGCTTACATTCTGAAATTTAGTTTTGCTTATTCTTACACTTGTTTCATTACAAAACGATGTCGTGCTTTCAGTAATTGACTAACCGTTGGTTGAGTGACACATGTACAGGTCCCTATGAGATTCAAGGAAAAATATGACCATTGGAGGAGGGAGCCGACCGTTGGAGCATAGCCTATAAATAGAAGCTCATTTGAAAAGAAGAAACAAATTTGACACATCTTTGAGATCTGTGATTATATGATGTTGAAGTGATTTATAGAAAGATAGGATCTTATCAACTCTCAAAGCTTCATGCAGAATGTTTGAATATCTTGTTCAAACATTGTTTTGTGTAGATGTGCTTCATGCGACTCTGATTATTGTTGATTACAATAGAGGGCTTCCAGGGATAGGAAGACAGAGGTTCCAACACCTTGAAGTTGAGGGCTTCCTTGTTGAGGAGGACAGAGGTGTGGACTACCTGATTATTGAGGGCTTGCGGGGATATCAAGACAGACAGCGATCTTCGTATCGAGGGCTTACCCTGGTATGGGTAAGACAGACTTTATTGAAATTATAAATCAGGCGACCTTTATCCAAGGTTGTTGGATATCCTTCTCTTTGGGTTAAAAGAGTTATTGTTTGTTACTTTTAGTTTTACTACTTTTTTTCCGCTGCATTTTTATATTGTTAAGTAAAGTATAACTTTCTTATACTTCAATACTTGTACTCTGATATAGTTAAATTCTATATGATTTAAGGTAGAATATTAATCTTTGTAACTTCTGTTAAGTTCCTTTTTCAAAATCACTATTCTGAAATCGATCAAGTCTTTAGTACTCATAGAGGTCTTGTGAATTGTCTTGTTTAACCTTGTTAAACATAACAATTCTAAAATTTCCTGAAGGAATTTTAAATGGTACAATTCACCCCCCCCTCTCTTATCTGAGAATATCATTCTTATTTCGATCCTATGTTTGGTATTACAGAGTATATCATACTCATAGTCATACCATCCTAAAATTTTGTATCAGAGGATTTGGTTCAATCTGAATTAATCTCACAATTAGATTCAGAAGAAAATTCTCAGATTTGCTTTTTCGGATCCACATTTCCGGATTCATACTTTTGGACTCATATTTTTTGGAATCTGTTTTTCAGACTCATAGTTAGGATTCACTTTTTACTTTGAGTTACAATATTTTTTTCGAATATTTTCTCTTGTTTACAGGCTTATACTACTAATAAGGTTGTGTGCCAATGTTTTTTTAAGGATGGAAGGTTTAAATATTGGTTCTATTGACAACATAAATCCTACTAGACCACAAATTTTTTATGGTAATGATTATGAATATTGGAGAGATCGTATGAGAAGTTTCATTATCAATACTGGGGTAGATAACTTTGTAATGCTCACTGGTGGATATAAAATTCCTGACAAGGAAGTTAGTGCTTTTACTAATCAAGAAAAGCATGAATACCAACCCAACTATAAGGTACGCAATACTCTACTTTGTTCAATGACTAGGAACATATATAGCCAAATTTCTTCTTGGGAAACAGCTAAGTTTATATGGAAGAAACTTGAAGTTACACATTTTGGTACATCCAAATCCATAGAGTCAAGAAGAGCCATGCTCATAGATGAGTATCATGGTTTCAATTTCCCTTATGGGGAACCAATTTGTAAATTGCAATAGAGATTCATGGCCATCGTGAATAGATTACAATCTATGGGAGAGAAAGGTCTAGATGATGAAGCTCTTGTTGAAAAAATCATAGATATCATGTCGAATGAGTGGGAATCAAAGAGGACTGCAATCGATGAAAACAGAAAGGTTACTCAAATTTCTCTTGATGAACTATTTGTAACTATTCTCCAACATGAAACAAGAATGAAGAGAGATGCTGACAACATAAAGAAGAAGAATGGGAATGACAGTGTTGCTTTTACTACAACTTCCAATCATATGAATGCCAAGACTACTAAAAGAGTTATTAGATCCAAGTCTAAGTAGGTTATTATTTAATCTGAATCTAGTGAAAGTGAAGTCTCAGAAAATGAGTAAGCTAATCTTGCTCAAAGGATGAACAAGATAGTTGGGCAGAGAAATTTCC
Source organism: Viscum album (assembly GCA_963277665.1). NCBI lineage: Eukaryota > Viridiplantae > Streptophyta > Magnoliopsida > Santalales > Viscaceae > Viscum > Viscum album. The sequence goes on from OY728134.1 coordinate 821,427,378, forward strand.
AATCCAAGTATAAGAAGAATGAAAGGAAAGATAAGAATGTTTCAGAGGTCACATGCTATGAATGCAAGAGAGTTGGAAACATACAACCTGATTTCCCTATGCTCAAGAAAAAAGAGGGAAAATAAAGGCATTCTGAAAGGAACAGAAAGAATTATTACAAGTCCAAAGCTAAGAATGTTCTGAAAGCTTATGACACCTGGAGTGCCAGTGGTGTTGACTCTTTAGATGAATATTCTGATTGTGAATCTTCTGGACAGAATAATATTGGTCTTATATCCAGGCTACCTATTGATAATCCTTGCTTTCTGGATAAGGTACACAATGTTGAATCCTTGACCAACGTTTCTTTAAATTCTAATGATAGTAAATATTATAAATCTTCAGATGGATAATCTTCTTATGATGAAGAAAATACTTTACCTACCTATAAATATTTTTCTAGGTTTTCTAAACTTCTTGAGATTAAGAACTCAAAACTCATGAAAATTATTGATAAGGAAAACTCTAGGAATACTATTCTTACTTGGGAAATATCAGATCTTTCTAAAGATCTTGATAAGAAAAATGATTATTTCGAATGTATTTCAAAAAAACTAAGGAAGTAAGTTCTGAAAAGAATAAACTATCAAAAGATCTAGGAAATGTAATTTCTGAGAAGGATGTTTTAGAGCCTAACTCTAGCTCAGAATTAGATGTTTTTTAAGATAAGAACTTAGTTATCAAACTCAAATCTAAAATATTTTCTTTGAGGAAGTGTTGGCCAAACATTACCCATGGTAAAGAATGTTTTGATAAAATGTATTCACAAATTCGGCATCGAAGGAATACTTCTTGTTTTGGTTACACTATTTCTAAACCAATTTTTAGTAACAACTACTTTGTTCCTCAATGTTCCCCATTTTGAACAAAGTGTCAATGTGGTGGTCACTGGGAAAATAATTGTTCATTAAACAAAACCCAATATTTTGGATTTCATAAGGCTTACTTTTCTAAGAAGATTTGGTTACCCAAAATTTTTCTTTCTGAAATTTATGGATCCAAGCAGGTCTGGATTCCAAAAACCTAACTTTTTCTTATTTTCAAGAAAATAGGGAAAGTACCAATAGTAATACATGGTACATGGATAGTGGATGTTTCCGGCATATGACTGGTAACAAAATCTATTTAGAAAATATTATCAAGACGAAAGGAGGAAAAGTAACTTTCGAAGGTAATGCTCAGGGATAAATTATTGGTATATGTAACATTGTTCTTCTTGGAAAAAATTTAATTTCAAATGTTTTGTTTGTTAAAGGTCTTAAGCACATCCTCATTAGCATAAGTCAATTATGTAATGAAGGACACCTTGTGAATTTTGGGAATGATAAGTGCCTAGTACACAATTCCAACGAATAGTTTATTCTTTATGCACATAGGCAAGAGAGTGTTTACACACTAAACTTAGAAGACCTTAGGAGATAAGGCTTACCTTGCCTTAGTGCAATGGAAGATCATTATTGGTTATGGAATAGAAGGTTAGGACACTGTAACCTTAGGAATTTATGCAAACTTTATAAGAAATGTTTAGTTAAGGATCTACCAGAGCTTAGATTTGATACTTCAAAAGTCTGTGAACCTTGTTGATATGGCAAGAAACATAAATAAAGTTTTAAATCAATCGGTGATGTCTCAACAACTGATGCACTACAGTTGCTGCATATGGATCTTTTTGGTCCAACACAAACTGGAAGCATTGGGGGAAAGTATTATGTATTTGTCTTAGTTGATGATTACACTAGATTTACATGGGTCTATTTTCTAGCAATGAAGTCTGAAGCTTTTTCTTATTTCAAAACTTTTAGATCCCATGTTAAAAATGAGAAAAACCTTCCATTGAAACTATTCATAGTGATCATGGTGGAGAATTTCAAAATTCTGATTTTGAAACTTTTTGTAGTAGAAAAGGTATTACTCACAATTTCTCAGCACCCAGAACACCTCAACAAAATGGTGTTGTTGAAAGAAGAAATAGAATTCTCCAAAAGATAACTAGAACCATGTTGAGTGAGTATTCTGTAGCCAAACATTTTTCGGCCAAAGCTGTAAGTACTGCTTGTTATACTATAAATCAAGTTTTAATTAGACCTTTTATTAATAAAACTCCATATGAGTTATGGAATGGTAAAAAAACCTAGACATTCCTACTTTAAGGTTTTTGGATGAAAAGTATCCATTCTGAATACTAAAGAAAACTTATACAAATTCACACTAAAATCTGATGAAGGAATTTTCTTAGGCTACTCCACAACCTCTAAGTCTTATAGTGTTTTTAACAAAAAACACTTGCACTGTTGAAGAGACAATACATGTCAAATTTGATGAAACCGATCCTTTTATTTTCAAATAACCTCTACCTACATCTTCGGATGTGTTTTCAAAAACTGATTATCAACCATTGATAGAAAATTCTTCTGATAAGGACAATTTTCAAGAAGATACTTCTGAAACATTTACCCCAGAATATTTCCTACCCTATGTTGATGAACAAGTTTTACAAAACCCAAATCAGTCATTTCTAAAGAATCATCCCCGTGATAGTATCAGTGGTGATGTAAATCAACCTGTAAGGACTAGAAGTTCCTTATGAAATGAAGTAGAAAATCTAGAATTCCTTTCCCAATTAGAACAAAAAAGAACTGATTAAGCTTTAGGTGATGATGATTGGATTAAAAATATGCAAGATGAAATAAATGAATTCGAAAGGAATAAAGTCTGGACTTTGGGTGAAAGACTTAAGGAAACTTCTTTTATTAGAGTAAAATGGGTCTTCAGAAATAAGTGTGATGAAAATGGATTTATCTTTAGAAATAAAGCTAGATTGGTTGCTAAAGGCTATAATCAACAAGAAAGAATACACTATGATGAAACCTATGCTCTAGTAGCTTGACTTGAATATATTCGTATTCTACTTGACTTTACAACATTTTTCAATTTCAAGATTTTTCAAATGGATGTGAAATGTGCTTTCCTTAATGGTTATGTTCAATAGAATGTTTTTGTTGATAAACCACCTGGCATTGAAGATACAAAACATCCTAATCATGTTTTTAGACATACCAAAGCTTTGTATGGCCTTAAAGAAGCCCCACGAACTTGGTATGATAGACTTAAATGATTTTTTGCTTCAAAATCACTATGTTAAGGGAAATGAATATCCACCACTTTTTATAAAGAAAGATATGAAAAATGTTTTTATTGTTCAAATGTATGTTGATGACATTATATTAGGTTCAACTCAGCAATCTTTAACTGATTCTTTTGTGGATCTAATGAAATCTGAGTATGAAATGAGTATGATGGGTGAGTTAAAAATTTTTCTTGGTTTTCAAATTTCTCAAAAACCAGAAGGAATCTACATATCCCAACATAAGTATATTAAATATCTTCTTAAAAGGTTAGGGTATGAAAACATTAAGAGCATAAGTACTCCTATTGGTACCTCAAACTCACTTAATCTTGATGAAGCTGGGAAACTAGTAGATCAAACATCTTTTAGAGGTATAATAGGAAGTCTACTTTACTTGACAGCTAGTCGACCAGGCTTGATGTTTTCATTATGCTTATGTGCAAGATATCAATCCAATCCTAAGGAATCTCATTTAAAGGCTGTGAAAAGGATTTTCGCAACTTAGAGGGAACTGTGGATCTAGGACTATTTTATACTTCTTGAAATGATTATATTTTAAAAAGCTTTTCAGATGCTGACTTTGGTGGATTTGAATGGATAGAAAGAGTACATCCGGAACTTATCATTTCTTAGGAGATTCATTAGTTTCTTGGTCATGAAAGAAGCAACACTCTTTAGCACTCTCCATTGCTGAAGATGAATATGTAGCAGCTAGAAGTTGTTGTGCTCAAGTGTTGTAGATGCAACACACACTCATAGATTACAGCTTGAGTTTTAATAAGACTCAAATATTTTGTGATAACACAAGTGCCATTGTCCTTAGTAAAAACCATACACATCACTCCTGTGAAAAGCACATAGATATTAGGAATCACTTTCTTAGGTATCACACACTATAAGGAGATATCATTATTCAGTTTATCAGAACAGAAGATCAACTTACTGACATTTTCACAAAATCATTACCCTCCGATAGATTTGAATACATTAAAAAAAGTCAGGAATGATAACTATGAGGTAATCCTCCTTTATTAAATTCTTGTTGAACCATTCTCCTTATAGTAATAAACTCCTTTTCATAGGGGTAGTACATTTTTCGTAATGAGTCTTTCGAAAATTTTCGTAACGAGTCTTTCAAAAATTTTCATAATGAGTCTTTCAAATTTTTTTGTAATGATTCTTTAAAAAAATTTCGTAATGAGTCTTTCAAAATTATTCATAATTAGTCTTTCAAAAATTTTCGTACCGAGTCTTTCAAAAATTTTCGTAATGAGTCTTTCAAAATTATTCGTAATGAGTCATTCAAAAATTTTCGTAATGAGAATTTTTATAATGAGAATTTTCGTAATGAGAATTTTCGAAATGGGAATTTCCATACTCATTTTATCATATTGAGTTTTTTGTAGTGAGTTTTTCATAATGGGTTTTTCGTAGTCAAATTTTCTTCAAGAAGAAAATTACTTATTACGAATAAACTTCCGAGCCAATCCGAAAGATATGATTTTCTTACTCAAGATTTCGTAGTCATTTTATTAGTCGCAATTAGTTTCCTTTTATTTTAAAATTTCTCAGATTCGTTTCTAGTTAAATCCGAATGTTTTTAAAACCTCAAAAGATCAGATTCAAGATTTCCTTGTGGGTATGATTTCAACCGTCAGATCAGATCAAATAGTTTTTCAACTATTAGATTGGTTTTGGAAGGTGAAAGGTCAGATCCATCACCTATATAAAGGGCACCCCCATTTGCGTCCCACATCGATTTCATGCTCTTGCGTGTTGAAGCTCTACCTCTGTTCTTAAAGCCCGTTACGAATCTTTCAGTGCTCCTCCATTCCGAATGTCTGTTGAAGCCACTTCCCATGATATGTCTTCCACGAAGCCAATTTCAAAATGGCCAGTGTACAGAGAATGATTGGTCCATCCAAACTTTTACAAGAACAATTCTATCATCTCCAAGAATATCAAGTTGAATGGTTGGGAAGATGTATGTGTATCCAAGATAGGTGATCAATATGCGGTCTTTCCGGAGTTACTTCTGGAGTTTTATGAATCACCAAGCTTCTATGAGGAAGAGGGAAGAGGAAAATTTTCTTTCAAGTCTTATGGGAATACTTACAAACTTACTTACACCAAGGCAGCAAGATTGGTGGGGCTGGAATATGATTGAGAGGCTGAATTATGCTCACATAAACTTCTAGATGAGCAAGGCAGTTTTGTTAAGGTGATGTCCTTGGAGTGTCTTGGGCTTCATGATGTAATGACAGCCAAGATTGCTCACCTATCTTCTAATAATCGGATCCTTCAGGTTTGGGTACAAGGTTTCTTGGTTCTGAGAAAGGGTGACAAAGATACCCTGAAGAAGAGTGATATAAATTTCGTAGACTTCCTGGTGAATCTAAGAAAAATGAATCTGATGAGGCATGTTCTTGTGACGATCAAGAAAATCAAGGAAGGAAATTTAAGAGCTCAAATCATCATGTACCCTGCCTTACTATCAAATCTGATAGTTCGGTGTCTGGATTCTTCAATATTGCATGTATGTCTAATATTCGGAATTGAAAGTTTATGCTTGTAAGTGAGGATACCTTGAATAAAAATGAATATTTCCTATTCCAAGGAAACAGGAGAGTTTTATAATTTTCCAGAGGAAGAGGTTGAAACCAATCTAGAAAATGTGGAGAAAGCTGAGCCAGTGAAGAAGGTCGGTAAGAAGAGAAAATTGAAAGAAGTAGTTGCTGAAGAAAAACCCCCAAAGTTAAGGGAACCCAATCCCCACCTCCCAAGCTGAAGAAACCAAAATATTATTCAAATGAGGTGGCTGATGAATTAAGAGAAGATAAATAGAAGAGGAGAGAAGGGGATCCACAGTTTGGATTAGACCCTACTGAGGCTATGGCCTTAAGAGAAAAAGTTGTGGATATGTTAGAGAAACAGGCTAAAGAGAAGAAGATGAAGAAGATGTTTTCTGAAGCTGAACTTGTACAATCCCTTCTGAGAGACACAAAAATAGCTTCTGATAAGATCCCATTTCTGGAAACCTTTGCTGTTTAACCTTTACCGGAGACCCCTGTGAAAGATTACTTCACTCCGGAAAAGTTTAAATGGAAAGAGGTTGTTTAAGGAGTAGAGAAAGTAACTAGTGAAGAAGAAGTGGAAGAAGTTGATGAAGAAATAGAGGAAGAAGAGGAAGTAGAAGAAGAAGAAGAAGAAGAAGGAAGTGGTGATCTTGATGACTTGATTAAACAAGTGGAAGACTATCAAGAGAAGGGAAGCATATCAGAAAAACTACCACTCTGAAATTTTGAGGCCGAGACCTCAAAGCCTATCACATCGAGAAAGGGAGATGACAGAGATGGAAAGAAAGATGATGACAAGGAAGAAGAGGAAGAGAATGAGGTGCCTGAGGAAGAAATATTTGAGAAGCACTTTCTTGAAGAAGGAGTAGAGAAGGAGAAACCAGATGATGATAAGATTGTTCAACTAGATGAAAGCGAGGAATAATCTCTTGATGAGGCAGTTCTGAAAGCTGATAAAGGGAAGCAAGTGATCATGGATACCCCAACAAAAGATATCATTAGAAAAAAGGAGTTTGGTTGTTCTTCACGAAGGAAGTTGGTGGATATTGAATAAGAACAGTCCCCAGGAAAGGTGTCTGACTCAGAATCATCATCACTGGGTCATGACTTTGTTGTTGAGTCTTTGAAAAAGTTTGTGGACACCATTCGGATAATTCCCACTATAGAATCCAGGTGTCAGATGCATCAACACAGTCTGAATCAGAAGTCGGAATCCTTATCTATGGTGATGGATATGTGTGTGAAGATTGAATCAGATCATAGAAATTTCCTTATCAATTATATTGTTCACAAGAAATCATGGAGCAAAATCCCCTTGTGGTCAAAGAAAGTTGATGATGACATGTCTGAGTTTGATCTTTTTCAGAATGATGTTAAATATTCTTTTGACACCGAGGATTCCAAGATAAAGAATCTCTAGGAAAAACTGACCATTGAGAAAAATTATCAGATTCAATAGGTCAGAGATTTAAATGGGATGCTTAACTCGGTTGCTCAGAACTGTAAAGGGGAAAGAGATTTCCAGATTGAGTTTCAAGAGAAGCTGAAAAAGCAAGATGAGTTGCTGAAGATGCAGGAAGAGGCCATGAACGCTCAGGCAGATGTCTTGAAAGATCAATAAGAAAGGATCACAGCTTTGGAGAAGCAAGCTGAGGAGGATCATAAAGATTTGAAGAAGCTGAAAACCCTTTTGAAGAAGCTGATCCCAAAGGAAAAGGAAGACAAATAGACTCAGTCTGATCTTTTGTTTCATTTGATCTTCCTTGTAAAAATTATTCAAATTATAATAGAACTATGGTTTCTTGTTTTTCTTGCATGTCTTTACTAATATTTTTGGTACCATATTTCTTTTCCATTCCCTTAAATTCTTTTTGAAAATCACAAAAGGGGAGAAGGAAAAAATAACAACTCAAAAGGGGAGAAGGAAAAAATGAAAAAGGGAGAAGAAAAATTTCTAAGTTAAGAACTATCCTTAAGTAAGGGGGAGTTTCTTATTACAAAGTCTTTCATTCCCATGATAATGAAAACTCCATTCTAGAAATCCAGAATACAATCCTTAGAGTTCCTAACCCTAAGGGGGAGTTTTTTGTATTCACCAACATCCATGAACAAAGGGAGATAAGTTTTAATTTCAATGTCTAAAGAAATTTTTCAAAGTCCTTATATTATTTTTTGAAGGGTTGTTTGTGCTTTCCAAAAAGGGGGAGATTGTTGAGTCAATAAGGTTCTACATATGACTTTTCCATTCCTATTTGTTTTGAAAATCACAAACACTTTATACTTAAGAAAATCCATATTTTACTTCTTTTAGGAAAATTTTCCTTCCCAAAGGAATTTACCCCTACCATATTTTCATTACTCATATAAATAATTTTCTTAAGTATAAAAATCGGTTTCATACCTAAAACCTCGGAATCATATAATACTTAGACAAGAGGCATTCTGTTTTAGGTACTGAATTTTGGATACGAACTGTAATGAAGTTCCACTCCGAATTCTGGATACGAACTCTAATGAAGTTCCATTATGAATTCTGGATACGAACTCTAATGAAGTTCCATTCTGAATTCTGGATATGAACTCTCATGTAGTTCGACTCCGAATTCTGGATACGATCTTTCATAAAGTTCGACTCTGAATTTTGGATATGAACTCTCGTGTAGTTTGACTCTGAATTATGGATACTAACTCTCATATAGTTCGACTCCGAATTCTATTTACAAACTTATCTAAGTCCTGACTCTGAGTTCTCTGAATTCTTACTCCGAATACCCATGAACGCTGACTCCGAACTTTGTAAGTTCTAGATCAAAATTCTAGTGAAACTAGACTCCGCATTTCCTTATAAATTCAGACTCAGGATTTATACAGAATTCAGGTTCTGAATATCTCTTTATTATAGACTCCGAATTCCATTTTGGTTAGACTCGTAACTTTTGTTTTCTTACATTCCAAAATTTATTTTTACTTATTCTTACACTTGTATCATTACAAAACAATGTTGTGCTTTCAGTTATTGACTAACTGTTGGTTGAGTGACACGTGTACGGGTGCCTCTGAAATTCAAGGAAAACTATGACCATTGGAGGAGGGAGCTGACCGTTGGAGCTTCACCTATAAGTAGAAGCTCATTTGAAAAGAAGCAACAATTTTGACACATCTTTGAGATCTATGCTTATATGCTGTTGAAGTGATTTATAGAAAGAGAGGATCCTATAAAATCTCAAAGCTTCGTGCAGAAAGTTTGAATAGCTTGTTCAAACTTTTCTTTGTGCAGATGTGCTTCCTGTGACTCCGATTGTTTCTGATTACAATCGAGGGCTTTTGGGAATAGGAAGACAGAGGTTCTAACACCTTGAAGTTGAGGGATTCCTTGCTGAGGAAGACAGAGGTGATAACTACCTGATAGTTCAGGGCATGCAGGGATAGCAAGACAGACTCTGATCTTCGTATCGAGGGCTTACCCTAGTGTGGGTAAGACATAATTTCTTGAAAGTATAAATCAGGGGACCTTTATCCAAGTTTTTTTAATACTCTTCTCTTTAGGTTAAAAGAGTTATTGTTTATTACATGTAGTTTTAGTACATGTTTTTCCGCTGCATTTTTTTATTATTAAGGAAAGGATAAATTTCTTATACTTCCTTACTTGTACTCTGATATAGTTAGATTCTATTTTCTTTAAGGTATAATCTTAATCATTGTAAATTTCGTTAAGTTCCTTTTTCAGATTCACTATTCCGAAATCCAGTAAGTCTTTAGTACTGATAGAGGTCTTGTGAATTATCTTGTTTAACCTTGTTAAACATAACCATTCTAAAATTTCCTAAAGTAATTTTAAAAGGTACAATTCACCCCCCTCTTGTATCTAGGAATCTCATTCTTATTTCAATCTTATGTTTGGTATGACAGAGTATATCATACTCAGAGTCATACCATCCTAACAGACCCATTTCCTAATCACTCTTAAAATGGTCTATCAGTCTCATCAAGTCACACCATGACCCAGCACCAAGGGTAGTCCTCAACCCAAGCCTACACAAGGTCTGTTCCAATTCATTCACACTTACCCATCCCAATATACCCTAGTGAGGTCATATCTACAAAACTAACCTAAACCTCTATGGAAATTTCCTCTACCTAATACCCACAGACATTGGCCATTATCATCACACTGATCCATCCCTATAGACTCTCTAAATGAAACCGTATCTTGATCCATCCCTAGAAACTCTAGGGAGGTCACAATTAAAGTAACCCATCCTTTCCAACTTCGTGGAGGCCACAAACACAAGTCTGAAGCAATATTAAAGACCATAGCCTATCACATAGCTCACCAGATGATATTAAGGTTCTAGTCACTCGATACATAACTATTCATCACAATAATTATCAACTCCTCCTTCAATGATACAACATGGTCCTCCAGAATCATAAATATCTCTACTTATTGATTCCATCACATTCCCATAACCACTGGTTACATTTGTACACAAAGGTTACTCTGACCCAAACCACAAGGTTATCTCTAACCTTTCCAAATCCATTTTCACTCCCGATCCTACTAACCTGGAATCATCCCAATCTATCAAGTTATACCCAACCCTAGCCTCAATCCAAGGGTCCCAAAGCCCAATAAAATCCCTCTTATCTTCTCAATTTTAATCCCTAATGGACTCATCTCACTCTAAGAACACATCAGTACTCGACTTTGACCTAAATATGGATTTTCTTAATTCCCATGAGACATACATATGTCTTTCACATCATCACTCAAGCATATGCCCCTCAAGCCTGGACACTAGCCCTAGGAACCAAACCTATACTATCTAACATATAGTATCACATCATTGGAAATCTAATTGTTCTATAATTAGCTCAACCAAAGCCAATTCCCCTTATATACATAGACCCTGGGTGATCCCAATTAACTCATGTTCTATGGAATACTTCTTCCAAGAATTAAAGGCCTAAATCCTCCCTATCTCATATACACTGAGAACCATATATAATTAAGCCCTATAATTGATCCTCATGTAGTAAGAAGGCATGAAATCTCAATAAAAAACACAAATTTTGTTTTTTATAAGGTTCACGAACTAGAAACATGGTGTTGGCCCCTCATCAAACTGTGTCCTAGCCAACGAAGTCATGTCCATGCTTCTGAGCACCCATTCCATGCCAAGAGTCACCCAACTATTATTATAACAATATATAATTAATTAAAATAATTAATTAATGTAGTAATAAATTCCAAAAATACTCACTGGGAATCAAAAACTTATTGAAATCTTGATCAAAGAGGAATAGTTCACTTCGGACAATTACCCAAACATACGCCACAAAAAAACCCAAATAAAATCCCATTCCAAGGACTTATAATACCTAAAATCACCAAAAACCATAAAAAAAATATATATATATAGATGCAACTTCCCCAAAATGGCGTGGAAAAGTGTACAGATAACATCTCAAGCCCTCCTATATGTAAACTAGGAAAAGTCCTTTTTCATCTCAGTTGATTTCACCATGCTCTGGTGGAATCAACATGGAAACCTTCAACCAAATCACTTGAAATTAAGGGATATGAATGAAACAAATCATGGAGGGAATATATTACCTAGAATCATTATAATAAAACAATAAGAAGCACCATAATTCATGGGGTAAGAATAGAGGGGGAGGCATTGATAGAACGTCCCTCCCCACATGTGCATCCGACATAAAATGATGTGGGGTAGAGGACCATTTTTTTAAAAAAAACACAAAATCACCATTCATAACATGAACCAATGGTTCACATCAGGAACCACTTAGTAATTTTCCCCTACCTATTTCCTAAAAATTCATATTGTGGTGTCTAACTTTGTGGTGTGAATAGCCCACAACAACTGAGGTTTGGCAACTTGGGCATCATTCCTTCCTCTAATAGGATCCTAAACCCCGAGGCATACACTAAATATAAAACCAAATCCAAAAAACTAATTTATGTATTTTTAAACTCTTATATTCCCATTCCATGTCTCAGTTCCTGAAATAAACCACCCACTAGATGAAAATTCAACTCCCTCTAAAAACATAAGGACCTAGATATTCATGTGGTGTTTTAAACTCTACGGCCATAACACTTATTATTCTTGAGATTACATGGAATTAAAAAAACCATATGCCATAACCTATCTCAATAATAAATTAACCGATAACTTAGAATGTTATATCTACTAATTCCAAATGTCCTTTTATTGTGAATCCCAAACATCCAATGCACCATTCACAAGTAGTCGGGCCACCTGGTCGCCAACAACACCCACATCAAGATGGATCTCATCACCCTTGTCAATATCAATACACATTAGTGTATTCAATATATACAAAAAACATATCACAGTTCTCCCTAATGTAATCCAACTTCTCACAAAGTCTGATTCGAAATGACGGTTTTCCCCACCATAGGAATCGCTAACTGAAAATACTCTTTTTTGGTCCCCTAACCTACCAACTGCATCCCACACAATTATAATGACACAATAATCCTATAATAATGTATAAACCCAAGTAAAAATCTATCTAAACTTCTTTGGATGACTTTTTCCAAAATTCCCATTCATGCCCACTAATGCATCATCAATATAAACAACTTCCTACTCAGAAATTTTACTCATTACCCCCACCCATATGGTCATGTTCATTCCCCATGTCATGAAAACATCCTTACATGTTCCCCCATGAATTATAATTCCAAATGGTAATATCATTACTTTTACTCACATTATTTACCCCCTAAATCATGCAATTAATCTATTTCACTACTGAACCAAGTGAAAAAATGTGTTCACCCTCATAACCTTGTGAAGAAACTAGTTCACCCCTGAACCATGAAACAAAACATTGGTTCACCCCCCCCCCCACAACCGTGAGATGAATAATGTTTCATCTCATGAATCATCTTGGGATCATACTAAGATTATCCCAAGTTGAATTATAAACAACTGACTCTAACCAAAAACCAATCTAAATTTTAAATCAAATATTACCTGAGGAATAAGACATAAATAGACCTGACCATCCATTGGTACCCAACGGTAACCTCATTTACCCACCAACTAATCTCACTTCAATGATGACCCCTTCAGACATGAGGTCCATTAACCCATGACCTATATGATACTCCCCACCATAGGATTATTATAATCATCACATGCTGAACCAAAACACTAAACCTCCATAGCTCATGATAAATCTGTAACCACACACACTGAGTTTATGTTGACATCATTCTCCTACCTGAGATCCCTTGTAAAACACCAATTGTAACTCATTTCTATCTCCCAATTAATAATTTCCTCAAAACCATCAATGGGTCACTTCCCACCAATGGGTTTCCACTAAATTACTCTTTGTGCAGTGACCCAAACTTTTCCTAACACAAGACATGATTCTATCCCACTATGTCTCATCCTCTTCCTTCAACCTCTGATGCCTTGACTCTTTGACAATCAATGTTAATTCCTCCACTAAGATTAACCATACCATGGTACCCCATTTCTTTTCTAATGTCACCTCATACAATAAGTGCATACCAATTCTCATTAAATTTAAAGTTTATATTCCGGTTAGTTTCTCATCATCACATTACCACCAAACCTCTACATGGGTTTATCCATAACTTGAAGCATTTACAATAGACTCGAACAAGTCCTGTTTAGCGATTTTATACCCAAATAGGAACTACTAATACCCATCATTCACCTACTCTCACACACCAAGGACATTCCCAAACATTGTTACCAAAACCCACTCTCCTCCACTAAGGTGGAGTGATCTATCAAGAACCCTGTCACGAACCTGGCCGGGTCGCCATCCGACCCGGCGCCGACCCGGTCCGCGGCAAGGCCCGAAGGGCGTTCCCAATCCCCACGGGTTGGCACAAGTTCCCGGGTATCAAGTTTAACAGGTGGGAACGGTTTTACCCGAAATACAAGACAGAAAAACCAACTAACCAGATAGATAAACTGAAATTAGAAATAGACAACAAAACATGCCTTTAAACTATGAACAAGTTTAAAGTCTACAACTTGAAGCAATAACTAAAAAGAAAAGACGACGGTGAAAATTAAAACTCTTACCCAACCTCCCGGCATTAGTGAGACCACATCAACACCATTCTGCATGAGAAGACCAACTGAAACCTGAACCACCATCACTGAGCACGAAGTCGCAACCTGGAAGACAGAAGAAACAGAAACTACATACACCCAAGGGTGTATGCAGGGTGTGAGCTAAAATCTCAGCAGGACGCCACCGAGAAATGGTTCCATGCCACAACATCAAAAGGCAATTTAAAGTACTTATTCAAAATTTTAATTTAAAAATTCTTTTAAAGAAAACATTTACAAGCTAAATGCTAAAAGAAAAACATTAAAAAGAACTCATTTAACAAACACGATTTTTTTTAAGGGGAAGAGAAATGTTCAATATGGGAACACACACACATACTCACACACACACACACACACATGCTCACACACACACACACATACTCACACACACACACACACATACACACACACACACACACACACATGCTCACACACACACACACATACTCAAGTGGTCTTCCATATGCCGACGGAAGGCACCACGCCAAAGATGGTAGAACACTACGGGTAAATCCCCTAAGGTTCATCTAGCTCAAGTGGGACCCTAGAACCTCGTGTCTCGGTGAAACGTGGCTTAGAAGGCCACGACCCTCAGAAAACGTGGCTTAGAAGGCCACGACCCTCAGAACACGTGGCTTAGAAGGCCACGACCCTCAGATATCATATGTTTAGTTAGTGTTCCAATCGTCAATCCAGCTAAGTGAAACAGGGACGATACCCATCCGGTTCACTAGCAAACTAGTTCTAGTCTGCCCACCTAGATACCCAGGGTTTCCCTTGTGCTCAAATAAGTTTCACATTCACATAATGTATATCGCTTCCACATATCTCGAACCAAACAAAACATTACACATACACGTCACCATTTGCATACCCAAACACCATAAAAAAACACACGCACACCAAAACCATTTTATCACATAGTCCAGATCACTTGCATTACTTGAAAATCTATTTAAACAATTTGAAGAACATTTCTAAATAGCACAGTAAGAGTTTTCACAAGAGGCAAGCCCAATTTCACATGTACGAATCTCCTTAAAAAACGCACATGTAACTCTGTCAAACAAAACTCCCACGCTCCACATTTAAACTAATAAGTGCAATTAACAATTTATAAAACATTTAAAATTAGAAAGCAAAGGTTTGCACAAGAAAGACGAACTCAATTTCAGATAATAACGTCGCTTTAAAAACAAAAGTGTAGCTTATAAAGACCAAAACATGTTTTCCCATTGTTCAAACAGTTTTTAATTTAATTCCAAAATTTCGCAACACGACAACACACCCAAAGTGACTCATTTTCATTGAACATCTACATTTAATTACATAGACACCTCAAGAACTCGAAAACCCATTTCGCACCTACCATACAACCCCAAAAACCTTCCTCACCATATTCTGCACGTCAAACGACACTTGATTAAACAATTTCTCAATTAATAAAACATCACACATGAAAACTACAAGGCCTTAGTTTAAAAAAAACAAATTTTAGATGTCGTAAACATTTTAAAATCAATTGCACATCCCAACACATTGTACACACAATTTTCACACCTTAAACAATTACTAAAACATGTCTGAAAACTTCAACAACACAATGCACATGAAAACATTGGCATTTATCTAAAAACAACTAAAATTAAACAATATGAATATCGAATCACATCAAAAATAAAATTTGCATCATGAAATTTATCACTAGAACACATTCTAATTTAACTAACGAGCAATTTAAATCATCTAAAGATGGTACGGCATGGAAATACCTACCTCAATTGGCAAAACCCCCAAAATTTGTGTGCAACCACAAACGCGTGTCGTTCGCACATCAAGGAATCTAGCGCGAACCCAAAAACTTCACATTAAAACACCAAAACAAACAATTAATCCTCAAAACCAGACTCACAACTCAATGTAAAACCAACAAAACAAATATAGAAAAATAAAATAAAAAAAAGTAGGGGAGAGGCCTAACCGGAAGAGGGAGCAGGCTGGCCGGAGGAGGCTTCCGACGCGGGTTTAAGCAATTCCGATCAGGGGGGGTCGTCGCCGGAAAAAAGGGGAGGAGGGGGAGGCCACTTGGGAGTTGCAGGGTGCACCGGCCGGAGGTATGGGCGGCGCCAGACCGGGAGGTGTGGTCAAGGTGGGAGGCCGACTAGGCCGGCGCCGGCTGGTAAGGATGCTGGCGGTTCGAGGGGGGGCCGGCCAAGGGCGAGGTGGAGCGGGGGAGCCGGGGAGATGGCAGGTCACCGGAGTGAGCGGTGCGGAAAGGCTCAGCCAAAGGGGGGGGGGAAGGGTTCGACACAGCTAGGGTTTCAGGGGGGAGGGGAGCGCGACACGAGCCGGGGAAAGGGGAGGGGACCCGACGGAAATGAGGGGAAAAAAGAGAGAAAGAAGAAAAAAAAAATAATAATAAGGGGAAAAATATAAGTAAATAACAAGAAACCGAAAAAAATCTAAAACAAAACAAATTAATAATAATAATAATGATAACAAAATAATAAAATAAAAGTAAAACTAAAAATAAAATAAGACTAACGATAATAATAATAAAATTAAATGGAATATAATAATAACAAGTTACAATAATTGAAATAATAATAATAAAAATAATACTCTCTATTAAATTATCATCCAATATAATAGTAACAATAATAATGATTTCATTAATTAAACATCGGCAAGGCGTGCGGTGAACTGGGCGGGGTCGCATGGCAGCCCAGGTGAGGCCGCGCAGCTTCGACCGCGTTGCGCCAGATGCAATAAAGACCAAAACACCAATAACTCAAAATCTTATGTCGGGTTTCAACCCAAACTACCCAACACAAAGTAAATTAATAAAATAAATAAATTTTTTGAAAAAGAGGGTGTGACAATTCTCCCCACCATAAAGCTTTCCGCCCCCGGAAATCCACAACTAGAACCTAACCCCAAAGCATAAAACAACACTCCCTTAAAGTTCAAAGGTAATCCCCACAAACATCAAGTAAGAAGAGGCAAAAATATCGTGCTCAGAGAAAGTGACTCAAATGACAACCTCAAGAAACGCATAAAAAGACATTCTGATAAGTGTCGCCCACCCCAAAGAACAAAAAATCCTCCAGTTTACTGATCAAGGAAGGAATCTCTCGCACCCAGTGAAACCAACCTCAGAAGACGAAACAACTCAAGCACTATTAGACCGGAACCACACCATTTAGATAGAATGTACAAATAAGTTCAACCCACATCCACGGAACATTCTTACCACTTATCACCAAACCATATTTAAAAACAGAAGCAAAAGATCAACATGGGGAGGCCCGAGGGGATCCCCACCATTAGGAAGTCACTGACACTCGAAACGAGACTGGAAAACTGGCACGGAAAGCTTCGAGCAGACTCCCCGCCAGTAAAGAAAAGTCCAGCACTGATTCATTCTAGAGACATTCGTGTGAGACCCACTGTGGGTCTCCCCACCATTAGAACTAACAGCAGATACAAAACTTTAGAAATTTCTCGACGGGGGCTAGGCACCCCACCACAAGGGGCGGGGAGGGTCGGGCCCAACTACCGGGCGTCAAACCCACAACCCAAGACGAACCAACATCTTCACATCCCTAGATGAGTTCCATTCCAATTTGATACCAACTTACCCAACACATCCCATAGGGACAACTAAAAATGATTACCATTGATGGAACGCAACCCTCAAGACCTTAAGATAATGAGACGACCGCGCCACCTTATAGCCACATGGAGCCTCACGCACCCAATCGGGTCGTTCGGATTAGAACCACAGAAAACAACTTTAAATTGCCTTCACCTTTATTGCCGACGACAGAGATAACACTGGGGTCTCATACAATCCTGGGGTTCCTGACTACGCGCCAGCTTCACTCCGAGGCCTATGGCTGGAGCCCTGATGTTTGAAGCATCTTCTGCCTCGCAGTCATGTATTGAAGACTCTTGAACGGAGCTTCTCCTTTCGGTGTAACACGCAATCATACTGCAACCGAGGCAACACCATCAGACACAAAACACCATGAAATCTAATTGATCATACCCAAAACATTAAACAACACAAGAGCTGCAATGGTGTATGCGTATAACCCTTTGTCACACTGGATGAGAACATGACACCATGAATCATCACCAGAACATGACCATTGTTGTTGAGAGGAACATTATACAGAGAGGGATTTCAAACTGAGTCTTAAACAAAATGTTATTACTATAATCGACTGTAGCATCCCCATGTGACAAGGTCGGCCACACTAGTGGCCTAACGTAGATCCTTTCTTAAGCGAAACCAACAAAAGACCAAAAATTCATTTAGAATAGTGGACGGTACCGACCACTCTAGGTTGTTTCCACCTTTTCCCCACTGGAATCTCCTTCACCATTTCCAAGCTGATCTTTCATATTGATGAGGTCAAACATCACCCTTGACAATCAAAGATAACTCACACAACAAGACATCACCGAACATGACACTTGCAGTTGATGTAAATATTACAAAGCCCTTCAAGACACTGGTCAACACTGAAAATTTTGAATTGCATTCGCCCTTCCCCGCTGGACTTCCTTTCACCGTTTCCTGGGGGAACCTCCAAACACGATGGTGTCAAACTTCATTCCTGACGAGTCAGACAGTCAAAAGACCAAAACTCCATTCAACTCCCCTCGCATCTGTCATTCCGGTGCGAGAGGATCTGCTTATCTAAAGAAAAAAAAGAATAGACTTAGCATTGTCACTAAAAAGGAAGAGTCTTTAATTTAGTCAACTGGAGGGTCGGCCAACGGTAAACCATCTATGGTCGCACGTCGTTCACACATTAACTCATTATTGGGGGCGTACACTAACTAAGAAAGAAAACCATGGACCCAACCGAACTGGTCCAATGGTCAGGACATACCACAAGCGAACACCAAACGTGTAGAGGAAACCACAACAAGGTCTTCCCGAAGCACATTTCAAAAGAGACCATTAACCACACGCTTTCGCACCAACTGACCAACTTACAAAAAAAAAGAATTCAAAATAAAAACACAAGTTAGTTAAAAAGAATCCTCAACTCGAAACGCTTAACGCACAACAACTTCAAAACACAAGGATACACCACACAACCACCGGATACTAAAAGACCAAATTTTTCATTTAACAGAACCTTTCGAAAATATGCAAACCCAGCGAGTTGCACAAACACCAATGGTGTCCCATGAGCCTTGCACATGCATGTTCTCGTGTTGTACCAGCACCAACCTCATATCCATCCAGGCACTCATCCGCTCGTGCCATGAACTTTTTCCCTTTTCGTATACACTCATGCATGTGGTTGCCCATGAGAGAGCCAAGGATCAAAACCAAATCTTTCCATTTTTCAAAACCAAAACATCCAACCCACACTTTTAAAACCTCACACACCATTTTTTTTCAAGCGTTTCATTTGAAAACATTTTACAAGACCAAAACATGTTTACTTAAAAACCAAATTCCCACGAATCCAAAACAAGGAGACGTGAAACAACACAAGAGAAAACTTGTGTCAGCGGGTGGTTGGAACGTATGGTTGGCGGCCACACGCCAGTCACGCCGCCGGCACGGAGGGCATTCTAGGACAGCGTCCCCGGCTCCACATGGCTTGCCAGACCCTGCGAGCTCACTAGGACCACTAACCTTACCCCTTTTCATTTCCCTTAGACAAGATTAACCGCAAGGACCAAAAACTCAGACAAACCTCAACACACTTTGATAACTCGAGTCCCGCCACGAGGTATGCTGGCCAGGCACATTGCTCGTAGTTAGAACGCCGGGTTCTGACAACCTTAATTTTGGTCCACTCTGACTCTATCTCAAAATAAAACGACCCAAGAGAGCAAACCTTTCCCTTTGATACCATTTTGTCACGAACCAGGCCGGGTCGCCATCCGACCCGGCGCCGACCCGGTCCGCGGCAAGGCCCGAAGGGCGTTCCCAATCCCCACGGGCTGGCACAAGTGCCCGGGTATCAAGTTTAACAGGTGGGAACGGTTTTACCCGAAATACAAGACAGAAAAACCATCTAACCAGATAGATAAACTAAAATTAGAAATAGACAACAAAACGTGCCTTTAAACTATGAACAAGTTTAAAGTCTACAACATGAAGCAATAACTAAAAAGAAAAGACGACTGCGAAAATTAAAACTCATACCCAACCTCCCGGCAGAAGTGAGACCACATCAACACCATTCTTCATGAGAAGACCAACTGCAACCTGAACCACCATCACTGAGCACGAAGTCGCAACCTGGAAGACAGAAGAAACAGAAACTACATACACCCAAGGGTGTATGCAGGGTGTGAGCTAAAAGCCCAGCAGGACGCCACCGAGAAATGGTTCTATGCCACAACATCAAAAGACAATATAAAGTGCTTATTCAAAATTTTAATTTAAAAATTCTTTTAAAGAAAACATTGACAAGCTAAATTCTAAAAGAAAAACATTAAAAAGAACACATTTAACAAACACGATTTTTTTTAAGGGGAAGATAAATGTTCAATATGGGAACACACACACATACTCACACACACACACACATATGCTCACACACACACACACATACTCACACACACACACACATACTCACACACACACACACACATGCTCACACACACACACACATACTCAAGTGGTCTTCCATATGCCGATGGAAGGCACCACGCCAAAGATGGTAGAGCACTACGGGTAAATCCCCTAAGGTTCATCTAGCTCAAGTGGGACCCTAGAACCTCGTGTCTCGGTGAAACGTGGCTTAGAAGGCCACGACCCTCAGATATCATATGTTTAGTTAGTGTTGCAATCGTCAATCCAGCTAAGTGAAACAGTGACGATACCCATCCGGTTCACTAGCACACTAGTTCTAGTCTGCCCACCTAGATACCCAGGGTTTCCCTTGTGCTCAAATAAGTTTCACATTCACATAATGTATATCGCTTCCACATATCTCGAACCAAACAAAACATTACACATACACGTCACCATTTGCATACCCAAACACCATAAAAAAAACACACGCACACCAAAACCATTTTATCACATAGTCCAGATCACTTGCATTACTTGACAATCTATTTAAACAATTTGAAGAACATTTCTAAATAGCACAGTAAGAGTTTTCACAAGAGGCAAGCTGAATTTCACATGTAAGAATCTCCTTAAAAAAACGAACATGTAACTCTGTCAAACAAAACTCCCACGCTCCACATTTAATCTAATAAGTGCAATTAACAATTTATAAAACATTTAAAATTAGAAAGCAAAGGTTTGGACAAGAAAGACGAACTCAATTTCAGATAATAACGTCGCTTTAAAAACAAAAGTGTAGCTTATAAAAACCAAAACATGTTTTCCCATTGTTCAAACAATTTTCAATATAATTCCAAAATTTCGCAACACGACAACACACCCAAAGTGACTCATTTTCATTGAACATCTACATTTAATTACATAGACACCTCAAGAACTCGAAAACCCATTTCGCACCTACCATACAACCCCAAAAACCTTCCTAACCATATTCTGCACGTCAAACGACACTTGATTAAACAATTGCTCAATTAATAAAACATCACACATGCAAACTACAAGGCCTTAGTTTTAAAAAAAAACAAATTTTAGATGTCGTAAACATTTTAAAATCAATTGCACATCCCAACACATTGTACACACAATTTTCACACCTTAAACAATTACTAAAACATGTCTGAAAACTTCAACAACACAACGCACATGAAAACATTGGCATTTATCTAAAAACAACTAAAATTAAACAATATGAATATCGAAGCACATCAAAAATAAAATTTGCATCATGCAATTTATCACTAGAACACATTCTAATTTAACTAACGAGCAATTTAAATCATCTAAAGATGGTACGTCATGGAACTACCTACCTCGATTGGCAAAACCCCCAAAATTTGTGTGCAACCACAAATGCGTGTCGTTCGCACATCAAGGAACCTAGCGCGAACCCAAAAACATCACATTAAAACACCAAAACAAACAATTAATCCTCAAAACTAGACTCACAACTCAATGTAAAACCAACAAAACAAATATAGAAAAATAAAATAAAAAAAAGTAGGGGAGAGGCCTAACCGGAAGAGGGAGCAGGCTGGCCGGAGGAGGCTTCCGACGAGGGTTTAAGCAATTCCGAGCAGGGGGGGTCGTCGCCGGAAAAAAGGGGAGGAGGGGGAGGCCACTTGGGAGTTGCAGGGTGCACCGACCGGAGGTATGGGCGGCGCCGGACTGGGAGGTGTGGTCAAGGTGGGAGGCCGACTAGGCCGGCGCCGGCTGGTAAGGATGCTGGCGGTTCGAGGGGGGGCCGGCCAAGGGCGAGGTGGAGCGGGGGAGCCGGGGAGATGGCAGGTCGCCAGAGTGAGCGGTGCGGCAAGGCTCGGCCAAGGGGGGGGGAGGGTTCGACGTAGCTAGGGTTTCAGGGCGGGAGGTGAGCGCGACACGAGCCAGGGAAAGGGGAGGGGACCCGACGGAAATGAGGGGAAAAAAAGAGAGAAAGAAGAAAATAATAATAATAATAATAATAAGGGGAACAAAATAAGTAAATAACAAGAAACCTAAAAAAATCTAAAACAAAACAAATTAATAATAATAATAATGATAAAAAAATAATAAAATAAAAGTAAAACTAAAAATAAAATAAGACTAACGATAATAATAATAAAAGTAAATGGAATATAATAATAACAAGTTACAACAATTGAAATAATAATAATAAAAATAATACTCTCAATTAAATTATCATCCAATATAATAGTAACAATAATAATGATTTCATTAATTAAACATCGGCAAGGCGTGCGGTGAACTGGGCGGGGTCGCATGGCAGCCCAGGCGAGGCCGCACAGCTTCGACCGCGTTGCGCCAGATGCAATAAAGACCAAAACACCAAGAACTCAAAATCTTATGTCGGGTTTCAACCCAAACTACCCAACCCAAAGTAAATTAATAAAATAAATAATTTTTTTGAAAAAGAGGGTGTGACAAACCCTCTCATGGGTTCCCTGTCATGATCTAACTCAGTCTCAACCGAATCAAATGGTAAGATTCCTCGATGCAACATGATCTCAAAACTAGACTCACACTCTCATGAGTTTTTTCTTGTCTAATTTTGGCTCATGCACTTAACCCACTAACTATTCCCCCACATTTTTTCCAATCATATCCAATATACCAAGGTATCTATCATTCTATGTCTTATTGTATAACCAACATCCACAGGGGCATCATTCCTCAAGTCATGAGCATCTACCAAAACTCCCACTATGCTACCTAAATCGTATGAAGAAACTACTAGGCTAGGAACTAAATCGTTCATTCCCCCTCTTCCATCCTCGATGATAGAATCAATCTAATTGATTCTTATTCCAAATTCAAGGTTATTTTCCATTCCTTTAATCAACTTCATGGTTCAGGTAAGTAGAGTTACACCAAGAAGATATATGGTAAAACACCATTTTTATTTGACACATTAAACAAATAAACTATTATCCCAATAACACACAAGGTTCCACCATTATCATAGAAAACCATTACCATCCTTGAATCAGTCCCTAGGTATACATTAACATCATTTATTTAATACCAGGGAATCAGTTCATCCTATAACATACTAAGATTCTCCATACATTCCTTGAGTAATCGATTATATCACCATCACTAAAGAACCTATCCACATTACATCCACGTTACATTCCATTTGAAAAAATACTTGTGGTCTAACTGAGTACAATACAATTAATAATTTATACTATAAGATGTTGTATAAGTTATTTTTTACACTTTAAAATGTTGTACCTCCTATCATAAAACTACCACATTCAATCACACATATTCCATGTGAATCCTACATGCCTCCAATGATTCTTGAACATGACCTCTTAAAAATTGGTCAATATCTAAACACGGGTCTCTTTCAAACAGCGCAAGAGACATGAAACACAATAAATCATTAATCTAGACTCATATGTATCACTAACAGTGAAATAATATAATTGTAACTTTGATAATCAAGAATATCAATCAAATTACCTTGGTAACATGGACTTAATATCAAAATTGGTGTTATCAATGCACAGGTATGATGTGAATCACAACCTCCAATACACTATTATACTACATTTCTTTCATCTCCACAACTCATAAATAAACTACGATACAATATTGTAAAATCCTACTCTGGGAAACTCAGTAGTGCCCAAACTGATGACATCATAAGACCTTAAAAGATCCTACCCATTTTCCAAGGGCTACCAACTAGCGATGAGGTCCTGAAACATGAATTAGTGATATTATACCTCTAATAAAAACATAATAAATAATAATAAATAACAAAACAATATCCTCATAAGCGTACACATAATAACTAAACAAATAAAATATCACATATGATCTTGTCATAAAAGACATACATTAATTTTCCATTGGGGTAATCCTAATAAAAAGATAAAATAAAAATATAGCACATGCACACTAAAGTAACGGTCATCCCTAGGCCTCATCCAAATATATAAATATCCATGAAGATACTCTTGCTCAATCCACTACACATCTCATTCATGGCCTGAATTTTATACAAAAGGCATGCATGCACATAGAAATACATGTGTAGGGTGGGTGTAAATAACTAATTTGGGTCTCCCCAAGCACCCCTAATATATTTTTTCATATTCAATTGTATACACGTGGAAATTAAATATATAAATAAACAAGTTCATTGTATCGTTGTGTGAAAACCAGGATTTCAGGGCACTCGATGAGTTACACGCACCTATGAGGCCATTGTATGTTAATGAGTCCACCCTGACTATGACCATTCTTACTTTAGTGTTGTGCGATAATCCACTCATCACCACATTAAATCACACATATAACCAATTTCAAAACCAAACCCGAAGACTCGGGGTAAGACATTGTCCAAACCATAACCCAATACCAACAGACACTAGGCACTGTGATGCATCCATATCTTGAACCACTACATGATTAGTCCATATAGGGTCCATCAATATCATCAAGTCACATCATGAACAATCCCCTATGGTGGTCCTCGACCTATGAATACACAAGGAATGGTCAAATTCATGCTCACTAACCAATCCATGCATATTGTATAGAAGACACATTATGCACACCAACCCAAAAATTTATTGAAAGTTCATCGACCCAATACTCATATACACTAGGTATGATCATTATACTGACCCATCCCCAGAGACTCTTGGGAGGTCACATCAAACCGGCCCTTCCCTTTAGACTCTATAGAGAACATAAGCACATTCCTAATGTACAAAAATAGATGCAAACTATCACATAGCTCATTGGTTGGTCTTATGGTGATCATCACTCGAAAAATATCCCCTCATCACAACATGTCTAAAAATATATATCAGATCACTCGTTGGGTCCTCCAAACCTATAATGACTTATTTTCATTGATACCATCTCACACCCATCACCCACTTGTAAAATCTCTCCCCAAAGGCTCCTCTAACCCAAATCCCAAGGCCTAGTCCGAATATACCAAAGCACTCATCACTACTAGTCCTACTAATTAGGTGTTTTCATAGGCAATCATGTTTTATCTGACCATAGATTAAACAGTTGGGGTTCATAAACCAATAAACACCCCCTTGTAATCCCAATTACAACACCCAATGTACTCACATCACTTCAAATGTGCATTAGAAATCACCTTCATCCTCGTGAGGGATTTACTCAACGCCTAAGAGACATACATCAGTCTCTCCCATTTTCACTCAGGCCCAAGCCTCTCATTCCTACCCACTATCCCAAGGAACCCAACCTAGGCTATCCAAAATCTCTAATCACATATCAAGACCTACCATAGTAATCTCTGGATCTCTTGTAAAACCAATATACCTTTGCTATATAGTCATTGTGTGATCCTAATTAACATAGTATTAAGGATAGCTTGTTTTATGAATAAGAAGCCTAGATCCATCCAATTTCATCTTCCTAGGGGACAAACAGTCCCTAAACACTATGCTTGAACCCCATGTAGTATACAGAGAATCACGCTCATGCATAAACATACATATCAAATTATATTATAGGGTCCACCTACCCAAATCACAAAGTTAAACCCTCATTTTAGGTCTTTTGAGCTTCATCTAAACCAACCAAGTTGTATCCATGCACTCAAGAACATGTCCCACACCAAGAATCAACCAATAATTAATTAAAATAATTTATAAATAATTAAAACATTTAATTTAGTTACGAATAAATTCATAAAAACTCATTGTACATTAACTACATACTAAAACCTTGAGAAACTAGGAGTTGTCCACTCCTGACATGCACTTGAACCTATACAATGAAAAAAGAACCAAATTAAACAATCAAAATAATGGTTGGTTTGGTTAAAAATTTCTAAAAAACCTATTAAATTTTTTAATGAAAACTATCACCATTGAAATGATTGGTAAGAATGTGCAGATACAATCTTGGGTCCTCCTTCGTGCAATCCTAGAAAAATATATTTCCATCTGGATCGATTCCACTGTGATCAAGTGGAATAAACAGTTAATCCCTAAATGAAATTAAATGAAATTAGGGTTTGTAGTGAAAAAATAATAATTAAGGGATGATCTTACCTAGAATCACCTAAAAACCATCAGGAACCACCCTTGATCATGGGGGAAGTAGAGAGGCGTAGGCACCAGCTAAAGGGTCCTCCCTGTTTCTGTATCTGACCAAAAACAATGGGGGTGACACCATCATTTATTTAAAAACCCAGTTAGACCCTTTCCCAGTATGAACAAATTTTTCATGAAATTACCCACTTAGGAAGGGAACCCTATGGCCCTCAATACCAAAAATACACATTAGTAAGTACTACTTCACATCATTATTGGATTGCATCAGCTAAAATTGGGAAGTTATTCTAGCCCTCAATTGGTTGAAACTCTATCTAATCCTCAAGGTGTCCACTAAACCTCAATCAAAATCCAAAAACCTCATTTGGGACATTAAAACTCTTTGAATCCTATTATAATTTCTAGTTATCAAAATGTATCAACCACCAAATGAAAATTCAAACTCCTTAAAACATAATGACCCAGATATCCATAGGGTGTTACAACTGACAGTTCAACATCACACGCCATGCCCACACTTTCCATCCTCTTCCATCACCCAAATTGTAGATACCTAAAATTCAGGATTATACTAACCTCTAAGGAAATGGAAACCTATTTCCTAAACCATAGGTCATACCTAGCCCCACTAAATAATAATACTCTCACTTAGTCCATGTAATACCTTATAGTCTATCTCAGAAACACATCCCGTCATTAACATTCAACCATGAAAAATTTCAAGTATCTGACCATACCATATGGTTCCCCAGTAGATTCTTGGTCCCATTTAAACACTTCCCTATACCAATTCTATTGATGGACTACCCTAAATCCTACTAATTACTATCATATGTATTTTCCTTTAAATGCTATCCATGATTCATGATACTTCCCACTAACTTTCCATACACATCTCATGTTCCAACCCTACTTTATCTAGTTCTTCATTTATAGGTAATCCAACATCCACTCTTTAACATCACAGACTAACATTATGCACACCCAAGGGGAGTAACTTCCCACATCCATGACACAAAAAACGTATCCAAATCCCAATGTATTACCACATTTATCTAGGTTGAATCTAGGTAACCAAATCATTTCACACATGGAGTTTCAAAGATACTAAGATATTTCCATATACTTTACCATATAATTCCCAAGACCCAACTAAATCGGTCATTTATTTAATTGATAATCACTTAATATAGACTCAACTATTTCACTAGGGTGTACCCCATTCCATGAATAAATTGTCTCACAATCCCAGATAGCATTTACATCCTTTAATTCATTCTAGACATCATGTCTACTTGGAAGAATAATTAGAGATATTCTATCAAAATTCAAATAATGCCGGTAACACTCAATCCACCACAATTAAGATTAACTTATGCCTACCCCACAATCTAATTATCTCCCAACCACTCTCACAAATTTTCAAACCCAAACTTGAGGCACATGCAAGTAATGCACATGAAGATGCTCATATGGTTAAGTAATAAAGAGGAAACATACATCCAAAATAGAGTTACCATCTCTAATTTATTCTCTATATTTCCATAAAATCTCATACCATGCCCTGTTATTTTTAAGACCCAATATCTAGACAAAAGTCTCGAATAATTAATTATAAAAATTCATAATTAATTATTCAATTTAATTTATAGTGGTATAATACCTAGAATCTCAATTATTATCCTCCCATGGTTAGAACGTCAAGAAAATGTATGAAATCAACTTATTGAATTCATCTAGAACACCTATGAAAAAAATAAGAATCATAAAGTGATTAATTAGTATTCAATTTTATTCCAATCAATTGAAATACCAAGAAAAAAACATTAGGTGATGTAACTCTTATGAAATAGTAGGAAAATATCATAATTACTCTTATTTAAATTCCAACATGATATCTCACCATAAATCCCCACCATATAGATATGGTTACTCTATTATCTAATAGATCCATTGTCAAAATAATTTCGTGAAAAATCCAAGATTAGAAGAGTACAAGGGAAATATCCAACACAAGAATATGTGGAATACTTCTTACTATTTTTTCTAATGAAACAAGCTTAAACCACCCTAGATCCTTAGAGAATTTGGAGGGAGATAATAATGGTATAGGGAACCCCTCCCTCTAGTTTGGTTATCCATATAAGGTGAACCCCAAGTGGGGTTTTAAATATGGGAGGGCATAACGGCCATTCTTCCATCTCTTGAAAAAAAAAACAAACCCAATAGTGTCTTGTACCTGATCATATTGTACTATGTACTCAGATATCCATCATCCACTAGGTATACATCAACTGTCTAAGAAGTGGATCCTTCGGCCCTGTATGGCCATATCACAAGCCACTGGGTTCCCAGTGGCCACACATAGGGTAACTAGTACCCCTCTATTTCATTTTTAGTAAGATTTATATTGAAACCCTTCTCTAACCCATTTTTAACATGCACGAACTTTTCAAAACACATAAATGAACCTCCTAGAGGTTTCCTAGACCTTAAAATTCCAATCCGAATCTCCAATATCAAAACTCGTTTATAGTAGAGCTCAAAATTAAAACTTCGCCATCATCTCTAAACCATAAATTAATAGATCATTACAAAATACTCCCATGGGGATTCTCTTCCAATATAATAATTTGTAATGATCCCATGATTTTGGATCTAACTATTAGAATTTGAAACCACAACTCATTCATGATATAGATTGGTCATAGCTTCACTAACCCAATGCTTGACTTATCCCTATGAGATTTTCTCTGAACACAACTGAATCAATATTTCTCATATATTAGTCAGCATTTAAAAAACATATATGACACAAAAATAAATTATTATTATTAAATTATACACTCTAGTTCATGTCAGACCCCCCATGAATTATTTACTATGAATAGTCATTTTCTCAAGAGGCTGTCAACACCTGATCAACAATGCGATTTCATAATCAGATGAATTCATGGAACAATTTATTTCCACTCATGTTATTATCCAAAATATATCCTTTTTACTCCCTGAATACAGAGATGGAAACTACCACCACATATAACCTTCAAACTCTATCTTAATCATGTAACCATATATAGTTCCATATTCATTCACCCCAATCTTCACTGAATCCATCGGTCTGCCATCCACACCCATCTTTCCACAACCCAACACTAACCTCTTCCCACCTAAGGTATAATTCGCATAACAAGGACTGTTGGGACTCTTCCCACCATAAGATTATCCATACCATCATCTCATTGATACAACTATACCAAAACACCAGTATACAATTTAGATTTTACTCAAGTGATAATATCTCATAGAAACTCGAAAACCCCAACCCACAGGCTACCCCCTCAGGTTATATAATCTCATGTTATCCCCAGACAGATTCTTCATGACCCATCTATCCTTTAATTGACACCGCTAACCAATGACAAGCACTATACCTAAGGGAAAATCAACTCCATTCACTGAACAAATCAAAACTATGGTGGCCCTGTAATATTTTAGGTTCACTAATAGAGTTTGAATTACTTAATAGTGTCCCAATAGCAATTCTATTATTTGTTTTGAAATAAACTTCTACAACTATATATAGTGATCATTTGCATTACTTAACTCATGAAAATTATTGAAAGAAATATACAGGGGCACTCTATCTATAGGGTTCACCAATAAAAATTAAAAGGATAAACCTTGGCATGGTATATACTCATCTCAGACCATATTGTCCAATAGAATCACTATCATGTATACAATGATTTTGTTTTATCATTTACATGAGATACAATAATAATTTTCACTAATATCTCCTGATAATGTACACTATTTTGTTTTATTATTATTTCATGGATTATAGTGTAACAGAACATATTCAATGTTAAATAATAGGTGTCAAACTTATTATTTATTATATATTCACTTCAAAAAATTACTCTTCATATGAAAACTATTCTCTATAACACACCACTTATTCAAAGATACAATTTCCCACACTCTAAGGAAACACACGATGTTCACTATTCACTTCCCATAATCTTCTATTAATATCCTCCTTTTAATGATCTTTTCTACCATATTAATAAAAAAATAAAAGAACCTATTATCTTTAATCTTGTACAATAGTGTTGTCCCATTTTAATTTCAATTTCAATTTTAATTTTAATTTCATACTACAAACTAATTTCAACCACTATTTAAATTATCCCACTTAGTTTTGAGACATTTGATTATCTATGATCTCTTAGTCAGCATTAATGAGGTTAAAAGACTTAATAAAAAATTTATCGGTATCCCTTGATTTATTAAAAGATCCACATAATAAGATTGAATCAAAATCTGTAATTATATTTATACCATGGATAGAACCACATCGTGTTGGACCCTGTTTTAGTCCAACTATTCTAAACCACTTCAAAACTATTATCAAAATGTCTACCACCATGGAATGCTATTTATTCACTATATTGGATAGGTACTTTTTATAAGGCCCTAGCCTTAAACATTACTTAATCTTGAGTTATTACAAGATTACACATTGAGGATCTTTTTAGGTTTAGAGTTTTAGAGAATTAGACCATAAAACATGCATTACATCCCATGTTTGGACAAAGTGGTTACAATAAAAGATAGTATTCATTTTTCCCATAAATGGAAACATATTGAAAAAAAACATGGATTATTTCTTGACACTTCCTTGACACTATCATCATATCATGTACCCTTCCCTTGACCTGTGAAAAACATTTCAAAAACTTGGGATGAGCATAAAAAGTTCAGTAATGGATATAAAAATGTTGAAAGTAAACATGAGTACATGTATACACAAGAACCAATGAAATCATAATCTAATCATAAAACATAATCACTCTAACATACCTCATCAAATAATGAATAAATCATAAAAATCATAATACATAAAGGTAACTTGATGCATTCAAAACATTCTTACGTAGGGAGTAACCCTCTTGGTTCCTTTTGGAATACCCATCACAGTATATTCCATAAATATCTTCAGAGAAACCTCAACGTTTAACTAATTAGCGTTACCCAATGCATTGGAGAGCTATATCAGGCTCACTTGCCCTTATTTTATCACGGAACCAACCGTATTCATAATAATTCCCAAGAACCATAACATAATCGTATCACATAAAACATGCATAAAGGAAACATAACATTTCCACTTTTCAATCACAAGATATCAATACAACACATTGATATAAAAACATTATGAAAACCATTTTCAATACCAAAATAAAAGAAAAGTAAAACATGTTATTTATTTTTCTTTAAAAAAAACATGGCTTGTAGAGGAAGCCGAAACTCAAATAATGGTCACGACGGCAGAGAAGTCATTGTCGCCGCATACGTACGACAAAAACAATCCCTTTTGTCGTTTAGTAAAACGCTTCATATAAAAAATATTACTTTTTTATAAACGTAAAAGTCAAAGGGGTTTATACACCGTATAAAAGAAGGTTGTGTATAAAACAAAATATGCCTCAATGAAAGGAGATTGAGACGAAGTCCCATACCTCGTATCCGACTTGACTTGATCGTTCTTTAATCTCCTGAATAATAAACTTGAGTTAATTTATACTTGTTTAAGAACCTTTTTCAAGTTCATTATTCCTTTTATATCACTTATTTCCATGTCATAAACACTATGTAATTATTTAAGTTAATAACGGTCGTTTTAATGATCATTGGTACTTGAGTCAAAAATAAACCCTTTATAATTACAAGTTGTTCATGTATCCATTATATCCAGAATTTTATTCAAGATGTAGATATCAAATATATAATATATATCCAGTACATGCATGCATTTATAACATTACATAACATTTAGAGGTAAGAAATGAAATGCACCATTCATGGAGACGGTTAGCCGTACGTACGCATGAACGCTGCTTTCATTTCTATTTCATATTTTATGAAATGGAATCATAATGATATAAAGGTATATTATAATTCCAGTATAATATCATATATAATATCATAACTCCATCCTTTATTCGTCCCACATTTGGTATTAATGAATCAAATCACTTTGAGGGGGCGGTAGTCCGCACTTCCGTAAATGAAGTTATCACATTTACCCATAATGGAAACCATAAAGGTATGCCCAAAATGAAAAATACATAAGCTTAAGGAAAACATAAACATATTATATATTATATATAAATATAGTGTCATCTTAATGGCCACCTTTGAAGGTGTTAAAAGAATGTTAACAATCATCGTTTCGGGAGGCATAAATTCGCCATCCACGGAAATAGTATGTTCTTTAACCATTAGACTTAGGTGTGTGTAAGTGTAGCTAGAATATTTCTTATGAAAACATCCTAATATATAGAAGATACTAGTTTTGTTACAAAAGAAATGAATAAAAAGTGTTTAGGGGGTTGGAGAAACAAAATAAAACAAAAGAACACAAGTGAAGACATTACCTTAAAATCGGGTAACTCCCTTTGGTTTGAGCTCAACAGCTTCCTAGGGAAGACTTCTGCCCAAAGTGAGGCTTCAGGGAGTAAGATAGGGATGTGGAGAGACAAAATGGGCAGGGTTTGGCCAAGAAAAAGGCTTTGGATGTGTGGGTAAAGAGGTAGAGGTGGGGGCCTTTTATAAGAGGAGAGGAGGGGCACTCTTGGAAAGTAAAGAAATGTTACATTATTTTAAAATGAGTTTCGGATTTAAAAGGTCCCACATTGAAATAATTCACGTATAAGGTGATAAGGGTTCGAAATACACCCATCCAATAGGTTTTTTAAAACTTTAAGTTATAGTTTTAACATTATCTTTTCATTTTATTTAAATCCTTTATTAATCAGGTAATCGCTGCATCATCATGGTGTCATATATAATTTAATTTATTTAAGGTCTAAAAATTATAAAAAAAATACTATGGTGTAGGAAATCTTTTTGTCTTTCCAATGAATATTTATAGTCAAAAATTTGACTTTTATAACCCCATTTAAAAATTGTTTTAGTAAAACAACTCATGGTTGTGTCATTTTAATTTTAACATTAAATAAAAAGATATTAATGTCATTTTCCTACCAAAGTGGCTCCATGGGGTCCCCAAGTTGACTCATGGCTTTTCTTGGTCAGCCATGACACATCCAATAAAGTTAGGACATGTTTCTAGGTATTTTCATTTTATTATAACATTATTTTTACCTTAAATTACACTAATTACCTCTAATCGCTATTAAATACATAAAAGTTACTATTCACCAAAAAATGATTTTAATATCATTGAACCACATTTTACTTCTTAATGACAACAATTTATGTCGGATTTTTGAAAATCAAATCACAGAAGTGGCAATGTTTCATTTAAACGAAAAATCAGTTTCTTTAACTACCACTTAGTGGTTTCACTATTCATCAAAAATTGAAGTTTTTCAGAAAAATACCAAAACTTCACCCTAAGCTATATTTTATATTCTGAATTCAAAAATATTGTCTATTTTAAAAAATTCAAATCATATAAGTTACATTAATTAATTTAATAATTAATTCCCACTGTCATGACAAATAGCGTGTTTTTCTGAAACAATAAGTATCAAAAGATTGACACTTGTTTAAGTCCAATTTCAAAGTGAAATTGATTTCAATGACCACCATTAGATTAAATGGTAAAAATATATTCTAATTTCACTTTAAAACCCATTCAAAATATAATATATTCATATAAATAAATTAGATTAAAAAGAGGTTTTGAATTAAAATACAACATTTTTCACTATTCTTTAAAAAATTAACGTTATCGGAAAAATACCAAAAATTCACACAAAGTAAATTTTGATGTCCCAATCATAAAGAATAAGTTTTTTTTGAAAAACATAGCTTATAAATCTGTCAAAATATAGATTTAAAAATGGTTTTCCATTAAAAACCAGTAAAACAATCTTATAAAAATATTAGTGTATTCCATGCTTAAGATTGGATTTATTTTCATTTTAATCCTCTAAAACACTATCTAATTCATTAATAGAAATAGATAAAAATATCTATTATTCATTACTTACTTGGGATGTTACATCCTTCCCCCCTTTAGAAAATTGTGTCCCCACAATTTATTTACTTATCGAATAAGTGGGGGTATTTATCCCTCATTGCATTTTTAGATTCCTATGTTGCCTCTTCAATCATGTGGTTTTTCCACAAAACCTTTACCTGATGAATCACATTTTTCCGTAACACTTTCTCCCTGTGGTCAAAAATCTAGACCGGTTGTTCCTCATAAGATAGGTTCTCTTCCAGCTGAAGTACCTCTGGACTCAAAACATGAGATGGATCTAGCATATACTTTCTCAACATCGAAACATGAAAAACATTGTGTATCTGAGATAAACTCGGACGTAAAGCCACTCGGTAAGCAACTGATCCAACTCTCTCCAGAATTTCATATGGTCCAATGAACCTTGGACTCAGCTTTCCTTTCTTACCAAATCACATCAAACTTTTCCATGGCGAGACTTTGAGAAAAACAAGATCACCTACCTCAAAAGATAGATCCTTCCTCCTCTTGTCTGCATAATTCTTTTGCCTGCTATGAGCTATTCTCATGTGTTTCTGTATTAGCTGAACTTTTTCTGCCAACTCTTCTACCAATTCTGGTCCCATCAGCTTCCTTTAACCCACTTCATCCCAAAAAGCTGGATTTCGACACCGCTTCCCATATAACGCCTCAAATGGTGCCATCTGTATACTGGAATGAAAACTGTTATTATAAGAAAACTCAACCAAAGAAAGATGTTGGTCCCAACTTCCCTAATAATCCATCGAACAAGCACGTAGCATATCTTCCAATGTCTGAATTTTTCATTATGACTTCCCATCTGATTGATGATGAAAAGCTGTACTAAAATTTAATTCAGTACCCAACGACTTCTGAAGGCCTTTCCAAAAGTTAGAAGTAAACCTGGGATCACGATCAGATACAATGGAGAGAGGAACTCCATGCAACCTGACTATCATCTTTAAGGTACAAACGGGAAAGTTGATCTAGGGAAAAAGTATCTCGTATAGCAAGGAAATGAGCAGATTTAGTCAAGCAATCCACAATAACCCAGATTGCATTATTACCTCGAGGTGTCTTCAGCAATCCCACAACAAAGTCCATGGATATATTCTCCCATTTCCACTCTGGCACTGGTAAAGGCTGAAGCAACCCTTTCGGTAACTGCCACTCTACTTTAACCTGTTGACATGTCAAACACTTCACAGTAAAATCAGCAATATCTCTTTTCATTCCATCCCACCAGTAATAATCCCGCATATCTCTGTAAATCTTATTAATTACAGGGTGAAATAAAAACGGAGAACTATGAGCTTCACATAACAACACTCTCTTAAACTATGAATCAGAAGGCACACACAATCTCTTCCCAAATCTCAAAACGCAATAATTATCAATGTTGAATTCAGGCAACTTACCTTTATGAACCGGCTCTACCTTTTTCCTGCAACTCACTGTCTTACTTTTGTGCTTGCTTGATTCTGTCTGATAGAGAAGATTTCACTGATACCTGAAACAAAATAGAAGAACATCCTGCAGCAAAAACTTCTATGCCAAAGTTCATCAAATCCTTAACCAAAGGATCACGTTTCAAATGCAACATTGTTAATGAATCATTACTTTTTCGACTCAAAGCATCAGTCACTTTATTTGCTTTTACCGGATGGTAATGAAAAGTACAATCATAATCCTTGATTAATTCTTTCCATATCCTCTGTCTCATTTTCAATTCTTCCTGAGTGAATATATACTTTAAACTTTTGCGATCAGTATATATTTCACACTTTACTCCATACAAATGATGCCTCCAAATTTTTAGAGCAAAAACAACAGCAGCTAATTCCAAATCATGTGTAGGGTAATTTACCTCATGAGTTTTCAAATGTTGTGAAGCATAAGCAATTACCTGATCATTCTTCATTAGTACACAACCATGTCCTTTCAATGAAACATCACTGTAGATAACAAAATCCCCATTCCTGGAAGGTAGTGCCAAAACTGGAGCATTCACCAATCTTCTTTTCAGTTCCTAAAAACAATCATCACATTCTTTTGTCCAAATAAACTTAACACCCTTTTGAGTTAGCTTATTCATTAGACTAGATAACCGTGAAAAATTTCTAACAAACCTTCGGTAATAGCCTTCCAAACCAAGGAAGCTACGAATCTCAGTTACATTTGTGGATCTTTTCCATTCTTCTACAACCATTGTTTTTGCAAGATCAACAGTTATCCCGTCTTTAGAAACAATATGACCAAGGAAAGAAATTTTTTGCAACCAAAACTCACACTTGCTGAATTTCCCATACAATTTCTTTTCTTTTAAGGTTTTCAAAATAACCCTTAAATGTCATTCATGCTCCTATTTAATTTTAGAAAACACCAAAATTTCATCAACAAAAACAAAAAACATTTTTCACCTGAGTCAACTGAGCCATCAATGCAACAAAATTTTTAGTTCTGATTCTGACCATCTCAGGATACTGATTTGAAAGGTCATTTCCCTCTGTATGCCTTCCCAGAAAATCTGTTCTGTTTCCTATATGGAAAACCATTCTTATCACAGAAATATCTTAGGAGAAGTAACGTGGTAATCTTCAAATGCTATATCATTTTAATTTGACCATAAAAAAATATTTTTGGATAATCATTTAATAGAATTATATCTCCTAAAGTTATCTAAACCGACCTCTGATACCAACTATAAGGCCCTAGCCTTAAACATTACTTAATCTTTGGTTATTAAAAGATTACACATTGACGATCTTTTCAGGTTTAGAGTTTTAGAAAATTGGACCATAAAACAAGCATTACATCCCACGTTTATACAAAGTGGTTAAAATAAAAGATAGTATTCATTTTTTCCATCAACGGAATCATATTGAAAATAAAACATGGATTTTTTCTTGACACTTCCTTGACATTATCATCATATCATGTAACCTTCCCTTGACCTGTGAAAAACATTTCAAAAACTTGGGATGAGCATAAAAATATTAGTAAGGGATATAAAAATGTGGAAAGTAAACATGAGTACATGTATACACAAGAATCAATGAAATCATACTCTACTCATAAAACATAAGCACTTTAACATACCTCATCAAATCATGAATAAATCATATAAATCATAAGACATAAAGGTAAATTGAGGCATTCATAACATTCTTACGTAGGGAGTAACCCTCTTGGTTACGTTTGGAATACCCATCACAGTGTATTCCCTAAATCTCTTCGGAGAAACCTCAGCGTTTAACTAATTCACGTTACCCAATGCATTGGAGAGCTATATCGGGCTCACCCACCCTTAGTTTATCATGGAACCACCCGTATTCATAATAATGCCCAAGAACCATAACATAATTGTATCACATAAAACATGCATAAAAGGAACATAACATTTCAACTTTTCAATCACAAGAAATCAATACAACACATTGATATAAAAGAATTATGAAAACCATTTTCAATACCAAAATAAAATAAAACTAAAACATGGTATTTATTTTTCTTTTAAAAAAAAGTATGGCTTGTAGAGGAAGCTGAAACTCAAATAATGGTCACGGTGGTGGAGAAGTCATTGTCGCCGCATACGTACAACAAAAACATTCCCTTTTGTCGTTTAGTAAAATGCTTCATATAAAAAATATTCCTTTTTTATAAACGTAAAAGTCAAAGGGGTTTATACACCGTATAAAAGAAGGTTGTGTATAAAAAAAATATGCCTCAATGAAACGAGATTGAGACGAAGTCCCATACCTCGTATCCGACTTGACTTGATCATTCTTTAATCTCCTGAATAATAAAATTGAGTTAATTTATACTTGTTTATGAACCTTTTTCAATTTCATTATTCTTTTTATATCACTTATTGCCATGTCATGAACACTATGTAATTATTTAAGTTAATAACGGTCGTTTTAACGATCATTGGTACTTGAGTCAAAAATAAACCCTTTATAATTACAAGTTGTTCATGTATCCATTATATCCAGAATTGTATTCATGATGTAGATATCATATATATCATATATATCCATTACATGCATGAATTTATAATATTACATTACATTTAGAGGTAGGAAATGAAATGCACCGTTCATGGAGACGGTAAGCCGTACGTACAAATGAACGCTGCTTTCATTTCTATTTCGTATTTTATGAAATGGAATCATAATGATATAAAGTTATATTGTAATTCCAGTATAATATCATAAATAATATCATAACTCCATCCTTTATTCGTCCCACATATGGTATTAATGAATCAAATCACTTTGAGGGAGCGGTAGTCTGCACTTCCTTAAATAAAGTTATCGCGTTTACACATAATGGAAACAATAAAGGTATGCCCAAAATGAAAAATACATAAGCATATAGAAAAGATAAAAATATTATATATCATATATAAATATAGATTCATTTTAATGGTCACCTTTGAAAGTGTTAAAAGAATGTTGAACAATCATCATTTCGGGAGGCAGAAATTCGCCATCGACGGAAACAGTATGTTCTTTAACCATTAGATGTAGGTGTGTGTAAGTCTAGCTCGAATCCTTCTTATAACAACATCCTAGTATATGGAAGATACTGTTTTTGTTACAAAAGATATGAATAAAAAGTGTTTAGGGGGTTTTAGGAAAAAATAAAACAAAACAACACAAGTGAAGACATTACCTTAAAATTGGGTAACTCCATTTGGTTTGAACTCAAAGGCTTCCTTGGGAAGACTTCTGCCCAAAGTGAGGCTTCAAGGAGTAAGAGAGGGATGTGGAGAGACAAAATGGGCAGGGGTTGGCTGAGCCAAAGGCTTTGGAAGTGTGGGTAAAGAGGTAGAGGTGGGGGCCTTTTATAAGAGGAGAGGATGGGCACTCTTGGAATGTAAAGAAATGTTACTTTATTTTAAAATGAGTTTCAGATTTAAAAGGTCCTACATTGAAATAATTGGAGTATAAGGTGATAAGGGTTCTAAATCCACCCATCCAATAGGTTTTTACAAGTGAATGTTATATTTTTAACATTATCTTTTCATTTTATTTAAATCCTTTATTAATGAGGTAATCGCTGCATCATCATGGTGTCATAAATAATTTAATTTATTTAAGGTATAAAAATTATAAAAAAATACAATGATGTAGGAAATATTTTTAGCTTTCCAATTACGATTTATAGTAAAAAATATGACTTGTATAACCCCATTTAACTTATTTAGCAAAACAACTCATGTTTGTGTCATTTTAATTTTAACATTAAATAAAAAGATATTAATGTCATTTTCCTACCAAAGTGGCTCCATGGGGTCCCCAAGTTGACCCATGGCTTATCTTGGTCGGCCATGACACATACAATAAGGTTAGGACATGTGTCTAGGTATTTTCATTTTATTATAACATTATTTTTACCTTAAATTACACTAATTACCTCTAATCGTGATTAAAAAATTAAATATTACTATTCACCAAAAAATTATTTTAATCTCATTGAACCACATTTTACTTCTTAATTACAACCATGTATGTCAGATTTTTGAAAATCAAATCATAGAAGTGGCAAAGTTTCATTTAAACAAAAAATCAGTTTCTTTAACTACCACTTAGTTGTTTCACTATTCATCAAAAATTGAAGTTTTTCCGAAACATACCAAAACTTCACCCTTAGATATATTTGATATTATGAATTCAAAAATGATGTCTATTTTACAAAATTCAAATCATATAAGTTACATTAATTAATTTAATAATTAATTCCCACTGTCATGACAAATGGCGTGTTTTTATGAAACAATAAGTATCAAAAGATTGACACTAGTTTAAGTCCAATTTCAAAGTGAAATTGATTCCAATGACCACCATTGGATTAAATGGTAAAAATATATTCTAATTTCACATTAAAACCCAGTCAAAAGATAATATAATCATATAAATAAACTAGATTAAAAAGAGGTTTTGAATTAAAATACAACATTTTCACTATTCATTAATAAATGAACTTTATCGGAAAAATACCAAAAATTTAAACAAAGTAAATTTTTATGTCCCAATCATAAAGAATAAGTTTATTTTGACAAAAATATCTTATAAAATTGTCAAAATATAGATTTAAAAATGGTTTTCCATTAAAAGGCAGTAAAACAATCTTTTAAAAATATTAGTGTATTCCATGCTTAAGATTGGATTTTTTTTCATTTTAAGCCTCTAAAACACTATCTAATTCATTAATAGACATAGATAAAAATATATATTATTAATTACTTACTTGGGATGTTACACTTTTCTTTCACACCATGAAATTTTCCATGGCATGTAGCTCCTCATGTTGAACCCACAGATGTCTACTCAACTATTTCATTCTACTTGGTAACACCCATCAACATTTTGAGGACTTCATAGAAAGGTCACCAAGAATATACCATGGTCTGGTAATTCCCATTTCACATACTATAACAAAAACTCTTCTTCAATCACCATAATTAACTCCATGGAGTATTTTATCTCACTATCTACCATAATTAAACATATCTACTAAAACACTCACTAAATTCCACTTCTATAAATCAATTACAAACATATGGTATGATGACATGTTAT
Source organism: Viscum album (assembly GCA_963277665.1). Taxonomy (NCBI): domain Eukaryota; kingdom Viridiplantae; phylum Streptophyta; class Magnoliopsida; order Santalales; family Viscaceae; genus Viscum; species Viscum album. Next base: position 821,468,555 of record OY728134.1, read on the forward strand.
CTAACGCAAAATGGAATTGTTAAAACTTTTTACTCAAACCACACCTTACTAAAACACTCAAATCCTAAGTCGATTCTCCTATTTTTCATCCCATATAGTCTCCATACTCATTTTTGGTACTTTAATGGTGTGGTTATGTCACTATCACTTTAAACATATACAAACACCACTCTATATGCTTCAAAATTAATTCTTGTTCTTCCAATTGTTCCAAAAACATGAAATAAAAATCACATAATAGGAAATACACATGAAACACCTAGCTTTGAACATTATTTACATATTTAAAACAAAATACAAATCAATCTTCATATCCACTTCAACTTATCTTCACTTATTCTTGAACCATAGTCTTAGAAAACTCCCAAACAACTCTTGGGATCAACAATCCCATCCCACATGGATTTTTTTGCAAACCAATGAACATAAATTACTTTAAAACTCATTTTATATGGAAAATATATGTAAGAAACAATAAAATTGAATAATAATATCATGATATCTATAAAACGTGACTTACATTCATTTCATCACTACTCTTGGTCATCTTCATTCCACCTTTCAGACCACCTAAGATATCACTTAAGAAGAAACCATTATTCCACTTTATAAAAACTATTTATTGAAATTTTGAATACATGTTCATGTAATCATGATTAAAAACTATTATAATAGTTTAAAAATATTCACACACCCAAATGTTATCCCTCATTTCATTACCCTTTTAAACCCTCTCCAGATATATGCTCCACCAAAATACGTGTAACACATAACTTTATATTTTTAACCAATACTATTTTCTCTCCCTATGTGAATATATATAAGGATTAAACATAAATATATTAATGTATTCTTTTCTCCCATATTGAAAAAAAACATACCAACATAAGAGAGGGGATAAGATTCATAATACTTTATCCTTTGATGAATGAAGGATAAGAATTATTCATCAACATACATGGATTCCTATTCTAATCCACCTTTGAATAAAATATACTTTGATCAACTATGTTCTTCTTCAATTCTCATTTAGATTGGGAGTACACATCATATTCTTAAATTCGAAAAACTACCATTATAAAGTCTCTTAATTCATGATAATCTTGACCATTTCATTTTCAAGTCATTTAATTTGTTTCCCTAAAATGGAATCTCCTTATTCTACTTTAATTACGTGATATAATCTTATTGTGATCACTAATTCAATCTTCATTTTCAGTAGTATTATTTTACCACCCTTTTTATATCCAATGATCTATATTTGATTAATAACATCTTTTTTCTTCTCGCAAGGTATCTTATTCTTCACTATTTTCTTTCTCTTGTTTCTCATTTTAGATCCTTCATACTTATTTTGGTGGATCTTCTGATCCAATATCATCATGGGACACTCAAAAACAATATGACCTTTTAGGCCATATATCATGTACAATCCATCTAAGTTATCAAATATATTCTTCCATATAACTCTTTTTTATTAAGTAGGATCCTAGTTGACTTTTTTGTTTGTATGGGTTGTCTCCCATGAATTTGTGCCTTCCATAACTTTTCATGAACTAATATATTCTTTCTTTAAGCTAGTTTTAACTTGTCATATTTTTGTATCCTCCATAGAACCACAATTTCCTTAAAATATAATTTTCTTTTTGAGCTCTTAGTCAATCTAGTAACAGTACTCTTCTGAAATTCATCTTTATGAAATCATTTATGAACTATTTTTATAGAAAATTAACTCTAGGATACTCTACACATATTCCTATTCATTTTATATATTTTTACCAAGTTTTTCTCTAAACACACAATAGAATATTTTCTTTCAAATTAATAATTTCTATAGTAAAACAAATTTTGAATGGTATATTCTTAAGTGATTTTCTTTACTCTTTTACTATTATTTTAGGCTTTGAAATTTTTTCAAGTGAATTCAAGATCTCAAATAATAATTTTTGGATATCCTTTTTGATTATATAAGTCTTCTTGTCTCACTTATCCCATAAAAAATTTCTCCTGATTTACATTATCTCTAATTTCATGATTCAAACTAAGAAATAAAACCTAAATTTGTTGATAATATCTTATTTCTCTAGAAAATATGACTTGATGGATCCAATATCTTCATCCTTTGTAAGAATATTCTAATTTAAATTTTTTAATTTTATCTTCACCTAGGTCATTAAGTACCTTACATCATCAGTACCAAGGAGTCACTCGGATTCCATCATTATGAATTAAAAATTATCCAATTCCACATTATTTAATGAATTATCCTTTCTTAAATTTTTGTTATCCACTACAACAGAATCGTCGTTTAGTGGAGGTTTTTTTGCGTTTAGCGGCGGTTTAAACTACCGCAACTTTGTTTGGAACCTGTTTACAGAAACCGCCGCGAAATCGGGCATCGCCAATCTATTAGCGGCGGTTATTTGCATTTAGCAGTGGTTTCAGGAAAGCGTCGTAGCTGCCTCATTTCGCGGAAGTTTTTCTGAATTTAGAGGTGGTTTTACGAGCCCTGGATACAACTTTATTCGCGGCAGTTATAACTACTGCGAATAAACTCAAATTCCATTGGCAGTAAAACTGCCGCTAAATTCACGGTAACCGCCGCAGAATGAGATAGCCACGATGCTCCTATTTAGCGGTGGTTTTCATTATTTAGCGGTGGTGTAAACCCCCGCGAAACCGCCACAAGTATGCATGTAGCGACGGATAAAACTACCGCGAAAAGCATCCCAGAATATAAAAAATAATTCTTTGCTTCTAATGCACCACTACCTTGAAAAAAAAAATATGTTCATATACATATAAATAATCAAACAGTATCCCAACCTATAGGTTTCAACCAAACAATGAACAACCCAATAGTAACACTTTTGTTGCTACCGCTATATGAAAACCCACACAACAGATACTTCCAAATAATAATCTTGCCACTTTTAATTTAACCACGTTCTATTAATTTATTCAAGGGATTCACATTATATATTCCAATACTACCAAAAAATAAAATCCCAAACCAACTCAAAAATGAATGAAAACCATTCTTGTAGTCCCACTGCACAACACCACCAATGCCACATTACGGTCCCCATACAGAACCCTGTCTGATAGACACAATACAACCAAAGGTAGTTCAACTGCCTACAAGTTCTTCCGTTCAAAAATCAATCCCACAAACATAGATAGAATAGTTGCTTCAATTCACAAACATTCCACATAAACCATAAAACCCAACCATAACACACACTACATGACCCCACCCATCAAACAGGGGTAAATTCAGATTTAACAACACTGTTCTTGAATTACATTTTTTTACTGGGTTATCACATAATGGTTCTTATTCCTCGAGCATCCATTTAATTAACCATGTGTACATGATTAATCAGTTTCCACATTACAACATTTTTTCCTAGCATTTTAACCAATAAAAATATTAATAATGTGTAAGAAATGACCACCAATTTCCATGATTTTTATAAGGCACACATCCACAACAAGTCAGACCAATAAAAAAAGATAACAAGTAGAAATAGTAAATGTACTATAACCCCTTCAATTAATTTTTATCATCATGCTCAACAAATTATTCCTGATGTTAAATAATATATTTCAGTCGTATTCACATAGAACATTACTAAACCTACCTTGCAAGATGCTCATAGGAACTGAATTGAAGGAAATCCTTACTTGGATGATCAAAGGATCGAAGTTCCTCCTTGAATAAAGAGCATGATATCATTTTAGGAGTAAGGAATAACTCCAAGGAACGACATGAAAGTAGAACAGGGTGAGGGAATGTCTCTTCTAAGGAGAAAGGACTCTTTCCACACCTTGGGATAAGGAAAACAATCCACTAGAAATTAGAGGATCTTAGCTTAAGAATGAGTGAGATCCTAATAACAAGGGATATAATTTCAATGTGCTGGATAAAACAGATCATGGATTGACCATGCTATTTGAATATCTCAAATCCTCGAGGACATTAGGAAATTAAATATATAAAAAATATCCTTCAAAAAACTCTTAAAAACACCCAAACAAAGCATAAAACTCGGTTTTTTTAAAACATATAATAATAAAATTAGAGAGATGACTTCAAAATACATGAAATACATGTTGTGGTCAACACCACATATCGTTAATTTGGTGTTTCCAAATTTAAGGGTGATTACAGTTTGGAGAAAAAATAATTCTCCTTGAATATAGTGGAAAAAGATTTAAGCAAAGTCAAACTCAATAGGTAACATATTTTTTGTTAAAAGAAAATCATAAGGGAGGGACTGGGATGTCTAGGGAAAACATGAAATGACTCACTGATGGGTGGATCATCGATACCCTATCATCGATGCCATGACACTGTCACCCTGGCACCAACACCCTAGAATCAATGCCCTAGAACTGATTCCATGTGAGCAACACCCTTGTACTGATGCCTTGGAACCGACACCATGGCACTGACTCTGACGCCCATGACTCATCGACACTGACACCCTTGACACACCGACACCAAATCCCTGAGTCACTTATAGGATGATTCACTAAAATCCTAACTCATTGACAGGCTGACTCATGGATAGTTAAAAACTATATTTTTGAAAAACTCCTGGAATGAGTGAAAAACATCCCCTAGAACACCCTAATCACTGAAGTTTCACAACTTAATTAATCTAAGAGGTTTACTCCATTACATCATATAACTCCCAAAACAGTCTCACTCTATAGAATGAAAAACTACCCAAGAAGAGAGGGGTCCGAACAACCACCATGTAACATAACTATCAGGTATAAACCACCATGATTTGTTCTAAAGCTGGAATGAAAACCTCGAAATCCCAGAACCCCTCCTCAATAGTTATCTTTCTCCAAAACAATTGTGTAATCCCCAAGGCCCCACACTATACCTAACAACCATGTAATCACATATGGTCACACCATCTAGACACATGGATTAGAGAACACCTTCCTCCATTTCAAGATACAACATATATTATTTCCAAACAAGGTCGGATATCACTTAAATGAAAATTAAAAAATTAAAACATCAAAGTAATGCTCAGAACATCAACTCAATACAGATTAGTGTACTGGGAATGCATATTCGCTTCTCACTCCCTAGTACTCTCCTCATGGAAAACATTACTCCGCAAAACGTGATCCAAATGAATCATCCATCCACAGAGCACTTTATCCTTACGATCCTCGATTATTAACAGTTTTTCAGTGAACATTGTATGATTCTCAACATCTGACTCTCCCAAGTATCAGACGTGAGATGTATCATATAGATACTGATAGATCTAGGTGTCTTGGAAAACATCATGGATCCTCCCCAAATGAGTTGTAAATTCCAACTGATATGCCACCACACCAACTTGCCCAATCACTTAGAAAGGTATAATGAATGTGAAAGAGAGATTTCTCACCTTACTAAACCTTTTATACCCAGAGCTGTATTCATCATATCTTGCATGATATCAAAATTCTCTGCTGTGCTCTGCACTATCTCTTGGCCAAGAACACCTTCCTTCCCAATGCCTATCTAGAACAATGCTTAACAACACGACCTTCCATAAAAGTCATAAAATGGCCATTCTAATTGTATAGTTATTACTATTGTTGTATAAAACTCTACTACATGCAACTATTGCACCCACTTCAACAATGGGTTTAACTCGTAGTCATCCAAAATCTCGACTACCAATTCAAACATAGACCTAAATGGAATGATATATACGACACTCGAGAAATGAAGACATAAAAATAAACATCATAAATCAATAAAAGGCATAAAAAGAAACATGAGAAATCAAGGAAATTTTAGGACACGAAAATGTGTCGTGGCAACTATGTGCCACAAATGTTACATATACAAACCAACTATTTCCATTTTTTTCAACACATCAACAATACAACTACTCAGGGTCCGATGATGCATTGTCACCCCTCCACCTTCATTTCCACTTTGTTTTGTCATCTGTAAGAACATTATATTGAAAATTAAATACGGTTACCTATTTATATAAAAACTTAAAACCAATAAAAGTTATAAAACTAAATAATTTTGTTTTTATGTGATTTACCGGCATACCACCAATCAATGCACTCCCACCAGGGGCATATCTGCTCATCTGCTGACGTATTTCAGTAAGATCTGTCTACAATGCAGATATCTGATTCCCCTACAGGTGAACTGTGTTTCATAAAGAAAAAATCTCTTTCTTAGCATCTCCGGGTATGGGATGACTAAAGTCAGGAGTAGATGCAACAGCTATCCCTGGTGGCCTGCTAAAAACCTCAGATAGCACGGGTCCCAAACCCATCCCGTGCACTCTCCCAAGATGCTCTTTCCCAAGGACTTTAGCAACCGGGTCATCCTGGGAGATAGAGTAGGAATGCGCAGGATTGGCATCCCATAGTTCTTTAATTTTGAACTATAAATCAAATATCAATATATTTTAACACGGTAAAAACTGATAATAAGTTATTATGGTAAAAAATTGACTTCATACCCCAACTTCTGTAGTAGGATCATTAACAAAACATCCATCTGAATTCTTGTGAACATCCAACCACAGTTTAGTTATGGATGCTTCATGGCCTAAACTCTATGACTGCATTAATCAAATATAAATCAACAATTCAATATATTAATCAGATAATGTTGTCTTATAAATATCTAAACTAATTGAAAGATTACCAATGTCATTCGACTTCTAGAAAAACATTTTGAGCCTGTAGTGTGCGGGATGACTTACTTCGCTCGGTTTGACGCATTCTGTCTTGAGAGATCCTGAAATAAATAAAATGAAATTTAATAATGATGTATTGAATGCCATGTCCTTTTCATATACATGTATAAATGTAAAATGAGGATAATATAATAATATATATATTTCAATACCATCCGCTTCTGATCCTGATGCCTATCAACAAACACTTTCCACTACTCTTTCGGTACCCCACTGGGTAGCTTCTCATCCATTTGCAGTGCGGTCAACGAAGCATCATTGATATCACACCACAATCTCCATTTAAAATCTTTCCACTAATTACCTAGATTTTTCAACGTCCACTTCCGTGCTATCACATCAACAACGGTAAAGTGGAAGAACATCTGTATACAGAAATTCATTTTGAAAATATTAGTAACCTGACATACAATTAAACCATAATGTAATCAATTTACCTTGATTTGAGAATCAAACACTTCATTTTTCTATCTTGGAGGCATATGTCTCCAATCGTCATATGAAATGGGAGGGAAATGGGCTCCGCTTCCAGCTGGCCTAGAATCTAGCCAAGTAACCTCGCGGCATCATCCGTAGGGACCCCGTAAGAATAAAATGGCGCAACAATCTTCTAACCATTAAGATTCCAAACATATGAACTTTTTATGTTTTTCTCCACGATTCCATTTTTTTCATCTTCAATGACCAAACAATTAGTATAAACAAAATGCAATAAATTTATTTAATTAAAATTTGTACCTATGATAGTGACACTCCAGTATGTCTGGGATAAACTGGAAGGGGCGTGTCACTGCCCCACTGCTGAGGCTACTGAAGGGGGAGTCGACGACTCAGCCTCTACTGGGACATACACAGATGGTGTGAGAGATGTTGCAGTGGGAGATGGTGTAGGGGTGTTTGTAGCTGGTGCCTCAGATGTCGTGGGGAGGGAGCCAGATGGATAGTCATCTGTCGCAGAACTGGATGAAATAATGTTCCGCTTATTCCTTGGCATTCCTGTCATTTAATCAAATAAAATTAATTTCAGAATATATATTTCAAAAAAATTATGCAGAAAATAAAAATAAAAATGATAACCGATGGAGTACTAACAGACAAAATATATATAACAATGATTATGAATGGCTGTAGAAATGAAACAAGTGGTTGCTGAATAAATAAATAGTTGTAAATACAATCATTTTCCCCTTTAATCATGTCGGTTTCCTGCTCCATTGCTTCATCCACTTCATTCATCATTTCTAGACTAATATTTTCAATATCATGATGGACAAATAATTCTGCTTCCTGTTGCTGATTAAATTCAATTTTAGAGGTCATATTTTCCACTTCATCACCCATATCATACAATTCTCATTGTATTACGCGAGAAACTACACCCCGCCCTTCATTGGAAACTTCATTCACATAATATTCCATTTTTTCATGCGATGCTAAGATATATGGATCATGCAGTTCACGATCACCAACATCCATCAAGCGAGAGAAGTTCACAGAAGTAAATTGCAAAGAATCTCTTTTAACACCTCCGATAATATCGACCCATTTTCATTTGAATAAAACAACCGAAAAATGTCCATGGAAGTTTAATTCAATAATATCATGCAGCTTTCCATAGTATTCTACTTCAGCAAATGTAAATATACCACTATTCTGTGTTCTCAAACCCGCTTCTCGATCGATTGTATGAAATCTAAAGCCATTCACATTATAAGCGATGAAATTTCTAACTTCTTTTAGAGGACCTCTAGCAAGAAACTTCAAATCTTCTGACACCTCTGCTTGAGTATCAGTATTCATGATCTGAAAAAATAAATATACTTTATTAGATTTACAAAATTAATGTGTCAAACTAATATTCGTATTTGTTGCAATATTTATGAACTTACACGTCGTGAAAACCATTCTACAAGATCCTTATTAACAGATTTCGTTATATCATTCTCATTTCGTGTTCGGACTCTCATTCGTCTCTTTGTTTGTATCCTCAACACTTCAGTAAATGGATCTACAATTTCACTATTCAGTAGCACATATCTATGTGCCTGTAATAATTCTAATTCAGTCAGTGTCACACTTGAGGTCCTCCCAACTGATCGGCCAATAGCATGAAATATTTTGGATTTCTGATGTATTTGAGATTGAGTTGATGTGTCTTTAACATGTACAACTTGATTAAATCTTGTCTCAATATCATCCAAGTATCGAGAACAAAAGGTAAGACACTCCTCAGCCACATAGCCTTCATCAATTGAGCCTTCTGGTTTAGTTTTATTTCTCAAGTATGATTTCAAATGCCCAAGATATCTATGAAATAAAATAAACATAACTATGCATTTAATTAAGTACCAAAAATTGTTTACTTAACTGGAAAACATATAAACAATGTACCTCTCAATTGGATATATCCATCGATAATGAACGCGGCCTCCTAATTGAGCTTCCTCAACCAAATGCAGAGTTAAATGCATCATTACAGTAAAAAAGTACGGAGGAAAGATCATCTCCATTACGTAAAGGGTCAATACAAACCTCTCCTAGAGGTTGTCAACCTGAAATGGATGTAGAGATTTCTCACATAGTTTTATGAAAAATGAGCAGAACTGGAGTACAACAGCAGTAATTTTTTCAGGTAATAATGTATGCAATGCCAATGGTAGTAACTGTTGTAACAAAATATGTGAATCGTGGCTTTTCAATCCATGTAACTTACGATTCTTCAAGTCAGCACACCTTGAGATGTTACTTGAATACACATTAAATACCTTAGCATTCTTTAACATTCGAAGGAATGTATCTTTATCCCTATTTTTCAATGAAAAAATTTCTGGAGGATACTTTTCATTCTCATCTGGCCAGAGATCGCGTTTTATGTTCATTGCTTGTAAGTCTTTGCGAGCATTGAGATGATCCTTCGACTTTCCATGCTCATTAAGCAATGTGAAAATCAAATTGTCACATACATTCTTATCAATATGCATTACGTCAATATTATGCCGCAACAAATTAAATTCCCAATACGGATGTTTGAAGAATATACTTTTTTTCTTCCATTGTTGCGTTCCGGTTTCGCTTGACGATGCACTTCAGACCCGTTTTCCACTATCATTCTAATGATGAACCTTCCCAAATTTTGTTTCAACATTTTCAAGCTGTTCCAATATTTCAAAACCATTTAAAAACTTTTGAGGTGATCTACGATCAATAGAACCATTAAATTTTGATCTGTTCATCTGAAATCACTGAGATGCATTGAGAAATCTTCGATGACACAAGAAGCACCATTTTCTACTGCGAGGTATCCATTTGGGATCAAAATAAAAGTTACAAACAGGACAAGACAAACCTGTGTAAGTGTTTCAACCAGATAAATTCCCAATCCTGTGGAAGTCACTAATGGTCCACATTAAAGTAACATGCATTTTGAACATTGTTTTAAAAGAATCATCAAATGCCTCAACACCATTTCTCCATAACTCCTACAATTCTTCAATCAATGGCTGCAAGTATACATCAATATCATTTCCAGGCATTTGTTTTCCAGGAATAATCATTGAAAGGATAAAAGATGTTTGTTGCATACACATCCATGGAGGCAGATTATAAGGGATCAAAACAACTAGCCAAATTTTATAATTGGTACTCAAAGTCCCAAATGGGTGGAATCCATCAGCAGCCAATCCCAATCAAACAGTCCTAGGATCAGCTGAGAAATCGAGATGTAATGAATTAAATGTCTTCCATGATTGGGAATCTCATGGATGTCTCATTAACCCATCATTTTTATTATCTACAGAATGCCACTTCATGTGTTCGACGGTTTTCGATGACATGAATAATCTTTGCAATCGAGGCTTCAAAGGAAAGTAACGCAGAAACATTATAAGTGATCTCCTTTTCTTCTTCTCCATGAAATTATGTTTATTCAGACTTCCAATATCACCCTTTTCATTCCATCTAGAAGAAGATCATTTCATGCAATTCTGTCTACTTGAATCCTCTCCCCAATAAAGCATACAATCATTGGGACACGCATGTATTTTTGTATAATTCTGACGAAGCTTGTTAACAAGTTTTTTCATATCATAAAAAGATTCTGAGATTTTAGCTTCAGGAAATGCATCACAAATCAATTCTAATATCATGGACATTGCCTTATTTGTAATTCCACATAGACATTTGATATGGTACAACTTCAGCAGAAATGAAAGTTTTGAATATATCAAACACCCACTATACAACTCTTGATTTCCATCATCAACTAAATCATGAAACACATTTTCCTCATTGAAGTTTTCTCTTACATTTGGCTCCATAGAATCAAGAGGAGGATCCAATGATATGTGACAATCTTGATCTTCCTGTGTTACAGTCTCAAAAACATCACTTGTCCCGTTGCAATTTGTAGCACCCCCTTCTTGTTGTTCTGATATGTTTTGATGCTGATAGTGGTTTCTTGGAGTGCCGAATGCATCATTTATTATGTTTTGAATTTCATTTTCCATTGTCAATGAACTTGGGACCTCATTCTGCAGATTAACATCAATGCTCAATCTTTCTGTAACATTCATTTCTCCATGCCAAATCCAACAAAAATATTGACCAGGGAATTTCTTCAGTATTAAATGTTTATAAACCTCATCTCTCTTCAACCATGTTCTAAATTTACATTCAGGACATGAAAATTTAATTCTCCCTTCAACAGATCGATTAGAAATTGCAAAATCTAAAAACTCATTCATACCCTTAACATACTGAGGTGTGTTCCTCGGTAATGTGATCCGGCTTTTATCCATATATATCACAATGTTCCTACACAATAATAATGAAAATTAAAACACATAGTTACTAATAAATAGAGAAAGAGATTCATATATACGATAGTGTAAGATTATAGAAACATAATAAAATAAAGATGACCCATTGATCATAAAGTATGCATAATATAATAAAGATGATAAATTGATCACATTTACCACTTACTTAGCATGCCCAGACAAACTGAACAAGTCTAGTCCCTAGGAGACAGCATCAAGACCTCATTGAGGAGCAATAATAATATTGGGTTACACAGTTATGATAACACTGTCGATCACACATTTATGTTGCCTCAAACAACACCGTTTGAGACTTATCGCCTGCTAGATTGGGTACCTAGATTATGAATACGTCAATGCGAACTACTAATGATTTACCTTGGTTCTCCAATTTTCAATGATAGTGTCAAAAAGGTCATTTTCTATGTCATCTTAAATTGGATCAAGGGGTGAATATGCAATTGGATGAGTAAATTTCTTTCCTTTGGAATGATAATAAAACTTTTAAATATTGTTCTTATATCTTTCCCAATTCACAAGCTTTCTATTATCAAACCCCACAAAGGCACAATCACCTAACTAGAAGAAATCCCGAATTCATTTCTATGGTAAGTTAATCTAGATGGATGTTGCCATTGGGCATCTTGGAAATGTATTTCCAATCCAATACAGGAGGGTGGTATCAAGTTGTAGAGTGTGGTTGAAACCATGCAGTCCATGAAAGCTAGATTAGCCTGGGAAGTGGTATAAAGAAACACATTATGGGACATGTTTATAAAAATATGTATGGGGAGGACTGAACGATATAGTCTATGAATAATGATAGGTTTTATAATCTATATTGATGCATAAAAGACCATCTGGATTCCGTATAAGATCATGTGCAATGGATTTTTGGATGTGGTAATATTAATAACTAGATGCACAACTAGGAAAGAGAATTGTAGTTCTTTCATGGATGTTTGGATTTGAAAATCTCCTTCAAAGAGGCTAGTAGGCACCCATCATTATTTTATTATATTTTTATCCCTAAGTAGAAAAGTGTCCAGAAATCCATCAGGTTTTTTGGGGAACCAAATTTGTATGAGTTTTTGGGATAAATATTTGGATGGATTTGTGGCCGAGACATCATGAGTCTGATCCATGATAGTGACAATAGTGATTAGTTGGCCAACAGACTTTTGTGTAAGATGATACCATAAAAAATGAATTTTCTCATTGCAGGTTGAGGAATCAACCCCTATCTATGCAGAACAATATTTAGCTGAATGGGGTTTCAGTGGAATCTCGTTCTTAGTGCTGTGTAAATTCACCGGGAGAATCAGTTGAGCATATTTTTTCTGGGTGGATTGGGAGAGAGTTATTTGGGTTTTCATGAGAGATAGTATGAATATAAATAGGGGGTTGTATTCCATCAAGGATTTTCCTGAATATGGGTTCCTGGATGTTGGTTAGGATGGGATAAGTTCAAGGGTCGCGGAATGGTCCTCATGGTTGTATGCTGGAACCTCTAGGATGTAAGGAACAAGGCTATTGAAGTTATCAAACCTATTATACATTCCTTAAGGTGTGTGGTATTTCATTTTTGGTGTATCTAGGAAGGTTCATTAGGGGGGATGGACTCAATAACTTTTAGAAGGATCATACCAGCGACTTTCATGCATAGGGAAATCACAACTGGTCTTCAAGGATGGGGGGTCTGCTGGAAGGCCCCCCACATTGGGTTTAATTTTAATGCAGATTAGTCTTTTATGGCTAGAGTGAGGAGGGGTTAGACTAATTAGAGACATCATGGGATCTTTTATTCTGAGATTTAGCATCTTTTGTGGTGATTTCACATCAATAGAAGTCATGGCAAGATCCATAGACACTAGTATTATCCTTTGAAAGAATTTAAATATACAGATTACTGGAGTTGAGTTGGATTCAGCTGTCTTGGTTGGTTTCTTATAAATAGAGGGTTCTATTCCATCATTATAAATATATTTCATTAGGAACTTAAGTACATTCCTTAGATAATCCATTTATATTCATCATACATGGAGGGAGGGAAATGACACAACTAATTCTCTAGCCAATAATGGAATGCAATATGAGATATTTATTTCATACACTAGTAAGGGTTCCTTAACCAATTATTGTAAGCTTATTTCTATAATTGATTCTCTAGGAATTTTTCATTTTCAACCCCCTAGATATGGGATTCTTTTTACTGGGCGTGTTATTTCAACAAAAATGCAACTTTCAGTTAGTCACTAATTTTCTATCTCCCAGTGATTCCATGATAAATCCACAAGGATAAGAAATATGAAATCATCATGTTTATATATAAAAAATAGATGTACATGGAAATAATGAACAAGAAGAGTGGGAAATCGATGATTCCCTATAACAAATACCTAAAAAATCACAATTCTAAAATAAATTTAAGACAACCCATACTAAGGTTTAACTTAATATAAAATATAATTTTAAGAAAATGATTTTTTTAGGGGAAATTAAACCCTTTGCACTTGAAAACTAAAAAATATATTAAATAAATGATATCCCATACACAAAATAGTAAAATTAAATTCATAATTTTGGACTGAATTAAAAATAACACTTACGTAATAAGTTTAACACTAAAAAATACAAAATCTATTACCTAAATATTTTAGAGTATATAAGATTTAGCTTCAGACCCCCAATTGTTACTATCATGACTGAATAATGGATTACCCATTTTAAAGTATAGAATGATATAGGATTTTATAGCTAGAAAAAACTATTATTTAAATAGAGAAACAAGATTGACAAGAATGTTAAAGGTTGAAGTGGACGAACCAATAAAAGGAATTCATATAAATTTATCCATTGACATTAATAGACAGCACAACAACAAGATAAATTATATATTATAACAATCCTCAAAGTAGATTCATCTGAAGGAACAAAAAATGTTGGATGGATTCAAAATTAAACAACTTTAACAGGGACACTGATTAAGACATATGCAGACCAAACTAGAAATTTTTTTATAGTTCATAGTAAAACCACAAAACAACGAAAACAAATTTAAACTATTTATAATAGCCACATCTGAACCAACATATGGATACCAAAACAAAACAAGCAAATTAGTAATGGAAAATAATCAATAATCGGATGGAATTTTCTATTAGAAAAATCATCATATGAAATGAACGGTCCACAAAAAGACGAATAAGAGATAGAGAGTTCGACAAGGATGGAAATGATGCGCATTACTGAGATTTACAACAGATTCAAAAAAAAATTCATACCAGCATAGTTCCGAATACTATGAACCAAGACTACCTCGCACTATGTCAAAGAAAACCTGAAAAAGAAACCCTTACCGAGTTCGATGGGGGTCGCGCGGGGTCACCAGGGGTCGCGGGGGGTCGCCGAGGTCACGGGGTCGCACGGGGTCACGGGGGGTCGGGGGAACACGGGGGTTGGGGTAGGGGGGAAGGTTCGGCAACGTAAAAACATATGGGGGGTTTCATGGCGGTATATAATAAACTTCCGCGAAACCATTTTAGCGAAAGGTTTAGCAGTGGTTTTGTGAACCACCGCCACAAAACCGCCGCTAAAACCTAATTTTGGTGTAGTTATCCAACTAAAAAATCATAGAGATGTTCTTATTTATTTATTTTAATGAAATATACTCTATTTGAGATTCATTTACCTATTATCCTTTGTTGATAAAACTAGTTCTTCCTTTGAGTCATCATTGGTTCATGAAACCTTAACAATAATTATAGGAACGAATGTATTCTCATATATTCTTTTTGAAAAGTAGTCACTCTCAAATCCATGACATTATATTTTATAATTCAGCGATAAATAACTCCTCGTTTTGGTAAAAGCAGAGTTATTTCTAAAAATACTTAACGAAAACATACCTCTTCATAAATTCTTGGATTTCTTCCTAAAGACTTCATAACAATACCAATTTTAACATATACTTTCATTTTTTATATCTTTGGAATATTTATAGTGAAATTTTTAATACCTATTAAATTGAAATATATTAAAGGTAGTTTTCCATGAAATTTACCTTTACTTTTTCAAAAACCTCTGATATGAGTAACCTGAGATTGTCAAACATCACATTAGTAAATTCATTGAAATGTAATCATAAAACATTATCTTAACCTTCTTCAACTTTATCAATTTTCTTTGAGGAAATTTATTTATTCATGGATTTGAAAGATATTTCTTTATTAGCCAAACTCTCATTATTTTTATTGAATTATTTTCTTATCTCATATGCACCCAATATGTTTTTGAAGAAATATAAAGGAAGTGTGTAAATATCATGATCCTCTAGAGAAAAGAATTTGGAATCATATCTATCTAATATGATACAGATTATCATCTACACAACCACTAAATTATTAAATTATCATTAGATCCTACAATGTTCATAACCACCTCATTGACGCTTGTGAATAATTAATCGTCATATTTAACATCAATCATATGCATATATTCATACATTAGATTCCAAATCTATGATTTTTACCTTTTGACATTGACATTTCATTGATATATATTTTTATATCTTATCTCAAATTCCTATTTTATTCTTAATAATGATAAAATTTTCTAATTAATTTTTTGAAAGTGAGTATAAAATTGAATTTCTTATATAACCATCAATCTAAAAATTCTTCCTAGTACCCCAATTCCAATATCATCTTCATAAAACAGAAGTAAATTCATTATTTATAATATCTATAATATACATATAAAAAGAAAATTCAACTAATATTATTTACGTTAAAATATTTTATCTTTCAATTAGAATATGAGAATTTCTTTGATAGTCACTGAATTTAAACTATACATGATAAATAAAAAATTTCAAATCACAGAACTAACTCCACTAAAAACATTCAATAAGGAGACATTAATACTTCTTCACTTGTTAAAGAGAGAGAAAACTTAAATAACTAATGAATTGGAAAAAATTAATGAAATAATCTCGACATTTATGAACATTAGAGGAAACCCAAATACTTTGATAAAAATTGTTATGGCCTCAAGAATAGTATATGTTCTCTTAGAAGGGATGGAATGAGTGAAAAATTGTCCAGTTTATTTTTTAATATATTTCTCAGAATAAACCTCTATCACCTATTATAGTATGTTAGATCACTAATTATCTCAAAGAAATCAAGGAAAGACATAAATATGGATTCTCTAAGTACAATTTTCACCTAAAAATGAGAAGGTTAATCCTTATCGGGGTCATGCCTCACCTAAAAGAATATGATCAACTAAAATCATCATCACAGATACAAAGAGCAAGGTACATCCTTTACTCGTGATATAAGAATAATCATAACTACTATCTCTTTAAAGGACTCCAAATAAAATGAACTGTTGTACTGTATTATTGAGGAAGACATTATCCTTTTACTATGATGATTATATCACTAAAAAATTATATTTCTCATGAAATTATTCTCTATTAAGGAATAGGTTTGAACAATCTTCCTTTTAATACTTTATCTTCTTTCATGTACTCTACTTGTGAAATCTATTCTATAATGCACACTTCATCTTCAAAACTATAAATTATATTTCTTAGATATAACACATAGTGCACACTCTTCTCTTATCTTAAACTTCTCTTAATATCCTCATCTTCTTGAGTATTGATACCTACATACTCCAAAATTAAATACACTATACATGTTGATCCTTTATAGTCATAATAGCCCATTTTAATTTAAACTTTGAATTCAAATTCAAAATACAATCTTCTTTGAATCGATCTTCATCATCTCGCACTTAGATTTTTGACATTAAATCATCTAATATATATTAGTCACCATTAAATATATTTAATTACTTCAAATATCTAGTATGTGTATCCTATGATTCATCAATAGATCCAAATCATCATATCCACTCAAAATAGTGAACTCTCTTCAGACTACTATTGGAACTGTGACCAATTGGACCTCATTTTAGACCAAATATTCTGAACTACATCAAAACTACTCTCAAAATTCGTATCTCCAGGTAATGTTATTCACTTACCATTTTGGACATATAATTTTATTTCAAACCATTATAGGTATAATGACGTGTAACTCCTCATGTGAAAGCTTCATACAACTTCCCAGTTATTTCGTCCTTCCTGAGAACTCACCTCATCATTTTGAAGGTTTTATAAAATGGTTAACAGGAATGTAAAATGATATTTTCATCACCAATTCACTTCTTTGAACAAAACTCATTTTTTAATCTCAATGGTGACCTCCATAACATATTCTAGATAACTATCTTTAAGGGTGGACTACTCAACTGCAATGAACACTGAAACACCCATTTCAAAATCCCACACCCTACTTTCCTATAAACATTATGTATAAAGACATGTTCTCTAATGAACCATGACACAGTAATTAATTATTCCTTGAACCATTGACTACCAAAACACACAATTCAAAATAGTATTCATTAATTTTTCTAACTAGATAGCTATATGCCTATTTGTATGCACTATCATTGAATTTTTAAGCCACTATCACTTCAAATACCAACAAACTCTACTCTTGAAGCTTCATAATTATTCCATGTTATTCCAATAATTCAAATAACCATAGAAAGAACAACAAATCAAATGAATCACCATGAAAATACTATGTTTAAACACAATTAATTTATTGTTAATAAAATAAAACAAATATATCATATCCCATGATTATTATGTTCACTTCTTCTTCAACCATGGGCTCAATAATCTCTAAAACAAATCTTGTGAAAACTCAAACCCATAATAGAAACACTTATCTATTTGATCAAATTTTCCATGAACGACTAATTTTATAAAACAATTACCCTATAGATTCAAAAAAATAATTATATCCTTATTTCTCACCCTAGCCAAGTCATCCCATTTTCCATTATCAACCAATGATACTCCACCATATGGAATACAGTTTTTCCAATCACTAGGGACACTACTAATATACCAAATCTATCTATCTTGAAACATATTTACCTAAAACCCATCAAAGATATCTTAAAATCCTATAAGAACCTTAAAAAACATCCATAGATAATAAATTTTACAAAATCAACACCTATAAAATGGACTTATAACATGCCCACTCCCATAGTAGTTTCACCAAGGAACATCCCATTAGAGACATATTCTAACTGCACTTCCCATTTTAGAACCAATTTCCTACTCAGAACTAATTTGCAATTACAAGATACTCACTTGATGGTCATTCTAAAATGACTGATCCATTCTCATTAGACCATTAACTATAAAAAAACCATTTTCCTCAAACCAGTAGTAGAAAAAATCCAACTGTGATCCAACACATTATTTTCCAAGATTGTGATATTACCCAACTCTTAGATACCACCATGAATCACATGTATTTGCAAAAAAAAAGTTACAATAAAAACTCAAATCTCATTTCTATACAAAAACTATTCTCCATCCACCATCTACATAATTTTTTAAGGTCGTCCTGCCCCACATGCAGTACCCATGGTGCCTTCATTCCCAACACTCTCTAGACAAAAAATAAGTAAAACTGAATGCTCTATCACATGATACACTCAAGAATTAGAAAAAATTAAATCATATAACCAGTCCCCAATAATCCTATGTCACTTCCTCTTATATACCTAGAAAAATGATAAAACTCTCTCACTCATCCCTCAGGAAAATGAGGACTGAACAAGATATATTATATAGCCATAAAATATCACCATAACAAGTGTGTCCACAAGCTCTATTATGGTTCTATCCCAAATCATTTCATCAAAAGGAAGATCACTCTATCCCAAGGAAACAAGACTAACTAGACCAACCCACTCAAGGGTTATTAACTAAAAAACCTACATAGGGATAACTAATACCCATCACCAGTTCCAAATAAATAAAAATTCATCTCATATCCTAGACCTACCCACAGTAGGTTTTTCATTGTCCATGAGAATATTATATGAGTTACTGTATCAAACAACAATAAAAAAATCACCTTGAAAGTTTAAATTATTTAGTTATACATCGATAATTTATTTAGGGAATCACAAAAATAATATATGGGTAATGCTTTAATTAATAATACCGCTTTATCAAGAATTTAAATAAAAATAGTTCCTTTTAATAGTTTTCAAAAACCATTTTAACTTTTTGAAAAAAAATTCATATCAACCAGAAATCATACATAGGTCAGGGATATCTATGATTCTAGTATCATTCATTAAATATTGCCTTCTAGACACCCAGATGAGAGTAAAAATAATAAATATCAATCTCGCATTGAACATCATTCTTGAGTAAAAAACTATCTCATGATAATGAAAACAATGAATATCAATATCATCCTCGGGTAACATGGGATTTAAATATATATTGGTTAGTTATTCCATAGAATAAGGACCTTCCCAAGCTCTAAAATCATATTACCTCCAACTACCAGTCTGAAATAGTGATCATACTAAAACAATGATCTAATAACATTTTATAATGACTCGATTAAAATCACTTATACAACACTCTATCCAGATCACTATAAGACCTTAGTAACTCCTCTCTATATTCTAGAGGCTACTGGCCAATGGAGATAGTGTAAGAGAAATGCACATAGATTAAACTCTCACTACCATCTCATAAAATAAAAACTAGGTAATAAAAACATTTAATACATCTGAGAAATTCAATGGAATTAAATCTAAATGTTAACCATCAGTAACAAGTAAAACGATACATTATATATAAAAATGAATCATGTTTTACATACAAGCATACAATAGGGATCACACATCTTACCAAATTAAATAAATAAAAACTGAAGAAAAATAACAGAGACTCGACTATATGGCCCAGGTCCTCCACACCTTAAACAAGTCTCCCAACATATTTCTAAATACTCTAGTTAGATCCTAATCCAAAAACCTATGAATCAAAATCTAAATATAAATTTTTATTGTACACAAGGGTACATATATAGGTTGTGATCATATAGCTCAATAAGGTCTCACTATGTTCCCCTCATATGCTCCATCATATATAGTGTATGCATATATGAGAAAATACATCAAGTAGATATATAAAACATGAAGTTAACCATATAATGTCATTGTGTGATATCCAAGACCCCACAACACATGACCCCGCCTTCTTCAGTTAATTCTAATAATAGGTCAACTTACAAAATACACCATCTCATTCCCAGCCACATATATAAAGAACCAACACTATGTCTTAACCACTACCCTATAACTTATGGAATGGCATTTTATTGATCCCCCAACTCACATATAGTCTCATTTTTTCACCCTCTCACTCAGAGAACAGTATTATACCATTTCACATGCTACACCTTATACCACTACCAACTCACTCAAGGTTAGGTCTCATACCATATCATATAACACATCTCATACCCCCACCCTCTTACTTGTGGTGAATTATTATACATACCACAAATCACACCACCACAATCTCACCCAAGGTATGGTCTAATTCCCATCATATATCACATCTTATACCACCACCCAATAAATTTGAGAGACTTCCAGTAACCATCACATATCATATATCTTACCACCCCCACTCACTTAGGGTGAGGTGTAATACCTTTCACATATCACATCTCATACCACTACCCTATCATTTGGGTGATGTCTAATACCACATATAATATCATATCTCGTCATTATTACACATATTTTTTAGAGTATAGCATAAGGAAATACAAGGAAGATATATCCCATAGCCAGGCCCCCATCTAGTATCATACTATCCCCCACCCATATCTCTGCTATAACGTAGAATATACAACTCAAAATTATAATCCCTAACCAACCTTTTCATCCTCATCTATCACAAAAAAATACAGTAACCTAGAACTCATGATCATCCCAAACCCTTTATACATGTCATTCCATAGGCCTGACTCATATATAAAACCTAGACACAACAAACACTATTATTATCACTAATGTTATGAATTGCCTTGTGGATCTATCATAAACATATGCCGGCCTCAGCTACCATCCATGGAACATTATAAGTACCCAAACACACCATAAGGAGTCCCATCAAATTTTTAATCCCATTTCACCACTTCCATGCCCCAAGCCCATAGATATTCTCCCACACATCCTTCTCAGCCCATCCATAGGAATTTATCTTTTTATAATATTTAATCCTCAAAATGATTTCTACTCGATATCCATACTCATCTCATATTCCAACCTCAATCCATCGTGGTCTCCATGTCTATAGAATCCCACAAACCTTATTTAAAATCACTAAGAAACACTAGGAATTCCTAAGGGGAGTTACTACTCTCTTTCTATGACCCAACAACAAGATTATTCCAATACTAATGGATTACCATAGCTCACTACGTACATTATTCAAAACCCACTCCTCTCACTCAATGAGTGTAAAGGTTCAAAGGCTGTGTATATAGACTTTCCCCGTAAAATTCAGAAGGCCAGACACTAATTGGTAAATTCCACATGGTCAATCCACTTTGAAGCCTCTCAACTATCTCACTATGTATTAACGCTTGCTAAACACAACTAATATCATGAGTGAATAAAACTTTAGGATCCATTACCTCATCCTAGACATAATCTCTCCTTAGAAGAAAAGATACATGGTGTCTCTCAAATACCAAATCATGTATGGAAAACTCAATCAAACAAATAGGGCCTGATCTAAGCAATTAAAATAATTCCAGACTCACATAAAACCCCTAATTGATTTAAAAATCCAAACCCAAGGCACATGCAGGTAAGTCACATGCCCACATGAATATGGTTATGTTTTAAAGGGGACAACAACCTTTAAAATAAGGTTATCATTTCCATTTCATGCTTATCCAAACCCTAAAAGATTGAAGCAAGCCCTATCATTCTTTTAAGACCCCATATCAGTCCAGAAACCCCCAAAAATTATTTATAAATATTTATAATTACTTAATAGATATAATTATAGTACGTATGGTTATACCAAAAAGGGATTCAAATGAGATATACCTGGATATGGGGGTGTTAGGGTATTGAAATTTCCCAATATAAACACTTTTTCATTAACATATCACTACCCAATATGATATTTTATTCAATTTTACTAGTGTCACAATTTATTTATTCCTTTAATGATGATTTGATTTCTACCTCTCTAGTAATTATCCCTTTAATAAAATTTCCCAATGATGCTTCACCCACACACACTAATTATTTAATATAGAATATAAAGAAGAAATTAAACATGAAAAAAATATTTTTCTTGGTTCACCTGAAATGGTGTAATCTAAGGAAAATGTAATTGAAAATGTATTGATGCCCTAAAATCCATTAAATGAACTACTTGGTGGTGGGTTTTGGATAGGTAAACCCATGTTATGGGTTCACTTCACAAACAAGGATTGGGATAGCCAACTACTTTCCAAGGATCACTTCCCTCTCTTAATCTATGTTTAGTCACTTATATAAGAAAACATTACCACTTAGAAATGAAATATTAGATAAATATCATCACTGCTATTATTATTTCACTGGATAAAGGTGGTTCACTTCAATCTCCTGTATTTCTCCTATATAGACCTGTTTTGTACATCCCTATGAACATATTTAATACCTGTCCATTATTTTTCATGGAAACTCTCCATATTCTTATTTAGAAACTTCTTCAGAGAGTTATGATTATATATTCACATATTTTTAGCATGAATCTCTAATTTCATTTCTTCTTATATCCTTTAATATCTCTTCATGGTTTTAGATATATCAATAAAACTCCATTTCCCCTCTTTAATCATTTTTATGGACTCTAATATTTATAGATAAAGATATCTTCATATTTCATTTCTTCTATAATTATTTTTCTCTATTAAAATTGATAATATCTACAATTCCTTTATAAAATATATTTTATTCTTCTTTATAAACTTGGTTCCTCCTTTTCTTCTAAAAATAGTAATGTAAAAAATATAAGTATGCTCTTAACCGCAAGAGTATAACATCTTATATACCATGAGAATATCTTGTTTTATAACCAAAACCCTTTCCATAGTGTAATTCATACCACCGCAAAGAAACCATAAAAACTAGTGTAAAGTAAAAAAAATCATGGGCTCTCATCAAGTTAAAAAAATCCCTCTGTTGTCTTCTTTCAAAATTTGATTTTTTATATCTTAGCTAGGTTGTAGGGTACCCAGAGTAATTATGGTATAACTATTAAATTTCTTCTAGAAAAAATGTATAAAGCCTTATATTTTCTAGGATGAATCATAAAATTTATTATACTTACTATTAAAGGCACAAGGTGGTACATGCCTTTTCATTTTATAGAAACTCATTACCCATGGTGCAACATGGGGTATCATGTTGTAATTTATATCTGAAATATGGAACTCTTAAAACATCTTCAAACACCTTCAAACCAATTCCACCGCTTCAAAATTCTTATGTATCCTTATATATTATTCCTTTTACAAATCTATTAGTTTCTTTAATATATTATTTGTAAAAAACCGAACTTAAACAATACATATTCTAGTTATTTCAAAACTATATTTCACCTTTTTTACGAATTTTATTAGATTTTTAGTGTTATATATAATTACAAGAAGATATTAAATAGTAAAAAAATAAATTACAGGAGGAAACTTACATACAGTATCCTTTTAAAATATTTTTTTTCATTTTCTAATTTTAAAAATTTTGATCTTAACATCATCCTTTTCCCTAACATTCTATAATTCTAGTGAAAAAAAATTAAAACATGGGATGGGAAAAAAATATCCTTAAGGGACATAATGAAATAAAATTATCATCCTAGTGAAAACATTAAAACCCATTTAATGATCATTGGTCAAATGAAACAAATCATTTATAACTAAAAAACACACACATTTTGTTTAAATAAAACCGTTAAAATCAATAAAAATAAAATAAGCCCCTTGGAAACATAGGGAATCACATTCACAAAACTATTTAAAACCACTTAAAATTAGAATAACTATATACATGACTTCTAATATAATTCTCTACAAACAGAAAACACTACCCAATGCATTGAAGATCTATAATGGGGCTCACCCTTCATATAACCTATATCAGGATCTCTAGTTTCTTGTGATCTATAATAGGGATCAACTCTTCATATAATCTATATCTTTCTCACCCATGAGCTATAATTGGGCTCAAATGTCTATATATATTACGATCACCCATTTCATATAATTCACAAGTGTCATATCACAAATAAAACATATTTATACATTCACTTTTCATCATAAAAACTTTAAAACATAATTAAATCACATATGAAAAACATTTTTGGATATCAATAAAGCCTTTTATTTTAAAAACCCATTTTCAATTACAAAATAACTAAAACAAATTAAATTGGGGTTTTCATTTAAGAAAATATCATTAATAATATTCTTGATTAAAATAGAATATTTATTTTGATTTCATTTCATTTTTCCTCAAAAATTCGTCTACTTTTAAATGAAACCATTTTGTATGAAAATCAACTTGTAAACATATAGAGTATAATTAAAATCAATGAGGTGTCTTGAAGAATGGTAAATATCTACAAGTCAGAAAAGTAAAAAAAATCTTTTTACTTTTATAAAAGGAATTTTAAATGGGGATTTTTATAATAATATCCTTTACCATAAGTCTAATTTATCTGGTATTCCCTTTATCATTGTGAATAATGAAATTATGTTAATTTTAGACATGGATAAGAACCAATATTAATATATTTATTTCATTTATTTCACTTATTACCATATCATGTACAATTACTTAATCATTTAAGTTCACACTGGACATTTTGATGATATTCTGTACTTTTATTAAAAATGACTTCAATATATTGACTTATGGTTAAAGAGGATACTATTAAATAATATCCAAGGTAATTTCATCAAATAATTATCATTTGTAAATATCAATTATAATTTTAAATCCATCCATTAAATATGGTTATGGAAAATGAACTATGTTACAATCCTGGAGATAGAAGGTTGTCCTTATGCATTGGTAATGTTCCATTTTTCAATGATCATTATGGAAATAAAGTATCATTTAATATTTCATGAATTATCATAATATCATATATATCATATTAATTCTATAAATATACTTATATATATCTTCCAGGTGATGTGGTTATGAAAAATGAATCGCATCTCTTCATGGAGGTGGTAGTCCCCACATACACATGAATGATTTATCATTTTCAGTGCATGGAAAATTAATAACATAAATGTTATATTACTTTTAAAAATGATAAATATATTATTAATATCATATATAAATATTAATTCCATCATTATAACTAGTCTTGAGAGATGGTGATGGAAAATGAATTAAAACCCAAAAAAACAGAAAGACTTGATCACATAGTCTTATAATATAATTTTAATATTTATCTACAAATAACATCAATTTATATAATAACAATAATGTATATACCAAAATAATTTAATCACTAAGATATTATAAGCATTTCCATTAATCACCTAAATCACATTAATGCAACGATAAAATCATATTTTTTCAAACAACAATTCAAACCTTATTACAGAATCTAGACATTGTAATATTCTATTTAACATAGTCTTATAGGATTACCAAAATTAGTTAATGTCTTAAAAAATAACATTAATTACTTGATAACAAAATCATTTTTCAATCCCACAGTTATTTACTTGATAAAACATATTTTCTGAAAATCATATTATTCTTCATCAGTCAAATCGTTTAACTAAAAATAAAAAGTTATAATGACTAGGACATCATATAGGATAGTGGTAGGAAATAAAAAATTTCCCCCTTTAGTTGTGGGTATCATTCATGCGGCCTTGTCGGGTGTGATGGGTTTTCAAATGGTCTATATGCTGTCCTTTTCTAAAACTATATTATTATAAATTCCCCAAAATAGGATAATACCATGAAAATAACCTTAATCTATTTAGCACTAATGAAATAATTAAACCTAAAATTTTATAACATATTTTCATTTTCATCCCAAAAATTAATATCACATGATTACCTTAAAAAAATGAATGTCTCCAAGAATACCATTAGTAACATTAAAATTTAAAAACTTAAAGCCTTAAAATGGGGTTATAATACATTGATCTTTTGATAAGCCTTAATATTATAAACATATTCTGATATACATAACTTTTAAGAAAGCCTCTCAAAAAAAGAGCTTAATCTCCAATGTTATATATACCTTCTCTAATACCAACTGTAAGGACCCCACTATAAACAATACATATTGTTGTTATTTTAAAACATAATATCACCGTATTTTCCCAAATAACATTTATGATTAGAGTTTTTTAGAATTAGGAAATACTCTTATTTAATAATCACATAAATTATTAGTGTACACTAATACTCAGTATCCATTTATTCCACTAAATAAAACCATTTTAACATAAAATATGTTGGATTTTTGTAGAATCATCTTAACAATATTGATCTTGATATCAACCATGTCCCAAATATTCCTTAAACTACTATGGATAAATAATTTAAAATGTGGTATCAACACAAAAATATCAATAAGGGACGTAAATAAAGAAAAATATTAGTCCATTGAAAAAATGAAAACCCATTTAATGTTCTTTGAGATAATGAAACAAATCATTTACACATGAAAATCACACACACTATTTGTTCAAATTAAACATTTAAAACCCAAAATATGAAAATAAAACCTTTTTGTAAACATTGAGCATCACATTCATAAAACCCTTTCAAAACCCTTGAAACTAAAATAACCATACGAATGACTTTCAATATAATTATCTAGAGAAAAAAAATCGTTACCCATTTCATTAGAGTGCTATAATGTGGCTCCCCCTTTATATAAGCTATATAAGGCTCACCAATTTTTCATGAGCTATAATGGGTATAAACCCTTTGTACAAGCTATATCAGGCTCACTTGTTAGCTATAATGCCACTCAAAACTTCTTAAAATCTATATTTGTCTCACATGTTTCATATAATTGTAAAGTTCCACATGATGAATAAAAAATTTATAATTGCACATTTAAATATAAATCCATTGAAAACACTTTCAAACACATATGAAGAACACGTTTCAATATCAATATTACATTTTATTTTAAAAACAAATTTTTAATACCAAAATAAACAGAACAAACTAAATAAGCATTTTATTTGAAAAAATATCATCGAAAATATCCATGATGAAAATTGAATTCCCATTTTGAAGTCATTTCATTTTCCTTAAAAAGATGTGTAATTTTAAATGAAAAATATATATTTAAAATTAAACATTTAGAGGAAATATTAATGAATTGAGGCATCTTGAAGTTGGTAAAATGTACTCATTCAATTTAAGTAAAAACATTTCTTTTTTACATTTTAAAAAATGGACATTTAAAAAGAGGATTTTTGAAATAAAGTATGATACATTAATTCAGATTCATCACATATGTCCTTTTTCATCCCAAATAAAAAATTTGTGTTAATTTTACACATGTTTAATAGCCTTTTTGAATTTAACTATTCCATTTATAACACATAGTATAATTTTATATACAATTACAAAATCATTTATGTTCACATTGGATATTTTGATGATATTTGGTATATAACTCCCCAATGACTTAGGTATGTTGACTTATGGTTAATAATGTCATTATTCTATCATATCCAGAATAATATTCATGAAATAATTATAAATTTTATACATAAATTTTGCTCGAATGGCCCGAAGGCCTTCATTTTTATTGATTTTTTATAACCCCCCTTTCAAGGGATGATAGGTAACCCTTAAAATTATTTTAGACTTTGTGATTACATCGACCATAGGCTTAAGAGGCATTACCTGACCAAAAGGTCTTAGAGAATTAAACCAGACTAACACTATAACGAACTACCCCTCCCCAGAATCTACCTTGTGATGGTAGCTATCCACCTTCACATGGTCATCTGGCTAAGCTTCCTGTGAAAGCACAAGCTAGTCCTGATGGCATAGTCATACCTTCTCATTCTTCCAAATCCATTGGTTCTGCTCTGGTGAGTGTGCATGCTCTGAATCCTCCTCTAGGGCTTCTTTTTTTTCTATAGAGTTTTTCTGGGACAACTGAATGTGGCCCAAAGGCCTTAAAGGTGGCCCCAAAGCCCTAATAACCCGAAGGCCTGGGTGCCCAGAAGGACTTAAGGACTCCAAACCCAAACCAGTGGCCCAAGGTGAATAGTTCCAGCTGTTACAGTACCAAACAATACCTGTTATAGTAACAACTACAGTACCAACTACAATACCCGCACAGTGTACCATGCTTCTACAGTGCCTGCTACAGTATGTAGGCATGGGTAATGTTTTCATTTTCAAAGATCATTACAGAAAGCATGTAAGTATCCTTTTATCATAAAAAAATTATCTTAATATGATATATATCTACTAATTCAATAAGGATACTATATCTATCATCCATGTAATGTGGTGATAAAAATTGAAACACATCGCTTCGTGGAAGTGGTAGTCCATATGTACGAATGAATGATGTTATCATTTTTGGTGCATGAAAAAGCAATTACATAAAAGATAAATTATGTTTTAATAATGATAAATATTTAATTAATATCATATATAAACATTAATTTCATCATTATTACAAATCTTGAGAGAGGTAAATGGAAAACTAATTGCATCTGTTCGCGAGGAGGCTGTCCATCGTACACATAGACGATCAATGCTTTTCCCATTTGATGGAAGAGGATAAGGATTTGATTCATGCCACAAACATAATTTATAAGTATATATAGTGTATTATATTTATTATTTTATCATGTTTTCAGAATATTTTAAGGTGGGGTAATAAGATAAAAACAAAAACAAATTGATAAAACTGTAGTTCTTCTTTCGAAAAGCTCATCTGGTTAACACCTTAAAACAACTAAGGATGGTGTTTTTTCAAAACTATGGTTTCCAAAATGATTTTAGGGATTTTAGTGAAAATTTTGGATATATATTTTCTACATAAAAGGATTTTTATGTGTGTATAAACAATAAGAAGAGGTTCCCTTTTATAAGAGAGAAGAGGGGACTCCTAGAATTTCCCATAATATTAAATAAAGTTAAATTAATTTTCAATTTCAAATGGATCTGAAGTGTTTTATTTAAGACATAATATTATTATGGTTCTAAATAATCTCAATAAATAATTGTTATATAATTTTAGGTCACCTTTCTACCCTTATCATTTAGATTCAACCCTTATATATCCTTTTAACTCTTACTCTGACAACATTTATTTTTACTATTTGGTGGTCAACATTATTACAATAAAATACCAAAATACCTATAAATTGATCATGGATGAAATTTAAAACCATAGCTAATATTTTTGAAGAATTTATTATTTTTATTAATTTTATATCACTCAATAAAATATTATTTATTTTTAAATATCATTAATGACAATTTTGATACTATTCATTATATTGACTTTTACAAATATCAATACAGTAAGATAAATTTGAACCAAATATTTTAATACACCCCTAACATGTTAAATTAGTCTCTAAAATTATTGTATTACATTAATCATCTTATATTTACTTTAATATATTTAATATAATTGTTTTGATATTTCTATTAATTGAATAATTATGGCATCATCATTGTGCAAGAATTTAAGTTTATTATTTCATTAATAAAAATAATAATTATAATGTTGAACATAAATATATTATCATTCAAAATAGTATTTATACTTGAACATATCTTCTTTATAACACCTTATTAAAAATATTAAACTTATTGATTATAATAGTGTGAGAAGTTTTACTTTTCATTAATTAAAATATTTTAAATATCATAATCTAATATAAGTAGTCATAAATTGTCATATAAATTATCCTTGGATAATTAGGGATTAACATTACTCCTTGAAAAAAAATAGTCTTAAGGTCATTTTATAGTCCTTATCATTTTATTTGTAACCCAAATTACCAATATACCAATTATTGTTGTAACAAAAATTACCAGGGTTACTATTCATATTGGATAAAACTAAAAGGGAAATATTTACTAAATTTGGACTCCTAAATTTGAATATATAATCTATTTTCCAGAATTAAAAACACATAATTTTCAATATTTAATTTAAAATTAAATCTAAAAAATGTAATGAAAAACTATTTTCTGGAAGAATGATTTTTTTAAACATATAATATTTTTATACAAAATTTTATTATAAAATAGATTTCAAAAATAATAATTTCATTTTTTTAAATAAAAATAAAAATAAATAAAACTACTCTAAAATATAATATTAATCTGTAAATACTTTAAAATAATGTACCATTTTCAATAAAAAATAAGTATTTTTTACTACTCATTAAAAAATCAAACTTTTTAGAAAATTATCAAAATTTAACCACAATATAATTTTTAAATTTTTATTTAAAAAATAACACTTATTTCATTACATAAAATTTCTAAAAGTTCCATAAATTAATTATATTTTTTACTCCAAGATGCAATAAACACATTCTTGAACAAAGTGTATTTGAAGAATTAAATTACTTTACTAAAATTATGTTCTTAATTTTCTATGAATTAATTAATACACTATTAATTATTATGAATATTTATAATTTATACTACTATTAATATTATTCATTCCCTCTAATTTAATGGCTATGTCATAATGGTAACATAATAACAATGTTTAATTGTTCCTTTAAGCTTTGTGTTTTTTATCTTGTTTGTTATCGAACATAAAATTTAATTTTAAAAACTCAGGAAGTTAAAATATGTATCCTTGTACATTAATAATGTAAAAAATACCTCTCAATAAAGGCTTTTAAAAATCCATCCAAATTACTTCTAAACGATATTAAATTTATTCTAAGTGTATCCAAAACTGTTCCAAGGAAATATTATGTAAGGACTTGACCGTAAATAATACATATTCTAGTTATTTTAAAACTAGAAATCACTTTATTTTACAAAATATATTTTATTTTTATAGTTTTAGATAATTATGTCATAACTCATAGATAATAAAAACATACATTACAAGTGAATACTTTTACTCGCTATCCATTTTTCCAAAAAAACAAAACTTTTTAAAAATATTACATGTTTTTATTTCATTGAAAAAACTTCACAATTTTGAAAATGAAATAAACATTTTACCTAATATTACTTAAAATACTATGAAAAAAAATTTATAATGTTGTATGAGCACAGATAACTCAGTAAGAGATATAAATAAAGAAAATTATTGCTCTAGTGAAAAACATGATAACCCGTGTAATATTTACCTTTATATCAATGTTCTTTGATATATTGGAATAAATAATTGACAAATAAAAACACTTTTATCTAAAATAATATCATTAAAACATATAGAAATCAAATTAAAAATATTTTGGTAACATAGATCATGGCATTCATAACCCAATTTAAACTCATGTAAGAAATAAATGGAGTCGAGTTAAATTCATAAAAGAAACCCTTTAGAAACTACAACCTTCTCACCATAAAATATAAGTTACATTACCCAATTCATTAGATAATTAGATGTTCATAACCATTGTATAAGCTATAAATTTTTCACCACGGGCTATCTGGGTCTCCCCATCATATAAGCTATGACGGGCTCACTTACAGATTTTTGGGTTGCCCCATCGTATAAGCTATAACGTAGAGCTAACCAGGTGAACACATTACTCTTTTATAATGACCAACTACCGTAAAATGTATATAAAAATTTTATTCCTTCACTATGTCATCATAAAACATTTGAAAAACTCTTTCAAATTCCTAAACAAACCACTTTTGGATATCAAAATACCCATTTTTTAAATGACTTTTAAAATCAAAAAACTGTGCACATCATAAAGAACCCATTTTCCTTAAAAATAATCATGGATAAATATAAAGGAAATATTAAATCATTAAAGAGTCATGAATGTGGTAAAATACACCCATGTTGTATATTTTAAAAAATACCCCTTTGGATTTTGTAAAAAGTGATGAAGCAGTACATTTAAAATTGATTTTCAAAATAAAGTCCCTCACATATAACCATTATAATATTTTTTTTGATAAAATTTGATAGAAATTAGATAATTATTTTCTGAAAAAATGAATCTGAAAATTAATACATTTATAAAATTCATTTTAAAAACATGTACATGAAAGAGAATGGTTTAGAAAATAAATCATTATTGCATTTAAAATGTGGTTTTTTAGTTAAAGAGTCCCTTATAAATATCCTATCACTGAAGTGAGAATTAATAATAAGAGTATATTATTTGAATATCCTTAATTCCCACTTAAAAAATTTAGAAATACAACATTATATAATAAAATTTTGTTTCACTCGTAATGTTATCATGACATAATTAATCAAGTAGAAGTTTAACTCAATGAAAGAAAATTGAGTTAATAATTATCTTACCTTAACTCTGACTTGTGAAGTATAGTATGTATCTTACTGAATACTAATATTATGTCAATTTATAATTTCTTAATAACTTTTTTAAGTTTATTATTACTTTATTTTACATATTACCAATTTGTTACAATTACATAATTATTTAAGTTCTCGTTAGACGTTTTGTCAATATTTGGTTTATAAGCCTATAATGGATTTAGTATGTTGATTATGGACAAAGATATCATAATAAAATTATCTTTGTGATAATATTAATAAAATAATTATCACATTTATAAATTAATTATATTTTTAAATCCAACCATGAATATTGTTTTGAAAAATGAACAATGTTACAATCTTGGAGATAGTAGATCGTACGTACGTATGAGTAACACCTTCATTTTTTCAATGAGAATTATGGAAATAAGGTGAGTATAATTTTATATTTAAGTAATGATAATTATATCATATATATCATATTTTTTCTTTAAATATACTTATATATATCTTCCATGATATATGATGATGAAAAACAAATCACATCGCTTCGTGGAGGTGATAGTTCACATGTATGTAGGAATGACCTTATCATTTTCAGTACATGGCATGGTAAGAAGGTAAATGTTATATAATAATCGAATAATGATAAATATTTTTTGATTACATTGTAAAAACATTAATTCCATTGTTATAACCAATCTTGAGAGATGGTTATGGAAAATGAATCACATCGGTTCGTGAGGCGCTAGTCCGCCGTACACATGAGTGATGAATTATTTTCCCATTTGATGGATGTGGATGTTGATATGGGTCATTACACTAAAATAATAACATATATTTATATGTATTATACTAATTAATTATTTTATCATGGTTTAATAATATTTTAAGTATGTGTAATAAGAAAGAAAACATAAATGCTTGATTAAAACGATATATATTTTCCAAACAAACTCATATTCTTAACACATTAATACCATTATTGTTGGTGTTATTCAAATCATAATTACCCTATAATTAGGTTAGGAATTAAATGAAGTTATTCTTGTAGGTACCATCCAAAATAAAATGGTTTTTATTTGGGAATAAATGAGAAGAATATGTGTTCTTTTATATGAATAGGGATGGGCACTCTAATAATATCTCCAAATATTAAATTAATTTAAATTAATTTTCAATTAAAAAAGAAACCAAAGTGATTTATTTTTAACAAAAGACAATATTGGTTTTAAATAATCTAATATAATAATTTTTAGATATGTTTAGTTAACTTTATTACTATATTAATGTTTTTGAAAGAAAATTTAACCCATTTAACTCTTATCATGACAAAATTAATTTTTACTCTTTAAGGGTCAATGTTTTTACTATAAAATTAAAAAGAACATATAATTTGATCATGGATGATATTTTAAACCATATACTAATATGATTTATAGATTTTATATTTTAAGGAATTTTATTTCATTTAGTAAAATATTATTTATTTTAAAATATCATTAATGTAAATTTTGACAATATTAATAACATAGACATTTAAAAATATCTATAAAATAAGATAACATTGAAAAAAAATTAATTCATACCAAACATTTCTACTTAACCTATTAAATTATTAGATTTAATTAATTACCTCATATTATATTTATTTTAATGTTTTTCATATCATTTATTTTATTTTTTCATTAATTAAATATCGTATTCATTATTATTGTTCAAGCATTTAATTTAATTATTTATTGACTAAAATTTTAAAATAAATTATCATGTCGAATATAAATATATTATATTTTAAAATACTATTTATAATCAAACATACCTTCTGGATAATACCACATAAAAAATATTGTACTTATCAAAAACAAGACTATGACATGTTTGATTTTTCTTTAAATAAAATATTATAAATGTTATAATCACTTACAAATGCCATCCAAAGAAAATTTATTAGAAACATGATTTCATATGTATTTATATTACTCATAAAAAAATGTTTCAAGTTTAAGGGTCATTTTATAGTCTTTATCATATTAAGTTTACCCATAATTACCTGATTTACACTTTTTAGTGGTAATAAAAAATTACTAAGGTTTCTATTTATATTGTAAAAAAATAAAGGGGAAATATTTAACAAATTTTTAAACTATGATTCCTAATATGGAAACAATTTTTAAAAATTTAAAACACATAAGTTTCAGCATTTAATTTTAAATTAAACTGAAAAAAAGAAATGAGAAATAGTTTTTCAGAAAACATTCCCTTTTTAAACATAAAGTATTTATATCCTAAATTCAAGGATAAAATCAATTAAAACCCCAAAAATGGAATATTTTATAAAAATGAACAAGTAAAATTTAAAACTAATCTAAAATATAATTTCATTTTGTTATTACTTGAAAAGTAAATACAATTTTCTATAAAAATCGGAATATTTCACTCTTCATTGAAAAATTAAACATTTCAGAAAATTATAAAAAAATTACCATGAGATAATTTTGATATGATTATTTAATAAATAATATTTATATAATTAAATTAAATTTTTAAAACTTCCAAAAATTAATCATAATTTTATCTTACAAAAGCAATTAAAATCATTCTTGAAGAAAGTGTATATCAAGAATAAAATGAGTTTACTAAAATTAACTTCATAATTTTATTATAATTAAATAATACATTATTAATGGGTAGAACCATTTTATATTTCATAATTCAATTAATACTATTAATTTCATCTAATTTAATAGTTGGGTTATAATGGTCACATAATAACAATATTTAGTTTTCCATTTATCCTCAGTGTTACATATCTTCTACACTAACAAATATAGCCATACCTTTTAAAAACTCGAGATGATACATTCTCTCCCTCCATTTAGGAAATTTCTTTCTAAAATTTTTTAATTCAATCTTGCTGAAAAAGTTTTATCTTTTCAAAATACATTTATTAAATTCCAATATCGAAAAAGGATTAATAAAACACTCACATAATGAGAGTGAAAAGGGAAGATCAAAGGTCATCTAAGATAACACATAGTAGTCTTCCATGAATTAAAAAATGGACATGGAAGATAAATTATGACACATAAGTACTAATATAGAATTATAGATAACATAGTCATGATAAATTGGGCCATCAAAAAACCATACTTCTGTGATGGGTTAAAAGGTCATTGATTTCTTAGTAAGACAAGTAAACAGATAAATTTTTTATTTCAATATACTCTTAATATAATTGAAGAATTGTATTTTAATATATACTAATAACATATGGAAATGTACATAATTGACATGTATAATTTCATCCTTTATTAATTTCCACCACAAACTCATATCTTTATCAAAATTACGAGTTTGAATCATCCATGCCTGAAGCACTAGAATCAACACAAAGGGATAAAAAATACACAAAAACTAACAATAAATTCATATTATACTTATAAATTAACCAAAAAAACTGGTTATAATAATATAAGATAATTCCCAAAATGAATAAAAAGTCAAATTAACAAAACCTACATTTAATCTCTTAAATTAATAAGTAATACCCAATGTTCAACAAAAATTGTGCAATAAGTATCCTTAAGATTCCTTATGAATATTCCATTCCAATACTATTACCAAAAAGATAGAAGGATTTGATCACATAGCCTTCCGGGATAATTTTAATATATATCCCCAAATAAAATCAATTAATCTTGTAATCTCATACCCAAATCTTGTAAACACCATATATGGTATTCATTTCCATACATCATTTATCCACAAAAGAAAATTCACCTTTTATTCCATAAATAAAATATCATGTTATTCTATTTACCTTATTCCAGTAATGCTTCCAATAATTATAGTTATCTTCTTCCAAGATAACATTAATCATTAAATAAATTGTCTAACCCTTGGTATTATTTACAATAATAAATATATTCCAAAAATCAAATTTTTTTCATCCAAAAAATAGTTTAACTAAAAACAAAAAATCATACAAACAAGGACTTGACATAGGCTAGTGATTGTCACTACACCCTTATCCCCCTTCAGTTGTGGGTTCAAACCTTATAGCCTTACCAAATGTGACCGGATGTCACGTGGCATGTGGGTTTTCATTTTTCTAAGAATATATAATTATTATAGCATTTCTATAAATATTATGAACATATTTAAAGATAACATTAATAAATTCATCCTTAAAGGTAATGTTTTAACCACAATGGGTATCTCATAAATTTTATTTTGAGTCCAGAAATTTAATAACCCATAATTACCTCAAAATTAGAGATCTTAAAAACCGTAAAGATTATTCTTACCTTTAAACTTAAATCCATTAAATCTAAAGGAATTATTACTCAAATATCATTTTTCTAAAGTTAAGAATAATGGTTATATGTTGCTTAATTGTTTATCAAAACTAGATGTCTCCTAAATATTATCACCATTTCACTATGCCACCTTTAACATGTATCAATTCTATTATACATATATTTAATAATTTTTTAAAACAAAACCTTCTAGATAATATTCCATAAGAGTTTAATTATTGTCATAATAATGATAAAATACCACTCTATCATAATTGAAACACAAACACACCCTTCATTGAACTTACTTCTTAAACCATTAACCAGAATTTTTTGTCTTATTCTCCAATAATTAATTCCTATAATCAAAGTTATTAATGTTAACTTAATGGTTCATCATTATCAACCCAATAAAATAATACATAGAACATAAGAAAAAATCATACCGTAAATTCCATACATCAGGATTTCTTTGATATCCCCTTTATCTTCTAACATAAATCCCATATTATAGAAAGTAAATGGTTATGTCCTTTAGGGAAATTCCCCTTTCAAGAGCATTGGAAAAGTTGATATTTTGAAATCAGGTGAAAAATATACCATGAATTTGGACTAAATTAAAGGTGTTAGATAAATCAATCAGTTTCTTGCAGGTGATTTGAATACTTAGAAACCTATTAAAATTATAAGAACAATATTTTTCAATAATAATGATAATCAAATAATCTAAAAGGGATAATGAGGATGTGAAAATTTTATTTCCATTCATATTTGTGAATGATAAGTAATCCATAGAAAATAACAACATTAAAAAATGAAATGAATTATTAAAATTTTAAATTAAGATAATACCCATAGAATTTCAATAACACTTTAACCTTCAAATTCTTTATCACTAATTTGATTACCCTTATAAATCTAATCTCCAAAAATATCATTAATCTCCACAAATTCAATAACATAACATCTCAAAAGAGGTTTCTAAGACTTTAAACTTATAATAAACATTAAACTTGTAAACCCATGATAAAATCCAAAACTCTAAGAAAACCTCACACGAAAAAATCCTAATCTCCAAAGTTGTTTAAACCAAGCTCTGATACCAACTCTGAGGATCTAACCTTTAATAATACATATTGTAGTTATTTTTAAACTATAAATAACTTTATTCTCCCAAATATATTTTAGTTTTAGAGATTTATTGAATTATCTCATAACTCATACATAAAAAATTATTCATTAAAATTGAATACATTTACTCAATATCCATTTTTTCCACTAAAAAAAATTAAATAAAACATGCATTATTTTCATTGAATCATCTTCAAAAAATTTATCTTGACATAGAAAATTTCCCAAAACCTCATTAAAATCTAGTGAAAACATTTTAAAAATTCTATGAGAACAAAAAATGAGATTGTGACATAAATGAAGAAAAGAATTATTCCAGTGAAAAACAAAAAAAAACTCATGTAATATTTACCTCTATATGATATTTCATTGAGATATTGAAATAAATAATTTTGACACAAAAAAACACACACGTTTAGCTCAAATAAAATCATTAAAACTCATAGAATTAAAATTAACACCATTTTTAATACACAGGACATTTATAACCCATTTTAAACCTATGTCAAAAATAAATTGGGACTCGTTAAATCCATAAGAGAAATCCTTCACTAACATCCTCCTTATTTTCTCAAAATAAAAGGTACATTACCCAATTTATTGGAGTGATATTCAGGTGCACCCATATTATAATCTATAAAAGGCTCATCCAGTGTTATTTGGGTCACCCCCTAGTATAAGCTATAACTGGCTCACCGGGGGCTATTTAGGAATCACAATCATATAAGTTGTAATGGGCTCATTCAGTTCGATCTGGGTTTACCCATCTATTGCATATAACTATCAAGTATCGTGTCATGAATAAAAAAAATTATTCATGAACGTTTTCATCATAAAACATTCAAAAACCTCTTTCAAATTCCTAAAAACATCACTCTTGGATATCATAATACCCATTTTTTAAAATACTTTTAAAATAAAAAATATTCACACATCCAAAAGAAAATATTTTATTTTAAAATATCTATAGAGACATATAAATTAAGAATTAAATCATTAAAGCCTCATGACAGTGGGGAAATATTTTCTTGCTGTATATGTTAAAAAACATTATTTTTGACTTTTGTAAAAATATTTGAATGAGGAAATTTAAAAGATGATTTTTAACTGAAAGTATCATACATAAAACCTTAAAGGAACCCTTTTTTAAAATATTTGAGTGCTATTAAAAAATTTCCGTTTAATACATTCATATTCATATAAATACATTTAAATAATTCATTTTCAAAACAAGGATATGAAATAGAATGTTTTAGAAAATAAATGTTTAATCTTTTAAAATTATATTTTTAGTTAAAAATTCCCTTGAAAATATCCTATCATTGATGTGAGTGTTAATAAAAAGAATCTATTAATTTTATTAGATGTAAATAAAAATTAAACGAGTTTAAGAAGATACAATATAATAAAAATTCATTTCAGACATAATCTTAGCACGATATAATCACTGAAGTAAAAGTTTAACTCAACGAACATAAATTGAGTTAAGAATTCCCTTAACTTGAGTGTGACTTTTCACGTAAAATCAATGTCATCCTAAATAATAAAATTAAGAAAATTTATAGCTTAATAAGAAAATTTTTTATTTTAATTATTCCTTTTATTTCACATATTACCTTGTTATAACAATTATTAATTATTTAATTTCTTTTCATTCATTTCGTTGATATTCAGTTCTTAAGTCCCGAATGAGTTTAGTAGGTTCATGGTAGTCAAATATTTTAGAATTCGATAATCTAAGGAATAATATTCATGAAATAATTATCTCTTTTATTCCTTAATAATACTTTTAAATCTAACCATGAAATATGGTTTTTTAAAATGAACTATGTTATAATCATAGAGATGATAGGTCGTATGTACACATGAGTAACATTTCCATTTTTCAATGAATATTATGGAAAAAAGAAAAGTATAATTTAATATTTAAATAATTATCAATAATATCATATTATAATATTATTCTTTAAATATAAATATATAAATCATCCATGAGATATGGTGATTCAAAATGAATCACAACGCTTTGTGGAGGTGATAGTTCACATATACACCCAAATGAAATTATTATTTATTAATACATGGAATAGTATGAAGGTAAATGATATATTATCTTCTTATAATTATAAATATGTTATTAATATTATTTATAAACATCAATTCCTTCAATATAACCAATTTTAAGATATGGTGATGAAAAATGATTCACATCTATGTGTGAGGCGGTATTTCATCTAAAACATGAATGAAGAATTATTTTACAATTTGATGGAATTAGATATGAATAAGGTTCATTACACAAAAATAATAACATATAAGTATATCTATGATACTGGATTTACTATTTGATCTTGGTTTAAGACTATTTTAATTAGGTGTAAGAAGACATAAAAAAGAAACTCTTGATTAAAATGATACCTCTTCTTCGGACAACCTCCTTTGATAAACACATTAAGACCAGTTTGATTGGTGTTATGACCAAAATAAGGCCAATATAATGAGTCTAGGTATTCAAGTAGGTCATTTTGGCATTTATTGTATAGACCGAAGGATTTTTAATGTGTGATGAAATGAGAAGAATATGTGTCCTTTTATAGGACATGGGAGGGACACTCTTAGAGTTTCTCACAATATAAAATTAATATAAATTAATTTTCAATTGAACAAGGATAAAAAATGATTTATTAAGAATATAATATTATTATAGGTATAAATACTCTAATAAAAAAAATTTTAGATATTTTGAGGTCACTTTATTACACTTATCATTTAGTTTTAACCCTTATTTAACCCATTTAACTCTTATCATAATAATAATGATTTTTACTCGTTGACGGTCAATACTTTTAGTATAAAAAAAGAAACATAATTGGATATTGGATGAAATTTTTAACCTTATTCTAACAATTTATCCAAATTTAAGATTTTCAGGAATTTTATAACATTTAGTAAAATATTTTTTATTTTTAAATATCATTAAATTCAAATTTTCACACAATTGATTACATTGACTTTTACAAATATCAATAAAATAAGAAAACATGAAACCAAATATTTTAATTCATTCATAACATATCAAATTTATATATAATATTGTTGTATAACATTAAATATCAAATATAATATTTATTTCAATATTTTTAATTTCGTTTATTTTATTTTTCTATTAGTTAAATAATTACAACATCAGTGTTGTGAAATCATTTAAGGTAATTATTTATTCGCTAAAAATTCAAAAAAATTCCATTTTGTATATAAATATATTATATTTCAAATTTATATTTATAGTTAAATATATTATTTGGATAAAATCATATTAAAAATGTTATACTAATTAGAAACAAGAGTATGATAAGTTTGACATTTCATTAAATAAAATATTATTAATGTCATAATAACTTACAAATGGTGACCAAATTCCATATATTTGAAACAATAATTATTATGGACTAATATTAATTATAAAATAATTTTTTGGAAAGTTAAATGGTCATTTTATAGTCCTTATCATATTATTTTTACTGTCAACTAGCTGATTTACCCTTAAATGTGTTAACAAAAAATTTCTAGGATTACTAATTATATTTTCCAAAAATAAAGAGAAATATATACTAAATTTGGAAACTATGATTTCAAATATGGAATCCAATTTTAAAAATTCAAAACATATAATTTTTAGAATTTAAGTTAAAATTAAATCCTCAAAACGCAATGAAAAGTAGTTTTTCAAAAAAAACCTTTTTAAACATAAAATGTTTTCATAATAAATCCAAATATAAAATACATTTCAAAAACCATAATTGGAACATTTTAAATAAAAAAGGAATGAATTAAATTTTTAAAGCTAATATAAAATATAATTTTTATTCGTAAACACTAGAAAATAAAATAAAAGTTTCATTAAAAATTGATATTTTTCACTATTCATTGAAAAATCCGATTTTTCAAAAAATTATCATTGTTTCACCATAAGATAGTTTTTTATTATGATTTAAAAATAGATATTTATGTCAATAAATAAAATTTCTAAAAGTTCTTTAAATTAATTATATTTTTTCCTAACAAAAGTATTAAAAATCATTTTGAAGAAAGTGTATTTGAAGAATAAAATGCCTTTACAAAAATTAGGTGATTAATTTTCTATGAAATAATTAGTATATTATTAATGAGTAAGACCATTTTTCATTTCATAATTTAGTTGATACTATTCATTCTCTCAAAATTAATGGCACGATTAAAATGGTCACATATTGAAAATATTTAGTTGTTCGTTTAAACTCTGTGTTGCATATCTTGTATGTCATTAAACATGGTCTTTCCTTTTAAAAACTCAGGATGATACATCTTTACTAAAAAAGATCATCAACATACTCATTTATACATGTTAATATTTAATCATACTCAACCTTCTTTTTTTGCACTTGATAGCTCAAAGCAAGTCCCAAATCATTATCACTACAATTTTCCACAAAAACTCTCAATGCTTTTTCACTACTATCTTCCAAATATTAAACATACTCTAATAGTTGATTATAAATATAATGAACAAAAATTATAGAAAATTGTTCCAACATAGCATCATTACTTTGGTTTCTAATAAATTTAACACTTAAGCATATCTATTGGGATGCCAATGCGCATAATCCCCAAAATCAAATTGAGCAACCTCCCACGGAAGAAACCATGAGAAATGAATCTTCGACGACCCATAGAATTATTTTAAAAAACCAAAAAGTAAAATTACAATAATATAATACTAAATGGGTAACTAATTCCATGACTATTTAATAAAATACTCCTTTAGGATACATGTCTATAATGAAATGGGGAGCAATGGGAGTTATTCCTACTCTTTCGTTGTCTACAGGACACTACACTATAAAGCCCCATAATATGAGGATGATACCACCATGATCTCATGGTATCATCGGATAACCCTAGCCCAAACTTCCAAATATCATAGGATAGTAAGGGAAATAACCAATATAGGAAAATCAGGAAGACTTATCTACATTTGGTGTGAATAAATGAGCTCAAACCTCCCCAAATCCAAGGAGAAAATTGGTGGAGGGAAGGAAGGGAGAATTCACCACTCAATGTATTTCATTTAGCAAATCAAAGATAACACATAGGGGTTTTAAAAGGGGAGTGTAGAATGGAATTTTCTCCATCAATTGAAAAAATCAAACCCAACACTATTGAGTACCATATCATCATTAATCGGGTACATGGTACTCCACTAGGCACTTAACACACACCGCCAGTTGATAGGTGGTTCTCTATACCCTACAGGGACACTATTCATGACACTAGGTACCCCGTATCCCTACAACAGTTACCTTGTGCACCTTTGATCCATTAACAGTAGGGATGACCTCAGTACCCTTATATAAACTATTACTAGAAGTTTCTAAGGATAATTGGAAAGGTTTATCCCATTCCCAAAAATTGTTTCATTGGTTCCATGAAATTAAATCCTCCTAACATTATGAATGAAACCTTTAAATATTCATACACAATGGGAAATGTGGGCATTTGTGATGGGCCATTTGTGATGGGTCGGTTTCGCAATGCAAATAGTCTGTCAAAAATATTTTTTTTGTGATGGGAAAACAAGCCTGTCACAAATATTTTAGTTTTTTGCGATGGGGTGATGTTTCCCGTCGCAAAAGGTTTGGCTCGACCTGGTGCCAAAATAAGAGAAAATGTTTTAGCGACGGGCTACTATAGCCCATCCCAAATACCCCATGGAGTTTTAGTATTTACAACAGGGATATATATCTCATCATTAATAATATATTGACGGGTAGTTTTTTGTGATGGGCACCGTTGCAAAAGACTTTTTAACCAATGGGTATTTGTGACGGGTCCTGTCGCAAATGGTATTATTTTTTACGGGAATACCGTTGCAAATACGCTTGTCGCAACTAATCTAACCTATATATACCCCACTAATATTTTTCTGTGTTCCACTCAATTCTCTACTTTCCTCTATCTCTAGTGTAACGTTTTCTCTCAAAAAATTTCATAGTTCAAAATTTTAATTATGGACTTTATTCCCAGTAGATATCCTTCAAAAGCTTCAGTTTTAATGTATTTATCTATTTCTTTTATTTTTTACTTATTTCATTTTATTTTATTTTATTTATAATTATTGTTAATTAGCTATAGTGAAATTAAATTAGAATTAGATATTTTTATTTGTCATTGTTTATATTTATTTTTACAAATAATAACTTGTGATTAGTATGAATTAGAATTAATTATTAGTTATTATATTATGAAATAGTAATAATTATGAGTTATTATATTAATTATTAATAATTAGTCTTATATTATAACAATTAGAATTAAATTGTAATTATTAGTATTAAATTATAATAATTAGTATTAAATTATAATAATTTGTAATAAATTATCATAATTATTAATAAATAGT
The DNA here is from genome assembly GCA_963277665.1 of Viscum album. Lineage (NCBI taxonomy): Eukaryota > Viridiplantae > Streptophyta > Magnoliopsida > Santalales > Viscaceae > Viscum > Viscum album. The sequence goes on from OY728134.1 coordinate 821,513,449, forward strand.
AATAATTATTAATAAATTTTAATAATTAGTATTAAATTGTAATAATTTTTAATAAATTGTAATAATTAGTAATAATTAGTAATAATTAGTCATAATTAGTAATAATTAGTAATATAATATAATATTTAGTAATAAATTATGATAATTAGTAAATATTAGTAATAACTTATAAATATTGGTAATAAATTATAATAATTAATAATAATTAGTAATAATTATTAATAATTAGTAATAAATTACAATTATTAGTAAAAAATTGTAATAATTATTAATAAATTGTAATAATTAGTAATAAATTGTAACAATTAGTAATAAATTGTAATAATTAGTAACAAAGTGCAATAAATTCTTATAATTAGTAATAAATTTCAACAAATAGTAATAATTAGTAATAAATTACCACAATTTGTAATAACTAGTAATAGATTCTAATAATTAGCAATAATTAGTAATACATTCTAATAATTAGGAATAATTACTATTAATAAGTAATAATTTCTAATAATTAGTAATAAATTCTAATAATAAGTAATAAATTTGAATAATTGCTAGTAAATTATAATAATTAGAAATAAAATCTAATAATTAGTAATAAAATATAATAATTAGTATAAATTCTAATAAATAGTTATAAATTCTAATAATTAGTACTACATTCCAATAATTAGTTCTAAATTGTAACAATTAGTAGTAATTAGTAATAAATTCTACGAATTAATAATAAACTGTAATAAATATTAATTAATTGGTATAATTAGTAATGAATTGTGACAATTAGTAATAAAATGCAACAAATAGTAACAGATTGAAACAATTAGTACTAATTAGTAATAAATTTTAATAATTAGTAAAAAAATTCAACAATTAGTAATAAATTATAACAATTAGTCCTAATTAGTAAATATTTGTAATAAATTGCAATAATTAGTAATAAATTGTAATAATTAGTAATAAATTGCAAAAATTAGTAATAATTAGTAATATATTCTAATAATTAGTAATAAATTGTAATAATTAGTAATAAATTGTAATAATTAGTAATAAATTAAAATATTTAGTTATAAATTTCAATAATTAGTAACAATTACTAATAATTTCTTTGAATTAGTTATAATTAGTAATAAATTCTAATAATTAGTAATAATTAGTAATAAATTCTAATAAATAGTATTAATTATTAATAAATTCTAAAAAATTGTAATAATTAGTCATAAATTCTAATAATTGGTATTAAATTATAATAATTAGTAGTAAATTCTGATAATCGGTAGTAAATTATAATAATTAGTAGTAAATTCTAATAATTAGTAATAAATTATAATAATTAGTAGTAAATTCTAATAATTAGTAGTAAATTCTAAAAATTAGTAAAAAAATTAATAATTAGTAATAAATTCTAATAATTAGTTTTATTTGGTAATAAATTCTACCAATTAGTAATAAATTTTAATAATTTGAAAAAAATTCAAAAATTTGAAGTAAATTCTAATAATTTGTAATAAATTCTATTATTTTGTAATAAATTCTAATAATTTGTAATAAATTTTAACAATTAGTAATAATTAAAATTAAATTGAAATAATTAGTAATAGATTGCAATAATTATTAACAATTAATAATAAATTATAATAATTAGTAATAAATTCTAATAATTTGTAATAAATTCTAATAATTCTTAATAGATTCTAATAAACTTTAATAATTAGTAATAAATTCTAATAATTAGAAATAAATTCTTATAATTAGTAATAAATTATAATAATTTGTAATAAATTGAAATAATTAGTAATAAGTTATAAAAATTATTAAAAAATTGCAATAATTATTAAAAAATTACATCAATTAGTATTAAATTGTAACATTTAGTAATAATTAGTAATAAATTCTAATAATTAGTAATAGTTTGTAGTAAATTATAATAATTAGTAATAAATCATAATAATTAGTAATAAATTATTACAATTAGTAATAAATAAAAATAATTATTAATAAATTATAATAATTAGTAATAATTAGTAATAAATTCTAATAATTAGTAATAAATTCAAATAATTGGTAACAATTGGAAATAATTACCAATAAATTGTAGTAAATTGTAACAAATTATAATAAATTGGAAAAATTTCTAGCAGATTGGCAGCTCCTTTTTTCCTGATGTATTATCTCCTTATAATATTATCCCACTGAAATCACTATAAAAAATGTGTCCTCACACATGGATATCCATTTTTGTATGCTTGATAATGGAGAGAAGTGTGGTAAGGCCTTCCTACTCTCCATTCTCGTGCATAAAAAATGGATATGCATACTTTAGAGTGGATTTTTCATAGTGATTTCCGTCGGAGAAAGTTACAAGGTGATGATTTTTTGGGAAAAAGAGTTTCTTCAAATCCACTAGAAATTGTGTTGCCAGAAATTTACAATTATTAGTACAAATTAGATATAATTAATATTAATTATTATTAATTTGTATATAATATTATTAGTTATTATATATTAGTATAAAAGATTAAAAAATTGCTATAAATAAGATTAAAATAATAGAAATTATTATTATTTGATAGAAAATAGAATTTAATAGTCTTCAATTTTTTAGATAGTATTTTTATTATATCAAATTATACAAAAAAACTAATTATTTTTATATTTTTAATATAAATATTGAACAAAGAAGTAAAAACCAATCATTATCGAGTGATGGTGCTCGGATAAATAAGAACAAGAATCTAAATGATTCTAGTTTAAATCATTTACATATTGAGGGTGTTGTAGCTTTCTTATCATTTGCATCATCAAAAAAAATTCAGAAGGGACAATTAAGTGTCCTTGTCAAAAATGTGCTACGAGGATGTTTGACACATTTGACAACATTGGGGGTCATTTATTGCATTTTGGTTTTCAACCAGATTGTGTTTTTTGGTATCAACATGGTGAATGAAGTTATAGAGAATATAATTATAATTTTCTTCTAAATTTTTCATAGTTTCAAAATTTAGTACATGATGTGGTATGCCCATATTTTCAATAAGATAAAACTCATGATGATATTAATTTAACTCCTATGTTGGAACCATCTCACTTTTATGAGTTGTTGAGGTCCAATGAGAATGCCATATATCATAGTTGAAAGATAAGAAAATTTGTAAAAGATGCTAAATATATGGCTATAAAATTAGATAATGTAATGTCAAATAGTAATTTTGATCAGATATTATCTTCACTTATAACATTACTACCTGAAGGAAATGTTCCATCTATAAATTTCTATTAGAGCAAGATGATGGTTTATAATCTGGGTCCTGGTTATCAGAAGATTCATGCATGTTCAAATGATTACATCTTATATTATGGTTAAAAAGTGTTGTTTCATAGTTTTCCCACAAGAGGACAATGGAGGTATAAAGATGCTCAACAAGGAAATTCAATATTCATTGTTGTAAAACAATTGAAATATTTCCAACTTACACCTAGATAGAAGTGTTTATTCATGTCTCGGAAAACAATGACATTGATGTCATGGCACAAAACCAATATTCCAACCAGTAAAACCTTCAATCATTCCTGTAATTGTGATTTATGGAAACATTTTGATCAAGTGAATCCATATTTTTCTTTTGAATCCCAAAACATGTGATTGGGTCTTTTTACTGACAGTTTCTATCCATTTGATTCTTACAATAGTCATTATTCATGTTTATATATCTTTATTACTCCATACAATTTAACTCTTTGGATATTGATGAAGGAACCATATATCCTTTGACCTTATTAATTCGAAGACATTGGAAAAAGAATTCTAATTCTTGTTTGAAACCATTTATTGATGAGTTAAGTTCATTGTGAATTAATGATGTCAATACATTTTTTGGGAACTTCCATTTGGGTCTGATTTGTCGGTCCCTCCCATGATAGATGTTATTATTGTTGAGAAAAACTATTTTGATAATTTATTTCATACAGTTTTGGATACACCAGGTAAGACCAAAGATAATGTAAAGGCACGATTAGATCTTGCCCAAATTTGGAGGTGACCATAACTTAAACTATTTGAAAATTTGAGATCACATAAGTTAATGTAGCGAAAATCATCTTATACACTATTTGAAGATAATATTTTATTATTTTCTCAGTGGATTGCATATTTGAGACTTTTTGATAGTTATTCCTCTAATTTGGGAAGATGTGTCAAAAATAGTCATATTAACAAATTAAAAAGTCACAAATATCATGTTATAATGGAAAGACTTATGTTGATTGTATTTATAGGTTTGTTGAATTCTAGGATTTGGGATGCACTAATTAAAATAAAATATTTTTTCGAGACATTTTTGTGGTGAAAAGTGACTATGATGCCTTAAGTAGGCTACAAGATAGGTTTTTTAATTATATATATATTGGAAAAAATATTCTTTCCAGCTTTGTTTAACTCAATGAAATATTTTATATTACATTTTCTACATGAATAAAAATGTGGAGGTCTGGTACAATTCGGAGGGATATACCCATTTGAAATATTCATACAGAAAGTAAAGAAAAAAGTACATAACAAAGCATCTCTTGAAGGTTCAATTACAGAAACTTATTTGCAATTGGAAATTTAATTTTTATAATATCATTACATTCAATCGAAAAATCCGTCAAGATAAAACCATATAGTCTGTAATGAGGGAAATGTTGATGATGAAAGAGGTAATCAATTATCAGTTTTCAATTAGCTTGAACTTATCTTCAGTGGACTTCATGAATGATGGATTTCAGATGATGAACATCACAGAGCTCATACATATATTATGCTCAACTATGAAGAAATGTCACAACATGTATAGTGAGTGCTCCTATCACTTATTCTATAATTTTTGTTATTGTAAATTAATATTGTTTTATTTATAGGTTATATGATAATCATATCAAAAAAAAATTCCATAAATTACAACAGTTTCTCTTAAAGAACATTGGGAAAACAATTCCTAATGGTTTCAAAAATAGGTAACACAAATTATTATTGGTTTAACATATAAAATCAATTTATTACCTATTATATTGATAATTGTTTTAAAAAAAATTAGTTATCTCAACATAGAGATAAAATTGACAATCGATTGTGTGTATCGAGTAACCCATCATCAATAATGGTTAAATCTTATAATGCATATGTATTGAATGGTTTTGAATTTCGTAGATGTGCATATGGGGAATAAAAATAATTAATAATGGTGTTTTCTTGAGAAGATCTCATCATAGAGAAACTAATATTGAATATTATGGAAAATTCGAATATATTATTGAACTGTGTTATCTGAGATAGTATTAGAAAACTATGTTTAAATGTCAGTGGTTTGATACTGATAGAGGCTTGTGTGTTCATCGAACACATGGAATAAATTATATTAAATATAAAAGTCTTATTTCAGAAAAAAAACCATTTTTATTGTCTCATTAAGAACATAACATTTATTATTCAAAGTATTGTTCTACTTTAAGAGAGTTGAGTGATATGTGGAGAATAATAAAAAATAAATCTTAGGAAAATTAGTTTACTCAAAGTGAATATTGTTTCTCTAAAGTGGATGGAATTGAAATTTTTCAAAATACTACTCTAAATCCATTTTTTCTCAAAGAGACAAGGGTATCAATGATTACACCCCACAGTTAAGGGTCGATGGTGACGATGAAGTTACAAATAAATTTGAAATGACAAGAGAAGATGAAACAAAAACTCATATAGAAATTGATGATGCTTAAGATGAATATAAATACATTGATATCATCATATCTAAAGATGAGGATAAATATGAACATTGAAATAGTTGAAATATGGTTGTAATAAAATACAATATATATATCTAAATATATTAATTATTTTCAACTATTTACTAACAATAGTCATTTGGTGTCTCAAAAGGATAAAGATTTGTTTCATCTGTTGGAGAAAGATGATCTACCTTTGGACAAGAAGGATGTTGGCTCATCTACCCCTCCGACTACTGGCAGTTTAGGGGACTCCGAGGGGGTATGGTCTTGTGCATTTGATGATTCCAGACCCTATCCTCAAGCAACGTCCACATATTGGATTCAATCTATGCATCTGAGTTATGTTTACCAATCCATTTTAGTTAGTTTTCAATACCTTATTTATTTACTAATTGTTTGATTATTTGTTCTTTTTTCACAGCTTTATGCATATAGTTACTGCATAGGGGAGCACTATATTACACAATTATTTTTCTAAAGCATGAATATCCTAGGATCAGATTTATATTAATGTGCAGTGTCACATGGTCATTCCTTGTCTAGTACGTAAATAAATAATATCTACTTTGAAATTAATTTAATTAATAACTAGATATTGTAAATTATTTATAGGGATTATGGTATCCCATCGATTATATCATGTGTGATGCTATCTAGAAGGCATGACAGGGGACTATGTGTCAGTATTTCAGTTAGTTTTTACATAACTTGAGAAGGAATGTAATGGATAATGTAATAGTGACAGAGTTTGATGAGTCTTGTTGTGCCCACCGACCTGATTACATTTCATTTTATGTTTGGGATGGATTATTTTCATACTTGTTTGGTGGTCATTTTTAGAGGAGATCATCGGTAGGTCGACAAAACTGGAGGATACATGAGGTGACACATCATGCCGGTAGTCGTACATTCAGTATGCATAGGGAGCATATGATAAGCAATTTTTTAAATATTTAATATAACATTAAATGTAAATGGTTTATTTTATATTCATATAGGTAGTCAAATAGCATGATATTTCAGAGTTTGATATTTATAGGATGATAAACACTGATCCAACCGCTGCAGAGATTACAGGTGATTGCCAGGATCAGATTGTGGCCAGTATATTTTCTATTTTAGTTGAAAATTTAACTGTAAAAATATTTTAACTATTTTAATTTAAAATTGAAATTGAAGGAGTTATATGAGGTCGCGACATCTTCAAAACAGACAGAGATTCAGATCAAGATCAATATTCAAACCAGTGCCCACTGATTGGATGAGAGAACATGGATGCAGGAGACCCAGTATGCCATCAAGAAAGGTTGAGTTTTTTGTATCAGCTCTCGATTGATGCATGTGGATTATTTTGAAACCATTATGATGTCAACATCTAGCTTGAAAGAACCTAGTGGGGATTCATAATCATCTGCTGCACAGTATCAGGATCAACTGCGAGCTTAGAGTGAGCTAATAGAGAGTATGCATAGTGAGAATGGGTTGATGCATCAATAGAAGAAATAGTAGGAGGAAGAGATTCTACGACAGTAGCAATAGTCTCTATAGTAGGATATGCAGGAGGTGATGCATCGATGGTGGCAGTAGTAGGAGCAGGAGCATTTGGAGTACAGGTAACGTCTGACTCGTGGTTTAGGGTTGGAGTTCCTTCCACCATCACCTCCAGACAACCCTCCCCCTCAGTGATCTATTTATTTTTTTATGATAAAACCATTGAATGTAAATTTTGATTATAATATTGATTATATACATTTCTATATAGTTCATTTTTTATAATTTTGTGAATATTTCATTTTTTATTATTTATATAATTTTTTATTATTTTGTTACATTATTTTTTTATTAATTATTATTTTCAATTATTTTCTTTTTTTTTTTAATTTTTTGCGAATATTTAGATTTTCATTATTTTATAATTTTTTATTATATATATAATATTATTAATATTATTTTATTAATATTAATATTATTAATATTATTCTATTATCAATAGTTTTTATTATTATATTAATATTATTTTATTATTTTATAGTTTATCTTATTTTACTACTATTAATATTATTATTTCATTAATATTAATATTATTTTATTATTATCTTTATTGTTAATATATTCAATTTTATTATTTTTTATTTTTATACTATTTGTGATGGGTCGTCACAAACACTGTTTTAAAAACTATGAAATACTATTTGTGACAGGGTGGTAGCCTCATTGCAAATAGCATTTATGAGGGGGTGGTATCCCCATCTCAAATATCCTTTACAATTTTTTGGAGAAAGATATTTGTGACGGATACTCTTATCATCGCAAATAGTTTTTTTTTCTACGACGGGTCATCGCAAAATCATTTATTTCTGACACCCTTTTCTACAATGGGTCATTTGTGATGGGATCTTTTCGCAAATGGTTATTTGTGACCAGATCCCCTCTAAAATTACCCATTGTAAATGTACGCTTTTCCTATAGTGATAAAGTGAATTTTTTAACATATAATATATAGTTAATTTACAAAGACAATAATTAAGTCTTCTTGGAATTATTTATTAATTATCTAATCAAATGGCATGTTTATTATACCATTGTTGTGATGAAGTACATAATTTATAATCCTTCTAGTGGTATCAACACATGCTCTATGAACTTCAAAATGATGTTTTGAGGAACATTGGGTGCTAGTACGGAAGAACCAATCACTTTTATTGTTATTCATTGATTCTAAAAAGAATGTTCCCACTATTGAAATGCACCATCATATTATATAGATCATGAGATGGAGGAGGAGGTAATTGCTCTTATAGTTTAAGAGTGCTATTGAGAATATCTCTCTTCAGTCCTGAGAGAAATATCTTTGGAGAATTTCATTGTGCACAAAAATTGATAACCCTATAATTGATAAAAGGTTTTTTTAAATACATAGCTTAGATATTTATTTGTTACATAAAGTCCCCTAAAAATGTAAATTCTAAGTAAAACCCACATTTAATAATAAAATTATTATTATTATTATTATTATTATTATTATTATTTTCTTAACATGTGCTTACTCACATATATTTAAATAATATTTCTTTATAAAATAAATTAATATTTAATATTTGGATATTACATAAAATATATTATTTCTTCTAGACCCCTTAACATAGTTTTCCAATCCTCCTCAACATTTATCAGACCATGAATATTAAATAATTATATAAATAAATAAATATCACCCTATTATTCATTAAATAAATAAATAAATCATATTCACCAACTAAAGAATAAATATTTATTTAATATTTACATTTCCAAATAAATAATTATTCTTTACCATGTAAATAAACAACAAATAAATAAATATTATAAATTTTCATAATTATTAGTTAAATTTTGAAAAAATATTTATTTTATATTCAAATCAGATATATATTCTTTCAATTAAATAGTCATTGAGTTATCATGATCAACAAAACCTAAATAATTATTAAAACAAAATTGAAGAATAATATTTATTCACACTATTAAATTCAAAAGAGAATTTAATGAAGATTATATATACATTTAGTGTGTGAACCTCTAGAAAAACTATCCAAAATTCCATCATCAGTGTCTAACAACACATCAAGGTACCCATAGTGAAAAAATCTAATGTTGTTATGAAACTAACCTCCTATAGATGCCCCCCTTATCTCGATATCTCATCAATCAGGTTTCATTCTTCATTCCATAAACCTGTATGCCTGATTTATCTTTCATTTAATTTTATAAATAAACTAATTGATATAATATTGTGGTAATGGATTTATCATATTGTTACATTTCAGTCAAAGTTTAAAAGATATATAATTTATATATAATGGAAGGGATAAATCATTTCTTCACTTATTAATTATTTTATATGACCTTCGATGGAACCAATGTATCCTACCATTCCAAGAGCATATGTCATCATGGTTTTCATCAATACATCAAATTACATGATTAATGACACACATTATAAATAATCACAAATCTAAGGAATAATACACATGAATGTAGAATAGAATATCTAATGACACATAAAACTTCTAGAATTCTCATTGGTTGGTCAGTTTTCATAACATCCTCTCTTGAAGATTACAAAGTGTGTATTTCATAAGAAAGAGTATCAATGTATTATGAAACCACTACACCAGATAGATAAACATAATCTGCATCCCATCAAGTATATTTTTACCATCTATATAAAATATGCTTAAGAATATTAACATATCACTTCAAGGTTCTCATCACATCAAGGAATATTTATATCCTTTAGATATAGCAGATACTTTCAAGGAATTAATGCATTTTTGTTATGAAAAATGAAATATTATCTTGTGATGATATATTAATTAAAATTTGATCATTTGAATATACAGGTCAGTGAAAGTAAAAAGTCAGTTGACTATTGGGCATCAACTGAAATATAATCTCACTTTCACTAGAGCCAATACTAACTAACTAGTGGTCCTCATAAGATAAATATGATTCTACTGAGGTATTGATATAGTTTTTAGGATAAGCATGTTCTAATGGTTGTTCGAATTACTATAAATTCATCTTTATAAGAAAATAAAACATTTTATGATATCACCAAGTATTAACTGCTTTTCCTCTACCAAAAGTTGACATATTGGACAAAGCTGTATCTAAAAACAATTTTTTTGCTAAACCTAATTCTTATGATGCATTAGAAGCTATAATGTAATTGATCTATAAATATATGGAAACCACTAGATGTAATAAGATTGTATATTTCATGTTAACTTATCCTAACTATGATACTATATCGATCTGATCAAAACGAAATATTTTTATATCTCCTTGATAATTATTATTATCATTTACCCAAATACAAGGAGCTCATCTGTTTTTTACTTTCTCAGTTACTATTGACCTTTTTTGACGTCCAGCCATTACAGTTCCCCTAGATTTGTTTAATGTATTATCTATATGCTTTATGAAATAGAAAAATTTTAATACATCATGTCATATGAGATAAACTCTTAAGTACTGAAAGGCATATGTATTTATATTCACTATAATAATCGTCTCTAATTATGTCACACATTAACTAGGATAGATTTCATACCCTATGACAATAGTAACAATTTAGTCATGAATTATTCAATCTTGTTTTTTCAATACACTATCAATGTATATATTATGAATTGATCTATTAAATACTTCATATCTACTTATATAAATCCATATATCCTAGAACATGTATTGTTATTTTATTTCAAACTTGGATAAATTTTATTTATTCTTCAAATTAAAATACTAATCATATGGATTCCATATGTTATCAATATATATATCTTGGAATAATATAGCACTCACACCAAAATTTTATAGACACATACCATGATTTAATTTTTAATAAAACCCAAAAAAAAATTCATTTCATTAAAATGAATATTTTTTATCATACTAATTTCTCTAATCTATAATTTATATTAGCATGTTTCATTCCTCATTGGTTTTCTCTGGTATCACCATCCTTTTTTGTCACATCATATAAAAATATACTATAAGTATTCCTCTATGTAAGGTGTACTTAGAACACAATCCTAAATATAATTATCGTTTAATTTTTTTAGTATAATTATAATTATAATAAAATAATAAGATATCTTTTCTTATATATTATAGAGACTGAACTTGAAACTTCAACATCCAATAAATCATTATTCAAAATATACCACTTATGTCTAGTTTCTCTTGAATACTGACATCAATTGTACATCAAATGAAGAAACATCCAAAATATATAAATTCATTCTTAGTACATGTGATCTATTTATTAATCCATGTAAACTTTTCAATCCTAGTCAGTTTCCTTTTATGATCCACTGTAGAATTCATTATTATTATCAAATAATATATCACATGTATTTTTTAATATAATACCACATTTATGGTTTTAACTTTCCTATATAGTATGTGTCTCTATAACTATTCATCACCAAAGTCTTTTGGAGTTTTGTGTTCTTATGATGCATAACATACACATAGATCTTATATTTCATTTAATTCCATTTTTCCCCACTATATCAAAGGAAATTTGTTTCCCTCATAGAGGTATAGTTAGTTTTGGCTAATAACCTTCTATCTTGTGGATATTATTGTTAGGGATGGATATAAGAAAATTAACTAAGATGTACTTTGTGTTTACTTTTATGTATATTTTTTATTATGACCATATCTAAACAAATAGTTCTCATCAAGCACCGGAGGTTGTGATATAATGGACTCCATCATATCATATATTTTATGATATCTCTTAATATATTTGGTTATAATATAGTTAGTTGTCACAATTATATAAATGAAGCATCTCTTGAAATACTATAGATTTCTAGAAATACATATAAGAATCCTTATCGATCTACCATGTACTACCATTACCGTTTGATGTGAATAAGATAATGTATGTTTAGGAAATCCTATACTGTTCATTTAAATGATCAATGAATAGTTAGTCACAATATTTTCATAAAACCCCACCCAGAGGATCCTATATCTGTAGGATCCCATTTTTTCCAGGTACAAATCCTTTTAATTGTTTATGGTGACCATGTGAATTTAATTCGCGACATAAATTAATTTATAACCTAAAACTGTTACACCCCTAGTAAGAATTTTTCACCACATTAATACATGTAATGAAAGTAAATTACACCCACTATAATTGCCTTTCAACATGTGTCAACATGTCATGAAATTAGATTACACCACATGTAATTATATTACACAACATGTAATATTAAACAACATGTAATTATATTACACCATTTTAAAGATTACACCATGGGTAATTATATTACACAACCTATAATATTTAATTAATATTTTTTTAAATTGGTTTGACAGGTTTTCCTCAGGAAAAGGGAAAATTTAGTACAAATCATTACACTACATGAAATTAGGATTCATGTCATGTCATTATCATGAGCATCTATTTAAAAAATCGTATCTAGAACCGCATAATCCTTTGAACTCACTTATCCACGATTATAGGGCCTCAAAATGCTCTTTTCATTGCCACATAATCCATGTGCACCTCCGTCATGGACCAAATATCCTCAGTAAAGCCTCCATCTTGGAAAAATGTTTCTCCATGCACCTCTACCTTTGACCGAAGCTCCTTCTCACGCCACTGCCATTGACCAAAGACCATCTGCAGACCTCTTGGGTATGGGTGTTCATCTAATTTAATATCTATCTCTCTTCCCTTCCTCTTCCCAAAAAAAATTAAATATTTTTATTCGCTATTTGGTCTAGATCTGGATTTCATTAATCTAAATGTAGGTTCAGTGGATCTAGAACTAATGCTAAGAGATCTTGTTACATTTAATTATGGATTTGTGTTTCGGATCATGACTATGTTCATCATCACATTCTCGGTTGATCTGGTTCATATTGGGGATTTTTTTTGTGAGTGTTCATCTCTGTTCTTGAGCTAGGTGGTCTACAATTCAAATCCCAAGTTCTTAATTACATTTAATTATATGTAATTTTATAATTTATATGAGTTCTTTAGCAATTATTTTCATGATTAAATTAATTAATTTGGTGAATTAATTAATTAAAGGAAATATGAAATTGTGGTATTGGGATTTTAGATCTTCAATAATTAATTGTTAAATTAATTATAGGGTTATCAAGATTGTTGAACATGATTAATTAATTGTCGAATTAATTAATTTGAATGGTTAAGATTATGAAATTGTGATTTTCTATAATTAATTGTTGAGATAATTATGGTTAGTTAGAGATTGTTGAATTTAACAATTATTTGAAAAAATAACAATTCTTATAATAAATTTGATAAATAGGGATAATTTTTTGTATGATTAATTATTGGAGATAGCTATGAGTATTAAATTGATTTAGAAGAAACAATTAATTAAGAAATTAATTGTAGTTGTTGAATTAATAGAGATAGAATAATTAATTATAGAATTAATTGGTGATATTGAATTGTTATAGGTGGAATTAATTACTTGATGAAATAATTAATGGGTGTATTTTGATTATTTAATTATTGATTTAAATAATCATATTAATTAATTGGTGAATTAATTAATCTATGTATTGTGATTATTTAATTATTGAATTAAATAAAGAGAATAATTAATTGACGAATTAATTATTGTGAGTAATGTGATTATTTAGTTGTTAAATTAAATAATGGGACTAATTAATTGACAAATTAATTAATATGAGTAATGTGGTTATTTTATTATTGAATTAAATAAAGGGATTAATTAATTAAATAATTAATTAATGTGAGTAATGAAATTATTTAATTATTAAATTAAATAAAGAGATTAATTAATTAATGTGAGTAATGAGATTATTTAATTATAGAATTAAATAATTGGATTATTTAATTGAAGAATTAATTAATGTTAGTAATGAGATTATTTAATTTTTAATTAAATAAAATGAATAATTAATTGATGAATTAATTAATGGGAGTTATGTGACTATTTAATTAATGAGTTTAATAATTCGATTAAGAGGATTAATTAATTATTTAATTAATTAATGGGATTGATGAGATAAATTAATTAGACAATTTATTAATAGAGATTATTTTGTTGAAGAAACTGAATGAGTTTGATGAATTAATTAGAAAATTAATTAATAATGTGTTTGTGTTGGAGAAATTCAATTATTTAGATTAATTAATTGGTGAATTAATTAATGGATACTGTTATGTAAAAAAAATTGAATGAGTTAGATTAATTAATTAGTGAATTGATTAATGGGGGTCATTGTGGTGGTGCAATTGAATAAGTTAGATTGATTAATTAATGAATTAGTTAATGTGGAGTGTTGAGATATTAGATTGATAGAATTGGATAATTAATTAGTGAATTAATTATGAGATATTGAGAATTGAGAATTTATATAATTAATTTTGAAATTAATTATGAAGTATTGATATTTTGAATTAGATAACTAATTGAGGAATTAATTATGGGGTTTTTAGTTTGTGGATATTAATTAATTTATTGATGAATTAATTAATGGGATTGATGTACATAATTAATTAGGGAATCAATTAAGGTTATTTATGTGATTAATGAATTTTTGAATTTGTAATGGAATTGGGGGATAATTAATTGTTGAGTAAAATATATAAGTGTTGAATTATAAATTGTGAACAATTAATTGATGAATTTATTATTGGATAATGAGTTGTGAAATGATTAATTAATTTTGTAATTAGGTAATAAACTTTATATGATTAATTAATTATTTAATTAATTAACTGGATGGTTGTGATTAATTAATTGGTTAATTAATTAATGTTATGGATATGGTTAACTGATTATTTATTTAATTAAAGAATATTGAATGATTAATAAATTTTGGAAATTAATTAATGAAATTTTCGTGATTAATTAATGGTTGGATTAATTAATGGAAATGGGTTTTGATTAGTTAATTGGTGAATTAATTAATGGAATGGTTGTAGTTAATTAATTGTTCAATTAATTAACGGAGTTGAAGTGACCAATTAGTTGATAAATTAATTGAATGGATTGTTATGATTAATTAATTGTGGAAATTAAATAATGAAATTGATGAGATTAATTAATTATTGGGTTAATTAATGGAAAAGGGTTATGATTAATTAATTTTAGAATTAATTAATGTAGTGGATATCATTAATTAATTGTTGAATTAATTAACAGAGATGGAATAAAAAATTACTTTTTGAATTAATTGAAGGGATATATATGATTAATTAATTATGAATTGATTAATTTAATTTTTGGTGAAATGGGAAATGTTTGGGATAATGTTGGCATGGAGGATCACATGGGATAACCATGGTGTGAGAATGAAAATAAAGGTAGAATATTGTGTGAGCTTTTAATATTGTTTTCTGAAGGACCATGTGAACCTTCAAGGAAGAAGAATGTGTGAGCTTCTGTTTGTTTTCTAAAAACTGTTTGATCCTTAGAGAAAGAATAACGTGTGAGCTTCTATTTTTTTGAAGGACTTTGTGATCCATCAAGGGGAAGGACCATGAGAGAATTTCCATTTTCCCTTTGAAGCAATTATAATTTTCTTTGTATTACTCATTATATATCCTTGTGTTTAGAGCTCATAGTAGACTTTACACTTTCTATAAAGATTTAAATGTTTATATATTTGATAAATTTCATATGAATTATGATGAATAATGTTTACAAGGAAATTTAGGATTATAATATCCCTTGGGTATCGTTTAGACTTCAGAACAAGCTGAAAAATGTATTGAGGATCAGGTGTCCTCAAGAACATGGTTGTTTATGCGATTAAATAAAATATAATTGAATTAATATACAATTTTTACTTTATTACTTGAATTTTATTCTTTATACAACTGAATACACTTTTATTGACTAGATTTGTTTTATAAAGTATTGGTGGTGGCCTACGGAGTTTTACTCACACCCTAACTTGGGTGACCTGATCTATACCTGAAAAGACTTTGTGTTTTCCTGACAGGTTAAGGGGAAAGAACCTATGTTAAATAGATGAGTGGGGTGGATCATGGATGAGGGAACCAGATGTGTTTCAGGACCCATTTATGAGTTTTCAGTATCTTTACATTTTGGTTTTCATTTAACAACGGGTACGTACTTAGCATGGCGTTTCTATTATTTAGTTTGGACATTATATTTTCAGTTTTGGTCATCCTGTGATATTAGTTTTGTATATGGTAATATATATTCTTCCACAATTGATTGTTTATTTCTATTGGTGTATTATTATGATAAATGAAAAAAAGATGGTATAATCTCCCCATGATAGATATTAGACCCTTGCTGTATGTTGGCAGCCTCTGGTGTATGGGGAGGCATGCCTGAGGTCATGTGATGAACCGGCTCAGTGCACCAGTATGTGGAACTCGGTCCATGAAACTACAAAGTTGTATTAGAAGTCCATTTTTCTTTTTATCTTCTTTTATCTTGATTTTTAGGAAAGGCATAAAGGATACTAGGAAGAGTCAAGTCTTGTTTATGAACTAGTGTATTGGACTATCTATCTCATGTATGGGGGAGAGCCCAAGTACCCATGGGTTGGATTTTTTTTATTGTTGTTTTCTATTACAGTGGAATATTATTTCACCTCAGGTGACGCTCTTATTGTGTGATGTGATTATTGTTTCTAAGATTTGTTTGGAATGAATCATGGGCATGAATGGAAAAAGAGTTGAGTATGCATGCAATATTCTAGGCACTCAAGATTATTTTGTGTCTTTAATCATTTTAGGCACACATGAGAAAATGGGTTATGGGTAATTTTTTGAACTTGAATTATTTTCCTTTCTTGTTGACTTGAAATTAAAATGCTGCCAAACATGAAATTGAGAAATTTTTTAAAATGAATTAATTTGTAATAAATGGATGTCTGAATGAGAAAATTTAATAATGATAATGTTTTTTCTTTTATTAACCAGGACATAAGTGTAGGATTGTTAATGGTAGTGATAGTTTCTCAGTCTTGACCGCATTAAAGGAAAACGAGGGAAAGACTTGTTTTGGTTTTGTGTAAGTCCTTTTTCTTAACCGTGTAATTTTTTAGGAAATAAAATCCTTCACTTTATTTATTTGAAAGTTGATGTTGGTTGTTTGGGTAGTGAGAATGCCCTATTTTTTTGAAAACTCGGGTATGGGTTTTGTGAATGACTGTCTGGTTTTGGATTTGTGTGGTGAGATGATTAGTGGGAAAGGAAGCCCAAGACTTTCAACAGGTTAAGTAGTTACTGTAATTGTAGGTAATAATGGTAATGAAGGATTTTTTGTGGTGTTCATAGACATCTTTTTGGGGTGCTTTTAATTAGTAACGATCATGTCCACTACCTTGACATCATCCTAGGTACACTGAGAAAGATCTGACATTATGCATATCTACCAAAATTTGTTTCTGTTAGATATGGGGCCTTGGGAGTTAAGCTTATAAATGGGTATATATATTGAAATGGATAGTTCAAGGAACACCATCAACATTTTACGGGTGGGGTTCTTAGGATGGACTGAAAGATGAAAAAAACAATGGGTCATGGTCTGTGGTGGTTTATTTACTTGACAAGTGGTGTTTCTAAAGCTCCAGAGGTGGGGGTGGTATTTCAGTAGTAGATGTGTGGAGAAAGTCCAATGAGGAATAATAGTGGGGAACTGTAAGTATCATGTTTAAATTTCATTGAGAAGGGTCAGGTGGGCCTTGGAGGTGGTGGATGTTCGTCATTTCTATTATATTTTGGGGGTGAGGCTAATTGACAATGTTGGATTATGTTCTTATGTTTTTTGTAAAGAGTGAGTTGGGAAAGGCATCGGGTATTTTGTGGAAGTTGATCTTGAGACTGATACATCCTTTAAGGAGCAACTGATACATGTGTTGGGTTACTGTGAGATGCTGGTGCAGGAAAACACTACATTAATTGTTTTTATATTGTAGAAACTTGGGATTGTGTAGTGGGAAACATTTGAGAGAGAAGGAGATGTGCGGTATCAGTGGTATGATCATTTTTACTCGCAATATTATAGATGCATTGGAGGATAGCATGGGGATGAGCTATTACATGGTGGGTAGATTGTAAGAACCCAACTTTTCTTAGAGATTCTTTGGAGTACAACTCGAGGATGAGCTGTAATAAGGTGGGGTGATTGTAATATCCCATATTTTTTCAGGTATGGACCCTTTTAATTGTTTTTGGCAGACCATGTGAATATAATTCATACAGTAAATTAATTCTAAATATCAAATATTTACCCCCCCTGTAAGTGGTTTTCACTACATCAAGACATGTCACGAAAGTTAATTATACATATTTTAACTATCTTTCACCACATGTCGATATTTAATGAAATTAGATGACACCATGCGTAATTATATAACACCATGGGTAATTAGATTACACCATGTGTAATTAGATTACACCACGTATAATATTAGACCATGTGTAATTATATTACACCATGTGTAATATTACACTATGTTTAATTATATTACACAATGTATAATATTTAATTAATTTTTCTTTAAAATAATTTGACGGGATTTCCTTAGGACAAGGAGAAATTAGTTACAAATCATTACACGATATGAAATGAGGACTCACACTATGTAATTTTCACCAACATCTTTTTAAAAATGTGTATCCAATGCCACGTAAGCATCTAGATGTCTCTCCTTCACTATAGGGCATTCGAACCCTCTATTCATTATTTTATAATCCTCGCACACCTCTTACATGGACCAATGATCCTCTGAAAACACTACATCTTATAATGAAGCTTCTCTGCGCACCTCTTCCTTGGATCGGAGCTCCTTCGTGCACCACCGTCTTTAGCTGAATACCATCTGCACACATCCCTTGTATGGGTGTTCTTCTCATTTAAGATCTATTTCTCTACTCCTCCTCTTCTAAGAGAAAAGAAAGATGTTTATCCATTTTTGGATATAGATCAAGATTTTTGGAATCAAGATCTAGGCTTGTTGGATCTTGATCTAATGGTAAGATATCTTGTCTCATTTAATTATGTATTTATTTTGTGGATTTAGACCACATTCATCATCGCATTATCAGTAGATCTTATTCAAATTGGGGATTTCTATTGGTGAGTGTTCACCTCCATTCATGAGGTAGGCAGTTTATAATTCAAATCCCAAAGTCGTAATTAAATTTAAGTGTATATAATTGTAGAATTTATATTATTTGTTTAGAAATTATGTTCTTGATTAAATTAATTAATTTGGTGAATTAATTAATTAAGGGAAATGTGATATCGATATATTGGGATTTTAGATCTTGAATAATTAATTGTTATATTAATTTTCGAGTTATCATGTTTGTTTAACATGATTAATTAATTGTAGAATTAATTAATGGGAATGGTTAGGATTATGAAATTGGGATTTGGTATAATTAATTATGGTGAGTTAGATATTGATGAAATTTAATAATTATTTGACAAATAATTATTATTATATAAAAGATATTGAATAGGGATAGTTAATTGTATATTTAATTATTGGAGATATTTATTACTACTAAATTTAATGAGATGGAACAATTAATTGAGGAATTAATTATGGTGCTTGAATTAATATAGATAGAATAATTAACTGTTTCATTAATTAATGCTATTGAATTATTAGAGATAGAATTAATTAATTGATGAAGTAATTAATGGGTATACTGTGATTATTTAATTATTTAATTAAATATTCATATTAATTAATTGGGGAATTAATTAATGTGATCATTGTGATTATTTCATTGTATAATTGAATAATGTGAGTTTTTAATTAATGAATTAATTAATGTGAGTAATGTGATTCTACAATTGTTGAAATAAATAATGGGGATAATTAATTGAAAAATTAATTAATCTGATTCATGTGATTATTTAATTTTTGAATTAAATAAAATGATTAATTAATTGACAAATTAATTAATGTGAGTAAGTAGATTATTTTATTATTTAATTGAATAAAGTTATTAATTAATTAATTAATTCATGTGAGTAATCAGATTATTTATTTATTGAATTAAATAAAGGGATGAATTAATTTATGAATTAATCAATGTTAGTAATAAGAATATTTAATTTTTAATTAAATAAAAGGATTAAATAAATAACGAATTAATTAATGTGAGTTATGGGATTATTTAATTGATTAATTAAATAATAAGATTGACAAGATTAATTAATTAATGATATTGACGAGGTTAATTATTTGGATAATTAATTAATGGAGATTTTTGTGCTAAAGCAATTGAATGAGATTGGTGAATTAATTACAAAATTAATTAATGCAATTTGTTTTTATGGATCGATTGAATGAGTTAGATTAATTAATTAGTAAATTAATTAATGGAGATTATTGTGTTGAAGAAAATGAATGAGTTAGATTAAGTAATTGGTGAATTAATTAATAAGGATCATTGTGATGTTTTAATTGAATAATTTGGATTAATTAATTTGTGAATTAATTAATGTGGATTTTTGGGATATTGAATTGATAGAATTAGATAATTAAGTGGTGAATTAATTAGGAGATTTTAGAATTGATATAAATAATTATGGAAATAATTATAATGTATTGAGATTTTGAATGAGATAATTAATTGTAGAATTAGTTGTAGGATTTTGAGTTTGTGGATATTGATTAATTAATTCATGAATTAAGTAATGGGATTGATGTACTTAATTAATTGGGGAATTAATTAAGGGTATTTATGTGACAAACTAATTTTTTAATTAGTAATGGAATTGGGGGATAATTAATTATTGAGTAATTATCGAAGTGTTGAATTATTAATTGTGATTATTTAATTGGTGAATTAATTAGAAGATGTCGATTTGTGAAATGATTACTTAAATAATGAATTAATTAATAAACTTTGTGTGGTTAATTAATTGTTTAATTAATCAATAGAATGATTGTGATTAATTAATTTATGAATTAATTAATGGTATGGACATGGTTAATTAATTGTTGAATTAATTAAAGGATTTGGAATAATTAATTAATTGTGGAAATTAAATAATTAAATTAATGTGATTAATGAATGGAAATGGGTTATGATTAATTAATTGGTGAATTAATTAATGGAATGAATGTTGTTAATTAATTTTTTAATTAATTAACGCTATAGAAGTGGCCAACTATTTGATGAATTAATTAAAGGGATTGTTATGATTAATTAATTGTGGGAATTAATTAATGAAAATGACAAAATTAATTAATCATTGAATTAAATTATGTAAATGGGTTATAATTAATTAATTTTTTAATTAATTAATGGAATGAATATAGTTAATTAATTGACGAATTATTTAACAGAGATGGGATGAACAATAAATTGTTGAATTTATTAAACTATTAGATAAGATTAATTAATTGTGAATTGATTAAATGAATGTTTTGTGAAATGGGAAATGGTTGTACTAATGTTGGCATGGAGTAGAGCAAGGGATAACCAAGGTGTGAGAATGAGATTAATGGTAGAAGACTATGTGGTCTTCTAATATTGTTTTCTGAAGGACTGTGTGAACCATCATGGAAGAAGAATGTGTGAGCATCTGTTTGTTTTATGAATGACTTTCTGATCCTTAGATGAAGACGATTGTGTAAGATTATATTTTTTTGAAGGATCATGTGAGCCTTCTAAGGGAAAGACCATGAGATCTTTCCCATTTTTACTACAAATCATTTATACTTTTCTTTGTATTTCTCACTATAGATCCTTGAGGTTACGGCCCATAGTACACATTACTCATGCTGGAATAATTTAAATGTTTATGTATTTGATAAATGACATATGAATTATAATAATGAATTATAACATGGAAATTAAGGATTATGATATCCCATGGGAAACATTCAGACTATAGAACAAGATGAAGCAGGTATTTGAGGTTCCGGTGTCCTCAGGAACCCGATTGTTTATGAAGTTAAATAATATATAATTTAATAAATATAAAATCTTTACATTATTTCTTGTATTATATTATTTATATAAATTCATACAATTTTATTGATTAGATTTATTTTAGAAAACATTGGTGGTGTCCTACTGATTTGTAATCACACCCTAATCAGGCTACCTAATCAGTACAGGAATAGACTTTGTGTTTTCTAGACATTTAAGGGTAAAGTCTCTATAATAGATAAATGAGTTGGGATGGGGCCTATATTATCGAACTAGATGTGGTTCGGGACCTGGTTTGGAGTTTTCAGTGTCTATACATTTGGGTTTCCATTTGACACTTGGCACGTACTTAGTATAACATTTCTATTATTCAATTTTGAATTTATATTTTTAGTTTTGGTCTAATTGTGTTATTTTTTTGTCTATGGTAATATATTTTCTTACACTATTGTTTATTTACTTCCATTGTTGTGTTTATCTGATAAATGAAAAATAGGTTATAGTATCCCCATGATCTATATAAGACCCTCACTACTAGTCAATGGCCTCTAGAGTATGGGGAGGTGCACCTGAGGTCATGTGGTAAACTGGCATAGGGAACCAGTGTGGGCCACCTGATCCAGGATGTTACAATATATATGACCTAGTAAATTCTATATTTCTATCATATATTCCTAATATCTCTTAGTATAATCTACTGAAGTATGTGAATTTACCTCTAACATTACATTATAATATTACAAACCATCTAACTAAAATCACTCTAAAATATTTGTAAATTACATTTATTTATAAAGGTTTTAATGCATAAAACATAATAAGTATGTCGATAAACTAAAAGGTTCTATCTCTAAATATTATAAACACCCTTTTTTGTATACCCTTTATTACTATTTTTATTTTTTAATTGAAAAGTAATTAACTTTACACACATTCATAGGTGTCAGATATTTTATATTCACCGTTCACTACTTATTAGACAGATTTGATTCTAGTATGACTAAAACTATTAAGTATAATGTACAATAAAAACATTAATTTCAAAAATGAAATAATTTCTCATTTTGTTTTACTAGAAATATAGATAAATGTTTTGGAAAACCCTAATAAAAATAATAGTTTCATGAGAATCACTCAACGTGGAAATTTGATACCATGTGATCGTCTATGCTAACATATGAATCACCCTTTCTCATTTATGTAGAGAATTCACCATTCTTTTAGTAATGTTGGTGATCATTTTTAATTCCTTTATTTAAATAAAAATTTGTGAAATGAATATTTAATACCTAACAAAGTGAAATAGAAATATTATATACAATGGGAAATATTCCTAAAGTAGTTACTACTATTTTATTATTCATTAATTTATTAGATTTATTCTTGTGACCTTTATAGCTATATGAGAAGAAAATATCTCAATGTTAATTTCTATCCCATTAAGTCCTTCGTCTCCTTGATGGACATTGTAAACACACCATTAAATTCAAACCATTCATCATATTTTCAACCTGATATTTTACTTTATTCATCATAAGGGATGAAGAACCCTGTTCCCACCAATACTTATCTTTTCAGAATATCATATTCAAAATATTTTATAGCTTCTTCTCCATACTATTAATCCTATAATCCTTTTTGAATTCATAAAATATAAGTGGAAAGGTTTATAAAAAAATATTAAGGGATAATTTATTATTCAAATGGAACCCTAAATTCACTAATTAATCAATATACTTCATCATTTTGGAGGCATTATTGCTAGTTTGGTACCTATCTTCTCATTTACACTATTATAGTATAGTGACAATGTCATTTGTCACAAACACCTTCTTTTTTTTCACGTTCAAGGAGATGACTTTTCATGGTTTAAGAATCCATATCTTTATGGTGCATCATCATCTTTCCAAAAATAGATAATAGCATGATGAAATGGATATATGAATCATCCTCTATGTATCTATCATAAACATCCTTTTCTCCTTTTTCTTATTGTGTGAAGTGGTGGAACAAGAATAGGGGATTATATCACAAAGGAAATTTTTTTTGGAAAAAATCAATTATATAAAAGACTAAAAAATTCTGGAAAATTTGTGTTGGTGCGAAAAAATATTGAGTCAAAAAGTGATTTTATTTTTTACATGGTTTCCCTTTCCATTTTCTATATAAATTATGATCATAATTTAGTAATTTATATTGATTCCAAAAAATGTGACATATTAAATGTTATTTATTAGGCTCCCACTATTTTATTAAATCCCAATATCCATTTACATCGAATTTAGAATATCCTATTATGTGGATATTCTTGTGGAAAGGATCTATATTTCCCTTCCCATAACCTAGATGCAGGTCTAGGAAAATTACTCGAAGCTATTTAGGTATCCAATCATTCAAACATCATTATCCCATTGTTCTCCAATCCATTGAGTGGACTCCATGATACAAAAATCATGTACATGTTTTTCCGAAACACTTTCCTTCTATTTGGAACAATAATTATAGTGTCAATCCACCCTTGATCTCAATTGGGATAATTTAACTAAACAATTGTTAAAACTCCCTAATAAATGAAATTTTCCTCTGATTAAAACCAAAAAATTCGATTTACGGTTGCATTCTAACTTAGTAAATGGATGGTTATGTTGGGCGGAGATGTGATGGCAAGAGGGGGGGTGAATTTCCTTTTAAAAAATAATTAATAATTTAAAATCAAAGTTAAAGGTGCAGCGGAAATAAAAGAGGCAAGACACAAAACTTGATAACGGAGTTCGGCTTAAACAAAAGCCTACGTCTCCGCTCCCAACTCAACCGTTGAGAGATTTACTACCGCTTGCTTTTTAATGGTTTTAGCAAGAAACCCACTAGACTTTAAGGTATTATAGAACCTATTACAGCTTGCTTTTAATGGTTGAGCAAGAACCCACTTGCTTTTAATGGTTGAGCAAGAACCCACTAGCCTTCTTACATGTGAAGGCTAGCTCACCTATGACTCAAGCCTTTTAAAGGGAAGGCTTGACTAACCTATTCACACCTTGAAGGTGGTGTGAAAACCCAAACAAAATGAAGATAAAAGAAGTGGGGGTTTGTAGGCACAAACCCAAATTGATGCTCAAAATGATAAAACGATAAAAACCGTCATAGGAGAAGTCTTGGGCGCCAATGGATTGTTTGGAGTTGATGAAGAGCGCTCCCAAGCTTCTATGGTGGTGCTCCTTGGATGTGGAAGTGGGTTGGAGCAATTGAGGTTCCTTGAAGGAATCCGCCGGAGGTTCGCCAAATGATTGAAAAATGTTCTCGTGGGCTTTCTTACGTTTCCGGGGCTTCCTAGTCCTTTATTTATAGATGGGGAACCCTCAAATGGCCTTTGGGGGTCTTCGGAGCCATTGGAGAGGCCTTCGGAGCCGTTGGGGGTCAAGTGGGCAAGTATGGTCAAAGCCCAACGGCTAGTTTGACTGGCTCCACCGGCTGACCGGTATAGAGCCACCAGTTGGCCGGTGCTTGGAAAAAGGGAGAGGTCTTCTGCCCAGGCACCACCGGCTGGCCGGTGAGGAGGCCACCGGTTGGCCGGTGCTGAGACAGTAGCTGTCCGGCCTGTCTGGGTTCCACCGGCTGGCCGGTGGTGGGACACCGGTGGGCCAGTGGTCTGGACAGAGGGGATGCCTTCTGTCCAGGCTCCATCGGCTGGCCGGTGGTCATCCACCGGTTGGCCGGTGGTCATCCACCGGTTGGCCGGTGGACTGCAATCAGTCCACTTTCAGTCCTTCTTGGCCCAATTCCTTGGCAACCTTTTTACTATCAACAAAAACACTTAAAACAAGATTAGATAAATAAGAGAGTGATTGTGATCATGAAAATTAAACTACGAGGGGTACGAGAGGTACAACAATCTCCCCCTATTTTAAACAATGTAAAAGACTGAAATGAAAGGCATGCTATAAAGGATAAATTGAAAAGTAAAGAAAAGCATGAGAGAAAAATTTCTCCCCCAATCAACTAAGAATTTCTCCCCCTTTGTGATTATCAAAATAGCACGGGGCATAAAACTTGATTGAGGGAAAGGTTGAAAAACAAGATAGAGATCTTAAACCAATTGAAATTTTTGAGATTTGAATTGAAAGTTTTAAATTAAAAGTATTGAAAATGAAAGTCTTGAAAAAACGCAAAAAGGTTTGAACGATCCTAACTCCCCTAAATAAAAACAACAAATCATCGGGGAGAGGATTTTGAAACCGAGACAAATTTTGGCCCGGAGAGACTCGCTAAAAGGGATTTTTCAATCCATACTTGTCTAGTGGCGGGTCTTCTCCTATGAAATTCATCGTTAAAGAAAATAGTTTTGGGTCTTCCATACCGGGCATTTTTTGCAATTGCACTCATAAATTAAGCTCCTGGGTTTTTTACAATAGATGCAAAATTTATATTGGGAGCTCCCCCTTACAAAAATAGTTGGATCATGGGAAGAGGAAGCTTGCTTGGAATAGCCAAGCCCTTGGGTGGTTCTAGATATGCATTGGGAACCAAGTAATTTGGTTAAATTTTTTTCACCTTGGGTGAATTTGGCAAGGGATTCCCATAGATCCTTGATTGTTGATTCCATAGAATCAACATCGGGAAGGTTTTGGATCTTGAGGGACAACTCTTCCTTCTCTTTGAAAAGTTGTTCCTTTTCGGAAGAAAGTTTTTTGAAATTCTTTTTTAAAGCAATAAATTTGGAAGAAAGTTCATAAAAACCTTCTTCCAATTGATCTCTTGCATGTTGGAGATCCTCATAAGATAAATGATTGAAAGAATTTGAAGAACAAGAGGATGAGGAGTCGGAAGAGGTTACCTAATGAAATTCCATTAGACATTTTTTACCATTGTCACTTGAGGAGGAGGAGGAGGAGTATGTGGAGCTATCACTCCATGTGGCCTTGAATGCCTTGTTCTTTTCCTTTTTCTTGGCCTTTTTCTTGTTGAGTGGACAATCGGGCTTGTAATGGCCTTTCTTGCCACACCCGTAACATGTTACCTCGGGCTCGGATTTTTTGTTGGGTTGAGCCTTGCGGGACTTCTTCTTCTTGTGCTTCTTCATGAATTTGTGCATTTTTCGGGCAAGATTCTCCATTTCTGAATCGCCGCTTGAAGAGGAAGACGATGAGGAGGAGGAGCTTTCTTCTTTTTGAACTTTGAAGGCGATGTTCTTTGGAACTTTGATCGGTTTGCCTTCCTTTTCAGCTTGCCTCATCATGGTGATCTCGTAGGTCATGAGGGATCCGATGAGCTCTTCGACTGGCATTTTCTTGATGTCTTTTGCTTCTTGGATTGCCGTGACTTTCGGTGCCCATGTGCTTGGGAAGATCCAAAGGATCTTCTTGACCATTGTTTCTGTAGACACATCATCACCAAGGGACTTTCTCCCATTGCAAACATCAGTAAAACGTGTAAACATTTCAGAAATTGATTTGTGTGGGTGCATGGTGAAACTTTAAAATTCTTGGCGATACATATCCAATCTAGTGTCTTTGAATTTGTTAGTGCCCTAATGGGTCACTTCCAAAAGCTTCCAAATTTCATGAGAAGTGATGAAAGTAGAAACTCGATTGAATTCAATACGATCAAGGCTGCAATGTAGAGCGTTCATGGCTTTGCCATCAAGCTAGAAATTTTTAATATCGGCTTGAGTCCATTTGGATTCATCGGGAGAAGAAAGAGAATAACCATGCATGACAATTTTATAAATAGGATAACCTATACTTCTAAGAAAAGTGGTCATGCGGGTTTTCCAATAAGTATAGTCGGTTCCATCAAAGAATGGAGCACGGCCCAAAGAATAGCCTTCGGGGGCGAAAGAAGTTGAAGCCATCACAAAGGATCTTGAATTTGAAACCGGTGAAGGTATTACTCAAATTTTGCCTTTGATACCAATTGTTGGGCGGAGAAGTGATGGCAAGAGGGGGGGGTGAATTGCCTTTTAAAAAATAATTAATAATTTAAAATCAATGTTAAAGGTGCAGCGGAAATAAAAGAGGCAAGAAACAAAACTTGATAACGGAGTTCGGCTTAAACCAAAGCCTACGTCTCCGCTCCCAACTCAACCGTTGAGAGATTTACTACCACTTGCTTTTTAATGGTTTTAGCAAGAAACCCACTAGACTTTAAGGTAGTCTAGAACCTATTACAACTTGCTTTTAATGGTTGAGCAAGAACCCACTTGCTTTTAATGGTTGAGCAAGAACCCACTAGCCTTCTTACAGGTGAAGGCTAGCTCACCTATGACTCAAGCCTTTTAAATGGAAGGCTTGACTAACCTCTTCACACCTTGAAGGTGGTGTGAAAACCCAATCAAAATGAAGATAATAGAAGTGGGGGTTTGTAAGCACAAACCCAAATTGATGCTCAAAATGATAAAATGATAAAAACCGTAAGAGGAGAAGTCTTGGGCGCCAATGGATTGTTTGGAGTTGATGAAGAGCGCTCCCAAGCTTCTATGGTGGTGCTCCTTGGATGTGGAAGTGGGTTGGAGCAATTGAGGTTCCTTGAAGGAATCCGCTGGAGGTTCGCCAAATGATTGAAAAATGTTCTCGTGGGCTTTCTTACGTTTCCGGGGCTTCCTAGTCCTTTATTTATAGAGGGGGAACCCTCAAATGGCCTTTGGGGGTCTTCGGAGCCGTTGGAGAGGCCTTCGGAGCCGTTGGGGGTCAAGTGGGCAAGTTTGGTCAAAGCCCAACGGCTAGTTTGACTGGCTCCACCGGCTGACCGGTACAGAGCCACCGGTTGGCCGGTGCTTGGAAAAAGGGAGAGGTCTTCTGCCCAGGCACCACCGGCTGGCCGGTGAGGAAGCCACCGGTTGGCCAGTGCTGAGACAGTAGCTGTCCGGCCTGTCTGGGTTCCACCGGCTGGCCGGTGGTGGGACACCGGTTGGCCAGTGGTCTGGACAGAGGGGATGCCTTCTGTCCAGGCTCCATCGGCTGGCCGGTGGTCATCCACCGGTTGGCCGGTGGACTGAAATCAGTCCACTATCAGTCCTTCTTGGCCCAATTCCTTGGCAACCTTTTGCCTATCAACACAAACACTTAAAACAAGATTATATAAATAAGAGAGTGATTGTGATCATGAAAATTAAACTACGAGGGGTACGAGAGGTACAACAGGTTATGTTTGAAATAATATTTGACATAAGGTATTTGTTTATATTATGCATAAATATTATTTATTTTATTCTTTTTTAAATTGTTGTTAATATTTGATGGATTTTATATATTTAATTAACCATTTATGACAAAATAATTTATTCACAATCTATTAATTTTATTCCATATTTACTTTTTAAAAGTTATTTATTTTATGTCAACATATTTAAAAAATCAAATTAACACAAATAAATGACCATTAACTAAAAAATAAATATGTTTTCTAATTATGAACTTATATCTACTATTTTGTTTCTAGTGTGGGTGATAAAAAAAATATTTTACCCTATGGAATAACTCCTTGAGATGGGTTTTCCATGAGTTATATCATTCCACCATTGACATGTGTATCTCCTTAGTTGGTTTTTCCTTCACCCCATATTTATCCATATCTTATTCTTGTATCTCTATAATTTTCATGTTATTACTCACACACAGGTGAGGTGAACGAGGGTTTGGGTTTATATAAAAGAAACTATGGATATACTGACCCATACATAAGAAGGAAATGATGATACACGGAACATCATACTTAATTTAATAATTAATTATAATAAAACATAAGAATTAAAATAATTAAATTAAATTTAAACTCAACACATACATAGATCATTTATGCTCAAAATTCTCCATGCATTCAATGAAAACACATTTAAAACTAGCTAGTATAAATTTATGTTTGTTCTTTATTAACATAAAACATCCAATTTAATATATTAATTATCTTATTAATTAATTTATTATTTTATATTAATTTTACATCCAAATAAATTTTGATATTCACATACATTATAATATATTAATAAATTTAATATATTATTAGTTAAGTACACAGCATTTACTAGATGCGGCATGGAATTTACCCTTCAACATTTTCTTAAACCCAATTTTTAAGATTGACTATTACACTACTTATAATTTCACATGACACAACATGTCACTAATGTGGTGTATGGACCATTTAGTAATTAAGATATTTATGACTTAATGAAATGGAGTATAACTATAACATGTCATGTATCCTTCAACTTCTACTAAAACATCATGTCTTTATACAGAACATGTCCTGATATACATAATATGTTAATAAGTGAGTCATTTTGAGTATTCAGTGTGGCATTTATTACTACATGGAAAGCCTTAAATATTTGTAGTGTATACTATTAGTGATGCCCCTGAATTACATAGTGTTTATAATAACCATAAATGACATGTATCTACATAAAATATGAAAAAAAATTAATAAAGCATTTAATGTTCCATACAATATATCAAAATTACTCAGTATTGATTTCATCCGGAAAAACCAACAACAAAGTATATACTCCTAGTTACATGCCATGTAGTTTAGTTTTTCTTTAGTTATTTAATTCTTTCTATGTGTTGACTCACACAACATACCTAACTCGGTGTGAGTTAGTCTAAATTACATTACATGTACAACTAGCTAAACATTGTATAGTTCATTACAAGCCAACCACACTACATGCCTAAGGACTCTATATGTATCTAACCTAGGTTATTTGTATATTACATGGAATTTACATACCACTACATGTTGTGTACATTATGTATTATTGTTTCTCATGGCTTTCAGTCAATACATAATGTGTATTAATTTCATTTGATGTACATTGACCACCCATTTTCCATGATTATAGCAAGTTAAAAAAATGTGGGTTAAAGGGTGTGTACAAAAGCTACACAATATGTACACCATGTCAAACTTCATTCTAACTATTAGTTGAAACATGGTGTCTAATAATGTCATGTATTATTCTCCCACACGACATGTCATGATTTTCATGGCTCACCCTATGTTTGGTTTAGCATGGGTATATAATGTTTACTATTTATATATGCATTGTATATTCATGTCAACCAACCAAAATCTATGACACCTCTAGAAGAGATCTTTTATAATTATTCATATATGTTTGGTTTTTCTTATACATATGAAACGAAACAACGTTGTTATTTCAACTTTCAAATTAAGAATGAAAACTAGAAATGAAAAAATAACACAAAAAGTGCATATTTCAATAAATAAAAAATCAATATTTATAAATTAATTTTTGACCAATCTAAACCATGTTAAGGATCGGGGGTGAAATAAAAGTTTTTGGGCCAATTCACAATAAGGAATTTTGTCTATTTCCTCAGATGAGATCCTCATAACATGACCAAAATAACACAAAAATATTCACAAAGAGGTTTTTTTTCTCTCATATTTGTAATTAATTTACATAATTAAGAATTACCTATACTTATAATTAGATTTTACTTTTTGAATTTGTTAAACTATTTATCATACTATCATTGAAAATATGGATACAAAGTATAATTACCTAACCAATATCTACATCTGCACCGAGAATCTTGTAACAATTTCAAGGGAACTTTGGATGCCATCATAGTATAACTAAATAACATACACAATTATCAATTGATTGAAATAAGAATATTTCCAGTCTTGAAGGGCTATCACTATTATCTTGATCTAAAAAGTGGTGAAAAGGATCTTCTCTCACCATTTATGAGAGGATTCAAGGTAATATATCTTTTTTCATGAGATAATTATATTGGGAACATTACATTATGATCACAAATTCATAACCCTAGAAATGATATATATTGGATTTTATACTTAGGTTAGAGAATTGGTTATTGAATTAAGGCCCTTAACAAATTTCTTATTTCATAGTAAACCCCATGTCCAATATTAATTATAATAATATTATTATTTCTTTGGCATGTGATAAATCATGAATATTTAAATATCATTTCTTATAATAAATATGTAAATATTTATTTAAATGATATTAAATAGAACATATCATTTCTTATTAACCCTTTAACTTTGTCCAAAAACGCCTAAACCATTATCAAACTTCAAATAATAAATATATATTTAAATTAATAAATATATTTTTACTTTTTATTCAATAAATAAATAACTATTATATTCATAAAATATTAAATACATATTTATTTAATTATTTCATAACCAAATAAATAATTATTAATTAATTTATGAATAAACATGAGGTAAATAAATAATATATATTCTCATAATTATTATTTACATTATGAATTAATATTTATTTAGTGTTAAACACACATATATATTCTTTCGAATAAATTTTTCTTGAATTAAAGAAACCAATTGATCATGAATAATTATTAAACTATAAGTTGTAAATAATCTTTATTCAAACTATTAAATTAAAATATAATTTAACTAATATTCTGGATACACATAGAGTTTGACCATCCATGCCTCTTTCTTAGGATTATTTCATAAATCAGACTAAATTAGAATACCAGTGTTTAGAAATATGTCAAGGAAACAAGAGAGAAAGAAGCTAATGTTCAATTGATAATAACATCGTACATATGATCATCATGTAATATAATCACTTTATCTCAATATCTCATCATGTAGGTAAATTTCTTCTTATCATCGACCTATATGATGGGTTTATCTTTCTTGTCTTCATGAAAGGAACTCATTGATATACTATAATTTGTTGACTCCCATGATGTAGTTTTTTTAATGATCACAAACACTCTAATATTTTTCAAACCTTTTTCAATTGTGTATTTTGAGTTTTTATTTTGAATTTTAGTGATAAGAAGCTAACTAGCCATTATATGTTCTCAAAAAAGTATTAGAGTTATTATTACAAGTATAATTATTTAGGGAAGCACCATCCAAATATTAGATAAACCAGGAGCTCCCTTATCCAATATCACTCTACTAGCTAGAAAATGGAGTTTCAAAATATTTAGTGCTTACTGAAATAAAAAATGGCTATCTGATAGCATCATGTTCTTAGATGGTGTCTCCATTACAGAATCTTCCACAATTCATTTATAAGGGTCAAAAAACTCTAGTTCATCTCTTAATAGCTTGGATAACCATTATAATACCAAAGAAACATATAAGAACATAAATATATGATAGTGATTCCTTTGATCTTTATCTAGAACAATCACTAAAGGTGTATAACAACTCTTTGCATGAATCAATGCATCAGGTCTCTAGAATTATCCAAGCCATACTCTCAAATTGAAATTATTCATTTCCAAATCGTAAAGTCTCTCACCTTTGTCCACATCTCTCTCTGAAATATTTTTCAATTATTCTATATATTTTTTACAGTAGAGTTTTAATGTATTTGTGCCATGAAGATCATCCTTTTTCATTGAACCTTCTATATTTGGTATCTTTTTATCTTCATTGAAAAGAAATGGTGGTTTGTTTTTGATATTTCTATTAAAAACAATGGTGAAAATGAAGAAGGTGAAAATGAAAAACATTTTAAAAATGAGATAATGATTTAAAATATTAAGAAATCATATTTACATGAAAAAAAGAAAAAATAAATTGATTAAATTATTATGTTGTGTAACAAATGCAATAAAAAGTTTCATATAAAACAGGAATGAACTGTCTAAAAAATATGTTAAAATAAAATAAGAATGGTAATAATGCACCAAAATTATCAACTTGTAAAGTTAGAAATGACTCCATGAACTCATCCCCTTTAATGGAATCAAGCCCTAAATATCTCATTGAACATCTCAAGGGAGGTGATGGGGTTAGTTATTTTAATTCATAGCCTCTTTCTCATTCCACATTTTCCTATAATTATTATAATTCTTATTTCTCTTCTAATAGAGTTTAAATTAAAAAAAATTAACAAAATTTTAAATATGTGTATCTCAAAGATATATATTAACAAATTATTAATGAGAAAAATAAACATTAAACTATAAATGGTCTTCCAAGGATCATTTATAATGGAAAATGTTTCTTTGAGAATTTCTACATTTATGAAATGTGTCTTCCAAAATAAAATTTTCAAATATTTTTATAAATATTTGAATTAAATTTATGAATGAAATTGAACAAAATCTAGATATGGGAGACTTAAATCTATCCATATTTCTCCTAATATTATTAAAAAATAGGAACAAGTTTGGATTCCCAAATATTTTTTATCCCATACTAGTGGACCCAAAAATTTTCCAAATTTCAAATTTCTATTTTTTAACAATGCTAAACCAAAAATCTTGTTACCAACAAGAACTCGCTTTTGATATCTTATAAGGATTTTCCACCAGATCTCATTGAAATATCATAAGGTGTATATTTAATAAAGAAAATTACATGGAGTTCAAAATGTTTTAATATCTATAATGAATCATGTTCTTATATTTTATATTTATTTTATACATAGGGAGTCCTTTTAATGATATTTTATTTTTGTTTTCTACCTTATATAATAATTTTATAATTGTTTTATCTTTTACTAAGAAATTTCTATCTTACAAATATTTTATTAAATGAATGTTTTAATTTCATATCTCTTTTTATAATATTCTTAATTATTTTCAAATATTTTATAAATCATTAAATATATTTTTATATGTTTCAAGGTTCATTGTTTTAAAAAGATTCTAATTTTGAAGGAATTTTTTTCATATCGTGTATTATATTTGAGAATGTGTTTAATTATTAAATACCTTCATGGATTATTTTTTATCTATTTATATAATGAATCGTGATATTTTAAATATCCCTTCACTTAAATACATAATATTTTAATGGATATATAGATTATGTTTTTTATGTTTTATAATGGTTATTTGGAAATTTTCATCCATATTTGTCTTATAATATTATTTTTATAACCCACTTAATTTGTAACTTTATTTTTGATAATCACAAAGGGGGAGAATCTTCTTGTGATATAGGAAAAATATATAAAATATATTCAGTGTTTCATATGTCATTAGGTGGGAAAGTGTCTATATATCATGAGTGTAGATAATTTATTTAGGAAATTGGAGATATGGTTGCATAAATTTTTGGTAAATAAATCATATTTATCATTTCACTCTAAATTACTCATATTTTCCCAAATTTATTTTTAGAAATTATTTGGAAATTTTTTGAGAGCAGATACCGAGATGGCTTGTGATTCTGAGGCCTGGTGTGCCCAAAACAATTCATTGAAAAATGTTAAGTGTTTTAACTGTGTGCGTGAGTGAGTTTCCTAAAAAAGGTAAATAAATTCTAAACTGGTGACCATATCCAATATTTGAGGGCACCATTACATTCAGAGTAGTGAATTTTTCTTCTGGTGAGTCATAACATTAACTGGCATGGGTCGAATAAGAAAAGTAGTTTTTCGATGTTTGAAAAAATAAAATAGATGAAGCTTATTTTATTTAATGTTACATAACAATGCAGTGGTGGTTTCCCTTTTTAATAAGCCTTATTAGTGAAATTTAGGGTTATCATCATAACCTTGGAATTCCAATGAGGCAAGGAGATAGAAACCTATATGGCAAAGGACAATGAATGTCGGCCGATTGGGGATCGACAACGACACAAAAAAAAATTCTTTATCAAAGTCTCATCCAACCATGAGGTATGATATTGATCTCTTATTGATTTCTTCTTCCCCTTTTAAATTCAAAAACAAACATATAATAACAAATGAATAGTTTGACCCATGATTCGATTGTTCTTGTAGGATGGATAATTGTTGAAGGGTTTAAAAAGGGTAGATAGATCTTTGTGATTATTTGTTGTTTTTCTTCATTAAACCGTCTAACATGAACGGATCAAGGAAAACACAAACAAGGTCAAGATCCCATATTTGGGTGTTTGTGTTCTTTATCTATCCCCCATCAATATATCATGTTTTGTGTGTGTTATTCACTCTTTAAACCCCTATGAAAATGATCAACTGTTGCACCCTCGATCTATGGAGAAATAATCCGAGATCAAAGGATTTGACCTCATGACGACATAGTGGACGTGTGACGAAAGCGTGGTATGATTCAAGATAGGTGGAATATTATAGTGCCACAAGTAAACGGTGCAAGGTAGGCCAGCAGTGGGGAGTCCATAGGCGAGGGTAGGATGTGGCCAGTGGGGCCAGTCCATGGGGAGCGTGAGTCGATGACGAGCCACTGACAGAGCGGCTAGGGGCGGTATTAGGTTGTTGTCTAAGCAGGATTGCATGGGATCCCACAGTGGCAGAGGCCATGAGCAATGAACAGGGACCACAGTAGGAGGCCACAGTGAAAAGGCCACAGGGCATGTAGAAGTGACGGGCTGGCCATGTGAAACACGGAATGGTGCTGTGTTGACCAAGCGACATGATGGGAGCCACGCTGTAATGGTGGACCACATAGACCATGGGGATGCGGCTAGGGCAGGCCACATCTGGTGGGAAAAACCAGAGTGCATATAGTGGGAGGGACTACGGTGGTTGGGAGTGTCCCAAAGAAGATGGGTCCATTCGGGCCGAGCCCAGCTGGTCGGGTTGGTTCAGGCTGAGCCCAGTGGGCCCTGCCAGTTCAGGCTGGATCAGACTGGACCGGGTTGAGTCGGACTTCTTTACAAAAATAGCCATATCTTTCAAATGTGTGTCTTTTTACAAGACGTTTGTGGTGTTGGGACCCTTGTGATAATTTTTCCCTTTTGAGATACTCTACATGAGTCTTTATGGAATTTCGAATACAACAAATTGTCTTGAGGTGCAGGTTCTCTCGGAACAACCATGCTATGAGTGGAATTCTGTTGTTGGCTATGACTTGGTAACTATATAACATAGTTACTATCTAGTATAGGGGTTGCATGACTTATCAACACTCTGTGTTATCGACACTCCATATGTTATCAACACTCCGTGTGTTATCGACACTCCCGGTGTTATCGACACTCCCAATATTACCGATACAAGTTGTTTTGTGGACTATTTCTGATAACCCTACCTTTCATTCTATATATTCATGCATGTGTGAGCTAACTGTACTATTTATGTGTGTTATGCTTTCTGTATTTCCATTTTTTATACATCATGTACTTATTTTTGGTATAATTTATTTATTTCTATGTGGTATAATTCATCTATTTCTATGTAGAATACGTCATGTATTTATTTGTGGTGTTCTTAGTGGCATTCCTTCATGATGTTAATTAGTGGTGTTCCCTCGCGGTTTTCCTTCATAGTGTTCTTTCGTGGTGTTCCTTAGTGGTGTTCCTTCATGTTGTTCCTTAGTAGTGTTCCTTCTTCGTGTTATTTTATGGTGTTCTCTATTGGTTTTCCATAGTGGTGTTCCTTCATGGTGTTCCCTAGTGGTGTTCCTTTATGGTTTTCCATAGTGGTGTTCCTTTAGGGTGTTACTTATTGGTGTTCCTTTGTGGTGTTCCTTAGTGGTGTTCCTTCGTGGTGTTCCTTCATGGTGTTCCTTCGTGGTGTTCCTTCATGGTGTTCCTTCATGGAATTCCATCTTGGTTTTCCATGGTGGTGTTCCTTGGTGGTGTTCTTTAGTGGTGTTTATTAGTGGTGTTGCTTTGTGGTGTTACTTAGTGGTGTCTCATTGTGGTGTTCCTTAGTGGTATTCCTTCATGTTGTTTCTTAGTGTTGTTCCTTCATGTTGTTCCTTCATGGTGGTATTTAATGGGGTTCTTTTGTAGTGTTCCTTCATGGTGTTACTTTATGGTGTTCCTTCATGGTGTTCCTTCATGGTGTTCCTTCATGGCATTCCATAGTGGTGTTCCTTTGTGGTGTTCCTTAGTGGTGTTCCTTTTGGGTGTTCCTTAGTGGTGTTCTTTTATGGTGTTCCTTAGTGGAGTTCCTTCGTAGTGTTCCTTCGTGCTGTTACTTAGTGGTGTTCCTTTGTGGTTTCCTTTAGTGGACTTCCTTTTTGGTCTTACTTCATGGTATTCCTTTGTAATTTATTTTATAGTATATTTCCATTTTTGTTTTGGGGTGTCCTGCTGATTACTATTTTACACACCCTTTCATGGGATTTTCCATCATGTTTCATGTCTTTTATAGGTGATTAAAACTCTCATGATACCTGTGGTAGACCAGGACCGGGTGGTGCTTAGTGAGACCAGATAATGGAGGTGTGCTCCTATGAATTCATAAAATTGTCTAGTACTTTTCGCTTTAGGTAAGGTTCTCTGTGGCAGAGTTTTAAGAACTTTTACATTCACTTTTCGAAACTCCTTTTTCTGTGGTCTTGTATTCTAGCCCTATTTACTTTCTAGATTTATAATTTCTTACTCTTTTGTTCATATCATAGTGTTATTCATGCTTCTTTATTCAGTGTTTTTACATTTTATCATTTTGGGCTTGTAGATGTGGGTGTCTATATTGGTACTTAAGAAAATGCCTCCCATTTGTAGGATATGCATACTCAGTGCTAGTCTCCAGCCCTTGGCTTATTAGAGATGAGCATGGGGTAGTCACAGCATGGGCCCCTCTAGGATGGGTCATAATAGAGTGGTATCAGTGGTGGTTAGTTCTACTTAAGGAACAAGAGTCTATGAGGTTAGTTTGGGGAAATAGTGTTTAGTATTTTGAGTTCATCTTTCATGCCCAAGTGTGGGGGGGTAGCTGAAGAATCCATGCACCAGGACTCCGAATTCTACATTTTGACTCGGTATATGAAAACACTGTTTGTAGGGGGAATAATGGTACAAACATCATATAGGATTTGGGTGTGTCCTCATGTCCTACTTGATTAAACTCACCAGGTATACTCTATTGGTTGTGTCACATCTAGTTATATTTCAAGATGCCTCCACATAGGTAGCTGGCCAAGATTCCACCCCTTGATCATGAGGATGATCCATTGGGTGATGAGACATTGGTACATGTTTTTTTACCAAAGATAGCACCTCGAGGTGGTTCACCATCTATACCATCACCTATAGAATAGGAAATGGTACTCGTATGACCTATTGATGAGGAGTGTAGGTTGAGAATGCCTCACAAGATTCGGTGATAGAGACCCCTCAGGTTCGGAGGTGAGCCTAAAACATTGGTCGTTAAGGACTGGTATGAGGTGGTTATTTGAGTTTTCCATCTATTTAGGAAACCAGAAGATCATATAGTGGTCTTGACAGCGAGCCTTCTATACATCATAGTACGGTGATGTTAGGGTTTTGATATCTGATCTAGCGATGAGGCGACTTTTCCATGGATGGAGTTCAAGAACCTTTTTAGAGAGGAGTTATAACCATATAAGCTAAGGGATGTGCATGTCCAAAAGCTTCTATAGCTCTTGAAGGATGACTTGTCAGTAAATAAGTATTAATTGAGGTATAACAACCTTTCTAGGTACTCTATGGATGGGATAAAGGCATAGTACTTCATGGATTGGACCTTCAAGTGAGGTCTACATAAGAATATTCCAGCCAAAATTATCCCTCTCTGCATT
Source organism: Viscum album (assembly GCA_963277665.1). Classification (NCBI taxonomy): domain Eukaryota; kingdom Viridiplantae; phylum Streptophyta; class Magnoliopsida; order Santalales; family Viscaceae; genus Viscum; species Viscum album. The sequence continues at coordinate 821,553,088 of OY728134.1, forward strand.
CCAAACTATTCTAGGGTGCTAGAGAAAACCATTGTGGTTAAGAGTCCCTTGGTTGAACTGATACAACCAGTGATAATTAATAGTGGGAAAGTAAAATCAGACATATCCTCAAGGCGGAGGACATGGAAGAGGATTCGGGAAAGCAGCAAGGGGTGGTAGACATTTCTTTATGTTACCACCACCACCCCCGGGTGGTCCACCCAAAGATCAGGGAACTAGATTATAGTGGATGGGACAGATACATGTGGTCGAGGCTTATGACCTCAGGGCTCTATGAATTTTTTGGGGTATGATATGTGTCTATTATACTTTAGATGCAGTATTGACAGACAAAGGTACTAGTAATTATTTTTATTCAAAGAATCTTGTTCGAGACTCAGAGATTTCAGTTGAACCATTGACTTGACCCTTATGCCTGGAAATTCCTACAAGAGGAGATCCAATGATCATGCTCTAGTGCTAATAGTGTGTCATGACACTTAGAGGTGATATTTTCAGTTGGGATATCTTTGTAGTGGTGTTTATTCCTTATGAAGTTAATTTTTTATGGAATGGTTACCTACAGTTCATTCTCAGATTCACTACTTTAACTGACAAATGTAATGTGTCCATAGTAGTAGAATGAGGTTTTCCTTGTTGGTGAAATGAAAACCTAGGAAGCATAGAAATGACTCCCACAACGGAAGGTGAATTTGATTTATCATCAATTGTCTAGCCTAACCATCAATACAATGGGAGTTATGAGTCCTTAGTTTCTTGTAGTGGTGTTAGAGTTGCAGTTGATCTTGCAATGGTTGAGACAGAGAAGTTGGCTAGAGATACTCTAGGATTATGACTAGGTGATTGTTGTTACACTATGTAAGGGGAAACTAGTGATAGATGTTATCAGTAGGAAATCTAATTTTTCATATTTTCAATGAGTTTTTGTTTCATTTTTCCTCTTTGCAGTTATCCTTTGTGGATGGAGATGGATGGGCTTACCTCAAGTCGATGGTTTTCACCCATCTTCTCTTACAGCGAGTCAGGGAGGCATAGCTCAGAGATACCAACTGTGAGACCTTACATGCTCATATTTCCAAAGGGTATACCTCTAATGGATATTATAATGGTGGGGAGCACATCTTCTTTTTTAGAGGATTCATAGTAGTACCAGTTGTGTTACAGGAGGATGTTTTACCAGAGATACATACAACCCCTTTGGTGGTACATCCAGGTGTGGAGAAGATATACCAAGACCTCCGATGTTAGTTCTAGAAGAACATGAATATCTAAGAGAGAACATGGTATCTGGAGGCTCAGATTCATGCTCAGTACCCTTATCTATTTCGGTGGACCTTGGTTTGGATTTTTGGGATGTAAATCCTTAAGGTTGGGATAATATAATGGATCAAATTTTCCATAATTGAATTTTATAAATTATTTTTGGAAAATTACATGACCAGGAGCAAGGATGAAATGTGATTTTGAGGCCCGGTGTGCCCATAATAGTTCGTTGAAAAGCTTTACGTGTCTTAATAGCGTGCATGACTGATTTTCCTGAAAAAGCGGAATAACTCCTAACCGGTTGCCCAAATTTGTTATCTGGGGGAATTGATGCGTTTAGAGTAGTAGCATTACCTAAGGCGGGACTTACATAGATTTACATGGGTTGACTGTTGGAATTTTTTTCAGACGTTAAAAGAAATAAAATAAATCAAGTTTATTTTATTTAACATTATGTGATGACATAGTGGAAGTTTCCCTTTTTGATAATCCTTGTAAGAGAAATTCATGGTTATCATCATAACCCTGAAATTCCTCTTAGGCGAGTATAATGAAGCCTCTCTGATGAATGTTGAATAACATTAGTAGATCAAGGATCAATGATGACATGGTCCCCCTTTATTTTTCAACAACTGATCCAACCATGAGATAGTATGTTTATCCCTTTTGGATTTCCTCATCCACTCTTAAATTCAACAATGAATGCGGACCAAACAACAAACAGTTTGATCTGCGGTTTGACTGTTCTTATGGGATGGATAATTGTTACGGGGTCTAAGAAGGGGAGATATGTCGTTGTGATTATCTATTGTTGTTCTTCATTAAAAATTATAACATGAATGGATCAAGGATGACACGAACAAGGCCAAGATCCATTCTTTTGGGCATTCACGTTCTTTATCTATAATGACCCAGCTTTAAACCTTAAATAATATTGTATTAAATGAATAATTCACATTGGGGATCTTTTCAAGTTCAGAGTTTTAGAGAATTAGGACATAACTATTACATCACAAAAGATTACAATGTAGACACTTCTACACAGTTTCCAGTTTTTTTACAAAACATGAACTCTTGAAAAAGGAGTCATGTCTAGTTCCATGTTTAAGACATCATGACTTTTCCCTGATCCCATCCTTGACCCTATTCCACATTATGTCCTATGAAAAACATTTCAAAAACTTGGGATGAGCATAAAAAGCTCAGTACGGGATACAAAAAGAAGTAAAACAATTAGTTTTTCAAAAAAAAACAAGTAAACCATGAATACTTTAATATAAGTAATACTTTTCACCTTTATGATGTAGTAAATACTCGTCACTGAATAAAATATCATTACATACCCTTTTGTAACCAAAATATTACCATAAAACCCATATAAATAACACATAACATATAAAGGTAACTTGGGACATAAACAAACTAAAATGGAATAACCAAACAGTCGACTTCCACACATATCACTAAATGGAATAGCCATATGGCCGACTTCCATAACCAATGTATTGGAGGTTATAACGTAACCACCCATCCTGGTATTCATGGAACCACATGTTATTTGGTTTATCATGTAACCTCCCATAAAATGTCCACGTACCATTATAAAATCATAAGTAATAAAACAAATATAAAGTAAATATAACATTTCCACATTTCAATCACAATATATCACTTAAATATGTTGACATAAGAAATCCATTATCAAAACCATTATCAATACCAAAATACATAAAAGAGTATATGGTATTTATTTTCTTTTAAAAACATTTCAGATTGTTGAGGAATCCAAAGATCAAATAATACTTGCGGTGGCAGAAAAGGTCTTTGTCACCTCTTATGTTAAAAGAAACATTCCTTTTTGTCATTTAGTAAAACGCTTCGTAGAAAAATATTCCCTTTGAAAATTCAAGGGTGTTTATACATCGTATAAAAGAAAGTCGTGGATTAAAACAAAATATGCCTCAATGAAAGGATATTGAGATGAAGTCCCTTACCTCGTGTCTGACTTGACCTGTTCGTTCTTTAATCTCCTCATGTCTGACTTGACTCGATCGATATTTAATATCCTTTAAATCGGGTAACTCCCCATGGTTTGAACCAAAAGGGTTTATTGAATATATTTCTGCCTAAGTTAAGGATTTTAGGAAGAAGAGAGGGATCTTGGGAGCTTATTTGAGTAGAGGTTGGACAAGCCAAAGGGCTTGAGAAGTGTGAAAAATTAGTTAGAAGTGGTTAACTTTTATAAGGGAGAGAAGGGTCTCTTTAAGAAAGTGTGAAAATATTATTCTATAATATATTTATATTTGGTTTCTAAATGTCAAAAAATCATTAATGTCAAATATAAGATGACTCATGGTAGAAATAAAATCATCTAATAGAAATTGGACAAGTTTTGTATAAAATTTTAACCATTATAATCTTATTATTTAAATCATTTATTAATGAGCTAAACACTACATCATTATTGTATCATAAATAATCTAATTTATATGATGTCTAAAAATTATAAAAAATTACCATGATGTCTGAAATCGTTTTAGATTTCCAATTAATATTTATAGTTGAAAATATAATTTATAAAACACCATATAAAAATTGATTTACTAAAGTATTTTTGATGATGTCATTTTTTCCTTTACATTAAATTAATTATTGTAAAGTGTCACTATCTTTCATAAGTGGCTCCATGGGGTCCCAAAATAGACCCAAAGATGCCCATGGTCAGTCATTACTCATCAAATAAGGTAAAGACATGTGTTAATGTTATTTTTCATAATTACAATATACTTTTAACCTTAATTACTCTATTTACCTTTAACATCGGTAAATAAAAGTCAAAAGTTACTATTCACCAAAAATTATTTTTACCATATTGAACCACATTTTACTTCTTGATAACAAACATTTATATCGGATTTTCTAAATTCAATGCACAAAAGTGGTAAAATTTCATTTAAATGAAAAAGTCGGTTTTTTTAACTACTACTAAGTGGTTTCACTATTCATCAAAAATTAGAAGTTTTTCAGAAAAATACCACAAATTCAGCCTAAGCTATATTTGATATTCCAAATTCAAAAATAATGTCTATTTTTTCAAATTCAAAACATAGAAGTGACATTAATTAATTTTAAAATTAATTCCCATTATCAAAACAAATAGCGTGTTTTTAAGAAACAATAACTATCAAAAGATTGATACTTGTTTATGTCCAATTTCAAAGTGAAATTAATTACAATGACCAAAATTGGATTAAATAGTAAAAATATTTTTTAATTACACTTTAAACCCAATTAAAAAGATAATATAACTATATAAATAAATTATATTAAAATGCAGTTTTGAATTAAAATAAAATATTTTCACTATTCATTATAAAATGAACTTTATCGGAAAAATTCCCAAAATTTAAACAAAGTAAATTTTGATGTCCCCATTCTAAAAAATGATTTTATTTGGTCATTTAAAATGTATTAAAGTGACCCAAAAAATAGATTTAATGAGGGTTCTCCATTAAAAGACGGTAAATCGACCTTTTAATGTAAATTACAATTAAAATTAGATTCATTCATATTTTAATCCTCAAACTTTTATTGGATAAATGTAAATAAATTTAACAAACATGTATAATAATATTGTAGTTAGTTTTATTCATTCTTGATAATATAATGGCTAGGAGTTAACTACCATTTAAAATAATATTATATTATTAGTGTGTAACGTAAGATTTTAATGAAACCTGTTGTTGTGTATTGGGTACGCTATCGAACGTAGAAACCCATTTAAAGTAAAATTAATATTTAATTCAAAAATATTAATAAATATTAAGTATGTCTTATTATTTATTTACCCGGGATGTCACATATTTCCCACCTTTTGGGAATTGCATCCTCGAAATTTTACATATCAAAATAAGTGGGGGTATTTATCCCTCATAGAATTTTCAGATTCCCACATTGCCTCTTCAACCATATGGATTTTCAAAAAAAACATTACCTAGTGAATTACCTTATTCCACAACACTTGCTCTCTATGGTCAAGAATATGGACTAGTTGTTCTTCATAAGAGAGATTCTCTTCCAACTGAACTACCTCAGGGATCAAAACATGAGATGGATCTGGTATATACTATATCAACATCGAAACATGAAAAACATTGTGTGCTTGGGATAAACTTGTAGGAAAAGACACTTTGTACGCAACTGATCCAACTTTCTCCAGAATTTCATAAGGTCCAATGAACCTCAGACTTAACTTTCCCTTCTTACCAAACAACATCACACTTTTCCATGGAGAAACTTTGAGAAATTCATCATCACCTACCTCAAAAGAAAGATCCTTCCTCTAGTTATCTGCATAACTTTTCTGTCTGCTCTGAGCTGTTCTCATGTGATTTTGAATCAACGGAACTTTCTCTGCCATCTCTTCTACCAATTCTGGTCCCATCAGCTTCCTCTCACCAACTTTATCCCAAAAATCCAGAGCTCGACTATGATTTCCATATAATTCCTCAAATTGAGCAATCTGTATACTATAATGAAAAAAGTTATTATATAAAAATTCAACCAAAGAAAGATGTAAGTCCCAACTTCCCTAGTAATCCAGTGAACAAGCATGTAGCATATCCTCCAAGGTCAGAATTTTTCATTATGGCTTCCCATCTGATTGCGGATGAAAAGCTATACTAAAATTTAATTCAGTACCAAATGACTTCTGAAGGCATTTCCAAAATTTGGAAGTAAACCTAAGATCACGATCAGATACAATGGAGAGGGGAAGTCCATGAAACCTAACTATCTCTTTAACATACAACAGAGCAAGTTGATCTAGATACAAAGTATCTCGAATAGGAAAGAAATGAGCAGATTTATTCAATTGATCAAAAATAACCCAGATTGCAGTATTACCTCGATATGCCTTCAGTAATCCCACAAAGAAGTACATTAATATATTTTCCCATTTCCACTCTGGAACTAGTAAAGGATGAAGCCTTCCTTTTGGTAACTGCCGCTCTTCTTTAACCTACTGACAAGTCAAACACGTCACAGTAAAATCAGCAATATCTCTTTTTATTCCATCCCACTAGTAATACTCCCGAAGATCTCTGTATATATTAACACTACCAGGATGAACTGAAAACATTGAATTATGAGCTTTATATAACAACTCATTATTAAACTATAAATCTCAAGGAACACATAATCTCTTTCAAAATATCAAAACAGAATCATTATCAGCGTTAAATTCAGGCAACTTACCCTTCTAAACCAACTCTACCTTTTTCTATAACTCAATGTCTTCATTCTGTGCTTACTTAATTCTCTCTGATAGAGATGATCTCAATGACACCTGATACAAAACAGAATAATTTCCTGCACCAAAAACTTCTATGCCAATTTTCACCAAACCAAAAACCAAAGGATCTCGTTCCAAACGTAACATTGTTAATGAAGCATTACTTTTTTGAATCAAAGCATCAGCCACTTTATTTGATTTTCCCGGATGGTAATGGATCGTGTAATCATAATCCTTGATTAATTCCAACCATATCCTCTTTCTCATGTTCAATTATTTTTGTGTGAATATATTTTTCAAACTTTTGTGGTCAGTATATATTTCACACTACACTCCATACATATGATGCCTCCAAATTTTTAAGGCAAAAACAACAATAGCTAATTCCAAATCATGTGTTTAGTAATTTAACTCATGGGGTTTCAACTGACCTGAAGCATAAGAAATTACTTGATCATTCTGCATAAGGACACAACCATGTCCTTTCAATGAAGCATCACTGTAGACATAAATACTCACCATTTCTGGAAGGCAGTGATAAAATTGGAGCATTCACCAATCTTCTTTTCAATTCCAGAAATCAATCATCACATTCTTTTGTCCAAATGAACTTAACATCTTTTCAAGATAACATAGTCATTGGACTAGATATCCGTGAAACATTTTCAACAAATTTCCTGTAATAACCTGCAAAACCAAGAAAACTACGAATATCGATTATATTTTAGGGTCTTGGACATTCTTCAACAAATTTTGTTTTAGTAAGATCTATAGTTATGCCATTTTTTTAAACAATGTGACTAAGGAAAGAAATTTTTTGTAACCAAAACTCACAGATATTGAATTTCCCATAAAGTTTATTTTCTTTTAAGGTTTGAAATACAACCCTTAAATGACATTCACGCTCCTAATTACTTTTAGAATAAACCAAAATATCATCAATAAACACAACCACCATTTATCACCTGATTCAACTAAGCCATCATGGTAGTAAACTACTCAATTCTGATTCCCACTATCTCTGGTTGCTGATTCGGAAGGTCATTTTCCTCTGTATGCCTTCCCAGAAAAGCTGCTTTGTTTCCTTTATGAAAAATAATTCTTAACACAGACATATCTTAGATGAAGCAACATGGTAATCTGTAAATGCTATATGATTTCAATATTAACATAAATTACTTTATGGACATTTATTTAACAATACCCTAACTACTAAAGTTATCTAAACCGACCTCTGATACCAACTATAAGGACCCACCCTTAAACCATAAATAATATTGAATTAAATGAATAATTCACATTGAGGATCTTTTCTGGTTTAGAGTTTTAGAGAATTATGACATAACTATTACATCACAAAATATTACAAAGTATACACTTTTACACAGTTTCCATTTTTTTTTACAAAACATGAACTCTTGAAAAAAGAGTCATGTTTAGTTCGATGTTTAAGACAACATGAATTTTCCTTGATCCCATCCTTGACCTTATTCCACATTATGTCCTGTGAAAAAAATTTCAAAAACATGGGATGAGCATAAATATCTCAGTAACAGATACACAAAGAATGAAAACAATTAGTTTTTCAAAACAACAAGTAAACCATGAATACTTTAACATAAGTAATACTTTTTACCTTTATGAAGTAGTAAATACTCTTCACTGAATAAAATATCATTACATACCCTTTTTCAACAGAAATATTACCATAAAACCCATATAAAGAACACATAACATATAAAGGTAACTTGGGACATAAACATACTTAAATGGAATAAGTATATGGTCCCCTTCCACACATATCACTAAATGGAATAGACATACGGCCGACTTCCATACCCAATGCACTGGTGTTTATAATGTAACCACCCGTCCTGGTATTCACGACACCACTAGTCATTTGGTTTATCACGTAACCACCCATTAAATGTACAAGTACCATTATAAAATCATAATTCATAAAACAAATATAAAGGAAAGAAAACATTTCTACATTTAAATCACAATATATCACTTAAATATATTAACATAAGAAATCCATTATCAAAACCATTTTCAATACAAAAATACATAAAAGAGAATATGGTATTGATTTTCTTTTAAAAACATTTCAGCTTGTTGATGAAGCCAATGATCAAATAATACTCATGTCAGTGGAAAAGGTCGTTGTCACAACTTATGTAAAAAGAAACATTCCTTTTTGTCGTTTAGTAAAATGCTTCATAGAAAAAGATTCCCTTCGAAAAGTCAAGAGTGTTTATACAGCGTATAAAAGAAAGTCTTGTATTAAAGAAAAATTTGCCTCAATGAAAGGAGATTGGGACTAAGTCCCTTACCTCATGTCTGACTTGACCCGTTCGTTCTTTAATCTCCTCGTGTCTGATTTGACTCGATCGTTCTTTAATCTCCTTTAAATTGGTTAACTCCCTGTGGTTTGAACCAAAAGGTTTTATTGAAGAACTTTCTGCCTAAGGTAAGGCTTCTAGGATGAGGTGAGGGATCTTAGAAGCATATTTGAGTAGAGTTTGGACGAGCCAAAGGGCTTGAGAAGTGTGAGGAATTGGTTAGAAGTGGTCTCCTTTTATAAGGGAGAGAAGGGGCTCTTTAGGAAAGTGTGAAAATATTATTTTATAATATATTGATATTAGGTTTATAAAGGTCCCAAAATCAGTAAAGTAGATGATAATATCACTAATGGTCGAAATAAAATCATCCAATAGAAATTGGACAGGTTTTGTATAATATTTTAATCATTATAATCTTATTTATTTAAATCATTTATTAATGAGGTAAACACTGCATCATTATTGTGTCATAAATAATTTAATTTATATGATGTCTAAAAATTATTAAAAAAATACCATGATGTATGAAATATTTTTATATTTACAATGAATATTTATAGTCGAAAATATAAACTATATAAAACCATATAAAAATTAATTTACTAAAATATTTTTGTTTATGTCATTTTTGCCTTTACTTTAAATTAATTAATCTAAAGCGTCATTATCTTTCAAAAGTGGCTCCATAGGGGCCCAAAATAGACCCAAATATACCCATGGTCTACCACTACTCATAAAATAATGTTAGGACATGTTTTAAGGTAATTCTGAATTATTATAATATTCTTTTAACCTTGAATTACCCTATTTACCTTTAACAATGGTAAATAAAAGTCCAAATTTACTATTCACCAAAAATTATTTTCATCTTATTGAACCAAATTTTACTTCATGATAACAACCATGTATTTCATATTTTTTAAATTCAATTCACAAAAGTTGTAAAATTTTATATAAATGAAAAAGGAAGTTTTTTTAACTACTACTAAGTGGTTTCACTATTCATCAAAAATAGAAGTTTTTCAGAAAAATACCAAAAATTCTACCTAAGATATATTTGATATTCCGAATTCAAAAATGATTTCTATTTTTCCTAATTAAAATCATAGAAGTGGCATTAATTTATTTTAAAATTAATTCCCGTTATCAAAACTAATATCGTATTTTTAGGAAACAATAACTATCAAAAGATTGATACTTGTTTATGCCCAATTTCAAATTAAAATTTATTCCAATGACCAACATTGGATTAAATGGTAAAACTATATTTTAATTAAACTTTAAAACCAATTAAAAAACATAATATAACCATATAAATATATTAGATTAAAATGCATTTTTGAATTAAAATACAATATTTTCACTATTAATTAAAAAATGAACTTTATCAGAAAAATTCCAAAAATTTACACAAAGTAAATTTTGATTTCCCCATTCTAAAGAAGGATTTTATTTGGTCATTTAGAAAGTATTAAAGTGTACAAAAATATATTTATATAGGGATTGCCATTAAAAGGTGGTAAATTGACCTTTTAATGTAAATTATGCTTAAAATTAGATTCATTCATATTTTAAGCCTCTAACTTTTATTGGATAAATGTAAATAAAATTAAATGACATGTATAATAATATTGTAGTTAGTTTTGTTCATTCTCTCCAATAGAATTACTAGGAGTTAACTACTATTTAAAATAATATTATATTATTTGTGTGCAAAGTAATATTTCAAAGAAACCAGTTGTTGCGTATCGGGTATGAAATCGAACATAGAAACCCCTTTAAAGAAAAATTAATATTTAATTAAAAATTATTAATAAATATTAAATATTTCTTATTATTTATTTACCCGGGATGTTACATTATCTCTCTCCCCTAAATCTATTGCATTCTTCATGCATTCTTATCCCTTGACACCCATATGAAAATGATTGACCATTGAACCCACAATCTAATGTGAAATTATCCTAGATCGAAGGATCTGACCGCACAATAGCATAGCAGATGTGCAACAGAAGTGTGGTATAGTTCAGGGGTGGTAGAAGATTATGGAAACACAAGGTCGCGACATAAGGAAGGCCATCAATGTTGAGACCAGTGGTGAGAGTAGGACGCAGCTAGCAGGGCCAGTCTAGGGGGAGCACAAGGTGGCGATATACCGCAGGCAGAGAGGCCAGTGGCGGCAGCAGGCCACGGCCCAAGCGGGACTGCGTGGGAGCCTGCGTTGGCAGAGGCCATGGGTAGTAACCAAAGGCTGTAGTAGGAGGCCATGTAGGCAAGCTGGGACATGACTCGATGTCGCATCAGAGGAACCCATGACGGCATGGACGCCTAATATGTTGCAAAGGTAGGCTGTCCGCATGAAACTCGGCATGAGACTGTGTTGACTGGGCGACACAGGGGGAGCCATGTGGTTAGAGCAGACTTCATAGACCTGAGAGCATGGAAATGGATGGCTGCATTCAGCAGAAAAAATAAGACATCATGCAGCAGGATAGACCCAGCAGCCCAGCGGTCCAGGCTGTTTTGGGGCGGACTGGACTAGGTTAGGTCGGGTCAGACCATTTTACAAAAAACAGCCAAATATTTTAATCTATGTGTCTGTTTGACAGGTTGATTGTTGTGTTGGGACCCTTGTGATGATACAGTCCTTTTGAGATCCTCTAAGTGAGTCTTTGTGGATGTTGGAATATGGCCTATCGGCTTGAGTTGTAGGTTCTCCCAGAACAAGCATGCTATGAGCAAAATCTGGTTGTTGGTTATGACTTGGTGACTAGTTTACTTAGTGACTAGGTGACTTGGGGTTGCATGACCTATCTAAACTCTGTTTATTATCGACACTCCCTGTTTTATCGAAACTCCATGTGTTATCAACACTCTATGTGTTATTAACACTCTGTGTCTTATCAAAACTCTAGGTGTTACTAATACTGGGTGTTTTGTGGAAAACGTTTGATAACACTTCTTTTTGTGCAATAGACTTATACATGTATGAGATGACTTTTCTACTTCTATTTGGTATAATCTTTTTATTTCTATGTGGTATACTTCATGAATTTCTATTTGGTATACTTCGTGTATTTCTATTTGGTATAATTCATGTATTTCTATGTGGTCTTCCTTAGTGTTGTTCCTTCATAGTGTTCCTTAGTGGTATTAATTCATGGTGTTCCCTAGTGGAGGTCCTTCATCGTGTTCCATAGTGGTGCTCCTTCATGGTGTTCCATCATGTTGTTCCTTCTTGGTGTTCCTTCTTGTTTTTCCTTAGTGGCTTTTTTTTCATAGTCTTCCCTAGTGGTGTCCCTTCGTGGAGTTCCTTTATGGTGTTCCTTTGGGGTGTTCCTTAGTGGCACTTCTTCATGGTGTTCCTTAGTGGTGTTACTTCATTGTTTTCCTTAGTGGTGTTCCTTCATGGTGTTTCTTATTAGTGTTCCTTCATGGGGTTCCTTCACGGGGTTCCTTAGTGGTGTTCCTTCATGGTGTTCCTTAGTGGTGTTCCTTCGTGGTGTTCCTTCGTGGTGTTCCTTCGTGGTGGTCTTTAGTGGTATTCCTTCAGGGTCTTCATTCTATGTGTTCCTTAGTGGTGTTCCGTAGTGGTGTTCCTTAGTGGTGTTCCTTTGTGGTGTTCCTTCGTGGTGTCCCTTCATAGTGTTCCTTAGGGGTGTTCCTTCATGGTGTTTTTCAGCAGTGTTTCTTTGTGGTGTTCTTTAGTGGTGTTCCTTCATGGTGTTCCTTTATGGTGTCACTTTATGGTGTTTCTTCATGGTGTCCCTTAGTGGTGTTCCTTTTTTGTGTTCCTTAGTTGTTTTCTTTTGTGGTGTTCCGTCTTGGTGTTCTGTTGTGGTGTTCCTTAGTGGTGTTCCTTCATAGATTTCCTTCATAGTGTTCCTTTGTGGTGTTCCTTAGTGATTTTGCTTCATGGTGTTCCTTCATTGTTTATTTTAGTTGTTTTACTTTATGGTATTTCTTCTTGGTATTCCTTGGTAATTTCCTTGGTAGTATATTTACTTTGTGGGTTCAGGGTGTCCTAATGAGTATTTTTTTACTCAACCCTACAAGGGTTTTTCCCACATATGTTGTGTCATGTGTATACGATTGATGCTTTGATGGAGTTTGAGGTGGACCATGACCAGGTGGTTCTTAGTGTGACCAGATAGTCAACGTGTTCTCCTATGACTTTAGATGACTATACAGTACCTTACACTTCAGGTAAGGTTTTCTAAGAATGAGTTTCAAGAACTTGTGCATTCAGTTTTATAGACTCATTTTTGGTGGGATTGTATTCTAGCGCTATTTAATTTATAGTTTTCTACTATAGTACTCTATTATTGGTATCCTAGTGGTAAGCATACTTCTTTACATAGTTTTTTACATTTAATCATTTTGGTCTTGGAGATGTGTTCATGTGTATAGGTACTTATGCAAATTCCACCCATTTGTTGGATATGCCTACTCGGTGCTAGTCACCAACCCCTAGCCTATTGGAGGTGGGATTTGGATAGTCACTACATGGGCCACTTTGGGATGTTTTGTGACATCCCTATTCCTTATATTTATTTTTATATCAATTATTTATGATTATTAAAAAGGGGGATATTGTTGACTCTCATGATGTAGTTGTGTTAATGATCACAAACACTCTAATGTTTTTCTACCTCGATTCAAGTGTGTATTTGGTGTTTTTATTTATCTATATTGAAAAAAAGGAAACCAAACTTTATCAATTATTAAATTAAGGTTATAGGAACCATTAAAAGTCCAATTATATTTTGAGGCACTAACCAACAACTATTATTACACCAACCATTCGGTGGGAGTGCACTAGTCAGCTGGTAGATAAACCATGAGATCCTTTAGTTATCTCCACTCCACTATCTTGCCAATGAAGCTTTTAAAAATATAGTTCCTATTACCTTTCACACCAACTAGCAGATACAAAAAGGCCACTAATCGGTGACATTGGTTGGTTAGTTAATGGTTTTGTTCCAGAGTCTTACAAGGTGCATTTATGATGATCAAAAAAGCTCCTTCTCTATTCATAATTTCTTTTCTAATCCATAAAAAACCATGGAACCCTATAAGGATATAAATATAAGACATAAGATTCTTGGATATTCATTGTAAACAATCATCGAAAGTGAGGAATAACACTCCATATAACTCTTGATTTAGAATCTCTATCATTCGCCAAGCCATCCACTCAAAGAGCCATTCTTCAATAAAAAAAAATAAATGATCTCACTTTTTTCACTATATCTCTCTCTCAAACACAAATTTTTCAATTATTCTTGATAGATAAAAGAATAATGTTGTAATGTATTTGTGCCATTAAAATCATCTTTTCTCATCCCATCTTCTATCTCTTGTTTCTTTTTATCTCTGTCCTAATGAAAGGGAGGTCAATTACATGCTATTTCTATTAAAAAGAAATTTAAATTAGTTTATTTTTTCTTATTTAAAAATAAAGTAAATGTATAATAATAAATATCTCTCAAATTGATGGGTGGATATATAGGGGGACATCACTTTATATTGTTTATATCCTTACGAAATTGTGTTTGTCTTCTGTTTTCGTTTAGGCATTATGTCATCTAATATTGGTAAACATGAATTGTATAAATTAATTGTCCAAATTTCACTATATATAATCACATAGTTAAATTTGATATAAATTTTATAATATGGATCAAATTTATCACTTTAATGTTTCGTCATGTCAAAATCATTTTATTTTGAATTTGTTGTTTGTATTTATCACTTTATTCTTTAAACATAATTCACCCCCTATTTCCATTTCCAATCCTACCAACTCCATGGTAATGGGTTTATTAGATCGTTCCACTACAATCAAAGGGAGATATATATTTCATTCTGTTAAATACAAGGGACAGATCATTTCTTGACTAATTCATTAATATATATCACTCATGACTCACCCATTGTATCCAGCATCATAGTAAGAATATTTCATCTTAGTTTTCAAAAATACATCAAATTAAATTATTCATGGTAAATGTTAATATTAATCAAATTTCTATAGACTAATAAAAATTTCCTCAAATTTGAATATCCAATAACACATATATCATGTGGAATTTATATTAGTGGGTTCATTTTTATATCCTTCACTCTTGGATATTTTCTTGTTTAAATTCCATGAGGAGAAATATCAATATCATATGATACCCCTACACATGATATTCAAACATTATATGTGTCCCATCATATAGATTTCATCTATCTATAGAACACTTTTTTAAGAATATTTTCAAAACACTCCAAGGTTCTCATCACAGCAAGGAACATATTACCATTCGATTAAATATATACTCTAATGACATTATAAAAATGATGTTATATATAATGATAATCATTATGTGATTAGATATTAATTAATATTAAATCCATTGAATTTTCATATAATCGAAATTCAATGTCAGTTGGTTTTAGGGAACTAACTCCAACTTTACAATCCCACAAAACATATGAAACACTTTTAAAATCACCTTATAGAGGATTCTAAAACCTTATACGTACAATATATATCCTTGATCAAAAAATCATCCCTACTATACAGATCAAAAATTAGATTTACTCTATAATTCCTACCTATAAATCCATGGTTAATTACAATGGAGAGTGTTAAAAGATACTATAGGTGATCTGAAAATAAAATTGTAGGGACAATCAAAATCTTATTACCAGACAATGCTACAAATTACACCTTTATATAAGTTGATATTTTTTAGTATAAATATAGAAAAAAACACAAATTTTCTTCCATGGTTATTCCATAATTGAATTGATTTAATCAATAATGAAACCTCATGGTGAACAAAATGGAAAAGACACTACTCATTGAGATTGATATCTCAAGGAACTATTAGATGGAAGTTGTGTAAGTAATGGTATGTACACAAATAGGTATTTATTAAGTCCTGTAGAAAATAGGAATCTATATAATATGGGGAATAAAATAAAACGAAATCTAAAACATTTTAGAGGATTTATATGTAATTATTATATTTTGAATAAAGAGGTAACATAAAGAAAGTATAGTTATATAGTGGAATAAATTGTATTTATTAGTTATTCAGCTGTGAGTAAAGTGTTCAAGTGTTTCAACTAAAGGGTTGATAAAAAAATTAGAACTCATAAATGTGAAAATCAATGAATAAAAATCTACAAAAAAATCTAGAATCCATATATTGAGAAAATATGTGATAAAGAGAACGATCATGAAATAATTTATGAATAACCACAATACTTAACATATTAATAAGAGACTAATATTTAATTAGAAAAAAGTATTGGAGTTTATGTGAGTCAATTATATACTAAAATGATGAAGAGAATAACTAAAATTGATGAACCTAATATCATTGGTTATAAGAGTTCCTAACACAAACTATGTAATGGGGACTATTAAAAAAGTATTATTTTAACACATGTGGATCCAATATTATTTAAATAAGTGAAAAATACTGAATCATAAGAAAAGGATATAAATTAAGATTTTGATAAAATATAGAATAATGAAACTTAGTATCCTATAACAAATCCATATGGTCATAATTTCATTGGAACAAAATAGATATTGAATAATAACTATGATGGCCATTGGAAAGTGATCTGAAATAAAGAAAAATTATTTTTTAAAATATATGTTCAAGTTCAAGGCATGGATCATGAGAATGAATTTTCACTAGTAGAGTTACTCAAAACAATTTTTCTATTAGTGATATTAGAAATTCAAATAGGTTTTAATATATACAAAATGGTTATAAAGATTGAATTCTTGAAAGGAGTTCTCAAAACTAAAGTTTCTGTTGAAAATCGTTAGGTATTTAGTTGATCAAAAATTATAAGTTCCAATCAAATAAATGCATACAAAGTAAATAAATACCAACATAGTTTAAGAATAGAAGAAATTAAATGATCCAATGTTAAAAAATTAATATATATATATATATAAACAAAATAAATAGTGTACAATACAATATAAAAATGGGAAAATAATGTGTAGAGTTTCATATAACAAGTTAGAAACCCCTAATAGGATATTATTACAATAAAATGATCAAATGAATTATTTCATTTTATAATAAAGAGTAAGAAGGTTGGATAATCTAAATCAAGTTATCCAATTATATACCATGTAAATTCATCGATTTGTCCTTGATTTGATGATATAGGTCGAGCTAAGGACTTCCTCAACACATTTTTTGGAAGTTTGCATCACTATCCCTATTAATCTCTTCAGTCAACATGATTGATAACTAATTATTATCTCTAAAAACAATTTGAACTTAGTGTTTACAAGATATATACTACTAGACATGTATTATCTTCAATCATGAATATTTAAAGATAAGACATTACAATAGATATAGCTATGTACTTTTAAAATAAATCCTCATTAATGAAAGCTCTTATAAAAAACTCACTGAAAAAAATATTATTGGAAGTTCATAAAGCATAAGGATGATAAAAAAATAATCATGACTGAAAATAGGATCAATTTAAAATATATATTATATTTTATGAATACTCGGTCAAATATATTAGATCCAATAATACAAACTCCAATGGTCATATTATGAGATAGTCCACTTCTGTTTAAATATTATAAGAGACAACATTATATTATATGGTGATGTGTCATAAACATCTGATGAATTTCTTCAAAACATAATCACAACACTTTTTAGCATGTTTAGATAGTTTATTTATTCAAATCATCTCATCAGAACATATAAATTACAGACTCAAAATACACATATAAATCAAATTAAACAAACCTGAAACTAATTCAGGTCAACATAATTGTATTGTGATTTTCAAAAAATAAATAAATTAATGTGATTGATCAACTTAAGAATATCCCCAACAATATTTTTCTTTTTGATAATCATAATACATGAAAAATAATATTTTTTTATAAAATTTAAAAAGAGAACTTCATATCTATTCTGGTGAAACTTCATATCAATTTGACATCCATAATATTTAATCCTTACAAGGTTTAAAAATTCTCTCCCATTAAATTTTTTTTTAACAAACCAAATCGTTAAAACAAACTAAATTTAATAAATTATTTCCCACTTATTTACATTAAAAATGAATCACAAATAGAAAAAAATGATGGAAAATTAAGTCTTTAGGCATTATGTAAAAAATATGAATGGGTAAATAAGAATCCCCCTTAATATTCATTTTACTCACTCTAGGGTAGATGCATCTCACTTATTATATTCAATAAATTATGGGTAGGAAGTTTTTTTCTATGTAATTTCTGATAATCTACCCTATCTAAAAAATAAATGATAAACAAAAATAATCTCCCTCATTGGGATAATAAAATTAAGAATAGTGGATATATTCTTATAAATCATTATATAATAAAATATTAGGACATTTTAATAATAACAATATAAAAAACCAACAGTTTAGACAATATTCAAGACATAAGATGATTTTATAGCATTTATAGATTAATACAACACCATTTGGAATGTAGAAATAAAATTTTAATTTTAATCTTTCTTTTGAGATTTTTCCACCAATTTCTCCACGAAATATAACCTCTTTTTCTAATATTCCTATTATTTTGTGAAATCCTCTGATTCATTGTTATGATTTTCTATGACACTCTTCTATGCATTTAAATTTTGATCCTAATATTTTCACATATGAACCTAATGGCTAGAAAAAATAGTTATTTTTTCCAATTATTTTCTTAAATCATAATTCTAGTTGAGAAAATAATGAAGTTAATTATCTAGATTATTTTAATACTTATATATTCTCTTAATATAATTGAATTTCATCTCATAGTCTTCCTTAAAACTAGATACATAAGATTTCATTTACACTTTTTCATTAACAAATTTATTTCCCATCAGAGAGGCTTAATCGTCCACTTTATTATTCTATGAATGTATTAGTCTCAACAAAAATCAATGTATGGAAACATTTTATGTTTAATTATATATATATTTTTTATCTATAAAGATTTTTTTTTCCACATCCATTTACTCTTTGAGATATCTTTTTAATATTTATCTTCTGGAGAACTATTTAACTCAAATTATGTTCTTTCATCTTCTAGTGTACCTCCCAGATAATATTCCTCCTTTGTTTTATGATATCAATGTGATTAGAGGATTATATATCCTCAAATTTTTCAATGTCAATTCCATTTTATCTTATACCTTCAAAAATTTTCCAATTTTAAATTATCAATGGATCCACTAATTGGGACTGGTCAAGAGCATATTTCAAATAGTATTATTCAATTTCTAAACATCATGAGAAGAATATTCATGTATATTCTAAATTACAAATTTTGATGATATTTTTTACTTCTATTAATAATAAAAATGATGAATAATAACTTTATAATGATGTATAAGTAACCTCTGTAGGTGGTAGGGGCATGATAGTGGCTTGAACCATGACCACCACTTATCTTGATGTATAAGTTAGTTCTTTTGTCTCTAATTCTTGGGGTAAATAAAAGTTATTTTATTATTCCATTTTTATTTTTTAAAAATTATATTTCCCTTATCATATTTATTTTCCATTAATTTTAATTTTCTCATAAATTTCCTTTTCACTTGATCAAAAATCTCTTTATTGGAGACTAGTGGTAAAATAGCTCTAGACGTATTTTCTTTCAATGAATATTGCTTCATATTTTGTGAATCCTTTCATTAAGTTTTCTCTAATATCATATCCTCAACTTCTAATTTAATTAGGTTTAAATATGGTTTCACTAATTTTGATTCTTCTAAATTCCCTCAAATTTCTTCTAAATTCCTATTTAAAATGTCCATAAATATTTATTTTCTAATATTCCTTCTCATTATCCTACTACTATTGCATACCTTATGACAGATATTTATATTCATTCCTCATTTATTTCTTTTTACTTTTCACAAAATTTATGGTATCTTTTGAAAGGTTATCTTATGTTACTATTTCGAAATAATTATTCATATCCCAATTATAAACAAGATTCATAATTTATATATTATCATGTTATAGAGGCTTTTACTTTACCCTTTCCACTGTCTTGAGTTATATAACTCCTTTTTTATTTAAAATTTTATGTAGTAATGGATTCAACATCCTTGAGTAGGGTAAGATCTTATACTTTATAATTACAAAATAGACATCTTCCATCCAGACCTGGATAAACTTAACAGTGTTAAATTTACCAATTTTTTAGAGTAAGTCTACATCATGAATTCATTATATCATTATGGTATCTTTTTCCTCTTCAAGTTGAATACCTTCCATTTTGGAAAAATATTTCAATATAAGAATGAATGAATGACAACATACCATGAATTTCAATCTATTATATCCAACTAAATCATTAAATATTATTAATCTATATAATTGATAGATATTTTTTTGAAATAATAACTCATTATCTTCTTTCAGTAAAAAATTTTCTCCAACCCTTGAAACTGAACTATTCTCTTTATTAAGGAATAATATTCCGTGTATCACTCTAAATATATAGTCCTACATTTGATAATCTTATTGGTTGTAATGTATCCATTTATAGAGTCTCTACAAGAATTCATTATATATTCAAAAATTAAAAAATGTAAAATACATGATTTCATTTGAAATAGGTGGAGTTTCACATTCAATGATAATAATAATATCGGGTTCCACATGCATTATATAGTCAATTCTCTTGACTGTTGATGTGATCTAATATTGCAGTCCAAATCATATCATGTTAGGAGAAATAAGACACCAATCTCTTAAATATTAATTTTAAAATATATATAAAGATAAGTTAGTTACCTTATGATTAAGTAATTTTTAATTATAATAACATGAATAGAATATAATATAAAAAGGTATTACAATTTTAATAAAAAAAATATTTTATCAAATGTTTTTTGAGATAAAAATAAAAATAATTAAACTATCCATAAGTCATCTTAAAATATTATAGGTTGGTATTATTCTATAGATGATGGTTAAAGAAATGTTTCTAAGGTCACCTTATTATCTTCCATTGAATCTAATGGAAGATAAAAATCTATAAATGAACTTTTTCTAAAAAACCCTACCCTAGAAAAAAAGAGTTAAATTCAAATGAAAAAATTATTATATATAAAAAAATACGTAATAATGAAAACCTTATATATTGTAAAATTAAAAAATATATTGTAAAACTCAAAACATATGATTATATTCTAAAACTAAATAATATCTTTGAAAATCATAAGAGTAAATAATTTAAAAATATAATAATAAATGCTTATAAAAACTAAATTGTCTCCAGGTACTAGATATTAATGTTTAGCTACCAGTATATAGACATATTTCCTTACTAAGGAATTAAATATTTAGTATCCACAATTTTTTAAGTTTATAGGCGTTTGAAAATAATACTTTTATCACCCAAATCAAGTTAGCTCTTCTATGTTCAATCATAGATAAATAATTTGAGATATATGCTTGATTTGTTTTGATGGAATTTATTTTATTCAATAAACACTGCTTCCTCAAGTTTCCACCTCTCTGTAACTTTTTTCAAGGTGGTACTTCTTAGAAAAAATGTAATTTGTTAGATAATTTACCCTTACATTTGATTTATGGCGTAATTCAAAAAAAATTATTTCTAGCCTTAAATTTTAATACAACTTATCAAAAGTATTCCTTTCGGTAGTAATGTTGGCTAGTAATTTCTTCAATCTTATTATTTTAGACTTCAATTTCATTACCTAATTATTATATTTTAATGATGACATAGTTTTATCATTTTTTATAAAACTTATAATTGATACCTTACTTTTGGACTCATTTAACTCTGAGGTCAGTTTTACATTTTCATTCTTTATATTTGTTAACTCATTTGTTGTATTAGAACAATCATAATTATTTTTAGTAACTTTTTACTTATTTTTAAAATATTTCATATAATGTTCATGATAATATTCCTCCTCCTTATAAAGATATACCTTAGCTTGATCAATATTTTTCGTCAATATATTACTTCATTTATCAATACATGACACATATTTTTCTATCTCTTAAAGTGATAGTGTATAATACTCATCATCTAATGAAGATATGTTAATGTTATCGTCTGAATTGAAATAAAAATTGGAATCGAAATGTTCCTATGAGATTGAATTAGGAGTAACTTTTCACATAAAACATATATAATTCCAAAGAGACTTAGCATGAAAACATACTATCTTTTGAAAATCATCACGATCTGAGTGATTTTTTTATCAGAAGATGTTTCCTCATTAAAACTCCACATATCAATGGTATCTATAAAATATTTTATTTATTTTATATTTAAATATTTTCTATCCTTATACTTATTCCCCATCCTAGGATAGTCAGGTATGATGAGTCCTCGTTTTTTATACTAATACTAAATATTATCTTATGATTCCTTTTTATCATTTGTTTCTTTCCTTTCCTTATAATTGTATACTAATAAATTATTTTTCCCACATATCTATTAATACTTCTTTAAAACTGAGCAATTCCAATTTCACTATGTTTTGTACAATTGTTATAAATTTTCATCTATAATTCCAATTAGATACACACATATTTAAGGTACGAGTCCCAGGAGTTAAAGATCCAGAATTTGATGAAAAAAAATCCATTTTCTATTTTATTTCTCACTATATCTCTTAAGATGGTTCTTATATATAATGAGTGTGCAAATAAAATCATCTAGGCTATGATTTTTATGTTCTTAGTATTATCAATTTTTCCTCTCTTATATTCCAACTATTTTGGAAGAATATCAATAATATTTTTGTAACGCCCTGACCCTAGTTTCCCAGAGTCGGTGCATTATTACATAACATTGGCATGATCATAAGAAATATCAAATCTCGAAACACCGATTATTTTAGTAGCCTTGGAAACACTAGATATATTCATAAGTCTTACATTAAATCATAAAAATGAAAACTACAACAACATAGTCTCCATAGTCTACTCTCAAATCCGCACATACTATTCTTATAGGTCATTCATAAATTACTTCTTCACATCTTGGGAAAAATAAAACATTGAAAGGGTGAGCTCAGATGCTCAGTAAGGATAACAATATAGCAGAAACATTCATAAATAAACATAAACATTTAAGGAAATGTATAACTAAAACAAAAGCCTTTTAAACTTGAACTTCAGCATAATATGGAAAAGATAGAAATCAAATAATTCCATTTACATTGTTGCATGTATATTCAACTAGTTGAATAATCACATGCAATATCAATAACCACTTTCATAATGATGTAATGCATAATTCCAGACTATCATAACCACATAGCCAAGGCCTCGTGCCAAGACTACAAATAAGATTTTGTCAAGGCCTCATGCCAAGAAACTAGTTTGTCTCATGAGACCTACCGATGCATCAAGGAGCTATAGCGGACTCCCCCCGTCACTTATTAAGTCCAATGCATTCCTCATATGAACAGGTTTAAACATAACATAAACATTCTTATTAAAACTAGCATACAAAATGTCAATACTTTCTCCATAAACCATGAATGGTATAAAAATAACACATCCACAGTCAAACATATCACAAAACCTTCAATAAAATATGTAAGTTTTGTATCATAATAAATCAACTTCAAATAAGCTTAAAATCCATCAACGGATGTTGACATAGATGAAATCAAAACTATTTGAGAGAAATATTGATTTTTTGAAAACATTTAAAAGTCACATAATTATAAAATAAAATATTTAATTTGAAAATATTTTTATAAGCTTTTAAGGGAAGCTTTGACGATTTATAATAGCATAAAATAGCCACATCCGCCGTATAAGTTAAAAAAACGTTCTTACCTTAATTCTGTCGAAAATGTTAAAAAGGACCTTGTTTGGAAAATGACAGAAAGATGCGTTTATAAACTTCTTATAAAAATTAAAATAAGGGTATAAATGAATTTAACCCATATTCTGTAAAATAGTAAGAATTTTTGAAATTCATTTTTAGGAAACATGGATGTGGATGATAAATAGGTCCCAGTAGATAATTACGTATAAACAACCTTGGATAATGAAGAGATTGTGAAATAACCCTTAACTTGTACTTTTCCTTAGTTGAGGGTAGTTTAACCTCCTTTATAATGGTGAAATAATTGTTATTAAATTATATAAGAATCGTATACATTAATATGATATCATATATGACCTTTTAACATTGATTTGTTAATAACATCTTAGTATTATCGTCGTTTCGGGTGTTAATGGATTCAATTTCCTTTGTCTGTTTTTGTTACATAAGCCATGTTTGATATGGATAGGTTGTATCTTATTCATATCCAGAATTATATCAAGTCATTTAACCTTATTTTTAATCATTAAATTATAATTATACTCAAATGGATATGAAGGGGAATTAATCTCATCGCGTTCGTGGAGACGGTAGTCCGTACGTACGCACGAGCGACAATATCATTTTTTTTATATTAAAATAAAATATAATTGGATGGTATATCATATATAAAGAAACATTATCATGTTATATTTATTATTTACATGAATTATACATAATTATTATACCCATCTAAATAATAATATATTGAATAACAATTACACCACAATGTGGATACGGTAGGTCGTACGTACGCGCGTATGGTGACATGTCATTCAAGGGATTGATAAAATAATGAATTTGTTTGTTACGTAATTATAATAACATCACAGTATATAGAAGATAATGGATTTATTATTCTAGAATGTAAACAACAAGGAAATAAGAAGTTGAAAAAGAAAGTAACTTTAAAGTGGGTGGTTAAGACGTTACCTCTTCTTCAGGTTCTTCCTTTTGATTTGATCAAAAGTGCTCCTGAGGTTGGCTTTCCGATCAAACTAAGTCATCTAGGATGAAGTGAGGGAAGTTTAGAGAGTATTTTGGTAGGGTTTGGCCGAACCAAAAGGCTTTTAAGGTGTGAAGAATTGGTTAGAAGTTGTGTCCTTTTATAAGGGGGAGGAGGGGCACCTTATGAAAATATTGAAATATTATTTTATTATAATTTCATATTCGGTTTCTAAGGGCTCAAAATTGTATTATATAAATTTTAGGGTGGGGATGGGTCGAAAACAACCCAACCAATAGAATTTAGATAGGTTTGGGTCATTATATTAACCTTATCTTTTAGTTTTAACTCTTAGTTAATTAGTTTGACACTTACCATGTCACTTTGTATTTTTATATTATATAGTTCATAAACATACTATATACCTCCAAAAGACCCCCCAAGTGGTCCATTAAAGATAAAAATATCATGATATAAGTCTCTTGGACGAACCTTAGATTTTTAGGAATATAATATAAATTAATAATATAATATTCGTTTTAAAAACTAATTTATGTCAATTTTGACACTACTGAATAATTAATTTTTTTTAAAGTCTTAAAAACTTTATTAATTCGAAACAAATTAATTTAAGTAAAAATAACATGTCATATTAACCAATAAAATTCTTTTATGTCATAAAAACTTTCAAATTATATTTATTTTAACATTTATAATATCAATTATTTGATTCTTTCATTAATAAGGAAAATACTGCATCATTATTATGTCATATATATTTTTAATTTTTCAATATCTAAAAATTAAAAATAAAATAATATTATTTAGGAAATATTTTTATCTTTTTAATGAATATTTATAATCGAAAATATAACATATATAACCCTATGTAAAAAATGTTTTTCTAAAAGATATAAGTTTATGTCATTTTTGTATTCACTTTAACTTAATTAATATAAAGTGTCCCTATCATCTACAAGTGACTCCATGGGGTCCCAAAATCGACCCAAAGATGCCAATGGTCGGAAATTTATCCACCAATAAAGTTAGGACACGTTTTATGGTAATTTATTATTTTTATAATATTATTTTTTAACCCTTATTTTCCGGATTTACCCTTTAACCATGGTAAATAAAATATTTACCGAAGTAATTATTCAAAATGTCTAAAAATAAAAGTTACATATTTACAAAATTTGGACATCATGATTCCAAATATGGAATCCATTTTTCCAAATTCAAAACACAGAAGTGGCAGAAATTAATTTAAAATTAATTCCCACTGTGAAAACATAAAGCGTGTTTTTAAGATATAATAACTATCAAAATATTGAAACTTGTTTATGTACGGTTTAATTGTGAAATTATGTCCAATGACAAAAATTGTATTAAATGGTTAAAATATATTCTAAATATTCTTTAAAACCACTCAAATTCATAATTTATCACTATTAATTATTTTGATTAACAAAATTGTTTTTAATTAAAATTTAGTTATTTTCAATATTCATCAAAATATAAAAGTTATCAGAAAAGTACCAAAATTCACCCTAAGATAATTTCGATATTCTGAATCCAAAAATAAAGTCCATTTTGAAAGATAAAATGTATAAAATTTTAAAAATTTGGTATTACTATTCATAATGGCTAGTTTGATTGGTTGTGGTGTGTGTTAGAACTCGAAGTTGCGTACAACACACGCTACTGTATTATTCAAAGAGAAACATACCATGGAAGCTTGAGATGTTACATTCTCCCCTCCTTCAATAAATTGTATCCTCGCAATTTTTAAAATTGGGCTTGGGAATATAATTGATAGTCCCACATCGGAAAAAAGAGTCAATAAAACTATCACTTTAAAAGAAAGAAAGAGAAGTAAAAAAAAGTCACCTGAGATAACCTATACTCAGATTCCATGTAGAAAAACATGGATATAGATGATAAACTAAGTGTCAAGTTCTAATGGAGAGAGATATAGAACATGATCAGGAGAAAGTTAACAATAAGAAAATCACAAACTTGTGATGGGACAAATGGTCATTAGTTTCCCAGTAGGAAAAGTAAATGGACAACATTTTTTTTGTTTTAAGTTACATTACATAAAGATGAGGAATTAATTTCTAAGATTGAATAAGAACATAAATATATATACATACTTTTTGGGTAAAGTTTCATTCTTTAATAAATTACTTCTTCTAAATCATTTTTAAACGATGAGTATTGAAGAAGACTTGGTCACACTAGAGAAGATTAAATAAACTTCTTATAGAATCACATGATCCATGAAGGATAAACTATATATTTACCTTGTCTTTAGAGATTAATCAAAACCAAAATGGTTTGCATAAGATCTGATGATCCACCAAAAGGTTATTTCTTTAGAGAAATAAAAACTAATCTTAATTTCTAAAATTAAACCAACAATACACCAAATTTAAATAAATAGCATTCAATAAAAAATTGTCCTTAAAATCGTTTAATAAAATTCAAAATAATATTGAAACTCAAAACTTTGAAGAATTTGGTTATGTAGTCTTCCACGTTAAATGGTATCTCCAAATGACATCAATTACTCTTAAAGTCACATACTTAAAAGTAATTAACCTAATCACATATTCTCTATTATAGGTTAATCATTTCCATAAATAACCCAAATCACTATAAATACACAATAAAAACATAGATAAAAATCCACCATTACTCCTTAAATGAAATCCCATACAATTCTATTTTCCTTGGGCATATAGTGTTCCCAACAAAGCAAACATCTTCGAAAATAAAATTTATCACTTAATCGCCAAATCATTTTCCTATACTAAGGGTATTCATTTCATATGACATAAGATCCAAAATCAAATTATTATTCATCAATAAAATCATTTAACTAAAAATAATAGTCACACTAACTAGGGACTTCACGTAGTCCAATGGTAGGTGATAAATCCCAATCGCACTTTTGTTGTGGGTTCGATTGTCACAGCTTTGTCCAATATGAAGGGTTGTCACACGGTCTGCGTGTTGTTCTTTTTCAAAAACTATATTTTATAACATTACCAAAATGAGATAAATTCCTCAAAATAACCATAACATAATTTAACCACAAATGTTATCTCATACCTTGCATTTTCATCCCAAATTATAATAACTTGTAATTGCCTCAAACCCAATGATTATATAAAACCAAATGGTTATTTATAAATATATCGAAAAGAGAAAAGATAATTCTTCCTCAAATATCATTCTCACACGGCAAACTTCAGGGTTACAAATACAAGAGAAAATTATTCCAAAGTAAACCCATCAATAAGGAGTACTAATACTTTTTAAACATTTCTCCAACCATTTATTTCCTCATAGCTTCTTCTTTGACCAAGAAAATATCCTATAGAATAGGACATTCACTCGGGTAATGGCCAGGTCCCCTACATTTACGGCAAATGGCTGTAAATGGATTCTTGGGACCATTTTTATCTTCTTCCATAGTACTCTTCAATTTTGTTTGGAAATTCTTCACTTTTTTTCCATCCTTCACGCACATAAAGAATTTCTTTGTCCCATTGAGACACATTCCTGGGTGTCTCCTTCCACATTTCCTACATGATGGAAATTGAGTATTCCTTTCTCTATGGTCTCCACTACTGGAGCTCTTATCATTCATCACCTTTCTCTTCTTTGTTGAGTCCGGGAATTGGTTAATATATATATTGTTGATCATATTTTTGGAAAATTGATTTGGCATGAAGATGATATCTTTTACGCCTATCAACATTCCATTTTGTTGCTCTTTTCCACCACCGTTCCCACCTTGTACATCATTCTCAAAGTCACTATGAATTCTTTGGAATCCAGCCATTGACTAAAACTAGAAAGCATTGTGTGAGTAACATTAGTCATAAAATCATTTAGAGAATATCATGTCACCATATTCTCAATTTGAAACACATTAAGATTAACCAAGGTCATTTACTCTCATCTTATATAATACTCCAAATCGTTTTTTAAATAAAATGTAAATTATCCTAAGCATATCCCCCGGGAGTGTCATAACAAAGAGTGCAGCAAGGCCCATTTTCGTGCCCCAGTTCTCGTTCGAGTCTAGCTCAAAGTAGTGTTTTCGGGTTTTACCCCTAGGTATATCTGTGCCAGAGCTGCCTCTACCTGCTCGTATCCAGACAGGGATATATTGCTCAGAAAACTCACAAAATCTCTTCAATACCAAAATTCTAGGAAGTTATTCTATAATAAACCTCAAAGTCTATCTTAGGGCTATGTGCTCTAATCAAAGTTTATATAAATATAGCTCCCAAGGTTTATACTAAACTTCCTATGATACCAACTGTAATGCCCCGACCCCACTTTCCCAGAGTCGGTGCATTATTACATAACATTGGCATGATCACAAGAAAGATCAAATCTCGAAAGACCGATTAGTTTAGTAGCCTTCAAAACACTAGATATATTCATAAGTCTTACATCACATCATAAAAATAAAAACTACAACAACATAGTCTCCATGCTCCACTCTCATATCCCCACATACTATTCCTGCAGGTCATTCATAAATTACTTCTTCACATCCTGGGAAAAATAAAACATTGAAAGGGGTGAGCTTAGATGCTTAGCAAGGATAACAATATATCGAAAACTTTCATAAATAAACATAAACATTTAAGGCAATGTATAACTAAAACAAAAGCTTTTTAAACTTTAACTTTAGCATAATATGGAAAAGATAAAAATCAAATAATTCCATTTCCTTACTCGCATGTATATTCAACTAGTCGGATAATCACATGCAATTTCAATAACCACTTTCATAATGATGGAATGCATAATGCCAGACTATCATAACCACATAGCCAAGGCCTCGTGCCAAGACTACAAATAAGATTTTGTCAAGGCCTCGTTCCAAGACACTAGTTTGTCTCATGAGACCTAACGATGCATCGAGGAGCTATATCGGGCTCCACCCGTCACTTATTAAGTCCAATGCATTCCTCATATGAACAGGTTTAAACATAACATAAACAGTCGTATTAAAACTAGCATATGAAATGTCAATACTTTCTCCATAAACCATGAATGGTATAAAAATAACACATCCACAGTCAAACATATCACAAAACCTTCAATACAATATGTTTATTTTGTATCATAATAAATCAACTTCAAATAAGCTTAAAATCCATCAAAGGATGTTGATATGGTTGAAATCAAAACAATTTGAGAGAAATATATCTTTTTTGAAATCATTTAAAAGTCACATAATTATGAAATAAAACATTTACTTTTAAATATCCTTATAAACTTGTAAGTTAAGCTTTGACGATTTATAACGGCGTAAAATAGCCGCATCCGCCATATATGTTAAAAAACATTCTTACCTTAATTCTGTCGAAAAGGATAAAAATGGCCATGTTTGGAAAACAAAAGAAATATTCCTTTATAAACTTCTTATAAAAAGTAAAACAAGGGTATAAATGAATTTAACCCATATTCTGTAAAATAGTAATAATGTTTTGAAATACATTTTTAAGAAACATGGATTTGGATGATAAATAGGTCCTAGTAGATAATTATGTATAAACAACCTCAGATAATGAAGAGATTGTGAAATAACCCTTACATTGTAATTTTCCTTGGTTGAGGGTAGGTTAACCTCATGTATAATGGTGAAATAATTGTTATTAAATTATACCATAATCATATATATTAATATGATATCATATATTATCTTTTAACATTGATTTGTTAATAACATCTTAGTATTATCGTCGTTTCGGGTGTTATTGGATTCGTTTTCCTTTGTCTGTTTTGTTACGTAAGACATTTTTTTTATGGATAGGATGTATCTTATTCATATCCATAATTATATCAAGTCCTTAAACATTATTTGTAATCATTAAATGAGAATTAGACTAAAATAGATATGATGGGGAATTAATCTCATCGCGTTCGTGGAGACGGTAGTCCGTACGTACGCATGAGAAACAATATGATTCTTTTGATATTAAAATAATATATAATTGGATGGTATATCATATAGACAGAAACATTATCATGTTATATTTATTATTTACAGGAATTATACATCATTATTATACCCATCTAAATAATAATATATTGAATAACAATTGCACCACAACGTGGAGATGGTAGGTCGTACGTACGCACGTATAGTGACATGTCATTCAAGGGATGGATAGAATAATGAATTTTTTTGTTCCATAATTATAATAAAATCACAGTATATATATGATACTGGAGTTATTATTTTATAATAGAAACCACAAGCAAAGATGAAGTTGAAGAAGAAATGAACTTTAAAGAGGGTGGTTAAGATGTTACCTCTTCTTCGGGTTCTTCATTTTGATTTGATCAAAATGGCTTCATAGGTTGGCTTTCTGATTACACTAAGGCCTCTATAATGAATTTGGGGAAGTTGAGAGATTATTTGGGCAGGGGTTGGCCGACCCAAAAGGCTTTGAAGCTGTGAAGAATTGGTTAGAAGTGGTGTCCTTTTATAAGGGAGAGGAGGGGCACCTTAGGAAAATCTAGAAATATTATTTTATAATAAATTCATATTCAGTTTCTAATGGCTCAAAAGTGGATTATTTAAAGGTTAGTGTGGGGATGGGTCGAATACCACTCAACCAATAGAATTTAGACAGTTTTGGGTCCTTATATTAACCTTGTCTTTTAGTTTTAACTCTTAGTTAATTAGTTTGACACTTACCATAACACGTTGTATTTTTATATTATATAGTTAATAAACATACTATATACCTCCAAGAGACCCCCAAGTGGTCCATTAATGATAAAAATATCATTATATAAGTTTCTTGGCCGAACCTCATATTTTTAGGAATAAAATATAAATTAATAATATAATATTTTTTTAATAACTCATTTATGTCAATTTTGACACTACTCAATAATTGATTTTTTGTAAAGTCTTAAAGACTTTATTAATTCGAAAAAAATCATTTCAGAAATCCTAACATGTAATAGTAACCAATAAAATTCGTGTATGTCATCAAAACTTTCAAATTATATTTATTTTAACATTTATAATATCAATTATTTGATTCTTTCATTAATAAGGAAAATACTGCATCATTATTGTGTCATATATATTTTTACTTTTTCAAGGTCTAAAAATTATAAATAAAATACTATTATGTATGAAATCGTTTTATCTTTCTAATGAATATTTATAATCAAAAATATAACATATATAACCCTATATAAAAATTGTTTTTCTAAACGATATAATCTTATGTCATTTTTGTATTCACTTTAACTTAATTAATATAAAGTGTCTCTATCACCTAAAAGTGGCTCCATGGGGTCCAAAAATCGACCCAAATATTCCCATGGTCGGACATTTATCCACCAATAAGGTTATGACACATTTTATGGTAATTTATTATTATTATAATATTATTTGTTTAACCCTTATTTACCGGATTTACCCTTTAACCATGGTAAATAAGATATTTACTGAAATAATTATTCAAAATGTCAAAAAATAAAATTTACGTATTTAAACAATTTGGATATACTGATTCCAAATATTGAATCCATTTTTTAAAATTCAAAACACATAAGTGTCAGAAATTAATTTAAAATTAATTCCCGCTGTTAAAACAAAAAACATGTTTTAAAGATATAATAACTATCAAAATATTGACAACTATTTATTTCCGGTTTAATTGTGAAATTATGTCCAATGACCAAAATTGTATTAAATGGTAAAAATATATTCTAAATATACTTTAAAACCATTCAAATTCATAATTTATCACTATTAATTATTTTGATTAAAAAAGTTGTTTTTAATTAAAATTTTGTAATTTTAACTATTCATCAAAATATAAAAGTTATGAGAAAAGTATCAAAAATTCACCCTAAGCTAATTTCGATATTTAGAATCCAAAAATGAAGTCCATTTTGAAAGATAAAATATATAAAATTTCAAAAAGTGGGTATTACTTTTCATAACGGCTAGTTTGATTGGTTGTTGTGTGTGTTAGAACTCGAAGTTGCGTACAACACACACTACTGTATTATTCAAAGAGAAGCATACCATGGAATCTTGGGATGTTACAATTTTCAAAAATATTTTCACTTGATATTTAATTTTATCCTAAATATTTTATTCTATTCACAATTATTATAATTTTTTGGTGCTTCTGGTCAATTGTCTCACAAGGATAAAATTTGAACCTTTTATATCTTCTCTAAGAATTGCACATTGGGTTTCAAGGATATTTGATGTTCTAAAATAGTGAACTGTAACTTTTTCCAAATACCATTAGTTTTTAGACATGAGGAAACATGAATTCACATGTTTTTATGAATTACACATAATGAAATATTTCTAAATTAAAATATCAATTGAAACTCAACTCTCTTATCATGATTAAAACATTGAACTTCCTTCTCTAATATTATATAATTCTTTGTAAGCATAAGAAAAATTTATATATTGGTATTAATCACATATGTCTCTATAGTATCTCAACAATATTAATAATAATTATCATAAAAAATTTATGGTTGGTATAGATTCATATTATCCCAAGTTTCAACTAGAATCATTACCATATAAGAAAATATCTTTTCTTTGCAACACGATCTGTGTATGTAAGATTATAAATTCCAATAAACAAATGGAAAATATAAAAATTGAGAGATTATATAAAATGAATTTTCTATCTTAGCTATAAAGATATATTCTTTAATACCAAATGTTTTCCCAGATGCATGTAATATGCCATCTATTGGTGGTGGTTAATTATCGACAAAACCAACTAATAATGTTCCACCTACTCGCTTTTCGGTTGATTGGAAATTACAAGTTCTATTAAAATCCAATCATACAATGTAAATATGTACTCAATAAGTACAGAAACCATATAAATTAAAAAATATTATGTTAAAAAACTTAACTGATGTAAATAAAATAATCAATGTAAAATACAATATAAAAGTATGAGAAAAATTCATTAATTCTCTTATAGCAATCTAGAAACCCCTATATGGATATTATTACTAAAAAATTATAATCAAATGAATTTTTTTCTTTTGTAAAAAATTATAAGGATATTTGATAACCAAAATCAATGTATCTAAGTTCCTCCTAATGAACTTATTTGATTTATCCATGGTCAAAAGGTTCAAGTTTATGCATGGACTTCCTCAACACACTAGATGAAAACAATTTTCTATATCTCTAAGAACCTATTTAAATATCATGATCATAAAAAAATTCATATCCCTAGAATATTTTCAAATGAATAATTTTGGAATATGTAAACTCATATCCCCAAAGCATCTTTTATCATGAATATCTGAATATGAACAATTACAATAGAAGGAAGTAATATTTTTTTATTATGAAACATAAAAAATTTAAGCTCTTAGAAAAAACTCACTGAAATCAAGAATATAATGGGAAATGATCAAGGAATCGATATGATTGAAAATTCAATAT
Organism: Viscum album; assembly: GCA_963277665.1. Taxonomy (NCBI): domain Eukaryota; kingdom Viridiplantae; phylum Streptophyta; class Magnoliopsida; order Santalales; family Viscaceae; genus Viscum; species Viscum album. Next base: position 821,587,324 of record OY728134.1, read on the forward strand.
TACTAAAATTCTGATCTTTATATTCTCTATATTACTTTTTATAATGCCTCTGTAACACCCATGGTTTCTAGTAAGTAATACTTTCATTATTATTTATAAGTATTTAAAGTATATGGGTGATGTTTGGGAGAGTTTGGATAACTTTTGATTTGGGGGGGGGGTTTATACAGGTATATGATTTGTGCATGAATTTTGAAAATTGTGCAACACCTGTAGTAAAATGTAAACAATGAGACAAGGGTCTAAAGAGAAGGCGCACACGCAGCGCGTGGTTTTTTCAAATCGTGCGGCAGCCTATGAAAATTGTGCAACATGAGACAGTGGTCTTTTTCATGGCTCGTGAATGATTTCGAAACTATGTGGTCCAACCATGTGAGGTTCATCCTTGAAGAATTGGCTTGAAAATTGTCTGTGCATTGTTTAACTAATTGCACAACTAATCCTTCATAGGTTAAAGATGAGATCCTAAAATTTTGTATCTCAGATGTTTTGGTCACTAAATCCATTGTTTTTTTCACTTATGTGATCCAAACTCAATATTATCTCGTCCCAAAGGTCAAATAATCTTCTCCCATTGACTTAGAGGTGATAAATATGCTTATCTTGGAGATTTGAAGTCAGATTATTGCGGTTGACCATCGTTTTTTCTCAATCATGGTGGTTTTTTTTAAAGAACTACTTATTTCGATCTCTTGGTTTCTTAGATATATTTCTTATATCAGTATATATAAGGTATTTAAGGCCAAATATTATTATATTTGGATTGTTTTTTGATACTGTAATAGATATAAGGCAGTTTAATAGAGATTTAACATGGTGTTGTTGTTGTTTTTTGTGTTGTTTATCATTTTCACTAGTTTCTCGAGGTAGGTGGCTTCACTCTCAACTACTTTATTTAAAATAAGAATTATTTATTTCAAGTTCATGGTTTTTCTTGGCATTTATTGTGTATTATTTGTGAATTCTTTTTATAAAAACCTTCTTAAAAGGCAGTTTGTTGAAATTGGGAAATTTGGTGTTTTGTTGGATAGAGATTTTGGCAATAATATTTTAAATAGATGGTTTTAAAATAATTGTTGGTTTTTCTACTCAGAAAACTATTTTAAATAAAGATATATTTTTTATGGAATTATTCATGGGCATACTTGTGTTTGGCATGGGTTGACATGGTGGTGTGGCATGTATTCATATGCATTGGGATGGATTAATGTGTGAAGTACCCCAATCAAATGGTTTGGACGGATATGGACATGAAGTACCCTTATAAAAGTGGTTCATCATGTGATTTATTAGTGAAAGGATGACTCAGAACTCATGAGTATAGGGAGTACAACTTTTCATACATGGTTGAATGTAGGGTAGTTTGTAATAGAATGGGTTATGAAAAAATAGAACATGTGATGTGGTTTTAGAACATGGTTGGTTTCTTTCCTTGGAAATGAAGTTGCCTAACTAGGATACAAGTATCAAAGAGATGTGGAGGGGTAAATCAATTATATATTTTTATTTTATGTTTCATTTCTTTTGAAAAAACCATCTCCACTAGTTAAATATTTCTTTCCCTACTGAACACAAATCAAACACACATCCACAAGAACATAAGAATTTACATGATTCACTACTCAACAAGAGTATCTATGTTCTTGGTAGGGTTTGGAAACAATCCAATACCACACAAGTCATTATAAAAAAAATCCTTTTATGTGAAATAAAATTATTAGGATGTTACCTTACACTCATGTAGCACTATAAAAACAATCTTATAGTGTGTGTGTGTTATTCTTCTAGAACAAAAAATGTAATTTAATGTTACGGTGCTTCTTGATCCACTTTCAAAATTGTGATCTTTCAAAAAAATTCCTCTCTTTACTACATAGAATCTAGTAAGAACCTGTTCGACATTGTAATAACACTTATTTCAATACCTTATTCTACTTTTTATGTTCTATGAATTTTTTGTTCACTTAAATTGGGAATTCGAAACGACTTTTAATGAAGCTCCTTCATGAAGCTCCCAACATTCACAAGGCAAACTACCTTCATGGAACCACATTCCTTCATAAATCATAATAAGTCAATTTTTGATATCCCATCATCATCAAGAACCCATTAATTAACAGTCAAGACTTTAGAGGCGTCGTCATTATGTTCAAGCTCGTATAGAAATCCCACATCTTGGAGCTCTTCGACCTTCAAAAAATCAGAGAAATTTCATATTTTCTCTTATTACTTCGATATTTATAAAATGGGGGTCACCTCATATTTATAAAATTTCCCCTTCAAGATGATCCACCACCTCCAGTGAATTTTTTTAATCACTCAAAAAATATATTTGTGGAACTCCTCCTTTCTTAATGATCCATTAATATTTTTCGTTGTTGTAGATATCATCATAAAACCATCATTCACTCATGATGCTCCGCTTTTTCTAATCGCGGTGGTTAATATCATCATTCATGTTGCTCCACCTATTCACATAATCTCACCACATACTTCGTGAAACCCATTCCTTTACTATTTTTATGAAGTTTCATCCCCATAAAACAAAATTTCGTGATGTTCCACTTCTTGTAGTCTCGTAATCGCAAATCTTTCCATCAAAACATTTGTGTCTTCATGAATCACCCTTCATAAAACCCAATCATCAAAAAATTAATTCATTTTCCATATTTTCATATTCCATTAAAGGAAGTACATCCTTCGTGATACTAGAATTCCTCTAAATTTTGGTCCCCAAAATTTTGGCAAAAACTGGGAAATGACCCACCGTAAAATATACTTCGGCAAAACCAACTATGCTGATTCATAGTCCTCCAACAACATCTATCAATCCAATCAAATTTAAAAATTATTGGAAGAACATTTTATCCCCCATACAATCATAATTCTTGAATCACAAGTTCTCTAAATAACTTATTATATTTGTGAATACAAACTTTCAAAGGATCATTAGATTTACCATGGAAAGTATTGTGACTTCCATATCTTCCAGCAATATCTTTTTTTCCAAATCAAATTGTCCTTCTTACGAAATTTGAATCTGTTTTCTTTATTATGATAATTAGTCTGATCATCCAATTACACAAATTGAAGTGATTTCCTTTCTTCTCAAACTTCTTTGACAATAAAAGACAATACCAGAAAATGATACTATTCATTATCATCATGGTCTTAACAAGAAATTGTTTTTTTCTTGATAAAACTATTTTATTAGTACTTTTTTATATTTTAATATAAATTGTTTTATAAATTCTATTAAATAATTTATTTTTTAAAAAAAAATTAATTTATTTTTTAATATCTCAATTAAATAATGAATTTGATATTATTATATTTATTAATATTTTTGAATTAAATATTAATTTTACTTTAAAAGGGATTATATGTAAGATGTATTACCCGACATGCAATAATGGGTTTCTCCGAAATCTCATGTTTCACACAATGTTGAGTTATACTAAAAAAATAATAATACTATATTATTATTTAAAATTGTAGTTAACGCCTAGCCATTGTATAGGAAGGAATGAAAAGAACTAACTACAATATAATTACACATGTTTTTTAAATGTTTTTAAATTTATCGTATAAAATTTAGAGGCATAAAATGTGAATGATTCCAATTTTAAGCATAAATACTCTAATATTGTTTAAAAGGTTGATTTACCGCATTTTGTTAGTGAACCCTTTTTAAATATATTTTTTGTCACTTTTATATGTATAATTTGACAAAATAAACTTATTCTTTAGAAGTGGGACATATAATTTTATTCTGGGTACATTTTTGGTATTTTTCTGATAATGTTCATTTTTTCATGAATAGTGAAAAATACTGTATTTTATGTCAAAACTATATTTTAATATAATTTATTTATATAGATAGATTATATTTTTAATTGGTTTTAAAGATTTATTAGATTATATGTTTATAATTAAATCCAATTTTGGTCATTGGATGTAATTTCACTTTGAAATTGGATATAAACAAATATCAATCGTTTGATAGTTATTATTTCTTAAAAACACGATTTTTGGTTTGGACAACAGAAATTAATTTCAAATTAATCAATGAATCTTATATGTTTTGAATTTGGTAAATTATACATCATTTTTTAACTCGGAATATAAAAATTATCTTTGTGTGAATATTTGGTATTTTTCTGAAAATGCCTAATTTTGTATGAATAGTGAAAAACACTGCATAGTAGTTAAAAACTGAATTTTTCATTTAAATGAAATTTTACTGCTTTTGTAAATTAAATTTTAAAAATCCAACAGAAATGGTTGTAATCAGTAAGAAAAATGTGGTTCAATAGGATGAAAATAATTTTCGGTGAATAGTAACTTTTGATTTTTATTTACTGCGGTTAAAGGTAAATAGGGTAATTAAAGGTAAAAAGAATATTATAGTAATATAAAATTACCATAACACTTATCCTAACCTTATTTTCTGAGTCATGGATGACCAATACAATTCTTGGATATAACTTTTGGCCTTTGAGATCTATTTGGGTAAGATAAGGACATTAATAATTTTTTATTTAAAGTAAAAATATAAATATCAAAAACATGTATTGTTTTTCAAAAACAATTTTAATGTGGTGTTATATAATTTATATATTCAACTATAAATATTCATTATAAATATTAAAATATTTCCTTTGTCATGATATTTTATTTATAATTTTTAGACATCGTATAAATAAATTTATTTATAACATAATGATGATGTAATGATTACCACATTAATGAATGTTTTAAAACAATAAGATTATAAATATTAAAATAAATTTATTTTGAAACATTTTATGCCATAAACGAATTTTAGAGAATAGGATGACTTTTATCTTTGAATTTAGTATGTTTTTTCAAAATAATCAAGTTGGTTTTATTTTTTTAAAAGTCATGATATGAATAGTATTAAAATTGACATAAAAGAGTTTTTAAATCAATTAATATTTTATTAAATGATAAAATAGTATTAAAAATATAAGATTTGGTAAAATGAAAAATATGATGTTACTAATGTCATTAATGATCCATTTTTCAGTATTTTAGAATTTAATAGTAAATATATCACAATATAGTATGAATATACAAGAGGACATGGTAAAAGTTAAATTAGTTATCTAATGGTTAAAGCTAAACGATAAGGTAAATTTTGTGCCCTAAATTTGTCTAAGACTCATTGTTTAAGAGGATTTATAACAATAATCCTCATTTATTTTAACTAAATTAGTTGGGGACCTTTGTAAATTGTAATTTATTTTATAATAAAATAATATATTCAAACATTTTTAAAGAGCCCATCCTCCCCCTTATATAAATCCATCACTTCTAACCCATTAATCACACCCCTCAAGCCCCATGGATCATCCTTCATCCACCTAAATAATCACCCAACACCCCTATCTTCCACCTATAAGCCTTAACATAGGTATAAGGAACTTTATTAAAGCCTTTTGGTTTAATCCAAAGGGAGTTGCCCAATTTAACAGTAATGTCTTCTCCCAAGTTCTTTTCTTTTATTTTCCTTCTTCAACACCCTAAACTCTCTTTATTCCATTATTTTATAACAAAACTAGTATATTAAATATAATAGTATTTTTTATGAAGAATATTCTAACTACACATCCACACACCTCCATTTAATAGATACAAACATACTGTTTCTGTGGACTGCGAACTGCTGCCTCATGAAACGATGATTGTTCCATTATCTCATACCACCTATCATGGTGGAAATTATGATGGAACTGTAATTATATTTGATATATATTATATTTATATTTTCTCTATTCTTATGAATTTTTCCTTTATATCATACATTTATGGTTTCCATAATGGGTAAATACGATAATTTCATTTGAGGAACTGCAGACTACAACCCCCTCAAAGTTATATGACTCGTTCATTCCATACGTGGAACATATAAAGGATGGAGTTAATGAAATTATATATGATATTATAATGGAATTATAATATACCTACGAATCATTAAAATTTCATTCTATTAAATATGAAATAGAAATTAAAGTAGCGTTCATGCGTACGTATGGCTTACCGTCTCCATGAATGGTGGATTTCATTTCTTATGTCCAAATGTTTTCTACTGTTATAAATACATATATATACTGGATATATATGATATATAAATCATGAATATCATTATATATATAATGGAATTTTGACCACATGGACAACTTGTAATTATAAGAAGTTTATTTTTGACTTGAGTCCCAAATATCGAAAAAACAACTGTTATTAACTTAAATGATTATGTAATGTTTATAACGTGTTAATAAGTAATATAAAAGGAATAATAAACATGAAAAATGTTATTAATAAAGAATAAATTAACTTTATTTTATTATTCAGGAGATTAAATAATGAATGATTCAAGTCAGACACGAGGTAAGGGACTTCGTCTCAATCTCCTTTCATTGAGACATATTTTGATTTATACACGACTTTCTTCAATACAGTGTATAAATCTCTTTGACATTTCATTTCATTCAAAGGGAATATTTTTCTACATATTGTTTTACTAAATAATAAAGGGAGTTTTTCTTTTTTAACATACGCAGTGACAACAACCTTTCCACACCTGCGAGTGTTATTTAATATTTGGATTCCTTAACAATCTATAATGTTTTTTAAAATAAAAATAAATACCATATACTATTTTACATATTTTGGTATTGAAAATGGTTTTTATAATGGATTTATTATACCAATATTTATAAATGATATATTTTGATTACAATAAAGAAAGTTTATCTTTCCATTAAGCTTTTGTTATGTGTTATGTTTATGTTATGGTTCTTGGGAATTGTCTTTATATATGGGTGGTTCAATGATACACCTAGGGGTGAGCCCAAGATAGCTCTCAAATGCATTGGGTGACATTATAGAGGTAAATGTTAATGTTTCTCCTAATATATTTAGGGAATATACTGTGATGGGTATTCTGAATGTAACTCCCTATATATGTGTGAAAGCTACAATGTAAGTTTGATATAGATGCTACAAGTTACCTTTATGATTTATGATTTATATGTGTTATTCATAAATCTTATGATTTCATGAGGTATGTAAAATAGCTTATGTTTTGTATGTATTATGGACTAGTTGCTTCTTTCTTTATTTTATAACCCTTACTGAGCTTTTTATGCTCATCCCATGTTTTTGAAATGTTTTTCATAGGGTATAAGGCAGGGTAAGAGAAAGGAAGAATTCAAGAAAATTAATATCAAGAAAAAAATTATTGTTTTCTTTTAAGAATTTTTATTTTATGAAAAAAATGGATACTGAGTAGAAGTGTCTACTTTGTAATAGTTGACATGTAATGTAATAGTTATGGCCTAATTATGTAAAACTCTAAACTTGAAAAGACCATCGATGTGAATTATTTACTTAATTCAAGATTATGTAATGTTTTAAGGCTGGGGCCTTATATATATTATCCTAATGGCGTGAGTAAGGATGTAATTTGGGGGAAGTCCTACTTGTAACACCCCAAGATTTCATAGTACATTATTTCTTCAAAGTAATTCAATAACATTCACAACACACAACACCGAGTTCAAGTGCACCACTACTTACCAAACTAGACGTTCAAAAGCGGTTATGAATAGTATTAACTGAATTTTAAAATTTATATAATCCTTATAATTTTAGAATCTATATTATGAGTTTCTTGTACATAATGTAAGAACAGATTCATTTTTTTAGATAAAAGACGTATTTTTAAAAAAATGCAATTTTACAACCTTTTAAAGGAGAACCATTTTTTAAATCCAATATTTGAAACTTTTATATATTAAATTTTAAAAAATAAACTTGTTCTTTAGAAAAGGGATATAATAATTTAGTTTCAATAATTTTTTTTTGTTTTTCTGATAACTTTCATATTTGGGTGAATAATGAAAATACAATATTTTAACTGAATACAACTTTTTTAATCAAAATAATTTATAGTGTGGAATTATAGATTTTAATGGTTTGGAAGTATAATTAGATTATATTTTTACCATTTAATCCAATTATTGTCATTATAAGTAATTTCACTTTGAAATTAGATATAAACAAGTGTCAATCATTTGATAGTTATTATTTCATCAAAATACGCTTTTTGGTTTTGACAACGGGAATTAATTTTAAATTAATTAATTAATCTTCTATTTTTTTAATTTGGTAAAATAGAATTAATTTTTTAATTCTTAATATCAAAATTAGCTTTGGGTAATTTTTTGGTATTTTTCTGGAAACATTTAATTTTTGATGAATAGTGAAAAACACTGAGTTATAGTTTAAAACATAATTTTTATTTAAATAATTATTTACTTTATTTAAATTTATTTTAGGTAAAAATAGATACATAATCAATATATAAGTTCAATTTAATTCATTGTATTATTTTTATAATAATTTTAGATATATAAAATGTTTATTAAACTTTTTGCCGTATTTTACCCACCTCCTAGGAGCATTTACAAATTTACATAAAACATAATTTTACTTCTTCTGTGAGTTGAATTTCAAAAATACAAGTGACATTGTTGATATCATTAAGTAAAATGTGGTTCGATATGGTGAAAATAATTTTTGGTGAATAGTACCTTTTTAATTTTATTTACCACGGTTAAAAGTAAATAAAGTAATTAAGGGTAAAAATGGTATTATTATTACCCTAACACATATACTAATTCTATTGGATAAGTGTAATTAGATAAAAAAAATCCTTAGGAATAAAATATGAACCTCTTTGGTCCACTTGGTTTAGATTAGGACATTTATTATTATTTAATTCAAAGAAGAGTTAAAAGAGTTAAAATCAAAGTTTAATAACTAAAACATTTTTAATACAGGGTTATACATAAGATAAATTTGACTATAAATATTAATTATAAATATAAAAATATTTCCTACATAATGGTATTTTATTTATATTTTTTATACATATTATAATATATTTTATTTATGACACAATGATGATGCATTAATTACCTAATTAATGAAATATTATAATAATTGATATTATAAATATCCAAATAAATGTAATTTGAGACTTTTAATGAATTTAACAAATTTTATAGGTTAATATGACATATTAGGGTTGTTTAGATGAATTTTTTTTGAAGTAATAATACTGTTATGAATTTAGAAAAAACAAATTACCAAATAGTATCAAAATTTACATAAAAGAGTTTTTAAAACAAATATTATATTATTAATTAATATTCTATTCCTAAAAATCTAAGTATTAGCCAAAAGACTTATATAATGATATTTGTATCATTAATGAACCACTTGGGGTTCTCTTGGAAGTATATAGTATGTTTATTAAACATATAATATAAAAATACAAAGAGACATGGAAAATGTCAAACTATTTAACTAAGAGTTAAATAAAAACTATAAGTTAATATAGTTAGGAAAACCTATCTAAAACCTATTGTTTGAGTGGTTTTAGACTAATCCCCTACTTATCCTTTAAATAACCCATTTTTGATCCATTATAAACCGAAAAGTATTTTATTACAAAATAATATTTCTAGCTTTTCCTATGGTGCCCCTCACCCCTCTTATAAAAGGGCACTCCCCCTTCACTCTAATTCACACATTCAAAGACATTTGGATCGGACAACCTCTTCCCCAATACCCTATAAACTACCCTACTTAATCCTAGAGGCCTTTCTTTAGTCATAAAGCCAATATAAGGAGCCCTTTGGATCAAATCAAAAGGAAGAACCTGAAGAAGAGGTAAATATTTCATCACCTCTTTCAAGTTCCTTTCTTCTTCCACTTCCTATTTCTTTGTTATTTACATTATAAAATTATAAATCCAATATATTCTATATAATGTGATGTTATTATAAATATGGTACAACCAAATTCATTATTCTATCCATCCTTTGAATGACTGTCACCATATGTGCGTACGTACGGCTTACTGTCTCCACATCGTGGCGTAATTGTTATTCAATACATTATTATTTGGATGGATATAATAATGATGTTTAATTGAATTAAATAATAAATATAACAAGATAATTATTCTTTATATATTATATACCATCCAATTATATATTATTTTAATATCAAAAGATTATATTCTCGCTCGTGCGTACGTACAGATTACCATATCCATGAACGCGGTGAGATTAATTCCCTATTGTATCCATTCAAGACTAATTTTCATTTGATGATTATGAATAATTTGTAAATATTTTATATCATTCTGGATATGAATAAGATATATCCCATACATAAAAAATATGACTCACATAATAAAGAATATAAAGGAAAACGAATCTGTTAACACCTGAAACGATGATAATAATAAGATATTATTAACAAAGTAATGTTAAAAGATCATATATGATATCATATTAATGTATATGATTCTTGTATAATTTAATAACAATTATTTTACCATTATACAGGAGGTTAACCTACCCTCGACCAAGGAAAAGTACAAGGTAAGGGTTAATTTCACAATCTCTTTATTATACGAGGTTGTTTATATGTAATTATCTACTGGGACCTCTTTATCATCCACATCCATTCTTCTTAAAAATATATATAAAAAAATTAATATATATTAGACAATCAGTTAAATTCATTTATACCCTTATTTGAAATTATATATTCTGAAAGGAATCTTTCCGTCATTTTCCAAACAAGTTACTTTATTGACATTTTCGACAAAATTAAGGTAAGAATTTTTTTTAACTTATATGGCGGGTGCGGCTATTTTCCTCTGTTATAACATAGTAAAAGCTTCCCATACAATCTTATTAGAGTATTTTCAAAATAAATGTATTCTTTTATAATTATATGACTTTTAAATGTTTTCAAAATCGTAAGAGATATTTCTCTAAAAGTATTTTTTGATTTCATCTATGTCAAAATCCTTTGATGGATTTTAAGAATATTTGAAGTTGATTTATTATGATACAAAAATTCCATATTGTATTGAAGTTTTTGTGATATGTTTGACTGTGGACGTATTATTTTTATACCATTAATGGTTTATGGATAAATTATATACATTTCGTATGCTATTTTTAATATGAATGTTTATGTTATGTTTAAACTTTTTCATATGAGGAATAAATTAGACTTAGTATGTGATGGGTGGAGCCCAATATAGCTCCTCGATGTATCAGTAGGTCTCATGAGACAAACTAGTGTCTTGGAATAAGGCCTCGACAAAATCTTTTTTGTAGTATTGGCACAAGGCCTTGACTATGTGGTTATGAAACTCTAGCATTATGCATTCCATCATTATAAAAGTGGCTATTGATATTGCATGTGATTATTCGACTAGTAGAATATTCATGTGAATAAGTAAACAGAATGATTTTATTTTATCTATTCCATATTATGATAAACATCACGTTTAAAAGGCTTTTGTTTTAGTCTTATACATTTCCTTAATTTTTTATTATTACTTACGAAAGTTTCCACTATAATGTTATCCTTACTGAGCATCTGAGCTCACCCCTTTCTATGTTTTATTTTTCCTAGGATGCGAAGAAGTATATTATGACCGACCTATAGGGATAGTCTATGGGATCTTAGAGTTTTTTATTGAAATAATGTTGTTGTAGTTTTCCATTTTATGATGTAATGTAAACCTTATACATGTATGTAGTACATCCAAGGCAACTAAACTAATCGGTCTTCTGAGACTAGATCTTTTGTGATCATGCCAACATTATGTATTAATGCACCGACTATGGGCTTCTAGGGTCAGGGTGTTACAGTTGGTATCAGAGGAAGTTTAGTACAAACCTTGGAAACTAGATTTAGATAAATTCCGATTAGATCACATAACCCTGAGATATAATTTGAGGATTAGTATATAAAACTTCCTAGAATTTTGGTATTATAGATATTTTTTTAGTTTTCCAAACAATACATCTCTGTCTGGATACAAGTAGGTAGAGGTGGATCTGGCACAGATTTACCTAGGGGTAAAACCCAATAAAACCACGTTGAGCTAGACTCAAACGAGAACTGGTGCATGACGACAGGCCTTGCTGCACTCTTGGTTACGACACTCCTGGGGGATATGTTTAGGATAATTCTCATTTTTTTACAAACCATTATAAAGGGTTAATGAGTATATACTTCCTCAAAGAAAACATTTTTATTATTATGGATTATATCCATAACCTGTTCAATTTATGTTAACTGTTTTAAAAGTCTGGAATTATGAATTTTTATTCATAAAAAGACCTAGTGTATGCCATTGTTTAGAAATGACACCCAGTAGAAGGAATGTGAACTCCAGCAATATGTATGATCCAAAGAGTAAGAAGGATCATTTCATTCATGGTATTAATCCAACATTTAGAAGTGAAATAGTCTCCCATGTATTCTCAACATATGAAGAAATAGTATCATGTGTTAATAAGATAAGTAAAGAATTATCTGAATCATATGGCGTTGAAGGGAAGTAAGAGAAGAAAAGGATGGAATAGAGAAAGATGGATAAAGGGAAGAGGGAAAAGAGGGATTTTCTTATATGTGATAACTTTGGAAAGAATCACCTTGGTAAATGATTGAAGATAATGAGAGTTATTTATAGGTGTGGAGAAAAAGGACACCAAGTACGTAATTTTAAGGGTAAGAAAAAAGTTTCAAATGTAAAATGCTTCATCTACAAGGGATTGCGACACTATGCGAATCAATGTCCTAGTCATCAGAGTATACCACAAATTATACTATTGGATAATAATCAAGTTATGATACTACCTCAAATAAAGAAGAATGACTAGTGTTATTATATTGTTATTATAGATTTTATTCATTTGAGTGTTGTATCAGCAATATACTGGTTATATAAATTATAAAGATAAATAAGGATTGTACATCAGTACTATTTTATTGAGGATTTGAGATTATATGGTTCTAAGAAAAGTGACTTAATAGTAAGCTACACTTTTTGTAAAATATATGGTTGAAGGAAAGGTAGTCCTTAATATGGTCCTGATAATGAGGTAGTTTTTTTGGAATAAGAGATGGTTAATTTGGAAAAATTATATTGGATATTCTTGACTACCTTGAAACTGATTAATGATTTGTATATTCCATCATTTTTGGAGTTTATAACATTTTTGGATGGAAAGAGTATATCTAGTATTCTATAAAGAATAAGGGATCATGAATGTAATAAATAAGGTTTTATGGTAATTCAGGATGTTTCATTGTTTTAAAAGAATACGTGATGAAGTTGTTCACATGTTATTACATGGCCAAAAGGATATTCATTGTGTTTAACTTCTTTATAAATTTTGAACTATGAGTTTAGATAGAATTATTTTGGATAATACTAGTTTGAAATTATTTTTGGATTGCCATAAATGGACAACCCGAAGGTCGGGTGGAAACCCGTCGCATCTGGCAAGGTCGCGAGACTTGAATCTGCAACCGAAGGGAGACAATGGTGTATCACCTACCATTGGACCACATGATCTCTTGGTTTGAATAATATAGTTTTTTAAATGGTATGGTAGATGAATTATAATTTCTTTTTTTGTACCCTATACGAATAGGATAAATAGAATATTTTTTTAAGTTCTATTATCTTTTAGAGTGAAATATGAGTATATGGTAGAAATTAGTTAAAGGATGGAACTCAACTTGTCAAGTATATATTTTTTTCTTCACTTATTCTATGAAGAAATTAATTATTTAACTTCCGTTAAGGGATCTAAAAACTAGAAATTTGTTGTCATAATACCTTAAGTTTTTCTGAATAGATTATATTTTAAATCATCATATATTGATGGCTTTGAGACCCTCAATTCTGCAATTTTTTGTGACTGATGGGCTCAATCACTCCATATAAATATTTACATTTTTCCTCCAATTATGTGTCTATAATTTCCACCAATGTTCTCATAATTGATATCATAATTTGGTGGTGACTTTTTCATTCCCCTTTTACTCTTATTAAGACTATATTTTATTAACCCAATTTCTGATGTGGGTTTTCTCACAAAGGTATTTTATATTTTCAACCTTTTATTTTAGAAGAACAATTTCAAATTGAGAGGATGAAATTTATTGAAGGAGGGAAGAATTTAACACCCCCATATTTCATAGTATGTTATTTCTTCAATGTAATTCAATAACATTCACTACACGCAACACCAAGTTCAAGCACACCACGACTTACTAAACTAGACTTCCAAAAGCTATTATAAATAGTATTAACTTAATTTTGAACTTTATATAATCCTTATATTTTTATAATCCATATTATGACTTTCCTGGACACAATGTAAGAACAAATTCATTTTTTTCAGATAAAAGAATTATTTTTCAAAAAATGTAATTTGACCTCTTTTTAATGGCGAACCATTTTTAAATCCAATATATGAAACTTTAATATATTCAATTTTACAAAATAAACATCATATTTAGAATTACGAAATAAGAATTTACTTTCAATAAATTTTTAGTGTTTTTCTGATAACTTTCATATTTGGGTGAATAGTGAAAAATACTATATTTTAACTGAAAACAACTTTTTTAATCAAAATAATTTATAGTGCTGAATTATACATTTTAATGGTTTGGAAGTATAATTAGATTGTATTTTTACCATTTAATCCAATGATGGTCATTGTAATTAATTTCACTTTGAAATTGGATATAAAATAGTGTCAATTTTTTATAGTTATTATTTCTTAAAAATACACTTTTTAGTTTTGAGAGCAGGAATTAAATTAAATTTAATTAATTCATCTTCTATGTTTTGAATTTGGTAAAATATATTTCATTTTTGAATTTGGAATATCAAAATTAGCTTAGGGTTAATTTTTGGTATTTTTCTGAATACTTTCAATTTTTTATGAATAGTGAAGAACACTGAGTTAAATTTTAAAACTAAATTTTTATTTAAATAATTATTTATTTTATTTAAATTTATTTTATGACAAAATAGATAAATAATACCTATATAAGTTCAATTTAATTCATTGGTTTCAGTTTATAATAGTTTTAGACATATAAAAATTTTATTAAACTTTCTACCGTCTTTTACCCACCTCTTATGAGCATTTAAAAATTTACATAAAATATAATTTTACTGCTATAGTGATTTGAATTTCGAAAATAAGAGAGACATGGTTGATATTAGTAAGTATAGTTTTGGTCAATAAGATGAAAATAATTTTTGAGAATAGTAACTTTTTACTTTTATTTACCACGGTTAAAAGTAAATAGGGAAATTAAGGGTAAAAATGATATTATTATTAACCTAACACAAGTCCTAATTCTATTTGATAAGTGTAATTAGACCAAAAAAATACTTAGGAATAAAATATGAACCACTTTTGTCCACTTGGTTTAGATTAGGACATTTATTATTATTTAATTCAAAGAAGAGTTAAAAGAGTTAAAATCAAAGTTTAATAACTAAATCATTTTTAATATACGGTAATACATAAGATAAATTCAACTATAAATATTAATTATAAATCTAAAATTATTTCCTACATAACTGTATTTTATTTATATTTTTTAGACATTAAATAAGTTAATTTATTTATGACACAATGATGATGTAATAATTACCTAATTAATGAAATATTAAAAACAATTGATATTATAAATATCCAAATAAATGTAATTTGAGACTTTTTATGAATTAAAATAATTTTCTAGGTTAATATAACATATTAGGGTTGGTTAGATGATTTTTTAGAGGTAATAATGCTGTTATGAATTTTGAAAAAATAGAATACCAAATTGTGTCAAAATTGACATAAAAGAGGTTTTAAAACAAATATTATATTATTAATTGATATTCTATTCTTATAATTATAAGGTTCGGCCAAAAGACTTATATAATGATATTTGTATCATTAAATAACACTACTAGAAAAGGGGGCATTGGAGCCCCCCAGACTCGGGCGACCGCCATTGGCGGTCGCTATAGCTCACCTTTAGCGACCGCCAATGGCGGTCGCTAACCTGCCTAAAAAATTTCGGGGGGTTTCTGCGCCCCCCCCCCCCCCCCCCCCGCGCCCTCGATCTCCCTCCCTCGCCCTAACCCCCTCCCTCCCTCGCCGCCCTCCCTCACGCCACCCACCCCTCCCCCGCCGCCCGGCCTCCCCCGCCGCCCGGCCTCCCCCGCCGCCCGGCCTCCCCCGCCGCCCGGCCTCCCCCGCCGCCCGGCCTCCCCCGCCGCCCGGCCTCCCCCGCCGCCCGGCCTCCCCCGCCGCCCGGCCTCCCCCGCCGCCCGGCCTCCCCCGCCGCCCGGCCTCCCCCGCCGCCCGGCCTCCCCCGCCGCCCGGCCTCCCCCGCCGCCCGCCCTCCCCCGCCGCCCGGCCTCCCCCGCCGCCCGCCCTCCCCCGCCGCCCGGCCTCCCCCGCCACCTGCCATCCGGCCTCCGGCCGCTGCCCTCCTCCCTCGGACCTCCGGCCGCCGCCCTCCGGCCTCTCGGCCCTCCCCCCCCCCCCACCCCGGACGGCACCCTCACCCCGGACAGCCCCCGACGCGCACTCCGGACCGCCCCCCGCACCCCGGACGCCTCCCCGCACCCCGGACAGCACCCCCTGCGCACTCCGGACCGCCCCCCGCACCCCGGACGCCTCCCCGCACCCCGGACAGCCCCCCCCCCCCCCCCCCCGCGCACTCCGGACCGCCCCCCGCACCCCGGACGCCTCCCCGCACCCCGGACAGCCCCCCCCCCCTGCACTCGGACACCCCCCTCCGAACTCGGACAGCCCCCCCCCCCCCCCCCCGCACCCCGGACAGCCCCCCCCCCCCCCCCCCCCCCGCACTCGGACACCCCCCCCCCCTCCGAACCCGGACAGCCCCCCCCCCCCCCCCCCCCCCCCCCCCCCCCGCACCCCGGACAGGCCCCCCGCACCCCGGACACCCCACCCCGCACCCCCGACAGCCCCCCTGCACCCCAGACAGCCCCCCTCCCCCGCACCCCGGACACCCCCGCACCCCGAACACCCCTTCCCGCACCCCTGACAGGCCCCCGACACCCCGGACACCCCTCCCCGCACCTCGGACAGCCCCCCCCCCCCCCCCCCCCCCGACCCCGGACACCCCCCCTGCTGCCCGTCCCCCGTCCCCTCACCGCCTCCTCTCCTCCAGCTCCCCGCCGCCGCCGCCGCCCGTCCCCTCCCTTGCCGCACCGCCTTTGGCTCCGGCTCCCCTTCGCTGCCTCCTCTCCCTCGCAGCACCGCCTTCGGCTCCCCTCCCTTTCAGGTTTGTAGCTCAATCAGGTAACATGAGCTTTCAGTTACATTATTATTTTATCAATGGTTCATAAACAAATGGTTAATATTTATTTTGAATATAGTTGATTTGAAAAATGTAAATGTAATAAGTATTGTGTAAATGTTTGTTATACAGATATTATTATGGATAAGAGTTGGATTGATCTTCCAAATCGAACGTCTAGAGAATATTTCAATGGCATTATGCAGTTTATTGACTTCACGAGAGGATTTGAAAGTGACTATATTAGTTGTCCATGTAGAAAATGTGCTAACAGATATCAATTCACACGAGATACTGTGAGGGAGCACCTTTTCTTTAATGGATTTCTGAAAAATTATAAGAGTTGGACTCGTCATGGAGAAGAATATGTTCGTTGTCAAAATACAGATGCAGCTCAGATGGATGTTGATGCAAGGATGACTGATCCAATGCATGAAATGCTTACTGAAATGGTACGTGGGTTTGATCCTGAAGGCATTGACATCCAGAATCTTGAGACCGGTGCGATAAATCTTCGCTCTGGTGCAGATCGTGATTCGAGGAGGTTTTATGAAGTACTTGATGATGCGAAAACAGAATTATATCCTGGATGTACTTCTTACAATAAACTGCCGTTTATCGTGGAGTTGTTGCATTTGAAGACTTTGAATAATTGGTCAGACACATCATTCGACATGCTTTTGGTTTTATTGAAAAAATTTCTTCCTGTCGACGCTAAGATTCCTGAGTCGTATTACTATGCTCGTAAGTTGACAGAGAACTTAGGTTTTACATATGAGACTATAGATGCATGTGCAAACAACTGTATGTTGTTTAGAAATGAAACTGCTCATTTGGATATTTGTACGGTTTGTGGCGCTTCCAGGTGGAAAGAGAACAGGGGAAATAAGACTCATCAAAGTCAGATTGCGATACAGGGGAAACCGATTGCCGTAAAGCAAATGCGTTACTTTCCCCTTAAACCGAGGTTGAAAAGATTTTTTATGTCATCTAAAGTTTCTAATTTAATGAGATGGCATGCAGAAAGAGTTCATGAAAGTGACATGTTAACCCACCCGGCAGACTCTCATGCATGGAAGGATTTTGATAAGAGACATCCCGACTTTGCTAATGATGTTCGTAATGTCCGATTGGGATTGGCAGCAGATGGTTTCAATCCATTCAAGTCTATGGTTGGTGCAACTCATAGCACATGGCCCGTGGTGTTGGTTCCATATAATCTTCCTCCGTGGCTTTGTATGAAGCAACAATTTATATTACTTTCCACTCTTATTGATGGACCTAAAAGTCCGGGGGATAAGATTGATGTTTACCTTCAGCCATTGATTGATGAGTTGAATGAATTTTGGGGCGATGGTGTGATGACTTATGACTGCGAAACGAATGAAATGTTCAAACTGCATGCAGCTTTATTGTGGACAATCAATGACTTCCCAGCTTATGCAAATTTATCAGGCTGGAGTACGAAAGGGGAATTTGCTTGCCCTTGTTGCAATAAAAGTAAAAAATCTGTATGGCTTAAACATTCCAAAAAATGGGCATACATGGGTCACAGGCGTTTTCTCCCTCCCCAGCACAGGTTCAGAAAGGACAGAGTGGCATTTGATGGTTCTAGAGAGTTCAGCCCAGCACCAAAGATCATGACAGGAGTCGAAATGTTATCGCAGATTGAGGAAGAAAACATCTGCACGGTATATGAAATTCAGGATTTGGTGGCTCCTCCAGTACGTAATATTCGTGCTGCGGGTAGGTAGCGCAGTCACAATTGGAAAAAGAAAAGTATTTTTTATAGTCTTCCGTATTGGAAAACTAACATGTTGAGGCATAATTTGGATGTCATGCACATTGAAAAAAATGTTTGTGATAACATATTGTGGACCATTTTAGGTGTCAGTGGAAAGTCAAAGGACAATGTTAATGCACGCCGTGATTTGGAAGAAATGGGTTTAAGGAAATAGTTGCATTTACAGTTAGCTGAGGGAAACAAGGCATATATGCCTGCTGCACAGTATTCGATGACTACAGAGGAGAAAGAGACATTTCTTTCCATTTTGAAGATGGTCAAGGTGCCTGATGGTTACTCTTCTAATATTTCAAAGTGTGTGAATCTGACGAGCAAGACATTGCAAGGGTTGAAAAGTCATGACAATCACATATTACTTCAGCAGTTGATTCCAATCGCAATTTGTGATTGTTTATCCCCCAATGTTGTTCAGCCCTTGATTGAGATGAGTAATTTTTTAGACATCTTTGTTTAAGAAATCAACGAATGAGTGATTTAAAAAGTTTGCAGGACCGAATTGTACTTACGCTTTGTCACTTTGAGAAACTTTCCCCCCCCCTCATTTTTCGATGTTATGGTCCACTTGACAGTGCACCTAACTGATGAAGTAATGGCTGCTGGTCCAGTGCAATTCAGGTGGATGTATCCTATTGAACGGTATTTGAGTACATTGAAAAGATTTGTACGCAACAGAGCTCGTCCAGAGGAATCAATAGCCAATGGTTATTTGATGGATGAGTGTACTACCTTTTGTGCAGAATATCTTACGGATGTTGAAACAAAATTAGATAAGCCCTCTTGGATTCATGATGGTCCAGTTGGAGAAGGAACCACATTTGATATGGACAACATCGAGTGGATACAAGCACATCGATATATCTTGTTCAGTACTCCATCAGTTGCACCATTAATGCAGTAAGTATCTTATCAATGTGCTTGTATAACTTTTACATGTTTTCTTTGCATAAGTTGATCTTTTAAACATCGCGTAATCATTTGCAGGAAACACATTAATGAGATAAAAGAAGAGATGCATCGTGCGACTGAGTTGCAAATTCAACAATATCATTATGCGGCATTTCATGATTGGTTCAAGGATTATGTATGTATAAATTGATTTTCATTATGAGTGAAGTATTAAACTAATTCTTTCTGCATATATCAGTATTTATTTTTATAAATTATGTAGGTTCGTAAGCTGAGGGAGTTAGGGGACCCCACGCTACCTGAAGTATTTATCCAACTGGCTGAGGGTCCATCTATAACGGCTCGTCGTTATAAAGCTATTGATGCTAATGGTTTTCGATTTCGCATTAAAGATGTTGACGACAAACGAGCAACACAAAACAGTGGCATCGGTTGTCCCTTTGTCGATTCTGGTTATTACTATGGTCAATTGATAGACATCATTGAAGTTGTATACACACACGGTTTGAAGTACATATTGTTAAAGTGTAATTGGGTTGATCCAGTGCGTGGATGTAAAGTCGATCAATATCAGTTTTCATTGGTGAATTTTAACTATATGTTATACAGAAATAATGAACGAGTTGAGAATGAACCTTTCATTTTGACATCACAAGCGGAACAAGTATTCTTCGTTACTTTGCCTTCGGATCCAAGTTGGCAAGTTGTTGTCAAAATGTCTCGGCGAGGAGTGTTTTTATTTGAAGAAGATGAACCCGATCAACATACCGTAGTTCAACGTGAAGAAGATATTTATTGGGTCAGAGCGGCTGTTGAAGGAGAAACGGTCGATTTTCATGCTTAATGAAAGGTATAATTGTTTTCCCGCTATTCAGTAGAATGTCCTAGGATATCATAAATTATATAATCATTTTATAAATCCTTATACGTTTTAATCCTCACTTTTGTAAGTTAATTCAGTCATAAATATTTAGGTTGATTAACTTTCTGATTTTTTAAAATTCATTCACAACTAACTATTCAATCCATTTTTTGTTTGATTAACAGTTGTACAAGTTTGATTTATTAAGAACAATCCAATTTATCTTTTAAACACTTTGGACTCATTACTGATATTTTGTATGACTGCAGACATGTCAGGGGAAGAGGCAGAAAATCCACATCATCCATCTGAGGCATCTACGTCTCAGGGTCGAGGTATGTTTGAATGTCATTGTCTATATTTTTTATGTAATTGACATATATATATATATATAACATTTGTCAATTTATATATAAAATTGTTTTCAACAGGATCAGACTCGGCTAGTTCTTCCTCTCGCAGGAGAGGCCCTGGTCGTGGCATATTATCATGGAATTCCGACACGACGACAAATGTTTCATTTGATGAGGTATTTCATCCCGTGGGACCGAATGCCCCGGCATTTATTCGTCAGCTGGGTCATATCATACGTGACCCACATCGATTTCCATTGACCACGCGTGATTGGGCTTCTATCCCTCAGGACACATTAGATCGTCTATGGAGGGAGGTTCAGGTAAGAAAATAATTTTACTTTATTTTCTATTTATAAATAATACTAATATGTTTGATTATTTTAATTATAGCAAAATTTGAAAGTATGCCCTGAAGAGTTTCGGCCCGTGTGTATGAGCAAATGCCGTAAGCTATGGAAAGATTATAAAGGCAAAGTGAAGAGGGACCACTGGGTACCAAATGTGGGTGCCCTTGACATTTTGGAAAAAGTCCCGAGAGGTGTCCTCCCGGATCAGTGGCGTGACTTGGTTGCATATTGGTCTACTGAGGGTGTTGCGGTTTTTATATTAATTATTTTGCTGTATATGTATTTTCAAGAATATGTGATTTGTTTGAAATTTGAATGAATTGAATGTAGGAGGTGTCAACACGCCATTCGGAGAATCGAGCGTTGCAGGGACCAGCTCACAGGCTCGGGACTCGTCACGTGTCTCAGATCCGACATGAGGTATATATTATTCATTTTTTAATTTATCAATTAATATGGTTTTGTGTTTATATTCTTTTAATATACAGTTGCGAGGGCAAGGTGCAGCAACTGATAAAATGTCGGTGTGGATAAGGACTCGTGATCGCAATGATCCAGAGGTTGCAGCATTGATAGTAAGTGTCTGTACTTACCAATAATTACATAAATCTATATATTAACATATATATATTTATATATATTTAAATATTTCACAGGATCAATTTGAAGCTGAGTTAGAACATCTGCCAGAGGACCAGCGACGGCTTCCCATGCGACGGGATGAGATCTTTCATCGCATTATTGGTCGGGACGGGCATGGCTATAGTTTGACCTATGGAGCAGGGATTCCTCGTTCTGTAGTGTCACGCGCTACGGTTTTCGGTCCTGCTGTTGCTCATATGACACAGCAGATGTCAGATTTTGAGGCACGGCTGCGCGCTTCCGAGGAGACAAATGCGCAATTGACAGCTGAGGTTAGAGCACTGCGGGAATATGTGCGTCGAGCTGATGGTACAGGGGATCATACGACGCAGGTATATACTGTATTTATTTATTTAATTTAAATTATTTTTGTTATTAAAATATTTATAATGTTTATTTGTTGTAGGCACCTGGCCCACCAGAAGGAGGTAGCAGTGATGGCAACGCGTGACGCACCATATATTCACGAGATATGTTTTTTGTTTTTACTGGAGGGTTGATATTGATGTACTGTATTTATTCATTTAAGTAATGCATTATTACCATCCATGGTGGTCTTTTAAATATTTTATA
The DNA here is from genome assembly GCA_963277665.1 of Viscum album. Classification (NCBI taxonomy): domain Eukaryota; kingdom Viridiplantae; phylum Streptophyta; class Magnoliopsida; order Santalales; family Viscaceae; genus Viscum; species Viscum album. The sequence continues at coordinate 821,610,076 of OY728134.1, forward strand.
CACATATTGAGTTTTTGATCAGATAATCTTGAATGATTCTACATTTGAAAAAGTCGAACTAATTCCAACAGATCAATAAATCTGATATTATAGATTATGTATTATCCAATATATTTTTTATAAATTTCAGTATGGTATCGATAAAAGAAATATGTATTAATTAGATGTTATCACTTTTATTTTTCACTTTTGTAATCAATGGGATGGCCTTTGCACCCCCGGAGAGCCCCCCGCACCCCCGTAGAGCCCCCCGCACCCCCGTAGAGCCCCCCGCACCCCCGTACAGCCCCCCGCCACCCCCGTATAGCCCCCCGCACCCCCGTACAGCCCCCCGCACCCCCGTACACCCCCCCGCACCCCCGTACTGCCCCCCGCACCCCCGTACTGCCCCCCGCCACCCCCGTACAGGCCCCCGCCACCCCCGTACAGCACCCCCCCCCCCCCCCCCCGCACCCCCGTACAGCCCCCCGCACCCCCGTACAGCCCCCCCGCACCCCCGTACAACCCCCCGCACCCCCGTACAACCCCCCGCACCCCCGTACTGCCCCCCGCCACCCCCGTACAGGCCCCCGCCACCCCCGTACAGCCCCCCGCACCCCCGTACAGCACCCCCTGCACCCCCGTACTGCCCCCTGCACCCCCGTACTGCCCCCCGCCACCCCCGTACAGGCCCCCACCACCCCCGTACAGCCCCCCGCACCCACGTACAGCACCCCCCGCACCCCCGTACTGCCCCCCGCACCCCCGGAGAGACCCCCGCACCCCCGTACAACCCCCCGCACCCCCGTACTGCCCCCCGCCACCCCCGTACAGCCCCCCGCACCCCGTACAGCCCCCCGATTGTGTCGTTTTCAGCAGCGCGGCGCGCGCTGAAATGGCGCGTTGGGGGGTCAAAACCACCCGAACGACCTACGAATGCCACGAAACCGTACGACAACATCCGGGGCATGAATTGTGAAATGGTCGGCCAGACGGCACCTCATTCGGAGGTGCCGTGTGACCGCGGCGGCCGGAAACGCGTTTCTGGCGCCGTTAAACACCAAAACGGCGTGCGGCGGTCCGATTCGGAGCAAACGTGCTCCGAACGACCTGAAACCGCACAGGAACGATAGAAATATTATTCCTGAGATGCAAGTGGAGGCCGCACGTCCATCGGACGTGCGGTGCGCGCGGAACGTCCGATTGTGTCGTTTTCAGCAGCGCGGCGCGCGCTGAAATGGCGCGTTGGGGGGTCAAAACCACCCGAACGACCTCCGAATGCCACGAAACCGTACGACAACATCCGGGGCGTGAATTGTGAAATGGTCGGCCAGACGGCACCTCATTCGGAGGTGCCGTGTGACCGCGGCGGCCGGAAACGCGTTTCCGGCGCCGTTAAACACCAAAACGGCGTGCGGCGGTCCGATTCGGAGCAAACGTGCTCCGAACGACCTGAAACCGCACGGGAACGATAGAAATATTATTCCTGAGATGCAGGAGGAGGCCGCACATCCATCGGACGTGCGGTGCGCGCGACACGTCCGATTGTGTCGTTTTCAGCAGCGCGGCGCGCGCTGAAATGTCGCGTTGGGGGGTCAAAACCACCCGAACGACCTCCGAATGCCACGAAACCGTACGACAACATCCGGGGCGTGAATTGTGAAATGTTCGGCCAGACGGAACCTCATTCGGAGGTGCCGTGTGACCGCGGCGGCCGGAAACGCGTTTCCGGCGCCGTTAAACACCAAAACGGCGTGCGGCGGTCCGATTCGGAGCAAACGTGCTCCGAACGACCTGAAACCGCACGAGAACGATAAAATATTATTCCTGAGATGCAGGAGGAGGCCGCACGTCCATCGGACGTGCGGTGCGCGCGGCACGTCCGATTGTGTCGTTTTCAGCAGCGCGACGCGCGCTGAAATGGCGCGTTGGGGGGTCAAAACCACCCGAAAGACCTCCAAATGCCACGAAACCGTACGACAACATCCGGGGCGTGAATTGTGAAATGGTCGGCCAGACGGCACCTCATTCGGAGGTGCCGTGTGACCGCGGCGGCCGGAAACGCGTTTCCGGCGCCGTTAAACACCAAAACGGCGTGTGGCGGTCCGATTCGGAGCAAACGGGCTCCGAACAACCTGAAACCGCACGGGAACGATAGAAATATTATTCCTGAGATGTAGGAGGAGGTCGCACGTCCATCGGACGTGCGGTGCGCGCGGCACGTCCGATTGTGTCATTTTCAGCAGCGCGGCGCGCGTTGAAATGGCGCGTTGGGGGGTCAAAATCACCCGAACGACCTCCGAATGCCACGAAACCGTACAACAACATCCGGGGCGTGAATTGTGAAATGGTCGGCCAGACGGCACCTCATTCGTAGGTGCCGTGTGACCGCGGCGGCCGGAAACGCGTTTCCGGCGCCGTTAAACACCAAAACGGCGTGCGGCGGTCCGATTCGGAGCAAACGTGCTCCGAACGACCTGAAACCGCATGGGAACGATAGAAATATTATTCCTGAGATGCAGGAGGAGGCCGCACGTCCATCGGACGTGCGGTTCGCGCGGCACGTCTGATTGTGTCGTTTTCAGCAGCGCGGCGCGCGCTGAAATGGCGCGTTGGGGGGTCAAAACCACCCAAACGACCTCTGAATGCCACGAAACCGTACGACAACATCCGGGGCGTGAATTGTGAAATGGTAGGCCAGACGGCACCTCATTTGGAGGTGCCGTGTGACCGCGGCGGCCGGAAACGCGTTTCCGGCGCCGTTAAACACCAAAACGGCGTGCGGCGGTCCGATTCGGAGAAAACGTGCTCCGAACGACCTGAAACCGCACGGGAACGATAGAAATATTATTCCTGAGATGCAGGAGGAGTCCGCACGTCCATCGGACGTGCGGTGCGCGCGGCACGTCCTATTGTGTCGTTTTCAGCAGCGCGGCGCGCGCTGAAATGGCGCGTTGGGGGGTCAAAACCACCCGAACGACCTCCGAATGCCACGAAACCGTACGACAACATCCGGGGCGTGAATTTTGAAATGGTCGGCCAGACGGCACCTCATTCGGAGGTGCCGTGTGACCGCGGCGGCCGGAAACGCGTTTCCGGCGCCGTTAAACACCAAAACGGCGTGCGGCGGTCCGATTCGGAGAAAACGTGCTCCGAACGACCTGAAACCGCACGGGAACGATAGAAATATTATTCCTGAGATGCAGGAGGAGGCCGGACATCCATCGGACGTGCGGTGCGCGCGGCACGTCCGATTGTGTCGTTTTCAGCAGCGCGGCGCGGTCGCTGAAGGCCGAGCTGCCGGGTCGCTAATGGCCTCTAGCGACGAGGCAACATCGACCGCTAAAGCCCTTTAACGACCGCCAATGGCGGTCGCTAATGGGCTTATTTATAGTAGTGTAACCACTTAGGGTTCTCTTGGAATTATATAGTATGTTTAATAACCATATAATATAAAAATACAAAGAGACATGGTAAATGTCAAACTATTTAACTTAGAGTTAAATCTAAAAGATAAAGTTAATATAGTGACCCAAACCTGTCTAAAACCTATTGGTTGAGTGTTTTTCGACCCATCCCCACATTATCCTTTAAACAACCGATTTTGATGCCATTAGAAACCGAAAAAGAGTTTATTATAAAATAATATTTCTAGCTTTTCCTAAGGTGCCCCTCACCCCTCTTATAAAAGGGAACTCCCCCTTCTCTCTAATTCACACCTTTAAAGCCATTTATCTCAGCCAACCTCTACCCAAATACCCTATCAACTATCCTCCCTTAATCCTAGAGGCCTTACTTTAGTCAGAAAGTGAACCTATGGAGCCCTTTTGATCAAATCAAAAGGAATAACCCGAAGAAGTGGTAAATATTTCATCACCTCTTTCAAGTTCCCTTCTTCTTCCACTTCCTCTTTCATTGTTGGTTCCATTATAAAATAATAACTCCAGTATATTTTATATATTTTGATGTTTTTATAAATATGGTACAACCAAATTCATTATTCTATCCATCCTTTGAATGACATGTCACCATACGTGCGTACGTACGGCTTATCATCTCCATGTTGTGGTGTAATTGTTATTCCATACATTATTATTTGGATGGGTATAATAATGATGTGTAATTGATGTAAATAATAAATATAACATGATAATGATTATTTATATGTTATATACCATCCAATTATATATTATTTTAATATCAAAAGAATGATATTGTCGCTCGTGCGTAGGTACGGATTACCATCTCCACGAACGAGGTGAGATTCATTCCCCGTCATATCCATTCAAGACTAATTTTCATTTGAAGATTAAAAATAATGTTTAATGACTTGATATATTTCTTGATATTAATAAGATGCATCCCATCCATAACAAATATTACTCATATAACAAATAATATAAAGGAAAGCGATTCTGTTAACACCCAAAACAACGATAATACTAAGATCTTATTAACAAATCAATGTTTAAAGATCATATGTGATTTTATATTAATGTATATGATTCTGGTATAATTTAATAACAATTATTTTACCATTACACAGGATTTTAACCTACCCTCGACCTAGGAAAAGTACAAGGTAAGGGTTAATTTCACAATCTCTTTATTATCCGAGGTTCATTATATGTAACTATCTACTGGGACCTCTTTATCATCCACATCCATGATTCTTAAAAATATATTTAAAAAAATTACTATTTACTATAAAATGGGTTAAAGTAATTTATACCCTTATTTGACCTTATATGTTTTGAAAGGAATATTTCTGTCATTTTATAAACAAGTTACCTTATTGACCTTTTCGACAAAATTAAGGTAAGAATGATTTTTTAACTTAAATCACAATTGCGGCTATTTTCCACCATTATAACATAGTCGAAGCTTCCCTTACAAGATTATAATAATATTTTCAAAATAAATGTTTTATTTTATAATTATATTACTTTTAAATGATTTCAAAATAGTAAGATATATTTCTCTAAAAAAGGTTTTGATTTCGTCTATGTCAACATCCTTTGATGGATTTTAAGCTTATTTGAAGTTGATTTATTATGATAATAAACTTCCACATTTTATTGAAGGTTTTGTGATATGTTTAATTGTGTATGTATTATTTTTATACCATTCTTGGTTTATGGATAATGTATTGACATTTTGTATGCTAGTTTTAATACAAATGTTTATTTTATTTTTAAACCTTTTCATATGAGAAATTCATTGGACATAGTATGTGACTGGTGGAGCCCGTTATAGCTCCTCGATGCATCAGTAGGTCTAATGAGACAAACTAGTGTCTTGTAACAAGGCCTTCACAAAATCTTATTTATAGTCTTGGCACAAGGCCTTGACTATGTGGTTATGAAACTCTGGCATTCTGCATTCCATCATTATGAAAGTGGCTATTGATATTTCATTTGATTATTATACTAGTATAATATCCATGTGAGTAAGTAAATGGAATTATTTTATTTTATCCTTGCCATATTATGCTTAATTTCATGTTTAAAAGGCTTTTGTTTTTGTCTTTTACATTGCCTTAAATGTTTATGCTTATTTACGAAAGTTTCTGCTATATTGTTATCCTTATTGTGCATCTGAGCTCAACCATTTCTATGTTTTATTTTTCCCAGGATGCGAAGAAGTGTATTATGACTAATTTTCAGGGATAGTCTACAGGATCTCAGTTTTGTTTATGGAAACAATTTTGTGGTAGTTTTCCATTTCATGATGTAATGTAAACCTTATGAATGTATCTAGTACTTCCAAAGCTACTAAACTAATCAATCTTCCGATACTTGATCTTTTATGATCATGCCAATGTTATGAAATAATGCACTGACTCTGTTCTTCTAGGGTCGAGGTGTTACACTACTGAGTTTTTGTACTCACCCCTTCTTTGGAACTTTAGTGGCATTTCAAACACTGTTTATCAATACATGGGAAAAGGTAAAGTGTCACACATATTTAGTATTGATTTTTGATACTTGTGCTATTTTGGAGTTGGTCCATGGAGAATGTTTGGAGCATGGATTTGTTTTTGGAGTCTTTGATATTTTCTATTTTATCTGGTATTATGAATTTTAAGTCTTTTGTTGTGGTAATTGGATTTAGGTTTATTTTGATAAATGAAATATTGAGTTATATTTCATTGATATCATACATCATATAGTGGTTTTTTGGTTATGGATATTTTCAAAGGGAAAATTATCCCCCACATGTATTGAATCTCATCGGAAATTATTTTCATCCTTTGGCGCCTTTGGGATGACACTTAAGGAAAAGTTAAAATCCACTGCCTTCTTAAGACAATGAGGAGGGGTGGGACATTACAAGTTGTATCATCAGGGTCCTAACATTTTTTGGGAACAAGTGGTCTTCAACTTGGTATTAGTTACCAGGATTGGATTTGAATTCATTCTGGTCTATTCCTTGAGTTGTGATCATGTAAATGAGTTCTATTTTTGTGACCTGAAATCTAGGGAATAAAAATACATAGCTGACCTTTTTATGTTGAACATAAAGTTACCAAGGAGTTGGTTACATAAGTTTTTTTAGATACTTATAGGAATTGGAATCTCATTTTTATGGGTTCATCCATTGAGATGAGCATGAAATTCATTAGAGGAATGACATCCCACTAGGATTTCATAATACATTTTGAGTAATTATTTATGTATTAGTGCAATGTATTTATTTTTTAAAAATTTTGAATTTTTTTTTCAAATGAATAATTTTTAGAAAGTGCATGGTGGTGGTATTTTGAAAATGGATTAATTTTCAAAAATCAAGATGATATTTTACAAAAAAAATGGTTCAATGTTGAGATGGATGATGTTGGAAAGCACTTTTGTGATAGAATGATGTGGTATAATTTGAAATATTATGTTTTAGGTTAATAGAGAGTGAGGATTGTGGAATTTGTTGTTTGTATAAAAAATGGCACACAATTGGATTATTAGAACCCAACATAAGAAAGAAGTTGATAATATGGTTTTACCTGGGCCATAGGTGAACCAATAGTTGGTTCGGGGTATCTTACAAGAATTCCATGTTGTGGATACTGGGAATTGGAAGGATTATCCAAGGCAAGCGGATTATTCTATCCAGTTCTATAAGAAAAAATCATCCATGATTCAAGGTGATTCAAAACCAGAAAAGGTAGAGGTGTGGCTGAATATGATGAATCATATCTTCGATTTCATCAGTATAATAGAATAGTTGAAATTTAAGGTGGTGACTTATATGCTAGAATATCTTTCACGCCAGTGGTGGGATTTAGTTGTCTTGGATAATATTGACTGCAGCCTTTCATGGGAGGATTTTGAGAAATTTTTTAACAACTATATCCACACACATTTATAATTCAAAGAACAATTAACATATTTACCTTGAATTAGTAAAATATTTTTGTCATGGAGTATGTGGATAAATTCATGAATTTAGTGTTCTTTCCAACTCAGATTGATGTGATTGCATCCTTGAAGGAACGCATCTTTGAATCAGGGTTGAGATAGTAAATTATCTCAATCATTTTGGTGCTCTGTATTTTAGAATAAAAAGAGATAGTCAATAGAGTGATGATAGCTGAAAGGAATATATCAGGAGATATGGGATGAGGACATATGTTGATACCCATAGTGGTGGTGGGAACTCTAAGGTTTGAAACAAGTGCAATAGGGACACTTATTTCCAGGGTGTGAATATCAATCAAAATCGGACAGCGGGTTCAGTAAACCTTTCTCCACAACCTAAGAGTAAAGTGAAAAAAATTAAATGTTTTTTACTTGAAAAAATAAAGAAAGATCATGCAGAACAACATAACATTACAAAACTGAAATCATATGGGTCACCTTCAGGGATATTTTCATAGTTCTCTAAGGTCTGGTGCTTGAGACACTACTCATGTGTTGTAGATATTGTATTCATCAACAGGGAGAGGGTATCATAATACCTCTCATAAACAAAAAGGACATATCCAAGGAGATTCTAGGAATAATATGAATCCTCAAGTAGTGAAACCACAATAGGGAAATGATGAGAAAAGTGTTTCCATGAAGATATTATATGGATCTGAGAAGGTTATTATGGATGATCATCCAGGACCGTCTACAATGAATGGTGTGATTGTTTTGATTAAAACCTTATGCACATATTGTTTGATATGGGTGCATCATATATCTTTATTTCTTCTCTTGTTATTGATTTTTTGATCATAAAATTTGAGATGATTCTTTCTAGGATAAAACTTAAAACTCCTTCAGTCAAAGTGAGTGTTGAGATTTTATGTGTAAAGAATGTTCTATAAATGTTGATGGAGTTGAGCTAAAATGGAACGTAACATTACTATATATGGATATATTTGATTTAATCATGGGTATGGATTGATTGAAAACATACAAGGCTCACATTGATTATTATACCCAATGGGTCAGTTTCATGGCTAAAGATGGCATCAAGCATATCTTTTGAGAGGACCAAAATGTAAAGGTAAGTGTCATGGGCATGTTGGAACCAACATTTAGAAGGATCACATACTAGTTGGTAGAATTTAATTTAACATAAATAGATGATATAAAAAAAATATTTCTACATTAGTGGTGGATCAGTTCCCATATGAGTTTCCCAAAAAATACTTATGGTTTCCACCTATAAGAAAAGTGGAGTTTATGATTGATCTCTTTATAGGAACCATTCCTATTTCCACTCTATATTCTTGAATAGAACCAAAAGAATTAAGGGATATAAAAGTGTCATTTTAAGAGCTAGAAAGGAAAGGTTTCATTTGGCCTAGCATGTCTTCATGGGTACCACCGGTCCTGTTTGTGAAAAATTAGAACAGAACTATAAGTTTGTATATGGATTATTATAATCTTAACTAATTTATGATAAAGAAAAAGTTTCCACTTCCTAGTATTGATGATATATTCAATCAATTAAGAGTATATTATTGGTTATATAAGTTTTAAATGTGATTAGGATATCACTAATTACATGTTCAGAAGGAGGATATTCTAAAGGCAAATTATAGAAGAAGATATAACCATTATGAATATGTGGTAATGCTTGTTGATCTTCTGAATTCACCAATGGTCTTTATGGAATTAATAAATTACTTATGTTATCAATATCTGTATTCCTTTATTGTGTTGTTTTTGGCCAATATATTAGTGTATTTAAGGACAACAATTGGGTATGAGAAACACTTGGCGACAATGATTCAAATCATAACGGATCATTGTTTGTATGAAAAAATATCAAAGATTGATTTTTGGATACAATAGATACATTTTATTGTCTATGTAATTTATAATAGAGGTATTTCTATAGATCCATAAATGATCAAGGTTGTGATCTCTTAGAACCCAGTGAATAATCACTTTAAGATATGCAGTTTTCTTGGATTGGATGATTATTATCAACGCCTTTTGTGATATTTTTATTGAATATATTTTCCAAAAATTTCTTTCAAAAAAGTATAATTTCTCATTCCAATAAAGTGGAGAATGTTAGAAAAATTTTCTAGAGATTAAATATCACCATGCATCAGCACTAATCTTGATTTTTCTAGAATTAGGACAAGGGTATGTGGTGTATTGTGATGTTGCGTGATAAGGGTTGGGATGTGTTCTCATGAAAGAAGAACATGTTGTTGCTTATGGTTCAAGGAAATTGTGAGTGTGTCATAATAACTACCCCTCATAGGATTTGGGATTAGCTTCTATAATCCATGCTTTGAAAACATGGAATCATTATCACTTTGGTGAGAAATTTATGGTGTCACCATTTGTAAGAGCTTGAAGAATATTTTTTCACAAAGAGATTTGAAATTCAGACAAAGAATATGGATAGAGTATCTCCAAATGTTTGACTTTAACTTTATTTATACATTGGGAAAAGTAAATATGGGGGTAGATAAATTAATCAAAAAATCTTATGCTCAGTTGGAAGAAGAGGCTTTAGATAAGTAGAAGTTGATGTCAGTGATCACAAATATGAACTCGGAATGAAAATACATATTTGATGTTGTGGTTTTTTTCTAGTTTCCTTGGTTCCTAATTTTGAAAATATGTTTAAAGAGGAATAAAAATCCAATGAATAATGTGTGGTTTTGAAGTCAAAACTAAATGGTGGGGAGACTATAGAGGTTTAGATACTGGATGAGAGTTCATTTTTTGGGTCCAGAAATCAAATAGTCATACATATGTCTTGTCAAGAACAACTTCTTCATTCTTACCATAATTCAATATGGTCTATTCATCATACAATATAGAAGATGTATAAGGCATCAAAAGCATAGTTTTGGTGGATTTCCCTGAAAAGTAAGGTGGTTGAGTTCATTTTGAGATGCTTAAATTGTCAGTATGGTAATGAAGGGCATCAGTGTCTAGCAGATATGTTATAGTCTATACATATTACTATATGTAAGTGGGAAAATATAGTTATGTATCTTGTAACAGGTCTACCAAAATTGGTTTCGAAACATGATTTCATATGGGTGATAGTGGATCGGCTCACAACGTCAACTCATTTCATCCATATTCTTAAAACTCATATGGTGGAGGACTTCTCCACAATCTGTATCCAAGAAGTGGAAATGAGATATCGTATACCAGTTTTGATAGTGTCAGACCAAGATCCAAGGTATACATATCATTTCTCTAAATAATTATAGAAATCCCTTAGGACTCTATTGACTATGATTACAGCCTATCACACTTGGAAAGATTGAAAATATGAAAGGATAATACATACTTTAGAATACATCTTGTAAGATTTTGTAATAAATTTAGGTGGCTTAGGGGAATAGAACATGTCATTAGTGGAGTTCTCATTTAACAAAAGTCATCATGCCCCCTATAAATTGTCTTCATTTGAAGCATTGTATGGGAGTCCTTTTCATTATCCACTTTTTTGGGTGGAAATAGGGGAAACATCACAAGTTGGGATGAGTCTTTCCCAAGAAACAATGGAGTATATTTAGTTGATTAGGAAATGGATGAAAATGATAGAGTCATCAGAAATCATATGTGGATCATCATATATGATTGTCTTCTTTCTCGATAGTGATAATATGATCTTGAGTATCTCTACAAGGCTTGGATACAATCGTTTTGAGAATCAGGTAAACTTATATCATAGATACATAGGCTATTTTGAGATACTAGTATGAGTTGGTGAGGTGGCATATTGCTTGGAATTACCACCACAGTTCATTTTGGTGCATAATTTGTTTCATGTATCTTAGTTTAAAAACTATCAACATAATCTTGACCATTTGATTTGATCAAATCATGTTGGACTTGAGCTGGATTCTTCATTAGTACATATCCCAGTGTAGATTTTGGATAGGAAAAACGATGTATTGTAGGGTAGAAGCATCAACATAGTGCACATTTTGTGGCAACATGCTCATATTTTGGAAGAGACTTTGGAACAAAAGAAGGAAATTAAAAATTAATGGCCAAAATCCTTTTATCAAGATGTGGGTTTTCTAATTATAGAGGATAGAAATACCAATGGTGGGGAAAATCTGGCACCACTAGTTTCTAGTAAGTAACCCTTTATTTATGGTTTTTATGTATTTAAAATGTATGGGTGAAGTTTGGGTGATTTTGGATAACTTTTAGATTGTTTTTTGGATTTTCTCTAGGTGTACGGTTGGTGCACAGTTTGGGAAAACCAAGAAACACCTATATGAAAACATGCACAATGAGACAGGGTTAAAAGGAAAGGTGCACGGGTTGCGCATAGTTTTTTCAAAACTGTGTGGAAACCTAAGAAAACCATGAAACTTGAAAGAGTGTGCTTTGGTGTGGATGGAACATGATTTTGAAATAGATTGACCCAATCGTTTGAGTTTCATCCTTGAGGTAATGTATTTGGAATGGTTAGAGCACAGTTTGACTAGATATGCGACTAACCATGAATGAGTTAAAAGTGAGATCCTAAAATTTTAGATCTCACATGTTTTTTTCTCTAAATCCCTCTTTTTTACTTCTATGTAGATATAACAAATTATTCTCTCTTCCCAGACGTCATTGGAGCTTCTCCTATTGATCTAGAGGTGATCCAAAGTCTTCCCTTGGTGATTTGAAGCTAGATTCTTGCAGTAATCCTTCATTTTATGTCATTATGGGTTATTTTTCTTAGATCTACATCTCTATATCTCTTTTTTACTTTTATATATTCCCATTGTGGATATATATGAGGTATTTGATTCTAAATACGATTATATTGGTCAAGTTTTAGGATATAGGAAGAGATATAAGGCAGGTTTGTGGAGGTTTAACCCATTTCCATTAGCTTTTTTGTGTTGTTAATCATTTTTTCCAATTTCTCAAGGTAAGAGGATTCACTCTCGACTTGTATATTTATAATTTGAATTCATGATTTCAGATTCATGGGTTTCCTTGGAATTTATTTTGAATTATTTATGCAATGTTTTATAAAAACCCTCTTGAGTGATGGTTTGCGGAAATTGGTAAATTTTGTATTTTGATGGAAATGGATTTTGGTAACATGATTTTAAAATGGTGGTTTTAAAATAATTTTTTTTTATTCTTTTAAAATGAGTTTCAATAAATTTGTTTTTTTATTAAAATGTTCTTGGGAATACATGGGTTTGAAATGGGTTGTCATGGTTGTGTGGCATGTGTTCATAATCATTGGGATGGATAAGAGCGTGAATTACCCCATCAAAAGGTTGGGATGGATATGGTTGTGAAGTACCCCGATAAAAGTTGAGAACTAAGTGATATATTAGTGAAATGATGACTCACCAATCATAATTATAGGGAGTTATCGGTTTCATATTTGTTTGAATGTGTAGTTTTGTGGAATGGAATGGGTTATGCCTTAATATAACTTGTGATGTGGTTTTAGAACATGGTTGATTACTTTCCTTCGAAATTGTGGTTATCTCAAGATAAATATTTTATTAGTTCTTGGTTATAATTTTATATAAAATATTTTAGAAATTGTGTTATATAATCTATTTTATATAAATTTTATAACTCTTTTTATCCTAGTGGTGTGAGTCGGGGTATCCTTTGTGGAAAACCTATTGAGTTTTAGTACTCTCCCATTCTTTATCACTTTTACGCTTTTGTATAGGTTGTTTATCAAGAAATGAGTAAAGGTAAAGTATCACACATATTTAGTAGTACTTTTTTATATATTTTTTATTTTGGAGTTGGAGCATGGAGCATGTTTGGAGCATGGAGTTGTCTTTGGAGTCTTTGAGATTTGCTAGTTTTTCTTGCTTTTTGATTTGTAATCTTCTACTGTGGTGCTTGTATTCAGTTTTATTTTGATAAATTAAATGTTTAGTTTTCTTTCCTTTATATCATGAATCATATAGTGGTTTTTTGGTTATTTATTGTTTTGTTATTTGTTTTATTTTCAAAGGGAAAATATTCCCCCCTCATGTATTGAAGCCCTTTGGCATTTATTTCTAGCCTTTGGTGCCTTACGGATGTCTCTTAAGGCCTAGTAACATTACACTTCCTTCTCAAGACAATAAGGAGGGGCAGTACATTACATCCTTAGTCCAATTTATGTGCTTCATTGGAACATACTTCAATAGTAATTTTATAAGTTCTTCAGGTTCAACTGAAAGAACATCAAAAACATCAGTCTATCTTCTGATGAGGCAAATTTAACTTTCACTGAAAATAGTTAGAAGTCTATAAAATTTCATTTCATCATGTTCGGTTTGTTAAATTGGTCAATTTAGTTCAATGGAATATATAAAAAGAATATATAAAATACACATATAAAACACACACAAGAAATTCAAGTGAATTTCGTTCAAAATGAGTCTATTATGATTTTAAAAACAAAGGATATGAATGCAGTTGATTGGATTAAAAATATTACCATCATTTTCAAAATTTATGAGATCAAATTTGAGATTTTAATAATGAGCGAACCCACTTTTTTTCCCAATCCACAAGTCAATTAAAAAAAGTTGAGTACTCTTGTATCTCTCAGGGAAAGTATACTAGTGAATTATTAAAGAACAATAATATTTAATATTCTCAATTAGTCTCAAATCCAATAACTATTATAAATATACTTGGAAAGGATAAATATATAAAGGATATCAATATAGAATTATTCCATATAATGATTTGAAGGTTTATTTATTTTATGAAAATAAGAATGAATATTGTTTATGAAACGTTATTAATAAAAGGTTTCAAAGAAATATGAAAGATAAGTATCATAAGGAACTAAGATGAATCATAATGTATATTAATGGTACCCTTCATTATGGATTAATATATTTTGTTGGCAAATATAAATATTTAGTAAGTTATTAATAGGTAGAATCAGTTGAATGCATCGTGGATAGAAAATCCAATATTAATAGAGAATTATTTATTAGAGGAAAGTGTATTAGTAAGATTATAAAAATTAATAGTTAATTTATTTATGTAGAATAGTATAAGTAGATTACTAATTAAAATAATAATATACCTAATTAATTTGGATGTATATAATTTAAAGGATCATGTTAAAGAAGAAAATGTTTCTGTGTTGATATTATGTGACAACCAAAGTGAACTTTAGTTTCAAAAAATATCTTATACAACACTCATTCAAGAAACATATAAATATCTAGTAACAATTTACCAAAAATAATGTGGTTCAATGATTCATCTATGTAGATTACATTAAAAAAATTAATTGGCGGTGAATATTTTCAATAAAATATTAGACACATCGGTGATTGAGAAACATTGGTTGAATCTCAATGGTCAATCACCTCTTAAATATTAAGGGAGTTTAGTGAATTCCCACTTCTTTTATGTGCTGAATTTTTAACTATTTTCTTATTTATGATATATTTAGTACCATTTGGTTATATAGAGACCCATAATTTTAATACGTAGATATTACCTCTTAATAGATGAATATCCATTACATAACAGTATGATCCACACCAGAACCATATAGGATTAGGGGTTCGGAAACATGGATACATAAAAAACATGTTCATAAGAGATCTAAATCATATCCCACTGGGTTCTTATTAACTATAAACCTTCATATACATATCATACATAATTCAATTCTTTATGACCTAGGGAAAGGAAACATGAGAAAGGGTGAGATCATGTGCTCAGTAAGGGTAAACAAGGGAGATATCAATGATCACTTAAGAATAACATGAACATAAGGGTATGAGAACATAAACATATCATTTGAATACTATAACCTTCATATCGTATATAATAATATTTATTCATCGCATATTTCTTTGTATCTCATAAGGTAGGAATCATAAAAGAATCAAATAACTTGAGCTATAAGGGTATAAAATTTGTATAAGAGATAAGTTTGTGGAATAAACATAAGTATAGAAGATCATTTACTTAGTAAAAGATTATTTTCAAGACTAAAATACTAGATTGGGTTCACTCCAAATTCCATTGTATCCCTAGTCAAGGTTCACTCCCAACACTCTCATAGTGGATATAGTCCCTTACGAAATTGTGATCACTCTCCATTCCATTCCTTATTATCTCATGAGATATGTATATTTACCCAACTAATTGGAGGTATATATAATTCTGGTACCAATAATCAAATAATGAAAATCATATATATATATATATCTCCCATAAGATCATAAATCATTCATCAAATGTTAAAACATGAGGAAAATAAATATGTTTGAAAAATATTTTATCATAGCATAACCCATTGGAAATAAACATGCTTCATAACCTTCTTTTCATCATAATCAAAAACCATCTAGAGAAAGAATAAGGTTGGTATCATTGGATAATATCCCCATAAATCATATGTAAAATCATAAGATGTCATCTTGGATGAAAATTCTTTATGGTCACTTAGGCTATTTCTTAAGAAAAAAACCCTTTTGATTTTGAAATAACTTATTTAAATTTTTAAAAAATCCTAGATATTATGGAAGAAATATTTTTAAAAGAACTATGGAACTTTTAAAGGATGCTTCAATTCATTAAGAATTCATGATGGAAGTAAATTGTATTTATTCCACATTAATTAAAACAATGATTCATTTCACATTTTTGGTAAAAAGTCAAAAGTAACTCATTCGAAAAATAAAAATAATAATTTTTTTAATTCGTTTTGTAAAATTTAAAAAAAAATCAAATTAATTTAAGAAATTATTTGAGAATAGTAAAAAAAAATCTTGAAAACATTTAAAATATGAACATGGATGAAAACAGATTTTCGACTGAAGAGAGAAACAAAGTCATCTTTCCTTAAAAATATTACTTCTATACCATGAGTACGTAAAGAGTGGAAAATGAAAGAAAAACAACCAATATATATAAATAACTAAACGAGAATAAAAATTAAATGAATTTATCAGATAAGAATCATATAATTTTCTTAATGGAAATTCAATCATAAATAATCATAAATAAAATGGGATAGAGATGTTAATCCATTATCATATTGTTATCTTTTGAACCCAAAACAACATGAAATAGATAAAATTATATGGATTTTAAATCCAAATAATATTCTTTAAATCATTATAAAATATATTCATGGGATGTATACACACCACACAAAGGAAATAAGTGGTGAATATGGAAAAATCCGACATAAATAAATGTGAGACGAGAAACACTTACCTCGAGTTTTAATTACTTAGATAGAGAACTAACCACCATTATAATAATTTAGTTTTTTTAATAATTATATAAAAAATAATTTAAAAACTTATAATATCATATTTTATTTAATTATAATATATATAATACCAATTATTAATAGTTATTTATTAAAATCATCATTTATAGGTGTTAAATATCTCATTTTTTTGAAAGTTTCAGTTTTCTAGTTGTGGTCCTGGTACTTTGATCATGGTTATATAATCTATGTAATGTTAATCATGATATAAACATCATATATTTTCATTATATTTATATTAATATTTTTCCATAAAATGTAGATATAGAAATATAAATTACACTATTCAGGGAGATGGTAGGCAGTGTGTACACATGAACATTGTTTCCATTTTTTGATGATGGGAAAAAAAGAAAGATAATAATTCACCTTGATAGGATAATTTTTATATAATATATAAATTATATATTCATTAAATGTATCCTTATTACCATATAAATAAAAAATAAATGAAAAATTAATCACACCAATCCATGGTGGTGGTAGTCCAAACGTACGCATGAGCGACGTTGTCATTTTCCAAAAGATTGTTATATTAGAATATTGATATGATAATATAATTAAATAATTATAATTATTATATCATATATAATAATTTAAACAATTATAATACCCATCTATGGAATTTTGTAATGTAAAATTAATTGTATCACTACTTGGAGGTGGTAGTCCATACATACTAATTAATGATACTTTCACTTCCCATTTGATGGAATATACGGTGGATTTTGGTGTTTCCATATTCATAATAAAATTTTAATATATTTAGGATTATTTAGTTATCATTTTATTATAAATACCATATATTTAATTGAGGTAAAAATAAATTGAAAGAGTTCAGGTAAGATGATTATCTCTTCTTCGGTAGGCATCCTTTAGATCCATTCTTAGGACCCATGGAATGGTCATTTAAGGATACCAGTACCTATCCTTTATGGATAGAGATTCTTATAGGAGAATTTGGAATGGTATTTTGATATATATGGAAAAAAAGGTGTGAGTGAGAGAGGATAATTTGTTCCCTTTTATAAGTGAGGAGAGAGGCACCTGTGGAATTACATAAGGTATTAAATTAATATAAATTAATTTTTAATTTCATGTGGTTCCAAATTCTTATATTTCAGAGATAAGATGATTATGAGTCTAAATCCTCCCATAAAATAAAATTTGGATTTTTGGCTATTTTTTCAACCTTATATATGAGTTTTATCTATCTGTTAACCCTTTTAATAATTACTATGATATTAATGTTTTTTACTGTTTATCTGTCCATAAAATATCATTAAGGTCATTTTTTGAAATACATGAAATATTATAACATAAAATGTGTCTAAATATTGTAAAATCATTCCAAAATATCATATATTTGAATAAAAAGAAAATAATTTCCTTATATTATCATATAATAAAAATTTTATGAGTTTAGATATTATTTTAGTCCTTGTCTTTTATCATAACCCCTCGGCTAACAAATTTTAACCCTAACTGTTGTAATTACTTTTTTTAATATTAAGAGGTTATAATTTTACTTATAAGATAAAAATTGGCTGATATGGACAAGGGATGAAATTTTAGATCATTTTTAATCCTAATTTTCTATTTAAAGAGTTTTATAAAGTTTTAATAATTTAATAAAGTAATATTATTCATAAAGTACTTTTAAGTTAATTTTATGAACTATTCACATAATTTGACTTTGACGCCAATATAAAAGAAATGGAATTGAAATATTAACTTTTAATACATCACTACAACATTATATTTATCATAAAAATTATTTATACACATTAAATCACCCGAAAATATTATATTTATAGTCATTAAAATCATTTACTTTATTTTTTTACTACTTTCATAAGCATTGTGTTGACGTTTCATAAATATTTTAAAGTAATTATTTCATTAAAAAATTAAAAAAATTATTGTGTTAAAAAAATTCATTCATATATCAAATAGATATTTATAACCAAATATAATTTTTTATCCCTTCCATAATATATTACATATATTAAAATCAATAAAGTGACATTTTTTACATTATATTTTACTTAAATATTATAAACGTAAAAATCAAAGTTAAATGTAAAGAAGGCCATGTTTTATAATTTGGAATGATTATGGACAAAATATACCTATCCAATGAAATAAAGGAATTTTTTTAATGAATTCTAATCCTTCTCTCTTTAGTTTAACCCTAATCTATCCATTTTACCTTCACTATAGTAAACAATTCACTATGGTTACTATTCATATTGACAAAAAATAATGGGAACCAAGTTACAAAATTTGGAAATCATAATTACAAATATGGAATCCATTTTTCAAGATTTAATTTATAAAATTGGAAGAAAGTAATTTAATGTCAAAACACAAAATGCAATGAAAAAACAATTTTTTAGTAAAATTTTTTTTAAGTATAACTTGTTTTA
Organism: Viscum album; assembly: GCA_963277665.1. Classification (NCBI taxonomy): domain Eukaryota; kingdom Viridiplantae; phylum Streptophyta; class Magnoliopsida; order Santalales; family Viscaceae; genus Viscum; species Viscum album. The sequence goes on from OY728134.1 coordinate 821,629,182, forward strand.
TACCAAATTCAACCATAGAATTGATTTTAGTGAATTTAATTGGATCATTTATAATATAAGATAACAAATTTTACTTTTAAATCATTTTTAAAAAAATATAAAATTTTAAATTATTTGAAAAAAATACATTTTTCAAAAAAAAAATAGTATTTTTCACAATTCACTAGAAAAGTAAACCTTTTAGAAAAAACAAAAAAAAATTACATCAATTATATTTTTGACATGAGACTTTAAAAAAATATTACTTTTATAAAATAAAGTTTTTAAAAGTTCTATAAATTAACAATTTTATTCTCTCACAAAAACAAATAAAAATAATTTTCGAATTATACGTATTTTGAATAATAAAGTGATTTTACTAGAAAATGAGTGCTTATTTCTTAAGCATATGGTAATACATTTCTATTGATATATTTCATAAATCTGTATCATTTATTCATACCTACATTTTTTGACCCATACTTTTCATTCATATGTATTTCATCTTAATAGATAAATATTCTTTACAGAACATAATGATTCTCACCAGAACCATTTAGGTAGCACCCCTTGATCTGTCACTCTCTCACATTGCCAAAAAGGGTTGATTATATGACCTCAAGAGATCCTCCCCACACACCAGAGGCTTCTGACTTGTATGAGGTCTATGATATGTACAATATAGAGACTAGACCCCTTGGTATCAAGTGTAATAATAGTGGAAATAATTAATATAAATAAAAGAAATCAAAGTAATTAACATGGAGAAAACCATATAATAGAATTGGGAAAATTCAAGAGAAACCATTATACCAAAAATGAAGAATCATGTAATGAAAGGTTGATATATATCTAAATTTCAAACTGAAACAAAATAATAAAAGATCCATATGGTATAAGATAATCCCAAATGACTCTAGTCCCAAAACCCATGTAACACCCATATGCTAACTCCATCCCATTATGCAAGAAATATGGTTAGAAATAAGGTCCCTTTCCCTTTTACAAACATAAATCCATAAAATATTCTAAAGTACCAAATGGTGACCTGAATATAGTGTGAGTAAAACTGAGTAGGTCAACACCACCGTGTCTAAACAAACTGGACTAATAAGAAGTGCATGCAATAATGTGATAAATAGGTGTATTAATTGACTCAAAAATTAATAAAATATAGAAACAACCTACTACAGTTCCATTCTGGAATATCTATGAGCATGTCTCGTAACCATGATAACCATAATCATGTAACCATGGTAATATATAACCAACCTCAATGCTACGCAAGAATTTCTCTATGTATGTCTCACAACCATTCCAACCATAACCAAATAACCATGGAAAAACATATCCTACCTCGATGCCATGCTAGAATGTATCTAATCATGTCTCACAACCATGCCAAACACAACCATATACCCATTATATAACAAATCACTAAGCCAATACCCCTATATAAGAATTGCTGCATGTGTTAGGGCCTATCTAGGTATATAATCATCTTAGCATGGGTCAGGACCTATCCCAGTATATAAGTATCACAGCATGTGCTAGGAAATATCCCAGTATGTAATAATACCAACATGTGTTAGGGAACATCCCAATATATAATCATATCATCACATGTTAGGTAATATATCGTTATATAACCATATCAACATGTGTTAGTACATATCCTGATATATAAGCATCTCAACATGTGTTAGGGTATAGCCCAGTATATAATAATCTCAAAAAAAATTAGGGAATAGACTAGTATATAAGCATCTCATCATGGTTTAGGGAATATGGTATATAAGCATCTCAGACTGTGTTAGGGCATAGCCTTATATATAAGCTTCTCAACATGTTTTATAGGTGCGTATCACAATAGTAATCATATCACAATATGACCACATAAGACCAAATAGTTAATTCTTCTAATTAATATTTTTCTTTTAATTTACCCACCATTTCAATTAATCAATTTTTCTAGTTTACATGGTTAATCTATTTCAATCAATCACATAAATAACATTTCATGCAAATATCATATGTAAGCCATTTATAATTTAATATTTTCAAAGTTTCACTCACACAACGGGTATCCATAAGCTAGGTCGCATCATCCATTGAGTCCAATGGGATAAAATTAAGAATCCAACACAATATTATCATCATTTTATTCAATTGATTAATTATTTCACACATGTGTTAGCACAATCATAATATTTCATACACTTTTCAATGGAAAATTCTTACCTCAAGGTTTAGATCTAGACCCCCTGTATTTAACGGGATATGAATGAAGTGATACCAATGAAAAATTCCAACAAAGTTGAAGGTTTATAGGATCGTAAGGAGAACCTAGATCAAAAATTATCATGATCAAAACCAGCAATGACCACGGTCAAGAGATTACACTGCAACGGTCTGTCAATGACGGGAGAGAAAAGAAAATAAAGAAGAACCACTTAACTGAGGATATATTGCAGAAATGCGACATTTGGAAATGATATAGGAGAAATACATGTAATGTTCCCTAGAGTCGAGAGGAGGAGGTTGTGTAAAGGAATGAGAAACAAATCATCCACATGGCACCTTTAAAACTATAACTGAGGAAATTACATGGTGTGTGATTCATTTACAGATCGTGTAATTATTTTTAAATATTTATGCTAATAAACCCATCTCCACATATTAATTTTTAATTATCCCAAGCATTATGTGTCGTGTGATTGGTTCACACTATATAACCACTTCAGTTTATGACCCAGTTCACAACATGAGTTTGATGGCTTTTACACATCATGTAACCCATTTACACGGTGTTTAAATTTCATTTAGATAGTTTTCATCCAAGTTTCCTTATAAAAACATAAACCCCCTTTATGTTATCTCAAGTTAACAAGAACCCTTGGATACCATTGACTCATTTATACCCAAAATATATTAATTAAAATAGAATCTATGAACCGCTATGTGCATGGGTCCTCTCTTTTTTTCTCAAGTTTCCTCACAACACAAGTCTGTATTTCTTCAAAAACTAAACATCCATGATGAATCATGACAACCAAGGTTTAATGATGAGGTGATATCCAATTTAAATAAGTTTATTAAAAAACTCAGAGATAGACACACCTAAAAAAATACAGGATCTCACAGCCTCCCCTCCATATAATTTATTTTCCTCGAGCTACTCCCAACATCACTATGGGGTCCCATCAAACAAGTTTAGCCACTATACTAGCATATGAGACTCCTTATCCTATTTATCCTCCTTAAATATTCCACTACAATTTATCCAATATTATATTCTTACCCTGGAGATATCTCTCACTATAGTTCATGATCAGTATCAGATGCTCTTCAAAGGAATAATCTATATCAATCTCAAAGTCTCATAAGTCTACCATATGAGATGGTTTTGGATGATGTCTCTGATGTTGAAACATATGAAACACATTTTTCATGGCACTATAACACTGTGGATGGACTAAATGGTATGTCACAAGACCGGCCCTTTTCACTACCTCAATTGGCTCGACAAACCTGGGTGGTATCTTTCCTTGTTTTGTGATTTGGTGTTTCTTAAATCTAAGTGACACCTGAAGGAAAACACAGTGACCAACCTTGAACTCAAAATGTCATCTTCAATTGCCATCATATGATTTTTTCCTTATTTTCATGGTCACCAACAACCTCCTAGTCAACTGAACATGCTCAGATTTCACCTACACGAGACTGTATCCAAGAAGTGATGACTCACCTACCTCCAATCAACAAAGAGGAGAATGGAACAGCCTTCTATAAAAATAATCATAATGATTCATCTAGATCGAAGCCTATAATATGTTATTATAAGAGTAATCCATGAGTTCCATATGCTTCTCCCATTGAACCATCTAAATCAAAAACATAGGCTCATAACATATCCTCTAGAACCCAAATAGTCTTCTAATATTAACCATCGGTCTAAGGATGATAGGATGTTCTCAAAAGAAACAGAGATCTCAAATCCTTCTAAAGGACCATCTATAACCATAATGAGAAATAGGGATATCTTTCTAAAATGATACTCCTAAAAATGTCACGTAACTAAACTACCCATTTCATGTAATGACTACCCAAATCATCAACTATAAAGGTATACCTAATAAGAAAATGTTGGATACCTTCATAAATAAATCCAACATTAACCATACTACATCATTATTAAATGTTTTCCTAAGTAATCCTATCACAAAATCCATAGTGGCAACATCCCATTTCCACTCAAGAATGGGAAAAGGATGAAAAATCCTAACTAGCCTCTGATTCTCTACTTTCACCTGCTGACAATTGAAACATATCACCACAATCCTACAACCTTCTTATTTATTCATTACCACAAGTACTTTATACAAATATTATGATAAATATTTATCAAACCAAGATGTACCACCAATCTATAACCATAAAAATCTTTCATTAGCCCCTTATATAAGTCTGTAGTATCCCATACTCAGTATTGGAAAAGAGTAGAATTATCACTACGAAGAGACCATCTTGGTGGTGTCACCCCAGCATATAGTTTGCCTCTATGAACTAAGCCCTTTGTATCATATAATTTATTGCTTTTTATCTAGTCCAAAAGTATAGGCATAACATATATTGATGACAAAGATACTCAGCCCAAGGACTCCTGAACATCTTGATGTGTGTCTGAAAATAGGGACCCCATCCACCACTCATCACAATACTTATACACTTCCTATTTCTGATTACTTTGTCTTAACGAATCATCAACAACATTTCACTTTCTTGATGTATAAGTTGTCTCCATGTCTAAATACTATAGATACTTCAACCACCTCCTTTTCCTAGCATTTTGGTCCCATTGAGAAAAGGTGTACCTAAGGATCTTGTTGTTTGTGAATTCCACAAACCTCCCACCCATAAGATAATGTCTTTAGTATCTCAGGGAATGTACCACTACAACTAACTCCAGATCATGTGAAAGGTAATTCCTATCATGTAGTCTCAACTACCTGGATTCATAAGCAGTCGCTCAATCCTCCTAAATCAAAACTACTCATAGTCCAACTCTAGAGGTGTCATAGTACACAGTATATGATTTAACTGGAAAAGGTAAAGTGTGTATGGGTGTTGAGTTTAGCCAACCTTTCAGCTCTATAAAATCTCTCTCATATGAATCTTACCATACAATCTTCACCCCATCTTGGTCAGCCCTGATATCAGTGCTTCAAGATGGGAGAATTCCAAAATAAAGTATATATAATAACCTTATAAACATAAAAATATATGAATATTGAATACATTCTTGGGATTCTTCCAAGATACCATGGATAAAACATTCTCCGGTTCTACTGATACTTATTCCATTCCGGTGACATGAACAAAGAAGTGAACTTTATCAACATAAAAACTAAATTTTATTGGTTTGGTGTAAATATGATTCTCTCTCAATGTACTCAGGATGATGTCAAGATTTTTATAATGATCGTATATTGATTTGGAGTACAAAAAGATTTCATCAACAAAAAACCACCACAAAAATGATCTATAAAAGTATTAAATATCAAATTGATCAAATCTGTGAATAAGGTCAGTGCATTAGTCAACCCAAATAGCATTAATATGAACTCATACAAGCAATACCAGCACTTGAATGTTGTATGAGGTATGTATGATGATATCAAAATTAACTGGTTTTATCCTAATCTCAAATAGATCTTGGATAAGATCCTATAACTTTTAATATGATTGAATAGATCATCAATGCATAGAAAGGGATACTAGTTTGTGACCATTATATGGTTCAATCTATGATAATCAACACAAAAGAACAAGGTTACATTAGCAATTTTTTCTTGGAGAACTGGAGAACCATAAGGTGGTGTGCTAGGCCTTATGAAACATTTAGCATGAAGATCTTTTTACTAGACATTCAACTCCAAAATCTCAATTGGTTCCATCTTATAAGGTGGAATAAAAACTGCCACTACTCCTGGAACCAACATGATCATTAAATAAGTATCTCACTTGGGTGGTAAGCCATATAACTCACCAGGGATTACATCATGAAATTAATCTACCACCATAATAAAACAATCATTCTTCATTCCACTATTTTTTAGAGCAAGCCCGACTATTTTAACCATGAGACAATCTAATCTGCACTGTATTGGTCTTGTACAACTAGCCTGAAGATCTCACTCACCTTGGGGAGAATAGAATCCTCCTTATGGAAATAGAAAGCTAAATATCCTCCTATAATGTTTGATATGATCCTTGTATAGAAATATCCAATACATACCAATAATCAAATCAAAACACATAATTTCTAGTATAACTGGCTCCCAAAAGAAACAGTAACAACAAATCTCTAAAGAAAATGTCTTCTAACATCTGATATTCTCTAGAAAAACTCCCAATGGTGTATATATGTACAAAGGACCGTCCAATATTTCCAAAACGAAGCCCAAACCATTTTAGAAAAGAGTATATTAAATAGAATGCAATTACCCTATACCAAGCACAATACATGCTAAAGTGGATGACACAACAATCGTACCTATGATGGTAGATGGTCCTGCATCCAAACAAGTTAGAACATACTATATAGCACAAAAAGGGATCAACCCTATTCCTTGGGATCTAGTATAACTCCCCTACGTTATTCCCTTTGAGTCTTAATTCCGCTCATGTACTGAGGTTCCACATCCCTTACCTTAGACTGAACGACCAGTAGAACTCCAGCTACCGACCTAATGAGGGGTAGTTAATCCCCTTACAAACTCAGGTGCTTGTCTGGATCCCCTATTGTTTCTATTCTGCATAATGTTCACACAATAACTCTGATGATGACCTAGCATGCAATAGAAAATACACCCAATTATGGGGTAAGGACACTATGGGAAATTGTGTCCAAACCTTCCACACTGATAGAATTACAACATAACACATTGTGGATATGGTTTTCCACTTCCCAAGTTTCCCTTTCCACTATTTACTTTGGGAAAACTATTATAGAATCACTTATTATTACCCAAAGAATAGCTCCAAGTTTTCCCTACTGAAATAGCATGGTTGCTGCTTGGGGCCTCTCTCAGATTCCCCTTCACGATGAGTGCCTAATTTATCACATCCTAAAAATCGTTCAAATAAAAAATATTCACCCATGACCTAATATCATGGTGAAACCCATCCTGAAAACTTCTCATCCTTTAGATATCATCATCATCCAGGGGTGTCAAAAAGTGCTGCAAGTTGGTGAAATATCCCATGTAGTCAAGCACTAACATACCCTCTTGTGTGATATACATGAACTCAAGAGCCTTTTTATAACTAAATATCTCTATATAGAACTGTCTTGAGAACTTCATCTCAAATTCCTTCCAAGATAACTTCTCTTTATTTCAAACTCTCTCTAAAATGTCTAAACAATTCATGGAGGGTCCATGAAGCATATATGCAACAAGCTTTATCCTCATATTTTTATGTATCTCAAGGTTCATGAAGATCAACTAGGTTTGACTCAATCCAGAAATCAGATTTATAGGATCCCCCTACCCAATGAATGTAGGGGGTTGATTCATTAAAAACTCAGTTTTATGCTTAGCCATTGAAGTTACAGTGTGAACAGACTCCCTCTCCCTGGATTTCATGACCCTCTTGAATTTTTCATGAAGATGAACATCCATATGATCATCAAGAGATATATGAATCTCAAGATTAGTTGTGTTACGAATGTTATAATTACCATTCTCCTAGAACTCAATTCAAATATGATAAGGATGAATTTTCTCTTTAAGACAAACACAAAGGTTAGAGAACTGGATAAAAACATGTTAAACCTCAATAGGTTACTAAAATGGAGAGACACTAACTTCAGGTATTTCTAAATAAGGCTTAATAAGTGACTTATCATGACATAATAGTTCATTTATTTAATTTATGAGGTATAATAGTTATCTCATATCATATTATATAAAGGTAATATATTAAATGTGTATATATATGTACCTATCATGAACAATGTAATTTAGTATATATCCCTATGTTCATATCATGATGAATTCATAAACATCTCACGACATACCAGGTCATGAATATAAATCTAAATAACCAATAGCATCATGAAATAATATCCTCACATGACATGTGAATCACCTAAGGTGAAATAACAACAAATTTTAATAAGAGAACATCATGAAAAACAATCTCATCCTTGTACACTCATATTGTTTCCTATACATGGGTTAGTTACTCCACTAAACAACCTCAATACCAAAGTCTCGACACATCCTAGTCTTTTTTCTATCATTCCCAAATAGTAACGTAATTAAAAATAAAACATGCTCATATGATACTATTTTCCAATGTACCTCGATTTGGAACTATATCTCGTGAAAAAAAGGGATGGTTACAACCATTACATCCACAACCATATAACCCTGGTAAAACATAATCTACCTCAGCACCATTCTAGAATGAATATGAGAAAGTATTACAATCATGCCAACCACTACCATATAACCAAGGTAAAACATAACCTTCCTCGATGCCATGTTTGAATGTCTATGAGAAATTCTCACAACCATGACAACCACAACCATATATTCATGGTATAATAAATAACTGGCTCAAGACCTAAATATAATAACGTTTTTATGTTTTAGGGCCTAGCCCAGTATATAAGTATTTCAGCATGTGTCGACGCATAGGCCAATATATAAGTATCTCAGAAAATTATAGGGAATAGGCTTGTATTTAACCATCTCAATATATGTCATGGAATAGCCCATAATATAAGTATCTCAACATGTGTCAGGTTAGCCTATTATATAAGAATCTCATCATGTGTCAGGGAATAGCCAGGTATATAAGCATCCCAGCATCTGTACGGGCATAGCTCGGTATATAAGCATCTAAACATGAGTCAAGGCATAGCCCTATATATAGGCATATCAACATGTGTCAGGGCATAACCCATTATATAAGAATCTCAATATCCATCAGGGAATAACCCAGTATATAAGTGTCTCATCATGTTCTATAAGTTCATATCACAACAACAAGCCTATGATAATATCACTGCATAAGACCAAATGGTTAATTCTACTAATTACTATTAGCCTTTAAATTTTTCAGTCATTTAAATTAGTAAATTAAGCTATTTTACAAGGTGAATATATATAAATCATTTAATAGAATCAAATTTCATGCTAAAATCATTTTCACTCCATTTCAATTCATTATTTTCAAGGGTTTTCTCACCCAATGGATAACCATAAACTCGGTCACATCATCAATTGAATCCAATGGGATCCAATGAATAATACAACATATGATTATCATAATTTTATTTAGTTAATTAATTATTTCACACATGAATTTTCATCATCACAATATTTTATATACATAACAATTGAAAAATCAGACCATTTCTTAAGATTTTAACCACATACCTTTAACTAGAAAAGATCTCAATGCTTCTAATGGAAATGACAAAAAAATATGATGGTTCAGAAGATTTCAAGGTTAACCTAGATTAAAACATATTGAGAACAAAACAAAAAACCAGAGTAGTTATGATATTACACTATAATGATTAGATAATGACGAAAGAGAAAGGAAAACAAATCAGAACCACTTACTCTAGGATATATCACACAAACAGGACATCTAAAAATGGGATAAGTGTTATAAAATTTCTTGAATCTACCCTAACATTGATAGGAGGATTCTATATGAAGTAATGAGAAAACATCTTCCACACGACACCACTAAAACTATAGTTATGGAAATTAAATAGAGTTTAACTTTTTAACACATTGTGTAATTATTTTTAAAGAGTTATGCTGAAAAAATTGTCACCTCAACAGAATAGTTAATTTTCCTAATCATTATAAATCATGTGATTATTTCATGATGTGTAACCACTTCATGTCATGATTAAGTTCACACAATGAATCTGGTTTCTTTTACAAGTAATGTAACACATTAACACGACATGTAAATGTTATGTAGATAGTTTTTTGGCCTTTTGTCCTTATAAAAACCCGAACCCCATTTAAGGTTTCTCAACTTACCAATAACCATTGGTAACACTTGACCCATTTATAACTGGACTTCATTAATTTAAATAGAATCCCTAAACAACTCCTACTGTGGATCCCCTCTAATTTTTCACATGTTTCCTCACAACCCAAGACTGTATTTATTCAATAAACATACATCATTTACTAAACATTACCACCAAGGTTTAAAGACAAGTAAAAATGAAATCAAAATAAATTTAATGAAAAACTCAAAAAGATGCATACCTGGAAAAAGAAAGGATATTATAGTTTAGGTCTATTTACTTTAGAAACTTGGAAATATAAACAACGAGTTCATAGGACTTCTAAAACATCTCTCACTTGGTTCCTCAAAACTATAACTCTCATTATACATATCATATGTAATGAATTTTGTGATAAACCGGGGAAAGGAAACATAAGATTGAGTGAGCTCAAATTCTCAATATGGGTAAACAAGGGATTTATCAATGATCACATAATAATAATATGATCATAAGGGTATAAGAACATGATATTAACATTTGAAAACCATACCCTACACAATATAGAAAATAAACTTGAGTCATGTTATAAAACTAGGTATTTTATAAGACATGAATCATAAAGGATTCAAATTACACAAGTCATGAGAGAATAACATTCACATAAGACATAGATTTTTAGAATACACCTAAGCATAAAAAATTATTTTTTTAGTAATAATGTCTCAGATATAGGGATATCATAGTGGATTGGGTTTACTCCCCAAACTATCATAGTATTCAAGGTTCACTCCCAAGACTATGAAGTGGAAAAATTCCCTTACTAAATTGGCTTTACTCCCCATTCCAATCCTATTTTTCTTATGAAATATAAATCTTTACCCAATGCGTTTGTGGTAGATATAGGTCTCACACATCCTTGGTTTTAACATTACCATCATCCTTGGTTATAACATAACCTCCATCTTTATGTATAATGTAACCACCATCCTTGGTTATAAAGTCACCATCATCCTTTATTATAACATAACCGCCATATTTATTTATCATGTGACCATCGTACTTGGTTAACATGTAACCACCGTCACATCATGAAAACCATGTATATGTGTTCCCCAAGATCATAAAACATTCATCATATCAGAACCCATAAAAAAAATTTTCATTAACATTTCATCATAGCATAACCTATGTATAAGAAGCATACTTCATAAACATTTCATTATTTCATCACACAGAAACTCATGGAAAATGAATGGGTTTCATAAAAATATTTCCATCATAATAATAAAACATCCATATAAATAATAGGGATGGTATTATTTGATAATATCCCCATTAAATCATAAGTAACATAAAATAATGTCATTTTATATGGAAAATTATTATGAAAGATCACTAGGAACATTTCTTGAGGAAAATTGACTTTTCACTATGAAAATCGCATTTTTAAAACACAATTTTCACAAAAAAATGGAAAATGACATTATTTAAAAATAATATTAGGATCGTATAATTTAATATTTAAAACATTGAGTGGTCATGATGGTGGAAATTTTTGTTCTTGTCATACACTTTAAAATATAGATTCATTTCCCTTGGTAAATTATTAAAAAGTATCTTGTTCGGAAAAAGATAAGAAGATTCCTATAAAAAATAATAAAATTCAATCCTGGGTAAAAATTTATTTAAAAATCACTAGTGAATATTAAAAAATTTCTTTTAAACATTTTTATAAAACATGTACAGGGATGAAAAAAAGATTCAACAGAAGAGAGAAATAAAGTCGATTGTTTTCAAAAATAATATTTCAGTATCTTGAGTAAATAAAATAATGAAAATGAAATAAAAACATATATTCTCAATAAATAAAAATATTATTATAATTTTTTTGAGTATTATGAGATATAGATCATAATATTTCATCATTGAAAATATAATCGTAAACAATCATGATAAATAGTGAGATTGTAACATTAATCATTTACCACTTTGGTATCTTTTGAATTGTAATACCCCTGAAATAAATAATATTATATGTATATTTATATCCCATAATTTAATTATAATATTCTTTAAATACATTCATGGTCATTACATACACCACACAAAAGAAATAAGTGGTGAATATGGCATTTTTTCAACAAAAATAAAAGTGAGACAAAAATATCTTATGATTTTGGAATAGTTTAAATCATAAGACCAATAGAAGAATACCACCAAATGAAAAATTATATATAATGAAAATAACTATATTTTTTATATAAAATTTCATAAGGATATTATATACAACACACAAAATAAATTAGTGGTGAATATGATATTTGTCTCCCACAAATAAAAGAGAGACTATAAATCTCTTACCTTAAGTATTGAATTCCTTTGTACACATTAGAACCCACTATATAATAAATGTAGGTTAATTGTACAAATATTAATGAAAATTACTTATATATAACATATTATTTATGATTTTCATATGACTTTATGTTAATATTTTATTAACAATTTCTTGTTAAAAAAATATTTCGGGTAATAACTGGGTTGTTTTTCATGTGTGTTTTAATTTGATATTTTTTGGTCATTTTACTTTGATCATGTTTTCATAATATCAAAAAGTTTAAACACTATATTAATATAACATATATTTATTAAATACGTATTTATATTAATTCTTTAAATTTATATATCGAAAATTAATTGCATTGTTCATGGCTACAGTAGGTTGTATGTAAGCTTGAATGTTGTTTCCATTTTCTCAACAGCTAGAAATGAAATAAAGGTAAATAATATTTAAATTTTAAAGTTCCATTTTTATATAATATATATATATAACATATATTCATTAAATTTATCATTATTACCTTCAATTTAATTCATAAGTGAAAAACGAATCACATCACTTCGCGAGACGGTAATCTATCGTACAAACGAACGACGTTTTCGTAATCCCAAAAAATGGAAGGTAAGAAGTTTTATGTAAAATTATAATTCAATAAATATAAATATTTAATAAAAATAATATCTATGTATATACTTTAAATCCATCAATATATCCAACCGTGAAAGGTGGTGATCGAAAATGAATTACATTGGTTTATGAGGTTATAGTTCATTGTACACTTGATCGATGGTTATGTTTCCCATTTCATGGAATATAAGATAGATATAGGTTATGAAATTAAAATGATAAAAAATAATTAAATGTTAGATATTTTTTATTATATCATCATTTTTTAATATGTTTTAAGGTTGTGTAATAATAATTCAAGTAATAGTGCATTGTTAAGATCTATAAATCTCCTTCGGTGAGCCTCCTTAGGGTTATACCTAAAGCCTTATTATGAGGGATTAATAATAAAAAAGGACTCTATAATGTGGGAATTGAATTTAGTAATGGATTTTTTAAGGTATTTTTTGATCCAAACAGATATTGGATTGTGTAGAAGATAGGAGAGGTCCATTTATAAGTGGGGAAAGAAACCTACTTGTAAACTATGTAGAAATTTTCCAAAAGAATCCAAAATGATAATGTAATTGCTGATCAAAAATATTAAAAATGTTAATATATTTGAAATTTATATAGGACAAGATATAATTATTTCAATCCAATAATATTTATAAAATTTTTAATAGTAAACATACCCTTATCTTTTTAATTTAATCTCCCGATAAAATCTTTTTACCATTAACCATTGGTAATTAATTTTTAGTATTTTCACTATTAATTTTGACCAAAAATTAATTTTAAGTTATTATATAATATTAATTATGTTGATTCAAAATATTTAATCCATTTTTCCAATTTGAAATCATATAATTGCATGTTTTTAGTTTAAAATTAAACTCACAGACATGATAAAAAAGTGGCTTTCCAAAGAGAAAAGTTTCATGAGTATTTAAAGATTTAATATCAAATTTACATATGAATTTGATTAAATAAAATTAAATTATATTAATAAATATATATTTAAACTAATTTTTCTTTTATACAATTTTTTAAAAAAATGGGACTTTGTGAACGACTTAAACAAAAAGGCATTTTTCAAAGAAAATCTATATTTTTCACTATTAATTAAAAAAAATATTTTTAGAAAATTATAAAAAAGTCACCAAAATATAATGTTGACATTTATATTTAAAAAATGAATTTTTGTTCAAAAAAAACTTTTTAAAAGTTGAAAAAATAATTATATTATTTTCTGACAAAGTGCAATAAAGGTCATTTTTGACAAATCAATTATTTTGAAACAAATAAAGAATTTACAAAAAATTACTTATTTATAAATTTATTTTATTTATATTAAAAGTTATTATTAATTTTAAAATTTTGTTTATTCTAATTCATACCTCAAAGTTTAATGGCTAGGTCATAATGGTCCAATTTAAATCATAATATATATAGTATTATTTCTAACACTTTCCACTATGGTGGTGCAGCACAATGTTTCTAATTGTACATTCCAAAGGTGACAGGACTATACCACCATGTATGTTTATGTTAGATACATTATTTAAATGGTATTATGGGATGTCAATTCCTCCTTCTATGGATTCCTCCTTGGAGCTTATCACCTATTCTGTGTATCCCTCATAGATTGGAGTTGTGTGGGTAAAACTCGTTCTTAGTGCCATCTTGAGGTTGAAACAGTTTAATTATGATACTAATATCATTATAGTGTAGTAACCTTTGATTAGAGTAGATATTAATATGGGTCATGTTTGGGCATCTTTGATCATTGGGCTTATTGGGCATCTATAAAGACTTCCCCCTTTGAAGTGAGAGGAATCCCATATGTGGGGCATCTTGGGAATGGAACCCAAGGAATGCCAGTTCATCCATGTTGTAGTTGACACTTAGGGCATATAGAATCTAATTATTTTTACCCCAGGTATTCCATATTGATGGTATGGGTGGAGCTTTCTATTGGTTAAAATGTTTAACATCTTTTGGGGATAGTTTGGCAGTTAAGTATGTCCCCAGGGGGAGGATTTCCAACATGAGAGTTTGGTTGAGTGTGTACCAAGGGAGAATATTTTATTCTTGATATTTTTTTATGTGTTTCCACAAGGAAGAATATTTTACACTTTGATATTTGGTAGTTTTGAGAGAAAGTTCACCCCAATGGGGGTAGATGATCACACATTAAGATTTGATGGCAATGTTGGGGGTAATGGGATTAAACCTCATGGAGGTACCCCATGTTTATTGAGATGTTGGGATTTAACATCATGGAGGTTTCCTACATACCTTGTTGGTATTTAAGGATAAAAACCCACATAGTTTGGTATTATAGTTTAATGTCATGGGATAAGACTAGTCCATGCATTTTAATGTCACACGGTAAGGATTATGATGTCGTCGAAGGAGAGTCAGTGAGGGATTGTGTGGTGCATACATAAGGAAGTTTCCCATTATTGTAATTTTGTCCTAGGTGTGAAATTAAATCCAAGGAAGAGTGAGGATAGTGTAAGGTATTATGCATGGAAGATGAAATTTGAAAGTTTTTCAACCCATGGTGGGAAGGATGTCGCATCCCATGATTATCATACATAGGGAATCCTATATTCATCACAAAGGATAAGAGGTGTGGGTTCATCCCATTCCAATAATACATGGGGAATCCTTCATTCACCACACAAAGTAAGGCAATAGTTTCACATCATGTACTGAGGTTTTTTTCATGAATTATAATGTCTTATGACTACGAATTTCTTGGTTTCTATATCCTGAAAGACAATTTTGATGTAGAAAAGGAAGATCTAGAAAAACTCATATCTAACAGGAAATAGATATAGTTTCAAATGATGATACTAACTTTTGGGTTTACATGTCTATTGCTCCTAAATTTCTAGTTGCGACATTTCATTGATGCTTCCATGGAGGAGTGTAAATAAGGGTTCCCAATTTTAGGGTGCCTATACATAGGATAATGAGGGAGTATGGTTCCAATGTTTCAAATGAAAAGGAAAATAAATGGTTCAGGCCATGCTTGTTGGAAAGGTACATGACACATGGGTTGATGATACCAATCATGTTATAATTAAATATGTTGATGAATCAGATTGAATAGGTACAACGATCCTAGGAAACAGAATTATTTTCAACTCTATTTGGTGACAGGATGCATTTCGTTCGGGAGATGAAGGTTGTTGAGAACAAATTTGATGTGCTATGTGAGAATGTAGTTGTGAAATCCATGGTCGCTTACACAAGGACACTGTATAGATCTTAGAGGCATAGATGCACACAACTTCTAAGGTCATGTTCAATTTGGGGTTATGTAAAGGTGGATTCTCTTATGCACACCCAACTAGTCTTATGGGAAGTTACACAAATAGCTCTATACTACATGCAAAGAAATATTGGGTCCCGTGGGTGGTAAATCATGAAAGTTCTATACCTCTAAAAATCCATGGAATTTTGGTGTTTTGTGATTTTGTGGAATAGGGGTTTCCATGATTGATATTTGATGATTCATCTTCCATAGATCCTTCATCAAAGTTAGGGGGTGAGATTATATTTAAAGATTAAGTTGGAGTGTTGTATCATGAAACCATGTTGGGTCATGAAAAGTAGTTTTGTTTTTCCCATGCCTTTGCCACAAAGATGTGGATGTGCAATCTAATAGTTTCCCATGAACTTTCTCATGTAAAGGGTTGTGTCTCAAAAATGTCGGTGTTTCATACAAGAGTACAATGTTGTGTTATAACTCCTTTTACATTGTTTTGGGGATCATACATAACATTTAAAACATTAATATTTAGTATCTCCTTTTATGTGAAAATGGGTTACACATGTGATATGAAAGTTGTGTTCAAACAAAGAATGTTGCATGCACCTAATACCTTGGTTCTAGAATGGTCCTTTGGTTTAGACTAGTCTTTTGTTTTGGGGAAAACTGGACTTATAGGGATCAATAAAATTTTTAAGATCCAACAAAATCCTCCACCCCACACACCCAAAATTAGAGCTGATGAGGGAATAAATGGTCACATTCTGTGGGAAAACTCTGGATTATGGGGTTTATTTCAGTTGTGTCACTCAAATTTGAAGTCAATTCATATAACTCTGTTATGAACACATGAATCCTTGGAGACCCATTCCAATAAATAGGTTGAGGGGGGGATTATATAGTCACCATAATTTTTCACTCGACATGTTTCCTCTCATTCATGGAACTCTGAACATTTTTTGAACTCCCGATCTTTATTTCATGATGTTCACACAGTACCTTATTATGTGACTAGACTTTCATTCCAAAATTATCACTTTGAGATAATTACTTAGAAGGTGTGTTATCTAACATCATTTTTTAAAACAAAATCCACTTTTCACAAACCAGCGTCAATGTTTTCTCCACACATATCAAATAGGTCCAAACCTGATGACCAAGTCATTTCCAATGTTATCACTACATATCAATGGGTGTAAATGGATGATAATATTGAAATCCATTGTTCCATGAGAAGTTTTTCTACCAACACTGAGTTTTTGAGTCTACTGAAAGAGTCTTAGAGGGGTAATTTTTTATCAATATGTTTTTTTATAATTTTAATCTCTTTAATGATCTGTATATCTTGACCATGTAAGTCAACACACCATGGTTTAAGTTCACTCATCAAGATGAACATAACTACTAGAATATTACTATTTATTGGTCACTTGTCTAAGGATCCAGATGATGTTGTGGTCTACACCATGAGTGGAAGGATGAGTATGGTTATGGGGGGTATATAGTAGACAATGATTTCCCTTCCCACTTTGCAAGCATTATTTATTCTAGTATATGAAATAACTGAATGGGATAGTATAAAGACTAGGACCTTTGAGTCGGAGGAAACTTCACTGATGAATGGGAATTGGCATACTAGGTATGATTCACATGTGAAGATTACTGGGTTTATCTTCATCATATTAGTTTGTATGAGGGGGCATGGACTTCCAAATTCCACTTCTACCATCAACAAGGGCTAATATAGGAGCTTCTAAACTATAGGTCCTCATAATACAGCACCTTCAACATTCATCATGGGGTGGTACGGATAAGCTTATGGGACCTCTACTGAATTAGTGGAATCCCACTAATAGGATTCCAATATGAATAATTATATCTAGTGCCCAATTCCAGGGCAGACATGGACCAGACCACCATTGTAGTGTGAATTATTTTTAATTGGGATAGTCAAGGTCTTGAAAATTACATTCCATTCCATTAATACATCACCTTCAATACTTCTCTAGGAATTTTCCTAAATATACTGGAAATAAAGATTCCATGTTGGAAAAAGTAGTGTCTAGTGGAATAGTAGAGGAAAAATTCAGTGTCATTTTGGCTAATTTTGGAGGATGGTTGATACCAGGAATGGAGATACATTACAAAGGAATGGAAGCTAGTGATATGATATATGAAATTTTTTTGAAACCTTTATATGGGGTTGGCTGCTACCAATCATGGATGAATATATGGGTCTGCATCCTAGGACATTAGTGATAGTGGCTAGGATGGTGTCTAATAACTAGGTGGACATGGGATTCCCAATACTAGAATTTCTCTATAGCTAAAATGGAAATATTTTGAGTGGAAGCATTACTAGTTGAATCAAGGGTCCATTCCAGTTGATTCATGGATGGGTCATGGCACATTTCTTGGGGTACAAGTCCCCAAAACCCATTACTCCCTCAAATTTCAACCTACATCCTTCGCTCCTCAATAATTTAGGGGTTTGACTGGTAGGTCTTGATAAAGTTAAAGTCATGATCAGTAATTGAAATCATGGTAATTTTTATTTTAATATATTCATAGCCACTTTGGAGAGGTTTATGATAATATGGAGTGAATTATGGAGTAAAAGGAGTACCTTTAGGTCTTATGAGGTGGAGTATTGGTTTATAGGATAAAATAAATCACCTATTGTGAACTTTTCACTTCATATTAGTTTTCCTGGAAATTTGAATGCATTTATTAGATGGAAAAGTGATTCAACACAAGGATCCATGAATAAATGTATCCCTATATCCTTTTTCAAATTTGGATGGTTTTAATTTTAGAAGGATTGGGGAGGTTATTGTGCTTCCAATAACAAATCCCAATGTCGACCTTTCTCTAAGTTATGCATGAAATGGTGTTGCAGCATACTTGGGTGCAATATTGCATCAACACATAAGGAGGGTTGGGTCATCTAGTGAACCACAAGGGAAGTAGGAAAGTATGATATCTACTATTCAAATAAACCTCTAGGAATTGAGTTATAAAGCTAAAATATTAGTGGTGGAAGCTAAGGGTTCAGTGTCACCCCCACCCCTTAGTGTTGAGAATCTCCTGAAAAAGCATCCATGAGAGAAAGATGATATTTTTAAAGCTGTAATGAGCCTAATCATGGAGGCTACATGGAACAAAATATAGTTTATTATAGTTGTATAGAACTGCAACCTATCCCACCTTAAATTGTTCATGGGGATTGTTGATACTGTCTCTGATGGTATACAAACTGTGGTCGAGGATTTCTCAATATGGGCTTGAGCTACCAAAATTTGGGATCTCCTGTATCATGACCCATGTAGGATTCCATGACTGATTTCACAACATGGAAAATAAGGATTATTTCTTATGTCAGTTCAAGGAAGTTGGGCCTACCACGACATAAATGCAAACAATGTTCAGGGGGAACCCTAATGAAACATTGTTATCTAAAACATTGTCTCATAATGTGTCTTCCCCTAGATCTGACACACAAGGATATGATGAAAAAGATTTTTGGGGATATGATGAAGTCTATAAAAGCTATTAAGAGATCAGAGAGGTTGCTCTTGAGGATGATGACCTAACCAAACCCATTTTTTGAATGGCATGATTTTTTAACTTTCTCAACTTCTCTGACCATTCCTTATTTATATAGGTTCAAACCACTGAGTTGTTTCTAACAGGAAGCAGTAGAGGAGACCCAAGAGGCCTCTATTGATGGGGTGAGAGTTCTTTTGAAAAGTATTAAGATCCCACCTCAGGTTCTACTCCAGTATTCTCAGTAGGAGTAGTGCCTACAAATATTGTCTAAGGGGAGTTATCTAATTCCCAAACCTTCTCGATCATTTATGAGGGACCAAACCCCAAAATATCTAAATTGGATCCTATTCCTATAGTGGTTGATCAAACAAGGAAAATCATTATTGAAATCATTTCATCTAAAATTGAGACTGACTCTCAATTAAAAATAATTATAATTTTCCTCAAACATTCTTAGGTTTCATCAAATTAATGTCTTTGTTTGATTCACACAGCTTCCAGCTTGGTATTATGTAGTAGTCCCATGTCAACTGTTGAGGTTAAAACTAGTGTCCAGTGGTCCCTAGTGGTGGAATTCCCCTTTAAGTCCCTTGGGATGGATTTTATTCAAACTATCACCTCTTTTAAGTTATTTTTTCTTTCAAAAATGATTTTTTTCATGCTTCTATCACAGGTTAAAGTTACTAAAATGTTTTTGTTGGAAATATTTATTAACAGTGTATTCCCAATTGAAAAATGCAGAAAGGTATGATAGGGTGACTCTCCCAACAACTGAGCCAATCCTTGGCGATATGATCATTTAGGGAGATCTAGTTTCAATCCCAGAAAAAAACCCCATTGCATCCACAGATGTGAATGTAGAAGAGGCTGAGTATGAAGCTAATGAATATGCCACCACTAGTGAAGAGTCAGAAAAGAACAACTCTCCTCTCAACATGGATTCCAATCCATCCAAGATTATTCCCTAAGAAGACCCTGTTACCATTTTCCTCATAATTTTTCTAGAGTTTGAGCCTGCACCACTAAAATAATTAGAATATTATGAGTCCTATATTTTAGAGGAGAATAAAATTTTCCTGTGTAGGGAATGAAGAGGCATTAATAACTCTATCACCCGCATTCTTGATCTAGAGCTAGTGAGATTGATGGGATCTATCCATAATTGGCTACTGAACTTGGGAACTAGAGGGGTGGACACAAAATACCTCTATGCATTGGAACATGATTATCTTACCAAGATGATGTGTGTTGAAATTCAAGATTTTGACATTACCTAGCATAAGGAATATACGAGGGAACCAAGAAACTCTAGGAATCAAAATAAAAAATTACATGTCTAGAAGGTTTGGGTGTTAGAATGCCACCATTTTCAACACTCAAGAAGAAATTTTCATCCAATTAAGGGCACAGTTGGTGGTGGTACATAATATAATGGGATATGCAACATCACAGATGGTTGAGTGTGAAGTTGAGACGGGTCATTTGATAATTATAGTTTATAAGGATTTCTTGATAGCTGAGGATAAAGTGAAAGATCTTTCTTGGTTACAAAATGTTTTCTAGGCCATACATTAGAGGATGGTTAGGCTGGAGAACATGGTTACTAATTAAGATCCCTATAGAGAGCTAGTTTTATTTTAATGAAGTAGAGGACCCAACATGTGGGTGATCCTCCCAAACTTTTTATGTTTTTATTCTTTAAATCACATGTGAGCTTAAATGTTTTTTCTACAATCTATGATCATATTAACAATAAAAACAACAATAAATCTCAATTCCCATGTCATTCTTTGTGGGGTTTGTAAAAAAAGGTACAAATGGAAGATTTCTCATTTATGCGAGAATTTCAGACATGGGTTGAACACTCAGTGTCCAAATTGTTTATTGACCACCAGGAGTGTCCTGACCAAGAAATTTTTTATGGAGAATGAAAATCTATATGTAGCCAGTTTGATTTCTCTATTTTTGTTAGTGCACAAATGGGGTAATTTTAGTGGTTTTAAATTATACCCAAACAAAAAAGGGGGTAATGAAGAGTGTGAATTGATATTCAAAGGATTTAGAACACAAAGGGGTGATAGGATGATAAAGGATGACTAATTAACATGTTCAAAACAAATATTCCAATATTGTATTAATGAGGATGGTGGAAAAGAGGTTAGGATCCAACCTTTACCATGTTCAAAACATGAGACCTGTAAAAATGTTGTTAGGATTATTTTAGAGCATATTCCTATGATGGTAGGTGAGAGAGTGTAGCCAAGCACCAATGCCATTATGGGGTCTATTAATATGTGAAAGATTATTAATATCCAAATATTGGAGGACATAAAGCGTGGGTATAAACTAATAGAATGATTGAATAGTGTTAAACAATATTAGGGTTATAACATCATAGCTTGGATCACATTTGGTAGGCATATTGGTCAAAATAAATGTTATAATTTTCATCCCAGTAGAGTGTCATCTCGAATGTTGGAAAACTGTTGAAAAACATGAATGGTGTGGTAGGTGAACATCACTAAAGGGGGAAAGGGATTATTATATGAGGGATTGAGATTCTTCAAGGATTTATATCCTTCAATGAGGACAAAGGGTGCACAGTTTAACATCTTGTGTCAAGGACATTGAACACATTGTTTAGTGTCATGTGGTGAGGAAAATGTGTCATATAGTTTAACATCATGTGATTAGGACATTTGAAGCATATTTTATCATCTTGAGACCAAAATTTGTGAAATGAAATAAATAAATCAAGTATAGTCAAGGTATTGGGGTGAACGAATAAAAGACGCAATGGATAGAGACTCATATGTGAACTTTTGAGGAAAAGGGAGCTAAGATTTAGCTCCAACATTTCCCAGAAATGATGGGTTTAGTTATGAAAACATTGTTTTTTTGGGTCCCATAGTAGGACTTGTTGGATTTATACATTTCTATTTACACCCACATTTTATCCCAAGTTGCAGGAGTGACATGGCAGGTAGGGTTCTGAATGTTTTTAGGTTTACTCTATCGGTTTTCAATGTGACAGATCTGTGTGCCTCTTTTCCTTAGAAAGTTATGGTCATACCAGTCAGACCAATAAGTTTCAAATAGTTTAATTTTATAATTATTAGACCAGGAGTTGAAAATGGTTTATGGTCATAATTCTTGGACCATGGGTTTACAAATAGTTTATAGTCATAATTCATGGACAATGGGGTTGAAAATATTTTAAGTTCATAATGCATGGACCAGGGTGGAATCTCAAAGGAGTGTGTTTGGAATAGAAAAGAGGTAACCTGTTTTGAATTGAGGGATAAGAAGATCTAATGCTACTCAAAACATCTTTGAGAACACTCACACATAGTTAAAGGTTTTAATGCTTAGACCTTGACTTCTAGTTTCAGGTCATAGAGTTCAACTAAAAGATGTGATGCTCCGTTTAATGATATCTTATGCTTCTTAGTCATTCTTAGGGAAATTCCTCCCCAACTCCTAATCTTGTATGATCCATGCATGATGTGAGAAACAAGGAGCGGTATAGAGTTCTAATGTGAGAAAAAAATAAGGAGAACATGTGACCAATATGGGGATTTACCAAAATATTTCATATTATTTAATCACCATACTCATGTGCATGTGAAAGTGACACATAGGGCATTGGGATTCCCACCAAAGAAAAGTAAAATGAAAGGGAAACTAAATAGTAACATCCAAGCCTTGGATTGTGAAAAGGGGACGATTGATGGGAAGGGAACAAATATTGACCATGTTTGAGAAATAGGTTTCACACTCACACCAATCAAGGATGGAGTGAAAAATGCATGATACACTATTTACCTTATTAGAAACATGGTAACCTCCATCTATTATGAGGGATCCTTTGAGGCAGCTTCCTACAATGGTAGGTGAGCTAGTGTGACCAGGCACTATTACTATTACGGGGCATGTTCATATTAAGTGGATGATGAGGATCCAAATATATGGAATTATGATGTATGAAAATGGAAGTGGGGAATGTCTTGGGGGATGTAAAGTTCTCTTGGAGTTATAACTCCATGCACTCGAAGGTGAAGTTCCCAGTCAGGATCCAAATATCACTGAGAGGGGGAGGGGTGAATAAGTGATATCATTTCTTTTTTATGTTTCCTTCTTTTTGAAACAACCTTCACCTCCTATTAAAGAGTTTCTTCCCTGATGAACACACACAACCACAGGAACACAAGATTTACAAGGTTCACTACTCAACAAGAGTATTTATGTCCTTAGTATAGTACGAAAACAATCTAGTACCACACAATCCACTAGAAAACAGTCCTTTGATGTGGAATACAACAAGTAGGATATACACTTACACTCGTGTAGCACTTGGAAAAAAATCCACAAGAATGTGTGGACCCTCTTAGCACAAATATGGAATTGCAGTATTTCAGTGCTTCTTTACAATTGAATAGTTGTATTCTCTGAAGTACAAATCTTCACTTTCCTACCCAGAAGCTTGTAAGAACTCCCATACGCATAACTAAATATGTGCAAAGACCCCAAATTTTTCATGCATCCTTTAGGGTTTCTTGAACACAATTCAAATGGATTTCATGTAAAAATTCCCTTTTGGTGTGAAAAACATTTTAACGCAACTTTCCACTTTTTCGCGCAGCTTCCCACTTTTTCGCACATCCTTTCTCTTTTCACACAACTTTCTTTCTTTTCACACAACCCACATAGCGTAAAATTTTACACACACCTGAGCTCAGAATTTCTTCGTAGTGTCGAACATTAACAAATGAGAAGGGTTCACCTCATATTTATAGGCATTTTTGACCCGGCACGAAAACCACTAATCAACACGTAAAACCCTCTTCATGCACGTGAAAATTCTTTCACGAAACTTCACATTTCATGCAATGCTCCAAAATTTCGCGCACCTCGTGCCTTTTCCAATTTTCGAGCTTCTGATCTTGAACCACCTTTTGCGTGAAAACTTCATTCTCCAATTCCTTTCACCATGTCAATATTTCGTGTAGACTTTATTTTTCACGAAACCCCTAGATATTTCACGCACAACATTATTTTTCACGCATCCCACTGATATTTCACGCATCCTGCAAATATTTTGCACAACATTTTTATTCTTCATGCATCCCGCTAATTTTTCACACATCCCGCTACTATTTCACACGAACTTCATTTTTTCACGCACTCAGCCCATTTTTCCGTGCACTGCATGCCTTTGTTATTTTTCAATATTCTGAACTTGAATCATGCCTTGCGCGCAAAAATCTAAACCATCTTCAATATTGCACGCAACATCCATTTCCAAAAACGCATTTCTTCATTTCATGATTTTCAAGCCTTAAAATTTGGAAAACACTGGAAAACAATGCCACCTTAAACTGTTCTTTTATGTCATCTCTAGTTTGTCCATTCCTTTGTCATGTCTTTCTCCACTGCTTCCCATAACCATTCTTCATCTTTCATCATGAACTCCACTATTGTGATATATATCCTTTTATAGACCATATTTGGCATTGTTAGAATTACAATGGAAAGTATAGAAACATCCCTATCTTCCAGCACCATCATTCCTTCCAATAAAAACTGTACATAAGTGGCATCATCCTTTCTCCCTCTTTCCATCATAAGGATTGCATCACATGTTCTCTTGACTTTTGATATTTGTGAAATACATATCAGCAAAGCATCGTCTAGTTTTTTATTTCTTTACAATGTGAATTGATTTAGCTTCTTTGAAAACAAAAAACAACACTATGTAACAACAAACTCTTCTTACTTCCTTATCCGTCCAACTTGGTCCCAACAGAAGGAACTGGGTGATCATGTCAGTAAGAAACATTCAAGTCTATCCTAGAGTTTAAAGACCCTAACATGAGTTATCGGTGGGGCTAGGCCCAAGATAACATATCTGGGTGTCACTACATATCCCATGGAAATGAGAATCAACCCACATATAGTTATTGGACATGGATCGGTAGGGGACCAATGTCGAAAGGGTAGTTTTATTTTTGGGGAGGACGATAGATCATCCCATAATTATCATATGAGGTATCTGATATTTATTACATAGGATAATTCTATAGTAACTTCATGAACCAAGTACATTGATTTTATCCATCCCATATTTTTTATATCATGCATATTGTATTTATCACACTGGGTAAGGATACATTTTAATGGAATGTACTGAGGATGTTTGTTTTATTCATCTCATACTTTGTATATGAGGTATAATATGTTCATCACATATGGTAAGGCTATATATTAACATCATGTACTGAGGAAGTTTAATTTGTTCATCCCATATTTTTCATATGTGGAATCCCATATTGATAAAATCTGGTAAGGCAACAGTTTAACCTCATGTGCTAAGGTCGTTAGGATTTTTAGTTTAAAGTTGTAGAACATGGACTATGGTTGCTACAAGTTTATGGTGATAGAACTCAAACCCAAGGGGAAACTATAATTTTATGTTCGTAGAGCTTTAAAAAAAGGGTATGAGTGTCCTAAATAGGCATATGTTGTGTGAAAGTGTGACAACCCGATGTGAAGGAGGAAGGCCAAGGACACCCTTAACCACATTAACTTACAAGAAAAACAGCACACAAGTTGACGTCATGATGATGAGGGAGGAAAGACCATATGATCAATTTCTAGTGGTGAATTGACCCAATATATGAGATATGAGTGTCACTACATATCCCATGGGAATGGGAATCAATCCATTCATAGTTCTGGAATATGGCATGGTTGAGAACAAACACCGTTAGGGGGTGTCCTCTCGAGCTATGACATGATAAAAAGGGGAAGGGGCATTGATTTTTTGGAACATGAGGTGTGAGGAAAACTGTGAGAATAAGGGGACATAGGGGCCTAGATAAACAAAGTTCAAATTAATAATGATTGAACCTAAATAGGTATAATAACTTTGATGGATTTAGGTGGTGTAAAAGATTTAAAATCCAATATGAAGTAGGGTCCAAGGAGTCCCTGGATCACACAAATAAATCTTGGAAATGGATTCATACAGTTCAAGGTCCTGAGGATCATACTCGGGGGAGGCCCCAAAATATTGTTTTACTATGTTTGGGCCTAGGATATTAGATCTAGTAATCCCTATATATCATGTTCAGTATAGTAATCAATCTAGAAATATTTATAGAATATATCATGTTAAAAGATAAATTCTAGAAAGGTTGTGCTCTCACTAGATAGAATATTGAATCATCTTATATTAGTCATATGAGGCATCCTATATTCATGAAATAGGGTAAAACTATCGTTTAATGAGTTTTTTGAGAAAATTTATTTTTCATTCATCTCATATTTGTTATATGAGTCATCTTATGCTCATCACATAGGGTATGCTGCTATTTAACATTGTGTTTTAACAATGTTAGGATTTGTTTATTTAATATTTTTCATATGATTAATCCTATGTTCATCACATAGGGTTGGGATTCAATTTAAAATTGTGATTTTAGGATGTTGGTATTTTTTTAGAGCCATACAGCTGAGATAATGGATCTTCTAGTTTATGTTCATAGAGCTCGAACTAAAGGGGAAGCTGTTAGTTTAAGGTTATAGAGAATGGACCATGATGTGTTGTAGTTTAAGGTTGTAAATCTTTGACCATGGAATTTAATGTGAAGTTCTATTTGAGAAATGTTTCATTAGTGGTAGGTTTGATATAATATCTATCTATGGTTAATAAATAGTATGCTCCATTGGAATAAACCTTATGGATAATATAAGGTCCTTTTCACTTGGGTTTGGACTTTGATGTATTTTTTCCATGTATCATCAATATTCTACAAGACAATACAATGTCACCCTAATGGAAAATATTGGTGGTGGGTCATCTTGTTGAATGATTTTTCAGCCATATTCTGGTGTCTCTCTATGTTGTACATTTCCTGAAGTCAATTCTCCTCCAGATCTTACAACTCATCTTGATGGAATTTCAATATTCTATCTCATGTCTTCTCCTCATAAATAGCTATTTGAAGTGATGGATATTGAACCTCAATAGGTAAAACAGTCTATGTTCCATGCACTATAGAGTACGGGGATGCATGGGTAAAATTTCAAGCTGTATATCGATAGTCCCTGATGGAATTATGATGTTCATCAGAAAAATGCTTCCTATTCTAGACCACTATATTATATAGGATATTCTAGAGAGTTGTGTTGAACACTTAAATCTATCCATTCTCCTATTCATGGTTGTGGGATGTGTGGTTGGACTGGATGTGGTACTCGGTTTAAACATTCATCTTCTCAGTGGAATAGAAATTAGTTTTTTTTCTATGACAATGGTGTGAGGAACCCAAAAATCTATCAATAATGGGAGACTTCAAAAAACTTTATCATCGACTAGTTTTTAACTTCATTGAGGGGAACTGCTTCTTCCCACTTTGAGATGAAGTCTATTTCAGTCAAAAAGAACTTGAATTCTCGAGTCATTAGAAGTAAATAGGGATAGACAACATTGAGTTCCCAAACTAAAAAGGTCCAAGAATATTTGTTAGGGTGGAGAGGCTCTGGAATTTAATGAACAAATTGGGGTGAATATGAAATGCATGAAAACTCTTATTGAAAAGATAAAGTCATAAACCATTGTGGGCCAAAAGTATCCCATCCTTCAATTTGTTTGGGAGATCTTCCATCAAGCATGATGGGTTCCACAAGATCTGATGTAGATCTATTGTGTAACCTACGATGTCTCATCTCCTTTGATGCAATAGAAAATAATTTTGTTGAACCATCGCTCATAGAGGGCTTTATAAATGTTAGGGACACTACGGAAGATGAAATGTGCTACATGCAAATGGGTTCACTCATGTTTGGCTCATCCTAGTGGTAGGATGTCATGTTGGAGATACTTAATGAATGGAATCATTTGAAAAATAATTTCCTTGATCATAAGGGATTTTTATGGCGCTGGTGTAGAAGCATCAAAAAACAGTTGGTATAATTTTTTATTGCTGTTGTCTTTGAAAGTGTTGGGGGTGATAACCTTCTAATGTGCCAGATGAATGACCAGGTCATCCTAATCAAATTCTATGAAGGATGTTGATATGCTTTATAGAGAATCTCCTCAGAAATTCTACGACTATAGAACATGTGTCACCTTTGGATATGAAGGGAAATAATCCATTTGTTGAAGATATTTTTTCAGTAAGGACACGAGATCTTTTTTTATGATGGCATAGTCACCCGTGAGTTGCTTGATGACCAACTTGGAGTATCCCTTCATATAGGATCTGAAGTATTTTAAGGTATGGAACCTTTTATTTCATATTTTGTTCCTTTTTTCTACTATTATGGATTCCTAGTGACACTATGGAGGAAATTAGGGTATCATGGGCCTGTTCGAAGCCCGGATCCTAAGTATTTTGAAATGAAGTTTGGCCATGCAGTTAGTAGAAACTGTGTCACCTGGGATGCACAGTTTTAGTAAACCATGCGTGGTAGTCCATCACTATATACAAGGACGCACGAATTTTGGAAACCATGAAACAAGGGGAGAATTCCACATGAAAATGTTATAGACATTTTGACATTGTGGAAATGAATGGTAAGTGCATGGTTTGTCTAATTGTGGTTTATGATCATGGGAGGGGGGTTGTTAGACAAAGAGGCATGCATGATTGGCACACAGTCTAGCCAACCGTGGGGAAAAACCATGTGACCTGATTTTTAGAGTGTAAATTACCATTTCTTCATTATTTCTTAATTGATCAAACCTTCCCCCTCATTTATATTTTTCTCTATCCCTTGACAGCCTCTCTTCTATTGGTTGATTTCCTCAAGAATTATCCCAGGATTTGATATTAATCCATCATCTGACATCTGATTCAATAGTCATTTATCTCATTGGATCCACACCAGTGAGTTACCTATTCCTCTTGAACCTTTCTCTATTTTACATGCTATTAATGACTTCATTTTGGTATGGGGTTTTATTACCTATTTTTAGGTAGTTCATCCATTCATCCATTTTCATTTAATTTGGATCGAATTAGAGACTGAAACTGGATGAGTTTTCCTCTAACAATCTGTGGTAGGTAGTTTACACCATTTACAATAATGTCTCGTTGTTTATAGATTGTTTTTAGTGTCAATCATGCTAGAAATTCTTCCTAAATTAATTGAGTGTCATGATTAAATTAATGGTACCTTGTTAGGTTTCCCATATAGGACTATGTGATGGTTGTTTATTGTCAACCTCAACACGAACTACCTTTGAGGTGAGTTCATTTATCCTCCTATGATATGATAACCTAATGGGTTGTTAGAGATCCCTAGTTGTAGAAGGATTATTAATGAACTAAGTGAGACATTAGGAGAGTAATTATGTCTCCTTCCCATGTGACTCCATATTACTAAAATTGTTAAATGGATAAAATGGAAAATTTTTGATGAGTCAGATGAACTCAGGGATTTTGAATGAAATTTAATAGTTTATGAAATGAGGAATGAAATGATTATGATGCCTTGGAAAATAATACTCCTTGGATCCAACAACCCTATTTGGATTCCATAGACAATTCTACACCATAGTTCCTGCTTACTTGGATGACTTGGACATTTATACTCCATGGATCCTTTTGACTTGACATGTTATGATTCCCTGGACATTTCTACTCATTGGATTTTATTTTCATGACCTGTTAGGCTGCCTTAGACATTTCTACTCATTGGATATTTTTTTATTAAGTATTATGGTTTCCTCTGACATTTATAATACTTGGATATTATTTTATTGACATGTTAGGATGCCTCAGACATTCCTACTCCTTATATCTTATAAACATATTATGAATCCTTGGACAATTCTACTCCAAGGATCATGTTTAATTATTTTACTTGATATGATAGGATTACTTCCACATGTATACTCCTTAGTTATAATAACCCTTATGATGACTTGGACATTTCTACTCATTGGATCTTATTTACTTATTTTACTTAGAATATTTGGTTTTCTTATACATTTCCACTCCTTGGACCTTGGACCATATAGGTATGTAATGTGATTACATAGAAATGGACATTGGTTTAGATACTTTTTATGATTTTCATATAGACAAATGATTTAGTTTCTTTTTCACAGTGCATCTCGATAAACATGAAAACATTACTCTTACTGTCTTATATGTACACATGCTATATATTTACACTAATTTAGCTTATATGCACATATAGGACTTGATATAGACACAAATGGTGGTAGCCTACTGAGTGTTATACCGTATCCTATTCAGGATGATGTTGGGTAAGTAGAGAGACTTCATGGATAAAGATAGGGATAGGGGAAAGCACTCACTTGAATATTCTTAATTGATATGTTCATAAGAATAGGGGAACATAGGGTCGGGATTTGGGATCATGATTCTATCTAGGGAAATTTTCCTTTCAGACTTATTTCAATTTTGATTCACATATTATACCAGATGCATGTTACCATGTTTTAATATCTTTTTTATTCCATTTCGTAAACATCATTGTGTATGAAACTGTTGGATGAGATACTTGGTTATTTATATGTTGGATGTTTATTATTATGTTACTCTATAATTCATATACTTCCACAATTTTTGGTTAAGTTAATACTGTTATGATACACTCCAATCATTAAGGGAATAGTCTCCTCATAGTTCCACCATGGACCCTTGCTACTAGCCAATAGCCTCTAGCATGAAGGGAGGAATTCTTGAGGCCATGTGGACTACCAGGTTTGGTTGCTATTGAGTGAACCAGGTTTGGGACGTCAAAAAATGGTATTAGAGAAAAATTATTTTCTTTCTTCTTATTATTTGTTAATATTATATAGGATATTAGGAATGTTTTTTAATTTAGTAATGGGTTGTTCCTAGGAGTAGTTAACCCACGTACCAGAAAAATAAAAATTTCTTAGGATGGGATATATTTTTATTGATTGTGTTTATTACAATTTTCTTGATTTCACCTTTGGTTTTTTTCACTTGATGTTTGGTGTTCCTTATAAATATGCATCTTTACACTTGGCTTGATATAGAACGAAGATATTTCCTCATGAATCATTATACTCACTTTAAGATTAATATGTCATGAATTATTCCATGGCATGTTTATATTATTGTGGTCATTTCTTGTAATTTGTTTGGTTCCTTATTGCAATATCCATTTAACTATGATGAAATTTCATTAAGGTACTTGATAAATGACTTGTTTTGGATTAAATGGATACCACACTTCAATTTATAAGGTGTTTGGGCCCTTATAAGTTTGAATTGTTGATCCATATAGTTCAACCTTTTAAAATAAATTTCCTTATAAATGATAATTAATTAAAAATCAATTAAACATTAAAATGAAATGGTTGTCATTAAATGGATATTCCAATTTTAATTTAAAGGATGTTTTCCTCTAAAAATTGAATTTTTCACTCTGTATACTATAACCCCTAACTTATAAAAGAGGACTTGACTCTGACCCGACGTGGTAGTGGTCATTAGGCACTATCTCATATGTTCTTATGACTTTTATGTCTCTCATACCTAGCATTAGGAGCAGGATTAAGGGTGTGAATCATGTTTTGGAATGATTTTTCCAATCCTTCTTATATATCATTCATCCTAAAGTTGTCGAGCCATGAATGAGGCATGGACATGGAATTTTTAGATACCTAACACCATGATGACCTCTAATTTTGTGCTAAGAGGTTGGCATCAATAATACACTGGAAGTGGTAGGCCATGGGTCACTAGTAGAACCTACAGTAGTGACTCTTTCTACACCTCATATTATACAGATATGGATGTTGATGTCCATTTCTAATAGGGATTCATTCAGTTCATGTAGACCTATAATGGAGCACCTTGACCTGCCACAACTATGGAAGAGTTGATGCATGAGTTCAAGTAGTTGCATCCACCCATGTTTTTAGTCGATGGAGGACAACATGCTGTAAAGTTCTGGAAAGAGGCCATGTAATTGATTTTTGAGAATCTAGAAAAACTTCCTGATAGGTTTGTGAATCTCAGTACATATATGCTATGGGATTCCACCAAGAGATGGTGGGATGTAATTACTCTAACAGATCATCATCAGGATAAGGATTGGATGGATTTATAGATATAATTTTATGAATACTTCCATCCTTAGACTCTAAGGGACAACATACCCATATATTTTATGCACCTATAGAAGAGAGTCTTGTTAGTCAAGGACTGTTTAGCCCATTCTATAGAGTACCAGTGTTTCAAAAACCTATTCTATTAGGGGATGAGTATTCAAAAGATAGGTAATTTGAGGATGGTCTCTAGTATGATATATGATCATGGGTAAATGTTTTCTGAAGTGCTAATATTTTAGAAATAGTAAATCACAATTTAAATATTGAGAATAACATGAGGGAATATGGGGTTGCAGATCATAGTAGACCAACTTATTGACCGGGTGGTTTCTTGTCAGATAGCAGAAAGAGACACCTTAAGGTCTCTCGTGAGGGGAATATCATCGAGGGTAAGAGTGATTGAAGTTATTCTCTCTTTCATCAGTGTGGGAGGTAGGAACATATAAAGAGCTAGTGTGATAGAGACCTAGTTTAGTGCTGAGCTTGTGGCATAATGGATTGACATCAACATTTTTTCAGAACCTTTTCTCTAGAACTGACTGAGACATATTCTTCACTGACTCCATATTCTCGAGCAAGGTCACAACTTCTCATCAAGAAGGGAAATAGAGTGAAACCAGGTTATTAGTCTAAGGTTTTGGTTGAGTTTGGGGTAGCTAGACACCAAATTATTAGTGAAAGTGGAGATAACATGCTCATGGTAGTTAGGTAATATCTCATGGTTGCATTTCAGACTAGATGTATATAGTACGGTTGATACTTGTGGAGATAAGTTTCTGAACTTCTGCAGTGATAGGTACTATTATGGTAGCCTCTACATTAGTATCAACTCTTTTAGATTCAATTTCTTCTCATAGATTTATATATATACCTGTTGTAGAGATCCTTGGGATCAATGTTCAGTTTTTAATTGGTGTGATGACTCTTGATACACTATTGAATATTCAATTAGAGAGTGTACACCAGTATAGGGAGTCCCCCTTGAGATGGGTTGGTTTCACTTCATGTTGGAACTTTTTGTCCTCGAGATTAAGGGTTTCAAATTATTATTCAGATGTACAAGTTAGTTCCCTTTCATTCTTTCGTAGACTTCTATCACTGAAGGCTTTATTTCACACCACTAGAGTGATGGGTTTTTATTAATAAGGGTGAAGAGATATCTAGGAAAGAATAGAAAGACCCTAGCATCAATGGATGGGAGGGATGAGAACTAAAATTGTTAGATTATATATGTATGATCAGGGATCATGTCAGGAGAATTCCATCCAATGGTTGATCATTTTAGGTACATTTTCTATGATGAATTTTTTGGACTACTGCCTAAGAGATAGGTAGATTTTTCTATTGAGATAGTGTATGGAGTTTCATAAGTAACCATTCTTCCTTATTGGATGGATAGTTGAGTTTTAGGAGTTCAAAAGGTATCTATAGAACTTAGAAGCAAATGGTTTTATATGAACCAACACTTATCCATGGGGTTCACAAGTCCTTTTTACCAAGAAAGTGGATGGAATCCTTCGCTCATGTGTGGATCATAATAATTGAATCATTTGAAGGTTAAGAATCAGTATCATTTTCCTATA
The DNA here is from genome assembly GCA_963277665.1 of Viscum album. NCBI lineage: Eukaryota > Viridiplantae > Streptophyta > Magnoliopsida > Santalales > Viscaceae > Viscum > Viscum album. Next base: position 821,663,700 of record OY728134.1, read on the forward strand.
ATAGATGATCACTTAGACCATCTAGGAGGAGATTGGGTGTTTTCAAAGATTGATCTAAGATCGGGTTATCATTAGGTGCATCTTCAACCTATAGATATACCTCAAATAGATCTTCATAGAAAGTATGATCTATATGATTATCTTTTTATGTCACTTGGTCTCAAAAACATGCTAGTGGTTTTCATGGAACTGATGAACCGAGTTTTCAACCCATATCTAGATTTTTTGTGATGGTATCCGTGGAAGATATATTTGTGTATTCACACACTCAACACGACTGTGACAAACATCTTGATATCATATTAGATACATTTTGAGATAATTATTTATATGGTAACATCAAAAAGTACCATTTCTAAATGGAAAAGATTCACTTCTTGGGTTGTATAATCTCAGATAAAGGAGTATCAGTTGACCTAAATAAGGTGAGATCCATAGTTTCTTAGAATAATCCCATGAAAATCATTGAGATATAGAGTTTTTTATGGATACCTGGTTATTATAGGAGCATGATAAAGGACTTATCAGGCGTAGCATAACCTCTTATGATATTGAATAAGAAGGCTATGAATTTTATATTATTATATGCCTTCATGAAATCCTTTTAGGAGATGGAAGGGGGATTCACTTTATCGATGGTCTGGATTCTTATAGAGTCTGGAAGAATCTATATAGTGTATTTTTATGCATCAGGTATCGGTCTAGGATTAATTTTGATACACGGGGAGCGATTCATGGAATACAGGTCTCATTTGTTAAGTCCAAAAGAGATAAATTACATAAGACATTATCTCCAGTTAGCCATTGTTCTACACAACTTTCATTGTCGAAGGCATTATTTTCTAGGATATCATTTTGTGGTGTATACAAAACTCAAAATGCTCAAGTATATATTTACACAAAGTGACTTGAATATAAATAAATAAATGTGGGTGGAATACCTTCATCCATTATACTTATAGATTTCCTATATGATTAGTAAGTGAAATATAGTTGTCGATGCACTATGTAGGATAATTCATATATAAGAAGTTCAGTAGTTCAGTAGCGAGTGATAGCTTATGGCCTTGTTTTCATATATGAACATAGAGGTGAATGGTAGTTAAGGGAATGCTTCTCTCTCATATTTAACAGTGAGTTAAACTCTTCTAGATAGTAAGAGGATTGGATGGATGTTATATTCTAAGGCCCTGGTCTTAAGGGAGGGCATTGCAGGTGACGACCCACCTCCTGGTTGGATAGTTGATGAGGATGAGATCTTTTGTATCCATGCATGTGTTTGGGTTCTAGTAGATATCTAGGAATATTTAATGTGATAATACAATGTCTCTATATGGTTTTTGCATTCCAATATTACCAAGATGTATTGTGATGTGTGTCGTCAATAATGGTGGTCGGGGATGAAGCGGGACATATCTAGGTTTGTTACTTGGTGTACCACATGTCATCAAGTGAAGGAGGAACACCATACTATAGATTTAACAATTGTTACCTTCTACTGAGTAGAAATGGAATGAAGAAACCATGTATTTTCTTACAGTACTTCATAGATCACTTTGTTATAGTGATGTCATATGGGTGATCGTTGATAGGTTGAAAATTTTCTCCTATTTTCTATTGAATCATGATACTCTTTTGGTGGATGAGCTTTAGAGGCTCTACATTTTGAGATCACACGCCTCTATGGGGTTCAAAATTATATCATGTCTTATAGAGATATGCATTTCACATAATTTTTCTAGTAGGGGTTGTAGAGGGATTTGAGTTCATAAATTCTTCTAAGTAAATCCTATCACCTAATGACTGGTGGTTAGTTCAAGCATATCATATATGTTTTGGAGGACATGCTCCAAGCATGCATCCTTGATTTCCTAGGTTCTTGGGGGAAAACATTACTACCCACCATGTTCTCTTATTAAAATATATTCTATTATATCATGTAAATGGATCTATATGAGGTCATTTATGTTAGTTCATGTCCTTTACCCCTATGCTGGTTAGAGATAGGAGTTTAACACCCTGATATTTTTTTGAATTATTTTTTTCAAATTAATTTAATGTTTTGGATATTTTTAATGTCATGCAACACTGAATATAGTTTTTTAATATAAAATAACTAATTATATCTTTATTTATACACAAATACAAGTTAATCATACACTACATGAAACATAAATATTAGCTTGGACTGCATGCAACACTAACATGGCTTCTGTTACATGCAACACTAAGTTTCTACAAAAAAACATTTTATTATTATAATTATTTAAATGGAATATTTATAACATGGAAATTAAACTTAGTGATATTAAAAGAAATTACATGTTTTTAAATTTTATATAACATATTTATAATAATACATACAATTGTTTTTAGTAAAGAATTTATATGTTTGAAAATACTATTTTCTTAAAAGAACTTCTTTTTTATGTACATCTATAAAGAATAATAAAATGAATATTAAAAACATTAAGAAATTTAATTTGATAAAATAAACATCATTTATGAATTTATTATTTCAAATTTATCTTATGGTGTATTTTTATGGTTTTTATAAGTAACATTATTTTTGGATGAAATGTAAAAAATACTGAATTTTAATTCAAAACTGCCTTTCATCTAATTTATTTATATAGTTAAATTTTATTTTACGTTGGTTTTAATGTCACAATAGAACACTTATACAAATATTAATCCAATTTAGGTTAGTGGAATCAGTTTTTTACTGAATTTATATATAAAATGTTTATGAACTTTTTAATATTATCACTATAAAAAAACATGCTTTCTCGACACGTTTGTGGGATTAGCATTAAACTTAATTTTTATGATTCTATGAATTTGATTTAAAAAAATATAAATAAATTATTTTAATTAGTATCATATTTATATTTTAGTAAGATCTAGTTAATTTTTGACCAAAAATAATAATTAATGTGATTGAAATTAATTACACAGATTAAGGTAAAATTAAGCTTAACAAGGGACTAAACCTTAAACCTAAGATCCAAAATTACTGATAAATATGTCCAACGCCAATTGTATGGAAATATTTTATCCATAAAACTTCTATTATTAATTTTTGTTGGTTTTGGATGAATGTGTTTGGGTAAAAACGTGGGTACACCTAACATTTTTTAAAAAATGCCAAGTGTGTCCCCTCCCATTCTTGTAAAAGGCCACCACCTATCCGCCTTATTCACACCTATCAAACCACTTATGTTCAGAAAATATATAGTTAATTAACATCTCAAAACCCCTATTTTCTCCTTTAATCCTCCATTTGGTTATAAATCCAACCAAGGAATCCCTTTGGTGAAAACCAAAATGATTTACCTATAGAAGAGGTAACATCCTCCATTAAGCTCATTTCCTTTATTTACTCTCTCCACCACTTCAATTATTCTTATTTAATTCTCAAATAACAAAATAAACATACTCAATATTCTGAGATGTTTTTCTATTATGTTTTCTACCAAAACTTTCAAACACTTTCATTTAATGGGTAATGAACTTACAATTTTTTTGTATGGTGAACTATAGCCTCATGAAACGATGTTGTTCATTTTTCCTTTACCACATTTAATGGTTGGGAATTAAGATGGAAACTCAATTTTTTGATGAAATATATAATGTTAAATATGTATTTTTTATGAAATTATTTTATAACACATAACTTCATGTATTCCATTTTGTGTAAATAGGTTAATTTCGTATGGGAAGTGTGGACTGCCACCTCCTCTAAGTGATGTGATTCATTAACACTCTATATATAATGTATTAAGGATGGTTTTAGTGAACTTATATGACATATATGATGTAATAATTATACTTTAATGATATTATATATAGATATATATCATTTAATTTGTTTCTTTCATAAGAACAAAAAACGGAAACATCATTCTTGTGTACATACGACATATCGTCTCAATTAACGGTGTATTCCATTTCATCTTTATATATTTTTTAGATTATTATAAATAAATATATAATGAATCTATATTATATTTATATCATGGTTTAAATTATTAAAATCTTTATATAATTATAAATAGAAAAAAATATAACAAATTAAGACACATGTATGAAGAACAAAGCGGATATTTCCCTAAGGAAAACCTTATCAGGGAATTCAAAATAAGATGAAAATATAAATTCATAAGAAACCCAAATATGTTATTAGATATACTAATATGGTTCTATAACGTTTTTATAATAAACTTATATTTATTATACATGAGTTTTGTATGAGTACCAAGAGATTAAAGACATAAGGTAAGGGAATTTCATCTCACTTTTTATTTCTATGAGATGCATTCCAAATTCACCACTACATTCTTTTGTTTGGTATATATAATTCCTATAAATTTATTTTATGATTTTTATAATTAAATATATTCGTATATATAAATCAATTTAATGGTATTTTTATGGGGTTTGTGGTTCAAAAGTTACCAAATTGGGAAAGTAATTTTGTCTCAATTTTCTTTCTTAGAGATAAATGCCATGTTATACACCTATATTATTCTATGGGGTGTGTATAATCGCCTTTGAAATTTTATATAATGAATCTAATTGGTTTAATGATATTTTAAGATTCATGTTATTTAATCTTCAAACATGGTGAGTATGATTCAAATTTACCAAATGTTGAGAGTTTATTGAAACAATCTCATCATTTGTTGATATTGCTTATGATTATGACTCCAATGATGAAATATTATGATCCATATCTTAAAAAATATAATGAATTTTTTTATACACTGTTTATTATTGGTATCTTAATGTATTGGTATTATTTTTATACTCTTTGGTAGATAATATAATTATAAAAGTGTTTTTAAGAAAGCCCGAGTTTACCTCTCACCTTAGTTAGAAATTTGTGTTCCTTCAAAACCATGTTTTCTAAAAAATAGTTTCCAAAAATATTATTTTATTATTACATGATCCTTAAAATATATTTTTATCTATTTTTTAACCTTAAAATAATATTTTTAATGAATTTTTTTGATTTTTTCCAGACGATTCACTTTTCTAAACTTTTTACAGTGAAAAAGGAATGTTTGACATGTATGGATTTACCCTCATTAATTATCATCATTCCATTGAACCTCACATTACAATATTTTAAAGTTTTTTTAATAAAATGTTTTCATATTATTTTGTAAATAAATTATTTAAAAATGGTTTTCAATTAAAATGGTTTACAAAAAAAAATTTAAAATTTTTTTTAAATGATTTTCCAAGCTTCCATTATAAGTTTTCAAAAGGTTCTTTTCTAAGAAATGGATTTCAATAATTTCAAAGATTCATCATAACTTTTCAAGGATAAAAGTTTTAAAAAAAATTCAATCATTATTTATAAGTTTATAATTCTATTTTCATATAAAATGTTTTATAAATTTTTTCAATCCTTATCTATATGTTTTCAATGATATTTTTAAAGAAGTTGTTTTCAAGATGTTTTAAATAATTATTTATAAGTTTTCAAATATATTTTTAAAGAAACTTGTTTAAAAAAATCAATATTTATATATAAGTTTTAAAATATATTTTCAAAGGAAAAAATTCTAAAAATGATTCCAGGATTCCTTTATATGTTTCAAGGCTATATTAAAATATAATGGTTTTCAAAATCCATTGTGTTTTAAAAATATTTTTCTCTTTCAAATTGGAAAAGATATTTCCCTCAAGAAATGTTTTAAATTATATTTTAAAGCCTTCTTTATAAGAAAGGTATTTTTAAATGGTTTTAAAAAAAGGATTTTCAAAGAAATTATATTTTCCTTAAGAAATTTTCCATATAATATTTCAAAATCCTTCTCCATATAAGTTGAAACGATTTGTTATAGTTTATTCTTTACTAGGGAAATGATCCAATAATTCAATTCATATTCATTCTTGAATTGTTTATTTTTTGATGGAATGATGTTTATGACAATCCTTTCTCTTCAACAGGTTATATGCTTTTGAAACCCACTTCTTTTCATAGGTTATTCTTTGATGAAATGATTATGAGACCTATATCTTTTACATAGCTAAAGATATGATGAAATTTTGATGATTACCATTTCATTTCATGGGTTATGATATGATGTTTTTGAAACCCATCCTTTTTAAGGGATTATTATATGATTAATGTTTTATCATATATTGGTACATGTATCTTTTATTTTATAATGTGGGTAAGGATTTAAATATCATGAGATAATGATCGGAATCAAGTTGATGGAATTGATCCACTAAGGGAAGATGGAGAAACCCAATCCACTATGGGAAAATGGGTAAACCCAATCTCTTACAAGGAAAGGAATGCAATTGGTGATGGTGGGTGTCCCACCATGTTATTGTAGTCTCCATGAAGTGCCCTGATAAGTCCTAGAAATATGTCTTTACTTCTATGGAATTATATTACATGTGTATGTGTATTCCACAATTCCATTTCTTATTCCTTTGTTATGATTTCAAAGATTATGATCATGTTTCCCTTATGATTCATGTCTTATGAACTACCAAGATTTATTCCATGACTCATTTTTATGATCTTGGATATACAAGGTATGATCTTATAACGTTATGATGATGGTCTCATACCCCTATACTCATGTTTATGCTTATATGTATCCCTTATTTTCCCTTACGGAGCATCTGAGTTCCCCACATTTTATGTTTCCTTCCCCGGGTTATGAAGATATATAGTAAGTATGATTTTTCTAATTTGGGTGTTAGTAATGAAGAACCTAGTGGGAGATAATGTAGCTCACTTATGTAAAAGTGTTTATGTTTCCATGTTGACAAAGGCAATAAACTAATATGGTCTTTGCGAGTCTATTTCTGAAATGTTTTAAGTATTCATAAAAAGTGATGTAATGTATACATACATTAATTATGGGTTGTTATAGTTGGTATTATGGTAAATTTTTAGTCAACCTTTTGAAACTAGGATGATAAAACTTTAGTGATATCCCTAGGAATATTTCTAAGGATATATCTAGGGATGTCTCCAATGATATGTTTAAGGATGTGGAAAAGTATAGGAAAAATTCCATAGAATTTTGGTAAAGGATATAAGGATTGGTTTCATAGAATTAAATCCTTATCTGAATATTATAAGTGGATGTGGCTTTGGCACAAATGTACTTAGGGGTAACAACACCAAATAGGTGTGTCGGGCCTGAATCGAGCATTACCTGGTACACAACAATAGGCCTTACTGCACACCTAATTTGACACTCCCAAGGGATATGCTTTAGGAATTCGCAAATTCATTTCGAAATATAATGAAGGATTTAAATAAAATATGACTATAAATAACCAAGGATAAACCAAAGGTTTCATATATTAAAGATGTAGATGTCATTATTTAGACATCCTATAAGTAATTTTTCATGATTATGTGGTTTTTTTCTATGATAATTTTTTCTCAACATATGATTTATAGATTTAATCAATTGAATGAACTAGAAGGAACTGGGTTAATATTGAATTTTTAGATGTCTAATACATGGGAATTATAAAAATTGATTTTCTAAGTCGAAGTCTTAAGAAGAGAATTAGGAAGGTCCACGAGTATTAGTTAGATGGATGAATATAAATACACTGCAAGAAATATGTAAAATGTATGGGGTGTTCTTAAAGTATTATTTACACTAAATGTGAGAAGAATGATTCTGTTTAGGTTGAGGAATCTTAAGACATGTTTAATATTTAATATTCTAGGAAAGGCGTACTAAGTTATAAGATGATGAAGCCTAATTAATGGTTTAAGAATAAAGTTGGATACTTGATTTGTATATTTTTTAGAATTCAAATATTATATTATATGAATCCTGAAATATATATGTGTTTTTAGTATAAGTTTTTCATTAAGTATTTAAAACGATATGGTGAATGGTGTAGGTGAGGTAGAAAAGTGATTTCATGGAAAGGTGATATTTTGATTAAGGGGTGGTAAATGTTAATTTATTTCTGATGTTGATATAATGATGTTTGGATAAATATATATAGGAAGGTACTAATTACCATTGAAATGATAAATGATTTTTTAGAAAAAGTAGTCTATGTTTTCATGGTTGAAGTTTAAAAACTTCATGGATTTAAGGTATATAACCACTAATATTTTGAATAAGGAAGCATGCATTTTTTTCAAAAGTATTTTTGGTAATTTGGTTTATTACTATGTTTCAAGATAATATATGATTAGGATATTCATAGGCTTGGAATTTAAAAAAACAAGAGATACATTGTGATATATGGGGGATCGATGTCATGCTGATTTCTTGACATTCTTTATAATGTTTGGGATTTTAATTTTTCATAAGGGTTATAAAGTTAACCATTTATATAAAGTTTATGTTCATATTTTTATGAAGTATGTATGTATTTAGGTTGTATTGAAAACCACAGTTAAAAGAATTTTAGTGATTAACTTTATTTCAAGGATGTCCATCATATTTATTTTGGAAATTATATTAATGTGGTTATAAAAAAGGACATCCTATATATTGAGTAACAACCCATTAACTCTGGATAGTCCATTGATCTTTGACCCTTGACTGAAGGACGATAAGGGTTTCACATCTACCACTAGCCTACGCAATGTCTAGTTTAATGTGTAATTATTATTATTTAATTAAAAAAATTTGATGAATAAATATTAATAATTAACTATTACTATTACTTTTAAGGTTTATAGATTGATTTATTAACCATATTGATTTTGGAAAATATTTAAAGACAAATAGTTAGACTTGTCACTCTTTTGTGGGCCTTAAGATTTTTTAAAAGTGTATTTTAGTGATTTAGGCATTAAAGATAATTTTTGGATATCCATTTCATTATGTAATGGATGAATTAGAAATTAATGGAAGCACAATCAAAAAATGAAATTGTATTTATATAAATATATCAAGTAATAATATTTCCTTATATTCTTGTTCAATAAAAGAATTTCATAACATTTTTAAAATGATCAAAAAAAAATTTCTTAATTTATTAATTTTTATTAAATTGATAGCCATTAAAATCATTATTTATTTATAACTATAAGGACCTGAACATTCCATAAATAATTCACATGTTTTTTATTGATGAAATAAATCACCCTTGTAAATATTTACACTTTTACTCCTTGTCTATATTTTCACTTTCCACTGATGTTATCCCATGTGGAAACCTAGTTATGAGTTACTTTGGGTAACTATAACATTTCCAACTTTCCCTTTTTAAAGGAAATTTTAGTATTCATTTTTATGATGTGGGTTTATATGAAAGGAACATTCAATTATTAAACCTTTAATAAACCAAATGAATTTTTATGGTAAAATTCATTTTAAGGGGCGTAGAATATAACACCCCAAGATATTTTTGGAATTTTTATTTTTTAAATAAATTTAATATTTTTTATATTTTGAGTTTCTCGAAACACTAAATATATTTTTTTATATAAAATAACTAATTTATTCTTGAATTCTGTGAAAAAAAAAGTTAATTATAAACTACAGGCAACAAAAATATTAGCTTGTGCTACAAGCAACATTGACTTGGCTTGCGTTACACGCAACACTCAGTTTCTAAGAAACAACATTTTTGTTAGAAATATGTAAATGGGATATTTATAACATAGAGATTAAACATTGTGATATGAATAGTAATAAATAATTTTTTAAATATTATAAAACATATTAATAATAAGACATAATATTTTTGGTAAATTCATTATATGTTTGAAAATACTATTTTCATTAATAAACTACCTTTTATATCCTTCCATGAACAACAATAAAATTAATTTTAGAAAATTTTAAAATTTTTTTTAATAAAATAATTTTTTTTTGAATTCATAATTTCAAAATTATCTTAGGATTATTTTTTTATTTTTCAATGAAACATTATTTGTTTGATGAATAGTAAAAAATACTGAATTTTTTTACAAAACTACTTTTTCGTCAAATTTATTTATAATTTGAAATTATATTTTAATATGGTGATAAAGTCATAGTAGATCAACTATACATATATTAATCCAATTTAGGTCATTTGAATCATTTTTATATTGAATTTAGTTATAAAATCTTAATGCACTTTTGAACATTCTCACATTAAAAAACCTTCTTTCTCGCCACATCTACGAGATTAACATTAAAATTAATTTTTACACTTATGTGAATTGAATTTATAAAAAATTACATACTTTTTTTAATAATTATAATATATATATTTAAATAGTGTAAAAGTAATTTTTGACCAAAAATATTTCCGAATGTGATTAAAATTAATTACATCGATTAAGGTAAAATTAAGTTTAACAAGGTAATAAACATTAATCTTAAAGGAAAAATTACCTATAAACTTTATCAACACCCATTATATGTCCATATTTCATCCATTAACATTTTATTATTCATTTTGGTTTCTTTTTATGACTTTGTTTTGGTAAAAATGTGGGCAAACATAACTTGTTTTCAAAATTTCCAAGTTAGTCCCCTCACTCCCTTATAAAAGGCCACCAAATCTCTCCCTTATTCACACCTCTAAAACCAATTAGGTTCAGAAAATATCTTCTAAATTAAATTCCCAACATCACTCCCTAATTCCTTTAATCCTAAATTTGGGAATAAATCCATCCAAGGAATCCCTTTTGGTGAAAACCAAAAGGAGTTACCCAAAGAAGTGGTGACATCCTTCCTCAAGCTCCTTTCCCTTATTTCCTTTCTCCACCACCTAAATTCTTCTTATTACATGATTAAATAATAACATCATTATAAGAAATATATTGATATTATTTTATATTATGGGTTATAACTACACTTCAAACACTTCTATCAATGGGGTAAAGAACTTATCCTTTTTGTTTAGGGTGAATTACCGCCTCACGAAATGATGTTGTTTGTTTTCCTTTACCACCTTTAATAGTTGGGAATTATGATGTACTCAATATTTTTGTATAATATATATTATATTAATTATGTATCTACGTGTCTAGAATTATTATATAACACATACCTTCAAGATTTCCATTTTGTGTAAATATGATAACTTCATTTTGGAAAGTGTGGACTACTACCTCATCTACGCAATGTGATTCGTTCACACTCTACATTAAATGTTTTAAAGATGGTTTTTTTGATTTTATATAATATATATGAAATTATAATGCTACTGGAATGAAATTATATATTTATATATATATATATATTAATTACTTTCTTTCTTTCAATACGATAATAAAACGGAAACATCATTCATGCATACGTACGACCTGCAGTCGACATGAACTATGTATTCCATTTCATCTTTATATATTTTATATATTATTATAAATATTTATATACTGAATATATATGATATTTATATAATTCTTTAAATTATTTAAATCATTATATAAGTACAATGACAAAAAAATATAGCAAATTAGTTCACATGTATGAAGAACACAATGGATATTACTTAAAGTGAAACCTTAACATGGAATTGTTAATAAGTTAGTAATATAAAGACATAATAAAACCATATATTTTATTAGATATAATAACATGATTATGTAAATGATCTATAATTTACTTATATTTATTATGAAGGAGGTTTTTATGAATGTGAAGAGATTCAAGACATAATGTATGGGAATATGATCTCACTTTTTATATCCATGAGACACATGTCGTATTCACCACTTGATTATTTTATGTAGTGCATATACTTCCCATGAATGTATTATATGATTATTATAATTAAATTTTTTAGTATTTAAATTTCTATATTATGATATTTATTTCATGGGGTTTATGGTTCAAAATGTACCAACTTGGTAAAGTAATTTTGTCTCAATTTTTTTTCTTGGAGATACATTCCATGTTATGCACATATATTATTCTAAGTGTTGTATATAATTACTATTTACATGTTACATCATGAATATCGTTATTTTAATTATAATTTAAGATTAATTTAATTTCATCTTTTTACATGGGGATTATGATTCATTTTTACCAATTGGTGTGATTTTATTGAAACCATCTCATTGTTTGTTGATATTGTTTATGATTATGATTCCATTAATGAAATATTATTATCAATATCTTAGTAACTCTCATTAATTTTATTATAATATAGTTATTCATGATATATTCAAGTATTGGTACCCTTTTCCACTCTTTGGTACATAATATAATTAATAATGTGTTTTTAAGAAAACCTGACATTACCTCTCTCTTCAGTCAAAAATATGTGTTCCATAAAAACCATTTTAAATAAAAAAGATTCCAAAAATATTATACTTTTATGATATGATCATTAAAAGTCATTTTCACCTATGTTTTAACTTTTAAACACAAAAATGAAAAGGAACATTCTTTTAATTTTCTGATCGAGGAACTTTTCTAATCTTTTTATAGTGCAAAAAAATGTTTAATATGTACATATTTACCTGTGCTCATGAAATTAATTACCTTGAAGCATACTTTATAATCTTAAAAAGTTTTTTTAAAGAAATATTTTTCATAATATCTAATCAATTCATTATTTTAAATTTATTTTTAGCGAAAAATGTTTTCAGAAATCTTATATGTTTAAAATGTGTTTAAAATTATTTTTAATGCTTCCTTTATAAGTTTTCAAAATGTTGTTTTCAAATAAAACAATTTAAATAATTTTATAGATTCTTTTATATGTTTTCAGGAAAATGGTTTTAAAAATGTTTCCAATATTTATTTATAATTTTTCAAATCTATTTTCCAATAAATTTTTTTAAAAAAAATCATGATTTATTTATAAGTTTTCAATGATATTTTCAAAGCAAAGGTTTTTAAGATGTTTTCAAGATTTCATTATATGTTTTAAAATCTATTATCAAATAAGAGGTTTTGAAAAAAAATTATGATTTATCTATATTTTTTAAAATATATTTTCAAAAAAAATGTTTTTCAGATGTTTTCAAGAATCCTTTATAAGTTATAAGTTTATTTTAATCGGAAAATGTTATCAAAAATAATTATTTAATAAAAATAATATTTTTCCAAGAGAAAAAGATATTTTCCTTAAGAAATGTTTTGAAAGAAATTTTAAAGCCTTATTCATAAGAAAAATATTTTTTAAATGGTTTTGAAAAAAAAATATTTTCAAAGAAAGGATATATTACTTAAGAAATTTTCAATGCAATCTTTCAAAAACCTTCTCTATATAAGTTGAAAAACTTTGTTGTAGTTTATGATTTATTAGGGATATGATCCAAGAATCCCATTAATATTATTACTTGAATAGTTAATGTTTTGATGAAATTATTTTTATGAAATCTATCTATCTTACATGGGTTATATTCTTTTGAAACCCACTTCTTTTCATGGGTTATGATTTGATTAAATGATTATTATACCTATATCTTTTCCATAGGTAATGATATGATGAGTTGTCAGTGATTCCCATTTCATTTCATGGGTTATGATATGATGTTTATGAAACCCATATTTTTTATGTTTCATGGTATGATTAATGTTTTATTATCTTGTAGAATATGTATGTATGATTTGATTATGTGATGGGTGGTACCTATATATCCCACCAATTCATTGGGAAATGATTTATATCTCATGAGATAATGATAGGAATCATGTCAATGAGCTTGATACACTATTGGAAGATGAGGAAACCCAAACCCTTATAAGAAATTGACCGTGATCGGGGATGGTGGTGTGTCCCATCCATTAGGTGTAGTCCCCATGAAGTGCCTTGATAAGTTTTATCAAACCATCTTGACTTATTGGTAATGATATTACATGTTTATGTGTATTCCACAATTCCATGTCTTATTATTATTTTATGATTTCAGGAATTATGATCTTTTTTCCCATATTATTCTTATATTATGAACATCCATGATTTATTCCATGATTTATGTTTATGATCTTGGATATATAGGGTATGATCTTATAATGTTTTGATCACATTACCATACCCCTATGACCATGTTTATGCTTACATGTCTCCCTTATTTACCCTTACTAACCAACTGAGCTCACACCTTTTTATGTTTCATTCCCAGTGTTCTGAATATATCTATTAAGTATGATGTGTATAAGAAGGGTTTTATTCATGAAGAACCTAGTGGGAGATAATGTAGCTCATTTATGTACCAGTGTTAATGTTTCCATATTTCCAAATGCACTAAACTAATATGTTATTTGGGTGACTATTTGTGTAATGTTTTATGTATTCCACAAAATTGATGTAATGTCTATGTATATTAATCCTATGTTATTATAAGTAGAGGTAGAGCTATTGGTTCCTCATCTCATTTTGGATACTGTAGATAAGTTTTATCTTATAGGGAAGAATTTTTCTATAGAATACTCTAGATAGACTCCATGCACTAATTAGAATTTTTGACCACAATAGTTTGAGTTGGTGAGTCATGATTTATTGAGATTTGTACCTTGATTAGAGAATATACATATTCATAATCAAGGGAAGATATCATGTCATTATGTTGGGCCCTTTGAGTTTCCATAGAGAGTCAGGATGGTTGCCTGTCAATTTTAGTTACCTCAGATGTACCAGGTTATGCATGACATCTTCAAAATATCTCAACTTCCATGATATCATTATGATCAGTCGCATATTCTTCATCTTGATTAGGATGAGTTTGAGGTGTATGCATCCTTTTTGGATTATCCTATACATATTTTTGATTGAGGTATGAAGGTTCTCCAATGTTGGTCAATTCCTTTTGTATGGGTGATATGGAAGTATTCCCATGTACATAATGTGACTTGGGAGTGGGAGGCCAACATACATTCCCAGTGGTCAAAGTTATTCTCAGGGAATGCTTGACCACTCTTGGAAGTTTAATTAGGAGAAAAATTACTTTAAGGGGATATTGTAAGATGCTGGCTTATTTGTGAGGCATGGAACCTTTTATTTCTAATTTTATTCATTGTTTTTTTCCTATTATGGATTACTAATTATTAAATAGAGAAAGCTTGGGTGTTGGAGGCTTGATCAAAGCCTGTGGCATGAGATTTTCGGAAAGGCATCTAGGTCACACAATTAATAGAAACTATGCCACCCAAGAGGCACAGTGTGAGTAAATCATGTGGAGTGGTCCATCCATCTATGTGGGGCTACATGGTTTGATGAAACCATGAAACAAGGGGAACACACTCATGTAAATTTTGAGGACATTTTGAAAGAGCAGAAATGAATGATCAGTGCATGATATTTCTAACCATGCACTAGGACCATGTGAGGTAGATTCTTGGATAGATTTGTGTGCATGGTTGGTGCACCATCTGTCCAATTGTGTTGCCAAACCATGTGACGTAATGTTTAGAGGTAAAATTACCATTTTTCCTTTAATTATTAAATGATTAAAACATCCTCCTATTTTCTATTTTTTTCCAGTTGTGTCTTGTCTCTCTTCTCTCAGGTGATCTCCTCATGAATTCTCCTAGGCTTTGATCCAAATCCTCCATCTGGTGAATAGTTCAAGATTTTTTTGTCTTGTTGGATCCATGCTAGTGAGTTCCCTATTCCTCATGAAACTTTCATTGTTTTCCTTATTATCAGTGATGATATTATGGTGTGAGATCCTATTCCCTATTTTTTGGGTGTTCATCCATTCTTCCATATTATTTTTTATATGGATCAAATCATAGGTTGTTATTGTATGAGTATTCCTCTACCAAGACGAGGTGAGTGGTCTATACCTTTTCTTGTAATGTCTCATTGTTTATAGCTTGTTTTTAGTGTTCCACACGTTAGACATTCCAAGATATGATTTCTAAATTAATTGAATTCAATGATTAAATTTTTGGAACCTTAGTAGGTTTCCCACATAGAACTATGTGATGGTTGGAAGTCCTCAACCTCAACATGAACCACCTTTGATGTTATTTCATGTATTTGCCTATGATATTTTTCCCTGATGGGTTGTACGAGCTTTCTAGTTGAAGAGGGAGCCTTAATAAACTATGTGTGATATTAGTAGAATGACCATGCCTCATTTCCATGTCATTACATACTATTAAAATATTTAAATAGTTAAAATGTAAAATTTAGGATGAGTTGAATGAACTCATG
Organism: Viscum album; assembly: GCA_963277665.1. Taxonomy (NCBI): domain Eukaryota; kingdom Viridiplantae; phylum Streptophyta; class Magnoliopsida; order Santalales; family Viscaceae; genus Viscum; species Viscum album. The sequence continues at coordinate 821,679,774 of OY728134.1, forward strand.
GATTGTGTATGAAATGAAATAGTTTTTGAAATGAGGAATTAAATTGTTAGGATGCCTTGTAAATTTCTACTCCATATATCTAATGACCCTATTTGGATTCCACAGACATTTCTACTCCATGGATCCTACTTACTTGGATTCCTTGGATATTTATACACCTTGGATCATATTGACTTGACATGTTAGGATTCCTTAGAGATTTATAGTCCTTGGATCTAATTTTATTGACTTATTTCAATGTATAGGACATTTCAACTCCTTGGATCTGATTTTATTTACCTGTTAGAATGCCTCATACATTATTACTACTTAAATCTGATTTTATTGACATGTTAGGATTCATCAAACATTTCTACTCAATGGATCGGATGAAAATATTAGGATTCCAATGAAATTTGTACTCCTTATATCTGATTTATTTGGATTACATGGATGACTTGGACATTTCTACTCTAAGGATCTAGTTGAATTAGTTTACTTAACATGCTAGTAAGCTTTGTAATTTTATACACCTTCTATTTGATGACCCATAGTATGCCTTGTAAATTTCTATTCCTTGGATCATGTTTACTTGTTTTACTTGGATTATGGGATTTATTTTGACAATACAACTACTTGGACCCTAAACCATGTATTCCTAGAATATAATTAAAAGGACTATGACATTGACATTGATAATTGGTATTATTTTTAGATAACATTGTGATTTAGTTTCTTGATCATAATGAGACTTGATAGACTGGATATCATCACTTCTATTGTTTTACTTGTACGCATGTCATATCTATACACAACTTCAGCTTATATGCACAGACATGACATGATATATAAATAATTGGTGGTGGCCCACTGAGTGATATACCACACCCTATTTAGTCTAATATTGGGGTACCCAGATAGAATTCATGGATGTAGGTAGGCATAAGGTAAATCTCCCACATGTAGATTCTTGATTGATATATGCATATGATCAGGGGGCCACATGGTCAGGATTTGGTCTCTTGATGCTATCTAGGGATAGTTTCTTTTTGGTATTATTGTACTTTTGATACACATATTGTTTTGGAGGAATGTTACCATATTTTACTATATTTTTATAGCATTCTATGACCATAATTGTACATGAACTTGTTGGATTAGATACTTTTATGTTTATATGATGGATGTTTATTTTCTTTCACTCTATTATTTCATATACTTTTGTTATTGTTGGTTTTTTTATACCATTTTATTACACTCTAATCATGAGGGTATTTTCTCCCCACTATTTCATCATGGACACTTTAAACTTGTCAGTATCTTCTACCATATGGGGTATCACACTTGAGGCCATGTGGCCAACTAGGTTCAGTTACTATTGAGTGAACTAAGTCATGGACATCAAACTTCACATATTGATAGGGGAATAATTATTGAGTTCCAATTAGAATCTAGTGAAGAGATCTTGGTACTATATCTCATTGTTAGTGAACCATTTTGATAATTGGAATGACTATGGTAGGATGGCATGTGATGGAATGATTAAGATAATTCGCAGGCCTACTCTATTGAGCATGGAGTTGTTGAGCCTTCTACCAGTTAGACTCTAGGAGGAATTATAAAAAATAATCTTCTAACATGGTTCAACCTGATCCAATAATAAAATGTATTTATATGAAAAATTACCATCCATGGATATTTCTTCATAGGATGAATGTGTATACAATAAATATTCATAAGATTATACCTTGACATCTTTCTATGGGAAAACCCTAATATCAAACTATTGGAGGATACCACCCATCATTCCAATATTCATATCATCATGGATATATTGAGGATATACATTAGGGTTTAAATCATGACACTATTTATATCTCATAGTGTTATAAATAATGTAACAAATTCAATACTATGAATACCATCATGAGGAAAATATTCTTGATGGGGAAGTATCTAGCCTCCATGTCAAATAGAATGTATCTAAGATAATATATGTTATTATATCGACCCTCATTATTCTTCTTGTATTATAGGGAGAAAAGGGATTATTATAGAGTGGTCGCATAGAGGACCAGTGACATTCCTAATACTAGTTTCATCAGAATCGGTTTTTGTAGTAGATACAACATGAGGTCGTTAAAATCAGCCAAACAGTCCTTATCCCACTGAAAGGTCACACCTTTCTTCATGAGCCTTGATAAGGGATTACACTTTATTTCGATATTTTAAATTAATCAAAAATATAAACTATGTTTCCTTATTTTCCTCACAACACTAAGAGGATACATAAGGGTTTTAGTTTATAACCTTGATTTTCTATGGGTTGATCTTGATGCCTCTATATCTAATAATTAAGTTGATAAATTTTCTATAGGTGAACCCGATTGAACACTTAAAACGGTTCATCTTCAATTGGTAGGAATAGAAGAATCTGAATACTTTATTATGATATCTAAGATGGCCCTAGATCTAGTGTGATTTATCCACATGACCATCTACATGACACTCTGCCAATTTCCTTAGGTGTGGTTTAAAGATACATTTAATGGTATACTAGAACATGGATCCAGCATTTTTCAAGCCGAAAGGCATCACCTAGTATATAAAAGGTTCCTTGGGGTACCCCTAAGGTAGTAGACTTCTCATCCTCAGGGACCATATAGATCTAATTTTACATGCAATATTTTTCTACAAATAAGAGTGCCTAGAACCTAGTCATAGCATCTATTAAGAACAATATCATAGGATGGGAAATTTCATCCTTCAGATAATGGCAGCTGAGGTCTTATAAGTCATTACAGACTCTAATATATGAATTTTTTTTCCTAGATAGAATAATGTTGGCCATCTATTTTGGGTACTAGGCCTTTTTGAAAAATATGGCTTTAATAAACATGTCAACCTAAACCTTTACCATGGAACCATGAGAGGGGTGAAACTTTCTGGGATGCTTTTTGATCCCACGGTGACCCACTAGGAGGCCCAGATGATGAATAGAAACATGAGGGTCAAGACCTAGAATCATTTCATAACACTATGAAAACACATCACTGTGCTACATTAGGAAGGACAAAAACTACTATTTCTTTTCTGGAAACATTTTTGTGCTAAACAGATTTGGCCTTGGGTCTTCCTCAATGATAAAGTTCACCTGAGTCAACTCCTCACCAATAGTGGGGGCACCCTATTAAAATGCAGTAGTTTAACCTTTTAGATCTTCTTCATCATCATAGATCTGATGATCATAGGGAGGAAGTAACTCTCTTAAATATGTAGACCCCATGATTGCATTTGTAGCTAATACAATGGGATTAGTGTCTTCAATAAGGAACTATTTCTCTATTGAGACTGCATCAACAAAGGTTGATGATCCAATCTCATATAGTTTTCAACTATTATGTCCACTCATGATATCAAAGAAATTATAATGAATGGACTTCAATTTAGTCTCCCCTAGTTTTTGGAACATGTGGGATTGTTCTGGATTAGTGGCCATGGGGAGAACTTATCTATAATTTATTATTTTAGGTTCTTCAAGTATTTTTAAATCTTATCTAGTGTAGGTGTATAAGTTAATATATTATAAATCCTTTTTGGAACAACCTCCTTGGTTGGGTTTTGTGGGATACAATCAATTGATGGGAATAAAAAAGTTGTCCTTAAGGTCTTCCCATGTATCTGTTACGATAACCTTAGATCATTAGGGAAATTGACACACTTAACCCTATCAGTTTTTATTTATTTCTCCTTCCTATTATAATACATGGTGTCCAAATAATGAGCCTCACATGAGTCAAATTAGGATGTGTGGCTCTAGAGTACCCCAACTCTTCCATCAAGGGACTATTTCAGTCACTACTAGTATGAGGATGGGACTATTGGATGCAAATGAATTTTGGTCCTTCCCAACAATGTGATGTAAGTAGTGTCTTATGAGACTTCCATAAATACAATTATTATTATCAGGCCACTGAACTGAGTCCACAATTGAATCCTTCCACACAAATTCTTCTCTCTATTATCATACCCCTACTTTTTCAAGCTAGAGAGATTCAAATCTACTTCCATAAGCTTGAGTTTGTGGAGAATCCTGGTAAGTATGAGGTTGATATTGAAGTAAGTATGCATAAGGCAATGGTGTATTTCCCTGAAATTGAATGGTCCTATGACATATACCATGTGTATGTTACCCTAAATAGTAACACCCTCATCTACTCTATAAAATGAGATGATTTCCTCCCATTTATCCCATTCAACCACTTAATCATAATAGGCATTAGCATCATCTACCTCAGTCTCAAACAGAAGGGATATCTTGAAATATATGGTGAGGTATTAATGCATTAAATTTCATATGTGGATAGCCTCAAGGATAGAGAGCCTCATGGTTATGTCTTCTAGGTGTTTTAATACATCATACATCTGATTAAGGGGTATGTCTTTCCTATAGAGGGCTTATTTTTGCAAGGGGCTTAGTAGGCATCGTTGGCTGTGGCACTGGGGGCCTAGCTAGTTCTAGTGGCACTCTACTATTGGTTAGAAAAAATAATATGAAAAACTCAAGATTGAACACCATGTGGTTGAGTTTTGGACCTATATGGATGTGGTTGATCACAATACGGTCATGGTTGAGTCGTACGGTAAACTAATATAGTCAGTTGTGGAGGTGTTCTTGATGGAGTAGCTTGGAAGATTTATACTTGATGAGACTAAATCAAGGATTTTTACTTGGTTTTTGTAGCATTAATATATTGGTTTGAAGCACTGGTATGAACATTTTATCTTCTGGTGTGTCCTCTACCTCTCCTTTGATGGCGTCAATTGGAAGTTACCAAGGGGTTTGAGTAGAGTTCCTCATTGTTGAGAATTGCGTAGTGATCTAACAATTAAATATCATTTACATAGGTGTATTATTTATCCTCATTAGTGGAATAATCCCAGAATAAATGAAATCTGGGTACATCCCCAAACTCGGAAAGCATGAAATCAATAATGGTGCAGACTGGTTTTAACACTGATTGTGGAATCTAATTCATCTTTCATTTTAAACACTTTATTTTTTGATATTTGAAAGGATGAGATATAAATGATGAAGTATATGTTGAAGGAGTTGTGGTAATCATAATAGTTTCTTGTTTTATCAAGTGGTAATGAATAATACCATGTGTGTGAACGACAGTATTAGGAGCCAACCAGTCATCATACTTATATTTTCCACATCTGGGGGACTATTTATACTCACTAGATCCTTCACTATCACTATCAAGGTCATTTAATACATGTGTCACTTGTTTTGGGACATCACCAAATTTTACTAAGTCCTAATACACTTAGTCCTAGACACGGTATTTAAAGACAAATAATTCTATGATGGTGTGTCCAAGAATCATGTGACATGGGTAGTGGTTGGTGCGATCAGTAAGTATGGCCACCTGGGGTCTCATACATTCTGGAAACATTAGAATCCATATTTATAGACTATATGTGAAATAAATTGTGATTTGTGCATCTTTGAAGGTGGAAGTCATATTCCTTCTTTCTGTGAAAGGAACCCTAGGTTCCTAGCCCTAGAGAGTGGTCAAGAAACATTCTATATACAAGTTTATTCATGTGCCTGATGATGATGAATCATGTGAGGATATTCTTGGATATGATACAATTTCGTGGGATTATGTATAAAAGAGGCCAATATGTGTGCCAAATCAAGTTCCTTTTCATACATAACAAAAAAGTTCTCAATTTTTATAGGATTTCTCAAATGAGATGGGAGGGGTAATGGGTGTGACCGTTTCTTGGTCCACTACAATGATTTTCTAGATGCTAAAACATTCTTGAGAACTCTTTGAATAATCTCAGATAATTTAAGGATATCAGTATAGGAACTAAATCATCTTTGACATTCTTTATGAACATTGTGAGAAGTTCTTCCTAAGAAAACAACATTTTGAGTGAGTATGTGAGTCCCTTCTCGATCAATAAAATTAGTAACTCTCTCATCTGAGCTCTATTTTTATTTAGAGAGTTTAGATATTCTAGTTTTTAATGAGGTGGATATGAACTTGTTGTGGAACTATATATGGAGATACTCCTAGTCAGCAATGGGTCCTGAGGCTAGTTTGTTATTCCACAAAAATGTGGGCCCTTCCAGGGTTTGGATGAAACATCATATCTTAGTAGGTTCATGCAATTCTACAGTCCCCACCATTAGGCCTCACTTGGAGGTGAAGTGGGCCATATGTTGTATTATACCACTAGTACCATTAAATATGTTGAATATTAGATTGAATAATTTTGGTGGTTGTTGCATCCGATTTACCTATATCGGATACAACTTTTCCTCAGGCACAATTGATACATATCTCATTTTTAGAGCCTCAAGGTGATTAGTGAGAGAGGTTATCACATAATCCCAGTGATTATTTGTTGTCACAAGTTCTTTTTCCATCTCATCAGCCTATGGGGGATTCTTAACCTTAATCTTGAGATGGATATGTATTCTTTTCAAATATAGTGGGTTACTCATATCTCGGTTGTTTTCCATATCCCCCATATTCCACCCAGATCAGATATGCATGGTCACCTGGTTCAAATATAGGTGCCTATCCAATATTTATTGGGTTCCCAAATAGAGGATAGAAAATGTCCCTTTTGAAATTTTCATGATTCAGGCGCTTCTTTGATATAAGCTCTACAGTAAGCCTCTTGTATCCCTCTAGCTCTCAGAGAAAAGAGATGATCATATCACTTGGATTAGTCTCTAGTGTAGACTAAGATAGACCAATAATATAGGTATACCCATTGACATATTCAATATATCTATAGGTATGAAATAAAGTCTCATTATGAGGACTCCCAAGGATCAATGATAGTCTCTGGTGACAAATATGGGTGCCTGTCTGGTGATCTGTCGGGTACTGTATCACCCCTTGGAGTGGGTTTTCCGAATCATGTCCTATTTCATTTATCTTGTTTCTCTAATACTTAGGAGGTTCAATTGTGACTACATTCCCGATGGCAGTGGTCAGAGATGACCCTTCCCTTTCAATGGGTGGTCTAGATTAATGGTCCATATGTTGATGTGGTATAGGGATAGAATTGAGGGTAATATAATACCCCCAACCATTGATCATAACATTTTTATATAACTCTATTATGTCCCAATAAATATTAATAATGATCTTAACATAGGTCTTCTAAAGATTTGGGCAGTAACCATATAATTTTGGGTGTTGAGCTACTAAGAGTTATGTGATTTTGATCATCTTTAAATGTTGGTGGATATAATTAAGGGGTTCATTGCTTTCTTGATAAGTCATTTTATTGTACTAATGTTTTTTTAACATAACATTGATATTCTAGTTAAAAAAACCAACAGGTCCTCTGTGAGGGAATTTAGGATGAAAAAGTTTAGAGCTACAGTTGACCATAACACAACTCGTAGTTAGTTTGTGGAAGAGAGTCCTCATAAGTTATATTGTTCATTACCAGGAGGATGACCCATAATCTAGTCGGCCTAGCGCCCGATCAGTGTAGGTTGAAAACCCAATGTTGTAACTGAAGCTAATATGCTTTTTTACTGATTTATTAAGAGAGGTGGTGTCGTGTGGACAAAACGTCCACTACATATTGTAATGTCTCTCATAGGTGGAGCTAACATCAAGATAATATCCATATTAGATAAGGTTATTACTACCTACTCATGTGTGAGAGTAGTATCATATCTTTGGGGATCATTGGAGTGGTCACCATCACTAATGGGTGAAAAACTATACCCTAACATCTCTCCAACCTCCATTGTGGAGTTAGAAAGGATGGAAACTAATGGTGATAGAGATTTTTGCACCATGAGTCCATGGAAGGAGCCCAAAACATCCTCCACTTGTAGGAACCCATATAGGTATTTATGAATTTTTTTTACCATGACTTTAGGGATCATAATCCTCAATTAATGAACTTCAGGACCCAACTCTGGTTGTGGTGGTGAAGGTTGCCTAATCGAATCATCGGTGATCTCAAACTCCCAGAGTTTCATATTAACATAATGATTCAAAGGATTAAACCTATGGTGGTGTGGGAAAAATCCTAATTAAAGTTATTGAGAGTCACTTGGGTTTCCTCCCTGCACGTTGTAACCCATTCTACGGTAACATCCCCCATGGTGGGTATTCTCCCTCTGGCCTTGGGACGGATCTTTAGAGTAGGGAATATCTTCGACATGGGGAGGACCTCCGCACTAGTTGGTGGTAGTGTAGTCAGTACCTACTCATTGGAATTATTCATCATAGGATATCTCATAGTATTTTTCAGTGGCGTCGAATACTGATACTGTCAACCAAGCCTACATGAGAGGCGACTAGGGTCCCAATCCAAATCGGGAAAAAATGGATCCCTGCTTTTTAGTTGTGGGAATATGATGGGATATGATAGTAGTTGTGGGAGTCACTAGAGGAGTAATAGATTCCACGTACCTGTTAATGTTCTATTCCTGCACCCAGCATTAGCATCATGTGTTCTAAACAAGGTTCAGTGGATCAGGGATGGGTTTATCCCACCCATTGACCTATAGAACATGTTGAAAAAATCTGCAGGACATGGTGGGAGCCCTCCAAGACAGATCCTATGTGGTGGTCACTTTGTGTGCGAACTATATAGAACCTACTTTGTCAATGTATGGGAGAAATCTGTTGGTGTGTTCTAGAGAGAGCCAACTGAAATACATTTTCTTCATGAATGTGGACTCTTACCCCCAGCTTAACCCTAGAGGGAGGCAGTGCTAGCATGGTTTCATTGCTTTCAAATCTTGTTAGGCCATATCCTTGGTTGGGATGACCCCTTACCATTTGTATTAATTAACAAGGGTGTTGTTGAACCTTCTCTAAATGAGATGTAAAGGGGATATGGGGTGATAGTGCCCATTTTATGAAGATGTGGTAGCTGTTGCAGTTGGGATGTAATCATGCCATATGTCTACACTGACATTCTACTTTCCCCCGTATCTATGGAATTATATCATCGATATCCTATAGCTTGAGTCCTATAATGTGCATGGAATCAGTTATTAGTATATATCCAATGAAGGCAATTCCTAACTCCCCAACATTTTATATTGTTTCTAAATCATAAAAAGAATCCACATTGGCGACATTACAAAATGAGGATTCCCAACATTATCTTCCTAAAGTCACATAAGAGTTTAATATTGGGATTGTTGCTAATTAGGTGGGGTATGGAACTAAATATCTGAATCATGTGAAATAAAAATCCGATAGTGCTCCAACATTACTAGTTCTCATAGTTTAAGGACAATAGTCTTAACATTGGGTTCACCTTTTTTGTTTCTGAAACTTTACACTAGGTTTTTTCATCATGATGTTTCTTACCCCACATTCAAACATTCCAAATTAAGGTGGATCACTCCACCATGGTTTGTGAGGTTGGATACTTGATCGAAATGGGATGATGGGATATTTGTTCCTACTTCTATGGATTCCTCTATGGAGCTCATCTCCTTGTTTGGGTATCCCTTGTAGATTTGTGTCATGTTTTTTATGCATGTTCCCATCTCCATCTTGAGGTGGATGTTGTTTAATTATAATGTGTCTATCTCTATAGGGAAGAAACATTTGGTTTGAGTAGATAATAATGTTGGGAATGTATGAGAATCTCTGGATATTGGCATTGTTGGGCATCTGTAATTTTTTCCCATGTTAAAGTTAGAGACATCCCATATGTGAGGTATCGTGGACTTTGAACCCAAGGAATACCATGTAATCCATAGGGTAGTTGATGCCATGGGTATTTTGAAAATAATTATTTTTACCCCAGGTGTCCCATGTTTATGGTATAGGTTATAGGTTTCAAGTCGGTCATAGGTTTAACATCTTCTACGGGTAGGTTAGTGGTTATGTGTTCCCCTAGGGGGGATTTCACACTTGTGGGTTTGGTTGAGTGTGTCCCTAGGGGAGATATTTCAAACATGGGATTTGGTTAAGTGTGTCCCTAAGGGGGAATATTTTACACTTTTATATTTGGTAGTGATGAGGCAAAGTGTTCCCCCATGGGGGGAGATTATCACACATTGGAATTTGATGGAAATGTGGGGGGTGTTGGGTTTAAACCTCATGGATATACCCTATGTTTTTTGAGATGTCATTATTTAACCTCATAAAGGTATCCTGCATATCCTATTAGTATACAGGGTTCAAACCCCACATTTTTTGATGTAGCTGTTTAAGGTAGTGTGGAAAGACCGGTCTATCCAGTTTAACATCATGCATTATGGATTCTCATACCGTGGAAGGAGCGTTGGTCAGGGATGGTGTGGTACTTACATGTAGAAGATTCCCAGGTGTTGGGTTTTAATCATAAGTGTGTAATTTCATCCAATTTAGAGGGAGTATAGTGTGGGGGATTACTCATGGAATCTTCCCATTATAGGTGTTTCATCCCATGCTAAGAAGGTAGTGTCTATTAGAGTTGGTACCAAAGAATGAACTTATTTTATATTTTATGATAAATTATATTCATGGATTTGAATATTAATAAATTCATTATTAGGTTAAGATTCTTTTTCTATGTAACATTGTATGTGATAATGTTCTAAGAGTAACTGTCACACTAGATGTCATACCGGATCCCTACTGTGATGAGAACACAAGAGTACTATGAAACTATTCTTTAAGAAATGGTCTATTGTTGGATGATATAATTTGAGGGACACAAATGATATAGGCTATTCGAGGTGGAGACTCATAGGACTTTGATCCACCTTCTCATGGTGTATGTGCTTGGTAATGTCCAGGAGGATATTACAAGAACAAGACCCACCAGTAGGCAATCCATATTTCTATGTCTCATTGGATGTTCCTATATACAGATGTGTGTATTGGTCCTTAGACTTTAAGATATTTATTAATGAGTATTATAAGTCATTTAATTACATGTATTGATGAAAACCGTGATAACATATGTTCGTGGTGAGGTAGGATATCTTAGGTTTGTCAACAGTAATATCTCATTAATGAATAATGTGAGAAATGATTTATCCCTTCTATTAATTAAAGGAATTTAATATATTAGGCCCTTTTATGGAAATGATATACCCTAAATAAATCCATGGACATGGTGATCAATAGGCAAGTTCTATTTCCAGAAATTCAAAGAAAGAGATATCGAGCATATATGTTGATGGCACTAGAATGCACTCTGCTTGATTGGAAATATTATGATAAAGAGATTATATAACACGATAAGTGTTCGTATGATGTGACATGTAGTTGAAACATTAACTTATTTATTTATGGGTTCCATGGCGTGTTGATAGATTCTAACCTTGGACTTTAGGCTTCTACACCTAATTCCATTGAGAAAGAGGCCTAGAGGTTCACACATTAAGTGTATCCAATATCTCAGTTAAATAACCTATTATTTATCAAGTTGATTAAATATTATTCTCGGTCGTGGTTTAATAATTATTCAGGTTTTCTTTATCACATTTATTCCATCACTTGTTATTCGAGATAATATATTATGGGTGGAATAATTAATAAATATTTATTTTCTATATTGGTGAATATAATATTTATTTATTTATTGTTCAATAATGTGATGATATTTATTTAATAAATAAATAGTCATTATTCAAGGCGCGATAAATATTGAGAGGGATTGGTGGACCGAGTTTAATGGTCCAATAATAAATAATAATATTGAATATTATTTGATTAAATAATATTTAATTATAACTTTCAAATTTAGTACATGTTAAGAAATAACAATATTTTTGTTATTATTTGACAGGGGTGTTTTTCTAGGATTAATGAAATAATTAAAGGAATTTGTTAAAATTATTTTATTATTACTCTACTAAAATAAATTCGTGGTGATATTTTTCTCTCATTGGCCAAGGGAAAGAAAATAAATGCCAATTGTATTGGGCATAATGAATTGGAGAAAATATCTCAAGCCTAAAGAGTTCTTTCTTCTCCAAGAATGCTCCCAAGAACGAAAGCGATCCTCCTCCACCAGATCAAGGAGAATGCTTTTCAAGTGGATATCAAGGCGATCAAAGTCAGATGACACAAGCACAAGGATCTTCAATGCCAGCACCTAGAGACTCCTTTGGCGATGTCCGGAGATTTTTCAGACATGTGCGGATCACCACTAGAGGAATCCTACACTTAGATCCTACAATTCAATGGTGGAGCACTATAGATCTATGGTTGTACACATCAACAAATAAAGAATAAACTTGGATGTAATTTCTATTTAACTAAATTATTTGTAAACAACAAGTGTTGATCTACTCTCACTTGGTTCAAGGTTTTCTATCCCTTTATTTTTGTTTGATTTTATTCCTTTGGTCATGATGTTCTTTGTTGGAATAGACCTAGGAATTTTTAACAATAAGGGAAAAGGAAAATTTGGGCCCCATCCATTTTGCACTTCTGCTATGCCCGGAACCTACAAGTGGTATCAGATTGGTCACATAGTTGTTTATAATTATTTAGTTTTTTTGATGATTTACATATTCATAATTTTGTTTTTAAATTCATGTTAATCATTCTATAAATCTGCATTACGAGATCTATTTATTCCTCCAACATTTTTCACCGATCTAAGATAAATAATTAATTTTATGATTAAAATAAAATTGAGGAACTCATATGGGGGTTCCAAGTATTGAAAACAGATAACACATGAGTACACTATGTGTAATTTTTAAATATTCATTGTATTCTAGTGTTCAATGCACCAAGGGTTATTTCAGAAATTACTAAAATTGTGTGCATTAATGACATGCAGTGTAGTTAGTTATTACACAGCATGTTGACCAGGATAGAATGGTGCACGGTCAGTTGGACTACATGCGGTGTGGCCCACTAGAAATGGTGTGCAGTCCCTTCGGTTCAGAGCTAGTTCATGTATTCCATACACGGCCTACCTGACCGTTGATCATGTAACATAGAGTCAACATGATGTGTGGCCCACTAGACACATTTTGTACTCCTTGATTTCTAAACTATGCCTCACATGTAGAGTCCCTAATCATGTACTTCAAATACTCAGTGAAAAATGTACATGTCGTGTACTTTTAACAGTTATACAAGTTTAAAATATATTATATTATGTAGCACTTGAGACATGTACATGAATATGGGTGTAACTCTAGGACATTCCAGGTGATAATATTAGATATATATGTTTTATTAACATCTATGTAATAATCAAGATCTACACATCATGTATGAGTTCTATGATTGTTATTATTCTATGTCCATGCTATATGTCACAAAGAATAAATTGTATACAAGTATAATACATGTTGAGTATTTTTGGATGGGTATTACCTCCAAGATACAAGTTATGTACATTGTTAATTTTAAATGAATTTATTAATTTTTTTAAAATTATAATGGATGAGAATATCAAGGAAATTTAGAAAAAAGTTTATGATAAAAGGATATATTAATTAAAGATAATAATTAATCGATTCATGCGTGATTTATCTTAAATAATAATTTTAAAAAAATTGAATACTAGTTTGTTTAAATTCGTAATTTGTTGCATGCATGTGGATGATCATGAGATAGACCAAATATTTGTATGTGATTTGTTTCCTTTTAATTTATTATTAAATTAAACTGTTGGTTGGTGTGCCTTATCTCCTCATTAATATGTAGTGTCTATGTGCTCATTGTTTATTTTATGTAAACCCCTTTTACCCATCACTTGTGTGAGAGTAAAATAATATGTAATGGATGGAGCTCCCAAGCTAGTGAAGGTGGTTCAAGTTAGGAGTTGAGGAGAAACCAATCCAAGGAGATAAAAATTTGGATAGGTGGAAATATTTAAACACAAAATTTAAATAGTTCAACATATTTCTCCCCTAGGTTTGTGGTTATTTCATCAACAGATAGATAAACTAACCATTAGAACAAGATCATGATCATACCCTTTATTTTATTTCTATCAGATTGCATGTTTATTCATTATAGATGTTTTGTTGTGATCACATAATTAATGAATTAACAAGTATTCAATATGGAACAAAAATAAACTATCTTATGAGGAAATATTATCTAATACATGGTTAGTCAGTTAATAATATCCCACATAATATTAACAATCATGTGAAAATATAATAATTGGAAATTTATGCATATTGGATAAAGTCCCTCAATAAAATATTAAGTCGGTATAGCCTTCCATTACTTCGGTTAGAATCAAACCATATTTCAAATTGCTTAACCAGAAAAATTTGGGGTGCTTTCAATTATTGGGGAATTCAAATTTGAGCTTTTGGGTTGACTTAACTTGGTTGACATCAGGGTTTAACTACCAAAGTAGTACTTGGTGTAACTGAGAGGTAAAGGTTGAGGAAATCTAATTAATGACTTTAGGATTGGGATGTCTACTCAATAGATGAAGGACCTGTGAGTTAATGGAGTTGGAATTTTGAATTCCTAACAAAAACCATTAAAGATTCTTGACCAACCAAAGATGGGGTAATGAAAAGGGTAATATGGATCCTTGTCACTTGAATTTACAAGAAATAGGATATTCTGAATCCAATTGTGAGGGCTATTGGGCTTCAATAAAATAGTAGGAGACTAAGAAATATTTATTTATTTATTTGTATAAATTTATCCTGATAATTTACTAAAATTATTCTCATATTCTTTGTAGAAACAACATCAAAAATGACATCAAACATATCATTATTATCCAGACTTATTAAGGAAAACCTTCTCATTTTCACTAATTTACTAGAGTGAAAAAGGAACTTACAGGTCATCCTTCTTCATGAAAAGAAACTATATGTGCTAGAAGAACCATTACCAATTACACCGATAAATTAGTAGAGTGATGTAGAGATATATTTGTATGAGAAACATCATAATGATGCTATAGATGTTTAGTGCTTCATGCGATCATCCATGTCCAATGAGATCTGGAAGCATCATGAGTAAATGGATTCTTATAGCATGATGTCTCATCGTCAGGATCTCTATAAAGAAAAGGAAAGGCAAGAGAGGTATGAGATCTCTAGTGCTTTGTTCATGACTAATCATGGAGAGTCTACACCAGCTGGGCCTCACGTAGTAAATATTATCAGTTACATTGAGTGTCTGGACATCTTAGGGATTCAATTCCTGTATGAATTGTGTACAGGTCTCATACTTTCATCACATCACAAGACCTTCTCTAGTTTTATTGTGAATTATAATATGATCAATAATGATAAGTGTCTATCAAAACTTCTAAACGTGATTCTCCAAGTAGATAAGTATATGGGGCATGAAAAACCCAAAGTCCATATAGTCAATATGAAGGAAAAAAGACAAGGAAAATGGGACTAAGACTTATAAATAGTCTAAAGCCTCTAAGCACCATCTGAATAGGAAGGAGAATATCCAAATGTAGGGTAACAAAAAGGAGGTAGTATGTTTTTCATGTGGCAAGTCAAGCCACTGGAAGAGGAACTATACCCAAAGGCAAGGGGAATCCAAAGGTGTGATCATTATTGCATTAAATCCTTCTATTTCAAAACAATGGGTATTGGAGATAGCTTTTGGTTATCACATATTTATTCAAATGCAGATGTTGGAAAATTTTCAGAGGAGAGGTGGATCTATGAGATGCCAATGGTGTGAGGTTGGATGCTCCTTCCGTTGGGGAGTACAACCTTTCATTGTCGATGGGAATGATTTTGGTTTTTCATGATTGTTATTATGTACCTACTATTACCAAAAACATAATTTTTGTATCAATTTTAGATACATATGGGTTTATTTTCATGTTCGTAAATAAAATTTGTTTCTTTTATATGTAAAATATATGTTATGGTATGGAACATTTAAATAACGGTGTGTATGTATTAAATTATTAAAACCAATTGTTGTAAATTGATAACAAATAAAGTTCACATGACTCATATAACAACTAGATCTGGAATCATTATCTTGATCATGTAAATGAGAAGCATTTGAAAAAGCTCTATCAAGATGGCTATTTAGACTCTTTGGAGATAAAACCACATGATATATGTTAGGATAATTTATAAGGGAAAGTGACCAAACCACCATTTTTTGGATAAGGTGAAAGTTCCATATTGATTCTAGGATTGGTACACACTGATGTGTGTGGACTATTTCTAGCAGTATCTTGAGGTGGAGATTCATACTTTATAACTTTTACTGATGACTTGAGTATATATGGATATATTTACTTGATGAGGTATAAGTCCAAGTCCTTTGAGAATTTCAAGTAATTGAAGAATTAATTAGAGAATCATCTTGGTAAGAAGATATGAAGCTTCAATCATATCATGGTGGGGAATATCTTAACCAAGAGTTCATAGACTTTTTACAGGAGTTTGGGATTATATCTTAACTCCATCTACCATATACACCACAGTGGAATAGTGTTAGTGAAAGGAGGAATTGTACCTTATTGTACATGGTAAGGTCGGTGACGATTCATTCATATATTTTGTTATCATTTTGGGGATATACATTACAAACTACAAGATACACATTAAATTGAGTACCAACTAAAGTGTAAAATGGAATTCCCTCTGAGCTATGCATTTAAGAGAAATCCATTTTATTACATACATGTGTATGGGGATGAGAGGAATTTGTTAAGGATTTCTCAGGAAAAAAACTAGCACCCCAAGCACGAAGTGTATCTTTATAAGGTATCCCAAGGAAACAAAGGGATACTACCTATACAACCCCTCATATAAGAAATTTACTATTAATAGAAAACACTTATTTATTGAGGGGGATCACATCCTCAAAAAGAATAGTGGGATAAAGATTGACTTCGATGAAGTTGATTCTCAAGATACATAGGATTTGGTACAGGAACAAGTTCTATAGGTCCCCATGGAAGAAGTAGTTCCTAAAATAAAAAAAATTGTGTAGGATCTCAAGAGAGGTAAGGGAACCAGAGAGATATGTTTTTCTAGTCACAAAGGATGGTGACTCATTATTTTTAGACATTGATAAACCTCTCTCCTACAAGGAGGTAGTAGAGATCTCAAAAGCTGCAAGATGTCTAGAAGCTATGAATTATGAGATGAATTCAATGTGTTAGAACCAAGTTTGGGTTCTAGTCGATGTGTCAGTTACTGTAAATCATTTTTGGTGTAAGTGGGTATTCAAGAGTAAACATGATATGTAAGATAAGTAAGTACCTATAAAGCAAGGTTAGTAGATAAAGGGTTTAAATAGAATCAAGGAATTTAATAAGATGAAACATTTTCACCATTTTCCATATTTAAATCCATCAAAATCAGATTTTCCATAATAGTTTACCATGACTATATGATTTTGCAGATGGATGTCAAAACTGCATTCCTAACGGGAACCATCAAGAATATTTCTATAAGACACAACTAGAAGGGTTTGTGAAACCAGGTGATGCCGAAAGGATTTTCAAGTCTCAAAGCTCTATTTATGGATTGAATCAAGCATCTAGGTTATGGAAAATTAAATTTGATGAATCCATAAAGGAATTTGGTTTCATTAAGAATAAGTGTGAGCCATGTGTTTACAAAAATTTTAATAGAAATGTAGTTATTTTCCTAGTAGTATATGTTGATGACATGTTACTTACTATAAATGACATACATATCTTACAATATGTTAAGGACTAGTGGAATAAGTGCTTCTCCATATAGGAATTAGTTCAAGCAACCTACATCATAAGGATCAAGATCATTTGTGATTGATCCAAGAGGTTTCATGGACTAATCCAAAGTACATATATTGAATAGATACTAAATAAATTTATTATGGAACAATCCAAGAGGGGATTGGTTCCAGTGTCACATGGTTTATATCTTTCTAAGAAAATGCATCCCCATACATAGCAGAGGAAAGAGATAATGAGTAAAATCCCATATAATTAAGTGATAGGATCAATCATGTATCCCATTTTATGTACTAGACTTAATGTTTCCTAAGCATTGATCATGGTAGGAAGAAATCAAGAAAATATTAGAGAATAGTATTGGACTGCTGTTAAGACTATCCTTAAGTATTTGAGAAGAAATAAGGATATGTTCCTGGCATATGGAGGAGATGAGGAGCTTTTCATTAGAGGGTATGTTGATGCTAGTTTTCAGATAGATCATAATGATATCCAATCACAATCATAAGTTTTCAATCTCAAAAAGGAGTTATGTAATGGAAGAGTTCAAAGAAGCCAGTTGTAGCTAATTCTACTATAGAGGCTGAGTACATAGCAGCTTCTGATGTATCCATGGAACCCATCTCGATTCATAACTTTATCAAGGATTATGATGTGGTACCTAGTATTAAAGACCCTACCACATTATATTGTGATAATACTGCAGCGGTGGCTCTTGAAAAAGAGATAATGTCACATCAACAGACAAAGAACATACTTCAAAAGAATCACCTATTGAGAGATTTTTATCAAAGGCATGAAGTTGAAATGAGCATAGTATCTATAGAAGATAACAATGTGGACCCCTTTACTAAAGTCCTATCATAGTAGAAGCATGAGTATCATGTGATAGCTAGCTAACTGAAGGTCATTAGTAGTTGGCTCTAGTGAAAGTGGGAGTCTGTTGGATTTGGTTCCATAGAACCATCATATTTTGTACATTATGATAAATTATATTCATGGATTTGAATATTAATAAATTATTTATCACATCATGACTGATATTATATGTAAAAATTTATGTGATAATATACTAAGAGTAACTGTCACACTAAAAGGTCAAAGAGGATCCCTACTATGATGAGAATTGGGTTGTACTGAGACACTATTATTGAATATGTGTTATATAGCTAGATGATATCATTTGTGGGACACAAATGGTACAGGCTATCAGGGGGAGACTCGTAGGACTTTGAGAACCTTCTCATGGTGTACACCCTTGGTAATGTTCAGGAGGATATTTTGAGAACGAGACAAGCCAGCAGGAAATCCACATTTCTATATTTCATTGGATTTTCCTATATGTGGATGTATGTATTGGTCCTTATATTTTATGATTATTATTAATGATTAATATGATTATTTCACTTAGATGTATTTATGAAAACTATAATGATAGATGTTTGTGATGAGGTAGGATATATTGGTTGTGTCATCAGTAATATTTCATTAATGAATAATGTGAGAAAGTGTTTATCCCTTTTCCTCGTTAATGAAATTTAATATCTCAGGCCCTTTGATGGAAATGATTTAGAATAAATAAAACCATGTTCATGGTGATAAATATGCAATTTATATTATTGGAAAGTCAAAGAAAGAGATATCTAGCACATAGGTTGATGGTGCTAGCATGTAACCTACTTGATTAGAGACATTTTGATAAAGGAGTTATATTCACGATAGTTGTTCATATTTTGTGACATGTTATTACAACATTAACTAATTTCCCTACGGGTGCCTTGGTGTGTTTCTAGATGCTAACATTGGACTTTAGGATTCTCCACTTAATTCCACTAATAAATAGGCCGAGAGGCTCACACAATAAGTGTATCAAGTGTCTCAGTTGAAAAACCTATTATTTAACAAGTTGAATAAATATCATTCCCAATCATGGTTTAATAATTATTCAAGTATCTCTGATCTCATTTCTTCCATCACTAGTTTCTCGATAGAATATATTGTGAATGGAATAATTAATAAATATTTATTTACTATATTGGTGAATATAATATTTTTTATTTATTAATGAATAATGCAGATATATCTATTTAATAAATAAATAGTCATTATTCAAGGTAGGATAAATATTAAGGTGGATTAGAGGACTGAGTTTAAGGGTCCAGGGAGAAATTTTAATATTGAATATTATTTTATTAAATAATATTTAATTATAACTTGAATGTTAATAGAATTTAAAAACAAATATTGTTGTTATTATTTGACATGGGGGGTTTCTCTAGGATTAATGAAATAATTAATGGCACTTGTCAAAATTATTTTATTATTACCCTAGTGAAATAAATGTATGGTGATATTATTTTATCCTTATCCAAGGGAAATCAAAGGGACACATATTGTTTTGTGCAGAATTAATTGGAGAAAATATCTCAAGCCTAGAGAGTTCTTTCTTCTCTAAGAATTCTCTCAAGAACGAGAGTGATCCTCCTCCACTAAATCAAGGATAATGATTTGGAAGTGGTTCTCAAGGAGATAGAAAGTGGACAACACAAGTGCAAGTATCTTCCATGCTAGAACCCAGACACTCCTTCGGCGCCATCTAGAGATTCATGGAACATGTGTGGATCACCTCTAGAGGAATCCTACACTTGGATTCTACAACGCAATGGAAGCGCACTACAAATCTGTGACCAGACGCATCAACAAAGAAAGAATAACCTTAGAGGGAATTCTTATTTAATTAAATTAATTTTAAAAAACATGTGTTGATCTACTCTCTCTTCATTCAGGGTTTTCTATCCACTTTATGTTATTTTATTCAATTCTATGAGTCATGACGTTCTTCATCAGGATAGACCTCTAATTGATTATCAATCATGCCAAAACAAAGTTGGGAACCATCCCTCCTATGCTTCCACTGCACTTAGAACCTATAGTTTCATCTCTAGATAATCAAATATAGGAAATTCTATATTCATAACATAGGGTAATAGATGTTGAGTTATCCCATTACATTTTTACTTTGGGATCATGTATTCACCATACATGGTAAGGCTATAGTTTTATGTCATGTAATAAGGATTTTTTCATTCAATATAATATTATACAACTAGAATGTTGTCATGGTTTACATATGCAAAGACAATTTCCAATTAAAAGAGGAATATCCAAAAAAATACCTCTCTACTAGGAATTATCATAAGTTTCCCATGATGATGCCACCTTTGGGGATTATGTGTCTACTTCTCATATGCCTTTAAGAAGAGAATGACATAAAAACTATTGTGGATGAGTTGAAATCAAGGGTCCCAATGTTAGGGTACTTATTCATAAGAGAAAGATGAATTAGGGTTACAATGATTAGGAGAAAAATAAAAAGGATGATATAGTCCATTCATGAATAAAATAGGCTGAACATGAGGGTTGATGATACCAATTGAGTGAGAATTTTTAGTGCAGATAAATCAGTTTGAATACGTATAGGAAACCTAGTAACTCAAATTTTGTGAAAATCTGTTTAGTGGTAGGATGCATTGGGTGTGGGGCTCAGAGGTTGTATCATGAAAATCTTTTATACTATACACAAATGGGATTTCATGATCTGTGGGATCTAGCATAAGGCCACTACATAGATCTTGGAGCCATAGATGTGCTCAAATTCTGAGGTCATGTGAAAGTTGGGGTTGTGAGAAGGTGGATTCTCCTACACGTACCTAACTATTCTTAAGGGATTTTATGTGAGGATCTCTCGATCGTTATCCAAGACATGTTGGGGCCAATGGGAGTTCAATCACACAAGTTCTATACCTTTGAAGATACATGGAATTTTAGAGTTGTGAAATGTCAAAAAATAGGGGTTTGTGTGAACAAGATCTGAATCTTCATATTTTGGAGATTCTTTATAAAAGAGATGATGTGATGTTCTATTTTTCCCTAAATGGGAGGTTAATTGTGGGAAACACTACTAGGTCAGACAAAGTAGTTTTGGGCTTCCCATGTCTTTTCTATAAATATGTGGCCACACAATCCTATAGTTTCATGACACCTTTCTCGCGCAATAGGTTATGGAGCACGAATATTTTCATTGTGTAAAAGAGGCCAATATTGTGGTAAAATTACTTTTCCTTTATTTCATGGATCATATATGACCTAAGAAGCATTAATCTTCAATGTCGCCTTTCACACGCAAATGGGTTGTGCATGTGATATGAATGTTGTGCACAAACCATAAATGTTGATCACACCAGATTACATGGTTCCTGAATAGTTATTTGGTTTATACTAGTCTTTTTTTAGGAAACACTATCCTTCCAAGGATCGATACATGTTCTTGTCACCAAAAAGTATATTGTGGTTCATTAAAATAATGTGTTTCATGTGTTACAATCTATTGAGAAAAAATAAATTTATTTGAAAAAATATTACATAAAATCTCAAAGAGTTACATTCTAATTAAAAGTTTTTGTTATAATAGTCATAAAATAATAATATTTCATGGTTTTTTAATTCTATTTTTTGTGTGTTTTATACTATTTTAATCATTTTTTTCCTTTTAAAATATCTAGTTGTTAATGTTTCTATTTTCAAATTGTTCAAAATAAGATATGGTTTTAGAATGTGTTCAAAAAGTGGTGGTATAATAATTATTTTCTCCGAATGTTAAGGTAAGGAATATAATATCCATGGGTTTTTTTGAACAAAAATTTTTGAGGTATATGATCCATAGGTATTGGTTTTACAAAATGATAATGATAAAGATATTTGTTTCATATAAGTGGTTTGCAAAGAAAAATGTATAAGGATAACATATGAATATTTTTGAAACTCTTATTTTTGAACAAGGAATAGTTCACATATACTTAGAGTGAGATATTATACATTATGTTGTTATTTTTATTTTCTAGTGGTTGTTATAGTTGTCAATAACACATTTTGAATCTTGAAAATTTAAGGAATCAAATTAGGTATTTCCAAAGATTATAACGGGGTATGTTGGAACTTAGGTCAATAAAATATGTAGGATAAGGATATGAATTCAAAATTTGTTTCATTTTTTTATATTAAATTTATAGAATGGAAATATGACTATTAAATATTGAAAGAAATTTAGAGTTTTTATGGGTTTTGTTGTAGTTTTTAGTGAAGAAAAAAACTACATCATAGTGAAGGATATGGTATAAGCGATGGTCTTTGAAGAGGAAACTGGAGGAAAAGTGGAAGATAATTGATTACATGGTGATAAAATATGTTGGTTTTTAATAAAACATAAAATATTTTCCTAACCACTATCATTGTTTATAGAATTTTTAAATAGGCTTTCTTAATTAGTTTTTTGGACATCGAGAGAATATAAAATGACAATTTTGTCTTAAATGTAGTTCCTGTATAAGATTAAAAAATTAGGAAGGATAGTAAGAACATACCACAATATAACACATGTTAAAATTTAATTTTTTACAAAAAAAATAAAATGATTTTTGGAGGAAATTTTGTCTGATGTGGTTTCGATTTTTCTAAAACCTGGATATATTAGTCATGGTCATGATCATAGAGCTGGCCAATTTATTAAAGGGAGATGCTAAATGATATTCATGATACACTGATTTCAAAATATATAAATGATAAATTTTAAAGGATATATATATGTGTGTGCGAATTTTTTGGTTTGGGGAATCAAACCATTGACTAAGAAATAATAATAGGTTTTTATAGGGAAACTCCATGGTTCTCTTGGTTTATATATATTTCATAGGATTGGTTGTATTTTCATAATATAGAAACTAGTTATCATTGAAAGGGGTTTTTATTTGACCATATATGACATTTTTTAAGGATAATAAGTTTTTAAGATGTGGAATAAGAATATTAGATATTATGTTGGTATAATTGTAAAGATATTTAAAAGAGAACATTTAATTGAAAGAAAAAACTGGAAATGGAAGGAGGAATTTTCATATATGCAATTTTATGGTGGTTAGATGTTTAAGATAAAGAAATAAATTTAATTTATGATATAGATTTATTCTTGAAGATATAGATAAATAGAAACAATAAAGTTAGGATGGTATACTAAGTTTTCTTTAGTTATTTAATTGTAAATTATCCATATATCATGTAATTAATTCCCTTATATTGAAGTGGTGAGTAGATGTATATGAAGTGGAACTGATCCTTATATTTAATAGTGAACCATTCTTAAATCATGTAATTTCACAAAAGTGACTTAGATATTTCTTCATATATTAGAACATTGTTAGTATATATTGCCGGTATGTAGACCATATAGGTGAAAAAAATAAGAATCCACATGTCATTTATCTTTACTTTCATGTTATTATGTTGTGTTTGATTAGATTTGAGGAGGCCAAAATATTTTATACATAATTATTACAAATTTTCATATGAATATTATTTACATATCATTGTGATCTAAGCTAGTACACTAAAGGTTTAACATCTTGGGAAACTTTTAAACACAAACAACTAGTACATAAAAGGACTACATCATCTCCCACTAAGTTCTTTACAACTATCACCCTTATTATACATATAATATATAAAACAATTCTTTATATCATGGGGAAAAGGAAACATAAAAATTAGTGTGCTCAGATGCTCGGTTAGGGTAAAAATAGACATAGAAATGGTCATTTAATCATAACATGAGCATAATTGTATGAAAACATGACTTTAACATTTACAAAATAAACCAAAAATTCATAGATCAAAAACATGATTCATGGCATAAAGCTTGTCAGTTCATAAGAGTTGAACAAAAAATCAATCAAATAAAATTATCCATGAAAGAATAACATTGGCATAAGATCATGTCATAAAAGAGCGGCATAAAGTGTGGAATAATCATGATCATATAAATATTATGTCAATTCTACCAACCAAGACATTCATCAAATGTTAGTCATGGGATAACTACTCACTTATATGTTTTGAGATTGTGAAAATATAATTTGTACTCTATTTTGGGCATGGGATAACTTCTTGTGTACCCACTTATTGGATTGGGATAACTTTTCATCTACACTTTGATCTAAAAAAACATTAATTTTTACCCAATGTATTTGAGGGCTATAACAGACTAACTTGTAACATATTTCTAATATATTCATATGTATGTCACAAGATCATCAAAACATTTATATTCCATCATAACTTTATCAATGGAAAATAAAATGGATTTTTTCAATATTTTTTCATTGTAACCATAAGCCATCCATAGGAATGATAAGGATAGTATCAAAGAATCATATATCCTTTTAATTATCACTGGAACATTTCTTGAGGAAAATACTCTTTTCATTTTGAAATATATTATTTAGAATATAACAATGTCAAAAAATATTAACGAAACATTTTATTTTAAATGAACATTGGAAAATTGAAAATTAGGCTTCAAATAATTGAGTATTCATGATGGTTGGAAGTTTTATTTATTTCATGTACGTTATAAAAAATATTCCTTTCATGTTTTTAGTAAAAAAGAAAAATTACCACATTTAGAAAATGACAAGAATATTCCTATAAAAAAATTAATATAAATTAAATTATGGGTAAAAATTACTTTAAAAAATCCTTTTATAATATTTTAAACATTATTGAAATTTCTTTAATGAAAATACGGACATTAAATAAAAATATTCCTAACCTAATAGTAAATCAAAGTTATTTTTTCTTAAAAACATTTTTCGGTCTCTTTAGTACTTAAAGAGAGGTAAATTAATGGAACACGTTTAAAATTTGGGGGGATGGAAGGATGGGAGCTCTCAAATCGTTCTCCAACGGGCGACTCCAAACCCTAACCCTCACCACGGATTCTTGTTATTTCTGATGGCCAGCTTTTATCCAGAGTGGGAACTTGATTCCCCTACGGCTCCTGCTTCTGGTGATCCTATTTCTTCAAATATCGAAGTAGGAAACTTTCAAATCCCTCTTCGCAATATTCTTGTCTCCTTCTGCGATGCGCTAAAAGGTACTGATCTCAGTAGCGGGAAGGATCACAAGCAACCTCTCTTCAGAAAAATGGATGACGATGGTTTTTTTAGTTGATGCAGATCCGGAAGCTCTGAAACAGAGGGAACAATTATTCAGGTATTCGGTCCTTGGTCGAATTTCTTACAACATAGGAGATAAACCATGGCCTATCTTCGAATTAAAGAATAGGATTTCTCATTGCTAGAGATCTCCAAAATGGATAACGGTCCCCTTAGGTAAAGGATACTACCACATTCTCTTCAGCTCTCAAAGTGAGCTTGAGCAGGTATGGAAGATTGGCAATTTACATCTTAAGCCGAGTTTTTTTAGAATCTCGGATTGGGATCCTACTTTTAACCCATACACACATAAAAATCATTTGGCACATGTTTGGGTTGGAATTAATAAGCTTAATTGGTTTTTTGGCATCCGAAGATTTTAAATGATATTGCTTCTTGTTTAGGATCCCCTATCAAAATTGATCCTAGAACCTTGAATTGGGATCTTGGCTTATATGCTAGAGTTATGGTGGAAATCAACTTAGCAAGTGACTTAACATATACCATAGTTTTTAATGCCCCTGATCACAGAGTGGAGCTCAGTATTGAGTATGAAAAGAAACCACCCTTCTGTGAAGTTTGCAAACTGATTGGGCATAATTTTTCTAGTTGTAGGGTTTCTAGGAAGCAACTAGACCCTTCAATTAAAAATGATTGGAAAGAGGTTAAACATACCAAAAAAGGGAAAAATTCTATTGATAAATCTGACCCCCTACAAAAAAGAATGATATTTGGGTCAAGAAATCCAGTCTCCCCTCAACCTTAGAAGGAAAATCTTGGGATGTCTTGGTTGAGGAAGAGGAGGATTTACAAAACAATGATAAACCCACTGGTTTAAAAGGATCAGTTGATGAATGTAACATAGGTTGTTCTGACAAGAGCATCCCTAACCATATTTCCAATTCTATTCATAATGCCTCTTCCTCTGGTACTTCATGTTTAAATGAGAATCTTTGTAGGGTCTTGGAGGACTCAGTACCTTCTCTCAAGGGGAATGTTGTTGCTTTCATCATGATACATAGTGATAATGTTAACACTGCAGATCCAGGTAACACTGTGCTTCATAATTATGATGCTAACAGTGTTCCTATTGCTACTGCAGTTCCTATAATTGAGACTCAATATGATATTGGATCTCCTGGAATCATTGATGATCACATTTTATCACACACTCTTGATCCTACCGTGATTTTACATGCTGAATATCTCCCTATTCAGAAGTAGGTGTCAAATCCCCTGACTAACATGCAGATTCATGCTCCTTTGCAGAAACAGTTGGATAATTCTATTACTGTTCTTGTTGAAAATGCTGATAGTTTTGCTAATAACTCTGTCACACATGCTGATAATGTTTCTCTTGACCATATTCAATTGGCTCACAATTTTCCACACACCCCACTACCTATTCCTGAATCTGTCCAAGATTCTGCTCACTGTTCGGTTAACAGGATGGTTCCTAACTCTTCTCCTGACAATCGGAACAATGCTCATAACTCTCTTTCTGTATCTAATCACTCAAATCCTGCTAAACATGAAACTGTCCAGAATGTGACTGAGCCTAATTCTCATCCTGAGCAATCTCCTGCTCATGATGATTTTTTTGAGACCATTCAGACCAGCTCTATTCTGCCTCCCGTCTTTCAAAAGGACTCTGCTCATAGAGCTGAACAGCTTCACACACTGGACAGTACTGCTCTAAAGTGTACTTCAAATCCTGTTTCTATTCGAAATGCAGATCTGAATTCTGATTTCTCTCAAAGTTCTGAAACTGATGTAAGTCAACAAAATTCATCTTATTTCTCAATGGTTACGAGATCCCAAAAAAAGAAGGGTTCTGGTAAATCCAAAAAGAAGAAGGGTTCTAACCCAAGACACAATCAGAAATGAATGTCCTCTTCTGGAACTGTCAAGGGGTGGCCAACAATGACACCTCCACTACTCTTAGGAGGTTTTTAAATACTCATAAACCAAATCTTTTTTCCATTGCTGAACCTAAAGTCAAATTTAAAATGAACTTTATGAGATTTGGAGCTCTTAATTACAGTTTCCTAGGTTCTTGTAATAACAGACCTCATGTTGAATCTATGTGGATTTTTTGCCATAACACTTTAAAAAATATTAACATTTTTAGAATTACTGATCAGTAATTAACTTGTAAATTCTTATGGAATGGTCAGCATATTTTTGTACTATGGTTTATGCCAAGAATAGGTATCAGGATAGGAGAATTTTATGGCTTGAACTCCTTGATATTGCTAATCATATTCAAGATTCTTGGATTGTTTTGGGATATTTCAATTCCATTCTTACCCCATATGAAAAAATTGGTCCCTCTCATCTCTCCATTTCTTCTAGAGAGTTTAAATCTACTATTGATGACTTTAACCACTTCAAGATCAATCTTATCAGTGAAAAATAAACCTGGTACAGAAAACATTACAATAAGAACGTTGCTAGTAAACTTGATAGAGCCTTTGTTAACATGAAGGCTCTTGATATTTGGGAAAAAATATCCATTGTTACTCTTCCTAGAATCAATTCTGATCATCATCCTATCCTTGTTAATCTTCTCATGAATGATCAAAAACCTTTATTTCCCTTCAAATTTAACAATTCTTGGTCTTCGAATCCTGATTGTGTCACTTTTATTTTTAACATTTGCAACTCCATGAAGCATCATGAAGATTCTTTCGCTTGTTTACATAAATTGAAATTTCTTAAGCAGGCTCTCAAAGGATTGTGTAAAAATTCAAACTCCCAAATAAATCTATACATCTCCTACCTCGAAGATGAACTCAGTCACTTCCAAACTCAGAACACTAATTCTGATTTTATTTTGGATCCTCAATTAGAAGCTAATATCTCTTCTAAACTTAATTCCTTACTTACTTTTAAGGAAAATATTCGTAAACAGATGTTTAGAACTAAATGTCTTACTGATGGTGATCGCAATACTAAATTTTATAATTGTCTTCAATGAATTAGAAAGGCCAGTCGGCCTCTTTCTATGCTCATTCATAGTGACTTGGTCATTGATTCTGAAGAAGCCATTACGGATCATGTTACCACGTACTTTTATAACATTTTAAATGGTCTGGATCGAAATATTGACCATAAACCTGACATTATTCCTTTAATGGTTGATCAAGGATACAATAAGTCCCTTTTAAGAACTCCTCCCGATCATGAAATTAAAGACATTGTTTTTGGGCTAAACCCAGACAGTGCTCCTGATTCGGATAGATTCAATAATGTTTTTTTCCAAAATCATTGGGATATAATATAGAATGATGTTTTTAACCCTGTTAAGATCTTTTTCACTCATGGATCTCTTCCTCATGGAATCAATGCTCAATTTCTAACATTAATACCTAAGATTGAGAATTCTGCTGAGATCCATCAATTCAAACCTATAGCTTTGATTAACACGATCTATAAAATGATCACCAAAATTATTGCAAATAGACTTGCACCTATATGCAATAGAATTGTCTGTTGAAACCAATTTGGTTTTATTAAAGGAAGATCAATTCAGGACTGTATTTTTCTTTCTTCTGAATGTACGAATAATTTAAAAAAAAATATAGAGGTGGTTGTGTGTCCATAAAACTGGATATTAGAAAGGATTTTGACACCATTGATTGGAATTTTATTTACAAAGTTCTTAAAAACTTTGGTTTTAATGATTCCTTCATTGGTAGAATCTAGAGTCTCTTTCACTCAGCTCATATCTCTATCCTGATTAATGGTACTTCTAGAGGTTTCTATAAATGCTCTAAAGGTGTCAGGCAGGGAGATCCCCTTTCTGCCATCCTCTTTGTTATTTCTGAAGATTACCTTAGCATACTCTTAAACAATCAGGATGAAAAAAAATTGATTAAACCTATTCAGGTGGGCAGGAACATAAATTCCCCCACCCATCTTTTATATGATGATGATATTATCTTACTCTTAAAAGGGGATCAAAGAAATCTACATGCTCTCAAGAAAACTATATCTCACTATGAGGATGTCTCTGGTCAAGCAATTTCCTGGAACAAATCTTATATCTATTTTGGAAAGAATTTTCCTGTAGGAAGGAAACCTGGTATTATAAATTATCTGGGTATTAAAGATGGACTTTTACCTTTCACTTATTTGGGTGTTCCCTTATTTTGGGGTCGTCCCAAAGCTACCTATTTTTCTAATATCATTTCTCATATCACAAATCAACTAGCTAATTGGAAAGGGAAGTCTCTCTCCATGGCTGGGAGAATCTGTTTGGTTAAATCGACCAATGTTTCTAAAATGGTCTATTCTCATATGGTCTATAAATGGCCCATTGGTATTTTTAGAAAAATTAATACTTATATTAAAAACTTCATTTGGTCTGGGAGCATTTTTGAAAAGAAGCTTGTTACAATTCCTTGGAATTCATGCTATAAACCCATTGCCAATGGTGGAATTGGCATTGAAAATTTAAAGATGTTCAATGATGCACTTCAGGCCTGCCTTACTTGGTGCATCATTAAATCCACTTCTGAAGCTACTGATTTTCTAAAACATATGTTTTTCTCTAAGCTTTCAAAAGGAAATCTTAATTTCATTAACTCTTCCATCTGGCCTTCTATCCGGGACTCTTATCACAAAATCATGCAAAATGCTAGATGGATTGTCAGTGCTGATTCTTCCATTAATTTTTGGTGTGGAAAATGGTGTGGTTAACCTCTGATTTATTTGTTACCCTTTAGTAATCTTCCTAAAGATACTAATTGGTCTATAAAGGAGGGCTTACAATCTCCTGATTGTGACCTCCCTGATATTATTATGCAAGCTTTTGAGAATTATCCTTTTTCTTCTGTTGGTGATTTCCTTGTTTGGGAACCTTCTACTAATGGAATTCTTGATTCTGAAAGCTTTTATAAACATAATTTCTCTAATCATGAATCTAATTTTCTTTGGGTGAATCAATTTAACAAACCCTGGATTAAACCTTCCAGGTTTACCCTTATTTGGCGCATTGCGCACAATAGATTACCTATGGAAACTAGTCTGCAAACCATTGGCATTTCTCTTTATTCTAAGTGTTTTCTGTGTAACCAGCACAAAGAAGATGCCAATCATCACTTTCTATCTTGTGCGACGGCCTCTGCCCTTTGGAATTACATCTTTGATCTTTTTAATTGCAGAAATCCCTTTAATGATTCAATTTCATTGCTTTTAAATAATTTTACTAGACATGATGCTTCTCTACAGGTCAAAAATCTGTTTCTTGCGGCAGTGGCAGAACTCATGCATCAACTCTGGTATGTTAGAAAATATCTAATTCACAATAATCACTCTCTCAATCTTAATTCAGGGAAGTCCCGAATTCTTCTTGGGATTCATGAAGCAGCCTCAATTCAAAAGGACGGTTGCAATAACTCGGTTGGTGACTTTGTGGTCCTTCGTCAACTTCATGTACCTGGCATCTTCCCAAACCCTAAATTCTCATTTGAAGTGTTCTGGAAATCTCTAATGCCAGGATGGATCAAAGTGAACATTGATGGCACTTCCAAAGGCAACCCTGGTCCTGCCAGTTGTGGTGCTATCTTCAGAGACTCAACTGGTCAATGTCAGGGTTTTTTATTTGTTGGATGTGGTCACTCTTCATCTCTGGAGGCAGAAATGCTCGGCGTTATTCATGTTGTTTATTTTGCTCTTCAAAGAGGATAGAGAAAGCTATGGATTGAAAGTGATTCAACCACTATCATCCACACCATCTGAAATGGAAGTATCCACCTAGCCTGGTCTCTTACCACTCGTTGGATGAACTGCCTTAATTTGCTCCAAGGGATTGATTATAAAGCTACTCATGCCTACCGTGAAGCAAATGTCGTTGCTGATGCTCTTGCCAACAATGGAGTCCATCAAAGCATGACATGGATGGACTCTATTCCTTCTGATTTATTATATCTTTTTGATAGATATTGTAAAAAAATCCCTTCCTTTCGCCTTTTGTAATCCTTTTTTCTTATCAATAAATTATGCTTTGGTCTTTGACCAAAGCATTACCTTTTTTAAAAAAAGAGGTAAATTAATGGAAAACAATTAATATATAGAAATAACCATAGAATAATAAAATAAATAATATTTTAGAGAGAAATATCATATATTTTCTTTATAAAAGTTTTAATCATAAACAATTTGGTAAAAATTAGATTATAACATAAAACCCTTACCTTATGTTAGACTTTCTTCATAAGTGCTCTAACCTCCTCTTTATTGAGAAACATGCTTTGGATTAAGACTTGATAGGATGGTATTATTATCAAAAACAAATAACAATAAAACATGTTAATTGATGTTATGATGGTATGCAGGAAGATATTGGTTGATCTTTAAGTCTCAAACATTGTGAATAAGGGAGAAGAGGAGGTTCCCTTTTATAAGTGAGGGGCAGAAAAACATTAGAATTACTTAAAGTATTAAATTAATATAAATTGATTTTCATCTATAAGTGTACCCAGATATATATATTTCTAATCTTATATTATTATTAGTCTAAATAAACACATCAAATAAAATTTAGTTATGTTTATGTTTTTAACCCTTATCTCTTAGTTTTAACCACTCTTTAACCCTTTTGACGATTTTCTTGATATCAAAGTTATTAAAATTTAGTTGTCATGAGAGTTACAATAAAATGAAATGCCACCCATAAGTGTAAAATGATTTCTTTTTTAGAAAATATACCATTCACTTGGCCAAATATAAGATTTCAATAAATTTTATAACATTTAATGAAATATTAATTAATATAAGCTCCCATTAATTTCTTTATCATGAATATTCACATAGTTAGACTTTAAAGACAGTATGGTAGAAATGAAATTAGAATATAAACTTTTAACTCATCAAAAATATGTTATATTTATCAATAACTTTTTTTAACATAATAATTCATTGAAATTGGATAACTTATAGTGTTTTGAAAAAAAATATATTTTTGATTTATCAATTACATAAACAAGTACCATATCGGCGTTCCGTAAGTATTTAAGGTAATTATATCATCACTAAAAACTAATAGTAAATTATCATTATAAAAAAATCAGTCCAATTTCAAATAAATATTTCTAACCAAACATAACCTCCTTTTATCCTTGTGAAAAAATATTAGAGTTATTAAAACATAGAGACTAAAATTTTGGATTTCTATAATTTTTATAATAATATTAGGGTCATTATCAAAGAAAAATATCACCAAGTTTCCATATCTTATAATATTTGATGATTATAGTTAAAATAAAATCTTTCAATAGAAATAAGGTATGTTTTTATAGATTTTTAATGTTTTATCACTTTATTTTTATCCTTAATTACCCGATATACCATTACCAAGTTGATAAATATTTAACATGGTTACTATTCCCAATGACCAAATTAAAATTTACCAATTTACCAAATTTTGAAATTTTGATTCCACATATGGAGTTAATTTTTCAAGATTAAATTTTTATATTTTTTAGTAATAGATTTTAAAATTATAGCTCAAAATGCAACAAAACCTGTTTTTATGAAAATGTTTTTTTAAGCCTAAACCGAATTTTACTCTTATCCCATGGCTAGAAAAAACTATTAGATTAATATAAAAACCTTTTATTGAATAAATAATATATATATTGAATTAAAATCATTAAAAATAGTGATTAATTTAATTTATTCAGATTAAATCATATTTCAAGAATAAAAACGTGTATTCAAAAAAATATTTTTTTAACATTAAAATGATTTTTTTTTGATAAAAATGAATTTGTTCTATAAATTTGTATAAAAAATTTACAATTTATTTTATCCTATTTATACCTGACAATCCAACATCTATTCAAAAAACTATAAAATCAAATAATAATGATTCAATAATATAATATGATTCTTTTAAACATATTATTTTATGTAAAGAAATCTTTCAAATACCTATTATTTATTTCAAAAGAAAAACATATAAAATTTTATATTGTTATTTTATATCCCCATTAGAATGAATATACCTCAAAATTATGTCACTCTAATATAATAAAGTGAGGATGTATCTGTTTCATCACATCCCCAGGTTCCCGTATAGCTTCTTTGAATTTTGGATTCTTTTAGAAAACCTTAACCTTGTGAGTAGTCTTGTTCCATTACACCTTAGATCAATGATACAAGATTAAAAATGGGTTTTCATAGTAGTAAATATCATGATTCTATATCATAACCTCTTATTTTAATAAATATAAATTATTAGGTATGTACTTACACTAGAGAGATACATAAAACAGATCATGAACATGAGAGAGGTTCGATGGAAACACCAAACAATGAGATACAGTCTTTACTCGATCAAGAATCTCAAAGGGAACAATATACTTAGGGATCTTCATTCCATTATTTTTTAATACCATAACCTTATTCCAAGTAGATATTAATTAAAATACCTTATTACTAACCTCAAAGTACATATTTCACCGATGATTGTCAGCATAACTCTTTTATTGACTCTAGGCTACTTTGTTGTGTTGTGTAATGGATACAACTTTCTATGTAATTTTATTATATATATTAGGTTCCAATATATTTTATTCTCCAACTTCATCCCATAACATTGGAATTATTCACTTTCTTCTAAAGATAGATTTTTAAGGAGTCATCTGAATGCTCAAGTGAAAGCTATTGTTATAAGAGAATCCAACAAGATGAAGGTGTTGATCCCAACCACCATTGAAATCTAGAGAGAATTATCTTAGAATATCCTCTACGGTTTGAATGTTTATCTTAGACTAACAATATATCTGAGGAATATAGATAGTACTAAAACACAACTCTATATCAAAATCTTACTGAATACTTTTCCATAATTTTGATGCAAACCTCATATATCGATTAAATACAATAGAATATGGAAATCCATATAACCATACCACTTAATATATATTCAAGAAAGATAATCAAGAGATAAATATTCCCTGGTGTAAATAAATTATGGTGATTCCATATAGTTATTGACTACAACACAAATAACATTATTGAATCTAGATGTTTTGGGGAGTCTAACAATGAAATCTATAGTGATGTTTTCCCATTTAAATTCTAGTATGGTTAATGGTTATAACATATCCTTAGACTTATATCCATCAGTATTAACTATCTTATATACCATGAATTGAGGTACATGATCTATGATATTTGTCTTCATATTGTCCCACAAGAAATATTTTTCGGATCATTGTACATCTTCATACTTTTAGGACTTATAGAGAATGGTGAACAAAGATCCTCATCCAATAGTTCCTACTTCAATTATAGTATTGAAATTACACATACTTTATTCCTAAAACATATCATTTAATCATAATCAAGGGGTAAATCAAGAACAATTCTAACCATCTTTTATAGCTCTATATCTTCCTTCTTTTCCTCTCTAATCTTCACATAGATTAACGATTGAACACTCATTTGAGAAAAATACTATGTATCCCCATAGAGATTTCAAGGATTATACATTCAAAATCAAGAACTATTAGATCCATCATTATCCTCGTCTCATATAAACTATTTTGTTACTTTTATATCAAAGCATTATCTATCTTATCCTCTTTCATGTGGTTGTAATTTATCGAGTAGTCATAATCATTAATTAACTCCAACCATATTATCTAAAACAAAAAATTTATTTATAGGGGAATATATAATTTAAACATTTATGATCATTATATATATAACATATTTCTCAGTAAATATAATGTCTAATTATTTTAATACAAAAAATACCACAGTTAAATCCAAATCCCAGGTCAAGTAATTTTTCTAATGATCATTAAATTTTAATGAGGCATAATCTATCTTCATATTATTCTGCATGAGGATTCATCCTATTCCCGTATTTTATGCATCACTATATATCACAAGCCCTTCTCCACTATAGTGTATTTTCATCATAGGTTAACCCACTAACTTTTTCTTTAGTTCCATGAAATTTTCCTCTCATTCATCAGTCCAAAGGAACTTGACTCCATTCTGAGTAAACATAGTTAGTGGATTATACAACCATGACAAATTCTTCATAAAGCATTGATAATATCATTCTAAACCAAGAAAACTATAGATCTCAGACACCATGGTTGGTTTAGTCCATTTTTTAATAACTTTTTCCTTTCATTGTTCCTCCAATATACCCTCTCTTGATATTATATAACCCAAAATGAAACCTTATGTTGCCAAAACTTACACTTTATAAATTTCACAAGCAGATTCTCCTACCATAGGTTCTTTAGTATAATTTTTAACTGTTCATTATGCTCTTCCATTCTATTGGAATATATAAGATTTTCATGTATAAAGACAACCACAAACTAATCAAGGTAATATCTAAAGTCTCTATTTATTAAATCCATAAAGATATATGGGGAATTATTAAGACCAAATGGAATAACTATAAATTTATAGTGTCCATATCTAGTATGAAATATTATCTTGGGTAGGTATTCCCTTTTTTCCCCATCAATTCAGAGGATCCAAATCGAGAATCAATCTTGGAAAAATATTGATCACCTCATAATTGATCAAAAAATCCTCAATATGGGGCATATGATGCATATTCTTGATTGTAACCTTGATAACTTCATGATAATCAATGTAGAGTCACATTAATCCATATTTATTCTTAACAAAAAGAATATGTTCACCCCATGGTGATGCACTTGGATGAATGAATGCCTTATCCATATTCACCTGGAGTTTCTTTTTTATTTCCTATAACCCAATTTATTCCATTCTATATAGATTATTCAAATAGGTGTAGTACTAGGTATGAGATATATTAAAAACCATACTTCATGATTCAGAGGAACACTATAAAACAATTACAAAAATACATATAAAACTCATGTAAAATAGTATATCTTTGATGTTGAGTTTTTTTCATAAACATCAAAGATAAATACCGCTTTTAGTAAGAATCAAGGCTCGTACAATAGATGTAATTTCCATTAAAAGTTAGTATTTATCCGCACAAAAAGATATAATCATAGGTTGGTTTGGAATATCAAATGTAACTTCCCTTACTCAACAATTGATATGGTATGTATTTAATCAAACTCAATCCATTCCCAAAATAACATCAAATTCAACTAGAGGGAGAATAATTAGATTTTCAAGAATCACATTCACATAAACAATGATCATAAAATAATCATAAAATTTAGATGTGATCATAATACCAATATAAGTATGCACTGCTAATTCAATATCTAATCATTGAGTTGGTATTATTATACCCTTAGAAAATAATTTAGATATAGAATAATGGGTAGATATAAAATCAAATTAGATATTAGAAGATTTATAGTGGACTGTAATTGTACCTTTCACCACTTAGTTATCATATCCATTATCATAAATTGTGATTTCATGAGATTTCCCATTGTCTCTAGGCTTAAGAAGTTATTTATGTTGATCATTATCATTATCAAAAAAATTTGGGCAATCGTTAGCATACTACCCATACTCCTTAAATTTGAAACACTAGATTCTGTGTGGTTCATTCTATGAATCTTTCTCTCTATTCGCGTCATTAGGTATCTTTTTCCTATCACTTTGGAATTCAATTTCCTGATTACCTTTACAAATTTCAATAATTCACTAGTCCCATTAAGAAAATTACATCCATATTTCCTTCTACACTTTCTGAAAAAAGGAAGACTCATCTTCTTCCCTCCAGGTTTTTATTATTATAATTTTCATTTAATTGCGTATTTATTTTTTTATCAAAATCATGAGATTAATGGGTAACACTAATATCTATTTCTACCTTGATTTCAAATCAAATTATTTCTCCCAAGATACTGAATCCACTTATGAATAAAACACTTTGGATAATTCTTCTAAATCCAAAAAATCAATATTAGTTTCTAGTTCATTGATAATAACATATGTGTACCTCAAAATATTTGTTAACTTTTCCACATAGGTACTAATGGATTCATCATCCTTATACATTAACTCAAGGAATTACTTATTTATTTTAGTATAAATAATATGATGATTTAAATTATAAAAATACCTTCTAAACTCACCTCACACCATAGATTAAATTTCTTCATGTTGCCTTGTTTTCTTGATGAGATTATATTGACCTACTACACCTTCCAAACAATAAACAAAAAAATCATGCTTAAAACACTAAAGAATGGAAAATATATTTTCGCGGTACTGAACCATTTCTTAGAAACATGTGGATTAAAACCCCCATCAAAATATGGTGGATGTAGTCT
Source organism: Viscum album (assembly GCA_963277665.1). Classification (NCBI taxonomy): domain Eukaryota; kingdom Viridiplantae; phylum Streptophyta; class Magnoliopsida; order Santalales; family Viscaceae; genus Viscum; species Viscum album. Next base: position 821,717,734 of record OY728134.1, read on the forward strand.
CATGAAAGAATAAATAGGACATTGTTACCTCCATTACACATTTGGAACCTCATTGTGATTCATGGATTTAAAATGTTGTGTAAGTATAATAATGATATTTTTTATTCTAGATAGCATAACATTTGGTTACTCATGAAGGCAATCATTTTATTTTACATCACATCATTCTTTAAAAAAGTTCATGAATTTTCTATCAATTGACTAAATCCAAAACATAGTGTGAGAAATAATAACCATATTTAAAACATATATATTAACAAAAAATAATTCATATGATGTCAAAATAATGAAACCTTATTTTAAATCTATTAAATATTAGGTTTAACATAGGTCATCCATGATCACCAACTATTCAAATATATCATAATAGTTCAAAAAGAATTTTTGAGTTAACCCATGAATATCCTCTAGGAGTGACTAGATAGGTGTTTAGTCTTAGGGCCACTCATTGTGCACTAGTGACGATCAATTTAGTACCCAATCAACCTCATTCATATTTTTTACCCCTAGGTGCATCAATTATACATTTTGGGGAAAATCCTCATGGAATCATTATAGTTTTTTAGGTTGATTTTTTTGAAAAAGAAGTTTTATATGGTCATTTGTGGAATTATAGAGTGATTATTGACAATTTGGTTTGAAAACTATCCAAAGAAAAAGAATAGATTCCCTATAATTAATATATAAATTTATGTATACAAGGATTAGCCATTTCCCATTATTTTCCAAATTTTTGGAGTCCAAAATTTGGAGTATGGATTAATCAATGAAAAAGTTGTATTTTCATGAATGCCTCATAAAAATATAGTAATGTCATGAGTGTCTTGAATATTGGCGTTTTTAAAACGTATAGAGCGTTGCAAAGGAATTCAGTGTCGTGAACACTCAGTTTTGTAAAGGTTTTGAGAAATCCAAATGTGTAATGGAAAGATGGTAACTCTTCGTGACTACGAGAATATTTTCATCATGAAAGCACAATGAAAATATGAGGACTCTCTATGACTAGAAGAAGCTTTTTGAATGGTAAATTTCCATAGAGATTTGCAGAAACATGAATATTCACAAATGAGATTCGAGATCTTTATAAAAATTGGATTATTAGGGTGGAAGCTTCCAGAATGGGAGGAAATGCCTGTAAATAGGCCTATACCCCATCAGAAAAGTTATGTAATATATAATAAATATTCAAAGGTTTTGAATTCATGAATTTTATTCATGAAGGTTGCTCTTGTAAAAATATTCAAGCAGAAAGGAATTTCGTGAAGGCTATGGAAGCCTGACCAAAAGTGTTTAATTTCATGATGGCTATGAAAGGTGACAAAAACTGTTGAAGTTTGTAAAGGCTATATAAGAAGACTAAAATTTGTGAGATTAATGAAAGTTTAGATCTTCATGTAGGCTAAGTGAGATTTTTGAAGTGAGATTTCTTTATGAAGGATGGTTGAACTTCACAAAATAGGTTATCTTCAAAAAAGTTGTGGGGTTCAGGAAGGTTGGGTGATCTTTGAGAAGGAAGTGAGAACTATGAAAGTTTTCAAAAATGATTACTTAGTAAAACTATGGAAAAGTGATATTAATAAAGTCAATGAATGTGGGACATCAATAGATATTCTACCTACAATTGAGGATGCATTCGTTATTACTAATGAAGGGAACTACATATCCATAAAATATAGGTGGATCCTTTCTAGAGCACTAAATAAAGGAAGAGGGAGAAGGTGATCTTTTCCACTGGAAGTGATCCATACAATAAAAGATTGAGGGAGTGACCCTTGAGAAGTAGTGAGTTGTACCTAAACATTAAAAAGTTAGTGATCCAGGGCATAGAAGTGGTCTATCATGAATTTTATTTTGGCATTGAGCCTTGGTGGATTTGGAACATTGTCACATTCCCATTATATTCTCCTTGGAAGTAGCCTAATGAGGGTGAACCAAGTAAAATCAATGTGTCTTATACATAAATTCATTTTTGTTCATACATTGTTTTGGGAAAGGGTGAGAATAGATTTTTCTTTAATGATGAAATGAGATCTGTAGGGTTTTTTTAATTTGGCATACCCTGATTCGCCCCTCCCACCCCTCTAAGAGTATTTGACCTTGTTAGGCTAACAATTTGTATCATATGGAATGGTTAATATCAGTTTTTCTCTCTCGAGGGGTTTAATGGAGGTTTTTTATCACAAAGGGATTATGATCTTCGATATAAAAATTTCAAATTATGGAATAATTGAATGTAGTAATACTTCTAATTATTAGAAATGGAAGTCTTTATAGAAGTGATGCATGGAATTTTGTCCATTATCGATAGTGGTGCTTTATCTAAATCTAAATGATGGGAATTGGATATTAATGAAAAAGGAATAATGGTTTTTGGGGGAAACTGATCTAATGAGATCTATATGAATGTAATTTCTTGTAAGACATCATATGATATAGTGGAAAAGATTCTAAATATTATGGGGGGAGACTCGAAAGTTAGATATTAACAGAAACAGGTTCTATGGAATAAGTATAAGGATCTCAAAATTCACCCCAATGAATCAGTTGATTCATTATTTGACCAGGTGATTGTTGTTGTGGAAGAAATGAATGGTACTAGAGAAATTATTTAAGATGTAAATATTGTTAAGTGAATATTTATAATACTTTCACTTCTGTTCAATCTGAAAGTTTATGTTTTTGAAGATAAATATCCAAAGGAGCTAACATTGGATAGCTTTCATAGTAGTCTTGTTTCATATGATATGATAAATAATGACAATGAGTCTATTAAAAGAGTGAAGTCTAAATAAGTGGAATGCAAGGCCATAAATAAACTCATTATTGATTATGGGTAGGAATAATAAGAGATATATAAATTCATTTCATTCCTTTCATCAAATTTACAAATAGGAAAAGGAAAGATAAAAGGGAAACTTTCACTTGCATGATTTTGATGAGGAAAGGTTGGGCATCATCCATTAATGTTCCCCAGGAAGTTTCAAGATGATTATGGGGATAAAGAAGAAATTCCCATGAAGAATTATTTAACCTATATTAAAGGTAATAAAAATTTTAAGAGAAATTTCTTTAAAAAGAATAATCTTATTTCAAAAGAAAATAAAAGTTCAGAAGAATCAGAGGTTGAAGAGATAGAAAACTAAAAATATCTTGGAGAAAATGATATATTGGTTGTTGTAGGATGCTCTAAAGAAATTAAGAAAACAATAATTATGAAGAATAAGTCTAAGGAAGAATTGATATTTTGGCTAAATTAGAAGCCTCTCTTGAAGAGATAGATTTTTGGAGAGCGAAAATGAAGAAATCTAGTATAGTGGTTCATGATGTCAAGCTCTTTATACAGTATCAAGAAGAAGATAGTTATGAGTTAATGGATGAAATTGAAAAGATGGAGTCTTTAATGCTGTATAGAAAGAAACAAACAATGAGTAAAAGATCAATGCTGATAAAAATAAATTGGTGATCGATGGTATGAATAATATTAAGAGATAAAGAAAAAATCATTAAATTTCTTGAGGAGGAGGTTGTCAGCCTATGAAGTAAAGTGAAATACCAGAATAAACTCTTGACTATAGAAAAGTATATCACAAAGGCAGTAGAAAATATAAAAGAATATTTCAAAGTTCCATTGAAACCGAAAAATTATTTCCTGGATATAAAAAATGATAGATATGAATGATACAGTTGGTATGGGGATTAATCAAAAGCATAAAGTAGTAATGGTTGAATTCAAACCACAAGAACCCACTTTGAGATTGAATAGTGTTTTGGGTATGAATCATAACCAAAAGATTCATATAACCCAAGGAAACCCCAATGGTAAAGTAGTGACACACAAGAATTCACCCCGCATTAGATGTTATTGTTTTGGAAATATAAGACACTCACAAAATGTATGTTCTCTAACCAATAAGTATCAAAGGGAACAAGAAAAATAGATGCATTCATAAAAAACTCAATATTATAGGATATCATTTTATAGTCACTATATTGGGTGTAGAGTATTCAGAAACATGGTGAGATATCTCCCATAAACAATGCAAATAAATGTGATGAGGAAAACTGAATATGGTCATAAGCATCAACTCAATGTATCATCAAATGAGATAAAAATGAAAAATTGATTTTCAGATCTGCAATACGAAGTTGGTCCATCATACCCCATGGAAGATAAATATTTTCAATCCATACTGGGTATGAAGTTAAAAACATGGATTGAAAAGAAAAGAGATGATAAGTAAGTGGTTGTGGAGATTTACCTTAAAGAATTTGATCATTCTGGTGTATGGACCCTTAAAAGTGGATGCACATCCCATATGATAGGTTCTCAGGATCTTGTTATAGAAATAAAAAATGACAAGGAAGGTATTTTTAAATTCATAAATGATGAAGGATTAAAGATTATTCGCTCAAGAAAATCCACATTTTGGGGAAAATGAAATGACACATGATGATGTCTTAGTTTTTGATGGTCTCAGTCACAAGTTTCTTAATTTCATTCAACTATGTGACTCGGGGAATGCTGAAAGATTTTATAAGAAGATGTGTATTATCAAATTAAGAGATGTTTTAATTTTTCGAAAGGGAAAAAGAATAAAGGGGGATATCTACTTTATAAGTGGAGAATAAATTATATTCTTTTTATCTAAAGAGGAAGAAAATAGGTTGTGGAATAAAAAACTTGGCCACCTATGTCAACCATCCCAGGAAGATATAGTAAAATTGGATGCATCTCAATATCTCTCTAATCTATCATGTGATCAGACTCATATGTGTGACTCTTGTTAATAAGGAAATACTATCAGAAATACGTACAAGGAAAAAGAATAAAATACAACTAGAGTGCTTGAATTAGTGCATACAACTATGTGTGGACCTATCTCACTAAGATCCATTGACATAAAGTAGTATTTTGTTCTTTTCATTGATGACTTCAATAGGATGGGATGGGTATTTTTCATTTCCCACAAGTTTGATGTGTTCAGTTCCATAAAATAGTACTGAATGAAATATAAAAGGATGATTGGATGGAATATTCTTAAGTTTCATACTAATAATGGGATACAATTAAAAAATTTATAGGTGGAAGATTATATTTATAAAATGAGATAAGACATATAGTTTCATCATTAATAGCTCCTCAACAAAATGGAGTGGTTGAGAGGAGAAATAAGATCATCAAAAACATGGATAGATCTATGTGTATTGAAAAGGACCAACCATATAAATTCTAGAAGGAAGTATTACTAACATCAATTCTATATATTATAGGGCTCCCTTGTGCCCAAAGGAAGAAAATAATTTATAGGAGATGTGGTACGAAAAGAATCCAAAATAAAAATACTTTTGAATATTTTTAAGTAAGTTTTTTATTGTCAATAAAGAGAAACACAGGAAATTTGAGTCGCACGGAGATGAGGGGATATTTCTTATATATTTAGGAAAAAGAAAAGAATATAAATGTTTCAATAAGAGTCTTGTAAAGGTAGTTCAAATAAATGATGTCACTATTGTAGAGAATGAATAGAATCTACAACAATAAATTTAATTGTTCCTTGATGAGAGTGATTATAAGTTTACCACCTCAAGTGGAGTTAAAGTAAAAAAAGTTGATTTAGAAGAAGATACTGATGATGATCATGATCAAGTAAAATCTATATATACAAGAAAACCAAAGAATTGAGCTGAAGTTAATAGATAGAACATGATTAGTGATTAGGTAGTGCTAGTTCAAACATGAACAATGAATTCATTACGGTAGGAATATTTCCCGTATTAGGTAGATAATAAATGTTTTGATGAAGTATTTGGAGATAAGAATTTAGTTCAGTCTATAAATGAAGAGTTTGACCAAATTGAGAAGAGTGGGAAATGGGAGATTGTTTCGAGACCAAAAATTAAGATTATAATTAGGGACAAATGGGTATTTCAGAACAAGATTAATGAATATATCATATTCATTCAAATCAAATAATTATTAGTGTGAAAAGGGTACTCCCAGATTAAGGGTGCAGATGTTGATGAAGCATTTTCACCTGTTGTGAGGCTAGAGATAATCAAATTATTCTTTTCCATAGCAGTGAAAAAAATGTTCAAATTTTTATAGATGGACATAAAGTCAACATTTATGAATGGGATTATAGAATAAGAAGTTCATATTGAGTATCTAGATAGTTTTCTCAATCATAAAAATGTTAATAGAGTGGTTTTTCTGAAGAAGTCACTATATCGGTTGAAGAAATCACTAAGAGAATAGTGTTCAAGACTATATCATTTTTTTGAAGAAGCTTGATTTTCAATGTGGTGGAGTTGATTACAATCTATACTTCAACATTTATAGTATTCAAAGGATGACAGTTATGGTGTATATAGATGACATAATATTTAGTGGATCATATAAATCACAGTACAAATAGTTCAGAAAAATCCTAAAAAGTGAATTTGAAATGTCAATGATTGGTGATATTCCATTCCTTCTTTGTTTATAGGTGACATAAGGAAAGAGTGGAACATTCATTTCTCAATATAAATACGTCAAGGAGGTTTTGAGAAGATTTATAATGGTTAATTCTAAGGATATAACGAATATGGTGGCTAACCAGATGAAACTATCATGGGATGATGAATCCAATGCATTTAATGTCATGGAATACAAGAAAATAATCGGAATTATATTGTACATGATAGTGACAAGACCTGATATTGTTTTTCCCACATTCCAAGAAAAAATATATCAAAAAAATTTCTCTATAAATCCAATTAATTACAGTAATAATAATACTTTAGTATATCAAGAGGATGGTGGATTTTGGTTTCTTATATAATAGAAAATCGTAGTATGGGTTATTCAGATATACAGATGCAGATTGGGCCAGTTTAGAAGATGATATAAAATCAACATCATGTGGTGTATACTATCTTGGGGGATTTTTTATTTCTTGCTTAGAAATAAATAATATTTCATTTCATTGAGCACCACCACAGATGAATATATTTCAACCACTCAATCTCATACGTAGTTATTTTGGATAATGTTGTAGCTTGACGATATGAGAGCTCTAGTTAAGTATCTGATCGGAATCCATATTGACATTCAAGTGCTATAAATCATAGAAGAAAACTATTCCCTCACTCATGGAAAAATAAAATTGAAATAAAGTATCATTTTATCAAGGAGAAGGTGGGTCATGGGCTTGTGAAGTTGGATTTTGTGCCTATATAATTATAGGTTACATAAATTATAATGAAGGCCTTACCCAAAGAATCATTTTAACTTCATAGTTTGGATATTAGTGTACATTCAACTCTCTAAACTTGATAAATTGTAAATGTGGAACCACTTCTCCCTAAGGTATGATGTGTTTTTCCCTACTATGTTGATCTTTGTTCTTTACCATATTCCAAACCATAATAAAGTGACCATTGGGTTTGTTCCCAAAGGGGGGGAAATGGTAGAGATAAAAGGGTGAAATGTCTTAATAAAAATAGATTGAGAAGTTGATAGGGGGAGTTTTAAATCTGTTGATGATAAAAGGTGATCGATCAAAGGTTGTATATAACTTTATATGGGGTTCACAATTGTCACGACCCATCCTTGGGGATCGTGCCGTGCCTACCCCAAGCTCGCCTCCCATAGGCCAGGGGCTGGCGACTAGCACCAAAGGCGTAAATCCCGGTAAAAGGGGAGGCATTGACTTTATATAAGAAAAAAACAACATCGAGCACACAAGCTGAAGTAAACTCTATGTAAACTAAGTACAAAGTAAGTGCTGGAAAGTAAATGGGCCGGAATACAAACCCAACTGAAAGTAAAGTACAACTGAAAAGAAAGTACCGCAGCAGAAATGTAAAGCAGCAACTCCGAGCCGTCCTCTGGAACTTCCACCTGAAGGGTGGGTACAGATAGCCTCCACGGCTCCTCGGTCCTGCCGTCCGCTCTATGTACGTCCTGCCAAGTGGTCCACCTCCGGGTACCATCCAGCTCCACAAGCTTCCACCTCGATCAGTGTTTTCCGTCGTCTGCATCCAACACAACGTAGTGCAGGCATAGCCCGTGCAGGGGTGAGTATACGATACTCAATAGGGACCCCGAGACCCCCGAAGGTCTCTCAGAATCCACGAATGATAAACCAAAAAGGAAAGATACAATCACGATGTATCAACAACACTACTCAGATATATGCACATACATATACCTAAGTCATCAGTTACATTTCGTCTCCAACTCCCAAGCACCACACAGTCCACAACGGAAATCACAACCCAGTCTACAAAGGATAGCTCAACCCAGTCCACATAGGTAAAACAAAACCCAATCCACAAAGGAAAGAAATTCAACCACATAAATAATGATTGAGAAATCAAGACTTAGCTCACAAAGGTATACACTTCATAAGGTGATAGAGATGATCAGATGTAGCCACTGATTCATCCAAGCCGTCGGACCCACATAGGATACAAGGCCAGCTAATCTGTCGGACCCACAAAGGATACAAGACCAGCTACTCTTCCTGACCCAGATTGGATACAAGTACATAGTCAAATATTGCCGAACCCACATAGGATACAAGAATATTAGTCATTGCCGTCGAACCCATGGAGGATCCCAGTATGGTCGTCGTCACTACAGAACCCATGGAGGATCCAAGTACAATCGTCCTCGATGTCGAACCCATGGAGGATCCATGTGCAGTCAACATCGTCGTAGTCGCAGCCAGCTTTAGGGTTCCCGCACACAGCACGCTCGATTCCAGGAGGGCCCGCTCCACGAGCCAAGGAGGCGAAACATCAACTGTCACGAAGTCTAGAGTTGATGTATCACAAAGTTCCGTCTGGTCAATAGGAACTCAACGCGACAGACGGCGCATCAATCGGATGCCCGGTCTGAGAGATATTGGCTTTTCCGTTCCAGGGGCCCGGTTGGGTTTTAAGCTAAAACCAACCTGACCATACTCTAGCTGCATCCAAACATCGAGCGGAGTAAACCAAAATAACGATCTCACTAAGAGGAATTCAACAAAGTAGACGGCACGTCAAACGGACGTTCAGAGAAAAAGTTTTAAGCGTTTCCGCTCCGAGGGCCCGGTTGGTTTCGTGTTCAAACCAACCCAGCTGTGCCCAAAGTTCCCCAAAACCTTGAGTGTAATATACCGAAATGACCATTTCGATCCAAGGATCCCATCTCAACTGAAGTTGTGTTGATCAGAGGCTTACAGCCCAAGTTATGTGAAAAAGATTGAAAACAGTCTGAAGTGGGGGGGTCTGGGCCCAGCCCGGCCCAGCCCAACCCCCCTGGGTCTGCCCGAACTGGGTCAACCCGACCCCGGTTTGGGTCCAGCCCGGCTGGGTGCGGCCCAGCCTGGCGGGGCGCAGCCCGGCCCGGTCCGCGCGACCCACCCCGGCCCGGCTGGGGGGTGCGCTGGCTCGGCCAACGGGTCGAGCAGGGGGGACGTGTTTCCCCCCTTTGCGCTCCACAGACGTGGTGGGTGCTGCTTCCTCCTCCTCCGGATCCCACACGGCCTCGGGATCCGGACACCTACTGTACTATCTTAGATTTTTTCATTTATTATTTTAAATATTATATGGAATTAATTCGAGACCAGGCACAAAGACAACACATCATTCCGAGGTCCAGTGAGCCCGGAATGGTGGTATGAACTTTTTTTTAGTTAAGCGAGTCGGAACATGTGTGTGGTTGTGGCAGTTTCCAAATGGATGCTCGGATTAAAAATATGAGTACACCATTTCATCCAAGAAAGCGACTTTACCTAAGAATGAGGCTAACCTCGACTGGCGCGAGTCGAGGGAAAAAGTTAATTTTCGGACGTTTTAAGTGAAATAAAATAAAATAAATTAGCAAGTTTATTTTATTTCATTTAAGGAAACATATGCTGCATCGTGCAACGGCGTAGCTGTTTCCTAAATTAATGGCGCATCTTAATGACTTCTAAATGGCAAGTCAATTCCATTAATACTTCCGCGTAATTAAATGCCAACATGTTTCAACTTTTAATGGGTTAAGAAATTGTACATCCTTGGCAACGTAGAGAGAGGAACCTCTGCAGAATCCACAGCGCGTTGGAGAAAATTCTTGATGATGAACGAAAGTGGATCGAAACCAAGGATCGGTGCGCCGACGTTGAAGGATCTCGACGACAATGGTAGTACGGTGCCTTCATCAACTATCGATCATTTCGAAAGGTAGGGGTTGTTATTTTCGATTTCTTTTCCCCGTATTTGAGTTTAAAAGATGAACGTGGATCAACCATGAACAATTTGATCTGTGGATTCGTGCGTTCTTGTGAGAGGGATTTTCTTTGGGAAGATTATGGGGAATTGGTCCATGCTTTATGTTGGTGTTGATTCTTGCTCCGTTTAAGCCTATTAATGGGAGAGGATCAACGTCGTGACGAATGACGGCGGAGGTTCGTTCGTCAATTTGTTATTTGGATTTCTTCCTCCTTTTTCCCCGTGCGTTCTTTGTGTTCTTCGCGGGGAAATGAACAACAGATCGTTGCACATCCGTTCTGCAACGTAACAATCACAAATCGAAGGTTCGACATCGCAATGACCTTGTGGAGGTGCGGTGACAATGGCGGACGGCGAATCGGACCGGATCAGAAAGAGCATTCTTCTAGCTTTCTTCCTGCGGGAAGATCCGAACACGATTTCGGAGCCAATTGGAGGCTCGAAAATGAAGGAAGCGGCTTCGTGGTGTCAGGGAGACCAGAACCTGGAAGTTTTTTGCTGATCGGATGGTCGGATTGATGATCGGAGCAGCACGGGGGGGGGGGGGGGGGGGGCGGTGAAGAGCGTCGTTTCTGGAAATTTCTAGAATACACGGCGTGTACTTATGAAGAACACGTTGTGTAGTACTGGCGATGGCGGCTAGGGTTTCGGGGTCAGAGAAGAATCACACAGCGTGTGACCCCAGTAACACGGTGTGTTGGACCATCCCCGAAGCTCGGCGTGTACTTTAGGTAGTACACTGACACGGGATGATCTACACGGCTTCAGGCGGCACAGCATGTACAGCTTGGCAGAGGCGGCTATGTGGAGCTTGGAGGGTATCCTGGGGATACACGGACACGAGATGGAGTCCACGACCATGTACTCCATCACACGGCCAGGTGAGGCCAGCAGCGTGGGTCACCCCGTGTGCAGATTACACAGGTCGGAGTACACGGGATGGTGACTGTGTATGGGCACATGGCCAAAGTACATGGAGCCAACCCCAGTTATCCAGACACGGTATTTCCTCCATACTACACACCGTGTACTAAGTTTTTCTACACGACCAGCCTCATGACAGAGGCCGTTGTACACGAGCAGTACCTGGGGTCGGACAACACGGCGTGTATCATTCCTACACGTCATGTACTTTTTGGAAAATGGATTGGTCCTTTTGTTCATAATGCCCTGAATATATTTTGTTTGGGTTAGTGCCCCTTCTTCTTGTTCTCCTGAAGGTTAGGCATCTTTCCCTCACGCAGGATTATGATCCCTTCAGCAGGACTTTCTGTGATAGAGTCAGGCATCCATCCGAGAGGCCCAGATCGAGATCCTCTATCCATTCCAGACCCTAGGTAGTGTCTGGCATCGACGTGACCAACTCTTCCGGGCATTGATACTCTACCTATTAGGTGAATTCCAGATGAGTCGTGGTATTTTCCATGGCCCTGGTAGTGATCCTCATGTTTTTATCGAGATCTTCCCACTCTGGAGTATGTCTCCTATAATGAGTGCTCTATCTACCATAACGTTTCCACTCAGGAGTGTGTCTCCTGTAATGAGTGAGCTATCTCTCGTGATGGTTCCTGAAGAACAGCACTTCTCGGACGGACGTCATCAGAGCTATAAGACTCATGGAGTGTGTTCACCCAGAACGAGTGCATCACGGAATCTTCGAACAGAATCCATTGTGGGGGGTATGTGGTTGTGTGACTTGTCTATAGACCACAGGTCTGGTTTTTGAGTATATCTGGTTTGTTCTATGTGTTCCTTATACATATACTGTGCATTGCTGATTGTACCTTTACTTTGTGTACTGCTTTGTGGTTTTTGGGTTCCTCTACTGAGTATTGTTATACTCACCCCTGCACGGGCTATGCCCGCACGTCTGGTGTCTTGTGCAGACGAGCAGCCTTTTGACAGAGTCCAGGGCGGACTAGGGCATGACCGAGCTTTCTGAGTTCCCTACAGGCCAAGGTGTTCCTACGGATACGAGCATCACTCCCATTACCTTTTTGTGCTTACAGGTTGGACTTTGTAGTTTTCAGATTCTTGTTTTTGGCGGGCTTGTATTCTGGCCCAGTTTTCTTTTACAACACTCTACCTTTTGTTGTACTCTATTGGTTGGGTTTAGTTTTATGCATGCATTATTTTCCTTAGTGGTTTTTACATTTCATCTTTTTTGTGGGCTTGAAGATGTGTGCATGTGTACAGGTACTTAGGCAATGCCTCCCGTGTTATTGATATGCCTACTCGGTGCTAGTCACCAGCACCTGGCCTATTGGAGGCGGGCTTGGGGAGTCACGGTGCGGGCCCCACTAAGATGGGTTGTGACACATACCACCGAGGCTTCAGCTGTGGTGGTTACTCCTTGCGGCGTGTCGGGGCGCCGCCGCCTCCGGGCATCCGGCCGATGTCGGCCGCCGCCTCCGGCCACCGGTGTCGCCGCGTCGGCGACCCGCACCGCCGGAGATGTTCGTGGGCCACCGGAGCCGCTCTGGTGGTCCGTTCTTGCTCCCGAATGCGTCTGCGGTCCCCCCAGGACCCGTAGATTAATTCTAAGGCCTCCAATCACCATTACGGCCTCACTTCATCGTCGGCAATTGTTCCACACAACAAGTACAAAGCAACGGTGAGTCGGGCTTGTTCGTTAAGCCACACCGACTGCATCAGAGGTTTTAAGCACCACCAAACAAAATAATACCATGCACTAGGGTATAATTCTCATGAAAAAGATCATAAAATTTCCAAAATCTCCTACCTTGACAAGGAATATGATCTTCGGTGTCACGGTACACGATGTCGCGAAGAAGAGGACCGTAGGCGTCACGGTACACGGTGTCATAGAGAAGAGGATTGTAGGTGTCGCAGTACACGACATCGTGTCGTCGATCTTCGAGGAACTAGCGTTCTCCATCGTCCTTCGTCGAAGGCCGGAATTATTCGTCGTTCTTCATCAAAGGCTGGCATTCTTTGTCGCACAACGAAGCTCTCTCCCATAATCACCAAAATAATAGGCTTCTATATTATTTTATTATCCATGCAATGAAACTCCCTCAAAATTAATTCACCACCTTAATTAAAATTTGTTGTCATTTAATTAAGGATGGGAGAAAGAATGTTCCCCATAATTAAACGAGCTGGATGTTTAAATTAAAAAAAATGGAAAAGGAAGGTTCCTCATTAAGTTATGGGTTGACATAATTTAATGGGTTGAGGTGACAATTAATGGAGGTTTGTCAAAATTAATGGGGGGTTTACTAATGGGTTTAGAGGGAATTAAATGGTGGGGGTCGTGTGGACCCCACCTCCCTAACACCCACACTTGGGTAGTTAAGTGGCTACAGGCCCCACCCTTAACTACCCATGCGAGGGAGTAACCTCCCTTAGTAATAAAAATTGTTTCGACGATTTTTATTTATTTCTTAAACAAACCCCCAAAAATTATCTTCTCCTATTTTGCGAACGCAACTATGGTAAATTACCCCTTCAGAAATTACCGGAACTGCAAGTTCATCAGTGCCCTCAGATTTTATTTCCAAGCACCAGTTCAAAAGTTAGAAAAACCCGCGCGTTCATTCACTGAACGTACCCGAGCTAAACTTCGAAAATTGATTCCGGGCACACCGGGCCTCGGAATCAAGCGCCGTCAGAAGCTACAGACTCGTAAAATTCCAAAGTATTTTTAAAATGAAATTCCTTGAAATTTCTGGGTCTTTACATTACTTCCACATCAGGGATTTACGTCCCCTTAAAGATACAACAAAAACTAGGGGAACAAAAGAGGGTACTGAGCACGCAACTGAGCCTCCCGCTCCCATGTTCTCTCCCTGAGGTTCCCGTGCTTCCAACGAATGCACACTAGAGGTATTGACCGTCCATGTAGGACCTGCTCCTATTGATCCTCGATCTCCATCAGGACCTCCGCAAAAGTCACCCCGTCATCGATGTCTAGCTCCTCGTGATAAATGATGTGCATTGGGTCATGCACATATCTCCTCAGCTGAGATACTTGGAAGACGTCGTGCACCCGATGCAACTGAGGAGGAAGGGCCAAGCAGTAAGCCACCTCGCCTACCCTGCTGAGGACCTGAAAAGGCCTGATGAAGTGTGGAGATAACTTGCCGCCCTGGCCAAATCTCTATAATACACGTCGAGGTGAGACCCTTAAGAAAATGTGGTCTCCATCCTCGAACTCCAGTGGTCTCCGCCTCATATCAGTATAGGACTTCTATCGGCTCTGAGCATTCCTCATCTAATCCTGAATGATTTGTACCTTCTCTGTCGTGGCCTGGACCATCTCTGGTCCTACAGGTGATAACTCCCCAGGCTCTGTCCAGCACAGAGGTGATCTACATGGTCGGCCATACAAGGCCTCGTATAGTGCCATCCCGATGGTGGAGTGGTAGCTGTTGTTGTACGCAAACTCCACCAAGGGTAGGTGATCCTCCCAGCTCTGAACAAAGTCAAGGACACATGCACGGAGAATTTCCTTGAGTGTTTGAATGGTCATCTCTGTCTAGCCATCTGTCTGCGGGTGAAAGGCAGTGCTCAGGTGTAGCTGCATCCCAAAGGCCTCTTGCAACCCCTTCTAAAGTCAGGAAGTAAAGAGAGTGTCTTGATCAGAGACGATATATGATGGCACACCATGAATCCGTATGATCATCTGAATGTAGAGACGTCCTAAGCTCTCCACTGAGCCCTACTCTATGTTAAGTAATAAGTGGGCCGACTTGGTGAGTCATTATACAATCACCCAAATGGAGTCATGTCATCTAGAAGTACATGGAAGCCCCGTCACAAAATCCATGGATATCCGGTCCCACTTCCACTCCGGGACCTCTAGAGTTTGTACCAATCCTGCAGGTACCTGGTGCTCTGCCTTCACTTACTGACAAGTGAGTCATCGAGAAATGAATCCTACCACAACCTTCTTCATACCCATCCACCAGTACTATTGTCTGAGGTCCTGATACATCTTCGCTACTCTAAGATGTATCGCTAGAGGTGAAGTGTGGAACTCCCTCATCACGTCCTCCTGTAGTGTAACTAGTACCATGGTACGTTCCCTGTAAAGGATGACGTGCTCTCCTCCTACAGAAAATCCATCAGGTGCTTATCCTGAGGATATCTGTGCACATCGCATCTCACAACCCACGTCCCCACGTTGTGCCTCTCTGACTCGCTAAATTAGTGGAGGAGTGACTTTGTGGGACTTAAGATAGGATGCCCCATCACTATCCACGAATGATATCTGCAAAGTGGCCAACTGCTCCGTCGTCTCTCCAAGTAACTGAATGTCTGATCTTCTGCTGAGAGCATCAGTCACAACGTTCCCCTTCCCAAGAGTATAGACAATCTCAAAGTCATAATCCTGGAGGAACTCAAGCCATTTCCATTGTCTCAGGTTCAGGTCCATCTATGAGAAGATGTACCTGAGACTCTGGTGGTCAGAGTAGACTGTAAAGCGCTCTCCCATCAGATAGTGTCACCACATCTTCAGGGCGAAGACCACTGCTGCTAACTCCAGGTCATGGGTGGAATAGTTCTGCTCGTGCGGCCTCTGCTGCCGTGAACTGTAATCGATCACTGTTCACTCTTGCATCAGGACACACCCGAGTCTGGTCCCTGATGCGTCGCAGTAAACTACGTACCGTATGCCCTCCTTCGGCAGCCTTAATATGGGCGCACTGGTCAATCTTCGCCTCAGCTCCTAGAAGCTCTGCTGACATCGGTCTGACCACACGTAGGGTTTCCCGTTCTTCATCAATGCTGAAAGTGGTGCTGCAACTTTGGAGAAGTCTGGCACAAATCTCTGATAGTACCCAGCCAGACCTAGGAAACCCCACACCTCTGTCACGCTCCTGGGTGGATCCCAAGCAAGTACCACCTCAACCTTCGCGGGATCCACTGAAACTCCCACCTCAGAGATAACGTTCCCCAAGAAGTGGACCTCTCGAATCCATAATTAGCACTTCGATAGCTTACCATAAATCGGGTGCTCTCGGAGTGTATCCAGTACAACCCGTAAGTGGTAGGCATGCTCCTCCTCAATCGTCGAGTAAATCAGTATGTCGCCAATGAAGACTATGACAAACCGATCGAGGTACGGCTAGAAGATCTTGTTCATGAGACTCATGAACACTACTGGAGCATTGGTCACACCAAAGAGCATGACCGAGAACTCATAGTGGCCGTACAGACACCTGAAGGTCGTCTTCTGCACATCCTCGTCCCGAAATCGGAGCTGATGATAGCCTGGCCTGAGGTCTATCTTCGAGAACCAACGTGCTCCCTTGAGCTGATCGAAGAGGTCTTCAATCCTTGGAAGAGTATACTTGTTACTTACGGTCACCTGGTTCAGGTGACAGTAATCGACACACAGTCGCAAGCCCCCATCCGCCTTCTTGGTGAAAAGGACCAGAGAAGGCCAGGGTGAAACACTGGTTCAGTTGAAAAATTTCCCCTATAAGTCCTCCAGCTGTACCTGCAGCTCACGAAGCTTGGTGGGAGCCATCAGATACGCTGGGGTGGATATCGGTGATGTCCTGAGGTACTGGTCTATGTAGAAATCTACCTCCCTCCGAGGAGGTAGTCCTAGAACATCGTCAGGAAAAACGTCCGCATACTGGTCCACCACTACAGGAAAACACAGACTCCACATGTCGACTACTCTGAGGATGAGACTACCCAACTGATGTGTGATTGGATGCCCTGTCCTCTGCCTGAGTCCATCCTGTGCTGTGAAGGTTCCCTTATCACCATTGAAGGTGAACCTGGTCTCATCCGTGTGGATACACCGCACCTTGTGCCTAATACAATCAATATGGGCATGGACTGTAGATAACCAGTCCATACCCAGGATGATGTCGTAAGGCCTCGATGCCACTAAAATAAGATCCCAGCCGAAGCTCTCGCCTCCTAGAGTAAGCTCACACTACTGGCACCAGTGCGTAATCATCGAGTCTGCTCCCGTAGGAGTCTCTAACTGCAAGGATCGAGCCAACGGCTCCGTCAGAATATCGGAGCTCCGAAAAAGGGCAGCGGCAATAAAAGAATGACTTGCACCTGTGTCTATAAGAACTACGGCAAGGGTGTAGTAGACAAATATAGTACCTTGAATCATCTCGGGTGCGCTGTGATCGTAAGACTCTATTGTCTGAAGCTCAGCCTGCCTCTGCCCACCATCTCCTTGTGGTCGAGGCGGACCTCCTGGGGGTGGTGGTGGAAGAGCCTCAAAGCATCGTCCACCTCCCGCTGCTCGGCCAGCTCCTCGGAAGGCTGGCTCTGCACCGTGTGCCCCGCACAGCCAAACCCGTGTCCTGAGGTCTCCCACCTGACGGCCTAGTCCACTTGGACCCCTATGTCATCTGTCAACTGCCTGCTACAGAAGACTCCGCTCCATGCCGTCCTGCGGTGGGTCTCGCTTCTGATGGATGCTGAGTGGAATCGTCAAAGCTTTGATCTGAGGCCTCAACCCCTACTCAAAGGTCCGGGCCTGGAAGAATGGGTCTCATACAATGTCCGTGGAGTAGTGCGAGAGGTCGGTAAATCTCGTCGAGTACTGGGCTACTGACATGCTGTCATGCCGCAACTGTAGTAACTCATGGATGTGCACCGCACGGAGGGTGGCCAGAATGAACTCAGCGCAGAAGAGGCTCTCGAAGTCCGTCCAAAAAGAGATGCCTCATCATGCACCTGAATCATCAGGCTCCACCATCTACCTGCTGCTGCGTGCAGGAGACTCACGACAAGGATCACCATGAGGTCTGTTGGCATCCTTACCAACCTGAAGACTCTAATGACAGCCTCCAGCCAATCCTCGGTTTCCTAAGGATATATCTCTCTGTGGAACTTGGGCGGACTCTGTCTCTGAAACTCGTGTAACGCGCTCAGGCGGCGTGCACTCTCCGCCGCTGGTGCGGGTGGCATCGGTGGCTCGGTAGGTAGAGGTACTGCCGGTGCCTCCGCGGTAATGGGCCCCTACACCGAGGCCTCGTCGCTCGGTGGGCTGTCATCTCCCACAAAGCTCGGAACCCTATCTAGATGCCATCGTGGGGCCATCTTGAAAAGAAACAGGTGCGCCACGGTTAATACAGTTTACCTGGTGGTCTAACATAAAGTAATCACAAATAAAACTATTGAAACACACATGCAATCAATGTTTTCGTGAACTTAGTCGGAAATTGGAAGTCAGGGTCTTGGTGTATGGATACGTCGGTCACCGCACAAACACTGGACTCCCTGGACTGATAACCACACTCATTACTCTAAACATTATTTCCTCGTAGAGAAGAAATTATCAGAGTCCTAAGTTCTGCGGTAGAACCGACTCCTCTGATACCAATTTGTCACGACCCATCCTCAGGGCTCGTGCCATGACTACCCCAAGCCCGCCTCCCATAGGCCAGGGGCTGGAGACTAGCACCATAGACGTAAATCCCGGTAAAAGGGGAGGCATTGCCTTTATATAAGAAAACAAACACCACAGAGCACACAAGATGAAGTAAACTCTATGTAAACTGAGTACAAAGTAAGTGCTGGAAAGTAAATGGGCCAGAAAACAAACCCAACTGAAAGTAAAGTACAACTAAAAATAAAGTACCACAGCAGAAAGGTAAACCAGCAACTCTAAGCCATCCTCTGGAACTTCCACCTAAAGGGTCGGTACAGATAGCCTCTACAGCTCCTCGGTCTGGTCGTCGGCTCCGTGTACGTCCCGCCAAGTGGTCCACCTCCGGGTACTGTCCAGCTCCACAGGCTTCAACCTTGATAAGTGTTTTCCATCATCTGCATCCAACATAATGTAGAGTGGGCATAACCCATGCAGGGGTGAGTATACGATACTCAGTAGGGACCCCGAGACCCCTGAAGGTCTCTCAGAATCCACAAAGGATAAACCACAAAGGAAAGATAAAATCACAAAGTATCAACAACACTACTTAGGTATATTCCCATATATATACCTAAGTAATCAGTTACAGTTCATCTCCAACTCCCAAGCACCACACATTCCACAACGGAAAGCACAACCTAGTACAAAAAGGATAGCTCAACCCAGTCCACACAGGAAAATCACAACCCAATACACAAAGGAAGGCAAGGAAACCACATCAATAATGATTGAGAAATAAATACTCAGCTCACACAGGTATACACTTCGTAAGGTGATAGAAATGATCAGATGTAGCCACTGATTAATCTACGTTGTCGGACCCACATAGGATACAAGACTAGCTAAGCTGTCAGACCCATAAAGGATACAAGACCAGCTACTCTGTCAGACCCACATAGGATACAAGTACAAAGATAAATACTATCGGACCCACATAGGATACAAGATCACTAGTCCTCGTCGTCGAACCCATGGAGGATCCCAGTACGGTATTCGTCACTGCCGAACCCACAGAGGATCCAAGTACAGTCGTCCTTGCTGCCGAACCCACGAAGGATCCAAGTGCAGTCGTTATCGTCATAGTCACAGCCAGCTCTAGGGTTCCCGCACATAGCATTCTCGATTCCAGGAGAGTCTGCTCCACGAGCCAAGGAGGTGATACATCAACTATCACGAAGTCCATAGTTTATGTATCACAATGTTTTTTCTCATCAATAGAAACTCAATGCGACAGACGGTGCATCAATCAGACGCCCAGTCTGAGAGATATTGGTTTTTCCGTCCTAGGGGCCCAGTTGGTTTTTAAGCTAAAACCAACCTGGCCATACGCCAGCTATGTCCAAACCTCGAGTGGAGTAATCCAAAAGACCCGTATCACTAAGAGGAATTCAACAAAGTCGACAGCACGTCAAACGGACGTCTGGAGCTTAAGTTTTAAGTGTTTTCGCTCCGAGGGCCCTATTGGTTTCATGTTTGAACCAACCCAGCCATACACAAAGTTCTCTGAAACCTTGAGTGTAATATATTGAAATGACCGTCTCGATCCAAGAATCCCAACGCAACTGACAGTGTGTCGATCGGAGGTCTGTCGCCCATGTTATGGAAAAAGACTAAAAACAGTCCGAAGTGGGGGGTCTCGGCCCGGCCTGGCCCGAACCAACCCCCCCTAGGACGGTCCAAACCGGGTCGACCCGGCCCGGTTCCAGGTTCGGCCTGGCTGGCCGCGGCCTGGACCGCTCCGCGCGGCCCACCCCGGCCCGGCCGGGGGGCTGCGCTTGCTCGGTCAGTGGGCCGAGCAGGGGGGACGCATTTCCCCCCTTGGTGCTCCATGAACGCAGCGAGCGCAGCGTCCTCCTCATCCGGATCCCGCACGACCGCGGGATCCGGCCGCCTACCACCGCGGCTTCAGCCACAGCGGTTCCTCCAGGCAGCGTGCCGGAGCGCCGCCTGAGATGTCTGCATCCACCGGAGCCCCTCCGGTGGTCCGTTCTTGCTCCCTAATGTGTCTGTGATCCCCCCGGGACCCGTAGATTACTATGAAGGCCTCCAATCGCCATTACAGCCTCGATTTTCAATCTCCAATTTTTCCGCATGACAAGAACAATGCAGCGGTGAGTCGGGCTTGTTCTTTAACCCTCACCCACTGCGTCAGAGGTTTTAACCACCACCGAACAAAATAATACCAAGCACGAGGGTATAATTCTCATGAAAAAGATCATAAAATTTCTAAATCCCCCTACCTTGACAAGGAAGATGATGGTCGGCATTGCAGTACACGGCGTCGCGGAGAAGAGGATCATAGGCATCGCAGTACACGGTGTCGTAGAGAAGAGAATAGTAGGCATCGCGGTACACGGCGTCGCAGAGAAGAGGATCATAGGCATCACGGTACACGGCGTCGTGTCATCGATCTCCGAGGAACCATCAGTCTCCATCGTCCTTCATCGGAGGCCGGCGTTCTTCATCGTTCTTCATCGGAGGTCGGCGTTCTTCGTCGTACAACGAAGCTCTCTCCCTTAAAAACCAAAATAACAAGCTTCCCTATTATTTTATTTTACACGAAAAGAAACTCCCTCGGAATTAATTCACCACATTAATTAAAATGTGTTTTCATTTAATTAAGGATGGGAGAAAGAAGGTTCCCCATAATTAAACATGCTGGAGGTTTAAATTAAAAAAAGGGAAAAGGAAGGTTCCTCATTAAGTTATGGGTTGACATAATTTAATGGGTTGAGGTGACAATTAATGGAGGTTTTTCAAAATTAATGGGGGGTTTACTAATGGGTTTATAGGGAATTAAAGGGTGGGGGTCATGCGGACCCCACCTCTCTAACACCCACACTTGGGTAGTTAAGTGGCTGCAGGCCCCACCCTTAACTACCCATGGGGGGGAGTAACCTCCCTTAGTAATAAAAATTGTTCCGACAATTTTTATTTATTTCTTAAATAAATCACAAAAATTCTCTTCTCCTATTTTGAAAATGCAACTATATTAAGTGTCCCCTTAAGAAATTACCAGTGCTATGAGTTCATCGGTGCCCTCAGATTTTAATTCTGAGCAACCGTTCAAAAGTTAGAAAAATCCGCTCGTTCGTTCACTGAACGTACCTGAGCTAAACTTCGAAAATTCATTCCGGACACACCGGTCCTCGGAATCAAGTGCCGTCAGAAGCTAAAGACTCATAAAATTGCAAAGTATTTTTATAAAAATTTTCATTTAAATTTACGGGTCTTTACAACAATTAAAGGAGATTAGTGGTTTTGGAATGAAGTGATTCATTAATGAACTTTGTATACTGCTTTAGTTTGTCACACTGAGTATGTCTCATCTGATCTTAGAGTGTGTGATAGGTAAAATCCTTTATCACTATCTAAATCACAATAAGTTAATTTTGGTATAATATGGAAGAATATTTAATATTTTATCAAAATATAAAGAGTTTTCAACCAACCCAAAGGGGTAGATTCTTGTGAAAAAAATCCATCAAGGTAACATTGCAGTGTTTTTTGTTTGATTATGTTTGTTGAAAAATAAGTTTTCCATGGTCACTTGTGGAGTTCTAGAGAGATTTTTGACATGGTGTGTTGACAAAGATCCAAGATAAAGGAATGGATTCCCTGAACAATGTACATAAATTTTCTTATACAAGGTGGTGTTTTTCCCAGTGTTTTCCAAATTATTGGGGTCCAGAATTTGGAAGATGGATCAATAATCATGAAGGTTGTATTTCTATGAAGTCCACATAAAAATATTGTAAAGTTCTGATCTTCATGAATATTAGAGTTTCGTGAAGGTAAAGAGCATTATAAATCCATTCAGTGTAGTGAAGGCTGGGGTTCAGGAATGTGTGGCGCATCAAGGGGTGTAATGGAAATAATATAACTCTACATGACTAAAAAAATCTTTGCATCATGAAAATGACATGAAAATATAGTGATTATACATGGATACTAGATGCTTAATGAATGCTAAATTTCTATCACGCTTCGTGAAAATAGGGAGCTTGCAATCAATATTAGAGAGCTTAATGAAAAGGTTATGATGAGGATGGATGATTCGGGAATGGGATGAAACAACTATAAATAGGCTTATACCACCTTAGAAAAGTAGAAAAAGTCTTAACAAGGATTAAAAGGCTTTGAATTCATGATGTTGATTCGTGAGGGTTGGTTTTTGGAAAAAATTAATGAAGAAAAGACATTTATAAAGGCTATGAAAGCTGACCAAAGGTGTTGAAGTTCATGAAGGCTGTGAAATTCATCCAAACGTATTGAAGTTCTAGAAGGCTATATAAGATGACCAAAATTTGTGAGATTCATGAAAGTTTTGATCTTTATTGAGGCTAAGTGATCTTTGTGAAAGGAGATTACTTTACGAAGGTTTTTTGAGATTCAAAAATAAGGTGAGATTCACGAAAGTTTTGGGGTTCACAAAGGTTGTGTGAGCTTTGTGAAGGTAGTGAGAATTATAGAAGTGTTTAGAAATGATTCCCCAGAAGAAATATGGTAATGTTATATTCATCAAGTGAATGAAAGTGAAACTTCAACAGAGCATCTAACTACAATTGAGGATGCATTCATTATTTCTAATTAAGGGACCTACATGTCCATAAGCATTGTGTGAGTCATTTCCAAACTAGTGAGAAAAGGAAGAGGAATAAATTGATCCTTTACACTGAAAGTGATCCATATAAGTAAATATCAATGGAGTGACCCTTTGGAAGTAGATATTTTTACCTAAACATTGTAATGGTAGTGAGACTGGGCATAAAAGTGATCTAGACCAAACCTTACATTGGCGGTGATCCATAGTAGATTTGGTACATTAGTACACTGTCATTGTATGGTCCTTGGATGTATCCCAGTGAGGGTGAACTAAGTAATATCATTTTGTCTCATGCATGGTTTCATTTCTTTTCATACATTTATATGAGGAAGGTAGGGAAGAGTTCGTTGTTTAACAGTGAAACAATATCCAAAGTGTAAATTGTGTTGATATTTCATACCATGATCCCCCCATAGGGTATTTGACCTATTTGGGATAAAAAAACATCTTCATACACTTAATAGTATGTAGATATGGATGTATTGTTATAACCATGTCTATTGTTGGATAGAATTTGGGTACGGTTTCTGTTTTTTACAATCATTATGTGGAAGATCAAGGAGTTTCCAAGATAATTTATCTTATAGTTCAGGATGACAATAGTGTTGAAGGTGGTGTTGTTTCCTAGTGCTTTCCAAATTTTTGGGTCTCAAACTAGGGATTTTATATTTTTGTAAAAAGGAAGGTTTTATGCAAAGAAGTCCATAAATAATGGATCTTAGACCATCAAACACCGTTTACAGACTACTAAGGGAGGTACATGGAATGTGATTTCCACATAGAAGCAAGGTACATGAACCACAAATGAAAAATGTTTCATGAGTAGGATATGTTTTTTGGTAAGGTTTTTATTATGTGGAAGGAAAATAAAACTTAGGATGGATTATCATTTGCAGAAACAAGGGGTGATTTAAGAAGTTGTGAAGGGCGAAAGGTGGTACGAGGACTGTATAGGGAAAACAGTTTATGGAAGGAGCACGGTATGTGGTGTTTGTACCACATAGAAGATTTGGAAGATTTGGTTTAGTGGTATTTTGGATTTATTTTCTTGTATAAGGTTCACTAATCCCATCATCACAAAGAGTGAATATGATTATAAATCCAAGAGGAATTCAGTGAAGTCTAGAGTGGTTCATGTGAAGAAAACCATGAAAAGAAGAAGAGGTTTGTGTGGATGAATCCATGAAAGGTGAAGTGGTCCATGGATATAGTCCAAGTAAGGGGTTTTGTGAGGAATTAATGCTGACAAAGGAAAATGGTTCACGGAATACGGTTCAAGGAATACTGTTTGTGGAAG
Organism: Viscum album; assembly: GCA_963277665.1. Taxonomy (NCBI): domain Eukaryota; kingdom Viridiplantae; phylum Streptophyta; class Magnoliopsida; order Santalales; family Viscaceae; genus Viscum; species Viscum album. The sequence continues at coordinate 821,742,262 of OY728134.1, forward strand.
ACAGTTTACAGAAGAGGAGTTGGTCTGTGGAGAAGTAGTGGTACGTGGAGGCAGTTCATGGATATAGTTCATATAGGTGGTATGTTGAGTTAGTATATATAATCGGTTCATGGAGGTGGTGCACTGAATAGGTGCATGGAATAGGTGATCTTAAAAGAACAAACACTATGGGGTGTATAGTAGTTCGTGGACTAAGTAGGACAGTTTGTAGAGGAACAGTTCGCAAACTATCAGTGCGTGGAAAATTGGATTAAATCTATAGGTAGAAGCAAGACTTCAATGGTGCATCTACCTACAGTTGAGGATGTTTACATTCATGAAATTGTAGGGACCTAAAATTCCCTAAATTGTGTGTGGATTCCTCATAAGGCAGTGATCTAGGGGGAGTTGTTTGAAGTGTTCTGAGGGATACAATGAGTGATCACTAAAATATTGTAAATGCAATGTGCCTAGCATAGAGTGGTTGTTCCTGATCTATCATACTCGACATCTAGTGAAGTTTAGTGGATTTATGTATGACTGACACACTTTCATCGTACGATCCTTGAACTTGACCGTAGTCGTGAACCAAGTAAAATTGTTATGTTGACACTTTTTTATGCGATTGTTGGTTTACTACACTTTCTCATGTGCCAGATTTAATAAGTTCCTACCAACATGGGAGAAAGATGCATCACTTTTTAGGAAAAAGTTGACACCCTTGTTCTCCCCTCCCCTCTCAGGTTGTTCTAGGGTCCTTCAAGTGGTATCAGAGGGGGGTTATTGGTGTTAACTCGTTACTTCATTGTTATCATGGAGAATACAGTTAATGTAATGGTAGTTCTCCATTTTGATGGAAGTAACTTTAAAATATGGAAGAATATGATGAAATCTCATCTAACATCTATTACAATGGAAGTCCTATTTTTCACTACACAAGGAATATATGTCACTAATCCAACGTGGTTTTATATGACTAAAACAGATAGTAAAATGCTTGATGTTGATGCTAAAGAATATAATTCCCTCACCGCAGCTCTTTCTGATCAAATTTATCTAAGGTTGATGAGATTTACTTCTATAAATTATATGTATTAATATTTGGATAATATATATGAATGAGAAAATTAAGTAAAGGAGTTGAAACTACAATTCCTTCACAATAGGTTTTATGATCTGAAGATGCTTCCTGATGAAAATGTAGATACCTTTTTCAATCAGATTATTGAAGTTGTAGGAGAAATTTTTGGGCCTGGTGAAGAAATCAAAGACAGTAACATTGTGAATAAAATTTTGAGAATCCTTCCACCTCTCTACAATCCAAAAGTTTCAACCCTTGAGGAAAGTGATCTTTCAAAACTTTATTTGGATGATCTACTGGGTAGTATGGTGGCATATAAAATGAGATTCAAACCTAAAGATGTAATGACTCGAGTAAACACGTAAATGTCTTTCAAATGAATGGAAAAACTTGATGTGTATAGAGATAAAATTTATGAAGATAATTAGTAAGATGATTTTCTATCTCTTTTTCAAAGATATTCAAGAGAGGAAAAGTCATATTTGAAGGAAAGGTTCCCCAGGCCTGTTTTTGTTGTGGTATAGTTGTGTACATTGCCTCTCAGTGCCCATGGAATATCGATGATAAAGAAAGTGAAGTGGGAAATTAACAGAATCCATAGAAAAGTTTTTATAAAGATAGAGACATCAAATTTGGAAAATATCTATAGAGGAAGAGTTTTATCTATAAAGAAGAGATGATGATAATGAATTCTTTGAGGAATAAGAACTAGAGGTTAAATTTGGCACATACACATTTGTGATGGATAAAGTTGAAAATTCAGAATCATCAAAAGATAATGCTTGAGATAATCAGTTGATTGATGATGACAATCTCAAGTTAAAACTTAAGAATCCTCTTAGCAAGACTAAGAATGAAAGAAATGGATGTAAAAAATGGAGAGCAGTTGTGGAAGAATGATCAAAATAGGTTGAAATTAATGAAGCTAAAATTGAATGAATAGAATAAGTAGTGATATAAAAGTCAATAAACTTTGAAAGGAAAAAAGATATAATATAAAAGAAGCTCATAATTGAAGAACATACAAAGTTCATCAATGAACTTACATACAGACTGGAGGAGAATTCCAATACTTTTGAAGTTCTTGAAGAAGAAGTTTTTACTCTTAGAAGTAAACTGGAAAGTGAATCAAATTCAAAATAAATAGAGAAGTAAATTCAGTTTGAAAGATACTTAGATGTTGATATGATAAAAAGAGTTAAGCGTGGTTCCAAAGGAGTATAAATGGCTTTGGATGAACAAATAAATACATGCATGGGGAAAGTGGAATTAGTTGAGATAGTGAAACATTGAAGGTTGGAAATAAGGTGAACTAAAATAAAGGGAATATGAAATTTGGACATATCATAAATTCAACTAAATAATTAATAAAGAATGCTTCAAATCAAGATAAAAGGGGAGCTTAATCATATCCTCTAGTTTTTCAAAATGATAGGAAGTCAAACTATTTTCCTAAAGAAGGGTACATGGGAAGGAACATAAGTGAGAAGACATTTCCTATTAAGAAATTTCAATTATGTGGCTACCTAGTTCATATCATGTCCTACTTTGAAGAGGTAATGAGCTATTTTAATAGAGAATGGAAAAATTCAATGTGTTCCAAAGGGTTATAATGATGAGTTGAAAAGTCATATAATGATGATGGAGAAAACAATTTGGTGTTATGAGGAAATAGTAAAAGCTTAGCTTGGACAACATTAAGAATTCCAAGACACAAAAACCAAATTCATGCTCCTCTTGTTTTATACAATGATTATTGCCCATGTGGACTTAGAGTGCTGAATGATTTGTTTATAGTATTTCAGTTTTTTATTGTGGTTGGTGTTTCATTGAATTTATTTAAAGATTTCCAAAAACCCCAAAGGGGGAGATTGTTAGAACCAAGTCTATTCTTGGCTCGAAATTGAGTATGGTTTGTGTTTTTTGACAATACTCATGTGAAATAACAGGGAGTTTCCAATACTAGTGATCTTATAGTTTAGGATGAAAATAGTGTTAAAGTTGGTATTGTTTCCTAGTTTTTTCCAAATTATTGAGCCTAAAAATAAGGTGTTTATCATTTTTTAAAAGGAATGTTTTATGAAAATGAGTCCAAAACTCATTGTTTTTGGACCATGAAACATAGTTTGCAGAATGATAAGGGAGTTACAAAGAATGGTATTTAATTGTAGAAGAATGGTATGCAGATCATGAGTGAAAAATGGTTCGCAGTATAGATATGGTTCATTAGAGGGTTTTCAATATGTGGAAGGAAATATTTTCACGCGATGTATCATCATTTTGAAAAACTAGGTGATGATTTGAGAAATAATGAATGGAGAAAGGTAGTTCACAAACTACTTAGGGAAAATGGTTCGTAAAATGATCATAGTACATCCTGGTTGTACCCCATCAAAGATTTGGATGATTTGGAATATTTGTTTTAGCATGATTTTCATATCTATTTTTCTATATAATGTTCACTAATCCCGTCATTATGTTGAGATAATTTGATTAGAAATCTGGGAGGAATTTGATGATTTATATAGTGGTTTGCGGGTAGACAACCCTTCGATGGAGAAGAGGTTCATGAGGAGGATTCCACAAAAGGATAATTGGTCCATGAAGACAGTGTATGGAAGGGTTTTTGTGAGTCACTAAAGCCTGCAAAAGAAAATGGTTTGTGGAATATGGTTCAAGGAATATGGTTCATTGAAGACGATTCCCAAAAGAGGAGTTGGTTCGTTGAGAAGAAGTGGTATATGAAGGCAGTATGAAGACATGGTTTGTGGAGGTTGAAAACAAAGTCATTACATAGACTCGGTTCATAAAGTTAGTATGACGAGGTGGTATTCAAAAGAGGTGATCCAAAAATTACCCACGCTACACAGTGCAACACAGTTCACATAGTAAGTAGACAAGTTTGTGGAGGAATAGTTTGTGAACTATCAATGCACGTAAAAAAGGATTAAATATATGGGTATAAGTAGTAATTAAACTAAGCATCTACATATAGTTGAGAATGTGTACATTCATGCAATTAAAGGGAGCTACAATTCCATAAATTGTGTGTGGCTTCCTATTAGGGAATTGAGATTGGGGGAGTTGTCAAAAGTGTTCTGAGGGACATAGTGAGATATCCCTCAAATATTGTAAATCCAGTGTACATACCCTATAGTGACTATGCTTGATCTATTTTACTCAAAATCTAGTGAAGTTTAGTGGATTTTGGTATGATAGATAAATTGTTATCATATTTTTCTTAGAGTATCCCTTAGTGGTGAACCACGTAAAATTACATTGTTTACTCTTTGCATATGATTATTTTTTTACTGCTCTTTCTCATCATATAGGTTTAATAGGTTCCTACTAACGTGGGAGCAAGATCCATCACTTTTGAGAAAAAAATTGAAACACTGACTCACCCCTCCCCTATCAAGGTGTTTTAAGGTCCTTTAAGTGTTATCATAAGGATGTTATTGGTGTTAAATATGTCTTTCATTTCTATCATGGAGAATATAGTTAATGTTAGGGGAGTTCCCCATTTTGATGGAAGTAACTTCTAGATATGAAATAACAGAATGAAATCTCATCTAATATCTCTTGGAATGGAAGCCTTGTTTGCCACTACATAAGGAATACAAGTCACTCATCCAACAGGGTTGTCTGTGACTGATACAAATAGAAAAAATCTTGATGTAGATTCTAAATCATAAAATATCAACAATACATCTCTTTTTTATCGAATTTATCTAAAATTGATTATTTTTAATTGCAAAAAGTCTATGTGGGAACAATTGGAGAATATATTTGAAGGTGGAAACAAATTAAAGGAGGAGAAACTACATATCCTACACAATAGGTTTGATGATCTGAAGATGCATCCTTATAAAAATGTAGATACCTTTTTCAATTAAATTACTGAAGTTGTAGTAGAAATTAAGGGTATTTATAGCGAAATCAAATACATTGACATTGTGAAGAAAATTTGGAGAAGGCTTCCACCTATCTAAAATCCAAAAGTTCCATCCCTTGAGGAAAGGGATGTTTCTTAACTTTAATTGAATGATCTATTGAGCAGTCTGGTGGAATATGAAATGAGAGTCAAACCTAAAGATGTAATGACTTGAGTATGCATGGAAATGGCTTTCAAACCCATGAGAAAACATGAGGTGTTTGGAGATACAATTGACAAAGATAATTAGAAAGATTAATTTCATTCATATTTTGAAAAAAAAATCAAGAGATGAAAAGGCATATTTGATGGAAAGCATCCCATGTCCTTTTTTGTTTTGGTAGAGTTCAGTACATTTCTAATCAGTTCTCAAGGAATCTCGATGATGAAGAAATTGAAGAGTAAAATTTATCAATGTCTCGGAAAAGGTTTTATCATAAGGGAGACATCAAATTTGAAAATAAACTATAGAATAAGAGTTTTTTCTATAAAGAAGAAGACAATGATAATGAATTATTGGAGGAAGAAGAACCAGAGTTTAAATCTAGAACACATGCATCTATGATGGCTATAGTTGAAAATCGAGAATCATTAAAAGATAAATATAGAGATAATCAGAGGATCCCTAATAATGATCTCAATTTTAAACTTAAGTAAGATCTTGGTAATATTGAGAATAAAAGTAATATATTCAAAAAATGCAGATCATTTGTAGAAGAATCATCATAATATATTGATCATCTTGAATTTATAATTGAAGAAATGGAATAATTAGTGAAAGAAAAATCAATAACCTTTGAAAGAAAAGAAGAAATATTGGAACTGGAGATCAGAATTGAATAACAGAAAAATGTCATCAATGACCTTACATCCAGACTGGAGGAGAATTACAAGACTATCTAAGGTCTTGAAGATGAATTTATTACTCTTAGAATTAAACATGAAAGTGAATAAAATTCAAAAGAAAAAAAAGAAGAAAAATCAGTTTAGAAGATTCTCATATGTTGATTTGATATAGAAATTTATGTTTGGTTCTGAAGAAGTAAAAATGGCTTTAAATTATCAAAGATCTGTGTGCATGGGAAAAAGAGGAGTCAGTTGTAATGCTGAAACATCAAAGGCTGGAAATAAGACAAAAACAATAATGGGAAGATGAAAGTTGGACATATAAAACAGTCACCTGAATTCTTAATAAAGAAATATTCAAATCACACTAAAAGGATAACTGAATCATATCCTCATGTTTCCTGAAATGATAGGCTATGATACTATTTTCCTAAGGAAAGAGACATGGGAAGGAACATAATTGAGAATACAATTCCTCTTATGAAATGTCAATTTTTTGGCTATCTGAGAAATACCATGTCATACTATGATGAGTCAAGGATATATTTGAATAGAGAATGGAAAAATTCAATGATTTGAAAAGTATAAAAATGAGAATGGAGAAAGAAATACGTTATTATAAGAAAATGGTAAGAGATTATCTTAGACATCTTTAAAAATTTCAAGAAATGAAAACCCAATTCTTATTCTTGTTTTTTATATCGAGATTTTCTCATATAGAATTAGAGTTTTGGATTATTCTTTTTATCACATGTCAAATTTTGATTGCGGCCAGTGCTTCAATTAATTTATCTATGGATTGATGATAAACCCAAAGGGGGAGGTTGTTGGAACCAAGTTTGTTATTGGCTAGAAACTGAGTATGGTTTCTATTTTTTGACAATCCTCATATGGAATATTATTAAATTTCACAGGAAAGTTTTCAATACACACAAGGAAAATAGTTTGTGGGATAGCTCATCATTTACAAAAATGAGGCGGTGATTTGAGAAGTCACAAAGGGAGAAAACGGTACGTGGAATTCTTAGGGAAAATGGTTCGTAGAATGATCACAGTACGTGTTGGTTGTGCCAAATCCATGATTTGGAAGATTTTATTTAGTTGGATTTTTGGATCTATTTTCCTATATAAGGTTCACTAATCTCCTCATTATGAAGTGAGACTTCGATTAGAAATTTGGGAGAAATTTGGTGAAGTCTAGAGTGGTTTAGGGGAAACAACCTTGTAATGGAGAAGAGGATTGGGGGAGGATTTCATGAAACAAAAAGTGGTCTATGGATATAGTCCATGAAAGGGGTTTTGTAAGGACCATAATCCCAAAAAAGAAAATGTATTATAGAAGATGGTTCACAGAAGATAGTTCATAGTTGATAGTTCGTAGAAGAGGAGTTGGTCTGTGGAGAAGAAGTGGTATACAGAGGCATTTCACAGAGGTGGTATGTGGAGGCATTATATAGACTTAGTTTGTGGAGGTGGTACATTTATGAAGTACAAGGAAGAGTTGATTTGCAAATCACACATGTTACACAGTGCAGTGCGATTTGCGGAGTAAGCATGCCAGTTTGTAGAGAAATAGTTCATGAACTATCAGTGCATGGAAAAGTGGATTAATCTATGGGTAGAAGTGGTAATTCAATAGAGAATCTACCTATAGTTGAGGATGCATACATTAATGAAAGTGAAGGGACCTACAAGTCCATAAAATTTGTATGGAATCCTCCAAAGGTAGTGAGCTAGGGGGAGTCATCGAAAGTGTTCTGAGGGATACAGTGAGCTATCCCTGAATTATTATAAAGGCATTATTCCTAGAACAAAGTGACTATTTCTGATCTATTGTACTCCACTTCTAGTGAAGTTGGTAGATTTAGGTATGACCGACAAATATTCAGTGTATTGTTCATGGACTATCCCTTAGTGGTGAACCAAGTAAAATTGATGTGTTGAATCTATGCATGTGATTGTTTGTTTACTTATCTTTCTCATTAGATGGGTTTAACAAGTTTGTACCAATGTGGGAGAAAGATCTGTCAATTTTGAGGAAAAATTTGATACTGTGATTCACCCCTCCCCTCTCAGGGTGTTCTGGGGTCTGTCATGTATTTTCTAGAAAAAACACACTACTTTATTTACCATAATATAGGATGTTCTCCGTTACTTAGGATTGACCTAAGGGTTTTCACTAAATTTTCCTCACACTAGTTTCTAAAAATAACTAAACCTTCCTCTGATAGCAACTAAGGTAACCCAAACATTTTGTAGATAAATATTATAGCTTATTAAATGAATATTCATTACTTATCCTTAAGATCTACATTATAACCATAAATTTTTACTATTATTGGAAACTTGTATACATAAATAACTGGTACATAGACAAACTATATCATCTCCCAATAATTTCTTAAAAACTAGCATCCTTTTTTGATATATCATACCTAAAACCTTTCTTAATATCCCAGGGAAAGGGAAACATAACAAGGGGTGAACTCAGATGATCAGCATAGGTAAATAAGAAAGATATCAAAGATCATTTTATAAAAATGTGAGCATATGGGTTTGAAACAAGAGATTGAAAATTGATAACAATACCTAGAAATTTATAAATCATTATCATTATTCATGGAAGAAAGCTTCATAGTTTATAATACATGAATCATAAAAGAATCAAATAACATGATCCATAAGATCATAACATTGGAATAATATCAATTCATAAAGGAGTGTAAGAAATTGTGGAATAATCATAATTATGGAAATATTATGTCATGGATACCCACCAATACATTCACTACATGTTAGGCTAGGTATAAATGCACATGTACCTGATTTAGGCATGGGGTAACCTCTCATGTACCATCTTTTGGTCTCGGGATAACCTCATGTGCACCCTCTTTTTGGATTAGGTTAACCTATTTTGTACCCTATTTTAGGCTTGGGATAACTTCCTATGTAATATTTGAGACCATAAATTTTATTATTTACCCAATCATTATAGTGTTATAATAGACCCACCCATCATATATTCATAATCCATTCAAATTTATACCATAAGATCATTCAAATATTTATCATTCAATCATAACTTAACCTGAGGAAAGTAAAATGAGTTTAATTTATATTTCATCATCATAAACATAAACCATCTTGTGAAAGAATAAGGATGTTATAATAGAATCGTATCCCATTTTAAATATCACAGAAACATTCCTTTAAGAAAATACCCAATTCATTTTGAAATCACTAATTTAAAATCCAAAATTTTCTAAAATTTTAAGGAAAATATTTTCACTTAAAAAAACCAAGGAAACATGAAAATTAAGCTTAAAACATAGTGTGGTAATGATATTGTGAAATTATGTTCAAGTTCTATACATTAAAACAAATATTACTTTTATATTTTTTTAAAATTATCAAAACTACCTCATTCAGAAAATGATAAGACAATTAATTTTAATAATTTTAATATATGGTTGAATAAGGGTAAAAATTAATTTAAAAAATCATTGGAGAATATTAAAAATATATTTTAAAACATTTTAAAGAAAATATGGACATGGAACAAAATCAGTCCCGACAGAAAAGTAAAACAAAGTCAGTTTTCCTTAAAAACATTCTTTTGGTCTCTTGATTACTTAATGAAAGGAAAATGAAAGAAAGACATGTAATCTCTAGAAATAACCATATAATAATTAACTAAATAATATTTGGGAGAGAAATATCATATAATTTGATCATTATAAATATAATCATAAATAATCTCAATAAAAATGAGATTGTAACGTAAAAGTCATTACTCTAGTTCAACTTTATTTGTAAATTCTCTAACCTCCTCTTCATTGAGAGACCTCATTTATATTAATCCATAAAGTTATGGTAATATAATCAAACAATGACATCTAGTACTTGGGTAGATACGTAATGATGGTATTAGGGTAGGGATAAGTTAAGATATAAGGCTCGTCATTTTTGAATATGGGAGAAGAGGATATGCCCTTTATAAGCTATGGGTGCAGAACCCTTGGAATTAATTAATGTATTAAACAAATAGAAATTAATTTTTAGATTCATGTGGCCCCATATTGATATATTTAAAATATAAGTTTATAATTATTAAAAATACTCTCAATAAATAAAATTTAGACAAGTTTGGTTGTTGTTTTAGACTATATCTCTTAGTTTTAACCCTTATTAACCCTTTTGACTATTACCATGATATCAAATTTTTTCTCTTTAGTGAACATAAAATTTTCTATAAAAATAAAATTTACCCATAATTGAAAAATTAAATATATTATAGACCACGTCACCTTTATTTTTTGAAATTTAATATTTTAATTTATTTTATATCATTTAATAAAATATAATTTTATATAAATACTATTAAAGTCATTTTCAGGATTAGTCACATAGTTTGACTTTAAATAAAAAAATATTGAGATGGAATTAAAATATAAGATTTAAAAACTTCACTAATATGTTATATTTATCTATAAAATTATTCAAACAAAATAATTCATCCTAATTGTATTACTTTCAATATTTTTAAAATTATTTATTATATTTTTCTATTATTTAAAAATGTATTGTGTTGGAGTTGGGTTAGTATTTAAGGTATTTATTAAATTACTAAAAATTAAAAATAAATTTTCATAATAAAAAATCATTCCAATTTCAAATAATCATTTAGTACCAAACATAGACTCTTTGTATCCCTATAAAAAATATTAGATTTATTAAAATAATGAGAGTGGGATTTTGGATTTTTTTTTCTTTAATTAAAATGATATTTGGGTCACTATCAAAGAAAAATAGAACCAAGTTATATTATATCAAATTATTATATGAGTTTTATTTAAATAAAGTCATGAAATAAAAATAATTCAGGTGTTATATAGATTTTTAAAGCCTTGTCACATTATTTTTACCCTTAATTGTCTGATTTACCCTTACCGAGGTGAAAAAAATTCATAGCCGTTACTATTCGTAATGACCAAAAATAAATTTGACCTATTTACCAACTTTTACATGATAATTAGAAATACGGGGTCCGTTTTTATATTATATATTTCTAAAATTGATAGAAATCATTTTAAATTAATCACACAAAACACAACAAAAACCGTTTTTAGAAAAATGCATTTTTAAGCATAAAACTAGATTTAATATTATATCAAACCTATTTAAAACCATTATATGAAAATTAAGACATTTTATTGAATATATAATCTATAAATTTAATTAAAACCATTCATCAATATTTTTTAATTTAATTTATTAAGATACAAAAAACATACCATGCATAAAAACTGTTTTTAAGAAACTATCACTTTTTTACATTAAAATGATTTTTTCAATTTATAATTAATTAATTAATTATATAATTGATTAAATAACAGATTATAAGGTATTTATTACTATTCTTACTCTTCAATACAATAGCTAGGTGAAAAACAATAAAATTATAAAATAATAATTCAATGGTATAATGTGGTTCATTTAAACATAGTGTTGTCTGTAATGAAAGCTGTCGAATACTTCAATCTTATTTAAAATTAAATATATATAAATATGTGGGTTTTTTAGGATTAATTTTATATATTTATGTGTTATTTATAATGTGAGAACAATATCCACTTAGTGAATAAATTTTATCACCCTAATTCAACCCCCCCCCCCCACACACACACACCTCTTGTGGTATTTGGGACCTTGTGGTTATAACAATATTTCAATTATTGGTCAATGTATACACTTTAACTTAGTCTAAATAACATATTATATCGATATATATTTATCTTGTTCCCTAGAATATAGGCTAATTTATTGTTTCTTTTATAAAGAAATGTTTTTTAACCAATTCCTAACTGACTGTGAGGCTGGTATCTCATGTCCATTATATGTTATCGATATATATTACAAGGAAAATCACAGTAATACCATTAATATTTATATACACGCAACTCACTTTGTTTTCTAATACAACCAATTTATATTGTGGTCACATAAAAATGTCCATTCTATTATTTTAATTCTTTCTTTGATTAATAAAAGGATTTATCAATAAAATCTCATAATCATTGTTAGATTCTATTATAAGTGCAATTTTAATATATTATACTATATATTATAGTGAATATATATATATATAATTCCTCAACATTTTCCAAAATCATTTTTAACCAATCAGGCCTTATAGGTACTCATATTGACATCCATGTTCAATTTCATCTTGAATATACATTTTCTATCAATGGGATTTACTCAATTGAGAAGTACCACTAAAATCTATGTTTTATTTTGGTACATGGAATCCATTAATTAATTCATGTATTATTTGCAATTATAAACTTATGATCTATTTTCCACCTCCTTGAATGGTAGAGGTTTCTTTTCCTAGATTAATAACACATCAACTTTCTTGATGAAAAGAAAACCATATCTCTCAAATTCTCTAAATGTATTAGTTGATCTATAAAGTACTTGTGACTCTATAAAAACATCTCCTTCTAGGTCATGTGGAGGTTTTTATCCTATTCTATCACTTGGGTATCTTGATAATTGGTTTCATTAAACTCTATTTTTCTCTTACTATATATTTTAGAGATATAATCCCTTTATAGAGATATGGATTATCTTACTATAATTAATCTTTTTTATATATGATCATATAATGGTACTCTTTGATCCTTATGGTGAATTTTTTTCATATGAATACCTTTAATAAATACTTTTTATCCCTATACACATATAAGTGACATCCCAAATTTTATTTCCATACTATAACTCATATGAGATCTCATCTTCCAAATTTAATTGGAACATGGTTTAGTGTGGATATTTCTGATTATAATGCATATAAATAAAAGTAAAATAGAATATTTTCATGAGTCATCATCAATGTCTCTATATCTATCATGGTGGGGTTCCTCCAATTACTTGCACCAAACCATTGGTGTGTAAAGTAGAAGTGAGATAAGATATTGTCCCAAACTCATTAAAATAATCAATGAAATTTTAGTAAGGATATTTTCCACATCAATATGATAAAAAAATGTATCTTTTTACCATATTAATTATCAACTTCACTTTTATGTCCTTAAACATAAAAAGTAAATATGATTTATTATTATTCAACTATATATACCCATATCTAATAATTTCCTAAATAAAAGTGACAAAGTATAATAATCCACCTCTAACTTCTATTAGAAATAGTCTACATGGGTATGTATAAAAAATTTACAAAATATTTTTATCTTTTAACCTTTAACTATAAAGGTAAATTAGTATTTTTTTAAATAATAATGAGAATAATCCAAAAGTATTAACTCAAAATAACCAAAAGACTCTTTTTGGTTTAACATTGTCAACTGCTTCTTGTTTACATAAACATGTTGACCATTATTGAACTCAATTAAAATGAATCATTTGTATTTAATTAATAATTTATTATAAAAATAAGATGTATCCATTACAGTATATATTTAAACTATTATTTATATATTTCATATCATAACCTTTATTTCCATTATAAAAGAAACTACATTTTATTTCTAAAAACATGAAATAAAATTTTCTTTTGTGTACAATCAACAAATAATTTTTTATATGAATGATAAGGACATAATAATAGTTCACTATTATAATAATCATTCCAATGGGTAATATTTAATGATTATCTTCTATAATTAATTCAATTAGACTTATTATATTAATATCATGAATTTCTACTTAACTTATCACAATAACTCGTAATATACTAAGTTCATTTCTATAGATACAAAGGAATGTGAAAAAAACTATATCTAATACCTAAATTTTAGAAATTGATTGATTGAAATTAATGATGTATATAGCTAAATCATCTCCCTATTTCTTCAATGTACAACAGTTCTTATTCTATGTACTTTCTTAACACATGAAAAAATACCTATTTCTCATTGGTCTTCTATTTTATCTTGGGATCTTAGAAGTATGTTATTTAGGTACCTTTAAAATTGAATCAATCATTCATATATCAACCTTTCACTACTTCATGTTCACTATAAGATTTAATTATTATTTTCTTTATATTATTAGCTTCTTGGAAGTCCAAATATAAAATATCTAGGGGAATTTTCTATATATGATTCGTTCAATATTCTTTAATAAAAATAGATAAAATTGATGGTAAGTATTAATCAATTATATGTATGGATAAAAATTTATCCATATTGAATCCCAACTATGTTAATCATTTGAAATGCCAAATAAGTATGTACAAATAAGGAACAACCCACATTTATTTCTTTAACATTCACATAAATTTTGTATTTAAGATCTCATTACCTTCTTGAATCACATTCTCTTGGTAAATATTATAATGATGAGATAGCATAGTGTATATATATTTGTGTCCATGTTTCTTTTTCATCTCACTTAACGTGAATAATATCATGATGTACAGTACATTGAATTCAACTTTTATTTATCTTAGGTTAGTACCCTCATCGCCCTCATTAGCTTTATGAGGTACCTTAAAAGGTAATTAGAAGTCCAACACATATTATTTCTGTTCATTTCATATTATGATTCACAAGAACAAGTACCACTCAAAGAAATTTGTGTAGATAGATACATTTTCATTTCTCAAGTTTGATCAAAGAGATAATGTGTTTATGTTATTACTTTTCATTATCTATAACAAATAAATAACAATAATTGTTTTTTATCTTGATTTACAATTTAGTCATTATTGATTAATGAATTATTGATGTGTCTTATAATTTTATCAAATCACAATTTAACTCTCCATTGGATTCAAATTATTAAGTAATTAAGATATTATATTTCACTTCTTTTAGTAAAAACCATGTTTATGAAACTACTAAAAGTTAATTAGATTAGATTTAATTGTTCCAATTTAATTAACTCATGTCTTTCTATTCTATTTAGTGGACTCCAAAATCATTAAATCATACACTATTATTTACTTAGTTCTTGAATCTAGATTACATTTAGTAGGATATGGGAACTTATCTTAATGATAATTTTATTAAGTGGACCCATATCTATCATTAGATCATCTAGATAGGTATAAATACTCTCAATTATTGGAATATGATAACCTCAAACTGAATTTGGATTCCAATTCAAGTAATATAATATATTTAATTAATTAGTACTTTCATTTGAGTTATTTTCAGTAAAATTTAATATGAAATCCAATTTTACCAAGATTAATTGTTAATTATTATATATTAATTCTTATATAAGTAATTACTAATGCACTATAAAACATTTCTTATAGGTAATAATCCATTTTTATCTAATCGTGATTATTAATTATTATAAACTATGTGATCATAATCACATAAAATAATTAATCATATAAAGATAAATATCAGTGACATGATCATGAGAATTAAACTAATTTTTGATTTATCAAGCCATGATAAACTAACTTAGACCCTATGAGGAATAAGTTTTTGTTTCTAAATCTACTCAAGTTATTGAATTCGCCATTCACATTTTCTTCACATTTGTTTTGATTTAACATTGACATGTCACTATAACAACCCCATTGGTTAATCTCCAACTTTATAATTGTATACTTATATAAAGGTGTGTGGATCTAGAGAACTTAGAATTATATTTAATAACTAAATGTGGATAAATGAGCCCTTGTGAAATTTAAATACATAAGAAAGATTCACAAAACATAATTATTAATTTAAAATTATCATTAAAATTTTAAAATAAGAAATATTTAAATTTAATTAAATTAATATATTTAATCATACATAGGTTGGTATAGATCATGATCATTCTAAATGAAATATAAATTAAAATGAATGAAAATTGTTAAAAAATTTATCTCAGTTGTCAATAAATAATTTGAAATTAATAAATCAATTTTTATTATTTTTTTCATTCCACTTATAGTCTGTAAATCCCATTTTAAAATTATTATGTTTTATTTTTAAAAAATTTTATTTTTTTAAATATGAATTCAATGGTTAATAATCACAGTTGAATAGTCAATGGTTAATGATTAATGTTCAGTAGTCAATAATCAATGGAAAATAGTCAATGATAAATAATCAATATTTAATATTCAATATGGTCAATGGAAAATATTCAAAAGTAAATTATAAATAATCAATGGCCAACATATTTGAAACCTGAACAACATGTAGTGAAGAAGCACTCGCCTTCTTTTTCATGTGAAATTATGTGTCGATGGTCAGTCTAGCCACTGGAGGAGTTTTATTTCACTTTTTTGGAACTCTCAAGGCCATATAGACTCTGATTTATGTCATACCTTATTCATTTAAACTTTAATGAGACCTTGCATTTAGATTTTATCAAATAATATCAAACTAATAATTATAAATTAGTGTGATGAATATGATAGCACATAAAGGATCTAGAAATGGAAATATTTATGGGGTGCGTTATTCATTTAAAAAAATCCATCCAAATTTGAGGCCATTTCAAATAATTTTTTAGTTTGATGGTCATATTTGATTTATATTTAATTATTTAAATATAATAATTTCCTCAAGTAAATTTTTTTCAATTTCATTTATACTCATCAATGAAATCAATGATCTAATATTCAATCATTTTGACATTGTTATTGCTCTAAGAATCCAAATGAGGATTCCTATAATTGTACCCTTATGCATTCCACAAAGCATAAAAAATTTTCTTGAAATCTCTGGTGTTAATGTGATAGAACCAAGTGATTCAAACCATTTGTTCGTTATTGTATATGTATTTCTATTTATTTCTCAAAAACATCATATAATTATCCTTAATTATTTCGCTACTCTCAAATTTTATCTATAGGGTTTGAGGGAAGAATTAAATAAATAGATTCCATGTGTAATGTAAGAAAAATATTTTTCTATTTATATTTTCCTAAAATAAAAAATAATTTCATAAAGTCCCTTATTTTTATTTTATTTTAATTTAAAACTTCATATTGATTATTTATTTATATTATTTTATTTGACATGCCAATCTAATATCATTTTTTAATATAAGTAATTTTTTTATAAATGACATTAAAATATGGTTGTTTAACCAATATATTTATATTAATTATATTATAAAATTTTATTAAATCTTGAATCGTATGGTATTTATTATTTTTTCAATAAAATAAATATATTTACCTATCTCGTGAACAAAAAAAATTTAATCACTTATATTTTTTAAAAATAAATTTAATATTCAATAATCATATAAAAAAATAAGAGTTAAAATTTAACTCACTTATTCATGACTTGAATAACTTATGAGTGAATTTATGATTGATATTAATTGAATAAATTTCACTCCAGAAATTGAGAATGAATTTTCTTTAACTTTTATTAAATTAAACCTAATGAGCTTCTGGATAAACTTAATCCAACCCTCTAGGATCTTTTTTCAGTATCATTAATTCCATACAACTAACTAAGATTGGTTTCTTGAAACAAATCATGACCCAAAAAAGAAAAAATATTAATTTATAGAAACAATAATAAAAACATTTCTATGAACCATATTGCGTAATATAATCCAATTATCAATTAATATCTCAACAAAATGTTTTATACATGTGTTATTACCTAATCTACTCGATTAATATTTCTTTGACATGCTAAGATAAACTTCTATATAAAATTCTTAGATATAGACTTTAGATTAGAATATTTTATCTGAATAAAAGATCTATAAAGATTTTTCACAACTATAGAAAATAGTTATGTCCGTGGGTAGAAATTATGTCATATACTTTATGATTGTGGCCATAGGTTATGGCCATGGCCATCTAGATAATGGTCGTTATTAACATGGAAATATCACATGGACTTTAGCATGAGAAAAGCCTATGACTATAGGTCATGGTCTATTTATATGGTAATATTTCTCAAAGGAATTACCTATGGGAAGAACTCTATTATGAAGGGAATTTACTACAGAAATATGATTCACAAAAAATACTAGAAAGAGGGATTTCAATTTATAAACTTTGTATTATATATCGGAGACTTATACCTCTTCACCATAAGTCATTTTATGTATATATCTATAAGAATGTATATTTAATATTTAATATTATAAATATTATGTGTTTAAAAACTATTAAATAATTAATTTCCTTCCACAATGTGTGGCATAGACTAGGTGATAGTGGAATTGTCATTATGGATGAATTTTCTCAGGGATGTGGGAGAACTACTGTAATGGGTGATGTGGTCCAATGGAGATAGGGGAACTACTGCCATCAGAATAATGGATCCTAGTCGTAGGGACATATAGTGGTCCCTATAACCACAAGCTATATTTCCCATGGTTGTAGTTCAATGTGGAAATGATCTACCATAATGGGAAACATCGGATGTGGTGGTATTGTATTCTCATCTCCTTCTAACATTTTTATCCCCTTTATCACGACTTCCCCTTGTAAGGTTATATAGCCTATAGAAATAATCATTTCCCTCTATATCCACATGCATGGTTCCCTATAATAGTAGGGTATTCCTACCTCATTGCCACATTGTTCATGCCTTCAATATGACTTTATTTTATCATCCAATGTCCATGGGCCATATATCCCTCTACCATACCCCTTTTATCCATGTATTTATAGCTATATGAAACATTTCTCAAGGTTGTACTTTTCCTTAGGGCTATGGGAAACAATGGATCATGGAGATAGGCTAACCTATGTCCACAGTTTGTCTAACCATGGACATAACATATCTTTCTAGTAGTTTTTTATATATCATTGAAGGGGGGATTTTTTCACTTATATTTCAAAAAATGTATATCTTTCATGATTCACATGATCTAATTTACTTCCCTATGAGAAAATACATCATGGTTTTTAGGATGAAATAACTTATGTGAATAAAGAAATGCATTAATAATGATCTTAAGTCTATGTACCAATAAACACATAAAAATATGGGAATATTCAATGAAACATTAATTATATTTTGTTTTTATTATTAATTTTTCCCCATTACCTCCCTTCTTAGAGATCACTAAATGCAAAAATTCTAAAAATATTACTTAATTTTTATGATACCCTAGCACTGATAGTCAATCTATTTTTGTGTTATTTAAAATTGATATATCTAGACAATAAGAAATAGCTTTAAGAACATTTTTACGGAATCTATAGGTTCTTATCATAATAGGTATCTTTAATAACCTATCAATGTGATGAATCTCTAGTAAAATAAAAATAATTTTCATCATGATTTTATCATCGTTTATTATATAGTTGATATTGAATCAAAAAAACACACTGGTTGATGAATTAAAAATTTTAAATCCAAAGTGTGGTTTTGTTTCACATTGACTAGAAAAAATGAGAAAAAGTAAATATAACGTCAATTATATTAGAATATGTTGTTCTGATTCATTTATGAAACATAAAACATGATTTATTCCCCATTTCATGTGTTTCCCTTAGTGAAACCCTAAATCATGACTCTCGTATTTTAATTTTCTGTTATTTGGTTTTCATTAAAACTCCATCATTCTCCCCATTACTATTTTCCAAAACCCTTCAATCACTCAACTATATTTCCACAGCCTCTCCATCTACATCTCGATAATTATTATAACTCAGTCATTATTTTTTCTCTTTTGCAATTTAACTATTAAGAACATAGTTTTATTGTAACACCTTATGATTTTAAAAGAATAAATTGTATTTGATAGTATAAAGGACATGAAACACTGATTTTATCCTTTATTACACACAAATCTCAGTTTAGATTATATTACACGTAACCCATAGATTTTTTATGTTTGATGGTGTATTCAACACGCAACACCGAACTTAAACGAACCATGATATATATTAAAGTTATAATCTAGCCATTAAATTACTATGTATGAATACTGTTAACTAAATTATGATATATATATATATATATTTCTCACTCAACATAAATAATTTATAAATTTTTAGTAAATAATCAATCAATTCTAGGTAATGTGATTTTATTCTTCAAAAATATGTTTTCTTAAAAAATATTTTTCATTTCTTTCCTTAAAACAAATATTTTAAATAATATTTGGACCTTTTAAAAAATTTATTGGTTAAATTTTAATACATTATTTTAATTTTAATTTCAAATTTTACTTTGGGTTAAATTTTGTTATTTTTCAGTAAATATTGATTTTTTCGATGAATAGTGAAATAACCATTTTTTGTAAAAATTATTTTATTTTCAATAAATTAATTAATTTAAAAGTAAAAAATATATTTAAAATATTACTTAATGTAACATAAGTATTATTTAATTATATTTAATCTACTTAATTACTTTTGAGTCAACTTTATATTGGCTTTTCGTATAGTTTTTTTTGTTTAAAAATGAGTTTTTCTAAAAAATGTTTTAAAATGTATAATGTTTCTAATTTTTAATTAAATAAAATAATACAAAATGGGAATTATTTTAAATAAGATTTATATATTATATATCATTTAATATTATTTCAGTTTCATATAATTATTATTATTAGTCACTGAGTTAATATAAAATTATCTTTTTCTAAAACAATACTCTTCTTAAAACCAATTGTCTCACCACGTTTGGGGGATTCATATCAGATTAAAATTTAATTATTATTTTAATTGAATTTGGATAAATGGATTATATATTTTGAATAAAAATAATTAATAATTTATAATAAGGAAAACTTAATTTTTTACCAACATGATTTGTGAAAATAGTTGAATTTAATTACAATAATTAAGGTAAAATAATATTACCAAGGGATTAAACATTAAACTTAATGTAATAATGAACTATAAATTTTCTAAAAACTATTTTATGGAAATATATAGACCCTTATGAAATTAGGAAATATTTTTATAAATTTTTGGGACATTATTCTATGAAATTAACCCATATAATAAGTTATCAAAATAAAAGACAAAATTTGTACATTTTCCTTTTCAATTTATATAAACCTTAGGGATAGGGAAAAAACAACATAGGGTACGTAATATATATTATTTTGAAATATAAATTATATTTTTTTATCATAATAATTTATCTTTAATTTTTATATATGAATTAATTACATATAATGCATAATAAATGTCCACACGATGATTATTTAGTTAGAAAATAAACGAAATAAATAATACTAAAAATATTAAATGTGAAGTAAATTGAGTGAATTATTATGTTCCATTATTTTTTATATGAATATATAATTTTCAAAAAAATTAAAATTATATATTAAAATACCTTCATTGTATTGATATTTTTTAAATTTTAATTTAAATGAATAATAAAAAAATTAGCATTAATGTTATTTTATAATAAATAATTTTTTATTAAATGGTTTAAACATAGAAAAAATGATAACTTCTTCTAAGTTATTTTTTATTATTAAAAAATATAAAATATATTCCATTAATGGATAAATATTTATTTTATAAATAACATATTATCCTCTAATTAATAAAAACTAAGTTAGCACAATTAAGATTAAAACAGTGTTTTTTCAGATTACTTGTTCTTGTGTTAAAAATAATTTTGAACAAAAAAAGATTTTTATTTGATAAATTGGTTTTAATAACTAGAATAATTGGATATAAATTTTCTAATATGTCTCACTTTAAATTAGACTTTATGTAAAAATTATTTAGGGTAGAAAACTAGTTACCTTAATTAAAAACCAAAATGAAAAAAAGGAAACACAATAGTTGAGGAAACCCATGTTTAAAAAACAATTTAATTTTTTGTTGGAGGTTTTTGTCAACCATATCAGCCCTACTAAAATTTAGGTTTCATTTTTGGATCCACTTTAGATAATTTTCCCCTCCCAATAGTGAATACTTTTGATTATTTACAAGAATTCCACTCATCCTCAACTATAAAAGGGAACTAACTCCTCTCACTTATTAAATCCTCTCAAGCCCTTTTAATCATCCAACATATGCCAAAATCACCTCCAAAATTTGATCAAATCATCTTGTAATCCTCAATAAGTGTAGATAGAAAACCAAGGAAGGATTTTTGTTCAAATCAAAAGGTGTTACCTGAAGAACAGGTAATGTTCATCAACAACCATTTTTGTTTTATTTCATTCTCCACCCACTTAAATTATTCTTATACCATGATTATATAAGAAAATAATTATACTAAATATAATTATCTGTTGTTATGATAATTTTATGACCTAAAACCACACACAATTCCATCAAATGGGTTACAAAAACATTATTCTTGTGTACGGTGGGCTGCCGCCTCGCAAACCAATATCATTCATTTTTCCATTACTACCTCTCAAGGTTGGAAAAAATGATGGATATAAAGTTTATATATGATATTTATATCATAATTATACCTCTTGAGTCATTATAATATATATACCTTTTTTATATTCCATAACGTAGGGGATACAATAGTGTCACTCGTGTATACAGCGAACTACCACCTTGTGAAATGATGGGAAACATTTTTTACTAACGTGTTGCACTGAAGGTAATAAGGGTAATGATAATGAATATATAAGATATAAATTAAAAAAATATTATATTAATGACACAAATATATTTATATAATTATAGTATATCATTTTCTTTATTAACTTTTCACATAATGAAAACGTGATAATGTTGTTTGCGGACGTGTAGACCACTGCCTCCTCAAAGCGATATGATTACTTTTACATCACAAGATTGATATATATAAGTAAATATAATTAATCATCATGGTATTTATGATATAATTTTTATTATTTAAATATAAAATATTACATACCTTCTTTCCATAATTTTCATTGAAAAATGGAAATGTTACTCATGCGTACGTATGGCCAACCATCTCAATAATCGTAAAGTTAATTCATTTTTCATAACTATATTTAATGATTGGTTTTAAAATTATAATTTATGTATAAATATGAAAACAAATAATGATTATTATTCTATATATATTTTAATAATGACCTTTTTACCATAGTCAACCTACAAAAGTAATTTTTTAATACATAAGCTGAATATAGTCAAAACATATAACTTAAAATTAATTGATTATTTAATTATATATAACTTGTTTATAAGTGATATAAATGTAATAAAAATCTTTTAAAAATTTATAAATAAATAAAATAATTTATATAAGTTTATTATTTAGCAAGATAAGTAAAAATCATCATGAATCATACTCAATGTAAGGTTTTTTCTCATCTCACTTTTATTTTTGTGAGATACATACCATATTAACCACTATTTTTGTTGTGTGGTGTATATATTTTCCATAAATTTATTTAATTATTATTATCCTTAAATATATTTTAATATAAATATCGATTTAAGAATCTCTCTTTCATGGGGTCTATAGTTTCAAAGTTACCAAAGCGGCATTGGATTTTTGTCACAACATTCCTTCTTTTAGACTTATATCATGATACGCACCTATCTTATTTTATGAGGTGTATATACATACCCCTTTACATTTAATATCATTAATTTATTTATTATCATGGTTTTTTAAAGTCTCTTTATTTTAATCCTTTCATGGTGATTGTGATTCAAATTTACTAAAGTGGTAAGAGTCATTTGTTACAATCTCATTGTTCATTAGGATTGTGTATGATAAAGTCTCTAATGTTCAAGTATTATAATTTTCATGACATCAATTATAATCTGGTTATTCAACTTATTTTTAAATAATTGTACTATTTTCCACTCTTTGGTTCTTAAAATATTTGAGAATGTGTATTTAATAAAATCTAACTTCATTCATAAATCTGTTTTCTTCCAAAACAACGTTTTCTAAAAAACATAAAAAGTATTTTTAACCTTTTCCAAATGAACTATTAATGTAATTTTTACCCATTTTTTATTTTTTAAAATGTTTTAAAAGGAATATTCTTTTCATCTTCTGATAAATAAACTTTTATAAACTTTTTTACAATACAAAAGGAATATTCCTTTAACATGTATGGCATATATGGATTTACCCGCCATCATAACAACCATTTATTTGAAGATTACCTTTCAAGTTTAAAATGTTATTTTTAAACAAAATGTTTTCCTAATACACTAGAAATTTGTTGTTTTTAAAAGTGGTTTTGAAAGAAAATTATTTTTAAAATGTTTTAGGTCTTAAATAATTATTTTCAAAATAAAAAGTATATTTTTTTCAAGAATGTTTTTAAATGTATTTCCATTCTTCAAAGTCAGAAACTCTTTTTGTTACTTATCCTCAAATAGGGATATTTTGAAATGATATCATCCTCATTATTTATCAAGATGGATTAATTTTTTAAAAAAAATTGATTATTATAGATCCCAATTCTTTTCCATTGGTTAACCATGTTTAAAATACATTTCTATGTAACCCTTTTTTTTCCATGGGTTAATCAAATTTCAAATAGATTGGCATAGAACCCATTTATTTTCCATTGTTAAATAAATCTATAAAAGGAATAATTATTTTTCGATGATTTTATAATTAAATATGCACTTTATTATTTTTTGGTTCTTATACATTATTTAAACATGGGGTGGCCTAAATAGCAACAGGTAAGCCCCTTACAGCATAAACACGGGGTGGACTAGATAGCATTGGTTAATATTGTTACAGATTAAACATGTTGTGGCCTAGATTGCATTGAGTGATCCAGTTATAGCTTAAACAATAAGTGTGCTCATATAGTGCTCTAATGTATTGGGTATATTTTAAATTGGAAGTGGGTTTTATGGTTATTCCAATTAAAATACTTTCAAAAGGGTTTAAGAATATGATTCACCAAGTTACCAAAAAGTGTTTTAATTGCTTGTTATGGGTTTATAATGTTTCTAATGATCAATATTGATATCACATGGCTCATGATTATTTATTCTAATGACTCATTCATTTTATATATTTTCATATTTTATGATCCAAGTATTGATGGGTATGAGTTCTTTTATGATTCATTCATTCACTTTAATTATTTCATCATAACCTGATCCACTTCTTATGCTTATTGATGAAATTCAATTACTAATTATTACTTTTACCCTTATTGAGAATTTGATCTCACCCTTTTGATGTTTCATTTTCCCCGGGTTATAAAGAATGATGTTTAATGAGTTATGTATAGAAGGTATTTCATATGGATTATGATGGTGTCTTAATATGAAGAAGATAATTTGGGTTAAGTGGGAGACATTATCATTCAAAGTCATCTAAATTGTTTATTTATGATTTTTCCTGATTCTATAAAAATATAAACCTAAAAGGTCCCAGAGGTTATAAGTGATCAAATTTTTCATTTTGGTGTTGTAAGTTTTAGATGAAAAAAATTGAGTCACAATTATCGGCATCCATTCTAAAAATGAAAAGTTTACTCTTTCAGCATGAAATATAAGAGTGGGAGTTCTAGTCTTTTATAGTTGGTATCAATGGTTGTTGTATATAACTTTTTTATTATGATTTTTTCATGTGAGTTTATCTTAAGAGCTATGGATACCATCATAGGTATATAATAATAAGGATGACTATAAGTTCAAATTCCTAGACACATTATTTGAGGGGTTTAAGTAGTAAAACTTTTGAGGTTATTATTGAAAATTATGGAGTTGTTTAATTGGGTTGAGGTATTTGCAACCCCTATGATCAACATTAAGTGTTTTTAGGGAGGAATTATTTTTTAGGATTAAATAAAAAATGGGAAAACTCATATGTTGGGTGACATCCCATCACATCCAGCTAGACTGTGGGTCTTGAACCCATGACCGAAGGATGATAAGGGTTTCACACCGACCACTAGCCTATTTAATCTTCTAGTTAGTATGATATTTTTAAAGGTTAAGATTAAGTTTATTTTGGAAATACATGAGATTTTATTTAAAGAATAATGGTTGATTTATATTAAATGAATATATGATCAAATCATTCTAATCATTGGGTTTTGAAATTTGTGAGGAAGTATTTGAAGAATTTTAATGATAGTTATTTATGAAATAATTTATTTTTAACTTTGTGTATTACTATTAAATTTTAAAGATTAGTGTATCATATTATGGTTTATTCATTTTTATAATTACCTTAACATGTGCTAACCATTTTGGTTTTGGTTAATGTTTAAATATAGGGGAGTATCTTATTATCCCTTTTATGGTTATGTGGTATTTAAATTTTGATTTTAGTTCTTCAAGAATTAGAAAATCACCGTAATTACATGTTTTTTTGAAAAAAAAATATGATATTGTGGTGGAATTTAATTAAAGTAATATATTATACTAATCATGTAAGTATATTTCCATGTTCTCTTAGACTAGACGGTAAGATAATTCATTGACTCTAGGGAAATGATCTTAAAATAAAAATGATATCCTAGTACCATCATTTATGATGAACTAATAGTCTTTTATATCATCACATATTTATGGTTTTTCATCCCTTAACATTCCATTAATCATTCGCTTGTTTGTGATCAATGACCTTGATCACTCTCTATTACTATTTACTCTTTTCCTCCCTTCCCGCTTATGTTCTCCTATTTGGAAGCCTGGTTTTTTATTCTATATGACCTTTATACTTCCCATGATCTATTATTAAGAGGATGTTTTACAAACACTTTTTATTATTTGGGTTTACAATAAATGTATTTTTAAGTTTCCATCCTTTTATTACTGTGATAAATTTCAAATTGTGAGGATGTAATTTATTAAACGGTGATTATGTAATTCCATTTTGACACTTTATTTTTTAAAATGGATAAAAAGATGTCAAAAGAAAAGGTGTATAAAAGATTGAAGAATAGAAATGAAGAAGTACAATGATCAAAAATCCACTGAAGGACCATTGCATAGGAACCCTTAAGCAGCATCAGTGCACAAGGTACCTATGCATTGGCCTATGCAACCGACTTACAAATCATCCAGCATAGAAACCCTACATGGGACACATGAGTGAAATAGTCCCTTCAACCAAGGTCCCATATTTTCCTACAAATTAAACCTTGGGTTCCTCGTTTTTATGTAAGAATTTTACAAAAGGCCTCCCAATGCTCTTCTCACCCTATTCCTTCAACCAAGACCTCTAAAAACCTTCTAGGTAGTCCTCTAAAACTTGAAGTAGAAGGAATTAAAGGTGGATATATAAAGTCCTCACATGATTTAAAATAAACAACAATTATGTGAGTCACTCTCTCCCTCGTGGTTGATGAACACTAGTGTGAGTTCTTGTCCCCTAACCGGAGATATACATTATCCATTTTTGGGGAAACTTGTGGAGACCCTTGAAGGATTGAGAAAATCCTCAACCAAGTGTTGTTTCCTAGGTAGTATGTCGCCCAAGGTATTTTCCCCTTGCCCAGTCTACCTACATGAGCCTCCCTTGGCTCACCTAAACCTACCTAGGTGAGTATATATTGGATCACCCTAGCTTCTACCATATGTGAGCCTATATTTTATCCCTCTTCTAAGCCACTTATTGAATGGCCTCTTTTTTGGATCCATTTTCCAAAAGTGACAAAATCAAAACCTCTACCGAAGCCTATAGACTTCCAATACCATGAAAAGGGTCTTGCTAGTGTGCCTACCATTTGGATGTTGATTCCTTCGATCGTAGGTTTCCCCCACTTTTCCAACCAAATGGTTAGGGTCTTCAGGGATCATGTGGTTTTTCATTCCTTCAGTCATGAGGACCCTGACCTCAGTAACGGTGTCGTAAAGTTCCTAGTCTCAGGCATAAGGGTCATGAATCTTTCATCCCCGCCTCATTTATGAGACCCAAAGCCTCTAGTTCCAAGTGGGGAGGGTAAGTATTACACAAGATTTTCAATTCAACATGTAATGAGGTCCTCCGCCCTTATTGAAAAACCAAGTTTAGGGAATACCTCCTGGTATAATCCCCTAACCTTTCTTTAAAGAGGTTTCATTCCTACTCTTCCTCGCCCCTTGGATACTAAGTTAGAGAGGGGTGGGAACTAGATTCCTCTTTTCTCTCCCCCACTTTATTCCTTCCTCATTATACATTCCATAGACCCCATCTAGGGTAATGAAATGGAAAGGAAGTGGCTTAGCCCCAACCACTTACACCTGTGGAGGAGGAGAAGTGTGTAGTTTTCCAGATCTTTGTATTCCTTTTATCTCTCGCATTCATACATGATTCATCTTGACTCAAGTTAACATAAAGGATAGCCACGATCATGGTATTCACTTGGTCATATGTATGTTTTAACAAAGAATCATCTTTCAGAACTTCTTCTCACCTTCCTTTAAAGTGACTCCCTAGGAGTGATTCCTCAAGGACATGTATCCAACCTTAGGGAAAAGTAGATTTTGTATTTTCCCAAATCTTATGTTTCCTCTTGTTTCTCACACTATTCAAGATTCACTTGGGCGTAGAGGTTGAATTTGGTCATGAAATTCACATGATCCCAAAATAATCTAGAAATCCTCCTATTGAATAAGCCACAATCATACCAATCCTCGATCCTCATTCCAAGTATAAGCCCCAACCAATTAAGGGAATACTTATTTGAAGTAAGTCCCAATCCAACCAATTATGGGAATCCTTATCATGGGTAATCCCCAAATCAAAACAATCAATGTGAATCCTCCACTAGATTAATCCCCAATCATAACCCCCATTCACCAGGGTGTCCTCTTCCGGAGTAATCCCCCAAGATCAAATCACTGGACATTCTTCTTGGGAGTAAGTCCCAACTATACTTCAGAAAATCTAGGAATCCTCCTTAAGATTATGTCCTAAAACAAACCTTGAAATCTCCATGAGTCAATCCATTTCTCATGGCCTAGAATCCTTTCATTAGGGAATCATCCTCAGGAGTACACCCCAAATTAATCCTCTCAAAGTGACACACACCCTTGTGAGACGAACTGAGCTATGTAGGAATTGATTACCATCCAAATGGGGTACGTAGGAAGCCTCCTTGAGGTTCAAACCCCACACCACAAATAAACCTTATTCTATATATTCTACATTACCAGTAGGGAATCATTTAACCTAGTAATTCAGATCCCTTCTAGGTTACAAGGGCTACCTTGGCATAAGTCCCAAACCAAACATTGATTATGAATCTTCCTCCTAGACATCCTTGAAACATGATTTTCAATTGTATGGTTAGGTCCTTGTTACATGACCTTAAAAGGTATTATGCACCCCATTAAGCGGTGTTGAACTACATGATTTTTGATTAATTTCACAATTATATGTAGGAAGCTCGTCTCATGAGTATGAGCCCATCATCCAAACAACTCTGGTCTCCCTAGGTGATGACACACTCCAGAGCGCCCCACTATGTGGCTAGAAAACTGTCAGCATCTCAATTATGACCAATGATTCTTGAATTAGTATAAAAGGAGAACCATTTATGGATAACCTTAAATATAGATAGATATCTCCATTTATGAATAACATTTGATATATAAATATGATTCTAATCTCCATGCGTTGTAGTAATTGATTATTAATTCAAGGGTGACCCACATAATACATTGGAATTAATTAAGTGTTCATGAACATATCTTAAATATATAAGAGAGTCCCAAAGTAGGTAAAAATTCCCCCCATAAGGGTGTGATGAGCTCAGCCACCCATCCTCTCATCCAATGTGAGTTATTAAGCATCGTTCAGAACATTTCCCAACAAGTGTCTTCCTTTGGAAAGAATTTCCCTCATAATGTAGAACTGTTGGGTGTTTCTGATTCCACAAACATACTCATTGAAAGTTGTTTAGGAATAGTGAACCTGAAGTGAATGATTTCAGACAACTAAACCCCCACAATCGACCATTGGGTGAACATGATTTTCATCAGAAATGACAAATGGTGAACCCAATGTGAATGACATAACTACAAAATCTCCTTCACGAGATAAAAAGATATATTGACCAGTCCTCATCAAACAATTCCATTACTGACTCAAAACACATTTCTATAGGAAACAAAAAATTGAGATCCCAATTTGAGTACTTTACCAAGATGAAAGTGTAACCCATATGTCAGGCCCCATTCAATTAACAAAATGGGGATAGATAAGACAATCAGTCATGCATGTATTCATTCAAATGAAGTGTTAATTTGATAGGGTTATATTGTTTTTGTTTTTCATAAATACAGGAACTTACTTAAATAACTCCCATTGATCCAATTTTATCCTTTCAGCTTTCACCAATGCATTCATCGGCTACCGTTCATGCCAGGTCTTTATCCTCATAGAGGACACCATCACAAACACAACTTCATCAATGCTGGGTCTAAAACTCATTGGGTCGGGAGTACTGTCAGAATGGTAAAGTCCTGACCTTAGTGGCCACTCGATAGGCCCTCTATTTTTCAAATCCCCATAAATCATCTAGTCAATGATGAATGGTGGTCCTGAAGTAGATGGTACCAACTGTCGTCTTAAACCGTTTTGGGAGCCTACCTCCATAATGCAATAACCAATACCTACCATATCTTAGGTATGTGGATAAAGAGGCCACATATGTCATCATCCATAAGAAAAATGGGTCCTTCCAAATGGATCCTTCCAGAACTCATTGTATCTATAATTCTGTGGTATTAATCCATCAACATGATGAAGGTTTTGTCCTGAGGTGATCAGACCAGGTCATCCTGGCCTGGGCATGCAAGGAATCCCCCAAAGGGAAGAGACTGGTCACTAGAGAGTATGGCCCCACCCCTCTACCCTCCATATAATCCCACCAATAAAAGTTTGAGTCCAACTGTGATTGAGAACATACACTTATCATCCTTAATTCATCCATCCTGTAGACTGGCTGGGTAGCATTCAATGAAGCCCGCCATTCAAATTTTTCAGCATACTGTGAGCAGGAGAATACACCTTCCTACACCCACCAAGCCTTTTAGCAAACTCATCTGGCAGTAATCAAAGAATCCCACCTTCCATGTTTGGTAGAAATATGCAATTAGTTGTACACACTGATCTACATTCATCAATACTTCTAGTAGTTTAATCTCCAAGCATCTAAAGAAGTCATTCAAAAAGTCATGGTGAAAAATGGGGGCAGCCCCAACTCTCTACCCCCACACACAAGTACTATCAGTATCAATATACATGAAAGTGAGGATAAGAGAAATCACATACACCTGTTCCATAAATGAAATGGGAATATATCCCTATTTTGATCGATGAAGTCACCAAGCATATCCTGAAAATGGTTAATGGGAAGATTTAAATCCCTACCCACATTCTAAAAACATTCTTAGACATCATAAAAGTGATGAAAGTAGTTCCTGAGGTATATACATATAGATCCATACCCACAAGTGGGGTGCCTCGTCACTATGTCACCCGAGAGAAGATACACACCTCTACTCCTATCCAGGAGGGTCATTGGGAAAACTCTCTCATAATATGTAGATAACCAGATTAGAAACATACAATCACTCCAACAAGTATTAATTATCATATCAAAATGTCCACTCCAAGTTAGAATAAAACACCTTCCAATGAAGACCACTTACTCTAGCAAGTTTCCCCAATCACTATCAAGAAGGTATCTAAGAAGAATCCTCACAAAAGACAACTAGAAAATAAAGATTTGATACATGATCACACTCTTCTTAATGTTGAGTTCTTGAATCCCTTGGACACTTATCTATGACCTATCAAGATCATAATCTATCGTAACCAAATTAAGTTCGCAGTAGTAGTAAATCTGAAGGTCCTACCTAGATACTTCATCATGAAGGATTTCTTCATAACCACAATCTGATTGATCTTGAGGGTCTATCTCATGATAAAATTAATGGTAGCCCTCCATGTGTCCAGAAGATCAAGGAGTAAGAGGGTATTTCCCTTGCAATAATCTATCATATTGGTACTCCCTATGATGGCATTCAATTTTAATGTAATCTCTATAGTAGTATTTCATGTTTTCAAGAGAATTCTTTAAATGGTAGTCTAGTGACGAGAAATCCCTCCTATCGTTAGGTACTTGAAAAAACAAGGTCAATCATGTCTGATGTATTTTCATTGGAAAGTAAAACTATTTCTCAACCATAAGTCAAACCAAGGCCTCAGTCATTATCTGAACCTCCTTTGGATCGAATTCCTTCCAATGTAATAGAGGAAGTCTCAACCAATCTCATTACTTATTGTAAAGTGACAGGAAAGTGTCCACTATGGTCAAACCAAGTAGAGGAACCTCTAGAAAAATACAAAGAAGACAAGCTAAACATGAGGACTAAATATGACATATGATTCATGTTCTGGCCTTTATCCACCCCTCAAAACAGAATTCCAAAGACGTTGTTGTAATATTGTGTACAGGACATTCACCTCAATATATGAAAAACTCTTCATCACTTGAAAATATAATTATTACCCTATGATGAGTATCAAAGTCATATTAAGGTAATAGAAGGTTTACATTGCCAAATTGACTTGAGAAATCTCCTAAATTCATGACATCTAAAGTTCAAGAAATAGCAAGGATTCATTCAATGTTCATGCCTCAATGTATTAATGAGATTGTGACAGTAGATCATTGATGCCCCATCTGGAGTTCATATTAGGGGATGGGGTGCACATGGAGTGTTAAATTTCACTATTCTCCCTAACCTACAAATCCTGTTGAAGGTTGTAGTGTAAAATGTTATAACATAAATCTGGATAAAATAAATGGAATCTATTCATAACAAATGATATGATAAACAAAACTTGGCCCCAAACAACTCTCACTGACATTGGGCTGGAAGAGAGAAGGCTATTGAGATACTTTCTCATTAGAAATATTATAATATAAATAAATCTTCCCATTTATAGGAATTCCATTATCAGGTAACACAAATTTCAGAAATAGTACAATGATCTTAAAAACTATTTTATCCATGTGCATACCGAATGATCCACCTGGCCCATGATTGGAACAAAAGAAACTCTGTAGAATCAGAAGGGAAGTCATAGTAGTAGTAGCCATGGCAGTTCAGGAGAAACTTTAGCCCATAGGGTTGGGTGATTTTCTAACCCAACTCTCAAGGCCATTAAACTGGGATCGAAGAGTTGAAAAATTATAATAGGAACAACCTAATCCCTTAGGGTTGGGCGATTTTTCACCTCAATAATCCCCTCCTCAATGCTAATCATTCTTCTCCCGATTGGGGAAAATATAGAATAATAGATCCTCCCAATTTTTCCAATTCCATGATCTCATACCTTTACTAGGGACACACATGACTAAACTATATGGAGATTCCATTTGGACTACTATCCTAAAAATTATTTCCCATGAATCATCATAGGAGATAATAAATCCTCATGGAGGGAATAGAAGAAGGAAATCTCATAATGACAATGATAGAATGGCTAAAATGTATTTTAGATTAGTATATGTCATCAACACTTCCTTCACTGATTTTATAGAACACGAGGCCACTTTAGAGGAGTCCGAAGAGGATGTTATGTTTCATAATGTGATTCACACTAAAATGATTCAATGGTGTGTACTTACCCAAAAACAAAGGCATGACCTAAATCTGAGAATTCCATCAGACAATCTAGCATTACCTCCACAAAAGGTATCCAACAAGGAAAAAGGTAAACGTCAAATTATACCACACCTCCCTCACAGAGAGGTTAATCCCCTTTCACATGAAGAAATAATTTCTCTATAAGAATAAGAGAACAAATAATTGATAAGAATCAATGCTGAATTACTCTGAGGTAGCCTTCTAGCTGGATATGTTCTATAATAAGGTCATCAAATTGAACTTCCAGTTGGCACACCTAAGAAAATATGGTTTTTCATAGCAACTAAAGAAATCCTAGAACATATTCTCAATGTGGGATACCAACCACCAATATACATGGGCCCCACAATAGCATATCAATAATTAACTCTATAGGGTCTGCAATCATAATAGAGTCATAAACATACTTACCAGACTGACCCTATATTTTATCAATGGAAGATATTAGTAGTGCCGCCACTAATGGACCTATAGTCCACCAAACCTATTCAGGATTTGGACCATCCAGACCTTCCTCGAATTCTTATGAACATTATTAAGTCACTGAAGGTCGATTAGAATCTATATCAGAATGACACGCACTAATACAGTTGAAGAATAAGCCTTACCCCTAATGGGTAGATCCGACCCTTCCCCCACTGAATTTTGGAAAACAAACATTTCCAATTTTTAATGGCTCAGGAGATCAAGAGTAGAATTTGATAAATTTATTCACTTTTTTGGATCACATGATGGGTACCCCAATACAATAGGAGGTGGCGAAACTCAGGTAATTTTGTAATCACTATAGGGACCATCCTTTATGTGGTATACAAGTTTTCAGACTCAGTCAATCACGGGGTGGGAAGAACTTCGTCAGAAGTTTCTCTTCTATTTTAGCTCGACGATGCAAAAAAATAGTATTCAACCTCTCAAAATGAAAGTAGTGAGATAATGAAAGATTCTTAGATTTCATTTATTGGTTAAAAGGATTGACATACTCCTTGAACCTACCACTCCCTCGAGAAGATTTGTTGCCCATATGTATAGTAAATCTTCATGCTGAGTTGCACATGCCGATTAACCCTGTCAAAATAAATAGGAGGGCTTGGAGACCTTTCTGAAATTTCTAAAAGGGTGGAAGACTCTATTAAAGAGACAAAATCCAAGGCCTGAGTAATTCCACCAACTCATGGAAAGAGAGAAAGGAAAGAAAAGTCCACTATAGTTGCACTTAAGAAATCCCGTATACTAGCTCCTCTTTCAAATACCACACTATATCATGCAACTCCACCAGTTGATTAGTAGCAAAAACACCTACCTCATCACGATGATCAAAGAGAACAAAGGAGAAAATAGTATAAGAACATAAAAAACAAGTTATATTATTTTCTAAATGACCAAGTCCCTAGCGATTTCATCTCGACATTGGAAAACAACTTGGTAAAGTTTCCAAAGACCAGGACGCCCCATAAAAAGGTCACAAAGATCAATTAAATTATTTCACCTTATATCATGGAATAGGTCACAAAATACATGATTTTTTTGTTTTAAAAAACCTCCCGTATAAGATGGTGGACTATGGGAAAGTGAAGCTGAAAATTTACCTACTTAGGTTGCATATGTTTTGGCCACTAATCCATAAAAAGGAAATTGATGGAAATAAGTTTAAAGTAAAATTACATAGAAGTTCATTGAGTGGAAGGTTAGAAAAATGATCAACCAAACTCATGTTATTCTCCAAGAATAGTTGAAACAACCAAATCTTCCTTCAACCTCTTCCGTTATAATACAACCAACTTCAATTGTAGCTCAGTATTCTGAAGTCCAGTCCTCCCAAAACAGACATGGCTGGAAGAGTAAGAATAAAATGTTGGAATATAAGTCTATGCTGAACCTAAAGTTTTATTTAAATTTATAAGACTTCATGAATACAGCCCCAAAATCATGGGCACTACCATACAAAGCGGTACAAGGGTCCACCCACCAGATGGAATCTCCAACAGATAAGGAGTTGATCTTCAGTTCCATTAATGTTATTTTCTTAATGGATCCTATATCAGATGATGAGCATGATTATGAACCTGAATTCCCTACACTTCATTGGGGAATTGGAGGTAGAGGCTATTAGAGTTGAGGATACATGGATGGATGTGGTCATTCTATGATTCACTACATTAAACACACCCCTTCTCAAACTTTCCATGTGGTTGAAACTCATGGGAGGGCTCCCGAGAGAGATCAAAAAGAGAAAGGAAGTTCCCCCACTCATGAAAAGTTATGTAATAACACAATCATCGTAGAAGATCAGTTATAGAATACATAATCCCTAAATCAACATCAGTGTGTTGGAAGTCCTAGTCAACCTAGCCCACCAAGGGAATAAGCACCTTTAGCTCCTGCTCTGAGTGTTGATCCATCCATATCAAGTACATCAGCTCCTAAAGAACCTACAAAAGTGTATCCATGTGCTACGAAGCACAGACCTCTAGAAACAAAGTATGATGTTTTGAAGAAAATATCCCAATTTTCATACAATTTATCAATCCTGGATGCTTTGAATTTATCAAAAGACCTTTGGGAAGCACTATTAGAATCCTTGTCAAGCCCCAAAAATTTTGAAGTTGAGGTTTCTACTATTGAGGTTTATCATGAAAATAATGATCCTGAAGAATGCCACATAGTCATCTATTTCACATATGAGAAAGAGGATGCTTTCATATAGGTAAATTTCAGACCCTTTTATATATCCAATAGGATAAATGACATTGATATCCGATGTGACTTCATTGAAAACGGTTTAGGATTCAACCTCATTCCAATCCAAATACTTCATTAGCTGGGTTTCAATGAATCTAACTTGTCCCCGTCAACTTTAATGTTATGGGGTTATGACAAGAATCATCGAAATCCACTTGTTGAAATAAAACTCCTAACTCGATTTAGGTATCTATTGTCTGAATTTGAATTCATGGTTGTCATGAAGGATACGGCCTTCACCGTTCTACTAATAAGAACATGGCCAGATCAACATGTGGTTATCCCTTCATCATACCACCAATGCCTCAAATATTGTATCAATGAAAAAATGGGTACATTTCATGGTGAAAACAACCCATCAAACACTATAAATCACATTACATTGATGTGGGTTTCTACCATAAGGAAGGAAAATGGTATATGGTTGCCGATATTGCTCATATCAATGCCCCGAATGGTCTGGATGTGATTCTAGAAAACCCTTCATCAAAATTTTTGAAGAGTACGTGCTTCCCATCAATTAAATAGTATGGGTAGGGTCAAACTTGAAAATATATCTTGAAACTTCTGTGATGTAATTTTTGTAAACTGAACCCAATACCACTAAATAAGTATTCAACTCTTTGAGCAGTAATGAAATCCTCAATGAATTTTACTTCATCCCCCCCAAGCTTCAACAAATCCCTGTTTTCTTAGACATGCTATAATAATTTTTCATGTCAATGGGAGAAGAAAAATATGATCATCCGCATCCCCTCATCCGCACTTTGGAGCTCTTAAAAGTCCTTATGCCATCAATTGATCCAGAAATGGTGGCTTCATCCTCCGAATGTCGGAATACCAACTCCTCCCCTAACTCTGAGAAACATTTGTCATCACATACTCCCTAGGAATATTAAAAAGGGGTAAATCATATGAAATAGGAAGAGGATGAAGACTTCAAGGATGCCCCTCCATCATTTGAGGAAAGTGTCTCCACCGCTCTTGACAAACTCAAAGAGATAAATCTGGGAACCAATGAAGTTTCATGGCCCGCTTTGATCAGTCCTGCCGAGACATCTGAAGAATAGTATATATATATATATCTCCTTCCTAAAGAATAACTATGACATTTTTTCCTAGAATTACACAAAGATATTATGCCTTGACACTAAGGTGTCCAACTATCACTTGGGTTTTCCATAAGATCATCAGGGATACAAGCAGGAATCTTGAAGGACATATCAAACTCACAACTCTAAAATTGAGGCTGAAGTGAATAATCTCATCAAGATTGAATTCATCTAGGAAGTGAAATATCTAAAATGGTTTGACAAAATTTTCCTTTTAAAGAATAAGAATGGTAAAATAATATTTTTCATTAACTTAAAAGATCTCAATTGGCACTATCCAAAAGATGACATCCCATTTTCAATAATAGAACTTCTAATTGATATGACAGCTAGTTATCAAGCCCACTCCTTTATGTATAGATATTCAGGGTAAAAATAAATTTGTATGGCCCTATAGTATGAAAAAAAACATATCCTTTAGATCCACCTGTGGATTATTCTACTATTAGGTAATTCCTTTTGTCATGAAGAACGTTGGTGCCACATACCAACATTCCATTCATCCCATCTTCAAACCTTTTTGCGTAAGTTTCTGAATGCTTTGTTGATGATCTATTGGTTAATTATCAATATTTATATGTCCACCTAGCTGACCTAGAGACCATCTTCGATGAGCTTTGATAGTATAGCTTGAAGATGAACCCCTTAAAATTCTCTTTTGAGGTAACCTTGGTAAAATTCCTTGGTATCGCCATACTTCATCCCAGTATCGAAGATGATCTTGAGAAAACAAAATATATCCTTATCATGTCACCTACTCAAACCCTTAAAGAGTTGAGAGTATTTTAAGGACACTTGGCCTACATAAGATTCTTTATAGAAAACCGTATATGCGAGTTCATTCCCTTCACCAAACTTATGAATAAGGGAGTCACATATTAGTTGACCAGTGACTGTTAGTATGAATTTGACAACCTCAATGAATACCTCTTGATTCTACTAGTATTAATGACACCTGTTGAATTAAATTCCATTATTCTATATAGGGAGGCCCTGGAGTCCTCATTGGGTTCCTTCCTCATGAAAAATAACAATGTTGGGAGTGAAAAAATACCTTTATTATCTCAGTAAAACCATGATTGATGTCGAGACTCATTATTTAGATATCATGAAGATCTATCTGGAATTAATCATTGTGGTTCATAAATTGAGACATTGCCTATAGTACCATAGGGTCCAATTGGTATCTGCCAATAACCCACTCAAATATATCCTCAGTTTTCATATGCTAACATTACTTTTGGAACAGTGGTAGGTTATTCTATAGTAGTTTGATATGCAATTTATGCCTCAAATAGAAGTAAAGATCCAGGACTTTTCAAATTTCCTTGCATAACACTTGTTTGTAGAAGAAATGTCATTAAATACTAAATTTTCATATGAAAAGATATTCTCTATTCACAGTGGCCCACAAACAAGGGAAATGTATTTTTCAGTG
The DNA here is from genome assembly GCA_963277665.1 of Viscum album. Taxonomy (NCBI): domain Eukaryota; kingdom Viridiplantae; phylum Streptophyta; class Magnoliopsida; order Santalales; family Viscaceae; genus Viscum; species Viscum album. The sequence goes on from OY728134.1 coordinate 821,780,863, forward strand.
CATTAAGGATCCCAATAAGAAGAAGAATGGATAATTCTAAACTCAACAAAGTTGGGTTAGGAATCATGCTTATTTTTCTAGAAAAAATTATTTTTACCTTTCTCCTTCAAATTATTAAAATGGTGTACCAACAATTAAGTAGAATATCAGGTCCTTGTTATAGGATTTGAACAAGCACTCCAAATACCAATAGACTATATAGAGGTGAAAGGTGATTCGGATTTGGTATTCTATAATATCAACAGTTATTGCGCCATAAAAAAGAAGAGATAATCCCCTTGATCGACTATGTATGAGGGTTGATGGTAGATTTCTCCTTAGAAAAACCATTGAATCATGTCCCTCAATCACATAATGACCAGGAATATGCATTTTAAAATGAAGCTATATCTCTAGAAGATCCAAACTAGGATGAAACATTCATCAACATTTCCCATTGTCGGATGGTCTCACCCTTTGTTCAAGTCAAAACAGAGGAGATAGATGAAGTCATCTCTATTCATGATCCATATAGTCCAACCATGAGATGGATAATTCCCATCATGAAATAACTCCAAGACATTTTAGTTTCATTAGATAGAGATGGGATGGAGAAACTCTGGTGGTGAGCAGTCAATTTCACTCTTTATGATGTCCCAAATCACCATAAAGTCCTCTACAAACAAAGATTTGATGGAGTCCTTACTAGATGTTTCGATGGAGAAGAGGTTGTGCATATTATGGAATAGTTACATATAGAAGACTGTGGTTCCCAATAGTTACGATACAAACTTTCTGATTAAATCTGAAGGCTTGGATACTTCTTTCAATCAATGACACGGGATTTCAAAGAATTCACTAGGAAATATCATTCCTTCCATGTTCATACCAAATTCATCCATCAACCCCTAGAGTTTCTACATACAACCAAATACTCATGGCCAATTTCCATATGGGGAATGGATATTGTGGGGCCATACCCTCCAGTTATGACCAAGCAGTTCAAATATATCCTAACTATTATTCATATATTCTCCAAATGGGATGAGGCAATACACATCAAAGATTTAAGGGTCAAAATCATTATTATCTTTGAAAAAGATAAAATTATTACCATATGTCATGTCCCTCATACAATACTGATGGACCATGACACAAATTTCTATTTTGTTGAGGTGGAAAAGCTATATTAGGAATACAATATCTAATTCATCGATTAATCCCGCTATCATGCAGTGGCTAATGGAAAGATGGATACCCTAAACAAGACCGTAGAGAACATACTCTATAGTATGGTGGAAAAGATAAAAAAATACTTTCCTAACATGATCTTTCATGACTTGTTTTCTTTCTATAATATATCTCATAATTCCGCATGGGTGGCCTCATACTCTTTGGAAAATGGAATAGAAGCAGTCAAACCCATTGTGGTTCAATTTCTATCAATCTTTATTTCTATATGTGACCAACTATCTACAGATGAGAAATCCCAAAAATTACAAGATGAGTTAGAGCATCTCGATGAAAAAAAATCACACCTTACATCACTTGTATATCTATCAAAATTAGATAGCACAAGACTTTAACAAGAAGGTATTCCTCTATTTATTTCTCCAAGAAGAATTGGTACTAGTCTTTACTACTACAATGATACCAGAAAAAATAAGCCCCCAAATCTTGAGTCAAACTGGGAGGGACCTTACTATATACACAAGGTCCACTCTAATGGATCATATTCCTTGATCTCAATTAATGTGTAAATTATTTTGAATCCAACCAATGAAAGGTTCCTGAATAAGTATTTTAGGTAATAAAACGATGATTCCTCCTAGATTTAATACATTAAACTTCATAAAACCATATAATGTACCTAATGTAAGATGTTAAACTACATAGTTGGCCTTTGCCGCATGATCATAATAGGAATAATGTAATGTCTGTGTTGCATGAAATTAAACTGTATGACATTGTCATCTTTTTCAAATGATGATAAACTACATGGCATATGGTTCTAGTCATATGAACCAAAAATATAAGGCACCATCTATCCTCAATACATGAAATTAAACTCTATGGTTGACATCCCACTCACCTGAATTTAAGAAACTCCCAAAATACCATGAGCTGAAACTCATCATTGTCCCCCAAATATGGGCCTCAATATCAAGTGTATGTCCTAATCACATCCCTTAGCCCCCTTAGTGGGCCAATATTACATCTTGTCCAGACATTAGGAAGAAAGGATGGGCAGCCCCCATGCATAATCCCCAATCACATAATATTCACTCCACAGTGTCCCTTCATCATCCTTTATATGTATAAGTCCCAAAATTATCATTTCCTTATCACATGATCATAAACTGCATGATCTGTTCAAGAACTACATGTGGCTTGACTCTCATTCCAATTAAATATGTAGTGATGCCCAGATATCCTATCCTTAGACACAATGAAAAAATTATGGTCCCCTTTCCCCACATAAAATCCTAATTGATGTGGGGAATAATATTCAAGAACTATGTGTGGATTGATTCTTATTTCAGCAAGATACATAGTGATGCTCGAGTCTTAGATCCTAGTTTAGCAACAATATTCCTTTTCATGTTAAGTTACCCGCATCCATAATGTATGATGGTAAACTATATGTAATTCAAAAAAATTGTACAGATTGATTCTCGTCCTAATGGGATATGTAGTGACATCCAAGTTTCCTTCCTTGGCATCGGTCACAACAGTTCCCCTTTTCACTTTGGTTCATCTTTTCATTTACCGCATGAAATTAAAATGCATGGATAATTTCTTGACCACATGAATTTAAACTACATCGATCTTCAAGAACTATGTATTGCTTAATTCTTTCCTTAATGAGATATATTTATATATACTCTTGGATCGTATCTCCTAGCCCAGCCACCACATAATCTAAATTACCCTATCATTCACTGGTATTGACTTTGTACTATGGAAGAAAAATTTCCTTCTCCTTGTTTCTCACACCGATCATAGATAAAATGGTCTTAGGTGTTTTGGTAAAATTATTCCCTATGTTAATAAGGAATATAAATTCAAATTGGGGTTACCATGGTTTTAGCTGCAATACCCTAAAAGGTGCACCAGATGTCCTAATTGCATGACAAAAAATGGATGATTTTCTCCAGAACTACGTGTGTCTTGATTCTCATTCCTGTTAGATACGTATTGAAATAAAGATCTTCAATCCTGGGCAAAACTAAAGAATAATATGGGAAATTATCCCACTCTCTCATGTACTAGTTACATCTAGATGATGGGGGTCCAATATGGTTCTCTAACCCTATGCATAAACCCATATTTAAAAAAACCCATTTCTTCCATACATTAATCCAATAAATCTAAGAGATAATTATTTTAGAACTACATGTGGCTTGATTCTTTAAATAAAAAGATACGTAGTAAAGCTTGGGTTCCATGCCCTAGTCCATCCAGAGTATTCTCTTTCCCTTCACATTGAGATACCTTTGTCCTTACTATATGACATTAAACTGCATTGTTAATGTCATGATTGCATGAATTTAAATTACATGATACCTCAAAGAACTATGTATGCATTGATTCTAATCCCAATAAGATATATAGTGATGCTTGGTCCTCATTTCCTAGTCCTAACAATGGGGTATTGAGAAATTTTCCCTCTCCTACATACAAAAAAAGGATCTATGTGGGAGCTTTTAATTTAGGGCCCCTCATTAGGGGTCCACCAAGGAAACAGAGATGTACCCCTTCTACATATGATTTAGATCTATGAAAGGGACACCAACATCATGGTCAATATTTGTCCAACAAATTCCTTTGTGATCAGACCTATACATTCCATATTTCTAATCCTAATATTGAATACTTTCATATCATCATAATCTTTCTTTAGCTTCTGGTTATATAATGTCTAATACCTTAGGACTCCTTTACCTTACTATATTGTCACATTCCCCGGTTTTCTTTGAATAAGTCTTCCAAAAAATTGGTCTCTCAGTCGAAGGATGCCTCTATTTTACTATGTTGTTGTACACCCCAATTTTATTTTCATAAAACATCCCACAAAACCAGATTGTCAACTAACAGTAACTTCTCCCTCAGGAGAAGCCTCTTCAATCTTCATAAGCTTTGTCGACATTATGTTGGGACCCATGATTCAAACAAGTCTATAGTCATCCCTCACATATTTTTCACATATTCTTTTTCCTCATCTAAAAATATCCAAGACAGTGGTTTAAAACTTCCTCATTCACGTATGAAGTATGTTGGAACAACATTGGTACGATAAGCCACATATCACCTATCATTTCCCTAAAAAATAGGGTCCTTGTCATATGACCAAAAACTACAGGCATCGTATTCCCTACACCTAGACCATACATGCATAAAGAACCTGTTACCATGATTCTTTGTAAATTTTGACCTAAAATACTTCCGTATTTAGGTACTTTCCTCCAAAAAACCAAACTTTGTACGTAGGGAAATCTGAATCTCCATAAACATCCATCAACTATTAGCAATAGAATGTTGGTATTCATGAGGAATTATTTTCATAACTATGTTGTAACTAACCCATATGGATTTTCATAAAGAATCCCATGAAATAGGTTTGTACGAAAAGGGAATCCACAATTGACTATACAGTAACATGGCCTAGTTGGATTTGCATAAAACATCCCACAAAACAGGTTTTTTAATCAATGATATCTTCTTCTTTAGGAGAGACCTACTCTAATGCCATAAGACCTTTTCCTCATACCATTATTGGGATTTGGGGATCTCCAAATCATAGATTAAAATTTTCTCCTCTCACAACTTAATATGGTAGAACATTTCTAGATAGATGTCCAAGAATGGGAGAATCATCAACCATTCAGACAAATCTAAAGACCTTAAATTACAGCCCACTTAATGTACTTATTGTATGACTTTATATTATAAATCATAATATCCTTATTGTGTGAATTTAAAAATATATTTCATAATGTTCTGGTCATAAGACATTAAAATGTGCAATAAACTCCTTGTCATAAGATGTTAAACTACACGTCAATGTCCTCGTCGCACGACATTAAACTACACAATACTTTAACCCTTGTCAGAAAGGCTCATTCTCCCTGACATCAATCATCTAACGAAATATACCTTCCTTCACATAAGATAAGTTCATGTAGGATCGGTTTCCCATTCATGGTCAACACCAATACAGATATTCCCTTCATTCTCAGGCACCTTCCATTGGAAAACCCACCCATCATGGTCTTGAGAAATCTGAATTTGATTCTTTATAAACTTTAGTAATCAACAATAGAATGTTGGAATTTCTGATAAATCCTTTTCTTGATTTTTTTGTAAATAGCCCCAATTTTCTTTTCCTAAGTTTCTCACAAATTTTAGGGCCTTTAAGAGAAAGGATTCCATTATTTGATGATGAGGTCACATGTCCCAGTTGTCTTTGATAAAGCATCCCACAAAACTAATTTTTCAACAAGTTGTGACATCATCCTCATGAGAGACATCCTTTATTATCGAATATCTTATTTTAGATTTCAAAACCATAAAATCATAAATCAGTATTACCCATCAGGTTTCTAAAGATTTTCATAACATTCTCATCCCATAGGATTTTTTTGGGTCATCATTTTGAAAATTAAAGTCAAAGTGTTTCAACCTAAAACATCAATCTCATTATTCTAGAATAAATGAATTTAAAATTCCAAAAAAAAGACATAGTACTCACCAGGTTGAAAATACATTAAGGGAACTCTAAAAAAAATTGATTCTTGGATCTCTATAAATACACTTAATATTTTTTTAGGAAAAAAATTAAACAATGAAGATATAAAAGGTGAAAAACTTGTTCATCTAAAACCCCAAAAAGGGTAGTGTAAGAAAAATCCAAGTATAACCCACTAATTTTCATTTATATTGAACTTAGAAAAAAATTAGGGTGATGAAATAAAAATACACAAAGTTTGTAGAGATTTCCATAAAACCCTATAAATATTCCGATTATGCTCTCTTTTCCCCATGGATTATGAAAAAATTAGAGCATTTCCCCATCTCATCACTATGGTTATGACCAGATGGTGAAAAAATATCTTACTACACAAATCAACTTCAATGTCCTATGATGATCATAGAAAGAAAATATGGATGAATACATAGAAGATTAGTAAAGTATATATTTTCATTTATAGAACAAATAAAAATCGGTGGTGCATCAACAAGATGGAGTCTTTTCATCTCACTTTACAAAATAATGTCAACATAACTCTTCATTTGTTGAACAACCTCCCAAGCCCCATTTTCCGCCTATTGAAACACATCTAACCGAATGGATCCAGTCTATTTGGAATAGTGAAGTGATTCAAATACATCTATAATAGTAGTTTACCCTTTAGTCTAGGCTTCTCCTATTGAATGGTGGAGTTGTATGCACTCCCGCTGAGAAGCATCCAATTCGTGCTAAAGGCACGACACAATTGAGCAGTGTGTGTTATCTGCTGTATTTAACACACACAACGTCTCCTGTACTTTAACTGGAGGATTTGTAAATCCTCACTCATCACTCTTACATCTTTTATTCCCCATTGGGATAGTGGCAGAGGTTATGTGACCTGGACAGCTGGTTGCTGTTGTTTTTGTTTCCCACGGATAATAGTGGTAGAGGTCGTGTGACCTGGACAGTTGTATACTGTTTTTTATCCCCGATCCAGGGTGTGGATCACTTTTATATAAAGTTTTGAGAGGACTAAGTGTCAGCTTGAGACTGAATCTCTTGGTTAAATCTGCTGTGCTTATTTATTTTCAAAGCTATTCTTTTATTCTGCTGCTAATTACCTTAAAACCAAAACTGTTTTAAAGTCACTTTGATAATTAAATTCGCAAGTGTTTATATTAGTTGTAAATCAGTAAGTTGGTTTCAAAAGTTAATCAACCTTTCTGTTTTGATTAACTGGGAAATAATCAATCCCTTGAGAACCCAACAGAACCTTTACTTTGATATAAATTCACTACAGTTTAATTCAGTATTTTATTTGGGGGTTTTAAGCCAAAGTTTTAAAACAAAAATTTTAATTGGAACTCAATTCACCCCCCTCTTGAGTGTCCACTCCGACCGACATTTGGTATCAAAGGAAGAAAATATTTTCTGAAGTACTCTGTTTTTCAACTGTGATTTTAGTTGTATTTTAAAGATCTTAAAATTTCTGTTACTTCGAAATTTTTATCTCTTTAAAATTTTTGTTTCAACCTAGTTATCATGGATAACAGATTAGAGGGTGCTGCTACTAACATGACACCTTTCTTCAATGGTACAAACTATGCCCAATGGAATCTTAAAATGAAATTTCACTTAGAGAGCATGGGTTTTGATATTTGGACTGCTATAGAATCTGAATACAAAATACCAACCACTGTTAGACTAACTTGGAATGAAGCTACTAAGACAGCCTACAATAATAATTGTAAATCCATGAATGCTTTGTACTGTGCTCTAGGAGATGAGGAATTCAATAGAATATATGCCTGTAAAACTGCTTATGAAATTTGGGATACCTTAGCTGTCTCTCATGAAGGAACAACTAATGTTAAAGAGATGAGATTGAATACCTATACTATTAAGTATGATAATTTTAAGATGAAGCCTGATGAACCCATTTCCTATATGTATCTCAGGTTCAATGAAATTGTCAACACAATGACATCTCTGGGAAAGGATGTTCCAGCAAAGGAAAAAATCATGAGAATTTTGAGATGCCTACCTGAAAGATGGAGAGGAACCTCTGTCTCCATTAGAGAATCGTGTGACATTGGGGAACTACCAGTCAAAGAACTAATTTGAAAAACTGATGATGTATGAAGAGGAACTCAAAGTGAACAAAGAAGAATATGATGAACCTAGAAGGAAGTTTGTTGCCTTCAAAACTACAAACTCAAAGAATAAGGATAAGGAAAAGCTTCAAGTTATCAATGAAAGTTCAAGCTGTGAAGACAGTGAGAGTGATTCTGACAGTGATGCTGAGATGGCTCACATTGCTAGAAGGTTTAAGAAATTTTATAGGAAGAAGAAGTTTTTCAGAAACTCAAACTACAAAGGTAAGTATGAAAACAAAGGACATTGAAAAAAGGATTGGAAGAAGCCTGATAGATCAGATGAAGTTGTGTGTTATGAGTGTAAAAGGAAAGGACACATAAAAGCAGACTGTCCAAAGCTGAAATACAAGAAGAAGTATGAATACAAGGATAACAAATATAATAAAGCCATGAAGGCTACTTGGAGTGCTTCTGAGGATAGTTCTAGTGAATCTGAAGTCTCTGAAACTGAACATAGAAACAAGGCGAACATGTGTTTTATGACAAACAATTCTGAGGTAACTTCAGAAACTCCTGCTTCTAATTCATATTATTCTGGAGATGATTCTAAATGTGATAACATGTCTAAATCTAAACTGTTTGAATATTGTGATATGTTAGAAGAGACATGCAATGTACTTAAGGATAAATACAAATCATTAAAGAAAAAACATTCTCTCACTAAAACTTTTAAAACTGAACTTACTATTAAAAAAGAGAAAAATGCTCAACTGTTAAAGGAGAACACTGAATTGAAATTGTCTAATGAGTAACTCAGAAAGGATTTAGAGAAATTTAACAATGGTAAAGAAACACTAACTCAAATGCTAGGAAAGCAAGTTGCACCAAAATACACTACTGGAATAGGCTACAAACCTGGACAGAGACAGTTTACTAAGAATAGATTTATTCCTAAATCTGGACAGAATGTAGCTAGCTCTGGAACATCATATGCTTCAAGTAGTTATATTCATAGTTATGGATCTAATAAGGTTTATCTTTCAAAATATGTTGATTCTAGAAATTATATGAGACCCATTAGACAAAAATGGGTACCTAAAGTGTTATTGGCTAACCTGTCTGGACCCAAGAAAATCTGGGTACCAAAATTATTTCCTGTTTAAATCTGTTTTGTAGGAAACCTGCTTAAAGAGATCCTGTAAAAAGACCTGGTACTTGGACAGTGGATGTTCAAGACATATGTTAGGAGACTTCTCATGCTTTAAAAGCTTATTCAGAGTTGATGGAGGTTTTGTCACTTTTGGTGATAACTCAAAAGGAAAAATCATCGGCTTAGGCCAGATTGGTAACACTGACTCAGTATTGATTTCTAAAGTTTTATTTGTTGATGGCCTTAAATACAATTTGTTAATCATTTCTCAGTTATGTGATAATGGTTTTTATGTTAAATTTGAAAATGATTCTTGCAACGTCTTCAATTCTAAAAATGTTTTAGTGTTTGCTGCTTTGAGAAAGGAAAATGTTTATGTTGTTGATCTGAATTCTTTAGCAAAGCAAAATATTACTTGTTTAAATGATTTTCATAAAGATTCTTGGCTTTGTCACAGAATAATAGGACACTGCAATGTACATTCACTTAGAAAACATGCTAGGAATAAATTAGTTAGAGACCTACCCAAACTTCAATTTCTAGCAGACAAAGTTTGTAATCCCTGTCAAAAGGGAAAGCAACATAAATTTTCTTTCAAATCAAAGAAAGAAGTGTCAACTTCTCAACCTCTCGAGTTGGATCACATGGATTTATTTGGACCTTCTAGATTTTCAAGTTTAAATGGGAAGCATTATGTCTATGTCCTTGTAGATGACTATTCTAGATATACTTGGGTATATTTTCTAGCTCACAAAAGTGAAGCTTGTTTTTACTTTGTTAAATATTCCAAGTCTGTAGAGAACCTTAGTGGACTTAAGATTAAAAACCTGAGAAGTGATCATGGTCATGAGTTTGAAAATCATGAGTTTGAATCTTACAGCTCACACAATGGGTATAGTCACAATTTCTATGCCCCTAGGACACCCTAGCAAAATGGTGTAGAAGAAAGAAGGAATAGAACCCTGCAAGAAATTGCTATAACCATGCTTAATGAGTATGACCTACCCATTTACTTTTGGGCTGAAGTTGTAAATACATCTTGTTATGTTATTAATAGAGTCTTGATCAGACCTATTCTTAAGAGGACCCCTTATGAGTTGTGGAACCATAGGAAACCTAAGGTTAAATACTTCAATGTTTTGGCTGAAAAGTCTTTATTCTTAATACTAAAGATAATCTTGACAAGTTTGCATCCAAGAGTGATAAAGTAATTTTCCTATGTTACTCTATTTCTAGTAAAGCCTATAGAGTTTTCACATCAAATTTGATGAAACTGATCCACATGAACCTAAGACCTCTCTTGAAAATATTGAAGATGATCTCTCTGTCTTGAACCTCAATGATAAGGACAGTGGACCTGTAGTCAAAACATCCAGTTCTGGAAATTTCCCAGAACCTGCTCTCGTTGAACCCCAACCTATAAATGAACCTGAAATCTCTAACCCTACCTTTTCAAGACCAACTAGGATTCTAAAGAACCATCCTTTAGATGCTGTTGTAGGTAATCTAGATAGAGGAACACAGACTAGAGCTTCTCTAAGAAATCAGGTTGAACATCAAGATTTTCTTTCACAGTTATAACCTAAAAATGTCAATGATGCTATCAATGATGAATTTTGGGTAATATCTATGCAAGAAGAACTAAATTAATTTGAAAGAAACAAAGTCTGGAAATTAGTAGAAAGACTTAAAGACACTATCACCATAGGCACAAAATGGGTGTTCAGAAACAAAGTTCATGAGTCTGGAAACATCATTAGAAACAAAGCTAGGCTAGTCGCACAAGGTTACAAACAAGAAAAAGGGATTGACTATGAGGAAACCTTTGCTCCTGTAGCTAGATTAGAGGCTATTAGGATCTTACTTGCTTATGCATCACATCTGAATTTCAAGTTATATCAAATGGATGTGAAAAGTGATTTTCTAAATGGTTTTATTATTGAAGATGTTTTTGTAGAACAACCACCTGGTTTTTCAAATCCTCACTTTCAAAATCATGTTTTAAAACTTTCTAAATCTTTATATGGTTTAAAAGAAGCTCAAAGATCTTGGTATGAAAGTCTTTCAAACTTTCTTATTTCAAAAGGATTTACAAAAGAAATTGCTGATCCCACTCTTTTTATAAAAAGAATTTCAAAAGATGTATTAATAGTACAAATCTATGTTGATGATATTATTTTTGGATCTTCAAAAACTTCTTTATGTACTGATTTTTCATAGGTTATGCAAAATGAGTTTGAAATGAGCTTAATGGGAGAGCTTAAGTATTTTCTTGGTTTTCAAATCTTTCAAACTAAAGATGTTATTATTTTAAATCAATGTAAATATACTAAAGATTTATTAAAACGTTTTGGTTTGGATAGTATTAAGGAAAGTGATATACCTATGAGTACCACCTGTAAATTGGATGTTGACGAATCTGGGAAACCAGTTGATCAAACTAATTACAGAGGTATGATTGGGAGTTTACTTTATCTTACTGCTAGTCGACCTGGTATTATGTTCAGCGTATGTATGTGTGCTATATTTCAAGCTAATCCTAAAGAATCACACTTGCTTGCTGTTAAAAGGATTTTTAAATATCTTAAGTATACTGCAAATTTAGGTTTATTTTATCCAAAAGGAAAATCATTTGACTTAACAAGTTTTTCAGATGCTGATTTTGTTGGATGTAAGTTAGACAGGAAGAGCACATCTGGAACATGTCATTTACTTGGAAAGTCCCTAGTATCATGGTGCAGTAAGAAATAGAACTCAGTTGCATTGTCTACTGCTGAAGCATAGTATATAGCTGCTCGTAGTTGCTGTGCACAGATTCTGTGGATGAAACACACACTACTGGATTATGGAATTGACTATAAACATGTTTCAATCAACTATGACAACACTAGTGCGATTAATATCTCTAAGAACCCTGTGTCTCATTCTAGAACTAAACATATTGATGTTAGACACCATTTTCTAAGAGATCATTATCAAAGAGGTGATATAACTCTTCAATCTATAGGAACTGAACTTCAATTAGCTGATATTTTTACTAATCCTTTAAGTTCAGAAAGATTAAGTTTCATTAGACACGAATTAGGAATGATAACATACCCTTAAACCCTTAGATAAATCCTCACCGTTATAAAACCTCACCGTTAGAAATCCTCACCGTTAGAAAACATCACGGTTAGAAAACCTCACCATTAGAGAAATCCTCACCGTTAGAGAAATCCTCACAGTTAGAGAATCCTCACCGTCGGGGAGACCTCACTGTTAGGGAGACCTCACCGTTAGGACATCCTCACCGTTAGAAGACTTTATCGGTACATCTCGCGTTGTTTTAAACTTCTTTAAAGCCGAGACATAGAGTTTTTATTTTTTTTATTATTTTATGATTTATTTTTTTTGTGGATCCTAAATGATATTAAAACTTGAACTAGACCCACTCAATCTCACCGAGAACCTGTCTGCTTGAATTCTCCTAAACCTAAGCCTCTCGACCTTCAGAACCCAAGCCTCAAATCCGTAATGGCCCACGTCAAGAGACCTCAGATGACTGATGGAAGTGAAGCGCCGGCAGTGAAGAGACAAAAATTAGCTAGTACTGATGCTAGTGGAAGTGGCAGTGGAAGTGTAGCTCAGAGAAGACCAGTAAACCCGCACCTATCGAAGCGAGAGATTGTTGTTGAAAAAGAGGTGTGTGCAGAATGGCTTATGGAGAGCAAGTCCTTGGTTCTTAGATTGTTAGAAGAACAAGGTTGGCTAGAATGCTTCGCGAACAACAACAGACCTTATTATCCAGGACTGGTGAAACAGTTCTACGAATTTGTTCGTTTTGAAAAGTCTGAAGAAGAATGTAGAATGATTAATGTGGTAAATTGTCAGGAAGTATCTTTTACTTCAGTGGAATGGGCTAGGAACTTAAGAGTTCCACATGAAGGAGATTATGCATTCTAATCAAAGTCTGTACCTTCGACCACTGATGTGTTTCAATATGAAGATGCTTTTCTGGAGCTCACAAGGGATGGGATCCCTAGAAAGGTAATTGCTGCAGATATGGTAGGAGAAGATAAGCTGTTGATTAAATTTATTCAGCATGTTGTTAGTCCGAGAAGAGAAGACTTTGAAACTTTGAGATTCCAAGACATATATCTGTTATACTTGCTGAAACACAGTGTGAAAATCAATCTATGTAGATTGATTATGGTTTAAGTGGAAGAGATGACTAGACCGAAGTCCAAATCAAATGCACTATTTTTCTCAAAGCTGATATCTATGATGCTAAAAGTGAAAGAGGTTGCTGGACCTCAGGATGAGCTGGTAGTGGTTAGAACAACTTCTGTATTACAAGAACTATCTGTAAATACATGAAAGTCAGCTAGAATTATTGGAAGAAATCATGGGTGAATGATGATGGAAAAATTTATGACAAGTTCACTCTTGTGGATCATCCGTCTAGACCAAAGGCTGTGAGAGATCCTGGTCTTGGACCAGATGAGCCAGAACCAGTCTACAGTGATGATGAAGCTGGGGAGGAAGAGACATCAGTAGAGGAAGGAGGAGACCAAGACTTACCCCCTAGTCCTGTGCATCAAGTTATTTCTTATGGAGCAGCTAGCCCTCCAAAAGAACTTCCAAAGAGAGAAACCGTCTTGAAGGATAATGATACAGAGACTACAGAAGAAGGAGAAGAATCATGCCAGTATGTTGTCAGGGACACCTCTGAGGAGGATGAGACAACTGAATCTGATCCTAATATTAATGGAGAAAAGGAGGCTGATGGTGAAGCAGATGATGAGGAAAATGCTGAAAAAGAGCTCAGTTTGAGTCCTCTAATAGTCTGTACAGCCAGGACAGTGGCTGATCAGGAAGACATAGCAGCAGAACCTGTTGATGAGAGAGTCATTAATGACTCAGAACAAATGTCCATTGAATCTGCTGTGGTTGTAGAGGAAATTTCAGAATTACCTCAGGAAGAATAGTTGGAAGAGATTCCTCAGGAAAATGTTCCAAGTGAGGGGGAGAATCTTGGCTCAGTATCTGTGTTATATGATATTGAAGGTTGGACATCAGATCCCGGATATATGATTCTTGGACTTTCTTATGGATATTCGGATGAGGAAGACCATCCCCAAAAGGAATCAGTTATCTTACCCTATGTGGCTGAAAATGTGGCAACCAAGGAGGACCTTAAGTCTTTAAAAGCCGAATTGAAAGAAGCAATAAAGGAATCAGTGGCAGATATGAAGAAAAGTATGGTTGAAGAGATGAAAAGCGTGGAGAAATCCCTTGAGTTATCCATTGGATGTAGTTTGTCCAGTCCTGTGAAAGAAATGGTGGATGAACTTAAGGTATGCCACACTCAGATTGAAAGTTGGACAAGAGCTGTAGTTGCTCTTAGTCAATCAATTGCTTCATTGATTGCTTTGAACAGTTCTCAAACCCAAGTGCACACTGACATTCGATATATCAAAGAAGTGGTCAAACAATTTGTAGAAGTTTTTGAGGCCTTTAAGAAGTCAGTCAAAGAACATCTGAACAGTCAGGATGAACTTTTCCAGAAGGTAGTTAGTAGTCTGACTCAATCTTTCAAGGAGACAGTGGCCTTCTCAATGAAACCTCTTCCTTCAACTAGCTCTAGTGTGAACCTTGACCAGATCCGCACTATCATTCATGAAGAATTGGCTAAGGCCAGCCCCAGTGGTGCATCAGATACTCATATTCTTTCTACCATTAGGGAAGTTAGTAGTTTTATTCGTGATCACCTGCGGGCAGCTACTGCTTCTCAAGAGGCAATCAAAAATAAGGTGGATGCTTATTTTGACAAGGTTTATACCAAGCACCAAATGAAAAACCATTTAAAGCTATTGACTGAAAATATGAAGTTACCTCCAGTTACCCAAGACTTCAGAGAATAGGTTAGTAAGCTCAGGGAGCATACTCCTGCCTTGGACAAATTTATTGAGAATAGATATGATTTTGTATCTGCTATGGAGAGAGGTGGTAACATCATCATGGAATTCGGGAATCTCTTGATGCCTTTCCTACATGTGGATGCTCGGCCAATTATTGTACCACCTGCACTTCCACCATCTGCCTCTGGGAATGCTCCTCAACTGACTCTAGTTCAATCCATCAGGAGCTTGACACCTTTGATCCCTCAGAAAGAGACAGATTACAGATCTGGTACTGTATCAGTTGCTGATCCACCGGTGGTTCTTTCAGGAATTCCCAAGCCTGCTGCCTCTCCCTCTGAACCCCCTGCTGATGCCAAGGGAAAGACACATGTTCAAGAGGATGATTGAGTGCTGCTAGCTCCATTTTTTTTGATGGGATTCATTGTTTTTTTGTAATTTTCTGATTCTCCCAATGTATCTCTTGATTATCAATCAAATACCTCATTCCTCTCTTCACTATATATTTTACTCTGTATATGTTCTTTCCTGGTTCTTCTCTTTTCTCTGATACCCTCCTTTTTGGTAATCACAAAGGGGGAGAAATTATTGGAAACCTATACCCAGAGAGAGAGAGAGAGAATGTTGTTCACCTAAGGGGACAAAGCGGGAGAAAATCACTACTTTGGAGGCGAATCCTGTAGTTAAATTAATAGGGGGAGGAATATGCGAATCTTTTCAAACTAAAGAATCTTGTTTATTTTTTTTCCTCTGATACTACATTATTTCTTGATATATTCCTGGTTTCATATTTTTCCTCTGATACTATTTTATTGTTGATATCAATTGCTGAGATTTTTTTTCCTCTGATACTATACTGTTGATATCATACTTTGATATATATATATATATATATTTTGTTTCTCTTCTCCTTTGATATTACTTTATTTTGGAATAAGTTGTGATTATCAAAAAGGGGGAGATTGTTGAACCCTCTGGAATTTAGTGGCTTTATTATGTTTTGATAATCCCAACTATACTTTCTTTATATCTTGATTATGCTTAATACATTCCAAATATACTTTAATATATGTTGTTACTTTCATTATGCTTAAATTAAGTCTTTTGAATTATCAGATATATGTTTACTATGACTTAACTCATTCTGCCAAGTGAATGCTCAAACATTTTTTAGCTACCGTTACAATCTAGCAACTGTTACAGCTCACAGTGACCGATACAGTTAAGTCTACTGATATGTTAGAGCTACCTCTATAAGAGATCTACCGATACAGCTACTGATACAGCTACCGGTACAGCTACCGATACCCAAAGTCCATCACTGCATCAAATCTACTAATAGAGCTACCGATATAATGAAGACGACAGTTACCGCTACAGAGAAGTTGACAGCTACCGATATGCTGAAGTCCACCGTTATGCAAAGTCTACCGATAGAGAGCCACAGCTACCGTTACAAGTCAGAGCCACAGCTGCCGATAGAGACTTATCGCTACCGATACAAGGCAGAGCCACAGCTACCGTAACAAGTCCACCGCTTCTGATGTGATCAAGTCTACAGTTGCAGCTACTGAAACAAAGTCTACCATTGCAAATGAAGTCTACCGATACAGACACCTACTGTAACACAAGTCTACCGATATCAAGAGCTACCTTTCCAGAGACAGAATCCGACACATCTTTAATTTCTTTATCTTGGTTTAATCTAACCAACGGTCATATCAGGTATATTTTAATACACTGACATTTATTTAATGTGTGCTGTTGGATGTCAGGGAACTGTACCTCGTAGCTGCAAAAAGTAAATCATCTTTTGCCGGAGCACGTGCTTTAAATAAAGGAAGGATGTGCTACTAAAAAGAGAATGAACAGACAAATAGAAAAAAGAGATAGACCACAAGGCATGCTAGAAGAACAATAGAGCGTGAATTCAAAGAGACGACAGAACTTACACGAAGAACTCAATACTGCATACCAGTGAAGACCTGAGAACATAACACAAGAACTTCATCAACTACTATCACCTCTGTCTCTACACCTGGAAGTCAAGGAAACAGAAGATACTCTATTTTCCAGAAAAAAAAACTAGAAGAGGACTCAGAGCCAATCCTGATCAATCAAAGGAGTCCAGAACTACACGACAATCACTAGAGCCATTTCTAAAGTCCAAATATTTGCTCTGTGATTTATCTTTTTACATATTGAGCAGTGTGTGTTATCTGCTGTATTTAACACACACACTGTCTCCTGTGCTTTAACTGGAGGATTTGTAAATCCTCACTCATCACTCATACATCTTTTATTCTCCACTGGGATAGTGGAAGAGGTTGTGTGACCTGGATTTCTGGTTGCTGTTGTTTTTGTTTCCCACAGATAACAGTGGTAGAGGTCGTGTGACCTTGATAGTTGTATACTATTGTTTATCCCCAATCCAGGGTGTGGATCACTTTTATATAAAGTTTTGAGAGGACTAAGTCTAAGCTTGAGACTGAACCTCTTGGTTAAATCTGCTATGCTTATTTATTTTCAAATATATTCTTTTATTCCGCTGCTAATTACCTTAAAACCAAAATTTTTTTAAAATCACTTTGATAATTAAATTTGAAAGTGTTTATATTAGTTGTAAATCAGTAAGTTGGTTTCAAAAGTTAATCAACCTTTCTAATTTGATTAACTGGGAAATAATCAATCCCTTGAGAAACCAACAGAACCTTTACTTTGATATAAATTCACTACAGTTTAATTCAGTATTATATTTGGGGGTTTTTAAGCCAAAGTTTGAAAACTAAAAATATAATTAGAACTCAATTCACCCCCCTCTTGAGTGTCCACTCCGACCAACAATGAGATTAATCATAGCACTATTTCAAACTGAGATACTTTCTTTATGCCATGGTTTTGGAAAGGGTTGTAGAAGGTGCTTGTTACGCAAGTGTATTTGAGCATTGTTGATCATCTACAAATAGATGGTTAGTCTGAGAATACTATTAAAATTATTGAGGAAATATTAAGAGAATACATCCTAGATTTTGGTGGTTCCTGGGATATCCACTTATATTTAGTGGATTTCACATATGAAAATAAATTAGACTGCATCCATACAGATTAAACATTATAGGTTTCTTCATGATAGACTGTGTTGTTTTCTTCTATGTTTTTTGGAGGCTGGAGAGTCATAGTTGATTTGGTGAATTCTTGTATAGGAGATGTTTAATCCATTTCAGTTGATCTAGAGGTGGTTGGATGTTGCTCAAATTAGGAAAATATCTTATGCAGACCTATGATGCCGACCTATTGAGTTTGAGGTGGGAGACTGGGTGTAATTGTAGGTGTCACCAAGAGTAGGGAAACATCATATTCAAAGGTATATAAATTTAGAATAGAGGTACATGGGTCCATTTGATATAGTGTAGAGGATTGGTTCCATGGAATACTGATTAACTTTCCTACAACATTTTAGTTCTATTCACGATGTGTTCCACATATCACAACTTCAAAGGTATTATACAAATCCATATCACCTGATCAATACAGATGATATTGAGATTGAGGATGACATTTACTTTGAGGAGTGTCTATTTTATATAGTGAATTAGAGTGATAAGGCTCTTTATGGGAATACAGTTCCTCTAGAATGGGTTTGGTGGAAGCATGACCATAACCAAGAACATATATGGTAGCAAGATTCAGACATACAAACTTAGTGGTTGGAGTTTTTCATAGATGGGTCCTGGTGATGTCCGTGAGTGAATCTCAAGAAAAAACTACTATATAGTAGAGATATTATAATACCTATACCTTTTTAAAGGTATGAAATATTTTAATTTTTTTAAACCCCAATTATTTTACCTTGTTATTGGTGATTTGGGTTTCAGGAATGACCCGGGAGAGGTTTTGAGAAGACCAAGAAGGTCTATTGTTGAAAAACTATTGAATAAAGTCATTCATTGCATGAAAATTAGGTGTAATGACATGAATTACTAGGGATGCATTCTTGATGAAATAAAGGTGAGATTCACACCATAAAAATCTTGAGCAACTAGGGGGTTATTTCTTCCTTGACAATGGTCACACCATGAACCATACCTGGACAACTTTTTTTATTGATTGATTAATTAATTAGTCAAGTGGGTGTTTTAAATAGAAATGGGGTTCCCCGATGTATAGTACGCGACCCCTTCCACACACCCATTTGGGTTTCTTCCCCTTAAAAGCGGTTTTATCCCTCATTCATTGATAGAATTGGCCACCATTCATTGTGATATGAATCTAGAGGTGATTATATCCTTATGCTATCTTCCTTTCTTTGTATATATTTTTTTCAAGTGGTCTCATGCTAGATTCATCTATTATGACCTATTATTAGGGTTTTTATTTTATTTTTCATTTTCAACCATTTTAACCTGAACCAATGGCTGATATTAGATGAGTGGACATCTATGATCATATAGTAGGTGTTCTTGAATCTATTCCCAAAAATTCCAATCATTTCCTTTGTATGTATGATGTGTGGTCATGTCGACACACCATTCACTTGAACTAAATTATAATTAAATGTTTCATAGATCTCAATCATGAAGTTAAACCTCTCCTCAAGACACTAGTTGTTTTTTTGGTGATTATAGAACAAGATTTTATCTACCCATGAGGTGTGCTTGACTTTGGTAATTAAATGTATAATTAAAGGGGTGACCCTAGGGGTTATATGGATTAAGTATTTGACCGTGTGTGTGTGCTAGAGATTCCTATGATGTGCTATAGGATTTGGTTCTCATGTTTAACATATGATCCTTGAAATAATTGAATTAAATGAGATGATAAGTATATTGACTATCAATTTTTAAATTCTTGGACATCAACCTAGGATTTGAATTATGGCTATCGGTTTGGAATAACTTGGACACACTCCTTGGGTTCATATTGACTATTATTTTAGAACACCTTGGACATGATCCATAGAGTTAGATCATGATTATTGATTTAGAATTACTTATATATACTCTTTTTATTCTTTTTTCCTCTATGGATTACTATTATCAAAGAAATCTAGCTTAGGAAGAAGCGAGTATGGTCGATCCAAGGTTTCACCTTAGAACACATAGATTAACATGGTTTATTTACTATAATTTCATTAATTTATTATAAAAATAATCATGCACTATATAATCATACTAGATATGTTTTAGATATCATTGGTGGTAGCCTACTAAGTCATACTCACACCCTACCCAAGCCACCATTTGGTACTCAACCAAAATTCATGGTTGTAGGATAGGACAAGGGAAAGCACCCTATGACTGGTGCTTTATTTGGAAGATTAGGATGGATCATGGGAGATTTGGACCAAGCTAGGACTCTAGGCCATTTTGGGGGGATTTTCCCAGTTTTTTGATTTTTTTAGAATATTGGAATATATGATCTGTTTTGGACGTATGACTTTCTTGTCATGTATATAAATCATTTTGATATAGCATGTTTTACTTTTATTGTTGGCACTTATCTAAATGTTTGTTTGATGATTTATCTGTATTATAATCTAATTGATATTATTTTTACTACTATTTCACTCTAATATGAGGGTATAGTCTCCCAATATCACCACCATAGACCCTTGCTACTAGTCGGCAACCTCTAACATACGGGGAGGTGTGCCTGAAGTTATGTGACACCATTAGATGAGACACTAGTAAGTAGTCTCTGGTTGGGGGATGTCACAAAGAGGCTAACAAACATCTAAGGAGGATTTATAAGAGGAAAAATGTGTAGGGTTTCAAGAGTGTTTTGAAGGAAAATAGTTATTCAGAAGATATAGAGGATGGTTACTTTTATAAGTGAGTTTTGAGTGACATTTCCAAAAATACTCATTCCCTAAGGTGTAAGGTTGTCATTTTATCCCAGAAAGTGGATAAAAAGTGGATAATAATCGATATGGTTCATGAATCACCTCATCAACATAATTTAAAGATAATTTTATAGATATTTTAACTCTTTAACACTTAGTTAAACCCTTCTACATCATTTTACCTTTATCATGGTAACTCAATTTTTATCTTAATAAATTATTTTTATTCCAAAGAAAATGACCTACTAACCTAATTTTGAACTGTTGATTAAAAATTTAGACTATATTTAATCTAATTCAATTTATAAATATTATAAATTTAACTTTAAAATCAAAACATAATATATATATATAACTATTTTTATAGAAAAATGATTTTCTAAACATTAATTATTCTTAATCTTATTTCATATCAATTACTAATTAAATGAGTGTTAATCCATTTTTTTATAAACTTAAAAATTAAATTATTTTCAACATTTAAAAGCAATCAATTTAATTTATTATAATAAAAACACACAATACTTAAAAAATAGTTCTTTTAAAAATATACATTTTTAATATTAAATGATTTTAACCATATCCAATTATAAAAATATATAATTAAATATTTTAATAAAATATTATCTTTTTTGTTCCATTGTTTATTATTTTTGAATTATATTATTTTTAATTTATTATAAGAAATTATATAACTTTAATATACATATTGGATATATGCTTACTCAACTACCATATATTCAATAACCATATTTCCAATGACCATATTTTCAACAATCATATGCCCAACGACCTTATATATATAATATTTATATATAATTTCTATATATAGATTTACATCCATCACTAAAATCATTCATCCTATTCATTTAATTTTATCTCTTCATGTTTTTTATATTTATAATGTGTTTCCTTCTTTTCATAGTTATAATTGGGGGTGTGATATTCATATAGAACCATGAGGATAAGGATTTCATGTTCATGGTCTTTTTATTCACTTGTGGATTTATTCCTATTCTAATTTTATTAATGATATTTCACATTATATTATTATAACATATTATTATTTATCTTACATTGTAATATTTTATCTCAATAAAATGAACCATGGTTTGTTTTAGTTATGTGATTCATGTGAAATAAGTTATTAAACCCAATATTTATTTAAAGGTGAACATGAACTAAAATATCATGGTGTTATATTATACCCACATTAACAAAATATCACCCTTTAAATTTCATTACTCTGATGGAAATGAATGTGGTTACTTCTACCACATTACAACTTTGGGTTTCCATATAACTTCTTCAAACTTATGATTCCTTTTATAACTTTAACTAGGAAAGTGGATTTATTTTTTATTACTTCATCTATATGGTCCAAGATTTATACCATATTTTACTCATAATAGAGATCATGTTCTAGATGTACAGACTTTGAGTTCAGTATATCTGAATGATCAGTTATTTACTTCCTAAAAAGTAATACATAGAACATGTCATTCACTTAGGATAGGTTCAATGGAAGTGTAAGATTACAATCTATCATCCCAGATGATCAATGATTTTAAAAGGGACAATGTAACTAGGGATCAACTTACCCTTCTTCCTAGATCTCATAACCATCTTCCATGGTGATAGTCGAAGGAATATCTTATCTTCAACTTCAAACTTTAAATCTCATCAATGACTATTAGTGTAAATCTTAAATAAAATTTATATTGTTTTAATGATATATTGAATGGTTTGAATATTCTCTTACATTTATTGAGCAAGATTCAATCCCAACAACTCAAAATCTCCAACTTAATCCCAAAATATTGGATTTCTAAACCTTTTCCCATATATAGACTTATATAGTACCATTTGAATTCTAGAATAGAAACTATTATTATATGAGAACTCTTCCATGGGAAGGTATTGATCCCAACCTCCTTTGAAATCCATTTAATAGGATCTAAGTATATCCTTAAAGGGTTTAATGGTAATTTTATATTTATGATCATTTTAAGGATGAAAATTAGTGTTTAAGAATAACTATATATCCAATTCTTATTGAATAATTCTCCAGAACATTGAGGTAAACCTCAAATCCCTTTTAAATATGATGTAAAGTGTTACTATATGTATCCTTGCCACTTCCTTTATATATATCTTGTCAAGTTTATCAAGATAAAAATATTCTTAAATGGAAATGGAATATAATGACTTTTATAATCTAATCAACTATAGACCAAATGGAATTATAGCCTTTGGAAGTCTTGGGAAGACACATAATGAAATCCATGGAGATGTTATCCCATTTACATATAGGTATGGTTAATGGTTTCATCATACCCTTAGAATTATTTTATTCAGCCTTAACTTACTGGAATACCAAGAATTGAGATATATACTTTATAATATCTCTCTTCATGTTTTCCCACAAAAAATTCTCCTTGAGATATCTATACATATTTTTTATTTCAGGATGGATAGATACTGATAAGATATATACATAATAAAATGTCTCCATTAATTATAGTATTTATGGAACACATATTTATTTTATTTAATATTATAATTCCATCATTTTCAAATTTTAACTCTAGATTACTCTTCTCATTCTTCTATAGATATATATCCTCCTTCTACGCCTCTTTGATTTTCACATTGATGGATAATTGATCAATAATTTGAAGGATTACTCACCTCCCCTTATGATTTCAAGGTTTATATATTGTAAATCCATGAGTATTGGGTCTCTTTCAATCCTTTTCATTGATAAGGTAACACGATCCTTCCTACTCAATGTATCATCCACCTTATTTTCCTTCCTAGGGTGGTAATGTATTGAACAATCATAGACTTTAATCAATTCAAAATATCTCTTTTATAACTTGTTCGAATAATTCTATGTGAATATATACTTCAATATCATGTGATCAATATATGTTTCACACTTTTTACCATAGATATAATTCCTCCATATCTTTAATGAAAATATCACAAAAACAAGATCTAAATCATTTGTAGGTTAATTTTTCTCATGGACTATTAATTAATGTGAGGAATAGGTTAACACTATGTCATTTTACATATGAAAACATCCCAATCCATTCTTTGATGAATTACTATATATCAAAAACCCTTCTTTACTATAGGGTAATTTGAGTATAAGTGTAGTGACCAACCTTCCCTTGAGATTCTTAAAATTTTCTTCACATTCATCTTTCTAAGGGAACATAACACCCTTTTAAGTTAACTTGGTTAGTGTATTTTACATTCATGAGAAATTTCTCATAAATTATCAATAATATCCATCCAATCCAGAAAAACCATGGATCAATATTATAGTGTTTTTTTGGGATATTCCTAAATCACCTCTATCTTTGAAGGATCCATATATATATACCCTTTCCTGTGATTACATGACTTGAGAATGATACTTTATGTAACTATAATTCACACATGATAAATTTGGTATAAATGTTAACCCTTTTTCAAGGTCTTTAGCACAATAATAAAATGATATTCATACTTTTCCTTGCTTATGGAACATATAATTATAACATCTATAAATACAAAAAAAAATTATCAAGGTAATCTTTAAAGAATCTATTAATTAGATCCATGAATATAGCGGGGGAATTTGTAAGTCTGAATAGAATCACTATGAATTCATAATTTCCATATATTGTTTGAAAGGTTTTCTTGGGTACATACAATATTTTCACCCTTAATTAATGATATCCAGTTAAAAGGTAAATACTTGAGAAGTATTAATCCCCTCATAGTCGATTGAGCAGATCATTAATACAGGGTAGATGATACTTTTTCTTAATTGTGATCTTGTTAAGTTCATCAAAATAAATGTTGAGAGGCACTGAACCACATTTATTCTTAACAAATAGGACTGGTTAACACTATATTAAAACACTTGGGAATATAAAATGCATATCAAATTCTCTTAGAGTTGATTATTTAATTTCTCCAATTCAATTTGTGGAATTTTATAAGGAGTCTTTGATATAGGCAGAGTACTAGGTATGAGTTTTATTAAAAACTCAACCTCATGATTTTTTGGAATACCATGCAGATATTTTACAAATACATCAACATATTACCGAATAATTGATGTAACTTTAGTATTTTCCATAACCATTTGATCTAAATACCCCTTAGGGTTGGTGTCACACCCTTTTTTTTATTTTCATGTCATGGTTTTGATTCGGTTCAATGAAAATACCGATATTTTTATTGGGTGTTTAGTGAGATCAATTTTTTGTTTTTTACTACCATATATGTCTAATCACCCTAATTTGGGTTCCCCATTTCTTGTTTATGAGTTTTTGAAGAGAGAGTGGTTACTTCATGATTTGGGCCAACCATGAGCCCATTTCCAATTTTAAAAACCAAATTTGATTCTTTTATAACTCCTTTGTTTTTCAACATTTTCACCCATTCCACTTCATAATTTGCCTCCACTGACATATTCATACCACCATATCCTTTTCGACCCCTTAATAATTCATAATCATGGTGAATTTGGGTTACTTATTCAGGTATTGGTCTAGGCCATGGGCCCATTTCTAGTTTAAAAAAAATAATTTGTTTAATTTATATATATTTCATTTTTTAATATTTTTTGGTGATTCCACCTCCCAATAGAATCCAAAATTCCTATACTAACCCCCATTATCGATTTTACCTCTTTGAATATCATTTTAATTGAATATTAGGGCGAAAGTTTTCTGGTTACCTCAAATCGTCCATAATTTCGAAGGTAAATTGTTTCATACATAATTAATTAAATTCTAACTCTTTTTCCCACAAATATTATTTAATTAGTTCTTCCAGACCTTAGGAGCCTCTCCAAGAAGTTACAGACCATTAACTTTTCTATAAAGTTACATATCTAATGGAATACGAAGAGTTTTCTAGTTGAAAATGTGAGATTCCTTCTCCTTTATCCTCCCTCTTCTTCCTCCTTTCATTATTTCTTGGTTTTATAATCTCACCTAGTCATGATAGACCTAGGTTTATGTTATAAGATGATTTTTATGGGTGTTTTGTTCTTTTTGGGCCATTAATCATAGGTTTAGGGTTTGTAAACCCTCAGATGATGATATTGGGTGTGTGTTTCCATTACGCCAAGGATTTGAGGTAGGATATCCCTTGAACATGCCTTTATCATTTAAGTTTCATCATTTTATTATTTTTAAAATATTATATATATGTTTATTATTTTTTCTCATCCTTTGGATAATTTTATTGGTGTGAAAAATGGTTGTTTAAGCCTTGTTTTGTCAAAGGTAGAGTAGTTTTTGTCATAAAATTGCACACCAAGTGTTTGTTTAAATGTTCCGCTACCTTTAGAAATTGTTTTTTGAGGTTTAGAACCTGGTTTATGGTATTTTGAACATTATACAGTATCTATAATAAAATATGGCATGAAATTGGTGTTTTATTCCTTGTCAAGTTCATAAAATAAATTATTTTGTTTAAAAACGACATGTCATGTGTTTGGTAAATTGCCCGGTTGGATTTTATGTGCGATGTGTGATTTAAAAATTATTTGTATGGATTTATAAATGAATTGTAAGAATTAGAAGTGGTATTTTTGGTTCCTTATATGTCTTTCCAATTTTTATTAGGTTTTACAAACAAATGGGTTTTGGTTTACAACATGTTTTGGCCCGAGTTGTCAGAAAATATCCAGTTTCACATCCTTAAGAAAATGATTATGTTTTGAATATGTAACCTAAGTGTTTTAAGGGATTTATGAATGTGGTTTTATGCTACAAATGGTGTTTATACACCTCCTTAATAAAAGTGAAATTCATACCTTGTTCAAATGTTAGTTTTGAGAAAGGCTTAAAGGCCTGTTTGGCATTTTTTTGTAAAAATGGTTTCCATGTGTATTTCATGTTCTATCTTTTGGGTCCATTTTATGGTCCATGAAATTGATTTCTTAATTGGTTTTGACGCTTCGAAATCTGGTTTTTTATTTTATTGATGGGTTTCTGGCCTTAAAAGATCATTTTTAATGGATTTTATGTGCAAGGCCTCGTTATACTCCTTGAAATTATTTTACGAAACTTTTTAGTGGTTTATTGATTTGTGAAAGAAATGTGAAGCATGTTTGTGGGGTGTTTGCATGTTTATGGTTTGGTAATGAAATTTTGATGTGAAAATTGTATTTGATAAAATGTGTAACTTGATTTATCACTAAAGGGAATCCCAGGTATCTAGGTGGGCGGATGTGTACTAGTATGCTAGTGATCCCGTGGGGTTTGGACCCTATTTCACATAGCAATTTTGACGATTACAACACTGAATAAACTATGTGGATGATGATTGGGGACCACTAGGTTATGGTTATGTTCCTTACTATTGGATCGTGCATGGGAACAAATATTTATTATGGTTATTTTCACCGAGATATGTGGTACCTAGGTCTCACAGCTGACTAGTTCCTAGGGGTGTTCTCGTGAGTTGTGCTCATTGGCTATTTTGTACTCACCGTCGAAATACGGTGTGTTTTGTTGGTAAATTAAGTAGTTTGTGTGATTTATTTAAAAGTGTACATTCTTTAAAGCATCTCTCTTAAAAACTATTTTCATTTTGAAGTTGCACCTTTTTGAAAATTGTTACTAGCATTCTTGTTTATAAAATATGCAAGTTTTTGTCTGGTAATTTTTTTATAGCATGGGACATCATTTGGAAAACATAACTTTATATATTTTATTTAAGAATTGAAATTTATGTTTTTTTATTTTAAAGGATTTGCATTGGGAATAGAATATCGGGTTAACCTACTGAGTTTTAATACTCACACCTATAGTCTTCTTCTATTTTTAGCCCTTATGCAGGTTTCAACTTGAGTTCGATCACCTTGGGCAATGTGTGATCATTGTGTTGGAGAGTGACCAGAAGGGTCACATTGTAACACCCCAGGTAAATAAATAATATGAAATTTTTATATTTATCCATATTTGTGAAAAAAATATTAATATTACTTTAAAGGGAACTCTATGCTCGATGGCGTACCCAATACGCGACAACGAGTTCCTTTGAAATCTTACGTAGCACTTTAATAATATTATTTTAAATGGTAGTTAACGCCTAGCCGTTGTAATGGAGGGAATGAACAGAACTAACTAAGAAATGATTATATATATTTGTCAAATATTTTTACTTTTTACAATAAATGTTAGAGGATTAAAAATGTGAATGAATTCAATTTTAGGCGTAAACATTCTAATACTCTTTAGAAGGTCGATTAACCGCCTTTTGATGGCAAATCGCTTTTAAATCCACTTTTTGACAATTTTATGTGTTATATTTGACTAAATAAAATTCTTCTTTAGAATCGGGACATCAAAATTTACTTTGTGTAAATTTTTGGTATTTTTCCGAAAAAGATCATTTTTTAATTAATAGTGAAAAATGTTGTATTTTAATTCAAAACCTCTTTTTAATCTAATTTATTTATATGATTAGATTATCTTTTGAATTGGGTTTAAAGTTAAATTAGAATATATTTTTACCATTTAATCCAATAGTGGTCGTTGAAATTAATTTCACATTAAAATCGGACTTAAACTAGTGTCAATCTTTTGATACATTTTGTTTCATAAAAACATGCTATTTGTTTTAACAGTGGGAATTAATTATTAAATTAATTAATGAAACTTATATGTTTTTAATTTTGTAAAATAGACATCATTTTTGAATTCGGAATATCAAATATAGCTTAGGGTGAATTTTTGGTAATTTTCTGAAAAACCTCAATTTTTGATGAATAGTGAAACCACTAAGTGGTACTTATAAAAACTGATTTTCCGTTTAAATGAAATTTTGCCATCTTTGTGTTTTGAATTTCAAAAATCTGACATACATGGTTTTCATTAAGAAGTAAAATGTGATTCAATGGGATTAAAATAATTTTTTTGGTAAATAGTAACTTATTAAGTTTTTAATCGCGATTAGAGGTAATTAGTGTAGTTTAAGGTAAGAATAATTTTTTAATAAAATTAAATGACCTAGACACACGTCCTACCCTCATTGGATGAGTCATGACCAACAAATAAAATCCATGGGTCAACTTGGGGACCCCATGGAGCCACTTTGGTTGGGAAATGACATAAATAACGTTTTATTTAATGTTAAAGTAAAAATGACACAAACATGAGTTTTTTTACTAAAACATTTTTTACATGGGGTTATACAAGTCAGATTTTTTACTAAAAATATTAATTGGAAATATAAAAAGATTTCCTACATCATAGTATTTTTTTTATAATTTTTAGACATTAAATAAATTAAATTATTTATGACATTATGATGATGCAGCGATGACATCATTATTTAACGATTTAAATAAAATGGAAAGCTAATGTAAAATATAAGCCCTACACATGTCCAAAACCTATTGGATGGGTTGATTTCAAACCCTTATTGCCTTATCCTCGAAACACATCAATTTGGGACCATTAAAATCCGAAATTCATTCTAAAATAAGGTAACATTTCTCTACTTTCCAAGAGTTCCCCTCCTCTCCTCTTATAAAAGACCCCACCTCTACCTCCTTACCCACACTTCCAAAGACATTGGCTCGGCCAAACCCTGCCCATTTTGTCTCTACATGTCCCTCTCTAACTGCTTGAAGCCTCACTTTGGGCAGAAGTCTTCCCAAGGAAGCCTTTGAGCTCAATCCAAAGGGAGTTACCCAATTTTAAGGTAATGTATTCACTTGTGTTATTTTGTTTTATTTTGCTTCTCCAACCCCCTAAACTCTTTTTATTCATTTCTTTTGTAACAAATCCAGTATCTTCAATATACTAGGATGTTTTTATAAGAATAATTCGAGCTACACTTACACACACCTACATCAAAGGGTTAAAGAACATACTGTTTCTGTGGATGGCGAATTTCTACCTCACGAAATGATGATTGTTCAACACTCATATAACACCTTCAAAGGTGGCCATTAATATGTAACTATATTTATATATGATATATAATATGTTTATGTTTTACTTAAGCTTCTTTATTTTTCTTTTTTGGCATACCTTTATGGTTTCATTGTGGGTAAACACGATAATTTCATTTTAGGAAGTCCGGACTACCGCCCCTCAAAGTGATTTGATTCGTTAATGCCATATGTGGGATGTATAAAGGATGTATTTAAAGTTATTATATATGATGTATGTTACATATAAATGATGAATATAATTCCGGAATTAAAATATACTTACCTCTCATTTAATTTTAATTGCATTAATATGACATAGAAATGAAAGTAGCGTTCATGCGTACGTACGACTTACCGTCTCCATGAACGGTGCATTTCATTTCTTACCTCTAAATGATTATGTAATATTATAAATACATGTATATTCTGGATATATATGATATATTTTATATCCAAATCCTGAATATAATTCTGGATATAATGAACCCTTGACCACACGAACAACATGTAATTTTAAGAATTCCACTTTCGACTTAAGAACCAAATATCGACAAAACAAACATTATTAACATAAATGATTACATAATGTTTATAACATGGAAATAAGTGATATAAAAGGAATAATTAACTTGAAAAAGGTTCTTAAGAAAGTAGAAATTAACTCACGTTTATTATTCCGGACGTTAAAGAACGATCGAGTCAAGTCGGACCCGAGGTAAGGGATCCTACTCCTCTCTTTCTTTTTAAGTACACTCTTTTATGTCATTCCTTTTAAGCTCATATTTCTTGTGATTGGGATGTTTTTTTATATTAATATTAACGTAATTTTTATTTTCATATGATGAGAGACCCTATTCTCTCTCATCAATCCATTTTGGAAGTTTTGAGTGGCGCCGTTAGGCTGCCGAATTTTCGTAAGAGATCCAACCTCTCTCTCTTTCTTTTTAAGTACTCTGATTTATGTCACTTCTTTTGAGATCCTATTTGTTATGTTGGGGGATGTTCTTTTATATTAATCTTTCTGTAAACTTTATGTTGATATGATTAGAGACCCTATTTCCTCTCATCAATCCATTTTGGAAGTTTTAAGTGGCGTCGTTAGGCTGCCGAGTTTTTGTAAGAGATTTTTCATCTCACTTTTATTCCCGTGAGATTTATGCTACATTTGCCATAATTTCCTTTGAGTGGTGTATGTACTGCCCGTTATTATACACTTTGTGTAGTATAATTTCATTTATGGGTATTCGCATCTTCATTGTATGACCCTCCTTCCATGAGGTGTACGTTTCGAAAGTTACCCAACTCGGTAAGGGGACCTTTCACCCTCCTCTTTTTAAAAGACTTCTTTTGTTATGTCTTTTAATTCATATACTATTATGTTGGGATATTTTCTTTTATATCATTATGGATGTAAATTTTATGTCCAAGTGATGAGATGCCCTTTTTATCTCTCATCAACTCATTTTCTGAATTTTGAAGTGATGCCGTTAGGTTGTCGAATTTTACCAAGGGAACTTTTTAACCCACTTTCAATTTCTTTGGGTTCAACAGGTAGTGATTGAATATGTCATATTTTTAATATGTGTGAATGAACTTTTATTGTTTTATACTTAATATCCACTTATATTGGGTGTATTTATGTTTGTCACACATAATTTTGAGATTGAATTATCCTTAATTTAAAGATACCATCCTTATAAGGGAATTCATCACATTTGACATTTCTACTGAGACTTCATTGTTGTTATGCACAAATTCACTCTTATATGGTGTATATACTGTCCTTTGGAATATTATATCATTAATCCATTTATTCTCATGATATTATAAAGTTCTGACTAAATGTTATTCCTCAATTATTGTATTCAAGCGTCTCTAATTTTGGTAGAACCCCTTTAACCAAAATATCACTTTAAATGTTTTAATTATTTGTTCTTATTAATATCCATGTTTTCAAAGTGGTTTTAAGGATTTATTTATATGGATATTAATTGTTTAAAATTTTAAAATCTTCAAAGTGGTATGGGACACTTTGATTCAAAAATCTCTTTATTAAATGTTTTAAATGGTTTTGGAAATGGTTTCTTTTTGAATGGATTCATTATTTCAATATACTAAAATGTTATATTGTGATTGAAATGTGGAAATGTTATGTTTCCTCTATGCATGTTTTATACGTTTATGTTATGGTTCTTGGGAATTGTTATGAAAACGGGTGGTTCCGTGATAAACTAAGGGCGGGTGAGCCCGATATAGCTCTCCAATTCATTGGGTAACACGAAGGAGTGAAACGTTAAGGTTTCTCTGAAGAGATTTAGGGAATATACTGTGATGGGTATTCCAAATGTAACCAAGAGAGTTACTACCTACCTAAGAATGTTATGAATGCCTCAAGTTACCTTTATGTATTATGATTTCTATGATTTATTCATGATTTGATGAGGTATGTTAAAGTGCTTATGTTTTATGGGTAAAGTATGATTTCATTATTATGTATACATGTACCCATGTTTCCTTTCCATATTTTTATATCCCTTACTGATCTTTTTATGCTCATCCCATGTTTTTTGAAATGTTTATCAGAGGTCAAGGGAAGGGTACATGATATGATGATAGTGTCAAGGAAGTGTCAATAAAGAATCCATGTTTTATTTTAAATATGTTTCTTTTGATGGGAAAAATGAATACTATCTTTTATGTAACCAATTTGTTTAAATGTGGAATGTAATGTAAGTTTTATGATCTAATTCTCTAAAACTCTAAACCTGAAAAGATCCTCAATGTTTAATCTTGTAATAACTCAAGATTAAGTAAGGTTTAAGGCTGGGGCCTTATAGTTGGTATCAGAGGTCGGTTTAGATAACTTTAGAGGTTAGGGTATTATCTAAGCACAAGTGACATTACTATAATTGTTAGGATTTTAGAAAGAGTCCTAGTTTTAGATAAAGTGAATGAGTAAGTATATCATAGTGTTTACCTTCCTCATTAGTACATGATGGTTTTGTCGATATACTCACACTGACATTTCTGTTATTAGTGAATGGATGGATCTAGCAGGAACCAAATAGAAAACAGGTTTGAAGGAAACTATGGTGGTTCCCTGATTAAGATACTAGATAAAATGGTGGATTCAATGAGGAAACTCGTGGTTGTTCTAAACCAACTATCAAGGTGTCATGATCAACCACTTGAACCTTGGTATGATCTGTAATGCATCATGTACAAGATGACCAATCGGTGTGGAAGTTCAGGTAATAATTATAAAGGTAACCATTAGAGTTTATATGATCCTTACATTTGAGGTAATTATGGGTTATTATATGTTATGATAGAAAATTAAAGGCATCAGATAAACTTGAGGTTAAAATATGTTAGGATCATTTTTGAATATTTTATCTCATTTTGGGGAATGTTTTAAGAATTATATAGTTTTGGAAAAAGGACAACACGCAGACCATGTGACAACCCGTCGCGTCGGACAAAGCTGCGGGAATCGAACCCACAACCAAAGTGCGACTGGTATTTATCGCCTACCACTGGACTACGTGAAGTCCCTGGTTAGTTTGACTAATTCTTTTTAGTTATATGATTTTAGGAATCAAGAGTAAGTTTATTTTGGGTTATCTATGGAAATGATTAACCTATCATCAAGGATATGTGATTAGGTTAATTACTTTTAAATATAAGAAATTAAGAGCAACTGATGTTATTTGGAGGTAAAAGTTAATTTGTACCTTGGAAGACTATGTGATTAAATCCTTCAAATATTTGGGTTTCAATCTTAGTTTGGTTTAACTTGAAGAATTTTATGGACAAATTGTTTATCAAATGGTCCTCATTGAACTTTGGGTTTCATTGGACAAATTTGGGAGATTAAGAATAGATTTTCTTTTTATAAAGGGTTATCCTTTTTGGGTATTATCTGATCTTGTACAAACCTTTTTGGTTTGGGTTTTGGTTAAGGTGTAAAGATATGGGAAGTATATATTTCTCTTTTGTGGATTAGGTGATTCTCTAGAAGTTGATTATAGTACTCATAATGCGAACAAGTCTTCCAAAATACTCGTCTTTTGGAGAAAATATGAGTTTGATTATGGAATCTAGTAAAAGTTGAAAGTCTAAGTGACAAGTAATTATGTTTCATTATGATTTAGTTAAGCTCAAAAATAAATTCCTCAATGAAGAGTAACTTAAAACAAAAATGTTGTCTGTTAACTTTTCCTACTGGGGAATCGAATACCATTTAACCCATCACAAGTTTGTGATTTTCTTATAGTTAACTTTCTCCTAGACATGTTTACTATCACTCTCCATCAGAACATGACCCTTTTTTTTCCTCCATGTCCATATTTTCATACATGGAATCCTAGTATGGGTTAACTCGGGTGACCTTTGTACTTCCCTTTCTTTCTTTTAAAGTGATAGTTTAATTTACTCCTTTTCCGATGTGGAACTTTCAATGGAGTTTTCAAGCCCAATTTTGAAATTGCGAGGTCGCAATTCCCCAAAGGGGGGAAGGATGTAACACCCCAAGTAAATAAAGAATATGACATTTTTATATTTATCCATATTTGTGAAAAAAATATTAATATTACATTAAAGGGAACTCTATGCTCGATGGCATACAAAATACGCGACAACGAGTTCCTTTGAAATCTTACGTTGCACTTTAATAATATTATTTTAAATGGTAGTTAATGCCTAGCCGTTGTAATGGAGGGAATGAACAGAACTAACTACAAAATGATTATATATGTTTGTCAAATATTTTTACTTTTTACTATAAATTTTAGAGGATTAAAAATGTTAATGAATTCAATTTTAAGCGTAAACATTCTAATACTCTTTAGAAGGTCGATTAACCGCCTTTTGATGGAAAACCACTTTTAAATCCACTTTTTGACAATTTTATGTGTTATATTTGACTAAATAAAATTCTTCTTTAGAATAGGGACATCAAAATTTACTTTGTGTAAATTTTTGGTATTTTTCCGAAAAAGATCAATTTTTAATGAATAGTAAAAAATGTTGTATTTTAATTCAAAACCTCTTTTTAATCTAATTTATTTATATGATTAGATTATCTTTTGAATTGGTTTTAAAGTGAAATTAGAATATATTTTTACCATTTAATCCAATAGTGGTCGTTGGAATTACTTTCACATTAAAATCGGACTTAAACTAGTGTCAATCTTTTGATATATTTTGTTTCATAAAAACACGCTATTTGTTTTAACAGCGGGAATTAATTATTAAATTAATTAATGCAACATATATGTTTTGAATTTTGTAAAATAGACATAATTTTTGAATTCGGAATATCAAATATAGCTTAGGGTGAATTTTTGGTAATTTTCTGAAAAACCTCAATTTTTGATGAATAGTGAAACCACTAAGTGGTACTTATAAAAACTGATTTTCCGTTTAAATAAAAATTTGCCATCTTTGTGTTTTGAATTTCAAAAATCTGACATAAATTGTTTTCATTAAGAAGTAAAATGTGATTCAATGGGATTAAAATAATTTTTTGGTGAATAGTAACTTATTAAGTTTTTAATCGCGATTAGAGGTAATTAGTGTAGTTTAAGGTAAGAATAATGTTTTAATAAAATGAAATGACCTAGACACATGTCCTACCCTCATTGGATGATTCATGGCCGACCAAGACAATCCATGGGTCAACTTGGGGACCCCATGGAGCCACTTTGGTTGGGAAATGACATAAATAACTTTTTATTTAATGTTAAAGTAAAAATGACACAAACATGAGTTGTTTTACTAAAACAATTTTTACATGGGGTTATCCAAGTAAGATGTTTTACTATAAATATTAATTGGAAATCTAAAAAGATTTCATACATCATAGTATTTTTTTATAATTTTTATACATTAAATAAATTAAATTATTTATGACATTATGATGATGCAGCGATGACCTCATTATTTAACGATTTAAATAAAATGGAAAGATAATGTAAAATCTAACACCTAAACATGTCCAAAACCTATTGGATGGGTGGATTTCGAACCCTTATCACCTTATCCTTGAAACACATCAATGTGGGACCATTAAAATCCGAAATTCATTCTAATATAAAGTAACATTTCTTTACTTTCCAAGAGTGCCCCTCCTCTCCTCTTATAAAAGGGCCCCACCTCTACCTCCTTACCCACACTTCCAAAGCCATTGGCTCGGACAAACCCTTCCCATTTTGTCTCTACATGTCCCTCTATAACTCCTTGAATCCTCACTTTGGGCAGAAGTCTTCCCAAGTAATCCTTTGAGCTCAAACAAAAGGGAGTTACCCGATTTTAAGGTAATGTCTTCACTTGTGTTCTTTTGTTTTATTTTTCTTCTCCAACCCCCTAAACTCTTTTTATTCATTTCTTTTGTAACAAATACAGTATCTTCAATATACTAGGATGTTGTTATAAGAATAATTAGAGCTACACTTACACACACCTACATCAAATGGTTAAAGAACATACTATTTCTATGGATGGCGAATTTCTGCCTCACGAAATGATGATTGTTCAACACTCATATAACACCTTCAAAGGTGGCCATTAAGATGTAACTATATTTATATAGGATATATAATATGTTTATGTTATTCTTAAGCTTATGTATTTTTCTTTTTTGGCATACCTTTATGGTTTCCATTGTGGGTAAACACGATAATTTCATTTTAGGAAGTGCGGACTACCGCCCCCTCAAAGTGATTTGATTCGTTAATGCCATATGTGGGATGTATAAAGGATGTATTTAAAGTTATTATATATGATGTATGTTACATATAAATGATGAATATAATTATGGAATTAAAATATACATACCTATCATTTAATTTTAATTCCATTAATATGACATAGAAATGAAAGTAGCGTTCATGCGTACGTACGACTTACCGTCTCCATGAACGGTGCATTTCATTTCTTACCTCTAAATGATTATGTAATATTATAAATACATCTATATTATGGATATATATGATATATATGATATCCAAATCCTTAATATCATTCTGTATATAATTAACCCTTGACCACACGAACAACATGTAATTTTAAGAAGTCCACTTTCGACTTAAGAACCAAATATCGACAAAACAACCATTATTAACATAAATGAATAAATAATGTTTATAACATGGAAATAAGTGATATAAAAGGAATAATGAACTTTAAAAAGGTTCTTAGGAAAGTATAAATTAACTCAAGTTTATTATTCAGGATGTTAAAGAATGATCGAGTCAAGTTGGACCCGAGGTAAGGAATCCTACTCCTCTCTTTCTTTTTAAGTACACTCTTTTATGTCATTCCTTTTAAGCTCATATTTATTGTGATTGGGATGTTATTTTATATTAATATTACTGTAATTTTTATATTCATATGATGAGAGACCCTATTTTCTCTCATCAATCCATTTTGGAAGTTTTGAGTGGCGCCGTTAGGCTGCCGAATTTTCGTAAGAGATCCAACCTCTCTCTCTTTCTTTTTAAGTACTCTCCTTTATGTCACTTCTTTTGAGATCCTCTTTGTTATGTTGGGGGATTTTATTTTATATTAATATTTCTGTAAACTTTATGTTGATATTATGAGAGACCCTATTTCTCTCATCAATCCATTTTGGAAGTTTTAAGTGGCGCCGTTAGGCTGCCGAGTTTTCGTAAGAGATTTTTCATCTCATTTTATTCCCGTGAGATTTATGCTACATTTACCACAATTTCCATTGAGTGGTGTATGTACTGCCCATTATTATACACTTTGTGTAGTATAATTTCATTTATGGGTATTCACATCTTCATTTTATGACCCTTCTTCCATGAGGTGTACGTTTCGAAAGTTACCCAACTCGGTAAGGGGACCTTTCACCCTCCTCTTTTTAAAAGACTTCTTTTGTTATGTCTTTTAATTCATATATTATTATGTTGGGATATGTTATTTTATATCCTTATGGATGTAAATTTTATGTCCAAGTGATGAGATTCCCTTTTTATCTCTCATCAACTCATTTTTTGAATTTTGAAGTGATGCCGTTAGGCTGTCGAATTTTACCAAGGGAACTTTTTAACCCAATTTCAATTTATTTGGGTTCAACATGTAGTTATTGAATATGTCATCTTTTGAATATGTTTGAATGACCTTTTATTGTTTTACACTTAATATCCACTTATATTGTGTGTATTTATGTTTGTCACACATAATTTTGAGATTGAATTATCCTTAATTTAAGGATACCTTCTTTATAAGGGAATTCATCACATTTGACATTTCTACTGAGACTTCAATGTTGTTATGAACCAATTCACTCGTATATGGTGTATATACTATCCTTTGGAATATTATATCATGAATCCATTTATTTTCATGATATTATAATGTTCTGACTAAATGTTATTCCTCAATTATTGTATTCAAGTGTCTCTAATTTTGGTAGAACCCCTTTAACCAAAATATCGCTTTAAATGTTTTAATTATTTGTTCTTATTAATATCCATGTTTTCAAAGTGGTTTTAAGGATTTATTTATATGGATATTAATGGTTTAAAATTTTAAGATCTTCAAGGTGGTATGGGACACTTTGATTCAAAAATCTCTTTATTAAATGTTTTAAATGGTTTTGGAAATGGTTTCTTTTTGAATGGATTCATAATTTCAATATACTAAAATGTTATATTGTGATTGAAATGTGGAAATTTTATGTTTCCTTTATGCATGTTGTATACTTTTATGTTATGCTTCTTGGGCATTGTTATGAAAACGGGTGGTTCCGTGATAAACTAAGGGCGGGTGAGCCCGATATAGCTCTCCAATGCATTGGGTAACGCGAAGGAGTGAAATGTTAAGGTTTCTCCGAAGATATTTAGGGAATATACTATGATGGGTATTCCAAACGTAACCAAGAGGGTTACTCCCTACGTAAGAATGTTATGAATGCCTCAAGTTACCTTTATGTATTATGATTTCTATGATTTATTCATGATTTGATGAGGTATGTTAAAGTGATTATGTTTTATGGGTAAAGTATGATTTCATTTTTATGTATACATGTACCCATGTTTCCTTTCCATATTTTTATATCCCTTACTGAGCTTTTTATGCTCATCCCAAGTTTTTTGACATGTTTTTTCACAGGTCAAGGGAAGGGTACATAATATGATGATAGTGTCAAGGAAGTGTCAAGAAAGAATCCATGTTTTATTTTAAATATGTTTCCGTTGATGGGAAAAATGAATACTATCTTTTATGTAACCACTTCATTTAAATGTGGAATGTAATGTAAGTTTTATGATCTAATTCTCTAAAACTCTAAACCTGAAAGGATCCTCAATGTGTAATCTTGTAATAACTCAAGATTAAGTAAGGTTTATGGGTGGGGCCTTATACACATGGAGTTAGTTGGTTATTGGGTTTGGTCAGTTGAGTTGTTGGTTTTGTTGTACTTTCAGTTTCTTGTATAAATAATGTTTAGTTCAATTTTTATATAAATATATTTTGGGATGTCCATTTATTTCAGCTATTTGTTTGATTGTTTATATATGGGAGAAATAGTTCCCTTTTGAACTCTATTGATTCCCTTGGTGCTTGTAACCATCCTGGGAGGATCGGGAACACCTTTTTGGACTTGTCGCTGGCTAGCCTGGGTGACCGGTTTAGGGTCGACTTGGGCAGGTTTGTGATAGTTGGGTATTTAGACCTTTATAAAGGAAGTACTTTCTACAAGGAGTTCATTGCTAGACTTGAACTAATATATGATGATGGGTTGATTTGGGATATAAAATGTGAGTTAACTATCTCAATAATTAATATGGGATCTATGTTGAGAGAGTTAATCCATGCTGAAAATTACATAAAATTTTACTAAATAGAGAATAATAATATTTACAGTAAGTGTATTCCCACAAATTTCTATTAAATTAGAGTTGTAGACTTGGGATTCAGTCATCGCACCACTGAGAGTTTTAAATTTTTATTTCCACATTTAGATCATATTGAAAAATCTATTTACAGATTCTAAATTACTTTATAGCTATCACTTTTTGGAGACTTGGTTTTAAGCCACTAAAGAAAAGATTGATTTTTTTTCAAGGTTAATGATAAAACCATAAGTGTACCATTAATGACTCATGAATTTTTCTTCATAAGTACTAGTGGATTCATCCTCCTTTTGTTTCAAATCTAAGAAATATATCTCTATTTTAGTGTGAATATTTCATAGAAAATATCTATTAAAAATACCTTCTTAAACTCCTCCCATTCCATGGAGTAAATTTCTTTCTTTTACATCATATTCTTGATGAGATACCAACATTGATAAGTTTATCCTTCTAAATGATAAATATCTAAAACAACCATTTCATGCTATGAAAACTAAAGAATTGAAAATATCATTTCTATTTTGTTGATCCACTTCTCTAAAATTAGTAGATCAAAATACCCATTAAATGAAGGTGGGAATTGCCTCATGAAGGACTCAATGGTGAGTTGTTCCTTCCTTGGTGAACTTGGGTGTTTAACACGATTCATGTTATTGTCCATAGATTTAGATAGTTAGGTGAGCATAAACATGAGATATTTTAATCAAACTTCTATCCTATTTGGTTTATCATTAATACAATCATTATATTTTCCATCACACTCATTGTTAACTTGATTACTCATGGTTACAAACCTTGAATAAAACCACAAAGTCAACTCTGAGTATCAAAAAATAGTAATCAAACTAAGTAATCATGTGTTAAGGAAAACAAATCCTAAGATGTATAAATTATAAAACCTTCAATTCAACCTATGACACTTTAGGTTTATCCAACACCACTTTTTGTTCATACTAGGGTTTTTAAGTTATATCCACTCATTATTCTTATACTAATCCTAAAAAATAACTAAACCTCACTCTACCACCAACTAAGGTGACTAAATATTAACATGCATACATATTACACCATTTTACATGAATATTGATTACATATCACAATAAATCACACCCCTTAACCTATAGGTTTAGTGCCTTTGGATATTAGATATATAAATAACTTATTTTAAAATATTTTCAACATCCCCCTCAAATATTCTTCTCACATGATACCCTTTCATACAATTCACACATATCACTATTCTTTATAAATTAGAGAATGGAAACATAATAAAGAGTGATCTCAAATTCCCAATAATGTAAAATATAAGATATATCAATCAGATACCATAAGTGAACATATGATCCACACATGGGTATGAGAATATAATGAAAGTGTGTGAGCATAAAATAAGAGAATCATACCCAATAAAACATAGATTGTAAATAATGAGTATTGACATAAGGATTTTGGAATAACATAATACATGAGTCATAGGAGTATAGAAACATGAGTTAATAATCATAAAACATGAAAACATAACATGGGAATGTTTCATAGCATAGAAATATCACATAATAATGTGGCATATACATAAGTAGAGAAAATAATTTCCTATGTCGAGGCTCACTACCAAGACCATCATCACAAAGTGTATAGAGTACTTTAATTAATTGGTTTTTCTCCCTAATTCCTAATATGAAAACTCATGAGATATAAGGCTTTACCCAATGCATTAGAGGGATATAATGGATCCCACTTGGCACTTAGTGAATAGAGTCCCTTAGGGGTTTGAGTTTACTCTCCATTCCCAATCATCTCACAAGATAATGATTTACCCAATAAATTTAAGGATATAATATATCCCACCCATCACATAAAGATAAACCATAAACATGTGTGATACATGAACATGAAAACATGCATAATATCATTTTAACTTAGTGAGAATATAAGAGATAAATGGGTTCCATGAAGATTTCCAAATAACATGGTCATAATCCATCCATAGAAATAAGGTGAATAATATATTTAAATAATATCCCTAGTGAAACATAATATATATTAAATAATCTTGACATATCTAAAAAATAATTTTATTTTATAATTTAAAAATAACTTTTAAAATTAAGAAGAAATAACTTATTCCTTTGGTAAAATTAATTTTAAAAGAAAATAATTTACAAAATAAAGGGAATAGAAATTAATTTAGAAAACTATGAAATATTGAAAATTAATCTTCGTAAAAAATATATATATAATGGAGGGAATTTTTTTATGTGTAAAGTATTAAAAATAAATATTCCTTTCATACTTTTTGTAAAGAGAGTTAAATTTGATAGAAAATAATTCGTGTGAAAACATTAAAAAATATTCCTTTCAAAAGTTTTGTAATGAAATTAAAATATAATATAAAATTACATTAATAAATCATTGAATAATATATAAGAACATATATGAAAACAATATAAAGAATGTGGACATGTAGGAAAAATCTTCCTGATAAAAAATAATATATAAGGTCATTTTCACTTACAAATATCCTTTCAGTTGAGTTATGAATCAAATGGAGGGGAAATGGTAATAATACATGTAAAACCCAAAAATAAACTTAGGATAAGAAAATATATGGTGTTTTAGAGTTAAATAACATAAATTTATTTATAATTTAAGTTTAAATATAAACAACCTCGATTTTAAAGTGATATTGGAAAATAAACCCTTACCTTTACTCACAAATTCCATGAAAGTGATTTAACCTCATGTATAATAAAAATAAAAAACTTAATAAATTATTTTAGAACCATATTCATATCCATTAACTTTTTTATCTTTAGTTATATTCATTCATTACACATATATTAGTTAGTTATTGATTATTTTCATCATGAAATATATTTAATTTTTATTGTTTTATATAAGTTTCACAATGGTGGTGTTGGAGATCATTCATTGATTCCAAGTTCATCATTACATGATTTTCAAGGTATTGTAATCATTGTGTTTAAATGATTTTTATATTCCCATTTTCACTTGATGGATGGTATGGGTATGGTTCGCGAGAATGGAATCCATGATAAGCATTTTTCAGGTAATTTACTGATAACAACAAGTTACTTTATATTGATCATTCATTTTTATGTCACCCTTAATGAACCATATTCATAAAATAAATTTATATTTAATATCATATATTACTATTATTAATTTCATTATACCCATTCAGGTTGGAAATGATGAATATAGTATAACATCATCCTAATAGGTAGTTGAACCAACCCAAACAAGAACATGATGTACTAATGAATGAGTAAGAGTATAGAATTATATAATAGTAATATAATTTTATAATAAGAATAATGATACAAATATAACATCTTCATAGTATATAATGAGATTTATAAAGAGTTTATATGGGAAATTAATTGAAAAATATATTGAAGAACTACGTACTTACTTGGATGAATTTTCTCCTTCTCAATGCGAGTTCCTTCAAAATGAAGGATTTAGGATGGAACTGAGGATAAAAAAATATAAGAAGGATTTAGTAGAGTAATAATTGGTAGGTATTAAATATATATTTAAAGTAAAATATTGGTTTTTAATGGGTATAAGAGGGGTACTTTTATAGGTGAGTTTTTAGTGGTATTTCCACAAATACTCATTCATTAAGGTGTAAGGCTGTCATTTTATCATGGAAAGTGGATAATAAGTGTAAAATAATGGATATGGGGTTTTAATCCCCTAATAATAACAATTTTTGAGACAATGTTATAGTTATTTTATGTCTTTACCACTTAGTTAAACCATTTTATCTCATTTTACCTTTACCGTGGTAACTCAATTTTTACCTCAGTAACTTCTTTTTATGCCTAAAAAGGAAATTAACCTACTTAACTAATTTTGAGGTCATGATTAAATTTTTTTGACTCTTTTTAATATAATTAAATTTCTAAATATGATAAATTTTAATTTTTTAATGAAAATATAAAAAATATATAAAAAAAATCGTTTTATAGAAAAATGAATTTTTGAACATTGAGTATTTTAATATTATTTAAATTAGTATTAATATATTTGTTTATACATTGAAACATTAAATTATTTCTATAATTTAAAAGTGATCAATTTAATTTATTAAGATAAAAAACACAAAACATTAAAAAATAGTTCTTTGAAAAATATCCATTTTTAATATTAAATGATTTTAACCATATCCCAATAAAAGAAATTTTTTTATC
Organism: Viscum album; assembly: GCA_963277665.1. Taxonomy (NCBI): domain Eukaryota; kingdom Viridiplantae; phylum Streptophyta; class Magnoliopsida; order Santalales; family Viscaceae; genus Viscum; species Viscum album. Next base: position 821,824,627 of record OY728134.1, read on the forward strand.
TTATAACCGTGTAATTTTATCAATAATTGATATTAAAATACTTCTTTGAATTTTTTAAATTAATCAATTCATTCTTTAATAGTATTATTATTAATAAGTAACGCATACAAATATAATAAAATATTTTAATTAAATATGATATTTTTTATTTCATTATATATTATTTGTGAATTATAATATTTTCAATTTTTTATAAAAAATAATAAAAATTTAATATACATATTGGATACATATATACCTAACTACCATATATCCAACAAATAAATTTCCAACAACCATATTTCCAATGGACATTTGTCTAATGACTATATTTATATAATAGTCATATTTTATTCCTATATATTACTTTACATTCATCGCTAAAACCATTCATTTTATTCATTTACTTTTCTCTAAAAATGTACATTATATTTCTAATGTTTTTCATTCTTCCTATAGTTATAATTGGGGGTATGATCTTTATGGAGAACCATGAGGATAAAAATTTTATGTATGTGGTCATTATATTTACTTATAGATTTATTCCTCTCATGATTTTCTTAATGATGTTTCATATTATATTCTCATAATGTATTAATTTTTATCTTGAATTATAATATTTTATCATAATAAAATGTATCATGATTTATTTTTGTTTGGTATTGTGTGTGTTAGGTCCACTAGGTCAAATACCTTAGGGGGGTGAATCAGGGTATGAAAGAGTAAAACTCTTGCCCCTTAAAATCATGTTGCATTGTTAAAAAAACATACTTCTCTTTTTCTCTCATAGAAATATATGAACATAAATGAAATCATGCATAAGACACAAAAATTTTACTTGGTTCACCCTCATCATGCTAAGTCCAAGGAGCATACACCGGTGATCTACCGATGTACCAAATCCTCTAAAGATCACTGCCAATTACAAGGTTCGAGCTAGATCTTATATGTCTAGGATCACTACCTTTACAATGTTTTAGGGTCTACTCACTACATTCCCGAGGTTCACTCTTTATGTCTCTTCTAATTGCTCACTACTGGTGGGAAGGATCACCATCTTTCTCTTCCTTCACTCACTGCTCTTAAAAGGGATCCACTCAAATTTTATGTACTTATAGGTCCCTTCATTTTCATGAAATCATGCATCCTAAATTATAGGTAGATGCACTATTTAATTCCATTTTTCACCAATAGATGAATTCCATTTTTTATATACTGCTAGATTAGCAGAAATTGATTTCACAAACTATTTTAGTTTTTTTTCAGGCTTTCTTGAGTCCTCTGCGAACCACCTTGCCTCTTACATGAACTAAATAGTGAATATACTATGTGAACCACCTCTTCCATGTAATTCCTCCAATTCCACATACCAATACTCCTTCGTGGACTACTTCTCCCACGAATTTCCTTCACTTGCGTTGTCACGTTCCGCCTTCATGTACCGAATCCGCATACTGCTTTCGTGTACTGCCCTGATTCTGCAGGCGAGTTCTTCCTCTACAGACCACCTTCCTTACATGAACCCTTATTCATTTTTTAGGCTATAGTTCCTCATAAAAATCTTTCACCAAAATTTATTCTACATGAACTACTTCACCTTTTGAAGAATTATCCCTCACGAACTTCCTCCGAACTTCACAGAATTCCCAGGGTGATTATTTTCTCTAATGTAATTCTCTATTCTTAATACTAGGATTGAAACTCCTTATATTGGTAAATAGATCCAAAAAATTTGATAATATGAGATTACACAAATCTTCAATGTGGTACAACCTTCACCGCGTACCACACATCTTCTGCGAACCGCAATCGTCCTGCAAACTGTTTTCCCTATGCGTTCTGCGTACTGCCTTTCTTCCTTCACGACAGCCCAAATCATCGTCATGTTCTCAACATAAACTCCCTTCATAGCTTCTCAAATCACCTCCTTGTTTTCACAAATGACAAGCCATCCCACGTACCACAATCCTTCCATGTACTTCATGCCTTCTACGTACTGCATGCCTTCCGCGTACCGCATCCACAAACTCTTCACCTTCCACGAACTGTTCTGTGTACCTCCTTTTCAATCCATGAACCAGACATCACGGTCCATGTAACTTTCCCAGTACATGGTATGCGGTTCATGTCCCATGCTATGTGGTTCCCTTACTTTTCCGATTTCCTTTTCCATTTCACATCTTGGTCACTCTTGTGAATAAATCCTTCCTTTTCCAAAAAAATTCTTGATTTTGAGGATTAAAAATTTAGAAAACACTGGAAAACTGTTCCACCTTAAGAACTTGACTTTAGAAAACACCAACATACTCATTCACGATCATCTGTCTTTGTCAATAAACACAATCACACCCAAAAATTACCAAGAGGACACCTTGAAGGATTTTTTCCCAATAATCTCCCCCTTTGGGTTTGTTGACAATTCTTCTTAGTTTGATATCTCATCATAGCTTCTTCCAAATTCTACCATAATTCTCTTTTTGAAATTAATACAACGATAAAGGATTTACTCAACACATAATCTAATCCCACATGAGCAGTTCTCAACATGAGAAACAAGGTTATAATGTGAAGTTCATAAATGAAACACTTCATTCCTTTCACTAATTCTTAAAATCAATAATCTACTTTAATCATGAACTTCATCTATTATGATATTTAATATTTGATAGAGCATGTCTAGAATCATCAGATTTAATACTCCCCCTATGTCACTATTCCTCTAAACAACCTCATCTCAGCTCCAACTTCAACTCCACCTATCTTGATGCTCCACCTAAAAACTTCTCCCAATGTCTTGAATAAGAAATTTTATCCCTTTAAATAACCACAAAATTTTCCCCTTTGTCAATGAACCCAAAGTCCATTCCTTTGAGGTCTAAAATAGGGTAAAGAACACAAATTAACACCTTAGGAAAAAACACACCATACCTCAGGGGGGGGATCCACACTTTTTTAAGTGTGGGGAGTCAACTAGATTCCCAGATCTAGTTGATTCATTTGAAATGCTTCTTTAGGTAAGGCCTTTATCAGAATATCTGTAACTTGTTGTTCTATAAGCACATACTCTAACTTCACAAGACCTTGCTCAACCTTCTCCTTGATAAAATGCTATTTGATTTTAATGTGCTTTATCCTTAAGTGATGGACTTAATTTTCTCTCATATTTATATCACTTGAATTATTTTAATAGATTACAATTATAGAATTCACTCAACTCCCATACCATCAAGCTGCTTCTTCATCCACAATAACTATGTGAAAGATTGAGTGGCCATAATATACTCAGCTTACACGGTTCTCAATGAAATGAAATATTGTTTCTTTCTCATCCAAGAAATACACAACCCACCAAGATATAAAGCACCTCTTGATGTTGATTTCATATCATCTACTGATCCGACTCAATTTTTATTTGTATATCCCAATAACTCGTGTTGATATTTTTCATTGTACAACAAACCGAAATCCATAGTACCCTTGATATATCAATGTATTCTTTTCACTTAAAGCATATGGATTTCCTTGATATTACTTTGATACCATTCTATTTGACATGTGGAAAAAACAATATAATATCTCATTGCTTTCAATTACAGTAGTCTTAAAATTATTTGCCTGTATTTGGATACATTAAATTATTTTCCTTCATAATCCCTTGATAGTTTCATTTAGGTATCCACCATAGTCTTTACCTCCTTGGAATTATACATTATAAACCTTCTCAAAACTTCCTTGGAATATTTATATTGATAAATTAATGTACCATTCTTTCCTTGTGTTACCAGTAAACCAGGGAAAAACATCAGTTCACCAATCATTGACATTTCAAATTCACTTTTCACGAATTTGGTAAACTGTCTGCATTATTCTTTGTATGATCCTCCAAATATTATGTCATTGATATGTACTAGCACTATCATCCTTTGATTACTTTCATGGTTTACATATAAATTTTAATCAACTCCACCACGCTGAAAACCAACCTTCTTCAGAAAATGATCTAGCCTTGAGTACCATGCCCTGGTGCTTGCTTTAAAACATAGAAATTCTTATTTAGATGAAAAAATTTGTTCTCATCTTCATGGATCAGAAAACTATCTGGTTTCTCAATATAAACTTGTTATTTTAGAATTCCATTTAGAAATTCTGAGTTGACATCCATCTAGAACACTTTGAACTTTCTTTGCATTGCTATAGAGCAGAATAATTAGATTGTCTCTAGCCTTGAAATAGGTGAAAATGTTTCATCAACATCGATTCCTTCTACCTGGGAGTACCCTTTCTACACTAGTCATGCTTTGTTTCAAATCACCACACCATCTTCGTTCATTTTTTTATGAAAGACCCATTTTTCTTCTCGATGACATTCTTATTTTTTGGTCTCGAAACAATCTCCCATGTCTGATTTTTCTCAATTTGGTCAAGATATTCATTCATATCTTGGACACAATTCTCATCACTAGCTACTTCATCAAAACATTTAGGCTCTACCTATGATAGGTATGATTCTTTCTATAGAGTCTTCATCCTTTTTGTCTGCACTAGAGGTATCTGATCACCAATTATTTTTTTTCTATTAGTTTCAGCTCTTCTCTTCCATATTTATATAGATACTAAATTGTACTCATCTTTATCATTATCCAAGTCTTCTTTTAAATCATCCTCTAGAACTAGAGCATCACCTAATCTGCTTATTTTTTTCATTACTATCCTCTTGGGACTGATCATGTATTTTATGAAGGTTCTGATCATTCTCCACTATGGTTACATCATGTATTTCAATAATATTTCCTAACCGTTTGTTGAAGCATTTATATTCTTTTCTTTTCTTTAATTATCTAAGAAAAGTACCATCATATCCATAGGATTCAAACATTCTATATTTCTCCTTATTGAGAATGAAACACTTACTTCCAAAGATTCCAAATTACTTCAATGATGAATTCTTTCCATACCATAGCTCATATGGAGTCTTCTATTATTTCATACATTTTAACACTCTATTTGATGTGTAGACTGTCATCATCACTGCTTCTTTACAAAATTTCTCTCGAAGGCCTTTTTCAATTAGAATTGTTCTAGACATGTTATTGAAAATATAATTTATTCTCTCAACTACTCCATTCTACTATGGTGTTATCACTACTGAAACTTGATGCCTTATCCCATGCTTCTTGAGACAATCCTCTACTTAGAAATTCATGGATTCCATTCCATTATCTTTTTGGATATTCCAGATTTTTTGACCCAAAATCTTACCAACTTCCCTTTGATATGTTTTTATGCAACTAAATACCTCATATTTGTGGGTGATGACTTAAATCCATGTCATTTTTCTATAATCATCATTGAAGAGAAGATAATATCTCTTGATATTAAGAGATCTTGGTGATATTGGTCCACCCACATCAATATGAACCAACTCAAGAAATATTGTTGACCTTTTATATTTTGCCTTATATGTATTTTTAATGATCTTACCTTGTTGGTAGGAATCATATGTATGTGTACAATCACGTGATAATCTATGTATATCTCAAGCAACATCATATTTCACCAGATCTTCTATAGACGTTTGGCTCACATGGCCAAGATGCTTATGCCACAACTTATTTTCTTCTTCTATAGACAAAAAGAACATATATTCTTCTCCACTCAGAAGGTAGAGATCCACTTTTGTATGCTTTCCATGAAACACAACAAAAAAATATTTCGACTTGATAAAACATAATTTCTTGGAAAAGATTATGGCATGTCCTAAGTCACACAATTGACTTACACATAATAATTTATGACTAAGACATTCAACAACCAAGACATCTGCACGTCTCATGACTTTTCCCTTAAAATTTTCTTTCTCATAGCCAATAATTTCCAACCCTTTATCATTTCCAAACCTTACGATACATTATTTATCATACATGATTCCTGTCACTAGATCCTTATTTCATATCATATGGGAGGTGGATCCACTATCAATGATCCATATTCCAATGTGATCTGATACCTTGAACACAATTTCTACAACTATTTCTTGCTCAAATATTTTCTTTTTGATCTATGTTTTTTACTTCATACCCGGTATGGATTTATACTCTTGACATTCCTCAGAATATGATGGACCAACTTCATCTTTTAGATATGAAAATCATTTTTTTATTTTAATCTCATTTGATGATACATTTGTTTGCTTCTTATATCCAGCCTCAGTCTTCTTCGGCACATTCCTCTATATTTTTTATGATTAATATCTTTCCATGTGTCCGAATCCTATACACCTGAAATAATGACCATCAAATGATGACCTGTAAAATTGAGCTCTATAAGATTACCTCTATTGGTTATGTTCTCTTAGATACCTATTTTATATGGAAAAAACATTTTTTGAGTGTCCAATATTTCCACAACAATAACATCTTATACGGGGTATATTACTATGTGGAAATACTATACCACTGATTGTCCCTCGGGTTCTCTTAATCTTATGATTATGCTTCATACCCAAATCAATATTTACTCTTAGAGTGGGTACTTGTGGTCTGACTTCAACCATTAATACTTTCAGTTTTCAATCAGGACCCATACCATTCTTATCATTTTTATTTGATTGTTGCTTCTATTCAGCTAGACAATTATTCTCCACTTTCATCTTTTCTGGTTCCTGTGTTATCTTTTTTGCCGATGTTTTCCTTTGATTCAACAATTTTTCATTATCTTTAATAGTTTGTTGTAAACCAATGACTTCTTCATCAAGTTCTTCAATACATCTAATTTAATCTTTTCTAGTTTCATTCAAACCATCGATCTCTCTTCTCTACTCTTCAATTTTGAGTTTGTACTCAACAACATTTATTGAAATTTCTAGTATTGAAGACTTCAATTTTTCAATTTCTCCATTCAGCTTAGAATTCTCCTCTTCCAGTTGCTGCATATAGAGTTTTTCATTATGAACAAATTTTTTAGCTTTATTTGTTTTGGATATCAATGTATCTATTTCTTCAAAAGTAGCTTCTAATTCAGCCTAAAGATCAGATCTTCCTTCAATTTATCCTTCTTCATTGTCACTTTCTTCTCTTGTTAATGAATTTTCAACAACTTCCACCAAAACATCTACTTTATGATCCATACTATCCTTAAACTCTTCTACCTCATATTCTTCTAAACTTTCATCTTCTTTTGGAAGAATATTCTTATTTTTGAAGAAATTTATCTTAGAACCTCTCATACCTTTCACATTGGATGAATACTTATTTTGGGGAATTTCATTATTGTCTTCATCATCATCTTCAATCTTATTAGGAAACTTTGATGCAAAATTCTCAATCTTTCCACATCTAAAGCATGAAAATGGAAGTTTACCTTTAGATTTTCCTTTTCTTCTTTTCAGATTTGAGGAGAGAAATGACACAACATCATCCAAATTGTCTTCCTCATGACTATCTTCAATAGAGAGATTCTTCATGGCCTTGAATTCCACTTCTTTAGACTTCCCATTTTCCACTGCATCATTATCATCATTTCTCATTTCATATGCAATGAGAGTACTATGCAAGTTATCCAATGTTAGCTCCTTTTTATTTTTATCCTCCAATATTGAAACTTTCAGATTAAAACGAGGTGGAAGTTTCCTCAAGATACGCTTCATAATATTTATATCTTCAATGACTTCTCCAAGACCAAAAATTTCATCTACTAAAACATTCACCCTGTCAAAAAATTCATCAACAGATTCATTTAGGTTCATTCTCATATCTTCATACTTATTCTAGAAAACCTATATATTTTCCTCTCTGACCTTTGAATCTCCTTCATAAATATTAAAAAAAAATTCCCACATAGTATGTGACATTTTACATGAAATCAAATTTGTATAAATTTTATTTTATAGGGATCCCCTAAATTATTTAACCCTTTAGCATCAGCATCCAAATCTCTTCTTTTAGATTCTGATAAAGAACCACTATTGATATCGACTGGTATTCCATGCATAGATATTATGAAGACATCCATTACTAATGATTGGAAGTAGTGCAGCATCTGATTCTTCCATAGTTGAAAATTATTTCTGTTGAAGATAGGAATTTATTTATGATTGACCACCTTCATTTATTCTATTGAGAGAGAACCAATAAATTTTATCCTTTCACTCTGATATAAATTGTTAGGTCCACTAGGTCAAATACCCTGAGAGGGGAAGTGAATCAGGGTATGACAGAGTAAAACTCCTTCCCCTTTGGATATTGTTTCTTCGTTAAACAAAACACACTTCTCTCTTTATATTGTAGCAATATATGAACAAAAATAAAATCATACATAGGACTTAGTGATTTTACTTGGTTCACCCTCACTGGGCTACGTTTAATGAGCATACACCAGATATCTGCTGATGTACCAAATCCACTAAAGCTCACTTAAAATTATAGGGTCTGGGTTAGATATTCTATGCCTAGGCTCACCAAATTTATAATTTTTTAGGGTTTTCTCACTATATTCCCAAGGGTCACTCCCTATGCCTCTTCCTCTAGCTCACTACCAGTGGAAAGGATCACCGTCTTCCTCTTACTTTGCTCACTGCTCTTGGAAGGGATCTAATCACATTTTATGGACTTGTAGGTCCCTTCATTTTCATGAAATCATGTATCCTAAATTATAGTTATATTCTCTATTGAAGTCCCTTTTTCACTTATAGATGAATTCCACTTTTCCACATACTGTTATCTTAACATAAATTACTTTTGCGAATCATTTTAGTGCCTTTTCAATCTTCCTTGAGTCCTCTATGAACTACCTTTCCTATTTTGTGAACTTCATAGAACATATGCTATGTGGTCCACCTCTTCTATGTATTGCCTCTAATTCCACATACCATTAATCCTTTGTGGACTGCTTCTCCCGCAAACAACCTCTACTCATGATGCCATGTACCGTCTTTGCATACTGACTCCGTGAACCGCCTCTATGTATTGCTTCCGCATACTGCCTCTGCGTACTGCTTCTGCATACCACCCTGATTCTGCAGGCAAGTTCTTCCTCCACAGAACACCTTCCTTCCACAAAACCTTTTTTCCTTTTTAGGCTATAGTTCCTTATAAAAATACTTCACCAAAATTTCTTTCACGTGAACTACTTCACATTTCATGAAATTCTCCCTCGTGAACGTCATTTGGACATTTCCGAATTCACGAAGCGATGATTTTCTCTAATGGAATTCAATATTTTTAATACTGGGATTATCACTCCTTATATAGGAAAATGGATCCACAAAATCTATTAATCCGAGATTACCCAAATCTTTAATGTGGTACAACATTCAGTGCATACCGTACAGCTTCCGCAAACCACAATCATCCCGCAAACCATTTTCCCTACGCGGTCAATGTACTACCTTTCTTCCTTCATAGCGGCCTAAATGACTATCATGTTTTTTCCAATGACTCCATTCAAAGCTTTTCAAATCATAACCTCATTTCCAAAAATGACAATCCATACCACATAGTAAAATCCTTCTGTGTACCACATTCCTTCTATGTACTACATGCCTTCCACATACCGCTTTTATAGACTCTTCTCCTTCCATGAACTATTCCACGTACCTCCTTTAAAGTCCACAAACCGGACTTCATGGTCCATATACCATTACTGGTACATGGTATGCGGTTCATGTCTCGTGCTATGTGGTTCCCTTCCTTTGATGATTTCCTTTTCCATTCCGTATCTCATTCAATCCTATGAATAAATCCTTCCTTTTCCAAAAACAAACAATCAATTTTGAGGCCCAAAAATTTATAAAACACTAGGAAACAATGCCACCTTAAAAAGCTATCTTTGAAAAACACCGACCATACTCTTTCGCGGTCATCTGGATTTTTCAAAAAACACAATCACACCCAAAACATACCAATAGGACACCTTGAGGTATTTTTTCCCCAATAGTATGGAATAAGCTAATGAACATAGTATTTATTTATAGGAGAATACATATTAAAATCTCAAGGTGTTATAATAGTGAATGTAATGAGTTTAGTAAATGGTATGTATTGAATTTAATGAATGATGTGATAAAATGGAATGTTAAGAACATTGTTAAAGTTTTTTGTGTGGATATATGGTTTTGGTTATGTTGTAGTTGTATAAGTGATTGTTGACATATGGTGGTAGCATCTAGGTGTTGTTGTGGTATTTTGTGGCAATTGGCGAGTTTAACTTTAGGCTAGGCTTGGTTGTGACAATTATATTCATAATACATTCTGTTCAATTATTATGAACCACCATTTGATTTAGATATCATTACCAATTCCCATGTAGTTTTGGATTATGGGTTTTTTCCCTAACATCCATGTTGGTGAAGGAACAAATGGATGGATAATTCTTTTCCCCCACTCTTCCTAGTGTAGTACAAGATGTTATAGATCATGGTAGGTATATTCATACAATTTGTAATAGATTTAGTTTTAGTATGTAATATATTTTTTAATTGGTTATGTGGTTGTGATGATGATATATGGTGGGGGATGTGCATGGTAAGAGGATGAAATGAGGTTGATGTACTTCATGTTAACATTACCCTACTATGATAAGGTTGTGGTGTGAAGTTGTGGTGTATTATGTGGTAATTGTTGGAGTTATTTTCCTAGAACCAACTAATTTTATACTTTAGATTACTTATATATATATATATTCAAATATGTTAATATTAATGAAATATGTTATCACATGATAATTGTTATTCTATGTTACATTAATGTGATAATGACCTTGGGGTATTTGTCACATCAAAAGGACATAGAAATTCCCCACTATGATGATATACTTGAAGTGTTATAACATATTCCAAAATATAGTTCTAATGTTAGGATAACATTATATTATGGGACGAATAATATGTTCACTATCAGGTTCTTGATACTCATAAGAGGATGAGACATCATCTCATGAAGTTAACACTTGGTAATATTCAATATGGGAGATTATAAGGATAAACCCATCTATAGGAATTCCACATGTGACATGTCATTGGATATTCCTTTCTGTGAATGTTTTTAGTGATCCTTATATTCTATATTATTATTAATGCATATCATGAGTCATGCAGTTTGATGAAATGATGAAAACCATGGAGACCTATGTCCGTGGTGAAGTAGGATACATTGGGTGATTCATTAGTGATATGAAATTAATGTGTAAGTAAATATAGGATCTATCCCTTCTAGTTTAAGGAAGTTTATATCTCAAGACCTTTTGATTGGAATAGAATCATCAAACTAAATCCATGGACATGGTGTATTGACTAGTTCATTTTTAAATATTCAAAGAAATATAAATCGAGCATATAAGTTGATGATGTGAATATGAAACCTACTTGATTTATATATACAAATACAAATGGATTATATTACACAGTAAGTGTTCATGTGTGGTTGTTTTCATTGCAATATTATCTTTTTTCTATGTGGATGACTTGACATGTTTTTAGACACTAATCTTGGACTTTAGGCAATCCCACCTAATGCCACTAAGAAAGAGTTCTAGAGGGTTACACACAAAGTGTATCCATGATCTCAATTAAATTATATTTTATTTTAACTATTTTAATAAATAATATTCTCAGGACTAAGGAATAATATTTATTCTGGATTTTATTAATAGCAAATATCCAGTTTCTAATTATATTTGAATTAGAATATATATGTGATTTTAATATTTAAAGAGAAAACATTTTCAATTAATTTAATTTTAATTTCAATGTTTTTAATCCCATAAAAGTGTTATTTTAAGGGAAAGTTTTACATTTTTATGTTTTAGAAGTATTTTGAGCTGAATTTATAAAATAGCATAATTTTGGATTTCATATGTTTTACTTTTTTTATTAATTTTGGCCATAACTTTTTATAAAATAATAAAAATCGAAACATTATTCATTTATAGGTTCTTATGTTAGTTGGGATTCATTTAATTAGTCTGGATCCCAAGCTCAATGCATCATATGAAGGCCCAAAACCATCTCACAAATCAGGCCTCGAGATCTGTGCACATATCTGGATACTTTTGAAGATGAAATCATATCTCATAAATGGATTGTACAATGGAGTTGAAATTAGACATGGAGAAATATAAAATATGTAGTTACTGCTTTTATTATTGTTTCTATGCATGATTCCTTCATTTTCAAGGTCATAATGGCATGAGAACTTGGTACACTAGAATATGAGTAGTCTGTTTGGATTGATTAAATATCTAGACTTAATCAGCCATAAATAATTAATTCCATGGCCAATAAATCTTATATTTCTTGATACTACATATGATACTTATGGGAATAACATTTAATAATAAAGTTTTTCTCAATTTAATCACTAAATTTGTCTATGACATGAAATTTTTTTAAGTAAAATTATAGGGCCAAAATTTCACCCCTTTTGCCTATAAAAATGTATCCCATCTCCTTTTCAAAGGGTTGGAAAATTTTGTTGGTAATTTTTTGAAGTTTTGTAGTTTATTTTCTTCTATAAAATTATTATGCATTTTTAGCATATTTTAGTCTTCATCTTCCTCCCATTCCTTCATTTTTATCTTGTGTGTTTCCATCCCATTATTTTACGCTATGATATCAAATGCTCATGATCACGAGTAACTAACCAGAGGAAGTTTTTAGGGGATTAATATAGTTTTTAATCTAAGTTTTTAATCTATAATTTTTAATGTTTCTTATTTTATTAGATTTAGGCTGACGGGGATCTTAGTGGGTAAGGTGCCTTTGTGTCTCCACTTTCTACTCAAGGATTAGCTTTTCCTTCTACAATATTCTCCCTTGATCGAGGAGGTGGATGTGTGGTCTCTCAAAGATCATTGAGAGAACCATATATTCACAATATAGGTAGAATATTATGTCGATGCATATGATGAATCATTTTCATTAAGTATATTTGAATCTAAAAAAATAAATGATGAAGGTTCACTTTGGATGTTCTCCTGGGAGGGTCTCCTTTTTTTATAACATCATTCTATCTTCATCCATTCTATTTTAAGTATATATATATATATATATATTAATATTTAATTCAACTTTAAAACTCGTAATATTTATTTTATTTAGTTTTATATTAGTTATAATATAAATAGTGAAAATAGAATTTTGGTGTTGTGTAAGTTTCCTCCTCGAGAACAGCCTTGTATGTGCACTATATTGCATGATTAGGTAAATAAAATATTGATTGAGGATCAGAGAAAAATATACACACATAAATTTGGTGTCTTTTATAGGGATTCAAAACACCTGAACACACCTTTTTTATAAGAAAACAAAAAAATCATAAATTTTAAAAAAAATTTAAAAAATCATTGTTCATGATGTCTTTAAAATCAAATTATTATGCATGGAATGATAAATATCAGGTGTAAGAATATTTTCAAAAGGATATTAAAGTTTGGTTACAAATTACTAGTGATGAAATGAAAAATATAAAGATCCTAATAGAATGTATTGCTAAATATGTACATGCATGTCAGAGAAACCCAAACCTGAGCCCGAACCAGAATCAGAATGAGTGGTGGAAGAGATTTTTCCAATCATTTTTATATTAAATAACCTGATATGGGTGAGAAGGAGATACTAAATGAATTAATAACATCATCCCAAACTCAAAAATTTCTCAAGGAGGTTCCTGAAGAACACATGCATGTTGATGCACTTATGGTATATCTATTGTTTTGGAAGAATCCTAGAATAGCTTTGTTGAAGATAACTTGAAACTTGATCTTCCCATCCTTGATAATGAAAAATCACCACCTTTATACCTATCCATTTATTTGGAATACAATCATGAATATGTACCTGATGAGATTACATTTCCAGTTTCCCTTCTGGAAGAGATTAATTTCCAATCTAAATTACTTGAAAAAAAAAATTATTTATTAATTCTTTATGTTTTAATCTTATTCAAGATGAATTGTTTTCTAACTTCTATTTTTATGAAATTTATGATATAACACAAATGTATTAGGCCTTATATTTTAAGTAAGATACTACCAAAGTGATAGTGATCGAAAAATAAGAGCTAGAGAAGCTGGTGGTGGTGTGACTAAATTCTATAGAACAACCTGCATATCATATAGAGGAGGATGCCATGAATGTCAATAGGGAGAACCCCTATCTTATTTTCCCTCCCACTCTGAACCTAAAATTATTTCTTTATTATTTTTTGGGGTTTGATAATTTTATTATATTATTTGGGGATTTCTATTCTTTGTGTCTAATCATGGACACTAGGAAAAGTCACATGTGGCGGTTTATCTCAAAGAAACTAAACCCAACTTCTCATTGAGGATAATCTGTTATAACTGCATGACTAGGGGAAGTAAAAACCTATCACCTTATTGGGGGGCTAAACCAAGAATTATCACTTTTATTTTCCATTATTTTTATTTTTCTTATGTATATAATTTATTTCTTGTAGTTTTAAAGTGTTAGCGTCTAGGAGCTTAACTCAAGGCTGCCACTAAAAAATAAATCAGGTTGTGTCTTTCCTTTTCTTTATTTTATTTACTTCCCAATTAAAATTATGTATGAAAATATTTCTTGATATTATTTGAGATAAAAATATTTTAGTAAATGGAAAAAGTTTGGGAGATAGATTCAAATATATTTTTAAGAATTTTTTATGTGCTTCAATTTTATTTTTCATGTCTTTTTCTAAATTTTTCATTTTTTTTCATTTTTCATTTTTAGCGTGTTTATAATATTCTTAAGGTGAATCAAATATTTTGGAAAATTAAAACCACTTAATTGTTTTTGGAACATTTAATTATTTAATTTTTTTAGTATTCAAATAATTTATGAATATATTTTGTTTCTTGATTATTTTTTTTTCATTTGATGAAGTTTTATTAATTGTGAAACTCACGATCACTAGTATAGTCCAAATTAAACATCTTGCCCACCCTGAGAGGTTTCGAAACCTTTTTGACATCTTCATTGCATTTTTTTTATTGAGAGTCTTGAGGAATGTTTTTGTGATCCATAAATTTCTATTTTTATCTTTTTTAAAGCTGTTAGAGTTCATGTATTGTGTTAAGTGTGATTTAGGTACCACTTTGAAAGCCCTTTTTACATTAAACTCTAATTTTGGACTGTATTTTCATCTAACCTTTATTAATACCCTAGTAGTCATGAAATAAATTATTAGTCAGCCACATTACAATCTATTTATACCTTTACTAACTTCTCTATAAGTTAAGTGCATTATTATTGTTGAAATCAAGTGTGGGGGAGGGAGAAGATGAGTTGTATTTTTCTTTCCTGAAGAATTTGATCAAGTTTAATTAAAAGTATTGCCATAATTATTTCTACTTTTGTGGACTAAATTTCATAATTAAAATATGTATGGGTGGTCCAAAATTTCGTTACAAATATGGGTTGGGTGTTCACCAATATTTGAAGATCAAAAGCTGCCTCTCTTTTCCTCAAAAACATTATTCTGAAGAGAAATCCAGATCTGAATTCAAGCAAAAAATAATAATGAAAATGGGAGAAAAGATGGAAGAAATTTTTCATTAATGATTAAATTCCAAGTGTTAACATTATAATAATATCAAGATTTTTTTGGAGGTGATTCATTTTTGATATGATTGGGGAGATCACCATTCTTGAGAAAAACTATTGTCATTCATTTACTTCACTTTAGAGCTCAACCCATCTCATTCTACCTCACTTGTTTTTTCATTTAAAACCTACCAACCCTCGACCTCAAAACAAAAAATGAAAAATACCTCATGATTGAAACATTAATGACTATATTAAGTGGATATACTAGGAGGATATAAAGCTTATGAAGATCACACATGTTCTTGATAATGAGACAGACTCCACAAAAAAATCCTTGAGTGAAGAGAGAAATATTTTTCCGGGGAGCTAAGTACAACATGCACGTGAGGATTAACATGATATTGAATGTATTTTTATGATTTTTTAGGATTTGTGGAATTTTTATCCATGTAGTAGGTATGATATTTCCCTTGATATGACAATTGAACAGTGTTTTCATTTATGTTTTGGAAAGTTTGTTTTGACCTTAGTATAAAATGATTATCCAATAGTGCAATGTTTAAGTATGAGAGAATTGAAAGATTAAATATTTTAAATTATTTTAATTCTAATTTAATTTTTTTTAGTCCCATTAAAGTTTTATTTTAAGGAAAATTGTCACATTTTTATGTTTTAGAATTATTTTGAGCTTAATTGCTAAAATGACATAATTTTAGATTTTAATTATTTTAATTTATTTTTTATTTCATCCATAAAATTTTATAAACTGATAAAAATCGAAAAATTATTATTTTATAGGTTTTTATTTTAATTGGGATTTATTTCATTCTTCTAAAACCCAAAATCAATACATCATATGAAGGCCCAAAACCAACTCACAAATCAAGGCTTGAAAACTGTGCAAAAAAATGGATATTTTTGAAGATGGGACCATATCTCATAAATGGATAGTCCCATGGAGATGAAAATCGACATGGATAAAGATAATATCCATATTAAAAACTTTTATTACTGTTTCCACGTGGTATCCCTTCATTTTCAAGGACATAATTCCATGGGAACTCAGTATATTGGAATACAAACAGTCTTCATGGATAGTTTAATTATCCAGAGTAAATCAGACATAACTAATTAATTACTTGTAAAATAAATCTTATATTTATTTATAGAATATAAGATACATAGGGGAACAAATTTCAAGAATAAAACTTTTCCCAATTCATTCATTAAATGGGTCTACCATGTAAAAACCTTCAGAGTAAAAATATGGATAAAATATTTCACCACTTTTTTCTATAAAAATATATCCTATCTTCTTTTCAAAGGGTTGAAAAAAAAAATTTGACCATTTTTTTTATTTTTTTAGTTTATTTTCTGATGTAATATTATTATACATTTTTAGTATATTTTAGTCTTCTTATTCCTCTAATTCCTTCATTTTTATCTTTTGTGTTCCCATCCCATTCTTCCCCACTGTGATCTCTAATGCTCATGATCACGAGTAACTAACTTGAGGAAGTAATTAGGGAATCGATCTAGTGTTTAAACCAAGTTTTTGAGCTATAATTTTTAATTTTTCTTATTTTATTAGAGCTAGGCCAATGTGGATCTTAGTGGGAAAGACTCTTTTATGCCTCCACTTGCCACCCGAGTCTTAGCTTTCTCTTCTACAATATTCTCCCTTGATCAGGGAGTTGGATGTGAGGTATTTTGGACATCATTGAGTGAAAAATATATTCAAAACATGAGAATAATAGTATTTTTATGGATAGAATGGAGCATGTTCATTAAATATATATTTGAAGCTAAAAAAAGTAACTATGAAGGTTCACTCTGGATGTTCTCTTGAGAGGGTCTCCTTTCTTTATAACATCATTATATCTACATCTAATCTATTTTCATTGTATTTATATGTATATATATATCATGTATCTTTTATAATCATACTATTTATGTTATTTAGTTTTATATTAGTTAGAATATAAATAGTGATAATATAATTTTTATGTTGTGTAAGTTGTATCCTTGAGATTGACCTTAGGTGTGCAATATATTACATGCTTAGGTAAAAAAAATATTGACCAGGGATCTATAAAAAATCCATGTTCATCAATTTGGAACTGTTTTCAAGGAGTCACAACACTCACACACACCGTTTTTCATAAAAAAACAAAATCATAATCATAATTTTTTTAAAATTTTAAAAATCTTTGTTCATGTTGTCTTTCAATTCAAACTGTTATGCATAGATTAGAAAATCTCAGGTGAAATAATATGTTCAAAAGGATCTTGAAGTTTGGTTGCAAAGTATTAGTGATGAAATGAAAAATCTGTAAATCCTAATAGAATGTATAGATAAATATGTAAATTCATGTCAAGAGAAACCTGAACGTGGTCCAAAACCAAAAACAAAATGAGTGGTGGAAGAGATTTCACCAATCATTTTTTATGTTAAAGAACACTAGGTGGTTTAGAAGTATCTACTAAAGGAATTAATAACATCACCCCGTACTCCGAAATTCCTCAAGGAGGTACCTTAATAACATATTCAAGCTGATGCACTAATGGGAGATCAATATTTTTTTGGAAGAATCCTAGAATAGATTTGTTGAAGATAACCTGAAACTTGATTTTTCCATCATTGATATGAAAAACCATAACCTTTATACCTATACCTTGATATATATGACAATTATTAAGATTCTCATGATGATACTGGGTTTCCAATGGTCTTACAGGAAGTGATCAATTTCTAAGCCAACTTACTTGAAAGGGAAGATTTCTTTATTAATTCTCTATGTTTTAATCATTTTCAAGATGAATTGTTTTCTAAATTCACTTTTTTTGATATTTCTTACACAACATAAATGGATATTTCCTTGGATGTTAAGGAAGATACTACCCAAGTGGTAGTGATTTAATTAGAATATCTAGAGAAACTTGTGGTGGTGCAACTGCATCCTCTATAATAACTTTGATACCATATGGATAAGGACACCATCGATGTCAATAGGGATCACCCCTATCTTCTTTTCCCACCCACTATGGACCTAAAATTATTTCTTTATTATTTATTGAGGTATGTGAATTTTATTATCTTCTTTGGGTTTCTCCATTCTTTGTGTCTAATCATGGGCACTGCAAAAAGTCACATGTGGTGGTTCATCTCAAAGAAACCACACCCACCTTCTTATTGGTGATAATATACTACATCTACCTGACTGGAGGTTGTAAAAACCTAGAACCCACTTGGGGGTATAAAATAATAATTATACCTTTTTATTTTCCTTTATATTTGTTTTTTATTTATTTTTCTTATGTATTTCATATATTTCTTGTACTTTTAAAGTTGTAGCACCTAGGAGCTTAACTCAAGGCTATCGCTGAAAAATAAATTAGGTCCTGTATTTCCTTTTCTTTATTTTATTTGTTACATAATTAAAATTATATATGAAATTTTTTTTGATATTATTTGAGCAAAAAATAGGGTAGTAAATGTAATAAGTGCGGGGGAAGGATTTCAATATGTTTTTAGGAATTTTTTGTGTACTTCTATTTTATCTTTCATGTATTTTTTCTAAATTTTTCATGTTTTTAGTTTTCATTTTTGATGTGTTTTTAATATTCTTGAGAAGAATAAAATACTTTGGAAAATTCAAAACACCTTATCATTTTTATCACATTTCATTATTTATATTTTTTAGTATTTTAATAATTTTTTTAATTGATTTTGTTTCTTGATTTTTGATTTTTTTTCATTTGATGAAGTTTGATTGATTGTGAAACTCCTATGCATTAGTGTTGTCCAAATTAGTATCCTTCTAAACCCAAGAGGTTTTTAAACATTTTTGACATCTTAATTACATTTATATTTTTATTGTGAGTCTTTATAAATGTTTCGTGATCCATAACATGCTATTTTTTTATCTTTTTTAAATATTTTAGAGTTCATGGAATGTGTTAAGTATGATTGAGGAACCACTTTGAAAACCCTTTTTTACATTAAACAATAATTTTGGCCTACCTTTTCACATGACCTCTATTAAGCCCCTAGTAGACATGAAATACCTTGTTAGGTATCCCCATTAAAATCCATTTATACCTTTTAAACATTCTCTAGAATTTAAGTGGATGATTATTTTTGAACTCAACTATGGGCGAGGGAGAAGATGTGTTGTATTTTGATTTCCTGAAGAATCTGACTAAGTTGAAATAAAAGTGTTTCCATATTTATTTCTGATTTGGTAGAATAAATTTCATAATTTAAATATTGATGGGTGGTCCAAAATTTCATTACAAATATGGGATTTGTGTTCACCAATATTTTAATATCAAAATATTCCTCTCTTTTCCTCAAAAACATGATTCTGAAGAGAAATGCAGATCTGAATTCAAGTTGAAACAATGCTAAAAATGGGAGAAAAGAGTGAATAAATCTATCATTTATGTTGAAATTACAATTGTGAACATCCTGATAATATCAATATTTTTTTAGGTGATTAATTTTCATGTTTATTGATGAGTGCACCATTCTTGAGAAAAACTATTTTCATGTATTTACTTAACTTTAGAGCTTAACACTCCTTATTCTACCTCATATGTTATTACATTTAAAACCTACAAACCCTATGCCTCAGAAAAAACCATGAAAAAGACATCATTATTTACACATTTATGACTCTATGAAGTGAAGATACTATAAGGATAGAAAGCCTATGTAGATCACACATGTTCTTGATAATGTGAAAAATAATTTTTTTTTGAGTGAAGAGAGAAATATTTTTCTATGGAGTTAAATACAACATGAACATGAGTATTAATATGAGATTGAATATATTTTTATTATTTTTTATAAATTAGGTAATTTTTATCCATGTCTGAGGCATGATATTTTCTTTGATATGATAATTGAGCTATGTTGTCATTTATGCTTTGGGAAGTTTATTTTAACCTTTGTGTATGATGATTCTCCAAAAGTGAAATGTTTAAGTGTGGAGGAATTGATAGAGAAAATATTTTAAAATATTTTAATTTTAATTTTAATATTTTTAATGCCACTAAAATGTTATTTTAAGGTCAATTTTCATATTTTTATGTTTTAGAAGTATTTTGAGCTTAATTGCTAAAATAATATAATTTTGGTTTTTAATTATTTTAATTTATTTATATATTTTGGCCATAAATATTTCTAAACTAATAAATATTTAAAAGTTATTATTTTATAGGTTCTTATGTTCATTGTGTTTCATTTCATTATTCTAGACCCCAAGCTCAATATATCATATAAAGGCCCAAAACCATCTCACAAGTCAGGCCTCGAAAACTATGCATAGATCTTGATATTTTTGAATATGGGACCATATGTCATAAACAGATGGTCTGATGGAGCTAAAATTCAACCTGGAGAAATATAATATCTCTTTGAATAACTTTTACTACTATTTACATGCACTATTCCTTCATTTTCATGGTCATAATGGCATGGGAACTTGGTACATTGGAATACAAACAATCTACCTTGACATATTAAATATCCGTAGTAAATCGGCTATAACTCATTTATTCTTGGAAAGTCAATATGAGAGTTATTTATCTGATATAGTAGACATATGGGAACAAATTTTAATAAGCAAACTTTTCCCAATTCAATAATTAAATGGGTCTACCATGCACAAACTTCTAGAGTAAAATTTTGGAGCCAAACTTTCACCCCTTTTGCCTATAAAAATGTATCTGATCTCCTTTTCAAAGGATTGGAAACTTTTTTTGGCCATTTTTTTATAGTATTGTATTTTAATTTCTTCTTTAATAGTATTAATTATTTTTATTATATTTTATTATTATTCTTCCTCTCATTCCTTCATTTTTATCTTTTGTGTTTCCATCCCATTCTTCTCTATTGTGATATCTAATGCTCATGATCACGAGTAAATAACCCAAGGAAGTTCCCAGGGGATCATTATGGTGTTGAATCAAAGTTTTTGATCTATAATTTTTAATGTTTCTTATTTTCTTAGATTTAGGCCAAGGGGGATATTTGTGGGAAAGACGCCTTTGTGTCCTCACTTTCCACCTGAGACTTAGCTTTCTCTTCTTCAATATTTTCCTTTGATCGAGGAGGTGGATGCGTGGTCTCTCGGTGATGATTGAGTGCACCATATATTCAAAACATGGTAAGAATATAATGTTCATGAATACAAAGGATCATGTTCATTAGGTATATTTGAAACTAAAAAAAGAGATGATGAAGGTTCACTATGGGTGTTTTCCAGGGAGGATCTCCTTTCTTTCTAATATCATTTTATCTGCATCCATTTTTTTTCACTACACACACACAAATATATGTACATATATATCATGCATCTTTAAAAATCATACTATTTATATTATTTAGTTTTATATTAGTTAGAATATAAATAGAGACAGTATAACTTTTGTGTTATGTATGTTGCCTCCTCGAGACTGACCCTATTGTGCACTATATTGTATGCTTAGGTAAATAAATTATTGATCAGGGATACATGAAAAATCCCCACACATCAAATATTAAAATAAGTATTTATTCACAATACCTTCCAATATAATATTTATTCATCATTTTTTTATTTTAAAGGTAATATATAATATTTATTTATTGAATATTTATTTACTTACATGAATATCAAAATTAAAATTTATTCACAAGGTCATGAATATAATATTTATTTATTTATTTATTGAATAATTTTAATTTATTATTACAGGTTTGATAAATTATAAGGAGGATAATCAAGACGATTCAAGTTCTCGATGATGAGAATTATATAAGTGTCAGATATCGTTTACGGAAATATGAAATTATTTATTTAATAAAATGATATTTAATATTTCATAGGTTAGAACATGCTGTGAATCATTATTATTATTATTATTATTGGCATGAATAATATTTTAGGTTTATTATTCGATGAAGGGATTATGTGCAATTATTAAATAGTAAACCCTAACTCTATATATTCTAACTTATATCATTTTAAGGATATTGATTTTTTTTGTGCACAATATTTCTTTCTAGAGAATCTATCAATAACATATCTAGGTTTTCTCAACAATGACAGAAGTGTTCATCCTCCTCTTCCCTCTCAAGATCAGGAGATCAATAGACACGATCTTCAAGACCGATGGATCACTTTTTATGATCAACACGAATGATGCAAGGCAATCAGTACCTCTGTATTGGCACCAGGAGATCTATTTCCAACATTCAGAGATTGTGGAGCATGTGTGGATCATATCTATAGGGATTCTATTTTGGATCTTTATGGTGTAATGGTGGTATAACTTTGACTACATTTGAAAAGTCACCATCTTAATTAGAAAAATAAATCAAGATAAATGTATTTTTCTTGTTATTATATATATTATAAATTTAACATGAATGATACTCTCTTTGGTTATGACATTATTTTATTATGTTTCATTAGATATAATAATAACACATGACATTATTCATCATGTTATAATGGTTTATTCACTAGATTCAATGAAATACCATCATTGGGAATAGACTTCGCTGGCTTTTCCCATGCTTGGAACCTTCAAGTGGTATCATAATAGTGACATTTAAACTTATAATTATTTAATTAATTATTGATAGTTATTATAATTATTTTGTTATTTTGTTACTTTATTTTTTAATTTGTAATCCATAAATTCAAGACAACATATTCATTTACAATCATATGACCAAGAACAGATGCAAAACACATGGATATCTCATCATGAGGTATTAGGGATTCTGGATAAATGAACCAATTACACACTCTGTAACTTGATTACATGTCATGTAATATAATTCAACTACACACCAACATGGTTATTCTAATAATTTATATCCACATGAGAGATATTTATGTGGAATATAATTGAACACTAATTACACCATGTATTTATTATCAGGGTAGAACATGGTTTATAGGGTTACACTAAATATAACTATTATACACATCGTGTAGTACAACATGGCATGATAGTCACGTGGTAAACCAATGTGGTGTGTATTAATACACACATCCTGTGTTGACTGTCAACCACGCAGCATGGACGAACTATGTTCACATGACATGTTGTTAGAATTCACATTGTGTAACATAGTTTAATCCCACCTAGATTTGATGTTGAGTACCTAGGCATGTAATATGGGTAGACTATAAGGAGTAACATGTCATGTATCTAATTTAAACACCATGTAACTCTCACCCATTTATAAAGAGTACACATTGAGTCGGGATGTACACCACATTAAAATAATTACAACATTAAAACCAAATAACATAGTGTATATGTGGTGTACATGTTGTGTGATAGGGTTTTTATTGAATTAAATTACTAATTAGTTTTCATGATAAATTCATAATTACACATCATTTATGGTCATTTTACATACTTTTTACTCTATAAATGAATTAATATTACTACACAAAACATATATTAACACATAACATGTGTCATAAAAATAAAAATCACTACTTGGTTTGAAACACATAACTAAACATCATTTAATATCATCAAAATTCATGTATTATACATGCCGTGTAAGTATATAGTACATGAAAAGGACCATATAAGGTGCTAACAGTTTAGAAGGGTACACATTGTGTTTCCTCTGATACACACCATATACAAAAATAATTTTAATAAAAAATTAATTTATTTAAAATTATATAGGATTGGAATATTATGTAGCTTCAGGTTTGGATTAATAATTAAGATAAAGAACTAATTAATTAATAGGGCTATTAATTATTAATTCAAGATAAATTTAAATTAATTAAAAGGGAAATTTGAAATAAATGCTATCTTGTATGAATGTGATGTCACTATATGCATGTGACTAATCATGAGCTTGATAAACCAATGTATGTGTTATATATCTATTTAATTTAATATTATTTCATTAGTTTTATTTTGTGATGAAATTTTACTAAATTAAATATGGTGATTTTTGTTTCATCCCTCCTACCTTTATATATAGGATCTGTGTGTCTATGGTTTATTTTATATATCCCATGCCCCTATTTTCCCCCACCCGTGCATGAGTTAAAATGTGTAAAGAATAGAGATCCAAGCAGAGTAGGTGGTTCAAAACCTGAGCTAAGGTGAAAACAAACAAGAAGATACAATGTTAAATGGTGGAATTCTACAACTTGATCCAAGACTATATCAAGGAGTTTTTTCCCTAGGGTCAAAGATTAATTTATAATCTGGTTGATAAATCAATCATCAGAAAGATCATGATCAAAGTAACTTCATTTATTTTATTTTTTCAAGTGAATATTTATTTATTTATTTGTTTTAATGATGCTTGAAACATGATCACATTAAATAAATAAGATAATTTACATGCAAGATGAAATACAATAAATGGATTATTCATAAATATTTTATCAAGACATGGTTGATTCGTTATATAAAATAAACATGATATCAACAAGATATATAAATGGTAAAATAAATATACTTATTCATAAAGTAATTTAAATTACCTAAATAAAATACTAAGTCATTTAAGTCTTTCATTACTAGATTAAGAATGCAACTATATAATTAAGTGTTGGTCAAACCATTGTCTGGACACTTACTTTTATTAGGTAGTTCTGATGAGAGTTTTGTGTTAACATAACCAAATTTACATCAAGAGCATCAAACCTTGATAAACATGATGTATTTTGGAGGTAATTGTTTAGAAAATATGGTACAAGGTTTCAGAATTAGGGAGTCTACTCAATGGATCAAGGAGCCAAAAGTTAGTAGTTGGAAAGATTGCCTACCTAAATACCTTTGATTAATTAACCATACTCATGTATGGGTTATGATAAAGGAAATATGTATCATTTCCACTATAATTTCAACATTATATGATGCTCTAATTTCAATGGTGATGTCTATTGTTACTTGATAAAATAGTGGTAGACTAATAAGATAATAAAATTTATTACATCTCACTTTTTGTAATCAAATATAAAGTACTTAAAATATGCTTTTGTTTTTTTAGAAAATGAAATGTTAATCAACCATGAGATCCTTATGGTAAATTTTATATAAATATAATAACTTCACCATAAATGCATTCCAAGAGTGATACAAGTGCTTGTACATTACATTATTCTAATAAAGAAAGTTATACATGTTGGAGTCCTTGATTCACACTGAGTATGCTAAGGAATCTAGAGTGGATGAGGCTAATATATTTTATAATAATTTAGATGATGATTTAGATTTCCAATGTTTAATGTTATCATCCATGTATAGTGAGTTCTATAAGCTATGAAAAAATGTTAATACATATGACATTTTATTTCATCTCTATGGTCTTTATTAGGATAGAGCTGGATAAGAGGGATATGATATTTCCAAGGGACTATTTAGGTGCAATCTTAGAGGGGGTGCACCATCAGGACCTCATGTATTCAAGATGATTGGATACATTTAGTGTATGGATATCTTGGGTATCAAGATACCCAAGTAGATGTGAATAGATCTGATGCTTACCTCACTACCTCATAGCTTCTCTAACTTTATTGTGAATTTTAATATAAAAAATATAAAGAAGTATCTCCTTGATATCCTTACCCTTATTCATCAGGATGATAAGTACATAAATCATGAAATTTTTTTAGCTTATGGTGAATAAAAGGAAAGGTGAGGCAAATAACTCCAAGACTAACACCATGTTTAAATCTTCTTTACACCACTCTTACAAGAATAGAAAGATCAAGAGGAAAGCAAGGGAGCATTATGATATCTATTTTTTATATGGAAACAAGGGCCACTAGAATAAGAAAAAAATCATGATAAAGAAGAAAGATAAATATTTATTTTCATTCATTATCAAGTTAAATATTTATATTTCTATAAATTGGGAATTAGATATATTTTGTGGTGCCCACATTTGTATGTAATTACATGAACCAATTAAAATCTAAAGTGTTTCCCAAGGTTAGGTGGATTTATGATCTTCCATTGGAGTATTACTTATTACAATGGATATTGGATATTACCACCTCATATTCCCAATAGTATTGATCTTAGTTTTAAAAAATTATTATTATATTCCATGGATTAACAAAAACATTATACCTATATTAAATCTTGAAATGGATGGTTTTATTTTAAAATTTTGTAATAATATTTATTGATTTGAAAAATATTTCATATATTATGGTATAAAACATATTAATAATGGTCTTTATGTGTTGGAATATGAAAATCAAGTGTTGGAAATCAATAAAGAATCTAGTTCACAAGACTCATATCACACCAAAATATGGAATCACTGGCCAGGTTATGCAAATGAAAAGAGTTTGAAAAAATTATATGAAGATGGATATTTAGATTATTTATAACTAAACCCACTTTGTATATGTCACTATTGTTTATAAGGTAAAATTATTATAGATCCATTTAGTGTAAAGGGTGAAAGGGCCACATAGATTCTAGAATTGATTCATAATGATGTGTGTGGACCATTTTCTATTAAAGAAAGTGGTGGATATTCACACTTCATAACTTTTACCAAATACTTGTTTATATAGGGATATATATACTTAATGAGGTATAAGTCAGATTGATTTTGGGAATTTATGGAATATAAGAATTAAGTTGAGAATTAACTTGGTAGAAATATAAATAAACTTTGCTTAGACCATGGTTGAGAGTATCTTAACCAAGAGTTTTTCAATTATCTATGGGAGTGTGAGATTTTATACCAACTCATTCCTCTGTATAAGATTTAATGGAATAGTGTGAGTGAAAGGAGGAACCATTTCTTATTATACATGGGAAGATTGATGATGATTCATGAAATTCTTCTATTTTCCTTTTAGGGATATTCATTACAGTCAATAGTGAACTTACTAAACCAAGTTACAACTATGGAAGAAAATAGAATTCTGTATGAAATATGGTGTGGGAGGAAATCCATTTTTACAATTTATATGTGTGGGGACGAAAATCATTTGTTAAGGCCACCCATGGAAACAATATTGCACTTTAGGGCCCAGAGTGTATCTTTATATGTTACCCCAATGAAATGAGGGGATATTAACTATATGAACCTCATATAAAAGCATTATAATGGAAAGAAATGACATGTTACTTGAGAGGGAGAAAATCTCAAAAATAAATATTGAGAGTAAGATAGACTTAGGTGAAATCGAGTCTCATGATACTCAAGAGTTGGCGTAGGAATAGATTCCACAAATACCCATGGAAGAAGATGTTCTAGATACAAAAGTACATTGTGAGAGATCTAGGGAGTTTAAGGAACCTAATATATATATTTTTATAGCTATTGAGGAAGGTTATATATTACTAGTTGATCGTAATAAACCTATCTCCTACAAAGAGAAAGTAAGAAACTAATAACTTATAAGGTAGAAAGAGGCCATACATTTTGATATGGATTCCATATTTAAAAATATAGTTTGGATTTTGGTAGATCCTCCTATGGATGTAAATAATGTTGGGTAAAAATGGGTATTTAATAGGAAAATGGGCATTGATAGAAAAGTTAGCACCTATAAGGTACAACTGGTTTCTAATGGGTTTTAAAAAAAATCAATGCATTGACTGTGACAAAAAATTTACACCAATTTTTATACTAAAATCCATCAAAATTATACATGTCGTGATAGCTTACCATATTATGATATTTTTATAGATGGATGTCAAAATATATTTACTTAATTTTAACCTTTAAAAATATGTTTATATAACACAAACAGAAGGGTTTGTGACTCCCAAGGATGTTAATAAGGTATATAAATTGTAAAGATCCTTTTATGGTTTAAATAAAGTGTCATGATCAAGGAAAATTAACATTGATGAATCCATATGAGAATTTGGTTTCATAAAGAATGAATGTGATCCCTTTATCTATAAAGGTTTAGTGGGAGTGTGGTTGTTTTCTTAATAGTGAATTTTTATGACATATTACTTATGGTTAATGAGATACCAATCTTACAACCTATTAAGACATGGTCAAATAAATGTTTCTATATAAATAACTTAGGTAAAGAAACCTATATTATGGGGATTAATAACTATCATGATAGATCTAAGAGGATTATAAGGATAAGTTGGGATATATATTGAAAAATTACTGAAGAGATTCAGTATAGAACAATCCAAGATGATATTTTTTCCCATGTGACATGGAATACATCTATCTAAAAAATGACATTAAAAACATTATGATAGAAAAAATATGAGTATAATAACATTTTAATAGCCTAAAATTTTATAAATGAAATTCTCTTGTAAATGAATAAATTCCTTATTAAGTATCATAGTTATATAAAACACATGAACTATATTTCATTTGTTATTTTTGACCACAATAAAATATATTCATAATAGTATGGAAGATTAAAATACCATTAAGCATCATAACCATTGTTAATATAGTTGTTTTACAATGATTATTAATATTATTATATATTAAGGGTTATGATAAAGTCTAATTGACACAAAAGGAATAACTGATAGCCTCAACCAATAGGATTGTACCCTATAAACTGTATTTATCAGAGTTTCTAAGGGAGATGGAATCACATGGATTTTTCATTGACCAATACAAAGTCTAAATTTAATAATTAAAAAATCGGGAAACCATTTATAGTATAATTAAAAGCTTATCAGGATCACCACCCAAACCATGTTCACCAAACCACCCCAAAAAGTACTATAATCACAAACCTTACCCTTAGGGTGTACATTGGTGTAATAATGGAATATGTATATAGACCCTAGTAGTGTGAATTTGTATATTTTAGTTTTATTAATTATTGTATTTATAACTTTTCATTATTACTTCATATATATTCATGATTATATATGATCTTGATAAAAAATAGATTTTGATGTGAAGAAACCAAAATTGTATTTTGGGGAAATATATAGTTTCAATTAAAACACACTTTTTGATGAGATAAATAAATTTAAAATATATGTTGTTTTTATGAAATATTCTTATTAAATAATATTTATTTAAATATATATGATAAAATAATTTAATGGAGTTCGATATAATTTTTATAAGTGTTGGAAAGTTGTTAGTGTCGTAAAAACTAGTATTTTCCAGTAAATAACTATTTTTATTTTAAAGTACAAATTCTCATATTTAGAATTTTTTTAATATAATTTTTATTTTTAAAATCAACTTTTAAAAATTATCCAGTAGTGATTTTTTCAATATTTTTGGAGGTAGTCAAATTTTTGGGTAAAAATTAAATACAGTATAAGTATACGGTATATATTATGACATTATAAAATCCCAAAAGAGAAGTAATAAATAATATAAAAGTAATACATTAAATAAATAGATTTATCCTTTAAAATAATTTTTTTTAAGTTATTTTATTAATTTTAACTACCTATAATTAATCCTACAAAACCTATATTATATTTTAAGGTTTTAAAAAAAATTCTTTATGAACATGAATTACTTCCACATCATGAATTGTATTATTTTAATGAATTAAGTTCTTAACCTAATAAAATATTATAATCCACTCCTATTTAGTATAAAACATGGTAAAAATCAAGTCAAGTTTTGTGCGTTTGATTATTTTATCACTTAGAGTCCAAAATCCAAGTTTAGAAATTAATAAAGAATTCCCCTCTCTTTTGTTATAAATACCTACCCAACCTCCAATTAATCTTTACTAAAAACACATTTACAATGAATATAATCTTATTATACTTCTCTAAATACCTCCTAATGTGTTCCCAAGCTCTTAAGAAGCTACCCCCAAGCTTTTGGAAGCAACCTATCAAGGAATGGATTTTCTTCCTCTTCCTTTTTATTCATGTATTTTCTCTGTATTAAGCCTTTTTTATTTAAAATTATTCATGTTGTAATGCAATTTTACACATATATTTACTATCTTTATGATTCAAAATTAATTATATACCACATTTAACTCTCATTAAATCCTTCTATGAACCTTTATGTAAACCCATTATACTGTCAAAATTATCTAATGATTCTCTATGCCAAACTTTTTTCTTTTGAATACACATCCCCATTTCCACTCAAGAGTATTCAATTAGATGTTAATATCCTTCATTTTTTTAATTCTATATATGTAACCCGTAATTATTAATAATGGGATTAAAAATGGTGAAATATGTTCCTATGTTGTATGATCTATGTGGAACACAAATGCATATACATGATATGAATATGGAAGGTGGGCCAAGAGTTATATAGCTCTCCAATTCATTAGGAAATGTTTTTTATATCATGAGATACCATGTATAGTTCATGGGTTATTATAATAAGAACACTATATGGTTATCCTTTACTTCTGTTTACGATGTCATGTTTTATGTTGTTTACACATTCTAATGATGTTATCATCTTATATTGTGATTCAATATTCTAGATTATGATTATCAGCTTTCTATATCATTATTTTATGCCTATTGACTCATATTTACTACTTTAATTATTGTTATTATTTGATTATTCCCTTAATGGTATTTATATTCCACCCATTTCTTATGTACGTCCCTAGGTTATCCTGTGTAGTATTAGAAGTTTAATGTAATTTAAGGAAATTTTATGTAGTTTTTAAATAATTTCATTATATCCCTATTTCAAGTTATTATAATATATATCTAATTACTCAAAAAAAATATTTCTATTTATATTTTGGTATTTTATTATGTATATATTTATGAAATAAATCATGAAATAAAGTGTATAAAAGACATGATTTGTCATAATTGGTATCAAAGCAAGGTCTATTTATTTTTGAGATTATGATTAGAAAGACTTATTAAAATCCTTATGGATAATACTAAACAAATGAAAACATTACTGAATGTTGGTAAAGTATATATTTATTGGTTTTTATAGAAAATATATCCTTTTCTAGATACTTTCAAGTGGATGTAGATATGGAATATATGTACCTAGAGGTAATAACTCTGAAAGGGATCATTAGGTATTAGCTTAACATGTACCTAGTGTATGAAAGAGTCCTAAGACTTCACACCTATTTAAAAACTCTAGGGGAATATGATTTGGTTAATAATGTTCTTTTTACAAACCATTGTGAAGGGAATAAAAATTTCTAGGAAATTTAATGTTGGGAAATAGATCATGGTTAACTTAGATTGAAACCTAGAAATTCATAGGTTAAGAAATACATGTCATTTATGGGTTATCCCTTAAATGTTTATAGTTTTCCATTTTATATTTTTAATAAACATAAAATTATCATCCCTAATTTGAATTTATTTTATTCAATGGCTAGAAATAGGAGGAATTGAGTCAACAACCAATGTGATGGCTAATGTGATGACTACCCAAATGAGATGATCAACCTAATGAGAGCAGTATTTGGGAAATTTATGAAAATAATTTATCAATTAACTCAAGTTTTGAATATAAATATAAATTAGTAGGAACAACCACATCCCATTAATAAAGAGAAAGTTTCAATTAAGACCTTTATGTGAAAAAGTACTGTGACTTTAAATGGATCTTCTAATCCCTTAATCACAAAACACTGAATAAATTACATTGAAAATATATTATATGTCTTTAGATTATCTAATAAAGATAAGTTCATGATAGCTATTTATCTTATGTAGGGAGAATATGATCAATGTTGTATGTTAATAAAGAATACAAATCCTAAGTAAGAAATCAAATATATAGAGTGGAAATAATTTAGGAAAATGTTTTTTGATAAATATTTTCCTCAAACTCTCTAACTTAAAAAGGAGAGGGAGATATTTGGACTCAAGAAAAATGAGGATGAATCCATTGGGTCATATAAGAAAATATTTAAATGACATGCATGATACACCTCTCTATTTTTCATTGAGCCCAAAAGTAAATTTGAATTCCTTTTTAGTAGGATAAATCTAAATCTATGAAAATATTTGGTGATTCGAGATTTTGACAGTTATGAAGAAATTTTTAGATGTTCCCTCAAAGTAAAAATGGTGATTGGTGAATCCCATGGGTCTCATGGGACTTGAGATAATAAGTGTAGAATAAAGTTTAATTCTAGAGTTGCAATAGTGAAATCTCATAGTGTTAAGAAATCCCATTATCCTACTTATCAAAAGTGTGGGACACAAAATCCCAAAAATTTACTTAAGGGGATAAGGAAATGATTTAGGTGGGGTTAGGAGGGGTATATAGATAGTGACTACCAATGGGAGAAACCCACTGATGTGATGGAAGAAAGAAAAGTTCCAATGAACCCTTAACCTATTGTGAAATGTTTCAACTTCAAGGAATAAAAATAATATGCAAACAAATGCACTAATCCATTGGTTTTTGAAGATAATTAATAATAGAAACCTCAAAGTCCTAGAGAGAAAGGGGGGGTATATGCCATCACAACTACAAAGGTGGATCCTAGTAATGAAGTGGTGACATTTATGATAGTTATTCATTTAATAATAGAAAACATACTATTTGATTCTATTTCTATGAATTCTTTCATATCAAGCAAGTAAAGTATAAATATTCAAATAACACAAAAAAATATGGAATTTGAGTTATCCATAAATATGGAATGAAGAAACTTTGTGAAGTTTTATTTTTTAAAAAAATTGTACTTTTTGACAACTAAACTTTTCGTAAAAGATTTTTTTTTCTTCAGGATAGGACCCAATCCATCGGAATTAGATTTTATAAGAAAGTAAAAATTTTATGAATATTCAAATCTAGACATAAATGGGGATAAAATGTTTTTTCTTTGAGAAAGTTGTTTTTTGGACACAGGTTTTCAGCATGAGTAGTACCAGATGCAGAAGGTGTTAAGAAGATAAAAGATGGAAGTTCTGTAAAGTTGTTTATTGGACACATCATCAAACTTAGATCCATCGAAATAAAGTTCAAGATTCATCATACTTGGAATTGGTTAGAAATTAAGAAGTTTCTGAGTGAGGAATTTAAAATGTTGTTGAAAGGAATGAAGGAAACTAGTGATGTTAGGAGTTAGAAAGTTGTTTACTTTCTAAATGAAAGTTAGACAATTCTTTTCTAATCTTGAAGTTCTCATAAATCATGAAAACTATTATGATAAAATCTTTTGAAGAAATGGAGGAATTGTAAAGATTTTATCAGTTCTAGGAATTAAGACAAAGTTTAAATCAGATCAATAAGTACCATGAAAGGAGGTTTTCAGAAGTTTGAATGAGTTATAGATGATGAGTTTTTGAAGAATTTCAAAGTCGTAGAGTGGAGTTTCTATCGTAATGACAAATCCATCATAATGAGAATTACATCGTTATGAGGATTCCATCAATCTGAATCTGAGAAGAAATGAAAATGGGACTAACTCTAAGGAATAAAGTAAATTAGAATGACTCTGATAAGTAATGTTAATCAGACCAACTTTGGGAAGGAAAGATAATAGGACTAACTCTAAAGAGGGAATTCAATCAAACTGAATATGAGGAGGAAAGTCAATCAGACTAACTATGATGAGGAAATACAATTCCAAGTAAGATGATTAAGCTCCATCATAATAAGCTGAGGATGTTTCATCATAATGAGAAGAGGACAATAGTCATCTAGTAATGAGTAGAGGAAGATAGTCAGATCGTAATGAGAAGAGGAAGATAGTTATATCATAATGAAGCTAAGAAATTTAATGAAACTAAATATGGGGAAGTTAATCAGGATGAAGTTGATGAAGTTATATCAGATGGAATAAAAGTTAGTGTGTTTGAGAATAATGATTTTAAAGAAATGCTAATAAGTTTTGAAGAAGTAAACGTTGAAGTTTAAATGTGAGTGATTTTTGGATATTTGAAATTTGAGTAAGAAGGAAATTTTTTTTCAGTTTCCCTACTTTTCTATTAGATGTTACCTATAAATAAAATCATATTACATTCTTACTTTACAACTTTTTAATTAGAGTGGAAAATGTGAAGCACTACAGAATTCATGCCAAAGTTATTTTCTAAATAGAGATCTCGTTAGAATATCAGATAGTTAAAAGTTTTCTTACTGAACTGAGGAAGACTAGATTGAGCATTTGAACGTATTTTGAGATGTGTATTTTGAGAAAAGGATTCATCGTAATGATTCCATCATAATGACACAATCAGATTGAGGCAATTGGACCCAGGGTCATGAAATTGAGGTTCAAAACATATTTTTTGGAGATTTTTTTGTGATATTTTATTTTATTGACCATTTTTTTTGTAAGAAAACTTTTTAAAATGAAGGGAGTCAGTATAATAATTCCTATCGGATGATAGCATGTGTCTAATGGGAGTTATCATAAGTTGTATTCACTTCTTCATTTTAGTGAATATCCATAGACCCTCAGGAGTGGCTATGGTAAGGATGTATGTTCTCACATTGAGGCTGAACCTTGTAAATATTATGTGCTTTACTTTCTTTCCTAATTTTCTCATTTATAATTATTTACTAAAAGATGATAAGTAAATGAACTTTAACAGGTTTCATGGGTTAAGTTTCTAGAATTAATTAAACTTAAAAAAATTAAACAACTGATTCACCCCCTTCTTGATTTTTATTCGATCATTTAGAAATTAAATTTATATCATTTCCAATGTTCTCTTATTGAATCCTCATCATGGATAATATTAATTCTATAAATAGTAGAGGAATTACTATATTTTATGAAAAAATTATTATGGATGAAAAAATAGGTTGATTACTTATCTCCTATCTCTTGTTCTAGAAGTTGTCGATGCTGCTATAGTTGGGTTTCCACCTATTGAGAAGGATTTCCTGATGACTTTTTTTGATAAGATAAATATCTAAGTTAATGGAAAATCTTGAAATTATATCCTTATGTCCTTATCATAAAATTTTAATATGAAGGTGATGGGTCTCAAAACATCAAAGAGTCTATGAGAGAAGCTGGAAAGTATTTTCAATAGGAATTATAAATTGAAGGAAGAAAAGCTAAAAATTTGGCATATTAGGTATGAAGAAATAAAAATGAGAGATGAAGAGACTATTGATGAATACTTCACTAGAGTAAATGAAATGGTTTGCAACATCAGAGGATTTAGAGATATCCTAGAAGATTTTATAATTGTGAAGAAACTTATGAGAAACATTATGTATAGGTTTGATTCTAAAATTTCTTATTTAGAAGATAAGGATTATTTATCTCTTAATTAATCACATATCATTCTTATTTCTTATGAAATGAGGAAAGATACAATGTTCAAATAGAAGATAAAAGATGAAATGGATTTTAATTCTATGAGAAAAATGAAAACTCAAGCTGCTGAAGATGTAGATTCTTGTGACTCCAAAGATAAATAGGATGATTATTTTAATGAAAAAAATCATGAATATTATATCTAAGAACTACTTAAGAGTAAGAGAAAATTATGGTGGAAAAATTACTCTCAAATATTTTGAGTGTGGTGGAATTAGAATTTTTTTTATAAATTTCTCCAATAAAAAATTTGTTGAGTATCAATATAATTCTGATGAATCACCTCGATGTAATAAGTGGAACAAGAGTTTTAAAGAAGAAAATCCATCCAAAAAACACAATAAGAAGTGTATTGGAAACAAAATATGTATATTGAGTAAAAAAAGTTGAATTAGACTCAACTAACAACAATTATTTAGAAGATGAAAGTTCATAAAAATTTAGAACCCTCATTGAAAAAGTTGAGAAAACAAAAGATTCCATAGATTGTGAATAAGGTGGTAAACAATCTTATAGAGAGTATTAACTCAAGAAAGAACTTGTTTCTTGTATTGGGAAAAAAATATCTAGAAATAAATTAAATTAATGAATAAATGTTGTGAAGAAGTTGCTTAAGGAAGAAAATATGTCATTAGGTAGGAGGAAGAATACATTTGGGAGATCTTAAGTTATAAATTAAGAATTGTTGAATATGGAAATATGGTTGAAGATATCAGTAAGAAATTAGCAGATAAGGAAGAATAAGTCAAAAAGTTTCAATATAAACTTCTTGAGTCCAAAAATACCATAAAAAAGATTAATGGAAACTTCAAAAAACAATTAGAAATAAAATTTTAGAATTATAAAGTTATTTAGAGAGCTCAAATCCAGAATCAGCTGGAATTATTGATCACGTTGTCAAGCACGTCAAATTAGTTGTTTAATATTTTACTAGAATTTATGTAGTATAGCATCTACCCAAGGTCATCTCTCAACAATGCCTTAGATCATTAATTTTAAAAGAGGGTTTTTATTATGAAAATAGAAGGGGAATTAGATTTTATGAAACATGGGGTTTGATGATTAAAAAGGACAACAAAAAATGAAAGTGATAAAACAAAGTAGAAATGAACAAGATTAATTAACTATGATCAACCCGGGAAAATATCATGATGCTCATCCTTCATCTCTTCAAGAGATAGGGTTATGATATTTTAATAATTGGTTTATAACATCTATAACTAGAGTGTTACTGAGTTTATACTTTGATATCTCTGAGGTTTCAATCAAAAACACAAAATGATTCACCGATTACCACCGATGATTGGGTGATTTGTATTTGACTTCATAACCAAAGATCACCAAGGAAACACATGGAGAACTCGATGTGCTATCTAGGTTTGCATGTTATTTCTTTGTGATAACATAAAATAAATGTACATGTACTTTAAAGTTTTTATGAGAGTTCAATTAACCAATATGAACCACACAAACACTTCAATTAAAAGAGGAAAAAAGAAATGGTGAATGGTGTGTGAAACATCACATGAAAGGGTACCCCCAAACATGATCATATGAGTTTGATCATGAAAAACCAGTATATAACTCAATTAAATAAGAATAGGTTATGATGAAAAATAACGCACAAACTATAATTAAAAGTATCATTTATTATAATACAAACATGAAGCTTGGGATTACATCACGTTCCTCCCTGGGTGATTACAAGGAGTTTAAAAATCCATGGGAGGTGAGGAAGAAGAAGATATTAAAGTAGAAATTCCCATATCATCAAGAACTTCTAGGGATGATTATATGACTTCTTTGGGACTCCAAAATGGTAGCACCTTTCCTCCTAGTTGAAATCCAAAATGAGGTGCCCAAGGTGCTCTTTTATAGCCAAAATGGGAGGTGGTTTTGGGCACCCTGATTTCAAAACACCACTTGGCCTATGGTTTTTAGCCACTAGAATGTTTTATATCAATTTAAAAAAACTATAGAATTGTTGGAAGACCTATTGTCTTTCTCCCTGTCAATGTTTTTGGTTTTATATTTATTATAATAAGAGATATTGCTAAAATACAGAGGCAAACTGTTGAATCTGTACAAATTTATTTTATTGGATAGATCGGTACGGATGGCCCCATTAATGGACGAATTGGGCTTGAGTTCCTTCATGAAATTTGAATCCCACTTAATTTTGGATTAGAACACAAAAGTTTAGCTCAATTAGTTGCATATATCAATAGATTTATGTGGCTGGGTTCATATATTTTCTTGGATTCCTGCGCAATTTGGCCCATTTTTCATCAACTTCATTTTGGGCCTTCCACATCACCTCCACCTATGAAAAAAAACATAAACAGAAGTGAAATAAACCTTTATAACCGTGATAATAATTAAATTATTTAACCAAACATGATGTGAAATGTTTTATTATATACTTGTAATTTCAATACAAATCTAGTTTAATACATTGGTATAAGAGTGAAATAAAACAGTGAATCGTGGTACAATCACACCCCCACACCTAAAAATTTGCACTCCTGGGAAAAGTCATATATCCTAATCAATTATCATTCCTAAATAAAAGATGAGAAAACTTCCAAGTTTCTTATAAAATTAAATTCATCATGACTCATTTATGAAATCAAATTTCCTATCATTTTTCTCCTCTCACATTCAAATTTGTTCAATGTCATTTGTTCACCCATGAAACATGTCACAACCTACCTCACCTTGAAATTTTCCCTCTTCACTCAAGAAACATATGAAAGTGGAGTTATTCCATTTTACCATAGTTCATGTGATCTTACCATATGATTTCTAAGAATCTATATTCTCTACCAGTAGAAACTATTATGCTACTCAATGGGACTTCCAACAGGTTGTTCTAAGGTTCAAGGGTTGGTAGGATTTAATGTTTAAAAATCTAAGGTAGAAGAGAAATGTTTTAATCTCTTTAGTAAAAAAAATGTCAAAATTCATCAAGAGTTGACAATGAATGTACACACTAAACCCCTCACAATGTGCATCACTTCCAACTCATTACCCCCATTGTCTATTTGTGTGGGTCACATCAAATCAGTGAATAATAACAAATAAACTTCCCATTTTCTCCATTTTTTTCTTTTTGTTCTATTTTCTTTCAATGTAATGAACTATATTTTTTACAATTTTCATTGTATATAAAGAGGGGATTATTAAGGACACAAGAGGGGGAAATCGGGATGGCCCTGTTCTCTCCCGGGAGACGCTTCTAGGGTTTCTTGGTTTCTTTGAGGCGGCGGTGGCGACGATTCATCCGGCTCCTCCTTGTGTGGCACAGTAGATGATTCTATGGATCCTTTACGCGCAACATTGCAGACGAGGTGCGGTGTCCATCGACTCTGACTCCCAGCCTTCATACAGATTCATCTGGATTCTCCACATGCCACTGTCCACAGGGCCTCCATCCCTCACAGATCCCGCCGCCGCGAGGCCGTTGTCGTTGCCTCTAATCTCTCGAACCCTATTGCGTGTGGCAAAGATTTCTTCGGTGAAGCAACCCAACGTATTTTCGGGATTTCTGTCGGTGAAAAAAAACCCCTTCACGATGAGGTGGTTCAAATCTTCAGATACAGAATTCTCCGGTGTTTATCTTGATGGTATTATGTGTGGGGACTTGATTCGGTGCAGTTTTTCCAGATCTGTCTCTGATTTTGTGTTTGTGCTTCTTTCCTTTCCTGCGCGGGTGATGGTGTCTTTGAGGCAGGGCATTGTTTGTTTTCCATTGTTAGTACGCATATGTGGATGGAAATACTGGAATGCTTGGTATGAACGATGTTCTATCCTCATAAGTTCTAATTTATTGTTTTCTTCGGGGTTGGAATAGGTTGGCCGGGTCAATACGAGGTCACAGAGGGTGACCTCAGGAACGCTCGGTGATTGAGAAATTTACTCACCTGTTCTCTCCTCTGTTTCACCGTTTGGTCCTTTGGGGTTCTGTTTTTGTGTTCTAGGGTCTGATAACTTCATTTGACGATTCTCCTCTGCTCTTTTGGCCTTGCCCTTTGCGAACGCCCCCACTTTGGGATTGTTCAAAGGTTTCTTTGGAAAATTGGGATGGTGTTGCCGGATCTGATGATGACATCTCTAATCATGGAGGATACTAAGTTTGGTTCTCACTTTTCCACAAAGTGAAGGTCTAGCATATTTTTGTGGTTTTCTTGACGGGTTTGGTCCTGGACAGGGTTCTTTGTCCAACCCGTTAATGGTTCCTTGTGATGTTTTGTTTGTTCTCACTTAGCCTTAAAGTGATTTCTATGGTGGGTTCTCACTTAACCAAAAAGTGTTTCAAAAATTAAAAAAATTAATATCTAGCATTGGATATAAAGAGGGAAACATGTGTAAAATAATGATACATATGTATTGTGATCCAAATACACAAGAAAAATGTGGGCACCTAATATATGAACCCATAACAATGATTCTCTCCCCAAAATTCCCATGGAAACAATATCTCTCCCACACTTTCTGAAAATAATACAAGAATATACACAAAATATGGGTAGGTAGGGATATATTAGCATGTAATGTGGCTACGTAATAGGAATTTCATGGTCTCTAAGGATTAAGAAGGATAAAACGTCATGGTGGATGAAAATATAGGTTAATTGTACAAAGGGATTTTCAATAAATGATTTCCTCTATCATGAATGTATCATAATTGAATCTTATGGATTCAAAGAGAATAAAGGAAGGTTTTAGTTTCTTTACACGACCCGAGACTCTCAAGAAAGTGATTAAAAGGAAGAATATACAATAAAGGACTTATAATGTCTCTCAGGCAAGGGATTAAAATATAGGTCAGTGCTAATGAGTTATGAGATTCAAAAATCCATTAAACACATAAAAATTATTTGAAAATAAAAATTATATAAAAAGATTCTATATCAACATTAATTTGGATTTCTTTTTTCAAAAAACAATTTAATTTTCCACACAATCGACTCAAGCATGAAAAATGATTTTGGATATTCTTTTTAAGATCATTGTTTATATGAAAACACAGAATAAAGAAAAATAAATCAAAAATTATTTTTTTTGTTTTTCATTTTTTTTATTTTTTAGTCCTAACCATTACATGTCACCCTCCCCCACACCTAAAAATTACATTATCCTCAATGAAAGTATTTTAAATAAACAGACAAGTAAATAAAGGTAGGGAGAAGGGACAACCTGCTATGTGGTGTCATATATGGAATTTATCAATTATATTTCCCCATGAGATGCTTTAGAAAATACTCATAGAAGTGTTTGAGACTCTTCCAATTGATAGTAAAACTATGTCCGCTCTTCTCATGCAAAACCTGTATAGCACCAAAAGGGTAAACATCAGTAACAGTATAAGGATCGAGCCATCGGGAATGAAGCTTACCTGGGTGGAACTTTAGCCTGTAATTATACATGAGGATCTTCTCACCAATATGAAACTTCCATTGATGAATCATACCATCATGGATTGCCTTTGATTTCTCTTTATATATTTGGGAGTTCTCATATGCATCATGCTGAATTTATTCTAACTCCTGAATCTGCTACTTCCTATGTTCACTTGCTTTTGAGAGATTCATATTACATTATTTCACAACCCAATATGCACGGTGCTCTAACTCCACTAAGAGGTGACAGGCCCTTCAAAACACAATACTATATGGCGAAATTATGATCGGGGTTTTAAAAGCTATATAGTACGCCCAAAGTGCATCATCCAAGCGTAAACTCCAATATTTCCTATTGGGTTATACCATTTTTCCAAGATTTTCTTAACTTCCCAATTTGAGATTTTTGCATGTCCGTTCGTTTGTATGTGATTTGTAGTGGATACTTTATTAACAAACCCATACTTCTGAAGCAAATTTTTCATGTTTCAATTGAAAAAATGTGAACCTTGGTCACTTGGTCTCACCCAAATTTACCCACGATTTTAGGTTTAAGCGGTCACTTGTATTTTAGCTTGGGTTGTCAAACCCTCAGAGACCTAAGAAGAAACCTACAAACACGTACATTCTATGGACTATTTTTTTCTATGAAGTGGCCAAATTGGGTTTATTTTAGATGGTTTGAAGTGAACACTAAGAGTCTTAAGTGAATTCAATTTAAAATAATGAGCTGATCATAGGTTATCACTTGGGGTGGATTGGATGAAATTATTTTTTAACGATTTAAATTTCTTATATTCGAGATGGGTTTATTCAAAAAGATCACAAAAATTCATCACTTAATGGTTGAATACCAGAAAAACAAAATACTATTCACCTATACACTTGGAGGATCAAATTTATGAGCACTCCAAGGTAAAGGTTTGTATTAGAACTTGAAGTATGTGACCTTAAAATTAAACAAGGATGAAGAATCATTAAAATCATCAAATAAAAATACCAATTAAAAGAAGTGACTAGACATTAATGGGGTGAAAAATAATATCCAATACACTCCCATGCTACTCTATTGGATCAACCCATAAGAGGGTTAGCCCTCCATTGATGCCATGGTTTGAATGGAAGCGGAAAGTAGACTCATGAGGGAGGAATTAGAGAAGTAAAAAAACAATGAAATAATGACCACTCCACCGTTGTGTGATAATTTCGCAAGGTTTGGTGTGAATAAATTTATACCTTGAACCAAAAGTATCAATGAGTATAAGAATATATTTTATTAAGAAACTAAGGTGAATTGAACAACTTACATGAAAAAGACAAACTCAAGGCAACAAAATCACAACATAACATTACAATTAAACAAAGAACCAAAGATGAATACATCCTCCAACACCACTTCCTTAAATAGTAATTTTGGGAGCCTTGGGTCTAACATCCAATAGTGAAATTCATCCCACTTGAGTATGTTATGATTAGGGTGGTGGAAAGCTTGTGGAACTTAGAATTTTCCACTCTTGACCTGAGGTGGCATCCATCTTGTATCAACCAAATAGAAGCACCTAAATGATCTTTTATATGGAAAAATTATAGTGGGCCATAGAACAATAAAATGGATCTTTATATGTCCCCTAACCGTCTGTAAATTTTCATCCCAAAAGAGTTTATGGTTTACTAGATATGTTTTAAATGGTGGAATGTTTTTCTGGGCTGCATAATCTAACCCAAAATTTTATCTCCAATTTGGGACACCTATAACTCCATTCAAAAATCTGAATTAGCTTTGCTACTGGTTGATTAAATTTTCACAATGATGTCATATATCTTTAGTTAAATTTTGAGAATCATTGGGCTTGTATCTTGGCTGATACAGTCTCTTTATTGGGCTCCTGTCTAGTTTACTTTGCCCAGAATGTGTTGGCATGAAAGCCCATTTTGGTGGTCTTTCAATGCGAATATTCAAGTGCTCCAAAATCATTAATTGTTTCTTATAGAATGGTATACCTGAAAATAAAATATGAAAATAAAATAAATACCATTTTTTATTTTAGGAGGTGTTCAAAAATGTACCATGTAATAGTGCATTTTAAGAGGGAATTACAATCATAATGTGAATTAATGTTAAAAGTGTAAAATGAACTAAAATGATGTATATGAATACTAAAGAACATGAATATTATATAAATTAAAAATGAATATTATCCTCATCCAGTGGCTAATAACACCCCCAACTTGAGTTTTTCTAGTCCCGAGCAAAATGTATCTCAATAATATGAAATTTGAATTCCCTTTTCCAAAATTTTTTTAATACACATTGATCACCAAGAACCCTTATACAAAAAAATAATGAAACCCATCAATATATTTTAATACAAGATAGTTTCATAAGCATATAACAATCCCAATCCCATTTTTTTGTTCAAATTCATCTCTATATTTCATCCAATATCAATTAAGAATGATGATGTGTTGTGTATCACAATATACATGGAGGTTGATCTTTATTCAAGGGGGAATGATGGAAGCACTAGGTGGAATCA
This sequence comes from Viscum album, assembly GCA_963277665.1. NCBI lineage: Eukaryota > Viridiplantae > Streptophyta > Magnoliopsida > Santalales > Viscaceae > Viscum > Viscum album. Next base: position 821,868,305 of record OY728134.1, read on the forward strand.
AATTTCAATATTAAGATGAGTATTAAATTTTTTGTATATTTTGTTTTTTTTTCAATTTTCCATGTTAATTGAAAATGAACTCAATAGTGTAAACCCATGTAGCGAGATTTTACTGATGAATCCCAAGCTCAAAGACCTTAGAAAATCAAGTGAATCCCACATACTCGAGCACCATATCGAGTTAAATCAGTCAAAAACAAAGTCAAATTACCATAAATAGAGATAAAATTACTAACTCTGGGCTAGACAACTATGGAGTCACGATCCCCAAATGCCGAAATCCACACATTAGGTCATTTCATTGCTCTATGCGCAATTTATTATTTTCTTTTGATTTTTTTTTATTTTTTTGAATACACATATTAAAACTAAAATAATCAAAAAACCTACGCTATTTATTTGGGGTACCCTATAAACTCAAACTAATGCCCCACAATCCATTGGACGTGTGTTGTGATTTTTTATTTTGATGAAAATATAAACGATAAAATATCACATTAGACACCCACACTTTCCAAAATCTATGCTCATGAAATTATACATGGATTAAAATAAGAATCAAGACATGCTAAATTATTTGATATTCAATTTTAATGTTTTCAATGTGTATTGTCATATTCAAGGTTTAAGGAACCTTTCCTTCCATTAAGGCACCCCTTTTTTTCAAATCATTTTTTTTGCACACAAAAGAAAGAATTTTTTTTTCATCTCCCCCAAACTTAAAATAAAACTATCCCCAGTGTTTGAAGAAAATAAAATTTATAAGGGGTATAGGTAGAAGAGAGGAGTTCTAAAAGTAATTTGAATAAATAAACATGGAACAAAGTCACCTAGTTTTTGAAGTCGAAGTTCTTGATGCTCTTGATTATTCCTTTTATCTCCATGCTACTCATGGACTCCCAATGGAAGATGGTAGGAAATTGTGGAAGTTCAGGATATAGTTGATTTCCATATAAAACTCTTTGACCTAAATAGCCTCTGATTCTCACTCAAAAACAAAATTAGAAACTATGGAAACCCTGAGTGGTTCCCTTAATTAAAAACAGACAAAGACAAAAAAAACATACCTATTTATTTTGGAATAACAAAGACCGATACTAGTATCACAGAATGATATATATATATATAATTTAAATAAATATATATATATATATAGAAGAAGGAAGCATTATAAGACATAGGTCAGTGTAAAGTGTGCGCCCCTATCTCCCTTCGGTCCCGGGTTCGTGTCCCCGCGGCTTTGCCGGTTGTGACAGGGTTTTCCCCATGACCTACAACATGTCATTTTAATTTATATATATATATATATATTAAATCTACAAACACATAAAAATAAAAATAAACTGATCATACATTGTCTTCTTTTTAAATTTCTGGGTAAGGTATTACTCAAGGATCACACCACGTGACACAGATGAATATGGTGATCCCCTTTCATACCCATCCATACTCATAATAGAAGAACATGTCAAAAGCCTATGGTACTATCATATTCAAAGTTAAATATTTTTTTTAAAAATAAAATTTATTTATTAATCCTATTTGAAAAATAAAGATGATTCAAAAATATTAGAAACATGAAAACCATAGGTTGCCTCATGTGCAACGCTTTTGTTTAACGTCTCTAGCTCGATATAGACCCCTAATTGTTTACGTTTTTTCCTCATCTAAGTTTGGTTCACAGAAGTCTTTATCTACTTTATGTTTTTGGAATAGTTCAATGAATGGTTTGACTCTATGACCATTAAATTTAAAGGTTTGACCATTGGTGGGATCTTGAATTTCTACATCCCCATGGGGGTACACCTTATGCACTATATATGGACCTGACCATCTGGACCTCAACTTTTCTGGGTGTAAATGAAGTTTAGAGCTATACAAAAGAATAGGTTTACCTGGTACAATGTGTTTGCTTTTAATATTTCAAGATTGGTAGGCTTGAACTCTAGCTTTATTTATCCTTGAATTTTCATAAACCTCCATCCTGAATTCCTCAATTTCATTGAGATCTAATTTCCTTTTTGTTCCGCCCAATGAGAGGTCATAATTCAATTTCTTAATTGACCAAAAAGACTTATGTTCAGTCTCCATTGGAAAATGGAATGATTTTCCATAAAGCAACCTCTATGGGGACATTTCTAAAATGGTTTTATATGCTGTTCTATATACACAAAGAGCATCTAAGAGTTTTCTTCAACAATCTTTCCTAGATGGATTAACCATTTTCTCAAGAATTTGTTTGATTTCTCGATTGGCTAACTCAGCTTGACCATTGGTCATTGGGTGGTAAGTAGTGTAAACTTTGTGAGAAATTTCATACTTTTCCATGAGTGCTGAGGATGGATGATTGTAGAAATGAGTTCCATTATCACTAATGATAGCCCTAGGAATTCCAAATCTAGAGGGGATATTTTACTTGAGAAATATAATCGCAATTTTATGATCATTGGATTTTGTAGGAATGGCCTTAACCCATTTGGATACATAATCGATAGCTAAAAGCATGTATAGATATCCCCTAGAGTTTAGGAAGGGGCCCATGAAATTGATTCCCCAATAGTCAAAGATTTCAATCACTAAGATGGGAGTGAGTGGCATTTGATTCCTTTTTGTGATGGACCCTACTTGTTGAAACCTAGTATAACTTTGACAAAATGTGTAGGAGTCCCTTGAGAGGGTGGTCTATAAGATACCACACTAAAGAACCTTAACAGATGTTTTTTAGAGGAAAAGTGACCTCCACATGCCTCACTATGACAGAATTTAAGGATGGACTCTTGTTTAGATTTTGGGACACATCTCCTAATGACATGGTCAGGGAAGAACTTATAGAGGTATGGATCATCAAACACATAGTTCCTAACATTAGAAAGGAATTTCCTTCGATCTTGAGTCCCTAATAATTTTTGAATGACTCATATAACTAAGAAGTTGGCTATGTTGGCATACCATAGACAATCCCTCACTGAATAGAGGTGCTCATTGTTAAATGAATCAGACACAGAAAGGTGATTTGAGTTGTCTTTGAATCCCATCCTAGAGAGATGATCAAATAAAACATATTCAAAACCCTTTTTATCCTTGATTGTGAGGTCAAATTGTTATAACAGAGGGACCCATATAATCAATCCAGCCATAGAATCTTGTTTTTGGAAGAGGTATTTTAGTGCAGAATGGTTTGTGAACACAGTGAAGGGGGATCCTAAGAGGTAGGACCTAAAATTTTCTAAGGAAAGCACAATATCAAGTAACCTATTCTCAGTGATGGTGTAGTTGATTTGTTCATCATTTAATGATTTTCTTGCATAAGCAATGACAAATGGAGTTTTCTCACACTATTTTCCTAAGACTTCTCCTACATCAAAGTCACTCGCATCATACATGATCTCATAAGGAAGTTTACAATTTTAATATTTCATGATTGGTGGAGAGATAAGAGTTTACTTGAGTGTATGTAATGATTCCTCACATCTTTCTGTCCATAAAAATGGAGAATCTTTCACCAATAGAGCACAAAGTGGTCAAGAAATAGAGTTGAAATTCCTAATGAACCTTTTATAGAAACTATCATGTCCTAAGAAGGACCTCACTTACTTAATAGTTTTAGGAGAGGGAAGGTGATGAATGATGTCGAACTTAACTTTATCAACTTCAATCCCTCTACTAGATACCAGATGGCCTAGAACAAGTCCTTCCTTTACCATGAAATAGCATTTTTCCCAATTTAGGATAATATTCTTATGCTCACATCTTGACAAAACCCTTTCAACATTTATAAAGAATCCCTAAAAAGTATCCCCAAATATGGATAAGTCATCCATGAAGTCCTCTAAACAATCCCCCACCATGTTTGAGAAGATTCCCATCATGTACCGCTGGAAGGTACCAGGGGCATTACATAACCCAAATGGCATGAGATTGAAGGAAAAAGTGTCGAATGGACAAGTGAATGTTGTTTTCCCTTGATCATCTAAGGAGACCTCGATTTGATTATACCCTGAGAATCCATCTTGGAAGTAATAGAATTGAGGACCTGCCACTCGCTCGAGGACTTGATCAATAAAGGGAAAGGGGAAATGGTTTTTCTTGGTAAAAGAGTTGAGATTACTATAGTTAATACAAAATATCCATCCACTAATAACCCTAGTTGAAATAACCTCTCCATCCTTATTGATTATCACTGTGATTCCAGCCTTCTTTGGAACCACTTGGATTGGGATTATCCACTCAATCTCAGCTATGGTATATATGATACCAGCTTTTAACAGTTTTAGAAGTTCTTTTCCCACTAATTCAATGATATTCGGATTGAGTCTCTATTGAGGTTGACAAAATGGCTTTGAATCAGATTCTAGAATAATACTATGAGTCTCGATAAGTGGGCTAATCCCAGGAATACCAGACAGGGTCCATCCAATTGCTTTCTTATGCTTTATTAGGACATCTGAAAGCATCATCTCTTGATTGGATTCAAGAGAGGAATAAATGACAATAGGAAAGGCTTGATTGTCCCATAAGAACACATACTTGAGTGATGAAGGTAGGACCTTAAATTTGAGATCAGATTGGTTATCAGTTTCTAAGAAAGGATGTGACTTTGTATTGAACTTGGTTTCATTTTTCAGATTTATTGACATAATTGGTTCCTTGTGAATAGAATTTTCATCCACTAAATTATCCAGATTAGTGTCATGAATGGGTATGGACTCAATTTTATTGATTTCACCCATGGTATCATTAATTGGTGATTCTAGAAAACCAACAATAGAGCTATCTGAAAAAGATTCAAGTCAAGGAGACAAATTTCCCTCATGCGAACAAAGAAAAACAATCTCTTCTTGACTTAAACATCCTTTAGTAATTCCTTGATGTTCCTCGAGTTCACTATCAACACTAACAATACAATTAACCTCATGTATCTCTTTATCATCCCCATTTTTAGAGTTTTCATTGTATATGATCAAGTCTAGACTCATGTTCCTGAAAGTTATTGTCATGTTCCCATTCCAGATTTGGATGATTGATTTGATTGTTTCTAAGAAGGGATGACCAAGGATGATGGGGGTTTTCTCCCTAAGATCTAATCTTGGGTGATTTTCAAGGAAAATTAAGTCAGCTGGGTAAATGAAATTTTAAACTTTCACCAAAACATCGTTTAAGATCCCCTTAGGAACTCGAACACTACGATTAGCAAGTCGAAGAGTAACAGATGTGGGTTAGAGTTCTTAGAGCCCTAACTAAAATACACAGCATAAGGAATGAGGTTCACACTAGCTCCTATATCACAAAGGGTTTTTGATAACTTTGTTCTCTCATATCTCAACATTGATGTATGGACATCCTGGATCTTTCATCTTTGGAGGAATGGCCCCTTGAATGGTTGTACTCACATTAGCATCCAAAAGGACTTGGGTTTTATGTGAAGATTTTCTTTTAAAAGTGCAAAAGTCCTTAAGGTACTTTGAGTAGGAAGTAATGGTTTGTATTGAATCTAGAATTGGGATGTTAAACTTAAATTGAGAGAATATTTCCCTCAAAGTTTCAATCAGTTCTGGTTTAGATTTTCCTCTCATGCGTTGAAGGAAGGGAGCAGGTTGTTTGATTTTTTGGTGTCATTGTAGTTCCTTCATGTTATCATTGGGGTTTTCAGAATATATGTGTGTTTATTCATAATTTTCATGCATTTTTAAAGATTTTAATGGTTCTAGAATGGCTTGTTCAGGTTTCTCAATGGATTTCCCACTCCTTAAAATAGTCACTGATTTTAGTTGTTCATGATAGGTTTGTGTGTAACTGGATTCTCCCCTTAAAGTTGAGGATGGTACCACCTGATTAGGCATGTTTACCTTCCCAATTTTATTGTTTTGTAGTTCATGTTTAAGGGATGAGACTTATAAGTTCATTTTCTCCATTTTTTACACAACTTCTCAAGGATTGGAAGAGGGACAAATTGAGTAGGGGCATATGCTGGTTGGTTTATCCCAGGAGGATACTTTGGTTATTGCATGGGTTGATAGATGGGTTGTTGGTATTGGACATGAAGGTGTTGGTATTGGTATGGTTGTGGTAGAACTGGTTATTCTTTTGGAAATTTTGTGTAGGGTAGGGGTTTGGTCCTTGTGGTTGTCTAGGTTGTTGGTTATCTTTCCTGCAGAAGCCTGGGTGGTCATTATAACTTGGGTTGAATGTGTTTTGGTATTGGGGATTTTGTAAATTTAGGGCATTGAATTCAGTAGGTGGTCCTCCTAGAAGAACATACTTTATGGATGGAATGGTTAGGCAATTGTCTGTTTTGTGGTTATGTTTGTCACAAATTGTGCAAATGAGGTCTACAGTTTGGATTTTATGGATTTTTCTATGGTCTATCTCTTCAAACTTCCTAGTGAGTGCTATGAGTTTTTTCATAAGGATTTTCTCCTCCCTAAGGGTGTGAATTCCACCAAATTTGGGTGGCTTGTCATAGTAAGGTGATGTTCCCCATGTTTGATTTTGTTCAGAAAGGCTTTCTAGATACTTGTAAGCATCATTTGGGGATTTTTTTGGAATTTTCATTACACATCATGTCAATGAATTGTTTATTGCCCGGACCCAACCCTTCATAGAAAATTATCACTTGTTCAGAAATAGAAAAACCATGGTGTGGAACCATGTTTAGGTTGTCTTTGAACCACTCCCATGTTTCGTAGAATGACTCCCTCATTTTCAAAGAAAATTTGGATTCTCTTTTTAAGTGCAATTATTTTGTGGTGGGGAAAGTATTTTTTATAGTATTCTCTTTGTAATTGGTCCCAAGAGTTGATGGATGATGGTCTCAAATTATTTAGCCAATTTTTAGCTCTATCCTTTAAAGAAAAAGTAAATATCCTCATCTTTGTTGATTCTAGTTGATGTGGGGACACATGGTTTCTACAATGTCATTGAACACCTTAACGTGAAGGTAGGGCATCTCAGACTCCATTCTATGGAATGTGGGTAAGTGGATTAGGAAATGGGGTTTAAATATGTAGTTTTAATCTCCTATGGAATTGTGTCTAATGAATCATAGGTAATTTTCCAGGCAGGTGTGAGGTAGTCATTCATGGTTTGATCGACTGCATTCCCCACGTTTGGGGCTGCCTCATTTGGATTTCCATTTTGGTTCCCACCCGAGTTTATGAGTTGGTTTCTTTGAAGACCTTCCATTAAAATGGGATCAATTTTTGACTCTGTAGTATTAGTAAGATTATTATCTAATGGAAAGAGTTCCCTTCATGTACTTGACTCTCCAACCCTAGGACTATCCACCCTAACTAGACAGTTTGATTGGTCACAAGTGTAGGCAGACATGCACCAAAAGAAAAGAAAAACAAGAAATGGAAAAGATAAGAGAATTTGGATGAGAAAAGAAGAAATGGGTGAGAATAGAATGGGTGTGGATATGACTTACTTGGGTCCCCTGAAACAGCACCAAAATTTGGTCTTGCCCAAATTTACCAAAGATTCTAGGTTTAAGCGGTCGCTTGTAGTTTAGCTCGGGTTGTTGAATCCTCAGAGACCTAAGAAGAAACCTATAAACATGTACATTATATGGAATATTTTTGGCTATTAAGTGGAAAAATTGAGTTTATTTCATATGGTTTTAAGTGAACAATAATATTCTTAAGTTAATTCAATTTAAAAGAATTAGTTGATACAAGGTTATCACTTAGGGTGGATTGGATGAAATTCTTTTTTAACGATTTCAATTTCTTATATTCGAGATGGGTTTATTCAATAAGATCAAAAAACTTCATAACTTAATGGTTTAATACCAAAAAACCATAATAAAAATCACCTATACACTTGGAGGATCACATTTATGAGCACTCCAAGGTAAAGGTTCGTATTAGCACTTGAAGTATGTGGCCTTAAAATTCAATAAGGATGAAGAAGCTTTAAAATCATCAATTAAAAATATCAATTAAAATAAGTGATTAGAAATTAATGGGGTGATAAATAACATCCAATACAGTCCATTTCTACTCCATTGGATCAACCCATAATAGGGTTATCCCTCCATTGATGTTGTGGTTTCAATGGAAGCGGAAAGTAGATTCATGAGGGAGGAATTGGAGAAGTAAAAAAACAATGAAATAACGATCACTCCACCATTGTGTGATAATTTCACAAGGTTTGGTGAGAATAAATTCACAACTTTAATCAAAAGTATTAATGTGATATTAATAAGAAAAAAATAAGAGTATAATAATAAATTTTATTAAGAAACTAAGGTGAATTGAAAAACATACATAAGAAATACAAACTCAAGGCAACAAAATCACAACAAAACATTACAATTAATAAAATCACCAAATATGAATAAATCCTCCAACAACACTACCTTTAATAGAAATTTTGGGAGCCTTGTGTCGATACTTCAATAGGGAAAGTCACCCCACTTGAGTATGGTAGGCTTAGGGTGGTGGAAATCTTGTGAAACTTAGACTTTTCCACTTTTGACCCGAGGTGGCAGCCAACTTGCATCCACTGAACAGAAGCACCTAAATGAGATTCTATATGTCTGAATTAGAGTGGTACATAGAAGAATAAAATGGATCTCCTGATTTCCCCTAACCTTATGTAACGTTTCAGCCCAAAATAGTTTATGGTTTATGAGATATGTGTAAAATGGTAAGATGTTTTTCTGGGCCGTAGAATCTGGCCCAAAATTTTATCTCCAACTTTGGCCGCCTGTAACTCCATTCCAACATTCGAATTAGCTTTTTACACTATTTTATGAAATGTTACCATTTATATAATATATATTTAGTTAAATTTTTAGAATCATTGGGATTTTATATTGGCCGCTATAGTCTCTTTATTGGGCTCCTATCCAGTTTACTTTGCCAAGAATGTGTTGGCATGAAAGCCCATTTTGGTGGTCCTCCAATGTGAATCTTCAAGTTCTAAAAAATCATTAATTATTCCTTATTGAATAAGATACCTGAAAATAAAATATTAAAATAAAATAAATTCCATTTTTTATTTTAGGAGGTTTTAAAAAATGCACCATGTAATAGTGCATTTTAAGAGGTAATTACAATCATAATGTGAATTAATGTTCAAAGTGTAAAATGAACTAAAATGGTGTATATGAATAGTAAAGAACGTGAATATTATATATATTAAAAATTAATATTATCTTCATTCAGTGTCTAATCATCACTAATGATGAATCTTGGAAAACCAAACCGACTAAAAATTTGGGACCTCACAAAATCAACAAAAAATCGAGAGTCATCGGTCCTAGTGGCCTAAGCTTCCACCCATTTAGAGACATAGTCCACAACCAATAATATTTAAAAAAATAAAAATGAATTTGGAAAAGGCCTCATGATTTCAATTCTCCATGAATCAAAGTTTTCATAGAATAACATGGGCTGTTGGGGCATTTCGTTCGTCTTGGAGATATTCCCTATAAATTGAAAATGACTAAATGACTTGAAAAATCGATGGGTATCCCTATAAAATATTCGACAATAAAGTACTAATTCAAGGAACTTTCAACCTATATGTTGAGTGACAAAGTGGCCCCCACAAGCCAAAGTGTGGAAGAAGGTCAAAACAGTGGTGAACTCATGGTTAGGGACACACCGAAAAAAAACTTGGTCACTACAAATTCTCCACAAATATGGGTCCTCCCAAATGTAACACCAAGAATCATGATTAAGTATATGGGATTGTGAAGTGATAAAATCAGTGGAGACCCTAGATGTTTCTAGAAAATTCACAATGTCTGCATACCAAGGGGTAAAGTCCACAATATCACCAAGGTTCTCGTGAGGGAAACATTCTCTAATGGGGAGGGATGAGTCAACATGGTAGTCCAATGGTGGGGAAATCATACTAATGTGGTCAGCTAAAACATTTTCTACTCCTCTATTATCACAAATCTCAAGGTCAAACTCTTAGAGGAGGAACATCCACCAAATGAGGCAGGGCTTTGCTTCAGGTTTTTTTAAGAGGAAACAGAGGGAAATATGATCAGAGAAGATGATGTTTTTTGACCCAACAAGATATGAATGGAATTTTTCCAAGGAAATCACAATAGAAATAAGTTATTTTTAGTGGTTTTGTTGTTTTTCTGGGTAGGGTCAAGGGTACGTGAGACATATGCAATGACATGAGGAGACTTCTCAACCATTTGTGATAAAACTTCCCCAACGTAAAAGTTAGAGGCATCACACATAAGTTCTAAGGGGAGATCCCACCTTGGTGGTTGGATGATGGGAGGTGATGTGATAATCCTTTTTAGTGAATTGAAAGAATCCTCACAATTTTTATCAAAAAAAAATTCTGAATCCTTTTAAAACAATCGAGATAGGGGAAGTGTTATCTTACTAAAGTCTTTAATGAATCTGTGGTAAAAACTATCATGACCCAAGATATATCGCACCTCACAAACAAATTTTGGATATGGAAGGTTTGAAATTAATTCAATTTTTGATTTATCCACTTGAATTCCCTCATTTGAAATAACATTCCCAAGAACTATCCCCCGCTCAACTATGAAATGACATTTCTCATAATTTAATACAAGATCTTTTTCAATAAAATGACAGAGGATAGAACCTAGGTGTGACAAAAAGTCATAAAAAGAAGTTCCATAAACATTGAAATCATCCATAAAAACTTCCATGCAATTATTAAGGTACTCTGAAAATATACTCAACATACAATGCTCAAAAGTACCATGAGCATTACTAATACCAAAAGGCATAATTCTGTATGAAAATGTGCCAAATTGATAGGTAAATGTTGTCTTTTCTTAATCCTCATGGGCTATATTGATTTCTAAATAGCCCAAACATCCATTAAGGAAACAATAATGGGACTTACCAACCAACCGTTCTAAAATTTGGTCAATTAAAGGTAGAGGAAATTGGTCTTTTTGTGTGGCTTGATTTAGTCAATGATAGTCAATATAGAATCACCAACTGTTTTGCACATGTGTTGGAATTGATTCATTCCGTTCATTTGACACAACTTCCATTCTAGTTTTTTAGGCACAATTTTCACTGGGCTAACCCATTTACTATTAGATATAGGATAAACGAACCTTGCAGAAAGTAGTTTACTAACTTCCAATTTTACCAATTCAAGGAGAGTGGGATTTAACTGGAATTGATCTTGCCTTACGGACTTATCCACATCATTCAAAATTATATGGTACATAAAAATAGATGGGCTAATCCAGGTAATATCAGCCAATGTCCATCTTATCACCTTTTTGCACTCTTAAAATATTAAGTAGTTTTGATTCTTACTATTTATAGAGGTTATTGGCAATAATTATGGGCAATTAGTCAATACCCTCAACATATACATATTTTAAATTAGATGGAATTTGTTTTAATTCCAAAATTGGTGGTTTTTGGATTGAGGGAGGGGATTTACAGGGAGTGAGGTCCATAAAACTATCTATCTGCTCATGTTTATTATCTAAGGATAGAGAATCTATTGAAATGAGATTTTTAGAATCATTGATGGTCATGGGTATCTCAAAATGAACACAATAATCAATTAAAACACAAAATTTACACTTTTCAAAACCCACATAACACTCAAAACATGAATCAAAGATCGAATCATCCAAAGGTGAAGAATAAGAAAATGAATCATAGTATGGTTCAAGGATATAATTGTGTGTGTGTGTGTGTATCATTTGAGGTCACTTCTATAGAATAGACATAAAGTGTGGCGTGCTCTTCAATGGGGTCTTTCATAGCCTCAAGGATGTTAAAACTTACCTTTTCTCCACCGAACTCCGTGGAAAGAATAAAATTGTGAATGTTGATGATCGTATTTTCTGTTTTGAGGAATGGCCTCCCAAGATTAGAGGGGAATTCCATTGGTTTTAGGTATCCTACATCTTAAGAATGTATAAGTCAGCTGGGAAGATGAGATTCATCACTTTTATAAGGATTTCCTTGACCACTCCAGATGGGTGTGTTGTGATATGGTTGGAAAGTTTCACTATGATTCATGTTGGTTAAATCTCTCCAACCCATAGAGAAGTGTACACAAAGTAAGTCATTACATTAATTAAAGCACCTAAATCTAGCATAACATCTAAAAATAATGTCTCCCCTATGGTACAAGGTATTTAAAAGTTTTGGGATCCTTTCACTTTGTTGGCATTACTGGTTGAATTAAGACTGAGACATTCCTTCCTAGGTTGACTCTATCATTCCCCTTCATCCATCATCTATGGGTGAAAAGTTCTTCAAGAAATTTGGTATAATGGGGAATTTTATTGAGTTCATCCAATAAATGAATATTAAATTGAACATTTTTAAATTTATCCATTATTCCATTATCATATCATTATTAGAATTTTAATTAGGTTTAGAGAGTTTTGGGGGGAAAGGAATAGGAATGGATTATTTATGGGAATCCTTAATGAAATTTTTTTTACCCTTTTGTCTTGTTTTTCTCTACTTGAATCTTTTGAGGGTAGGGAAATAGAGTTTTTAGGTGAGGGACTTACCTATTGTGTAGAATTAGTAGAAGAAGAATGTTCTTTACCACTAAAAAGGGTAATTGAACATAAATTACCTTTGTACTTCAGATTATAAATGGGTTGGGATGCTAATTTCCTAGAACCTTGCATCCTTATCACACCAATGGTGTTTTCCAGTTTTCCCACTTGAGTTCATAGGTCTTGAATAGCTGATTGCATGTTCTGTTGAAACTAGAGGTTTTGGGTTTCCATTTTCTTTACCATTTCCTCAATACTTGGTTCAAATTTTGGAGGAGGAGGATTATTTTGAGATATTGATGGATAAGAAGGTTGTATACCTTGGCCTTGTTGATACTAGTTCTGATTTGTGTATCCTGAGTTTCATCCTTGTCGGTACTATGGTTGTGCTTGCCACTTGAGGTTTGGATTTGGCCCAAATGGTTATTTCTTGAAGAGAGGTTCTTATTGGAATATATGACCATGTAATACTACTGCACAAGACTCAATTGAATCCTAAATTTGTGGGAACTGGTTAGAAAAATGAGTGTTATCAGAACAAATACCACAATGTAATGGAACGGGGGAGATTTTGAGTTACCATATGCTTAAGCTAATTTCCTTAGAAGGGTATGCATCTCATCAAGATTTTTATCTACCTTTTATTCAAGAGATGAGTGAATTACCTCATGAAATCCTTGGATGGGTGTAATGGCTCATGTAACAAATTGTTGTAGATTTTGAGTCATGTTGGCTATTAAGTCACAAGTGGTGGAAGGAGTTTTATCAAAAAGGGCACCACCAGCTGTAGCATGAATCATTCCACGATCCATGTTGAGAAGTCCCTCATAGAAGTATTAGATTAAAATTTGTTTATTAATCTGGTGGTGGTGGAATCTTGAGAAAAGTATTTTGAATCTATCCCAGTATTCATGAAGGGTCTCTCCTTGTGATTTCCTAATTCCATAGATTTCTTTCCTAGTTGATGTAGTTTGGGAGGTAGGGAAGAACTTCTCTAAAAAGAGTCTTTTAAGGTCATTCCAACCCCTAATTATGGTAGTAAGATAGTATAGAAAGTCTTTAGCTACACCATCAAATTTGTTGTTTAATTTTTTACTAGAATTTATATAGTATAGTAGTAACACTAGGTTTTCTCTTGATGGATCCTTAGACCATTAATTTTAAAATAGGGGTTTTATTATGAAAACAGAAGTGGAATGAGATTTTAGAAAACATGGGGTTTAATGGTGGAGAACACTATGAGAAACTCTTTGAGATGTTTTTAAAGGTACTCACTGAGAAAACCATGGAATTTAGGAATGGGGTGGATGAAGCTCGATCTCAGGTCAAAGTTTTCTGATTCCTTAGGATATTGGATGTACACAGGTTGGTACTCCACATCTGGAGTTGTTAGTTCTTTTAAGGTTTGATTATTTTCAACCATGTTATCTTAGGTTTGATTTGGTTCTATTTTTGAGTGGTTTTGGAACAATTTAGGTTCCAAAAGGGGTTCCCAAATTCTACTTTATTGACCTAATCTAGATGCCCTGATTTGTGAGTGAAGTATTTTTTTCAATTTCTGGGTAAAATTCAAGCAGTTGTTCTTTTTCTGGTCGGGTCATGAAAATAAGTTGTGAAGGTTTTTTTGTATCTTTTTTACTTTTTATGATTGAATATAGATAAAATAAAAGAACTTAATAAGGGTAGTAGAAGAAAATAAAATTGGTTGTTATACTACATAATGAGAAAGTTAGAGAAGAAAAAGAGACAGAGAGAGAGGAAGAACACCCAAAAACAAACAAAAATAATGACAAAACCCCAAAACTAAAACAATAATATGCGGTGTGGGATATTGAAAGGGGTAATAATTAATAATTAAAATAAATAAATAAAAGTAAATAAATAAGAAAAAATATATTGGATCCCTGAAAATGGTGCCAAAATTTGATCGCGTTGTCGAGCATGTTAAATTAGTTGTTTAATTTTTTACTAGAATTTTTTGCAGTATAGCAGCAACCTTAGGTCATCTCTTGACATTGAATTAGATTATTAATTTTAAATAGGGTTTTTATTATGAAAATATAAGGGGAATGATATTTTTGCAAACATTGGGTTTGATGATTAAAGATGAAAATAGAAAACAAAAGTGATAAAACAATGTAGAAATGAATAAGATTAATTAAGTGTGATCAACCCAAGGAAATCTCATGATGCCCCTCATTAATAACTTCAATAGATAGGGTTATGGTCTTTTAATCCATAGTTTATAACATCTATAACAAGATTTTTACTGATTTTATACTAGGATATCTCCCAGTGTTCAGTCAAAAATACAAAATAATTAACTAGTTACCACCGATGATTGGGTGATTTGTATTTCACTTCATAACCGAAACTCAAAAAAGCAACACACAAAGAACTTGATGTGATGTCTAGGTTTGTATGTTATTTATTTTTAATACCATGAAATAAATTTACATGGACTTTAAAGTGTTTATGAGAGTTCAATTAACCAATATGAACAACACAAACACTGCAATTAAAAGAGGAAAGAAGAAATGGTGAACAGTGTGTGAAATATCATATGAAAGGGTAATCCCAAACATGATCATACGAGTTTGATCATGAAAAACCAGTACATAAATAAATTAAATAAGAATAGGGGATGATGAAAAATAACACACAAACCTGAATTAATAGTACCATTTAAGATAATACAAACATGAATCTCAAGATTACATCATGTTCTTCCCAAGGTGATCATAAAGAGTTTAGAAATCAATGGGAGGGGAGGAAGAAGAAGATGTTTAAGTAGCACTTACCATATCCTCCATAACTTCTAGGGATTATGGGAATCCAAAATGGCAGCACCTTGCCTCCTGGTCGAACTCCAAAATGAGGTGCCTAAGGTGCTCTTTTATAGCCAAAATGGGAGGTGGTTTTGGGCACCCTAATTTCGAGAAACCACTTGAACCATGGTTTTATGCCACTAGAAAGTCTTATCTAGATTTATAAAAAATTATAGACTTGTTTTAAGACCTCTTTTATTTCCCCCTATAAACATTTTTAGCTATATATTTATTATAATAAGAGATATTTCTAAAATACAGGGGTAATCTATTGACTATGTGCATATTTATTTTATTGGACAAATCAGTTCAGATGGGACCCTTAATGGATGGATTGGGCTTGGGTTCCTTAATAAAAGTTGTATATTACTTAATTTTGGATTATAACACAAAAGGTAAGCCAAATTGGTTACAAGGATCAGTTGAAGTATGCTACTGGGTCCATAGATGTGCTTGGATTCTAGCGCAATTTGGCCCATTTTCATCAACTTCATCTCAGGCCTTCCAAATCACCTCCACCTATGACAAAAACTTAAAAATAAGTGAAATAACTCTTTCAGATAGTGATAATAATTAAATTATTTAACCAAACATGAAGTGAAATTTGTTATTATATACTTTTAATTTCAATACAAAACCAGTTTATTATATTGGTATAAGGGAGAAATAAAACAATGAATTGTGATAAGATCACAACCCCACACCTAAACATTTGCACTCCTGGGAAAAGTATTATATCCTAATAAATTATCATTCCTAAATAAATGGTGAGAAAACTTCCAAGATTATTCTAAAATCAAATTCATCATGTCTTGTTTATGAAATCAATTTTCCTATCATTTTTCTTCTCTCACATTTGAATTTGTTCAACGTCATTTTTCCACCCATGCGACATGTCGCAACCTACCTCACCTAGAAATTTTCCCTCTTCAATCAAGAAGCATATGAAAGTTGATTTATGCTATTTTCCTAGAGTTTTTGTGATCTTACCATATTATTTAAACTATTATATATTCTTTACCAGCAAAAACTAGTGTGATACTCAAGAGGACTTCCAACAGGTTGTTTCGAGGTTCCAAGGTTGGTAGGATTTAATGTTTAAAAATATGAGGCAGAAGAGGATTGTTTTAATCTCTTTAGTAAAAAAAATGTCAAAATTAATAAAGTCTCACAATGAATGTACACACTCAACCCTTCACAATGTGAATCACTTCCAATTCACTATCCCCATTGTCTATTTATGTGGGTCATAGCTGATCAGTGAATAATAATGAATAAAATTCCTCTTTTCTCCATTTTTTTCTATTTGTTCTATTTTTTCAACGTACAAAACTATATTTTTTACAATTTTAATTGGAGATAAAGATGGATATAAGTTTAAAACAATTATACAATATGGCTTGTAAACCTACTACCCAAGGAAAATGTAGGAACTCATTCTATCAACCCATAACAATGATTCTCTACCCATAATTACCATGGAAACACCCTCTATCCCACACTTAATAAAAATAAAACCATAATATACATAATAGATGGGTAGGTAGAGATTACTTAGCTTGTAATGTGTCTACCTAATAGGTATTTCATGGTCTCTAAGGCTTAAGAAGGATAAAATTCCAAGGTGGCTAAAAATAGAGGTTAATTATACAAAGGGATTTTAAATGATTGATTGCCTCTATCATGAATGTAGAATACTTGAATCTTCTGGATTCAAATAGAATCAATAAAAGTTTTAGTTTCTCTACATGACCCGAGAGTCTCATGAAATTAATTAAAAGGAATAATATGCAATAAATGACTTATAATATCTCTCAGATAAGGGATTAGAATATTGGTTAATGTTATTGAGGCTTGGGATTCCAAAATCCATTAAACACATAAAAATTATTTGAAAATAACAATTATAGAAAAATTATTCTATATCAACATTCATTCATTTTTTTTTCATAAAACAATATAATTTTCTGCTCAATTGACTCAATCATGAAAAATGATTTTGGATATTCTTTTTAAGATCAATGTTTATCTAAAAACACAAAATAAAGAAAAAGAAATAAAAAATAAAGACACATTTTTTTTTGTTTTTCATTTTTTTCCATTTTTTTAATCTTAATGATGACATGTCACCCTCCCCCACACCTAAAAATTAAATTTTCCTCAATGAAATTATTTTAAATAAATAGACAAGTAAATAATTGTAGAGAGAAGGGACAACTTGCTAACTGGTGTCATATGTGGCATATGTTTGTTGGATTTACTCCACAAGATGCTTTGGAAAACCCTCATAGAAGTGTTTGAGCCTCTACCCATTGATAGCAAACCTTTGTCCTCTGTTCTCATGAAAAAACTATATAACACTAAAAGGGTTAACATTAGTAACAATATAAGGACCGAGCCATTAGGAATGAAGCTTACCTGGGTAGAGATTTAGCCTAGAATTATACTTGAGTACCTTCTCACTAATATAATACTTTCACTGATAAATCACCCCATAATGTATTTCCCTTGTTTTCTCTTTATAGATTTAGGAGTTCTCATATGCATCATGCCGAGTTTCTTCCAAATCCTAAATATGCAACTTCCTATATTTACCTGCATTTGAGAGATTCATATTACATTGTTTCACAGCCCAATATGAATGTATCTCTACCTCTACTAGGAGGTGAGAATCCTTTACAAAAAAATAATACTATATGGTGACATTCTGATCAGGGTTTAAAAAGCATTACGGTACCCCCAAAGTGCATTATCTAAGCGCAAACTCCAATATTTCCTATTGGGTTGTACCACTTTTTCCAAGATTCTCTTAACTTACCAATTTGAGATTTCTGCTTGTCAGTTAGTTTGTGGGTGATATGAAGTGGATATTTTATGAACAAATCCATACTTATTAACAAAATTTTCATGTTTCCATATAAATAATGTGAACCTTGGTCACTAATGATGAATCTTGTCAAACCAAACCAACATAAAATTTGGGACCTCACAAAATCAACAACAACTAAAGATTCATCAGTCCTAGTGGCCTTTGATTCCACCCATTTAGAGACATAGTCCACATCCAATAAGATTTACACAAATCCAAATGAATTTGGAAAATGCCCCCTGAAGTCAATGCCCCATGCATCAAAGATTTCATAGAATAACATGGGTTGTTGGAGTATTTCATTCCTCTTGGATATATTCCCTATGAATTGAAAATGAATACATGACTTGAAAAATCTATGGGCGTCCCTATACAATGTTGTCAAATAAATTCCTGAGTCAAGGACCTTTGACCTGAAAATAAGAATTTTTATTGATTATCAAGAGGCTGAAAGGCCAGACAAAAGAAGAGTCATGGGAGGTGAAAGTAATGGATTCCAAGAGCATCGAGTCAAGGACCTTTCAAACTATACATTGAGAGCCAAAGTGGGCCCCACAATCCAAAGCGTGCAGACGGTCAAAAGAGAGGTGAACTCATAGTTAGGGACACACCAACGAACAACTTGGTCACATAAAATTATCCACAAATATGGGTCATCCTAAATATACCACAAAGAACCATGCTTAAGTATCTAGAATTATGAAGTGAAAAAATCAGTGGGGACCCTAGATGTTGCTAGAAATTTCACAATGTTTACACACCAAAGGGTAAGGTCCACAACATCACAAAGGTTCTCATGAGGGAAAAAGTATCCAATGTGGGGGTATGAGTCAACATGGTGGTCCAATGGTGGGTAAATCCTACTAATGTGGTCAGCTACAACATTTTCCACTCCTCTCTTGTTACGAATATGAAGGTCAAACTATTAGAGGAGGAGCATCCACCGAATGAGGCAGGGCTTTGCTTTAGGTTTCTTTAGGAGGAAATGAAGGGTAGCATGATCAGAGAAGACAATGATTTTTGACCCAATAAAATATGAGCGGATTTTTTCCAAGGAAAACACAATATAAAGAAGTTCTTTTCAGTGGTTGTGTAGTTTTCCTGGGTAGGGTCAAGGGTACATGAGGTATATGTAATGACATGAGGAGCCTACTTACCCATTGTGATAAAAATTCCGCAAATGAAAAGTTAGAGGCATCACACATAAGTTTGAATGGGAGATCCCACATTGGTGGTCGGATGATGGGAGGTGATGTGAGACTCCTTTTTAGTAAATTGAAATCATCCTCAGAATTTTTATCAAAAAAAATTCAGAATCCTTTTGCAACAATCGAGTAAGTGGAAGTGAGATCTTACTAAATTCTTTAATGAATCGGTGGTAAACATTGCATGACACAAGAAATATCTCACCTCAAGAACAAATTTTAGATATGGAAGGGTTGAAATTAATTCAATTTTTGGTTTATCCACGTGAATTCCATCATTTTAAATAACATTCCCAAGAACTATCCCCCAATAAACCATGAAATGGAATTTCTCATAATTTAATACAAGATATTTTTCTATGTAATGATGGAGGATAGAACCTAGGTGTGATAAACAATCATCAAAATAAGTTCCATAAACTATGAAATCATCCCTAAAAACTTCCATGAAATTCTCAAGGTACTCTGAAAATATACACAACATACAACGCTAAAAAGTACTAGGAGCATTACAAAGACCAAAAGAATTCCTTCTATAGAAAAATGTGCCAAACAGATATGTAAATGTTGTCTTTTATTGATTCTCAGGGGCTATATGGTTTTGAAAATAACCCAAATATCCATCAATAAAATAATAATGGTACTTACGAGCCAATCGTTCTAACATTTGATCAATCAAAGGTAGAGGAAAGTGGTCCTTTTGTGTGGCTTGATTTAGTTGATGGTAGTCAATACAAACTCATCAACTATTTTGCACATGTGTTGGAACCAATTCATTCTATTCATTTGAAACAACAATCATTCCATTTTTTAGGCACAATTTTCACTGGGATAACCCATTTACTATCAGATATAAGATAAATGATCCTAGCAAAAAGTAGTTTACTAACTTCCAATTTTACCAATTCATGGAGATTGGGATTTAACCAGCATTGAGCTTGCCTTATGTGCTTATCATCATCATCCACAAGTATATGGTGTATACAAATATATGGGATAATCCTAGGAATATCAACCAATTCCCATTCTATCACTTTTTTACACTCTCTTAAAAGATTAAGCAGTTTTGATTTCTACTATTGAGAGAGGTTATTGATAATAATGATGGGAAATTGGTAAATACCCTCAATATAGGTGTATTTTAAATTAGATGTATGTGGTTTTAATTCCAACACCAATGATTTTTGGATTAAGGGAGGGGATTTAGGGGGAGTGAGGTCTATGAAACTGTTTATCTACTCATGTTTATTCTCTATGGATAAATAATCTATTGAAATGAGATTTTTAGAATCATTGACGGTCCTGGGTATCTCATAATGAACACAATCATCAATTAAAGAAAAAAATTTACACCTTTCAGAACCCACATAACACTCAAAACATGAATCAAAGCTCAAATCATCCAAAGGTAAAGAATAGGAAAATGAATCAGAGTATGGTTCAAGGAAATAACTGTGTGTGTTTGTATCCTTTGAAAGAACTTTCATCAGGTAGACAGGAAGAGTGGAGTGCTCTTCAATGGGATGTTTCATAGCCTCAAGGATGTTAAAACTTACCTTTTCTCCATCGAAATCCATGGATAACGTAACATTGTGAATGTTGATGATCATCTTTTCTGTTTTGAGGAATTTCCTCCCAAGTATGAGAGGGGAATGTCCTTGGGTTCGGGTATCCTCTATCTCAAGAATTTAGAAGTCAGTGGGGGAGATGATATTATTCACTTTTATGAGGATTTACTCAACCACTCCAGATAGGTGTGTTGTGGTATGGTTGGCAAGTTGCACTATGATGCCTGTCAGTTGAATCTCTCCAACCTGAAGAGAAGTGTACATAGAGTAAGGCATTACATTAATTGAAGCCCCTAAATCTATCATAACATCGGAAAAGAATATATCCCCTATAGTGCAAGGTATCGTGAAAGTTCCTGAATTCTTTCACTTGGTTGGTATTACTGGTTGAATCAAGGCCAAGAAATTCCTTCCCAGGATGACTATATCATTCCCCTTCATCCTTCATCTATGGATACAATGTTTTTTATGAAATTTGGCATAATTTGAAATTTTCTTGAGTTCATCCAATAAAGAAATATTAACTTGAACTTTTTTAACTGTATCGATTATTTCATTATCATCTCATTATCATAATTTTTATTAGGTTTAGAGAGTCTTTGGGGGAAAGGAATATGAATGGATTGTTTATAGGAATCCAAAATGATAATTTGTTTACCCTTTTTTCTTGTTTTTCTTTACTTGAATCTTTTTAGGGTAGGGCAATAGAGTTTTCAGGAAAGGGACTTACCTGTTGTGTAGAATCTGTAGAAGGAGAAACTTTTTTACCACTATGAAGTGTAATTGAACATAAATTACCTTTTTCTTTCATATTAGTAATGGGTTGGGTTGGTAATTGTCCATAACCTTGCATCTTTATCTCACTAATGGTGTTTTACTATTGTCCCACTTGAGTTTGCAGGTCTTCAATAGCCGATTGCGTGGTCTATTGGAACTGGAGGTTTTGTGTTGCCATTTTATTTACCATATCCTCAATACTTGGTTCAAACTTGGGAGGGAGAGGATTATTTTGAGAGGTTGATGGATAAGAAGGTTGCATACCTTGGCCTTATTGATACCATTTTTTTCTCAGGGTAGATTCAGTTTCCTCCTTGTCGGTACTATGGTTGTGCTTCCCACCTAAGGTTTGGATTTGACCTAAATGGTTCTTTCTTGAAGGGAGGTGCCTGTTGTAATGGACTTCCATGGAATACTTCTATAAAAGACTCAGTTAAATCCTGAATTTTTGGGCACTGGTCAGAAAAAATGAGTGTTATTAGAAAAAATACCACAATTTAATGGAATAGGAGGAGATTATGAGTTACCTTATACTTGAGCTAACTGCCTTAGAAGGTTATGCATCTCATAAATCCTATATCTACCTTTTGTTCTAGAGATGAATGAATTCCTTGGGTGGGTGCAATATCTTGTGTACCAATTTTTTGTGCATTTTGATCCATGTTGGCTATTATGCCCCGTGCGATGGAAGGATTTTTAGAAACAAGGGAACCACCGGCCACAACATCAATAATTCCATGATCTATGGGGATAATTCCCACATAGATGTATTGGATTAACAGTTGTTCACTAATCTGGTGGTGGGGGAATCTTGAGAAAATTCTTTTGAATCTCTCTCGGTATTCAGGAAGGGTCTCTCCTTGTGATTTCTTAATTTCACAGATTTCTTTCCTAATTGATTTAGTTTGGGAGGAAGGGAAGAAATTCTCTAATAAGAGTCTTTTAAGGTAATTCCATCCCCCAATGGCAGATAGTATAGCTAGTCTTCAACTACACCATCAAATTAGTTGTTTAATTTTTTATTAGAATTTTTACAGTATAGAAGAGACCCTAGGTGGTCTCTCAATGGAGCCATAGATCAATAATTTAAAAATATGGGTTTTATTATGAAAATAGAAGGGGGATTAGATTTTGGAAAACATGGGGTTTTATGGTGGAGTACACTATGTGAAACTCTTTGAGATGTTTGTGATGGTCCTCACCAAGAAGACCATGGAATTTAGGAAGGTGGTGGATGATGCTTGATCTTAGTTCAAAGTTTTCTACTTCCTCAAGATATTGGATATAAACAGGTTGGTACTCTATATCTAGGTAGAGGCATATTTTTGGGTTACTATAGTAGTACTATAGTAGTCTTGTACACTGTGCAGGTAATGTAGTAGAACTGTACACTGTATAGGTACTGTAGCAGAACTGTACACTGTGCGGGTACTGTAGCAGGCACTATAGCAGGTACTGTTTGATACTGTAGTAGCTGGAACTATTCACCTTAGGCCACTGGTTTGGGCATGAAGTCCTTAAGGCTTTCGATCCACCTAGGCCTTCAGGTCATTAGGGCTTTCAAGCCACCTTTAAGGCCTTCGGGCCACCTCAAGGCCTTCAGGCCACATGCAGTTGCCCAGACACACTACAAAAAAAGGATCATCCCCAGAAGAGGATTCAGAGTAGGTTCACTCACTATAGTAGAGCCAAATGGATTTTTCAGAGTGAGAGGGTATGGTTATGCCATCGGGACCAGACTATGCTTGCATAGGAAGCCTAGCCAGATGGCCATGCGAAGGTGGAGAGCTACTATCATGATGTAGATGCTGGGGAGGGTAAATTACTTGTAGATAGTCTAGTTAAATTACCTAAGACCTCTAGGTCATGTAATCTCCCAAGCTTATGAGCCATGTAATCTCTAACCTATAGGCCTTGTAAGGGATTCCCCTCATCCATTGAAAGGGGGGTTATCAAAAATCAATAAAAATGAAGGCCTTCAGGCCATTCGGGGTAAGACCAATTGATATTCCACAAGTGGTTCCTCAGTGTTACTTGATTTACCTACTCTATATTCCCTGATTTGTGAGTGAAGTGTCTTTTCAATTTCTATGTCAAATTCAAGCAGTTTTTCTTTTTTTGGCCAGGTCATGAAAATAAGTTGTGAAGTTTATTTTTTTTGTATTTTATTTACTTTTTATGATTAAATATAGATAAAATAAAAGAACTTAATAAGGTTAGAAGTAGAAAATAAAGTGGTTGTTATACTACATAATGATAAAGTGATAGAATAAGAGAAAGATAGAGAGAGGAAGAACACAAAAAAAAAACAAAAATGATGAAAAAAACCCAAAACAAAAACAATAAAATCGGGTGTGGGATATTGAAAGGAGTAATAATTAAGAAATAAAATAAATAAATAAAAGGAAATAAAGAAAAAAAAGATCACGTCACCCTGGAAACAACACCAAAATTTGATCTCGTTTTTGAGCACATCAAATTAGTTTATTTTTGTTACTAGAATTTCTATAGTATAGCAGCAACCTCAGGTCATCTCTTGATGGAGCCTTAGATCATTAATTTAATAAGAGGGTTTTAAGTATAAAAATATATGGTGAATTAGATTTTGGAAAACATTGGATTTGATTATTAAATATGACAATAGAAAACAAAATCAATAACATAAAGTATAAATGAACAAGATTAGTTAAGTGTGATCAACTTGGGGAAATCTTATGATGCTCATCATTCATCGCTTCAAGAGTTAGGGTTATGATATTTTAATCCCTATTTTATAAGATCTATAACTAGAGTGTTACTATGTTTATACTAGGATATCTCCTAAGGTTTAGTCAAAAACACAAAATTATTCACCAGTTACCACTGATGATTGGGTGATTTGTGTTTGACTTCATAACCGAAGCTCACTAAGGAAACACCCAAATAAATTGTTGTGCTATCTAGGTTTGTATGTTATTTATCTGCAATACCATGAAATAAATGTACATGGACATTACTTTGTTTATGAGAGTTCAATTAACCAATATGAACTATATAAACACTTTAATTAAAAGAGGAAAGAAGAAATGGTGAACAGTGTGTGAAACATCACATGAAAGGGTACCCCCGAACCTGACCATATGAGTTTGAGCATGACAAACCAGTACATAACTCAATTAAATAAGAAGAGAGGATGAGGAAAAATAACACACAACCTATAATTAAAATTATCATTCAAGACAATACAAACATAAAGCTCAGGATATCATCACGTTCCTACCTAGCTGATCACAAAGAGTTTAAAAGTCCATGAGAGGGGAGGAAGAAGAATATGTTAAAGTAGCACTTCCTATATCCTCTAGAACATATATATATAATTATATGACTAATTTGGGACTCCAAAATGGCATCAAATTTCCTCATGGTGGAACAATTAAATTAGGTTCCCATGTTGCTCTTTTATATCCAAAATGGGAGTGGTTTTGGGCACCCCTATTTCGAGAAACCACTTGGCCCATGGTTTTAGGCTACTAGAAAGTATTATATAGATTTCAAAAAAACTAAAGACTTGTTTAAATATATCTTGTATTTATCTATGTCAAATTTGGTAGCTATATATTTATTATAATAATAGATATTACTTAAATACAGAGGCAAACTGTTGACTCCAAGTAGATTTATTTTATTGGACATATTGGTTTGGATGGACCCCTTAATGGATGAATTTGGATTGGGTTACTTCATGAAAGTTGTAGAACACTAAATTTGGGATTATAACACAAAATTTATGCCTAATTTTCCTTACATATCAGAATAAGTATACGGATGAGTGCATATGTGTTCTTGGATTCCTGTACAATTTGGCCCATCTTTCATCAACTTTGTCTTGGGCATTCTAAATCACCTCCACCTATGACAAAAAAATAAAAATAAGTGAAATATACCTTTATAAAGGTGATACTAATTAAATTATTTGAACAAAAAATGAAGTGAAATTTGTTATTATACTTGTAATTTCAATACTAATCTAGTTTAATACATTGATATACGGGTGAAATAAAATAGTGAGTCGGGGTACGATCAATGCTCACCCATCGAAAATAATGTTTCATCTGATTTTTATAATATTTCAGGTTTTAGAAAAAGTTTTAGGAAATATTTTTTAGAAAATGGATGTGATAAACCTATTTTATATTTAAAAGATGAAAACACACTCAGAAGGAAAGATGGTCCACACCCAAATATTGTTAGTGTAAGAAGAAGTTATCAACCTCAACAAAGTTTCTATAGAGAAAGATCTTACTTAAATATAAAATAAAGATTTTATGGGTTTTATTGGTGATTTGGAATATATGGGAACATGGATTATAATTTTTGTCACAAATTATATCTACCTGGAAGAACGTTTGATTAGAGTGTAAGAAATAGTGAAAGTAGAATGAGTAACTTTTCTAACTTATAGAAAGTTGAAAAAGTGAATTCTCAAGATTTTCGAAACATTAAAATGAAGATTTAGTTTGAATTTCTAGAATAAGTATTTGTAATATGAGATCAACCATGTCATATTTCTGAGGAATGTAGGAATACTATTCCATGACAAGTTTTTTATGCAATAAAAGAAAAGGAAGCAGGAAATAGGAAAGTTAAAGAAAGATCCTTTGTTGTTGTGGATGCCTTGAAAGTAAGTAAAAAGAAGAAAAACATGGATACTTGATAATGGTTGTTATTCACACATTAAAAGATATTTAAAAATCTTGAAACATGTTGAAAATCATAATGGAGGTTCTGTTACCTTTGGGAATGATAGTTCCTTAAAAATCATAAGAATCAGAACAATTGAGATTGAAGTAGAAATGTTGAAATATAAGGAAGTTTTATTTATTGATGGGTTAAAACATAACTTAATTAGTGTAATTAAACTTTTTGATGATGGAAAATAAGCGATATTCAGAAATTATTCTCATGTTATCAAAAGTGTGAAGGATAGAAGAGTTATTACAAAAGGAGAAAGAACCAGTGGGAATCTCTTACAAATTGGAAAATTTAACAACTCCTATTACTGAACTGTTGAAGATGAGAATAAGTTGTGGCACTAAATACTTGTCCACATTGGGTATAAAAACATTAAAATACTTTCTAAAGTTTATGTTGAATGAAATTTTACATAATTTAAAATAATAGAGTGATTTTTTTGTGTTACTTTTTAGAAAGGGACGATGACAAATAAAACTCATATGAAAGTTGAGATTTAGTCTAGAAGGCCTCTTGAACTTATTAATTTGGATTTATATGGGCCAATGAGACATCAATCAATAAAAGGAGATTTATACTTTATCACTTTTATTTATGATTTCACTCGGATGAAAAATATCATGTTTATGAAACACAACTCATAGGCTATGGAAATGTTCAGGTTTTTCAAAAAAGAATTTAAGAAATAAATGTGGGTTTATATAAAGAAGTTGAGAATAGATAATGGTAAAAAATTCACAAGAAATAATTTTGAAATTTATCTAAGAAATCATGGTATCAAACATTAGTATAGTTATCCCTATACTTCATAACAAAAGGGATTTGCATAAATAAATAATAAAAGTTTGGTGGAAATGGAAAGCAGTATGTTAAAATAATACAAACTTTCAAAGTTCCACTAGAGATAATCTATTAATATCGATGTAAATATTGATAAAAGATGTTTTTTGAGACCAGAATCCAACACTAATTATTATAAAATGTGTTATAACAAAAAACATTCATTTAAGTGATTCAAAGTTCTTGAAAGTCCATGTTTATTTAAAATAAAATATACAGATCTAGGAAAGTTTTATGAGACTGTCAAGGAAGGAACATTTATGGGTTACTCACCCAATGAAAGAAGTTAAAAATGTTGGAGAAAATGTTTAGACAAGTTGCTGAAATCATATGATGTGAAAGTTATTGATAATCCAACTTATTTGAAAAAAGTTTTTGGGAATGTTGAGGAAGAAAAAATAAATGCTTCCAATGAAAATGAAAGTGAGAAAAGTAATTTACATGAAGATTCAGATGAATCTTGTGATGATGAAAGTGAAGCTTGGAGAGTAACTTTGAAATTTACAACCCTACAAAAAAATATTGAGAGCGAAAATATTCTTGTGAATTAGAAGGCTCAGTTCATACCAAATGAAAGATGATATTAGAAAATCAAACATAACATATTTCAAAAGTTAAAAAGAAATTAGTTTTAGAATTTATTCAGCATATAGATTTAGTGGATGTTACGAATTAAGAGTTGGATCAAATTAAGAAAAATAAAACATGGTATCTTGTACAACTTCTAAAAGGTGGAAATATTATTAGAAAAAGTGGTTTTATAGAAAAAAGTTGAATGAACCTGGAGATGTTTCAAGAAACAAAGAAAAAATTGTTTGAAAAGGATATGAATAGGTGGAAGGGGAGTATTTTTATGAAACCTTTACCCCTGTTTCAAGGTTAGAAACTATTAGAATGTTTCTAGTAGTGGATGCAAATATGGAATTAAAAAATATATCATATGGATATAAAGTCAACATTTTTCATTGGAGAAATTGAAGAAGGCGTTTTCATTGATCAACTTTATGGGTTTCTACATGATGAGGATGGAATTTTTTTTTGTAGATTGTAGAAACATTTTTATGGGATGAAATAAGCTCCATGTGCATGGTATTTTAAATTTGAAATTTTTTTGAGAATGTTTAATTTTTCGAAATAAAAATTTGATAGCAACTTATATGTGGAAGATGTTGACTCCAGAACTCTAATTGTAATTGTTTATATGGATGATATAATTTTTATGGGGATATAGAAGATTTTTGAAAAAAAATCTAAAATAATTAAAAAGAACTTTGAGAAGTCAATGTTAAGATAATTAACATTCTTCTTTGGTTTACAAGTTAAAAAAAATACATTTTCTCTTCTGAAGAAAAGTATGTCAGGGAATTGTTAAAAATGTTTGGAATGGAAGAATCCCAATAATTTTCTACTCCAATATCAGTGGGGATGAATTTGAGTAAATATGATTCTAGTAAAAGTGTTAATTAGAAAGACTTTTGGAAAGTGATAGGAGGTCTACTCTATCTTACAACCTCAAGGCTTGATATTATTTATGTTGTGCCTTTGTGTGTTTGGTATCAAAGTAATCCAAAAGAATCACATATGTTGGTATCAAAGAGAATTCTAAGATATGTAAAAGGAAAAACTTTACATGGGTTTTTATACAAAATAAATTGTGAGATGAAGTTTCATTATTATACTGATTTTTATTGGGATGGAGATTGTAATGATAGAAAATAAACCTCATGAGGAACATTTTTCTTGGGTAAATTTTGTGTACATTGGCATAGTAAGAAACAAAGTTCAGTAACTTTGAGCATACTGAAATCTGAATATGCTGTGGCTACTCAATCTTGTAATCATATTTTATAGATTAAAGTTCATTTGGATGATTTGAAAGTACAAATTTCTAAACCATTGAAGATACTTTGTGATAATCAGAGCGAAAGATATTTCTAAAAAACATGTCCAACATTCAAGATCAAAACATATTGATTTAAAGTTTCACTTTATAAAAAAGAAAGTTTCTGCTGGAGACGTTTTTCTGGAATATATCTTAATGAAGTGTCAAATTGCTTATATATTCACAAAGGTAATTCAAAAAGAAAGGTTTGTTGAGTTGAGGTTGAAACTTTATGTTTTAACTCCTCTAATTAATTTCTAAAATATCATAAGGAATACCCCCATCATGCTTTGAATTCTGTTTACAAAGGGGGAGAGAAAGTAAAAAATTTATACTTTGTAACTTTCTACTTTTAAGAAGTGTTTACTTGTCTTTATTTTATGAATATGAAGTTGTGGTTTTTAGATAATGAGATATGTAGTAGTCTAGGGGGAGATAAAAAGAAAAGCGAGAAAAGATAAAAGTAAGGGGGTCTTATCTTTACATGGTTGTAAAATTTTCTTGTCCCTGAGGGATAAAATTCCTTCAAAAACATTACTTTATCCTGTAGTTTACTGTTAGGACACTCTTTTTCAAGAATGTATATGTCTTGATAAAAGTTAAAAACATTTATTTGTTTCAAAACTTGAGTTATGAAGGATTTTTGAGACTAGAAAAAAGTTGTTAATGAGGGTTTTCAAAAAATCCAAAGTGGGATATTGAAGAACCTTTATGATGTTTTGTTTTTTAAAAAGTTTTTTATTTCTTTACAACTAAACTTTTGTAAAAGAATGTTTTTTTCCTTTAGGATCAAACCCAATACATCAAAATCAGTTTTTTAAGAGATTTAAAAGTTTCAAAATGTTCAAATCCAAATAGAAAAGTGGAGAAAAAATTATGTCTTTGAGAAAATTGATTTCTCGAAAAAGTTTTTTGGAATGAGTAGTACCAGATGTAGAATGTGTAAGGAAGATAAAAGTTGGAAGTCCTACAAAGTTGTTGATCATATACATCATTAAACTCAAATCCATAAAAATAAATTTCAAGATTCATTGAACTTATCATTAGTTATAAAGTCAAAAGTTATTGAGTGATGAAGTGAGAATGATGTTGAAAAAAATAAAGGAAACTAGTGAAGTTAGGAGTTAGAATGTTCTTTCCTCTTAACCTAAAACCATATGATTCTTTTTTAATATTTAATTTCTCATAAATCATGAAAAATATGATGATAAAATATTTTGAAGAAATTATGGAATCGTAAATATTGTATCTATTTTAGGAATCAAGAAAAATTTTACATCAGATCCAGAAGTACCAAGCACCGAAATTTTCAAAATTTTGAATGATTTATATCTGATGTGGTTTGAATGATTCCAAATTTGTAGAATAGAGTTTCCATTATAATGAGAATTCCATCATAATT
The DNA here is from genome assembly GCA_963277665.1 of Viscum album. NCBI lineage: Eukaryota > Viridiplantae > Streptophyta > Magnoliopsida > Santalales > Viscaceae > Viscum > Viscum album. Next base: position 821,898,906 of record OY728134.1, read on the forward strand.
ATAATTCCATTATATTGAGAATTCCATCATTATGAAGATTCCATCTGAGTAAATCTAATAAGGAAAGATAATCGAACTGATTATGAGGATGAAATTAAATCAGACTAACTCTAAGAAGGAAAGTTAATCAGACTGGCACTAAGAAGGAAAGATAACCAACATGAATTTGAAGAGTAAATTCAATCAGACTAACTCTGATGAGGAAAGTCAATTCTGAATAATATGAGGAAGCTCCTTCATGACGAGATGAGGAAGTTTCATCATAATAATCAAAGGAAGATAGTCAGATCTTAATGAGAATAAGAAGATATTCAAATTATAATGAGTAGAGGAATATAGTAAGATCATAATGAGTAAAAGAAGTTACTTTGATTGTAATGAGAATAGGAAGATAGTTAGATTGTAATGAAGATGAAGAAGCTAATCGAAATGAAGCTGAGGAAGCCAATCGAACAGAAGCTGATGAAGTTATATCAGACTTAAGAAAAGTTAGTATGTCTAAGAAGACTAATTTTGGAGAAATCCTAAGAAGGTTTGAAGTAGTCAATGTTGAAGTTTAAATGTGAGTGATTTTCAGATATTTGAAATTTGAGTAAGCGGAAATGTTTTTTTAGTTTCCCTCATTTTTTATTATGAGTTTCCTATAAATAGAAGCACAATACATTCATAAATTGAAACATTTTTACTAGAGTAGAAAATGAGGAGAACTACAGAATTTGTGTCAAATTTATCTTTCTGGATAGAGATCTCTTTAGAAGATTATACAACTGAAAGTTTTATTACTAGACTAAGGAAGATCAGACTGAGTAAGATCAGACTGTGGAATATTGGACTGAGCAGTTTAGAAAAGTTTGAGAAGTGCAGTTTGTGAAAAGGGTTCATCATAATGATTCCATCATAATGAGACAATTGAATTATAAAAATTAGACCTAGGTTCATTAGAATAAGGTTATAGATAGAGATTTATGGGGATTTTTTTTATCTTCTCTTTTGTGTCTCAAATTATTTGTAAAAAATATTTTAAACTGATGGGAGTCAGTATAATAATTCCTATTAGGATATATAAGGTGTATAATGGGATTTGGAAAAAGTTTTATTCAATTATCCATTATAGTAAATTTCCATAGACCCATGGGAGTGGCTATGTAAAGGGTGTAGGTTCTCACACTTAGGCCAAACCTTGTAAATCTTGTATGCTTCACTTGCTTTCCTATTTTTATGCATATGTTTTTAATAAAATATGATAAGGAAAGTAACTTTAAGAGGTTTCATCAGTTAAGTTTCTAAAATTATTGAAACTTATAAAAAGTGAAAAAACGATTCAATCACCCCCTTTGTAGTTGTTATCTGATCCTTTATAACTTCATGGAAAATGGGGAATTTATTTCATACTAAGAATAAAACTTATCCCATATCAATATTTCTAAGATGAATTTACCAAAAAAACTTTTGATACTACCTTTAGATAAATTTTATGTCATTATAGGTATGTATTGGATTTTATTGTATAGATCTAACATAAATTTTTAGGAGAAGGAAATCACCCTTCATATCACAAATCACCCTATGATTCTATAAAAGTGTATTATGTAGGATGAATGTCCCTTAGAATTATTGACCCAAGAATGGAAATTATCACCTTATGAGTAAGATTATCTAGTTTAAATGATCGAGAATAAGGAAAAGATCATCCTTGATGACATTCCCATTGTAAGATAATATACTGATGTGTTTTCCAAAGAATTGTATGGTCTTCCACTATGTTTAGAGGTTGAGTTATCAATTGAACTTATACCTAGATCATTACCAATATCCAATACTCTATATTGAATGGACACTATTAAACTAGAAGAGTTAAATAAGAAACTTCAAGAGAATCTTGATAAAGTTTCTATACACCCATGTGATTCATCTTGGGGTGCACCAGCCCTTTTCATTAAGAAAAATGATTGGTCAATGTGCCTATGAATTAATTACCATCAGCTAAACAAGATCATGATAAATAACAAGTATCCTATACCATAGTTTCATGAATTATTTGATAATATATGTGGAGCCTATTATTTCTCTAATATGAATATTTGGTCGGTATAATATCATGTAAAGGTGATAAAAGAGGATATCCCAAAGAATGCTTTTCATACAAGGTACATGCACTACGAGTTCATAGTGATTCCATTTGGACTCACTAATGCTCTAGATATCTTCATGTTATTAATGAATAAAGTCTTTAGAAATTACTTAGACATATTTATGGTAGTCTTTATAGACAATATTCTTATCTACTCTAAAAGCAAGGAGAAAAATGAGGAGTATTTGAATGCTGCATTGAAGACCTTTTAAAAGGAAAAGCTATATATGATGTAGATTAAATGTGAGTTTTAAATGGAGCAAGTAATATTCATGGGCCATGTTATCACCAAAAAATAGATATCTATGGACCCCTTAAAGACATAAGTAATTGAAGGATGAACCATACCAATATTTATGATGGAGAACTATAATCTCCTTGGATTGTATATGTACTATCATTTATTTGTGAGAAACTTCCCATATTTTATAATCCCACTAAATAGGATAACTCAAAATGGGTTGAATTTTGTATATAATCATGAATTGAGGATATATTTAAAGAGTAAAATAGGATTATAATCATTGAATTTGTGCTCACATTACCCAACATTGGGGAAAGATTTTTGATCTATAGGAATGCATCCAAATAGGGCTTGGGTTGTGTACTCGTACAAAGTGATAACCTATAACTTGTACCAATTATAGATCCATGAGAATAACTACCTAATGTAGGATATGGAATTAGCTATAGTGATCTTCATATTAAAGATTTGGTGACATTATCTCTATGGAGAAAAGAGTGACATATATAATAATAATAAAAGTATCAATTATATATTAAAAAGGATCTTAATATGCACCAAAAAAGGTGGATAGAGCTAATCAAGTATTATGACTATTTAATCCATTACCATCCTGGGAAGGAAAATTAAGTGGAAGATGCTCTGATTAGGAAGGATTCTGCCACCCTATCATGATGAGGATTAAATGGGATACAATATTCTTGGACATGAAAATGATGGACATGTGATTCATAAAAGAAATAGCACCTTACCATTCTTAAATAACTTCTCAACCATCTATTCTTGATAAGATCAAGGAGGCCCAAAAATATGATGATAAGATATAGAGGAAAGAGATGAATATTTCTGAGTTCAACTTTGCTAAAGATATATTTATAAGGTTTGGAAACCAGATATATGTCCCATAAAAAATAGAACTAAATATTGAAATTATGGATGATGCACATAGATAATTTTTCTTTATTCCTATAGGTATTAATAATATGTATAGATATCTAAAGAAGTTTTTTTTGGTAAGAAAAAATTAAAAAGAAGATTGAAAATTTTGTATCCTTATGATTGGTATTCCAACAAGTCAAGGATAAACAACATAAGTCTTAGGGTATGATCCAACTATTCCCATACCAGTATGGAAATGGGAAAACATTACCATTGATTTTTTCATAGGTTTCCCCAGGATATCTAAAGGCAAAAACACCATTTGGGTGGTAGTTGATCACCTTAAAAATTCAGTGCATTTAATTTATATTAAATATGAATTCTCTCTTAACCAACTCACTAAGATATACATAATAGATTAGTTAAGACTACATGGAGTGACACACACCTTTGTATTTGATTGAGATATGAGGTTTACCTTGATGTTCTAGAGAATCCTTTAGAAAGTTTTGGATATATAGTTGAGTTTCAGTACTTCTTATCATCCTCCAATGGACAATCAGTCTAAAAGAACCTTTTAAACTCTAGAAGATATGTGGAGACCATGTTCAATGGATTTACAAGGATGGTGGGATCGGTACCTTCTACTAGTGATGTTATCATATAAAAATAGTTTCAATTATAGAATTCAAATGGAAACTTATGAGGCCCTATATGGGAAGAGGTTTTAAACTCCCACATGATGGGATTATTTTGTAGAGAGGAATCTGATGGGACCTACTTTTATCTAATATATGATAGACAAGGTTTAAATCATTCAGTGTCATATAAAATCCACAAAAATTCGATAGAAAATATATACCAAAAATTATTGATGCAACCTAGAGTTTGAGATTGGAGATAAAGAATTCCTCTGTATATCACTATAGAAGAATGTAGTGAGGTTTGGGAGGAAGGGAAAGGTTATTACTAGATATATCAACCCCTTTTAGATCCTTGATCACATTGGAGTTGTTTCCTATCAACTAGCACTCCCACTAAACATATCTCAAGTACATGATGTGTTTCATGTATCTATCTTAAGGAAGTACATAACAGACCCCTCACACTAAATCCTAAGGTAGTGTATTTGGAGAACGATCTTTTATACAATGATCATCTGGTGAAGATTTTATATCATAAAGAAAAAGTTTTATGAATTAAGACAACTCACGTGGTCAAAGTACTATGGTGGGACCACAAGTTTGAAGAGACGGCATGGGAACTAGAAGTTGAGATGAAAAAGGAATACCCTCTCCTATTTTAATGTATGAAATGAAATTTCAAGTGAAACAATTCTGAAGTTGGGAAGAATGTAATGACCCAAAATTCTATTAATGAAATTACCTTATGAATAAATAAATTCCTAATTAAGTTATATATTTATAGAAAACACATGCACTATATTTCATTTTTTATTTTATACCACTATAAAATATAGCCACAATTTTATAATAGATTAAACCACCATTAAGAATCATAAAAATTTTTAATATATTTATTCTATAGTTACCATTAAGATTATTATATATTAAGGGTTATAATAAAGTCTAATTGACACAGAAAGAAAAAGAGATGGCCTCGAACAGTTGTATTATACCATATGAATCCCATTTATTAGATCTTCCAATGGAGATAGAATCACTAGGATTTTCCCTTGACCAATCCCAAGTTGATATTTAACAACTAAAACATGATAGAAATCGTTTATAGGGGAAGTTCAATCTTATCGAGATCACCTCCCAAACCATGTTCACTGAACCACCCTAAGAAAGTACTACCATCACACACCTTACCATTAGTATATATTCTAGTGTAATAAGAAACTATGTATCTAGACCCTCGTAGTATGAATTTGTATATTTTATTTTTAATAATTATTATATTTATCCCTTTTCATTATTAATTTTTATATATACATGATTATATATGATTTTGATAAAAATAAGATTTTGATATGAAGAAAAAAAATTATATTTTTGGAAAATATATAGTTTCAATTAAAAAAATATTTTTGATAAATTCAAGAATTTGAAATAAATTTTATTTTCATGAAATATTCTTATTAAATATATTTATTTAAATATAAATGATACAATAATTTCATGAACTACAATTAAATTTTTATAAGGGTTTTAAAGTTATTAGTGCCATAAAACTAGTATTTTCTAGTAAATAAGGTTTTTATTTAAAACTGTAAATTCTCATATTTAGAAAATTATTTCTTTCAAATAAATATTTTTTTTAAATCATCACAACAAAATTATCCAATGGTGATTTTTTTATAATTTTCTGAGATTGTCATTTTTTTGTGTAAAATTAAATATTGTATAAATATATGGTATAAATTATGACATCATAATAGAACAAAAGTGATTTAATAAATAATATAAAATGGATCCGTGAACAAAAATAAAGTTCACCTTTAAAATAATGTGTTTTTGAAGTTATTTTATTAATTTTACAAAGCTATATTTTATTTTAAGTTCTTTAAAATTCTTTATGAACATGAATCACTTCCAAATCATGAGTGGTATTATTTTAATAAGTTATATTACTTACCTAATAAAATATTGGAAACCACTACTCTTTTGTAGAAACTATGGTAAAAATCCATGGTAAGTTTTGTTTTTTTGATTATTTTATCACATAGAGTCCAAAACCTAAGTTTAGAAATTAATAAATAATTCCCCTCTCTTTTGTTATAAATACCCACCCAACCTATCATTCCAATTCACTAAAAACACATTAATAATGAATTTCCTATCCCTATCCCTGCGTACCCAAACTTTTAAGAAGCTACTCCCAATCTTTTAGAAGCAACCTCTCAAATAAGGGATTTTCTTACTCTTCCTTTTTATTCATGAATTTTTTTTATTAAGCCTTTTAATTTCTAATTGTTCATTTTATAATGTGTTTTACACATATATTTATTATCCTTATGATTCAAAATTAATGAAATTCCACCTTTCAATCTCATTAAACCCTTCCATGAACCTTTATGTACACCCATTATGCTTTTGAAATTATCCCATGATTATCCATGATGAACATTTATATTGTGAATAATAATATCAATTTACACTCAATGGTATTCACATAGATGTTAATATCCTTTATTTATTATAGAATTACATTTATTTAAACCACACTCCTTAATCATGGGATTAGAATTGATGAAATACATTCCTATGTTTTATGAGCTATGTGGAAAAAAATTCATGTACATGATATGAATGTGATGAGTGGGCTTGTAATTATATATCCCTACAATAATTTGGGTTATGTTTTTATCTCATGATATACCATGTATAGTGCACAAATGGTTAGCCTAAAAACACCATGTTATGATGTCTCAGCAGTTATCCTTGACTTATGCATATGATGTCATGTTTTATGTTGTTTCCACATTCCTATGATGTTATCATATTATATCATGCTTTGGTATTCATGATTATGATCCCCACACTTCTATGTAATTATGTTATGCCTATTGAATCACATGTACTGCTTTACTACATACTAGGATTTTATTATTCTCTTATTAGGATTTATAACCAATCTATTTCTAATTAACTCCCCCAAGTTATCATATGCAGTATTAGAAGATCAATGGAATTTAAGGGAATGTTATGGAGCTTTTAAATAATATCACTGTATCATTGTTTCAAGTTATTATGATATATATCTAATTACCCAAATACACTAAGAATCTATATATTTTGTGATTGTATCACATATATCTTTATATAACAAATCATGAAATAAATTATTTACAAGATATGGGTTTCCATGACCATACAATTTTGTGATTGGATCTATCATGTATGCCATGATATATATCGGGTTTGATGTTACCTATGCTTTGAGCATGATAGGTAGATTTCAAGTAGACCCATAAGACCACCATTTGATGGAATTTAAGACTATCCTAAAGTATCTAAGGAATAATAATGATATATTCCTTATGTTTGGTGGATATGAGGAACTATCCATCAAGGGATGCACAAATTCTAGTATCTAGATAGTTTAATATGATCTAAAATCACAATTAGGATATGTGTTATGCCTCAATAGAGGAGTTGTGAGATGGAAGATGTTGGAATCCTCATGTATTAATCATGTTATAATGATCACAAATCCTATTCAGTATATAAACCTTGTTAACTCTATGTAATCTATCTCACATCAAATACACTGTTGTTTAGTAAAAGCTATCCAAAGCTCTTAAGTGCTATACACTTAGTTTGGTTACTATATACTATCTATTGTTCTACTTTATAATTAATTCTATAAAAAATGATTGAGTTTAATCCATTCCATAAATACAACTGCTTAAGTCTGAATACAAATATTTTCCTAAGTCTGAGACACCGTGAACAAGCAGACACCGTGAACATCTAGACATCGTGAACAAGCAGACACTGTGACAAAGAGACACCATGAACAAGAAGACACTATGACATCCAGACACCATGAACAAGAAAACACCATGACATGGAGACACCGTGAACAAGAAGACACTGTGACATCTGGACAGCGTGACTATGAGACACCGTGAACAAGCAGACACCGTGACCACAAGACACCATGACCATTCCATAAACCGTGTGAAGAAGACACTGTTTCCATGACATACTATGAAACTATTTCTTATTTTGTTTGTAACCTTTCAATTTAATCTCTAATGGTCATATTTGAATATTTTAAATACACTGACATAATTAACATTTCTTTTTAGACATGTCATTTGAAAGTATGAGGTACGAGGTGTAGAATACATGAAACCTATCGGTTCAAACACATGCATTCTAAGATAAAAGAGTAGTGCGGTCCATAAACAAAAACATACTGAAAAGTGAAACAAGTGGGTGGGTGTGAGAAAGAAAACGAAGAATACATTTAGAGAATTTTTAAGGAATGAATTGTCTCATGCAACTCGATGCTGCTGAAGAACACATGAAGCATACTTGATTCCCAAAATCAAGAACATCTTCGCACTATAAAACATCACAAAGAACACAAGACAGATCTGTCTGACTTATGACACTCTGTTTTCCATACGAGGACTTGATTTCTACATCTTCTTCATCTCAAAAGTCCAGAGCTATAAAGACTAACATTTAATGCACTTCTAAACCTATCTCAATATTTCTGCTCTGTTGTGTATAATTTTAATAGCTTTCGAGTAGTGTGTGTATCTGTAGAAAAACACACTCTATCTCCTACATTAAACTAAAGGATACAAGATATCCTTACACAAAAAACTTTTTTACACTTGTGTATACCCACAGATAAGTGTGGAAGAGGTCCTTGTGTGGCCTGGTTGTTTGTACCCATGAAGAAATGTGAAAGAGGTCCTTGTGTGACCTGGACAGTCTTGTGTACTGTTGTTAACCCCGATCTAGGGTGCGGATCAAGTTTATTTATATAAACTACTTGGTGGTAGGTGATCAACAAGTAGAGTTGATTAGGTCTTATCTTGAGACTGAACAACTTGATTCATATACATTGTGCTGCTTAATTTAGTCTTCTCTATTTTATTTCTTTACTGTATAATTAAGCAATCACTAAATTCACTTTGATAGTTAATCTTGGAAATAAGTTATAATTGTCTTGTATTAGTACAATAGCTTCAAAATTAATATTAATAACTGGTCTTAAGATTACTAAGAACTAATCAATATTCTAATAAGTTATTTAAACAGTCGAACTCTTATAATAGTTTAACCTTGATTAAATGGGATCTATTTAACCTTTTGGGGAAACCTTTTAAGAATACTTTTTAACCAAAAATTTTTATAGATACTCAATTCACCCCCCTCTTGAGTAATCTACTCCGACCAACATTTGGTATCAAAGGTTGTTTATTAAGACTCTGTTTAACCTACATTAACTGTTATTGTAGTTGTACTTTGAAGATCTATAAATTTTTGTTAAGTCTAAATTTATAGATCTTTTAAAGTATTTTTGTATTAAGGATAATATATTGGAAGGTGATGTAACCAATAGACCACCATTCTTTACTGGAACCAACTATGATCAATGGAAAATTAAAATGAAAATGCATTTAGAAAGTATGGGTTTTGAAATTTGGTCTTCCATTATAGATGAATATAAGATTCCTAATACTGATAGAATCACATGGGATGAATCTATCAAAACTATCTACAATAAAAATTGTAAATCTATGAATGCTTTATACTACTCTTTAGGAGATGAAAAATTCAATAGAATTTTTTCTTGTAAAACTGCCCATGAAATTTGGGATACCTTGTCTGTCTCACATGAAGGAACATCTAGTGTAAAAGAAATGAGAATTAATACTTATACTATTAAATATGATAATTTTAAAATGAAACCTGATGAGCCTATCTCTGACATCTATCTTAGGTTCAATGATATTTTCAACACAATGATTTCTCTTGGAAGAGAAGTCACTACCAAGGAACAGATCATGAGAATTCCTAGATGTCTACCTGACAGATGGAGAGGAAACTCTATCTCTTCTAGAAAATCATGTGACATTAGCAAGATACCTGTAAAAGAACTCATTGGGAAACTGATTATGTATGAAGAAGAGATTAAAGTCAACAAGGAAGAGGAGGATGAATCAAAAAGGAAATTTGTTGCATTCAAAAGAACCACATCTAAAAACAAAGAAAAAAGGGAAATTGGAAGCTTCTATAGAAAGTTCTAGTAGTGAATAATCATCACCTGATAGTGATGAGGAGATGACTCAATGTTTCCAAATATTCAAGAGATTTTACAAGAAGAAGAAATTTTTCTGAAAGCCTAACATCAAGGGAAAATATGACCAAAAAGGAAGTTGGAATAAGGATTCGAAAAGAAGTGACAAGACTAATGAGATTGTCTTCTATGAATGTAAGTGCAAAGGACATATCAAGGATGACTGTCCAAAGCTCAAGTACAAAAAGAGATATGAGGACAAGGACATGAAGTATAACAAGGCAATGAAAGAAACTTAGAGTTCTTCTGAGGACAGTTCAAGCGACTCAGAAACATCACATGATGAACAAGCTAACAAAGCCAATATGTGTTTTATGTCAAACACGTCTGAGGTAACACTAGACTCTCCTATACATAACTTATACTATTCTAGAGATGAGAGTGACTATAAAAATATGACTAATGAAGAAATGTTTGAATACCGTAACATGCGTGAATAAACATGCAATGAACTAAAAGACAAATATAAATCATTTAAGAAACAATATGCTCTTACGGTGACTGTTAAATCTGAACTCACAACTGAAAAAGAGAAAAATGATCAACTGCTCAAAGAGAACAATGGATTAAAAATGTCTAATGAGTAATTGAAGAATGACATAGAAATGTTTACCAATGGGAAAAATATCCTTACCCAAATTCTAGGTAAACAAATTGCCCCTAAATACAACACTAACATTAGTTATCAACCTGGAAAAAGAAACCTTGGTAGAAAAAAATTTGTTTCTAAATCTAGGACATAGAGTTTTACTCCCAGTTCTGGACACAAATCAACAAATTCAATTTATGATACACTTTATATTGTTTCAAGTTTTTCTAGACCAAATAGAGTTTATTTTTCAAATACTTTACGTAATTCTTATAGAAAACCTATGAGGTAGATATGGGTTTCTAAAGCACTTATTACTAATATTACAAGACCCAAACAAGTATGGGTACCAAAATCTGTTTTTGCTTAATCATTTTGTTGGAAAGTTGCTTAAATAGTTCCTATAAAAGTTTATGGTACTTGGACGATGGATGTTCAAGTCACATGACAGGAGATTACTCAAGCTTCAAGAACCTAATAAAAATAGATGGAGGACATGTCACATTTGGTGATAATTCCAACGGAAAGATTATTGGCCTCAGCCAAATTGGTAACTCTAACTCAGTTTTAATTTCTAAAGTACTATTTGTTGATAGATTAAAATATAATCTTCTTAGTATCTCACAATTATGTGATGATGGATTTCATGTTAGATTTGAAAATGATTCTTGCAATGTCATTAATTCTAAAGAAGAATTAGTGTTTTATGTATTAAGAAATTAAAATGTTTACTCTGTTTACTTAGATTACTTACCCTCTAAAAATGCTTCATGCTTAAGTGTATTTCATAAAGAATCTTGGCTATGGTATGGGAGACTAGGACACTATAATATTCACTCCCTTAGAAAGCTAACAAGAAAAATATTAGTTAAAGACTTACCCAAACTTGAGTTTCCAAATGAAAAAGTGTGTAATCCCTATCAAAAAGGAAAAAAATACAAAATTTCCTTCGAACCAAAGAAAGAAGTGTCAACTTATAAACCTCTCGAACTGGTTCACATGGATTTTTTTGGACCATCTAGAGTTTCTAGTTTAAATGGGAAGCACTATGTTTATGTTCTTGTAGATGACTTTTTTAGATATACTTGGACCTTCTTTCTAGCTCACAAAAGTGATGCCTGCTCTTATTTTACTAAATATTTCAAGTCTGTAGAAAATCTTAGTGGACATAGAATTAAATACTTAAGAAGTGATCAGGGTCGTGAGTTTGAAAATCAAGATTTTGAATCCTTTTTCTCACAAAATGGTTATAGTCACAATTTCTCTACCCCTAGAACACATCAACATAATGGAGTTGTAGAAAGAAAAAATAGAACCCTACAAGAGATTGCTAGAAATATTCTTAGTGAATATGACCTACTTATTTATTTTTGGGCTGATGCTGTCAATACAGCATGCTACATAATCAATAGAGTGTTAATCAGACCTATTATTAAAAGGAATCCTTATGAGTTATGGAACAATCGAAAACCCAAGGTTAACTACTTAAAAGTTTTTGGTTGGAAAGTCTATATCCTTAATACTAAAGACAATCTTGACAAATTTCCATCCAAGAGTGATGACGGTATCTTTTTAGGATATTCCATGTCCAGTAAAGCCTATAAAGTGTTCAATAAAAGAACTAAATGTGTGAAAGAATCTACCCATGTCAAATTTGATGAAACAGATCCACATGAGCCTAAAACCATTCTATAGAACCTGGAGGATGATGTATAAAATCCGAAAATTAACAAAAAATGCTCAAAAATTTCTGTGAAAGAATATATGAAAACTTCTAGTTCTGGAAATTTCTTAGACTCAAGTCACAATGAACCTGAATCTTTCGATGAACCTGAAATCACTAGTCCCTCCTTTTCTAGAGCTGTTAGAACTCTTAATAACCATCCTTTAGATGTTGTTGTATGAGACCTAGAAAAAGAAGCTCAAACTAGATCTTCTCTTAGAAATCATGTGGAACATCAAGTCTTCTTGTCACAACTTGAACCTAAAAACATTAATGATGCTATCAATGATGAATTTTGGGTGATGGCTATTCAAGAAGAACTTAATCATTTTGAAAGGAACAAACTTTGGAAACTTATTTAAAGACCTAAGGACACATTCACCATTGGCACTAAATGGATGTTTAGAAATAAGGTAGATGAAGCTGGTAACATAGTTTGAAACAAGGCTAGATTAGTTGCATAAGGCTATTGTCAAGAAGAAGGAATTGACTATGAGGAGACCTTTGCACCAGTAGCTATACTTGAATACATAATAATCTTGCTTGCTTATGCTTCACATTTGAATTTCAAACTACATCAAATGGATGTTAAGAGTGCATTCTTAAATGGGTATATAGATGAGGATGTATTTGTTAAAGAACCCATGGTTTTACAAACCTACATTTTACAAATCATATTTTTAAATTATCAAAACCTTTATATGGTTTAAAAAAAGCTATAAGAGCTTGGTATGATAGGTTGAGTACTATTCTTATTTCCAAAGGTTTTACAAAAGGAATAGCTGATCCTACCTTTTTTCTAAAACAAATTTCTAATGATGTTTTAGTTATTCAAATCTATGCAGATGACATTATCTTTGGATCTTCAAGAAATTCTTTATGTTTTGATTTTTCTAAAATGATTCAAAATGAATTTGAAATGTGTTTAATGGGTGAACTAAGATTATTTCTCAGATTTCAAATCTTTCAAAATAATTATGGTATTATTTTAACTCAAAGTAAATATACTAGAGATCTTATAAAATGTTTTGGATTGGATAACACTAAAATTAGTGACACTCCCATGAGTACCACTTGTATGTTGGATTTGATGAAGATGGAAAATCTGTTGATCAAACCACTTATAGAGGAATGATTGGAAGTTTACTCTACTTAAATACTAGTCGACCGGAAATTTTTTTTAGTGTGTGTATGTGTGCTCGTTTTCTAGCAAATCCTAAGGAATCTCATTTAAATACTGTAAAGAGAATTTTCAAATACCTTAAGCATACACCCAATCTAGGATTATTCTATCCTAGAAGAAAATCATTTGAATTAGTTAGTTATTATGATGCTGACTTTATTTGTTTTAAGTTAGATAGAAAAAGAACCTCTGAAACATGTCATTTTTTAGGCAAGTCACTAGTATCATGGTGTTGTAAGAAAAAAAATTATGTTGTATTATCTACTGAAGAAGTTGAAAACATAGTTGCTGGCAGTTGTTGTGCACAAATCTTGTGGATGAAACACACATTACTAGATTATGGATATCAATTCAGGCATGTACATATAAATTTTGACAACACAAGTGCTATTAACATCTTGAAAAATCCTGTTTCACAATCTAGGACAAATCATATTGATGTAAGACATCACTTTTTGAGAGATCATTATCAAAAAGGTGATATCACTTTGGAATTCATTCGTACTGAATATCATCTTGCTGATATATTCACAAAACCACTAAATTCTGAAAGAATAGACTACATCATACATGAACTGGGCATGATAAAACTTAAGTAAATATCTTACTATTTTATATCTTACTATTTCATGTTTATAGTCTCACTGTTAGTATTTCGTGATTACTGTCTGATGTCACTATCTCACCGTAAAGTTCATTCACTGTCTCACTATAAAGTTCAGTCACTATCTCACTGTAAAGTTCAGTCACTGTCTCACCGTAAAGTTCAGTCACTATATCACCATAAAGTTCAGTCACTATCTCACTGTAAAGTTCAGTCATTGTATTACTGTAAAGTTTAGTCACTATCTCACTATAAAGATCAGTCACTATCTCACCTTAAAGACTTGATATGGTCTCACCATAAAGATTTTTATTTAAAAAATAAAAATTGTATCATAGTAATTATTCATTCCACCTTTTTATTTTCCCATTCTTCTATTTTTTGCGACGTTTGGTATTCCTAAATGATAAAATAAAGGAAGTGTCACTTGTCCATCACTCAAGCTTTCTTATATTCACTCAATTTGTAACCCTTCTTCAACCCTTAAACCCTTCTCTCTCTCAAACCTTTGGTGAATGGTCAGGATAAAACTCCCTTCATCGTCAAATCCTGAGAAACGTAGCTCAAAGAAGAAGAAGATCACAACCAAGCTAACACCCAAAGGTCATCTAAATCTAAATCTGGTGATTCGAGTAGTAGTACCTGAGAAAGAGGTATACCCTAGGTGTATTCTGTTGAGTAAGTCTCTAGTTTTTAATTTTTTAAAAGATAAAGGCCGGTTAGAATGGTTTTCAAAAGAAGATAGACCCATCTACTCTAAGTTAGTGGCTCAATTTTATCAGTATGTTCAGTTCTCCTTTGATTTTGAAGATGGTTCTACTGTGAGAAGCTAGATAAATAGCCAGAAATGAACATTCTCTTCGAGGATATGGGTTTCATGCCATGGGATAACTCATGAAGGCATCTATGAGTAATATTAGAGAGTAACTCCAACTTCTAGTGAATTGTTTGTTTTGGAAGATTCTTTGAAAAACTTAACCAGAAATGGCACCAAGAGGAGAGCCATCGCTGCTGAACTGGATGGAGAATATAGACTTCTATTTAAGTTTATTCAGAACTAGATTATCCACAGAAAAGGTGATTTTACTATACTAAAACATAAGGATGTGTTTTTGATTCATCTTATAAAAAATGGGCAAAAGATCAACCTTTGTAAGTATGTCATACACTATATGTGTGAGCTGATCAAAACCACATTCAAGTCAACCTCCCTATTTTATTCTTGTCTTATCTTAGCCATGCTTCATGCCAAAGGTATGGTTGGACCTAATGAAGAATATATCAAGGATTTTGATTTCTGCCTTTCAAATTTCATTATCAAGAGGATGAAAATAAATTGGAATCCTTGGAAAAAGGCATGGGTGGAAGACAGTGATAGGATATATGAAAAGTTAAATCTAGTGGAACATCCCTTAAGACCAAAAGATATTTCTGATCCTAGTTTGGAACCAGATGAATTTGTTAAGTATTCTGAAGAATAAGAAGAAGAGGCTGCTATGCCTTCCAGGGAAACTGTTTCTGATAAGGAAGACGATACTTCTGTCCCTCATGTAGTAAGTGAAAAAGAAGTCAATGCTTCTAAAGATGTTGTTAATCTGGAAGATCAACCCGAAGGTGAAACAGAATTTTTTTCCAAAGAAAATGAAAAGAATGTTATGGAAGATCTTATAGAAGAATAATTACCTGTTATGAAAGAATATTACGTTGAGGAACTCCCAGTGGAAAAATATGTTCCTGAAGTCATTCCTTCGGGTGAGGAAAGGATAGATCTAGTTTTTCAGTTATCTAGATAGGAAATGGGTGAGGAACTAAGAGATGAATTCATGAAAATAGATCAAGACCCTAAGCCTCTCAGTCCTGAGAAGGCTAAAACTGTTGAGGAGGAGAAAACCCCAAATTTGGAATCTATTGAAGTACCAAACCCGATTGATCCAAGCCCTGTAGACACTCGGTATAAGTTACCCAGTTTTTATGATGTGAATGACTCTCAGGAAGTCTTAGTAAAAGGCCTTGACCTTTATACTATGTTCTAATTGAAATCTCTCTCTAATCATTCCCTTAAAAAAGAACCTGAGCCTGTCTTAGTCCCTATCTTTGAACCTTCACCAGAACAACCATCCTTGGTGAGGAAATATGATCTAAAAGAATTTGGAGCTACCCTTTTGTATAAAGTTGAAAAACTACTGAATACCCAACCAGATCATGTAACAAATCTAAGTGAGAGAGATGCCTCACTGTTGTTGAAAAAAGTTATTTGCCTCTCTAATTCAACATCATTTATCTTCCATAGCTGAAAAGGTCACTGAAATAAATAAATAGATTGTGAAAGAGATGTGGGAGCTTATTGTTAATCTTAACAAGATCACTGATGAGTATACTGGGTCATTTTAAAAAGTTCTAAATCAACTGAAATCTCTTACCTTAGCTGTCACTACTTCTAAAGCATCTGGACAATCATCCCAACCTTCATTAGATAGTGACCTGGTCAGAACAGTGGTCAAAGATGAACTTCAGACTGTGCTTAGTGGTTTCAATAAAGATTATCTATCTGATGTTATCAAGAAGAGTGACAGATTTCTTGATCTGGTCCAAATCCATTAAAAATTGCTAATGATGCTCAGTAAGAAATTACCAAGAAATTGGATTTCTACATTAACCAAATCTTCTCAAAGACTGACATGACCAATCATTTCAAATATCTTGTAGAAAATCTGAGGATTCCTCCTGTTACTCAAGCTTTCAAGACTCAAGTCCAAAATCTCATAGATTTCACTCATCTATTGGATAAATTTATGGAAAACAAGGATGAATTTGAGAAAGCTATGTAGTATGGTGGAGAGATCATTACTGATTTTATCAAGCTTCTGAGGCCCTATTGTCATGTACAGAGTACAAACATTGTTTCTCCTACAACTGAACCTCTGAGACCTAGTTTTCCTACATTCACATCTACCCCCGACTCCACTTCTATGTCTGTTAGTCAGGCATTGAGTCAGATCAAGCTTGTGATCCTTGATCAACAACTGCCTTGGTCTTCTATTACACCTACTATGACTCCATTTTTCTTTGAAGGACTTCCATTACCTTCTCTATTAACCACTTCACTCCCTTCTTTTATCTCAACCTCTACTCCTATGGCTTCCTCTTCTTCTACTACTATTAAGGGCAAAGAGAAGACTGACCAGTGAAGAAGGACAATGGTTACTCTCTTTTGATATGAATCTTGTTACATTTGTTTTACTTTTTTTAATGCCCCTATTTTTATCTAATACATTATGCACTTTTCTTGTCTCTTTTGTATTTATTTTTCTTGCCACTTTTTGATAATCCCCAAAGGGGGAGAAATCTCTATAGGAGAACACTCACTCTATATATGTTATATGCACATTAATTATGTTGTTAGAACAAATATAATCTCTAAATATACATAATTTTTTATCATAAAAAGGGGGAGATTGTTGGACTCATCATGTATTAATCATGTTTTAATGATCACAAATCATAATCTGTCTATAAACCTTGTTAACTCTATGTAATCTATCTCACATCAAATTCACAGTTGTTTAGTAAAAGCTATCCAAAGCTCTTAAGTGTTATACACTTAGTTTGGTTAATATATACTATATATTGATCTAATTTATAATTAATTCTATGACAAATTATTGAGTTTAATCCATTCCATAAATATAACTGCTTAAGTATGAATATAGATATTTGAATAAGTCTGAGACACCATGAACAAGTAGACACCACGAACATCTAGACATTGTGAACAAGTAAACACCGTGACATCGAGACACCATGAACAAGCAGACACCGTGACATACAGACACCGTGAACAAGTAGACACTATGACATAGAGACATCATGAACTAGAAGACACCATGACATCTAGATACCGTGACCATGAGACACTGTGAGCAAGAAGACACCATGACCACAAGACACCATGACCAATCTAGACACCATATGAAGAAGACACCGTTTCTATGACATACTATGACACCATTTCTTAATCTATTTGTCGTCTTTCAATTTAATCTCTAACAGTTATATTTGAAGATTTTAAATACACTGACATAATTAATGTTTCTTTGTAGACATTTCATCTGACAGTACGAGGTATGAGGTGCATAATACATGCAACCTATCAGCTCAAACACATGCACTCCAAGATAAAAGAGTAGTACGGACCAGAAACAAAAACATAATAAAAAACAAAACAAGTAGGTGGGAATGAGTACGACAACGAAGAATACACTTATAGATTTTTTAAATAAAGAATTGTCTCATGAAACTCGACGTTGCTGAAGAACACACGAAGCATACTTGAATCCCAAAGCCGAGAACATCTCTGCACTATCAAACATCACGAAGAACACGAGCCGGATCTGTCTGACATGCGACACTCTGTTTTCCATACGAGGAATTGATTTCTGCATCTACTTCATCTCAGAAGTCCAGAGCTGCAAAGACTAACATTCAAAGAACTTCTAAACCTATCTCAATATTTCTGCTCTGTTGTGTATCATTTTACTAGCTTTCGAGCAGTGTGTGTATATTTATAATAACACGCTATGTCTCCTGTATTAAACTAAAGGATTAAAGATATCCTTACTCAAACATATTTTTACACTTGTGTATACCCACAGATAAGTGTGGAAGAGGTCCCTGTCTGGACTGGTTGTTTGTACCCACGATGAACTATGTAAGAGGTCCCTGTGTGACCTGGACAGTCCTGTGTGCTGTTGTTAACCATGATCCAGGTTGTGGATCAAGTTTATTTATATAAACTTCTTTGTGGTAGGTGATCACTAAGTGGAGTGGATTAAGTCTCGGCTTGAGACTGAACCACTTGTTTCATATCCATTGTGCTGGTTAATTTAGTCTTCTCTGTTTTACTGCTTTACTGTATAATTCAGCAATCACTAAATTCACTTTGATAGTTAATCTTGGAAATAAGTTATAATTGTATTGTATTAGTAGAATAGCTTCAAAAGTAATATTAATAACTGATCTTAAGATTACTGAGAACTAATCAATCGTCTAAGAAGTTATTTAAATAGTCAAACTCATATTACAGTATAACCTTGATTAATTGTGTTGTATTTAACCTTTTGGGGAAACCTTTTAAGAATACTTTTTAACCATAAATTTTTATAGATACTCTATTCACCCCCCTCTTGAGTAATCTACTCCAACCAATATAAGAGTTTGATGAACACTTTGGTTATGGATTCTATAGTAGAGTTTGGGAATATTATGACTTATGATATAGCTAAAGATGTAGTTTGGTTATGTAATTGTGTCCAAGTACTTGAAATTGTACCTAGTATTAAGGATGATATCATAGTGTATTATGATAATACTTCACCGGTGGTTCTTTATAAGGATCCAAGTTCACATAAAAAGACAAATCATATAATCTAGAAGTATCGCATCTTAAGGGTTTTTTCTCAGAGAGGTGAGGTCATGGTAAGTAGAGTATCCATGTAGGAAAATGTAGTGGGACAATTTTCCAAATCCTTATCTCAACAGAATCATGTCCACCATGTGAGAGCTAGTAGAATCAAGGTCATTATTAGTTGGATCTAGTTTAAGTGGGAGTCTTTTGGAGTTGGTTCCCTTGAACCAACTAATTTTTTTACTTTAGATTACTTATATATTTATATATTTATATATATATTCAAATATGTGAATATTAATGAAATATCTTATCACAAAAAGATTGTTCTTTTACGTTACATTGATGTGATAATGATCTTGGTGTATTTTTCACATCGAAATGATATAAAAATTTCCTTCTATGATTAAATCCTTTATGTTCTATGAAATATTCATAATTATAGTTCTGTGATCAAGATACCATTTTATAATGGGACACATATTATTTTAACTATTATTTGCTTGATACTCGTAAGTGAATGAGATTTTATCTCATAAAGTTCTCACTTGGTAATCACCAAGATGGAATATTATGAGGGAAAACTCGCATGTAATGTGTCATTGGATATTTCTATATACAAATGTTTATAATGATCCTTACACTTTAGATTATTATTAATTAATATCACGAGTCATGTAATTTGATGTATTGATAAAAACTATGATAACCTAATCTCACAGAGTGATAGGATACATTGGGTGTGTCACGAGTGATATGGAATTAATGAATAAGTTAATAAAATATTTATCCATCCTAGTTTAAGGAAGTTGATATCTTAAAATAATTGATTAGAATAAAACTGTCAAACTAAATCCATGGCCATTGTATATTGAAAAGTTCATTTTATATAGTCTTTGAAAGAGAAACTGAGCACATAGGTTGATGATGGGAGTATACAAACTGCTTGATTAAGATATTTTGAATCGAAATGATTATATTACATAGTGAGAATTCATGTATAATTGTTGTTATAGTGAACTAAACTTTTCATATATAGATATTAAATCATAATATATAAATATTCATTTCATTATATAAAAACATTCATGAGGACCATAAAGGTATAGTGACTTTTGAGATTAGATAAATGATCTTCTTATTTCTTGAAATATCTTCAATATCTCTCATAAAGATATTCCTATATAGTAATATTCTTATATATACCCTACTTAAAACCTTATTTATAACTTGGGGAAAGAAAACATAATAAATGGTGAGCTCAAATTCTCAGTAAGGGTAAATAATGGTGATATCAATGATTAATTAGGCATAACATGTGTATAAGGGTATGAGAACATGAACTGAACATTTTAAAACCATACCTTGCATTATATAGACCATAATCTTGAGTCATCGATTAAATATTGGTAGTTTATAAGATATAATTCATAAAGTAAATCAATGATCACGATCCATGAGAGCATAACATAGATATCTGAATTCATCAAAACAAAATCTTATAACATTTTGAATATGTATAATCAGAAACATGTTCACTCATTAAGTTATGGATAAGAAATTAGGCCCTCGGATAAACCTTTGAATATAAAACTAGGTCCATGCATAATCTTAGGGACATGAAATTCCAGTCTACTCATAATGTTATGGACATGAATATCGGGTATATGATTAATATTATGGAAATGAAATCTAATTCCACACATTAAATTGAGAACATGAAATCAGGTTCACACATAACATATTTACCTCATGATTTATCCATCATTACCCAATACATTGGAGGGATATATAATTCTGGACCCACCTATCACATAATTAAAATCATGAAAATGTATTCTAAAAGATCGTAAAACATTTTTCATATCATAAAACATGAAAGGGGAACATGTATCATAAACATTTAATTGTAGACCAACTCATGGAAAAGAAACGGGTTTCATAATCATTTTATCAATTCATCATAGCATAACCCATGGAAAAGGAAAGGGTTTTATAAAAATATTTTCATCATAATCAGAAAACATCCATTGAAATAATAAGGATGGTATCCTTGGATAATATACCAAGTATATCATAAGTAAAATCAAGTATTGTTTTCATTGATGAATAGAAATACAATTAAAATATCATTAAAACATTCTTGATGAAAATGGCCTTTCCACTTTGAAAATCACATTTTTAAAAATATAAATTCACAAAATATTATAAAGATAATTTTATTTGAGAATAATACTTGAAACTTAAAAAATAATATTTAAAACATTGAGTGGTTATGATGGTGTAAAATTCCATTTGTGCCATATGAGTTAAAAAACATTCCTTTCACACTTTGGTAACATTTAAAAAGTATCTCATTTGTAAAATGATAAGAAGATTAATTTTTAAGAAATTGTTAAAAAGTTAAATCATGGGTAAAAATAACTTTAAATAATCATAAAATAATATTAAAAATATTATTGAATATTTTTTTTAAAAAACATGGATACAGAAGAAAAAGGAGTTTCCACCGAAGAAGGAAATAAAGTCAGATTTCCTTAAAACTATTATTTTGGTCTCTTGAGTTTTTAAAGAGAGGAAAATGAAAGAAAAAAATAGATTCTAAAGAAATAAACATAGGAGAATAAAATTCATGCGTTTATTTATAGGTATATCTTAATATTTCATTATCTGAAACTTAATCATAACCAATTCCGATAAATAATGATATTGTAAGATAAAACCCTTACCACTTTGGTAACTTTTTAATTATAATACCTTTGAAGGAAATTACCTTAGATAGATTTTTAAATCCAAATAAGTTTCATAATTAGCATTATATAATATATTCATGAGAAGTATATACACTACATAAAATAAATAACTGTGAATATGGCATGTACCCCTCGAAAATAAAAGTGAGACGAAAATCTCTTACCCAAAGTCTTGAATTTATTCATACGTGTTAGAACATAATTTATAATAAATATAGGTTTATTATAAATATGTTATATAATCATAATTTTATGTATCATACCATATCTTTTTTACTTATAACCTTTTATCACCTATTCATTAATAATTCTTTTTTAAAATCACTATTTTAGGTAATAACTATTTTGTTTTTAATGTATGTTTTGGTTTGGTATTTTTGGACCTTGTACTTTGATAATGGTTAAATAATATTCATAATTTTAAATATTATATAAATATAATATATACTCATTATATATGTATTTATAATAATCCATAAAATTTATAGATAGAAAAATGAATTACATTGTTCATGGAGATGGTAAGTCGTACACACGCATGAATGTTGTTTTCATTTTTCAATAGATAAAATAAAATAAAGGTAAATAATAATTCAAATTTTAAGAATCATTATTATCTAATATATATTCATAAAATAAATCTTTATTACTTTCCACATAAAAATAAAATGGAAAACTATTCATATACCTTTGTGGAAGTGGTAGTCCACACATATACACAAGCAACATTATTGTTTTCCAAAGGATTGGAAGATAAATAGGTATATTTGATATTATAATTATAAAAGTATAATTATGTCATAAATAACATATGAAAAAATTAAATTCATCATTATATCTAGCTGTGAGAGGCAGTGATGGAAAATGAATTACATCGGTTTGTGAGGGGGTAATCTGTCGTACACACGATCAACAGTTTCATTTCCCAATTGATGGAAGAGGATATCGATATAGGTTAGTACATTAACATAATAAAATCTCAATATATGTAATATACTGGTGTTATTATTTCATCATGTTTTAAGGATATTTTTTAGAGGTATAAGAAGAAAAAAATGAAATCACATGGTTAAGAACTATACCACTTCTTCAGACAACCTATTTAGGTTTATACCTAAAGCCTTCCTAGGATGGTTTTATTATTAAACCAAGGGATCTAGGTAGTGGGTAGATGTGTAAGGAAGAGTTTTGGTAAGGTATTGGATAAACCAAAATAATCTTTATGTTTGGAGAGGATAGAAGAGGATATGCCCTTTTAAAAGTGGGAGTGAGGACCTATTAGGAAACCACTTAGAAATTTCCCAAATGAATACAAAATTATAAAATAATTCCCAAGAAAAATGATTCAAAATGACATTATATTATAATTAGGTATAGTATAAATTCTAAATATGTCTATAAAATATTACTTAGATAAGTTTAATTGGAAAACTTACCCTTATATTTTGGTTTAACCCCCCTCCCCCCAGAAAACCCATTTTATCCCTAACTGTGGTTAGTAATTTTTACAGTTTTTTCTATTCATTACGAAAAATATTAAGTTAAAATTATTTACCAATATTAATTATTATTATTAAAATATTGAATAAATTTTAAAAAACTCAATTCATATAAGTGGCATAATTTAATTTAAAAATAAACCCATATATGCGATGAAAAAGTGGTTTTCCAAAGAAAATATTTTCCTAAGTATAAAATATTATATTAAAATTGAACATAAAATTGATTAAATTGAAATAAATAATAATAATAATATAAATTAACTAATTTTACTTTTAAAACAATTTTAAAACAAAATTATACTTCGCAAATGATTTAAACAAAAATGTAGTTTTTAGTAAAAATTAATATTTTTCACTATTCGTCGAAAAATTAATCTTTTCGGAAAATCATAATAAATTAAATATAATATATTTTTTAAAATTTTATTTCAAATATAAATTTAATTTTTTCAAATAAATTTTATAAAAGTTTTAAAAAATAATTTTAAAATAAGTACACAGAACATGACAAAACCGCTTTTTAGAAAAATACTGTTTTTAAGAATAAATTACATTTATTATTATCTTATGACTTGAAAAATATTAGTGGAATGGTAAAAAAATTATTGAATATAATATATAAATTTCATTGAAATAATTCACCAATAATGTTTAAATTATTTTATTAATATAAAAACACTTTACGTGCATAAAAATAGTTTTTTAGAAAAACATGTATTTTACTTTAACATTATTTTTATTTTCATTTCTAATTAATTGTTAACCAATGAATTTATTTTATACATATGTAAACCATATAATTTTTATAATTTAGTCATTTATATTCATACCCACTAATTTAACGCTTAGGTGATAATGATATACTATATTACAGTTCATTTGGACTCATGGTTACATGTATCGCAAGCTATCAAAGAAATTAAATTTATTTAAAAAAATATTTTATAAAATCTCAGAGTGTTACATTATACCCCCCCCCCCCCTTAAAAAGAAAATATCCCTTGAAATTACATCACTCTAGTACAAATAAACGAGGATTCTTTTTCCACATCACATCCTCAACTTCCCACATAGCTGCTTTAAATTTTTGATTCCTCTATAGAACGTTAATTAGATGAGTAGTCTTGTTCCATAGCACTCTATCTCTATGATATAAGATTTATATTAGTTGTTATTGATATTAAATATCATTATTCAGTGGTATGAGCTATAATTTTAATACATGAGAAGGATTAGGTAAGTATTTTCTCAGGAGAGATACATAAAACACATCACGAACCTGAGAGAGGTTCGGTGGAAGCACTAAGCAATGAGCTACCCTCCCTACAAGATCAAGAATCTCAAAGGGACCAATATACCTATAATGAACCAAAAATTACAAACATTGATATTACTTAAAAATTTAATTATATTCATTACAACATATAATAAATCCACGACATGAATGTATAGGTATAATGCCTTTAGAAACTGGGAAACTTAACCAACTGGTTCAAAAAACATCTACATTGTCTCCCACTTATATCTTCATAACAAGACTCCTTTTTGACATATCTTACTTAATACCCTTATTCATGACCTAGGGAAAATAAACATATGAAAGGGTGATCTCAAATAATTAGTAAGGGTAAATAAGGAAAAATATCAATCATATCATAATCATAAGACATAAGAACATAACATTTGGAAGTCTTATCCTGCATATAAATGATCGTGATATTATCTCATGGAAAAAAAATTCATAAGAATTAATGAAAATATTCCCATAATTCCTAACATAATACATGAAGTTTTTTTTATACACATAACTATAGAAAATAATTTCATATTAGTCAAGGCTCATTTCCAAGACCATCATAGCAGACAACATCCATTATTGAACTTGGTTTACTTGTCGTTCCAGCCCTGTATTACTGAATTGGATTTACTTGTCATTCCATTCATGTCCATATCATGAAATATAAACATTTACCCAATAAATTTGAGGGTGATATAGGTCTCACCCATCTCATAATGAAATCATTCTTACGTGTTCTGTAAAAACAAATATCATTCATCATAACATAACCCAAGAAATAAAATGGGTTTCTTAAACATAATTCTATCATAACATAATCCATACAAAATATCATTCTATAATTAAAAAAATAAAATAATAGTAATAATAGGGATAGAAACATAACCCTATTTAAAGAGTGTCATCATAGATGGAAAATAATTTTGATAAAACACTTTAAATTAATTCTTGAGGAAAATATCCTTTCTTCATTAAAAATGTTTTCTTTTTTAAAAATGCCTCAAAATTTTAAAATTAAAGAATTTATTTGAAAATAAACTTGAAATAGTGTAAATGAAGCTTCATGGAAATAAGGTGCTATGAATATGTAAAAATCCAATCATGACGTATATGTTAGAAAAAAATTATTGTCCTACTTTTGCTGGAAAAGTCAAAAAG
Source organism: Viscum album (assembly GCA_963277665.1). Taxonomy (NCBI): domain Eukaryota; kingdom Viridiplantae; phylum Streptophyta; class Magnoliopsida; order Santalales; family Viscaceae; genus Viscum; species Viscum album. The sequence continues at coordinate 821,925,162 of OY728134.1, forward strand.
TACCTCGTATTGAATAATGAAAAAAGATTCCCTTCATACCATTTAATAAAAATTAACCAAATATTAAAATTAACTTTAAAAAATTATATAATAATAGAAATAATATTACATACTTGGGAAACATGGACGTGGATGATAAATGTAACCCAGTAAATAAAAACATATAAATAATCTTAGATAATAATGAGATTGAAAAATTATCCCTTACCTTAGGTCCGTTATCCTTTATATGTATCTGAACCTCCTGTATAATGCTTTATATAATTTTATTGAATTATTACAGAATCATATTAATTTTTATGATATCATATATGATTATATTATCATTTTTTTGTCAGTACCATTTCATTGTCACTCGGTATTTGGATATTAACTACTTTATGTTCTTATGCAAGTTTTATTGGATAAGTTCATGTTAAAATTATTATGTTATAGTTATATCATTTATATAATGATATTACTATAATATAAATCATATTTATTCATTATATTCATTTATATAATCATGGTTTAATGAAGATCATGTAGAATGAATCACATCACATCGTAGAGACCGTAGGTTGTATGTACGCACGAGCGATGATATCATTCCCATAATTGTTGAATGGTATTGAAGTGGATGTTGTATAATATTTCAGAATCAGTATCATGTTATAATAATCATATATAGTTATTATTTTCCCCATTATACCCATCCAAGTAAGGTGGTGGTGAAAAATAGATTACACCATGGTGTGAAGACGGTAAGCCGTATGTACGCACCTGTGGTGTTTTTTGTTTTTCATAATATGGATAGATGGTGGAATATAGTTGTTTTATAATTATAATTACTTATAATTATATGAGTTATACTTATTTTATTACTTTATAATGAAACAACTAATGAAGATTTAGTAGAATAAGAAATAAATTTGAAAGAATCGGTAGAAGGGATTACCTTTTCCTTGACGTGCTTCCTCTAAATATCTTCTTAGAGCACTAGAGTAGTCTTTGAAGATGACCAGAACCTATAGAATGTAAATAGGGAAGTTGATAAGGAAACATGTCAGGGTATGGAAATGCTTTAAGGGTAAAAGTTAAGTGAAGAGGTGAGGGAGGAGGTTCCCTTTTATAATTGAGTTGATGGGAACTTTTAGAAACTCTATAAATAATAATTTATAATAAAATCAAACCCTACCCAAAAACCTACAAAATGTCCCAATTTCGAATATGATATGAGATAGGGTTTAAATCTCATCAACCAATGAATTTTTGACAAGTATTTATATCAATTTAAGCCTTATATTTTTAATTAACACTTAGTTATTCTATTTAATTGTTATCTTGGGTAACAAATAATTCAATATTAAAAGGGTGAATTATTTACTTATTTGATGTAACATAGACCATAAATAAATAAATTAGATAATTTTATACCATATAATTATTATTATATATTTTTAAAAAATGTTTATTGATATTTAAATAATTTAATAAAACATTATTTTGACAAACCATCAATAATATCAATTTTGACACTATTCAATTCATTGATTTTTTAAAATATTAATATAACAAGATAATTTAGAAAAAAAAATTATTATATTTCTTGTAGGAAAAGGATATATATAAAATTATTTATACATGTTAATTATCCCAAATTATATTTAATTTTAAATTTTTAATAACATTTATTTGATATTTCTCTTAATAAAATAATTACTACAATACCAGGAAAGTTCGGATCAGGCACGCTTGATCCCCAAAATTGATTAATAAAAGAAGAGGTGCATAACAACGGTCAAAGACAGATAGAAGAAAAATTACATCATATCAAAACCATAATTCTCACCATTATCGTAGTCTGACATCGCATCAGCATCAGCAGATTCCCATTCAGACGATTCATATTGCTTGAAGAGCTGGATATATTGTTCCCTCTGTTTCATCTGCACCTCAGATAGCTCCTCTTTGTAGGGATGTTTACACTTTAATCTCCTCCCATCATCAATCGCAGCCCCTCTATCTTCTTTAAAGGCAGATCTCGTCAACACCGTTTTAGGCATATCAGAGTAATCGCTCCTGGGTCTTCTTTTGATTGTATTCTTCACAATCTCTTCCCTCTCAGAGGCTCCCTTTTTCCCATTCATAAGGGCATCACTGTATGAGACATGATCTTCTTGCAGGGGGGAACTAGGTGACTCCACATCAAACCCAGGTTCAACCTTGCTTCTCTTAATCAAGTCATTCATAATTCTTCCAATAACCTGACACACTTTCGGATTTTCCATCACCATTGTTTCCTTTTGCATGACAATGTCATGTTCACTACCTTCTGCCACCACGGAACCATGCTGCTATTCAACCACACCATTGATGACCAACTCAACTTGAATAACCTGCCCATGAGAAGCTTCCAATACCCCACTCACCTCCTTTGGAATCTCCTTGATTTGCTCAGCAGAACCCCCCATTAGTTTCCCATTTCTATCCTGCTCCATCCCAGGTGTGACATGAGGCTGTCCACCAGGATCACCCACGGTCAGAACAGCTGAGGCCTCCATCACATGGATAGTGATGGCATCTTCATGAGATAGGAGACAACGAATTTCCTTCTCTTCCATTGGTTCATCCTTTTTCAGGTCAATATCCATTAAAACAACAAAACGGTTTGCCGAACGGTTTTCCGAACAGTTTAGCAAAACGGTTTGCTGAATAGTTTTGTGTAATCATTTAAAATTATTATTTGTTGAATAAAAAATAAAAAAAATACTATGATGTATCTAAATATACTATATTTTATAATAATAATTTTAGTGTAATTTATCTTTAGGAAAATAAAATATTTTAAATGTTATACTTATTAAATTATGAAGGTGAAAACTTTAACATTACTTTAAATAAAATAATATAAGTGTCATAATCCCATCTATAAGGCTTCAAATGGTTCATAACTCGACCCTTAGATGATTATGGTCGAACTATACTTGGGAAATAATATTTGTTCAAGTGTTTGGATTTTTAATAGGTATTATTATTTTAATAAAAACTATATTATTGATTTTTCATCAATTAAATAATTTCTACATCACTAATGTATAAGCTATTAAGGTAATTATTTGTTTACTAAAAATTACCAATAAATTACCATGATAAAGGAAAAAAATTTATATTTAAAATGCGGATTTATAATATAAATTATCTTTAGTATAACCTTATATTAAAAATGATTTAGTTATTAAAATTTTAGTGATGCATATTTAATTTTTCATTAAATAAAATAAATTAAATGCCCTAATCACATCCAAGTGGATTCAAATGGAAACCATTTAGACCCAAGTATTATTTATGTAGAAACAAACTCATCCTATAATATTAAGACATGTGTTATTGTAATTTTATAATTGTGTTCTTACCCTTAATTACATGGTTTACCCTTTTACCGTATTAATAAAAATTACCGAAGTTACTATTCATAATGTGTAAGGACCCGAACCCAGTTGCTCGAAACCAGTGCCTAATTTTATTACATTGGAATATATACAAGGAAAAATCATACCAAATGACTAAGTAGTTTATTATTATAGGAAACAGGATACATACACATGTTCAATATTACAAATTGAAAATAAATACAACATAGAAACTCCTTAGACAACATCCATAACTCCTTGGTTATTTCAGCATGTCATTCATAATAAACGTCTTCATGTCCTGAGAAAAATAAAAATAAGAAATGGGTGAGATAAAATGCTCACTAAGGGTAAGAAATATAGTGGAAGATAACATAAACATTAGACATGGTCAATAATTGAAAACACATGCCTTTAAAAATAAACATGAACATAATATGGCAGAAATATGAGTTGAGTAAACACTTCCATAACATATCATAATCATGGGTATTATAATAGTCAAATAAACACAGGAACCATCAATAATATTTTCATAATGAGGGAATGCATAATGCGGGATAACATAACCAGACTGTCAAGGCCTCTTGCCAAGACCATAAATAATTGTTTTGTCACGGCCTTATGCAAAGACCGTAGTTTGTATCATGAGACCTACCGATGCATAGAGAGGCTATATAGGGCCACACTCAACACTTACTATTTCCAATGCATTCCTCATATTAATGGGGATAAATATAAATAACATATAAATTCATATTGAAACTAACATATGAAATGTAAACAACTTTCCCCAAACTTTAAGCATAAACACTAACCATACAGAGTAAATTGGTGAATGATTTTAAGATAGCGCATCTACAACCAAAATAATCATAAACCATTAAATGAAATATTTTATATGATACAATTTAATATTAATCCGAATAATACATAATAATCAACAAGATTGTTGAAATAGATGAAGATACAGTTATAAAATCTTCGAGTAATTCTTGAGTTGAATACTCTTTTACTTTTAAAAGAAGAGTTCTTTTGGAAAGAAATTTGTATATAACCCAAAGTGAAGTAAGATAGTATTTTCATAATAAAATGAGTTATTTTATAAAGAATATGGTTTCACAAAACATATTATAGAGTTTCCTTGAAAATAGGTAAGAAATTTAGAAATTCCTTTGAATCGGGCTTGTATTTTGGAAACAACTTTGAATGTTTCTTTTTAAAACGTGTCACTATCTATAAAATAAGGAAGTATTATGGATGGTGTACATATATATAATACCCACACATATGTTATTAAGACTACATAATAATACATAAGAATTTTATTTAGGTAATAAGACAATGAAAGTAACCCGAATGAAAATGGAAGTTCAGGTGAGAATACCCTTAACTTAAATCCAAACGTGTTCCGCTCTTGAACTTAAGCTCCTATAATATGAAATTATACTTATTAATAAACTATTTTAGAACCTATTATACATGTATTTAGTTTATCATAAATCTGTTTAGTTCATTTATTCTCTTATTGATAAGTTATTATATTAAATTTTTTCGTTCCACAATGTTCATTTTCTTTATTTTAATAATCGGTTCACTTGTTCTTAAGTAATGGAGTTCATGTGAAATGGATGTAAATATCCAGAATTAAAATTACATATTATTTATGAACATACAGAAGTGTTAATGGTCATTTCTATCATTTTGTTACATGGAAATAGGATGAATCATTAGATGAAATATTTATGACATTCACTTAGATTATTTAGCGGTATTTTGATTATTAGGAACTAGTTTGGTCATAAGATTTAGTAATATGTATGTATACTAGTTCCTAAATCTTAATTAGGTTATTATAAATATATTAAGTCTTTTTAAAACATAAAAATTGTATCATGACCAGTAATGAAGGAGAAATTTAAGAACAAAACTTTGTCATCCATGAATGTTATAAATTGGAACCTCATGGACGTTGATCTCATTTATAAAATAAAAGAGAGAGAGAGAGAGTAAAAATATTTATGATGTTTATTACATTCACATGATTTAATTACAGTATATATATGATACTAAATTTATCATGGTTATTTGGATAGAGGAGGGGGTGGGGAGAGGATAACAAAATAAGATACACTGAAATGAAACTAAATAAAAAAAGGGTGCTTTGCCTCTTGAAATAACCTTCTTGAGAACCTCCTTAAGGGAGGGATTTTGGTCTTTTGGCACGACCAAGAGCTTAATGTTTGTGGTTATTAACTAAGGAAGCGTTATTGGGTAGTTATTTGAAGGGAGTAAAGGATTATAGGTGTGAAGAGAAGAGGGAGTGAGAGGGAGTTTTTATAGTGGAGGAGAGGAGAGTTTTCATAATTTTTTAATCATTAGTTTATTAATTTCACTCAAGACCAGAAATGATGATGATTACATGACCAAGAATAGTAATAAATTCATATAAGTTCTAAAAAAGTGGGATTACATCACTTTTGATGTCATAAATAGTGTATTTAACTGATAATTTGTACATATAGTATTTTACTGTATTTCACTATTCATAAAAAAATTATGTTTTTCAGAAAAATACCAAAAATTCACTCTAACCATTTTTCGATGTGTAGAATATAAAAATGAATTCCATTTATCAAAAATAATTTTATAAATATGATTAATTTAATATTTAATTGATATCATAATTTATTCTAAAAACAATAGTTTTAAAAGCTTTATTTATTTATTCCAAAACATAGGTATATCGTACTTCCACTTGAATATTATTTATATACTATCATAGATAAGGTTTATATTCATTATGATATATCAATATTCATAAGGGTATGTTAACATTCATAAGGGTAGGATACTATTCACCAAAAATTAAGTTTTTCTTAACGGACTCCAAATAACTTACTGATCACAGCCGTGTATGTAAGATTTTCGAAATTCACATCACAGACATTGAAAACTTATGTTGAAGGGTCACATAACACTTAGTAGTTCATTATGTTTTGATTTCATGTTATTAAGAAATATTTATAAGAAAGTAATTTCCATTGAAAAATACTGGGTCGTTACATTCTCCCCTCCTTACAAAAATTTTGTCCTCGAAATTCACAAAATGTTACCTAAAAAGATTCGGGTATGTTTTTAACATAAGATCCTCAGGATCCCATGTTGACTTTTCAATCTTATGGTTCTTCCAATGAACTTTTACTAGACGAGTTATTCGTTTTCTCAATACTTGTTCTCTAGTATCAAGAATCTTGAGAGGCTCTTCACAATAAGACAGATCAGGCTCAAGTTCTATTTCTTCATAGGTGAGTACATGTGTTGGGTCTGGAATGTATTTCTTTAATATTGACACATGGAACACATTGTGAACTTTGGAGAGACTTGGAGGTATTGCCAAACGGTAATCTACGACTCCAATTCAATCCATAATTTCAAAAGGTCTGTTGTACCTGGGACTTAATTTCCCCTTCTTACCAAATCGTATAATACCCTTCCATGGAGATACCTCTAAGAAAACATGATCTCCTTCTTCAAATTCCAAATCCTTCCTTTGGTAATCAGCATAGATCTTTGGCCCACTTTGAGCTATTTTGATATGGGCTTAGATAATATTCTCCTTTTCCATTGTTTTCTCAACAAGTTATGATCCTACGAGCTTTCTTTCACCAACATCATCCCAGTAAGTTCATGTACGACATCTCTTCCATAAAACTCTTTATATGGTGCCATATGAATACTTGAATGGAATATATTATTATAGAAAAATTATACTAGAGGTAAATAATGATCCCACATTCCTTTAAAGTCAAGTTAATAGGACCTCAACATGTCTTCCAATGTTTGAATTGTCCATTCTTATTGTCTATCAGTTTTTGGGTGGTAGGCAGTTCTCAAATGAATATCAGTATCTAGGGCCTTATGAAGACTCTTCCAGAATTGTGATGTAAAATGGGGATCACGACCAGAAAAAATTGATAAGGGTACACCATGAAGTCTTTAAACTTCATTAAAATATAGTCTTTCTAAACGTTCAAGTGGTAAATATTCTCTCATAGAAAGAAAATGAACTGATTTTGTAAGACAGTCAACAATGAACCATATTGAATCATTATCTTTTAGAGTCTTTGGTAGTACCATGACAAAGTCCATTGTAATATCATCCCATTTACACATAGTTATAGGAAGGGGTTGCATGAATCCTCCATGATGTTGTCTTCCATCCTTCACCTGTTGACAAACCAAACAACTTGACACATAATCTGCAATCTCCCTCTTCATGTTTTCCCACCAAAAATGTTCCTTTGGATCTATATACATCTTTGTGAACCCATGGTGTATAGAGAAATTAGAGCTCTGAGCATCATCCAATAGTTCCCTCTTTATCTCAGGAATAGAGGGAACACAAAGCCTCTTTCTAAATTTCAAAATTTCACCTTCATATACGAAGTTAGTCAACTTCCCATCATTTATAGCTTTAATTTTCTTTTGAAACTCATCATCATCAGTCTGAGAACATTTTTTCCTTTCCAGTAAAAAAAGTTTGGAAACCATTTGAAAAAGTTATGATGTGTTACCTTCTTTGATAATTCCCATATCCATCTTTACTAGATCCATTAACAAAGGATCCCTTTCAACTCTCATCTTGTTCAGAATTCCGTAGTCCTTTCTACTCAAAGTGTCTGCTACCTTATTTTCCTTCCCCGAGTGGTAGTGTATTATGAAATCATAATCTTTGAGTAGCTCAATCCACATCCTTTGTATCATGATGAGTTCTTTCTATGAGAATATATCTTTCAAACTCTTATGATCTGTATATATCTCACATTTTTTCCCATAGAGGTAATGTCTCCAAATCTTTAGAGAAAATATTACCGATGCTAACTCAAGATCATGAGTTGGATATTTTTGTTCATGAATTTTTATCTTCCTAGATTCATAGGACATCACTCGATCATTTTGAATAAGGACACAACCAAGTACTTTCTTTGATTCATCGCTATAGATAACAAACCCATCATTCCCTGATGGTAGGGTTAGCATCGGAGCATTTAATAACCCCATATTCATTTCTTCAAAACATTCTTCACATTCCTTTTTCCATACAAACTTAACCCCTTTTCTTGTAAGCTTGGTCATTGGGTTGGAAAAATAGGTGATGTTCTGAACGAAACACCGATAATAACCTGCCAAACCAATAAAACTACGTACCACGATTATGGTTATAGGAGTAGGCCATTCTTTCATAACCTTTTTTTTGCAGGATCTACAAATATTCCATCCTTAGAGATAATGTGTCCTAGAAAGGAAACTGATTGATGCCTAAATTCACACTTGCTGAACTTCCCCTATAATTCGTTTCTACTAAGAGTCATGAGAATAGTGCGCAAGTGATTTTCAGGACCTTCATAGCTTTTAGAGTATACTAGGATATTATCAATAAACACCACCACTAATTCATCAAGATATTCCTTGAAAAATATATTCATTAGATGCATGAAAATAAATGGTTCATTAGTCAGTCCAAAAGGCATTACTGTAAACTTGTAATGCCCGTACCTAGTTCAGAATACTATTTTTGGAATTTCTTACTTCCTCACAAGAAACTAATGATATCCAGATCGTAGATAAATATTAGAAAAATATTGGGATCCATGAAGTCGATCAAATAAATCACCAATTCATGGCAGAAGATACTTATTCATTATTATAATAGCATTGATTTCCATGTAATCAACGCACAACCTCATGGTTCCATCTTTATTCTTGACAAAGAGGACATGGGCTCCCCAGGGAGAAACACTAGGTCAAATAAATCCTTTATCACTCAATTCATATAGTTGTTTCTTTATTTCCACTAACTCCACAATGGCCATTCTATAAGGAGTCTTTGATATGGGCCATGAACTAGGAATTAAGTCAATGGAAAACTCAATTTTCCATTCTGGAGGATATCCATGTAAATTCTATGGAAACACATCAATATACTCTTGAATAATAGGTACATCCTATATTTGTACATTCCTTTTCTCACCCATAGTTATTTCACCCCCTTCCTCCCCAATAATTGAATTTAGTAGATCGAATGAGGGTGGATCTAGATGAGAATCTGATGGTGAGGTTTCTGCTATAAAGATATGATATTCTACACCATTCTCAAAAAGTGTAACTTCCATCTTCATGCAATAGATCTTCACATCATAATTTTATATCCAATTCATACCAATAATTATATCAAATTCAGTCATTGGTATGATGATAAGTTCTGAAAATAAATCATGTTTATGTGTCATGAGGGGGACTAATTGTCAGGCTGTTGTTTCAGTGACACATCCACTGGGGGTTTTGACTGATAACTCCTTTATTAAATCAAATTGGACATATATAACTTTCTTGAAAAAATGGGAAGATGTAAATGAAGGCGACGATACATAATCAAATAAATCATTGGCTAAGTGTGATGAAACAATCAATGTACCTACCACCACTTTGTTAAGAACATCAACCTCTACGGTTGTGATCGCATAAGCTTGTCCCTTCCTCCTTGGACTTATTTGGGGAAACTTTACATGAAAATTAGGACATTCATGTTCATAATGTCCCATCTTCCTGCAATTATAGCATTGAACATTGGTAGCTTCTTTATTCTCCCTACAATCCTGAGTTAGGTGGAATTATTCTATTCATTACTAACAGACTCCCATTCCCTTCAGGCAAGTTCCAAGGTGTTTCTTCCCATAATTTTCACAGTGTGGAAATTCAACTCTTCCCTTTTTCCTTGTTTCCTTATTTCATTTCCCAGAGTTTTCAGAAGCCCTATTATTTTATTGTTTTCTTTTAAAGTAAAAACACTTAGAAAATTATTTTTCCTTCTTTGATATCACATGAAACTATGTCTTTATATGATGAGAAATTCTAGGATATTATATCCCTTCGAAGGAATGATTTCAAACTGTCAAATAATCAATCAATTTTTCTCCTTGGATTTCGTATGTAGTCCACAATATGCCTTGATAAACTTTTGAATTTAGCTTCATACTTTGTAACATTATCATCTTCCTTTTGCATCAAATTTAGAAACAACATTTATTTATCTGCTTGCTGTTCACGAGGAAAATATTTCTCTAGGAATATTTCCTTAAAGTCCCTCCATTCCATCTCTTATATCTCTTCCCCATCCTTTGTGTTTTAGATTAATGACCACCACTGATCCAAATCTCCCAATAGATAATAAACTACCATGACGACCTTCTCTCTTTCATTAAATCCCAAAGACAAAAATATCTTCTCTAGGTAACTTATCCACTACTCAGCTACAAATGGGTTTGTAATCCCATTGAATGATGGTGGTTGTTATCGCATAAAGCGATCTAACATAGCTCCTCCACACGGTGGATCTGGATGATCTATATTGGTAAGGTTATTATTCATAACCTATGTAAGTTATCACAGTATAGTTATGAGTTTCTCAGCACCAATCACAACACCAGATCCAACATCATTATCTCTCATCAAAGGGATATCTCTACAGAGGGCACGTGCATTCATACAGTTTCCATTCCTTACACTAAGAGCCATTTCTAGATGATGACATACACTAGATTAGTTTGTGAACTATAATTTATAATCTCAACTTAACAAAATACTTAGCATAAATTGAGATCCTATGTATGGCTAATCCCATAATCACAAAAATGGTTTCATTGAGAAAATAGTTACATTTAAATACTACATAATGGATTGTAAAGAAAAAGAAAATTATCCTAAGCATATCCCTTGGGAGTGTCATAACCAAGAGTGAAGCAAGGTCCATTGTCGTGTACCAGGATACCCTAGGTCAATAATGAAACTCCTTATTGGAGCTTTCACTCCTAGGTACATCTGTTCCAGAGCTACCTTTACCTGCTCGTATCCATATAGGGATGTATTGCTTGAAAGATCCACATAATCTATTTCTTACCAAAATACTAGGACATTCTTGTATGTTTATCATCAAAGACTGTCTTAGGGTCTCTTCCATAATCTATATTTTCTAAATCTAGTTTCCATGTTTTCTACTAAACTTTCTTTGATACCAACTGCAGAGACCTAACCCCAGTTTCTAGGAGTTGGTGCCTTATTTGATTACATTGGAATACAAACAAGGAACAAGCATCCCGAAGTACTGAGTAGTTTAGTATTATTGGAAACAGGATACATACATAAGTTCAATATTATAACTTGAAAATAAATACAACATAGAAACTCCTTAGACAACATCCATAACTCCTAGGATATATTTCATGTCATTCATAATAAAATTCTTCTTGTCTTGAGAAAAAGAAACATTATAAAGGGGTGAGATCAAATGCTAAATAATGGTAAGAAATACAGTGGAAGATAACATAAACATTAGACATAGTGAATAATTGAAAACACATGCCTCTTAAAATAAACTTGAACATAATATGGCAGAAATATGAGCTGAGTAAATATTGCCATAGCATAACACAATCATGGGTATTCTACTAGTCGGATAACCACATGAACCATCAATACTATTTTCATAATGAGGTAATTCATAATGCGGGACAACATAACCCTGCCATCAAGGCCTCGTTCCAAGACCATAAATAATCCTTTTATCAATGTCTTATGCCAAGACCGTAGTTTGTCTCATGTGACCTACCGATGCATCGAGGGGATATATCAGGCCCCAACCGACACTTAATTTTTCCAATGCATTCCTCATATGAATGGGGATAAATATAAATAACATATAACATCATATTGAAACTAACATATGAAATATAAACAACTTTCCCCAAATATTAAGCATAAACACTAACCATACAAAGTAAATTGGTGAATGATTTTAAGATAGCACATAAATAGCCAAAATAATCATAAACCATTAAATTAAATATGGTATATGATACAATGTAATATTAATCCTAATAATGCATTTTTTTTGAGACGAAAGAAGGATAATATTAATGACGAAGATCAGCAGCCGTATATAAGCAGAGCCATGAAGGGAAATTGTCCAGCCATAACTGGTTGACATCGAAGGGGCCTGAGGCCGCCAGCTGATGGGCCACATTGTTTCCTTCCCTTTTGGTAAAAGAGAAGGTGCAACAATAAAGCCTTGGCGTAGTGAGCAAATTCTGCTGATGATGATGCCAAAGGGATGGAACCCGATGTCATTGTGGTCAATGGAATTGATAACAGAGAGGCAGTCAGACTCAATGATGATATCTTCCCATCCATGTTCCGCAGTGAGCATCATGCCTGCAAGGATGGTAGAGGCCTCAACAACTGAAGGTTCCTAGAAAGCATGATGGGATTCATATTTTGCTGCAATAATCTGCCCCAGTTTATTTCACACCAGGAGGCCGAGAGCAACGGGCCCATCCTTGGGGAGAGAAGCATCCACATTAATCTTAAGACTCATTTCTGGTGGGGGTCCAATGAGGGGGACAGGAGTGGGTAACACTTGGCATAACGTGTCCTTTACGGTCCTTCCAGCCCACAATCCATAAAGTAGCTCGTTCAATCCAGAACTTGGGAGGCTGATGAACGTTGTGGAAGACCAAATCATTACATCGAACCTAGATGATCAAGGCTAGGGTACAATAAGATCTGGCATCATCCAATGAAAGAGAGGAACACTAGCGCATCGGAAGTTGAGGGAGGTCAGAAACAAAGTCCGGTAAAGCATCTGAACATGTTCCGCTCTTAAACTTAATCTCCTGGAATATGAAATTATTCTTATTAATAACATATTCTATAAGCTATTATACATGTACTTATTTTATCATAATTATGTTTAGTTCATTTATTACCTTATTGATAAGTTATTTTATTGAATTTCGTTGTTCCCCAGTGTTCATTTTTCTTTATTTTCATAATCGTTTCACTTGTTCTTAAGTAATAGAGTTCATGTGGAATACATGTAAATATACAGAATTGGAATTAAATATTATTTATGAAAATAAAGAAGTGTTAATGGTCATTTATATCATTTGGTTTCATGGAAAGAGGATAAATCATTAGATGAAATATTCATGACATTCACGTAGATTATTTAGCGGTATTTTGATTATTAGGAACTAGTTTTGTCATACGATTTAATAATATGTATGTATACTAGTTACTGAATCTCAATTATGTTATTATATATATATTATAGTCTGGTTCAAGCATCAAAATTGTTTCATTACCAGTAATGAAGTAAAAATTGAAGAACAAAACTTCGTCATCCATGAAGGTTATAAATTGGAACCTCATGGATGTTGATTTTGTTACTAAAATAAGAGAGAGAGAGAGTATAGATATTTATGATGGTTCTTCCATTCACATGATGTAATTTTAGTATATAGATGACACTGAATTTATCATGGTTATTTGGATAGAGGAGGGGTGGGGAGAGGATAATAAAAGAAGATACATTGAAATGAAACTAAATAAAAATGGGTGATTTACCTCTTGAAATAACCTTCTTGAGAACTGCCTTAAGGGAATGGATTTTGTTATTTTGGAAAGACCAAGAGATTCCTGGTCATGGGTAGTGACTAGGGAAGGGTAAATGGGCAGTGATTTGAGGATATTCAAGGCTTAGAGGAGTGAAGAGAATAGGGAGTGGGAGGGAGTTTTTATAGTGGAGGAAAGGAGAGTTTTCATAATTCTTTAATCATTAGTTTATTAATTTACCTCAAGACCAGAAATAGTGATGATTACATTACCAATAATAGTAAAAAATTCATGTGAGTTCAAATCAGGTCGGATTACATCACTTTTGATGTCATAAATAGTTTATTTAACTGATAATTTTTATATACAGTATTTTACTGTATTTCACTATTCATAAAAAATTCAAGTTTTTTCAGAAAAATACCAAAAATTCACCCTAACAATTTTTCAACATAAAGAATCCAAAAATGAAGTGCATTTTTCAAAAATAATTTGTTAAATATGATTAATTTAATATTTAATTAAAATCATAATTTATTCTAAAAACAACAGTTTTAAAACATTTATTTACTTATTCCAAAACATAGGTATATCGTACTTCCACTTGAATATAATTTATATACTATCATAGGTAATTTTACTATTCATTACGGTATATCAATCTTCATAAGGGTATGTTACTATTCATAATGGTAGGTTTTTATTCACCAAAAATTATGTTTTTCTTATTGGACTCCAAATAACATACTGATCGCAACCATGTATGTTAGATTTTCAAAATTCAAATCACAAAAGTGAAAAACTTGTGTTTAAGGGTCACATAGGACTTAGTAGTTCATTATGTTTTGCTTTCATGTGATTAAGACATATTTGTAAGAAAGGAAATTCCATCGAAAAATATTAGGTCATTACATTTTCCCCTCCTTAGAAAAAATTTCATCCTTGAGATTCACAAAATGTTACCTAAAAAGATTCTGTTATGTTTTTAACATAAGCTCCTCAGGATCCCATGTTGCATCTTAAATATTCTGGTTCCTCCAAAGAACCTTTATCTGAATATTCATTCAATTTCTCAATACTTGTTCTCTGATATCAAGAATCTTGAGAGGCTCTTTATAATAAGACAGATCGGGCTCAAGTTCTATTTTTTCATAGGCGAGTACATGTGTTGGGTCTGACATGTATTTCATTAAAATTGACATGTGGAACACATTGTGAACTTTGGATTGACATGGAGGTATTTCCAAACATATATCTACAACTCCAATGCTATCTAGAATTTCAAAAGGTCTGATGTAACTAGGACTTAATTTTCCCTTCTTATCAAATCATATAATACCCTTCAATACAGATACCTTCAAAAAAACAAGATTTCCTTCTACAAATTCCAAATCCTTCCTTCAGTTTTTAGCATATCTATTTTTCTTACTTTGAGTTGTTTTGATATGGGATTGGATAATCTTTACCTTTTTTGTTGTTTCCTCAACAAGTTCGGGACCTATGAGCTTTCTTTCACCAACATCATCCTAGAATGTTGGTGTATGACATCTCTTTCTATACAACGCTTCACATGGTGCCATTTGAATACCTGAATGGAAGATATTGTTATAAGAAAATTCTATGAGAGGTAAATACTGATCCCACATGACTTGATATTCAAGGGAACAAGACCTAAATATGTCTTCCAAAGTTTGAATAGTCCATTCTGATTGTCCATCAGTTTGTAGCAGGTGGGCAGTGCTCAAACAAAGATCACTATCTAGGGAATTCTAAATACTTTTCCTGAATTATGATATAAAATGGGGATCATGATTGAAAAACATTGATAAGGGTACACCATGAATTCTTACAACTTCATTAATATATAGTCTTTCTAAACGTTTAAGTGGTAAATCTTCTCTTATAGCAAGAAAATGTGATGATTTTGTAAGAAGATCAACAATGACCCATATCGCATCATTATTTATTGGATTATTTGGTAGTCCCATGACAAATTACAGTGTAATATCATCATATTTACACATAGATATAGGAAGTGGTTGCATGACTCCTCCAGGATGTTGTCCTCTAGCCTTCACCTGTTGACAAACCAAACATCTCGACACATAATCAGCAATATCCCACTTCATGTTTTCCCAACAAAAATGTTCCTTTAGAACTCTATACGTCTTTGTGCTACCAGGGTGTATAGAGTAATTAGATCTATGGGAATCATCCAATAGTTCCATCTTTAGCTTAGAAATAGCAGGAACACAAAGCCTCTTTCTGAATTTCAAAATGCCACCTTCATATACGAATTCAGTCAACTTGTCATCATTTATAGCATTAATTTTCTTTTGAAACTCCTCTTCATCAGCCTGAGAACATTTTATCCTTTCCAGTAAATAAGGATTGGAAACCATTTGAAAAATTTGTGATGTGTTACCTTCCTTGATAATTCCCATATCCATCTTTACTAGATCCATGAATAAACTATCCTTTTCAACTCTCATCTTGTTCATAAATCCTTGGTATTTTCTACTCAAAGCATCTGCTACCTTATTTTCCTTCCCTGGGTGGTAGTGTATTGTGAAATCATAATCTTTGAGTAGATCAATCCATCTCCTTTGTCTCATATTGAGTTATTTCTGTGAGAATATATATTTGAAACTCTTATGATCTGTATATATCTCACATTTTTTACCATAGAGGTAATGTCTCCAAATATTCCGAGCAAATATTACTGATGTTAACTCAAGATCATTGGTGGGATAGTTTTTTTCATGATTTTTTAGCTGTATAGACGGATATACAATCACTCGATCATTCTACATAAGGACACAACCAAGTCCTTTATTTGATGCATCATTATAGATAACAAACCCATCATTACCCGATGGTAGGGTTAGGATCAGAGCATTCACTAAACTCCTCTTCAATTCTTCAAAACATTATTCACATTCCTTTTTCCATATGAACTTAACCCCTTTTATTGTAATCTTGGTAATTGGGTTGGATAAATAGGAAAAGTTCTGAACGAAATGCTGATAATAACCTTCCAAACCAATAAAACTACATACCTCAGTTATGGTCGTTGGAGTAGGCCATTCTTGCACAGCCTTTATCTTTGCAAGATCTATAGATATTCCATCCTTAGAAACAATGTGGCCCAGAAAGAAAATTGATTGAACCCAAAATCCACACTTACTGAACTTCCCATATAATTCATTTCTTCTAAGATTCATCAGAATAGTGTTCAAGTTATTTTCATGATCTTCATAGATTTTATTGTATACCAGGATATCATCAATAAACACCACTAAAAATTCATCAAGATATTCATTGAAAACTCTATTTATTAGATCCATGAAAATAGTTGGTTCATTAGTTAGTCCAAAAGGCATTACTGTAAACTCGTAATGCCCATACCTGGTTTAGAATGTTGTTTTTGGCATGTCTTCCTTCTTCAAAACCAAATGATGATATCCAGATCAAAGATCAATCTTTGAGAAATATTGGGCTCCATGAAGTTGATCAACTAAATCATCAATTCATGTCATACGATACTTATTCTTTATTATAATAGCATTGATTTCCCTATAGACAATGGAAAAGCTCATGGATCCATCTATCTTCTTGACAAATAGGACATGGGTTCCCCATAGAGAAACACTAGGTTGAATAAATCATTTATCACTCAATTCCTCTAGTTATTTCTTTAGTTCCACTAACTCCACATTGGCCATTCTATAACAGGTCTTTGATATGGGCTTTGAACCAGGAATTAAGTCAATGGAAAACTCAATTTCCCATTCTGGAAGATGTCCAGGTAAATCCTCTATAAACACTTCAACATACTCTTGAACAATTGGTACATCCTCTATTTGTACATTCCTTTACTCATCCATAGTTATTTCACCCCCTTCCTCCACAATAATTAAATTTAGTAGAGCTACTTGGGGTGGACCTAGATGAGAATATGATGGTGAGGTTTCTACTCTAAAGATTAGGGATCCTACACCATTCTCAAAAATTGAAACTTCCCTCTTCTTGAAATAGATTTTCGCATCATAATTTGATACCCAGTTCATATTGAGAATTATATAAAATTCATTCATTGGTATGATGATAAGTTCTGCGAATAAAGCATGTTTATGTGTCATGCAGGGGACTAATTGACACACCGTTGTTGCAATGATACATCCACTAGGGGTTTTGACTAATAACTCCTTTATTAAATCAAATTGGACATATCTAATTTTCTTGGAAAACTGGGAAGATATAAATTCATGTGACGATCTATAATCAAATAAAGAATTGGATAAGTTTGATTAAATAATCAATGTACCTTCCACCACTTCGTTAGGAACTTCAACCTCTATGGTTGTGACTGTATAAACTTGTCCCTGATCCCTTGGCCTTCTTTGGGGAACATTTTTCTGACACTTAGGACATTCATGTGCATAATGTCCCACCTCCATGTAATTATATAATTGAACATTGGTAGATTATTTCTTCCCCTTACAATCCCGAGTTAGGTGGCCTTTTTCTCCACACTTGTAACAGACTCTCATTCCCTTCTGGCAAGTTCCATTCTGTTTCTTCCCACAATTGTCACAGTGTGGAAATTTAACTCTTCCCTTTTTCCCTATTTCCTTATTTCCTTTCCTATAGTTTTCAGAAGCCCTCTTCTTCTCTTGCTTTCCATAAAGTCATAAGACTTAGAGAATTCCTTTTCCATCTTGATAGCACATGAAACTATGTCTTCATATGATGATAAATTCTGGGAGACTAGAGCCCTTCAGAGGAATGGTTTCAAACCGTCAAAGAATCGATCAATTTGTCTCCTCATATTTCATATGTAGTCCACAACATGCCTTTCTATCATTGTGGAGTTAACTTCATACTTTTCAAAATTATCATCTTCCTTTTGATTCAAATTTATAAATTTCCTTTCCATATCCGCTCACTGTTCACAAGGAAAATATTTCTCAAGGAAGATTTCCTTAAAGTCCCTCCATTCCATCTCTTATATCCTTTCCTCATCCTTTGTGTTTTGGATTAATGACCACCACTGATCTGAATATCCCGATAGATGATAAGCTTCCATGAAAACCTTCTATATTTCATTACATCGCAAAGTGAGAAATATCTTCTATAGGTAAGTTATCCACAGCTTAGCTATAAATGGGTTTGTAATCCCATTGAATGATGGCGGTTTTTGTCTCATAAAGCAATCTAACATAGCTCCTCTACATGGTGGATCCAGATGCTTCATACGAGTAAGGTTATTATACATAACCTGAGTAAGTTGTCCCAGTATAGTTATGAGTTGCTCTACACCAGTCACAACACTAGATCCGACATCATTATCTCATATCAGAGGGGAATCTCTACAGGGGACATGTGAGTTCGTGCAGTTTCTATTCCTTCCACTAGGTGCCTTTTTTAGATGATGACATACACTAGATTTGGTTATGAATCATAATTTATAATCTTAACTTAACCAAATACTTAGCATAAATTGAGATCTTACACATGGCTAATCCCATAATCACAAAAATGGTTTCATTGAGGAAATATTTACATTTAAATCCTCCATAATGGCTTATAAAGAAAATGAGAATTATCTTAAGCATATCCCCCAGGAGTATCATATCCAAGAGTGCAGAAATGCCCGTTGTCATGTACCAGGATACCCCGATTAAATCCCGAAACTCATTGTCAGATCTTTCACTCCTAGGTACATCTGTTCCGGATTCACCTCCACCTGCTCATATCCAGACAACGATGTATTTCTTAAAAGATCCACATAATCTATTACTTACCAAAATACTATGATTATCTTGTATGTTTATCCTCCAAGACTATCTTAGGGACTCTTCCCTAATCTACGTTTTCTAAATCTACTTTCCATGTTTTCTACTAAACTTCCTCTGATACCAACTGTAAGTACCCGAACCCAATTTCCCGGAGCTAGTGCCTTATTCGTTACATTGGAATATAAACAAGGAAAAATCATCCTTAATGAAAAATTAGTTTAGTATTATTAGAAACAATATACATACATAAGTTCAACATTACAACTTGAAAATAAATACAACATAGAAACTCTTTAGACAACATCCATAACTCCTAGGTTATTTCAGCATGTCATTCATAATAAAATTCTTCATGTCCTGCGAAAAAGAAACATAAAAAAGGGGTGAGATCAAACACTCATTAAGGGTAAGAAATACAATGGCAGATAACATAAAAATTAGAATTGGTAAATAATTGAAAACACATGCCTTTAAAAATAAACCTGGCCATAATATGGCAGAAATATGAGCTGAGTTAATATTGCCATTCCATAACATAATCATGGGTATTATACTAGTAGAATAACAACATGAAACATAAATACTATTTTCATAACGAGGTAATGCATAATATAGGACAACATAACCATACCGTCAAGGCCTCGTCCCAAGACAATAAATAATCATTTTGTCAAGGCCTTGTACCAAGACCGTAGTTTGTCTCATGAGACCTACCGATGCATCTAGGGGATATAGTGGGCCTCAAACAACACTTAATTTGTCTAGTTAATTACTAATATGAATGGGGATAAATATAAATAACATATACATTCATATTGAACCTAACATATGAAATGTAAACAACTTTCCCCGAACATTAAGCATAAACACTGACCATACGAAGTAAACTGGTGAATGATTTTAAGACAGAAAATCCAAAACCAAAATAATAATAAACCATTAAATTAAAAATGGTAGATGATATAATGTAATATTAATCCCAATAATACATAATAATCAACAAGAGTGTTGAAATATATTAAGATACTCTTATAAAATCTTCGAGTAATTCTTGAGTTGAATACTCTTTTACTTTTAAAAGAAGAGTTCTTTTAAAAAAACCTTTGTATAAAACCAGAAGTTAAGTAAGATAATATTTTCATAATAAAATGAGTGATTTTATAAATATTATGGTTTCAAAAAATATATTATAGAGTTTCATTTAAAATAGTTAATGATTTGAGAAATTCCTTTGAACCAGGCTTGTATTTTGGAAACAATTTTGAATGTTTCTTTTTAAAACATGTCACTATACATAAAATAAGGAAGGATTATGGTTGGTGTACATATATAGAATACTAAAACAGAGTTTATGATGAGTACATAATAATACATAATAATTTTATTGAGTTAAAAAGACAATGAAAGTAACCTAAATGAAAATGGATGTTCGGGTGAGAAACCCTTACCTTAAATCCGAACGTGTTCCACTCTTGAACTTAAGCTCCTGGAATATGAATTTAAACTTATTAATAACCTATTTTAGAACCCATTATACATATATTTAGATTATCATAATTCTTTTTAGTTCATTTATTACCTTATTGATAAGTTATTATGTTGAATTTTGTCGTTCGGTAGTGTTCGTTTTCTTTATTTTCATAATCAGTTCACTTGTTCTTAATTAATGGAGTTCATGTGGAATGGATGTAAATCTCTAGAATTGAAATTAAATATTATTTATGAAAATACATAAGTTTTAATGGTCATTTATATCATTTGGTTACATGGAAAGATGATGAATCATTAGATGAAATATTTATGACAATCATTTAGATTATTTAGTGGTATTTTGATTATTAGGAACTAGTTTGGTTATACGGTTTAATAATATGTACGTATAACGGTTCCAGAATCTTAATTAGGTTATTATACATATATTATAGTATATTTCAACCATATAAATATTTTCATGACCATTAATTAAGGATAAATTGAAGAATAGAACTTTGTTGTTCAAGAAGGTTATAAATTGGAACCTCATGGACGTTGATTTCGTTTATAAAATAAAAGAGAGAGAGAGAGTAAGGATATTTATGATGGTTCTTCAATTAACATGATTCAATTCCAGTATATAGATGATACAGGATTTATAATTGTTATTTGGACAGAGGATGGGGTTGGGAGAGGATAACAAAAGAAGATACATTGAAATAAAACTAAATAAAAATGGGTGATTTACCTCTTGAAATAACCTTCTTGAGAACCGCCTTAAGGGAAGGGATTTTGGTATTTTGGAAAGACCGAGAGATTCCTGGTAATGGGGAGTGACTAGGGAAGGCTAATTTGGTAGTGATTTGAGGATATTCAAGGTTTAGAGGAGTGAATAGAAGAGAGAGTGGGAGGGAGTTTTTATAGTGGAGGAGAGGAGAGTTTTCATAATTCTTTAATCATTAGTTTATTAATTTACCTCAAGACCAGCAATCGTGATGATTCCAATACCAAGAATAGTAAAGAATGCATGTGAGTTCGAATCAAGTGGGTTTACATCACTTTTGATGTCATAAATAGTTTATTTAACTGATAATTTGTATATACAATATTTTACCATATTTCACTATTCATCAAAAATTCATGTTTTTCAGAAAAATACCAAAAATTCACCCTAATAATTTTTCGACATGTAGAATTGAAAAATGAAGTCCATTTTTCAAAAATAATTTTCTAAATATGATAATTTAATATTTAATTAAAATAATAATTTATTCTACAAACAACAGTTTTAAAACATTTATTTACTTATTCCAAAACATAGGTATATCTTACTTCCACTTGAATATTATCTATATACTATCATAGGTAAGGTGAATATTTATTAGGGTGTATCACTATTCATAAGGGCATGTTACTATTCATAAGGGTAGGTTACTATTCACCAAAAATTATGTTTCCTTATTAGACTCCAAATAACTTACTAATCGTAACCGTGTATGTCAGATTTTCGAAATTCACATAAAAAAAGTGGCAAAATTATGTTTAAGGGTCACATAGCACTTATTAGTTAATTATGTTTTGATTTAATGTGATTAAGCCATATTTATAAGAAAGGAATTTCTATTGAAAAATATTGGGTCATTACATAATTTCTAAAAATAAAACGAATATATTTAAATAATTTGGACCAACTGATTCCAAATATGGAGTCCATTTTTCAAAATTCAAAACATAGAATTTGTAGTAATTAATTTAAAATTAATCCCTTTGTCGAAAAGAGAGAACGTGTTTTAAAATCTAAAACATCACTAATGATTGAAATGTTTTTACATATGAATTCAATTTAAAATTAATGATAATGAAATAAATTATATTTAATTATAAAAATATATTCTATTTATACTTTAAAATCATTAAATATTATAATTTAACCATATAAATTATTTTGATCCAAAAATTTGTTATCATAAAATTTAGTGTATTTTTACTATTCATCAAAATTTGAAAGTTATGAGAAAAATATTAGAAATTCATCCCAAGTATAATTTAAAACCCACTTCAAAATAAAATGTTTATGTTGTCATATAAAATTTATTAATGCATCAAAATCTTAATTTAAAAGGGTTTCCCCATTCAAAGGTGTATAAACTACCCTTTAAGAAAATATATTGTTTTTATACATCAAATAGGGTTTATTCATACCCTATGACTAAAATATCCATTGGATGAATATAAAAAAATATTTTATTAAGTATATAACATATATATCTCATTAATTTCATTACTAATAGTAATTCTCTCAAATATAAAAATATCAAATTGATTTATATTTTTCATAAATAATTGGTAGCCAGTGAATTCACAATATATTTTCATAAGTTAGTTATACTTATTCCTGCTAACCTAATAGCTTGGAAATAATGGAAATTTTAAACTAAGGGAATCTCATGGTTTTTTTAAACTCACAATTGCGTGCAATGCAAGTTACTAAAGAATTAAAATTATTTAAAGAAAATATTTCATAAAAACATCCGAGTGTTAAATTATTCCCCCTTAAACAAAAATTAGTCACTTGGAAACAAATAGACAAGGATACCTCTACCTCATAATATCATCAAGTTTCCATGTAGCTTCCTAAAATTGGTGGTCCCTCCATACAAATTTAACCAAGTGAGTGGTCTTGTTTCATAGAACTTTGTCGCTACGATCTTGAATCTCTATTAGTTGTTCTTCATAAGAAATATCTTGCTCCAGTGGTATGACTTCTGAGTTTAGTACATGTGAAGAATCATGTATGTACTTTATAAGGAGAGATACAATGAACACATCATGAACTTAAGAGAGATTATGTGGAAGCATCAATCGGTAAGCTACCTTCCTAACAGGATCCAAATTTTCAAAAGGAAAGATATAACTAGGGCTCAGCTTGCCCTTTTTTCCAAATCTCATTACTCTATTCTAGGTAGATATTCATAGAAATAGATTATCACCCAATTCAAACACTAGGTACTTTCTTCTATTGTCAATAAGACTTTTTTTCGACTCCAAACTGCTCTTATGTGTTGTTGAATAGATATGACCTTTTTTGCCATTTCATCAATAAGATCAGGTCTTAATTACTTTCTTTCACTAACTTTATCTCAACAAGTTGGAGTTCTAAACTTCTTTACACAGAGGGATTCATAAGGATCCATCTAAATACTAGAGTGAATGTTATTGTTGTAAGAAAATTCCACTAAAGGTAGGTTTTGATCCAAAAAACCTTTGAAATACATAGAGCAAGATCTCAACATGCCTTCCAGAGATTGAATTGTCCTCTTAGACTGACCGTCTGTCTGAGGATGATAATCAGTGCTGAAAATTAACTATGTATCTAGATCATGTTGAATAATTTAGCAAACCTTCAAGGTAAACCTCAGATCCTGATTATATATAATATAAATTAGTACTTCTTGCAATCTTACAACATCCTTTTTATATATCCTAGAAATATGATCATGAGAGAAATACTCTCTAATAGAAATGATGTGTGCTAACTTTATAAGACAATCAACTATAACCAAAATATCATTATTTCATTTGGATGTTTCTGGAAGTCCGAAGACAAATTCCATAGTGATGTTTTTTCATTTCCATTCCTGTATGGTTAATGGTTGTAACATCCCTTTAGACTTTTGTCTCTCTACCTAAACTTGCTAACAAACCAAGCATCATGATACATATTTGAAAATATCTCTTTTCATGCCATACCATCAGAAATACTCTTTCAGGTCCCTGTATATTTTTAGGCTTCCAAGGTAAATAGATAATTAATAACTATGAGCCTCATCCAATAGATACTTCTTTAATTATGATATGTGAGGAATACAAAATTGATTCCTGAACCTTATTATTCCATCACAATAAATGTTGAATTTTGGAACACTTCTCACCTTCTTTTATAGCCCTACATCTCTCTTCTTCACCTCCTTAATCTTCACTTGTATAGATGATTGAACATTCATTTAAGAAAGATAATACTTATCCCCTTACTTTAAAATTACAAGATCCACCCTTTGAAAATCCATAAATTTTAGATATGTTGTGATCCTCATCACAGATAGGATAGCATGGTCTTGTCAACCCAAAGAATCTTCCACCTTGTTTTCTTTACTAGGGTGGTAATGTATTGAGCAGTCATAATCTTTAATCAACTCCAACCACATTCTTTGGTGCATATTCAGATCCTTTTGTGTGAAAATATACTTAACTTTTATGATTAGAATAAATATCACTCCTTTCACCATAAATATAATGCCTCTATATCTTTAATGAAAATATTATCGCAGATAACTCCAAATCACGAGTTGTGTAATTTTTCTCATGGATTTTCAACTACCGTGAGGCATAAGCTATCACCATCTCATTTTTCATGATAACACATCTCAAAACCTTCTTGGATGAATCATTTTAGATCACAAACCTTTCTCCACTACAAGGCAGTTTGAGCACAGGGGCACTGGATAACCTTCATTTTAGATCTTTGAAATTATCTTCACCTTCCTCCATCTATAAAAACTTAACTCCTTTCCAAGTCAACTTGGTGAGTGGATTAGATAATCGTGAAAACTATTTCCAAAAACATTGATAATATCCAACCTAATCAAGAAAAATTCAGATCTCAGTTACCATTTTTGGTCTCAACCATCTTTCAACAACTTCTTTTTTTGATGGATCCATAGATATCCCATCTATTGATATTATATGACCCAAAAAGGAAACTTTATGAATCCAAAATTCATCCTTTGTAATTTTTTCATAAAGCTTCTCATTTCTCAGGGTTTTCAATACAATTCTCAAGTAGTCTTCACATTCTTCCTTTATCTTCAAATAGATAAGAATATCATCTATAAAGACTACCATAAACTGATCAAGATAGTCTCTAAAGACTCTATTCATTAGATCCATGAAGATAGCGTGGGAATTAGTAAGACCAAAAGGCATCATTATAAATTCATTGTGTCCATACCTTGTACGAAATGATGTCTTTGGTATATCCTCTTTCTTAACCCTTAATTGATGATATCCTGAATGAAGATCAATTGTGAAAAAGTATTGAGCCCCCTATAGTTAGTTGAATAAGTCATCAATGTGGGGAAGATGATATTTGTTCTTTATAGTGATCTTTTTATGTTCTCGATAATCAATACAGATTCTCATTGATCCATCTTTCTTCTAAACAAACAGAAGAGGTGCTCCCTAAGGTGACACACTAGGGCATTTGAATCCTTTATCAAGATTCTCTTTTAGTTTCTTCTTATATTCCTACAACTCAATTGGGTCCATTCTATAAGGTTTATTTGAAATAGTCATAACACTTGGTATGAGTTCTATAGAAATCTCAACTTCACGATTTGGTAGAAGTCCTGGAAATTACTCAAGAAAGACATCACAAAAATCCATTACAATGGTTGTATTATTAATTATGATTTTCTACCTAACCATTTGAGATTGATAACCTTCATTTATAGGGATCAATACAAATAAGATGGAAGAAATTTCTACTAGACGGTTATATTCCTCCTTGCATTGATAGATGATCATAAATTGATCGTGAATATGAAATGTGACTTCCCTACCTTGGTAATTAATAAGATACCCATATAGGGAAATCCAATCCATGTCAATAATCACATCAAATTCCACTATAGTAAAGACCATAAGATTTATAGGAAGCACTTTTCCACAAACTTCAACTGGAGAAGAATTATAAACTTTTGATGTGACCGTTGTGCCATTAAGAGTTGTCACAACTAACTCAACGTCTAATTATTGAGTTAATACAGTGATACCCTTAGAAAATTATTCAGAAATAAAAAATTGTCTTGATCTAGAATCAAATAAAACATTTTCTACTTTTGATTGGATAGTAATCGTACCTTTCACCACTTCATTATTGTACTCCACATCTCCGATAGTGATTGCATGTGACTTTCCTTTGTTTTTGGCCTTAAGAGTTTGATGGTGTTGATAATTATCAATAACCCTTGGATTAGTGCATTGATTAGCACAATTCCCCATTTCTTTACACTTGTAGCATTTAATTATAGGAGATTCATTCTATGTATCCTTTTATCTATTCACATCATTAGATATTTTTCCCATCACTTCAACATTCAACTACCTGATAGACTTCATTTACACACTTAAAAAATTTACTAGTCCCTTTAAGAAAATTTCCTCCATGATTCTTTCCACAGATTGAGCATAAGGGAAAACTCATATTATTGTTAGTGTGGTCTTAAATTTTCCTCTGAATTACATTTTCTCTTCTTATCAAACCCATAGGAATGATGGGTTACTCCAATCTTCATCTCAACTTTGAGATCACATCGAACAATTTACTCATATCTATGAAAGTTCCTTATGGATAATTCCCTTCAGAGGCATGGTTTTAAGCCACTAATGAATTGATCAATTATACTCTTAGGTTGAATAATAATTCCAGAAGTTTACCGTGAAAGTCATGTAAAATTTTCTTCATAGGTACCAACAGATTCATCACCATTTTTCGTAAGTTCAAGGAACTCCTTCTCCATCTTTTTTTAATGAATACGTGGAAAGTACTTATTGAAAAATAAGTTATCAAACTCATACCATTCCTTGTAATCAATTTTATCTCTTTGAATCATATTCTTTATAAGATTCCATCATTGATCAGCTTCACCTTCCAAATGATAGACTGATAAGATGATTTTATCATGTTTAGAATATTTTAGAACTAGAAATATCTTTTCAGTGGTACTGATCCATTGTTCAACCACTAATAGATCAGAAAACCCACTGAAAGAAGGTGGACACTTCCTCATGAAGTACTCAATAGAATGTTGCTCCCTCCTTTGCTCATTTGGAATTCCTGCATAATTCATAGCTTGAGAATGTTGTTTGAGCATAGATACAAGATTTCTCATTCTAGCTCCCATAACATTTGGTTTCTTTGTAGGACGATTGTTGCATTTTCTATCACATTCAACATTAATGTGGTTCCTTAGGGTTTTATCCATTAACTAAAACTAAGAATCATAGTGTGAGAAACACTAATCATAATGGAAAAAACACATACTCAAGAATGAAATTTCAAATTAGGACAGTTTAGGGTTTATCATAGGTTATTCATGGTCATTTCTAAAACACTGGGATTGTAACCTATACTTAGACATATCCTTAGGGTTCTTACTGAGGGTTTCACATCCCAGTTTCCAAAGGTTAACTATACCATTCCTCTGATACCAAGTATAATAACCCATACTTTACATACATTTATATTACTTCGCAATTGAATTATATTCATTAAAACATATAATAAATCCACTAAATGACCATATATGTATTGTGTCTTAAGAAACTGGGAAATATAAACAACTCGTTTATAAAAAATCTATGTTGTCTCCCTTATATATCTTCATAACTAGACTCCTTTTTTATATATCTTAATTAATACCCTTATTCACGACCTTGGAAAAAGAAAAATATGAAAGGGTGATCTCAAATGATTAGTAAGGGTAAATTATGGAAATATCAATCATATCATAATCATAAGACATAAGAACATAAAATTTGGAAGTCTTATCCTCTATATAAAAGATCGTGATATCATTTCATGGGATAAAAGTTCATAAGAATTAATGGACATAATACCAAAAGTCATAACATAATACATGATGTTTTGTGGAATACACATAAGTGTAGAAAATTATTTCATATTATTCAAGGCGCATTGCCAAGACCATCATAAAAGATAATTCTATTATTAAACCAGGTTTACTTCCTGTTCCATCCCTCTATTACTAAACAATATTTATTTTTTGTTCCAGTCATGTCCATCTTATGAGATATAAATCTTTACCCAATGAATTGGAGGGAGATATAGGTCCAACCCATCTCATAATGAAATCATTCTTACGTGTGCCACAAAAACATAAATCATTCATCATAGCATAACCCAAGAAATAAAATGGGTTTCTCAAAAATCATTCCATAAAAACATAATTCATATAAACTATCATTAAATAATTAACACAATAAAATAAAAGTAATAATAGGTATAGAAACATAAACCTATTTAAATAGCATTATCTTAGATTGAAAATAATTTTGATAAAACACTTGAAATTAATTCTTGATGAAAATATCTTTTCTTCTTCAAAAACATTTTCTTTTCTCAAAATGCCTCAAAATTTTAAAATAAGAGAATTTATTGGAAAATAAAAATGAAATAATGTAAAGTAAGCTTCATGGAAATAAGTTGTTATGAATATTTAAAAATCATATCATGCCATATAAGTTAAAAAAACATTCTTCTCATACTTTTACCAGAAAAGTAAAAAGTACCTCATATCGAATAACGAAAAAAAGTTCCATTCATAATATTTAATAAAAATTCAAAAAATGGAAAAATTAACTTTAAAAAATTTAAGAAGAATATAAATAATATTAAATACTTGGGAAACATGGACGTGGATGATAAATATAACCTAGTAAATACTTATGTATAAACAATCTCAGATAATAACGAGATTACAAAATTATCCCTTAGCTTAGGTTCGATATACTTCGTATGTATCTGAAACTCAGGTATAATGATTTAAATAATGTTATTGAATTATTATAGAATCATAGTAATTTTTATGATATCATATATGATCATATTATCATCTGTTTATTAGAAACATTTCATTGTCACTCGTTATTCAGATATTAACTGCTTTGTGTTCTTATGCAAGTATTATTGGAGAAGTTCATATTCCACTTCTTAGGTTATATTTATATCATTTAAATATTAATTTTCGTATAATATATATCATATTTATTCATTACATTCATGTATATAATTTTGGTTTAATGAAGATATTGTATAATGAATCACATTGCATCGTGGAGATGGTAGACCGTACGTACACACGAGCGATGATATCATTCCCATAATTATAGAATTGTATTCAAGTGGATGGTGTATAATATTTAAGAATCAATACAATACTATAATAATCCTATATAGTTATTATTTCCATAATTATACCCATCCAAGTAAGGCGGTGGTGAAAAATATATTACACCATGGCGTGGAGACGGTAAGTCGTACGTACGCACGCGTGGTGAATTTTGTTTTTAGTAGGATGGATAGAAGGTGGAATATGGTTGTTTCATAATTATAATAACATATAAGAATATGATTGATATTGTTGTTATTAATTTATAATGAAACAACTAATTAATAGGAATTATAAGAAGAAATAAGTTTGAAAGAATCGGTAGGAGAGATTGCCTCTTCCTCGACGTGCTTCCTCTAAATCTCTTCTTAGAGCACTAGAGATGGTCTTTAAAGATGAAAAGAACATCTAAAATGTAAATAGGGAACTTGAGAAGGAAAACTTTCAGGGTATGGACAAGATTTAAGGTTCAAATTGAAGTTAATAGGTGAGGGAGGAGGTTCCCTTTTATAATTGAGGAGAGGGGAACTTTTGGAAGCTCTATAAATAATAATTTATAATAAAATGAAAACCTAACAAAAAACATCCAAAATATCCCAATTTAAAAGATGATATGAGATAGGGTTGAAATATCCCAATCAAAACCTGCTAGCCTGGGGCGCGGTTCTTCTCTCCAGGTCGAGGCCAAGGCAATGCTGATAGGCCTCTCCCTATGCTGTCAAGAGGGGATCACTTTATCTGAGGTGGAAACTGATTCCATGATCCTCCACAATGACATAAATGGATCCGGCATCACCCCAT
Source organism: Viscum album (assembly GCA_963277665.1). Classification (NCBI taxonomy): domain Eukaryota; kingdom Viridiplantae; phylum Streptophyta; class Magnoliopsida; order Santalales; family Viscaceae; genus Viscum; species Viscum album. The sequence goes on from OY728134.1 coordinate 821,956,050, forward strand.
GGTCTATCCACTACATCATCAGAAAATGCAGGGACATGATCAGCAGCAATATCAACATTGTGCACACTTGACGTGAGGGGAACAAGGCTGCGGATTACCTTGCTTCCATCGATGTCCCTAGTCAGGCATGTTGTTGTTTTGACACTGCTACCACCATAAAGCCAGAGGGGGTCAACTTGGTTTGAGGGGATGCCCTCAGCCTTCACTATTTTCGCCCCCCTAGGCCTCTCCTTTTCCTTTTCCCCTTCAGTTTCTTTGGGCCCATTCTTTCTTTTGTTGCGCATGCTCCTTCGAATAAATTTACAGTATGATGATGAAATAGGGTAACAAATAATTCAATATTAAAAGGGTGCATTAGTTACTTATTTGATGTAAAATAGACCATAAATAAATACATTATATAATTTTATACTATATCATATTTATTATATATTTTTAAAAAATGTTTAATGATTATTAAATAATTTAATAAAATATTATTTTGGTAAACAATCAATAGTATCAATTTTAACACTATTCAATTCGTTGATTTTTTAAAATATTAATATAAAAAGATAATTTAAACAAAAAAATTTATTATATTTCTAAGAGGTCAAGGTAATTTTGAAAATTCATTATACATGTTAATTATCCAAATTTTATTTAATTTAATATTTTTTATAACATTTATTTGATATTTCTCTTAATAAAATAATTACTACAAGATTTTTGTGTAATTATTTATTATGATTATTTGTTGAATAAAAAAAATAAAATAATAAGATGAAGATAAATCTACTAGATTTAATAAGAATACTTGTAGACAAATTTATTTTTCTGGAAAATCAAATATTTAAATTATCATACTTATTAAATTATGAAGGTGACAACTTTAACATCACTTTAAATAAAATATTATAAGTGTCATAATCCCTTCAATAAGGCTCAAAATGGTCTATAACTCAACCCTTGGATGATTATGGTCAGAATATACTCGAGAAAGAATATTTGGTCAAGTGTTTGGATCTTTTAATGGGCATTATTATTTTAATAAAAACTATATTACTAATTTTTCATTAATTAAATAATGTCTACATCATTAATGTATAAGCTATTAAAGTAATTATTTATTTCTTAAAAATTACAAATAAATTACCATGATAAAGGAAAAAATTTTATATTTAAAATGAGTATTTATAATCGAAATAATATTTAGAATAACCTTATATTAAAAATTATTTAGTTATTAAAATTTGAGTGAGACATATTTAATTTTTCTTTAAATAAAATAAATTAAATGTCCTAATCTCATCCAAGTGGATTAAAATGGATACCATTTCTACCCAAAGATGATTTAAGTCAAAAACATTCATCCAATGATATTAATACAAGTGTTAGGTTAATTTTATAATATTAATCTTTCCCTTAGTTACCCCATTTACGCTTTTATCGTATTAATAAAAATTACCTAAGTTACTATTCATAATGCCCAAAAATAAAATAAATAAATATACCTAATTTGGACCTATTGATTCCAAATATGGAGTCCATTTTTGAAAATTCAAAATATAGAAGTTTCATTAATTAATTTAAAATTAATCTCATTGTTAGAAAGAGAGAACAAGTTTTAAAAGCTTAAACATTGCAAAAGATTGAAATGTTTTTACTTCTGAATTCAACGTAAAATTAATGCTAATGACATAAATTATATTGAATGATACAAATTTATTCTATTTATACTTTAAAACCATTATATATTATAATTTAACTATATAAATTATTTTTATGAATAAAGTATTTTTCATAAAATTTATTGTATTTTTACTATTCATCAAAACATTAAAGTTATCAGAAAAATATCAAAAATTCATCCAAAGTAAATGTTTATATCCCGATTCAAATGAAAATATTTATGTTGTCATATAAAAATTATTAATGTGTCAAAATATTAATTTAAAATGGGTTCTCTATTCAAAGGCATAGAATTACCCTTTAAGAAAATATATAATTTTTTTATACTTCAAATAGGGATTATTCATACCCTATCACTAAAATATCCATTGGATGAAAATAAAAAAATATTTTATTAATTATATAACATATATATCTCATTAATATCATTACCAATAGTAATTCTCTCAAAAATAAAAATATATAATTGATTTATATTTTTCATAAATAATTGGTAGCCAATGTATTCACAATGCATTTTCAAAAGTTAGTTATACTTATTCCTGATAACATAATGGCTAAGCTATATTGGTAATTTCATACTAAGGTAATCTCACATTTCATTTAAGGTCATGATTGTTTGAAATGCATTCTATTGAAATAATTAAAATTATTAAAATAAAATATTTCATAAAAACATCCTACTGTTACAATACCTATGGCTAAAATTTACTTTCTTCCTAAACCTAGTAACCTTCTTCTATGGGGAAATTCAAAGAAAAACCTTCTCACTGAAATAAAATTCTGGATCACACTGATGATTGTTAGCAAAACTTTTCTATTGAATATAACTTTTATTAATGTATTGATGAATGGTTATAAATTTATATTCCATTTCCTTAGCTAGCTCAGGTCCTAATAGTTATCTTTCTCTAACTTCATCCCATCACATTAGAGTTCTACACTTATTTACATAGATTGATTCATAAGGATCCATATGAACTCTTTAGTGAAAGATATTATTGTAAGATAGAAGAAGGTGTTGGTACTAAGAACCTTTTAAATCCATATAACAAGATCTAAAAATATCCTCTATGGTTTGAATGGTCCTCTCATGATGAACATCTATCTGAGGGTGATAAGAAGTGCTGAAACTTAACTCTGTATCTAGATATGGCTAAAGAATTATCCATAACTTTGAGGTAAATCTTAGATCCTGATTAGAAACAATAGAATGTGGTACACCATATAACCTTAACACTTTCTTAATGTATATCTTGGCAAGATGATCTAGAGAGAAATATTATTTTATAGTGATGAAGTGTGATGACTTTTTAATGAGATATACTATAACCCATTAAACTTTATTCCCTTTAGATATTTTAGGGAGTCTGATGACAAAATCCATGACGATGTTTTCCCATTTCCATTCTGGCATGGTTAATGATTATAACATCTCCTTAGACTATTGTCTCTTAGACTTAACTTACTGACATACCAAGCACCGAGATACATATTCTACATTATATCTCTTCATGTTTTCCCACCATAAATACTCATTAAAATATCTGTACATATTTATACTTCCATGATGAATATATAATAAATAACTATGAAAATCCTTTAATGAATCCCTCTTAAAATCTAGTGTGGATGATACACATACATGGTTTTTGAACATTATAATTCCATCACAATCAAGGTTGAACTAAGAAAAATTTCTGACCAACTTTTGTAGCTCAACATCTTCTTTTCATGTATATTTAATATTCACTTAGATAGATGCTTAAACACTAATTTGAGAAAGATAATATCCTTCCCCTTCCTTAAATATTTTCATATTCATCCTTTGAAAATCCGAAAATATTCTATCTTTTTCTATCCTCATCATTGATAAGCTAGCTTGATCCTTTTGACTTAGAGCATCAACCAACTTGTTCACTTTCCCTGGGTGATAATGTATTGAATAGTTATAATATTTAATTAGTTTTAGCCATATTATTTTGAATATATTAAACTCTTTATATTTTAATATATACTTTAAAGTTTTATGATCAGTATATATATAACATCTTTCTCTATAACTATAATGTCTCTATATATTTAATGCCAAAAATACCACAACTAACTCTAAATCATTAGTTGGGTAATTTTTCTCATGGCCCTTCAATTTTCATGAGGCATAAGGTATAACGATATGATTTTGAAAGAGGATGAATCACCGTACCTTATTCAATGCATCATTGCAGATTAAAAAACCTTATCCGCTTCAGGGTAATGTAAGCATAGGTGAACCAACTAAACTTCACTTTAGTTCCTTGAAATTTTACTCATATTCATCTATCCAAAGGAACTTGTCTCCACTTAGAGTTAAATTAGTAAGTGTATTGGACATCCATGAGAAATTATCCACAAAGAATCAATAATATCCATCAAAACCAAGGAAAATATGGATCTCGGTCACTATAGTTGGTTTGGGCCAATGTTCAATAGCCTCCATCTTTGATGGATCCACTCATATACCCTTTCTTTAGATTATATGACCCAAAAAATGAAACATTTTATAACCAAAATTAACACTTAGTAAATTTTTCCTGAAAACTATTTTTCCTTAGGTTCTTCAGTATAATCCTTAAATTATTGTCAGTATCATCCTTTCACTTTGAATATATATGTATATCATCTATAAATATTACCAAAAATTAATCAAGGTAATCTTTGAAGATTCTATTCATTAAATACATGAAAATAACATGGGAATTAATAATACCAAATAGATTCTCTACATATTCATAGTGTATATACCTTGTATGAAATTTTTTCATGGGTATATCCTCCTTCTTGATCCTCAATTAATGATTTCAATAATGAAGATACATATTGAAAAAGTATTTAGCTTCATCCAGTTGATCAAGAAAGTCATTAATATTGGTAGAGTATAACAATTCTTTATTTTTATCTTGTTATGTTTCCAATAATTAATGTATAGACTCATTGATCGAACTTTCTTCTTAACAAAAATAACAGGTGTACCCCAAGGGGACACACTTGAAAAAATAAATCCCTTTTCATTATTCTCCTAGAGTTTCTTGTTCAATTTCTAAAACTCAATTAGGGCCTTTCTATATAGAGTATTTGAAATAAGTGTAGCACTAAGTTTGAGTTATATTGAGAACTCAACCATAAAATTCAGTGGAAGACTATGAAACTCTTTTGTAAAGACAGAAACAAACTCCCACATAATAACCATATCATCAATGCGGAGTATCTCTCTAAATATATAAGATAAATACCTCTTTTTAGGAATCAAGACCCATGAAATAGATGTCATCTCCATAATAATTTTATATTTATCATCGCATTGATAGAAGATCCTAGGTTGGTTAGGAATATCAAACATGACTTCCCTTACTCATTAATTTATGTGGGAATTATGTAGAGACAGCCAAATCCATGCCTAAGATAACATCATATTCAACTAGAGTGAGGATGAAAATATTTTCAGGAATCCCATTCCCAAAAAATTCAATTGTATAAGAATCATTGTCTTGAGATGTGATCATCTTACCATTAGGGATTTTCAATGAAAATTATACATCTAATCATCAAGTACAGGAATTAACATTCCTATAGACTTTTTAGGATATATTGGAATTCATATGAATAATATCAAATATGGTAATTTAATATTTGAGAATACGTATAACCACCCCAATTTATAATTCTATATTCAATGCCTTAATAAAAAAAGTGGTTAGCATGATCATTAGGTATCTTTGATCGGAGTGATTAATCATTCGTAGGATATATAAATATTGACACCTTATTTTCAATCTATGAGACCCTGGGTTTGACCTTGGTTATTCATGGTCATCATCTATTCTAATTCTTTGTATTGGGTTTTAAATAAAATGTGAATTTTCCCAAGCATATCCCTCGGGAGTTCCAAATGAGGTGTGTAGTAAGGCACACTCACCATGCACTAGAATGATGGATGATATATAATCAACCCACTCTTTTAAGGGATATTCTCATAGATGAATCTGTGAAAAACCCACATACTCGCATAGTATCTAGATAGATATGTTAAAATAGGAAAACCATGCCCTTTTATTTACCATAACATAGGATGTTCTCTTATACTTTGGTTTATCCTAATGGTTCTTACTAAATTTTTGTCATCCTAGTTTCCAAAGGTTAACTAAACCTTTCTGTAAGAACCTAGGTTTTTAGAACGGGTCAAAATCCCAACCCTATTTGAATTTTTGACTGGTTTTTGAGAAATCTGGGAAAATCTGGGATATTCTGGAATTTTCCAGACTACACACCGTGTACTATATAGTACACATCATGTATGGTTTGGGCGAGCACTGGCTGTGTGTCGCCGAGTACATGTTGTGTGATGACCGTGTAGAAATTTATTACTATACAGTGTGTAGTGTTACTCAACACACCATGCACCATTGACCATGTGGAGGCCATACATGGCATGTGGGCATGTTGGATGGGTAGAGTCATTTAACCAAGTACACATCATGTCCTCCTTGGACATGCCGTGTAGTCGAGTCGTGTATGAGGGATATACATGACATGTGGGTAAGTCGGCGAGGAAGGGAAGAAAAACTAATTACATGCCTTGTACCCCTAGGTACACGTCGTGTACTCATGTTAGCAGGTTTTGGAAAGTATGTTTATGAAATTTCAGCCGTCATATGAACAGTAATATGATACACACTGTGTACTTAAAGCACAAGTCGTGTATTTTATTTTTTTTCCTGCTAAAACGGGCAGTAGCCTCGTATTGAGGCAGAAACTCAATACCTTCATCGAGTTTCATGAACCAAGCCGCCAGGACTAAAATTTGATCCCGTTCCTTCATCTGAGACTCAATTTGAACACCATTGAATCCATTGGAACAACCTCAGTAAGGCCTTGATTCCACTTGATCCGTTTTTCTTGATTTCTATTCTAGAACGAGTTATTGGGGTTTGAGAGGTTTTGATTCTTTTATGGATCTACAACGTTTTAGACCTAATTGGAGGCTGTTATCGAAAGAGTATCAACATACTAGTCTCAGGTAGGTGTTACATACCTCTTTTTATGTTTTTGTGGTCATTTGGGTGGTGCAGCCTTTGGCGCGTTTTCGGGTATTTTGAGCGGGACCCAGTTTTATCTGATATTTCATATTAAATTGTTTACTACACCCGTGAGATGCATTTGGGCATGCCCTTTTCCTATTTTTCTTGAGCGGGGCTGGGCGAGGGGTCGTTGCTCAATTGGGGCATTTTGGCTAGGGGAATCCAAAATGGTTATGATTAAACTGCGATGGTTTATCAGATAAGTTTATTTTATTAAGCCTTGATATGAATTGTTAGAGGCTCTGAAGACCTCAGTGCTAGTATGGGACAGAACCTTGATAGTGTTATTCAATTTCTTCGTTGTATTGCCTGTTTAAAGTTTTCCATTGTGATTATATATGTGATGTGTGATATTGCATATGCTGGAACCATTGGGTTGGGTTGGACATGACCCGGACATTCTTGAGTGGTGCTGATCATAGGTTGGGCTTGGCCCAGGTACATTGGGTGGTTCTGACCAAGATATTGGGCGTCATGGGCGTCAATTTGAGGCAGGATGACTGTCAGGTTGGGCATGGCCCGGGTTACTGGGATGGCGAGACCATCAGACTTGAGCGACATGGTCGTAGGGAAACGAGGTGTTAGAGGTGTTGTGTCTTGGGTACTATTTTGGTGATTACCACTCACCCGGAAACATTGAGTAGTGTGCACATAGATAGACTCCGTGATAAGGTGGTTTTGACCACTCGTGTGGGTAGATGGCCCTGTAAATTTCGGTTTAGGTACTTCGGTTTGGGGGTGCTTGCCTTAGGAAGCCACGTGGAATGTGAGGAGCCTTCAAGGGATAACATTGAGTCTATCGGGTTGGGGGTATAGGCTCACCGTTATTTGAGGGTAGATATCGCTGTCCTTTCGGATAATTTACTTTGAGGGCAGACATCGCTATCCCTCCGAATATTTTATTTGCGGGCAGACATTGTTGTCCCTCCGGTTACTTATTGATGACAGACATCATTGTTCCTATGGGTTATTGTTTATTGGGAATGCCTTTGGGATGTCGGTACTTGAGATATGCGGCATCAGGGGGCATATGGTTCCGAGTTATATGACAGAGATTTCAGCGTTGGCCGAAGCTGGTGACACTCCATGGTGGCTACTGAGCACTAGTGGAGTTTGTGTTTATTTGTGCATCGTTCTGTTTACTTCTTTCCTTATAAATGCATGACTGCTTAAACACTTATATTAGGTATGCACCATTGGGTGGTATCCTTCTAAGATTAATCTCACACCCTTCACGGGCCCTTTGGGACGTGTGCATGCTTTATGGATTTACGTACAAGAAAGAGGCCAGCTTCAGGAGCTAGTCTACATTAGCTATTGCATGGAGATGGTATGGACCTTGAGGTCTTGCCTAGCTGGAGTTATTTTGTTTTTCTTATTTTCCTGTATCAACATTCTTGTTTTGTAGTTACTGTTGGTTATCCATTGGCTCCATATATATATATATGACTTGCTTTGGATGCATGTTTTGTTGTTTAGTAGTAGTTACAAGTGATCAGCATGTTGTTGTGTTTATTTCCGCTTCTATTGTTTATATTTGTTTCTTCTGCTATTTATCGATATTGAATGTGTTTCCGCTCTACGGGTCTAGTTTGAGTCTGCTGAGTCATTTATTCCGCTGCTTCTTTCTTATTATACTCAGACCAGTACCATTATTATCCTCTAAGAGGGTATAACCTCCCCACTATACCTAAAAAGACCCCCGCTGCTAGTTGGCAGCCTTTGGCGTTTAGGGAGGTGTGCCTAAGGTAGTAACACCCGACCTGTTTAGCACTATCTGGGTGGCTGTTCGGGTCTGGGTCGTTACACATTCCTATGATACCAACTATAGTGATCCACACTTTTCATACATAGATATTACATATTAATGGATGGAGATTTGTTTTATTATATAAAAACATGCATGAAGACTATAAAGGTTTATTGTCTTTGGAGACTAGATACAAAATCTTCTTATTTCTTGAAATATATTCAACATGTCCCATAAATATATTCCTACATGGTACTCTTTTTTAGACATACCCTACTTAGAACGTTCTTCATAACCTAGGGAAAGGAAATATAAGAAAGGTTGATCTTATATTCTCAGTGAGGGTAAATAATGGTGATATCAATGATCACATAAAAATAACATGAGCAAAATGATATTTTAACATGATCTTAACATTTGAAAACCATACCCTGCATTACATTAATCATAATCTTGAGTCATGTCATAAATCTTGGAAGTTCATAAGACATGATTCATAAATAAAATCAATGATCATGATCCATGAGAGAATAACATAGACATAGGAATGTGAAAACATAAGATTATAAAATTTTGAACATCTATAAATATAAACATGTTCACTCATGAAGTTATGGACATGAAATCAAGACCTCATATAAAATTATGGACATGGAAACTAAGTCTATGCGTAATATTATGGACATGAAAGTCAGGTCCATACATAAACTTATGGACATGAAAAATAGGTCCATGCTTAATATTATATACATTAATTCTTGGTCCACAAATGAAATTTTTACTATGATATCAGGTTCGTACATAACATATTTACCACATGAGTCATCCAACTTTACCCAATGCATTGGGAGGATATATAATTCAGGGCCCACCCATCACATAATAAAAATCATACAGATGTGTTCATTAAGATCATAAAGAATTCATCGTATCATAACTTATGAAAAGGAAATGGGTTTCATAAAAATTTCATAAAATCATAACCCATGGTCAATAAATGGGTTTCATAATCATTTCATCAATTCATCAGAGCATAACCCATGGAAAAGGAATATGTTTCATAAAAATATTTTCATCATAATCATAAACCATCCATAGAAATAATATTGATGGTATCCTTGGATCATATCCCCGGTATTTCATAAGTAAAATAAAGGGTTGTGTCCTTGATGAATAGAAATACCATTAAAATAACATTAAAGAATTCTTAAGGAAAATAACCTTTACACTTTGAAAATCACCTTAAAAAAATAAAATCAAAAAATATTTTGAAAATGATTTTATTTGAAAATAACCTATGAAAATTACAAAGTAAACTTTAAAATATCGAGTGCTCATGACTCTGTATAATTCTATTCATGGAACAGAAGTTTAAAGAAAACAGTCCTTTCATACTTCGTTAAAAAAGTCAAAAATTATCTCATTTGGAAAATGAAAGAGGATTACTTTTAAATATTTTTTTTCTAAAAAAATTAATTCATCGTTAAAAATGACTTTATAAAATCATATAATAATATTTATAAAAAAACTGAAAATAATTTTTTAGAAAACATGTATAGAAAAAAAAATTATTTTCTGACCGAAGAAATAAATAAATTCATATTTAATTATAAATATTATTTATATATCTTGAGTTATTAAAGAGATAAAAATGATAGGAAAACATTTATTCTTAATAAGTAACCATAGGAGAATAAAATTCACAAGTTTCTTGATAGGTATATCATAATATTTCATCATTAAAAATTTAATCATAAATAATCTAGGTAAATATTGAGATTGTAACATAAAACTCTTACCACTTTTGTAAATTTTGAATAATAAGTCCCATTAAGGAAAGAAACCTATATTGATATGTACATAATAATAAATTTTAATAAATCAAAATAATAAAATACATTCATGGGTGGTATATACACCACATAAAATAATTAAGTGGTGAATACTTTATGTGTCCCATGAAAATAAAAGCAAGACGAAAATCCATTACCTTAAGTCTTGAATTTATTCATAAATGTTTGAAACTCTAATATAATAAGTATAGGTTTACTATAAATATATTATAGAATCATAATAATATTTTTTATAACTTATATTATTTATTTATTACCTTTTATCGCCTATTTATTAATAATTATTTGTTAAAATCACTATTTCATGTAATAATTGTTTTATTTTTCATGCATGTTTTGGTTAGGTGGTTTTTTACCTTGTAATTTGATCATGGTTCTATTATATAAATAATTTTAAACATTATATTAATATCATATATATTAATTATATATTTATTTATGATAATCCATAAAATTTAGAGATAAAAAAATGAGTAGCACCATTTATGGAGATGGTTGGTCGTACGTATGCATGAACATTATTTTAATATTTTGATGGATGGAATGAAAGAAAGGTAAATAATAATTCAACTTTAAAAAAATCATTATTGTCTCATATATATCATGTATATTCATATAATAAAATATTATTACCATTCATGTAAAGATAAAATAAAAAAATGAGTCACATCGCTTCGTGGAGGTGGTAGTCCACACCTATGCACAAACGACGTTATCATTTTCCAACAGATTGGAAGATAAAAAGGTAGATTTAATATTATAATTATAAAAGTATAATTATTTCATAAATATCATATAAAAAAAATTAAATAAATCCTTATATCTATCTGTAAGAAACAGTTATGGGAAATGAATTATATCGGTTCACGTGGTGGTAGTTCTCCATACACACAATAGAAGGTTTCATTTCCAATTTAATAGAAGAGGAGATGGATATAGGTTATTAAATTAAAATAATAACATATAGGTATATAGAATATACTTGTGTTATAATTTTATAATAGTTAAAGTATTTTTTAAGGAGTTATAAGAAGAAATAAAATGAAAATTCAGTGTTAAGAACTATACATCTTCTTTGTGAAACCTCTTTAGGTTTATACCTAACGCCTTTATAGGATGGTTTTCTAAGAAAACCAAGGGCTCCTGTTAGTGGGGAGGGATGTAAGGAAGGTTTTTTGGGTATTTTACTAACCAAAAGGATATTTAAGTGTGGATAATATTGGATAGGAGATGTCATTTTATATGTTGGGAAGAGGACCCACAAGGAAACCACTTGGAAATTTCCTAAAAGAATATAAAATGATAAAGTCATTCCAAAGAAAAATGATTCCAAATGAAAATATATTTGAAGGTTGGATAGGATAGGGTATAAATATATATATATAATATTATTTAGACATGTTAAATTGGAAAAATTACCATTATTGTTTTTTTAACCTACCCACCCCTGGTAAACCCATTTTAACCCAAACTACGGTAATTAATTTTTACTATGATTACAATTTATTATGACAAAACATTAATTTAAAATTATTAAATAATATTAATTATGATTATTTACATTACTTAATATATTTTACCACATTCAATTCACATAATTTGCATAATTTAATTTAAAATTAAACCCGCAAATGCGATGAAAAACCCTTTTTCCAAAGAAATTGCTTTCATAAGTATAAAAAGTTTATATATCAAAATTGAACATAAAATTGATTATAGTTACATAAATTGGATTAAAAATAATATAATTGAAATAATTTTAATTTCAAAACAATATTAAAACAAAATGTAACTTTATAAATGCTTTAAAAGAAAATGTATTTTTTTAATAAAAATTAGTATTTTTCAATATTTATTGAAAAATTAATATTTTCATAAAATTATCCAAAATTCACTATAAGATAGTTTTTAAATGTTTATTTAAAAAATTAAGTTTATTTTTTCAAATAATTTTTCTAAAATTGACAAAAAATAATTTTAAAATACGTGTGTAGAATACGACAAAACAACTTTGAAAAAAATATAGTTTTAAGCATAAAACTAGATTATTATAATACCAGGGATATAAAAATATTAAATGAATCATAAAAAAATTTATTGAATATAATATATAAATTTCATTAAAATAATTCATCAATAGTTAATGATTCAATTTTTTAAGATTAAAACACATTGCACACAGAATGTTTTTAGAAAAATATTTATTTTACTTTAAAATGTCTTTTTTATTTTCATTTATAATCAATTAATAACCAATGAATTTATTTTATACATGTGTATACCATATAATTTTCATAATTTAATTATTCCTATTCATACATTCTATTTTATTGGATAGCTGATAATGATATACTATATTACAGTTTATTTAGACATGAGGTTACATTTATAAAAAACTATCAAAGAAATTAAATTTATTTAAAAAAAACAGAAAATCTCAAAATGTTACAATTGTCATTGTGACATTAACTTATTTCACTGTGGGTGTATTGACACATTTATAGACACTATTCTTAGACTTTAGGTAAGTCTACCTAATTCCACTAAGAAATAGGACTAGAGGGTCACAAACAAAGTGTACTCATAATCTCAGCTATATTCTATTTGAGTTTAATAGTTGGAATAAATAATATTATCAAGACCAAAGAATTATATTTATTCAAGATTTTTTTTATTATAAAAATCCATCCACCAATTATATTCAAATTATAAAATCTAAGTGAGTTTAATATTGAAATAAATATTTATTCATTAGACCATCAAATAGAATATTTATTTAGGACATTTTTTATTCAAAAGGCAATAATAAATATTTATTTATAAAATATTTATTTATTTATTTGAATATTATAATAGATATTTATTCACAAGAACAAGAAAATAATATTAATTTAGTTTTCAAATTTATAATATTTATTTATTATTTGAGATTTGATAAATGTTGAGGAGGATAATTTGGTCATGTCATGATCTCGGTGGCAAGAATGATATAAGCTTTAGATGTCATTTAAATAAATATGAAATTGTTTATTTAATAAAATGATATTTAATATCGTGTGGGTTAGCGCATGACATGAATTATTATTATTATTATTATTATTATTATTATTATTATTAACATGGGGAATATGTGAGGTTTATTATATGATAAAGGAATTATGTGCAGTTATCAGATATTAAATACCAAATCTATATATTCCAACTTATATCATTTTAGATATACAGATGAATTGGTGCGAACAACATTTATTTCTAGAGATTATCTTAAGAAAATATATAGTGTTTATCAAGAATAATATAATCATCCATCATCATCCTCCTTTAATAAAGTATCAGGGTGTTTCATTCAACAATTATCATATGTAGAAAGTTCCATCCTTCCCTTTTTTCCTTCACATCATTTCATTTTCATTAATGCCCTATCATCCTCTTCTTCTCTTGATTTCCATTAAAAATATATGGCTTGGATAATTATATACCCATACTAATGGCACTTTATCCCATATCATCATATGATTAAAACACCTAAAAAACTAGTTCCCTTTTAAGTCTTATCTTAATCCCATCAAATAAATGATTAGTATTACTTTTTATATTACATGCATAGTCCATAACATTCCTTGTTAATCTTGTAAAGTTAACCTCATACTCAGTAACACTTTCCTCTTCCTTATATATTAGATTGATGAATTATATTTCCATATAATTTTTTTCTCACAATGAAAGTATTTCTTGAAGAATATCAATTTAAGAGTTCTTTATTCTCTACTTTCAACTTCTCCAGCCTCTTTAGTGTTTAGGATCAATGACCACCATTTATTGGCATCTCATTTCAAACACAAAACTGCTAGAATAACCTTTTCACTTTCATTAAATCCCAAAACTATTAATATACTTTTAAGAGATTCAATCCATTTCTCAAATACCAATGTATTAGTAGTTCCACTAAAAGATAGAGGCTTTTGTTGCATGGAGTCATACAACATAGGCAAATTATTCTATGGAACAACATGTTTTTTAATATGGGACCGTTTATTTATCATAACCTGAGTCAAATATCCTAATATAGCTATGATCTGGTTAGTTCCATCTCTATCTATATTGTATTTCTTAATATGTAAATCCTTACACTATCTATGGGTGTTGATTTCTCCCATTAGGCACCATCACTAAATAATAGAACACGTTGAGTTAGCTCATAATCACCAATAACATTGACCCATAAAATAAAATACCATTAATGGTAAAAAAATCTCAAATAAAATAGAGTATTATAATAATTCTCATCTTATCTATGTTTTTTTTAAATCTAGTTCCCAAGAATTTTACTAAACTTCATCTGATACTAACTATAACAACACCAACACAATAATAATTCAATTAATAAAAAAATAAAATAAATGGTTATAAAATATTAAAAGTAATATTAATTGAATGAATTATTATATTCCATGATTTTTTAGATAAAATTAATTATTAAATAGTTATTAAATCATTAGATTTAATTTTCCTTTTTTTCTTGTTGTTTTACATGTTAAATTAAATGAATAGTTTCAAAATTGACATTAATGATATTTTATAATAAATAATATTTCTCTATATGACTTAAAATTCCTAAAAAAACAATATTCATAAAATTGATTAGGATATGGTTTAAAATATCAACCAAGGTCTATTTATGGGTTGTGTTTCCATTTTTAGTAACTATCTTGACCCATAAAGAGTAAAAAACCTTGTTATCCGAGTTAGTGTGAAAAGGGCGAAGGGGGATAAATTTGAAAGATAGGGGTACAAACATAGTTTAAACTTGTATAAATTTTATTGTATGAGATTATTTTGACTCCTCATTATATCATATTTTAATCTTATCTATTTCATTCCATTTTAACATAAAAAATAATTTATATTATTTTAATACTTTAAGAAATTCCAAGAATTCTCCTCACCTGAATTATAAAAGGACACACCTTATATTAATGATTGAAACCACTTTAATACATTTATCTCAACCAAACCATGACCATTTATATTATAACCACCCTTTTACAAGTTATAGAGGTCTTATTCCATCCAAAAGACCTACCCTAGGCCCCTTAATAAGAGATCTAAAATAATTCTACCAAAAAAGAAGTAATCATATTTACTAGGTCCTTTAAGTATATTTCTTATTCTACTTACTATTAAAGTGGTGTACCCATACTAAGATAATAAATCTAGTATTATAAGTATATTGAGATATTATTATGATTAAGGGAAAAAAATATTCAATCTCTTTTTCATCTTATGAAAAGAAAAAACATCGCTTGTGCCTACGTACGACTTATCGTCTCCATATTGCGGTGTAATTTGTTTTTCATCACTAATTTACATGGATGGTTATAAATATGGAAGTATTCAATATATATGATATTTATGACATAAATAGGCTTCCATAATTATAATATCAAATATACCTTCTTAATTTCTAATCCGTTGTAAAATGATAATGTCGCTCGTGTGTACATGTGGACTACCACATCCAAAAAACAATGCAATCTGTTTTTCATTTGAGCATTATATGAATGGTAATAAGGATATATTTAATGAATATATATAATATAAATGATATAATAATAATGTTGAAAAGTTTAATTATTATTTAACTTTGGTTCTTTCTATGAGTCGAAAAGTGAAAATAGCTTTCATGCGAACATACGACCTACCATCTCCATGAATGGTATAATTAATTTTTCTATATATATATTTCAAAAATGAATATATATATATATATTGAATTTATATAATATTTATATCTTGAATAAAATTCTATTGATGATGGAACCATGATAAAGAAGAATGGAATGGGACTAACGAACCAAAACAAACTTGAAAAACAAAGCAGTTTACACCCAAAAAAATGATAATAATAAAAGATTGTTAACAAACAGGCGATAAAATGTTATAAATGGATCATATATGATATTATAGATATGAATATGGTTCTGGTATGTAATTATAATAAATATAAATTTATTATACAGAAGATCAAAATAACTCATGAGGAAAGTCAAACGTGAGGTAAGGGATTCTATTTCAATTTCCTTTCATTGAGACATATTTTAATATTATGCACCAAGTTTTTTAATGTGGTGTATATAATGTAACTTTGAGGTAATTAAAATTTATATCTATTTATTCATGATTTAATTCATGTTACTTTTTAAAATTTATTTTTTAAAAGAAAATATAATATTATTTCTATTTTTGATCGAACATATTTTTCTTCCATATCCATATTTTTCAAATTTATTTTATAAAAGTTTTTTTCATTAATAAAATGATTTATTAAATGAATTTTAAGTTATCCTTTACTTTTTACATGGTTTTAAGATAATATTTATAGTTTATTACCCAAAAAAGGTAAGAACCCCCATAATGATCCTAATGGTTTTATCACTCCACATCCAAAGAAGACTCGAAAATGCATTGATTACTCTAAGCTAGAGAGAACCATTGTCACTAGATCTTTAGGGATTTGAATGAAGGAAATCAACATTCCTCCACAGCCAGTGCCCGACGAAAATCCAGAAGAGGGAGACTCCTCATTGGGTGAAGAAGAACCCTACCATTGGATTAAGGAACAAGAGGATAGATTTAAGCTTATAAATTTCACTAGTGTAATTAAGGAAGGATACATGGAAAATTTTACTGTTGGATTGAGGAACAAGAAAGGCTGTATTTTGGAAGATATTGTAACAAGGAAATATCTGTTGATGACTATCTCAGTATTAGGGATCAAATGTTTGATAGAGTAGAAATTGAACTCGATAAAGGCCCTGATTTTAATTACCTTCAAATTTGGTGGGAATAGATATCTCGTCGGACTGTCTCAAATGCTTCTTCCATGGTTCTATCTCAAGCTGATGAAAATGATATTGAATGAAAATTTGGTATCAATGCCAAGGCAAGCAGCATACCAAGGAGAAAATATACCGTGCCATAGATGGTGTTTGATGATCTGTTTATTGACGGAGGGCCAGAGGTGATGCACAATAATTCTACTGGCCCCTTGATAGACACAGGGAGGGGTTCATCCTCAATAAATTCAATTGATGAATTTTCGTTAATGTTTGGAGCTGGAATGTTTACTAGAGGATTTCACTAAATTGAAAGAGAAAATGAGGATAGGCATGGATCCCGATTGAAACTTCATCAAGAGACTATTGAACGAATGCTCTATGACAACCCTGAAACCACCAAGAGTTTAGTTCTATCCTCATTGGATGAACTGGAGGAGTTTTCTATTGTCAAGGGGAACAAAACAACACACAAAGCAGAGAATCAACATAAAATCAGTGATGAACATGATTAATTTTTTAGCATGGATGAACAAGCAAGCAGTGCATCAAGGGCATGGACCAGTGCTATTAAAATGGAGGCAGAAATCCTACTGTGTTTCTCTTGAACACTCTTACCATGCGGCCATAACACAAGTTTGGAAATTTCAGACCTTGTTATGTGTACTTGTGGGTTGTGCCTTTTTGTGTTTCATTCCTTGGAGGATGATTATTGTGTCACCCAGAATGTAAAAGAGTTTGTTGGCCCATATGACATGTTTTCGCTGTTTTCTATTTTGAGTCCTCTGCATTGGAGAAACCGAAGTTAGGTTGTTTTGCTGAGTCAGAGGCTGTTACCTTGTGTGAGCAGAAATGCAGAACTGGGTGGAGGCTTTTGGAAAAGTGTATGTGCTTCTAAAGCAGGTTGCTTTTGGTTATGCCAACTCTTATGGATTTGCATGGATTTTTAGGTGCCTCTTGACATTTTCTTTCCTCTGTTTGCTTTTATCTTGCTGGTACAAGATCATTGTACCTCGTGTAATCACCTGACTTTTATCCTTTTCTTAATAAATTTTGGGGAGCATGGGTTCTACTCATGCTCCGAGCCTTTCTGAGTATTACCCAAAAGGATCATTTTTAACCTTTTTTTATAAAAAGTCAAAATGAATGTTTTCTTTTTAACATATATGGTGTTAATAGACTTTCTTGATACTATAATTATTTTGAACACTTTAGCATATTCTATAAATATTCAATGCTTTTACAAAGAAAACTCTTCGTGAAAACTTATTTTAAATGTTTAATTTCCATTCCCTTATATTATTTAAAAGAATTTATTTTACCACCAAATCTTCTTTTCTAACAATCATTTATCGTCTCATGATTGAATTTTTGGAGATTAATAATCCATTGAAACATTCAATTTTTTATAATTATTGGAAATTATATTTATATTAAATATACATATTCTCTGTATCATGGACATGATTATTAACTAAACCATATTCCATTTTCAAATATGATGATTTGATTGATTGGGGAAATATTGATAAATCTATATTCTTTACTCAATATGGATATTTTTTGATAAGTATTATTATTTATGAATTGAATTGATCATTCAATATATGATAAATACATTGGACATGTAGTAATAGGTGGATCCTATAATTATATATTCCCTTGATGTATCAACATGTCTCTTGAGTTAAATCAGTAAGATATCAATAAATGGGTATCTAGTGTATGCCTACCCATAGTTTTAAAGTGTATTGACACAAGGATTTGATAGTAGAGATATCATGATGTCTAAGATCATGATGTCCAATATTAAGAATTTATTTCATTTATAATTAAATTATTATTATCCATGATTTTACTATATTAATATTATACATGGATGCATGTTGTGCTAAAGTTATTGATTAAATGGAATGTGTTTTTTGTTATTTACCTTGCCATATTAATTATGCCTTATTTACTCATGATAGATTCTGCTGTACATAACCCTTAATGAGTATCTAAGTTCACCTTTTTATTTTTTTCTTTTCCCTAGGATATGTAGAAGGATATAATGAATAATACCAATGATTCAAGAATGTTTTTATGCTATGTACATTATATTTCCAATATAATATAGTAATCATGTATGTATCTAGTTCTTCAAGATTACTAAACTAATCGATCCTTTGGGATTAGATCCCTTGTATCTATGTTAATGTAACAATGTAGACACCATATCTTGGTCACTAGAGTTGGGGTCGTTACATCTGTATGGAGGTGATTTTGTTTATTGTTAACCTTTTTTACTTTTCCTTATTGTTGTCTTTATTTTTTTATTTACAACTAAATTCTTATATACTATTTTCATGTTATTTTACTACTTTAAAAATTGATAAAAAAACATAAGAATATTTTAGAGGAATCGCTGGGATAGACACACTACCTCATTAAGATGATGCCGATATTATCCACTGTGCTATATCTAGGGAGAATATAAATGTATCTATGATATTTCAAACAAAAATATATCAAAATTTCATGTCATTTATAGAGAGTAAAGTTTGTATTAGTGTTCTATGATTTTTATTTTAATTATTAATGATGGCAGTGATGGACACTAATAATTTTAAATTAGATTCACTATTAGACTACTCACCGGTGTAAGTACTTAATGGTTTCATGATATATTTTCAAGATTTAATATATAGTCAATGGGATAAAGTTCCCACTAATTAATTATTTTTCAAATCCAATAAAATGATGAATCTAATTTCACAAGCATCCAAATCATTTTCTGAGGATGAATAGAGAAGTGAAGTATCTTTGTATGTTTTTAATGATGACTCTGAAGAAGAAACTGAAGAAGAGTTGGGGATTCCCACAATTCACCATGACATACCCATTGATACAGAGCTAGAATTGAAAGATCACTATATTGAGACAAGTTTTGAAGGAAGGTAGAAGAAGGGTCAAGAATAATTAGAAGGAGCAGGGAATTTTTTAAAAGATCAATTATTCTCTAATTTTCATTTTAATGATTTAATCACTATAGGAAAATCAATTCTTTTTGCAATGGATTATTTTCAACAGACAATGATTTTGTTTCAAATAGTCTTCATGGTTGACTTATTTGTGATATACTGGCTCATCCATCAAAATTAATCTTTCCATGATGGTCTTTTAAAATGGATTAACTTGTCCGTCACAAAGAAATTTTATGTCAAAGCGCACGTTGCGGCGATGTTGAATTATTTATAATGGAATAAAAATTCTGTGACAAATAGCTCATTTCAGAAAATCTATTTATAACAGATTGGTATATTCATCAAAAATACCCTAATCTGATAAGAAATATTTGAGACAGATCCATCATAAATACTTGTTTTGATAAGGGGTGTTCTTGACGGATCCATCATAAATACTCCTTCTGATAAGAGTTATTTGTGGCGGATCAGTCGTAAATATGTCTCCAACTGGGCATTTCTGACAAATTCCCCACAAATACTTTGTCAACAAATTTTTTATAATGGAGTGGTTCATCACATATACTATTTCCATGAGTGGGAAATTTTATTTTTTTGTGGTAGCTTTTTGCAAGGGATATATTATCTGTCGCAAATACTCATCACAAATTAGCAGTTTATCGCAAAAAAGTTAACCATAAATACGCACAGCCACCCCCTCAATCTCCTTATCGGTTTTTGGTTCCTATCGAAAAAACTCTCTCATTTCAAATATAATCTTGGACTCAACAGATTCTGTGCAATATCTACAAATCGTTTGGTATAGTACCAATTTCAAGATATTTTTTAAAAAAAATTAGTTTTAATTATCACTATTTTTTATATTTAATTTTTTTTAATTTATATAGTCTGTTAGTTATTATAATTTAATAAATTGACATTACATTTAGTATAATTTTTTTTAAATTACTACAAATTGGTATAATTTTTCATAAATTCTATAAATTAATATTAAATTAGTATAAGTTAATAAAATACATTATAAATTCATATAAATTAATATAAATTAGTATAAATTTATAAAAATTAATAACAAATATTATAAATTGATATTAATTTATAAAATAATTTATTAATTCCTTAAAATAAATAAAAAATATTATACATTATTATAAAATTACTAAAAATTGATATAATTTAGTATAAATACATATAAATTTTTATAAATTAGCATAAATTTGTAGAAAATTAGTATAAATTAATGTAAATTACAATAATGTGATATAATTTAATATGAATTAGTATAAATTGGTACAAATTAATAAAAATAAATATGTACTAGTACAAATTGATAAAAAATTATTAAAAATCGATATGTATATATATATATATATATTTGTATAAGTTAGTATAAGTTGATATAATTTGTTATAAATTGATATAAATTTTTATTAATTCATATAAATTAGTATAAATTAATATAAATTATAATGAATTGATATAATTTATTATAAATTCATATAAATTATTATAAATTTGTAGAAATTAATATAAATTAATATTTATTCATAAAATCAAAATAAATTATCAATTAGTATAAATTAGTATAAATTATTAAAAATTACTATAAATTAATAAATTATTATAAATTAATAAGTTAATATAAATTTTAAATTAGTATAAATTGATAAATTAGTATTAAAAATTAGTTTAAATTCATAGAGATTGTTATAAATTAGTATAAATTATGAAAAATTATGAAAAATTTATGTAAATTAATAAAAAATAATATATTCTTCTATAAATTGATAAAAAATGATAAAAATTTATATGAAATATTATACATTCCTATAAATTAGTATAAATTGATATAGTTTCTTATAAATTGATTTAATTTATTATTTATTCATATAATTTACTATAAATTAGTATAATTTAATATATTTTACTATAAATTGATATAATTTTGTATAAATTGTTATAAATTCATATATATTATTATAAATGACTATAAATTAATATAAATTATTATAAATACATAATCCATAGTATAAATTTCAAAAAATTACTATATATCAGTATATTTTATTATAAATTAATAAAAATTGTTATACATTAGTATAAATGAGTATAAATTAATAAAATTATTATGCATCAGTAGAAAATAGTATAAAATGATTTAGTATAAATTAACATTAATTCATATAAATTAGTATTAATTCCTCAAAAATTAGTATAAATAAATATTAATCATTATAAATTTATATAATTTGGTATAAAATAAAATAAATTAAAATAAATTCAAAAATAATATAAATTCAAAAAAAAAATAGTATAAATTAATATGAAGTTGAATAAATTAGTATCATTTTGTATAAATTGATAAAAAAATGTTATACATTAGTATAAATTAGTAGAAGTTAATAAAAGTAGTTATACATATGTATATATTAGTATAAATTAATATATATTACTATAAATTGGTATAAATTTCCTTAAATTAATTTAATTTACTATAAATTAGTATAATTGAGTATAACTTAATATAAATTAGTATAAATTATTATAAATTCATCATAAATTGGTATAAAATAATATATATTACTATATAATGATATAATTTATTATAAATTAATATAGATTAATATTAGAATAAATTTAAAAAATTAGTATAAATCAATATACATTAATATCATTTAATATTTAGTAATAAAATTATTATATATTCATATGGATTTACAAAAACATTTAGTATAAATTAATAAAAATGAGCATAAATTAGTATAAATTACTATAAATTAGTATAATTTAGTATAAATTGAAAAAACCATTATTCATAAGTAAAAAATAGTATAAATTAGTAAAAATTAATAAAAATTATCTTAAATTCATATAAATTAATAAAAATTATTATTTTTAGTAACTTTTTTACAAATTCATATAATTCACTATACATCTATATTATTTACTCTAAATTAATATCATTTACTATAAATTAGTACAGTTTAGTATAAATTAATATAAATTATTATAAATCTATATAAATTCATCACAAATTGGTATAAATTAATATAAATTAATAGAAATTAATTAAAATCAATATAAATTGCTATAGATTGATTTAATTTATTATAAATTGGTATAATTTAGTATAAATTTGTATAATATAGTATAAATTGGCACACTCATGCACCATTTACACATGTTGCATTGGCGTGCTATGTATATACCCCTTCATGTGTGGTGTTAGCCTCCTACAATTACATGAGGGGAAAATAAAACCCCTAAAAAGTTGTAATTTTAAAATTTATAAATTTATAATAAAATATAAAATGTAGCATTTTATGAAATATATTAAAAAAATAATTAACTGGTCATTTTGTAAAAATAAGTTCCATACTACATTTTATATAATAAAATAATTACTATTATTTTTTAAATAACTATATAACTAAGAAATATATATCATTTTTTTACAATGGGGTCATAATTGGATAAATAATTATAAAAAACCAAATAGTTCTAGTATAAATATTGTCTACATTATGGGTGTTGAAGTAGTTACATCACTCCCATTTTCAAATTTCAGAAGAAATAATTAGGTCATCTGTAAGAAGTTTGATACCTGAAGATTTTAAAAGTTTGATAATGTTGTGGTTCATCTTTTTTGTTTTTCTTTTTAGAATGATTATGTCATCAAGTATAAACATGGTGAAAAAAACCAGAAGTAAATATATTTTTTTTCAAAACCATAACAGTTTGAAAATTTAGTACATGATGTTATTGGGTCATCTTTTCAAGAAACATAAACTCATAATAAAAATTCTAATCCCAACAATATAGATTTTATAATTTATTAAAATACAATAAGGAGTTCTTATTTCTCATATGAAAGATAAGAAAATTTGAAGCTGTTATGAATTTTATGTCTATTAAATCTGATATTAGAATATAAAATAGTTTCTTTGATAAAATATTTTCTCTAGTTAAATCATTGATTCCTGGAGGGAATACATTGCCTATAAATTTCTATGAAAGAAAAAGGTTATTAATAATTTGGGTCTTAGTCATCAAAAGATACATGCATGTTCAAATGAATGCATCTTATATTATGGTAAATATGAGTGAGAATCTAATTTTCAAACTTGTGGAAAATAATGGTATAAAGAGGTGCAATTGGAAGAGACAAAATGTATTCATTTTAAACAATTGAGGTATTTTACTACTATATATAGATTGAAACATTTATTTATATCTTGAAATAAATCTGCATTGATGACATAGAATAGATACAATGTTTCTTATAGTAAAAGATAAAATCATCCTTGTAATGGTGATTCTTGGAACAATTTGATTAGGTTTATCTATATTTTTCTTCAAAACCTCATAATGTACACCTGGGTATTTCTACTTATGGTTTCTATCCATTCGGTGCTTACGAAAATCAATATTATTATTGGATGGAGTAAAAATGGTCTAAAATTTTATCTATATTACATGGATGATATCAAAGCATTTATTCTTGTCAATGGAATAATGATTTGTTTTTTTGACTGTCATAAAATATTTCTTTATATAGATTGTCCATTCTGAAAGAATAGAAATATTTTTATAAAAGTTAGAATTGAAAGAGAAGAGCCTCCTATAGTGCTCTTAGGTGTCTAGGTAAAATTTATTATCTTTTCATTACCTCCAATTAGTTTTGGATTAACTATAAACCAAAAAAAATAAGTATTTTTGGGAGTGATCACAATCGGATAAAGAGAATTATTTTTTGGGAACTGTCACATTGGTCTGATTTGTTGGTTTGTTACATGTTAGATGCAGTTCATATTGAGAATAATTGTTTTGATAACATATTTTATTCCGTGTTGGACACACCCAATAAGACCAAAGATAATATGAAAGAATAATTAGATATTTTCCAAATTTATAGGTGTCATAAACTTAAGTTATTTGAAAATGAATGTTCATAAAAATTAATAAAGCTAAAAATAGCTTATGCACTTTTTAAATAATTTAGATTATTATTTTATCAGTGGATTAATGATTTGAGGTTACCAGATCGATATGATTTTAATTTTTCTCCTTGCATCAGAAATGGACATATTATCGAGTAAAAAAAATCAAGATTGTCATGTCATCATGCAAAGATTAATACCTATTCACTTTAGAGGGCCATTTAATTCTTCAATCTAGGATATGTTTACTAAAATATCATATTTTTCGAAGAATTGGTATAGAAATAATGAATTATAATGCACTGGATATGTTTCAAAAAGATATTCTAATTTTATATAAATTGGTAAGAATATTGTTATTGGACTTATTTGACTTAATTGAATATTTAATATTTCATTTTTCATATGATGCTAAATTTATAGGGCTAGTATAATTCTGATGAATGTGATCATTTGAGAGATGTATTCAAAAATTGAATAATAAGGTTCTTAATAATACATTGGTTAAAGGGTTAATTGTTGAAGCATACTTGCATGAAGAAATTTAAAAGTTGTGCTCTTATTATCACATAGCCTTTGTTTGTGGATCGTTTTCCCCTTCGGCTTTGGTGTCGTTTTCTTCTCTCCTTTGATGGAGTTTTTGGTAGGTTTCCTTTAGGGTTTCATTTGCATCTCTGTTATCTTTGTGTGATTCGGCCCACAATGGCGCCTGTTTCTCCCTCGGCGATTAGGGTTTCATATGCTCTTCACCCCTTCCTTTCGGTTTCGATTTTCTTCTCGTATGGTGTTCGGATTTCAAGGCCCGTCCTTTCTCCTCTACTACTCTTTCTACTGTTCCCATCATGTTAGGCCCCAACATGGTCGAACCCAATAGTTCTACGGTGGCTTGGGAATGTGATGGACGAGTGATGCTCGGGTGCTCCGATTTTGGGGTTTCTGATTCATTGACTCTCTGTATTGGAATTTCTTCCTGGCTTGGATTTCAATACCATTTGGTTGTTTTTTCATTTTTATGCTTTTGTTCAGATGGATTTTCTATGGAATGTGTTTGGAATGGTTTGATGGGTGTGTTGGCGGATGGTGGTTCTGATGATGAGTTCCGGTCATCAGCTCTAGTAGAGATAGGGCGGTGGTGATGATGATGGTGTTCTGAAGAATTTGATGATAGGCGGTGTGATTTTGGCTGATACGGGTTTCTTGGATCGAGGCCTCCTCCGAATCTGATGTACCTTTTTGAATGTGTTTTTAAATTTTGAAATCTGGCATAGTGTTGCTATTTTCTGGTGGGCTAGTTTCATTGAAGGGTGAAACATGAGGTGGTAGCTTCGAGGATTTGATGACGGTCACTTTTTTGAAAATTGAAAAAGGTGATGGTGCACATAGCGAGGTGGCAATGATGGCTCTCGTTTGAATTTTTAATGGAGTGTTTGAAGGATTGTGGCATGGTATGATGGTTAGGGTTGTTATTTTGAATTTTGAAATCTGTAATGCTATCTCTTTTGCTGATTTTCTATTGGTTCCCACTCACCCTAAGTGGCTTCTTCAATAAAATAAAAAATTAGATTGTGGCCATATCAAAAAAATCCATGAAAATTACTCTTGCAGCACTTGAAGAATGTTGATATCATAATTTTTCCTACTCATTTCAACACTAGTAAGTTAAATTTTTTACAATCGAATAGATGAAATCAATTTTTTATTTTATATATGGTTAATTTTTATTATTTATCTTGGTATCGCAACATGGAAATAAACGTTATAGTTGATTATATGCACTGAGTAATCTACCATCCATATTGTCTAGATCGTTTAATGATTATGTGGTTAATGGATTTCAATTTCATATGTGCATATATGGAGGATCAAAAAAATCAATGAATAATGGTGTTTGTTTAAAAGTTTTTCATCATAAAGAAATTGAATTTGACTTTTGTGTCATGCAGGATGAAATAATTAAGTTAAGTTATCTAGGGAATAATTATATAACAATAATTAAATGTAATTAGTTTGATACTGATCAAGGATTTCATGTTCATCCATGACATGGGGTCATTGATATTAAATATAAAATTCTTGTGATAAAATAAACCATTTTTATAGAATATCATTCTAATCATGTTTATTATAAAAATTGATGTTCTTATTTGAGAGATTTAAATGAATGATAGAGGGTAATAAAAATTAAATCTCATGAAAATCAGTCTACAAAAAATTAAAGTGGTGTTGCTGAAGTGAAAAATATTTTTTTTAAACCTCACCAAATATATATCTTAATTTATGAGATAAAGATATCAATTATGATACCCCAAAATAGGGTTGATGGTGTCGATAATGTCAACGATTAAAATGCCCAAGAAGGATTAATGTATCACTGATAGGGGGAGGGGTGAATCAGTGATATCTTTTTATTTTATGTTATATTTCTTATATAACAACATTTTCCTCCTGTTAAAAAAGTATCACTTTGCTAAAAAAACATTAACACATCAATAGAAACAAAAGTATTTATAAGGTTCACTAGTCAGTAAGAGTAGCTAGTATTTGGAATGGTTTGGAAATAATCCAATACCACAAAATCTGCTAGAAAAAAAACCTTTTGTGTGTATACAATACGTAGGAAATACCCTTACAATTGTGTATAACTATAATCAATACAATAGTGCATGTTCTTCATCTAGAAAAAATGATGTAAAATAAGTTTTGTAACAATTTAAAAAACCTTTACCATTTTGTTACAAATATTTCATTATGATGATTCAAAAACTTCAACCTTTATAATTATTCAAAACAAAATTATTCAATTTTATACCCAGTAGTAGGTAGAAAAAACTATTATGGAATTGGTATGAAAAATTAGTATGACAGATCATTCCAATTATTCTGTTTGATTCCTCAATCTAGAAATAAGTCTAAAAATATTCTCCAGAAAAAAAAAATCTAAATTGTTTATTTCTTTCCCCATAAATTCTAGTCCGATTTCTCTGTTCAATCTTGAAAACTCTAACCACTATCTCTTTCTTTTTCTTCTTTTATCTTGGAAACTTTATCAAGAAAAATCTATCTAAAAACCTATCTTCTAATAGAAATGCCACAAAAACTTCAAGACTCTCACTCTCTCCCATACGTGAACAATGTTAGAGTATATTTTACTTTGACATCTATTTATAGGTGTTCCAATAGTGGAATGGGAAGGAAACCAATTTGATTTTCCCACTCAACCAAATTTCCAAAAACTCAAATTTTACTTTCATTTAAGATTTATATTTTACCACTTCAAAACTTTTAAACTCTTATGAAGTCTTCTCAAAACATCCCAAATATTCTCACAACTTCATCCTGCTTCAAACTTACAAACTATTTTTTATTCTGATATAAATATTATTTCTAATACTGTTAGTTTCTCTGATATTTTTTCTCATTATTACTCTCCAAACCAACTGAAACATTGAAACTATTCTACCATAAATACTGTTTCAACTTATGTAGGCTTCAAAAACCCTTTGAAAACACTTTATAAATATCTCAAAAACAATTATAATTTTCTATAATTTTTCAACAAAAACTTAGACTGATGATCTTGCATCCGATGAATTCCAATATTATATGAGTTATCGGTGTCATTATAAATCTAATGGATCAGTCTTTGTTTCCCATCAAATGTATATGAGTAAATTCCTAACCAACAAATCTTTAAACTATTAGAAAAAGAATTTTTTTTCATTATGAAAAGGCTGACGACATTATTGAACATCATATAGTTGATTGGTCTCTAACCATAGCCAGTTCATTGGTGTCTAAAATTATAACATTTCAATCAATGTTATCAAAATATTTCTGATCTACCTCTATATCTGATTCCCTACTGAAACTAACACTTTGTGTAAGGGATCAGTGTCACACCATGTCCAATAGATCAGTTTCATCAATAACTTCTTTCTTCCAGATTCTCTACAACTGATGATTAATCCTATGGAATGGTTCATTTGGTTGATTAGACAGTCTGATGGATCGGTCAATCAACACTTCAATAAAAATTTTGATAATAGAAACTTTGAACATCACATACTTTAAAAAAATTCTACGTCTGGTGATTCTCACACCGATGAACAGTGAATGAAAGATTTTTTCTTCATACTCTCTTTTCTTCTAACAACATTTTCATGTATCATGATATCTTTATGATGTTAAGAACATTATGATTGGCATAACATCATCTAAATTAAAAATACTTTTATCCTCATTTATTTAAAAAATATTGGATCATAAATTTTCCAGTCAACTTTTGATATTTAAATCTTAAAAAATAGAAAATAATCATAAGATTTATTATCAAAAATCTCAAAATACATTTAGACTCTGATAAAACTTCTTACTCTAATAAAAAACTTCATTTTGGTCATAATGTGAGTCTGAAAACACCTTTATCTAGAAAAAAAATCTGGAACATAAAAACATAACTGATGGAATTTCTTAAGAACATGACATCCAATCAGCTAATTCCATTTTTTATTTCTTATAATCACCAATACTTACAAAGTGAATTGATTTTTCATAATGAAAAAAAAATAAAAAACAAACAACACAAACTTCTCCCAGTATCTGAAAACCACTTTCATTAAACTTGGTCCCAACAGTCTACCCCTTTAGATTTTTTTTCTAACCAATGTTCATAAATCACTGAATTTTTTAGCTCAATATATGGATCACTAATAAAAATTATAATCCTAAGTGAGATAACTCATTATATGAAACATGAATTATTGAGAGAAAAACTATGCTATCCAAAAGTAGCAACTTGCAAAACTTATCCTTGAATATTAAAAATTTCAAAATTTACTTCAAAATCTCTACAAATCATTTCTGACTAAAAAATAATTTTAGTACAACTACTTCAACAAACTATTATAATACTTTAAAAACTTACATGTTGAGTTCACAACTTGCCTACAACCCCCTACATATATGTTTCCTTAAAAGGTTTAGCACATACCAATGGATATATTTATGAAACAAAATTTTTAACCCCCTTGAAATCACTATTCAAAGACAATTAGAGATAGGGGATAGAAACACATACCCCAACCTTAGAGAGAAATATGTTGGACACCCATGTTCAACCTTAGTTTTAAAAATGATTCCTTTGGTAAAGGTTTTGTGAAAATGTCAGCAACCTGTTCCGATGTAGGAATATACTCCATTTTGACTTTATTATTCTCCACATTCTCTTTGATATAGTGATATTTTATATCAATATGTTTTGAATGATATTATTGTACAAGATTTATTTTAAGGTTTATATAACTCTGATTAACACAACCCAAGAGCATAGTTAACATTACTTCAACAAGTAAGTATTCGAACTAAGTCTTTATCCACATAAGTTGTGTTGAAACATTAGTGGAAGGAACGTACTTAGATTAATATATTATAAGTGTTAATAAATTTTGTTTCTTATTATTTAAACTTAAAAAAATTTCCCCCCAAAATAAAACTCCACCATATGTGAATATTCTAACATCTACACTTCCTGGCCAATCAGTATCTGTATAGAAAAACAAATCAATTCTTCCTAAACTATCATACCTAATTCCAGAATATATTATGCCTTTAATATATTTTAGAATCATTTTTCCACACAATAGATTTTATTCTTTTGGAGAACTTTATAATCTTACACATAAGGTAAAATCATAAATAATATATACTCTTGAGGCAGTCAGATACAAAAAACTCCCTCTCATCTTTCAAAACTCTCTAGAGCCATCTTCCTTACCTTCTCCATCTTTAGTCAGATTGGTTCCCATATACATTGGTGTGGAAAAATGTTTTTAATTTTCCATTCCCAACTTCTTAAGAAGTTACCTAACATAGGTTTCTTGAGAAAGAAAAATGTATTTATTATTTTAGTGATATTTTTAACCCAAGAAATTATTTCATCTCACCAAGCATGCGAATTTAAAAAAACTACTTCATATATTTAAAAAACCTTTTTAAAATTTCTTTCATCATTCCTAGAAAATATAATATCATTAAAATGTATAATAATAACGAGGGAAATCCCTTGACTTTCTTTGATGTAGAGATTATTATAAACTCTTCCATTGTTAAAGTTCAGCTTTAATAAGTGGGTATCTAATTTGGAATGTCACACCCTTAGAGATTGTTTTATCACATACAAAGATTTCTTCAACATTAAAACATAACTTTTATCCTTCCCAATAAAAAACCACATGGTTTTTCAGTATACACTTCTTTATCATCTATAGATAAATTATTATTTTACATCTATTTGAAAATTTTTATAACCTTATTGTTCAGAAATTTCAAGAAAGATATAGATTGTTTCTAACATTTCCACTAGAGAAAAATTATTTTCATAATCAGTTCCCTCAATTTGTGAGTAACCTTTGAAAACCAATCTCTCCTGGTTTCTTATCACTTAACCATCTCCATTCATTTTTTCTAAAAACCCCACTTTTTTCCAATAACATTTTTATTATTTGGATTAGGTATGAGTTCCCAAGTATTATTCTTCTCAATCTGATCTAACTCTTAATTCATAGCATGAATCCATTCCATATACACAAAATATTCATTAACATATTTTGATTCAACTTTTGAATACAAATAAGCATGTGTAACAACTTTTAATGATCATATTGTTTAAACCTTTTAATGCTGATCACCAATAATTTTTTGAGATTGAACCTATTTTCTCAGACTTAGATGAGATATTGGAAATTATTACTCATCATTGGAAATAGATTGTTCAGATTCTTCTATCAGCATGGAATCAAAATTTTTAGAATCCATTTCATGTTTCTTGAAAAAAATTATTTCGTCCTCTCCATCTTCTTCATCTGCATGTGTTTGTAAAATATCTTCCTCATCTTTTCACAAACTTTACATCAACAGAATAAACTATTCTTCACATTTCTTTGTTAAAACATCTATATCCTCATCCATCTAGAACCTATCCCAGATATATTTCATCTTTTCCTCTCTAATCAAACTTCCCAATATTTCCACTTTTGTACTTTATTATGTAGTTACTCTAAAAAAATCTTAAGTGATTCAAACTTGGAGTTTTATCATAGAACATTTCATATGGATTCATATCATAACTAGGCCTATAAAAACATAAATTATGAATATAAAATGTTGTGATCATTTTTTCCACCAGAAATAGTGTGAAAAACCATGCTCAATCAATATTTTATGCTCCATCCTAACTAAACTTATACTCTTCCTTTTAAAAACAGATTTCTTTTTGTGGTGTGTATGGTGTACTGAACTGATACTGAATTCCCTATTTTTCAACATAACTTCTGAACTATTCCTTCTTGTATTCACCACCATTATTAGTTCACAACTTCTTTATAGAATACCCACATTCATTTTCAGTTCTTCTCTTGAAACACTTAAATATATTTAGAGCTTCTGATTTATGTTTCAAATACATAATATATGTAATCTGAGTAAAATCATCAATGATAGAAATAAAGTACTTATCTACAAAAGTTAATTGTTTTATCATTGAACTAATCACATCAGAATGAAAAAGTTACCAGGGTTGAGTAGAAAGAACATTAACTTTCTTATGCACATAGTTTGTAATCTTCCTTTTTTTTAAAACTACTCAACACTAATCTATTCTTATTGACATATTAGGAATACCACAAACACTGTATTGCTTTGATAAATTTCTCATGTTTCTCTAACACATATGTCCCAATATTTTATTCCAAAACTAATTTTATTTCATCATTATTAAGTAACATGAATTACGTACTTCACCAATTTAAAACAAGATTTCTTTTTTGTGTTAGACTTTTATAACAACTTTTCCATATTCCTCTATTTTCACAAAAAATTCAACTTTTCTAAAATAACTTTATTTCCTTCATAAAAAATTGGGAAACATTGTGATGCCCCAAAAATCTAAAGTAAGAACCTTGTGTTTGATATCATGTATGACATGAAACATCAATTGTCTAAGGTAATATAATATCCATATACTTAATAATACATTTACTATTTAAAATATATTCTACATATTTCAACGAATGAAACACTAAGTTAGCCTAAAATTCATGAGATATTAAGTTAGAATATGTCATATGTTACAATGAACTTCCTCTATATCTTGTGTTACACGCAAAAGAGACCTTCTTCGATGGCTTGTGCTATACGCAATACCGAGTCTTATTGAGAGACAATTTTTAATTAAAACATTATTATTTAATATAATAAGATATAAACTAGTCGTTATGATTATTATTAACTAAATTATGAAAATATATGGCCTACACAACTAAATAATTTGTTACAAATAAATTATAAATGAATACGAGAACCAATTAAATATTAAAATGATATTTATATATAAAACTATTTTCATGCTCACAAAGCTATTTTACATTAATAGTTTAAATTAATTACAATTAGTGAGTGATATTAATTTAATAAATATGTTACATATTCTATAAATTATTCTTGATATTCATACAATATATATGGTAAGCATAATATATGATCAAACCTAATATTTCACATAAAAACCTATATTTTTATTAAAGTATTTTTACCACCTTTTAATTGAGAACCTAAATTAATATTAATTTTGAAAATTTTATGAATTGAATTTTTTAAAATAAAGTTAATTTTTGAATTAATAATTTCATAATTATCTTATGGAATTTTTTTGGATTTTGTTTCAAGAAACATCATTTTTTTAATGAATAGTTAAAAATACTAAATTTTAGTTCAAAACTGTTTTTATATAATTTATTTATAAGGTTAAATTATAATTTTAATTGTTTTTAAAGTTTAATTAGATAATTTTTTTTATCAATTAATACAATTTGTGTCATTAGGATCAATTTCACTTTGAAACTGATTATAAAAACATAGCCAACTTCTAAGCATTTTTACTTTAAGAACCCCTATTTTTGTTCCACTTGTGGGATTAATTTTAATTTAATTTCTACTAATTTTGTAGTTGGAATTTGAAAAAATGGATTAAATATTTCGAATCACCATAATTTATAATTTCTAATAAGATGAAATTTGTTTTTTACAAAAAAATATTAGTGAAAGTGATTAAAATTAATTATAATTATTAAGGTAAAATAAAGCTTAATAATGGACTAAAAATTTAAATTAAGGTCCCAAATGACCTAGAAAATTGTCCAAAACCCATTATATAGACATATATCATCCATTAACCTTCCGATATTTATTTTTATTGGTTTGGTATTGTGACGTCCCGGTTCCGAAAGCCACCCAGAGGCGCCTCGTACCCAGTTGGTCACATGGCCTCAAGCGCATTTCCCCGAAAGTCAAAGGCTACCGACTAGAAGTGAGGGCATTGGGTGTGATAGTGGGGAAACTATGCCCTCATTGGAAGAGCACATAGTGGAAGTAAACAAATACATAAAATAGTGAAAGAATTATATATTCAACAACAGTGAACAATGGAAGACCGGAATAATAAACAATTGGAGCACATATATATATAAAATGACGCATCATAAATATGTCTATGAAAACATCCAAACAAGTCACAATGCTAGAATATAATAGTGCTAAACAAAAGTGCAAAAGAAAACAGATAAACTCCTCAGCATCACAAGCCATAGCTTGGTCCCATGCTCTCTAGCTCCACAGCAAGTCAAGTACTTGAAGTAGAAGGGTGCTTTACCTTATCTATACTTGCAACAATATAATATGTTTGGGCCCAAAAGCATGGACCAAATAGTGTGTGAGACTAAATCTCAGTAGGAAACCACCCAAAGATCTGGGCCTAACAGTCAATGAATATATGGCAGGTAAAAGTACAGAAAACAGCAAACAGGAAGGTGCTCTGCAGTAAAAAGTTCCACAAGCCAAACAATCAATCAAGCACAATAACCCTCTAGGAAGTGCACAAAGCCTATCCTCTATGGTTCAGTATATGAAGAATCTCTGAGGAAGGACTCACAGTCAATTCCCCTTATAGTCTAAGGTAGTCATGAACTCTCTGAGGAAGCTCACGCGGTCAATTCCTCTTACAGACCCAAGGTCAAAGACTCTCTGATGAAGCTCACTTGGTCAATTCCCATTATATCCCAGGTCATTCATAGACTCTCTGAGGAAGCACTCACCGTCAATTCCCCTTATAGTCTAAACAGTTTAGGAATAAAATCAAAGACTCTATGAGGAAGCTCATGTGGTCAATCCCCTTATAGTATAAAGCAATCAAGGACTCTATGAGGAAGCTCACTCAGTCAAATCCCCTTATAGCCCCAATTGGTTCTAGGCTCTTTGAGGATGCTCAATCGGTCAATCCCCATTATATCCAAAAGTGCTCAAAGACTCTCTGAGGAAGCTCACCCGGTCAATTCCCCTTATAGTCTACTACACCAGGTTCTCACAGCCCTGTGTAGGTCAACAAGCATAGCAGTGTAATATGGCCAAGTAAACCTACATAATTTCTTAGCTAAACATTCTACACCATAACAAGCATGTTAGAATACAAACTCTCCATCCTACAACAACATGCATAGAAAATAGGCAAGGCAACCAAACTGGCTAAACATGACCAAACGGTCATAAATAGAACATGCAAGGGAAAAACATCCAAAGCATAGCAATCATCCCTATTCATATCCAAATTACCTCTACACAGGCATACAAGCATGGCAGGAAATCAATAGGGGTAAAACGGTAAACAAGAAATACCCCTTTTATGGGTATTGGTGGAATTTTCACATAATACTCAAAGACTTTGAATAGAAAGGAACAAACCACCTACCTCGATGTCAGGAGATCACTTTACTTGAACCTAGAGGCTTGAAATGCCTTGGAACATCGTAGATCGAAGCGATTCCAATGCAACCAATAGTTTTTTATTCGGAGGATGGACGGAGGCTCAGGGGTTCATTGAAGATCCACAGCCGTATGTGTTCTCTCGGCCGAACGAGACCTAAAATGAGAGTCTTCTGGCGATTAGATGTGACCCTGGT
Organism: Viscum album; assembly: GCA_963277665.1. Classification (NCBI taxonomy): domain Eukaryota; kingdom Viridiplantae; phylum Streptophyta; class Magnoliopsida; order Santalales; family Viscaceae; genus Viscum; species Viscum album. The sequence goes on from OY728134.1 coordinate 821,992,189, forward strand.
GCGTTTAATGAAAAAAAAACAAAATACACGGTGTGTACTTTTTTATTACATGTTGGGTACTTGCCGTTTAAGTACTCCGCATTAGGCGGCCTCCAAGTCCCTCCCACATGGTCGTGTGTGTGGCTACTACACGGCCAGTACACGGCCTCCCATGGCAAGGCAGTACACAACCTGTACTTAGAAAATTTCAAGAATTTCCTTTTTTCTCAAAAACGACAAGAAAAGGAAACACGTACCTGAAAAGAAGGTTTGGGTTCTTACAAACTTCCCCCCTTAAAGAAATTCTTCCCCAAATTTCCCTAGCGCGACGTATAAGAAGAAACCTCGAATAGCTCTGGCCACTGAGCTCATACATTTGTCTCCCTCTCCCAAGTCTCATCCTGCACCCGCCTGTGCTGCCATAGCACACCATAGGAACAGACTGGCCATAAAGAACCTTTGTACTGCGATCCACAATTCGGATAGGATGTTCCTCAAATGACGCATTCGCTTCAAGCTCAACCTCCTCAAGTTGGAAAACATGAGATAGGTCTGAAAAGTAATGTCGAAGCTATGAAACATGGAAGACATCATGCATAGCTCGGCACCTCTGGGGTAAATGCAACTGATAGGCAACCAACCCAACTCTCTCCAACACCTCAAACGAGCCGATGTACCTCAATGAAAGCGTACCCTGCCTCCTGATCCTCTTATGTCCCATCCTCAGTGTGACACGCCAGAAAACCTGATCCCTGACCTCGAACTATAGAGGTCATCTCTGCTGATCAACATAAGACTTCTGTTGAGACTTTGTAGTAGCCATCCTCTTCCGAATCAACTCTATCTGCTCCATGGTCTCTTGAACAAGACGAGATCCCAACAAAGCTATCTCTCCTGCCTCTCGCCAACATAAGGGTTATCAACATGGCCTTCCGTAAAAAGCCTCATAAGGTTCCATCTGAATAGTTTCTTGAAAACTATTGTTGTATGGAAACTCTACAAGAGGTATACTCTTCTCCCAAGATCCTCCAAATTGCAAACTGGATGCTCGGAGCATGTCCTCAAGCACCTGAATCGTTCGCTCGGACTGACCATCTGTCTGGGGAAGGTAAGCAGTAATCAAAAGTACCTATGTACCCAAAGCCTTCTAAAGCCCCTTCCAGACCCGAGAAGTAAAACATGCATCCCTGTCTAAAATGATGGAGTGTGGAACTCCATATAGATGTACAATCTCTCAGATGTACAACCATCCTAGCTTATCAACACAGAAGGTCTCTTTGATCGGTAAGAAGTGAGAGACCTTCGTGAGTCTGTCAATGACAACCCAAACTATATCATTCCCTCGAGGCGACCTTGGAAAACCAGTCACGAAGTCCATCATGACGTCATTCAACTTCCAGTCGAGAATGGGTAACTACTGTAAAATCCCTATTGGTCGCTGATGCTCCGCCTTCACCTGCTGACATGTGGAACAACTCATGATGAAACCAACAACGTCTCTCTTCATACCTGGCCACCAATACTGATGGTGTATATCATGATACATCTTGGTGACACCAGGATAAACTGCCCAAACTGAGGAATGAAAGTCCAGCATCAGATCCTTGTGTATGTCTACTGGCACCCATACGCGCCCCTGGAAATGCAAGATCTCATCCTTGCCTGTGGTCCTTCCAAGAATAGGGTCCTCTCCTGACACACTCTCCCTTAGGACCAGGCCTTCAGAATCTAATAGCTGCCTCATTTGAACTCGATCAAGAAGAGAAGAGGTAACAACTACATATGATAGAAAAGTCTTCCCATGTCTGTCGTGCATCTCCAAATGAATTTCAGAGAACAGATCCACAAGCCGCCACTCACTACTAGCCTCCTGAACTACCTGTATCTGAGTCCTCCTACTCAACACATCATCCACTACATTGCCCTTCCCAGGCATGTAGGCAAGATCAAATTTAAAGGACTGAAGATACTCTACCCACCTGCACTGTCTCAAATTCAAGTCACACTGAGTGAAGATGTACTTGAGACTTTTTTGGTCAGTGAAAACCAAAAAAAATGCTCTCCTAGAATATAATGTCTCTAACACCGTAGGGCATAAAGAACAACTTCCAACTCCAGATCGTGTGTCGGGTAATTCCTCTCATGTGGCCTCAATTGCCGAGACCCGTATGCAACGACTCCATCTCCCTGCATAAGCACAGCTCCCAGCTCAATACCTGATGCATCAAAGTAAATAGTACAGCTCTTTCTTGGCCCTAGAAAGACTAGTATCGGTGCTGAAGCCAACCTCCATTTCATCTCCTGAAAGGCTGAATCACAAGAATCTAACCATAAGAACTTCACACCATTCTTAGTCAGACCCGTCAGCTATGCTACTAAGCATGAAAAGTCCTGTATGAAATGTCTGTAGTATCAGGTAATTCCTCTCATGTGGACTCAATTGCTGAGACCCATATGCAATGACTCCATCTCCCTGCATAAGCACAACTCCCAAATCGATACCTGATGCATCATAGTAAATATTACAACTCTTGCTTGGCCCTGGAAAGACTAGTATCGGTGCTGAAGTCAACCTCCATTTCTGCTCCTGAAAGGCTGACTCACAAGAATCTAACCATAAGAACTTCACATAATTCTTAGTCAGACCTGTCAGTGGTGCTGCTAAGCATGAAAAGTCCTGTATGAAATGTCTGTAGTATCCAGTCAGCCCTAGAAAACTCTTCACCTCAAAGACGTTCTTCGGCTGCTCCCAGGAAACTACAACTCTCACTTTCTCTGGGTCTAATGATACTCCTGCCTCTAAGATAATACGCCCTAATAAGTGAATCTAATCCATCCAAAAGTGGCATTTTGAGAGCTAAACATATAACTGATGCTCCTTCAGTGTACTCAAAATGATCTCAATATGGGTAGCATTGTGACAACTAAGTCCCAGTGACAGCACAACCACCCCTCCTTAACATGGTCGTTGGGTCTTGGCCCACCAGGTACCACCAGTTGCCCCGCAGACACATGGTCCCCACCCAGGGGCCCACCCACATACCTAAACGGGTCATCTGATTAATGACAGTCCCCACAAGACAACACATGTCCTTTCTAGTGTGCTTTTTCCTCACTCACACACACACACTGGGAAACTTCCCAGAAGGTCACCCATCCTGAAAGGCTAACTCACAAGAATCTAACCATAGGAACTTCACACCATTCTTAGTCAGACCCGTCAGCCATGCTTCTAAGCATGAAATTTCCTATATAAAATGTATGTAGTATCAGGTAATTCCTCTCATGTGGACTCAATTGCCGAGACCCGTATGCAACGACTCCATCTCCCTGCATAAGCACAGCTCCCAGATCGATACCTGATGCATCATAGTAAATAGTACAGCTCTTGCTTGGCCCTGGAAAGACTAGTATCGATGCTGAAGTCAACCTCCATTTCACCTTCTGAAAGGCTGACTCACAAGAATCTAACCATAAGAACTTCACACCATTCTTAGTCAGACCCATCAGCGGTGCTGCTAAGCATGAAACGTCCTGTATGAAATGTCTTTAGTATCCAGCCAGCCCTAGAAAACTCTTCACCTCAAAGATGTTCTTCGGCTGCTCCTAGGAAACTACAACTCTCACTTTCTCTGGGTCTACTGATACTCCTGCCTATAAGATAATGCCCCCTAAGAAGTGAATCTGATCCATCCAAAAGTGGCACTTTGAGAGCTTAACATATAACTGATGCTCCCTCAGTGTACTCAAAATGATCTCAAGATGGGTAGCATTGTGACAACTAAGTCCCAGTGACAGCACAACCACCCCGCCTTAACATGGTCGTTGGGTCTTGGCCCACCAGGTACCACCAGTTGCCCCGCAGACACATGGTCCCCACAGGACAACACATGTCCTTTCTAGTGTGCTTTTTCCTCACTCACACACACACTGGGAAACTTCCCAGAAGGTCACCCATCCTGAAAGGCTAACTCACAAGAATCTAACCATAGGAACTTCACACCATTCTTAGTCAGACTCGTCAGCCATGCTTCTAAGCATGAAAAGTCCTATATGAAATGTATGTAGTATCAGGTAATTCCTCTCATGTGGACTCAATTGCCAAGACCCGTATGCAACGACTCCATCTCCATGCATAAGCACAGCTCCCAGATCGATACCTGATGCATCATAGTAAATAGTACAACTCTTGCTTGGCCCTGGAAAGACTAGTATCGATGCTGAAGTCAACCTCCATTTCATCTCCTGAAAGGCTGACTCATAAGAATCTAACCATAAGAACTTCACACCATTCTTAGTCAGACCCGTCAGCGGTGCTGCTAAGCATGAAACGTCCTGTATGAAATGTCTGTAGTATCCAGCCAGCCCTAGAAAACTCTTCACCTCAAAGATGTTCTTCGGCTGCTCCTAGGAAACTACAACTCTCACTTTCTCTGGGTCTACTAATACTCCTGCCTCTAAGATAATACCCCCTAAGAAGTGAATCTGATCCATCCAAAAGTGGCACTTTGAGAGCTTAACATATAACTGATGCTCCCTCAGTGTACTCAAAATGATCTCAAGATGGGTAGCATTGTGACAACTAAGTCCCAGTGACAGCACAACCACCCCGCCTTAACATGGTCGTTGGGTCTTGGCCCACCAGGTACCACCAGTTGCCCCGCAGACACATGGTCCCCACCCAGGGGCCCACGCACATACCTGAACGGGTCATCTGATTAATGGTAGTCCCCACAGGACAACACATGTCCTTTCTAGTGTGCCTTTTCCTCACTCACACACGCCCTGAGAAACTTCCCAGAAGGTCACCCATCCTGATCACTACTCCAGGCCAAGCACACTTAACTATGAAGTTCCAATCAGACAAGCTCCTGAAAAGGAAGACGCACCTTGTTGACATGAGTCATATCATTTAGCCATTTTACCCATTATCATTTGGGGTGTTACAATCACCCCCCTTTAGAGCACAACGTCCTCGTTGTGGGCCTTACATCTCAACCCAGGCAGTGCACCGCACTTAAGGGTGGGTACTACCTCAGATACCAAATGTGACAACTAGGTCCTAGTGACAGCACAACCACCCCCGCCTTAACATGGTCATTGGGTCCTGGCCCACCAGGTACCCCCAGTTTCCCCACAGACACGTGGTCCCCACCCAGGGGCCCACCCACATGCCCCAGGTGACAGCACAACTGCCCCCGCCTTAACATGTCCGTTGGGTCCTGGCCCACCAGGTACCACCAGTTGCCCCGCAGACACGTGGTCCCCACCCAGGGCCCCACCCACATGCCTGAACGGGTCATCTGATTAATGATAGTCAGCACATGCCAACACATGTCCTTTCAGTGTTCTTTTTCCTCACTCACACACACCTTGGGAAACTTCCCAGATGGTCACCCATCCTAATCACTAATACAGGCCAAGCACACTTAACTGTGGAGTTCTAATCAGACATGCTCCTGAAAAGAAAGGTGCACCTTGTTGACATGAGTCATATCATTTATCCATTTAACCCTTTATCATTTGGGGGTGTTACAAGCATGGTCGTGTCGAGTGTGAGAGTACACCAAGATATCATCCACAAAAACAACCACGAAGGAATCCATGTATAGATGAAACACTCAGTTCATCAGTTCCATAAAAACTGTAGGCGTGTTCGTGAGAATGAACGACATAACCATATACTCGTATTGACCATACTTTCTCTGGAAGGCCGTAAGAGGTATATCAGATGGTCTAATGCGCAACTGATGATAATCGGGCCTCAAGTCAATTTTCGAGAACACCCAGGCTCCTCGAAGCTGATCAAAGAGATCATTAATCCTAGGCAAGGGATATAGGTTCGTGACAGTCAACTGGTTCAACTTTCGATATTCCACACAAAGCTTGAGGGTGTTGTCTGCCTTCTTCGCAAATATCACAGGCAAACCCCAAGGAGAAGTACTGGGTCAGATGAAACCCTTTGCCTGCAAACCCTCCAACTGTTTCTTGAGCTCCTGCAATTTAGGTGTATCCATCCTATAAGGAGGAATGGACACTGGTGCCTCTCCTGGTACAACTCAATAGATAAGTATACCTCGTACTCTGGAGGAAAAATTAAAAAGTCATCTGGAAAGAAATCTATGAAATGATCCACCACTGGAGGAAATTCTAACTGTGAAGTCCCCTGGTCATCTAGATATAGACGAGAAATCTGGGTTGTAACTCCTCCCAACCCATGATGCTCTGGACCCGCTATGCTCACCTGGACATCCCACTCACCCCTATGAAGAAAGGATCCACCTTCTGGTGATATGAAACTCACCCTACGTCGAAAACAGTTGACGAATTCCTAGAAGGGAACTAGCCAGTCCATTTCAAGAATGACATCATAGCCTGTCATCTCTAGGACATAGAGGTCCCATAAAAAGTAACACCCACAAACCTGTATAGGGAACTCTCTGCATTGACGTACACTAGCCATTATAGTCCCCAACATAGTGTCTAGCATGAATATATCATAAGAAGAAAAGATGTAGAGCCCAAGGCTCTCCACGAAAGCAACAGATATAAAGCTATGGGAATCCCCTATATCAAAAAGAGCAGAAGCTAAAACTGAGGCTACTAAGATCGTACCTCGAACAGTAGAAGGTCTGAGATCCTTCTTCTGTTGGGTCTGCTCCGCTGAAAAAGTCTTGCCCGTGCCATGGCCCTGTGACCTTTCCTGACCACTCTGAACGGATGTTCCCTAATGTCACTGAAACCCGAGCGACTGGCTACCACGACCACAACCTCCACCTTGGCTCGAACGGCTAGAAGAACTCCAGTTCCCAGACTGGTGTAAAACTGGTGGCGCTTCTCCTGAATGAGGAGTCATAGAAGAACCCCTATCACCAACTGCTAGTGAGAATAACTGACAAAAGCAATGAAGGTGACCCATATTTCCACAAGATCGGCACTCCACTGGGTCTCTTAGGCAACATGGCCTTGTAATCCTGCTTTTCCCACACTAGTAGCACACCACATGGCTACCAGAAGATGCATCCCATCTGCTCTGATCTCCTCATGCAGTCTCCCTGTGGCACTTCCTACAATCAGAAGGAGGAATACTAACTCTAGATGCCGAACCGCCCTAGCTCATAGCTCTAGAATCCCTCAGATTACACTATGTGATCAGTGCCTAGTTGACGATAGATGATATCTAATTCAACCAGAATATGTTCACCTAGGATCATATTTTGTGCCTTAGACTATCCTCAAACTTACATGCAAGGAACAACTCATCACCTACAGGAATAGACATGAAACGCTGCAGCTCTATGAAGCGAGAGGAATAATCTATAACAGAAAGAGTACCCTACTCCAGGATCATAAACTCTCGGGCTCAATCAACCCTCAAGGTCTCCATATAGAAGTAATCATAGAAGATGCGCCGAAATGCTTCCCAAGACATTTATGCTGGAAGCCCACTTGTGAGATCACATCCCACCACCTCTTGGTGGAGTCTCGAAGCATGTAGGTATCGAGCTTCACCCTCTTCTCTGGAGGTATCTCCAGATGCTCAAAAATCATCAGTGTGGCTTCTAGCCATGATTCTGTTGCCTAAGGTCCTCCGTCCCCTGAGAAAATAGAAGGATGCTACTGCTGGAAGACCCATGTCAAATCAGCCATCGATGGGGTAGGAGGAGGCACTCCCTGAAAGGTCTGCATCATCCTCAGAAATCCCTCCCTAAACTGTGCATCAACACCTATGTCAGGTACAATGGATGGTGCCAAGGCTAGCACAATGGGAGGATCTGCAAGTAGTCAATGATCGACAATGTCCGGTGTCTGATCACTGTCTGGAAACTGGCGCACAACTAGAGGACGTCTCGGTGGCATGAATCTGCAAGGTCAAGCACACACCTTAGATCAATATTATCAAGGACTAAAAACAAGGAGTACAAGAAGGGACCAAGAGAAAGAAAAAACTCAAGTTTTACAAAAACTTGACTACACGACGCGTGCATTTCCAACATAGCGTGTTCCCTTAAGTCATTTACATGGGCATGTACTCCTACCTAAATTATTCGTGTAACACCCCAAACACATGGCGTGTTGTCTTAACACACGGTGTGCACTTGAGTCCCCTTTCCCTACCCGAGTCCTTCAACACGGTTAAGAAACATGACTTTCCTAAGATAAGACTACACGACGTGTGCAAGATAGACATGGTGTGTACTAGAAAAGATTCAATTGGACCATGTCGTTAGTGACACGGCCTAACACACATATCACACTACACGACATGTTCAGAATAGACACGGCGTGTTCATGAAGAGATAACACTGACCCGTGTTGTTCGTGACATGGCCAGGTACCTGGGTCAGACAACACGATGTGTTCATGGAGGACATGGCGTGTACGTGAAAGGTTAACACCAACCTGTGTTGTTCGAGACATGGCCGGGTACCTGGGTCAGACTACACTGCGTGTTCAATGTGGAAATGGCATGTATAGCTTAATGTCTTATCCTTCTGTTTTGTTGGTTACACGGGTGGCCACAGGGTCAACACTACATGGCATGTTCGACTGGTACACGGTGTGTTTCCACCAGATTTTCCCCATCCGGTGTCTCTTCCCACATGGCCTATGACACAGTTTAGATAATACATGGTGTGTATATAAATTACATGGTGTGTACTTAATAAAAACAGTTTCTTCCCGAACAGAAGAACACATGACATGTACTTAACACTACACGGTGTGTATTCTGGGTTTTTCCAGACAGTAAGCCTCAAAAACTACTCTCGAACCCAGAAAACACTAAAACAAACACTGAGAGTGCCAAATTCCAATATTTGAGGGCCCATACTCCCCACAAATCAATGTCCGACATCTTATACATGTTATAAAAAGGGAAACAGAGCAATAATCCACCAAATTCTGGTCCAAGAGGGCCCATAACACCTCAAGAACCAAAGTTTAGAGTCCATTCAATCAAAACATTACACAAAACAATAAGATATCAAATAGTAGGTATTTTATCAAGGCAAATATCACAACCACATGCATATTTTACACAACATCTATCACAACAACATGAAATCACTAATGCATCCTAGATGGCATGGAAAAAATGCCTGACATGTGATTTCTAGCAAATTCCTATATGATGCATGAGATGGCATACCCTCATCTCATTATGTTGCAACAGAAATAGAACCTCAATAATATCAACAACAACTTCACAAATCATGTGAATCACTCAAGGTGAAATCAAATCAACTGTAATAATTGAAAAAGAAGAAAAATTGCAATTAACAAGGTAGATAGGCTTTTCCCCATACATGGGTTAGCTACTCCTTGGAATAGCTTTTTACCAAGTACCTATTCCTTCCTATCTCTGGCTAAAGGCTCCAAACAGTAAATCAAGAGAAAATAATTTCTCTGATGTCACTTTGTAAAGTCCCGGTTACGGAAGCCACCCAGAGGTGCCCCGTACCTGGTTGGTCACATGGAATCAAGCACATTTCCCCGAATGCCAGAGGCTACCCACTAGCAGTGAGGTCCTTGGGTGTAATAGTGGGGAAACTATTCCCTCATTGACAGAGTACACAACGGAAGTAAACAAATACATACAATAGCGGAATCAGTAAATATCCAACAACAGTAAACAACAGAATACTGGGATAATAAACAACTGGAGCACACATATATATATAAAATGATGCATGATACATAAGTCTAGAAAAACAGCCAAACAAGTCACAATGATGGAATACAATAGTGCTAAACTAAAGTTCAAAAGAAAACAGATAAACTCCTCAGCATCACAAGCCATAACTTGGTCCAATGCTCTCCATCTCCACAGCAAGTCAAGTACCTGAAGTAGAAGGGCGCTTTCCCTTATCTATACCTATAGAAATGTAATCTGTTTGGTCCCAAAAGCATGGCCCAAACAGCGTGTGAGACTAAATCTCAGTAGGCAACCACCCAAAGATCTGTGCCTAATAGTCAGTGAATATATGGCAGGTAAAAGTACAGAAAACAACAAACAGGAAGGTGCTCAGCAGTAAACAGTTCCACAAGTGAAATAATCAATCAATCACAGAAACCCTCTAGGAAGTGCACATAGGCTATCCCTTCTGGTTCAGTATATGAAGACTCTCTATGGAAGCACTCACAATCAATTCCCCTTATATTCTAAGGTAGTTCAGAACTCTCTGAGGAATCTCACGTGGTCAATTCCTCTTATTTCCCCAAGGTCAAGGACTCTCTAAGGAAGCTCACAAGGTCAATTACCCTGATAGCCTGGGTTGTTCATAGAACCTTTGAGTAAGAAATCACCATTAATTCCCTTTATAGTCTAAACAGTTCAGGAATAAAATCAAAGACTCTCTGAGGAAGCTCACGCGGTCAATCCCCTTATAGTCTAAAACAATCAAGTACTCTCTGAGGACGCTCACTAAGTGAATTCCCCTTATATTCCCAAGTGTTTCTAGGCTCTCAAAGGATTATCACTCATTCAATCCCCCTTATAGCCAAAAGTGCTCAAAGACTCTTTGAGGAAGCTCACCCGGTCAATTCCCCTTATAGTCTACTACACCAGGTTCTCACAACCCTATGTAGGTCAATGAGAATAGCAGTGTAATATGGCCAAGTAAACCTATAGAACTACTTGGCTAAATATTCTATAGCATAATAATCATGTTATGATACAAGCTCTCTATCCTATAACAACAGGCATGGAAAACAGGAAAGGCAGCCAAACTGGCTAAACATGACCAAATGGCCGTAAACAGAACATGCAAGGGAAAAACATAAAAAGAATAGAAATAATTCCTATTCATATCCAAATTACCTCTACATAAGCATAAAATCATGGCAGGAAATAAACAATGGTAAATGGTAAACATGCAATACCCCATTCAAGGTTATTTCTGGAATTTTCACATAAAACTAAAAGACTTTGAATGGAAAGGCACAAACCACCTACCTCGAAGTTAAGAGACCAATATACTTGAAACTAGAGGCTTGAAATTCCTTGAAACATCATAGATTGATGTGATTACAATGAAACCAATGGTGTTTGATTCGGAGGACGGACGGGGGCTCGGGGGTTTATCAAAGATCCGTGGTCGTACGAGTTCTCTCGACCGAACATGACCTAAAAGAAGAGTCTTCTGGCGATTAGATGTGACCCCGGTGCATTTAATGAAAAAAATACATGACATGTACTTTTTGAGTACACAGTGTGTACTTTTTGTTTCTGTACTCCGCATTAGGCAGCCTCCAAGTCACTCCCACATGGTCGTGTGTGTGGCTACTACATGGCCATCACACGGCCTCCTGCGACAAGGCAGTACATGGCGTGTACTCATAAAGTACACGACGTGTACTTAGAAACTTTACATAATTTCTTTTTTGCTCAAAAATTACTAGAAAAGGAAAAACATACCTGAAAAGAATGTCCGGGTTCTTATAGGTATGACTGTTTTAGGTAAGAACATGTGCACACCGAACTTCTTTTAAAAAATACCAAGTGTTTCCTTTTCTTTTCCTATAAATGGACACCATCTCTACCCATTCCTCACACCTATAAAACCTATTAAGTTAGGCCAATAACTAAAAAAATAGTCTCCCATCATTAATCTCCTAGAACTAGAAGCATCCCTTTAGGAATATACCCTTCCAACAAAGCCTTTTGGTTCAAACCAAAAGAAGTTACACAATTAAGAGGTAACACTTACTCTCATGATTTTTAGTTTTATTTCCATTCTCCACTCCCTATACTCTTATTATAATATGATTCCATAAAAATAATAATATCCTCAATATACTAGAATGTTTTTATTCTCATGGTTAAACCTACACTTATTCACACCTCAATCTAATGGGTAACGAACATACTGTTTCTGTGAATGGAGAATTACTGCCTCAAGAAATGACGATTGTTTAATTCTCCATTACCGCATATTATGGTGGAAATTATGAAAGAAAATATATATATATGGTATATATGTTATTTATAATGTTTTATTATTATTTAATTTTTATTTATAACATACCTTTATTCTTTTCAAGTTGTGTGAATTCGATAATCTCATTTGAAGAAGTGTTGACTACCTCCCCCTCAAAGTGATGTGATTCATTCGCTTGTTACATGGAATGTATAAATTAATGGTCAGAATTAATCAAAAGTGACATAGAAAACATAAATAATATATTAATGACATAATTGTATTTCTGGAAATGATATATATATATCATCTTCTTTATTACCCCTTCTCACACTTTAAAAGAGATAACGTCATTTGTGGATGTGTGAACCACCTTCTCCTTGATATGATGTGATTAATTTTACACCACAAAATTATATATATAAGTATATATGATTAAATAATATGATATTTATTATATAATTATAATTCTATTAATATTTGACCTACTGCCCTTCTTTCCAAAACAACCATTTAAAAATGGGAATGTTACCCATGCGTACATATGACCTACAGTCTCCATGATTGTAACATATTATAATTTTCATAACCATATTTAATGATGGAATTTTAAAAGTATAATTGATGTCAAAATATGTTAATTATGTCATGGTTATTATTCTTGATATTTTATATAATGAACCCTATAACTATATTTGACCAACAATATTTGTTTTGACATATAAACCGAATTTGGTCAAAAACACCCAACACAAAATTAATTGTTTAACTAGTTTACACAAAATGGTAATAAGTGAAATATAATTAATTGTAAAAATGAAAAATTTTCCTAATATAGTATAAAATTAACATAATGTTATTATATAGGAAGTTAAAGGATGTTCACCCAAAAGAAAACTCAAGGTTAGGGGATTTCATCTCACTTTTAATTTCTGTGAGATATATGTTATGTTCACCACTATTTCATTTTGTATGGTGTATGTACTAACATGGTTGTGTTATATGTATATTATAATTAAATTTAAGTTTATTCACTTATCCATTTTATGATCCTTCATTCATGGTGTTTATTATTAAAAATTTACGAAATCAGTAAAATGTTTTGTCTCAATTTTCCTTATTTGAACTCATGTTTTTATGCATCTAAACTCTTTTTCAAGATACACATATTTACATTTTACATGATATATCATGAATATAAATATTTTCTTGATATTTTATGCTTCATTTAATTTCTCTTTCTTACATGGAGATTATGATCCAAGTTACCGAGTTATATGAGTTTATTGATCCAATCTCATCGCTTTTCAAGATTGTTTATGTTTATTCTTACTTTGATGAGATATTAAGATTCATATCTCAAGAAAAATAAGGATTTTCCGTATCCTATTTTATTTCATGATATAATCATGTATTGGTACCATTAACTAATCTTTGGTACATAATATTGTTAAGAAAGTGTTTTTCAGAAAGCCTGACTTTACCCTCTCTTCGGTCGGAAATATATTCAAAACTATGTTTTCCAAAAATGGTTTACAAGAATATTATTCCATTCCCATATAGTATTTAAATTAAATTTTGACCCTTTTTTTCTTTTACCAATATCTTCCAGTGAATCTTCTTATCACTTTCCAAAAAAGGAATTTTCTACCCTTTTACCGTACAAAAGGAATATTATTTTTATCACATACGACATGTACATATTCATCTGCCATAAACTCTTTAAATATTTATTCTCAAGTTTAAAAGGTTTATTTTTAAAATATCATTAAAAAGGTATTTTCAATTAAAATTATTTTTAGAAGTTTTTTTAAATGAAAGGGATATTTTCCTGAAGAATATTTTTAAAAGTTATTCTTTTATTTCATCAACGACAACAACCCTTTATTTTATCCCACTTGGGACTTGTTGTATTGGTACCAAACTTATTATTCCTACGTATGGTTTATTATTTATTTGGAAAAGAATAGTATTCAAATTAACTTACTTGATTTTATTTTTAGTCACATTTAAGTATTTAATATCCTATGATCATTAAACTTTGAATTTCCCCTTATTATCCATTTCATTTTTCATGGATATTACTATTACCTAAAATTTATGCCATTTTACATACGATGATTAATTTGGTAGTAGCTTGATTAATTGGGAAATTATTGATAAATCCATATTTCTCATTCAATATGGTTATTTGATAATACATATTATTGATTTGATTATTTAGTATGAATAATTCTTTGGATAGATAGACATGAGTTGGGGACCGGTTAATGAAAGCCCCTAAATGAATCTGTAGTCTCATAAAATGAAATAGTTGGATAGCTACCTTAGATGGGTTATTACCTGATAGCTAAACCACCTTGTGAAAGGTCTTGATGGTATTAGTTCCAAGTACCTAGGAAATATGGTGTCTAATAATTGAGAATTTCTTTCATAATATTTTTAGTTATTATTCATACATGATATTTTTCATTGAAAAATATATGGATACATTTGATTATATTTCATTGATTAATGGCACATGTTTTAGTTTCATACCTTATAATATTTATTTTTCCTTATCTAGTCATTTTAAAGGAATGTATTTCCAGTTATTACCATGCCATATTTCTTATGTACTTCCATTCATTTTATTCATTACATGACATGTGTTTTCAATTATTTACCATAGCATATTTACTATTATCATTGATTCATTATTTCTTTCACTATATTTTTCCCTTACTGAGTATTTGAGATCATCCTTATTATTTTTCTTTCCCCAGGAATAGAAGAAGCATACTATGAAATATATGCAAGAATATACTAGATGGATTAGAGTTATCCTCGAAGTTGTTAATTAGTTTAGAAGAAAAAAATATATTTTAATGAGTGTATCCATTTGTAATAAATTTCTCATTTATTTATCTGGTTTTCCAAGACTACTAAACTGATCAATCCTTCAGGACTTGATTCCTTGTAATCATGCAAATGTAATTGATAGAAGACATTGGCTCCATGCTTCTGGGGTCTGGGTCACTATAGTTGGTATTAGATAAAGTTCAGCAGCAACCTTGGGAACTAGATTTAGGAAAACATAGATTAAAAAACATAACCCTAAGGTATAATTTGAATAAGTATAGATGAAAGCCCTACAATTTTGGTAAAGTATAGATTATATGGGTCTTCTTATCAATAAATACATGTTTGGATACTACAATTGGATGTGGTTCTGGTATATATATACCCAAGAGTAACAACTCTGACATGATGTTCTGGGATTGACTCAGGGTAACATGGTACACAACAATGGGCCTTACTGCGCACCTGGTTTGACACACCCAAGGGATATAAATAAGATAATCCAATTTTTCTTTAAAACCCATTATGAAGGATTTGGATACATAATAAGTAACCTAGGTTAAACCAAAGGAGTTTCAGATTGAAGATAAGGTGTCATGATTTAAAAATCCAACTAAGGATATTATAGATAAACCCTAGACCATGGAAGGAAATATGTGTAAATAAAATGGATGACGTATTTATGTATTGTGAATGTAGTGAAATCCTTAGTTAAAAGTCAATTTAGTGGTTAAACTTATTTAAAGGATGTCCATCATAATTATATTTTTTAAATTAAATTAATACGATTTTAGAATAGGACAACCTCTAAGATGGGTGACAACCAATAAAATCTGGCGAGGCTGCAGGTCTTGTACCCATGACCGAAGGATGATTAGGGTTCCACTCCAACCACTAACCTATGAAATTTCCTTTTTAATTTTCATTGTTTTTTGTTAAAAAATTTAATGAATAAATATTAATGATGAACCAGTAGTACCACTTTTAAGGATTAAAAATTAATATATTAACCATATTTATTTTGTGAGATAGTTAAAGACAAATAGTAATACTTTTCACTCTTTTATATGCCTTATGATCATTTAAAATTTTCTTTTAGTTATTCAGGCATAAAAAAATTCATTGTTGGTAATTAATTTTTGGGAGTAAAGGGATGAAATATAATTTAGTCTAAGCATAGCCAAAACATAGGATTGTTCATATGATATTGAAACCTATCAAGTAAGAATATTTTGTTATATTCTTGGTTAGTAAAAGGATTACCCAAAATTAGTAAAATAACATAGAAATAATATTTTTTCCTAATACATAAATTTCTATTGAACTGATGTCTTTCTAAATCATCAAATATTTATAAATTTGTGGCCCTCAACTTTCCATTGATCATTCAATTTTTTGTGATTGATGACCTCATTCAATCCCTATAAATATTTATATTTTTCCTCCAAGAACATATATCTACTTTCAACTGATGTTCTCCTACTTAGAGACCATGTTACATGGTATTCCATGTGACCTTAGTTCTTTCCATTATCTCTTTTATAGAGGATTGCTTATAAACCCTTCTCATGATGTAGGATTTCAAATATAAGATGTATCAAAAAATCTATCACCATGATCAATTTTAAATTAAAAGGATGAAATTTAAAGAAGATGGGGAGAATTTGACTCCCCAAAAAACTAAAGTAAGAACCTTGTGTTCAATAGTGTGTATGACAAGCAACAACAAGCATGTAAGGTAATATAATATCCATATACTTTATAATATATTTACTATTTAAAATACATTATATATATTTCAAAACATAAAACACTAAGTTAGCTTGTAACACATGTGAAACTGAGTTGTCATACATAATACACAACAACTTCCTTCCTCTATAGCTTGCATTACACACAAAAGCAACATTTTTTGATGGATTGTGTTATACACATTACCGAGTCTTACCGAGAAACAATCTATAATTCAAAAAATTATTATTTAATATAATAAGATATAAACTACAAGTTATGAATATTATTAAATAACTTATAAAAATATATGGTTTAGAAAAAAAATCATTGGTTACAAATAAATTATAAATGAATATAAGAACCAATTAAATATTAAAGAGATATTTTTATCGAAAACTATTTTTATGCTCACAATGTTGTTTTACCCAAATAGATTAAATGAATTTCAATTAGTGAGTGATATTAATGTAATAAATATTTTACATATTCAATAAATTTTTATTTATATACATCCAACAGATTTGGTAAGCATAAGATAAGATCAAACCCAATATTTCCCATAAAACCTATATTTTTATTAAGGCATTTTTACTGTCTTTTAATGGAGAACATATTTTAAATATTAATTTTAAAAATTTTATGAATTTAATTTGATAAAATAAAATTTATTTTTGAATTATTAATGTCAAAATTATCTTAGCGTGAATTTTTGGGATTTTTCCTAGAAACGTCATTTTTAATGAATTGTAAAAAATACTGAATTTTAGTTCAAAATTGCTTTTTTATCTAATTTATTTATAATGTTAAATTATATTTTTAATTGGTTTAAAGTTTAATTAGATAATATTTTTATCAATTAATACATTTTTTGTCAGTGGGATCAATTTCACTTTGAAATTTATTATAAAAACATAGCAAACTTCCAGACATTTTTACTTTAAAATCCAGCATTGTCGTCCCGTCCGCGGGATTAATTTTAATTTAAGTTATGCCGCTTATGTGGTTGAAATTTGAAAAAACAGATTCCATATTTTGTAACCAAATAATTTATAATTTCTAATAATACAAAATTTGTTTTTTTTAAAATTAGTGATTTTGAGTAAAATTAATCATAATTATTATAGTAAAATCAAGCTTAATAATGGGATAAACCTTTAACTTAAGGGCACAAATGACCTATAAACTTGTAAAAAACCCATTTAATGACAATATATCATCTATTAACCTTTCAATATTGAGATTTATTGGGTTTTTATGACTTTTTTTTGTAATAAAATTTGCACACCTAACATCTTTTAAAAAATACTAAGTGACTCCTTTTCTTTTCCTATAAAAGGCCACCACCTCTACCCATTCCTCACACCTCTAAAACTTCTTAAGTTCGTACAAGAACTGCCCAAATATTCATCCATCATTACAGTCCCCAAACTATAATCACCCATTTGGAAGAAACCCTTATAACAAATTCTTTTGGGTCAAACCAAAAGAAGTTACCCGATTTAGAGGTAACACCTTCTCTCATGTTTTAAGTTTCATTTCCCTTCTAAACTCTCTATACTATTATTATTATATAATTAAATAAAAAAACAATATCCTAAATATAATAGGATGTTTTTATGATAAGTTTTCGACCTACACTTACACAAACCTCCATCTAATGGGTAATGAATATACTGTTTTTGTGAACGGTGAATTACTACCTCATGAAACGATGATTGTTCAATTCTCCATTACCGCCTCTTATGGTGGCCATTATGATGGAAAATATAGTTATATATGATATATATGTTATTTAAAATATTTTATTCTCCTATAAGTTTTATTTATAACATACCTTAATGATTTACAAGTTGTTTAAATATGATAATCTTGTTTGAGGAAGTGTGGACTACTGCCCCCTCAAAGCGATGTGATTCGTTCACATGATACATGGAAGGTATAAAAGAATGGTCATAATTAAAAATAATTTAAATAAAAAACCAAAAATATATTCATTAAAATAATTATCTTTCTGGAAATAATATATATATATATTTATATTTATATTTATATCATCTCCTTTATTACCCCTTCACACACTTTAAAAGAGATAATGTCGTTCGTGGATGTGTAGACTACCTCATCCTCGACATGATGTGATTCTTTTTACAACACATAATTATATATAAAAGTATATATGATTAAATAATATGATATTTATTATATAATTATCATTATGGAAAGATTTTAGTTACTTAAATTCTTTCCACAACAATAATTTAAAAATGGGATTGTTACTCATGCGTACATACGACCTACCGTCTCCATGATTGTAACATATTCTCATTTTCATAACCATATTTAAGGATTGATTTTAAAAGTATAATTTATATAAAAATATGTTAGTTATTTCATGTTTATTATTCTAGGGATGTTATATAATGAACCCTATGAACATAGTTTACCAACAATAGTTGTTTTGACACATAAACCGAATTTGGTCAAAAACACCTGACAAAAACTTAATTGTTTAAGTAGTGTATAAAAATGGTAATAAGTGAAATAAAAGTAATTATAAACAAGAAAAAGGTTTTGAATAAAGTATAAAATTTACTTAAATTTATTATCTAGAAAGTTAAAGGACGTTCACTTGAAAGGAAACTCAAGGTAAGGGGATTTCATCTCACGTTTAATTTCCATGAGATACATGTTATGTTCACCACTCTTTCCTTTTGTGTGGTGTATGTACTATCATGATTATATTATATGTATCTTATAACTAAATTTAAGGGTATTCAAATATGCATTTTATGATACTTTTTCATGGGGATTAATATTATAAAGTTACCAAATCAGTAAAATGTCTTTTCTCAATTTTCCTTTTTTGAACTCATGTTTTTTATGCACCTAAACTCTTTTTTGAGGTGCATATATTTCAATTTTACATGATATATTATGAATCTAAATATTTTCATGATATTATATACTCATTTAATTTACCTTTCATACATAGAGAGTATCATCCAAGTCACGAAGTTATATGGGTTTATTAAGTCAGTCTCGTCCCTTTTTCTAGATTGTTTATGTTGGTGATTCATTTGATGAAATATTATGACACATCTCTAAAAAAACTCATGAGTTTCCTTATACTATATTATTTCGTGATATAATATTATATTAGTACCATTTTATACTCTTTGTTATATAATATTGTTAAAAAAATGTTTTTCTAGAAAGCCCGACTTTACCCTCTCTTCGGTCAGAAATATATTCAAAACTATGTTTTCTAGAAAGAGAATATTATTCCATTCCCCTAAAATATTTAAAAGAAAATTTTACCTGTTTTGTCTGTTACCAATCATTTTGAAGGAATCTTCTTTTCTCTTTCCAAACAAAGCATTTTATATCATTTTACCATAGAAAATTAATATTCATTTTACCTCATATGACATGTACAGATTCATCCACCATGATTTCATTTTATCCTCCTTATCAAGTTTAAAAGGATTATTTTTAAAATATCTTTAAAAATAGATTTTCATCCAAAATCATTTTCAAGAGGTTTTTCTCAAAGAAAAAGATATTTTCCTAAAGTATATTTTTAAAATTTATTCTTTTATTTCATCAATGAAAACAACCTTATATTTTATCCCACTTAGGATTTCTTGTGTCGATACCATACATATTCTTCTTATAGATGGTTTATTATCGATTTGGCCAAGGATAATATGCACATTCACTTTTTTAATTTAATTGTTAGTCACCTTGAATTATTCAATATCCTATGACCTTTAAAATTTTAATTTCACCTTATTATTCATTTCATTTTTCATGGATATTACTATTACCTAAACAATATACCATTTTACATACGGTGCCCACTTTGGAATTAATTTGATTAATTCGGGAATTATTGATAAATCCATATTTCTCATTCAATATGGTTATTTTATAAGGCATATTATTTATTAGATTATTCAATATGAAGAATGATTTGGACATATAGACAGGGGTTGGGGACTTGATAATGAAATCCCCTTGATGCATCAGTAGTATTATGAGATAAAATAGTGGGCTAGCTACCTTAGATGGGTTATTACCCAATATCTAAACCGTCTGGGGAATGGTCTTGATGGAAGAACTTCCTTGTACCAAGGAAACATTGTGTCCAATAATTGATCATTTCTTTAATATTAGTTTTAGTTATTATTCATCCATGATATTTTGTGTTGACATATATATGGATACATTTCATTTCAGTTCATTGATTAATGGCATGTGTTTTATTTTCATACCTTGCCATATTTATTTTTCAAGCCTTACTATCTTTCTAAGACATTCTTTTCTTTATCTCTTTAGGTGAAACTCTAACTCAGTCTCTTCTTATTCAGAACTACTACTTCCAAACTCTTCATCATTAACTATTTATATAAACATATTTTATCTAGTAAATTTTGAAAAAATTTCACCTTCAACTTCACTATCTTATTCTTCATCATTTTTAGACAAAAATATTCTCCTTTTGGATTTGGAGAACTTTTTATCATTTCTCTTGGAATAATATTTCCAATTATCACCTTGTTTCTTAAAATATCTTATTATCCTTCTATCATCTTCATCACTTTCATATTCATTGTTTATTCAAGGGAAATTGGAACCAAAATTCCTAATATCTTCACATTCAAAACATTTTAGGGGTAGATTCCATTTTTACTCACCTATACCTCTCTTTACATTCTATTAAAACAAGGATAAAAACTCATCAAGATTTTTACAAACCTAATTTTTGGATTTAAAATCACAAAATTATTCATCTTAAATAATATTAATATAATTTCCTTGATTGATATCCTGAAAAGAAATTTCTCAATCAACTTTTTCTTTACCTTTAATAACTTTATCCATTCTCATTTGATAAGTAATGAGAGTACTATAAAGGTTATCCAAAGATGGATTTTTGGGATCTCTATCTTCCAAGGATGAAACTTTGCAATCAAACTTTTCAGGAATAATTCTCAAGATATTTTCAACAAAATTTGAATCTTACAGCTTCTCACCAAGACATCTAATGGTGTTAAAAATGTCATTCACCCTAGTAAATAAGTCACCAACAGATTCATACTCACCCATTTTAAGATATTTATACTTTAGCCTCTAGATTTGAAACTTTACCTCCTTCAACTTCATATTTTATTCATAAATGTTTTTCAAATTTTACCAGATACCTTTAGTAGTTGAAACCCCCTTCACTCTAAGGAATTCACATTCAGAAAGTGATGAGAGTAAAGCATTCTTAACTCTTCCATAATTTTCTAGATTTTTCTTATCCACTGATGTAAGAGGATCATTTTAAACATTAGGAGTAAATCCATCTATATCAGCTTCCAAGATATCATACCAAAGATACATAAGATACACCAATATTTTATATTTTAAGATATGATAGTTTTTCTATAAAAAACCAAAAATCCAATTACTATTCACACAATTCAAATTCTCCATCACAAAATATATTAAAAACCTTAAGTAAAGAGTAAGAAAATGGAATCCTCACTCTGATACCACTTGATAAGGCCTAAATAGGATCAATGTATCAGTAAGGGGGGGGGGGGTGAATCAGTGAAATATATTTCTTTTATGTTATCTTTATTTTATAACAACATTCAACTCCTATTAAAAAATTATGACTTTGCTAAAAACAAAACATCCACACACCCATATAAACACGATTATTTACATGTTTTACTACTCAGTAATAATATATAGTCCTTAACATGGTTTATAAATAATATAATTACACAAAATCCACAAGGAAATAATTCTTTTGTGTGGATAAAAAATGTAGGAAATACCCTTACATTTGTGTAGCACTATGATCAATACAATAGTGCATGTTCTCATTATAGCCTTAATGATGTAAAATAAGTATTTTAACAAGTTAATAAAACTTCACCAGTTGGTTCGAAACATGTCACCATGCTTATTTAATAACTTATACTTTTTAAATTCGTCACAACACAATTCTTCACTTTTCTATTCGGAAGTAGGTAGAAAAAACTCTTATGGACTACATATAAAAACTCAATCTGATGGATCAATACCAATTTTTAGTCTCATTCCTTAGTCTGAAAATAAGTATGAAAAGATACCCTGAAAAAAATTCTTAATCACTTTTTTCTTTATGTAGAAATGTCAGTTAGATTGCTCGATCTGATCCAGAAAGCTCTAATCACTATCTATTTCTAAAACTTCTTTTGTATTGAAAACTTTATCAAGAAAAATCTATCTGAAAACCTCTCTTTTACTATAGATTTCATAAAAAATCCATAACTCTCTCTCTCTCCCCGTATGTGAATTGTGTTATAGTATTTTGTACTTTGACCCCTATTTATAGGTTTGCCAAAATTGGAATGGGAAGGAAACCAATTTCATTTCCCCACTCAACCAATTTTCCAAAAACTCAAAATTTACATTCAATTAAGCTTTATCTTTAACCGGTTTAGTGCATCTCAAATCATCTGAATTATTCTCAATACATCTCAAATCTTCTCAAACTTCACCCTAATTCAAACTTACAAATTTTTTTAGTCTGATACAAATTTTCATTCCAATACTATTAGTTACTCTAATTATCTTTCTCATTCTGATGCTCATAACCAACTAAAACATTGAAATTGTTCTTCCATAAAAATGGTTTCAACTTCATTAGGATTCAAAAACCCTTCGAAAAAACTTAAAAAATGACTTAATTTTTTTTTACTTATCTCCAATTATTTAGAAAAAACTCAGAATGATGATTCTTTGTTTGATAAATTCCAACATCCAATGAATTATCAGTGTCAGTATGTGTTTAAGGGATCGGTATTTTTTTCCCTTCTAATGTATCAGTGTCAACACATAACCAATGAATCATAAACCACTTGAAACAAACAATATTGTTTCACTATGAAAAAGGTTGACCACATTGCTGAACATCATCTGGTTGATCAGTCTCTAACCTCAATCGGTTCATCAGTCCCTACCAACTTTTCAATCCATGCTAACAAAACACTTCTGATCTGCCTCTATATCTAATGCCCTGTTGATACCAATAATTTTTCTAATGGATTAGTGTCGCACCATGTCCGATGGATCTATGTAAATATTAACATCATTCTTCCAAATTATCTCTAACTAATGATTGATCCTATGGAATGGTTTATTCAGTGGATCATATAGTTTGATATATCGGCCAGTCTAATGGATCAGTTGATCAATGATTTATAAAATATTCTAAAAAAACAACTTTAAACTTCCTAGACTTTAGAAAAATTATGCATCCATTGATTCTTACAATGATGAACTGCAACTAGAAGACTTTTAATTCATACGTTCTTTTCTTATATAAAATTTTGCTTATATCATAATGTCTTTATGATGTTAATAACATTAGGATTGACATAGCATCGTCAGACTTATAAAATCTTTTCTCCTCCTTTATTTCATAAAGATTGGATCAAAAGTTTTACCAAAAACTTATGATATTGAGAACATAGAAAATATTATATAATCATCTGATTTATTATCAAACATCTTAAAATACATTCATACTCTGACACATCTTCTTAATCTGATAAAAAAAATCATTTTGGATACAATTTGAGTTTGAAAAAAACTTCATCCAAAAAAAATATCGGAAATAAAAAACCTCAAATGATAGAATTTCTTAAGAACTTTGTGTTTGATCATCTGAGTCTTGTTTTACTTTCATCCAATCACTAATAATTACAAAGTGAATTTATTTTTTCGTAATTAAAAAATAAATAAAAAATATATAACACAAACTTCTTACAGCATCCAGAATCCACTTTCAAACAACTTGGTCCCAACAGACGATGTAACCAATGACCGTGATATTACAGGGGATGATCAAATTGAAGATCGTGTGGAAATTGATGATGCTGAGGAGGAATGTGAATACATTTACATAGATGAAATTGAGGATGAATATGAAGAATGAGTTATACAGAGGTAAAATAGCTAATAAAATACAAGAGGGGGTGAAATATAGTTTTAAAAAAACTTAATGTTTTTATCCACTTCAGTTATTAAGTTGATAGGTTTTATATATTACCTATAAAATTAGAGACCAGGTAAATATAATTATAAACTATTTAAAATACATTTAACATAGTGTAAATGAAGAGATCAATATTTTATATTACTGATATTTTTTTATCAAGGTGTAAATTCAAAAACAAAACATAGAGTATTGGTTAACAAACAAGATACTTCTTTAAAAGGATATTATTAAAATCACACTTTTAAACCAAAGTGATGGTTGTATATATAGATTTAATCCAAGGTATTAATGAATTTAAACCTATCATAAGGTATCCCAATTTTATACCTATCAGAAGGTCTCTACTCCTATCCCTAGAATCCCTCGACTAAACCTATCAGTAGTAGCTTACTTCCACACACCATAAGTACTTGATCTATGCATTCCTAGACATGGAAGATCTTGATTGTATGATCAATATATTTCTCTATATTACTATCCAAATAATCCCTTGATAATTTATGATTAGTTTAAGAACCTTTATAAAAGAAAATGATAATATGTTTACAATGAAAATATTAAATTGGAATCTCTTAGTAGAAACACTTAGAAAGAAAAATATTACACTGATTGAAAGTGATATTAGAAAAAAATGTAAATCTTCAAAACAAACATAAAATTTTATAATTCTCGATCCAAATGATCATTCATGTGTGTATTTTTATTCTGACACTCAAGGTACGACATTATTTATAGGTATTATTCTAACAAACTTCAATAGTCATGTTCCACAGAACTCGGATTTATTTTTAATTACATCGGTAACAAATTCTCCATCTAATGATGAACTTAGTGTGTTACTTAATATATAAATTATTTTGATTAACAACCCTACAATTATTCAAAATATGACGAATGTAATTTGGCATGAAATTTTATATCACCAGATTTTTGTAAAATAGTTTTATTTCTCTGGTATTTTGGCTAGCGAAATTTAATTCTACATAAGCATATAAACTTAAAAAAATCAAGTTATATTAGTTATATAAAGTATATTTTGATTTCCCAAACAAGGAAACAAGTGATTCATTGACTCAACAATATCCCCCTTTTTGAAAAATAGAATATACATAATAAAATTTTAAGAAAGGAACTAAAATTAAAATGTAATATCCTTTTAGTCTTCTTGATAGATAATTTATCTTCTTTTGTTTTGAGAAAAAAATCTAAAAAATTTCATTTGAAGAAAAAATTAAAATATACCCCCTATTTTAATTGATTAGGGAAAAATAATGATAAGAAAATATTCAAGATAAATTACCAAACAATAAAAAATTTCTTAATTTTCTCCCCCTTTATGATTCTCAAAATGAAATACCAAAGAAAGAAAAAAATACAATCAAAATTTAGAAATTTAATTCTAATTGTGAATTTTAACATCATACATTTTGGTGTTTAATTTTTTTTATTCTTGTTGGATCTTAAAGAAAAATCCTTTTATCATAGTTGATGTAATAAATTTTTTCAACATAAATTCCTTTTCAACCATGATTTTCTATCTAACAATATATTAATATTAAGTGAATTCTAGTCGATCCTAACTTTCTCCACTAGTCTTGAAGATCTAATTAATAATATCCATATAATAAAAGACATAACTCTATATCATCAGAATTTGATCCTAACCTTCTTACCCAATAACAAGAGAGAGTGCTTTGGCTATATCCAATTCTTTTACAACATTAGAAAGGGAAAATGTAATCTTCATAGATAGTCTTCTGAGCTTCTTCAGATAAACTCTTATAAAGATACTTCTGATGAGAAAATATTTTTAATAGAAAATTATATATATAAAGAAATATAAATGTGAAAAAACCTTGAGATTATATTCCATATATAATAATTTAAGATTATTATCATCTAAAATGTTTCCCTTTAATATAAGAGTGATTATTATATACTTGAAGAAAGATAAAAGGCCAAAAATATGTGGTATATATTGTTTTAAGAATTAGATTTAACATTTCTCTGAATGGAAAATAAAAGGTTACCATTTTGAAATGAAATATAAATCCACACTATAAAAAATAATTAAGTTATTTTTAAGAAATTATAATATTACCCCCATGTTAAAAAAGAATAGAAAGGAAATAGTAAATGATATATTCGAAAAAATTAAACCTACTTGAATTTATCTTACAAAAATAATGGATGATATTCCTCTTTCAAGGATAGTTTAAGAAAATGTTTTATAAAATTTTAAATATTTTACAAAAACCGATAAACTGTAAATATTGAAAAGCCTATAAGGATGATAAAATGATTAGTTTTGAAAACTAGATAAGTTTGAAGAAACAAATAAGTTTTTAAAAATAGATAAGTTTCAAACACCACCACATTTTCTTAATGTAACAATATTCATGAAACAAAATTAGAATAAACATCACTTAAGTTTTATCATTCCCTGATTCTATTTAATAAATTAGAATCTATCAGAAGTAACTGATTTTGTAAAAATATTAGCAATATAATTTTCTATTCTGATAAAGTCGACAATAATATATGAATTTAATTTATTTAAATTTATAAAGTTGGAATTATCTCCAGTAATATGTCTAAAATAATCATTATACAAGTACCATTAATTTTTTCTTATGGTACTCAACTTATTTTCCCTAAAAATAAATTATGTTCATGGTACCAACACATGTTTTGATCCTGTTACATTAGCATATAAAATTTTAAGAAATCACATCCATCCAACTGTTTTATATTTTATAGAAACTAGTTCTTCTGAAATAATAGTTTTTTGGAAAAAATTATTGATCCTTTTTGGAAGAACAATACTTACTATAATGACCATCTCTTTGGAATTTAGTATTAAAAGTTCACTTTTATGTAAAAATAGTTTGATTGAAATTAAGGTATATCAGAAGTATAACCAATTATATTTGAAGACATATAGGGTCTTATTTTTTTATACATTTTTTCCAAATTATGTATACGAGAAGTAAATTTTGATAAAGGTTTCATTAAACAAAAAACATTAGATTTAATTTGACCAATCAAATTCATATTTCTAAATTTTTATTAACGAATTTATAGTCAACTAAATTATAATCAATAGAATTAATACATGAATTAGTTTTTGAATATAATTAAATTTAATGTTTTGAAATTTCTAATGTTAACTTTGAAATTATTTTATTTTATTTAATAATTTTTTCTTCAAAAAAATCATTGGTAATTTTTAATTTATTATTTTGTATCTTCATAAGAGTAACATATCTATCCATTTTAGCTATAGTTGGTAAAGTTTCTTCATGTTCTGATGAATTGAATTTTTCAACATCTGATAGATTATCTTTTTCATCCTCTGATGAAGTTTAATAACCACCATTGGTATTATAAGTGAATTTTGAATCATGACAAAAATTTATAAGAAGTTTTACTGTTACCTTTTCCATGGATAATTTTTCATTCCTTTAAATATTTGAATAGAAACCAACTATTTCATGGATTTCTATTCCACTATCTTTTGATCAACTACCTGAATATGTTTCACCTTCACTAACACCTAAGGTCTCTAAATATTTTAAGATTTTATTTCCCTTTATTTTAGAATACCTTCTTGGATTTTTATTTTTCTTCTTCAATTTTGGACAATTAGGTCTGATATTACCTTCCTTAGTACATTCATAGCAAATGAATTTTGAATATTCCTTACTATATTTTCTATCTTTTCTATCATTCCAATTAGTATTAAAAAATTTTAAATTATATAAAAACTTATTCATTTATCTTTAAATTTGGGAAAGTTCATTATTTTTTGTCTCGTGAATCAATTTGATATAAATGATTACATTTCCTATTTGTAATAAGAGATTTAGAATTGTTAGAATAATTAATAAAGATAATGGAATCAGGATTACTAAAAGTAAAAGTTAATTATACTCCATTAATCCTTTTCTATTTTTAATCATCTCATTTAAGTATTCTCTCATATTACATTAGTGTTCTAATTAATTCATCCAAACTTAACTTTGTGAAATGTTTAGTATCATTGATTATTTTCCACTTGGACTCCCATTACTTAGGCGTAATATTAATAATATTTTTAACAAGTTATCCTATCAATGACTATTTTTAATCCAAATTTTCCAAACCATTTACTATAGTCATAGATAATTGATGTATTTGAATTACATTTTCTCTAGGAAAAAAGTTAAAGGATTGATAGTCATCTCTTAACATAGATTTGTGAGTTTCTAAAACTTTATATGTTAAAAAAAATTAATATACAACTTCTTCCAAATTCATATTTCCTTTTCATGCGATGATATAAATCTATATATGTTCCTAGTCATAGAATGAAATAATGTTTTATGAACTTTATAGTTTATGTGATATTCAAGTTTTTCTTTATGAGAGAATTAAACAACATCTTTCTATAAAAAATATATAGTTTTTTGTCAGCATGAAAAAATTGTCAAATCGTATATTAATTATAGTATTCCATATGATCAATATAGTAATCATAATCATATCCATACCAAATAGGTGGTTTTTCTAGATTTAAGTTTTCAAGTGTTCCAACTAGTACTCCTACCATCACAAAATATCTTTCCTCTACCAACATGGTTAGTGTAGGGAAACTAAGTTGAAAATATGATAAACTAATAGAAAATAAGAATATGTAAAATCTTGTAAGTAAATATCAAAATTAATTTAAATACCTCCTCTAATACCAAATTTTTTCCCATGGTATAATGGATAATTAAATACAAGAGGGGGTGAATTTTAGTTTTAAAAAAAATATAATTTTCAACCTCTTCAAGTATTAAGTTGAAATATTTTTCATATTATCAATAAAATTAGAGATAAAAGTAACAGAATTATAAATTATATAAAATAAAATTAATATAGTGGAAATAAATTGATAATTATTTTAAATTACTAATGAAAGAGTTATCAAGGAGGAAATTCTCAAATAAAATATAAAGTATTGGTTATCAATATAAATTCTCCTTTAAAGGGATATTATTAAAACCATAAATTTAAACCAAAGTGTAAGGTGGATATATAGACCAAATATAAGGTATCCATGAATTTAAACTGATCACAATGTATCCCAATTTTATACCTATCATGAGTTCTATATTTTTATCCCCATAATCCCTCGACAAAACCCGTCAGTAGCAGCACACTTCCACACACCATAAGAACATGATCTCTTTCTTCCTAGCCATGGAAGCCCTCAATTAGATGTTTGGAATATTTCTATGTAATCATATCCATATAATCCACCAATCATGTAGGATCTGTAGAAGAAAAATTAAAATGGAAAATTTTAAGTGCTTCACAATGTAAACCTTTCAATGTTAGATCTTAATATAAACACTTGAAAGAAATATTACACTGATCGAAAGCACTCCCAACAATAAGAAATTTAAACTCTTTAAAATCAATAATAAATTTCAGAATGATTGATCCAAATGATCATTCATGTGTGTATTTTTCTTCTAAGGATAGAGGGGAGACTTTATTTATATGCATCATTGAAACAAATTTCAATGGTCATATTCCAAAAATCTTAGAGTCTGTTGTAACTGCATCAACAAAAGGTTTTTTATTTACCAATTAATTCATCACGGTTCTTTATCTATTAATGAGTTATATCATCACGACTGTAATGATTCTACATATTATGGATGAAATCTTCCATGAATCTTCAGATCATTAGATTTTCATAAACCAATTTTAGTTTTTTAGTATTTTAGCTATTGAATGTTCCTTCTGTATAAGTATAAAATCTTAATAAACATTCATGTTAGATTATTTATATAAAGCATATTGGGATTTCCAAAATAAATAAATATGTGAGTCATTGAATTAATAGAATGATTTATTATTTATTTAAAATAAATATTTATTAGTTTTTTTATTTTATATATGTATTAACAATTATTTTTTGGTAACATTATTTTCACCCATATTCTTTCAAAAAAGGTACTATTATTTTAAAATTAATTATATTTTTTATAGAATGCATATTTCGTTATAAAATTAATTATATTTTTTAGATGGATCAATAAAATTATTATTAATGTATTCATACCTTTATTCTAGATCTACTAACTTGTAACGAGCCTCTTAATTCATCATTTGAGGGTGTTTTGGCGACACCAGCTACTAGGAGGGGTTGGGGCCTTATGCTATTGACAATTCTGAATCATATTCCAGAGCAATGTTTATCTATTGACATTGATCCTCATCAAAGGAAGTAAGTTTAAATATTAATTCTGTTTAATTTTAATTTAATTTATATAATTTATTAATTATATTACTTATTATTCTTATTTTCATAGATTTTCACGTCCATCCATTGATCAAAATAGTTCTATTTTGAGGAACTATTTTCTATGACATGGGTTTCATGGGATCAGGTTCCAACCAAGTTTTTCCATCATATGTTTGAGTATTGGTTGGTATGCATAAATAAAGTATATATATTATTTTAAATTTATTTAATTTATAGTTTACTGTTTTATTAAATATTTTCATGGTTTATAGTCTCCTATTGATGAGATCATGAGATGCTCTATTTGGGAGGCATGAGAGGATTTCATGCATGATCATTTCCATAATTTCTTACATATTATTCAAAGGAGATATATAAAAAGATAAATTTTTACTATATTTTATGGGACTTCTAGGAATCATTGACCTCATTATTTCCCCACTTGAGCTTGGGAGGGATTGTGCATGCACTAGATAAGAGAGACATTCCAAAGGATATCTGATTCTAGTTAAAAAAATCATGGGACACTGAATGTCACACAAATATTTGAGAGTTATAATTTCTTTATACATCATCAAAATTTGGTAAGTAATATTATTTAATAGTTATATTTATTTATTTTTAAAACTAAATGTATATTATAAATTTATGTAGTTTTCAGTTGATCCAGCCATTACAAAGTTTGATGTGTATAAGAGGATATACATTGGTAGTAGTACTGGAACAATTATTGTTGATATAAAACGGAATAATGTGGTTATTATTTTTTTAGTTTGTAAAATTAACATATTATATATTTTTTAATCATCACAATTTATCTTTATATTGTTTTAGGAGACATATGATATAGAGGTTTGACATGTGAATTAAAGTCAAAACAAGGAAAATAGTTAGAAAGAGGGATCATGCAAGTCATGTTTTGATGAGGCAGCTTAGATGTGAATAATGAAAAGTTGTATTTGGAAAGGTTTAGTGATCAGTACAGGTTCATAATCAACCCTGACTAGTTACTATGAAACAGAAGTAATGAAATCATATGGATCAAAGGGAAAAGTGTCACCATTATCATCATTTTTTAGTTTAAAGTATGAGGTGAGGATGTGATCTTAAGATGAGGTTTTGTAGAGATTGATCAAAGACTAAGAAGTGTAGTGATGATGGTAAGAAGAGGAGTGACAGTAGTAGAAAGAGAAATAATGATATTAGGAGCAATATTATGAAGAGATGATGGAGTATATGTCCCAACTTAAACATAATTTAAGGATGAAGTTCCCTCCACTAGTTGGACTTGATCTCCCACTCCCACAATGATGTTATTATTGTATTTGTTTCTATGTAACATTTTATATAATATATTAGTCTATAATTTAATAATGAATATTTTTTTTGTTTTTATTATTTATCATGGTTTATTTTTTTATTTTCTAGTTATATGCAATGGAATTGGTATTCAATCACAAATAACTGTATAAAATATTTTTTTTGTGATGGAATGATGATTCTTCTGTAAGAAAGTTTGACACAATATTTTTTATTATGAAAAAAGAGTTTTTTACAAATAATATCACCATGAGGTTAATTTCAATGTTCCATTTAAAATAATATTATTTATGATGCTATTTTCTGAAATAATTTATTTTTGATGAATTTCCTTCATAAATAACTCATTGTAAAAAATTGTATTCCCTGTAGTGAATTTACATTAACCTATCTAATTATTTTTCAATTACTAAATAGATTGTACTAGCTGAAGAAGACCTATAATTTTTTCTAAAAGACTCTGATTCTAAGGTGGCCTATTTTGAGGAGAGACTCAAGGAGGCTAACTACCTCTCTCTTACCCTCGACTTACCCCCATAAACATTTTCTTATCTTAAATAAGAGGAAGTTGACCAAATTCAGAGAGATGTTTCATTCATGGATGAAGCTATTTTTTTTTGAATTTGATTATATTAAAGCTCATTTTGATATTGGTTTTCCCTATGTAGGTATTGAAGAGTTAGCTAAACTCTGTGACTTCTTGAAGATCCTATAAGGAACTGAAACTACACCTATTGAGGAACTTTTAGAGGTCCCAAATTTTATTGAAAATCCAAGCATGGAGGATGTTGAAAATACTGTTATTAGGGCCACAAATGAGTTCTCAATAGTAGATAAGGTTGTAGATAACCTTACTTGTAAAGACCCGGAAATTCCATGTAATTTTTTTAATTATAAGGGAATTTTGCAAGTTTGTGAAAATTTACGGCGCATGATTCCGAGGCCCAGTGTGCCCAGAATTAATTTATGAACTTTTTTCAGGTACGTTCAGTTAACGTGTGAGTGGGTTTTTGTAACTTTTGAACCGGTGCTCGGAATTGAAATCTGAGGGCACCGTTGAACTCACAACGCTGGTATTCGCTTAAGGGGACCTTCATCTCGACCATAGTAGGTCGAGGGTGAAAGATAGAATTCTGGGTTTTTCATGGAAACAAAAATAAAATAAAACAAATTTTTATTTTCTTTTCTTTTTGTTGAAACCTCCCATGTGGAATATTTAAGAGGTGGGGACCACCAAAACTAAACCTCCCATGAGAGTTTATATAGGTGGGGACCACCATAACTAAACATCCCATGAGAGGTTATGGTGGTGGGGACCACCCGAGACCAAAACCCCCTTGAACTCCCTCTTAAATGTGGGGAAGCCTCTTAAACTCCCCCCACTTTAATGGTACCACCCCCTTTAATTAATTATACCAACTTAATTAATTAATTAAGCCAATTTTAAATAATGCCAACAAACTAAATATATAACATTATCTTTTATTTTGGGCTACCTTTTCATTTTGGTGGAATTGGGAGGGAGAAGATTTGGAGGATTATTCTCACAAAAGAAGAATATGTTCTCCAATGATGAACACGCTCCCCAATGAAGAACGCTCTCACCGACGATGAACATCTCCAACGATGAATGAACTGACCATTGAGGAAACGCCGACGTCACCGTCATCCGTCTATCCCCATCGAATTCATCTCTTTCCTCATGACCTCCTTAAACAAATCTATGAGGTAGGGGTTGTTAATTAATTCATGAAATTTCATTATTAAATTCCTCGTTCTTGGAAAGCATGGAGAACGTGGATCAACCAAAATGAGTTGATCCATGATTCGTATGAAATTATAGAGTTTGACGTTCTTGATTCAAGATTTTTTTGAACTGCTTTCTACCACCCTAACGCGGAGGGTGCAGGCCAAACAAACATGGCCCGAACTCTCTGCAGTTTTTCTTGAGGTTTGTTGTGTTCCTCGTAATGGAAAAAGACGGCGATCGGTGCTAGCGAAAGGCACTAGTGGAACTCGGAAACGGCAGTCAGCACACCGTCGGCCTTGATGAAGGCAAATGCACCGCTCCGCAGCCTCCGCCGCTCGCGGCCACTGCCGCCCCGTGGCCTCACTGCTTTCAGCCACCGCCACCTCGCAACCTTGTTGCACCACCATGTTGCCTCACCGCACCACACCAAAGCCTTCCACACCACCCCACATCTTCGTCGACCCTTGTCCTTCCACACCTCCCCACGGCCTCGCTGTGCCTCCATGCGGCCTCGCCAACCCATGCCCTGCTGCGCCACCCCGTGGCCTGTCGTACCACCCCGCAACCACCCGTGGCCCCCCTCACGGCCTCCATGGCTCTCGCAGCCTCCATGCCTCCCCGCGCCGCTAGGCGGGGCTGCCCAGCGCGGGTCGGTCCACCCAGCAGGTTGGGCCAGGTTGGTTCGACCGGGTCGGACCGGACCCGGACCCACTTCAACCCATTACGCTCTTTTGGCCATAACCTAGGCATCGAACATCCGTTTGAAAAACTTTCTATGATGCCAGAATCCTTAGAGTGAGATGGTCCCTTTAGTATACCCCACTAGAGTTTTGGATAAAGTTGGGGAATGATCGGGTTGGATCGAGCACGAATCCAACCAAGCCCTTGGGACTAAAAGGCTAATACCTCACAGACCGGGCATCCGATTGACGCACCATATGTTACTTTGAGACACCTATGACGTGATGGTCCTTTGAGATACCTATTCGTGAGACTTTGTGGTAGTTGGATTATCGACCAGTGGGTTGTGGAGCAGACCCTCCCAGAGACAAGTGAACGTTGTGTGGGAACCTAGTATCTAGCTATGACGTGAAGAATGAATAGATATCCGGTGTGGGTCAGCACCGAACGATCTTGTGTGGGTCAGCACCAAGCGATCATGTGTGGGTCATCACCTAGAGATCCAGTGTGGGTCAGCACCGAACGATCCTGTGTGGATTAGCACAGAGCGATCCTGTGTGGGTCACCACCTAGTGATCATGTCTGGGTCAGCACCTAGCAATCTTGTGTGGGTCAACACCGAGTGATCCTGTGTGGGTCA
Organism: Viscum album; assembly: GCA_963277665.1. Classification (NCBI taxonomy): domain Eukaryota; kingdom Viridiplantae; phylum Streptophyta; class Magnoliopsida; order Santalales; family Viscaceae; genus Viscum; species Viscum album. The sequence continues at coordinate 822,027,376 of OY728134.1, forward strand.
GCACCGAGCGATCCTGTGTGGGTCAGCACCGAGCGATCCTGTGTGGGTCAGCATCAGATCCTCTTAACAGAGTAATATGATTCAGTGGTTACATATAATCATCTCTACTACTATACTTAAGTTATGACTAGTGTGAGTTGAGTTCGTACCTGTGTGGTACTTTACTTCGTGGTAATACCTTGGTGGTATTCTTCTATGTGGCATACCTGTGTGGTACATACCTTTGTGGTATTCCTACCTTTTTGGAACAGTTGATCTTGGGATTTTGAGTTGGATTTTTTGTTTCATCATGATTAAGATGGACATATTTGATAACTTAGGTATATGTATGGGCATATACCTAAGTAGGTTTGCAGTTGATTTCATGACTTGTGGTTTATCCTTGGTGGATTTTGTGGGACCTTGAGGGTCTCCGGGTCCCTACTGAGTATCATTATACTCACCCTTGCACGAGCTGTGCCCGCACCTTGTTGTGTTTGGTGAAGATGACAGACAACACTGACTGAGGACGAGAGTACCAGGACTAGAGGTAGCTCAGAGGTGGATGTTAGATGAGGCAAACCACAGAGATGACCGTTCGTGATTTGTACCTACCCTTCATGTTGGATTCGTGGTAGACGATCCAGGAGCTTCTTTTCACCTATCAGTCATCTTTTACTTTACAGTTTTCCTTGTACTTTCCAGTTGGGCATGTATTCTGTCCCCTTTTACTTACTGTACTCACTCTGTTTACTATTCAGTTTACTTGAGTTTGTATCTTGTTGTGTGCTTGGTTGTGTGTGCTATAGGTTATAAAGGCAATGCCTTCACAATTTTAGGGAATACGCCTTCGGTGCTAGTCGTCAGCCCGTGGCCTATAGAAGGTGAGCTTGGGCTAGTCACGACATGGGAACCAGTGGACGGGTCGTGACAAATTAGTATCAAAGGAGTCAATTCTACCATAAAACATAGGACTCCAATATTTCTTTTTAATGTAAATAGTGTTAAGTATAGTGAGTGGTGTTATAAGTTTAGGGAATCCAATGTTGGTGCGGCGGCCAACATATCTATACACCAGGACCCTGACTTCTGATTTCTGACTCAGTGCAAGAAAACACTAATTGCGTGTGTGATTTCAAGAGTTTTCTTTGTGACCTCTTTGAGTCAGCTCACCATATATAACTTATTGACCGTGGAACACCTATTTATTTTCAGGATGCCTCCACATAGATATCCATCTAGGGTTCTGAGAGTAGTACGCACTGATAGCCCACCTAGCGACAAGGCCTCGGTGCATGACCCTCTTCAAGTAGAGGCACCAGCAGAGGCACCAGCAATACCATTACCCGTTGGTCCACCGATGCCACCAGCCCTAGAAGAAGAGGGTGCATGCCGCTTGAGCACGTTTCATGAGTTCCAGTATAAGAGGCCACCTAGGTTCAAGGGAGAGATGGACCCAAAGGCGGCTAAGGATTGGATGGAGGCTGTGGTGAGAGTTTTCCGACTGGTAGGGACACCAGCTGATCTCATGGTGATCCTTACTGCTAGCCTTCTATAGGAAGCAGTAGACAGATGGTGGAGCTTGATGCTCTAGGTTCACAATGAGGTGACACTTCTCTGGGAAGACTTCGAGAGCCTGTTTTGGGTAGAGTTGGTCCCAACGACTCTTTACACAGTGCACATACAGAATCTTCTTCATCTGCAGCAGGGAAGCATGACTATTGATTAGTACTTAGGAAGGTTCACTTACCTCTCATGCTACTCCACAGATATGGTGTGGGACCCATTCTTCAGGGCCTAGACCTCTGGGTAAGGACTGAGATGGTAGATTAGGGCTTTGATGATTTCTCTTAGCATCCCGACGCATGCGGGGGGGTTAGAGAGATCCCTCTTAGTGGAGAGTTTCCTTGATGAGCAGTCTCTAGTAGCGAGACCCGCCACTAGTCGTCATGTAGCAAATTCTTCTGCAGCTAGCAGCAGAAAAATGACACAGAGGTCCAAGAGGACCTGACCTTCAGGTGGACGACCGTAGGATTTAGGGTTGGTTGTGCAGGGCACCTGAGACAAATCCAGTTATGCCAAGAGTGGGTAATGTTATGCATTTGGTGGGTAGGGTCACATGGCTCATTACTATCTGACTCGTCGTACGGATGACAAGCATACGGTCAAAGGACCTCCCAGGCAGAGATAGAGATTCGGTCAAGGAGGTCCACAGGGAGTAGGCAGATGTGGTAGGGAAGCTGGCCATGTAGCTTTTTGTGGGCGATGATTCAAGATGTTACCACCACCACCACCAGGAGGTCCACCCCAACCACAGGTAGTAGGAGGACAGGGGCAAGATCAGCTCCATGTAGCTGAGGACTACGATCACGGCGCTCTGGAGATGATATGAGGTGTGATCTGTGTCTACTCCACCTTAGCTGTAGTACATATAGACACAGGTGCTCGTCATTATTTTATTGCCACTGCCCTTGTTCGGATCTCAAAGATTCTGATGGATTCGTTGGCTCGATCCTTACAGCTAGAGACTCCTATGAGAGTCGATTAGAAAATTATGCACTGGTTTCGATAGTGTGAGCTTACTCTAGGAGGCGAGAGCTTCGGCTAGGATCTCCTAGTAGAAAAGTTGATTCCTTACGATGTCATCTTGGGTTTGGACTGGTTATCTACATTCTATGCTCGGATTGACTGTATTAGGTGTAAAGTGTGGTGCGTCTGCATGGATGGGACTATGTTTACCTTCACCAGTGAGAAGGAAGCCTTTGCAGCATAGGATGGACTTACCCGGAGGAGAGTACAGTCGATCACTCATCAGTTGGCTAGCCTTACCCTCGGAGCAGTTGATGTGGAGATTCTAAGTTATCCTATAGTGGTGGACTAGTACACTGATGTTTTCTTGATGATTTCTTGGGTCTACCTCCTCGCAGAGAGGTTGACTTTTACATTGAATTGTACCCCAGGATGACACTGATATCTACACCAGTGTATCGGATGTCTACAGTGGAGCTTTTTGAGATGAAGGTACAACTAGAGGACTTATAGGGGAAAGGGTTCATTCACCTTAGTGTTTCTCCTTAGGCAACCCTGATTCTATTAGCCAAGAAGGCAGATGGGAGCTTGAGGCTTTATGTTGACAATCAGCTCCTGAACAAGGTGACCGTGAAGAATAAGTACCCACTCATGAGGATTGACGACCTCTTTGATTAGCTGAAGGGAGCACGGTGGTTCTTGAAGATAGACCTCAGATCAGGCTATCACCAACTCAGAGTACATGATGAGGATGTGCAGAAGATGACTTTCAGATGTCGGTATGACCACTATGAGTTCTTGGTTATGCCATTCAGCGTAACTAATGATATAGCAGTGTTAATGAGACGCATGAACTGGATCTTCCAGCCATACCTTGATCACTTTGTAGTAGTCTTCATTGAAGACATTCTGATCTACTCGACTACTAAGGAGAATCATGCCTATCATTTGCAGGTAGTACTGGACACACTCCGAGAGCGCCATCTTTATGGTAAGCTCTCGAAGTTCCAGTTCTGGATCTGAGAGGATCACATTATGGGACATGTTATATTGGAGGTTGGATTTGCAGTAGATCCAATGAAGATTGAGGCGGTACTTTCTTGGGAGCCTCCCAGGAGTGTGATGGAGGTACGAAGTTTCTTAGGTTTGGCCGTATACTACTGAAGATTTGTGCCAGATTTCTCCAGAGTTGCAGCACCACTTTTGGATTTGATGAAGAAGGGGAAACCCTTCGTATGGTTGGAGAGATGCCAGTGGAGTTTTCAGGAGCTGAGGAAAAGGCTGACTGGTGCCCCCATCTTGAGGGTTCCAGAGGAGGGTGTAGGGTACATAGTCTACTGTGACGCATTAGGGATCAGACTCGGATGTGTCCTTATTAAGGAGAAAGCAGTGATCGAATATGGTTCTCGACAGCTGAGACAACATGAGAAGAACTACACTACCCATGACCTAGAGCTAGAAATAGTGGTCTTCGCCTTGAAGATGTGGTGACATTACTTGATGGGTGAGCATTTTACAGTGTACTCTGATCACAAGAGTCTCAGGTATATCTTCTCTCAAAAAGAACTGAACCCGAGACAATGACATTGGCTTGAGTTCCTCTAGGACTATGAATTTAAGAAAGTATATACTCCTAGGAAGGGGAATTTTGTAGCAGATTCACTCAGCCAGAAATCTGGTATACAGCTGCTATGTGAGGTGACGGAGCAGCTAGCCGCTTTGCAGATATCCTTTGTGGAACATAATGGAGAAATTTTTCTCCAGTATCTTACAGTCATCTCCCCACTTCTTTAGCGAGTCAGGGAGGCGTAGTGTGGGGATGCTAACTATGAGGCTCGATGTGCTCAGATATCCACAGTGTAGGAACCTGATGGATTTTCTGATGCTGAGGAGCATGGCATCCTCTTCAGAGGACGTACCATGGTACCAGTGTCACTTTGGGAGGAAGAGTTTAGGGAGTTCCACACATCCCCTCTAGTGGTAGATCCAAGAGTGGAGAAGATGTACCAGGATCTAATACGACAACACTGGTGGACAGGAATGAAGAAAGTAGTAGCAGAGTTTGTCTCCTAGTGTCTCACTTTCCAGCAAGTGAAGGCGGAGCATCAGGTACTAGTAAGATTGGTTCAACCTTTAGAGGTCCCAGAGTGGAAGTGGGATGGGATATCCATAGACTTCGTGAAAATACTTCCACGTACATCTAGGGGACATGATTCTATTTGGGTGATTGTCAACTGTCTCACCATGTCGACCCACTTCCTACCGATCAGAGAGTAGAGTTCAGTAGAGAGCTTGAGACGCCTCTATGTGTAGAATATTTTACAGCTACATGGAGTACCATCGATGTTTGTCTCTGATTGTGATGCATGTTTTACTTCCCATATATGGAAGGAGTTGTATAAGGCTTTTGGGACATAGCTTTATTTAAGAACCACCTTCTATCCTCAGAAGGATAGTCCGAATGAGGGGACCATTCAGACCCTCCAGGATATGATGCATGCTTGCATCCTCGACTTCGGTCATAGCTGGGAGGATCACTTTCCTTTGGTGGAGTTTTCATACAACAATAGCTATCAATCCACCATTGGGATGTCACCTTTTGAGGTGTTGTACGAGAAACCTTAAAGATCACCTTTGTGCTGGACTGACGTAGGGGAGCCAGCAGTCGTGGGACCAGAGATGGTTCAGGATACCACAGAGAAGGTGCAGATCATCTAGGAGTGGATGAAGACTTCACAGAATAGGAATAAGTCATATGTCGATAGGATAAGGAGACCTCTGGAGTTTGAGGATGGTGACCACGTCTTTCAACAGGTCTCACCTCGATGAGGTTTGCAGAGATTTGGCTGAGGTGACAAGTTATCTCTGAGATTCATCGGACCTTTTTAGGTTCTCAGCAGAGTTGGTGAGGTGGCATACCACTTAGCACTTCCACCTCAGTTTCACCGAGTGCACGATGTCTTCCACGTATCCCAACTGATGAGATACGTGCACACCCCTTCTCACAACATCTACCACAGCGAGTTGGATGTTGATGATGGGGTGACTTTTACAGAGGTTCCAGTAGAGATTGAGGATCAACAAGAGCGGGTCCTTCATGGGTGGTCGATACCTCTGGTGCGCGTACACTGGCAGCACGAGAACCTCCAGGAGAGCACATGAGATTGGGAGACTCAAATACGTGCTCAGTACCCCCACGTGTTCCCTTAGTTTGAGTTGTGGATTTCGGGGATGCAAAGCCCTGAGGTGCGGAGAATGTAAAGACCTGAAAATTCCATGTAAATTTTTTTAATTATATGAGAATTTTGCGAGTCTGAAAAAATTTATGACATGTGATTCCGAGGCCCGGTGTGCCCGAAATGAATTTATGAACTTTTTTTGGGTACATTCAGTTAATGCACGAGCAGGTTTTCTAACTTTTGAACTGGTGCTCGGAATTGAAATTCAAGGGAATCGTTGAACTCGTAGCACTTGTATTCGCTTTAGGGGACGTTCACCTCGACTGTAGTAGGTCGAGGGTGAAAGATAGAATTTTAGGTTTTTTGTGGAAAAAGTAATAAAATAAAACAAACTTTTTTTTTGAAACCTCCGATGTGGAAGGTTTAAGAGGTGGGGACCACCACAACTAAACCTTCTATGAGAGGTTATAGAGGTGGGGACCAACAGAACTAAACCTCCCATGAGATTTTATGATGGTGGGGACCACCCGAGACCAAAACCCCCTTGAACTCTCTCTTAAATGTAGGGAAGCCTCTTAAACTCCCCCCACTTTAATGGTTCCACCCCCTTTAATTAAGTGTACCAACTCAATTAATTAATTAAGACAATTATAAATTATTCCAACCAACTAAATAGATAACATAATCTATTATTTTAGGCTACCTTTTCATTTTGGTGGAATTGGGAGGGAGAAGCTTTGGAGGATTATTCTCTCCAATGAAGAACGCGTTCGCCAATGTAGAATGCGCTCTCCAACGAATAATGCTTAGGTCGACGAGGAACATATCCAACAACAAAAAAACCAAAGATCGAGGAAGTGCCAACATCACCGATGTCCGTCTATCCCCAACGACTTCGTCTCATTCCTCAAGACCTCCGTCGACAAATCTCTGAGGTAGGGGTTGTTATTGAATTCATAAAATTTCTTAATTAAATTCCTCATTCTTGGAAAGCATGAAGAAGAGGGATGAACCAAAACGAGTTGATCCACAATTCTTATGAAATTGTAGAGCTTTCAGTTCTTGATTCAAGATTTTGTTGATCTGCTTACTACTGCCCTAACGCGGAGGGTATGAGCCCAACAAACATGGCACGACCTTTCCGTAGTTTTTCTTGAGGTTTGTTGTGTTCCTCACAATGAAAGAAGGTGGAGACTAGTGTCGGTGAAAGGCACCGGTGGAACTTGGAAACGGTGGTCGACACACCGTCGGCCGTGACGAAGGTAATCGGGCCGCCCGCGGCCACCACTGCCCTGTGGGCTCGCCGCGCCGCCCCGCAGCCTCACCGCCAATGGCCACCGCTGCCCCGTGGCCTCGCCCCGCCATGCTACCACTCGTCCATCCGCGCCGCCCCACGGCCTCACCGACACGCGACCTACCGCACCGCCCAACGGCCTCACCGCGCCGCCCCGCGGCCTCGCCGACCCGAGGCCTGCCGCACCGCCCCAAGGCACCGCCGCCCCATGGCATGCCATGCCGCCCCACGGCCACGCTTCCCTACAGCCACTCATAGCCCCCCTTGCGGCCTCCATAGCTCTTGCGGCCTCCGCGCCGCCCCACACCGCTAGGTCGGGCCGCCCAGCGCGAGCCGGGCAAAACCCGGCTGGCCGGACCACCCAACGGGCCGAGCCAGACCCAGTGGGTTGGGCTGTGTTGACCCAAACTGAGATGGCCCAGGCCGGGTCGGGTCGGGTCGGACTGGACCCGGACCTGGACCCGCTTCGACCCATTACGCTCTTTTGGCCATAACCTTGGCACTGGATGTCCGTTTGACGAACCGTATATGGTGCTGAAAATCTTAGAGAGAGACGGTCCCTTTAGTATACCCCACTAGAGTTTTGGATAAAGTTGGAGAATAGTCTGGTTGGATCGAGCACAAATCAAACTAGGCCCTCGGGACTAAAAGGCTAATAACTCATAGACCGATTGTTCGATTGACACACCATCTATTGAATAAAGACCCCTATGACATGGCGGTCCTTTGAGATACTTATTCGTGAGATTTAGTGGCAGCTAGAGTATCAACTAGTGGCTTGTGGAGTGGACCCTCCCAGAGACAAGCGAGCGTAGTATGGGAACCCAATAGCTAGCTTTAATGTGAAGAATTAAAAATGATCCTGTGTGGGTCATCACCTAGTGATCCTATGTGGGTCAATGCCTAGAAATCCTATTTGGGTTAGCACCTAGCGATCTTGTGTGGGTCAGCACTGAGCGATATTGTGTGGGTCAGCACCGCGCGATCCTTTGTGGGTCACCACCTAGAGATCCTCTGTGGGTCAGCACCTAGCGATCCTGTGTGGGTCAGCACCGAGCGATCCTGTGTGGGTCAGCACCGAGCGATCCTGTGAGGGTCAGCATTGAGCGATCCTGTGTGGGTCAGCACCGATTGATCCTATGTGGGTCCGCACCGAGCGTTCCTGTGTGGGTCTATAACACCCCGAGATTTTATGAAAAATATTCCTTTTAATTTCATTGATGTCTTGTGTTGTACGCTACAACAAAAGGAGCATGCACTACATGCATACCTGACTTGGCTTGCTTTACACGCAATCGCGACCTTCCATGATAGCATGTGTTGTACGCAATACCGAGTTTCACTAAACAAAGATATGCTATTAAAATATTATATAAACTAGCCATTATGAATAGTAATACCCACTTTTTGGAATTTTAAAAATTTTATCTTTCAAAATGGACTTCATTTTTGGATTCAGAATATCGAAATTATCCTAGGGTGAATTTTTGGTATTTTTCTGAAAACTTTCAATTTTTGATGAATAGTGAAAACACTATGTTACTATTTAAAAACTGACTTTTTATTTAAATAATGATTTATTTTATTTAAATTTATTTTAGGTCAAAATTGATACATAATACCTATATAAGTTCAATGTAATTCATTGGATTCATTTAATAATAATTTTAGATATATAAAAATTTTATTAAACTTTTCACCGTCTTTTACCCGCCTCCTAGAAGAATTTGGAAATTCACATAAAACTTAATTTTACCGCTTTTGTGAGTGGAATTTCGAAAATCCAAGAGACATGGTTAATATCAAGGACTAAAATGTGGTTCAATGAGATGAAAATAATTTTTGGTGAATAGTAACTTTTTACTTTTATTTACCACGATTAAAATTAAATAGGGTAATTAAGGGTAAAAATGATATTATTATTACCCTAACACATGTACTAATTCTATTGGATAACTCTAATTCGACCAAAAACGACCTTAGGGATAAAATATGACCATTTAGGTCCACTTGGATTAGATTAGGACATTTATTATTAATTTATTTAAAGAAGGGTTAAAATAGTTAAAATCAAAGTTTAATAACTAAATAATTTTTTAATATAGTGTTATACATAAGATAAATTAGACTATTAATATTCATTAGAAAGATAAAAATATTTCCTACCTAATGGTATTTTATTTATAATTTTTAGACATTAGATAATTTAAGTTATTTATGACACAATGGTAATGAAGTAATTACCTAAATAATGAAATATTAAAATAATTTATGTAATAAATACCAAACTAAATGTAATTTGAGACTTTTTATGAATTCCATAACTTTTATAGGTTAATATGACATGTTATTATTGAAGTAATTAACTTTTTTCCAACTAATCATGCATTTATGATTTTTACAAAAATCCATTACCAAATAGTGTCAAAATTGACATAAAATAGTTTTTAAAACAAATATTATATTATTAATTGTTATTATATTTTTAAAAATCTAAGGCTCATCCAAGATACTTATATGATGATAGGTGTACCATTAATGGACCACTTGGGGGTCGTTTGGATGTATATGGTAAGTTTATTAACTATATAATATAAAAATACAATGTGACATGGTAAATGTCAATCTAATTAACTAAGAGTTAAAACTAGAATATAAGGTCAATATAATGACCCAAAACTGTCTAAAATCTATTGGTTGTGAGTATTTAAACCCATTACCACCTTATCTTCGAAATAAGTCAATTTATAGCTATTAAAAACCGAATATGACTTTATTATAAAATAATATTTTAATTTTTCCGTAAGGTGCCCCTCTCCTCCCTTATAAAAAGGGCACCCCTTCCCTCTTCTCTTAACACCCTTTTGAGCCTTGAAGCTCAGCGAAAACCTGCCCATTTCTCTTCTCCACTTCCCTATCAACATTCTGGAGGTTCTGGTCTTCTCAAAAGACAAACTCTACTTTCTTAAGAGAAGGCTTAAAGGAGGTGCGTCGAAGAAGAGGTAATCTCTTCTTTCGATTCTCTCAAGTTTCTTTCTTCTTATACTTATTCTTATTTAGTTTTCTTATTATAAAGTAATAACATAAGTATTACTTATATACTGATATGTCATTATAAATATTAGAAAACCTTTTTTCACCTTCTATCCATCCTACGGAAAACGAAATCTCCACGCGTGCGTATGTACGGAATACCGTCTCCACGCCGTGGTGTAATCTGTTTTTGACCACCACCTTACTTGGATGGGTATACTGGTGTAAATAAATAACTATATATGATTATTGTAAAGTGATATTGATTTTTAAAATATTATACGTACACTTCAAAACAATTCCATGATCATGGGAATAGTATCATCGCTCGTGCGTATGTACAGACTACCGTCTCCACGACGCGATGAGATTCATTCTCCATGTTAACCATTCATGAATGATTATAAAGTATATATAATAAGTAATCATGAAATATATGACATAATAATGATACTGGATTTATGTATGTATATATGTATGTCATCTACTCAATTCCATTCAATTCAGTAAGGAAATGAAAACAACATTCATGCGTACGTACAGCCTACCGTCTCCATGAACGGTGTATTTCATTCCATTTATCAATCTATCATATATATATATATATATATGCTGAATATATTATATATAAATCATGTTTTACATTCTGGAATTATGTAAATCAGTATATAACACTACTAGAATTCTGGGCAGTTGAGCATGTCAGTATTAGCGGCCGCCATTTGGCGGTCGCTAAAAGGGATATTAGCGGCCGCCAAATGGAGGCCGCTAACACTGAAATAAAATTCAGCGGGATTTTTCCCGCCTTTTGGTTGCATGTATTAGCGTCCGCCAAATGGCGGCCGCTAATACTGAAGCAAAAATCAGCGGGATTTTCCCCTCATCTTCTTCAACAAGACTTGCAACTCCTCCACATCGCCGCCCGCCACCGCGCTGCCCCCTGCCGCCCCACCCCCGCCTCACCTACATCCATCCCGAACACATAAGTGCACCTCAAGTGATCCTATGGTCTCCCCCCGACATCACCCCACCACAAAACGACTCCCCCTAACTAACCTGAACCCTCCCTGGCCACCGTGAATCCGCCATGGCCAGTGAGCCAAGCTTGTGGACGACTTCCATGTTGCCTATTGCATCACGGACCAACAATCATAACAAAGAATATGATTCTGTAATAAGTCAATTACATTATTTAAATCATTATACAGGAGGTTCAGATACATACGAAGCATATTGGATGTAAGGTAAGGGATAACTTTTCCAATCTCATTTTTATCCGAGATTGTTTTTTCGTAAGTATTTACTGGGGTTATTGTTATCATCCATGTCAATGTTTTCTAAAATTGTTTTCATGTATGTTTAAAGTCCTTTTTAACCATTTATGGCTTTTAATACATGGTATGTAAGGAATCTTTTTTTTACCATACGAGGTACTTTTTGACTTTTCCGAAAAAAGTACAAGGAGAATGTAATTTTTAACTTATATAGCATGAACGGATTTTTACCGTTTCATAACACCTCATTTTCAAGAATCTTCCTATACAATATTTCATGATTATTTTCAAAAAAACCCTTTTCTTTTAAAATTGCATGTAATTTTGTGAAAAGAAAATGATTTTGAAGAAGAAAGGATATTTTCCTCAAGATTTCATTTCAAGTGTTTTATCAAAAATATTTTCCATCTAAAATGACATTATTTAATATGTTTATGTTTCAAGTATAATGTCTCCATTATTTACATAGTTTTATTCTTTTTATGTTGAAATGATATCCATTTTTTATATGGATTATGTTATGACGGCATGATGTTTAAGAATTCCATTCCATCACATGGGTTATGCTATGATGTATGATTTATGATTTTGTGGAACACAAAAGAATGATTTCATTATGAGATGGGTGGGACCTATATATCCCTCCAATGCATTGGGTAAAGATTTATATCTCATGAGATAGACATGGATGGAATGGTATGTTAATCCGGTTCAGTAATACAGGACTGGAACGAGGAGTGAACTTGATTTAGAAAGGGACTTTGTCCACTAAGATGGTATTTGCAGGAATGCCTTGGCTACTATGGAAATCATATCATGTGCTTAATGGTTTCCACAATCACATGTTTTATTCCCATGCTATTTTATCATGATTAATGTTTATTTATGATCTATTCCTTATGTACTTCCATGTTTTATGTCATTGCCCAAGATTTTGATGTTTAAACATTGTGTTCATGTTTTTAAGTTCAAATGTATATGATTTGTTTTATTTTATCCATGCTTACCCTCACTGAGCATTTGAGCTCACCCTTTATATGTTTTCTTTTCCCCATGATTTAAAGAAAGGTTTTAGGTAAGAAACCCAAAAGGGGAAGATCTTTATGGGAGATGTTGAAGATCTTTCACTACGATTAGAAGATTACGTTCCGAGTTTCCAAAGACACTAAACTATTACGGTCCTTGTGTGTCTGTTTTTGTTATGTATTAAGTATTCTGCAAAAGTAATGTAATGATCATGTACTTCAAACTTTGGGTCTCTACAGTTGGTATCAGAGGAAAGGTTTAGTTAACCTTTGGAAACTAGGATGCGAGAACTTTAGTGAGATCCCTAGAGATATTTCTAAGGTATATCTAGGGATGTCCCTAAGGTTAAGTAAAACTATAGGTTATAGTACTAGAATTACGGTAACGATCTTATAATTAAACCTAAGATGTTAGATATTGAAGGTACTCCCCTTTAATTATGTTGTTTTTTCTAGCATGATTTTTTCCTCTCACACTATTATTTTTGGGTTTTAGACAATGGTTGGAACCTGAAGGAACCATGTTGATCAATCTAATGGACAATGCAATGATATTCCTCCTGAACAAACCAATGTTATGGGAGATAGAGTGCAAATTCTTATTGCTATACTTACGCAAGCTATGAATCATTCTGGACATCTGAATAACCAGAGAAGTGAACAATATTCTATTGAGTCCTTCATGAGGCAACGTCCACCTTCTTTCAATGGGTCTTCTAATCCACTTGTTATTGAACAATGGATTAGTACCACTGAAAAGATATTTTCCATACTTCACTGTTTGGAACAAGATAAAGTCATTCTAGCTATTTACCGTTTACAAGGTGAAGCAGACCAGTGGTGGAGTCTAATTAAGAATACAAGGTCCCAAGATGAAATTGTATCCATGGAATGGGACGAGTTCAAGAAATTTTTTTTCATTAAGTAATTCCTTTGTATTCTTTGAACTAATATGGAAAAGGAGTTCCTTGAGCTTAAGCAAAAGGATGATGAATCTTTTGGTATATACGAAGCAAATTTTACAAGGCTTTCAAGGTATGCATCTGGCTTTATCATCCAACCTGAAAGTAAAGTTGATCAATTCTTAAGTGGCTTAAAACCATGTATTCAAAGGGCATTAGCTATAAGAGACATCAGTAGCTATGAAGAAATTGTGCGTTGTGATATCAAGGTAGAAATGGAAGTTGGTGTTACATATCCTTCTCATGGTTTTGACAAGAAACGAAAGATGGAGTTCAAGGAGAAATCTCATAACAATGGTGAAAAGAAGATGAATGTTTCATTATGCTCAAAGTGTGGAAAGAAGCATGGTGGAGATTTTATTAAAGGGACTAGAAAATGTTTTAAGTGTGGAGAAAGGGTTGCTAATGATGTGAATAAAGAAAAGACTACAGAGAACGCACCACCAACACTTCAATGCTTCAAGTGCAATGAAATGGGGAATTATGCTAATCAATGCTCTAATCCAAGGGTTAATGATGATCGACATGGGCAACCACTTAAGGAAAAGGACAAAGAGAAGTCACATGCGATCACTATTGGCGAGGGTGAATATGAAAATGATGTGGTGGAATGATTAAGTGTTTATGTAATGGGATTCCAAAATAATGTTGTATATAGTATCATGGAATATTGGAATATTTATGTATTGATCTATTTTAGTTTTCAATAATTTTATGGTACCGGTAACCGTGTAAAGTGATTGAGATATTTTTGGAAAGAAGATGATATGCGCATAATGAAAGGATAAGGAGAAAATGAAATGGTTGACAGTACTCATGAGCTCATGACTGATATAAGGACAAAGTTATATCATGGTTTGAGTATGTAGAATTTTTGGATTTTGGTATGTGGAAAGAGTTAACTTTTAATAGCATTTATGTTCTCACTAAGGTTCAATGGGTATTAATTTTTTTCAAGAGAATACATGATTAATGTATTCACATGATTGGAATGTGACCAACAAGATATATGAGGGATAAATGATGGTATTCACATGCTTGTTATATGACCTTTTTAGTAATCGTTCTCTTTATACTATGAGTTTGGAAAGAAGTATTTTGGATAAGCCTAAAGATTCGAATGGATTATGTTGAACATAAGTTAGTATTGTTTAAGGCTAGAATTGTTTTTCGATATTATTGATATAATGTTATAATAGTATAGTTTTAGAAAAAGGACAACCCGTAGGATGGGTGAAAACCCGTCACGTCGGACAAAGATGCGGGAATCGAATTCACAACCAAAGTGCGACAGACCTTTATCACCTACCACTAGCCTAGAAGAAGTCCCTGGTTAGTAGAAACTAGTTTTATTTTATTAAGCGCTATGATAACTGAAGTATAAGTCCATTTTAGCAACCATATACGATTAATATCAGCATAGATGGACTTCTGTATATTTAATAAATTGTGCTAAACTTTTTGCTAAAGAAATAGATGGAATGACCTATCATTCTATCGCATAATATGCTAAAACTTCACAAAAGACAAATTCAACTTCATTTAAATAAGAGATGAAGTGGAAATTGTTCAAGGCACGAGAAACGGTGAGATGATACCAAAATAAAGTAAGTATTTCTTCTAATTCAAATTCTTCAACTTTAGGGAAATGATCTTGAAAAAAAATATGTTGTCCTAGTGCTCTCATATCTGATGAATCAGATGGTACCTTAGATCATCACAAATTTATGGCTTTGTTATTGTTGGTTTTTCCATAGCCATGTCCTCTACCACTCTTCATCAGAAGATGATGGTTATATTTCTCTTCCATATCCATATTTTCACCTATGTGGAAACCTAGTGATAAGTTAATTTGGGTAACCGTTACGTTTCATACATTAGTTTTTAAAGTCAATTTTTGGTATTCCTTTTATGATGTGGGTTTCTTTGAAATAAAATGTCAAGTAGTAAACCATTTATAACCCCGACGAATTTCGAGGGCAAAATTCATTTTAAGGGGGGTAGAATGTAACACCCTGAGATTTTATGAAAAATATTCTTTTTAATTTCATTGATGTCTTGTGTTGTACGATACACTAAAAGTATCTTTCACTACACACATCCCTGACTTGGTTTTCTTTACACGCAATCATGACCTTCCACGATAGCGTGTGTTGTACGCAATACTGAGTTTCTCTAAACAAAGACATGCTATTAAAATATTATATAAACTAGTTGTTATGACTAGTAATACCTACTTTTTGTAATTTTATACATTTTATTTTTCAAAATGGACTTCATTTTTGGATTCAGAATATTGAAATTATCCTAGGGTGAATTTTTGGTATTTTTCTGAAAACATTCAATTTTTGATGAATAGTGAAAACACTGGGTTACTATTTAAAAACCAACTTTTTATTTAAATAATTATTTATTTTATTTAAATTTATTTTAGCTCAAAATTGATACATAATACCAATATAAGTTCAATTTAATTCATTGGAGTCATTTTATAATAATTCTAGATATATAAAAATTTTAACAAACTTTTCACCGTCTTTTACCCACCTCCTAGGAGAATTTGGAAATTCACATAAAAATTAATTTTACCGCTTCTGTCAGTTGAATTTTGAAAATCCGAGAGACACGGTTAATATCAAGGACTAAAATGTGGTTCAATGATATGAAAATAATTTTTGGTGAATAGCAACTTTTTACTTTTATTTACCACGGTTAAAAGTAAATAGGGTAATTAAGGGTAAAAATGATATTATTATTACCCTCACACATGTCCTAATTATATTGGATAAGTGTAATTAAACAAAAAAAACCATAGGAATTAAATATTACCATTTAGGTCCACTTGGATTAGATTAGGACATTTATTATTAATTTATTTAAAGAAGGGTTAAAATAGTTAAAATCAAAGTTTAATAACTAAATCATTTTTTAATATAGGGTTATACATAAGATAAATTCGACAATAAATATTCATTATAAAGATAAAAATATTTCCTACCTAATGGAATTTTATTTATAATTTTTATACATTAAATAATTTAAGTTATTTATGACACAATGGTGATGCAGTAATTACCTAAATAATGAAATATTAAAATAATTGATGTTATAAATACCAAAATAAATGTAATTTGAGACTTTTTATGAATTACATATATTTTCTAGGTTAATATGACATGTTAGTATTGAATTAATTAACTTTTTTAGAACTAATAATGCTTTTATGATTTTCAAAAAAATCCATTACCAAATTGTGTCAAAATTGACATAAAATAGTGTTTAAAACAAATATTATATTATTAATTGTTATTATATTCCTAAAAATCTAAGGCTCGGCTAAGATACTTATATAATGATATTTGTATCATTAATGGACCACTTGGGAATCGCTTGGATGTATATGGTAAGTTTATTAACTATATAATATAAAAATAGAAAGTGACATGGTAAATGTCAATCTAATTAACAAAGAGTTAAAACTAAAAGATAAGGTTAATCTAATGACCCAAACCTGTCTAAAATATATTAGTTGAGATTATTTCTACCCATCCCCACCTTATCTTCGAAATAAATCAATTTGGAGCTATTAAAAACCGAATATGACTTTATTATAAAATAATATTTTATGTTTTCCCAAAGGTGCCCCTCTCCTCCCTTATAAAAAGGGAACCCCTTACCTCTTCTCTTCACACCCTTTTGAGCCTTGAAGCTCAGACAAAACCTGCCCATTTCTCTTCTCCACTTCCCTAGAAACATTTTGGAGGTTCTGGTCTTCTCAAAAGACTAACACTACTTCCTTAAGAGAAGGTTTAAAGGAGGTGTGTCGAAGAAGAGGTAATCTCTTCTTCCGATTCTCTCAAGTTTCTTTCTTCTTCTACTTCTTATTCTTTAGTTATCTCATTATAAAGTAATAAAATAAGTATTAATTATATATGGATATGTTATTATAAATATGAAACAACCTTATTTCACCTTCTATCCATCCAACGGAAAATGAAATCACCACGCATGCGTACGTACGGAATACCGTCTCCACACCGTGGTGTAATCTTTTTTCGACCACCACCTTACTTGGATGGGTATAATGGTGTAAATAAATAACTATATATGATTATTGTAAAGTGATATTGATTAAAAAATATTATACATACACTTCAAAACAATCCCACGATCATGGGAATGATATCATCGCTCGTGCGTACGTGCAGACTACCGTCTCCACGATGCGATGAGATTCGTTCTCCATGTTAACCATTAATAAATGATTATAAAGTATATATAATAATTAATCATGAAATATATTACATAATAATGATACTGGATTTATGTATATATATATGTTTTTCATCTACTCAATTCCATTCAATTCAGTAAGGAAACGAAAACAAAGTTCATGCGTACGTACGGCCTACCGTCTCCATAAACGGTGTATTTCATTCCATTTATCGATCTATCATATATATATATATATATTTATATGATGAATATATTATATATAAATAATTTTTTACATTATGGAATTATGTAAATCAGTATATAAGTAATAATATCAAGAACAACAAGTCGAAACACGTATGATAAATGAAATGATTTTACCCAAAATGCTGCTTTAACATGGAATTTACAAAAGAACGGGTAATATAAAGTCATAAGTGAACCATATATGATATCATAACAAATAATATGATTCTGTAATAAGTCAATGAAATTATTTAAATCTTTATACAGGAGGTTCGGATACATACGAAGCATATCGGATGTAAGGTAAGGGATAACTTTTCCAATCTCATTTTTATCTGAGATTGTTTTTTCGTAAGTATTTAATGGGGTTATTGTTATCATCCATGTTAATGTTTTCTAAAATTATTTTCATGTATGTTTAAAGTCATTTTTAACCATTTTTGACTTACTACATGGTATGTAAGGAATCTTTTTTTACCATACGAGGTACTTTTTGACTTTTCTGACAAAAGTACGAGGAGAATGTTATTTTTAACTTATACAGCCTGAATAGATTTTTACGGTTTCATAACGCCTAATTTTCATGAAGATTACTATACAATATTGCATGATTATTTTCAATAAAACCCTTTTCTTTTAAAATTTCATGTCCTTTTGTGAAAAGAAAATGATTTTGAATAAGAAAGGATATTTTCCTCAAGATTTCATTTCAAGTGTTTTATCAAAAATATTTTCCATCTAAAATGAAATTATTTAATATTTTTATGTTTCAAGTATAATGTATCTATTATTTACATGGTTTTATTCTTCTTATGATGAAATGATATCCATTTTTTATATGGATTATGTTATGATGGCATGATGTTTAAGAATTCCATTCCATTACATGGGTTATGCTATGATGTATGATTTGTGATTTTGTGGAACATGAAAGAATGATTTCATTATGAGATGGGTGGGACCTATATCTCCCTCCAATGGATTGGGAAAAGATTTATATCTCATGAGATAGATATGGCTGGAATGGTAAGTTAATCCGGTTCAGTAATACAGGACTGGAACGAGGAGTGAACTCGATTCAGAAAGGGACTTTTTCCACTAAGATGGTCTTGGCAGCAATGCCTTGGCTACTATGCAAATCATATCAAGTTCTTAATGGTTTCCACAATCACATGTTTTATTCCCATGATATTTTATCATGATTAATGTTTATTTATGATCTATGCCTTATGTACTGCCATGTTTTGTGTCAATACCCATGATTTTTATGTTTAAACTTTATGTTCATGTTTTTAAGTTCAAATTTATATGATTTGTTTTATTTTATCCATGCTTACCCTTACTGAGCATTTGAGATCACCCTTTATATGTTTTCTTTTCCCCAAGATTTATAGAAAGGTTTTAGGTAAGAAAACCAAAAGGGGATATCTTTATGGGAGATGTTGAAGATCTTTCACCACGATTAGAAGATTACATTCCGAGTTTCCAAAGACACTAAACTATTACAGTCCTTGTGTGTCTATTTTGGTTATGTATTAAGTATTCCGCAACAGTAATGTAATGTCCATGTACGTCAAGCTTTGGGTCTCTACAGGGTCAGCATCATATCCTCTTAACAGAGTAAGATGATTCAATGGTTACATCTAATCATATCTACTACTGTACTTAAGTTATACCTGGTGTGAGTTGAGTTTGTACCTATGTGGTACTTTCCTTTATGGTAATACCTTGGTGGTATTATTTTATGTGGAGTACGTGTGTGGTACTTACCTTTGTGGTAATAATACCTTTGTGGAACAGTTGAGCTTGGGTTTTCGAGTTGGACTTTGTGTTTCCTCATGAGTGAGATGGGCATATTTGATAACTTAGGTACATGTTTGGGAATATACCTAAGTAGGGTTTTCAGTTGATTTCATGCCTTGTGGTTTATCCTTGGTGGATTTTGTGTGACCCTGAGGGTCTCGGGGTCCCTACTGAGTATCGTTATACTCACCCCTGCACGGGCTATGCCCGCACCTTTTTATGTTTGGTGCAGATGACAGACAACGCTGATTGAGGACGAGAGTACCAGGACAGGAGGTAGCTCGGAGGTGGTTTTTAGACAAGGCGAACTGCAGAGATGACTGTACTGTACCTACCCTTCAGGTAGGATTTGTGGTGGAAAATCCAGGAACTTCTTTTCACTTATCAGTTGTCTTGTACTTTCCAGTTTTCCTTGTACTTTCTAGTTGGGCTTGTATTCTGGCCCCTTTTACACACTTTACTCACTCTATTTACTATTCAGTTTACTTGATTTTGTATCTTGTTGTTTGCATGGTTGTGTGTGCTACAGGTTATAAAGGCAATGCCTTCCCAATTTTAGGGAATACGCCTTCAGTGCTAGTCGCCAGCCCCTGGCCTATAGAAGACGGGCTTGGGGTAGTCCTGGCATGGGCCCCGGGGGATGGTTCATGACATTACTATTTTTTCTTCTCTATTTTCCTTTCATTTTATTGATGCTTATAAATTTAATTTCAAAATTGTTGTAGGTCAGAGTTAAAATTGAAGAGGGTGAATTACATTTTTTTAAAAATAACCCATTACCAATAATAAAAATAATAACATGAGTAATTCTAGTCAAATTTAAAAGATTAAAGACCAATTTTAAAATGTATATTAATTAATCAAATTAGTTGATATATTGATTTGATTGAGTATGCACAGTGGAATAAAGTTATGGGTATCACAATTCTATTAATTAAGTTTATTTAATATCAAAATGACTTAATAAAATTAATTGGTAATTTTTATCTTCTAAGCACAATGAAATAATAAATGTGTATCGATATAATTTGATTGCTGCATTGAAAATATAAAATAAGTGATAATGAAATGATGAAGAGATGTGGAAATAAAAAATGGAGTGATATAGAGATATTTGCTAAAAGATGTTAAAAATAGCTTAGTGTGATCCCCTAAATCTCCTCCAATAAGGTTGATATGTTTTTATATTACTCCCTTGATTTTAAAAAAGGTCAAGTATCCAATTCCTCTCATTCTTATTGGTGTTTGTAGCAAGAAATAAATCTCCCTCACTTTAATTGTTGTGAGCACTCATCTCTCACTTTTGGGGTTTTGAGCTCCCTTTGTATAAGATATGGTGAGAATATAGATATTTTCTCGGTACAAAACCATTAAAAAGATGCTCCATTATCTTTCAATTAGTATAGAACAATTTGAGAGGATAAATAGAGAGGTATTATAAAAGGGTGACTAAGAGATTGGGAATTGGAAAAGGATCTTGGAAGAATGCCATGATATTAATAGAAAAGACCATTCATTATAAGGAAACTCCTAATTCAATTGTTCAATCCACCATTGTTGAGAGAGCCTCCACACTTCTCTATGTATAGACACTAAAGGAGATAAAAATATTCTAGAGTCTAAAAGATCATAAAATGCCAATTAAGAGTTGTGGGGTCCACCAAAATAATGAAACATGACTTGATGGATCAGCTCCACTAGCAAGTCGGACGATCCCACCAGTTATCTGGTAAAACTCGTATCGCCTCACTACATTAATAAATCCTCCACTGGCTAGCCACTACTAGCCATCGATAGGCCAGTGGACTTCTAGAAAATCTGGGTGTACTAGATTTGTAGACTGGCTAGTTAGTGCCAGTCTACCAGCTGATCAATGTTACTTACAATCTCGAATAACCACAAAGGACCTTTGATCTTCTTTCATATACTTCAAAAGGTCTAGGAACTTCATTCCATGAGATTAATGCATCCTTTGAAACATCAATAGACAACTTTAATGATCCTTCAAAGTCCTTCAAGACTATAACCTGGTCTATCAAGATCAAGAAGATTCCTTAATTTGTATCATCAAATTAAACACAAGGTATCTAATAATGGAAACTAAAATCAACTCAAATGAAATTATTAGATGAATAATTGTGTTTTTGTGATCATGAAAATACCATGAGAGAGATATAGGTACAATAATGGTTAAGGATAATATTTTTATTAAGGATGGTTTAGATGGTTATCAAGAGGTTGTGGCACCTTAAATCTTACTCTCATATACCTTGCACCATAATAATGAAACTCGATCAGAAGAGAAGGTGAATAAATTATTTATTTTTGGGAAGAAGTACCTTGAACTGGAAGTTCTTAATATTGGTATTGTGAACCATTTTATAAGGAGATGCAGTATGATAAAGAACATGTGTTGGATTCTAAGAAAAAAATCACACACACTTTATATTAGGAATGAACTAAGGACTATACAACTATATAAACCCTATGGACAGAACCCTTTGGGGGGTATTCCCAAGATTTTTTTCTTTTTATTTTTGATTTCAGTTTTTCATCATTTTCTAGTTTTTAGTATTACTTTTTTTTATTTTATATGAAAATAAAGAGGAAACATATTCAAGAAAACAAATTTTAAACTTCATCTTTTATCTACTCTAATAAAAGACTACATTGGTTGTAACCTCTCACCCTAAACTTTTGAAATTTAAATTATTATTAAGTCTGTTTGAAGAGTACTTTTTGGATGATCTTGTTTTTGGGTTTTTATTAGATAACATTCATGCTTTAATAAGTGAAATTCATTCTTATTATATTAATTGTAAAAATAATTTAGATTCTTAATTAAAATCATTCATGTTAACTCTAGAATATACTATTTTTTCATATTGATTTAATTTTAGATTTAATTGATGGGTGTTAATTCTTACCTTTAATATTTTTTATTAAAAATTGGTTTGAACTAGTTTTGAATTAACGCTTAGAACCCTATTGTCAGCCTCCTATAGTTTTAATGCTCAAAAATCTTGTTTAATTATTTTTTATTAAGTTACATCTTGTTTAGCCATGTTTACATTTAATCATAACCTATCTTGTCAGTATTTACATCACAAGACATGTTACCAAGATTTGGATATGTATAATTCACCGATAAGTATAAGTCACTGATACCTATCTTGCCAATAGAGTACCTACTGTCAGATTATCAGAAACTTCACTAAGGAAGAGTCACTGATAGAAGCCTGAGTTACCGATGGTATGCATTATAGAAAGAGTAACCCACTAACAGAGCGACTGAAAACTTCTCATAATTTTTGATAATTATATGTTACTGATAGCTGACAGACCAACTGACCTATTGATGAATCACCTAATGATGCATCACCTATCAAAAGAGTGATCTACTAATATATCGACCTACTAATAGAGTGATATATAGATAGAATGACCTACCAATAGCCTAAGACACTGATTTTTTGAGACACTGACAGACTAATCTACAAATCCTAAGACACCATTATTCCTTCATATTCCATTTAAATTCAAAATTACTTCTAACAGTCATATTTATGAAACTTAGAACTAGTTATTATATTAATGAGCTTATTTTTATTTTGTAAAAAACATTTAATGGATGATAGAGACTAGAACGAGGTACGAGGTACCAGAAAACATACTGCTTTTTTGCTACACTGTATAAAGGGAATATCTTGGTCCTCAAGAAAAGAAGTGCCATATAAGAAAATATACTGAGCTTTTCATGTACCCTAAAATAATACATGAAACTTTTCAATTTGCACACTATAAAATAATGTTGATAGACTAAAATAAATAACATATTTTTTCTACAAGAAGAAGAGCTCATCCACCAAGTCATACACCTCACTGGAAAGAGAAGATAGAAGCACTCACGACACTCTATTTTGCTGCATGTTTCCAGAAGTTGACTCCAAATTCACTTCTTTCATCTCTATGAAGTTCAGAAGTTGAAATGAACATCAAAATGATCCTTCTAAACCATATTATCATCTGTTTCTCTATGTTAGGTTCACTTGGTTGAATGCCCTAAGAGGGAGGTGAATCGGGGTATGACAGATTAAAAATATCTCTCATTCATATCTTGTTTTGTTATTAGACAAAACTGAAGTATCTCTTACTCTCATAGTAATATAATAATAGATATGATATAATGCATAGGAAATAGTTATGTTTACTTGGTTCACCCTCACTGGGCTACGTCTAAGGAGAAAACAACGACAATGTGCCGATGTACCAAATTCACTAAGGCTCAACGCAAATAATGAGTAGAAAGTTTGGGCTAGATCTTCTATTCCCAAGCTCTCTACCTTTACAATGTTTAGGGTCTTCTCAATGCATTCCCAAGGTTCACTCCTTATATATCTTTCTCTAGCTCACTAATGGTGGAAGGGATCACCATCTTTCTCTTACTTCTCTCACTTCCCTTGGAAAGGAATCCACTCATAGTTTATCGACTTGTAGGTCAAACAAGGTTTATAGACATGTAGGTCCCTTCATTTGCATGAATTCCTACAACCTCAACTATAGGTAAATACTCTATTGAAGTCCCTTTTCACCTGAAGATTAATGCCACCTTCTCGAGTACTTTTAGATACTGAAAAATACATTCGCAAACTAATTTGAAGCTTTTTAAAGCTTCCTTGTTCAAATCATGAAACACCTCATTCTCCTGCATAATTTGTAGTGGGTTTGGTACACAGAATGCCTCTTGGTGTACTATTTATGCCTTTTGAAATCTGCTACCACCTCCTCATACCATAGCCTTTGCTCCGCCTCTGCGAACTTCCCTCTGTCCGTAAACTATTCTCTGTTCACAGACTGCCTTCGCTTCTGCGTTCCAGAACTCCCCCTCTGCACACCATTTGCATAATTCTCTCTCTCGCATACCAAATATTCATCCTCAACATACCGAGTCCACTCCTTCCACATAATGGACTTCCTCCTCCGCATACTATGTCTTATGCATGTTATTGTTATCTACTTAAACCCTTCTACATAATTTCTTCTGTGCGAACCACTTCAGCCTTCACGGTATCCTCCATCATGAACTACCTTCGGACTTTTATATATTCCTAGATCAAAAAGATGTTTTATAATGATATTTTATCTCCAAGGTAATTGGTGGGATTAAATATTGTTATATAGGAAAATATACCCGCATAATCTACTAATCTAAGATTTACCAAATCTTCAATCCAGCCTTCACTGCATACCAATGCTTCTGCCACAGCGAACCACAAGCCACCTGCGAACTTTTTTTCCTATCCGGTCTTCATACCATAATTGTTATTACGTTTTCGATCTACCCCACTCATAACACAGCATCCGCATACCGCATCACCTTCCATCGTATACCGTGTTCAGTTTCGCGAACCGTGTCTACATACTGTTCCTTCCGTTCTGTGTACCATTCCTATAACATGGTACACAACCCATGAATTGTGGTATTCAGTTCTCATAATTTTCAAATTTTATTCATACCATTCAATATTATAAATAAATCCATCCTTCCCCAACATCAAACTCCTGATTTTGAGGCCCTAAAATTTGGAAAACATTGGGAAACTGCACCACTTTAAAAACCTATCTTCGGAAAACACCGACCATACTCATTTTTGATCATCTGGCTTTTTCAACAAACAAAACCACACACAAAAATATCAAGAGTACATCCTGAGGGATTTTTTCCCTACAATCGCCCCTCTGGGTTTGTTGAAAACTCTTCTCATAACAATGCTTCACATTTTGATACCTCATTAATACTCTTTCCAACTTCAACCACCATTCACTTCATGCGATTAAGATAGTGATCAAGGATTTACTCAACACATACTCTAAGCCCACATGAGCCATTCTCAATGTGAGAAATAAGAGTATAATGAAAATTTCATCAATGATCACTTCATTTCTAATCACCAATTTTGATAACATACTAATACACTAATACCAATGAGTTGCTTTTATCATGAACCTCAGCCGTCGTGATATCTAGTCATGGATCAATCACTTCTAGCATCATCAGATTTAATGCTCCCCCTATATTATAGCTCTTCCAATTAGCTTCAGCTCAGCTTCCATTCCCCCTATCTCACTTCTCTACTTAACAGCTTCTCCCCATGTATTTTCTCTCCTCAGATTGTTCACATTATCTCCCCCTTTTTCAACGAACTTGAACGGCACTTCAAGGTTGTCTGCAATAGTGTAAAGAACACATATCAGCACATTAGGGAAAGACACATCATAACTCGGGGAGAGGGGGATCCACATCCACACTTTTTCAATTGCGGGAAGTCAACTAGACTCCCAGAGCCAGTCGATGCCTTCCAAATGCCTCTTTGGGTAAGGCATTTGTTAGAATGTGCACAACCTATTGTTCTGTTAGAACATACTCTAACTTCACAAGCGCTTGATCCACCTTTTCCTTGATAAAATGATATTTGATTTCAATGTTCATTTTCCTTCAGCGATGGAATTGATCTTTTCTAAGATTTATAGAATTTGAATTATCACAATGGATTCCGATTAGAGATTTCACCTCAATTCCCATATCTTCAAGTTGTTGCTTCATCCACAATAGTTTCATGCAGGCTTGAGTAGAAGAAATGTATTCATCTTCTATAGTTCTCAATGAAATGCAATCTTGTTTCTTGCTTAACTAGGAAATACAAAACCCCCCAAGATAAAAGGAACATCATAATGTTGATTTCCTTTCATATGCTAAACCAACCCAATCCACATATGTATATCCCAATAACTCTGACTGAGATTTATCATTATACATTAGGCTAAAATCCATTGTACCCCTGATATACTGAAGAAATATTTTTATTGAAATCATGTGGCTTTACTTGGGATTTTGTTGATACCTCACTGCTTGACATGTGGAAAATAAAATATCAGGAATTTTCATTGTCAGATACAATAGACTTATAATGATTTTTTCTGTATTCTGTGATATTAACTGGGTTTCCTTTATTATCTCATGACAATTTCAACCGGGTAGCAACCAGTGTCTTCATCAATTTGGAATTATCCATTCCAAACCTTCTCAAAATATCCTTGGAATATTTATATTGTGAAATAAATGTTACATTCCTCACTTTAATCACTTTTAATCCAAGGAAAACTGTCTGTTCACCAATCATCGACAATCCAAACTCACTTTTACTGAACTCAGAGAACTGACTACATTGTGCTTCATCTGATCCACCAAAAATTATGTCATTGACATGAACCAGCACCATCATCTTTTGAATATTTACATTGTTGAAATACATATTTTAATCAACTCCACCAAGCTGACAACCAATCTTCTTTAGAAACTAATCAAGCCTTGAATACCATGCTCTTGGTGCCTGCTTCAAATCATATAATTTCTTCTTCAGCTGAAAAACCCTATTCTCATATTCATGGATGAGAAAACCATCTGGTTTCTCAATTTAAACTTCTTCTTCTAGAACACCATTTAGAAATGATGACATGACATCCATCTGAAAAACATTAAACTTTCTCTGAACTTCTATGGCCAAGAATAATCTGATTGTCTCCAACCTTGAAATAGTTGAAAATGTATCATCAACATCAATACCCTCTATCTAGGAGTTTCCTTTGAACACCATTCATTCTATTTTTTGAATTAAAACACCATATTCATTATTATTTTTTGTGAAAGACCCACTTTTTCCTGATGAAATTCTTGTCTGCTGGTCTCAAAACAAATTCCCATGTTCGATTCTTCTCAATTTGGTCAAACTCTTCATTAATTTCCTAAACCCAACTCTCATCCTCAACTTATTAATCAAATCATTTAGGCTACACTTGTGATAATTATGATGCTTACTATAGTGACTTCATTCCCCTTGTCTACACTGGTGCTGTCTGATCACCAATATGTTCTGCCGATCAATTTCATCTCTTCTTGCTAGTCTTTGGATAAACACTAATTTATTCTCATCATCTGAATCTTCTTCTGAATCATCCTATGAAGCTGGAGAATCTCCCGATCTACTGATCTCTTCATCACTATCCTCCTATGTTTGATCAAGTATTTGCTGAAGATTCTGTTCATTTTCTACTATATTCACATAATGACTTTCAACTATCTTTCCCAGTCACTTATTAAAGAATTTATATGCTTTTCTTTTATTTGAGTAGCCAATAAATATTCCTTCATCTCCATGAGATTCAAACTTCTTATGTTTCTCCTTATTGATAATGAAGCACTTACTTCCAAAGACTCAAAAATATTTCAATGATGGCTTCTTTCCATACCATATCTCATATGAATTCTTCTCTTCTATTGGGCATAATAAGGCTCTATTTGATGTGTAGACTATTTTCATCACTTCCTCTTTCCAAAACTTCTTTGGAATGTCTTTCTCAATGAGTATTGTTCTAGAAATGTTATTCAAAATTCGATTTCTTCTCTCAACTACTTAATTTTACTAAGGAGTTCTTATAACTAAAACCTGATGCCTTATTTCATGTTTATTGAGATAATCCTCCACTTGGCTATTTGTGAACTCTGTTCCATTATCTGTTTGAATCATCCAGATTTTATGACCAAGAATCTTTTCACATTCTCATTGGTATCTTGTAATGCAACTGAACACTTCATATTTGTGGGTGATTATTGAAACCAATTCCATTCTACTATAATCATCATTAAAGAGGACATAATATCTCATCTCATCAATAGACCTTGGAGAAATTTTCCCACACACTTCAATATGCACCAACTCAAGCTATCTTGTTGACTTTTTCTCCTTTGGATTATATGTATTTCAAATGATCTTCCCTTGTTGATAGGTATCAAATGTATGAGTATGATCACATGATAATATAGCTAGATTTCAAGCAGCATCATATTTCACCAAATCATCCAAATACATTTAGCTTATGTGTCTAAGACTCTTATGCCATAACATGTTATCTTCATCCTTTGATAGAAAGCACATATCTTCTTCTCCACTAACGAGGTAGATATTCACTTTTTTACGCTTTCCTTGTAGTAAAACAACACCATATTTTTCTTTGATGATACATAATTTCATTGAAAAACTTATGGAATACCCTAAGTCACATAATTGACTAACACTAAGAAAGTTGTGACTAAGGCCTTCAATAGCTAAGACATCTACTCGTCTCATGTCTTTTCCTCCAAACTTGTATTTTCCTGAACCAATAATTTTAAGGCCCTCATCATTTCCGAATCTTGCAAAACCTTATTTATCATACCGGATTCCGGTCACTAGATCCTTATTTCCCATCATATGGGAAGTTCATCCACTGGTAATTATCCATATCCCCATGTGATTTGATGCCTTGAACACAATTTCTACAACCACGGCCTACTTGAACCTTTTATTTTTGACCAAAGTATTTGAATTCATACCTGACATGGAATGATAATCTTGATCTTCCTTAGTATATGAAGAACCAGATTCACTTTGCAGAGCTGCAAATCGATTTTGAATTTTCATCTATTTTGATGATACATTTGACTGCTTCTTAGGGACAAATTCAGTTTAACTCTGCAATTTCATCTGCAATATTGATGTGCAATATCTTTCCATATATTTGAGTCCTTTACACCTAAAAAAATACCATCAAATGATGACCTATAATTTTGAGCTATGTACGACCACCTATTTTGGTCTTGTTCCCTTTGGTACCTATTTTCTATGGAACATACATTCTGAGAGTGTACCATCTTACCACAACAATAGCATCTTATGTGAGGTACATTTTTGTGTGTCAATGATGCACCACTAGTTGAGCCTCGGGTTCTTTGAATCTTATGATTCTGCTTCATGCCCAATTCAATATTCAATCATGGAGTAGGTTCTTGTGGTTTGACTTGAACCATAACTAATTTCTATTTTAGATCAAGCCCCATACAAGCCTTATCATTCAGAATTGATTTTTCCTTATGTTCTGATGGACCACTTTGCTTAAATCTTATCTTATCTGTTTCCTGTATGATCTGCTTTCATGATGTCAAACTAAGAGTTAGTAGTTTCTCTTGTTCTTCAATTGTTCATCACAGACTGATGACTTCCTCTTCTAGTTGGTTGATACATTTTATTTGACCTTTTACAGTATCATACAAACTATCAATTTATATTTTCTATTCTTCATTTTTGAGTTTTTACTCAACCAACCTTTCTAATCTCTCTGGAATTGGAGACTTCATCTTTTCAATTTTAGCATTCAACTCAGAATTCTCTTTTACCTATTGCTGCATAAAGATTTTTCCATCACGAACAACTTTTTTAGGTTTCTTTGATTTGGATTTCAAAATATCTACCTCTTCAAGGGTAGCTTCTAATTCAGCCTGAAGATCAACTCTTCCTTCAATTTCTCCTTTTTCATTGTCACTTTCCTCTCTTTGTTAATGAATTTCTGACAATTGAAACCAAAGAATCTATTTTTTGATCCTTGCAGTCCTCCAACTCTTCTACCTCAGATTCTTCTGAACTTTCATCCTCTCCTGAAACCATATTATTATTTTTGAATAACTTTCTTCTAGTACCTCTTCAACCTTTATAATTTGATGAATACTTTTCGGGAATTTCATCATTTTATTTATTTTCATCATCAAACTTCTTAGGACACTTTGCTGCAAAATTCCTAATCTTTCCACATCGAAAGCATGAAAATTGATGTTTACCTTTGAACTTTTCTTTTCCCCTTTGAAAATTAGAGGAGGTAAATGATATGAAATCATCCATATTGTCCTCCTCTATACTATCTTTAATAGTTACATTCTTCATGGCCTTGAATGTGACTTCCTTAGACTTCCCCTTTTCCACCACATTTTTATCATAATTTTTCATTTCATATGCTTTAAGGGTACTATGTAGGTTGTCTAGTGTCAGCCCTTTTGGGTATTTTTCTTCCAACACTAAAATTTTCAGATTGAACCATAGTGGGAGTTTCCTTAAGATATGTTTCACAATCTTTATATCTTCAATGAATTATCCAAGACCCCGCATTTCTTCCACAATAATATTTATCCTATCAAAGAATTCATCAACAGCATCATTAGGATTAATTCTGAGATCCTCATACTTGTTTTATAGAACATGCAGCTTTGCTTCTCGATCTTGTGAGTCTCTCTCATAAACATTCAACAATTGTTCCCACACTAAATGTAATGTTTTACAGGGTATGACCATCGTATAAATTTAATTTGATAGGGATCCCCCTAAATCATTGATCCCTTTAGCATAAACATCCAATTCTGTTCTTTAAAATTCTAATAAGGAACCACTATTAATGTCAGCTAATATTCAATGCATGACTATTGTGAAGACATCCATCCCTACTGACCAGAAGTAGTGATGCATCCAATTCTTCCGTAGTTGAAAATTATTTCTGTTAATGATCAGAATTATTTTATGATTGGACAACTCCATTTATTCTTCTAGAGAGAGAACCACTAACTTTCATCCTTTTTCTCTGATACCAATTATTAGGTCCACTAGGTCGAATACCCTGAACGGGGGGGGGTGAATCTATGTATGACAGATTAAAACATTCTCCCATTAGGATCTAGTTTCATTATTAGAAAACACTCAGTTCTCTATTATTCTCATAGAAATATACTAACAGATATGAAATCATGCATAGGACACAACAATTTTTACTTGTCTCACTCTCACTAGGCTACATCCAAGGAGCATACAATGACTATGTACCGATGTACCAAATTTACTAAGGCTCACTGCTAATAATTAGTACAATGTTTGGGATAGATCTTCTATGCCCCGGCTCACTACCTTTATAATCTTTAGGGTTTACTCACTGCATTCCCAAGGGTCACTGACTATGCCTCTTTCTCTGGCTCACTGCCAGTGGAAAGGGTTAATGTCTTCCTCTTCCTTCACTCACTGCTCTTGGAAAGAAATACACTCACAATTTATTGACTTTTAGTTCAAACATGGTTTATAGACATGTAGGTCCCTTCATTTTTAGGAATTCATGCATCCTAAACTATTGGTAGATGCTCTGTTGAAGTCCCTTTTCACCTAAAGATGAAGTCCATCTTCCTGAGTACTGCTATGTACTAGAAAATACTTTTGCAAACTGATTTGAAGCTTTTTCAATATTCCTTGTTAAAATCATGAACCACCTCCTTCTCCTACGTACTATATAGTGGGTTTGTTACGCAGAACACCTCTCCATGTTCTAATTCTGCCTTTTGAAAGCATCTACCACCTCTGCATACCACTACCTTCACTCTGCCTCTACGAACTACCCTCTGTCCACGAACTGTTCTCTGTTCACAGATTTCCTTCTCTTCTATGTACTAGAACCCCCCCCCCCCTCCATGTACCCCTTGCAAAATTATCTATCTCGCGTTCCAGATATTCCTACTCCATGTACTGAATTCACCCCTTTCACGTACCAGACTTCCTCCTCTGCGTATTGTGTCTTATGGAAGTTACAGTTCTCTACTTAAACCCTTCAGTGTAATTTCTTCCATGTGAACCACTTCATCCTTCGCGGAATCCTCCCCGCCAACTTCTTTCAGACTTTTCCAAATTCCATGATCAAAAATATATTTTCTAATGACATTTGATCTTCATATTAATTGGTGGGATTATAGATTATTATATAGGCAAAGATACCCACATAATCCGATAATATAGGATTGACCAAATCTTCAATCCAACCTTCACCACATACCGATCCTTTTGATACTGTGAACCGCAAGCCATCTGCAAACCATTTTTCTTATCCAGTATGCATACTATATTTGTTCTTATGTTTCTGATCTACTCTGCCGATGACACACCATCCACATACAAAATCACCTTCCTCCAAGAACCATTTTCGGTTTCGTGAACCATGTCGGCATACCGTTCTCACCGCTCCGCGTACCATTCCCAGAACATGGTACACAACCCATGAACTATGGTTTGTAGTTCTCATCCTTTTCAAATTTTCTTCATACCATTCACTCCTATGAAGAAATCATTACTTTTCCAACATCAAACTCCTGATTTTGAGGTCCAAAAAATAGGAAAACACTGGGAAAATTCGCCATCTTAAAATCCTATCTTCGGCAAACACCAACCATACTCATTTGTAGTCATCTAGCTTTGTCAAAAAACACAACCACACCCAAAACATATCGAGAGGACACCTTGAGGGATTTTATTCCCAACACTCTACCTATGTACATTATTTATATTTCGAGTAGTGTGTGTGTGTGTCATTTTTATAAACAAACGTTGTCTGCTATGCCAAACTGGAAGATACATTGATATCTTCACAAACTTATGTTTTTAAAACTTACACTCCCACGAATAACAGTGGAAGAGGTCCCTTCATGTCTTGTTTTAATTTTCAATCCCATGAGAACTATGGTAATGGTCTGTGGACCTTGACAATTTTTATAATGTTGTTTACCCCAAACCAGGGTGTGGATCAAATTTATTTATATAAATTTCTTGGTGGCAGGTGATAACCATGTGGAGAGGACTATGTCTCAGCTAGATAATGAACCTATTTTTTTATATTCACTATTTATTCCAAAGTTTAGTTTTCAATATTTTACTTATTCATTAAAAACATCTCTTTAGCATTGATAGTTAATATTATATACTGTTTATATAAGAATTTAATTTAGTAGATTGATTTGTAAAGTTGAACTAATAATCCATATTTTTTTAACTGATAATTAATCAATCTTTGAGAAATATTTCAAAATATCAAAACTTTTATAAATATGATACTTTTGTTAACTAGGCCATATTCTATTTTAAATTGGTAGTTTTTTAAATAAGAATTTTAGAGATAAATTTTTATAGGAACTAAATTCATCCCCTATTTAGTATCATACTTTGACCAACATTAGGTATTATAGGGTTTAATTTTAAGTTTTCGTAGCATTTAAAATCTTCATATCATTTCCACTGTGTTTTTTGCTGTGTTTTAAAGATCTCTAAATTTTTGTTAGTTCAAAATTTATATTTATTCAAACACTTTAAACATTGTTTTAAATAAAAAATGGACAAGAATGTTCTGCTACTAACAAAACTCTCTACTTTAATGGAGCAAACTATTCATAGTGGAAAATTAAAATGAAAATGGATTTAGAAAGAATGGGTTTTGAAATCTATTCTGCTATAGTTGATGAATATAAAATTACCTCTACTGTTGGAAATATATGGGATGATGCCACTAAGGCTACTTATAACAATAATTTAAAATCCATTAATGCCTTATACTATTCTTTAGGAGATAAAGAATTTAATAGGATTTCTACATGTAAAACATCCTATGAGATTTGGGATATTCTAACTGTTTCACATAAAGGATCCACTAATGTTAAGGAAATAAGGCTTAGAAAATATATTATTAAAAAAAATAACTTCTAAATGAATCCAAATGAACCTATATCTAACATCTATCTCAGTTTCAATGATATTTTGAATATGATTACTTCACTAGGAATGGAAATTACTACCAAGGAACATATCTTGTGAATTTTGAGGTGTCTTTGAGAAAGGTGGAGAGGGACATCAGTATCCATTAGAGAATCATGTGATGTTGATTGAATACCCTTAAATAAGTTGATAGGAAAGATGATTATGTATGAATAATAATTTATGGTTAACATAGAAGAATATGATTAACCAAATAATAATTTAGTGGCTTTCAAAACCATTACTTCTAAACACAAAGAAAAAGAGAAAATGAAAGTTCATGATAAAAGTTCCAGCAATGAAGAATTTCAAAGTTATAGTGATGAGAAAATGGATAAGCTTTCTAGAAGATTAAAAAAGATATATAGAAAGAATAAATTCTTTATAAATCCTAATTATAAAGGAAAGTATTACAATAAGGTTAATTGGAAAAAGGAATGGAAGAGAAATGAAAACACTAATGGAATAGTCTGCTATGAGTGAAAGAGAATAGGAAATGTGAAAGTGGAATATCCTAAGTTAAATTCAAAATAAAATATGAACAAAAAGATAGGAAATATAAGAAAGAAATGAAGGCCACATGGAGTGCCTCTGAGGATAGCTTTAGTGGATTTGAATCATCACATGAAGAGAAGGTTGCCAAAGCCAATATGTCTTTCATGAAAAACACATCCGAGGTAACTCTAGAATATCTTGTACATAATTCTTATTATTCTAGAGATGGATATGATTATGAAAACATAAAAAATGAAGATATGTTTTAATACAATAAAATTATTGAGGATACATGTAATAAACTAAAAGATAAATAAAAATCTCTCAAGAAACAACATGCTCTTTCTGCTACTGCGAAGTTTGAACTTACTATTGGAAACAAAAAGAATTATCAACTACTTAATGAGAATATATAACTTAAATTGTCTAATGAGAAAATAAATAAGTACTTATAGAAGTTTAGAAATGGTAAAGATACCTTAGTTCAAATTCTTGGAAAAAGGTTTCTCCAAAATATACTACCGGTATTGGTTATCAACCTGGAAAACTAAATTTTGTTAAAACCAATTTTGTATCCAAATCTAAAATATTTACTGCATGCTCCGTCACTAGAAATGCTTTCACTTATTTTAGTTTCTCTGAATCTAATAAATTATATTTTTATAATACTTTACAAACTATTTATAGGAAACCCATAATGAAAATGTGGGTTACCAAAGCTTTAATTACTAATATTATGGGACCAAAGAAAGTTTGGGTACCAAAGCCTTTTTTTGTTAGATGTATTTTTGTAGGAATGTTTTTTGAAGAGTTACTATTATAGATTATGGTACTTGGATAGTTGATGTTCAAGGAATATGATAGGGAACTATTATATCTTCAAGAACCTTATCAAGATTGATGGTGGGCATTTCACCTTTGGTGAAAATGAAAAAGGAAAAATAATTGGCCTTGTAAAAATTGGTAACAATAATTCAATTTTAATTTCTAAATTTCTTTATGTGGATGGTCTTAGGTATAATATTTTCATCACCTCACATTTATGTGATGATGTAATTCATGTTAAATTTGAAAATTATGCTTTCTATGTTTTTAATTCTAAAAATGATTTAGTATTTACTTCCTTTAGAAATGAAAATGTTTATGTTTTTAATTTAGATTATTTAGTTTCTCAAAATTTTTATTACTTGAGTGTCTTTCATAAAAATTATTGGCTTGGAATATGATACTAGGACACTATAACATTCACTCCCTTATAAATATAACTAGAAAACGAATATTCAAGGATTTACCTAAAATTGAGTTTCCAAATGATAAAGTATGTAATCCTTGCCAAAAAAAATCACAAAATATATTTGTAACCAAAGAAATAAGTTTCAACTTCGTAAACCCTTGATTTGGTTATCATGGATTTGTTTGGAACATCTAGATTTTCTAGCCTAAATGAAAATCACTATGTCTATGTTCTAGTAGATGAATTTTATAGATATACTTGGACCTTATTTTTAACTCACAATAGTGAATCCTGCTCTTATTTCACCAAGTATGCTAGGATAGTAGAAAAATTAAGTGGACTTAGGATCAAAACCGTAAGAAGTGACCACATCTATGAGTTTGAAAATCAACAATTTGAATCATTTTTCTCACAAAGTGGCTATAGTCATAATTTTTTTGCTCTTAGTACACCCCAGCAGAATGAAGTTGTATAAAGGAGAAATAGAACCCTATAAGAGATAACCCAAACTATTCTCAATAAATATGATTTACCTGTTTATTTTCGGGAATAATTTATGAATACAGATTGTTCCAAAATTAATAGAGTTTTAATTAGACTGATCATTAAGAAAATTTCATATGATATGTGAAATAAAAGGAAACCCAAGGTTAATTACTTCAAAGTTTTCAGTTGCAAAGTATATATCTTTAATACAAAATATAATCTCAAAAAAGTTTCATCAAAAAGTGATGAAGGAGTTTTCGAAGGTTATTCAACTTCTAGAAAAGGCTATAGGGTCTTTAATAAAAGAACCAAGTCTGTAGAAGAATCTATACATGTCAAATTTGATGAAACAGATCCACATGAACCTAATAACTACTTAGAAAATACTGAGGATGATTTTTCAATTCACAACTAAAATTATAGACCTTATGAATCTGATATTAAGTAAGCAACAAAATCCTCCATTGCTGGAAAATTTCCAGATTCTGATCATAGTGAACCCAAACTTGTAGAAGAACCTGAAATAACCAACCCTTATTTTTCTAGATCTATTAAAACCCTTAAAAACCACCCCTTAAATAATATAGTTTGAGATTTAGATAAATTGATATAAAATTGAGCTTCTCTAAGGAACCAGGTTGAACATCAAGAATTTTTGTCACAACTTTAACCTAAGAACATCAATGATACAATCAATGATGAATTTTGTGTGGTGGATGTGCAAGAAGAATTAAATCAATTTGAAATGAATAAAGTTTGGAAACTTGTGGATAGACCCAAAGAGACCTTGAAAATAAGCACTAAGTGGGTGATTATAAATAACATAGATGAAGATGTCACTATAGTAAGTAATAAAGCTATATTATCGGGATAAGGCCATAGTTAAGAAGAAGGAATTGACTATGAATAAATTTTTGTACCTATTTCCAGACATGAATCCATTAAAATACTTCTATATTATATATCACATCTTAATTTCAAAATTTATCAAATGGATGTCAAAATTTCATTCCTCAATGGGTATATAGTTGAGGATGTTTATGTTGAACAACCCCCTAGTTTTACAAATCCTCCTTTTCCAAATCATGTTTTTAAATTAACAAAAGCTTTGTATAGTTTAAAATAGGCTCTAAGAGCTTGGTATGATAGGCTCAACACTTTTCTTATTTATAAAGGTTTTACAAAAGGGATTGTTGATCCTACTCTTTTCATAAACATAATTTCTAAAGATGTTTTAGTTATTCAAATATATGATTATGATGTTATTTTTGGATCTTATAAAAACTCCTTATGTATTGATTTTTTGAAAATAATGAAAAATGATTTTGAAATTAGCTTATTTGGTGGAATTAAATTTTTTATTGGATTTAAAATCATTCAAAGTAAAGAAGGTATTATTTTAAATCAAAGTAAATACACTAAATATCATTTAAAACATTTTGGATTGGATAACATAAAAATTAGTGATACTCTTATGAATACCACCTGTAAATTGGATCTTGATAAAGATTGAAAATCAGTGGATCAACCCAATTAAAAAGGCATGACTAGAAGTTTTATTTACTCTACAGCTAGTCGACCTGATATCATGTTTAGTGTGTGTATGTGTGCACATTTTCAAGAAAATTCTGAAGAGTCACATTTACTATTTGTTAAAATAATTTTAAAATACCTCATGTATACTACCAACTTAAAACTATTAGACCCTAGAGGAAAAACAATTGACTTAGTTAGTTATTCTGATACTGATTTTGGTGGATGATGTTAGATAGAAAAAGTACCACTAGAACATTTTAATTTTTGGGAAAGTCTCTAGTTTCATGGTGTAGTAAATAGAAAAACTCTGATGTATTATCTACTATTAAAGATGAATACATAGTTTCTGGTAATTGTTATGCTCAGATTTTGTAGATGAAACACACATTACTAGATTATGGATATCAATTTAGGCATGTCCCTATAAACCATGAAAATACAACTGCTATTAACATTTCTAAGAATCCAGTATCTCATTCTAGAAAAAAAGCATATTGATGTAAGAGATCACTTTTTGAGAGACCATTATAAAAAAGGTGATATAACTCTGGAATTCATTGGAATTAAACATCAGCTTGCTGAAATTTTTACTAACCCATTAAATTCTAAGAGAATGATTTACATCATACATGATTTAGGAATGATCAACTTTGAGTGACTAATTGTTAGATGTATCATAGATGATGTCTCACCGATGATGTCTCGCCAATGATGTCTCACCGATAATGTTTCTCCGATGACATCTCACTGATAATGTCTCATTGATGATGACTCACCGATAGGACTCACTGATGATTACTCACCAATAGGAATCACCAATGATGACTCACTGATTCGACTCACCAGTGATGACTCACTAATAGGGCTTACCGATAAGTCTCATTGATGTGTCTCACCGATTAATACGTAGTATTTTCTATGTCTAGAAGTTAAAATGTAACTATTTTAACTATTTCATTTTATTTTAATCTGCATTTAGTAATTTATGATTTTAAATCCCTAAATGATAAAATTAAGGTTCGATTGAACAATTTTTCTCACTCTCACACTCTTTCTCTCACACTCTTGCCTTCAAAACTTTCTCTCAAGAACTTATGCTACCATTAATATTTTAATCTGAAACCCTTGAATCTCACCAAGAAATTGAGTTAAAAATGTTTTTGAGAGATCTGTGGATGATTCATTTCCTTCTAAGAAGAAAAGAGATGAATTTAGTTAACCTAAACCTAAACCTGTCTATCTGGAACTTGTGAACCATATCATCACTCTTGAGAAAGTAGTTCACTAAGAATGTATATTGACTAGTAAGTCTCTCTAGTTAAATTTGTTTCAATCTTATGGATGGTTGGAGTGTTTCTCCAACAATGAAATACCATTTTATCCAAGTCTAGTGCATGAGTTATATCTGTATGTCGAATTTCTTCTGGAAGGCTTAGAGGTATTTTGGATCAAATCTATAGTAGATGGAAAAATAATCTATTTTTTATCCAAGCATTGGGAAGAATTCTTGAAGGTACCACATGAGAGTTTCTGTGATGATCATTAGGGAGGTTCACCTCCACCCAGTGATATATTGAATTTTGAAGAATCTTTAGATGAGCTTATTGGTAATGGAGATCAGAGAAGGCCTATAGAAATAGAAATTGATGGTGAATGTAGGATTTTGTTCAAGTTTCTTAAGCATTAGTAATGTCCTAGGAAAGGGTAATTTTCCTCCCTAAAGTACCAAGTTTAATATTTTCTTTAGTTTTTGAAGAAGGGATATAAGGTTAACATGTGTAGATATTTTATGGTGCATATAAGTGAAATGATAAAACCCTACAGCAAAGAAAGTCATT
Organism: Viscum album; assembly: GCA_963277665.1. Classification (NCBI taxonomy): domain Eukaryota; kingdom Viridiplantae; phylum Streptophyta; class Magnoliopsida; order Santalales; family Viscaceae; genus Viscum; species Viscum album. The sequence goes on from OY728134.1 coordinate 822,066,978, forward strand.
GTTTTATCCCAGGATTATCTTTAATTTGTTGAAAGATAATGGTTTAGTGAATGAGGGTGTAAAAATCGTTTTAGTCTATGATGGTTTTTATCTCTACAAAACTATATGAAAAAAGAATGAAAGTAAATTGGAGTCCCTAGAAAAAGATGTGGGTTGAGGATAATGATAAATTTTATGAGGATTGTAATCATGTTGATCATTCCTCTAGGTGGAGGAACACGATTGACCCTAGTGTAGGACCACATAAAGCTGGTGAGTATTCAGATGAGGAATATATAGCCAACAAAGGTCAAATAAATGAGTCACCAATTGATGATAGTTTTGACCCTGATATAGCTGAAAGTCTTGAAAGGATGACTTATGGCCATACTAGCCCTCCTAGACCTCTGTCTACAAAAGAATTGCTTCTAGCTAAAGATAATGATGAGGATACTGAAGAGTCAGGGAATTTTTAGTATGTTATTAGATCTGATAGTGACGAGGAGTGAAGTGGTGAATAAGTAGAATGTGGTAGTGAATAAGAAGAAGAAGATGGTGATAGAGACGAGGAAGAAAATGAAGAATATGATGGTGATAAAGATAAGGAATAAAATGAAGAAGATGATGAGGAATCCAAAAAATAATATGAAAAAGATGAAAGTGATGAGGAAGGAAAATGAAGTGATGAATCTAATGGTGGATCAGATGATTCGGATGATGATCAAGGTCCTGATGCTGAACCTATGGATCTTACATTAGAGCCTGCTGAGCATGAAAGTCATGTTGGTACTCTTATAGTGGAACATGGATATGAACCAGTTTTAGAATCCCATGATGCTTTTGAGTAAGCTATGGTTGAGGAAAGAGATCATGATATCCATATGCATGATAAAGTTCATATAGAAAGAGATGTTTTAGTGGATCCAGTGAAAGAGTTGGTTTATTCTAGAAGGAGAGTATCTGTTGAGGGGGAGAGAAAACCTAAAAGGGTGGAAGTTGATGTTCTTTCTCCTCTTGATGATATAGTTGCACCTATGTGGAGAAAAGATCCATGTTATGTGACTTTGGGTTTGGAGTACCTTGATTCATAGGATAGGATACCCTCTCCTTCTTCTTATCCTATAGTTGTTCCTTAGCCTATTATGTATGTGACTAAGGATGATCTCAATGATTTTAAGGAAGAGATGTTAGCTATGGTTAGTTCTGCCTCTTCACATCAACCTGCTCCAATTTCAAGGCTTAGTGAAAGTGATACAATCATGCTCATAGAAAGGGTGGTTTCTCAAGTTAAACCTCAGTTGATCTCAATTTTGAAAGAAATTGTTATAGGAAATAAAAAGATGCGTAATGAATTGGTTTTTATGGTCTCTACCATAAAAAATTAACAATTTAATATAAAGAGTCTTTGGAAAAGGTTTTAAAAACCCTTGTTCCTTTTTTCACTTTTTTACTTTATTTCTTTATTTATTTATTTATTTATTTATTTTATTTTTATTTTATTTTATTTATTTTCTTTTATCATCTCTTTTAAAAAAATTGGACAATTTCTCGATTTGTGTGTGTCATCCTTGCGCAGGGGTCATGCTAATCTTCCCTCTATCATTCCAATTTTATCGAATGTCTCCAAAGAGACCAGAAAACCCCTGTAGATAACTCTTTTGAGTCTTCTGAGGATGGTCATCCTCCTCCTCCAACACTTGATCTAGCCATTTTGAAGTCAGTTGTCAAAGATGCAATGAATAATGCTTCAAATTTAGCTACTCCTCCACCTCCAGCCATTGATTTGAATCCATTGAGATTAGATATATGAGATATCTTGCCAGGTGAATCTACTTCAACAGCCCCTGTTTCTCATCTTCCTGATATTGATATGATTATAAATGTGATAAGAGAGGAACTTCATACTATGATGGGTGGAAAAAAATAAGAAATACTAACCAAAATTTGACAGACAATGATCATATATATGACATGGTAATATTTTTCACAAAAGGGGCCACTAATTATCAGGAAGAGATAACCAAGAAAGTAGACTTCTACGTTAATAGGGTTTATAAAAAGCATCATTGGATAGCTATTTCAAGTTTTTGGTTGAGAATTTGACACTACCTCCTGTTACTCAAGCCTTCGAAGATCAATTCAAACAACTTAAGTATTTCACTCCTAACCTTAATAAGTTTGTGGAGAATAAGGATGATTTTTAAAAGGCTATGGATTATGGTGGTCATATCATCAAGGTCTTCATAAATCTGCTGAAACCTTACATAAATTATGATAGTACTGTAATTATTTCTTTAGTAACTTCTCATCTTCATCCTTTCTTTCACCCCTATACTTCTTCTTCTTCACCCTTTTCACTTTTATTCACGACTCCTACTCAAGCTCTATGAAAAATTAGACATGTTATTCATTGTGAGCTTACATGACCTCCTGCCACTTCTAGAACAATCCTTGCTCATTCCGTCTTTACCAGAGTTCCTCTTCCTTCTCTCATTATCTACACTGCCACTCCAACCACTACATCTACACCTCTTGCTCCTACCATTGGTGCCTCTGATAATGGAAATTAAGTGATGGAATCTCCTTTAGAAAATAAGTGATTTGATGACTCTTTGATAGGTATTTATTATACTAATTTTGTTACCACATGTACTGGTTGACTAATGGAATATATTATATGTTTCTGTATCATTACCTATTTCTTATTTTAATTTTTTTTTTCTTTTTGATAATCCCAAAATGGGGAGAAATAATTTATATGGCATGTATCTCAGTGGGAGCATGATATTAAAAATAAAATCTTACTAAGTGATCTATATATTTTTTTTGTGTTTATATTATAATTTCATCTCTTATGATCTATATAAAATGTTATGAAGACCTTAATTTGGTAATTATAAACTATATAATTCCATGATTTATGATTATAAAAAAGGGGGATATTGTTTTCCTCCTCTATTTTTAATTCTCACAAATCATACTTAATTATCTTTTATTAAGTTACATATTGTTTAACCATGTTTACATTTAATATTAACCTCTCTTGTTAGTATTTACGTCATAAGACATGTTACCAAGATTTGGATAAGTATAAGTCATCAATAAGTAGAAGTCACCAATACATGACCTTCTGATAGAGTACCTACTAACAGATTCTCATAAACTTCACTAAGGATGAGTCACTTACAGAAGTATGAGTTACCAATGACATGTGTTACTGATAGAGTAACCTACGGACAGAGCGACTGCCGACTTCTCATAGTTTTCACTATGTATAAGCTACTGATAGCTGATTGACCAACCTATCGATGCATCACCTACCAACACATCACATACCAATAGAGTGATCTTTCAATAGTCCGACATACTGACATTTAGAGACACTAAAAGACTGACCCACCAATCTCGAGTCACCGTCATTCCTTCATTTTCCAATTAAATTTAAAATTACATCTAACCGTTATATTTATGTAACTCAGAACTAATTATTATATTAATAATATTGTCTGTCTTTTGTAGAAAAAATTTAATGGATGTCAGAGACCAGTATGAGGTACGAGGTATGAGGTACCAAAGAACAAACTTCTTATTTCCTACATTGTATAAAGGGGTTATTTGGATCTATAAGAAAAGCAACACCATATGAGATAATATATTGAGCTACTCATGCACCCTAGAATAATACAATAACAGATTTCTATTCACACTATGGAATACAGCTAAGAGCCTTAAAAGAAGAACATTTTTTTATACAAGAAAAAGAGATCATCCACCAAGTCATACACCTCACTGAAAATAGAATACATAAACAGTCACGACATTCTGTTTTGCTGCCTATTTTTATAGGTTAAATTCAACTTCACTTCTTCCATATATATGGAGTTTAGAAGTTTCAAATTACATCACACCGAGCCTTCTAAACCCTATTCCCATCATATTTCTCTACATATGTGCATTATTTACATTTCAAGTAGTGTGTGTGTGTCTCAATTTTATAAACACACACTATCTTCTATTCTAAACTAGAAGATACATAGATATCTTCACAAAATTATCTTCTTATACCTTACACTCCCACGAATAATAGTGAAAGAGGTCCCTGGGTGGCCTATTGTAATTTTCACTCCCACGAGAACTGTGGTAGAGGTCTATAGACCTGGAAAGTTTTTATACTATTGTTTACCCCAATCCATGGTGTGGATAAAATTTATATTTATAAATTTCTTGGTGGAAAGTGATCACCTGGTGGAGAGGACTATGTCTCAGCTTGATAATGAACCTATTTTTTTATATTCGCTATGTCTTTAAAAGTTTTGTTTTCCCTATTTTAATGATTCATTTAAAACATTTCTTTTAATTTGATAGTTAATATTAGATAGTGTTTATATTAGAATTTTGTTTAGTAGATTGGTTCCAAAAGTTTAAATAATAATCCATATCATTTTAACTGAGAATTAATAAATCTTTGATAAATCCTTCAAAAGATCAAAACTTTCATAAATCCGCTACTTTGGTTTACTGGGTAGTATTTGATTTAAATTGGGGTATTTTTAAATAAGTATTTTAGATATAAATATTTACAGTAACTCAATTCACCCCCTCTTGAGTGTCTTATTCTAACCAACACCAAGAAATTCTGTAGTTTGAAAGTGCTACTGATTGGTTAAATTCATTGATTAAATATGTTAATTTAACAAGTTCTAAAAATAGTAAAATCTTTCATATCCTATTTTTTGTAAGTGTTGTTGAGATTAGGTCATACAACCTTGGAAGTAGAAACATAAATATTTTAAAGGATCAAAAGAAGATAGATCCTACAGAAACTGTAATTAAAATCCATTTACTCAACCTCTGGTCATATTTTATTTGAACTAATTTATTTTGAATCTTTTATCCATCCATGTATTTTATAAGAGCTGAATTGGGAAACCATAGGGACTTGATCAAATTAAATAATGTAAGTGGTTTAAGATGAATTCAAATAGTTAAAGCTTCTATATCACAAGAGTTATTAGTTATAATTATAATCATTTAAATGTTTTAAAAAATATATTTTTTTTATATGTTTGAAATAACTGATTGAGAGGTCATTTTAAAGCATTTTTTCATGATGGAAATAATTGAAAAAATATGTTGATGGATTTTACTATTGTTTTGATGATATTTTATGATGAAATTATATATTGAATTATTTTTATACATATTTTAAACATTCATTTTTGAATTCAAGTTTAAATAATTATATTTTTCTATGTTATTTCTAATTCACTAAAAAGTATAATTAGTAACTAGTGGAAACCCTTTTTATTCTGGGAGTTTTTTTTTTGCGGGTTATTTTTTTGAACCTTCTTATAACCCCTCAAACTATTTTAAAACTGTTAAATTGCAATTATATGTTGAAAATTAAATATTTTTTAATTGTAATTCTATCTCAGAATTAAACATTGGGGATAATGTTGATTTTAAGTATGAGTGAGGGTTTTTAAATGTGATAAAATGTACCTCATTGAGTTCATGTCATATTACCCCATAATTTTTTTTCAAAATTTTTTGTGTTTTAGTATCACTTTTCTTACTCATTGTCTAAAATAAAATAAAAATTTTAAGGTTGTTTTTCTATTTTAGGGGGGTTATTTTTTTGTTTCTTCATGGATTAAATTGGGTACATCATTTCCAGTGCACCCTTTATTTTTTTCTTTTATTCAAAATTTGGGAGTTGGATTTAAAAAATTAATTAGTTTTTAATTTTTTTATACTTTAAACTCATAAGTCATGCATGTAAATAGGTCATGAAATGAAATACTAATATATGTAAAAGTTTTATTCGCTTATGATAAAACTGGTGATTGAGTTAATTATTCATTATTATTAATTATTAAGATCAATATTCCTCTAATTGTGAATATTTATTCTATGTTATTTATGTGGGTCTATTCGCTTAGGGAAAAATAGAAGTCTAAAAGTTCAATTAAATAAAAGGTAAAGTTTTTTAAGTGTTTAAAAAAATCTCAATCTTTTTTATAAAAATTAAATTAAATTTTTTTCAAACACTGATTTTGAGTAGAGCGATATCATTTACTACTTGAGAGAGTCTATGGGGGAAATACTTATGAGAACCAAATCCTTTTTGGAACTTCAGTTTTAAATTCTTGATATTATTTAACTTCCACTAAGTTTGTATAATTGATAACTTGATGGAAAGAAATCGATTAAGTGTGGAATAATTTGATGTGGTCTTAAATTTATAAATGTTTTCTACATCCCTTTGATTATTTTTATTGATTGTTTTTCATTTTTTTGTTCTTTAAAAGGTGAATATTTTATTCCTAATCATCTTGTGTTGAAAAGAATTGTTTGAATATTTTCATGAAAATTTGAATTTTAGGTTTTAAATAGTAAAATTTTATTAATTTAATCGCTTTCAATTTATGATAATAAATATTCTAGTTGTGTCTAATTTTTTTAAGGGAATTTTATTTTCTTGAAGTGAATATTAAATTCATTTGGTTATTGGAGCCATAATTCATGTCCCAAGATTTATTATTTAAAATAATTATTATTCGAAAAAAATTTAATAATATTTTTTTATTCATAAAACTCAAGGCTTTTTCTATTACAGATTTTATTTTTTTTAATTGAAAATATTTTATTTCATTCCAAGAATTATGGGTTTTATTTTTCTCACATGTATTTTTTGTATCACTTTTGGGTCTATGATAATTTTCATGGTCTTTTTTGGATGTTTTTGGAAGTTTCCCAATATGATAATTTTAAAGTGGCCATATAAAAGAATTATCAATTTCAAATCCCATATGATAATTTTAAAATTTCCTTGTAAGATAATTTTGGAGTGTATAGGATATTTTAGATCAGGTGTCATTACATAAGACAATTTCACCATAACCTACTCCAAAATTAAGAAGAAAAATGGATCGAAGCTGACCATGACCAAAGGTTCTATAAATTGAATCATTTTTGTCATATTTGACTCAATCTATAAAGAATTCAACCAATGTGAGGGTTTTTACTATGCTTTGTTTTCTTAAATTGAACCATTCAAAGTAGGCTGGAAATTCATGGGTGAAGAATTTGATAAGATGGAGATGTGAGAGAGGTTAAGAATATGATTTATTGGAAATTGATCATGATATGACACATCAGTTTACATAAAAATTAATATATTAAGAATAAACCAAAGTGAAGTCTTTCTTGGCCCAATGATTCCTTAACCATGGTGTATTGAAGATAAATTTTTGAACTCATAGCCAAGGAATTTGAGTGAGATTGGTTTGAAGACCAAATAAGATAATGATATTGGAATAATAGTTAGAAAAATTTTAAGATTAAGAGATTTATTTATCACTGGTTATTATTTTCAGTTTAAAGGATTGAAGATAGAAGGGGGCCTTGATTTTCCCAGTCGATGTTCTATGAGATCAGAGAAGGGCGCATGCATGATGTTTGATGGTATGATTAAAATAAGTTCTAACCTTGAACTAAGATTTATAATCCAAATGATAAGAACGTTCACCAAGTAATTCCTTTATAAGTTTAATGTTATGGGTTCTAAAAAAGATTAAAAATCCATGCCCCAACTCAAACTTTCTTTTTTCTGAAGTGTGGTTGAGCGTGTTAGGAAGAAACAACACTTAACCATGACCAAATTAATAGAAACGAAGTTTAAGAACCTTGAAACCAATAATATTAAGAATAAATTCTTGAAAAAGTGTTTCTAATTAACTGAGGTGTGGAAATAACTATTAGGATTTGACACAAATAAAAATGGGAGTCTAGTGAGGCAAAGTGGAAGGTTTTCATATATGGAACACGTTGTTACATTAAGAGATCTTGAAATTAAATTCATAAAAAACAATCATTTGAGAATTAAATAAAAATGGGATCCATATATATTCTATAAAGTATCTCCATATCATGTGTTGTTAAACTAAGGTGGTGAAACTTAGAAGTTTGTTTGGAAATCTTATTGAAGTATGAATAAAGATTAAAATATATATGGATTCTTATTTCTTGGAACTGATTTTAGGATCACTTGGGAAGAGTTCATCCAGTTAAAGGAATTTTGATGTAATACAATGATTTTTATAGTAACCACACCTTTTACATAAATTATTTAATTATTTTTGACATAAATATCCTTTAAATACAACTAAAGGATCGAAAGTCCGGGTATCTTTGAAAGACTAGGTACATAAAACAACAACATGAAACTTAAATAAAACATCTTTATTTTAATCACCATAATGAGATCCTAAATACCTTTGAGATCTTAAAACTACATATGAAAACATAGGGGAATACAAAAAATGGGTTAGATATAAATCCTAGTAAGGTAATTAACATGAAAGAGAAGCATAACATATCAATCAAAAGGCATAACATGATATCATAAATACAAGTATTGTTTTTAATAATATAGCAAAATAAAATAATGAACATGGAATCATAAGATCATGTAAAAATAGGAATGCATAAACAATAGATAACATGAGATAATAATAAGTTAAGGATAACCACTAAGACAATATCACATAGTTGATAGAGTCCCATCATGTATTAGGTTCACTCTCTAATCCAATACATAACATCTCATAAGACAAAAACATTACCCAATGCATTGGAGTGATATCTAGGAGAACCCATAATAACATGTACATGATTATGTGTATAATAAATTAAATTAATAAAAAGATATAAACATAATAATTACCCATTAAAATAAATGGGTATCATAATCTTTCCTTATATCATAATCAAATGAGATTTCGTAAAGAAGGAATTTGAGAAATGAAAATAAGACATGTATTACCATGTCAAAGGAAGGGATAATAAGTTAGGTATATATGTGAGATAAACATATAAATAATTAATAATAATTCCATAACATTAAATAGGGATATATAAATATAATGTGAGTTTGATAGATAAAGGTCATAACCCAAAGAAGAATTGTGGTTTAGAGATATCCCTTACCTTATATTCCAGAATTGTTCTAAAAGTTCACTTAATGCACTTGATAATAAAATTATATTCACTAATTACTTAATTAACAACTTTTTTCAACTACATTTAATTTAATATAATTTTATTATGTTCATTTATAACCATTTAAATGAGATATAAATCTTAATTTCACTCCTTTCAGGGTGTTCATTTCATGGTTCCAAGGTTGAATCACTTGTGGATAATTATTGAAGTTCTTGTAAAATGGGACTACAACACTAAAATAGAAATGAAATGGAATTAATATACTTATATAAATTTAAATGGTCCCAAATATACTTATTTTTTTGACATAGGGATGATTATTTTAGTAAAAACAATAATGTTATTTGGTTAGTTCATTTAGGTGGATTTACCAACCATCATGAACTAAATTCGTTTTATTTAATTAAATTTTAATGAAAACATTAAAACACTTTAAATAAGTTATATTACACTTATTATTATCTTATTTAACCATAATAATATTTTTATGACCATCCTTGATGGTGGTGGAGAAAAAAAAGTGCATTGTTCCTGGAGGTAGTGAACCTACCATATTGTAAACAATGGTTTTGTTTTAGAATATAAATAAGGGAGAGTAAAATATTGATATTTAACCATATTAATAACATATCATTATATTTAGGATATGTTTTTTATTATGTTTAGGAATATGGAGATCATAAATGTGTGGTAGAAGAAGAATAAAATCGAAAGACATGAGTCGAGAATCTTACTTCGTTTTGTGGTTCTCTCCTCTTAGGCTACCCCTTAGGGATCCTTGAAATGGTCTTTGAATGAGACCATTAGCACTAGGATATAGGGAAGAGTATTGGGGGGAATTAGAAAAAAATTAAACAATATTCAATGCATATAAATTGTGAGGAGAAGGGGTGGTATTTATAAGGGGAGGATAGAGGTGTTTTTGAATATTATATTCATTGGTTTATTATTTTGGCTCAATACTACCAATAGTATTGATTCTTGTAACTATATACAGTAAATGGTCCATTTTAGTTCTAACTAATGATTTTTTACATAATAAATGAATCAAAAATTCATGTATTTAGATTATAATTCATTTTACCATATATTATTGTATTTTACAATTCACAAAAAATTCAACTATTTTATGAAAATAATTTTCTAAAAATGAGATATTTTATTTTAAAATAAAATTCCCATTTAATTAAAAAATACCAATTCTAATATTACGAGAAGATATGTAAACCTTTGAAAAATTAATTATGGTATCATAAAATTATATTACCATTATTATAAAACTTAATATTCATTTATAAATAATTTTTCTGAAAATTAATTTTTATTTAAACCATTGTATTTCTTATTAAATTTTAATTAAAACATTTATGTTTTTAAAAACTAAAAACACATAATTTATCATTTTTAAAACATTTATTTACCTATATCATCATATAAATATATCATATTTTCATTTTATAATATACCTAAATATTATTTTACTCTTACATAGGTGAGGATACTATTATAACATTTAGGTTTTCATTCCCAATGGTTAGACTACTATTCCAATAGTCAGGTTACTATTCCAATGGACTAATTATTATTCCAATAATAATATTTATAATGGTCATATGGGTTCCTGACTTCCAATAAATACCTCATATTTCATTAATTCTTCCTTCAATTTTATTTTATTCTCAAGGTTATATTTTTTTTTTCAAAATGCATATCGAATTACTAACATTTTTATTCATTTCTAGTGTGTTGTTCATGAGTGCAGTTATTCTGGGGGATTAAGTAGATCTAAATTTTCCTATTATTATTATTATTATTATTATTATCATCTTATTTTCTATTTTTTTCCATTGTAATACTTTCAATTCTTATAGCCATTTTTATTGTCTAAATGTAATATTCAAATTATAATAAACTTTTGTTGGTTTTATTATGTGATGTGTGTTCATTATATAATATTATATTAATATATAGGAGAAAATTATATATTTCTAAGGGAAATTACATTGATAAAATCCTTATTAGTTACATTTTGGGAGTGTTTAATGTTGATGATGAGCCCTGTTATAATAGTTTTTGAATATTTTTCTGTTTTTTCTATAAATTGGGTGTTGGAGTATTTCTTTTATATGTACCCTAAAAATATTTCTCTTTACCCTTGATTCGATCACTCTTTTACTTTGAATTTTGTTTTTTAAATATAATTTTTCTATTCTTCTATGTTCAATTTGTGTTTATGAACCTCTGGTCATTGAACATTAACTTACGAATCCATATCCAGGAGGTAAAGATCAAGGTTTCATAGAGACTGAAAAAGAAGTTTATCACTATTATTCTTCTCTACTATTATCAAATTGTGATGGTGAACTAGGGAGTTATGTTAGAACAATCATTCTTAGGATTAGTTTGATACACTTTTATACTTATTTATTTTTTATCTTCCTCATTCATTTCACTTGGTAGAGTGTGATGAGTTATGGTTGTGTGACTTCATGATCTTATTAGTATCTTTACATCTTGTGAAAAATACCAACTAGATAGTCTCTTCTAAGTGTTTTTTACTATAATATGGAAGATAATTATTATATTCTAAGAAATTATATACTTGAGTGTTAACTACTTAATGGCGGAGAGGTGTTTAATTTTATATATAATTCATGCATTGAGTGAAATTGAACATTGGTGGTTTAATTTATCTTTTAGATATTTGATAATTAGTAGAAAGTATATATGTATAGAGGTATATTTTCTTTCTTTCTAACCTTATTTACTTTTCCTTATTTTCATATTTCTTTGATTCTTGTTTTCATCTCATTTCATGTCCACTATTTTCATGCAATATTACTACTGTCAATATTGATACAAACATAAAAAATATTTTCAAGGAATCATTAGGATAAACACATAGTCTCCTTGATATGGACTCATGGTTACCAATTGTGCTATATTCAATGAGAAAATAAATTTATCTTTGATAGTTCATGCATAATTGATTTTCTTAATTTTTTTAATTCCCTGGTTGGATCATTTGGATTGGACACACTGTTTTCCAAATCATGTGAATCTTCACTAAGAACTCAGGGCACCCACATGGGTTGGTCATAAAGTTGGGAAAACTGTGCTCCGCCCATAAAATGGCTATACTAAGTTTCATACCCTTACTACATGGTTCCCAAATGAATTTTTCATAGTTATTACTAATTGTGTGTTAACCATGTATAATGTAGATACTTTTTTAAAAATTCAAAAAATTCCAAAATAAAAGAAGAGTACTTTAAGAGAAATAAGGTAAAAAAATAAATAGATAAAATAATTATTAATATGAGGGTTGGGGAGTGATAAGGAATTTATTTAGAACTTTATGTCAAGATATCAAAGGAAGAACCTTTCACGGAAATCGTCTATGTCGATGATATCATATTTGGTGGTAATAAGACAAAGCCGATGTTGGAATTTTCTCATTTGATGTGAATGAAGTTTAGATATTAATTATTGGATAAATAAGCTATTATCCTAGGATTAAATTACAAAAAATTAAGTATACTATATTATCTCAAGATAAGTATGTTTGGGAGTATTTAGAAAAGTTTGACATGAAATATTGTCAACTAGTTTAAAAAACCATTATTGGAACTAAACTTGGGAAATATTAAGAGGGAAAAATAGTTGATACAAAACTATTTTGGAGGATAATTATAAGTGTTGGGATTAGGTTTACCAAAAGCACCTTGAGAATGGGGTGAATCAGATAGTACACTGATTAAAATTTCTTCCCTTTTACTAAGTCCCTTGATCTATTTATATCTTTCTCCCATGTTAGTAGGAACATGTCAAATATCTCATTCTCTATTTATTTGATCACACCAAATAATAAATGTGAATTTAAAAAGTAAATCATACATAACAAAAGGATTTTACACAGTTTACAACTAATGTATAATTTAAGGAGCATACACACTATGTTGTGTCAGTGTACCATAATCCACTATACTCACTTTCTATGGATGTATGTTTTTAGGCCAAGATCACTCCATGCCAAGGTGCACAGCCCCTAAAAGGTTATGAAAAGTCTCACTATCGATCCAAGGGTCACTCCCTCTTCTCCTCCTCTATGTAATACTTCAATAAATTTTGGTTCAGTGTATTTACCTGAAGTTCTATTTAACAGTTTATAAACATGAAGGTATGTCTTTATTTAGAATGAGACACTACTTGCAAGATTACTCTTGATTTGATTATCCTTTGAACTCTACTTCAATAAATTTTACTTCTTCAATATCAAATGTGATCAAATCTATTGTGAGGGTTGGGTTGATGTCTTCCACAAAATACATCAGCATTAACTCATTTTTTATATAAGAAGATAATTTCATATAAGAATTATCTTGTTGTCTTCCTCTCTACCAATAATATAAAGTAGTTTAGTTCCTTCATCTTCCCTTGATCCTTCTCTCCTAAATAAAATTAGATGTGTTAATGGAATAATTTTTTTGTCTCTCTCTTCTCATTCTTCACTAAAACTCATATATTGAAATATGTTTAGATATCCTTCTCTAAAACCGCTATAAGGAATTTTTATAAACGTTTTATATATCTAACTCATTTATCCAATGGTTCGTATTAAATATACTCTTCTATTAAACTAATATTATAAAAAATGTACCATATTATTAAATCTGGCTAATATCTGTGAATTAAATTGAGTTAATCCCTAAAATATCGAGTCACTATCCAATATTAAATTCCAAATAAATTTTTGGATATTATGTAAAAAATCTTTTCACAACATGAATCATTTCTTAATGGTACAGTCTTCTCGAATCCATCAATTTTGTGGAGTGATATTGTTTATTGTGTCATGATACTCTCTCAAATAATCAATCCATATTTTCTATAAAAATATATTCTTTTTTAACTCCATAGATATTACAATGTGTTTCTATAATTCATTTAAAACATCAAAACTACCGTGGTCTAGCCTGCTAATTCACAGCATGCTACACTGATTACATGAAAAACAACTTAGGTCTTAACATTCATGGCCTAATTTCATGCATTGTTCATTATCATTCTTTGAAAAAGTTGTAGCACAACTATCCTCTATGGTGTGAAGGTCTCTAAATAACTAGAACCATTGAAACATTTCTCATCTTGCTTCATAGAGAGATATCTATTTCATAGCATAGTTGATATATTAATCATATTTTTCAACACTAGAAATATATCTTTCATAGAATGATATACTTGATTATGGTATAAGAATCATCAAAACTCTAGATCATGTAAACTTCACTCAAGCATCATCATGGTGTGATCATCATCTCATGGAATGAAACAGTCTACTTCAAATTTGGAAAATAAGATTCCTTACATTATCACAGATGGAATTCATGTATAAATTTCTTTATCCTTACGAATCATAGTTTTATTCAACCCTTTTCTAATTTTCTAGGATCCACTTCATAGAGTGGCTATAAATCACACAACATAACCATCCCTTCTTCCCAAAAATAAAGAGTAAAACCTAAAGAATGATCCTTTAGCTAGTTACTATTACACTTCCATACCTTTTAAATAATTTAGATTTTGTCCTGGTATTAATAAGTTTACTTAACTTTACATATCACAGTAGTTCCACACTTTTCCATTTCTCATATCACTCTATGTTGGTTACTTTTAGGCACTCCAATTTTAAGGACATGACCTTAAAAAATTTGTAAATTTTATATTTAGACAAGAATTAATTACCTTTCATTCGTGAATATCTTTTAAGTTTAGAGTTTTTGATAATTAGTTCATCACCCTTATATAAATAAATATTACATCACATATTAGACACTTCCACTTAATATACATTTTCCCTATAATATAAAACTCTTATGATATAACAAGATTTATTTTCATGAAATATCTTTAAATTTTTCATCTTGACCTCATCCTTTTCACAAATCATCCTTAAAACCCAATGAAAATTATTTTAAAATATGGTATGAGAAAAAAAAATATCAATAAGGTATATATAAAAATAAATTAAGAAACTCATTAGTCTATTAATACTCATAAAAAATTTCCATTTTCAAAGTAAACTTTGAGTTCAAAAATTAAAATTTTATTAACTAAGAAATTAACATCACTACCCAGTTATTTTCAAAAAACATTTCATAAGAAATATTAAGGGAAAACTAATACTCATAAATTTTTCTTTTCAATCATTCAAATTCATGATTCTTTTTCAAAAAAATTATACATTTCACCCTTAAGAAGTAACATAAAATTTACTTTAAACTTAGTCTCATTGGCTTACCTTATGAAATCATGAGATTTCCATAAAAACTATAGAAATCATAGATAAATAATATTGGTAACTTGGGACATCATATTAATATCACTCTTATAATATATCTTTACAAATTTAATAACCAACCCAAAAATTCCAATAATCACTTAGGAGAAACCTACAACTGGTTAACTTTGTCCCCTTACCCAATTCGTTGGAGAGCTATATTGGGTTCACCCATCATCATGAGATCTATCGGTCTCACCTATAATCATGAGCTATATTAGACTCACCCATCCTAAAAAAATTTCTATGAACCATAAAATAATAATAACACATGAAAATTTTCATTTTCATTATCAAACTCATAAAAATATTTTTGCACCCATAAAAAAATATCCAGATATCGAAATATCCTCTCAATTTAAAACCATTTCTGAAAATAACTAAAACAAAGTGAAAGAGGGTCTTTATTTAAATAAAACATCATATATTTTAAATAAATACAAATATAAAATAATGGTTATAGTGGTAGGAAAAACCATTAAAATTGTATATATTAAAATAGAACATTCCATTTACCTTTTTGTTGAAATGTTCTGTATAAAATATATAAAAATAATTTCAGTAATACGTAAGTAGAAGATAAATATTTAGAAAATAAATCTTTACAAGATTTAAAATGAGGTTTTTAAGGTAAAGTGTTCTTTACCACATGTTTGACTCGTCATTTATGTCAATTATCTAATTGAATAATAAAATTATGATAATTATTTACTTTCCTAATAAAAAATTTCAAGTTTATTATTAATTTTATTTTAATTATTACCATGTTATATTCAGTTAATTAATTAATTAATTTCACATCATACATTTTGATGATATTCAGATCATATGTCCAAAATGACCTTGATAGGTTTACTATGGTCAAATAGTCCATTATTGAATCATATATAGAATAATAATAATGATAAAATTATAATTTTTAAACGTTAATTGTAATTTTATAACCAACCCTATAACATGGTTATGAAAAATGAATTACGTTACAATCATGGAGATGGTAGGCCATACGTATGCTTGAGTAATGATTATATTTTTCAATAAACAAGAGGGAAAGAAAGTAAGTGTAATTTTATATTTTTATAATGATGATTATATCATAAATATAATATGATATAATTAAATAAACTTATACATACTATCTATATGATGTAGTGATAAAAAATGAATCACATCACTTTGCGGATGTGGTGATCCACACGTATGCATAAACGATGTATTAATTTTTAATGAATAGAAGGGTAAGAAAAGAGATGATATATTATCTTCAAATAATGATAATTATGTCATCAGTATCATTAATTTAAATTAAATCCATAATTATATCCACTATGAGAGGTAGTGATAGAAAATAAATTACATGGGTTCGCGAGGTGGTAGCCTTCCATATATATGAATGATGATTTTATTTCCCATTAGATTGAAGAGGATATGGATATAGGTTATGAAATTAACATAATAAAATATAATTATATGGAATATAATTATTTTATCATTTCATAGTAGTTAAATAATATTTTAAGGAGGTATAATTAGAAATAAAACAAAAACACTCCCTTAAGAACTACACCTATTCTTCAGACAACCTCTTTAGGTTTATACCTAAATCCTTTATAGGAAGGTTTTATGATCAAAGCAGGTAATCTTGGTCATGGGGATGGATTTTAAAAAGTAATCTAGTCATATAATTGGTGAACTATAGTGAAGAAAATGTGTGAGGAAGAGAGGAGAGGAGGTTCCCTTTTATAAATGAGGGAAATGACACCCATGGAATTACTTAAAATATTAAATAATATATATATATATATATATCATAATCATGTAAAGTGGAAACAAGAAATCCCAAATTAGAATATAATATGTGATTGGGTCAAAATAAATTCAAATAATAAAATTTAGATAAATTTGAGATAAATTTGTAGTCTTATATCGCAGTTAAACAACTTTAAACTCATTTTAACCTTAACCGTTATAACTTAACTTTTTTACCATGATAATTTAATTATATGAAAAAATACAGATTATAATTTATTTTAAATTGATGATTCAAAATTTTGAATCAAATTTATAAGGTTTAAATTCTATAAGTATTTTAAATTACTTTTAATATTAGAATAATAAACACATGAAAAAATAATTTAAAAAACCCCTCATTTAAGAGTAAAAAACAATTTACCTTGAAATCAAGTAACAAATTGGTTTCCATGAATATTTTTTGCTAAATAATAAAAAATATTATTTTTATAATTTTGGATCAATACAAAAAATTGAACCTTACAACCATGCCATTAAATTAAAATACCTAAAGATAGTTTTTAATTTGAATAAAATATACCTTATCTTCTCAGAAGTCAAGTCTGGGTTCCCAAATTCAAAATAATGTTTTAAAAGACATTATTTAACTCCATAAATATATATATTTTTTGAAAAATACTCACAAAATAGGATAAATATAAGTTTTTGGGTAATCCTTACCCTTATATCTTTAGTTTAACCACCCCTCATAATATTGTTTTAACCTTAACCATGGTAATAGATTTTTACTATTTTTACTATTCATCATGAATAAAATTAAGTAGAAACAATTAAATTGTATTATATTGATGATTAAAAATAATAAATATATTTTATCTAATTAAATTCATAGAAGTGGCAGAGTCTATTTTAAAATCAAACCCACAAAATGCAACAAAATACGGTTTTCCAGAAAATGGTCTTTTAAAGTATAAAACTGTTTTTTAACCAAATTGAAGTATAATGTTAATTCCAATGAAATTTTTTATATTTTTTTTAATAAAAATAAACTAATTAATTTTTAAAAATAATCCAAAGCAGTATGTGGCTTTGTAAATACTTTAAAGGAAAAGACATTTTTCATTAAAAATCAGTATTTTTCACTATTCATTCAAAAAATAAAACTTTTTAGAAAATTCTAACAAGTTCTTCCTAAGATAATTTTGACATGATAAATTAAAAAACTAATTTAATTTTTTAAAATTAAAATTATAAAATTTATAAATTACACTTTTAAATAAAACCATATAATGCATAAAACCCCAATTTGGTTTGAAATAAAGCATTTTTTTCCTTTTGGAAAAAAATAGGTACTATTATTATAATGAATATAAATATATAATATATAATTGATGAATATTAATAAGACAAGAACATGATTTATTTTATCATTATCTAGGTTTTAATATTCTCCCCCCTTTTGGAAATTTCACCATCATAATTTTATTTACTATTTAAACAAGTGGAGATATCTTTCTCTCATATCATTTTTAGATTCCCATGTTACTTATTCCATTATATAGTATTTTCACAAAACCTTAACCTAGTAAATCACTTTATTGTACAATAATCACTCTCCACGATCATGAATATATATTGGTTATTCCTCATAAGAAATGTTTCCTTCGAACTGAACTATTTCTTAACACAAAACATGAAATGCATACGACACATATTTTCATAATAATGAAATGTAAAATACATAATGTACCTAAGATAAAATCAGATTCAAGGACACTTGGTAATCAGTTGATCCAATATTATCCATAATTTCATTTTTTCCAATGAATCACGTACTGAACATTATTTTTTACAAAAACACATAACAATTTTTCATGGAGATAATTTAAGAGAAACATGATCGACTACCTAAAATGAAAGATATTTACTATGATTATATGCATAACTTTTCTATCTACTATGATCCATCCTCATGTGATACTGAATCATATTCACTTCTCAACCATTTATTCTACCAATTTTTTTCCCAATAACTTTCTTTCCCTGACTTTATCCTAACAATTTGGAATCTAACATCACATTCCATATAATGCCTTAAAAGGTGTGGTATGCATAATGGATTGAAAACTATTATTATAATAAAAATCAAATAATGTTATTTGTTTGTCCCAACTCCCTTGATAATTCATAGAACATGATCAATGTATTTCCTCCAAAGTCCGAATTGTTCACTCTGACTATCCATTAGATTGAGGATAGAAGATTGTCTTGGAATTAAATTCAGTACCCAAAGACTTCTAAAGTTTTTTTCCAGAAATTAGAGGTGAATCTGGGATCATGATCTAATAAAAAGGAAATAGGGACTCCATGTAATCTAATTATATCTTTAATATAATGTTTAGAAATTTTATCCAAATACATATTATCTCGAATGGGAATAAAATCAGTAGATTTAGTTAATCGATCAACAATTACCCAAACCACATTATTAACATGAGATATCTTTGGTAATCCCACCATGAGATCTATGGATATATTATACCATTTCTATTTTGGAATTGTAAAAATATGAATCATACCTTTTGGTAATTGTAGTTAAGATTTAAACTATTTATAAGTGAATTATTTCATAGTAAAATCAAAAATATCTTTCTTCTTTCCTTACCACTAGAAATGATCCTAAAGGTCTCTGTAGGGTCCTGAAAAACCCACAAAGGAGAATGAGAATCCCCTTAATTCAAGAGAGGATTCTACCCAATTTCCCTTGAAGAATTGGGCAAAAATGTGAAGAATACTCAAAGGTTGGAAAAAGACGAACCAATCAGCGTACCAGTCCAATATTGACGGTACGTGGCCGGTTCAGCAAGTCACCCCCTCCATGCACCGCTGTCGTTCGCGGAACAGAGGCGGGGACCCTCTGCGGGCACGAATAAGGATGGGCACCAGGCTGGTCCACCATCACGAACTGCCCCAGCCGTGAACCGCATCAATCGGCCCGGACCGTGTACG
Organism: Viscum album; assembly: GCA_963277665.1. Lineage (NCBI taxonomy): Eukaryota > Viridiplantae > Streptophyta > Magnoliopsida > Santalales > Viscaceae > Viscum > Viscum album. The sequence goes on from OY728134.1 coordinate 822,087,064, forward strand.
CCGTCATTCGCGGAACAGAGGCGGAGCCCTGTGCCGCCGCGAAGCACTCCCCGAACTAGTTTGGTTCGTGGGAAAGGTGCATTCAATGCCCCCTGCGAGTTGTTGATTGACCAACACATCCATAAACTGGGTTTCCGGTCATGGGCCTCCGTAAAAGGTGCCACATGACCATAGATACATCTCTTTCCCCACTCTATAAAAGGAGATATAGGGGGAGAAGAAAGGGATCGATCAGATTCAGGTGGAAGGATTTCGAAGAAAGGAGCATAGGATTTCGCAAATAGCGAAGTTCCAATTTGTGAACAAGAAAAGGTATGAAACTAGAAAAGAATTAATAGGGAACTGGAAAATGCATAAAAAATTGGTTCCCTATGGACTGAAAATAAAAATAAAAAAGAAGACCGCGAGCTGTGGCCCCTTCGTGGATGTACTCCCCGCAGACCAGGGAGTCTATGCCCCTTTTTCAATCCGACTCACCGTGTAGTACCCTGCTACACGGGCGAAGCCCTGACCGATGAACCCCTGACCAGCATCGCCCCTGGCCGCCATTGCTCACACAGACTCCACTATGTACCAACCTAGTACGCAGGCCGAACCCGAAGCCATGTACCACACTGGTACGTGGGGTTCCTATCAGTCCACATTCCACCCTGGTATGTGGATGGCCTCTCCAGCCGCGTAGCACCCCCTACGCGAAGGGCGCCACTCATCATACACCCATGTGGCCCACCAACTCCTTCGGCATTCCCATTCCCCAAGTCAGATAAGATCCTTCTAATCTGGCCTGATCCTTCGCAACCTCCTCATTGGCCTATTCATCGTCCTCGAGTCGAGGCCTTTACCAAAGCCCCCGGATCCGTATGATGTAACCTTCAGGCACATCAGCATGCTATTTTCAGTTCATATAGCCACGGTAGGTGGGGGAAAAGGGGTTGCTCCGGCCCTTGAGCGGGTTCCCAAAACATTCCTGGGTCCACATACCCACGGTAGTGCAGGGTCCAAGCCCGGGAGTCCCCTTTCTGCCTCTCCACTTGCCAGTAGTGGGGGACCCCACCTGAGTTTCCTTTCGACGCCAGTGGTGAGTAATTCTCCCCGATTCTGAGAGTATAAAGGTAGCCTCCTTGGTGTAAGCCCCTAGCCTTTCTTGCAATAGGTAGCACCCATGCACCTCCGTACTTCCCTGGTGCCAAGGACCAAGAGGGGAGATGGACACATGGGTTTTCTTTACCCTTTCCCTCTCCTACTGGGATTTTTCACCATAGGGCCTCTATCCTGTATTAATTCCCAATCTCCATTTCTCTAGGCCACTCCATGCGTAATACCCACTCCACTTCCCAAGGACGCACCTTTCACTATGTGATAGTCAGGTCTTTGCTGCCTCTTGTTTCTCACACCGATCATGACTCACGTGGGATTATAGTAAGCACTGACCTTGACCCCAACTTCCTATTAACTATGAGGACTTTGATCCATGTCAAGGCATGGTACATAGGAATCCTCCACGAGGTTCAAGCCCACCACCCAGTCGTTCAGACCCCTTTACGTCAATCCACAAACTCTAAAGGTTGTCTCAGAGTGTAAGCCCCATCCACCAACTCTATGGGATTCCTTAGAGTTTAAGCCCCATCCACCATCTCATTGGGCCACCTCAGAGTGTAAGCCTCGATCCTTCATCCCGCATGACGTTAAACTGCACTACCGAACTACGTGGATTATGATTCCTCTCACGGGGATACATAGGAAGCCTTTATCACAGGTTCGATCCAAACGCTCAAGTCATTATCTTCCCCCCTAGATGACAATAAATTCTAGGGCACCCAGTTATGAGGCTTCAAACCAGTGTCGTCTCTATGAGTCCAAACTCCTCAGAGTCATTAATCCAATGAGGGATGGTAAACCTCAGGCCTAAATGATTCTGAATCCCTATGTCTAGTTGACCATTTCTAACCAGGAGTAATCTGTGGATACTATTCTTGGGTATAAACCAAAGATTCACGAACATATTAATACGTCTTAAATCTATAAGAGAGTCCCAGAACATGCAATTATTCCCCCATAAAAGGGTACGAGGAGCCTGACTTCCCATCCTCTCGACCAATGTGAGTTATTAAGCATCGCTGGCCAAATCACCCAATGAATGCCTGCCTTTGGAAATTAGGTCCATGTATCGTTGGATATGGAACTGTTGGGTGTTTTGAAATGAAGACTGATATACCCAATCCGAGCGATTGAACGTGGCTCAGCCCTCCATAAGATCGACAGTCGGGAGCGTCGGTCCACTCCATCTGATTCGTTGTGAAACAAAAAAATGGTGAACCCGACGTGAATCTTTAACCAAGCATGACAGATTTAACCTAATCCCACTCGGTGCCCCCTTATACTCACAAGGAGGACCAAGCAGGGTCATTAATTACGCATGGGATCATGAGACGCTGCTTTGACGGGTTTTCTGTTTGTATTTGTTAAAATATTTTACAGGTACCAATCAAAACTCCCTTTGATCCAGTGGCATCACAGAGGAACTCACAAACACATACACCAAGCTAGCAATGACCTGACTTCCTCACCAATGAAGGACCTCATCACCTACTCAGCGTCTTCAACACTGGGTTTCGGATGTGTTGATCTGAGAGTACCACTTAAATGGTACTCTCCCGATGGTGGAGGTGGCCATGCATGCCCTCCAATTCGCAATGACCCGCCGATCGCCTACCCAGCAACGACCGCGAAAGCAGATCCAGACGGCTCCTATTTCCGTCTCAAACCGTTTCGGGTGGTTATCCCTATAACGAGACAACACGTACCTCCCTTATCTTAGGGAGGTAGATGAGGTCGATGTTGAGGACTTCATCCCCGTTGAACGGGGGTTCTGCTATAAGGACTCGGCTAGAAGATGCCGTCATGGTTATGCCACGACTCAATATCCTCACGCTAAGGAGGAGGTCGCCCCGAGTTTCCAGGCACATGCTCCTCGAGCTCTGGCCCCTCGGACCGCACGACGAGGGCGACAAACGTACAACCAGGGACCGATCATCACCCTTGTCCCTGAGGAGGAGCTCCGCTGCCCAATCATGGAGATATATCGTGAATAGGTACATACTCCTGTTTTCTCCCCCAAGGTCTGCCATCAAGACATGGCGACATCATATGAGCAGGCGCACATTCCCACCGAGCTCCATCAAGCCAGTCACTCACACAGGACGGCACCTACCCGGCAGGTAGCTTTCCCTGCCCAGGGTCGTGAAGCCCACCAACCAGACGTGGTGGCAACCCAGCACCTGCAGTACCCGTTCCTAGTAGATGCTCCTGATGCCTACCATCCTTATATGGTGGCGATCAACAAATCCCACCATCCAGATGTGGCGGAAATTAATAAGCGGGAACGTCTCCCTACCAACAAAGGCCACCGACTCAATACGGTGGGAAACCAACATATGCAGGGCCAGATCCCTACGAATGCAAGTAAAGTCCGCCATCCCGATGTGGCGACAAATGGAGAGATAAACTAGCATATCCCAGCACAGGGGCAGATTCGTTCACCTGCCTCGACACAGGAGAATTGTCAGTACCCACTGACCACCGGAGGACCGGAGCAAGATATTCCTACTCCGATACCAGAATGGGACTTCATACTCGTTCCAACCAAAGATGTCTCTCTGCATATCATGGAAATGATGGAGGAGCAGGTATCGATCCAATATCATATCTTCTAGACTTGCCGGAATGTAATTGCATCAGCGGCAACCGTAAGGACTCGGGCATGTGAGCTCGTCTCCCCAATTGAGGTGACTCATCTAAGAGATGAGATAGCCACCTCAGAGTAGATCAGCATCCCTGATTCCACCCTGGAGGGTCGTCAGCCATATTCTGCGATACAAGGGAAACCAGATTGAGAAACATCACTCGTTCCAACCGGGGACACTCTTCCATCATGGTGGACGCTCCAGAGCAGGCATATATCCCTTCTAAAAGTCAAGATATTTGTCGGCATATCCCGGAAGCATCACGAGACCCAATTAAAAAGGGACCCAAAGGTGAAGGCTGTTATCAACAGACGACGATCCCTGCTGCCCACAAAAAGCGCTCTGAACGCACCGAAGGCAGCCGGAAAATAAAGAGCAGGTTCATGACTCCACTCTTCTGGAAGTAGGGGTTCCCAATACCGCTAAGCACATATCGAAGGCTCCAAACCCTGCCCACCAATTACCATATTATGGGAGTGGCAGTAGTAGTTGCGAAATCCCTCCCCACAATGTCACTACCAGCTGCTCTGAAGGTCCTCCCCAGAGCACCCGTGGGGGCCTCCCCCACGGACATATAAAGAACGATCACGAGAGCTTCTCTTATGATGCGAGTCACCGAAGCCCTCTACATGGACAGAGGATCGAGCATCAAGAAGTCCCTCCACTTCTTGTGGTCCACCCTGAAGGTCCTCCCCGGGGTATACACTACAGACACACTCTGTGCAGTGGGACCACAGATTATGATAGTAGTCCTCGCTATCGTAGTCGTAACTGCGGAAGCCCTCCCCACGGTGATGTCTCATCACGACAAGAAGTCCCTCCCCTTATTATGGCCTACCCTGAAGGTACTCCCTAGGGGTTACGTTGCAACAACACTCTGCGCAGCCATGCATCAGATCACTGTGGTATTCCTCACCACTCTGATAACAGAGGTCCTCCCCATAGAGATGTCAAGCAATGAGAAGGCCCTCCCCTTGTTGTAGTACATTCTGAAGGCCCTCTCCAGGGTTTACCACACAGATATTCTCCCTGATGTAGCTATGATGGTAGTCCTCGCTATTGCGGCAGCTGTGATGGTATTCCTCGCCACCACGACCACCATTGCTAAGGTCCTCCCCACAATGACCACAAGCAACAAGAAGGTCCTCCCCTTATCCCAGTGTGTCTTGAAGGTCCTCCCCATGATACACATCGAACGTCAAACCATGATGGTCATCCTCACCATAATGGAAGTTATTTTGAAGGCCCTCCCCGTAACAATGCTACACAGCCAGAAGGTCCTCCCCTTGCTGTGATACACCTTGGAGGTCCTCCCCAGGGTATGCACTGCAAAAGTCCTCTATGAAGTGAGGAATCAAGTAGTAATGGTAGCCCTTGCCATTACAACATGGATAGTGAAGTCCCTCCCCGCCTAGACGATGATCAATGAGAAGGCCCTTCCTTTTTTGAGGTACATTCTGAAGTCCCTCCCCAGGGTGTACCCCGCATGTTCTCTCCCTGCAACAGCTTTAATGGTAGTCCTCGCAATTGCGGCTGCCATTGCGAAGGTCCTCCCCACATTGACATATCATATCAATAGGAAGGTCCTCCCCCTGCCGAATGAAGCACAAAGAAGCCCTCATATGCCGAGGCACTCAGAAGGACGAGATCGAGCATGTCATATTCCTAGCTAGTCACCAACGATACCCTTCTTCAATCAGGAGATGGTCTGGGGCCACGTTCATCTTCTGAACCACCTCAGAACCGCCCACATGATAATTCAATACCTACTGGCCCCACTGCCTCCGACCACACTATCGGTGAGCATCTCAGTTGGGCTGACCAGGTAGAGGAATCACTAGTAGAGGAGTATGCCGACATGTTGAACCTAAGGAAATGACTGGCCAGAGATGATGTGCCAGTTATGTTTTGGCCCACGACCACCTCTCAGTTCGACATACCCAGAAAGTTGTCAAAAGAATGTGCGCACGACATCTGCTCCAATATATGGACAACCCTACGCCAACTGAAATCAAGATTCCTGCCCTGCGATGGGTATGTAGACCATGTCAAGACAATAGGAGACCTCCTGCATCACATCAACCTGGAAGCTCTTCATCCGGTGCGGCAACCGCGACCTATAAGGCGTAAAGAAAACATTGAGTTAGCCTGCCTCCATGCACTACACCAGTTGCGCTGCCTCATTGGTGACGCTCCGATGGGAGTCCATATTAGAGGATGGGGAGAACATAGAGCTCTGAATTTCACTTTTCTCCCCGCCCAGAAGAACCCATTCGGCGTAATATCTTGCAACGACATCACGTCAAGACAACTATCTCGTGGTCTCCCTGTTCGCAAAAGGCGACACACCCAACAAAGATAGGCCGTGAGTAAGTCCCAGAAGCGTCAGGACCAACGAGAACAATCCATTCACGAACTCTTAAATCAGGCCACTGAAAGCATACAACAGGCCTCTCACGTAAGAGAGGCTAATCAGCAGTCATTGTTTTCCTCCCCAGAGGGGATTGATTCATAGGTGAACTCAGCATCAGATCCAGTTCACCCTCGAATGGGGGAATGCAAGATCAGGCAAGTAGTGATAGCAGCAGCCACTGCCGCAATCTAGGGTCAACCCTAGCCTATAGGGCTGGGGACATTTTTAACAACAAATGTCCCCGTAAGACCAATAAAAACTAGAAAAGACTCAACATCCAAGTAATGGATCCAACCCCAGCTCTCAGAGATGGGGTAATTTTTACCACCTTAAAAACAACCTCCACCACGAGAATAAATATTCTATCATCTAGGGACGACAGTCAGAAGAGGAGGTTCCTACCCTATCCCATCTTTTGAATCACCATCCCCTTCAAGAGGGAGGCGTACCGTGAGGTCGCATCAAGGAACTCTCCACATCACCCTTCGTCAAAGAGTCTGAACGAAATCTCGGGACAGGACGGGGAGGACCAGTAAAAGGCCCGGAAGATCCTCTTCCTATTTAGAAGATGATATCTCCTCCACCCCGCGATATGCATCCATCAACGCCATAGAGGCTAACCCCACAGGTGACACCCGAGATGATGCAAATACAGATGGATCGGGAGATGATGATTTCGATCAGGCTGTGACTCACAATGAACCACCAGGTGTGTACACCTGGAACCAAAGGGCCGCCCTAAATATGGCCGCCCTTCCAGCTAACCCTCCTCCGCTTACCCTGCGAGCTTCCAAAAAGGATAAGAATAAAGGACTGGTTACCCTTAACCCGCCTCCTCCTCTCGATAAAAACGATCCACTTACACTCGAATAGAGATTCGCTCGACAGGAAGAGGAAATGAAATAATTGAGATAGCTCAATGCTGAGCTACTCCAGAGGAATCATCTTATTAGAAAATGATTCCCAAGAAGGTTCACAACTTGCAATCCTAGCAAGTGCACCTCAAAGACCCAGGTTTTTCCCACCCAATGAGGCATCTGGTCTGTCCAACTACTTGAACATGCATTTGGGTGAATACCAAGACTTCCCTCCACTCAGGAAGAAACCAAAGCGATTACGTCTGAACCCTCTGAATGTGTCGCAAACCGCATATGAACCCTTGGTGCCGGTCGATCTGGATCCTCAAGAAATGCCTCAGGCTACACCTACCCAAGAACGGGACCAACAGGATGTAAACCAGGGACTCGCCAACACCATCGAGGCACTGATAGCTCAATTGGAAGCAATGTAAGGTCAACGCGCTCTGATACAGCCAGAGCGGAATCCCTACCCAAATTGGGTGAGCAACACGCCTCCTCCACCCAATTTTGGGAGCCTTGTATTCCCTATTTTTAATGGATCAGGTGATCCTGAATAGAACTTGATGCACTACGCATCTTATTGAGACCATATGATGGGAACTCTTGAACAATAAGAAACAGTGAAACTCAGATGCTTCATGTAGACCTCGCAAGGATCTACCTTCTTCTGGTATACAAATCTACCAGCTCAGTCTATAAAGAGCTATGAAGACCTTCAGCAATAGTTCATGTTCCAATTCAGCTCAACGCTGCCTAAAACAATGTTCATCAACCTCATGAATTAAAAAAGAGAGATAATGAGAGGGTCTCAGATTTCATCACCAAATGGAAGGGTCTGACCTACTCTCTGAATAGGCCAATGCCCCAAGATGAGATACTAGCAATATGCAAAGATAACCTTCAAGATGAGCTGCGAACACCACTCATACAAGTAGAGTGCACCACTAGCTTACACAATCTCTCTGCCATTTCTTAGAGAATTGAAGACTCCCAACAACGGACCAATCTGAAGTCCCGAATACCCTCACAGGCTCCTACAAAGAGAACAGTTAGAGCTGAAGCGTCCTCTGTCACGCTCAAGCCAGCCCCTGCGCCTACTCCGCTGCCTAGGCCCCCACAAAATTGTCAAGGGCCTGTGGTATATTAGTGACCAACTACGCCAAAGCAGGAAGATCAGAGAGGATCGAATCGGAACCAGTTCAAGGAATGGAGACAAAAATTATACTCGTTTCAAGAGGACCAAGTCCGTGACTACTTCATCGCCTCCATGAATTGCAACTTGCTCCACTTCCTGGAGCCAAGGAAGCCCAAAGAAGTCGGCCATAATTGTAAAGACCCAGAAATTTCAAGGGAGTTTTTTTTCTAAATTTCTTTGGGATTTTACAAGAACGCAGTTTCTGACGGCGCCCGATTCCGAGGCCCGGTGTGCCCGGAATCATTTTCCGAAGTTTAGCTCGGGTACGTTCAGTGAACAAACGAGCAGGTTTTTCTAACTTTTGAACCGGTGCTCGGAATCGAATTCCGAGGGCACCAATGAAATCGCAGCATCGGTATTTTCTTAGAAACGCCATTTCCGGAGTTGCGTTTTCTCGGGTGTGGTTTTTAATTTTTGGATTTATGTTAAGAAATAAAATAATGTGGTACGAAAAACTTTATTTTATTTCACTTAAAGCCGCTTAAAGACACTTAAAGCTGCTTAAGCTAAGTTATAGCGGATTGGGTGGAACACAAAATATCCTACCCTCTTGGTAGGATATTTTTGAGGTGGGGCCCACACGAGCCCTCACCGTTTCTTTTCCGCTAAGTAATGCACCCGCGAAAACCCCTACTAAACGAAAGTCAATTGACGCGTTTTCTAAATTCTTAATGCCCCTATTAATTGGGCTATTAGTTCGTTGCAATTAATTCTAAGAATTAATTGTTCATTCTTATCTATGTTTTCAAATTCTGTAGTTAATAATAAAATAAGATGAGGACTAATTTTATTATCTGGTGGTTGTGTTAAACATTTGAAGAATCTCTAAAGATCTTCATCCACCTTCGCGAAGAACACGAAGTACGCGAAGAACGCGAAGAACGCGAAAAACACCGGCCTCTGACGAAGGGCAACGAAGAACGCCAGACCCCCAGAGATCGACGCGACGCCGACGCTTCTTCCGCGATGTTGTTTTCCCGCGACGAATCTTCGATCAACTGCTTGAGATCGTCGACGCGACGCCCTTCCGTGATGACGTGACGCCCTTCCGCGACGTGATGATCATCTTCTCCCGCGACGGTCAATTCCGCGAAGAAGTCGTCCGACAACTACGACGAGGTAGGGGTCGTTTTTAGAATGATTTCTTTACCTATGTTTCTTTTCCTCCAAGGCAAGAATGCGGATCAACCAATTAACAAGTTGGTCCGCAGATTATTATTGCGGGACGTGGTTTATAAATTGATGGGATTTATGGTGTTGTTTCAAACCGCTAACGCGGTGGGTGCGGACCAACGAACAGGTCCGAACCCACCGCCCTTTTGTTCTTGGTGTGCGGAACGGTGGACGACGACAAAACGGGCCGCAGAGACGATTTGTTGATTTCGCAGTGAAGAACGGGACCCGGGAGGAGCTACGGCGCAGACGGAAATGGAATCGGACCACCGGAGCAACTCCGGTGGCCCGCGAAATCCACCGGCAGCGTGGGTCGCCGGCGGCGGCTGACCAGACCCGCGACCGCGTGGGTCCGGCGAGACATGGGACGCGGCTCTGCCGCGTCCGCTGACCAAGCGCGGCCCCACGCGGGGCCGCGGCTTCGCTTCACGCGGGGGAAGCGCGCCCCCGGCGGCTTCCTTCGCTCGGCCGCTCAGCCGAGCCGAGCCGAGCCGACCCGCCGGTTTGGCCGGGTCGCGCCCAGGCCAGGCCGGGCCTGGCCGGGCCGGGTCGGTCCAGGCCCAGACCCCCCGCTTCCAGACCTTTTCGGTCTTTTGGACATAACTTGATCTAAGGGCCTCCAAACGATGTTCCATCAGCGGTGATTTGATCCTTGGATCGAGACAGTCGTTACGGTATATCACACTCAAGGTTTCAGAATACTTTGGGTTCGGCCGGGTTGGTTCGTACACGAAACCAACCGGGCCCTCGGAGCGGAAACACTCATATCTTAAGCTCCGAACGTCTGATTGACGTGTCGTTGACATTGATGGATTCCTCTAAGTGAGACGGATCTTTTGGCTTACTCCTTTCAAGGTTTGGATGCCGTCGGAGTTCGGTTAGGTTGGTTCGCTCACGAAATCAACCGGGCCCCTGGAACGAAAAAGCCAATAACTCACAGACCGGGCATCCGATTGACGCGCCGTCTGTCTCGTTGAATTCCTCTTGATGAGACGGAACCTTTGGAATACTTCGCCCGAGTTTTGGTTGTTGTTGGATAGTGGCCGGGTTGGATTGTACCCGAAATCCAACCGGGCCCCTGGAACGGAAAAGTTGATGACTTTCAGACCAGACGTCTGTTTGACGAACCGTCAGCGGCGTTGGTAATCGCGTGGAGAAACGGTCCCTATGAGTATACCCTATGAGGGTCCGGGGTACAGTTGATATACGGCCAGATTGGTTCGCACACGAAACCAACCAGGCCCCTGGAATGAAAAATTCTAATAACACACAGACCGGGCGTCCGATTGACGCGCCTTCTGTTGTGTTGAGACCCCTGTGACGAGGCAGTCCTTTGAGATACTTCTTCATGGGACTTTGAGATACTTGTATTATCGACCAGTAGCTCATGGAGCGGACCCTCCCAGAGACGAGCATGTGGAGTACGGAGACCGTGCGGCCGGCTGAGACTTGACGACTGCTTGACCGATCGACTCGGTGTGTTTCGGATTGCCCAGTGGTAAGCGCTTGGTTGTAGCGGTAGACCCATGGCGGAGGAGTTCTTGGTTGTAGTGGCAGACCAGCGGTACTCAATAGAAGGAGTACCTCTGGAGGCTATGAGGGGGAGCGCTTGGTTGTAGCGGCAGACCCACGGTGGAGGAGCGCTTGGTTGTAGCGTCAGACCCACGGTACTCAACAGTAGGAGTACCTCTTGAGGCTATGAGGGGGAGCGCTTGGTTGTAGCGGCAGACCCATGGTGAGAAGAGCTTGGTTGTAGCAGCAGGCCCACAGTACTCGATAGGAGGAGTACCTCAGCATTTTTAGGTTAGTGAGCAGTACCTCGGAGTCGTGACAGGACCACTGTACACTCCAGAGATGGGGCTCTTCAGCAGTTACGGTTTTGATAATGAAAATCCTGGTTTGAGCTGAGACCTTTGACCCTTGTGTTTACCTCATGATTGGGATGGGTCACTTGATAACTTAGGTATATATATGGGCATATACATGGGTAGTGGTTATCCGTTGATTTCATGATCTTTGTGTTTTTCTCATGATTGAGATAGGTTACTTGATAACTTAGGTATATGTATGGGAATATACCTGAGTAGAGGTTATCTATTGAGATCTTCTTTGTGGTTATCCTTGTTGGTTTTAGTGATACCTTGAGGGTCTCGGGGTCCCTACTAAGTATCGTTATACTCACCCCTACACGGGCTATGCCCGCACCTCGTTGTGTTGGTTGCAGACGACGGGCAGTGCTGACAGAGGCCGAGTGTTCGAGGACTGGACGGTACCCGGAGGTGGACTACACGACGAGTCAGTATCTGGAGGTGGACTTCACGGTGAGACGACACACGGAGGAGGTTGACGGGTGAGAGCGTGTGGATGCTATCTATACCTACCCTTCAGGTAGGATCTGTGCTGGATGATCCAGGAGCTGCGCCATCTATACCTAGCCTTCAGGTAGGATCCGAGGAGGACGACCCAGGAGCTTCTTCCTTTCTTCCAGCTGTTGTCTTTTTCTGTTGTACTTTGTTTAGTTGTAGTTGTACTTTCATTTGGGTTTGTATTCTGGACCAATTTACATTTCAGTACTTCTCTTTGTACTTAGTGTTTTACTTCCGCTTGTACTCTGTGGTGTTTTGTTTACTTTTATAAAGGCAATGCCTTCCCAGTTATCTGGATTTACACCTTTGGTGCTAGTCTCCAGCCCCTGGCCTATGGAAGGCGGGCTTGGGGTAGTCACGACACGAGCCCTGAGGATGGGTCGTGACAAATTGGTATCAGAGGCATTCGGTTCTACCGCAGAACTTATAACTCTAATATTTTCTTTCTGTGAAGCAATAGTGTTAAGGGTACCGAGTGTGGTTTTCAGTTCAGGGATTCCAGTGTTTGTGCGGGTAGCTGATGTATCCATACACCAGGACCCTGACAACTGATTTTTAACTTTGTGCACGAAAACCCTGATTGCATGTGAGTTTCCAGATGTTTTTAAATGTCAGCTCAAACCAGGTCAGCTCACCAGGTATAATTGTTTGACCATGTCACGTTGTTTCTTTCAGGATGCATTTTCTCGGACGACCAGCTAGAGCCCAGAGGGATGTGTCTACTGACAGCCTGTCCAGCAACGAGGCTTCGGTATAGGGCCCTCTTGCAGTTGAGGCACCAGCGGAGGCACCAGTGGTACTACCATACGTTGGGCCACCGATGCCACCAGCCCCAGCAGTAGGCGATGCACGCTACTTGAGCGCACTGCACGAGTTCCAGCGCCAGAGGCCACCCAGGTTCCGGGGAGAGACGGACCCGCAGGCGGCTGAGGATTGGCTGGGGGCAGTGGTGAGAGTCTTCAGGCTAGTGGAAACGCCTGCAGACTTTATGGTAATCTTTGCAGCCAGCCTTCTTCAGGCAGCTGTAGGTAGGTGGTGGAGCCACTTGTTTCAGTTTTGCGACAGGATGACCTTTGCTTGGGAAGACTTCAAGACTTTCTTCAGGGTGGAGTTTGTGCCAGTGGCTCTACACCCCCGAGCGTGTTCAGGAGCTGCTGCCTTTGCCGTGTGTTTTTCGATCAGTAGCTGAGTCATCTGTGGGTAGTAGACAGATGATGCAGAGGTCCAAGAGGACCAGAGCCAGTCGTACGAGGAGTAGAAAGTTTTATGAATGTGGCAGGAAGGGTCACCTGGCACGTGACTGTCCGACCCCCCGTACAGTTGATCCGCAGGCATTGGAGGAGCCACCGAGGCAGAAGCAGCGGCGGGTGCTTGAGCAACAGCCAAGCAGTGGACATGGAAGTAGAGATCCCAGAGTAGGTGGACAGGAGCGGAACTAGTGGATACATCCCTTGTACTTCTAGTTCCATGTTGCTTTTGTATTTGTGTCTTTGTACTATGAGATGTAGTAATAAAAAGACACTTATCTTTGTTTTATTTCCTGTCCTTTGTGTTTGGTTGATACTGAGTGGTCTCGGTTAAACTGTTGACTTGACCCTCACTTTCGAGATTTCTACTGGACGAGACCTAGTGACTTCACACTGATGCCGACAGTGTGACTCGACCCTTGGAGGCGAGAGTGACAGTTGGATCTCTTGGTAGTAACGTCGAGGCCTTACGACATCATCCATGGCATGAATACATCATTCATGTCAGGATTGACTGTATTAGGAAATGGGCGTGGTTCATCCAGGGGATGGGACCAAGTATCTCTTTTTCAGCAAAGGAGAAATCTTAGCAACTCTTACAGATCATAGGAAAATAAGGTGCAGATCATCCAGGAGCGGATAAAGACTGCACCGTGCAGTAAGAATCGGGAAACCGGCGCCAGTCTTAGAGACTCGGGCGTGTTAAATGTTTCAATAAGAGGAAGCTTTAAGGAGAGATGAGACTGTGAAGCAGCAGACATGGAGGCAGAGCTAGGAGAGCAGCATGAGGTGGTGTACATCTTAACATGCTACAACCACCTGCCTTAGTTATCCCCGCCAGGCTCAGGGAGCTGGAGGGCGGAGGGAGAGTACGGCGGCATGCGGTCAGGGAGAGTGACCCAATGGCTCTAAAAATGATTCAAGGGACAGTATGTGTCCACTACTAGTTGTTGTAGTAACAGACGTCAATATGAATAATTCCTTGCTTTCACAAATCTTGTCCCAAACCTAGAGTTTTCAGTAAGCCGTGGACTTGACCCTCACATCTGGAGATACCTTGGGAGGAGACTCGATAATCACACTTACGCCGACGGTGTGGTCAGACCCTCGAGGGGAGAGTTTCGGTTGGGATCTCTTGGTGGCAGCGTCGAGGCCTTATGACGTTGGTTTGAGTATGGACTGGGCAATCACAGTTCATACACAAATTGACGGTATTAGGCAAAAAGGTTGTGGTTTAACTACGACGTCGGGATGGGTTTTCCTTGGTCAGCGAAAAGGAAACCCCAGGCAGCACAGGATAAAATCTTGCATAGGAGGGTGCGACCGATCACTCTTGAGTCGGTCAACTTTACCCTCGTGGCAGCAGTCGTTTTAAGTTTCTGTTCTAAACAGGAGTTGGAGACCTCTGATTTCGAGAATGACGATCACGTCCTTATACAGGTCTCACCTCGACGAGGTTTACGGAGATGTAGCCGAGGCGGCGAGATATCTCCAAGGTTCAATGGACCTTCTAGGTCCCCAGTAGGGTAGGCGAGGTGGTTTACCGCTTAAACCATCCACCTCAGTTGCACCAGGTGCACGACGACTTCCACGTATCTCAACTGAGGAGATACATGCTCGACCCTTCGCACATCATCGACCATGAGGAGTTGGACGATGGCAATGGGGTGACTTTCACGGAGGTTCCTGTGGGGATCGAGGATCGACAGGAATGGATCCTATGAGGGTGGTCGATTCCTCATGTGTGCTTTCACTGGCAATACGGGAGTCTCCAGGTGAGCACATGGTAGAGGAAGTCTCAGATGCGTGCTCTGTACCGCTTCTATGACCCTAGTTTGTGTTAAAGCTTTACGAGGACGTAAAGCCCTGAGGTGGGAGTAATGTAAAGACCCGGAAATTTCAATGGATTTTTTTTTAAATTTTCTTTGGCATTTTACAAGAATGAAATTTCTGACGGCGCCTGATTCTGAGGCCCGGTGTGCCCAGAATCATTTTTTGAAGTTTAGGTCGGGTACGTTCAGTGAACGAACGAGCGGGTTTTTCTAACTTTTGAACCGGTTCTTGGAATCGAATTCCGAGGGCACCGATGAAATCGCAGCGCCGATATTTTCTTATAAACACCATTTCCGGAGTTGCGTTTGCTCAGGTGTGGTTTTTAATTTTTGGATTTAAGTAAAGAAATAAAATAATGTGGTACGACAAACTTTATTTTATTTCACTTAAAGCCACTTAAAGCCACTTAAAGCTGCTTAAGCTGAGTTGAAGCAGATAGGGTGGAACCCAAAATATCCTACCCTCTTGGTAGGATATTTCAGAGGTGGGGCCCACATGAGCCCCCACCATTTCTTTTCCGCTAAGTAACGCACCCGCGAAAACCCATATTAAACGAAAGTCAACTGATGTGTTTTCTAAATTCTTAATGCCCCTATTAATTGGGTGGCTAGTTCATTGAAATTAATTCTAAGAATTAATTCTTCATTCTTATCTATGTTTTCAAATTCTTTAGTTGATAATAAAATAAGATGAGGACTTATTTTATTATCTGGTGGTGGTGTTAAACCTTTGGAGAATCTCTAAATATCTTAATCCTCCTTCGTGAAGAACGCGAAGAACGCGAAAAACGCCAGCCTCTGACGAAGGGCGATGAAGAACGCCAGACCCTCGGAGATCGACGCGACGCGACGCCGACGCTTATTCCACGAAGTTCTTTTCTTGCGACGAATCTTCGATCAACTGCTTGAGATCGTCGACATGACGCCCTTCCGCGACGACGCGATGCCCTTCTGCAACACGACGATCATCTTCTACTGCGATGGTCAATTCCGCGAAGAACTCGTCCGACGACTACGACGAGTTAGGGGTCGTTTTGAGAATGATTTCTTTATCTATTTTTGTTTTATTCCAAGTCAAGAACTCGGATCAACCAATTAACAAGTTGGTCCGTGGATTATTATTGTGGGACGTGGTTTATAAATTGCTGGGATTTATGGTGTTGTTTCAAACCACTAACGCGGTGGGTGCGGACTAATGAACAAGTCGGACCCCACCGCCCTTTTGTTCTTGGTGTGCGGAATGGTGGACGACGACAAAACTGGCCGCAGAGACGATTTGTTGATTCCGCAGTGAAGAACGGGACCCAGGAGGAGCTACGGTGCAGATGGAAATGGAATCAAACCACCGGAGCAACTCCGGTGGCCCGTGGAATCCACCGGCGGTGCCCTGGCGCGCTGCCGAATGGAGCCACCGCGGCTAAAGCCGTGGCGGCGGTGGCCCACCAGACCCACGACTGCGCGGGTCCGACGAGACACGGGACGCGGCTCTGCCGCGTCCGCTGACCAAGCGCGGCCCCACGCTGGGCCGCGGCTTCGCTTCACGCGAGGGCAGCGCGCGCCCCCCGCGGCTTCCTTCGCTCGGCCGCTCGGCCGAGCCGAGTCGAGCCGACCCGCCGGTTCAGCTGGGTCGCGCCCAGGCCGGGCCGGGGCGGGTCGGTCCGGGCCCAGACCCCCCGCTTCCGGACCTTTTCGGTCTTTTGATCATAACTTGAGCTACGAGCCTCCAAATGACGTGCCGTCAGCGGCGATGTGATCCTTGGATCGAGACTGTCGTTTTTTTATATCACACTCAGGGTTTCAGAATACTTTGGGTTCGGCCGGGTTGGTTCGTACACGAAACCAACCGGGTCCTCGGAGCAGAAACGCTCATATCTTGACCTCCGGATGTCCGATTGACGTGTCTTCGACTTTGATGGATTCCTCTAAGTGAGATGAATATTTTGGCTTACTCTGCTCAAGGTTTGGACGCCGTCGGAGTGCGGTTGGGTTGGTTCGCTCACGAAACCAACCGGGCCCCTAGAACGAAAAGGCCAATAACTTACAGACCGGGCGTCCGATTGACGCGCCGTCTATCTCGTTGAATTCCTCTTGATGAGATGGAACTTTTGGCATACTTCGCCCGAGTTTTGGTTTCTGTTGGATAGTGGCCGGGTTGGATTGTACCCGAAATCCAACCGGGCCCCTAGAATGGAAAAGTTGATGACTCTCAGACCGGACTTCTGTTTGACGAACCGTCAGCGGCGTTGGTAATCACGTGGAGAAACAGTCCCTATGAGTATACCCTATGAGATTCCGGGGTACAGTTGAGATACGTCCGGATTGGTTCGCACACGAAACCAACCGGGCCCTTGGAACGAAAAAGGCTAATAACACAAAGACCGGGCGACCGATTGACGCGCTGTCTGTTGCGTTGAGACCCCTGTGACGAGGCGGTCTTTTGAGATACTTCTTCGTGAGACTTTGAGAAACTTGTAGTATCGACCTGTATCTCATGGAGCGGACCCTCCCAGAGATGAGCATGCAGAGTACGGAGACCGTGTAGCCGGCTGAGACCTGGCGATTGCTTGACCGATCGACTCGGTGTGTTTCGGATAGCCCAGTGGGGAGCACTTGGTTGTAGCGGCAGACCCACGGCGGAGGAGCTCTTGGTTGTAGTGGCAGACTTGCAGTACTCAAAAGAAGGAGTACCTCTGGAGGCTATGAGGGGGAGCACTTTTTTGTAGCGGCAGACCCATGACGGAGGAGCGCTTGGTTGTAGCGGCAGACCCGCGGTACTCAACGGAAGGAGTACCTCTTGAGGCTATGAGGGGGGAGCGCTTTGTTGTAGCGGCAGACCCATGGTGGGAAGCGCTTGGTTGTAGCAGCAGGCCCACAGTACTCGACAGGAGGAGTACCTCAGCAGTCTTAGGTTAGTGAGCAGTACCTCGGAGTCGTGACAGGACCACTGTACACTCCAGAGACGGGGCTCTTCAGCAGTTACGGTTTCGATAATGAAAATCCTGGTTTGAGCTGAGACCATTGACTCTTGTGTTTACCTCATGATTGGGATGGTTCACTTGATAACTTAGGTATATGTATGGGCATATACCTGGGTAGTGGTTATCCGTTGATTTCATGATCTTGGTGTTTTCCTCATGATTGAGATCGGTTACTTGATAATTTAGGTATATGCATGGGCATATGCCTGAGTAGAGGTTATCTGTTGATATCTTCTTTGTGGTTATCCTTGTCGGTTTTATTGAGACCTTGAGGGTCTCGGTGTCCCTACTGAGTAACGTTATACTCACCCCTGCACGGGCTATGCCCGCACCTTGTTGTGTTGGTTGCAGACGACGGGCAGTGCTGACGGAGGCCGAGTGTTCGAGGACTGGACGGTACCCGGAGGTGGACTACATGACGAGTCAGTATCTGGAGGTGGAATTCACGGCGAGATGACACACGGAGGAGGTGGACGGGCGAGAGTGTGTGGAGGATATCTGTACCTACCCTTCTGGTAGGATCCGTGGTGGATGATCCAGGAGCTGCGCCATCTGTACCTACCCTTCAGGTAGGATCCGAGGAGGACGACCTAGGAGCTGCTTCCTTTCTTCCAGCTGTTGTCTTTTTCTATTGAAATTTGTTCAGTTGTAGTTGTACTTTCATTTGAGTTTGAATTCTGGCCCATTTACCTTTCAGCACTTCTCTTTGTACTTAGTGTTTTACTTCCGCTTGTACTCTGTGGTGTTTTGTTTACTTTTATAAAGGCAATGCCTTCTCAATTATCAGGATTTAAGCCTTTGGTGCTAGTCGCCAGCTCCTGGACTATGGAAGGCGGGCTTGGGGTAGTCACGACACTGGCCCCGAGGACGGGTCGTGACAATAATGACAGGCCAGATTACTGTCCCTACCATCAAATGTTAGGGCACAATATCTAGGAATGCTTCGTCTTCAAAGACCTCTTGCAAAGGATGGTAGACTCCAGGCAGGTCGAGCTAGGACCACCCCCAGCACACGTGACATATATTTCTACCACCAACTCTGACAAAGGGGAGGGGTGGAAGGAAGTCACCAGCAAGGAGGGGCAGAAATTTGATGACTGGATGACTCGGAAGACTGTCAACCGAGCTCAGGGCAGACTCCGAGCTCAACTAAGACAACCGATGTTGTTGCCAACAACCTCTAATTCCACACAGCTGACAATATCAGCCTCACAACCCTCCATGAGACGGTCATCCAGACATAATCGAGCCAAGAGGAGACAAGCACAAGAGGATAAGTCTGCAACGAGGCTGAAGTTAGCCCCGATACTATCAGATTTTATGCCCCCAAACTTGGCGCCATGGGCACCGACCCACCAAATGACACCATCAGGGACAACCGACTAGGTTGACCTATCAAAGGATGAGGATTTAATATTTGGTTCCATCAACGTCATTCATCTAATTGAATCGTTCCCTAAATAAGGGTATGGTTATGAACCCGAGTTCCTGATGCAAGGGTCCGGGAAGAGGAATCACAGAAGCAGGGGATACTAAGGGAGACGCAGTCACGGCCGAAACCAATCCTATGGTTTTACCCTGGACCAAACCGTTAATATCGCGGAAACCCATGGGAGAACCCTTCAACAGACTCAACAAGATAAATAATATCCCTCCACCTCCACAAGCGTCCACTCTGGTCCCGTCATTCTGCGGTACCCATCAGAGGAGGAGCAAGTGTCTAGCCGCCTAGTGCACAAAAATAGACCAGGCGGGCCGAGCCCCCAGAACGCAGGAACACCATCGACATCTGACCCCACGGTCGGTCCCTCCTCATCACATATTCCAGTTCCCAAGATGCCTGCTAAAACTCTCCCACCAGTAGAGAAGCATCGGTTTTTGGAGAAAAAAATATGATATCCTTAAGCAGCTGGTGTTAGTGCCAGCCAAACTGTCAATCCTGGATGCCCTGAGTTTGTCAGCATATCTCAGGGAGGTGCTGATAGAAGCCTTGCTCAGCCCCTAGGAGTTTCAAGCTGAGGTAGCTGCCGCCGAGAGTTACCAGACGAAGACTAGCCCGGCTGAATGCAATGCGGTGATTTCCTTCACCGATCAGTATGAAGATTCCATCATGCAAGGACGTATCAAACCACTATATGTGTATTGCACACTAAATTATGTTGAGATCCACAAAGTCTTTATTGACAACAGATCTGGAGTTAATATTCTTCCCCTATGGACACTATGCAAGTTGGGATATAGTGAGGATGACCTAGTACCCTCATCCACAACTCTGTTTGGTTACGACAAGAGTGAACAGAAGCCAATGGGAAAAATCAAGCTAAAACCCCATTTTGGTGACCTTCTAGCCTACTCGGAATTCCTGGTGGTCCGGCAGAACACAGCATTCAATGCCCTTCTTGGAAGGCTATAGCTCCATAATAACACGGTCATTCCTTCATCCTACCACCAGTGTATCAAATATTGCATCAATGGACAAAGTGGGACATTTCACGCTGACAAGGCCCCTTTTGAGCTCTCTGAGTCACACTACATTGACACATGGTTTTATGAGAAAAAGAAAAATAAGCCTTCGCTTGATGGTATTTACTGGATCCCTGATCCAAATGGTCCGGAAAAGGTTCCAGATGACCCCTCAAGCAGCTTGGAAGAGACTATGTGCTTCCCATCAACCATGTTGAAAGTAGGAATTCAAGCCCGGACACACACTCAAATGTCCTCATGACTTCAGCTATAACAGATGAGTGTGACAATGTGGAAACGACTGCTAACCCTCAATTTGGGGATGGATACTTGAGAAGGGATGCCAAAGATGCCTTACCTCCAGACCCCCAAGAGACCATGCCGGGAACTCTCCCCCTGTCAGATCAAGAAGATGAGAATATGGGGGAAGAAGAGGAGGAATATCTTAGGGATGCACCTCCCACATTTGAGGAAGGTATCTCCACCACTATAGATGAGCTCAGGGAAATAAACCAAGGTATTGAGGAATACCCAAGGCCCACTCTCATTAGTACACCATGTCTCCCGGGGAGAATGAGGAATATACCACTTTACCGAGGCAACATCATGGTGTTTTTGACTGAAATTACATGGAAATGTCAGGACTCGATCTCGAAGTGGCGACGCACCACTTAGATCTGCCAGAAGACCACCGAGGCTATAAACAAGCTGCCAGAAGGACGCACCCAACACATGCAGCAAAAATAGTGGCTGAAGTCGATAAACTCATTGAAGCGGGCTTCATTCGGGAGGTCCAATACCCCATCTGGTTGGCCAACATTTTCCCCATCAAGAAAAAGAACGGGCAAATCCGCGTCTGCATCGATTTCAGAGGTCTCAATCGGCATTGTCTGAAAGATGATTTCCTGGCCCCGATCACTGAGTTATTAATCGATGAAACGGCCGGGTATGCAGCTCTCTCCTTCATGGACGGTTATTCTGGGTATAATAAAATTTGGATGGCCCAATAAGACGATGAAGGCCCTACCTTCAGAGCCCCTCAAGGAATATTCTATTACAGGGTCACGCCCTTTGGTCTCAAGAATGCCGGCACCACATATCAACGCACCATGCATCGTATATTTAAACCATTCCTGGGAAGATTCGTCGAATGCTACGTGGATGACTTGGTGGTCAAATCAAGACAATGCTCAGATCACCTGTCAGACCTTGAAACCAACTTCAACAAACTTCGACAACATAGTCTGAAGATAAATCCTTTGAAATGCGCCTTTGGGGTTACCTCCAGGAAATTCATTGGCTTCGTCATATGCCATCATGTCTTTGAAGTTGACCCTGAATAGACAAAGGCTATCCTTGGCCTGCCACCTCCATGAAATCTCACTGAGTTGAGAGGATTCCAAGGACACTTGGCCTACATTAGCCGGTTCATAGCCAACCTGGTGGGAAAATGTTTTCCCTTCACCAGGTTAATGAAAAAGGGGGTTACATACCAATGGACAGATGAGTTCCAAGAGACATTCGACAGCCTAATGAAGTACCTCTTAATCCCATTGGTGCTCATGCCCCCAGTTGAAGGGAGACCTCTTATCCTATACGTGACGGCCCTAGAGTGGTCACTGGGAGCCTTCCTTGCATAGAAAAATGATGTCGGCAGTGAAAAAAGTATCTATTACCTCAGTCAAACCATGATCGATGTCGAAACTCGATACTCAAACATCCAGAAGAGTTTTTTGGCCTTGGTCTTCACAGTTCAAAAATTGTGACATTATCTGCAGCATCATGAAGTCCATTTCGTCTCACGTAGTAACTTGCTCAAGTACATCCTCAGTCGCCTGATGCTGATTGGGGGCCTATCCTGATGGGCAGTCATCCTGCAATAGTTTGAAATCCGGTTTGTGCCTCAGAAATCCATCAAAGGCCAGGCGTTAGTAGATTTTCCAGAAGAGCACCCCTCGACAGGGACCACCGTACCAGATGTCGAGCTACCTGATGAAGAAATATTCTCGGTTCATGATGAGTTCCCAACATGGGAAATGTACTTCGACGATGCATCCTGAAGCATGACAGGGAAAAGGATGGAGGATCCCAAATTTAACAAGGTGGGTTTGGGGATAATACTCATGTCCCTAGAAAAGGCAGTTTTTCCATATTCCTTCCTCCTGTCAGAAGGATGTACGAACAATGAGGTGGAATATTAAGCCCTCATTGCAGGCCTAGAGCTCGCACTCCAGGCACAAGTACAGCACCTAAAGGTAAAATGTGACTCAAAACTGGTCATCAAGAAAGTCAACAGTGACTATGGTACTAAAAAGTAGGAGATGATTCCTCTGTTTGACCATTTCTGAGGGTTAATGGCGGAATTATCCACAAAACCAATATTGGCCTATATTCCCCAGTTTCAGAATGCCCAGGTCGATGCATTAGCTAATGCGACCACTGTAACACCCCGAGATTTTATGAAAAATATTCTTTTAATTTCATTGATGTCTTGTGTTGTAAGCTACAACAAGATTACCTTGCGCTATACGCAACACCGTATGAGCTTGTAGTATACACAACACTATTCTTGGATCATGTTACACACAATTTTGATAGTAGTTATTCTACGTAACATTGAGTATATATATACATATATTCAATGTATAAATGAAATATGGTTGGATTCTGTTATACGAAACAACGGAGGAGTCTTGCACAACACACAACCCTGATTTGGCTTGCATTACATGCAATCACGACCTTCCTCGATAGCGTGTGTTGTATGCAATACCAGGTTTCACTAAACAATGATATATGGTTATAATATTATTATGGACTAGCCGTTATGAATAGTATCAACTACATTTTGAATTTTATAACATTATTATTCATCTTACACATTTTCTAGAACATGGTATGAGAACAAAATCAATTTTTCGGGTAAAATAAGTATTTTTAAAAAAATGTAGTTTTTCCGCCTTTTGATGGCGCACCAACTTTAAATATTGTTTTTGACATGTCTATAAGTTCAATTTGACAAAATAAAATTCTTATTTGGAATCAGGATATAAAAATTTACTTTGGATAAATTTTTCATATTATTCTGATAACTTTCATATTTAAATGAATAGTAAAAACACGCTATATTTTAATTAAAAACAACTTTTTTCATCGCAATAATTTATAAGGTTAGATTATCTTTTTAATTGGTTTTAAAGTATAATTAGAATATATTTTTACCATTTAATCCAATTTTGTTCATTGGAATTAATTTCACTTTGAAATTGGATATAAACAAGTATCAATCTTTTGATTGTTTTTGTTTCTTAAAAACACGCTATTTGTTTTGATAGCGGGAATTAAATTTAACATTAATTAATGACACTTATATGTCAAGAATTTGTAAAAATAGACATCAATTTTTAATTAGGAATATCAAATAATGCTTAGGCTTAATTTTTGGTATTTTTCTGAAAAACTTCAATTTTCGATAAATAGTGAAACCACTTAGTGGTAGTTAAAAAACTGACTTTTTTTTAATTTAAATTAAATTTTACCACTTCTGTGAATTGAATTTCAAAAATCTGAGAGACACGGTTAATATCAAGGACTAAAATGTGGTTCAATAAGATGAAAATAATTTTTGGTGAATAGTAACTTTTTATTTTTATTTACCATGGTTAAAAGTAAATAGGATAATTAAGGGTAAAAATGATATTATAATTATCCTAACACATGTCCAAATCCTATTGTATAAGTGTAATTCGACCAAAAATAATCTTAGGAATAAAATATGACCATTTAGGCCCACTTGGATTAGATTCTGACATTTAATATTAATTTATTTAAAGAAGGGCTAAAATAGTTAAAATCAAAGTTTAATAAGTAAATCATTTTTAATATAGGTTTATACATAAGATAAATTTGACTATAAATATTAATTAGAAAGATAAAAATATTTCCTACCTAATGGTTTTTTATTTATAATTTTTAGACATTAGATAATCTAATTTATTTATGAAACAATGGTGATGCAGTAATTACATAAATAATGAAATATTAAAATAATTGATGTAATAAATACCAAACTAAATGTAATTTGAAACTTTTTATGAATTCCATAAATTTTCTAGGTTAATATGACATGTTAGTTGTGATTTAATTAACTTTTTTCGAACTAATAATTCTATTATTAGTTTCAAAAAAATCAATTACCAAATAGTGTCAAAATTGACATAAAATAGTTTGTAAAACAAACATTATATTATTAATTTTTATTTTATTCCTAAAAATCTAAGGCTCGGCCAAATGACTTAGATAAGGTTATATATATTAATAATAAACAACATGGGGTTCGTTTGGCTTGTTATAGTAAGTTTATTAACCTTATAGGGTAAGAAAACAAGAAGGCATGGTAAAAGTAAAATTATTTAACTTAAGGTTAAATCTAAATGATAAGGTTAAACTAGAAAACTAAACTTATCTAAATTCTATTTGATGAGAGGATTTCGACCCATACCCACATTATCTTCAAAATAAATCAATTTGGAGCTATTAAAAACTGAATATGACTTTATAATAAAATAATATTTTTAGTTTTTGCAAAGGTGCCCATCTCCTCCCTTGTAAAAGGGAACCTCCTCCCTCTATTCCTCACATCCCTTTGAGCATTAATGCTCGGCCAAACCATGAAAAATTATCTTCTCCACTTCCATATAAACATCCTATAGGTTCTGGTCTTCTTTAAAGATCAATTTTAGTGCCCTAAGAGGAGGTCTCAAAGAGGCGCTTCAAAGAAGAGGTAATGTCCGTTACCGATTCTTTCAACTTTATTTCTTCTTCCACTTCTTCTTATTTAGTTGTTTAATTATGAAGTAATAACATCAGTATAACTCATATACTGATATGTTATTATAAGTATGAAACAACCCTATTTCACCATCTATCCATCCTACGGAAAACAAAATCACCACGCGTGCGTACGTACGGAATACCGTCTCCACGCCGTGGTGAAATATGTTTATCCACCAACACCTTACATGGATGGGTATAATGGTGTAAATAATAAATATATATGGTTATTATAACTTCATACTGATTCTGATATATTATACCATCCACTCCAATTCTATTCAATAATTATGGGAACGATATCATCGCTCGTGCGTACGTACGGACTACCGTCTCCACGACACGATGAGATTCATTCTCCGTGTTAACCATACATGAATGATCATAAAGTTTATATAATGAATAATAATGAAATATATGAAATAATAATGCTACTTTATTTATGTATATATATATGTATGCCATCTATTTAGTTTCATTCAATTCAATTAGGAAACGAAAACAACGTTCATGCGTACGTACGGCCTACCGTCTCCATGAACGGTGTATTTCATTCCTTTTATTGATATATAATATATATATATATGTATATGATGAATATATATTATATGTAAATAATGTTTTACATTCTGGAATTATGTAAATCAGGATAGTAGTAATAATATCAAGAACGACAAGTTAGAAACACATACGATAAATGAAATGATTTTACCCAAAACGCTTCTTTAACATGGAATTTACAAAAGAACGGGTAATATAAAGTCATAAGTGAAACATATATGATATAATAACAATGAATATGATTCTGTAATAAGTAAATGACATTATTTAAATCATTATACATAAGGTTCAGATACATACGAAGCATATCAGACCTAAGGTAAGGGATAATTGTGCAAATCTCATTTTTATCCGAGATTACTTATTCGTAAGTATTTACTGGGGTTATTGCTATCATCCATGTCCATGTTTTATAAAAGTATATTCATGTATGTTTAAATTACTTTTTACCCATTTGACTTTTATCCCATGGTATGGAAGGAATATTTCTTTTATTTACCCTACAAGGTACTTTTTGACTTTTCTGACAAAAGTACGAGAACAATGTTTTTTTTAACATATACGGCATGAAAGGATTTTTACGGTTTTATAAAGCCTTATTTTCATGAAGCTTCCTCCAAAATATTTCATGACTATTTTCAACAAAATCCTTTTCTTTTAAAATTGCATGACTTTTTTGAAAAGAAAATGATTTTGAAGAAAAAAGGATATTTTCCTCAAGAATTAATTTTAAGTGTTTTATCAAAACTATTTTCATCTAATATGACATTATTTAACATGTGTATGTTTCAAGTATCATGTCTCTATGATTTACATGGTTTAACTTTTCTAATGATGAAATGATATCTAATTTTTTTGTATGGATTACATTATGATGGAATGATGTTTATGAAACCCATTTTATTCTTGGGTTATGATGAATGATTTATGTTTATATTGTGGCACAAGAAATAATGATTTCAAAATGAGATGGGTGGGACCTATATCTCCCTCCAATGAATTGGGTAAAGATTTATATCTCATGAGATAGACATGGCTGGAATGCCAAGTTAAACCGGTTCAGTAATACAGGACTGGAATGAGGAGTGAACTCGATTCAGAAAGGGACTTTGTCCACTATGATGGTCTTGGCAGCAATTCCTTGGCTACTATGGAAATCATATCATGTGATTAATGGTTTCCACAATTACATGTTTTATTCCCATTCTAATTTATCATGATTAATGTTTCTTCATGATCTATGCCTTACGTACTTCCATGTTTTATGTCATTACTCAAGATTTTAATGTTTAGATTTTATGATCATGTTTTTTTTTACATTCAAATGTCTAAGGATTGTTTTATGTTCTCTATGATTACCCTTACTGAGCATTTGAGCTCACCCCTTTTATGTTTTCTTTTCCCCAGGATATAAAGAAAGATTTTAGGTAAGAAAAAAAGGGGAAGATATTTATGGGAGATGTTGAAGATCATTCACCACGATTAGAAGATTATGTTCAGAGTTTCCAAAGACACTAAACTATTACGACCCTTGAGTGTTGGTCTTTGTTATGTATTAATTATTCCGAAAAATTAATGTAATGTACATGTACGTCAAGCTTTGGGTCTCTACAGCCACATCCCTAGCTGACCCAGACAAGGATGAAACAATTATCAGTATTTCTCATCGTCGAATGGTCTTGCCGTTTGTTCAGACTAAGACGAAAGAAATCAACGAAGTCAGTACTTTCCCTGAGCCATATGATCCCACCACCGGATGGATGACCCCCATTGCAAACTACCTTTAAAGGGGAGAACTTCCATCAGACAGGGCTGAATGAGAGAAAATAAGGAGAAGGGCAATTAACTTTGTCCTATATGGCGGCACGGGTCAGCAAGAGGTCCTCTACAAACGAGGCCTCGACGGAGTCCTCCTCATATACATTGATGGAGAAGAAATCACTGCTGTTATGATTGAAGTGCATACCGAGGTATGTGGAGCACACCAGTCAGGGTATAAGCTTTCCCATCAGGTTCGAAGGCTTGGGTACTATTGGCCCACTGTGGCACGAGATTGCAGGCACTTTACCGCAAAATGCCACTCATGCCAAATTCATTCCAAATTCATACACCAACCCCCGGAGTTACTTCATCATGCTAAGTAATCCTGGCCATTTTCCACCTGGGGAATGGACGTTATGGGACCATATCGTCCCGCCACGACCAAACAACTGAAGTATATCCTCACAACAACCGACTTCTTTTCCAAATGGGTAGAAGCTATTACCTCAAGGAAGACGGGGCAAGAAACATTTTCAGCTTTGTGAAAACCAATATCATCACCATATTTGGTGTCCCTCATACCATACTGATGGATAACGGCACCAACTTCTGCTTGGCTGAATTGGAGAAACTGTACGAAGAATATGGTATCAAGGCTAACCACTCATCCCACTACCATGCATCAGCCAATGGACAGATAGAGGATTTCAACAAGACTATGTGCAATATTCTCTAGAAAATGGTAGACAAAGACAAGAAATCATGGATGGATAAAATTCTTCATTCATTGTGGGCTTATCGAACCACAATCCGCACCACTACTCGGGCTAATCCGTACTCAATAGTATAAGGAACAAAATCAGTCTTGCCCATTGAGCATAAATTTCCCTTGCTCTGTGTTGCCATTTGTGATCAGTTATCCAACGATGAGCAATCGGAAAAACAACTGGCTTAATTGGAACATCTAGATGAGAAGTGGTTGCACACTTTGCACCATCAGGAGGTATATCAAAACCAGATCACACGAGCCTTCAATAAAAAGGTTCATCTTCCGTCTTTCTTGGAAGGAGAATTGGTGTTGGTCCTTCGAACCCCAATGATACCCGGAAGGATGCCTCAAAAGTTGGATCCCAAGTGGGAGGGACCATATGTTATACAAAAGGTCTAATCCAACATAGCATATGCCCTGATCTCCATGGACGGACAATTGACTACCACTCTTACAAATGAGAGATTTCTGAAGAAGTATTTCACATAATAAAAAGAAGTTATCATCCGAGATGCATGATGTTAAACTGCCAAGTGCCTATCGTCTGAGATGCAGGACGTTGAATTGCCAAGTCCCAATGGTCCAAACTCTATGACCCTAAACTAAGAGTATTTCATCCTCACCACACGACGTTAAACTGCATGGATTTCATAGAACTACGTACGACTTGATTACTGCCCTCGCAGGATACGTAATGACACCAGGGTCCCCCATCATGGACCAGCCATCCCCAGATAAAGTTAAAAATTCCCTCTTCCCACATGTACGGACCAGCACTGCACGAGGTGTATCGCTTTCAGAGAACTACGTACGGCTTGATTCCTGCCTTCACAGGATACATAGCGACGCCAGGGTCACCCATCCTGGCCCAGCCACTCCCAAATGAAATAAAAAAAATTTGTCCTTTTCCCCCGTGTATGGACCAACCCTGCACAGGATGTATTCCTCGTCCTTACCGCATGAGATTAAACTCCACGGATAAGAAGGATTGAAAATTCCCTTTTCCCCCGTGTACAAACCAGACCTACATGAGGTGTATTGTCTTCTAAAAAACTACGTACGGCTTGATTACTACCCTCTTGGGATACGTAGTGACGCTAGAATTCCACATCCTGTCCCAGCCACCCCAAATAAAGCTAAAAAATACCCCCTTTCCCCCGTACGGACCAAAACCGCATAGGGTGTATTCCCCAAAAGAACTACATGAGGATTGATTCCTACCCTCACAGGATATTTAGCGACGTCAGGGTATTATCTCCTAGCCCAGCCACCAATAATAGAAAACAAAGGTATATATACCCCTCTTCTTTACCGCATGACGTTAAACTACACGGAATCCCCTTTTCACGTCAGTTCACCTTCGTCCTCACCGCACGACGTTAAAACTGCAAGGACTTCATCCTCACCGCACAACGTTAAAACTTCATAGACTTAGTCCTCACTGCACAACGTTAAACTGCACGGACTGCATCACGACCCACCCAAGATATACGGAAAAATGGAACGGGAGTAATCTTGGAGCGTTTGGATGCATCCTCTCCATACACCAGAATCCGCGACCCAGATAATTGTGGATCTTCATAATAATTCATGGCCATCGGAAGTGGGAATTTATCGACCCATGGACACCTTTCCATGACTATTCATACCATGCCCTTAGCGGCTCTACATATTGATATCCCCTGGCATGTCTACCAAAGGAAAGATTTTCCCAGGCGATACTCTTCCTATCTCCGTACGCTTACCGGCCTCAGAGACCCCATATCATATCTCTCGATCCAAAAATTTATGGAGCAGTGGTTTACAAGTTCATTCCCCTCTCACATCCAAATGTTTCCAGGGTATCCCTACCTGGTTAGCCTATGTATCCGCCCATGGTTAGCATAACGATATGCGTCTACAAACATCAAGCCAGGGCTAAGCTTCTTTGACTTGACAAGCAATTGTGGTGAAGATTTTTCTTATATGCTTGGACGCCATTATCCCCATATGTCGAACTCTGTACTGTGAGCAATCCCAGATTTTCATAATCATCCATGGCCATTGGTAGTGGAAAGTTATCGACCTGTGGACACCTTTGAACGACTATGTATACCATTCCCTCAGCGGCTCTGCATATTGATATCCCATGGCCCGTCTACCAAAGACAATATTTCCTCAGGCGGTACTATTCCTAGCCTTGTACGCTTACCGGCCTTAGGGCCCCCATACCATACCTCCTGATCCAGCAAACCCCAGAGTTACAGTTTACACCCTCATTCCCTCACACTTGTTCAAAGTATAGTAGATCATCCTAACTCAGTTGCCTTCTAGGTAATTATAGCAATAGTCACCCAATGGTCCGAACTCTACGATCGTTAAACTAAGAGTAATTCATCCTTACCACACGATGTTAAACTGTATAGAGTAAAGGTATACCCCATGGACAAGATAAATCAGTGCGGTGAAATCTTTGAGTTTTAACAGCAACCAGGGATGAACATCCCCAACATGTCGAGATATTTCCTTACCAAATGACAGACTTCGTGGACCGGTCAATCACAAATCCTCATAATCATTCATGGCCATAGGAAGTGTAAAGTTATCAACCCATGGACACCATTGCATGACTATGAATAGCATTCCCTCAGTGGATTCGCATATTGATATTCCCTGGCCCATCTACCAAAGGAAAGATTTCCTCAGGCGACACTCTTCCTAGCCCCGTATGCTTACCAGCCTCAGAGCCCCCATATCTTCTCTCATGATCCAAGAAGCCACAGTACCACGATTTACACCATCAACCCCTCTCCACATCTTGGACATGCTGAGATTTTCATGCCCAGTTACATTTTAATCAAGAGTGGCCTTTGCATCTATGTCCTTACTGCAT
Source organism: Viscum album (assembly GCA_963277665.1). Classification (NCBI taxonomy): domain Eukaryota; kingdom Viridiplantae; phylum Streptophyta; class Magnoliopsida; order Santalales; family Viscaceae; genus Viscum; species Viscum album. The sequence goes on from OY728134.1 coordinate 822,118,130, forward strand.
GATGATTGAAACTGCATGGAACATATCTTGGCCTCTTGGCATGAACTGCAAAGACCAAGCACTAAACATCCAGGGAAATGCCTCCAACTACAAGAATTTTCACGGGTTTAAAAATGCCCCCTTGTCCTCGCTGCATGACATTAAACTGCACAACATCTTCAAAAATGCTCCCCGTCCTCACCGCATGACGTTAAACTTCATGGAATTTAAAATTCCCTCTGTCCTTTCCGCATGACGTTAAACTGTATGGTCGAACCTGTCATGGCTTTAGTCAGGAATGGAGGATTTCCTCTGTCCTTCAGTGCATGGGCTAGACCTGCACAAACCACCGTCTCACACCAGCATGAGAAGTGATGACTTCACCCATTCCCGGGAAGTTTAGCCTAGATGTTTCTCCCGTATTCATGCACCCTCTTTTCATAAACCATACTCTATACTCAGAAGGAGCCGAACCCTTGTAAGCCACCCCTGGTGGTCCCGAATCTCAACTTCCTGAAAGTTTCTCGACTATCTGGAGAATATAATCATTGACCTAAGGACACCTTTGCATGACTATGCATATCATGCCCTCAGCGGCTCTACATATTGATCGCCCCTGGCCCGTCTAACAAAGGTAGGATTTCCTTAGGCAATGCTTCTCTCCGTACGTCTATTGGCCTCTGAGCCACCATATCCACCCCGGGATTCTGAAACACTCTAGGTTACAGTTTACCAACCTCTTTTACAAACCTGCCTGAATACACTGGAATGTCTCTGACGAGATTACCGAGAACTAGGAGAAGCCGTTCTATTTTAAAAAATGTCCCAGCAACATGACTTTAAACTATGCCAAGCTCCAACCATCCTCTATGCTAACTAAATGCGTAAGACAGGGACCCTGCATCCACACTTCTGATTAATAATGATCTTCCCAAACCCTTTCAGACATCACACACCCCTTCCGAGCCACCCATGGTGGTTTTCATAATTCTACCAGCCACCCATGGTGTTTTCCATAATCCGGACTTCCATGAAGTCCTCAGGCCATCAGAAATGGACAGTCATTGACTTAAGGACACCTTTTCATGACTATGCATACCATGCCCTCAGCAGATCTTCATATTGATTGCCCCTGGCCCGTCTAACAAAGAAAAGTCTTTCTTAGGTGATGCTTGTCCTACCTCTGCACGCCGATTGGACTCTCATGCCTTGAGACATGCCCTGCATGTCATTCAAATCTAAACAAGTTCCCCACATGTGCGTCTGAAGGGTATCGAGACATATTTTAATCAACCAAACCTCATTGGGGCCCTCACCCCACCATATGTGGTCAAAGCTATTCGACATAAAACATCAGCAATGATAGTCTTTTCAAAGGGACTTTAAACCGCTTACAAAAAGAGGCACAAAGCTCGTTATGCCAAAAACCCAAAGAGGGAGACCTAAGAAAAAGCTGAGACATAATCGCTGGGTCCACATCAAATGGTCCCAACAAAAATTAGGGTATTAACAAAAATGACAAAAAAAATTGTTGGGTTTTTCTACAAAACCCTAGCAATAGTCAGACTATGCTTGCTGGGTCCCATGGTCCAGGCAAAAATTAGAGCTCATTTCTATTTTATCATTTTCCTGAATTATGATTAATTCTAATTTAGTGAGTTGTTATTTATGCAATAGTTGTTCCAGTAACAACAAAATTTTGTAGTAAGGGGAGATCGACAGAGGATTGTATTCCATTTGGACAAAATAAAGGAGGATGTCCACAATATAGAGTCTCTCCTTTGCCGCAACAAAAGAGGTAAAACAGAATGTACAAAAATAGCTCCGGCAATCACAAATGATCCTGGCTCGCTCTCTCCATCAGATCGACAACCGTGAGGCACAGGTTATTTAAATTATTCTCTAGTATGGACTTCTCCATGGCTTCAACTTCAGCCACTGAACTAGCATGCCTCACCGTTATTTAGAGATCATTGAGCACCTTAATGGTAGATTCAAGGTTACCAGTCAGATATGACAACTGATCCCTCAGCATCGCTGCTTGAGCTACGCATTCGTGAAGCTCGTCAGATAGGGTGGTCTCCTGATCTTGAGAGCTCACCTCTAGTGCTATTAGCTGATGGATCTCCATCATAACCTCCTCAAAGGCTCGGGTCCCGCAATGAAAGGCAGTGAGGTGAGCAAGTTTTTGTTCACTAGCGGCAGCCTCCCCATGGGAAATGACGAACTGGCAGGCGATAAAATGAAGTTTTTGATAGTCAAACCCACCAGACCATAGGCCTAGGAAGAGTTTCCGAAGGGATATAGTTTTAGTCTCCATTTCAGTCTGAGGAGTTTTGGCAACAATCTCATAGATTCTGGGCTAGGCCCACCTTTGCACTGCTTGGTGGTCTGCCATTACATGAAGGTCTTTGGTTTCATCGCTAGATAGCACAGGAATGAAGTCTGGAATTGCGGCCAGCCCAGACATGTGCGCACTAGAAAATGGTTCCGGTACTGGAGGGTTAGAAGCCTCTAGCCCTGGTTTGAGCTTGGGAGTTGAGCTGTTAAGTCCAGTATCGGCCGGTGGAGCTTCTAGAATTATATCATGGGGACCCAAAGTCACTGGGTCATCCTCATTTACATCCAAAAGGATTGGATCTGTTTGAACTTCGGCCATAGAGGGGTTGAAAGAGGAAGATTCCCTAAGACGCTTCGACCTACGAGCCATCCGTTGGTCCTCCCTCAAAGCCGAAGAGGATGGTGTGGTAAGCACAGCATCCACAGTAACCCCCGATTTGGGAAATTTCCGGATAGCCTTCCCCAAGATCCCATCTGGATAATGCTTTATCCACATTCTCATATACTCTGAGGATAGGTTGGAAACCGCTCTTATGTTAGTCAAGGGAATTCTTATGACAGATCCCTCCCGCATCAACATCAACCACCATTGACGGAGAGTGTCCGGATGCAGTTCTCGGGCCTGAGGATGGGGAAGGTAAACCTGGAGTTGTATGCATCCAAACTGTTGAGAAAAACGATGTGGGGCGTACAACTCACATAGAGAAACCCAATCAATCCGCATGGGTAAAAACCTGTCCCACAACAAAATCATGAAATAACGCTCTTCTAAGCTCCCCCCTGCGGTTGTCAACCACGATGTCGGAAGGAGTGGGGTAGGGAGTGAAAGAGAACTGGGAAAAGTCACTTAGAAGCTTGATGACTTCATTAGAGATGAGGGACTTCAGACAAACTCCAGCTATATCAAGTAAGGTAGGCTGAAGGTTAGAAAGAGGGATGACTGTGTTATGACGATACTCATAATAGTGGAAATGATCCGCTACCTAGACATATAAAAATTGAAATGGCCCACTCAGACGATAGGGTGACCCGCCCTCCTGCATGTGGCTTAGTAATTCGTAAATGCGAGCCAAAGTGGGCACGACCAGATTCACCGGGCGGCCACCCGCCAGCTCAGCTACCATCATCAGGGTGCAAGATTTGACACCTGGGTTGATATCCCGAGATGGGAATAGCCACATGATGAAAAAAATGGCGAAAAGACCTACCAGCCTGAGCATAGGAGGCACACTGGGGCGCACCTCATAACCCCATGAAAGGTAGTCGCCCGCCTCCAGAACCGCCCAGTAGGAACCTGTGATAGTTCATGATTGTTGAGAAGGATGAGTCCTGGGGTTCTTGATCTTCATCACAGGACCAGTGGTCTTTAGAAATAACCCTATCCAAGTGGTATAGGGAATAAGAGAGTGGGCACGCAAGGGGTGACCCAGTGACCTCTCCTCCATAACCAGCAGATCCCTCGCAAACGAAGGCACCTATTCGGCATCGTCCCATGCATCAGGGGTGGGAAAAAACTTGTCATACATATCACCAATGATCGGAAGCCCTCCCAATTGGTAGATTTCCCATAAACTAATACCAACTTTACCATGGACAAGGTGGAAAGTATTAGTGATTGAACACCCACGACTGAGCAAGTCAGGCAGGATCGAAGATGGTGGGTAAACAGCATATTGGGAAGCCCACATAGTGGAGTACAGATTTACAGCTTCCAATGATTTGGGAAATTCCCGACAATGACAATGGACCCAGAAGGCCTAGGCCCAGTCATTTGAGAAAATTCCACCAGACCAAAGATCCCACCTGGGAATCAATCCCACGTCAGGATCCACTCGAGCAAGGTTGATCAAGGAGGGTTAACTCTTGAGGACGGAATCTTGGGAGAATCCCTGAGTGTACTAACCAATTTAGGTCCAAACAGAGCCTCTCAAAATGAAAGTGTCTTTCAGATCAAAATCAGAGATCATCTCTCCCGATTGGGTGCGGTTCACTTGAGTGCACATTAGCGACACTTCAAAACAAGGGGACGGAATACCTAAGAAGACAGGAGGGATAAGGATGTTGTCTTGAAGGCCGAAACCATAAAGCGGAAGACGATTCTATAGCGGATATCCCAGAAGTCCAGGGGAGAGTAAGTCCTTTAAAACACCATCGTCAGGAATGATTGGTTGGCTAGGGTCCTCTTTGATGCTCTCAGCTCTATGGATCATAGCCAAACGTCTACCTAGACGAATCCGAAGAGGCTCGACAGCAGGCTTGGGTATAGGTCGAGGAGGAACCATGTTTTCTCCTTGCATTATAAAAAACTAGGAAAATGGTTAGTCTAGAATAATAAAATCTAGACTAAAATACCAAATATATGGAAAAGGACTCCATCAAGGAGCCTTCATGATGAGATCCGCGAGCAGGGCTCAAAAGGTGGTTCGTGACGGCTGCATCCCGCGAACGAACCCTATGTGGAAGAAGTCTGCGGTACTCTGGCTCATGGAGCATCGACCAAAAAACCGCGAACCAGGCTGCTCTGCGGAATCTCAATCTCAGATTTAAATGTTTAAGTTCAGATGACTAAAGAAATTTTCAAAGTCTAGAAGATTTTTGGTCCGCGGACCAACAAAACCGCGTAGTGAGTTCCTACAAGGCCCATTGTAACTTACTTTTTAATTGATTAAAGTGTTAGTTTGTGGGTGGGATATTGGTCTGCAGGTGAAGACATGTGCGAATGAGGAGTGGTTCGGGGAAATGGAAGATGGTTCGTGGACGAGGAGTTTTGCGAAAGAGAAAGCATGCGGAGACGAAAAACAATATCTCCATGTTTGCAAGGAATCTGGTAAAAGAAAAAGGGTAGGGCCTCTTTATTTATAGGTTTGGTCCCCTATTGGGTCCACTCACCTACCACAAACCACCCAAGTTTCAGGACCACTCTACATCAGAATAGATTCCTCTTCGTTCTGATCGGACCCCATTCCGATAGGGGGCATTTGTAGGGTCCTGAAAAATCCGAAAAGGAGAATGATAATCCCCTTAATTATAGAGAGGATTCTACCTAATTTCCCTCGAGGAATTGGGAAAAAATGTGAAGAATAATAAAAGGTTGGAAAAAGACGAACCAGTCTGAGTACCTGTCCAATATTGACGGTACGCGGTCAGTTCAGCAAGCCGCCCCCTCCGCGGACCACTGTTGTTCGCGGAATAGAGGCGGGGACATTCTGTGGGCGTGAAGCAGGATAGACGCCAAGACGGTCCACCGTCACGAACTTCCCCAACCATGAACTGCGTCAACCGGCCCGGACCGCGTACGCCGTCATTCACGGAATAGAGGTGGAGCCCTGCGCGCCCGCGAAGCACTGTCCGAACTAGTTTGGTTCACATGGAAGGTGCATTCAGTGCCCCCCATGAGTTGCAGATTGACCAAGTCATCCGTAAACTGGGTTTCTGGTCATGGGCCTCCGTAAAAGGTGCCTCATGACCACAGATACATCTCTTTCCCCACTCTATAAAAGGAGATCTAGGGGGAATAAAGGAATCGATCATATTCAGGTGGAAGGATTTCGAAGGAAGGAGCTTAGGATTTCGCAAACAACGAAGTTCCAATTCGCGAACTAGAATAGGTATGAAACTGGAAACTAATTAATAAGGAACCGAAAAACGCATAACAAAATGGTGAACCGAAGACTTAAAATAAAATGAAAAGAAGACCGCAAGTCGTGGCCCCTCCACGGATGTACTCCATGCGGACCAGGGAGTCTATGCCCCTTCTTCGATCTGACGCACCACGTAGTACCCTCCTATGCGGGCGAAGCCCTGACCGACGAACCCCCAACCGGTGTTTCCCCTGGCCGCCGTTGCTCGCATAGACTCTGTCGCGTACCAACCTGGTACACGAGCCGAACCTGAATCCACGTACCACCCTGGTACGCGGGGTACCTATCAGTCCACGTACCACCCTGGTACGTGGATAGCCTCTCTAGCCATGTATCACCCCCTACGGAAAGGGCGCCACTCCTCATACACCCATGTGTCCCACCAACTCCTTCGGTGTTCCCATTCCCCGAGTTAGATAAGATCCTTCCAATCCGGCCAGATCCTTCACAACCCCCTCATTGTCCTATTCATCGTCCTCGAGCTGAGGCCTTTATCGAAGCCACCAGATCCATATCATGTAACCTTTAGGTGCATCAACGTGCCGTTTTGAGTTCACATACCCACGGTAGGTGAGGGCAAAGGGGTTTCTCCGGCCCTTGAGTGGGTTTCCAAGACAATACTGGGTCCATATATCCACGGTAGTGCAGCGTAGGAGCCCGGGAGTCACCTTTCTGCCTCTCCACTTTCCAGGAGTGGGGGACCCTCCCTACATTTACTTTCGATGCTAGTGGTGAGTAATTCTCCCCTCTTATGAGAGTAGCAGGGTAGCCTCCTTGGTGTAAGCCCATAGCCTTTCTTGCAGGAGGTAGCACCCATGCACCTCCATAATTCCCCAGTGCCAGGGACCAAGAGGGGAGATGGACCCAAGGGTTTTCGTTACCTTTTCCCTCTCCCACTAAGCTTTGTCACCATTGGGCCTCCATCCTGGTGTAAGTCCCAATATCCATTTCTCTAGGCCGCTCCATATGTAAGCCCCACTCTGCTTACCATGGACACACCTTTCACAACATGATAGTCAGGTCTTTTCTACCTCTTGTTTCTCACACCGAACATGACTCATGTGGGCTTAGAGTAAGCACCAACCCTGACCCCAACTTCCTATGAGCTATGAGGACTTTGATCCATGTCAAGGCATGGTACATAGAAAGCCTCCATGAGGTTCAATCCCACCACCAGGTCATTCCGACCCCTTTACATTAGTCCACCAACTTTATGGGCTGCCTCAGAGTGTAAGCCCCATCCACCAACTCTATGGACTGCCTCAGAGTGTAAGCCCCATCCACCATCTCATTGGGCCACCTCAGAGTGTAAGCCCCGATCCTTTGTCCCACATGACATTAAACTGCACTACTGAACTACGTGGATTCTGATTCCTCTCACTAGGATACGTAGGAAGCCCGTATCACGGGTTTGATCCAAATGCTCAAGTCATTATCTGTCCCCCTTGGATGACAATAAATTCCAGGGCGCCCATTTATGAGGCTTCAAAACAGTGTTGTCTCCATGTGTCCAAACTCCTCAAAGTCATTAATCCAATGAGGGAGGGTAAACCTCAGCCCTAAATGATTATGAATCCATGCATTTAGTTCAAAATTTCCAACCAAGAGTAATTTGTGGATACTATGATTGGGTATAGACCAAATATTCATGAACATATGAATACATCTTAAATCTATAAGAGAGTCCCAGAATAGGAAATAATTTCCCCCCTAAAAGGGTGCGATGAGCCCGACTTTCCATCCTCTCAACCAATGTGATTCTTAAGCATCGCTGGCCAAATCACCCAGCGAATGCCAGCCTTTGGAAAGCAGGTCCACATATTGTTGGATATGGAACCATTGGGCATTTCGAAATGAAGACTAATATACCTGATCTGAGCGATTGAGCGTAGCTCAGCCTTCTGTAAGATCGATAGTCAGGCGCGTTGGTCCACTCCATCCGATTTGTTGCGAAACAGTCTCTATACATTTTTTTTCCAGGATGAATAAAAAATAGAGATCTATGAGGCTCACTCAACAATTATTTTTTTAAATAGGGGTCACATAAAACATATATACTATTTCTTAATATCAAAACACCTTCTTTGAAAATATTAAATTCAGTCAACTTTCCATTTTTTAACCAATTCTACCTTTTCCAGTGAATCACAGTCTTCCTTCTGATCTTGTTTAATTATGTCTGAAAAAGATGATTATACTGAAACATAAAACAAAAAAACAAGTTCTTGTATTCAAATTTTCTAATCCAACATTCATTAGACCATTAACCAAATGACCATGTTTAAAATATAGCATATTTAATGGTGCATTATCTTTTCAATTCAAAGCATTAACTACTCTATTTTCTTTACCTAGATGGTAATGAATTATTTAGTCATAATCCTGTATTAATTCCTTACATCTCCTCTATCTGATTTTCATCTATTTCTGAGTTAATATATACTTTAAACTTATATTATTAGTATATATTTCACATTTTAATCCATATAAATGATGCCTCTAAAATTTTAAACCAACACTACATCCAATAGTTCAAGGTCTTGTGTAGGATAATTTTGATTACGAGGTTTTAATTTAGGTAAAGCATAATAAATTACCCAATTATTCCACATTAAAACATAACCCAATACCTTCAACAAAGCATCACTATAGATAAAAAATTCATCATTTTTGGATGATAGGGATAAAACTAGAGAATTCATTAATATTATTTTCAATTCCTCAAAACATTAATCACATTACTTTGTTCATATGAACCTAACTCTTTTTCATGTTTACTTGGTTAGTGAGATAGATAAGAGTGAAAATGTTTCAATAAACCACCGATAATAGCTTGCTAATACAAGAAAACTATGGCTCTTAGTTACATTTTTAGGAATTGTCCATTCATCAACCACTTTAGTTTTAGTGTGATCAACAATTATGTCATCTTCATTGATCATATGTCCAAGGAATTAGATCTATTGTAACAAAAAATCACATTTACTAAATTTTCCATATAACTTATTTTTTTCAATGTTTTTAGAACATTACTTATATTTTATTTGTGATCCTCATAAATTTTTGAATAAATCAAAATATTATCAGTAAACACAACTTAAAATTTATCCCAGTATTCATGAAAAACTCTATTGATAAGTTCCATTAATATGAGTAGAAAATTCATTAACCTAATGGAATAACCAAAAAATGATAATTACCATACCTTGTATTAAATGCTATTTTAGGGATGTCACTCTATTTCACCTTCATATGATGGTCCCAATACCTAATATCAACCTTTGAAAAATACTAAGCTATCTGGAGCTGATCAAACAAGTCATCGATATGAAGAACAAATACTTATTCTTAATAGTGATATTATTAAATGATCTATAATCAATGAAAAGCCTCATCAAAACATATTTATTTTTTAAAAAATAAAATAGGGAGTTTTGAAATTGGATTAATATTAGGAACTAATTAAACAATTAACTCAACCTCCAGATCAAGATTAACACAAAAAAAATCATCTGAAAAAATATCCAGATATTATTTTAATATTAGTATATAATTAATCTAAACAATTTATTTCTTTTAAAAAACATGAGAAATATAAATTTAATTTGTATATTTTAATAGTTTCTCAACTTCTTTATATATTATCAAATGTATGAATTCATTCTTATATATAAATTTAAACTCATTTCATAAAATAACTTATTTGGTTGTGCAATCAATCTTTGTATGATAAACTAAAAGCCAATCCATACCTAGAATAATATTTGATACTATAATGTGAAGGACAATAAGTTTTTCAAGGAAAATCATTCCATAAATGATAACAGGGAGATCTTTGTAAGTTATTGTTTCCTTAATACTACCCCCATGGGTTTTTATCAGAATTATTAACTTTATTTATTGAAGTAAAATTTTCATTTTACCCAAAAAATTCTCTAAAATGAAAGAATATGTTGTCCCCAAATCAAAAAATAAGTTAGAATAATTCAAATAAAAAATTAATATACTGGTTACCAATTCATTCGATATCATAACATCTACTGAAGTAGGTGTAAAGAATTTTAACTCACCCTTCTTCTTATATTATTTCTTATTCCCATCATTCATGATCTTTTCCAAATATGCATCTATATAATAACCCATCCCATTACATTTAAAACACCTTACCGACTACTTATCAAAATTGTTCATACCACAACCAAGAAATTTTTCTTTGTAATCATGATCTATATTCTCAAACTTACCACATCAGAAGCACTTAACATATTTCATAAGGAATTACCCATGGTTCTGTTTACCACAACTATCAAAAACTATAAACTTTATTTTCCTACCTTGTGATTTTTTCAGTGGATTTTACCAATTTTAATGCCATGATGTCCTTTATTTATAATTATTTTCATAGGATAGATGATCGCCAATAAGCTTTGTTTCTACCTTATCAGCACAATGAAATAGTTTCATATAAATTTTAAATTTACAATAATCCAATGATATTTAGTATATTAGATTTAATCTCAAGTAAAATTAATTAATTTAACTATCAAGATCCTGGATACAATTTAGTGTGTACCTTGCCAATAGGGTGATATTTCTTCATATAATTCCACTGAATCTTCCTTATTTTACCTCAACTCTAAGATTTTTTTTTTCATCCTAAGTCAAACAACCTTATGAAAATATTTCTCAAGGAAACAATTCTTAAATGTGCCTCAATCTATGTCATTAATATCTTCTATTTCTCTAGTATTATTAACAATCAACCACAATTGATTGAAATAAATTTCAAAATTCTAAATAGAAATATTTACCTTTTGATGATCCAAACAACCCATGACATCAAATATCTTTTCTAGAGCTTTAATCCATCCCTCAACCACCTCTGAGTTAGAATATCCAATAAATGTTGGAGGCTGTTGTCTCATAAAATTCTCCATTATCAATATGTTCATTAGTGGTAGAACTAGTTTCTCTATATCATGAATTCCACCACAATTTATATATTACATCAAAGCAACAGAATTCTCAATTCCAATTCCATCCATTATATGTTACTGATTTGGAAGGATATTAACCTCTTGATGCCTTCTTTCTTCAACTTCCTTATTTCCCCTATGGAAAAATGTTCTGAACAAACATTGTTTAGATGATAGAACATTATAATATTTAAATTCTATATCATGATAACCAAAAAATAGAATATATTATGGATATTTACTTATATTATCTTAACCTATAAAATTGTCTAAACCTTTCCTCTGATACCAATTATAAGGACACAACCTTAAACAATATTTAAATTGAATCTTTAGAAAATAATTCGTTTTCTTACATTCCTGAAGATATTTCAGGTTTATAGTTTTAGAGAATTAGGTAATTTCCCTTAAATAAATAAATATTAAATAGCAAAGTGTAAACTGACACTAAGCATCCATTTTTACTAAAATAAAAAACATTTAAGATATAATAAGTTTTCTTTTCCTGTCATATCTTCATAATTTTCATCTTATCCTAATCATTTTAACTAATAATCCTTAAACCCCTGTGAAAAACATTTTAAAATTTTGTATGAGCATAAAAATCTTAGTAAGGGATATATAAAAAAATAAAGAAACTCATTATCCCATCAATACTCATAGAAATTTTCCATTTTCAAAAAAAACATTAAACTCAAAAGAAATATTTTATTACCTAAGAAATATATTTATCTACCCAAATATTTTGATAAAACATTTCATAAGAAACATTAAAGAAAAAAATATTACTCATAATGTTATATTTTTAATCATGAAAACTCATGAATGTTTTTTCACAAAGTTATACATTTCACCCTTAAGAAGTAGAAGAAAATTTCTTTTAAACATAACCTCATTATATTACCATGTAAAATCATAAGATTTAAATAAAAAACCATGAATGAATCAATAAATCATGTAGGTAACTAGGAAAATTATTTTCATATCACTCTTATTATCACTACTGAAAATTGAGTAACATAATTGGTAAATTCTAATAATCATTTTGGAGAAACCTATAATCGGTTAACTCTATACCAACACCCAATGCATTGGAGAGGTATATCAGGCTCACCCATCATCATGATCTATATTGGGATCACTGATTATCATGAGTTATATCAGGATCACGCATCATTTACTAATGTCCAAGAACCATAACATAATCATAATACATGAAATCTTTCATTACAATCATTATACTCATAAAAATATTCATTGAACCCATAAGAAAAACATTTCCAGATATTAACATATAAATTCTATTTTGAATACCATTTTAAAATACAATGAAAAATGAAAAATTCGGTTTTATTTAAATAAAACATGAAATATTTTAAAGGAATTCAAACCAAAAATTACAGTTACGGTAGCGAGAAAAACCATTGACACCATACGCGTTAAAATATAACATTCTTTTTTCCTTTTTTTTCAAAATGTTCCATATAAAATATATAAAAATATTAATTTTGAAAACCTTTTAAAGAAAGTCAAAAGTGACATAAAATTTAATTTATAATTCATTAATTTTCATAAAAATACATCAACAAAATAATTTTATGAATATGTACATGGAAGAAAAATATTTAGAAAATAAATCATTAAAAAATTTAAAATGAGGTTTTTAAGGTAAAGCATCACTTATCTCAATTCTGACTAATCACATACATTATTTACCATCCGAAATAATAATCTTATGTTAATTTTTTAATTTTTTAATTTTTTAATAATATATTTAATTTTTATTATTCCTTTTATTTTATTTATTACTATGTTATATTCAATTACATTATCAATTAAACTCACATCTGACATTTTGATGATATTTAGATCATATGTCCAAAATGACTTTGGTTAGATGACTATGGTCAAATGGATCATTATTTCATAATCTATAGAATAATAATAAAGAAATAATTATCATTTTTTTAAATTAAATATACTTTTAGAACCATCCATGAAATATTTTTATTAAAAATCAATTATGTTACAATCATGGAGACGGTAAGTCGTACGTACACATGAGTAACATTTTCATTTTTCAACAAAAATGAGGGAAATAAGTTAAGTATTATTTTCTATATATAGAATTATGATTATATAACAAATATAATTTTATATTTTTTAATAAACTTATATATACCAACCATGTGATAGAGTGATGAAAAGTGAATCACATTGCTTCATGGAGGTGGCAATCCACACGTATGCACGACTGATGTTATTGTTTTTCAAATGATGGAAAAGGTAAGAAAATATATTATATATTATATTTAAATAATTATTATTATTTCATGAATATACTATATATACATTAATTTCATCATTATAACCATCAATGAAATGTGGTGATGGAAAACAAATTACATTTGTTCACAAGGCAGTAGTGTGCCGTACACACAAATAATGGTTTTATCTTCCATTTTATGGAAGAGAAGATTGATATAAGTTATTAAATTAACATAATAATATATAAATATATGAAATATACTTATATTATTATTTTATAATATTTTAAGATGATTTTAAGGAGGTATAAGAATAAATAAAATGAAAACACTCTGTTAAAAAATCTACATCTTCTTTAAAAAACCTCTTTAGATTTAAACCTGAAGCCTTCTTAGGTTTGTTTTACAAAAAAAAAGGGACTGTAAGATGTTTTAAGGAATGATAGAATGTGATTTTGGTAGTTATTTTCTGAAATAGAGTTCTCAAAATGTGTAAGTATGAGAGTATATGAGGTTCCCATTTATAAGTGAGGGCAATTACACAGTTGTAATTACTCTAAAGATTAGATAATATATATATATATATATCATAATCATGTAAAGTGGCACTGATGAACCATATATTCTAAAATAAGATGTGATAGGGATGAAATAAACTCAACCAATCACATTTAGAAAAAAAATTACATACATTTTAAGTCTTATCTCCTAGATAAACCACTTTAAACAAATTTTTACCTTAACCTTGCTAACTTAACTTTTCCCCATGAAACTTTAATTATATGATTAAAAATAAATGGAAAATTATTTCCAAATTTGAACAAGAAGATTCAAAAATTTTAATACATATATTGAAATTGTATAGGTATAAGAAACAAATTTTAATATAAGACAAAAATCACATGAAAAATAGTTTTTAATAAAATACCTGATTTAAGTGTAAAAATCATTTTACCTTGAAATCAGTTAATAAAATGGTTTAAACAATTTTTTGGTCAAATAATTAAAAATGATGGTCTTTATACTTTTAAATAAATTAAAAACCAAATTGAATCCTCCAACCATTCCATTAAATTAAAATACCCTAAAATACCTTTTAATTGGAATAAAATATAACTTATCTTCTTAAAAGTAAATATTAGGTTCCCAAATCAAAATTCATATTTTAAAATGAATTATTTAACTTCATAAATATATATTTTTTTTGAAAGACTCATCCAATAGGATAAATGTATGTTTTTAGGTAATTTTAACCCTTATATCTTTAGTTTAACAACCCCCATAAAAATGATTTAACCATAACATAGTAACATATTTTTACAGGTTTTACTATTCATTATGACAAATTATTAAGTTGGTCATATTAAATTATATTAATTATTATGATTATAAATATTAAATAAATTTCATCAAATTCATTTAAATAAATGGTAGAATCGAATTTAAAATTAAACCCATAAAACACGTTGAAAAGTTGTTTTCTAGAAAAAGTCATTTTTAAGTATGAAAATATTTTTATAAAAAATTTAAGTATAATGTTTATTCCAATGAAATTTAATGGATTATTTTTAATAAAAATTAACTGATGATATTTTAAAATTATTCCAAATTAAAATTTGAATTTTTAAATACTTTAATAAAAGAAAATACGATTTTTAATAAAAATTGGTATTTTTTTATTCAATTGAAAAATCAATATTTTCATAAAATTATAAAAAATTAATCCTAAGAAAATTTTGACATGATGACTTCAAAATTAAAGTTTATTTTTTCAAATTTAAATTTTTATATTTAAAAATTATATTTTTAATCAAAACTATATAATGCATGAAAACCCAATTTGGTTAGAAATAAACATTTTTCTTTTTGACTAAAAAACTACCTAATGTTATTGTAATAAATATAATCTATAAAGTCTAATTGATGGATATCCATAAGCCATGAAAATGATTTATTTTAACATTACTTGGGTTATAAAAACTAGTTTCTCCCAAAACATTGCCACATTTTGATGCCTCTTTTGAAATTTTACTCTTATATATACAAGGAGAAACGTGTTCTTCCCTTTATCATATTTTGTTGTTTATCATAATTTACTCTTTTTCATAACTCTAATTGGTGTGACTTTTCCATGTTTTTGAAATATTCTCAACACCAAGGTAATTTTATGTACACAAAGAAACTAATCTAGAAATTTTCCAAATATGGAGTCTAATTCAGTATTTGGTCTTAATCTAGTGTAATTTCCACTTCTAGTTTAATTTTAGAATATATTAAGATCCTCTACTAAGATGATTGAGTAATATTAATAGAAATTTGTTCAGAAATTAAATTCAAAAATTATAAGCATTTAAACCCTTATGATCATCTAATTAGTCATCTTCTAAACATCTATCATGGAACCTACAAAACATCCTAAATTAATTCTATATATCCAATTAGTACCTATTTTTATATAACATTCAGACCTTTTAATTCCTCCACATTTTATAGAGTACCTTATAAAACTTATCCTTCTCTAACTCCAAGTATATAAATTTGAAAACCAAGTATCTCCATATTACCAAGTATTCAAGAATGTTTCTATTGGTATTCTAAACTCATTCTCACATAAACTTATCATTATTCACATGATTCTGGTGATTGATGTTAAATCCAACACCAAAAAAACATTTGGTTTCAACATTCTCCTCCTTTGTATTTTTTTTATAATACTATCATAAATCTATCTGCAAATCAATAATATCATAAATACACCCTCTATAAAATAACTCTAAGATTATAGATTTATGATCCCTTAATTTCCTCCACATTTAACATAAAAATTAAAAGGGCCATATAATCCATATTTACTTTCCATTCATACACCTACTTTGGGTTCCTTTGTGTTTTATTTTAAGTTATACCCCCTATATTTCTAAGCCCCATGGGGGTACCTCCAACTAATTTACTCTCCCTTCATCCATAAAAGACTCGCTCTAAATTTTTAATGATCTCAATAGAGGTCTTGTTATGGTAAGAGGATTATCCCTAGCTTCTAAAAATTATATTATTAGAGTTATTTTATATTTTCCCTTAAATTACTTCTTATACTAATTAAAATTCAAAAACCTCTTAGAGTTGTTATGTATTTGAAAAATATATTCACCAACATTTTTATGTCTTAAACACTACCATGCCAACTTTTAGATATTTCCAAAATTTTCAAACCATTAGACACAACCACTTTTTGATTGATCCTTTGGATATTTTATCACCTATTAGTACCACTACTTAGAAAGAAACTCTAGATTTACACTTTATCCATGATTCCACTTATTGATACAAAATTTTGAATAAAAAAATTCTATATTTTTTGATTTTTCAATAATCAAGTCACTTTCTCTTTCAAACTGTATTTCACTTAAAGATTTTTTTGACTGAATTTACCACTTTTAATTGAGTTTTTGAAAATTAATCGAATCCTACTCAGTCAGAACTCGATGTATGAAACATATTTTTAATTTGAAAATATCAAAATATTTCGTGTCACTCACCTACTTACAGAAACACATGAATCTTGAGATTTTTATTCCTTCAAAAAATCTTCTTATGATCTCAAACACACTTACACAAGACTGTTACTAAATAAAAATAAAATTAATAATTGTGTGAGACATACCACATATTGAACCAACTTATACCAGTTACTTTTGGTAAACTTGTGATGTCGCTTGATACCCATGTTCAAAATATATTCATAAGGATTATGTTTTTCTATAGGAGGCTAGATGAAATTTTGAGTGATCATCACCAACTCCCCTTGAATCCATTCAGATATTTACACCAATTATTGAGATAATCTATAGCTTGGAGAACCACTTGTTGGTTATAACACTTTCTTATAGAAGATTTTGGTATCCTGAGAAACAATGAATTGATACCTTATTAGTCAGTGTATGAATCAATAATTCCAAAAATGTTATTTCTTCTTACTTGGAGTTGTCTACTCCTTCATGATGGTATAAAACCACTAGAGATATGGCATGGTATAACTTGTTCATCAATGAATTTGACTTGATACCACTGGATATTTCATATCAAACTTTGAATCCATCAAAACTTCATATCATATCTTCCTCATTTGGACTTCATTATAAAATAAACTATCTTCCAGATTCAACTTTTAAATCCAAAGTGATTTCTTGAAACCATTTTTTGAGTTAGACCAAGGCCTTAAAACCATTTTAGTTATTTTTTTCAAGCCTGATTCCAATTAGGAACTTCAATAATCTCAACTCTACTTTTATCTCAAACAAACCCCGTGATCATATCCCCCATTAAATCTACATCACTCCAAACATCAGTTAAAAACATTTAAATACATTGGGAGAGGGGTTCCTCTTGGAAAACCAAACATTTGTTTCCAATTTTCTTCCAAGCCTTTCTAGTAGTTATTATTTCAATACCACTTTAATAGGTTTCCTCCAATGATGCATTTTTCTTGTGTCCTTAATCATGTTTACCCTTTCATAAGAGGGATATTCTGCTTGTCTTAAATTATTTCTTTGTAGTATTATTTTTAAAACCACAAAGGAATGACTTATATATGTCCTCTTCAATTTCCATAATAGTCACCTTAGGCTTTTTCATCATCACTGAGTATTATTTTAAGTGCACTTCTTCCATTAACATTATTGGAGTTTCTTACTTATTTATCTTCCATATAATATTTTTCATTCAATGAGGGTTTATTATGATTATAGCATCATTGGTTCTTGATTAAACATTCAGTAAGACCCATTATAATTATCCTCTAAAATAGTAAATCTATTTTCTATTTTATAAGATTTTATATTTATGCAAACTTTCTTTTCATTTATTGTAGGAATGTAAGAATTCATTATAAAACATTTTTCTTCCTTCCCACTATAATTCCTAGACATATAACCATAGTTAGCACAAATAAAAAATCTCATATTAAAGTTATAAATCATGTAATTAATTCTCAGTTGAGATGTTAATACAATATATTTTATTCTATCTTTGAGACCTTGTACTTATAAACACACACTCATGGTGTTCCAAGATCTTATATAGTAGTAGCACTTTGTAGATACTTTCCTCTAAGAGCCATTACTTATAGATTTTTCAAGATTATTTGGATTACTCATTGATTCCAATTTTAGAATTCTACCATCAGTTCTTATTGATTTTTCCGTGGATGGAATATCTATATTCTCTTTTCCCCAAGAATATTTGAGCTTTGATTCAAGAAACTTAATCTTATTATCTTTTCCCTATATATGTGAAATTATCTCTTTCGTACTTGATTATACTTCATTTAAAAATTTTCTCCTCACTTTAAGTTGTGTCTTGAGATAGATAATACTATCTTTTATTTCTTTATTTGTGTCTATTTGTTTACTCATGCCTTATGAAAGTTCTTCATATTGATCACTTTTCCCTTTCATTTTACACCAATTTTAATTATGTCTAATTATAAGACCACATATACTCTTTTTAGAATTTTATTCTCCATGAATAATTCTTCTAGGAATGTTATGTTCACTTGAAGAATGATTTCCTATTGATCCACCTTCCCATACATGGATTGGATCTTGTATTGATCATTGTAGAAACATTCATGATATTGATGACTTGACATTGCTTCCATGTCATCATTGGAATCCATAATTATGTTTATCTACAAGGGTGAATTTGATTTTCTAGATTTGAAAGAAACTTCCAAAACATTGTTAGAAATATATTTAGCAATAATTTTAGAATTTATCACCTTATTTGGAGTGTCTATATTCCCATGATTTTTGTTATTATTTTTATTCTTTTTCATTCCTTTTGTCATAAGGAAGTCTTAACTGGGTTTTGAGGATGATTCCTAAATGTCTTTCACCTTCACCATTTTTCTAGAAATAACTTTAAATGTTTTATATATATCAAATGTAGTATAAAAATGAAAGGTGTTCATTTATACCTCATTCGAAAAATATTTACTCAAGATTTTATTTTTCCTTGAATTTTTAATTCATTCACTATGTTTAGTCAAATAAACACGTCAAATGATATAATCCATGACCTCCTTTCCAAAATATTATAAGAACACTAACATAAATTTTTTCAATCTATAATTTTTAATTCCTCTAAAAAAGGGACGTTTTATCATTGACTCAATGTGAAAAAAAAATCTAAAATTGCTTTTGATATTGAACTACATGCCAAAATATTTTGGATTTGATACCACTTATGGGATGAGGTTGAATTCAAGAACCCATAGAGGGGGAGTAAATTTAATTTCACCCTAATTAAAATATTTTACCATTTACTAAGCCCCCTAGGTCATTTAATTCTTGTTACCATGTTAGTAGAAACATGTTTAATCTCTTGTTATCTCATGCATTGATCATGTCAAATAAAAAATGTGAATGCCAAATGTAAAGCACACAAAACACATAGAATTTATTTGTTTTTCCACTAAGTCCTAATACAAGGATCATAAACATGAAATTGTGTCACTATACCAAAATCCACTATACTCACTTTCAATGGAATTATATTTTCAGGTCATGGTCACTCTCTACTAAGGTACAAAACCACTATAAGGTTCAAGAAAGGCTCATGACCAATCCAAGGGTCACTTTTTTTGGAGGTTCCAAGGGTCACTCCCTATTTTTATCCTTAAAAAATTTCTTCGATAAAGTCTTGTTCAGTTTATAGACATAAGGGTATCTTTAATAATTAATATACATGAAGATCTATCTTTGTCCGACATGAGAAACTGCTTGCATCCTTACTCCGGATTTGACACTCCTTTCAAATATGCTTCACTACGCTTTCATTCTTCAATCCCAGTTGTGATAAAATCCTCAATGTGAGGGTTGAGTTTATCTCTTTCACAAAATATATCATCAATAACTCCTTTTTCCATATGAATATAATTTCATACTTGAATTATCTTCTTTCTTACCTTATCTATCAACCAAATATAGTAGTTTAATCCATTTTTCTTTCCTCGATCCTTCTCATCAGAATAGAATAAGTTGTGTTGATAGAATACTCTATGTCTCTCTCTCTATCTCTATATTATCCTTCTTATATGAAACTCATATGTTGCAATATATCCAGATATCCTTCTCTATAAACATTGTAAGTAGTTTTTATAAACCTTCTATGCATTCAAACCCTTTACATGATGGTTGGGATTAACTCTCCTCTTCCATTCTAAAGAGATTATTCTAGGTTTACCACATTCTTTAATATAGTTAATATGTTTCAATTAAAATAAGTTAATAACTAAACTATCAATCCATCACCTAATATTAAATTCCAAATAAATATTCTAGATAATTTGCAAAAAAAATCATTCTCAGGATGTGACTCATTTTCTCAAGGTGTGGTCTTCTCAACTCCATACATTTCACGACATGGTATTCTTCACTACAATACTGTACTTAGTAAAATAATAGATCCACATTTTTTATCCAAATATCTTATTTTTAACTACTAGATATCATGAAATGATTATTTGATTATTTTCAAACTTTGAACCTTTGATGACATAATTTACAAATTCATGGTATGAATCACTAATTCAATGTAAAACATCCTGGATATTAATAATCACATCCCTGAATCATGGTTCATTCCTTCTCTCACTCTTGAAAGGTTGTGGTGAAAGCATCCTCCACGGGATAGAGGTATCCAAAAAACTAAAATAATTTCTAATCAGTGGGGAATCTATTTCGCAGAGTGGTCTATATTTTAATCATATTTCAGAACACCAAAAACTATTATTCTAGGGAATGATCCTCTAGATTATGGAATTATAATATTAAAAACATCAGATACACCAAACTTCTCTCAATCGTCTTCACAACATGACCATCATATAATGGCGTGAAAAAATATACATCAAATTTGGAAAATTAAGATTCATTACATTCTCATAGATGATTTTCATGTTTGATCTTCAATATCCTTATATATCACAATATTCTTCAAACCTTTTTTAATTTTTAGGAATTGACATTGTGGTGTGTCTATAAATCCCACAATGGGACAAACCCTTTTTCTCAAAAATAATAAAGGATAAAACCTTAAAATGGTCATTTGACTAGTTACTCAAACACTTCCATGCCTTTTTTCATTTTTAGAGCATGGTTTGGTATTTGGATAATGTTACCTATACATATGTGTCTATTTACTATTACATATCAAATTAGTTCCACAATTTTCCATTTCTGGGATCACAACGTATTAGTTATTTTTACACACCCCAGTGTCTCCCAACAATTAGTCATATTTGGATGCCTTATCCATAATTTCACTCTTATATATACAGGGAGAAACATGTTATTCCTTATATAACATTCTACTGCTTCCCAAAATTTACTCTTACACATCACTCTAAGTGATTCACTTTTTATATATTTTTTAAATATTCTCAATAAAAGGTAATTTGATGTATATAAGGATACTAAACCTGAAATTTTATAGATATTGTGTCCAGTTTGACTTTAGAACTTCCTCATGCTTTACTTCAACATCTATTTTACTTTCATAATATCTTAAATTACTCTTTTAAGTCAACTATTGAATCTTCAAGGAAATATATTCAGAACATAACTTCCATACATCCAAGAATGAAACAATATGTAGTTATAGAATTAAACATATTATGGACTTCTACTTTTGGAACCTCCAAAACATCCTGAATAACTTCTAAATATCTAATCAAATCTTATTCTATTATAACATCTTTATATCAAAATTATTCCTCATCTTCTGGAATACCTTTCAGAACGTACCCTTCTCTATCACCAAGTCCATGTATTTCAAAGTCATGTATATTAATACTACCATGTCTTTATTAATGATTCTCTTGTTATTATAAAGTCATTCTCAAGTACACTTTGTATTATTCACATGATTATAATTATTGAAAACAAATCCAACACCACACACACCTTTTTTCCATAAAAATATTGTTGTATTTTATGTCATGAGGCTAGTAATAAATTATGTAGCATTTTTGACAACCCAATTTCAGGGAAATATAGAATAAGATCACCCTATAGAAGTAAATAAATTCATATGGTTTTTTAAAGGTACACTTGATTATGGATTGATATAATATGTAGTAAAATATGAATATTTGGGGGCATGTTCACGTACAGACTAGGTTAGAGATGCCTTCTATAAGAAATCCATAGGTGGAGGGGCATTATTCATTAATATAAAGTGTATTATTTAGATCACTAGGAAGAAAGAAAGTAATTTAATTAGTAATATTGAATTAGAGTAAATCATGACAATAAAATATTCACCAAATTGATTTAGATGAAGAAAAAGTTAAAAGACGTTGGAAATAAAGTGAAGACGCCTTTGGTGATATTGTGTGAAAAAAGTGAAATTGGGCATATGAAAAATATAGTATAATATTCAAGAATGAAATCTATTGAAATTGAGAATCATTTTATTAAATAAAATTTCGAACACTTAGTGATTAAAGTAGAACACGTTGGAATAAATCAAAAAGTGGTAGAAATTTTTAAAAAATCATTAGTCACACTGGTGTATAAAAAACATCAGTTGAATATTATTGTTCATCGTACATCCTAAATATTGAGGATGTTGGTCATATCCCATCTCCTCATATGAACTTATTGTTGAATTAGGCTAATAAATTATGATAGGTCCCATGCCATTTTTGTTTATTTTCAAAGGTGACAAAATTAGAGAAATTGGAGACCATGGAGATCTTTGAAGAATGAGTTTAATAAGTGGTAATAGATAATAATTGAATCTCATATCAAATGGGGATAATCTAATCTTAAGGGAGGGTATTGTTATACAATAAATATTGGATACAAAATCCAAGGAGACAAGCATTAAATAAAAATGAATTCAGGGATATCTATATTAGACTTTGGTTTACATGGTTGAAGGTTCATGGTCAGCACATAAATCTGTCTATAACCCTTGTTTTATACATCGAGCATGAATCTCATTGATTTAAAGTGTTATATGAGATACTATATAGTTATTTGGATTTTTTTGATGATTTTTATACCATAAAAAAATATAATAACTTAGAAATTAACTTAGAGATTTCTAATAAACCCAAATAGGGAGAATGTTGGAACCCATGTTGATTAGGTAAGGAGAATTATGGAATGTATTTTATAAGTGTTTTTGTTTGTTATAAATATGTATTTTTGAAGTTATTATGTATATAGTAAAGTGTAGAAGAAGTTTTGGGGAAGTTTTGAGGATTTTTCGAGTTGATTTGGAAGAGATAAAGAACTACACTATAATTAATTAGACTGCAACATGATTTATATTATGCGAGGTTAAAGGATAAAGAATTGGTGAAAACTTTTGTGACATAAGAATTATCCCATAATGTTATTTCATAATGAGGAATGTGTTAGGGACATTTTTTATGACTTAAGGATTACTCAACATTTGAATTTCATGATTTAATGCTTTATAAATCTTGTTGCAATAGAAGGGTGTGATATGTGGAAAATAAAATTTTCAAAACAAGTGTGTATGGTTATGGATTATACTCTAGAGGTTATTCCATAATTAAATGATATAATTTAGTAAGGATTTATTTATTTATCCTCAATGAAGTTAATTATGTTGTAACACTCTTATCTAGTGAATCTTTTAAATTTCAAAGGTTATAATTTTGGGGATATGAAATAACTATTAGATCATGGGTTTCAAAGGTATACAATAATTGGAATACATTACACCATAACAGGGTTAGTTACATCATGATCTATATTTGGATAATTGGTAGGTCTAGATATTTTTAAAATGATAAAATATTTTCCTGATTAGTTGGAGATTAAATTTTATTATTATGTATAATTTTAATTACCAACATGAGGATACGTGTGGCATAACAAGTTGTATTTTTTTTTTAATAAATCATATAATATTCTTTCAAAGACTTGGATTGTGGTAGAGAATTGAGAGTTGACTCTACAGAATGGAGAAACATTTCTCACTATAAAATGTATAAGAATTCATTATGTTGTAATTAAAGAAACTTCATGATAATTAAAATATAAATGTATTCACGAATATGAGGTTAAATGTGATCACCAATTTTGAATTTGTGTATTTATTATTTGTTGTAATTTTTTTGAAAATTAATTACGAGTCATGTTCATTGTGTCCCCATCATAAAGCAGTGATCAAAGAGAAAAGATGTGGGCATAAACCATGGATTCAATAATGATTAATTCATGAATTTTTTAATCACACATTAATGGGTTAGTGATTTATTGGTAGATTAATAGATTATTGGTGTGTGATCATTGGACATAGACCTTAAGAGTTAACTAAATAAAAAAAAATATCCTTGTGATTTATTTTCCTACTTGGATATTGTGTTATTTGGTTTGAATTTACATGTTCAAGTGTTCTTGATAACATCATAAGAAGATCCGCTTGATGAATAAATTTTATCATCCTAATTCAGCCCCCACTTGGGATGATTTGGGGCCTTGTGGTTGAAACACAACCACACATCAAGTGTTCATGAAGAGTCAAAATAAGTATAATTAATTACCATATGTAATATCCAACAATTTATATATATGTATTTTTAAATGAAGTTACAATGAAAAAAGTATTTAAAACTTAAAACAATATAACATACTTTTCAATAAAAAAACCAACCCAGATTTAGGAACAAGAACATCTTTTCACAAAATAGAAAGTTTATTACTAAATAGGGATCCAAAAATACAAAATTTACAATGATCTTCAATAACAAAAGTGGACAATGAAAAATAAATATGATGATAGAAAAATAATATTCTATTTCAATATGATAGACCATGATGAGGACTCCACCAAAAATGATGAGAATAGAATACATATTAGTGTAAATATGGGAACCATCCTTGTAAGTGAGAAAACTAGAATGCATAGATTTTGGATTGTGAAAATATGTCTATTAAGAGAATATTTAAAGAATAATGGATATGACCATTGAATGTATTTTCAATATAGCTTAAAATATGACCATTTCAAAATCATTATAGAAACATTGGAATTAAAAGAAAAATATGTGAATAAATATTTATAGATATAAATTATAGTGTTTGAATGTTGTATAGAAATAAAAAAGGTAATGGTCACTCAAATCCAATTCAACTAGAAGTGATTCATGAACACTTAAAAGGGGTTATTTATATAACACTTATATTTATCTTTATTCATTTTGATTACAAAAACCCGTAGTTGATTTAAATTGTTCAAGAAACCACAATTTTAACTATTTTTATTTCTTAGCTTAAAATATACATATGTAAATATATTTAGATTTGTGTTACAAAAAATTATATTTTTATTTATTTTATAACCAAAAGGTTATTATGAAGTAAAATAATTATGATATTATGATATATGATAACTAAATTTTAGATTAATTTGAGTTATGAAAATAAATAATTATGTTTTAAATAGAATGTATATTTATATATATATAAAATTTTGAGATATTATTATATATAAGATACGTAATATTTTCTGAAATATATGGGATATAATTAAATATTCAATTCAATTTATATTTATATAATTCAAAAGAGGTATAGGGCGACCGAAAATGACATAATTGCCTTCCTCCTTCGACCTTGGAATTTTCAGAGTGATCCTTGATTGGGTATACATATATAAAACTATATAATTTATACCATGATGTTTGATTAATCATGGAAGCCTTATCATGCATTTTTTATGGCTGTTAATTTGGTTTCATGTTCATTTTCTTCCTTCTCGGCTGGCATCAGTTGTTGAAAAATAGTATATATATATATATATTATATATATTCTCCAATGATATATATATATATATATATATTGAAATGCAAGGATATAGATCGAGTGACTTTTATTATAAGTGTATTCCTTGATCTTTCTCCTTGAGTATCATTAACAGCAATCTGTTCATCATATTTGTGTGTATATATAACTTTAACAATAAAATTAATAACTTACAAGTAGTGTCAGTTGATAACAATAATTAGGAGATAAATTAATCTTCCATCACTATTTTGGGTATGGTGGATTATTATATTGGGATAATTAGATATCGTATAGGGTGATATATTTGTATGGATGGAGATAAAAATTTGAGGGTTTTGTGTGAGATTCAATAATGCCAAGGTTGGATGAAAATGACAATGAATGAAATAAATTATTATATCATACCTATCATAGTGGCTTGCATGCGTTTATTTTCAGACTTCTATAATCAGTAAACACATCCCATTCAACATGAAAACTATGATCCTAATATTCTATTTTAAATGTTAATGTAATAGTTATAACATGATAATTTATGTCTATATCAATCCATTCATAAGGTGTAACAGTGAATTGAAAAAGAGTTGACAGTGGTAAAATTATATTTTATGGAAACTTTATTAAATGAGATATCTTTTCCTTCTATGAACATAGCAGATAGGAATCATGTAATTCAGACACTGTATAGAAAAATCAACAATAAAATGGAAATTCATTAAATACTTATCAGTATTTAAATATGATAATGGAATATTATATTTTCATATAAAAAGACACATATTCTTACTCCTAGCAGAAGGGAGGTGAAACCCATGATTCTATTTTACTAAAAAACTATGTCCTTAATAGTTTAAATCTATTATATGTTATTTAAAAGATTAAATATTTATCTCAAGATGGAATATAGGGTTTCTCACATTAATTTATTACCTATTTCAAATGATGTTCTTAGTAGGATTAGAATAAATTATTGCTCAGATGACATTGTAATATTTTACAACATTCATGTTACTTGAAATAAAATCTATCAAATATTCAATACCTCCTTTATACTTCAATATTTTTGAGGATCATGGTTTTTTTATGAATAAATACTACACCCCCCACCTTTCTCACCTTTCTCGACGAGCAAAGTGCTATTATGGTATTTTTAAATTTTCACATTATCTGAAACTTATGAGAAACTCAGTGATTTTAAAGAAGTTTCAGAAGATGGAGACCTCTACACAACCGATATATATCTAATTTTTAAAATTTTAATTTTTGGAAAATATTATTGATATTTTAGAAAAAACACATTTTGAACATTTTAAAACCGACTCTATCAGATTATTTTATAAAGACCATGTTCAAATAGATGTTTTGAAATTATACATTAATGGTAATATTCTAATAATTTACCATAATTTTAACTAATTTGATTCAAACTACACAAGATGTGTTTGGATAATTTATTTTAAGATTTTAAAAAAATCCTAAGGTATAATTGTACCTCATGGACCCTTTCTCTTCATGAGTGCCACTAACAGGGGAGTTGAAGACTTTTTTGAAGGTATTAAAGGAAATTAGTGTGGATGAGTTTAATGATTGGTAAAAGTAATGAGGAAATGTTATATTTATAGGAATGGTGAACTATAATACATTGAAGCATGAGAAGTGAGATTCTAGGTTTCCATAAGTATGATAAAAGAATTACAAGGATAAAATTCTTATAAGGAGGGGAAAATCTGACAACCTGAAATTATTCTATTTGTATTTTTAAATTAAATATACTATTAAGAAAGTATTATGAACATAAAACAAGATAACATAATATTTACTGAAAAATAATACATTAACTGAAATTTAAGAAAAAGAACATCTTTTCAAAAAAAATAGAAAGTCTGCTACTAACTAGGGAGCCATAAATACAAAATTTAAAATTCTCATTAATAAAAAGGGGGGAAACATAAAATAAACATGATGAGAAAAAATCATATACCACTTCATTATGATTATCCATAAAGAGGAATACACCAAAGATTATGAGAGTGAGAATGTAGAGTAGAGGAAATAAGGGAACTATCTTTGTGAGTGAGAAAACCAGAATACATAGATTTTGGATTATGAAAACATGTCTATTGAGGGGGTATTTAAAAATAGAGGATACGATCAGTGTGTGGATTTTTTATATATATTAAAATATGACCTTTTTCAAGATAATTATAGAATCTTTGTAAGTAAAAGATAAAGATATGAATAAATATTTTATTGATATAAATAATAGTTTTTGAATGTTGTATGGAAATCAATAAAGGTAATGGTTGGTCAGATCCAATTTAACTGGAAATGATTCATGAACACTTAAAATTAAATTTTTTTTGGATATAAAACTTATATTTATCTTCATAAATTTTGAGTAAAAAACCTATAATGAATTAAAATTATTAAAATAGATACAATTATAAATATTTTTCTTTTTTATCCTAATATATATATATATATATATATTTGTGTGTGTGTAGATATTTGCGTTATAAAAATTTATATTTTTAATTATTTTTGCAACCAAAAGGATATTATAAAGTAAAATAATTATGAAGTTATGATATATATATATATATTATATTTAAATTAGAATGAATATATATATATATATAATTTGGTGGGATATTATCATGTATAAGATATATAATATATTTTGAAATTTATAGGATATACTTAAATATGTAATTCAATATATATTTATATAAATAAACGGAGGTAGAGACCTATCAATGAGGACATAATCATCTTCCTCCTTTGGCCTTATCTTATTCAAAGTGATCACCAATTGGGTATACATATATAAAACTATATAATTCATATCGAGATGATCAATACATCATGGAAGATTAATCATGCGTTTTGTTTTCCATTTATAATTTGGTTATCTGTTCATGGTACTCCTTCTCGGTTGGCATCAGTTTTAGTTATGTAGAATATATATATATATATATACTCCAGTGATATATAGATTTCACTCCTTTAATATTGATCAGGTGCCTTCTATCAAAAGTGTTTTCCTTGATATTCTCCTTGAGCATTGTTAACAATGTTCTATTCATCATATATATGTGTGTATATATATAACTATAATAGTTGAATTTATTGCTTACATGCAGTGGAAACATGTAGTGTTGAACGGTAACCATAAAAAGGTGATAAATTAATCCCCCGTCACTATTTTTGGGTATGGTTCATTATTGTTTGGGGAGAATTAGATATCAGCTAGGGTGATATATTTCCATGGAGGGAGATATCACTCAGAGGGTCTTGTGTGGGATTTTATAACACTGAGGTTGGATAAAATAGATAAATAATGAAATAAATTATTATATTATGTCAATAATTGTGGAATTCATGCATTTATTTTCAAAATTACATTGTCAGTAAACACAACCCATATGACATGAAAATTAGGTGCCTAATATTATATTCAAATGGTCAGACAAAGAGATCTAACATGATAATTTATGGCCATATCAATTCACAAACAAGGTGTTAAAGTTCATAATAGAATATTCAATAGTGGGAATATTATATTTTATAGATAGTTCATTAAATGAGATTTCATCACCTTCTATGACCTGGAGGATAAGAATCATGTCTGTCTGTCACTGCATAGAAAAATCCATAAGAATATGGCCATTCATTAAATATATATTTTTAATTAAATACAATAATATTAATTTATAGTTTCATATAAAATGAAACCTATTCTTACCCCTAGTAGAAGGAAGGTGCAACCCACAATTCGATTTTATTGAAACCCTTCCTCCATAATATCCAACTTGTATCTTTCAATAATAGGAAAGGTTCCTAGAGGTTTTCTTAGAAAGAATAATCCTTAGGGATATTCAAGTGGAAGAATGGTAAGTGGAGAATTTTAAAATTTATACTTTAAAGTTTTCAAATTGGTCTCTATTTTCAAAATAAAAATCCTTTTTTGTTTGTAAATGTTCCTCTTATAAAAATTTTCTTGAATGTTAATATATATTGTTTTAGGCCTTTATAAAGGAAAGGAATTTTTTTAATTGTTTTCATATTTTAATTTTAGTTTTTAAATAATTTTAAAATTTATTTTTTATGTGTAAAATATTCTTTTAAATCCCATGGATTTCATTCATGTTTAAATTTATTTTATGTCAATGCACTATATTTATCATTTAAATTCCACCATTGTTTTGAAAATCAATTGCTTAACATTTTATTTTCATGATTTTTATAAGTTTTATCCATGAACATTAGGTTTTTTATAAATTATTAAAAATGTATGGATTTTCTATTAAGGAAACCAATTTAATAATTTCAATCATTAAAATTAATTTACTTTGATACGGAGCATTTAAAAAGTGATTTTAATATAATTAGAATGAGAAAGGATAGATTTTAAAAATGGTTTTAAAAAATTTGGCACTTGGTTATTATGAATAATGAATATGGATGGGAATTGAACTCATAGTCTCAATGGAGATATTTCCTCAAAGTTATGGTTATACATTCAATGTTCTAATTAGTCTCAAGGTTTTTGTAATGCTTATTGAGTATCATTAAATTATTTATGGTATATATTTATTTTAAAGAAATAGGCTTTTAGAATTAATATTATAGTTTTCTAAAGTACCTTATTTCTTATATAATGGTTGTTGAAATATGTTTACCAAATATTATTACAATTTAAAAAGTGAAATTTTATGTTTAAATCCCAAAGTAACTTTTCTTTAAATGAAAACATTTTACTTTAAAGAAGTTTTTAAAGTATTTCAAAAATAATTTTCTATTCGATTTTAAACCCCTTAATAAGTATTTTGTGATTATCCCTAGTTTTTAAAATTATTTTCATATGTCCTAGTGGTGTCCTAGAATAACTTTTATCATGGACTTCATTAATGAGTTTATCATGAGTGAAGCTGATATAACATTCAAAGTGTTTTTTTTAAAATAATAGTTTCCAGTTTTTTATATAATGGGGTTTGATATAAGTTTTCCTAATTCTCTAATGCACTAGACCTAGATGATTATTGCGAATGTATTCACTCAATCTTAATTAATGATATTGAATTAAAATTGTCAAAATTGGGTCACTTCTTTAGTTTTAATTCCAATAAATAAAAAAAGTTATGATGTTTCTAGCACTAGATCCAGGAGTACGGGTCTAAGATGCTATAGTTGGTATCAAAGGCGAGGTTTAGAAAAATTTAGAGATTATGATATTTTTAGGTCAACGAGAGATCTTTCAATCCTAGTTTTCCAATTTTTAAGTGGATTCTATAAACATCCTAGGACTTTATTTATAATTTTTGATATAGTGGAATCCTCTTCTATAAAAAATAATGAGCAATTTCTTATAATATTCTATATAAAGATTATTTTTATTTAATTATAACTAATAAAAAGTTGAATTTTACATTTTTAAATTATAAAGTTAGAATTTATCATGTTACATCTATTATATGTTTTTTAACGGATTAAATATTGGTCTTAATATATAAGAGAGGGTATATCACCTGACTTTCTTATCCCTTCTGGATGATGTGATTTCAAGGATTATTAAAAATTCATAATTAGATGACTTTGAAACTTTTTATAATAGTCATTTTACTAGTAAAAAAACTCTCTGAAATATCTAATACCACTTCCATACCCAGATATTTTCATGGATCATAGTTTTTTAAGATCAAATCTTACACTCCTAACTTTCTCACCTTACTCAATGTGGGAAGAACTATCACAATATTTTCCAATTATTCACATTATCTGAAAATTATGAAACAATAAGTTATTTTAATGAAGTTGTAAATGAGGGAGACCTCCCCACAACCTATATGAATCTAATTTTAATTTTTTATTTTTTAAGAAATATTGCATATGTTTTATAAAAACTATATTTTGAAAATTTTAAAACTAACACTTTTAGATTATTTTATAAATAACATGTTTAAATAGTATTTTTTTTGAAATTATACATTAATATTACTCTTCTAAGAATTTACTAGTGTTTACACAAATTATATCCAAATGGAACAAGATGTGTTTTGATAAAAGAAATAGAATAATTTTAAAATATCCTAAGGTGCCATTTCACCTCATAAACCCTTTATCTTTGTGAAAGATGCTAATATGGGGTTGAAGACTTTGTTAAATATATGATTTGTTTTGATGAAATTATTTAATATGAGTTTAATGGTTGCTAAAAGTAAAGTAAGAATTATATATTTATAGGAATGAAGAACTACAAGGATTTAAAGAATGAGAAGTGATATTATGGGTTTCCTTAAGTATAATAATAGAATTGTGAGGATGTAATTCTTATAAGGATGGGATAATGTAACATTATAAATTTTTTATATATTTCTTTTTAAAAGAAATATATAATTAAAAGATATTCCGAACATAAAACAATCTAACATAATTTTTTCTGAAAAATAATACATCAACCCTTATTTAGGGTCAAGACCATCTCTTCACAAAATAGAAATTCAACTACTAACTTGGGAGTTAGAAAAACGAAATTTACAATGATCATCAATAAAAAAAGAGACAAAAAAATAAACATGATGAATAAAAAATCATAGCCCACTTCATTACAATCGACCGTGAGGAGGAATCCACCAAAGACAATGAGAGTAATAATGAAGAGTAGAAAAAAATATGGGAACCATCTTTATGAGTGAGAAAACTAGAATACGTAGATTTTTTATTATGAAAATATATGAACATTGCATGCATTTTGATATAGCTTAAAATATTACTGTTGTAAGATCATTATAGGATCCTTGGAATTAAAAGACAAAGATATGAATAAATATTTTATTGATATAAAGAATAATGTTTGAATATTGTATAGAAATTAATAAAGGTAATGGTTAGTTATATCTAATTCAACTGGACGTGATTCATGACCACTTATAATGAATTTTTATTTTGATATATCCTTTAAATTTATCTTTAAACATTTTAGGTACAAAATCCTATAGATTATTTAATTTATTCAAGAATTTGTTTTCTTATTTTTCTTTTTTAGACTAATATATATATATATATATACTGATTTATATTTTACAAAAAATTATATTTTTAATAAATTTTTAAACAAATGGTTATTATAATGTAAAATAATTATTAAATTATGACATATGGTAACTAAATTTTAGTTTATTTTGATTTATAAAAATATATATATTTAAAAAATATATAATTTTTTATATATATAATTTTGTGTTCTATTATTATATATAATACATATATTATATTTTAATATATGTGGGATATAATTAAATATATAATTCAATATATATTTATATAAAACAATGGAGGTAGTGGTTGACCGATGATGACATCACTGTCTTACTCGTTCAGCCTTAGCAGTTGTAGAGTGATCACTAATTGTGTATAAATATATAAAACTATATAATTCATATCAAGATATTGATTCATTATAGAAACACCCTCATGTGTTTCTTTTGCAGCTGGTAATTGAGTTCCTCATTCATCGTCTCCTTTCTTGGTAGGCATTAGTTGTAGCGATGTAGTATATATATTATATATATTCTCATTATATATATATATATCACTCCATGAATATTGATATGGTGTCTTGTATTATAATTTTCTTCCTCAAGCTTCCTCTTTGAGCATCATTAATAGAATTATGTTTTTCATATATATGTATATAAAAAATTGTAATAATTTAATTTACAACATACATGTAGTGGGAACATGCATTGTTGGTCAATAACCATAATCAAGTGATAAATGATCCCTCCATCATAATTTTGGGTACAGTGGATTATAATATGGGGAGAATTAGATATCTACTAGGGTGATATCTATGAGTATAGATATATGTAACTCAAATGTATTTTAATGGGATTTGATAATGCCAAGGTTGGATACAAAAGAAAAATAATGGAATAAATTATGTCATGTCTATCGTGGTGGAATGCACACATTTATTTTCAAAATTATATTTTAAAAAAACACAACCCACCCAATATGAAAATTATGTGTTCAATTTTCAATTTGAAAATTTAGTGGAATATATTTAACAAGATCATTTATGTCCACATCAATCCACGCATAAGGTTTAGTAGTGCATATAAAAAGAGTTAACAATGGGAAAATTATATTTTATGGAAACATTGTTAAATGAGATTTCATCACCATACATGACCTTAGTTGATAGGAATCATGTAAGTATTTAGTTACATTGATAAATATACAATCAACTAGTCATTCATTAAATATTTATTATTATTTAAATAAGAGAATAAAATATTAATGTTTCATATAAAAAGACACATATTCTTACTCCAAAAAGAAAGGAAGGGGAAACCCATGATTCTATTTTACTCAAATCCTTCCTCCATAATACTTGAATTGTATCTTTTGATATTAGGAAGAGGTCCTTGGTACTTTTTTGTAAGATATAATCCTTAGGTAGCTTCAATGGGAGGGAAGGTAAGGAGGATTATTTTAAAATCTATACCCCAATGTTTTCAAAGAAGTATCATTATTTGCAAAAGAAAAATTTGTTTTGGATTGTAAACATTCCTCTTAAAAAAATTATTTTGACTATTTAAAGAATATTTTTAATTCTACCTTTATGAAGGTATGGGAATTTTTTTAAATTTTTTCTTATTTCAAGGACGAATTTTAATGAATTTTAGAATTGTCATTTTTTTTTGTAAAATTTTCTTTTAAATCCCATGGATTTCATTTATGTTTAAATTTATTTTATAGAAATGAAATGTATTTCTCATTGTAATTCCACCATTTTTATGATAATAGTTAGTTCATGTTTAATTTTAATGATTTATTTATAATATTTTTCCAATTTCAAGGATGTATTTTAAAGAATTTTAAAATTATCATTTTTTAAAAAAAATTATTTTAAATCATATGGATTTCATTCATGTTTTAATGTATTATATGTACATGCACTATATTTCTCATTGGAATTACACCATTGTTATTAAAAGTATTTAATTTATGTTTATTTTTCATGTTTTATTTATAATATTTTTAGATGAATTTTGGGTTGTTTCTAAATCATTAAGAAAGTATGGATATTTTCTTAAGGAAACCTATGTAATTATTTACCACCTTGAAATTAAATTCCTTTTATATATAGCTTTTGAAAAGTAATTTTAATAGAATTATAATGTGAAAAGTAGGATTAAAAAAAATTGTTTAAAAATTTGGACTTGGATATTTTGGTTAATGATGTGGGATGTGAAGTAAACTCATAGCATCAATGGGACTTTTTCCTCAAAGTGATAGTTAGCCCTTAAATGTTCCAAGTGGCCTCAAGGATTTCTTAAAGTTTATTGAGTATCATTAAATTATAAATGGTATATATTTCTTTTAAAGAATGAGGTTTTTAGTATTTGAATGATTGTTTTATAAAGTTCTATATTTATTCTTTAATGATTTTTAAAATATGTTTACCAAATATTATTTCAATTTAAAAAGTGTAATTTTATTTTTAATTACCAAAGTTGTTTGTCCTTAAAGGAAATCAATTTACTTTAATAAAGTTTTTAAATTATTTTAAAAAGGGGTTTCCATTTGATTTAAAACCCTTTACTGAGTGATTTTATGCTCAATCCTAGTTTTTAAAATTATTTCCACAGGACTTAGTGACGTCCTAGAAACTCTTTGGTCATTACCGTAATTAAGGATTTTAAAATGAGGGAAGCTGAGATAGAATTCAAAGTGTTGTTTAACAATAATAATTTTCTATTTTTTATAAAATAGGTTCTGATATAAGTTTTCCTACTTCTATAAATATTTATACCTAAAAGATTATTGGGTATGTATTGACTCAATTCTAATTAATGAAATTGAGTCGTAAATTTTTAAAATTAGGTCGCTTCTTTAGTACTAAAGAAAATAAATAAATAAATAAGTTGTGAAGATTTTAGCACTAGATCTGGGAGGCAATCCCAAGATGATATAGTTGGTATAAAAGGAGGGGTTTAAACAACTTTGGATATTATAAATTTTTTATAATAAGGAGACATCTTTAGATCCCAATTTTCTTATTTTTGAGAGTATTCTATAAACTTTATAGGAATGTATTTTAAATTTTTGATATAGTGAAAGTCACTTTTATAAAAAAATAATGATTAATTTATTATAATATTATCTATAAAGATTATATTTAGTTAATTATAACTAATAAAAAGAAAAAAATTATTTTTAAATTATAAATTTAAAATATATCATGTTACTTTTGTTATATGTTATTTAAAAAATTAAATATTGACCTTAAGATGGAAGAGACGGTATCTCATATTACTTTCTTGTCCTTTAAGGATAATGTTATTACAAGGATTATTAAAAATTCATTCTTATATGACTTTGAAATTTTTTCCAACATTCAGGTTACTTGAATAAAACTCTATGAAATATATAATACATCTTCAATACTCTAGTATTTTTTAGGATCATGGTTTGTCTATGGAAAAATATTACACTGCCAACTTTCTCATCTTTCTTGTTGAGAGAAGTACTACCATAGTATTTTCAAATTCTTTACATTATATGAAACTTTTGAAACAATCAATGATTTTAAGGAATCTATGAAAGAGGGATACATTCTTGTAGCGACCCATATTTTGATCCAAGGTAGAATTCTAAAGGAATTTGAATTTTGGCAGTTAGTGGATGGGACTTTTTTTGAACTGGGACTTGGAACATAATTTTGAGACATGGTACACATAAATGAGTTGTTTTGAGACTTGGTTTGAAGTTTGAGAGGTATCCAAGAATTTTGGATGGGTTTCAGGTGCATTGGAGGCCTAAAGGACCCATTTTAGAAAAATGAAGGTTGTGTCGCACAATTAGATTTTACTATTCATCCTCTTAGGGGTAATTGTACAACCCTAAAGCAGAACTAGTCATGGTTTGTCAAACTGTACAAGAGGGGGTTCATGGTTGTGCAACTTTCTGTAGATTTTAGTAGAGGGTGTGAACAGGCTGGACATGGTTTTCCCAAATAGTGAAACTAGCCCATATGCTCAGTGCCGCTTTGGCAGTGTGTGTGTGTGTGTGTGTGTGTGTGTGCATTCTTTAGTGCATGGTTGGTGCATAGTTTGTCAAACCATGTAGGACAATCATGTGGGGTGAGGTTCTTAAGCAGTAGGAGTCATGCGGTTGGTGCATGGTTTGGCCAAACCGTGCAGCCAAACAGTGAAACCCTATTTTGAGGGTGAAGTTACTAAAATTCCCTCAATGAACCTTTTAACCTATTTTATTATTTATTTATCTCCTATATCCATGTAAGGCTCTCCCTCCTCCCTTGTTGAGCTATCCTACAATCCAAACTAGGGATCAATATATCTCATGGATCTAGAATTCTATTCAAACATTGTCTATCATGTTGGATTCACATCAGTAATCTCTCGAATCCTCTTGCTTCCTTTATAAGTTTATATTCACCTCGATTAAGTTGTTTTTGTGTGAGATCATTCACCCTATTTTTAGGGTGGATTTTCATTTCTTTGATTTATTCCAAACTATACTGAATCAAACCTATATATTGGATGATTAGGGTTTCCTAAGAAAGAGGTGGGTGTTCTATTTATCATTCCCCAAGTTTCTATTTATTTATAGATATTATCATTGTGATGTGTGCCGACCTTTATTGTAAATCACCCTAAAATTGATTTCTTCAATATAAAGTGATTTATTCACCTTTTTATACACCTGTTTATTATTGATATGTAAATAGAGGATTCCAACCTAGACTAGAGACACCCTTTGGGTGTTCCAGCTTGATTTTACCCTTATTAATTAATTAAATAAAATCCCATGATTCCTTCTAAGAGTTCATCTTGGATTATGGATTGAATTTCCCCTCATAATTGATTGCCCAATCGATGAGAAAAAATTCTATGTGACTTGTTGAACCTCATTATTGTTTTTCCATTTTTGGTAGCTTTATAATATGGTTTTGATAAATTGAGTTATGACTATTGAATGTGATTCTTGGTTGTATTAAAAAAATTATTGTTAAAAAATGTCATGTTTTATAATAAAACCCCTCGGATGAGGTGAATTGTCTTCTAAACTAAAAGTAGTGATTATTGATTTAAATAATGCTTGGTTGAATTGGTTTTTTACTAGGATTTTATAATATTGATAGATATAGGGAATTCTTATTACATATGCTATATTTATAATCTTAAATGAAATGAACAAAGGGAATGGCCTTGTTGGTCTCTAATTGTTTCAAGGACCAGCCACCTTCTAAGTGGGTTGGAAAGACTTGATTATTAATTGCCATGTCATGGTTAAATGAACAGTTTGAATATATTCAATATAATTCTTCATGATGTTTTTATTGACTTGAATGAATTAAATGGATTAATTGGAATAAATTTTAAAGGGTGGTAAGGCCATGCCCATCATTACATCCTTTAATTAAAATATAATTCCCTTGGTTTTATTGGTCTTATGGATTACCTATGATTAAGAGGTAATTCCTTAATAATAATAATAATAATAACATTATTATTATTATTATTATGGATTTGATATAGGCTATATAACTATGGTAAGGGTTCTATTGGGCATGATGATTCATGCTCCCTTACATCAGTTGTCAAGCATAATGTCTCACATCATTGACATTTTTTGGACAATGGGCATGACGCACCACATCCTTATTTATGGTGTTGGAATGATGACACACACACATACACCATATCAAGTGTTGATCATGAATCCACTCATTCATTAGGATATGTAGGTCTTGTACTATTTTTTGAGTTTATAAGCTCGTTTAGACTGATTAAAGATGACTGGGTTATTCCCCAATCTAGCTAGCACATAGTATTTCAGGTATATGGGTATTTACATATGTATGTACTAAGTCCATATAGGTGAATGAAATATATAAATATAATATATAGGTATATATATTTTTAATATATATATATATATATATTTACTGACTAGATACTCATTTCAGCCATGAGTTGAAGCAGGTAGAGCCGCCAGGTGTCCTTTTGGAACCTGAGCAGGTTGGTAGTCATTTATTCAACACTTCTTATTATTTTTTTACCTATGCACTACTATAATTTATATTCATAGACTAGATTTATCTGTAGACACCATTAGTGGTGGTCTAATGTGATTTTAACTCACACACTACTTACACCTCCATTTTAGATGGGTACCTGAGCAGATTTCATGTTCACTAGACTATACATTATTTCTTATGCTATCATGCTTGTACTTGGGAGTTAGGAGCACAGAACTGAGCTAGATCTCAAGATGCTCATGGAGTTCACTTTTAGAGATTTTATTTATTTTATTTATTCATGTATTTAACTTTATCATGTTTCCTACTATATGTATACTATTTTAGTTTATGTATCACCATCTAGAAATGAATAAATTATAGTAGATTAGAATTGGACATTTATATTTAGTTCATACTATTATTCCATTACTCTATCTTCGATTTATTAATGCTTTTTCTATTGTATGTTATTTATTTTCTGATATACCATTGTGCTACTCTACTCACAAATGTATAATATCCCCACTATCACATCCTTAGACCATAACTGCTAGTTGGTAGCCTTTGGAATATATGGAGGCAGGCTTGAGGCCATGTGGTGATCGGTTCAGCTACTGGTTTAATGGTCAGTCAGGTTGGGACCTTACAAAGTGGTATCAGAGGTTCTTTTTTTCTTTGAATTACTATTTGGGGATAGTAAACATGAGACTAGAAATGTTTCGGTGGTTAGTAAATAGCAGTGTCTAAGAGTGATTCTCCCACCCATGGGGAAAATTCCAAGTGGATAGGGCTAGGATTATTGTTCATATTGTTTGTTATTATAATTGATTATTATATCACCTAGAGATATTGGAGTAATTTCATTTTCTTATTTATTTATTTATTTATGTTATTTTTTCCTGGTCCTAGTATGACAAGGAAGTAACATTACATGCATCATTATAGGCACATAGAGATTCTCATGCCATGCATATTCCAAGACATATAGTTGCATTTGTAGTCTTCCTAATGATTGTGATGATGTACCTTGTGTGATTATTATCATGGTTTCTTTAAACCATGTTAGGTATTTTAGTGATATGATTACTTTTTTACGTATTTAGGTATTTCATTAGCATGTTAATCTACATCCATGATTAGGTGATTATATGACATGCTGGCTGATTATTTGACTTCTATTGCCTATGTATCATGATTTTGTTCTTATTATGATGTTCCTTTATGTTTAATACTTTTTATAACATGCCTAGATATTATTTTAAAATATAAATGGATGCATCAGATAAAACATATCGATTGTGATTAAACATGATCCAGTTTTTAGTTGTAAGGTGTATGGGTGCCTTATAAATTGGGGAAAGGTAACCTGTGTACTTGAATCATCACTTGAGTTTTGTATATACATACAGACTATTGTTAAACAATAA
The DNA here is from genome assembly GCA_963277665.1 of Viscum album. Classification (NCBI taxonomy): domain Eukaryota; kingdom Viridiplantae; phylum Streptophyta; class Magnoliopsida; order Santalales; family Viscaceae; genus Viscum; species Viscum album. The sequence continues at coordinate 822,158,642 of OY728134.1, forward strand.
AAGATGATAAAGTTCGAATTTTAAAGTGAATTGGTCATTATTAATGGGTCCTAAATTCCAATATGTTAAGTATATGGGTGCTTTATTGATTGGGATATGGAAACCCATATGATCGAACCATTATATATGACCATGATATACTTTGAAATAGTTATAAATGTGAAAATTGTTTAATTTTTATTTGAAATTAATTGGTTTCTTATAGAAATCTTACTTGAATTGACTTTAGTAGGTTGATTATAGTCATTTATATTATTATATAAAACCCATTAAGGGTAATTTAGAAATTTAAACTATTTCCGGTTTCCTCTATAAGGTCATATGACTCTATCAAACAGGCATGGTGATCCATATGATTAACTTCCAAAATGAACAACCAGGAACAAGTAGGTTAGGTGTGATATGTTTCTTATGATATTACCACTGTGGTGTTTTGAAACTTTGATAATTAAAAAACTACTATTGGGTTTCATTTTGGAAAATCGAGGTTGGTTAAATGGGACCCTCATAGGTCACTTCATTTATTACTACTTAGTATTATTATAAGTAATTTAGGTGATAAATTTTCAAAATATAATTGGATGTCAATAAATGAATAATGTTTTAAAAAGTAAATTTAATAAGTTTTACCTATTTTTCCTTGAGGCATTAGCTAAATCAGCTACAAAGTACTTTTATATTATAATTGGTACTTGATGTTCTGAATTAAATCTTTTAATTGTTTAAATATTGAATTTGAATTAATGAAATGACTTAAAAATGGAACCTAAAGTGGTTTCCTTTGTTTAAACCCTCATGTAAGAGTAGTTTAAACTTTTCTTTTAGTTTACCTAGAATGGAAACATGAGTATTTTCCATATGACTTTATCCTTTTTAGCAAGGGGTTAAATGATATGAATATGGCCTAGTGAGATCTGTTTTGTGTGGCATAGTTATATTATCGACACATATGCTTTTGTAATGGGATATCTCGAGGTAGTTATCACCCTTAGATGTTAAATTCCTTTCTAAATTTCATGAATTTTCTAATTTATGGTACCAATTGGGTTTCATTGTCCCTATTAGGACTCTTATATTCTAAAATACACCATTGTTTGGATGGTTGGTTGTGGTATCCTTGACCTTTTTTATGATCATGAGAGTCAGATAATGATCGATTTTAATAGGTTAGACATGCCTAGGGAATAGTTGGCAACTTCGTAGGTCATGTGACCCTCTCTTCTTCTTTAGTGATAGATGACTTAGTACGTCGTCATCTAGGTTAATGGTTGTATGGGAAAATATGACTATGGGATAAATATCTTGTATGGAACACCTCATACTTGGATTAATGGGGAAGATAACCTATGGATAGTATCAAGGATGATCAATCTTGATTTAGAGATATTGGGGTAGTGTTCACTCATATACATGATACCCATTAAGTTGTTAAATGATATAACGAACTGGTTTAGTTCAGTGGAATCATTGAGCCTTGAGTTACTGAGTAAGTTATCAGGTAATATATGAAGTAGAGTGACCTAAGAGTTAAAGGAATCAAATTTTTCCCAATGATCATGATGTCACTCCAAGAGTATCTGGTGTTTTGATACTCTGGTCATGTTGGTTTTTGCCTTCATGGAAAATGTTATGATGTTTGTGATCCTAAATCATAGAAGTGCCATGCATGATCTTAAGGTGAATCTAATCTAGAGAACTTATGAGTGGTTGATCTATCTCTTCTTTAGATGATTAGGACAGTTCTAAGGTGGGGAGAATCATGTTCGTTCTAGTGAATGAGCAAAATTCTAGGTAGAAGGAATGCATATAAGGAAAACCATTTGAAAATGGTCTATATGGTTTTTTAATTCATATGAGACTGGTGTGTCTTATAACATGTTGGTACTTCCTCGACAACATGATGTTGATGTGGTTGGTTAGAAATTGTATAGGGCACGTCATTTTGAATATGATAGAAGTGTCTCAAATCTTTTTGTAATTTTTAGTAACCTCTTACTGTACTCTTACTTAGTTATGAGCATGTACTCTATCTTGACTTAGTCCTTGATTCACTTAGAGGGAATTAGTAATATGTTGAGCTAAAAGTTTCAAATTCCCTTCTATTTCAATAAATAAATTTATCCTAGTTGCATGCTGGTCATGTGGTTTTTATGAAGTCATGGTTAGTTCTGAGTGATAATTGGTTTCTAATGTAGGAACTATGTGGACAGACTCCTGGACACAAGCTGTTTTCATCTAATTTGACCACCAGGTAGATGACACTCTGGGATTATTCAATGATCTAATGTGGATGTATTTACCTTGTATTAACATCTCTTTTGTAAACATGGAGTTTGGACTACCTTGGGTTTGTTCCTTAGGCTACAGTTTGATGAATATGAGTTTATCGAGGTCTTGTTGTTAAGTTTGGAGGTTATGCTTAAGGGAGACGATTCCAATGGGCTAGATCCGGGTTACACTCTTGTTCATGATGAGGAACGATAGTTTAAATTGTTAGGTGATGGTTTGATCAGGTAAAATCATCAAAAGTAAGGTACGAGATTTAGTGAATGTGATAATGGAAAATGTGAGATTTTTTAGAAGAAGGTATAGCAGTTTAGTTTGTAGGATGCTATCCATTTAAACCAAGTGTTTTGGGAATGGTCAACCAGAGGTGGATTGACTTGTTTTAATTTGTCTTAAGGAATACGTTTAGTGGAGAACCATATTTGGAATGCCGTCAGGTGGATATGTGTGTAGTGGTTTTTTGGATAGGGATTTTCATGAAAAGTTGGCTTAGCATGGAAAAGTGATGTTGGTGGGGAATATACCAATTAACTAATTCAAATCACGCTGGGAGAATCAATATAATTCTTATGGCATGCTTTGTAGGAAATTCCAATGGTAGAGGGTATCATGGCTTGAAAATTTCCTCTTTTATATTAAAACCTATGGTGGGGAGGACCATTGACCTAATGTTTAAAGAGATGATAACATGATTGTGTCTCTAGATAAACGATATAGGGTAAGCACTATTTTGTCATTTCAGTCGAAAAAGAGAATTGTATAGGGTTTTGATGAATTAAGTAGTGTATGCATAATTAATGCTTGAAGGTGTTTTGAGAATTTGGGAATACAATGTGACTTCTTGAACGAGACTTCACTACCCCCATAGGTTGGGTGATTTTTTTTGTTATTTTCTCAAGGCATCTTGGGGACAAAAAGTTCTATGGTATAGAGGTTGTAACAACCCATGTTTTAAGATAAGTTAGAATACCAATGAAATTGGAATTTTGGAATTTGGTGGATGGGTTGTTCTTTTAAATGAGATTCAGAATCTAATTTCAAGATCTGAATCACTTGAATGACATGTTTCTAGAATTATTTTGAAGATAGAGAGGTATCCCAAGAGTTTAGAATGGTTCCGGGTGCATTGGTCCCCTAGAGGCCCCATTTTAGAAAAATGAAGACTGTGGCACATGGTTAGATTTAACCATCAGGCCTCTTAGGGGTAACCATGAAACCAAATAGTAGCACCGGGTACGGTTTTTCAAACTGCATAGGAGGGGGAACATGACTGTGAATGGTTCTATAATTTTTATTAGAGGGTGTGTGTGGTCTGAACATGGTTTTCCCCAACCATGCGCCTAAACCAAATGAATAGTGCCACTTAGGCAGTGTGTGCACTATTTAGTGCATAATTGGTGCATACTGAGTCAAACCATGTTGTACAACTACCTAGGTCATGGTTCTTAAGCAGCATGAGTTTCTCGGCTAGCACATGGTTTGGACAGACCGTGTGGCCAAACCGTTCATGTAACACCCCAAGCTTCTATGATACTCTTCTCTTTGAATAATGCAATAGCGTGTGTTGTATGCAACATCGAGTTCTAACACACCACAACCAATCAAACTAGCCATTATGAATAGTAATACCTACTTTTTAAAATGTCAGAAATTTTATATCTCAAAATGGACTTCATTTTTGGATTCGGAGTATCGAATTTAGCCTAAGGTGAAATTTTGGTACTTTTCGGATAACTTTAATATTTTGATGAATAGTGAAAATTACTAAATTTTAATTATAAACAACTTTTTTGATCAAAATAATTAATTATGATAAATTATGAATTTGAGTGGTTTTAAAGTATATTTAGAATATATTTTTATCATTTAATACAATTTTGGTCATTGGACATAATTTCACAATTAAACCGGACATAAACAAGTATCAATCTTTTGATAGTTATTATATCTTAAAAACATGCTTTTTGTTTTAACAGCGGGAATTAATTTTAAATTAATTTCTGCCACTTCTGTGTTTTGAATTTGGAAAAATGGATTCCATATTTGGAATAAGGATGTACAAATTGTATAAATATTTAACTTTTATTTTTAGACATTTTGAATAATTACTTCGGTAAATATTTTATTTACCATGGTTAAAGGGTAAATCCGGTAAATAAAGGGTTAAAAAATAATATTATAATAATACTAAATTACCCTAAAACGTGTCCTAACCTTATTGGTGGATACATGTCCAACCATGGGCATCGTTGGGTCGATTTTAGGACCCCATGGAGCCACTTGTAGGTGATAGGGACACATTATTTTAATTAAGTTAAAATAAATACAAAAATGACAAAAGCATATATCTTTTAGAAAAAAAATATTTACATAGGGTTATATATGTTTGATTATCGACTATAAATATTAATTATCAAGATAAAAAGATTTACTACATAATGATATTTTATTTATAATATTTAGACATTAAATAATTTAATTTATTTATGACACAATGATGATGTTGTAATTACAATAATAGTGAAAAATTAAAATAATTGATTTATAAATACCCAAATAAATATAATTTAAGACTTTTTATGAATTAAAAATATTTTATAGGTTAATATGACATGTTAGGATTGACTTAATTAACTTTTTTCTAAGTAATCATTCTGTTACAAGTTTCACAAAAATCAATTATTAAATAGTGTCAAAATTGATATAAAAGAGCTCTTAAAACAAATATTATATTATTAATTGATATTCAATTCCTAAAAATCTATGGTTCGACAGAGAGACTTATATAATGATAGGTGTATCATTAATGGACCACTTTGGGGTAGCTTGGATATATATAGTATGTTTATTAACCATATAATATAAAATTATAAAGAGACATTGTAAAAGTGAAACAAATTAACTAAGAGTTAATACTTAAAGATAAGGTTAATATAGTGACCCAAACATGTCTAAATCCTATTGGTTGAGTTTTTTTTATCTATACCCACCTTAACCTTTAAATAATTCACTCTAGAGCCATTATAAACCTAATATCAATTTATTATAAAATAATATTTCTAGCTTTTCGAAAGGTGCCCCTCACCCCTCTTATAAAAGGGAACTCCCCCTTCTCATTAATTCACACCTTCAAAGACTTTTGGTTCGGCCAAACCCTACCCAAATACTCTCTCAACTTCCCTCACTTAATCCTAGTGGCCTTCCTTTAGTCATAAAGCCAACCTAAGGAGCCCTTTTGATCAAATCAAAAGGAAGAACCCGAAGAAGAGGTAATGTTTTTACCACCCTTTTTTTTATTCCTTTATTCTTCCACTTCTTATTTCATTGTTATTACCATTCTAAAATAATAACTCCAGTATCTTATATATACTGTGATGTTATTATAAATATGGTACAATCATATTCAGTATTCTATCCATCCTTTGAATGACATGTCACCATACGTGCATACGTACGGCTTACCGTCTCCACGTCGTGGTGTAATTGTTATTCAATATATTATTATTTGGATGGGTATAATAATGATTTTTAATTCATGTAAATAATAAATATAAAATAATTATTATTATGTATATATGATATATCATCCAATTATATATTATTTTAATATCAAAAGAATGATATTGTCGCTCGTGCGTACGTACAGACTACTGTCTCTACGAACGCGATTAGATTCATTCTCCATCATATCCATTCAATTATAATTATCATTTGATGATTTAAAAATAATGTTTAAGGACTTGATATCATTCTGGATATGAATAATATACAACCTATCCACGACAACCATGGCTTACGTAACAAAACATGTAAAAGAAAACGAGTAAGTTAACACCTGAAATGAAGATAATACTAAGATATTATTAACAAAGCAATGTTAAAAGATCATATATGATATCATATTAATGTATATGATTCTTGTATAATTTAATAAAAATTATTTCACCATTATACAAGAGGTTAACCTACCCCCAACCAAGGAAAATTACAAGGTAAGGGTTTATTTCGCAATCTCTTCATTATCCGAGGTGGTTTATACGTAATTATCTACTGGGATCTCTTTATCATCCACATCCATGTTCCTTAAAAATGTATTTAAAAACATTTTTACTATTTACTAGAAAATGGCTTAAATTTATTTATACCCTTATGTGTTTTTAAAGTAATATTTCCGTCATTTTCCAAACAAGGTACTTTTTAACCTTTTCGACAAATTTAAGGTAAGAATGTCTTTTTAAACTTAGATGGCGGGTGTGGTTATTTTCCGCCATTATAAAATCTCTGAAGCTTCCCTTACAGTCTTATAATAATATTTTCAAAGTAAATGTTTTATTTTATAATTATTTGACTCTTAAATGATTTTAAAATGAATATTTTAAGAATTTGTGAAAGGTAATCTTTATCAAGATCATAATTTTAAATGTTTTAAAGATTTATCTTTCTAAATATTTTTAATTAATGTCCATGTTTTCAAAATGATTTTAAGGATTTCTTTATATGGACATGAATGTTTTGAAATTATATTTCTTTTCAAAAGTTTCAAATTTGTATGGGACACTTTGATTCAAAAATCTCTTTTTAATTACTTTCTCTATAAATGTGTGACATTCCAATGATTTCGAGAAAAGAGATATTTCTATCAAATAGTTTTGATTTCATCTATGTCAACATCCTTTGATGGATTTTAATATTATTTGAAGTTGATTTATTATGATGCAAAACTTTTTATTGTATTGAAGGTTTTGTGATATGTTTTACTGTGGATGTTTTATTTTTATACCATTCATGGTTTATGGAGGAAGTATTGACATTTCGTATGCTAGTTTTAATACGAATATTTATGTTATGTTTAAACCTTTTCATATGGGAATGCATTGGACTTAGTAAGTGATGGGTGGAGCCCGCTATAGCTCCTCGATGCATCGGTAGGTCTCATGAGACAAACTAGTGTCTTGCCACAAGGCCTTGACAAAATCTTATTTGTATTCTTGGCATGAGGCCTTGGCTATGTGGTTATGATACTCTGGCATTATGCATTCCATCATTGTGAAAGTGGTTATTGATATTGCATGTGATTATTTTATTAGTAGAATATCCATGTGAATAAGTAAATGGAATTATTTCATTTTATTTTTTCCATACTATGTTGAAGTTTAAGTTTAAAAGGCTTTTGTTTTAGTTATACATTACCTTAAATGTTTATGCTTATTTATGAAGGTTTCCAATGTATTTCTTACCCTTATGGAGCATTTGAGCTCACCCCTTTCTATGTTTTATTTTTCCCAGGATTCCAAGAATTATATTCTGATTGATATGCAGGGTTAAGACAAGGGAATAATGGCATTCATAAAGGATTATTTATGTGGTTTTGTATGTTATGAAGTGTAATGTAACATTCATGTATGTAATCTATTTTCCAAGACTGCTAAACTAATCGGTCCTTTGGGACTTGATTCCTTGTAATCATTCCAATGTATTAAAATAATGCATCGAATCTGGGTAACTAGGGTCGGGGTGTTACAGTTGGTATCAGAGGAAGTTTAGCAATAACCTTGGAAACTAGATTTAGATACACTCTGATTAGAGCACATAGCCCTAAGATAGACTTTGAGGATTGGTATAGAAGAACTTCCTAGAATTTTGGTATTTTAGAGATTTTGTGAGTTTTTCTTGCAATACATCCCTGTCTGGATACGAGCAGGTAGAGGCGGCTCTAGCACAGATGTACCTAGGGGTAAAACCCGAAAACACTACTTTGAGCTAGACTCGAACGAGAACCAGTGCACGACAACAGGCCTTGTTGTACTCTTGGTTACGAGACTCCTAGGGGATATGCTTAGGATAATTCTCATTTTCTTTACAAACCATTATGAAGGGATCATGAGTATATAATTACTCAAAGAAAATATTTTTATGATTATGGATTATATCCATAAACTGTTCAATTTACGTTAGGTATTTTACAAGTTTGGAATTATTCATTGCAATTCATAAACTGACCTTGTTTATGCTATTATATAGAAATGGCGCCCAGTAGAAGGAATGTGAACTCCAGTAATACGTATGATCCAAAGAGTAAGAAGGATCGTATCTTTTATGGTATTAAGCCATCATTTAGAAGGGAAATAGTCTCCCATGTATTATCATCATATGAATAAATAGTATCATGTGTGGATAAGATAAATAAAGAGTTTACTGAGTCTTATGGCTTTGAAGGGAAGAAAAATAAGAAAAGTATGGAAGAGAGAAAGATGGATAAAGGGAAGAGGGAAAAGAAGAATTTCCCCATATGTGATAACTGTGGGAAGAAACACCCTGGAACTTGCCTGAAAGGAATGAGAGTTTGTTATAATTGTGTAGGAAAAAGGGCAACAAGTACGTTACTACAAGGGTAAGAAAATGGTTTCAAATGTACAATGCTTCATTTTCAAGGTGTTTGGACACTATGCGAACCTATCATCAGACTATGCCGCAAATGATGCTATTGGATAACAATCAAGTTATGGTACTACCACAGATGAAGAGGAATGATTAGAGTTCTTATGTTGATTATGTCATTTGAGTGTTGTATCAGCAATGTACTTGTTATAATAATTATGGAGTATATAAGGATTGTACTGCAGTACTATTTCATTGAGGATTTGAGATTTTATGGTACTAAAAAAAGTGACTCTACAGAGAGTTAAAATTTTTATAAATTACATGGTTGAAGGAAAGATAAACCTTAATATGGTCCTAATATTGAGGTAGTGATTTTGGAATAAGATATGGTTGATTTTGGTAATTCAGGATGTTGCTGTGTCGTAAAAGAATATATGAGGAAGGTATTCACATGTTATTACCTGGAAAAAAGGATCCTCATTATGTTTAACTTCCTTGTAAATTTTGGACTGTGAGTTTGGATAATAGTATTTTGGATAAGTCTAATGGTTGGAATGGATTCAGTTTGAAAGTTTTTTTTGGATTTTTACAAAAGGACAACACGCAGACCGTGTGACGACCCGTCGTGTCAGACAAAGCTGTGGGAATCAAACCCACAACCATAGTGCAATTGGGATTTATCGCCTACCATTGTGCTACATGAAGTTCTTGGATGGTATAATATAGTTTTTTACATAAAGGGTCTGATATATGAGTTATAAATTCATTATATTTGGAACCCTATATGATTAGGATAAATTGAGTATTTTTGAGTTGTATTATGTTTTGGGGTGAAAGATTAGTTTGTGGTAGAAATTTATTAATGGATAAAACTCTAATTATAAAGTAATTATATCTCATTATGATCTTATCCAATCTCATAAATAAATTCCTCAACATTAATAAAAGGAACTTAGAACAAAGATGTTGTCCTAGATGGTACCTTAGATCATCACTAATTTATGGATTTGGAATTGTTGGCCTTTTCATAGCCATGTTCTCTACCACTCTCCATCAGATAATTGATGGTTAGATTTCTCTTCCATATCCATATTTTCCTACATGGAACCCTATTATGTGTTATTTTTGGTAATCTTCATAATTTCCACTCTTTATTTTAAATAGAGGCCTCATTAACTCATTTTTTGATGTGGGATTTCAACTAAGATATTTTGAAACATCAAAAATGTGTTATCCTAATACCTTTTGTTTTGTTGAACCGATGGTATTTTAAATCATCATAGACTGATGAATTTAAGGACCTCAATTTTAAACTTGTTTGTGATTGATAAACTCAATCACTACCTATAAATATTTATGTTTTTCATCCAATTATATGTCTCTAATTGCCACCAATGTCCTCTTAATCGAGATCATAATTTTGTGGTGACCCTTTCATTTCTCTTTTCATCTTATTAAGACTAAATTTTATTAACCAAATTTCTGATGTGGGTTTTCCCACAAAGATATTTTCTATTTTCATCCTTTATTTTCAAAGAACAATATCAAATTGCGAGGACACAATTTATTGAAGGAGGGGAAAATGTAACACCCCAATATTCTATGATACACTTCTCTTTGAATAATGCAATAGCGCATGTTGAACGCAACATCGAGTTCTAACACACCACAACCAATCAAACTAGCCGTTATGAATAGTAATACCTACTTTTTAAAATTTTAGAAATTTTATCTCTCAAAATGGAATTCATTTTTGGATTCGGAGTATCAAATTTAGCCTAAGGTGAAATTTTGGTACTTTTCAGATAACTTTAATATTTTGATGAATAGTGAAAATTACTAAATTTTAATTAAAAACAACTTTTTTTATAAAAATAATTAATAGTGATAAATTATGAATTTGAGTGGTTTTAAAGTATATTTTGAATATATTTTTATCATTTAATACAATTTTGGTCATTGGACATTATTTCACAATTAAACCGGACATAAACAAGTATCAATTTTTTTATAGTTATTATATCTTAAAAACACGCTTTTTGTTTTGACAACGGGAATTAATTTTAAATTAATCTTTGCCACTTCTGTGTTTTGAATTTGGAAAAATAGATTCCATATTTGAAATCAGGATGTCCAAATTGTATATATAGGTAACTTTTATTTTTATACATTTTGAATAATTACTTCGGTATATATTTTATTTACCATGGTTAAAGGGTAAATCCGGTAAATAAGGTTAAAAAATAATATTATAATAATACTAAATTACCCTAAAAAGTTTACTAACCTTATTGGTGGATACATGTCTGACCATGGGCATCTTTGGGTCGATATTGGGACCCCATGGAGCCACTTGTAGGTGATAGGGACACATTATTTTAATTAAGTTAAAATAAATACAAAAATGACAAAAGAATATATCTTTTAGAAGAAAAAAAAATTAAATAGGGTTATATATGTTGGCTTTTAGACTATAAATATTAATTAGAAAGATAAAAATATTTCCTACATAATTATATTTTATTTATAATTTTTTGACATTAAATAATTTAATTTATTTATGACACAATGATGATGCAGTAATTACCATAATAGTGAAAAATTAAAATAATTAATATTATAAATACCCAAATAAATATAATTTGAGACTTTTAAAAAATTAAACTAATTTTATAGGTTAATATGACATTTTAGGAATGACTAAATTAACATTGTTCAATGTAATAATTCTGTTATTATTTTCACAAAAATCAATTATTGAATAGTGTCAAAATTGACAGAAAAGAGTTTTTAAAACAAATATTATATTATTAATTGATATTAAATTATTAAAAATCTAAGGTTCAACCAAGAGACTTATATCATGATAGGTGTATCATTAATGGACCACTTGGGGGGTCGTTTGGATGTATATAGTAAGTTTATTAACCATATAATATAAAAATATAAAGAGACATTGTAAAAGTGAAACTAATTAACTAAGAGTTAATACTTAAAGATAAGGTCAATATAGTGACCCAAACCTGTCTAAATCCTATTGGTTGAGTTGTTTTAGACCCATACCCACCTTAACCTTTAATTAACCCACTTTGGAGCAATTAGAAACCGAAGATGAATTTATTATAAAATAATATTTCTAACTTTTCCAAAGGTGCCCCTGACCCCTCTTATAAAAGGGAACCCCCCTTCTCATTAATTCACACCTTAAAAGCATTTTGGTTCAGCTAACCCCTGACCAAATACTCTCTAAACTTCCCTCACCTCATCCTAGAGGCCTTAATTTAGTCATAAAGCCAACCTAAGGATCCCTTTTGATCAAATCAAAAGGAAGAACCCGAAGAAGAGGTAATGTTTTCACCACCATTTTTTAAGTTCCTTTCTTCTTCCACTTCTTATTTCTTTGTTATTACCTTTATAAAATAATAACTCCAGTATATTATATATACTATTATGTTATTATAAATATGGTATAACCATATTCATTATTCTATCCATCCTTTGAATGACATGTCACCATATGTGGGTACGTACGGCTTACCGTCTCCACGTCGTGGTGTAATTGTTATTCAATATATTATTATTTGGATGGGTATAATAATGATTTTTAATTCATGTAAATAATAAATATAACATGATAATTATTATGTATATATGATATACCATCCAATTATATATTATTTTAATATCAAAAGAATGATATTGTCGCTCGTGCGTACGTACGGACTACCATCCCCACAAACGCGATTAGATTCATTCTCCATCGTATCCATTCAAGTATAATTATCAGTTGATGATTTAAAAATAATGTTTAAGGACTTGATATCATTATGGATATGAATAAGATACAACCTATCCATGAAAACCATGGCTTACATAACAAAACACATAAAAGAAAATCAGTAAGTTAACACCCGAAACGACGATAATACTAAGATATTATTAACAAAGCAATGTTAAAAGATCATATATGATATCATATTATTGTATATGATTCTTTTATAATTTAATAACAATTATTTCGCCATTATACAGGAGGTTAACCTACCCCCAACCAAGGAAAAGTACAAGGTAAGGGTTTATTTCGCAATTTCTTCATTATCCGAGGTTGTTTATACATAATTATCTACTGGGATCTCTTTATCATCCACATCCATGTTCCTTAAAATGTATTTAAAAACATTTTTACTATTTACTAGAAAATGGGTTAAAGTCATTTATACCATTATGTGTTTTTAAAGTAATAGTTCCATCATTTTCCAAACAAGGTACTTTTTAACCTTTTCGACAAATTTAAGGTAAGAATGTCTTTTTAAACTTAGATGGTGGGTGCGGTTATTTTCCGCCGTTATAAAATCGCTGAATCATCCCTTACAAGATTATAAGAATATTTTCAAAGTAAATGTTTTATTTTATAATTATGTGACTCTTAAATGATTTCAAAATGAATATTTTAAGAATTTTTGAAAGGTACTCTTTATCAAGATCATAATTTTAAATGTTTTAAAGATTTATCTTTCTAAATCTTTTTAATTAATGTCTATGTTTTCAAAATGATTTTAAGGATTTATTTATATGGACATGAATGTTTTGAAATGATATTTCTTTTCAAAAGTTTCAAAGTGTTATGGGACACTTTTATTCAAAAATCTCTTTTAAATTACTTCCTTTATAAATGTGTGACTTTTCAATGATTTCGAGAAAAGAGATATTTCTCTCAAATAGTTCTGATTTAATCTATGTCAACATCCTTTGATAGGTTTTAATCTTATTTGAAGTTGATTTATTATGATACAAAACTTTTGTATTATATTGAAGGTTTTTTTATATGTTTTACTGTGGATGTGTTATTTTTATACCATTCGTGGTTTATGGAGAAAGTATTGACATTTTGTATGCTAGTTTTAATATGAATATTTATGTTATGTTTAAACCTTTTCATATGGGAATGAATTGGACTTAGTAAGTGATGGGTGGAGCCCGATATAGCTCCTTGATGCATCGTTAGGTCTCATGAGACAAACTAGTGTCTTGGCACAAGGCCTTGACAAAATCTTATTTGTAGTCTTGGTATGGGGCCTTGGCTATGTGGTTATGATAGTCTGACATTATGCATTCCATCATTATGAAAGTGGTTATTGATATTGCATGTGATTATTTGATTAGTAGAATATCCATGTGAATAAGTAAATGATATTAATTTATTTTATTTTTTCCATACTATGTTGAAGTTTAAGTTTAAAAGTCTTTTGTTTTAGTTATACATTGCCTTAAAAGTTTATGCTTATTTATGAAAGTCTCTGCTGTATTGCTTACCCTTATAGAGCGTTTGAGCTCACCCCTTTCTATGTTTTATTTTTCCCAGGATTCCAAGAAGTATATTATGATTGATATGTAGGGTTAATATAATGTAATAATGGCATTCATAAAGGATTATTTATTTTGTTTTGTATGTTATGAAGTGTAATGTAACATTCATGTATGTAATCTATTTTCCAAGACTACTAAACTAATCGGTCATTTGGGACTTGATTCCTTGTAATCATGCCAATGTATTAAAATAATGCACCGACTCTGGGTTTCTGGGGTCGGGGTGTTATAGTGCAACCCTGTTTTGAGGTTGAAATTACTAAAATTCCCTTAAGGAACCTTTTATCCTATTTTCTTATTTATTTGCCCTCCTCCAGCCATGTGAGGTTATACCTTATCCCATGTTGAGATCTCCTCCTCTTCAACCTAGAGATCATGATATCTTAGGGATCTGGAATCTGATTCGATTTTTTCTATCATGTTGGATCTACATCGGTAAGCTATCAAATCCTCTTTCTTCATTTCGAAGTTTCTCTTAAACTCAGTTTCACTGTTTTGGTGTGAGGTCATTCTCCCTATTTGAAGGGTTGAGTTAGGATTTTTTATTTCTTCCAAACCAAATAGAATCAAACCATGATATTGGGTGAGTAGGGCATCCTAAGCATGGGGTAGGTAGTCTATAGCTTATTCTCTAAGTTTCCATTTATTTATAGATATTGACATTGTAATTCACACCGACCTTTTTCATACATCAACCTAAAATTGATTTCTTCAATTTAAATTAATTTATACACCTTGGTATACACATGTTGATTGTTTTTATGTAAATAGAGGATGCTAACCTTGATCACAGATACCCATTGGGTGTACCAACTTGATTTTCCCCTTCCTAATTAATTAACTAAAAGATCCAAATTCCTTATAAGCAACCATATTGGATTGTGGAAGGAATTTTCCCATATAGGTGATTTCACAATTGATGAGAGCACCTCCCAAGTTCCTTGTTGAACCTCGTAATTGTTTTACCATGTTTGGTAGCTTTCTAATATGCTTCTTTTTGATAAATTAAGTTATGCCTCTTGAATGTGGTGCATGGTTGAGTTAAATTAATTGTTGTTAAAAAGTATCATGTTTTATAATATAACCACTCAGATTAGGTGTGTTTTCTTCTAAAATAAATAATAGGGATTAATGATTTAAATCATGCGGTTTCATTTGTGATTTCCTATGGATTTTTATTATTTCTAGATATAGGGCATGCTTAGTACATGGAACCTATTGATATTCTTAAATGGAATGAACAAAGGGAATGTACTTCTTTGTCTCTAATTTTTTCAAGGACCAAGAACATCCTTATGTGGGTTAGAAAGTATTGATTATAAATTTTCATGTCATGGCTAAAGGAAAGACTTGATTGTATTGAACTAAATTCTCCATGATTGTTTTCTTTACTTGAATGAATTAAATATTTTAATTGGAATAAATTGTAAAGGATGGAAAGGCCACACTGATCATTACACGCTTTAATTAAAATGTAATTCCCTTGGTTATATTGGGCTTACGGATGAACTATTCTAAAGAGGTAATGCCTTATTATTATTATTTTTATTATTATTATTATTTTTATTATTATTATTATTATTACACCTTTGATATAGGCTGTAGAATGATGGTAAAGATTTTGTTGGGAATGATGATTCACTCTCCCTTACATCGGGTGTGGGGAATGATGTCTCACACCATTAAAACTATTTCGATGGCGGGCATGACACACCACATCCTCATTTCAGGTGTTGGAAATAAGAGACACCCACCATCTAGAGTGTTGAGAATAAAGTCTCAAATTCATTCTGAGATGTAGGGCTTGTACCCTTTTTTTGAACTTATAGGATCATTTATACTAGTTATGGGTGACCATCCAACTACTAGTATTATAGGAATATGGATACTTAAATCTGCATGTAATTAGTCCATATAGGTGGATTAAATATATAACTATACTATAAATATTTTATTAATACATATATTTACTGATTAAATACGCATTCTGTCCATGAGACGAAGTAGGAAGAGCCACCAGGTGTCCTTTAGAAAACTAAGAAGTCTGGTTGTCATTTATTCAGAACCGCTTATTATTCTATTTACCCGCACATGATTGTACTTTATACTCATAGATTGTATTTAACTGTAGAAACTGTTGGTGGTGGCCTACTGAGATTTTATCTCACGCCTTTTTTAGGCCTCCATTTCAATGGGGTGCCCAAGAAGATATCATGTTTGTAGGACCAAGGATTATTTCTTGCATTATCATGCTTGTCCTTGGGAGTTAGAAGCATATGACTGAGATAGAGCTCAGGATGCTCATAGAGTTCCCCCTCAGGGATTTTATTTATGTTCTTTATTCATGTATTACACTGTATCTTGTTTCCTTATTTATGTTTGTTATTCTAGTTTATTTATCATCATCTAGACATGCATGCATTGTTTTAAATTAGCATTGCCCATTTATATTTAGTTGATACTATTCTTTTTTTGTTCTCCCTTTCATTTATTACTTATTTCACTATTTTCTGTTATTTATTTTTTGATATACTGCTGTGCTACTCTGATCATGAGGGTATAATCTCCCCACCATCACCTCATTAGACTCTCACAACTAGTCGACACCCTATGACGTACGAGGAGGCACACTTGAGGCCATGAAAAAACCGGTCTAACTACCGGTTTAGTGGTCGATTAAGTTAGGACATTACACTTTGTGTAGCCTATATGTATCTAATTTTATTTTTTTATTTTTGATAAATATTTCTGATATTTTAGAAAATTCTCTTTTTGAATTTTTTTAAATTGACTATATTAGATTATTTTATAAAGGCCTTTTTCAAATAGATGTTTTGAAATTATACATTAACAATAATTTTCCATGAATTTACTGATGTTTACACTAATTTGATCCAAACAACACAAGTTATGTTTTTATAAAATAAATAGATGATTTCAAAAAATATCCTAAGGTATCATTTCACCTCGTGGACCTTTTATCATTATGAGAAATGCTAATGACGTAGTTGAATAATTTTTTGAAGGTATTCATTTTCTCAAAAAAATTACTGAGGATGAGTTTAATTTTTGGTAAAAAAATTTAACAATGTTTTATTTATATGAATAACAAAGTACATGAATTTGAAGCATGAGAAGTGAGATTCATGGTTTATTTAAGTATGGGGAAAGAATTATAAGGACACAATTTCTGAAATTAGGGGATAATGTTACATCCAAAATCTTTTATATGTATTTTAAAATTAAATCTATATTTAAACGAGTCTTCAAAACATATAACAAGCTAACTTTATTTTTAATGAAAAATAATAAATCAACCCAGATTTAGTAATAAGAACATATCATCACAAAATAGAAAGTCTGCTACTAACTAGTGAGCTAGAAATACTAAATCTATAATGATCATCAATAAAAAAATGGTCCAACCCAAAACAAACTTGATGACATAAAAATCATAGCCTATTTAATTACGATTGGCCATGAGGATGACTCCACCAAAGATGATGAGAGTGGGAATGTAGAGTGAAAGAAGTATAAGAACCAACCATGTGAGTGTGAAAACTAGAATGCATTGATTTTGGATTATTAAAATATTTCTATTAAGGGGGTGTTTAAAGAACATAGGATATGACCACTACATGCATTTTCAATATAGATTAAAATATGACTGTTATAATCTCATTATAGGATCTATGGAAGTAAAAGATAAAGAAATGAATGAATATTTTATTGATATAAAGTATAATGTTTCAATGTGGTATTGAAATCAATAAAGGTAATGTTTAGTCAGTTTTAATTCAAGAAGAAGTGGTTCATGACCACTTAAAAAATAAGTTTTGTTTTTATACAACACTTATATTTATCTTCATATATTTTGAATACAAAATCCTATAGTCGATTTAAAATATTCAAGAAAATAAAATTTTAACTATTTTTCTTTTTTATCTTAATATATATATATATATGTCTATATATATATATGTATATATATTGAGATTTATATTACAAAAGATCATATTTTTAATTATTTTGTAACCAAAAAGTTATTATAAAGTAAAATAATTATGACATTATGATATATGATAACTAAGTTTTATATTAATTTGATTTATTAAAATAAGTAATTATGTATAAAATATAATGTGTATATATATAATATGAGGAGCTATTATTATATATATTATATATATTATATTTCAAAATATATGGGTTATACTTAGTTGTGTAATTCAATATATATTTATATAAATCAATAGAGGTAGAGGTCGACTGATCATGACATCATCATCTTCCTCCTTCAGCATTGTCATTTGTAGAGTGATCACTAATTGGGTATACATATATAAAACTATATAATTCATATCAGGATGATTGATTCATCACAAAACTCTTTAATGAATTTCATATGTGGCTGGTAATTTGGTTCCCTATTTATCATCTTCCTTCTCGGCTGGCATAAGTTGCAGCGATGTAGTATATATATTACAATCTCCATCGATATATATATTTCACTCCATGAATATCGATCAATTGTATTCTATCAAAATAAGCTTCCTCAATATTCCTCTTTAAGAATTGTTAATATTGTTTTGTTTTTCATATATATGTATACATATAATTTTAATAGTTGAATTTATAGCTTATATGAAGTGGTCACATGCAGTGTCAGACGATGATCATAAACACCTGATACATTAATCTTGTATCATAATTTTGGGTAAGGTGGATTATTATATGGTGATAATTAGATATCGGCTAGGGTGATATCTTTTCATAGAGGGAGATGGAACTCATAGGGATTGGTGTGGGATTGGATAATTCTAAGGTAGGATAAAATAGGAAAATATTGGAATAAATTATTATATCATGTCTGTCGTGGTGGTATACATGAATTCATTTTCAAACTTTTATCATTAGCAAACACAACCCATCCAAGATTAAAATTATGTGCCAAATATTCTATTTGAATGTTCAATGAAAAAGATCTAAGGGGATCATTTATATCTATTACAATCCATGCATAAGGTGTAACAATGTATAACAAAAGAGTCAACAGTGGGAAAATTATATTTTATAGAAGTTACATTAAATGATATTTCATCATCATTTATAACCATAGAAGATATGAATCCTATAATTCATCCACTATATTGATAAATCTATAATAAACTGGATATTCATTAAATATTTTTTAGTATTTTAGTAAGAGAATAATATGTTATTATTTCATATAAAAAGGAACATATTCTTACTCCTAGAAAAATGGAGGTGCAATCCATGATTCCATTTTATTCAATCCCTTCCTCAACAATACATAACTTAAAAATTTTGATAGTAGTGAGAGTTCCTTATGGGTTTTTTGGAAGGTACAATCATTAGGGTTCTTTAAGGGGAGGCAAGGTAATGAGATCATTTTAAAATATATGATTTGATTTTTTTAAAGTAGTATTTTTATTTTCAAAAGAAAAATATTTTGTTTCTTGGTAATTGTTACTCTTACAAAAAAGTGTTTTGAAGGTTTAAAGAATTTTTTTAATTCTTCCATCATGAAGGTAAGGTATGTTTTTAAATGTTTTCTAATTTCATGGATGTTTTTTAAATAATTTAGAAATGTTCATTTTCTGTGAAAATATTTATTTTAAATACCATGGATGTTATTCATGTTTAAATGTATTTTATGTCCATACAATATATTTCTCATTAACATGATACCATTTTTATGAAAATCATTTTATTTATTTTTATTTTACATGATTTATTTATAATTATTTTCCATGAATTTTAGTTTGTTTAGAAATCATTAAGAAAGTGTGTATTTTCTCTTAAGGAAACCTATGTAATTATTTCCCTCCTTGAAATTAATTTACTTTGACATAGATATTTTGAAAAGTGATTTCATTAAATTATAATGATAAAGACAGGATTTTAAAAATGTTTTGTTTAAAAAAATAACTCTTGGGTATTGTGAATAATGATGAGGTATGTGAAGTGAACTCATATCCTCAAGGAGACTCTGTCATTAAAGTTATGGTTATCCCTTCAAAATTCAAAGTGGCCTCATGTTTTCTTAAAGTTTTTTAGTATTATTAAATTATAAACTGTATGTGTTCCTTTTAAAGAAAGATATTTTTTTATATTTGAATGATAGTTTTCTTAAGTCCCCTATTTCTTCTTTAACGATTTTTGAAATATGTTTTCCAAATATTCTTTTGATTTCCAAGTTTTAATTTTATGTTTAAATACAAAATAATTTTGTCTTTAAAAAAACATTTTACTTTAGATATGTTTTTATATCATTTACAAAAGGTATTTTTATTCTATTTAAAACCCCTTACTGAGAGATTTTGTTCTCAACCCACATTTTTAAAATGATTTCATAGGTTGTGGTGACATCCTAGAAGCTCTTTGGCCATAGACTTGATTAAGTAGTTTAGCATGAGTGAAGATGAGATAGCATTCAATGTGTTGTTTGAAAATAATAGTCTTTTGTTTATTATATAATGGGTTTTGATATAAGTTTTCTGAATTGTATAAAGATCTATACCTAAAACATCATCATTCATGTATTGAATTAATTTTAATTAATTATATTGAATTGTATATTTCTAAAATTGGGTCGCTTCTTTAATAATAAATACAATAAATAAAAAAAATTATGAAATTTTTAGCACCAGACCTGGGAGCATGGGTCTAGGGTGTTACAATTAGTATTAAATTATGTATTTAAACAAATTTATAGATTGAGATACTTTTAGGTTATGGAGAGATATCATGGCTCTATTTTTTCTTTTTTTGAGAGGTTTATATAAACTTCATAGGAATTTATTTCAAATTTTAGATATATTGGCATGTTCTATTATAAAAAAATGTGTAATTTATTATAATATTATATATAAATATTAAATTTAGTTAATTTTAATCAATAAAATGATAAATTGTTTCATGTTTAAATTTTAAAGTTAAAATTTTTCATGTTTCATTTGTTATATGTTATTTAACGGATTAAATATTGATCACAAGATGTAAGAGATGGTATCTCACATGACTTTCTTATCTCTTCCAAATAATGTCCTTGAAATGATTATTACAAAGTCATGTTTATATGACTTTGAAATGTTTTCCAAAATCCATGTTACTTTTAGTAAACTCTATAAAATATCTAACACCTCTTCCATACCCCAATATTTTATAGGATCATGGTTTGTCTATGAACAAATATTATACTTCCAACTTACCATTCTTGATGAGGGAAGTACTACTAGGTTATTTTAAAATTATTTTCATTATCTAAAACTTATGAAACACTCAGTGATTTTAAAGAAGTTTCAAAAGAGAGAGACCATTGAACAACATATATGTATGTAATTTATAAAAAATAAAGATATATTACTAGTATTTGAGAAAAACTAAATTTTGAAAATTTTAAATTAGAAAATGTTAGATTATTTTATAAATTCCATGTTAAAATAGATGTTTTGGGATTATACATTAACATTATTATTCAAATAATTTATTGATTTTTACACCAATTCCATCAAAACAACAAAAGTTGTGTTTGGATAAAAACAATTTTGAAAAAAAATCATAAGGTACAATTTCACCTCATGGACCCTTTCTCTTCATGATTGATGCTAATGGGGGAGTTGAAGAATTTTTAAAAGGTTTGATTTGTTTCTATTAAATTAATGAGGGTTGGTTTAATACTTGGTAAAATTAATGGAATAATGTTAAATTTATAGGAATGATGAACTACAATACTTTAAAGTATAAGAAGCTAGATTCATGGTTTCCTTAAGTACAGTGAAATAATTGTGAATTCATAATTCCTATAAGGAGGGGAGAATGTAACGTCATGAAATTTTATGGATTTATTTTTAAATGAAATCTACAATTAAAAATATATTCAGAACTTAAAATAAGATAACTGACTTTTTACTAAAAAAAGACATCATCCCAGATTCAGGAAGAAGAACATATCTTCATACAACAGAAAATATGCTACAAAATATTGGGAAATGGAAAATAAAAATGATGAAAAAAATAATATCCCACTTTATTATGATCATCCATGAGGAGGAATACACAAAAAATGATGAGAGTGGTAATAGAAATTTGTAGAAATATGGGAATCCTGCTTATGAGTAAGAAAACAAGAATGCATAGATCTTATATTATAAAAATTTATCTATTTATGGGGTACTTAAAGAATAGATGATATGACCATATCATTTGTTTTTTATATATATTAAAATATTAAAATTATAAGATCATTATATAATATTTGGAAGTAAAAGATAAATATATGAATAAATATTTTGTTATGGAAAGTATAAAGGTCAATATCTATTTATTAGGGTAAAGGCAAAGGAAGGGGAGAGGATGAGGTTAGAAAAGTATAAACTTCCCTCATCCAATAGAAAATTAAAAGCAACTATTTAGTTATGATTATTACATATTCTTAGGGTAGCTACTACCTCTGGGAGGTTGTCCCCTCCCCTGTAAGTTATCCCTTTTCCAAAGCTCTTGATCATATTCTAATGATTCAAAATTTTCCTCATCCATGTTGGATCAAGTAATTTACTTCCAATATTGATCTCAAATTCCTACACCTAGATAAGTCCTCAAATGGTCCTAAATATTGAGAGAAATAAATTTGTTGAATGAATAGTAGTCATTAAAACAAAAAAATTCAGGTTCTATATTTGAAGAAATAATCTCAAATTGCAAGTAAAACCAATATGAAGAAACCTCATTGTGGCCCTTAGGTAGGCTTTAACTTTTAAATCCATATAGAGGGGTGACTTTTTAGTTTCATATCCTTGTAAATTTACATTATTCTTTTGAATAATTTCCAAATGAATCACATAAATATTTCATGAGATTAGAAAAGTGAGAGGCAAAGAAAAAACCACTATATGTCCCTATTCCAAAAATTTTGTGAGAGTGGAGGCTCATAATATATGGAGTTATCAGGGTCCCTGGGCCATAGGATCATCATCCTCATCTTCTATATTCTAATTTTTTATAAGGATCATATTCTATTCTGCTTGTTGACGTGGGTGACTGTCCAATAGCTTGGGTGTGAGAAATAACCACTATATTTCCCACCTCAGAGAGCATAAGAAGAGGAGTAGAAGGTATCCCCTTATATGTAGTTTTTAGAGAGAACTCATATAAATTTGAGTATTCTTTGGTTCCCTTGTTTGAAGAAGAACAACTTGAGGTGGGGTTATCCAAATCCAAATTTTTTTGGCCACTAGGACCATCTTCGAGGGGATAACAACACGTAGCCTGTTAGTTAGGATGGAGACACCATTTTCCAAGGTGATATGATTTTATACATGAACAGAATATAGGTTAGGGATATAAACAACTTCAATTACATTCTATTATTAGAGCATCTCACCAAAGTGAAATTGTTGACCAATAACCTTTCTAATAATTCTATTAGTCTAAGAACTCTTTCTCTTCCCAAAAATAAAAGTAACAGGTTTTAATTTTCCTTTCCTTTTGGTGTTGGAAAATTTATTCTCATGCCACAATTCTATGTCTACCTAATCCAAAGAAGATAATACCAAGAGAACCTTGTTATCCAATGATCTAGTTTTTTTATCTCCATACTCTTTGATAATGAATCCCTAAAAGAAATTCCAGTATGAGGAAATTTCATAATCTTTACCTCTTCATCAGTAGTATCTACCTAATAAATCCCTATTTTATTACCCTACTCACCAAAAGGACTAGGTTCAAGGGGGGAAGTTGAGTTGATACTGGTAGCCTAAGCTCAGTTCTCCTACCTAGGGGAGTCAAGAAACTTTTGGTGTTCTTGATTTTTTTCTACTCAAATCTCTATGCCAATTCCCTTCATATTCCTACAATCATTCTAGTGACGACCCCTTAAGGAAAAAACCGCATACTACACCTCTATAAAATATTTCCTTCAAATGAAAAATTATTTGGCATGACATATAGAAATGAGGAAGTTTCTCATATCAAACCTATAAGTGAGTTTCATTATCTAAGGTATAAAGAACAACTAAGTCAATTAATGTGAAGTTGATATCTACTTCAATAAGTATGTGAGTTTAGTACCCAAATCACTCTATTTATATGGCTCTATCTATTTTTATTGGAATAACCATTGTGGATTTATCTTCAAACATGACATGGGGGTTCCATAGAATCTAGTTCAAACCCAAGATATTATTCTACACCTATGTTTGGATTATTTTTAGGGATAAGGTATTGAAACGAAAATATCATTCCAGGACAAAAATAAAACTAGGTTTTCGGGAAATTGATCCAAGTCCCCAAGTGAGTTTCTTCTTTTCCTCTAATGAAATGAAAATGTGGAAGAATAATTTTCCTGTTTGAGAAGTAATTCCAGTCTGAAAATCATCAAACCACATATAATTGTTTCATTAGATTATTTTACTTCAGAGGTCTCTCACATATGGGAAAGACCATTCGAGCAATGATCAAATGTTGGATTTTTTTCGAATCAATCTAGAATCACCTATTGATTTTATTTTAAATGAGATGTTTAACCCTTATAAAGAATCTAGTCTCAGGCGGAATCTTTCACTAATGATAAATTCCAAAAATGAAAATCCATTTTGTTTAATCCCGCAATCATTTTTGATTTCCTTCAAGGTTGTGATCGGCTGATCCATATCTGAGCAACAATACCCTTCTAATACAATTGGAAGTGATTCAGGACCACTTAAGGGTATTTTTTTATATAACACATATATTTTTATTTATTAATTTTGAGTATGAAATCCTATAGTTGATTCAAATTATTCAAGAAAATAAAATTTTAACTATTTTTATTTTTTATCCAAAAAAAGTACATATTTATATATATTGAGATTTTTTTTCAAAAATTTATATTTTTAATTATATTATAACCAAAAGGTTATTATAAAGTAAAATAATTCTGAAATTATGTTATATGATAATTAAATTTTCAATTTCTTTGAGTTATAAAAATAAATTATTATGTTTAAAATAGAATGCATATATATATAATATATAATTTGGTGATCTATTATTATATTTAAGATATATATTACATTTTGAAATATGTAGTATATACTTAAATATGTAATTTAATATATATTTATACAAATAAATAGAGGTAGAGGATGACCAATGATGAAATCATCCTCCTCCTCCTTCGTCCTTGGCATTTTCAGAGTGATCATTGATTGGGTATACACATATAAAACTATAAAATTAATATTGAGATGATTGGTTCTTCACGAGAGCTCTGTCATGAGTTTCATTTGTGGCTACTAATTTGGTTCCCCGTTCATCATCTTCTTTATCAGTTGGAATTAGTTTCAGTGATTAGTATATATATATATATATATTCTCCAACGATATATATATTTCACTCCATTAATATCGACTGAGTGTCTTCTATTAGAAGCATGTTCCTCGATCTTTATCCTTGAGCGTCATTAAAAGTGTTTTGTTCATAATATATTTCTATATATATAAATTCAATAGTCAAATTTATTGCTTAACTTCAGTGGGAAGCTACAGTGTCAGTCTATAACCTTAAATTGATCCATCGCTATTTTTGGGTATGGTGGATTATTATCTGGGGAGAATTAGATATAAGCTAGGGTGATATCTTTTTGTGGAGGGAGATGACAGTCAGAGGGTTTTGTGTCAGATTCAATAACTCCAAGGTTGGATGCAATTGATAAATAATAGAATAAATTATTATATTATAACACTCCATGATTTTGTGAATTATTATTATTTTAATTAATTTAAGCTTTGGGATATTTTTCATTTCACATAACACAAAAAATAGTTTATTTTATATTAAAGAACAATGTTTGGATTACATTATACACAAAAAGAAGTTAATTGTGAACTACAAAAAACATAAATTTTATCTTTCTCTACACAGAACACTATCTTGGCATGCATAACACGCAACACCGACTTGGGGTACGTTACATGCAACACTAAGTTTCTAAGAAATGTCTTTTTATCGTTATAAGTATTTAAATGATATGATTATAATATATCCATTAAACACAGTAATATGAATAGTGATAACTAATTTTCTAATATTTTTATAATGGTATTATATCAATAAAACACATTTATTATGGAGGATATAATTTTTCGTAAATTCCTTATATGTTTAAAAATACTATTTTCTCAAATGAACTACTTTTAATATATTTCTATGAAAAACAATAAAATTAATTTTGGAAACATTTAGAAATTTAATTTTATAATATAAACATAATTTTTTAATTTATAATGTCTAAATTATCTTGTCACTATATTTTTTATTTTTCTGAGAAACTTCATTTTTGGATTAATAGTGAAAAATAATGGATTTTAATTCAAAACTGCTTTTTCATATAATTTATTTATAAGGTTAAAGTATATTTTAAATTAGTTTCAAAGTTTATTTAGATTATATTTTTATAATTTAATATAATTTTTGTCAATGGGATCAATTTCACTTTGAAATTAGGTATAAAAACAAAGTAAAAGTTTGGACGTTTTTACTTTAAAAACTTGCAGTGTCGTCTCATCAGTGGGATTAATTTTAAATTAATCTATGACAATTATATTATTAGAATTTGGAAAAATGGATTAAATATTTTTAATAATAATAATTTATAATTTATAATAAGTTTTTTTTGACAAAACAAATCTAGTGAAAGTATTTAAAATTAAATTACAATGGTTAAGAGAAAATTTTGGTTAATAAAGTACTAAACATTAAATTTAAGACCCAAAACAACATATAAAATTTTCAAAAACCCATTTTCTGTACATGATTAATCCTCTAAAATTACATTATTTATTTTGGTTTGGTTTTTATGACTTTATTAGGTAAAAATGTGGGTACACCTAACTTGTTTCTAATAATGCCAAGTGTGTCCTTTCCCTTCCCAATAAAAGGCCACCAACTACCCCTCTTCTAAAAAACATTAAAATAACTTAGGTTTGGAAAATATATTACCAATACACTTAAAAAAATCATTCCCTTACTCTTATATTCCTTTCCTTTGGCATAAATCATCCCAAGGAATACTTTTTTCACAAACCAAAAGGAGTTACCTGATTAAGAGGAAACATCTTATCTCTAGCTCTTTTCTTTTATTTTCATTCTCCACCCCCTAAACTCTATTTATTCAATTATTATATAAAAAAAATGTATCATAAGTATACTAGGATTTTTTTCTAGGTTTTTTACCTACACTTACACACACCTCCATGTAATGGGTAACAAACATACTATTTACACGTATAACGAACTACCGCCTCACTAAACGATGATTGTTCATTTTTTAATTTATAGCCTCTGATGGTGGAAATTGTGATGTAAAAACTATTTATATATTCCATATATTATATTTATTGTGTCTTTAATCTTATTTATTCCTTTTACAAATAATATATTTTTAATTTCCATTGGGTGTAAATACGATAATTTCATTTGAGGAGGTGTGGACCATCACCCCCTCAAAGCGATGTGATTCGTTCACACACTACATGGAATGTATTTAGGATGGATTTATTGAAATTATATTATATAAAATTATAATTTTATTTTTATGACACTATATACATATATACATATATGTAAATTTCGTTATTTCTTTCAATATTACAATAAAAATTGAAACAACGTTCATGCATACGTACAACTTACTGTCTCCATGAATGGTGTATTCAATTTCATACATCTATATTATATATATTATTATAATATAAATATAATGAATTTAAATTATATTTATTTTATGTTTTACATTCCTCAATCATGATATAATTATATGTACTGAAGATATAATAAATTACGACACATGCGAAGAACAAGGTGGATATTACCCAAAGTAAAACCTTAACATATGATTATTAACAAGATGGTAATATAAAGTAATAATAATTCCCTATATGGTATTAGATATAAGAATATAGTTCTTTAAAATATTTAGAATAAATTTATATTTATTATATTGGTGGTTTGAATGATTACGATGAGATTCATGACACAATGTAAGAGGATTTCATCTCACTTTTTTAATTCCGTGAGATACATGATTTATTCACCACCCATTCATTTTAGGTGGTATGTATACTACCCATGGATGTATTCAATGATACTTATAATTAAATGTATGGGTATTTACATATCAATTATATTACATTTATTTAATGGGTTTAATGTTTCAAAATCTACCAAATCGGTAAGAGAGTTTTGTCTCGAGACATATCTTTTATTATGCACCTATATTATTTTTTGAGGTGTATATACTTCCATTTGCAATATTATATGTTTAATCTAATTCATTTCATGATATTTTAATTTTCATTTAATTTAAATTTCTTACATGGGGGTATGGTTCAACGTTACTAAGTGACAAGAGTTTATTGAAACAATCTCATCTCTTTTCAAGATTATTTATGATAATGCTTCCTTTGTTGAAATCTTATAATCCATCTCTCAAGAAAATTCATGAATTATATTATAATCTATTTATTCATGATATATTCATGTATTGGTACCGTTTTTATAATCTTTGACACATAAGATAGTTAAGAAATTGTTTTTAATAAAGCACTACTTTACCCTCTCTTTAGTCAGAAATATATATTCCTTCAAAACCATGTTTTATAAAATGCGTGTCAAAAAATATTGTACTATTCTACTATAATTTTAAAAGACATTTTTTAATGTTTTGTCTTTTACCAATGTTTTAAAAGGAATATTTTTATCTCATACCAATCAAGTAATTTTTCTAACAATTTACTATACAAAAGGTATGTTCTTCTTACCTCATATGATATGTACGGATTTACCAACCGTGATTTATATAATGATTTTTTTTCATGTTTAAAATGTTAATTTTTAAGAAAATGTTTTAAATAAAATAATTTTCAAAGAAACATTTTTAGTTTTTTAAGGTTTTCTTTTTAAGTTTTCAGATCTATTTTTAATGAAAAAGGTTTTCAAAAAGGTTTTATGTTTTAAAAATCATTTTTTGATATAGATAGGATACTTTCCTCAAGAAATGTTTTCAAAAGATCTTTGTAGTTTATTTTACATATAAGATGAAATATGTTGATGTTACACATTCCCTTCTAGGAAATGATCCAATGGTTCGATTTATATTCTTTCTTTAATGGTATATGTTTTTATGGAATGATGTTTATGAAACTTGTTTCTCTCTTAAATGTTATATGATTTTGAAACCCGCTTCCTTTCACAGATTATGTTTATGATGAAATGATTATGAAACCTTTAATTGTCCATAAATTATGATATGATTACATGTTTATGATACCCATTTCATTTCATGGGTTATGATATGATTTTTAATGATCTTGTGTAACATGTATGTTTGATTTTATTATGAGAGGGGTGGAATCTATATCTCCCTCCAATGCATTAGGTAAATATTTATATCTCATGATATAGACTAAGATGGTCTTGGAAATTCATGTTGACTACTAAGATGGACATGGGAGTGAACCATGAATACCATGATGGTATGATGCGTGAACTTGTGCTTCTAAGATGACCATGGGAGCAAACCATAACTACCAATATGGTATGGGGAGTGAACCCATACTACCAAGATGGTCTTATAAGTGATGCATTGAATACTATGGAAATAATATTATATGATTATTTGTTTTCCCCAATTCTATATTTTATTCCTATGTTATGCTTTCATAGATTATGTTCTTCATTTCCTTATGATTCATGTATTATGAAATACCAAGATTTATTCCATGAATCATGTTTATGATTTTATGATATATAGGGTATGATCTTCTAATGTTATGATCACAATCTCATACCCTTATGCTCATGTTTATGATTACATGTCACCATTGTTTACCCTTACTGATAATTTGAGCTCACCACTTTTTATTCTTCCTTTCCAAGGTTGTGAAGATATGTATTATTTTTTATGTGTCTAGGAAGGGTGCTAGTCAAGAAGAACCTAGTGCGAGATAATGTATCTCATTTATGTACTAAAGTTTATGTTTCCATGTTTCCAAGTGTACTTGACTAGTATGGTCTTTGGGCATCTATTGGTATAATGTTTTAAGTATTCCTCAAAAGTGATGTAATGTTAATGTATGAAAAGGGAGGGTCTTTATAGTTGGTATCAGAGTGAACTTTTAGTTAAAATTTGGAATCTAGGATGAGAAAACCTTAATGAGAACTCTAAGGACATGTCTAGGGATAAGTATAAGGATAAGAAAAAGTATAGGAAAATATAGTAGATTTTTAGTGAAGGATAGAGTGAGTGGTTTCCTATAAATACATCCATGTATGGATACTATAAGTGGATGTGGATCTAGCACATATGTACCTAGGGGAAACAACTCTGACAAGATGTTTCAGGCCTGACTCAAGGTAATCTATTATATGAAAATGGGCATTACTGCACAACTAGTTTGACACTCCTGGGAGATATGATTTGGGAATTCACAATCTCTTAAAAACCCATCATGATGGATTTAAATATAAGTTGGATGTGAATAATGTATGATTAACCTTGGGTTTCATAGATTAAAGAAGGTGTTATGATTTAGACATAATATAAGTAATTATTTTCTTCACTATGTGGTTTTATGCTACGATAAGTAATGATCACACTATGCTTTTGGTTTTAATCAATGGTGGGAACCAAAAGGAACTGGATTAATGTTGAATTTGATGGATGATTTTCTAATGATAATTCAAGTGGTATGATAACTAGAGTGATCATTATTGTGATAATACCTAATCAGTTTTCACAGAACATGATTAGAAATGTGTACCATAACCAACTCTCAGACTCACCAAGAAAGAGAAATAATATTTTCATTGAATGTTTGGGTAATGGAGACCATTGAGGAAAGAATATTTGGTTTCCTTTGTTTAAATAATGTGTAAATAATCACCTAAGTAAATGTTTTATAGGAACAAGAAGATGTTTTGACTTTGGAAATTAAGGATGAAAATCAAGTTACTATAATGGAAAAATGATGAGTTTAGTTAACGAAATGGATGAGAATATTGGCCTCCCTAAGTCATAATATAATGATAAGTGTTTTAAGTGTGGAATAAATGGTTATTATGATACTCAATGTCCTAAGAGGAAAGCTCTTAAAGAAGGAAAAAAGGTGGTATGAGTAATAGTTACATTGTAGACAATAAAGAGACTACAGATGAAATGTGAATGGAAAGAGGTATTGTGTAATAGGATGAGGTAGCCTTTCTAATGGAATATGGATGAAGTGAAACAATTAAAGTTTATATGTATTTGGATTAAATAATTATTTCATATTAAAGGTAAAATATATAAGAATTTTCTGATTTATGTTTTTCTCTACAGATTTACAAGAACACGTTGAATGGTTCTGGTGGAATAGAAAGTGATATAATTCTAAGGTGATGTCCATGGAAACCACATGATTAAAGGAAAGATAACCCTTAATCTATTTATTATTTTATGATAATGTTGTTTGGATAAAGATATGTGGAATATGAATAAGTAAATTGGATGGTACTGATTACCTAGGAACTAATTAAGGACTTGCTGATAGGTGGTTTGTGCTATCATCTATGAAGTTTACAACATTTTTGGATTTATGGAATAAATCCAATATACTTTGAATAAGGAAGAATGCATGTTTTAAATAAGAATTTATGGTAATTCAAGTTATTACCTTGTTTCAAGAGAATATATGATGAGGGTATTCACATGTTTGGAATATGGAAACTAAGGATACTTTTTGATATATGGGGGAATTAATGTTAAGATGATTTTGTGACTTTATTACTAAAGTTTTGTATTTTCATATTTCAAAAGGGTTATAAGGTTAACCATTCATGAAATGTTCAAGTTAAACTTTTGAGGAAGTATTTATTTATAAATATTTTATTTAAAACCTTGGTTAAATGGATATTTAGTGATTAACCTTATTTCAAGGATGTCTAACATATTTTGGAAATTATAGAAGTACAGGTTTATAAAATATAATCATGTATGTAAGGTGACAAAAAATAAATTCCAGAGTTTCCATGAGACTTGAATCTATAACTGTAGGATATTAAGGGTTTCATGCCTACCACTGGCCTATGTGATGTCTTGGTTAATGTATGCTTATTTTTTATGAATAATTATATATGATGAAATAATAGTGTTAATTTTTATGTTTAGATATTAATATATTAATCATGTTAATTTTTAACAATAGTTATAGATAAATAGTTATACGTTTCATTATTTTATGGGCCTTAAGATCTGAAAAAATGTATTTTAGCACTTTAGGCATCAAAGTTAATTTTTGGACGTCCATTACGCAAAGTAATGGATGAATTAGATATTGATAAAACAATAACTAAAGAATGAATTTTTTTATAGAAATATATCAATAAGTATATTTCCTTATATTCCTGTCCAATAATGTAATTAATCAATGTTAGGATAATGATCAAAAAAAAATGTGTTGTCCTAATACCTTAATTTTGATGAACTGATGGCATTTTAAATCACCATAGATTTATGACTTTTAGGACTTCATCTTTTCTTTGATCATAAACGTGTTTGTGATTGATAACCTCAATTAGTCCGTATAATTATTTACACTTTTCCTCCATGTCCAATATTCACTCCCAACCTATGTTCTTCTTTGTGGAAACCTATTTATAAGTTACTTTGGGTAATAGTTATGGTTCCAACTTTCCCTTTTAAGGAAAGTTTTAGTATCTATTTTTACGATGCGGGTTTCTATGAATGAAACTTTCAAGTATTAAAACTTTGATAACACAAAAGAATTTCGAGCAACAATTCATTTTAAGGGAATTCTAATGTAACCCCCTAAGATTTTTTGAATTATTTTTTGTATTTAATTTAAACATTCTGATAGTTTTCATTTCACGTAACACGAAAAATAGTTTATTTTATATTCAATCACTATGTTTGGCTTAAATTTTATGTAACATCAATTTAATCATGAACTACACAGAACATAAATTTTAGCTTTATCTAAATATAACACCAACTTTTCATACGTAACATGAAACACTAACTTGGCATATGTTACACACAACATTGAGTTTCTACAAAACACCTTTTTATTATTATAATTATTTAAATGATATAATTATAATATAGCCATTAAAATTAGTAATATAAATAGTGATAACTAATTTTAAAATGTTTTTATAATGTTTTTATATAAATAAAACATATTTATGGTGAAAAATTCAATTTTTGGTAAAGTCCTTTGATGTTTAAAAATACTATTTTCTCAAATGTACTGCTTTTAATGTCCTTCTGTAAAAAATAATAAAATTAATTTTAAACGCATTTATAAATTTAATTTTATAAAATAAGATTCATTTT
The DNA here is from genome assembly GCA_963277665.1 of Viscum album. Classification (NCBI taxonomy): domain Eukaryota; kingdom Viridiplantae; phylum Streptophyta; class Magnoliopsida; order Santalales; family Viscaceae; genus Viscum; species Viscum album. The sequence continues at coordinate 822,192,073 of OY728134.1, forward strand.
TAAATTTAGAATATTGAGATTATATTAGGGATATTTTTTGGTATTTCTCTAAGAAACTTCATTTTTGGATGAATAGTGAAAAATACTGGATTTTAAATCAAAACAACTATTTCATATAATTTATTTATAAGGTTAAATTATATTTTAAATTATTTTAAAAGTTTAATTATATAATATTTTTATTAATTAATCCAATTTAGTTTATTGGAATAAATTTCAATTTAAAATTGGTTATAAAAACTTAGCAAAAGTTTTGAAGTTTTTACGTTAAAAACCCGCAGTGTCGTCCCGTCAGTGGGATTAATTTTAAATTCATTTATATCACTTATATTATTATAATTTGTAAAAATGGATTAAATATTTGGAGTCATAAAAATTTGTAATGTCTAATAAGTTCAAATTTATTTTTTACCAAAAATATTAGTGAAAGTGATTAAATTTAATTACAACAGTTAAGAGAAAAATTAGGTTAATAATGTACTAAACCTGAATTTTAAGACCTAAAACAATATATACACTTATCAAAAAACCATTTTATGGCCATTATTATTCCATTAAACTTAAATTATTGTGTATTTATTGTTTTTATGACTTTTTTTATGCAAAAACATGGGTAAACATAACTTGTTTCAAAAAATGCCAAGTGTGTCCTTTCCCTTCCCTATAAAAGGCCACCACCTCTCCCTCTTCTTCACACATATCAAACCACTTGGGTTCATCAAATATTTATCCAATAAACTTTCCAACATACCTAAATTACTTCTATAAGCCTCCCCTTTTTAATAAAGAAACCCAATGAATCCTTTTGACACAAACCAAAAGGAGTTACCCTATTATGAGGTAAAGTCTTCTCTCAAGCTCTTTTCTTTTATTTTCATTATCTACCAATAAAATATATTTATCACATGGTTTTATAACAAATATATTATCATAAATATACTAGGATATTTTTATGATACTTTTTATACCTACCCTTACACACACCTCCATCTAATGGGTAACAAACATACATTTTACGTGTATGGTGAACTATCGCCTCACTGAATGGTGATTAATCATTTTTACTTTACCACATATCATGGTGGAAATTATAATTAAAACTATAATTATATGTGTAATATATTTTATTTATTATATCTTTAAGCTTCTGTATTCCTTTTACAATACATATATTTTTAACTTTTCATTTAGTGCAAATATGATAATTTAGTTTGATGATGTGTGGACTACTGCCCCCTCAAAGTGATGTGATTAATTCACACACTACATGTAATGTATTAAGAATGAGTTTAGTGAAATTATATGATATATATATATAATTTTAATTATACTTTAATGATATTAGATAAATATATACATATATTTCATTTTATTTCTTTCATTTAATATGGAAATAAAAATACAAACAACGTTCATGTGTACGTACAACTGACCGTCTCCATGAATTGTGTATTCCATTTCATACATCTATATTCTATAGATTATTATAATATAAATATAACGAATATAAATGATATTTATATCATTTTTTACATTATATTATCATGATACAATTATAACGATCTAAGATATAACAAATTAAGACACATGTGAAGAAAAAGGAGGATATTACCCGAAGTGAAACCTTAACATAGGATTGTTAACAAGAAGGTAATATAAGGTCATAATCAAAACATAAATGGTATTAGATATAATAATATTATTCTTTAAAATGTATTTAATAGATTTTTATTTATTATACGAGTGGTTTTAACGACTACAATGAGAGTCAAGACACAAGGTAAGAGGATTTCATCTCACTTTTCATTCAATGAGATATATGCTTTATTAGCCAACCATTCCTTTTATATGGTGTGTATATTGACCATAGATTTATTATATGATTATTATACTTAACATTATGGGTATTTACATATCCATTATTTGATCTTTATTTTATGGGGTGAATGTCTCAAAATCTACCAAATCGGTAAGATAGTTTTGTCTCAATTTGCCTTCTTTGAGACACATGTTTTATTATGCACCTACATTCTTTTTCTAGGTGTATATACTTCCATTTGAAATGTTATATCTTGAATATAATTCATTTAATGATATTTTAAACTTCATTTAATTTCACTTTCTTATATGGGTTTATGGTTTAAAGTTACTAAGTGACAAGAGTTTATTGAAACAATCTCATATCTTTTTGATATTGTTTATGATTATGAATCCTTGGTTGAAATATTATCATACATATCTCAAGAACATTCATGGATTTTATTATCCTATTGTTAGTCATGATATATTCATGTATTGGTACCATTTTCCTACTCTTTGTTATAAAATATATTTAAGAATGTATTTTTATGGAAGCCTGACTTTACCCTCTCTTCGGTTGTAAATATTTATTCATTCAAAACCATGTTTTCAAAAAAGGATTTCCAATAATATTGTACTATTATTTTATAATATTTAAAATAAATTTCAACCCTTTTTGTCTTTTACCAGTTTTTTCAAAGTAATCTTATTATATCTTTCCAAACATGGAATTTTTATAACCGTTTACCATGAAAAAGGAATGTTCTTCTTACCTCATACAACATGTTCAGATTTACCCACAGTCATTTCTATGAATCTTCTTTTACATATTTGAAAGGTAGGTTTTATGAAAATGTTTTTTAAAAATAATTTTCAATGAAATTGTTTTCAAAAAGTTTTAATGATTTCTTTATAAGTTTTTAAAGATATTTTCAAAGAAAAAAGGTTTTCAAAAAAGGATTTATGTTTTAAAAAGTGTTTTTCCATGCAGAAAGGATATTTTCCCCAAAAAAATTTTTCAAAATATATTTCCAATTTATTTTCCATCTAAGATTAAATCTATTGATGTTAATCATGACCTTATAGAAAATAATCCAAAGGTTCTATTTATATTATTTATTGAATTGTATATTTTTTTATGGAATTATGTTTATGAAACCTATTTCTCTCTCATAAGTTATATGATTTTGAAACCCACTTATTTTCATTGGTTATGTTTATGATAAAATGATTATAAAACCTATAGTTTTCCACTAGTTATGATATGATTACATGTTTATGATACCCACTTCATTTCATGGTTTATGATATGATTTTTAATGATCGTGTGGTACATATATGTATTATTTCATTAGGAGATAGGTGGGACCTATATCTCTCACCAATGTATTAGGTAAATATTTATATCTCACGAGATAGACTAAGATGGTCTTGGGAATAAACCTTGACTACTAACATGGCCATAGTAGTGAACCATGACTACCAAGATTGTATGGGAAGTGAACCCATACTACCAAGATGGTATTTTTAGTGATGTCTTGGCTACTATGGGAATAATATTATATGATTATGTGTTTCCCACAATTCCATGTTTTATTCTTATGTTATGATTTCATGGATTATGTTATTTATTTCATTATGATTCATGTATGGGGAGTGATCCCATACTAACAAGATGTTCAACCTAGTTTCATAGATAATTCATCCATATAGACTCTAATTCAACCTTGTATCATCTCTTTAGATGTGTGCTGGTGATTTCTCTAATCAAATTGTACCTTTCATCATTTATCTTTCTCTTGACAGAGTTATTTAGGCGTTGCCTATATGCCCTGTTTTTAGGGCATTCATCCATTTTCTCATTTTCTTCTGATCTGGACTAAACAAAAGGTCGATAATGGAAGAATTATCTTCTAAAGACATAATGTAGGTGGTCTATTAATTATCCATAAAATTTGAGATGCTTTAAATTATATGTTATGTGATACATGATGGTTTCACCATGCATTTCCCCAAAATTGAATCTGCCTCAAATTGGTTGTCTTGTTTTAGAACCCAATGACACTTTTAGATCCCAAAATATGTTATAGGTAATCAATCTCAACATGAGAAACCCCTTTGGATGTTCCCTCATATGCTTATTTTACCTTCATGTCTATATAAAAAACACTTATTGGTGTTTTTGGTTACAATTCAATGTTAATATTATAAATGAAATAGATAATTGTTGTGGGGTATCACGACTAACACACTTATCAATTTTTAGTGAATTTTAATCAAGGTGAGTGTTATAGCCACAAAACCTATATTAAATAGAAAAATGGTGACACCCTTATTAATCAGAAATTCTATATAATTATGAACTATTAATTGTCTTGTATTGAAAGACTTTGACTACTTATCACTGTTATTATAAATGGGCATGAAGAACCCTATTCATAATGTTATACGGGTAGGGATTACCTCCTACTATTGTTATATACTTGACAATTTTTATATATATACGAGCATGGCATCCCTATTTTATTTTTATACACATCCATGGTGACCCTTACTATTATGATATGGGCATGGAAACCCTATTAATTATGATACATGGGAATGATGACCCTGTAGTTATGTTACAAGCATGAAGACCCTCTTGATATGAAATATGAGTTTGAAGACCCTTACTATTATGATATATGGGCATGATGGCCCTTAATGTTATGATACAGGCATAGTGACCTTATAATTATAACACAATAATGGAGACCCTATTGATATGATACATGAACATGAAACCCCTTATTGATATGATAATGGGCATGATGACCCCACTGTTATGACTCGAGTATGGTGACCCAACTACTGTGATACTAGGCATGGTGTCCCTTGATACTCGCGAGATTCGTGCTGCAACTAATGGATTCTTGATTTATTCCTAATATTTTGGCTAGTAGTAGTATCCATATATATGGTTGTATAAGTCACTACATATACAAACCGTATATGTGTATACACTTGGTTACTCATTTAGAGGTTATCCAGCTTAGGTTGTAGTAGGTATTGTCATCCTGGTGTCATTATTGAACCAGATCCGACACTTTACAACTTTATTACTTCTTACCATTATTATCTAAATACTTCAATATTATACACACTAGTTGTATATTTATAGACACCATTGGTACTGGCCTACTAAGTTTATCTAACACCTTATTCAGGCTGGTGATGGTACCTATGCAAATTATGTTGATGTAGGTAGCGATATGGGTAAGAGCCTGGTGGTTGATACTTAGTTTCTTATAGCGTGGGAGAGGGGGAGAACATGACCAAGATTTGGCTCATGATTTTATTAGAGATAGTTTTTTTGGTATTTTTTTCCTTTTGATACATGTATTATATTTTATGTATACTGCCATGATTTCTTATTCCTTTTTTAGACAGGTGACATTACATCATCCTTATTTGATACAACTTATGGTTGTTGTTAGTTATTTATTAGATCTATATGTTCACCTTCTTTTGTCAAATGATATTATTAATCCATTATTTATCTATCTATTTCACCATTGTACAACTCTAATCATGAGGGTATAGTATTCCCACTGTACTACCTTAGAGCAACGCTGCTAGTTAGTGGCCTCTGGCATATAGGGAGGTATACTTGAGGAAATGTGGCCAACTAGATTGGGAAACTATTTAGTGACATCTAGGTCGGGATGTCACAAAGTGGTGTCAAATAAAATTTATTTTCTTTTGTATTATCATTTGGGAATATTAGATAGTAGATTAGGAATGTGTTATAATTTGGTAATGATCTGTTCTTGGGAGTGGCTGACCCACATATAGAGAAAGGAAAAATTACTGAGGATGCGACATGCTATTATGTATTTATTTAATTATAGTTGATTTGATTCCACCATTGGGTAACACACAAGATGTGTGATGTTTAATATTATGATTGAGAATTATATTTTATCCTTAGCCAAATATGGAAAAGAAACATTGAATAATGCATCATTTTAGGAACTTTACAAGATTTATATGTCATGAATTATGTCAGTCCACATTTATTTAATGTTTTCATTTCTTGTATCATGTTTTGGGGATTTATTACAATATCCATGAATTATTCTAAAATTTCATGAAGGGACTTGATAAGTGAGTGGTTGGGATTAAATGGACACCACACTTCAGTTTATAAGGTTTACGGTCCCTTGTAAAATGGAAGTGGTGATCAATACAATTCAATCCATTAAATAATTTTTTTATATAAATAAATATTATATTAAATGATGTTGAATTGTAAAATGAAATGGCCACCATTAAATAAGGATTATAATTTCTATTTAAAGGGTGGTTTCCTCTATAAATTTCAATTGAAACTCTATATACTGGGACCATGGACTCAAAACATAGAGTCTAACCCAAAAAATAACCTTTATCGTGGGTAGTAGGTAGCATCTGTTGGGTTTGATATAATTGATCCTATCACACAGACATGACTTTATGAGTATAAATAGGGGTTGAGTTTTACATAAGAAGACTTATACCTTTTATATTCACATATATGTGATCTTTATCATAATCTATTTTGTATGAATCATGAATTTATAATTTTAGATAAATTATGCCATGATGTTCTCTAGTCATTCACCAAGAAGGTGGTGGCGACCATGATTTGGAGGTGGTCGACCCTGAGCTACCAGTGATACCTCTTGTACTATCATTTGTGGCACATCAGGTTATATCTAATGTATGCAATGACTGTCTGGATTCAAGGGTAGTTTCTACAACTTATGAAGACCACACATAGAGCTCTATGACCTACCCCTTATATTGGAGAGCTCATGTGGGAGCATTTGCAGCATCATCTACCTACTTTTTTAGGGGTTGTGGCCCCAGGTTGTAGAGTTATTACTAGATACAATACTATCTATATTCAGACAGCTAGAGACACCTCCTGATATGAGAGTGAATCTATCTAATTATATGCTTTGTGAATCCACCAAATACTGGTGTGATATTATAAACTAGTAAGGTCAATATCAGGAAAAGATTTGGGGGGAATTTCCAATCACGTTTTTTTGATAATTTCTTCCCTAAGATCTTAAGGTCCAATCGTTCTAGGGATTTCATCAACCTATAGTAGGGTTCTATGATAGTTATGGATAACTCAATTCATTTTATTGAGATTTAGTTCTTTGTGCCAAACTATACTACTAATGATCTAGTGAAGGTGAGATGAATTGAGGATGGCCTTTTGAATCCTATTCATTCTTAGGTGAAGGTTTTACATTTGACTACTCTATATGATATTTTCACGAACCATCCCAGTTTGACCCTGAACTGATCACCCGATCCGGTCTGCGACATGGCCCGAGAGGCATTCCTGATCCTCCTGGGCTGGCGACAAGCACCAGGGCATCAACAATGACTGTGAGAATGATTTTGCCTAATAAAAAAATATAAATCTATAGAAAATAATACAAAGTAGCGCATAATAAATAAACCAAATAAAATGGCTAAACAGAAACACCAGAAACTAAAACAAACAAAACTTGACATCCGAACTAACTCTGTGTGACCCCATGGGTCACACTCTGACTCAACGATCAAGTGTCACCTAGGGCGAACACACTCATGTTGTAGCCTGCACAAACACTAAAAATAGAAAATAACTATAGGCATGAGTATTATAACTTAGTAGGCTAGCCCGATATATATTCCCATTGTAATACCTTTAAAATAAAAGAAACACCATTTCAAGTTTGAAATACAATTTATAAAAGTATGTTTTTTATAAATGTTTTACTTAAAAGGAAAGTATGTACCATTTCCCTTAACCATTTTCAAATCTGGGTTCATTTCATTAGTGTCAATGGATTTTTAGAAATGGAAAGTTATGTTTACATCTTAAAATTTGTACAAAGAGGATTAAACACTCTCATTTGAATACCATTTTTATAAACCTAACCAAAACCAGTTTACCACTTTCCAGGGAAAACAATACACCAAAAATGTACAAAATAAATCACACAACAAGGGCAATGTAGGTATACATATAAGCATCATAATCACTACTGCAAGCAACAAAGGCCGAATTGACCTGGGTGAACTTAGGAGATCAAGAATAAACCAGAAGACACCAATACATGAGACCTCATTCTCTTTGACATGTCACACACATTGAAATATAAACGCCCAATATTCTTGACCATCCTTTCTCAGGAAAGCCGAGGGAAAATCCCATAGTAATAAACCCAATATATCCACCTAATATGGGCCACTAGTCAGTACCATAACCTACCAGTGCAATAGTCATTCTTAGAATATTCTCTCAATATTCCAGATTCCCATGCCTCAAGTATTTGGAAAGGGGGTGAGCCAACCAATGCCAGCAGAGCATCCAATCACATACATATATTTATATATAATAATAATAATGCACAACATACATCACCCCGAGCCACTCCATGGGACAACCTCTTGCCTTTAAACCATTTGAGTTCCCGAGAGCCTCTAAGCATGAGCCTCCAAAACCATCAGTCACAACCTAGGCAGGAGTGCTATCCTAGGAGGGTTTTCATCAAAAAACATCATCATTTTCCATAAAGTGCCAAACGGGCATTAAACACATTTCACAATCACCGCTTTAAAAAGAACCAAATTCTTTTTCCAAGAAGGACCAAAACCACCACTTTTACTTCCACAACCATTTAAAAAAATATCCAACTTACTTATAAGACCATAACCAGTTTGAAACCATTTAAGAATCCCCAAAATACTACTTCACAAGATGCTAATATTTTTATAAAACTAAACCAAACCATTCTATTTTTTTTCAAATAAACCGTAAGAGCCGAACGAGAAATTTATCGGTGACCCATGAAACATTAAATAAAATAGTTTCCATTTAAGACTCAACTAGGTGAAAACACTAATTTCATGGCACGAACTTATTTAAATTGACAACCGGAGTGCAAAATTAATAAAACATTTAATTGAACATTTAGCGTGCGCAAACATAACAAAGCGACAAAAATTTTCACACAACCAGAATTGAATTATAAATTTGCATAATAAATGAATTAATCAAAAGTTGACCAATAATATTTAGCACACATATATATAGGGCAAAAATAGTAAGAAATAGATGCAGATTATATTTTAAAAGGCAGTGAAATGGTAACATACCTCAGAACCAAGGCGTGATGACACAACACGTGTCTGAAACCATGTGGTAAAGTCCAATGCCAAGTATATTAATATCAAGGACTCAAAAACATACAAAAATATCAACTAGAGTATGTGAAACCAAATGGAGGGGAGAAACCCTCACCTCAAATCCAAAGTGCAATGACATTGACCACTTAGAATCACCTCGCACGGACCTAAAACACTAACTATACCAAAAATACCCCTTAAGCAAACAAAAACCTCATCATAAGCAAGGAAATTAAATAGAGAAGATGCTTCCAGAGGTGCGAAGGAGGTGTTGGTCAAAGCGGTCGCCGAAAAGGGGGTTTCTCTAGAGGGAGTCCATGTAGCGGCGGGTTTACAATAGGGAGAGGGGGAGGCTGGTCGGACAGGCACTATCGAGGTGCCGATAGAATGCGGAGAGGGAGGTCAGCTCTAGGGCGACACTACATGGGGAAGGCATGAGGCTATTTTGCTGTGCTATTTGGAGGGCATGTTGTGGTTGGACAGGGGGGTGCATCCGTGGAGGGGCTTGCTGATGGAAGCCAATTTAGGTAAGTAAGAGGGAGAGCTAGTGGAGTGCAAGGTTGTGGGAGGTCGGTACATGAAAGAGAGGCCGCATCGGTCGAGGGTCATGCCATTATCAAGGTCAGTCGGATGGGAGGCACCGTGAAACTACGGGATGAAGAAGATAGGAGGGTCGTCATGCAGGTGGATGTGCGGTGTGGCAAGGGGGCGCCAGGCGGTTGGAGGTGTGGTGCAGTAGGGGAAGGGCTAACAGAAGGCACAGCCGGGGGATGAAGAGGTGTGGAAGAAGCAGGAGGTGGCTGGATGAGGAGAGTAGGTCGACGTCGCTACAAGGGGAGAGTTAGAAGAGGTAGCGGCTGGCTATGGAAGAAATTACAGTGAGGGAGGAGGCAGCGGGGTCATGCCGCACACAGATGAAATGAGGGGGGGGGGGGGTGAAGCACAATGCTAAGGAACCCTAAAGAAAGAAAAATATATAAAAATAAATAAATAAAAACTAATCTAAAATAAAATAAAAATAAAACAAAATATAATTTTAATATAAAAATAATAATAATAATAATAATAATGGTAATGAAAGGAATGATAATAATAATAATAACATGATGATAAAATCAAAAATATTAAAAGTATTTATTTTATTTCAATAATAATAAAATCATTAATAACAATAAAAAAATTATTAAAAGACAACAATTAATGTTTGTTTTAATTATAATATTTATTTACTTTCATTTTCCGCGAACGAGCAATCGTACAGTTTCCATAATGAAGCCGAACGACTTCCAAATTCATGCTCCGCCCGTGCACCCGATGACGTCACACCCAAAAACACACTATTTAACATAAACTTAGAAAATTCCTCCGGGACTCACCCCGAACCCCTGAAAAAATGTTTAAAGGTAGAAAAATAATTATAATAAAATAGTCTTATAGGTCGGGGTGTGATAGAAATAGTAAAATAGGCTATCATCAATGAATGAAACCTGAGAGAATATGGTGGTGTAAGCTAGGGTGGTTCAGAGTTAAGGCAGATTAGTGGTTCCACTACTGGTCAGAAGTGATGCTTTGAGACTACGTATAAGAGAAGCAACAAGCAGGTGACAACCACTGATAGTTACTTGGTTTTCCACCAATGTGGGTAGCAAGGTCATATGAATCCCCAGTGTCCCAAGGACCCTATTGAGTGCTGATGTTGTGGCATATTGAGGTATCTTCATCTTTTCTTACAGTACCTTCTCATCTATGCCTATAAGAAGAGGATCCATATCATCTCCACCCTCAGGAATATGATAAGTAGAATCTCGCTAGGTAGGTATCTAGAGTACTACTAGTCATATAGGTAGAGGGGGAGGTTGTGGATGAGGTAACAAGGCATCAGATACATTGTAAAAGCAGAGCGAACACACTCCAAGTAGTGAGGTTGCAGTAAAGGGTCATAGATCAAGCCTGATTTATTCAATGCAACATCTACCAAAGGATCAGAGTGTTAGTCCATCTAATGTTTGATGTATTATTCTAGTAGCATCCACTATAGTGTCTTCCTTATTTTATATAGGTGTATCACACTCCTTTATCTATGTTGCTATTATGTAGAGAATTAGGATTGATATTGAGTACTCCTATGGAATTATGACACTTGACACTACCTTGGAATTTCATTCAGAGAGTGTATGTAAGTGTAATAAATTACCCCTTGAGGTAGGTAGTCATCATTTCTTATAGGACCTCTTCATCCCCAAGATAATGGTCTTTGATTCCATTATCAGGATGGATAGGTTCGTCCCCAATCACATCTATATGGATTTTTATCACCAAAGGGTGGATTTCACATCACTAGAGGGAAGTGATTATATTCATAAGGATGAGTGGGATGTCCAGGAAGGTAGAGCGAGACCATAGGTTCTTGGGATATTTAGAGTGACTTCCCATATTTCTACAATTTATATGGATGTTCACAGTTTTCATCAGACTAAATTACCTCTTATATTCAATCACTTTAGAGATGTTTTACCTGATTAATTCTACTAGATACCTCCTGTGAGAGAGGTATAATTTACTATCGATCTAGTACCTAGAGATGCACTGATATCCATTCCTCCTTACATGATGGATACTACTAATTTATAGGAGATCAAGAGGAAGCTAATGAATATAGAATGTCTAAGGATTTTATTCGACCAATTACTTCTCCCTGGGGTTCGTTGGACCTTTTCTCCAAGAAGTTAGATGGAACCCTCAGGAATTGTATGGATTATTGAATGTTGAATCATCTTACTATAAAAACAAAAGGCATCCCTTACCTCATATAGATGATTTATTCAACTAGATAATAGGATCAAGGGTAATATTGATGATCGAACTAATATCGGTCTATCACCAGGTTCATGTTAGACCTTCAAATTTACCACATGTGGATTTTCATAGTCATTATGGTTTATATGAGTACCTAGTTTTGTTATCCAATCTTACAAACACGCAAGAAATCTTGAGATCATTTTGAATACACTAGGAGAGCATAAGTTTTATGATAATATTATTAAATGTAACTTTGGGATTGATAAGGTACAATTATTGGGTCATATCATCTCAGAGGTAGGAGTATCAGTTGACCCATAGAAGGTGAGTATTGTGGTTACCTGGGAGCATCCCAATAATGTCTTTGATATATAGAGTTTCTTGGGGATAATTGGTTATTACATGTGTTTCATACAAGATTTATCATGCTTATCCTCAAATTTTATGGACTTGAATAAGAAGTGTGTGAGGTTTATATGGTCAGAATCCTTTGAGATAGTATTTTAGAAGCTGAAAGGGAGATTGACTTTAGCCCTGATCCAGATTCTTCCAGTTCCAAGAAAAATCTATATAGTGTATTGTGATGCATCGGATATCAGGATTGGAGTAGTTTTGATGCCAGTAGATAGAGTTTTTGTATATGGGTCATGATAGTTGAGGCCTTATGAGAGGTATTACCCGACACACAATCTTGAGTTGGTAGCTGTTGTTCATGACTTGCGTTGTTAGAGGAATTACCTATTGAGAGAGATTTGTGGTGCTTATAGACGAAAAAATCTTTTGGTATATCTTTAAATAATGTGAATTGAATATTTGGAAACAAATCTGGGTAGAATAGCTTTAGTACTTTGATTTAGATCATGCTTGTATGCCCAAAAAGGGAAATGAAGTTTTCGATGCTCTAAGCAAAAGGAATTAGACACAAATGGTTCAGGAGGCTAGTAGTGAGTGATAAATTATGAATCTATTTAATTTTGAGATGCACATATAATTTGAGTACCATCCTGGATAGTATATAATTTCATTGATATTAGTGACCTCTTCACTTATGGAGAGATTAAAGATGAGACAGTTTTCAGATCCTGAAGGCTTGGTCCTGTGGTAAGGTATTTCTGCAGATGAACCACCTCTAAATTGGTTTATCGATGGTGATGACATCCTACACATAAATGGGTGTATATGGGTCCCTACATATATGAGAAATGATCTGATGTGAGATTCACATGATTCTTAGTGGGAAGTACAGCCAGGTGTCTCAAATATGTATTGTGATATGAACTGACAGTATTGGTGGTCAAAGATAAAACATAAGATAGCGGGTTTTATCACTAGTTGTTTCACCTGTCAATAGGGGAATATGAAACCCCAATGTCTTGTAGGATTTCTATTGCCTTTACCAGTCCTATAATGGAAATGGGAATATTTTTTGATAGATTTTGTAGTTGGATTTCTGAGGTCATCTCAATGTAACAATGTGGTTCGGGTAGGTGAGGATCGATTGAAGAAAGTATCCATGTTCATTTATATCTGGAAGACTTTCTCAGTTGATGATATGGTACAATTGTATGTTTGTGAGATTATACATCTACACATCTTCCCTTGTACTATCATTTTATATAGGGATGTTCATTTCACATTGAGGTTTTGGCATGGGTTATTGAGATCTATGGGTACTCATGCGCTTCTAAGAACATCCTTTCACCCGCTGACTGATGAATAATTAGAACCGAAAATATTGGTACTAGAGTACATGCTATAAGCATAAACCCTTGATTTTGGTGGTTCTTGGGAGAATAATATCTCTCTCATCAAGTTCTCCTAAAATAATATCTATCACATGATGATACAGATGGATCCTTATGCGGTACTTTATGGTAGGCCATGTCGTTCACCCATGTGTTGGAAAGAGGTAAGAGAGGCAGTGTTGTTAGGTACTTCTATCATTCATGAGACTTAAATGGAAGTTTGAATTATTAGAAATTGGATGCCTACCTATCAATCTAGATGGAAATATAATGTTGATCACCATTTATGACCTCTGGAGTTTAAGGTCTTGTATCATGTTTTCTTACGGGTATCACCTAGACTTGGGCATAGATGGATATAGAGGAAATGGAAGTTATTGTCTCATTATGTTGGTCCATTTGAGATATTGGAGGGATTTATGATAATACATTATCAGTTTTAATAACCTAATAGGTATCATGCCATGTAAAATGTCTTCCACATATCACAGCTTCTCCATTATTATGCTAACCCATCTCATACTTTTTATCTTGATAATGCTTATTTTGAGGAGTCTCCCATACTCATCATTGATTAGTGTACGAAGCCTCTATGAGTAATGTTTTTGCCTTTAGAGTGGGTGATATGGAAGAACAACCATTTACAATATGATACTTAGGAGAGAGAGGCCTACACATGTGCTTAGTGGTTGGATTGTTTCTCGACATCATTTTACCACCCTTAGAAAGGAAAATAAGGGAAATGTTCCTTTAAGGGGGAAAGACTATAAGAAATCATATTTTCTATATGGTATGGATCCTTTAGGTTCTAATATAATTCTGTTTTTTTGACCTAATATGAAACCCTAGTATGGATGTTGAGGAATCATGGGTGTTCGGGCCTTGTTCGGAGCCCGAAACCTCAACCAGTAGAAGATAGCATTGGTCCACATTGTTAATAGAAACCATGATTCCCATCATACATGGTTTATCCTAAACTCTTTGGGATTTTAAGATGGAACAATAGAGTGCACAATTTTCCCTAAGTTTTCATCCAAGGCCACATGACCATGAAGAAGCTATGTGGTTTTTAGTAGAGGAAAAATCACAGTTTGCACACGGTTTCCCAAACTGTGCGACATGGGTTTTGAGAAAGATAGGTGTGCATGGTTAGAACATGATTTGGAAAATCGTGTGGTCAAACCATACGACCCCAAAATTTTGGTTGATTTTACCAAAATGAACTTAATGACTTATAAACTTAAACCCTTTTATTTTCTCATTATAGTAGACGTGGGGTACTTTTCTATCTAAATGAAGCTCCTTAAAGATTCAATCTAGGTTCTTGGATAAATCATTTGTCCATACTGCTATTTGACTTTTAATTGTCTCGTTGGTTGTGTTTGGCGAGTTCTCTATTCATTTGATGCCCTTCATCATTTTTCATTCTCTCAAAAGAGTTATTTAGGTGTAAGTACATATAACCAATTTTCATGGCATTCATATTCTTTTTTCCATTTTCTTTTGATCTGGACCAAACCAAAGGTTGATACTAGATGAGAGATCCTCTACTTACATAAGATATTTTGTCTAGTAATTATACATCAAAGTTGATATGCTTTATATTATGTGTTATGTGCCACATGCTAGTTTCAACATGAATTACCCATAAATTGAATATTCCTTAAATTGTTTGTCTTGTTTTAGAACCCGATGGTTCTTTTATATCCAAAAATATGTTGGAGGTTGTCAGTATCAACGTGAGTAGTAATGAAAAATAGGCTCATGGCCCATGGGATTTGTGGATATGGGGAAGATTTGGGGTAGGATGAGCCAAAAACTTTTGACCATTAAAAGTGTGGGTCAAGGTGGGTTGAGCCTGAAGGAGTGTGGGCCAAGGCAAGTTAAGCCTGTGTGGGTGCGGGCTTACCCGCAGTCCCAATTTTAAAAATAAAAATTATTTTTTTATAATACCTGATTTTTATTGACAATTAATATGTTTTTTATTATAATACAGGTTATGTTTATATATATATATATATTACAATATCAAATATTATTTCCATTTTCAAGTTCATTCCTTCTGGGAATGAAGCACTGGTATATTAATGAACATGATGATGTAGTGAAATAAATACATGAATATTTTCATGCCATGAGGCATAAATATATGTTATTGTAGATGAAAACTTGTTTTGATTATTGATTCATGGGTGGAGAACCCGATGAGTCGAGGAACTATGAAATGAGTAGAATGCCAAAAGTCTTGAATTAAGATTCCACTTAGAATAAAAATTCCATGATATGGGGAAACTGATGAGGTTTTGGGATATTAGGGATTAAATTTACTCGTATAGAGGAAGTTGCGTGCATGGAATAATCATTTTGAGTGGGTTGTGATAATCCATGTCACCTAGAGGTGTGAAGAAATATAATTTCTTTAATTATTTCCACCCTGGACTTCCCTCTCTATATAGTGACCCTAGATTTTCATACATTAACACTACATAACTTTTGTGGAATTTTTAAAACATTATACAAAATGACATCCAAAGACCATACTAGTCTAGAGCCTTTGAGAACATAGAAATGTAAACACTTGCACACAAGTGAGACACATTATCCCCTATTATGTTCTTCATGACTATCACCCTTCTTAGACACATCATACTTTATACATATCTTCATAACCTAGGGAAGGAAACATAAAAAGTGCTGAGCTTAGATTCTCATTAAGGGTAAACATGGGAGACATGTAAGCATAAACATGAGTATAGGGTTATGATAACATGATCATAACATCAGGAGATCTTACCCTGCATATCATAAGATTATAAAAATGATCCATGGCATAAATATTGGTTGTTAATAAGAAATGAATCATGATGAAATAAGTAATATAAGCCCTGAAATAAAAACATAGGAATAAAACATGGAATTATGGAAGACACATAAGCATACAATAGACCTATGTAGATGATTCCTACTAATACCTTCATTACATTTTATTATTTGGATAATCACCCGTGTATTGGATTCGGGAATCAGATTCCCTCTCATGTACCATTTAGTTTTCATAATTGGGATGTCCTCCCATGTACCCATTTTTTGGGCTTGGGATTCCCACCTGTGTATCATATTATTTCGGGCTTTAGATTCCCTCCCATGCACCCTCTAGTTTCAGGATTGGGATTCCCCATCATGTACCCTTTGAGCTCATAAAACATTTATCATTACCTAATTCATTGGAGAGAGATATAGGTCCCACCCATAACATAATAAAATCATACATATATGTGCCACAAAACATTCAACGTATCATGACCCATGAAAATAGATGATATTTATAAACATCAAATCATATCCCATGAAATGGAATGGGTATCATTAAAATTTAATCACATCATAACCTATGGAAAATATATAAGCATCATAAATATTTCATAAAACCATAACTCATAAAAAGAAGTGGATTTTATAAGAATATAACCCATGGAATATAAAAAAAATTATAAAAATATAGCCTGTGAAATATAAATGGGTTTCATATATATCTTACTATCAAAACATAAACTATTCAGAGAAAAAATATGAATGGAACCTTCAAAACATTTACCATAAGGGTATGTGTAACATCAATGGATGTCATCATATATTTAAAATAGTTTCAAAATATCTTTAAAAACCTTTTATTGAGGAAAATATCATTTCTTATTTGAAGAAGTATCTTTAAAACAAAAAGCCATTTGAAACCCATTTTTATGAAAATAAACTTGAAAACTTATAAAGAAATATTTGATTTTTTTTGGAAATCATTTTATTTGAAAACATATAAGAGATATTTAAATCATTTTGAAAACCATTTTCAGTAAAATCATATAAAATAATCTTGAAAAAAAATTTGAAACCCATTTCTTTGAAAATACATTCAAAACATATAAATAATGCTTGAAAACGTTTAAAATAATTTTTTAAAAACATAATTTGTTTGAAAATATTTTTCATTCAAAACTAATTTAAAAATAATTCATTTAAATAATGTTAATAATAAAATTCATTAAAAATAAACTTGTCAAACTATAATAGGAGCTTCAAAGAAATGACGACCATGACGGCGGGTATGTCTATACATGCCAAACATTCCTTTTTTACCTTAAAAGTTAAAAAAGTACCTTAATCCGAAAATGATAAGAATATTCCTTCTAAAACCATTTTATAAAAGGTAAAATATGGCTAAAATTTACTTTAACATCATAGGATAAAAATTTCAAAAAAATGTAAATCATTTTTAGAAATCACAATTTTGAAAGAACCATGATTTTTCAACTGAAATGAGAGATAATGTCAGCTTTTCATAAAAACATTTTCTCAAGTATATTAAATAAAAAAGATTGAGAAAGTTTTACCATTACATGGATATAACATGAATATCCATAGGTTAATAAAATTCAGGAGAGTTATTGAGATATGGATCATAATATTTCATCAATAGAATCACAATAAAAAACAATCTCAATAAACGATGATATTGTAGCAATAAACTATTACCTTTTCGTAACATTAATTAATTATGGAAATAATAACATTATATGAAGCTTAAATTATCATTAAAATAACGTGATTCATGATATAACATGTCAAAAGTTATTATACACACCTCATAGAAAAATATAGGTGCATGAAATGGAATGTGTCTCAATGAAGGAAAGTTGAGACAGAGTTACTTTATTAAATTTGTAAATTTAGAAACATAAATCCTATGAAACAAATATCATAAAATGGATATGTAAATAACCAAAAAAATAATTATATGAATAATTGAATTAATAAATGGGAAATTTACACACCATTCAAATGAATTGAGTGGTGATTAAGGCATGTATCTTACAGAAATAAAAAGTGAGATGAAATCCCCTTACCATGTGTCTTAAATCTCATCGTACTCATTCAAAAATCATGTATAATAAATGTAAATTTACTATAAATATTTTAATGAACCATATTATTATATCTAATACCATATCTTATTTTATTATGAATTTATATAACCTACATTTTAATAATTTCATGTTAAGGTTATGCTTCGGGTAATATTCACTTTGTTTTTCTCTTGGGACTTAATTTGTTATATATTTGGTCCTTATACATATATCATGAATTAATGAATTTAAAACATGATATAAATATCATTTATTTTAATTATTTTTGTATTATAATAATCTATATAATAGTAAATCATGAAATGGAATACACCATTCATTGAGACAGTAGGTCGTACGTACGCGTGAATGTTGTTTCTGTCTTATTGTTTTATTGAAAGAATGTAAGAAACTGCAATATATGTATATATGTATATAATATAATTAAATTAGAATTATTATGTCATATATATAATATAATTACACTAAAAAATCCTTAATACATTCCATTTCGTGTGTGAATGAATCACATCGCTCTGAGGGAGTGATAGTCCACACTTCCTCAAAAAAACTTATCATATTTAAAAAAGTTAGAAAGTATAGAGGTACGTGTTATAAAATAATTAAATAAGATTAAAGAAATATTATATATCATATATATCATATATATATATAATTTCCATCATAATTCCCAACCATGAAGGGTGGTAAAGGAAAAATGAACAATCGTTGTTTCGTGAGGTGGTAGTTCGCCGTACACATAAACAATATATTTGTTTCCCATTATCTGGAACTATGTGTAAGTGTAGGTTTAAAACATAGAATAAAAAATACTATTATATTCATGATACTAGTTTTTTTATACAATAATGGAATAAAAATATTTTATGGGGTGGAAAATGGAAATAAAACTATAGAACTTAAGGAATGATGTTACCTCTTATTCGAGTAACTCCTTTTGTTTTGCACCAAAACGAATTATTGGATTGATTTATGACCAAGAGGAAGATTCATGGAAGAGGAAGTGGGAAGATTCAGGATACTAGTTTTTTTATACAAAGTGAATTTTGAGGTGAGAGGAAGTGGGATAACAGGATGCCTTTTATAGTGGTGGAGGAGTGGAACTCGTGTAAATTTTCAGAAAGGGAATTCCACCCATGTTTTTCCCATGTAAAGTGGATCAAATAAAAGAAATAATTATATAAAATTGATTATATGGTAGAAATATATCCATAAAATGGTTCTTGGACAAGTTTATATGTCATTTCCCCCCTTAATATTAAGGTTTAGTCCTTTTCTAAACTTAATTTTTTCTCAATCGTTGCAATTAATTTTATTTACATTCACTAATATTTTTGGTTAAAAACTAACTTAAACTTATTAGAAACTATAAATTATGAATATTACAAATATTCAATCCATTTTTAAAAATTCCAATCATATAAATGACAGAAATTAATTTAAATTTAACCCCATAGATGGGACGATAGTGTATGTTTGTTTAAGTAAAAACATCCAAAAGATTGCAAAGTTTTTTACCCGATTTTAAAGTTAAATTGATTCCAATGTTCTAAATTATAATAATTTATAAATTTATTATACAATTAAACTTTTAAACCAATTTAAAATATTGTTTATACTTACAAATAAATTATATGAAAAATATTTTTGAATTAAAATTCAATATTTTCAACTATTCATTAAAAATGAAACGTTACAAAAAAATACCCAAAAATTATCCTAACCTAATTTTTATGTTTATATTTCAATGATAAATTTTATTTTGACATATAAAATCTATAGAAGTGACAAAAATTTTATTTAAAATGGGTTATTCATTAAAAGGTCGTAAAACCGCCTTTATAAAAATATAGGTTTTAAAGAATAAAATTAGGTTTATTCTTATCTTATGTCTATCAAATATATTGGACGAATATAAAAAATATTTTTCTGAATATAATATATATATATATTACATCAATATCACTCAATAATTTTAATTAATTTAATTTACTAAGAGAAAAAACCTTTGGGAGCATAAAAATAAAAATATATTCTTTATATTCAACTGGTTCTTATATTTTCATTTTTAATTAATTGGTAACCATTGAATTCATCTTAAATTTGTGTCAAACATATCTTTTAATAAGTTTTTTAATACTATTAATAACCACTAATTTAATATCTAAGCTATATATTATTATATTAAATAATAATATATTAATAATATATTACTGTTCGGTAAAACTCGGTATTGCTTGTTACGCAAGCCATTGAGGAAAGTCATTTTTGCGTGTAATGTAAGCTATCCTTAGTGTTCCGTGTAGAGAAATCTAAATTTTAGGTTGTGTATAGTGCATGATTAACATGGTTTTTCATACAACATAATCCAAACATAGTGCTTTAATATAAAATTAACTATTTTTAGTGTTGTGGGACTTGATAAATATATAAAATATTAAATTAATTCAAAAAATAATAATTCTTAATACCTAAGGGTGTTACATTCTACCCCCCTTAAAATGAATTTATCCCTCGAAATTTTTCTAGGTTATCAAAGTTTTAATACTTTAAAGTTCATTTCATAGAAACCCACACCATAAAACTGAATACTAACACTTCCCTTGATAATTAATGTTGGAAATATAGCAGTTACCTAACATAATGTATAACCATGTTACCACAGAAGAGAACATTGGTTTGAAGTAAAGATTAGACATTGAGGAAAATCATAAATATTTATAGGGAGTTATTACGGTCATCAATCACAAAATATTTAATGATCAACAAAAAGTTGAAGGCCTCGATGTCATAAATCTATGATGATTTAAAAGGCCATCGATTTAAAAAAAAGGTATTAAGGAAACAATTTTTTCATCATTATCATATATTTTATTAATTCATTTAACAACCAAGAATATAAGGAAATATAATTACTTGATATGTTTTTATAAACCAAATTTCGTTCTTTGGTTGTGCTTTTATCTATTTCTAATTCATCCATTACTTCAAGAAATTTATTTCTAGAAATTTTATTTGATTCTTGAAGCACTAAATTACACTTTTATTAGAACTTAAGGCCCATAAAATAATGAAAATTATAACTATTTTCTCTACTTTTCCATCAAAATAAATATGGTTAATACATTAATCTCTAAACATAAAAAATAACACTACTCTTTCATCATAATATTTATTCATCAAAACTAATTTTACTTTAACCAAGAAATTGTATAGGCTAGTGGTAGGTGTGAAACCCTTATCGCCCTTTAGACATGGGTTCAATACTCATAGCCTTATTGAACTTGATTGGTTGTCACCCGATATAAATAATGTCCTTTATATACCGTGCAAAAATAATTTCCATAATAACTAATATGAACTTCATTTAAATAAGTTTAATCACTACATAGACTTTTAATCAAGGTTTTCAATACAATCTCAATACATAAAAACTTCCTCTAAAGTTTAAATTAAAATTTTCATGAATAGTTAACCTTATAACCCTTCAGAAAGATGAAAGCCTGAAAATTTAGAAATAAAGTCATGAAATCATATTAACATTGATCCCCCATATACCACAAATTACTACTTGGTTGTCACATTCAAAACATGTGAATACCCTCATCAAATATTCCCTTGAAACATGGTTATAACCCGAATCATTGTAAATAATTTTGGAAAACATGCATGATTATTTATTCCGATGATTATTGGATACATTATTTAAATACAAGAAGTTGTAAGCATCATCCTTGATGACATAGACCACTTTTTCCATAATCATTTCTAGGAAATCAATACCATCCAATTTACTCATTCATATCCTACATATCTTTATCCAAACATCATTATCTCAACATTAGGCATTAATTAATGGTTACCTTCCCTTAATCAAAATACCACATTTTCATGAAATCGCTTTTATATGTCTTCATCACCATTAAACATGTCCTTTTCAATCCATAATTAAAAATTATACTGAAAATACTTATATATTTCATGATTCATAATATTTGAATTCCATAGCATAAATACTTCATTCATCCAACCTTATTCTTAAACCATTACTCTGGATTCATCAAATTATTCCTTAATACCTATTTCCTAGAATATGAACTCTGAATCTTGTCTTAAGGTTCCTCAACCTCAATCCAATCAGGATTCTTATGTTTAATGTAAACAATACAGGAAGAACATCGCCAACCTTTCACATGTTGTTTTTAGTCTCTTTGTCTTTATAAGTATAACCAATACTTGTACCACCTTCCTGATTCTCTTTATGAAATTTCCACTTTGGAAATTGATTCACATAATGCCCATACTTTACACATATGAAACATTCAATGTTTGGAATGTTCCTTCTAGTTATCTTTATTGAATAAAAGAATAAAGCATAGTATGAGAAACATTAATCATAATGGGATAACATATAATCATGAAAAATGACTTATCAGATGCCTAAATCATGGATTATACTTATTTAATATATCAAAACATATATTTATAATAGTTTATTCATAGAAAAACTATATTTAAATTCTTCAGGATTATTTTTGAAGAGTTTGTGAATTCCCAAAGAAAATCCACCAGGAGTTCAGCAAGGCCCGTTTTCATGTACCAAGTTACGACGAGTCAGGCCTGACACACCTTGTACAAGTTGTTACATCTAGGTACATATAATCTAGAGCCACATCCACTTTTAGTATCTAGATAGGGATGTATTTATAGGAATCTACTCCTCTATCCTTTAAAAATTTCCAGGAAATTTTTCTACACTTTAACTCATCCTTAGAGACATCCCTAGACATATCCTTATAAATATACCAAGGGATCTCACTAAATATTTTTCATCCTAGTTCAAAAAAGTTAACTAAACCTTTTCTCTTATACCAAATATAGAGACCTTTTCTTTTCATACATTAACATTACATAACTTTTTCATAATTCTTAAAACATTATAAAAACATGCACCCAGATACCATACTAGTCTAGTTCATTTGGAAACATGGAAGCATAAACACTAGTATACAAGTGAGATACATTATCTCCAACTAGGTTCTTTATGACTATTTCCCTTATTAGACACATCATACTTAATACATATCTTCATAATCTAGGGAAGAAAACATAAAAAGGGGTGAGCTCAAATGCTCAATAAGGGTAAACAAGGGAGACATGTAAGCATAGCCTTGATCATAGGGGTATGAAAAAGTGATGATAACATTAGAAGATCATACCCTAAATATCATAAGATCATAAACTGGAATCATGGCATACATACTGGTAGTTCATAAGTCATGAATCTTAAGGAAATAAAAAACATAATTCATGAAAGCATAACATAGGAATACAACTTGTAATTGTGGAAAACACATGAGAATATAATAAACCTATGTCAAGGATTCTTACCATGAACTTCATAAAATTAAAGTCTTGGGATAATTACCTATGTACCTAATTTCGTCTTGGGATTCCTTCCCATGTACCCTCCTATTTTCAGGATTGGGATATCCTCCCATGTGACCTCTTGTTTCGAGCTTGGGATTCCCCCTCATATACCCTCTTGTTTTGGGCTTGGAATGACCTCTTTTGTACCCTTTGAGCTCATAAAACATTTATCATTACCAAATGAATTTGAGGGAGATATAGGTCTCACCTGTCACATAATATAATTATATATAAATGTGCCAAAAAAACATGCATCATATCATGACCTATGAAAAGTGATGGATTTTATAAACATCAAATCAAAACCCACAAAATGGAATGGGTAACATTAACATTTCATCACATCATAACCTATGGAAAATAGATAGGTTTCATAACCATTTCATCAAATCATAACCCATAAAAAGAATTGGTTTTCACAAGTATATAACTCATGAAAGAGAAACAAGTTTTATAAACACATAACCCATGAAAGTGAAATGGGTTTCATATACATCTTGACATCAAAACATAAACTCTTCATAGAACGAATATAAATAGAACCTTTGAATCATTTCCTAAAAGGGAATGAGAAACATCAATAGATGTAATCGTATATGGATAATAATTTTAAAATATCTTTTAAAAACATTTATTTAGGAAACCATCCTTTCTTATTTGAAAAAGTCAATTTTAAACACAAAACCTTTTAAAAACCATTTTCTTAAAAAAACATGAAAATTTCTAAAGAAATATTTGAAAAAAAATTGGACACCTTGTTATTTGAAAACATATAAAGAGATATTGAAAACAATTTGAAAACAATTTTCCTTAAAAACTTATAAAATAAGCTCGAAAACATTTTGAAAACCATTTCTTTGAAAATACATTAAAAAATTATAAATAATGATTGAAAACATTTAAAATACTTTTTCTAAACATAAATAATTTTTTATAAACTTTTTTGTTGAAAAAAAATTTAAAAATAGTGAATTTACATAATACTAATAGAAAAATCCATTAAAAATAAACTTGTTAAGTTACAATGGGAGCTTCAAAGAAATATTGGTCATGATGGCGGGTGTGTTCACGCATTCTAAACATTCCTTTTTACCTAAAAATTTCAAAAAAAGGTCTTGATCAGAAAATAACAAGAAGATTTATTATAAAAAAAAAATTTAAAAGGTAAAAAATGGGTAAAAACTTCCTTTATAATCATAGTATAAAAGCAAAAAAAATTGAAATCAATTCTAGAAATCATGGTTTTGAAAGAACACATATTTTCTGATAAAAAGGGAGAGGTAAAGTCAAATTTTCTTAATTTTTTTAAGTATCATTATTAAAAAACTGTGGAAAAAATGGTACCGTTACCTGGATATAACATGAATATACATAGGGTAAAAAATTCATGAGATTTATTGAGAGATGGATCACAACATTTCATCAATGGAAGCAAAATCATAAACAATCTTGATAAACGATGAGATTGTACCAACAAACTATTATCTTTTTGGTATATTTAATTCATGATGGATAAAATAACACTACATGAAGCATAAAATATAATTAAAATAATTTTATTCATGATATAAAATGATAAAAGGAAGTATGTACATGTCATATAAAGACATAGGTTCATGACATGGCATGTTTCTCAAAGAAGGCAAATTGAGATAAAGTTACTTTACTCATTTGGTAACTTTTGAGAAATAAAAACCATGAAATAAATATTATAAAATGGATATGTAAATACCAAAAAATGTAACTATATGAAAATTTTAATAAATCCATGGGAAGTTTACATACCACACAAATTAAATGAGTGGTGATTAAGGTATGTATCTCATAGAAAAAAATGTGAGATGAAATTTCCTTACTTATATCTTGAATCTAATAATCCTCATTAAAACCTCATTTATAATAAATTTAATTTAATTATAAATATTTTATAAAACCATATTCTTATATCTAATACCATATATTATTTTATTATGACTTTATATTACCCTCTTGTTAACAATTTCTTGTTAAGGTTACGCTTTAGGTAATATTCGCTTTGTTTTTCAGTTGTGTATTAATTTTTTATATCATTAGCCCTTATACATAGATAATTATTTTTAGAATTTAAACAATGATATAAATATCTTTTATATTAAGTATATTTTTATTATAAAAAGTATTGAATATTTAATCATGAAATAGAATACACCATTCATGGAGATGGTAGGCCATACATATGCATGACCACTGTTTCCGTTTTATTATCATATTGAAATAAAGAAATAAAAATAAATATATGTATATAATATAATTAATTTTTTATTAGTATTTCATATATATCATATAATTTCACTAAACACATCCTTAATAAATTTCATTTAGTGTGTGAATTAATCACATCAATTTGAGGGGGCAATAGTCCACACATCCTCAAATGAGATTATTATATTTAAAAAAGATGAAAAGTATAAAGGTATGTGTTATAAAATAATTTAAGAAGATTAATGACCTAATAAATATAATATATATCATATATAAATATTGTTTCCATCATAATTCCCAACCATGAAAAGTGGAAAAGGGAAAATGAACAATCATCATTTCATGAGGTGGTAGTTCTCCGTACACATAGACAATATGTTTTTTAACCATTAGATGGATGTGTATGTAACATTAGGTCAAAAATGTAGCATAAAAACAACCCAATATATTTAGGATACTGTATTTTATACAATAATGTAACAATTGGACCCTTTGTGAGATAGTTGTTTTAATAATCACCAATCATGGCAATTTAAAAATCATGATAATTCACATATTATGTTTTAAGTAATGATAATCAAGTAAATGATTTTTTATAAATGAATAGATTATGTCACATGGTATAATACATTTTAATAAGTCAATAAATTATGGATATTTATTTTTTTAATATGTTTACAAGTGTATATTTACATGTAATTATAAATTCCACTTAATCTGTAGCTGTTATGTATAAGATAGACACTTTGTAAGTTTCTTCAAAGTCACAAACATTAATAGTTCAAAGGAGTAACCATTAGCTGACTCCCCAATGAGAAATCACCAATCTAAGAATACATCGATGCATTACTCCCTGATACAACAAATGAAACACTGATGGACAAGTCACCGATGATCGGTCACACTGATAGTTCAAATGGCTTACCGATGGATGAGTCATCGATGAGCGACGCACCGTTAGTTCCAAGGACTTACTAATGAACGATTCACCAATGGGCGACACACCAATAGTTCAAAATGAGTCATTGATGATGACTCACCAATGCCCAGATAGACCGTTAGTACAAATGACTCACCAATTCCCAGAGTCACTAATATAGAGAGTCACTGATGCTGATAGATTGATGCTGACAAACCGATGATATCGACTCGCCGACGCTTATGACTCACCGATAGTTATAAAAACTTTTTTTAATTTATTAATTCAAAATATATATTTAACGATCATATTTAGACAAATTAATGTTTCTAACATTATTTAATTTTATTTTTATTATGTTCAGAGGATAGTATGAGGAACATGTATGTGGGAAGATCATTGTGTTCGCTGGACCTCAATGTATAAATGAAATAAAATATAGATCATTCAAATGAGGAGAAAATATGAAGTAGTGGAAAGTAAGTGAAAAATTGCTGAAGAAAACAATAAATTCTCGATCATACTTCAAAAACCCAAGAACTCAAAAGGAAGAACATTCGGGGAGACAAAGAATTCAAGATAAACCGGCTGAGCTAACCTGGACATTGTACCAACATGAAGCTGATCATTTCACACTCTTGGGACCCAGAACACAGATTCTACGATACTCTGTTTTGGAGTCAACTTCCATAATATAACTCGAACTTAAATTCCACTACATCAAACGAGTCTAGAGATGCACTACATAACACACAAAGACTTCTAAACCTTTCTCTACATCCTTAGCTCTATTTTGTTCATTTATTTTCATTTCTGAGCAGTGTGTGTATCTTTCTGATTATACACACACTGAATCATGTGCCTAACAGTAGGATACATGATATCCTTAATCTCAAACTCTATTTATCAATTTATATCCCATATAAAATTATGGAAGAGGTCGTGTGTGACATGTTTGTTGTTTTTTCCACGAAGAACCATGGTAGAGGTCAAGTGTAACCTGGACAACCTTGTGTGCTATTATAAACCCTGATCCATGGTGTTAATCAATCTATTTATTAATTTAAACTTCTTGGTGACAGGTGATCACCAAGTGGAGAGGATTAAGTCTCTTCTTGAGACCAAACCTCTTGTTTTATTTCTGCTGTGTTTTTACTTTTTTATTTTACTCTATTTTTTTCACATATTTCATAAAACTAAATTGAACTCTGATAGTTAGTTTAATAAGTGTTTATAATAGTTTTGAACTAGTAAATTAGTTTCAAAAGTTATATTAATCTTTAGATTAGTATAGATGATAACTAATCAATCTCTTGAGAAGTTAATGAAATATTCAGAACTCATATAAATTCACTACAAACTAGCTTGGATTATATTGTTAATTGGGGTAGATATTTCAAAGAACCAATTATTAATAGAAATTTTTATAGATACTCAATTAATCCCTCTTCATTACTCTACTCTGACCAACATTTTGGTATTAATGGACTTAAGAATTTTTCAGTTTTCAAAGCCTTTTCAAACCTTTTTCAACTGTGATTCTATTTGTATTTCAAAGATCTTAAAATGTTTGTTATTTATAAATTTTTATCTCTTTGAGATACTTCCAAAAATTGTAATACGGACAATAGATTAGAAGGATCTGCAATAAATAAACCACCTTTTTTCAATGTAAAAAATTATGCTCAGTGGGAGCTTAAAATGAAAATACATTTAGAAAGCATGGGATTTGAAATCTGTACTACTATTAAAAGTAAATATGAAATCCCTAAAACTGCTAGAAACACTTGGGATGATGCTACCAAGACCACCTATAACAGTAACTGTAAGAAATGAATTCTCTATACTATTCACTAGGAGATGAATAATTTAATCACATTTGTTCTTGTAAAATTGCTCATAAGATTTGGGACACTTTAGCTATTTCCCATAAGGGAACATCTAATGTGAAATAGATGAGATTAAATACTTATACTATTAAATATGAAAATTTTAGAAAGAAGCTTGATGAGTCTATTTCTGATATGTATCTTAGGTTCAATGAAATTGTGAACACCATGATTTCTTTAGGAAGATATGTAACTACAAAGGAGCAGATCATGAGGATTCTATGATGCTTACCAGAGAGATAGCGAGGGACATCAATATCCATAAGATAATAATGTGTCATTGATAAAATACCAGTGAAGGAACTAATTGTAAAATTAATGATGTATTAATAGGAACTAAAAGTTAATCAAGATTAGGAATATCCAAAGAGAAAATATATAGCCTTCAAGGCTACCACTTCCAAAATCAAAGACAAAGAGAAAGTTCTAGATGCTATTGAGAGAACAAGTAATGAGGAATCATCTTCAAACAGTGATAAGGAAATGGGTTAGCTGGTCAAAAGATTCAAGAAATTCAATAGGAAGAAGAAGTATTTCAGGAAGCCTAATTATAAAGGAAGGTATGATAACAAGGGAAAATAAAAAAAGGACTAGAAAAGAAATGAAATATCATAGGATATTGTCTACTATGAATTTAAGAGGAGAGAAAATATCAAAGCTGACTGTCCGAAGTTAAAATATAAAAAGAGGTATGAAAAAAGACAAGAAATATAAGAAAGCAATGAAGTCCACCTAGAGTGAATATGAGGATAGTTCCAGTGAATCAGTACCATCTCATGATGAGAAATATGACATGGAAAATATGTGTTTTATGAGAAACACATCTGAGGTAACCTTAAAATCTCCTTCACACAATTATTATTATTCTAAAAATGAATGTGAGTATGAGAATATGACATGTGATGAACTATTTGAATACTGTAACATACTGGAAGAGACTTGTAATGAACTAAAATATAAATATAAATCTTTAATGAAACAACACACTCTTACTATAACT
Organism: Viscum album; assembly: GCA_963277665.1. NCBI lineage: Eukaryota > Viridiplantae > Streptophyta > Magnoliopsida > Santalales > Viscaceae > Viscum > Viscum album. The sequence goes on from OY728134.1 coordinate 822,222,027, forward strand.
ATTAAGTTGGAACTCATTACTAAAAAGGAAACGAATGCTCAACTTCTCAAAGAAAAAAATGAGTTAAAAAATTATAATGAGAAATTGAAGAAGGATTTAGAAAATTTTACCAATGGAAAAAACACACTTACTCAAATTCTTGGAAAATAGATATCTCCTAAGTAAATTTGTAGTATTGGATATCAGCTTGGAAAGAGAAACCTATCTAAAACACATTTCATGACTAAATCTAGAAAATCTGCTTCTTTGTCCAAAAATCAGGATTTTAGAACAAGTTCCAGTTCTAAAACATCTTTTCCTGCATCAAGTTTTTCTGGACCAAAAAAAGTTTCTTTTTCAAATACTTTATATTCTATATATAGGAAACCCATAAGACAATTGTGGGTTCTTAAAAATTTTATTACTAATATTTCTGGACCAAGACAAATATGGGTTTCAAAATCTTTTATTGGATGAATTGGTTTGTATGTAAACTTCCTAAAGATTTCCTATAGGAATATTTGGTACTTGGATAGTGGTTGTTCAAGAAACATGATAGAAGACTGTTGGCACCAAAATATTGCACGAAAGGAAGGAATGAAAAAGAAGCCTCGCACGCTGTCGCGCGAAGCACCGACGCGAAGTACCCCCGAGCAGCGCGGTCCCCCTTCGTGAACGTCCTGACGCTTCGCCACGAAGCACCGGAGGCGGTACCTCTCCGCGAACGTCCTGACGTTCACGGGCCCGTCGTGAAGCACCAGAGGTGGTCCCTCTCCGCAAACGGCCTGACGTTAGTGCGCCCGCCGTGAAGCACCGGAGGCGCCGCGTGAGTTCTGCTTCGCGGCGCCCCTTGCCTATAAATATCGGTCTCCCCCTGAGTCCACGAGGACAGACAATCCAACCATCCAGCTTCTCCACTCTTGAATCATGAAGCACCCTTTTCCCTGGGAATCATGATCTCCATGAGGTACTTCTACTTCGCGTGACACCTTTTCTTTGTGTCGTTTTGATCCCCTCTTCCGAGAGGGATGCCCTTCGCGAATCTCAAGTGCATTCGCAAAGGAGGGGGATTCCCAAGGGAACCCGGGCAGCCGCAGAGTGTTTATGCTTCGCGAAACACCCATCCTGTACTAGTGATCCCCATGCTAAGGCAGGATCGCTACACATCGCGAAGCACACTGCTTCGCAGTACCTTGCTTCGCGAGGCACCTCCTCTTCGCGAGGCAGTGCTCCGCGAATACTATTCCACTTCACGAAGCACTCTCCAATCACACCTTTTCCCCATGCTAAGGCCAAGGCACACCGCTTCGTGAAGCACACTCCTCTGCTTGGAAATTCCTCTCCCCGTGCGACCCTCCAGGTTTGCACGATGTAATTTCAAAGTCCCACGGACAACACCACTCGTAGCGTTGCATCGCCTAATGCTTCTTCGCATAGGCACGCTAACGGTTATTGCTTCTTCACATAGCCACGCTAACGTGGACCCCTCGATGGTTTTCTCTACGACCCCCCTTGACCACGACCTTACCGGTACCTTCCCCCCCCCCCCCACAAGGAGCAAAGGGTGTCGGTCATGTAAGTCCTAGGGGTGCGGAGTAAACCCACCTCATCTGATCTGAAGGACGTTAAACTGCCAAGCACCTCGTCCTCAACACATGATGTTAAACTATGATCTGGCCCCGTGCTTCGCATGTAGGGTCCCCCCAGCTTGAACATTTTTTACGCCACCCATCTCCACAGAGACGGGGTCACCCCCTCCACAAGGGATGATATCCTCCTTCTCGGAGTAGTGTATGTCCATGGGATAAGGGAAACCACCTTGGTGTAAGCCCCCTAGCCCCTCTTGCGGAAGGTTTCACCCCTGCATCTCCGTACTTATCCACTACCAAGGTCAGTGGAGGGCGTGATAGGGAACAAGGCACCTCCCATCATTGGTCCCAAATCCCTATTTCGCTGCGCTTTGATGCACTTCGGGACTCCATCCTGGAGTAAGTCCCAGCACCATGGGCCGCCTAATGTGTAAGACCCTCTTTTCTTCTCACGGACGCACCCTTCACGACGTGATCTTCAGGTCCTTGCTACCTCTTGTTTCTCACACCGAGCATGACTCACGTGGGATTAGAGTAAGCATTGGCCATGGAAATTCCCTCATCTAGCATGACGTTAAACTGTATACCCTTGTCTCGCATGACCTTAAACTGCACACCCATTTGAACTACGAGGTCTTTGATCTGTGTCACGGCATGGTACGTAGGAAGCCTCCACGAGGTTCAAGTCCACCCGTCATTTCTTCACGTCAGGTTCTACCTTCGTCCAGCATGACGCTAAACTGCATTCCAGTCCGACGGCAAGCCGTTGTGACCAACCTGAACTACGAGGACTTTGATCCATGTCAAGGAATGGTACGTAGGAATCCTCACAAGGTTCAATCCCATCTCCCATCGGACCAAGGTCCCTCATATACGTCGGTTCACCGACACCCACTGCCGTTTTTGAACTACGAGGTCTTTGATCCATGTCATGGCATGGTACGTAGGAAGCCTCCATGAGGTTCAATCCCACACATCATTTATTCACGTCAAGTTCATCCTCATCCCATGTGACATTAAACTACATCCCAGTCCGACGGAAAACCGTTGTGACCCCTTTGAACTATGAAGACTTTGATCCATGTCAAGGCATGGTACGTAGGAAGCCTCCCTGAGGTTCAAGCCCACCACCCATCAGACCAAGGTCCACCTCCACGTCGGTTGGCCAACGAAGCCCCCTTTTAACTACGAGGTCTTTGATCCATGTCATGGCATGGTACGTAGGAAGCCTCCCTGAGGTTCAATCCCACCCATCATTTATTCACATCAAGTTCATCCTCGTCCCGCATGACATTAAACTGCATCCCAGTCCAACAGAAAACTGTTGTAACCCCTTTGAACTATGAAGACTTTGATCCATGTCAAGGCATGGTACGTAGGAAGCCTCCTTGAGGTTCAAGCCCACCACCCATCGGACCAAGGTCCACCTCCATGTTGGTTCGCCGACGAAGCCCCCTTTGAACTATGAGTTCTTTGATCCATGTCACAGCATTGTACGTAGGAAGCCTCCCAGAGGTTCAAGCCCACCATCCGTTGGTCATCCCGACCCATATTCATGTCGGTTCACCAGCACCCGGGTAGCCTAGTGTGTAAGCCCCACCCCATCCGGACCAAGGTCCTCGCTCACATCGGCCTTCCGGCATCCACACCTGAACTACGTGGTCTTTGATCCATGTCAAGGCATGGTACGTAGAAAGCCTCCATAAGGTTCAATCCCATCACCCGGTCGTTCCGACCTCACCCACGTCGGTTCACCCACGTCCCACATGACGTTAAACAGTATTCCACACCTCATTTGAACTACGTGGTCTTTGATCCGTGTCAAGGCATGGTTCATAGGAAGCCTCACGAGGTTCAATCCCACCACCATTGGACCAAGGTCCACCTTCACGTCGGTTCGCTGACCATGCCAATCGGACCAAGGTCCACCTTCACGTTGGTTCGCTGATGACATCGATCGGGCTAAGGTCCACCTTCACGTCGGTTCACCGGCACTATCCCGAACTACGCAGACTTTGATTCCCCGCCACGGGGATACGTAGGAGGTCTCTTCGAGACTCAAGCCCAACTTCACCATCGTCCTTGCGATGGTCCCATTTCATTCCCCCTCCACTTCATTAAACTCTCCATCACCCATCATGATTCTCACCCGAACTGCCATATCCCGACAAGATCATACCATTCTGCTCCTCTTCACAGCCACCCATGGGCTGGTCCCGGTATTGGCACCCTTTCAGGGGAAATTCCTCAATCCGATCCATTCCAGCTAATGCTCTGATCGGGATGATCCGTCTCCGGTGGATGTTAAACATGCGGCATACCCTGTGTTAAACATAGTAAGCTGAGGAAAACCTCAGATATATGTCTATGGAATATAATTCCCCGCGCTCGATGTGGGATGCCTCGGGCTTCCACGCCCTCAAGAAGCCCCATGATAAGGGACAAAAGACAGACATGCCAGTTCCCCAGCATCCAGACACGCTATTGATGCCTCGACGTGACCACTCCCCCAACTGAAGGTTCCTACCCTGACCGGACCCTTTGGAATGTCCCGACAGAAGCAGTGTAATTAACTGGCATCCATGGAAACATGGCACTGGGAAGAGTTTCACGAACAACGTATTAAATCTATGAGGGAGCCCGGATTAGGTGATGAGCTCCGAGGAGGAATTCATGGAAGGAAGAACTGACATCCCATCATCCCGTTTCGATCAAGGTGCAGACGTCCCTGAATAAGGAGTAAATGCCACCTGCCTTTGGAAAGCAAGAATGCGGGGCAACAATGCAGCACGTCCCCCTCCGCAAAAGGATGCACGCGCGCCCCGGCAAAAGCGTCGGATACAAAGACTACTCATGTTTCATGAATCAGGTCCAGATTGATGGAGTACATGTCACGTTTGGTGACAATGGTAAAGGAAAAATCACCGGGTTAGGCCAGATTGGTAACCCTAACTCTATTTCAATTTCCAAAGTACTCTATGTTAATGGATTAAAATATAACTTGCCTAGAATATCTCAATTGTGTGATGATAGATTTAATGTCAAATTTAAAAAGGATTCATTCCATGTTTTTGATGCCAAAAATAACTTGGTATTTACTGCTCTTAGAAATGATAATGTTTGTGCTATAAATTTATACACACAAGCATCACAGAATGTTTCCTACCTACGTGCCTTTCACAAAGAGACTTGGATTTGGTACAAAATACTAGAACATTATAATTTACACTCTCTTAATAAATTAACCAAATAAGGTTTAGTTAAATAAATTCCCAAATTAGAGTTTCCAAACAATAGGGTGTGCAATATTTGTCAAAAGGGAAAGCAACATAAAATCTCTTTAAAACCAAAGAAAGAAGTTATAACTTTTCAACCTCTCGAGTTGGTTCAAATGGACTTTTTTGGACCATCTAGAGTTTCAAGTCTCAATGGGAAGCATTGTGTTTATGTTTTTTGAGATGACTTCTCTAGGTATACTTGGACCTTTTTATTAGCTCACAAAAGTGATGCTTGATCTCATTTTACCAAGTATTCTAGTAGTGGAGAAAATATTAATGGACATAAAATTAAATCCTTAAGAAGTGACCATGGCCACGAGTTTGAAAATCAATACTTTGAATATTTGTTATCACAAAATGTCTATAGCCATAACTTCTCTGCCCCTAGGACACCTTAATAGAATGGTGTAGTAGAATTAAGAAATAGAAACTGACAAAAAAATTCACAAACTATGCTCAATGAATACAACCTACCAATTTAATTTTGGGATGAAGATATTAATAAATCATGTTATATAATAAATGGAGTCTTAATTAGAACTATCCTTAAGAAAACTCCTTATGAGTTGTGGAATAATAGGAAACCCAAGGTAAGTTATTTTAATGTGTTTGGATGCAAAGTTTATATTGTTAACACTAAAGACAATCGAGATAAATTTTCCTCAAAAAGTGATGAACAAATATTCCATAGATATTCTACATCAAAAAAAGCTTATAGAGTCTTTAATAAAAGAACCAAATGTGTGGAGGAATATATACATGTCAATTTAGATGAAACAGATCCACATGAACCTAATACCTCACTATGGAATCATGAAGAGGATATGTCCAATAGAGACATTAATGAAAAACCCTTTAACCATCCTATAAAGGAATCAGTTAAAACCTACAGTTTTATAAATTCCCTAGATTCTACCCATAATGAACCAGAACCAAGTGATGAACCAGAAATAACTAGCCCTACTTTTACCAGACCAACTAGAACCCTTAAAAACCATCCCTTAGATGTTGTAGTTGGAGATTTATACATAGGAACTCTAACTAGAGCTTCTTTGAGAAATCAAGTTTAACATTAAGCATTCTTGTCACAACATGAACCTAAAAATATCAATTATGAAATAAATAATGATTTTTTGTTGATGGCTATGTAATAATAGCTTAATCAAATTGAGAGAAATAAAGTCTGGAAACTTGTTGATAGAAAAAAATGTACCTTGACCGTAGGAACTAAATGGGTGCTTATGAATAAAGTAGATGAAGTTTCACATATAATAGAAACAAAGCTAGATTGATTGAACAAAGCTATAATCAAGAAGAGGGAATTGATTATGAGGAGACCTTTGCACTAGAAGCTAGGAATGAAGTGATTAGAATCTTACTTGCCTATGTAGCACACCTGGATTTCAAACTTTATCAAATAGATGTCAAAAGTTCATTCTTAAATTGATATATAATTTAGTTTTTTTTGTTGAACAACCCCTAGGTTTTAAAAATCCACATTTTCCAAATCATGTTTTCAAATTAACTAATGCTTTATAAGGTTTGAAACAAGATCCAAGATCTTGGTATGATATGTTAAGTATTTTTCTTATTTCTAAAGGATTTATAAAAAGAGTTTAAGATCCATGTTTTTATATAAAAATAATTTCTAAAGATGTTTTAATATCTCAAATATATGTAAATGATATAATCTTTGGTTATTCAAAAAAAATTTATGCAATGATTTTTAAAAAATAATACAAAGTGAATTTGAAATGAGTTTGATGGGTGAACATAAATCTATTCTCGTATTTCAAATATTTAAAAAAGGGTATTATTATAAATCAAATTAAATATTCTAAAGATCTTTTTAAAAGATGTGAATTTGATGGCGTTAAGAGTAGTAAAACACCAGTGAGTTCTACATGTAAGCTATATCTTGATAAAAATGGGAAATCAGTTGATCAAAATGCTTACAGAGGAATGATTGGGAGTTTTCTTTACATAACTACTATTAGGCTAGAAATCATGTTTAGTGTGTGTATGTGTGTAATATTTCAAGAAAACCCAAAAGAGACACCTTTAAATGCTGTAAAAATAGTTTTCAAATACCTCAAATATACAACTAATTTAGAATTGTTTTACCCTATAGGATAGCCTTTTGATATGGTTAGCTATTCTAATAATGAATTTGGTGGATTTATGTAAGATATAAAGAGAAACTTTGGAACTTGTCACTTTTTGGGAAAGTCTCTAATTTATTGGTGTAGTAAAAAGAAATATTTGGTTGCATTATCAACTGATGAAGTATAATACATTGCATCTGGTAGTTTTTGTGCACATTTTTTTTGGATTAAACACACTTTATTAGACTATGGATTTAAATTCACACATATCCCTATAAATTGTGACAATAAAAGTGCTATTAACATTTCTAAGAAACAAATTTCTAATTCCGAAACGAATCATATTGATGTAAGACATTAGTTTTTTAGAGACCATTATCAAAAAGGTTATATAACTCTTGAGTTTATTGGGATTGAGCATCAACTTGATGACACATTTACCAAAACCATAAACTCTAAGAGAATTAGATACATCAAACATGAACTAGTAATGATAAATCTGTATAGACTATCTGATCTTATCCCCTTAGAAAAATATGTTTGTCTGTGACACTGTTCACTGATCAGGTGAAACCATTCAGTGAAATTGTTTAATGAAACAGATTAGTGAAACCGATCAGTGAAACCAATTAGTGAAACCCATTAGTGAAACTATTTGAGTGAAGCATATCACATGAAGTCAATCGTGTAATATCGATTAGGTGAGACCGATACCATTAGTATGAAACCAATATCGATTGGGACGTTATAGTAAATCTATATGTTTGTATATTTCAATTAAAATGAAACAATTTAGTTCTTTTTTATTTTACCATTATTATATTTTATGTTTTTAAAAAGTACAATCCCTAAATGATAAAATTAATTTGATCCACACTTCAACCTTTCACTACCCACTCTAACTTTGATCCTTTGACCTTACGACTTCCATCGAACCAAAACCTTTAGAATGGAAAGGATGAAGAACATGATGGAAGGGACAAGTGAATCATCATTGTCCAAGCATCTTAAATGAGAATCAAGAAGTACTTCAATCTCTATGAAGCTATGATTTGGAAGGCATGTGGTAACTCCTTAGCAAGTCTCAATTGAAGAAAGTTTTAGAATCATGAGGATGGATCAACTTGTTTTTAGATTATAAGAGACCATTCTACCCCAAGTTGGTATATGAGTTTTACCTCAATTTGAAAGTGTTTTTTGATGGAGTTGAGGAGGCTCAGATGAATTCAGTGGTAAAGGGCAAGGATATTTGTTTCTCTTCAAAGGATTGGGCCAAATGCTTAGAGATGCCTCATGAGGGATTTTTTGCTGATTACCAAGGTAATGTTCCACCATCCTCAGATTTATTTTCATATGAAAATTCTTTGAAAGAATTAACTGGAAATGAGGAGTCAAGGAGATATACAACTACAGAATTAGTTGGAGAGGCCAGACTACTTTTCAAGCTCATTAAACACCAAATCTATGCGAGGAAGGGATATTTTTCTATTTTGAAGTATCAGGATGTTTTCCTGATTTATTTTTTGAAAATGGGGTGAAAGTGAATTTATGTTGGTACCTTATGGTTTACATTTCTGAGATGATCAAAACCTCTAAAAAGGAAACATGTTTATACTACCCAATGATGATTTCTGTAATGATGAAGAATCTTGGATGTGTGTAGGATGGAGATGAAGTGATTTCTTCTTGTAGTGAATTTTTCATACACAAGGACATATGTAAAAGAATGAAAATATTTTGGAATACATGAAAGAGATGTTGGGTAGTAGATGACGAAAAATTATATGGGGATTTTAATCCCATATATCATCCTACCAGACCAAGGTATCAAGCTAATCCAGATCTTAAACATGGTGAACAAGTTGTTTATTATGATGAGGATAAAATTGAGCTTGAACTTCCAAGAGAAGAGGGGTCTCCTATAGATGATAGGAGTTACCCATATATTGCTGATAACCCTAAAGAAATGTCATATGGACTTGGCATTTCACCTTTAGAATTACCTTCTCGAGAACCTTTGTAGGGTGTTGAAGATGGGAAAGATATTGAAGTCTTTGGAGTTAAAGTAAATGTGATAAAATATGAGCGTGATGATAAGGATGATGATAAAGATTATGAGGACGATGAAGGTGATAATTTGAGTGAATCACTGAAAGAAGGACAAGAAGAAGTTAGTTCAGGTGGGGAATCAATACATAGAGATGATGATGAGGCTGATAGATTGGACAATGCTGATCCTGTTGAACATGATGATGTTGATCATGATGGAGATGATAATGAAAATTATGGAAATGAAGACATACATTATGAACCTGATGATGATAATGACATCATTTAAGAGATTAATAATAATATGGTTGGAGGTCAAGAGGAAGAAGAACCTGAAGCTCAGTATATACCAGTGCCTCAGAATGAGGAGGAGCCTCAAGTGGCTAGAGTAGATGGAGTTCAAGAATAATCTCAAGTTCATAATGCACTAGTGCCTCAAAATGAAATTTTAGCTGAATATCCAAAAGAAGAAGAATAATATCATATTTTACTTGTGGCTCAAGGAAGTAGAGTAAGAATTGATACCATGGAGCCTAAAGATTGAACTTGTTCTGGTAAGTGTAATATAAATCCAAGATATATCATATTTGGAATGGATTGTGATTCATATGTGGAGATGGTATCTCCTCCTAATCCATAAGATGATGTGGAACAGATTGCTCCTACTTCACCTATTTTTCCTACCATTGATGGTCATATTGTACCTTCAGTGCCTAGTGACTATGTAACAAAGGATTATCTTGAGCAATTCAAATCTTACATTTGTGAAACTATGAGATCCTCTATTGGAATTAGAAACGAAGCTTATAATTCTATAAGTTTTTCAGTGGTAGATGATGCAAATATTTTGAGAATGGTGATTCAAGAGATACAGCCCAACCTAATCACTACAGCCGAGACCATTATTAGAAATAATATATTGCTGAGAGAAGAAGTGAAAAGAATGAGTAATGAATTGGAATATTTGAAAAATTATTTCATGACTACACATTGTGGTTTTATTGAGGTCCTTGGGAACCTTGTTACACATAAACTGAGTATAGATTTGAAATATTTGAAGGAGAATCTTGGAAAGATGATCTATGGTGCATCTAGTTTGAGAGGTACCAGACCTTCTGCTGATATGAAGTCCCTTAGGATTGTGGTAAGAGAAGATATCAAGGCCATTCAAAGTGATTCTGATAAAGATAATGTTTCCAAAGTGCACATGAACACTGACCTAGTTTATAACATGGTGAGATAGTGTACAAATTAGGAATCTATTACCCAAAAAGATATCAGGGAAAGAGTGGACAAATTTTTTTCTAAAATATACACCTAGCATGATCTAAATAACAACTTTAAGTACTTGGATGAGAATCTCAAGACCCCTCTAGTGACTGAGTCTTTCAAGAGGCAAGTGATCCAGTTAAATGATTTTACACCCACTTTGGAAAAGTTCAAAGAGAAAAAGGAAGATTTTGAAAAGGATATGCAGTATGGGGGTGAAATCATAAATTATTTTATCAAGCTTTTGAATCCCTACCTACATGTGCAAGATGAAGCTATAGTGGTCCCAACAGCAGCTTCCATTGGACCTGGTTCACTACCTTCTACTCAAATGACAGCATCTCAATACTTATCTTAGATTAGGATAGTAATCCAAGAGTAGCCTTAAATCAATGTTCTTTTATAGAGAAGACCAATACTTGTAGCTAATGTTCCTATATGTGTTGCTTTACCTGGTGTTACCATTCAATCAGCCCTTACTACATCCACAAAACCACCTTCTACATCCACTCTTGACCCTTTAGACAAAGGTAAAGATCTTAAAAATCCCAATCCATAGCTGTGGATGCTTTTTTTATAAGGCTTTGTAAATTTATTTTGATGGTTGTACTCTTTGTGCATTAATGAATATCAATTTGACTTCCATATGTTTCTAATTTTCTTTGTGTTATTTTTCTTTATCCTTTATGTTTCTTTTCACCTTTTTTCTTATCCCAAAATGGGGAGAAATCAATGGATGAAATCAACTCTTAATAAAAGGGGGAGAAATATATGGATGACCTAAACTCTTAACCTAAGGGGGAGACTAACTCTGGAATAGGAAAGATGGCATGAAATCCTCATAAAATATAATATAACTCACTAAGGGGGAGCATGAATGTGCCCTCATATAACTCTCTTAAAAGGAACCTTCTATATTTTCTCTAATATAATTATTGAGGTGGAGCTTAAAAGGAAAGACCTTATAGTTATATTGAGAATTCACACTCACTATTTGGTATTTTATGTCAATTAATTCTTATTTATTAACATCTTTTATAACTCATTAATTCCATGATTTGTGATTATCAAAATGGGGGGTGATTGTTGGACCCTTTGTGAGATAGTTTTTTTAAAATCACAAATAATGCCCATTTACAAATCATGATAATTAACATATTATGTTTTAAGTAATGATAATTATGTTAATGAATTTTTATAAATGAATAAATTATGTCACATAGTATAATACATTTCAATAGTTCAATAAATTATGGATATTTATGATTTAATATGTTTAAAAGTGTATATTTACAGGTAATTATAAATCTCACTTAATCCGGTGATGTTCTGTATAAGACATACAATTTATAAGTTTCTTTAAAGTCCCTGACACTGATAGTTCAAAGGAGTGACCGTTGGTTGACTCGCCGATGAGGACTCACTGATCGAAGAAGACAGCGATGCATGACTCACTGATAGAACAAATGACACACCGATGGATAAGTCACTAATGATCAGTCATGCTGATAGTTTAAAGGACTTACTGATGGACAGGAAAACAATGGTTGATCCATCATTAGTGAAAAGGACTTACTAATGGATGAGTCATTGATGGGCAACACACCGATAGTTAAAAATGAGTCATCGATGATGACTCACTGATGCCTAGATAGACTGTTAGTATAAATGACTCACAGATGCCCAGAGTCATCGATAATGATGGAAAGGACTCACTAATACAGAGAGTCACATATTCTGATAGACCAATGCTGGCAGACCGATGCTGATAGACTGATGATATCAACTCACAGATAGTCATAAATACTATTTTAATTTATTAATTCAAAATTTATATCCAGCAGTCATATTTAGAAAAATTAATGTCTTTGACATTATTTAATGTTGTCTATAGGATATTCATATGAAAGTATGAGGTACATGCACATGAGAATATCATTTTGTTTGTTAGACCTTGAAGTATAAAATAATCACAAGCTGGATCATTAAAATGAGGAGAAAATACACAATAGTGGAAAGAAAGTGAAAAGGTGAACAAGAACACCTGAAATTCTAGACCATACTTCAAAAACCCAAGAACTCAGAAGGAAGAACATATGGGGAGATTAAGAAGTCAAGCTAAACTTGCTTAGTTGACACGAATATCATACCAATGAGAAGCTAATCTTTTCACACTCCTGGGGTCCATAAAACAGAGGCTACAATACTCTGTTTTGGAGTCAACTTCTAGAATAGGACTCGAACATCAAGTTCACTACATCAAAATAGTCCAGAGATACACTTCATAACACACAGAGACTTCCAAACCTTTCTCAACATCCTTAGCTCTATTTTGGTCATTTATTTAAATTTATGAGCAGTGTGTTTATCTGTATGATTACATACACTGAATCCTATGCATAACTAGAGGATAATTTATATCCTCAATATCAAACTCTATTTATCTATTTATATCCCACATAGAACTATGGAAGAGGTCGTGTGTGACCTGTTTGTTGTTTTTTCCATGAAGAAATGTGGTAGAGGTCAAGTGTGACCAGGATATCCTTGTGTGCTATTGTGAACCATGATCACAGGTGTGGATCAAACTATTAATTAATTTAAACTTCTTGGTGGAAGGTGATCACTAAGTGGAGAGGATTAAGTCTCTACATGAGACTGAACCTCTAGTTTTATTTTTGTTGTGTTTTTAATTTTTAGTTTTTCTCTATTTTTATCACATATTTCATAAAACTAAATTGAACTCTAATAGTCAGTTTAGAATTTGTTTATAATTGTTTTGAACTAGTAGATTAGTTTGAAAAGTTATATTAATATTTAGATTAATATATCTGAGAACTAATCAATCTCTTGAGAAATTAATTGAACATTCAAGACTCTTATAAACTCACAACAAACTAACTTAGATTATATTATTAATTGGGGGAAATATTTCAAAGAAGCAATTATTAATAGAAATTTTTATATATACTCAATTCACCCCATCTTGAGTACTCTACTCCGACCAACATTAATAATAAGAGTTTATGTGGTGAATAATAGAAATAAAACTATTGAGCTTATGGAAATATGTTACCTCTTATTCGAGTAACTCCTTTTGGTTTTCACCTTTGGGAATCTGTCGATTTATTTTTATTAAAGTGAAGGCTTATAAGATGAGGGGAGGGATGTTAAGAATATATTTGGATAGATTTTGGTAAATTCGAATTGTCTATAGAGGTATGGGGAAGTTGGAGGATAGGAGGCCTTTTTATAGTGGAGGATGAGTGTCACTCTTATAAATTTTGGGAAAGGGAATTCCACCCATGTTTTAACCTTGGAAAGTGGATCCTATAATGGAAAAAATTTGATCCAAGTGAGGATAGGGTTGAAATATGGAAATCAAATTGCTCTTGGATAAGTTTCAAGGTTATTTGGTCTCTTAAGATTATGGTCTAGTCCTTTGTTAAACTTAATTTCTCTTTAGTCCTTATAATTAATTTTAATGACTTTCACTAATATTTTTGGTCAAAAACTAAGTTTAACTTATTTGAAATTATAAATTATGATGATTAAAAATATGAAATCTATTTTTCTAAATTACAATCATATAATTGGCAGAAATTAATTTAAATTTAACCATGTAGATGGGATGATAATAAATTTTTTTAAAGTAAAAACATCCAAAAGTTTGCTAATTTTTTACACCCAATTTAATAGTAAAACTGATTGCAATGACCTAAATTAGATTAATTGATAAAAATATAATATAAATAAACTTTTAAAAAAAATTAAATTTAACCTAATAAATAAATTATATGAAAAATAATCTTTGAATTAAAATTTATTATTTTTAACTATTCACTAAAAAATGAAACCTTACAGAACATTACCAAAAAATTTATCCTAACAAAATTTTATGTTTATATTTATAATATGAAGTCTATTTTGACATATTAAATCTATAAAAGTTCCAAAAAATGTATTTAAAATTGTTTCTCCATAAAAGTCATTAAAATAAACTTTACAAAAATATAGGATTTTAAGCATAATATTGAGTTTGATTTTATCAAATATCTATCAAAATTTTGAAATGAATATATAAAATAATTGATTGAATAAATAAAATATATATTAGATTAATATTACTCAATTGTTGAACTTAATTTAATTTATTAAGACAAAAAACTTTTTTGGAGCATAAATATAAAAATATATCCTTTATATTCAATTGGTATATTTTCATTTATAATTAATTGGAAACCTATGAATTTATCTTATATTTATGTAAACCATATATTTTCATAAGATAGTTAATATTATTCAGGATTACTAATTTAATTCCTAGGTTATACATTGTTATATTGAATAATAATATTTTAATAATATATTATTGTTCAGTAAAACTCGATCTTGCATTTTACACAAGCCATTGAGGAAAATAATTGTTGTGTGTAATGCAAGCTATCCTAAGTGTTTCAGGTATATCAAGCTAAAATTTATGTTTCATGTAGTTCACAATTAACATGGTGTTGTATATAAAATAATACAAACATATTTATTTAATATAAAATAAAGTATTTCCAGTTTTGTGTGAAATGAAAAATATCAAAACAATTAAATTAATTTGAAAAAAATAATTCAAAAAATCTCTGGATTTTACACTCCAGGATATAGTGTGCTTTGACACTCAATGCATGTTGTTTCACACCATTTCCTCTCCCCTCTAGACTCACCATCACTCGCCTCAGCCTCCACCCACAGTGAACCGGCCATGTCCCCTGCCTCCATCCCCACCATGTCAAACCAGCCTTATTGCCCAACTCTACCTTCTCTACACCGTCATCCGCCTCCACATCCCCCACACTGACCAGCCTTTTCATCCACCTTGAATTAAACAATACCATCCCCATCCCCTGCCTCCCACTCCCCCCACATGAAACCAGCCCCGTATTCCACCTTCGCCTCATCCCACGCCATCTTCTGCCCCCGCATCCCCCCATGCTGGACTAGTCCCATCACCCACCTCTGTCCCCATACCCCCATGGTAACATTCCCCATCTCTTACCTCTATCTCCCCCAACTCTATCATCATCCACCTCTGCCTCCCCCATGCTAGACCAGCATCGTCTCCCACCTCCCACTCCCCCACACCATTGGCTACACCCCATCCCCATGTGATTTTTTATTTTTTATATTTTAATCATAAATATATATTTATATATTTTATATATATTTATATATATTATATATATATACACGTGTACATATATATCCCCCACTTTTTCCTGCGCCCCTAAGTTTTTTTTATTTTTTTAATATTTTTATCATATATATATTTATCAATTTATCATAAAATTTTCATTATATTAATAATTAAAAACATAATGATAATAATAAATAATGTGGGTTTCCCATAGGATTTCCCGCATCTGCTGTGGGGTTAGGTGTTCTTGATAAATCTTTCCATTTAAAATGAGGGCTTTTATGATCTCAAGCCTACATAGTCCAAAGACCATGTGGGTTTTGACCACCCCACCCTAACCTATCCTTTTTTAATTTCTATACGTGATCCACCCCTTTAGGTATTCCCTCGTATGCTTATTTGACCATTGTGTCTATATTACCAAAACATGTATCAGTGTGTTTTGTTCAACTTCAAAGTTGATAACATAAATGAAATGGATAATTTTTATTGAGTAGCAAGAATGACACACCTATCAATTTTTAATGAATTATATTGAAGTTTAGTGGTATGGAAAAGTCATTTGTACTTTATATCACAATGATGAAGTCCTTATTGATGACAAATGCTATTAGATTATGAACTATTCATTGGCTTGTATTACATCCTTTGACTACTTATCACTGTTATAATAAATGGGAAAGATGACCCCTATGCATAATGTAATATGGGTAGGGCATCCCTTATACTATTGTTATGTACGAGCCTGGATTCCCTTATGATTTATATGTATACACACATATATGATCATGGAGTCCCTCTACTATTTTTATACACAGGAATGATGGCCCTTAATGCTAGGATACATGCATGGAGACCCTATTAATTATGATACATGGGCATATAGACACTACAACTATGATATGGGCATGGAGACCCAATTAATATGATATATGAAAATTTCAAACCTCTTTATATTATATACAGGCATGAAAACCCTTGCTGTTATTATATATGGTCATAATGACTCATACTATTATGATACGAGAATGGAGACCCTATAATTATAATATAGGCATGGAGACCCTATTGATATGATAATTGGGTGTGATGACCCTTATTGATAAGATATTGGGCATGGATACCCCACTGTTTTGGTTTGAAAATGGTGACCCTACTACTGTGATACTGGATATGGCGTCTGTTGATACTCATGAGACTCATGCTATAGATCATGGATGCTCGAGTCATGCCTTGAGTCTAGGATAGTAGAAGTATCCATATATATATTTGTAGACATAACTATGTATAAATACCATATATGTTTATACACATGATTACTCGTTCAGATGTTATCCAGCTTAGGTTGATATAGGTACTGTCAGCCTGGTGTCCTTTTGGGACTATAGGCAACCCTTTACAGCTTTATTACTACTTAACATTATTATATGCACAACTCCATATTATATCCATTGACTAGATATTTATAAACACCATTAGTGGGGACCTACTAAGTTTATCTCACACCCTATCCACACAGCCTATAGTACCTAGGAAGATTATGTGGATGTGGGTAGGGATATAGGAATGTTCCTGGTGATTTATACTTGATTTTCATATAACTTGGGAGTGGGGGAGCACAGGAGTGAGCTTTGGCTCATTATATTGTTGAAGATTGTCCAACTGGTCTTTATGTCCTTTTGATACATGTATTGTATTGCTTTCCTACTACCATGCTTTCCTGTTCCTTTTTTTAGACACATAAAATTACATCATTCTAGATATGATATTGGTTATGGTTGTCGTTGGTTATTTATTACATCAAGATGTTCACCTTCCACTTCTAGTTAATATTATGATTCCTCTAATTATCTATCTATTTAGTTATTGTGAAACTCATATCATGCAAGTATAGTCACTCCACTATTCAACCTTGGACCCTCACTGCTAGTCGGTAACATCTAACGTACAGGGAGGTATTCTTGAGGCCATGTGGCCCACCATCTTAGGGAAAAATTTAGTGGAACCCAGGTTAGGATGTCACACAATTCTTAAGGAGGTTCAAGGGGAGTCATGGTAATGGGATCATTTTAAAATCTATACTTTAATTTTTTCAAAGAAGTCTCTTTATTATCAAAAGAAAAATCAATTTTTTTTGAAAAAATTCCTCTTACAAAATGGGTTTTGAATGTTTATCGATTTTTCTTTTAATTGTTTTCCATTATTAAGGTAAGGGAATTTTTAAAAAACATTTTTTGATTTCAATGATGGTTTTTAAATAATTTTAAAATTGACTTTTTATATGAAAAGTGTTGTTTAAAATCCCATATATTTCATTCATGTTTAAATGTATTTTATAGTCCTTCAATATATTTCACATTGACATTCCACCATTTTTATGAAAAATATTTTCATCATGTTTTATTTTAATGAGTTATTTATTAGTGTTTTCTATGAATTTTAAGTTGTTTATAAATCTTTAAGAAATTATATATTTTCTCTTAAGGTGGCTTATTTAATTATTTCCCTCATTAAAATTAATTTTCTATGATATGGAACTTTTGAAAAGTGGTTTTAATAGAATTATAATGGGAAAGACAATCATTTAAAAATGGTTTGTTAAAAAAATTTCACTTGAGTATTGTGAATAATTATGAGGGATGAGAAGTGAACCCCTAGCATCAAGGAGACTTTTTCCTTAATTTGATGGCTAGCCCTTCTATATTTGAAGTGTCCTCAAGTATTTCTTAATGTTTTTTGGGAATCATTAAATTATAAAATGGTATATGTTTCTTTTAAAGAAAGGGGTTTTTTAGAATTCAAATGATAGTTTTCTAAAGTAGCATCTTTCTTCTTTAATTATTTTTGAAAGATATTTACCAAATATTCTTTTGATTTCCAAAGTGGAATTTTTTATTTAAATCTCAAAGTAGTTTTTTAAAGGAAAACATTTTACTTTATGTAATTTTATAAAGTATTTCAAAATGGGGTTTCCATTCAATTTAAAACCCCTTAGTGGGTGATTTTGCACACAACCCAAGTTTTTAAAATGATTTTTAAAGGGAATAGTTATTTCATAGAATCTATTTTTTCATAAACATAATTAAAGAGTTTAGCATGAGTGAAGATGAGATAGTAGTTAAAGTGTTGTTTAAAAATAATTGTTTCTAGTTTGTTATATAATGGGTTTTGATATAAGTTTTCATAATTATCTATAGCTCTAGACCTAAAATATTGTCATGCATGTATTGAATTAATTTTAATTAATGAATTTGAATTATAAATTATTAAAATTGGGTCTCTTTATTAGTAATAAATCAAATAAATAAATAAATATGTTATTAAATTTTTAGCACCAGATCCAAGAGCATGAGTTTGGGGCGCTAAATGGGTAACAAAGGAGGGGTTTAGACAAATTTAGAGATTATGATATTTTTAGGTTAAGGGGAAATCTTGATATATTAATTTTCCTATATTTGAGATGATTTTATTAATACCCTACGACTTTATTTTCAATTTTTGATAAAACAGAATGCTCTTTTATAAAAAAAATAATGAGTAATTTCTTATAATCTTCTCCATAAAGATTATCTTTAGTTAAATATGACTAAGAAAAAGATAAATTATTTCAAATTTAAATTATAAAGTTAAAATTTATAATGCTAAATATGTTATATGTTATTTAACAGATTAAATATCAATCTCAAGATGGAAGAGGGGGCATCTCACATTACTTTATTATCCTTTATAGATGATTTTCTAGCATGTATTATTATAGTCATGCTTAGATGACTTTGAAATGATTTTAAATATTTAGGTTACTTGCAAGAAACTATATGAAATATCTAATATATATTCCATATCTTGATATTTTTTAGGATCACGAAATCTCTATGAAAAAATCTTACTCTTCCAACTTTCTCACCCTGATCGATGATGGAAGTACTACCAGGGTATTTTAAAATTATTCACGTTATCTAAAACTTATGAAACACTCATTTATTTTAAAGAAGCTATAGAGTATGGTGAAATCTACATATTCTATATGTATCTAATTTTAAATCTTAGTTTTTGAAGAAATATTGCTGATATTTTTGAAAAACCATATTTATAAAATATTAAAACTCACTCAATTATATTATTTTTTAAAGACCATGTTTGAACATGTGTTTTAAAATCTTACATTAAAAACACTCTTCTAGGAATTTATCGATGTTTACACCAAATTGTTCTAAACTACACAAGTTGTGTTTTGATAAAATAAATATAAGATTTTAAAAATATCCTAAGGTGTCATTGCAGCTCATGGACCATTACTCTTCATGTGCAACACTAACAGGGGATTTGAAGAATTTGTTGAAGGTATGAGTTGTTTCAAGTAAATTATTGAGGATGAGTTTAATCCTCGATAAAATTATTGGAAGAATGTTATATTTATAGTAATGACATAATACAATACTTTGAATAAAGAGAAGCAAGATTTAGGGTTTCATTAAGTATGAATATAGAATTGTAATGACAAAATTTTTATAAGGATGGGATAATGAAAAATACTAAAATTTGAATATATTACTTTTAAAATGTATGAAAAAAATTAAAAAATTATTTAGAACTTAATACAAGATAACTTACTATTTTTCTAAAAAAGGATACATTAACTAAAATTTAGACATAAAAACATCTCTTCACAAAACAGGTAGTCTTCTACTAAAAAGTGAGTCGTAAATACTAAATTTAAAATTATCATAAATAAAAAAAGGGTACAAAAAACATGATGAAAACTATTGTTTTGGATAATGGATAACTTAAAACTAAATAGGGGAGTGAATTGAGTTCTTAAAAAATTTATTTTACAGAAACCTCCCACTTCATCTATGATAGTTCAAATCATTTTCCTTAATATGAAATGGAAGTGGAAATATAAAAATGAAAAGTAAATATATTGAACACATGATATTTATAGCGGTTCAAAGAAAAAAATACCATAATCCACTCCCACACCACTCTACTCCATGAGTTTGGGGATTTTCACTATAACAACAGTTTTTTCAGAGGATCCCAATTGAGTAAAATTAGTTTTAACCTAATAAAAATGTCTAATAGATTTCAACTAGGGTATATATTCACAAGACTTATCCATATACTTATCACACACTCTTAAAATGAGTGTAAAAAAATAAAATTAATAAACTTTTGAAATAACTATTGAAGCTCACAATTACAAGTAGCAACCGAAAGAAGTCAAGGATATATACTGAGAAGATGATGGTCTTCAGTGTGTAGCTCATAATGATATTTAGTTAAACCGATAAACTTATAATCATATTTTAAATTTTTCTATTTGATCTTGTCTTTATACAAGCATTCAGAGTATTCATATGTATTTATGTGTGTTATATTCATTCTTCTGTCCAATTTATTTCATCCATGAAGTGACTAACTCTTCCTTTTATGTATCTTCTTTAATTTTGAACATAAGCATGAGATAATCATAAATGTTGTGTTAATAATCCATTGAAAAGTTGATATGATATTCCATTAATGGCATACATCTATTCCTTCCAAATATGGAATAAGATTATTCAAAAACACTATCAGAGATATTCTTTTTTGGATCTTTCCATTCTTGGAAACATGAAACTTTGTACAAGTTGATCTTTCCTAAAAGGTACAATCCCCTTTCTGATATAATGTAAAGGCATGAAATGAATTATCAAGGGATTAGAAAATTAATCATGACATTATAAATAATAGATAATTTCTCTATAAGATATTTAGATGGAAATATTGTTCATCATAAGATAAACATGTGAGAGACATCGCTTATAAAGACCAATAAATCCTATGGAATTTTTTTTCTTAAATACATGGTAATTTTACGAGTCCGCAGTTTCTGACGGCGCTTGATTCTGAGGCCTGGTGTACCCAGAATCAATTTCTGAAGATCTTTTTTTGTACATTTAGTAAACGTACGTGCAGGATTTTATATCTTTTGAACCAGTGCTCGGAATTAAAATCTGAGGGTACCGTTGAACTTGTAGTTCCAGTATTCGTGTAAGGAGACCTTTACCGTAGTTGCGTTTTATCAAGGATGGAAGTTAATTTTTGGGGATTCTTAATAAATTAAATAAAAAATATTTTTGACATAATTTTATTTAAGTGGTGGTTTAATCCTCTAATGGGAAGTTGGATTGGGGCCCACCCCCACATAAACTCCCATGGGAGGATATTATGTGGTGGGGCCCACACAAGCATCAAACTCCTCAACTCCCCTTGAACTCCTAGAACCCCCAATTAAGGAGGATGAAACTCTCCCTTTAATTATTTTGGTACCTTTTCACCTCCTCCCTCAAATTTAATGAGCCAACCCACCTTTTTAATTAGTGGATGTAACTTAATGAATTTGAATCTTTTTTAATTCATTAAGCCATTCTTTTAATAAGTTGTGTTATTTTATTTTATGTTGGTTGGCACATAATACCTTGGTGGAACTTTGGAGAATTAGAGAGAGAGTGTTCTTCCCCTGAAGAACACGAAGAACATCTCCAACGACCTCCATCCGCGTTAAAGGAGTAGACGCCGCCCACAAAGAACATCACAAACGACAATGCTTCTTCCTCGAATGCACCCCAATGTCAATGAAACAACGTCGTCGTCAACAAACAATCATCGAAACAAGGTAGGGGGAAATTGGATTATTTTCACGTATGAGTTATACTCTTCTTTCCTCATCGTGTGTTGTGCTCTTGATGCCGAATGTTAGCAACGTAATGAGGAGGATTTGGACTACATGAACACGGTCCGACCCTCCCCCCCCCCCATTTGTTGTTGTTCTCATTGTCTTGACGTCGGAGGTGGAGTTGAAAGGGCGCGGTGTCATCGCATCGCATCAGAGAAGAACTGCAGCAGACGAAAGGGGGTTATGAACATGCGGGCTGAGGCAGATGGAAGAGGCGGCGGAGGCAGCAGCGGCTGCGCGCCGGCTGCGTGGAGGGACCGGTGGCCCCTCGGGACACCCGGTCCGCGGGACAACTGACCGGCCGATCCAGCCGGTCCACGTGTAGGAGTTGCGGCGCACGAAGGCGCTATGTGGAGGGAGACTGCGGCCCGCATCCGCGGGCCCCTCGTCTGGGAGAACCAGCCAGCCGTGTACTAACCGGGCTCGAGAACTGCGGTGCCCTTAGGCGCCGCATGTGTTGGATCGAACCGGCTAGCTACGACCGACCGGGTAGAGGAGGAGGCAGTGTCGCTTGGTGCCACCGGGCAAACCGGACCGGCCCGCAGTGCGGGATGGGTCTGCAGGTGGGACGCACCCCACCAGGCCGAGCTGACCCCCAGCCTGGTTGGACCCACCGAGCCGGGTCGGGCCGACCCGCCAGCCTACTGGGCTTGACGGACCGGGCCCATCTTCGCTTAAATGCTAATATCTCCTAGACCGTGCATTCGATTTACGCACCATCTGCGTCACTAGGACCCTCGTGACGAGGTGGTTCTTTTGAGATAATCTAAGTGAGTTTTGGGAAAATTTGGAAAACATTCAGTTGGGATCGAACGTAAAATCCAACCGTGCCCCTCGAACGGAAATGCCAATAACTCTCAGACTAGGCGTCCAATTAACACACCATCTATTGTGTTGGGTTCCTTTTGATGAGACGGAACTATGGGATACATCAACTAGAGACTTTGTGATAGTTGATGTATCAAAACTTGGCTCGAGGAGCGGAACCTCCCGGAATTGAGTGTGCTGTGTGCGGGAACCCTAGAGCTAGTTGCGGCGACTATTATACCAGAATCCTACGTGGGTTTGATAGCGATGACTACTATACCAAAAATCCTACGTGGGTTCGACAGCGATAACCACTATACCAGAATCCCCCGTGGGTTTGACAATGATGACTACTGTACCAGGATCCTCCATGGGTCTGATAGTTCTGACTTCTGTTCATGTATCCTGTGTGGGTCCGATAGAATAGATGGTCTTGTATCCTTTGTGGGTCTGATAGCTTAGATGGTCCTATATCCTGTGTGGGTCTAACAGCTTAGATGTGACAGCTGGTCCTGTATCTTGTGTGGGTCGGACAGTTTAGCTGGTTTTGTATCATGTGTGGGTCCGACAGCTTAGATGAATCAGTGACTACATCTGATCATCTCTATCACTCTACAAAAGATGTATACCTGTGTGAGATGAGTCATGTATTTCAACCATTTTCATCGTGGTGATTGACTTTACATCAATTGTGGAATGGTTTTTGGTTGGGCTCAAGAGTTGGAGCCAGACCATGATTGATAACTTAGGTATATGTATGGGCATATACCTAAGTAGGGTTGGTTAATACTTCGTGATTGTATCTTTCTTATGTGATTTATACTTTGTGGATTGTGGGAGACCTTCGGGGGTCTCGGGGTCCCCTACGGAGTATTGTTATACTCATCCCTGCATGGGCTTCGCCCGTACCTTGTTGTGTTCTGTGCAGAAGACGGACAACAGTGATCGAGGCTGAGGGTGACAGATGGGAGGCTGATCGGATCTGGACTAGATGGGGCATACAGCAGGGATGATTTGTTCAAGTTCTGTACCTACCCTTCAGGTAGGATTCCCCGGTGGACGATCCAGGAGCTGTTTTCCCCTTTTTACTTGTACTTTTTGTTCAGTTGGGTTTGTATAATGGCCCACTTACTTTCAGCACACCTTACATTTCTAATTTAGTACTTGTTGCCTCTACTGCTTGTGTTCGGACTATGTGTGTGTTACAGGTTAAAAGGAAATGTCTTCCCTTTTTATCGATATTACTCCTTTGGTGCTAGTCACTAGCCCCTGGCCTATGGAAGGCGGGCTTGGGGTAGTCACGACATAGGCCCTGAGGACGGGTCGTGACATCGCTAGATAAAACAGATCATTGTATTCCTCGAGTTGTAAGATAAAATTAATTCAATAGTGCATAGGATAATTATTCATCAAAAAATAAATATGTTAATGAGGTGAGATGATTAGTTTTAACACTTTCTTGTGGCATTCATAAGACAATATTTTATTAATATCCTTTTTATAAGATAACAACTTATCATAACTTAATTCTATTTAAAATATCTAACTCTAATCATACAAAAACACAATCATACTCTTTATAAGATAATATATTATTTAGTGAGATAAACATTAAACATTGATCTTTCTGATTCTGGGTAAAAATAATATTATATTTTATTTTCAGAAGATAAAATACTTTTTTATAAAATAAATGCTTCACACATCATAAGATAATAATTTAGGGAATCAACATAAGATAAATTCTCTTGATAAATGTAATTTGAAATAATTTATAAATACTTGTTAGGATAAAAATGGGGATATTTTGAATCATCAAAACACATAAAAACTAAGATATATTGGAACAACATAAGTCTATCCAATAATTTCCCACTTTTTTATGATCACAAAAACCCATGAAATAGAAAGAAACAATTTCAAAAAAGGAGATTTAAAAAAATATTTTAAAATTTTAATGACAGTTTAGAACATGTATTTTTCTTTTTTTCTTTTACAATATTGAAATATTTCTCTCCCTTTGAAATAATTTTATATTTTAAAATTTTATAAATAAACATTCACATTTTTGAATTTTTTATTCTCATTTTCTTCCTTTTAAAATATCAATTTTGAAACATAAATTTTTTTATTTCCTCATTTCTTATGCCCCTTTTTGTGTTGTTAGAAATAATTAGAATAGGGATAATAATCAATATTTCACAAAAAAAATTAAATAGTTAATACTATTGGTTATGAGTACAATTTAGTATAAATATATTAAGTGATTAATGAGTAAGGAATCATATAAATGAGAAATTAAATGTAAAAACATGGAAATAAGTAGTGTATTAATGATTTGAATAAACATATTGAAAAAATATTATAAAATAAAGAGATAAATATCATAAAATAAGAACAGTGATTCACTGAAAAAGAGATAGAATCATATTGAAAACAAACACTTTAGTATAATATTTAAATGCATTAAAATCATGCAAACTAATAATTTAAAAAAAATTAACTTTTCAAATTATTAAAAATTAATCTTAACCATTCAAGATTCAAATGTTTATGAAAAATCATTCAATATTTTTCTAAAAATACCATTCTAATGTTTAAGGATATCATTGAACCAAAAACGATTCAAATGTTTATAAAATAACCATAAACCAGGAAACCATCACACAAACCACGAAAGATGCATCAACTATGCATGTGAAATGATTCTTTGGATTTAGTTTCTAGAAATACTGAGGTTGGAATGCAGTTAAAGAGGATGAAGGTAGATGAGCATAAAATATTTCTCCAGCAACAAATCCAAATGTAAGTAAGGATGATCTAAGCCCTAATCGATCACTCCAAGCGATACTTAAAGAAGTGGATTCGATGTTGGAAATTACTTACCAAGACCTCACCATATCAAAAATATCTGCAGTTAATAAGGATAGTTTATAAAAAGGTTTATGCATAGTTAAAGACATTTCTTCTGCAAACCATAGATTTTTTCTTTGATAAATATCAGCAGGATCAAAGATTTCTTTTAGCCTTAATGAAGAGGATGCATGGTGATCGATAATGGGAGGTCCTGGTAGGTATATCCCTCTAATATAAAATAAGGCATCCACATAAGAATTGATTCTTTTCACCATTTCATGATTGTAAAAATATAAAAGTGTTTTAAATCCATTCCATATTCTCTATGAGAAATTTTTGAAAAGGTTTAAAATATCTCCCATATTTTCAAAATTGACCAAAAACTTCTCAAGGTTTAAAACTGATTATATAATATTCCAATAGAATGATCTAATGAAACAATATTTTTTCCATTAACTAACATTGGATGTTCCTGAGGCTCAACAAAATCATAATCTATTTATTATTCTTTATTTTATAATGATTATGGCTTCATATTGGTTATAACCATTTTTTGTAATTCTTCAGATTTACTCTTTAATACTTCAAAGTTATTTTTTGGGATCCAACCTTCTTTTATAAACTAGTAATAATGAAACTGACATATTTTTTCACTTGAGAATTCAACTATTAAACTATAGGAATATTCTCTTGTAATAAGGAAAATATTTCCTTCTTAGGCTGATTAATTAACACAAGAGAATTTTTAAGAAACACATGAATCATTCTAATTTCAGCCATCAAGTACCTTTGAAGATCCTGAATTACTTCCTTAGGTAGTAGGTCACACTTCATCGAGGAAATTTTTGAAGTCATTGTGATTATCACTACAAACACTCCTTATAATCTTGAGAAAACATCCACTTGATTAAATGTTTTCATGGAGGTTTTTTCGAAAATTTTCTTAACCAGAGACTAAACTAACAACTTCACTTATTTAACATCATATTGTGAAATGAAAACATAAAAAAGAGTTGTAATTTCAATCCTAGACTCTAGTAACTATATTTTTAAATATTCATCTTCCAATATCAACTTCAAGTAGATTTATCTACCTCTTTCTTCAACTATATCCTACTCAGTTATATGGATTTCTAATCATGTATTTTTTCAATAATTCGATAGAAAGTGTCTTGGTGAACTTCCATACTTCTCAAATCACCAAATTTTTTATTTTCATCAATGTTAGGTTTATAATATTGAGAAGGTTATCCATAAACTAATATAACTTATTCACTTTCAATTGATTGAGTTTTATTTTCATGTTCACATTCTTCTCCCTCACTAATGATATTCCAACTAGTTCTGGTATGATACTCACACTCATGTCACTGATCAAAAATATTTCAATTATAGGAATTTCACCCAACATAGTTGATATACTTTCTTTACTAAAACATACTAATCTTGTTATTATAGATACCAACTCTTGTCTTCTGGAAGAATCTGGGATGATATCAAGCACTAATGATGTAAGTGTAGGTGTTGAACTAAATTTAGGAGAATATTCTCCTTTAGACTGAACAACTAATCTAACACACCTTCTTATTTTTTCAAGGGTCTCTTTCCTGAGAGAATCTATTACATCAATATATTGGAATAACCTCTCTAACAAAATATAAAGAACTATAGGAACTTCAATACCACTAGAAAAAAACATTCTAGATGACTCCACCTGAGTCAAAGTAAGGTTTATTACAATACCTTCTTCAGAAATTATTAGATCCTTGTAGTTCAAAGATGAATTCCTAAAAAACCAGTTCTTCTCATAATAATTTATTACAACATTGTCAATCAATTATAATGAGTGGTAGTATCCTCATCCAAACAAATATTAACTTTTCAAAAAATCAATGCTAACATTCATCCAAAAGGAAATAAATATATAGAATTATTTTTTACATGTCACATGGATATTAATGCATTAAATTATAGATTAATAAAATTTTAAATCGTAAATAAATATAACAAAGTAATTACATGAAATAAAACCTTTTCAAACTCACCATTGCATTGAGTGATGGTAGATTGGATGAACTTAATGAGGACATATCTTTCTGGTTCTAGATCCTTCACTAGATTCTTCTCTACATTAGCATATCTGAACAAAGACTTCATAATCTCTAGTGGACTAACATCATATATGGAATTCATAAAAGTAATGAAATATGTGTATCCTTCATGCAGACACTTGAAAGCTTTAACCATTTCCAATGAGGTTAACAAAAAACTTTTCTGATTCAAGGTTGTGACGATGAGGTCACCATTATCACCAACATGAAACAATGCAGTGTCATAAAACTCATGCACTTCCCTTTAAAAAACAAACTAATTTCCTTTTTCATCAAACACATATTCCCATACCTAATGATTTATGAATTTACTAAGCATTATATCAGTTCCATCAAGCCAGGAAAAATCGATTGCTCATCCCCTGAGAACTTTTTTAGATGTTCTTTTCCGCATAACTCTACCTAAGGAATCTCAATCGGTTCTTTGAATTTTTACCATTATTGATAGGATTTGTAGTATTTTAGGGTTATAGTAATAGGTATTGGATAAAAATAGAAAGTTAGGGTTCAAAGGATTGTAAAACATTTTACACATAAAGATGACACACTTTCTTTCTTTTTTCAGTAATCGAGGGGTCTCGCAGTGATGTTCAGGGTAATCATTACAAAATATAGGGGATGTGTCCTATTTTGATATGAATAATACTCAAAATAGAAACACCGGAAACTAAGAAAAATAATATAAATAATTTATTTACTCAAATAAATAAATTTCTATTTAGAATAATCCCAAAATAATTTCAAGTAAAATTAAAAAAACCTAATTTTGATTTAATGAAATAAAATATATTATAAGGTAAGGGTTTGGTAAACATTTCTACTAATTTATTTTATATACAAATAAAAATCTAAAGATATATAATTATTTTATGCATGATCTCTTAAGAAATGTTGTCTCAAGTCAATATTCTTTTTTTAATGGTTTATCAGATTCTTTGAAATATTGATAGCATTGGTGTTATTTCATTTTATTATAAAATATTTAAAATTAAATCCAAAATACATTAAGATTTGTTTAAACCACAACACTTGTGAAAAAAAATATCCTACTATAATATATTCAACTTTAACAGTTGATATTTCTAGATAGTGTTGTTTCTTACTTGACCAAGATACTAGATATTTTCAACTAAAATGATAGGTTCTTGAGGTTCTCTTCATATCTATTATACATCCAGCGAAATCAGTATCTGAATATAAATTTAAATTAAAGTCATAAGATTTCAGAAAAAGAACAGAAAGAGACATAGTTCCTTTTAAATATCATATTTTTTTGGTAGAATTTAAATGAGAATCTTTTGGATTAGCTTAAAATATTTCACAATGACAAACTAAGAACACAATTTTTGGTATAATTTTAGTAATATAAAATATACTTCCAATGATTCAACGATACCACTTATTGTCAACTAATTTTCCAATTTCATCCATATCAAGTTTAATATTGGAGCTCATCAAAGTTGATTAAGTCTTACTATTTTCATGTCTAAACTTCTTACGTAAATCAATTATGTATTTCCTTTGGTTCAAAAAATATCCAAAATATTTTTGGCAGATTTTAAATCCTAGAAAATAATTTAACCCACCCATCATACTCATTTAAAATTATTTTTTCATAAGTTTTGAAAGATAATTACCTAATTTTTGATTTGTTGATCCAAAAATAACCTCATCAACATATATCTGTACTAAAAAATATCCAAGGAATAATTTTTCTTAAATGATATAGGGTATTTCATTCCTACTCTAAAACCATTTGATAAAATAAAAGATCTTAATCTTTCATTCCATGCTATTGGTACTTTTTTAATTCCATAAAGATATTTGGTAAGTTTAAAAATAGAATTTTGAAGATAAGGGTCTTTAAAACAATGAGATTTTTCTACATATAATATATTTATTAAAAATTAATTTTAAAAATTAGATTTAACATCCATTTGATATAATTTAAAATTCATATAAGATTCATATGCTAGAAGAATCCTTATTTCTTCTAACATAGCTTCAAGAGCTAAATGTTTTTCATAATGTATTCCTTCTTCCTAATTGTAACCTTTTTAAAATCATCTAGATTTATGTCCAGTGATTACAACATGATCATCTTTTTTGTTTCAAAATAACCATTTGGTTCGGATCATAGGATTGTTAGTGGGTCTATTAACTAATTCACATACTTTATTCCTTTTGAATTGATTTAACTTTTCTTGCATAGAAAAGAACCAAATTTCATCAGATAAATCTTATTCTATAGATTTAGGTTCTAGTTTAGATATAAATATAGATAATTATACTAGGTTTCTTATATTTATTATAGTTTTAACTCTATCATCTAGGATTCCTATAATTATTTCTAGAGTATGGCCTTTAATATTTATAGATAATCTAGGAGATACAATTTCTAGTTATCTATTATCTACCCTTACTAGATTTCATTTAAATTAATCATGTTTCAAATCATCGTCCTAGTTATTATTGTTAAAGAGAGGTTCAAGTCTCATATCCTTGATATAATCATTGTGTTCATTAGTTTTAGTCATTTTGTGATCAAAAGGACCACTTTCATCAATCTTCACATGAGTTATTCTTCAATAATCCTTGAACTTTTATTAAAAACTCAATATTATTTGGTATTAGTAGAGAGACCTAAGAATATACCTTCATCAGCCTTTGGATAAAATTTACAAAAATTATCCTTGGTGTTCAAGATATAAACCTTTCATCAAAATACTTTAAAGTATCCTACCTTTGTTTTTCTGTTATTCCATAACTTATATGGTGTTTTGTTTAAGATAGGTCTTATTAGAACTATATTAATGACATAAAATTTTGTGTTAATAGCTTCATACCATAAATAAGTGGGCATATTATATTCACATATCATGGTTCTAGAAATTTATTTTAAATTCATATTCCCCCTTTCAACAAAACCATACTGTTAATGTGTCACAGGGGAAAATAAAGAATGTTTAATTCATTGATTTTATCAATACAAATTAAATAAAATGTCCTAAAATTCACCTCCATGAACACTTTTCAAAGTGTCAATTTTATCACCCTTTTCATTTTTTACAAGCTTACATAAATTAATAAAATTATAACATACTTCACTCTTATGTATTAAAAACTAATACCATGTAAATCTCAAAAAATCATCAACCTACACAAAAATAAATGATTTTCTAGCAAGACTTGCTATTCCAGTAGGTTTGAATATATATATATATGTGGATAATCTCAATAAGTCTAGATGTAGCAAATACTTTAATTGGTTTAAAATCTGACTTGTGTTTCTTTCCCATTTGACATTAATCACATAGATTATTTTTTATCCAATTTAAGGTAAGAAAAGTTATAAATCAGATGTCTCTTAAATATGTTTTTCAGAGAAAGAACATTGTAATGTACAAGACTTCTATTCCAAATTCATGATTAATCAATTTCATTATTCAAACAAATTAATTTCTATCCACACAAATAGTTATGATCTAATGTTTATACATTATCATTTCTAGGTGATTTAAACTTGGGATATTTATCTTTAAAAACTAAACATGAATTATTAGAAAAATCACCTTAATAAACATCATCAAAAATTTGAGAGATACTTATCTAGTTATGCTTCAAGCCTTCAACATAAATAAATTTATTGATGAGAAATGATTAAGTATTTTTAATCGATCAAATGATAACTATTTTTCTTTTTTCATGTCACCAAATGTGACATAGCCTCTATCTATATTGGATAGTGAGTGAAATTTTGAGAAATCTCTACTCATATTTCTTGAAAAAATACTATCCACAAACCATTTTTCATTGTCTATCTGGTGCTCTATTACCTACAATAAAAAATCAAACTATATAATTATTTAGTGCCCAAACACTTTTGGGTTTAGAAACATCATCTAAAAGATACTTAGGGATCCCATTTTGTTTTTTTCCAAAAAATTTAATATCTTTTTTTGATAATATTTTGTAAGAAAATAATTTTTGATTCCATAAAATTAAGTACTATTCAAATAACATATATTAGTATAATTTCCATTTTCTCCACAATGAAAACAAGTAACTTTAGAATGTTTTTTGTTTTTAGTCCTGGTTATAAAATAGTTTTTATAAATTTTTGGATGTTCACCCAGACTTCCTATTCCAAACTTTTATTTCTTAAGTTTATTTTGACCAAGAATTTTTGTAGACAATATTATCTTTTATTTAAGAAATTTTTAGCATTTTAAAACATTGAAACTTTTTCTATAAATTTTCAATTGTTTTAGTTTATTCGATACATGATGCACTATACTTTTTCAATAGATTATTTAATTATATTTTTTTATTTAGGTCCCCCTCTTCATTTAACAAATTATTGTAATAATTTTTGAGGGCCTTATTTTTCTTTTTTAATCTTTCGTACATCATTTCCAAACTTGAACAATATTCATTTAATTCTTCATATGAGTAGTTTTCATTTTATGATTCATGGTCAAGATAAAAATAGTAATAAGAATGTACATCAAAATAATGTGTCATAAATCATTTGTTAGCCTTTTGATTAATAGATTCGACTTTTAATTCTGATTATGTGAATTAACTTGAATTTTCAGAAGCACTCTAAGTGGCCATCAAAACCATCTTATATTTCTTCTTATATCTAAATTTGTTAGAATATTTATTTTAGGAATCTTAACCACGCTTAAGTAGTGAAAAAGAGATCTTTATTTGTTGTTTATTCTTTCAATCATAACATCTTAATTCTTCAAAGTTATCATTATCCTTCTTGTACTTATTGAAAGGTATTCTGAAGCCTCTTCTCTTATTATAAAATTTTGTGGACTTTTGAGAAAACTATATAAACTCATCATTTGATCCAAAAAATCTTGAGAATTATTTTTATTAAGATGTTTCAATGATTTTTATGCTTTTTTTATTCCTATCATCCTTAGAAGTAGAAACCTTCAAGGCAATATTTTTATTTCTTGACCATTTTATCCTCTACAGCTTCAATATCCATTTTAACTTCATACATAATAAGAGTTACACTGAGATATTTTATTTTAAAGTTCTTCACCTCTATATATTGTCTCATAGAAGCTAAGATTCCACTCCACTTAGATGATAATACTCTAATAATTGTTAATGCTTGTTCGGGATCAGTGATAGGTGCTCCTAGAGCAACAATATTATTAATAATCTCTATGAGACTTCAATTCAAATAATTAATTCTTTCTCCTTCATCCATTTTGAATGTGTTGAACATGAGTTTGGAATTATCATTTCTAAGAACCCTCACATTGTATGTACCCTCATAAGCAACTCCTATAGTGGTCCACATTTCATTAGTTGTTTGACACTGTGAAACCATATTGAACTCATATGGTCATAATCCGTAGATTATAAAATTCATAGATTTGGAGTTTAGATAAAAAATTTCTTTAGTTGTAGAATCCCATGTTTTAGGTTCTTTATTAAGAATTTCATAGGGATTTACTTCTTTGAGATAAACTTTCATGCCAATATTCTTCTAATAGATAGTCATGTGAGCCTTCCAACAGCCAAAGTTTTTTCCATTAAAGTGTAGAGATATATCCATTGACATCTCTTCTCGGTTATCAGCCATAATATTCATTTGAAAATACATATTTGGACTCCAAACATTTATGGATATGAACTCAAGAGTCAAAAGATCTGATGATAATTATTTTCCCAAAGAATGGATAAATGAAAACTCAAGATGGGTTAACTGAGTTCTAAAAATAATTATTTTATAGAAACATCCCTCTTTATGTATGATAGTTTGTATATTTTTACTTAATATTAATTTAAAGTGTAAATATAAAAAATTAAAGGAAATAGATTGAACATAGGAGATGTATAGTGGTCTGGGGAACATAAATACCCTAGTCCACTCCACGAACACTCTACTCCACGAGTTTGGTGATTTTCACTATAAAAGCCATTTTTTCAGGGGATCCCAGCTAAGTAAAAGTAGTAGACACTTAATAAAAATTTCCAAGATATTTCAACCAGGATATACCTTTACAATACCTATCCATGACTTTAACACACACTCTTATAATTCGTATAAATGAAATAAAATGAATAAAATTTTGAAAGAACAATTGCAAAACACAGTTGCAAGTTAAAAATGAAAATAGTCGAAGATACGTACTAAGAAGATAATAGTATTGAAAGTGTACCTAAAAATTATCTTCAGTAAAAATGATAAAATTTTAAGCACAACACAAGAATTTCTCTTTGATCTTTTCTATTCACAAGCATTCAAAGTATTCATATATATGTACATTTTTTCTATTTGTTATTTTCTCCCTTTCATTTAATAAATGCATCTACTAAATATTCATTTTATATGTATTATTTAATTTAAGACATAATCATGAGATAATCATAATATTTGAGTTGATAATCCATTGAAAATTTGACATGACAAACCATTAATGGCATGTATCCATTCCTTCCAAATATAAAATAAGATTCTAAAACAACACTGTCAGAGATCTTCTTCTTTGGATATTTCCATTCTTGTAAACACAACACTTTGTAAAATTCAATCATCCCTTAAATGGAAAATCCCATTTAAGGTATACTCTAAAGGAAAAAAGTAAATTATCAAGATATTAGAAAAGTTATCAGGACATTCTTCATAATAGCTAATTTCTTCGTAAGATATTCATATGGAAATAATGTTCTTCATAACAGAGACTTATGAGAGACTTCGTAAGATAAAATAGATATTTATCTTCTTAGAGTTGTAAGATAAACTGAATTAAATACTATTTAGGATAATTATTTAGTGTAAAATAAATATATTTCCAATGTGATATACTTAGTTTTAACAATTTACTCTGGAATTCATAATTCAATATTTTACAAATATCCTTTTTGTAATATAACAAATTATCCTAACTTCTTTCTGTCTGAAATATTTGACTTTGATCAAACAATAACTCAATCATGATCTTTATAAGATAATATCCTATTTAGTAAGATACAATTTAAAAACTGAGATTTTTGATTCTGAGTAAACAGAATTCAATCTTTGAATCTCAAATGATAAAATACTTTGTTGTAAAACCAATACTTCACACGTTTTAAGATAACCACTTAGGGAATCAATGTAATATAGATTATTTTGATAAATTTAATCTAATACACTTAAGGTGAAAATGTTAGAATAAAAATAGGGATTTTTTGAATCATCAAATTAAAAAAAATGAGATATGTTGGAAAAACACAAGTCTATCCAACAATAAAAAAATAAAAGTCCTCTTTATCATGATCGGTCAAGAGGAGGACTCCACCAAAGATGATGAGTGTGAGAATTCAGAGTAGAGGAAATTTGAGAATGGTCCTTGTGAGTAAGAAAACTAGAATTCTTAGATTTTATATTATACAAATATGTCTATTATGGGGGTATTTTTTGAGGTTTGTATTAAGGGTGGTTTTAATAAATAGGGGACATAATCATTGTGTGTGTTTTCATATAGCTTAAAATAATATTTTTTAAAGATCATTATAGGATATTTGGAAGTAAAAGATAAAGATATGAATAAATATTTTTTTTATATAAATAATAGTGTTTGAATGTTGTGTAGAAATTAAAAAAGGTAATGGTCAGTTAGATCTAATTCAACTGGAAGTGATTCATGACCATAGAAAAGGATTTTTTTGATATAAAACTTATATTTATCTTCATGAATTTTTAGTAAAAATCCTATAGTTGATTTAAATTATTCAAGAAAATACAATTTTAACTATTTTTCTTTTTTTTAATCCTAGAATATATATATGCATATATATTGAGATTTGTGTTACAAAAAATTTATATTTTTAATTATTTAGTTACAAAAATGTTATTATAAATTAAAATAATTATGAAATTATGATACATGATAAAAAATTAGATTAATTTGAGTTATACAATCAAATAGTCATGTCTAAAATAGAATGTGTGTGTGTGTATAAATTGGAGATCTATTATTATATATAAGAAATATATTTTATTTTAAAATATATAGGATATAATTAAATATTTAATTAAATATACATTTATATAAATCAACAGAGTTATTGGCCAACATATGATATTGGACATACATATGTAAAACTATATAATTCATATGGAGATGATCGATCCATCATCGAACCTCCATCATACATTTAGTTTTCGGTGGGTAATTTGGTTTGTTCATCATCTTATTTCTTGGTTGGTATCAATTGCAATGATGTAGTATATATATATATATATATATTATTCTCTATTGAAATATATATGTATATTGCAATCCATGAATATCCACTGTGTGTATTCTATCAGAAGTGTCTTCCTTGAGATTCCACCCTGAGCATCATTAATAGTGTTACATTCATTATATATATATATGTATGTATGTATATATATAACTTTAATAGTCAAATTTATAACTTACGTGAAATGGGAACATGCAGTGTCAGCTGATAACCATAAACATGTGATAAATTAATCCTCTATCACTATTTTTTATGGTGGATTATTATATGGGAGAATTAGATATCATATGGGTTGATATATTTGTGTGGAGGAAAATGTCAATCAGATGGTTTTGTGTGGAATTTGATAATTCCAAGGTAGGATAAAACATACAAATAATGGGATAAATTATTATAACATGACTATCATGGTGGAATTCACAGGTTTATTTTGAAATTTTTTTCATCAATAAACACAACCCATCTAATATGAAAATTATGTGCCTAATGTTTTATTTTAAAGGTTTGTGAAAGAGATATATTGAAATAATTTATGGCCATATCAATCCACACATATAGAGAAAAAGTTTATAACATAAGAGTCAATAGTGGGAAAATTATATTTTTTGAAAATTTCATTAAATTATATTTCATCACCTTATATGACATTAGCAGATAAGAATCATGTAAGTCTATTTCTTCATAGATAAATCTATAATAAACTAATAATGCATTAAATATTGAGTAGTAGTTAAATTAATTAGTAATAGGTTAGAGTTTCATATAGAATGAAATATATTCTTACTCCTATCAGAAGGGAGGTGAAACCCACGATTCTATTTTACTCAAAATATTCCCCAATAATACTCAACTTACATCTTTTGATGATGGGAAGAAGTCCTTAGGGTTTTTTTGGAAGTGTAGTCCTTAAAGAGCTTAAATGGGAACCAAGGTAATGGGATCATTTTAAAAAAATTTCTTTAATGTTTCCAAAGTAGTCTCTTTATTTTCAAAAGAAAAAACGGTTTTCGTTTGTAAATGTTCCTCTTACTATTTTTTTGAATGTTTAAAGATTTTTTTAATTCTCCTCTTATGAAGGTAAGTGAAATTTGTTTTAAATGTTTTTTAATTTCAAGGATAGTTTTCAAAGAATTTTAAAATTGTCATTCTATGTGCAATTTTTTTTAAACCCTATAGAAATAATTCATGTTTAAATGTATTGTGTGACAATGTAATATATTTCTCACTAACATTCCACCATTTTTATGAAAATTATTTTCTTCATGTTTAATTTTCAAGATTTGTATACAAGGATTTACCATCAATTTTAGGTTGTTTCTAAATCATTAAGAAAGTATGAATTTTATCTTAAGTCGACATATGTAATTATTTCCCTCCTTGGAATTATTTTACATAAATATTGAGCTTTTGAATAATTATTTTAATAGAATTAGAATGATAAATGAAATATTTTAAAAATGTTTTGTTTGAAAATTTGGCACTTGGGTATTGTGAATAATGATGAGGGATGGTAAGTGAACTCATGGCGTCAAGAGGATAAAACAAGGACTTATCTATTGAGTCACTACATGATTTAGGTAAGATGAATTGTGGTTTATACATGCAATTATTGAGGTTCTATAAATTGGGACATGAGTGATGTCCAAAAAAACCCTTTGGTCATGAGCTTGATTAAGAAGTTTAGATCGATTAAATCCAAGATAACATCCAAAGTATTGTTAAAAAAATAATATTTTTCCATTTGTAATATAATGGTTCTTGATATAGTTTGTCATAATTCTCTAAATATCGAGACCTAAAATATTCTCAAGCATTTATTGACTCAATTTTAATTAATAATATTTAATTTTAAATTTTTAAAATTATACAGTTTATTTAGTAATAATTCCAATAAATAATAAAAAATCATGATGTTTTTAGAATTGGATCCAGAAGTGCGGTTTTGGGGCATTACACCGAGATCAAACCTCTATATAATATGTGAATTAAAGACAAAATGAACCATGGTAAATCCCCATGTAATGAGTCATCGAAAGAAAAAAATTGAGTGGAAATAAATAAAAATCCCAAAAACAAACAAGAATAACCAATCAAAATGAAACATAACCAAAATATGAATGAAAACAAAATAAATGCATAATATGAAATTTAATTTGATATAGCATGCATGCATGGTTCTATAAGGCATGATTGGGTGAAAACAATGATGTGCATTATTACAGTGATAAAGCGTGATTTGGGTGAACATGTGCATATTGAGATTAATTTAGTATGACCGCACAAGTGATGGTGGGTGAAGGATTAAAAAAACAAAAAACTAATAATG
Source organism: Viscum album (assembly GCA_963277665.1). Lineage (NCBI taxonomy): Eukaryota > Viridiplantae > Streptophyta > Magnoliopsida > Santalales > Viscaceae > Viscum > Viscum album. Next base: position 822,260,561 of record OY728134.1, read on the forward strand.
AAATTTTTTTCGTGGATACACTGACTATTAATGTGAAACAACACCTTGTATTTATTAAAAATTACAACTCAAGTGATGTTTGTAGTCAACCCTGATTATTTATGGTTGAAACATGAGTTGATCATAACCTATAAGTATATTTTTCATTTCTTTGTTCCTTGGGGATAAAACAAAGACTTATCTATTGAGTCACTACATGATTCAGGTAAGATGAATTGTGGTTTTTGAATGCAATTATTTAGGTTCCCTAAATGGGGACATGAGTGAGTTTTATGGTAGTTCATGACTTATGAAACACATATTTTTTTTGTTTTACTTGTGGTTTATATCATGTACATGTAACCATAACCAACAGATACCAATAAAATTTTATGAAATTAACTACATGTTAATCATAAAAGCTAAATAAATATGAAAACATAAATGAAAATGTAACAAATGAAGTGAAAGAAAAAAATGAATATGGTTTTTATCATTCAAAATATTTTTATATTACATTGAAAGGAAGATAACCTATATACTAACTTATATTAGAAAACCCAAAAATATATTAATATGCATATAACATGTTCTTGATACACAAAATTCATGATTAATTGGAAAAGAAAAATATGGTGAATTGGGTCCATTAATAATAGGAATGTAAATTTATTTTTTTCCTATTTCATGGAATTTTTTATACAATGTAGAGGGAAAACCCATCCACTTAATTGTATTAGATTTCATCCAGACCCATTCCAAAACTAGCTTAACAGGTAGTCCTAATACTAGTATTGTGGGCTCAAATATGTCAATCGGGTTTACCCATCGCATACTATCCTAGTGATCCCGACTTCTATTTGACTAAGGCGGGCATCATCGATGGAAGGAGGCTCACTAGAAGAAACAACGGTAGGTGCCCATTGGACTTCCAGTATGTATTCTATGTGGTTGGTCCCGCTGGTGGATGTCAAGAAGTGGCTCAAGTCATTAATTTATTTCATGATATCAGAGTTTAGTGGGCCCTAGTATGAGACCCACATCACCGTCTCTCGTTCTACTAAGCTTGCGGAGGCCGATTCAGTTCAAAGAATCTAGGTGATGTGCGATGGTTTCAAAGCATTTGATATGATCGTAGAAAAAGAAACATCATGAAATAAAATTTTTTCAAACTCACCATTACACTGAGCATTGGCAGAATGGATAAACATAACGAGGACTTTTATTTCTGAATCTAAATCCTCAACTAGATTCTTCTCTACATCAGCAGATCAGAAAAGAGACTTCATAATCTCTATTGGACTAACTTAATCTAGACCATGAAACAAAGTACTTAAATCAGTGTATCCTTTATTCCGGAACATGAAAATATTATCCATCGCCATTAAGGTTTACAAAACACTTTTATGGATCATGGTTATGCTGATGAGGTCATCACTATCACAAAACTTAAACGCTCCAATTTCATATAACTCACACACTTCCCTTAAAAATGGTTTTTTTTAAAACCTATTACCATTCCCTATGATTGATGACTTTCTATAGAATCATATCAGTTCCATCGAACCATGAAAAATCGATTTCTCTTCCACTAAGAAATTTTCTTGATGTTCTTTTCCACTTAGTTTTGATTGAGGAAGCTCCATTGATTCTTTTCATTTTTACTATTGTTGATAGGATTTTTTATATTGGAGGGTTAGGGTAACAGGGTTGGGAATCAAAGATAAATTGAGGGTTTTAAGGATTGAAAAACATTTTACGTGTAAAGATGACACACTTCCTTTCTTTTTGCGGTAATCGTGGGGTATCCTAGTGATGTGGAGGGTAATCATTACAAAATCTATGTGACATGTCCTATTTTTATATGAATAATACTAAAAATAGTAACACTAAAAGCTAAGAAAAATAATTTAAATAAAGTATTTACTCGAATACAAAAGTTTTCTATTTAGAATAATTCGAAAATAATATCAAGTAAAATTAAACAAAACTAATTTTTATTTAATAAAATTATTTTTTTTAGAAGGAAAGGGTCTAATATAATTGTCTGCTAATTAATTTTCTATGAAAATGAATTCTAAAGATATTCTATTCCTTTGTTAATGATCTCTTACATAATTATTTCTCAAATCAGTGTGCTTTTTTTAATTGTTTATCGGATTCTTTGAAATATTGATAGCACCAGTGTTATCGTATTTTATTGAAACACATTTTAAATAAAATCTGAAATCCATTAAGGTGAATTTAATCCATAGTAATTGTTCCCAAAATCTTCTTACTATAATGTTTTTATATTTAGCTGTTGATATTTCTACAGAGTTCAGTTTTTACTTGACCATGATATTGGATATTTTCTAAGAAAATGACAGGTTCTTGAGGTTCTCTTCCCATCTATTGTACATCCAAGAAAATTATCATGTGAATACAAAGTTAAATTAAAGTTATAAGTTTTTAGATAAATAATATAAAGTGACATATTTCCTTTTAAATATCTTAAAATTATTTTGGAATCTTTTAAATGAGACTCTTTTGGATTAGCTATAAATCTTGCACAAAGACATACTGAGAACATAATGTTTGGCCTAATTTCAATAAGATATAATAAACTTCTAATGATTCCTCTATAAAACTTATTATCTATTGTTTATCCAGTTTCATCCATATAAGTTTAATATTGGACATCATCAGAATTGAGTAAGTCTTACTATTTTTAAGTCCAAACTTCTTAAGTAAATCAAGTATGTATTTTCATTGATTTAAAAAAAATTAAAAATATTTTGGATAGATTTCAAATCCTAAAAAATAATTTAACTCACCTATCATACTATTTTCAAATTTATTTTGCATAATTTTTGAAAAAGAATTACATAATTTGTGATCTGTTGATCTGAAAATGACATCATCAACATATATTTTTACTAAAAAATTTCTAGGGAATAATATTTCATAAATAATATAGGGTATTTCATCCTTACTCTAAAAACATTTGATAAAATTAAAGAGTTTAATCTTTCATACCATTATCTTGGTGCTTGTTTAAGTCCATATAGAGATTTTTTAAGTCAAAAAATGTAATTTTAAAGGTAAGGGTATTTAAAACTAGGTTGTTTTTCAACATAGACTCTATCCATTAAAAATCAATTTAAAAAAGTAGATTTAACATCCATATAATATAATTTCAAATTTATATAATATGCATATCCTAGAATAATCCTTATTACTTCTAACCTAGCCACAAGAGAAAAATTGTATTAATAATATCTTCCTTCTTCCTGGTTGAAACCTTTTGAAACTAATCTAGATTTATTTCTAGTGATTACACCATGATCACCTTGTTTTTTTCTTAATAACCATTTTTTTCCAATTATAGGATAGTTATTGGTTCTATCATCTGATTCTAATACATTATTCCTTTTGAATTGATTTAAATATTCTTATATATCCAAGAACCAACTTTCATCAAATAAATCTTCTTTTATAGATGTAGGTTCTAGTTTAGATAGAATGATAAATAATTCTACTAGGTTTCCTATATTTCTTATAGTTTTAACTCCTTCATCTAGGATTCATATAACTATTTATAGAGCATGGTCTTTAATATTTCTAGATAATCTAGGCAAAGAAATTTTTGGTTCCCTAAGATTAACCCTTACTGAATTTGATTTAATGTAATCAAGTTCCAAATCATTATCCTTATTGTTGTTGTTAAAGAGAGGTTTTAATATCACATCCATGAGACAATCACTTTGTTCATTAGTTTGAGTCATTCTGTGATCAAAAGGATATTTTTCATCAATATTCACATGAGTTGATTCTTAAATAATACTTGACCTTTACTAAAGAATCTATAGGATTTGGAAGTAGTATAGTAAACAAAGAAGATACCTTCATCATCCTTTGGATTAAATTTACCAGGATTATCCTCAATGTTCAAGATATAAACCTTTCAACCAAATACTTTAAAGTATCCTAACATTGGGTTTATATTTTTACATAATTCATAGGGTGTTTTCTTTAAGATAGGTCTTATTAGAACTATGTTAATGATATAACATGTAGTGTTAATAGATTCATCCCATAAATGAGTGGGCATGTTATATTCACATAACGTGGTTCTAGAAATCTATTTCAAAGTTATATTCCTCCTTTCAACAAAATAATTCTATTGAGGTGTCATGGGGTAGAGAATGTATGATTAATTCCTTAATTTTTGTAATATGAATTAAATACATGACTCTCAAATTCACCTCTATGATCACTTCTAAAAGTCACAATTTTAGAATCCTTTTCATATGGAACAAGCTTGGAGAAATTTATAAAATTATAACATGATTTACTCTTAAGTATTAAAAATTAAACCCATGTAAATCTTCAAAAATCATCTACCAACATGTAAATAAATTATTTTCTAGAATTATGTTCTATTTTAATAGGTTCGAACTAATCCATATTGATAAGTTCAAGAGGTCTAGATGTAGTAACCTCTTTAATTGGTTTAAAATATGACTTGTGTTTCTTTCCCATTTGACATGCATCACATTGATTCTTTTTATCCAATTTATAGTCAGAGAAGTGATAAATCAGATTTCTTTTAAATAAATTTTTCATAGAACAAACAATGTTATGTATATGCCTTCTATTTCGAATCCACGATTCATCAATTTCAGTATTAAAACAATTTAACTTTTATCTACATAAAGATTTGTGATCTAATGTATATACATTATTAGTTCTAGGTGATTTAAACTTGAGAGATTTATCTTTAAAAATTGAACATGAATTATTAAAAAAAATCAACTGATTAACCATAATCTAAAATTTGAGATATACTTATCAGACTATGCTTCAAGCGTTCAACATAATGAACGTTTTTGATGATAATTGATTGAGGATTTCCAATAGATTCAATGCTAACTATTTTTCCTTCTATATTATCACCAATCATGACATAGCTTTAATCTATCTTAGACAGTGGGTGAAATTTTTAGAAATATCCAATCATATTTCTTGAACAACTACTACCCATAAACCATTTTGCATTATTTTTAATGTTCTTTATTCATAAAATGACAAATCAAACAACTAAATTCTTTAGTACCCAATCACTTTTGGGTCCATAAAGGTTATCTACAAGATACTTATTGATCCTAATTTTTTTCCTAGAAAATTTAGCAACTTATTTTGAAAAATATTTTGTAAGAAAAGAATTTTTAATTCCATATAATTGAGGATCTTTCAAATTATAGATATTAGCATAAGGTCAATTTTCTTCACAATTAAAACATTTATCTTTAGAACGTTTTTGTAGACCTAGTAATGAAATAGTTTTTATATAATTTGGGATTTTCACCCTGAATTACTATTCCAAAATTTCATTAGGTTTATTTTGACCAAGAATTTTGTTTATAAAATCTTATCCTTTAGTGAATACACTTTTTGAATCATTAAATTTTTTAACATCCATTTGTAAATTTTCAATTGTACTAGTTTGTTTGGTACATGATGCAGTAGAATTTTTCAATTGATTATTTAATTCTAAAATTTGTTTATTTAGATCATCCTATTCATTAAAAATATTATTGTAAGATTTTTTACAGTCTTATTTTTTGTTTTTAATCTTTCATACTTCATTTACAACATGGAACAATGTTCATTAATTTCTGTACATGATCAGTTTTAATTTTCCATTTCATGATTAGGATTAAAAGAGTAATAAGAATGTAACTCATAAGAATGTGTCATAATGTATATGTTGGCCTATTGATTAAGATCTTTAGATTCTAACTCTGATTATTTTTATTAACTTGAATTTTTAGAGGCACTCTAAGTGGACTTCACAACCCCCTTTAGCATTATTCTTATATCCAACTTTCATGAAGTATTTATATTATGACTTTTTATCATCCTTAAGTAGTGGAAAATCAATCTTGATATGTTGTATCTTATTTAAATCATAACATATTAATTCTATAGAGTAATCCCCATGCTTCCATTAATATGTTATGAGTTAATCGGGAGATTATAGAATTCATAGATTTGGAGTTAAGATTAAAATTTTCTTTAGTTGTAGAATCCCATGTTTTAGGTTCTGTATCAGGAAGTTCATAGGGATTTAGTTCTTTGAGATAAACTTTCAAGCCAATATTCTTCAAATAGATAGTCATGTGAAGCTTCTAGAAACCATATTTTTCACTATTAAAGTAAGAAGGTATAACCATTGACATTCCTTCTAGGTTATCATCCATAACATCCATTTGAAAATAGATATTTGGACTCCAATATTTGATGGTTGTGAAATCAAGAGTCATGAGCTTTGATATGAATTTTTATCCTAGAGAATGGCTAACTAAAAACTCAAGAGGGGGAAAATTGAGTTTTTTTTGAAAAAAATATTTTACTGAAATATCCCTCTTCAGGTATGATAGTTCAAATATTATTCCTTAATATAAAATAATATTGAAAATATAAAAAATTAAAGGAAATAGATTGAACACAAGAGATTTATAGTGGTTTGGGGAAGATAAATCCCCTAGTCCACTCCACCAATACTCAACTACACATGTTTTGTGATTTTTTCACTATAACAACCATTTTTTCAAGGGTACTCAGTTGAGTAAAACCAGTTGTCCCATAATAAAAAGTTCCTAGAGATTTCAACCAAGATATCCCTTCACAATACCTATCCATAACCTTAACACACACCCATATAATGAGTTTAAATGAAATAAAATAAATAAAATTTTGAAAGAATAATTACAGCACATAGTAGCAAGTTGGAACTGATAATAGTCAAAGATATGTCCAAAGAATATAATAGTCAAAAAAGTGTAGCTCAGAATGATCTTCAGTACAACTAATAAACATTTAAGCATATCATTAGAATTTCTATTTTATCTTGTCTATGTATAGGAATTCAGAGTATTCATATGTATGTACGTGTGTTCTATTTATTCTTCTCTCACATTTATTTCATCCGTGAAGAGACTTTCTCTTCTTTTTATATATATTATTTAATTTCAAACTTAAGTATGAGATAATAATAATGGTTGAGTTGACAATCCATTGAAAAGTTGATATGAAAGGCCCTTAATGGAATGCATCAATTCCTTTCAAATATATACTAAGATTTTACAATAGCACTATCAAAGATCTTCTTTTTTGGATATTTACATTCTTGGAAACAAGACACTTTGTAAAATTAGATCTTTAATTAAATGGTAAATCACATTTATGATATTCTCTAAAGGCATTAAATGACTTTAAAAAGATATTAGCAAAGTAATGATGAAATTCTGCATAATAGCTAATTTCTTCGTAAGATATTCAGATAGAAATATTATTCTTCTTAACATAAACTTTTGAGAGACTTTGTAAGATAAAATAGATATTTATCTTCTACAAAGCATAAGATAAACAGAATTCAATATAATGTAGGATAATTGTTTAGCATGTGATAAATATGTTATTGAGGTGATAAAATTAACATTAACAAATTATTCGGGCATTCATAATGAAATATTTTGTGAATATCCTTTTTGTAATATAAAAACTTCTCATAACTTCATTTTTTTTTTGAAATATTTGGCTTTGATCAAATAAAAACTCAATCATTCTCTTTATAAGATAATTTCTTATTAAGTAAGATGAAAATTCAACACAAAGATTTCTGATTCGAAGTAAACAGAATATAATCTTTGATTCTCGTAAGATAAAATACTTTTCCATAAAACAAATACTTCACACGTCATAAAATAATCATTTATGGAATCAATGAAAGATATATTATTTTAAAAAATTTAATCTGAAAAACTTTATAAAAACATGTTAGAATAAAAATAGGGATTATATGAGTCATCAAATTAAAAAAAATGAGATATGTTGGAACAACATAAGTCTATCCGACAACAATAAAATCATATCCCAATTTATTATGATCGATCATGAGTAAGACTCAACCAAAGACGATGAGAGTGAGAATGTAGAGTATAAGAAATACGAGAACCATCATTGTGTGTGAGAAAACTATAATGCATAAATTTTAGAGTATGAAAATAGTTCTATTAAGGGTGTTTTTTTATATTACTATTAATTGGGTATTTAAAGATTAGGGGATATGGTCATTTAATGGTTTTTTAATATAGTTTAAAATATAGTTGTTTTAAGATCCTTATAGGATCTTTGGAAGTAAAAGATAAAGATATGAATACATATTTTATTGATATAAATAATCATGTTTGAATATTGTATAGAAATAATTAAAGGTAATGGTCGGTTAGATCAAATTCAACTAGAAGTTATTCATGACCACTTAAAAGAATTTTTTTGATATAACACTTATATTTATCTTCATGCATTTTTAGTACAAAATCCCATAGTCAATTTAAATTATTCAAGAAAATATAATTTTAGATATTTTTATTTTTTTATCCTAGAATATATATACATATATATATATTATCATCTATATTGAGATTTTTGCTACAAAAATTTATATTTTTAATTATTTTTTAACCAAAAGTTTATTATAAAGTAAAATAATCATGACATGATGATATTTAATAACAAAATTTTAGATTACTTTGAGTTATACAATCAAATAACCATGTTTAAAATATAATGTGTGTGTGTATAATTTGGGGAGAAATTATTATATATAAGATATGTATTATATTTTGAAATATATGGTATATACGTAAATATGTAATTCCATTTATATTTATATAAATCAATAGAAGTAGAGTCCAACAAATGATATTAGGCATACATATATAAAACTTTATAATTCATATTTAGATGATTGATCCATCACAAAAGCTCCACCACTACTGGAAAATGTTACATTTGTGATGGGATCCCATCACAAATGACCCATTGTAGAACATAGAATCACAAATAAAGTTTTTTGTGATGGCTCATCGCAAAAAGAAACTATTTGTGATGGGATGCGCATCCATCACAAATAGCTTCCTCATAGTTTTTAAAAAAATTATTGTGACGGACCGTCACAAATAGTCTTGATGAGTTTTTGAAACTGTGTTTGCCATGGGACTTATCGTAAATAGTATAATAAAATAAAATAAAATTAAAATTGAATAAAATAATAATAATAAATAAAAATATAATATTAATATTAATGAAATAAAAATATTAATTTTAGTAAAATAAAATAATTAATAAAATAATAAAATAATATCCATATAATAATAATAATATTGATAATATAATAATATTATTATTATTAATATTAATAAAATAATATTTTTATATTACTAATATAATAAAAAATTATAAAATAATGAAAACCTCAATATTCATGAAAAATATAAAACAAATAATAATAATAAAATAATAAAAACTAATAATTAATAATATAATAAAAATATTGAATAAATTAAATAAATTAAATAAACTAATAAAGTAAAAAAAAGTAAAAAAAAATAAAAAATGTAATATTTGAAACAATATAAAAATGCACTATATAAAAATGTAGATAGTTAATATTACAATAAAAATTTACATTCAAATGTTTTATTATAAAAAATATATATATCACTGAGGGGGAGGGTTGTCTGGAGGAGTTAGAGGAGATGGTGGAGGGAACTCCATCCCTAAACCACTAGTTAGACGTTGCATGTGCTCCAACTGATCATGCTCCTTCTAGTGTCTTCATCGACACATCTCCTCTGGCATCTTCTATTACGTCTACTATTGCTGTTGTTTGAGTTCTTCCTACCGCTGCTACTGCCATTGATGCATCTGCTCTTGCTCCCTATACATACCCTCTATATGCTCACTCTGAGCTCACAGTTTCTCCTGATACTATGTAGAAAATGATGATGACTCTCCATGATCTCCTCTCAAGATAGATGATGACATTATAGTAGTTCCATAATAATCCACAATTGTCAATCAAGAGTTGATACCAACAACTCAGCCTTTCTTGAAGCCATACTGGGTCACCTGCATCCATGTTGTCTCGTTAAATTGGTGGGCACTGGTCTGAGTATCGGTCTTAACGTAACTCTAAGTCTATGTTTGAGATGTCACAACCTCATATGACTCCTTCAATTTAAATTTAAAAATAAAATAATTAAAATATCATTTGAAGTTAAATTTTAAACTTAAAAAGAAAATATGTTGACCACAATCTAATACTGGTGAGCACCTCTAATATCTATAGTGGTCGGATCACTGTACATCCTCATATAAATGTATAACTCTATAATATTAGCCTGTTCGATTTTCTATATGAATATAAAATTAACCATTTACATTTAAATTTATATAAAATATTTTAAAAAATTACTTACCATATGCTCCCTTTCTGTACAAAATTTACGACTATTGGCTTTATGTTTCACCTCCTGTATCCCCTAGTTTTATTGACCTACCAATGATCTCCTATAAAATAACCACCTAAACAGTGTGAACATAATCCATCCCAAACATGAGATTAAATGTAATTAGGTCGGTGGGTGTGACAAGACTCATCAAACTCTGTCACTCCTACTTTCTCCATTGCTTTCCTTCTCAATTTGTACAAAAAACTGACTGCAATGCTGATGCATAGTCCTCTTCCATTCCTTTAGATAGTGCCACACATGCTTTCATCGATGTTATACCATAAAACCTACAAATATGTTATAATATCAAGTTATTAATTAAATTAATTTCAAAATAAATATTATTTATTTAAGTATCATCAAATGATCAAACATGCGGTGCTTCACATCAATAAGAATCTGATCCCATGAGACCTATGCTTCATAAAAACAATTCCACAATATAGCACTCCCATATCAAGTAGCTATATTCATAAAGCTATGAAAAAAAAAGAAAAAATAATCAAAATATTAGTATATAATCAAATTATTTAAAACTAACTAAAATATATAGGTAAACATACCTCTGCACGCATGGATCTAAGCCAAGATGTGCACATTGCTCGGGGATATAGCCAGGAATCATCAATCACGCAAGACCACACCCCCTTCAAGTTCCCTTGAACTGCCAGTAGTTTGAGGGTCAGATGACCCAATATCCTGCTCATCCAAAGGTAGATCAACTTCTAGCAACAGATGATATAGATCCTCATTCATCTGAAATAATAAATGACTATTTTTAGAAAACAATTAAAAACAACCATTATATATAGATATATATTATGTATTATTATAGCTAGCATTTAACTATGTCAATGTTCATCTTCATCCTAATCTTCATATCATAAGATGTAAATGTCTTCATATTCTTCCTCAGTATCATGAATTTCCATATGAGTTTCAATTTCATCATCTATTGTCATTTCAAATTCATTTGTAACATCATTAACATCATCATCACCATCTACCCTTAACTATGGGGTTCCATCATCAATATTTGTGTCTCTGTGAAAAATATGGATTTAGAGCAGTCTTTTGAAAAATTTTACTTCCTTTTACTTTAGTGGAACCACATTCACTTTGAGTAAACTAATTTTCCTAAGATTTAATTTTGATTATGCTCCACCAATCACTCAACTCTCTTGAAATAGCACACTATTTAGAATAATAAATTTCATGTGCTTGATGAGCCAATAGAAATGGTTCATTTACTGAAAGAAGAATTTTATATTTAATATCAACAATTCTGTGGGTCAGATGAAGACGCAAGCCTCTCTCCGTATCCAAACACTAACATTTAAACATAATTATGTAATGTTGTCCAGGATAACACAATTTAGTAATTTATTCCAGTATGTCGTAAAAGTCAACTTCGGTTTCTCTGTGATGAGATCCTCTCAAGAAAACACCACTATTAATTATTTTTTTGATTCCCCATATGCACGTGTATGAAATTAGAAACCATTCATCATATACGCATTATAAGATTTAACCATTTTTTATGATGGTTTACTCAATACACACAATCGATTATAAATTTTATGACCATGCTAAGATACCTGAAAATTTATAAAAAAATTGTCAATATAATAAGTAATAAATTGATTTTATATTTCAAATCAAAAAAAATTTATGTTACCAATTTTTGAAACCATTAGGAAAAGTTTTTTTACCAAATTTCTTCAGGTTAAACTGCTGTAATTTGTGGAAGTTGTTTCTTGATATAATTATCATATAACTTATAAAAAAAATAAGATTAATTTATTATAAAAAAATTATAGAATAACTAATAGGATCACTCACTTTACTAATGGTGTCATTTCTTCACAGATGAGCAGAACATATGTATAATCTCTATGATGTTCATCATCTAAAATCAATCGTTCATGAACTCCCCTGAATCCATGTTTGGGCTGATTGAAAATTGATAATTGACTTCACATTTCATCATCAACATTTTCCTCGTTATGGCCCATATGTTTGTGTGTTGAGTGATATTTAGATTGAAATTAATGTGAGCAGAAAAAATAAATTCCCACTTGCAAATAAGCTTCTGTAATTGAACTTTCAACCAATGCTTTGTTACATATTCGTTTCTTCAATTTATAAATGCATATCTCAAATGGTTATATCCATCATAACTATACTAGACCTCTACATTTTTCTTCATATGGAAAATGTAATATCAAATGTCCCATTGAGTCAAACAAAGTTGATATAAACATTTTTTTCCAATTTACATAAAATTAAAACATATTCTTGTAGTCTTCATAATGCATCGTAGTCACTTGTATCCACACAAATGTCTTGGAAAAAATATGATGTGTCTGTTAGTGCATCCCAAATCATATAATTCATCAAACTTCTTAATCCAATTCACATAAGTCTTTCCATTATAACATGAAATTCATGAATTTTTAATACAGTAATATGACCATTTCTGACACATCTACCTAAATTAAAATCATAACCATATGGAAGTCTCAAATCTACAATCCACTGAAAAAATAATAATTGATTCACTTTGGAGAGTTTATAAGCTTCTTTTTTTCATCATTAACTTCTGTGATCCGACATTTTCAAACAATTCATGTTCTGGTCGCCTAAAAATTTGGGAATGCTCTAATCATGCCTTTATATTATCTTTAGCCTTACCTGGTGTATCCAAAACTATATGAAATAAATTATCAAAATATTTCTTCTCAATATGCATGACATCCAACATGTGATGAACCAATAAATCAGACCAATATAAAAGATCTTAAATAAATTCTCCGTTTTATCCAATTGTGTTCTTTTCCAAATCCATCAATTTTTTGTTGGTTTATTACTGGTCCAAATGTGATGGGAGGTAATGAAGAGACAATTGATTTTAACTATGTACCTGCGATCATTATTGGAAGTTCATATCTTTCAGTTGTTTATTTTTTGAAATGATATTTGTTCTTCTAAAAAGGATGATCAGTTGGAAGAAATCTATAATAACAGTTGAAAAAATAAGGATTTTTTTCCATTAATGAGAATAAATTCTTTTCTATCTCTCATAAAGTATGGATATAATTTTAGACCATGTGTACTCCATCAAGATAACAATCCATATGCTAGGAATACATTAATTTTCCACATCAATGCAGCTTTTAGCAAGAAATTTTGTTTTGTAGAAATATCAAATACACCGACACCATTACTCAACAATGAATTTAACTCATCAATCAATGGTTTCAAATAAACATCAATATTATATTTTAGATGTCCTGGAATTAATAAGAACAAAATGATATATGGTTCCTTTATCTACATCCAAAGAGGTAAATTGTAGGAAGTTATAAAGACATGCCAACATGAATATTGACTACCATAAGAACCAAATTGACATAAACCATCAGTAGAATGACCCAGTCACACATTTGGGACTTCTAAAGAAGAAGATGAATGCACTTGGTAAAAATGTTTTCATGAATCACCATCAGAGGGATGATTTAAGGTTTTACTGGTTGAAATATTGGTTTTATGCCATGAAATCAATGTCACTGTGTTCCGAGACATAAATAAACACTACAATCTCGGTGTTAGCGGGAAATATCTCAATCGTTTTATAGGAATTAATACAGACTTCCCTTGTTGAACCTCTTTATACCTCAATTGTCCACATGTGGAACAACTATCAAATGAATCATTTTAACCATAATATAATATGCAATCATTTGAATATGCATGAATCTTTTGATAACTAAGACCCAAATTACCAACCAGCCTCTTTCTCTTAAAGAAATTTGTAGGCAGGATATTTCCTTAATGTAGCAGTGTTTTTACCAGAGATAATATCTGATCAAAAAAAATATTTGACATTCCATTATTTGATTTAATAGCCATAAATTTTGCATCTGCTTCAAAATTTATTATCTTACAACCAGGATATAAGGAATCATCAGCAGACCTCAACAACTCATAAAAATAAGATGAATTCAACTTAGGAGTTAAATTAATATCATCATGAGTTTCGGTTTGTTGAAAAGACGGACATACCACATCATGTAGTAAATTTTAAAACCATACTAGATATCAAACCAAATTATTAGTATATTCTTTAAAATTGAATTCACCATGTTGATACCAAAATACATAATCTAGTTGAAACCCAAAATGTAATAAATGACCTCTAATGTTGTAAAATGTGTCAAACATCCTCAAATCAGATTTTTTACAAGGACACTTAATTGTCCCTTTTGAAATAAACTCTAGTTTTGATGATAAAAATGATAAGAAATCTTTTACACCCTCAATATATATAGGATTTAAACTAGAACCATTTGGATTCTTGCGTAGATTTATCCAAGAATGATCATCTAATAATGATTTTTTTTAACTTCCTTGTTCCATATTTCTCTAAAAAAATATTAAATAATTAGTTTTATTTGTATAATTTGATATAAGAAAAACACTATCCAAAAAATAGAAGATAATTAAATTCTCATTTTCTATTAAATTGTAATAATTCCTATTATTTCATACTTATTTACAGTATTTTTTTTAACTTTTATACTAATCTACACTAACTTATAATAATTTATACTACTTACCACTAATTATTATAAATTACAGCTAATTTTTACTAATAATTAATAATTACTGGTGACATAATTTATAGTGGATTAGTGACATCTCTTTTTCCTGACTACTTATCTCCACTATCTCTGACTAAAATCACTATGAAAAATCTACTCCGACATAGAGATATCTCTTTTGTATACACGAGTATAGAGAGAAGGGTGGCCTCACCGCACTACTTTCCATTATCATGCAAACGAAAATGGATATACGTATGTTAGAGGAGATTTTTCATACTGATTTCACTAGAAGAAAGTTTCAAGGAAATTATTCATCAGGAAAAAGAGCCTCTTTTTCCTGATGACTCGTCTCCTTTCACTTTCTCAGACTAAAATCAGTATAAAAAATCTACTCTGATGTAAGAATATCCATTTCATATTCATGATAATGGATAGTAGGAAGGCCTTTCCATGCTTCTCTATATTCTAGTGCATATGTAAATGGATATCAATACGTGAGGACATGTTTTTCATAGTGATTTTAGTGGGAGAAAATTGTCAGGAGATAAGGCGTCGGGAAAAAGGGAGCCACCAATCAACTAGAAATTGTGCTAATTTATTACAATTTGTTACAATTTATTACAATTTCTTGTTAATTATTGTTAATTATAGATAATTATTAGTAATTATTACTATACTAAAAATTATATTTTTATTATCGACGCACTTTTTACAAGAAAGTGAGAAACCACAAAGCTCAACATTACAAACAAACAAACAAGATCAGCCTCGCCCCAGTAACTAAATCGTGTAAACAAACCTTCACCAATTCATGAAAATTCGGCAAGCTATCCCATGCAAGGAATAATGGGCACAAAACTGATGGCAAATCCATACCCTCTCAGACCCACAATTAAAATGGCAGGAACAGGTGAAGGCTTCTTACTCTGATCCCCATCTGAAGTAGATCCAATCAAATCTAAAGTCACCACATCATCACTCCAAAATTCACAAAGGCTGACCCAATATCAAATACAAACTGAACCAGTAACCCTTCCAAGACAAGAAACAACCTCATAACTAGTGTCTTGGAAAAGAAATTTTAGCTTACCAGAATCCATTTCTCTAAATAATTTCCATGAGATAGATTGAACATGGATGTTAGGTGTGTCCCTCATCATACTTTCAAATTTAGAAGCAATTTGATCCCAAGACTGTATAAACTCCTCAATACTAATCTTTCCTTTGTTGAAATCCCAAACAAGAATAGGGTCATGTTTGTCAATCCAAGCATATTTCTCCTCATTAAGAATTCCCTTATAGGCCTCCCCATCATTTTAGAAGCATCCTTCACTAAAGAATTGAGTAGCAAGACTTGCTCAACCACTTCTCCCTCAGAGCATAACAGTAATTCCAAGGGTTGGTCACCATGGGCCCTTGGTCTCTGGGGAATCACATCCTCAGAGTCAAACTTTTTTATGTTAGTCTTCTTATCCGAATGTCTCTCCAAAAGAGGTGGTAAGAAGAAGTAATCCCTCCTAACCTTCCTCCTCTTAAAACTCCAATCCGCCTTCAGACTTGATGCTTCTCCTTCCAAATGACTAATTTCAGCTTCATTGAACATGTTCACGCATCCCCTGTCTATCTTAGGAGGGATAAGAAGTTCAGAGCTCAATCTCATCTCAGCAAGCCCTTAAAATTTGTTTCTCAATTGAATTAAGGACTGATTCCTTGAACCTGAACCCCTACTTCCTGAGCACTGCCCTGGTATGTCACCTCCATAACAGGCCCCTGAAACTCTTTCTAAAGAGTATCACTACCTGGTTTAAGTACCTGTGATAGTGTTATATTCTAGTCCATGCGATACCCCTCGCTTTATCTCCGGGTTAAGCGAATCACCCACCCTCGCACTATCAATTTGATTCATCAAAGAGGGTGGACTGGAAATGTCAAATTTCTGCCAACTAAAAATATATGCCACTATTGGTAAGTCCTGTGGCATAGATGCCTTCTGCACAGGTGACCGTGATCTCAGTTTCCACCCATACTCTTCCACAATAACAACTTTACGAGATCCTAGACAAGTCGGAGGCCTATTCTCCATATTCTTAGCTTCATCATGCCCCTCTTGCTCCTCACCTCTATCCTTGTTCTACCTCACAGCAGCCCAATACCCCTTATGACATAATTCTAGTGAATGATTCCATCGATTGCATCCTGAACAGAAGTTCATCCAGGTTTCATAGACGAACCGTTGCTTGCATCGATAATCCTCACCAATAGTTATCCACACATATTCAAACGGGTCTCTTGACACATCCATTTCAATACATGCATGGGGGTTAATAGGGTGACAAAGAGCATCAGTTCTATAATCTGAACACATATATCTACCTATCTCATTTCCAAGCATGCGTATAACAGTGGGATTTTGAAAGGGAAGGGGAAGATTATGGAAGCTAACCCATGATTTCATAGATGGAGGATCCTACTTCATATGTAGATCGAAGGAGCACTAAAGAAACATGTATCTAAAACCATTAAAACAACAAGGTGTTCTTTCCTAGGCCTTGATGAGGTCTTCTTCCAATGCAAGACATATCATAATTTGATGATTATCCAGGAGACCTACAGTCGCTCTGTCCTACAGGTCCCAAGCACTGAAGATGAATATATCAAATGAATCGACTAAGGGACATCGCTGATAAAATATGGCAGCTAAGGTATGCTTCAAAAGGTTAGTAGATTTCAAGAACTTCGTAGAAGAAATATGTAGGTTAGGGTATCCATCGAGCAAATCTGGGACTTTCGGTTTGAGTGTGATTTGAGGTAAAGAAGGGAGAAAATATAGATTTGAAAATGGGGTGAAGGATGAGGTTGTTCCATTGAAGGACGTCGATGGTCCCTCCCCCATCGGTGGTGGAGGGACTGGCTTAGTGGTCGGCATCGTCACAAAGAAAAACTAGGGTTCTTCGGGAGGGACGGTCCTACGCACTCTCACAATGTAATTATTACTAATTATTAAAATTTATTACTAATTATTACAATTTATTACTAGTTTTTACGATTTATTTCTAATTCTTCAAATTTATTAATATTTGATATAATTGTTAAATTAAATACTAATTATTGTAATTTGCTACTAATTGTTTCAATTTATTACTAATTGTTGCAATTTATTAAAAATTATTGCAATTTATTACTAATTATTGCAATTTATTACTAATTATTAGAATTTGTTACAAATTATAAGAATTTATTACCAATTATTACTAATTATTAGAATTTATTACCAATCATTAGAATTTATTACTAATTATAACTAATTATTAGAATTTATTATTAATTATTAGAATTTAGTACTAATTAAAACTAATTATTAGAATTTATTACTAATTATTTTCAATTTAATACTCATTATTGCAATTTATTACTAATTATTAGAATTTATTACTAATTAATAGAATTTATTACTAATTATAACCAATTATTATAATTTATAACTAATTATTATAATTTATTACTAATTATAAATAATTATCAGAATTTATAACTAATTATTATAATTTATTACAAATTATTAGAATTTATTACTAATTATTTGAATTTATTACAAGTTATTAGAATTTATTACTAATTATTACAATTTATTTATAATTATTAATAATTATTACAATTTATTACCAATTATTACTAATTATTAGAATTTATTTCTAATTATTACTAATTCTTAGAATTTATTACTAATTATTATTAATTATTTAAATTTATTACTAATTATTACAATTCATTACTAATTATTACCATTTATAACTAATTATTAGAATTTATTAATAATTATTAGAATTTATTACTAATTATTATTAATTATTACAATTTATTACTATTTATTAGAATTTATTATTAATTATTACAATTTATTACTAATTATCACAATTTATTACTTATTATTAGAATTTATTGCTAATTATTTATAATTGTAGCAATTTATTACTAATTATTAGAATTTATTACCAATTATTAAAATTTATTACTAATTATTAGAATTTATTACTAACTATTAGAATCTATTACTAATTATAACTAATTATTAGAATCTATTACTAACTATTAGAATTTATTACTAATTATAGCTAATTATAAGAATTTGTTTCAAATTATTAGAAATTATAACTAATTATTAGAATTTATTAATAATTGTCAGAATTTATAACTAGTTATAACTAATTATTAGAATTTATTACTAATTATTACAATTTATTACCAATTATTACTAATTATTAGAATTTATTACTAATTATTGCAATTTATTAATAATTATTGCAATTTATTACTAATTATTGCAATTTATTACTAATTATTGAAATTTATTACTAATTATTGCAATTTATTACTAATTATTTCAATTTATTACTAATTATTCAAATTTGTTACTAATTATTAGAATTTATTGCTATTTATTTTAATTTATTACTAATTATTAGAATTTATTACTAATTATTAGGATTTATTACTAATTATTAGAATTTATTAATAATTATTTTTAATTATTATAATTTATTACTAGTTATTATAATTTATTATTAATTGTTTGCAATTTATTACAAGTTATTTCAATTTATTTCTAATTATTAGAATTTATTACTAATTATTATAATTTATTACTATTTAGTATAATTTATTACTAATTGTTAAATTTATTATTAATTATTAGAATTTATTAGTAATTATTAGAATTTATTACAAATTATTAGAATTTATTCCTAATTATTAGAATTTACTACTAATTATTTGAATTAATTCTTAATTATTACTATTTTTTGCATTTTATTACTATTTTTGCAATTTATTACTAATTTTATCCATTTATTACTAATTATTACAATTTATTACTAACTATTTCAATTTATTACTAATTATTAAAATTTATTACTAATTATTACAATTTATTCCTAATTATTGCAATTTATTACTAATTATTACAATTTTTTAATAATTATTGAAATTTATTGCAAATTATTACAATTTATTACTAATTATTATAATTTAATACTAATTATTAGAATTTAATACTAATTATTACTAATTAATAATAATTAATAAATAAATATTAATTCATACTAATTCATACTAATCACACGTAATTATTTGTAAAAATAAACATAAACAATGATAAATAAAAATATCTAATTCTAATTTAATTTAACTACAACTAATTAACAATAACTATAACTAAATTAAAATAAAATGAATTAAGTAAAAAATAAATGAAGATAAATACCTAAAAACTGAAGCTTTCGAAGGATATAAGCTGCGAATAATGCCCCGAATTAAAATTTTAAACTATGCAAACATTTGAGAGAAAATTTTCCATTAGAGAGATAGGGAGGACTAGAGAATTGAGTGAAATGAAGAAAAAAATGGATGAAGGTATATATAAGTTAGATTAGTTGTGACAGGACTACCGTAAAAAATAGTACCATTAACGATGGGTCACGTCACAAATATCCACCGCCCCTATTATTTAGGGGCGGTGGTTAAAAAGTCTTTTGCGATGGGCCCCATCACAAAAGACAACCTTCCGAAATAGTTTTTACAACGGGATAAATCCCATCGCAAAAACTAAAAACGACGTCGGGTCTTTGTGACGGGATATAGTAGCCCGTCGCAAATACCCTTTCCCATGGGTTGGTGTGTAACTCGCGCCAAACCTTTTGCGACGGGAACCATCGCCCTGTCGCAAAAATCTTATAATTTACGACAGGATGGTGCTCTCGTCACAAAAAAGCCCTTACGACGGACTATTTGCGATGGGTCAATGTCCTATACCAAATCACCCATCACAAATGAACACTTTTCCCGTAGTGCATCATGTGTTTCATCTGCGGCGGGTAATTTGGTTCCTTGTTCATCGCCTTCTTTCTCAGCTGGAATCAATTGCAGTGATGTAGTGTGTGTGTGTGTGTGTGTGTGTGTGTGTGTGTGTGTGTGTGTGTGTGTGTGTATTGCACTCCATAAATATCGATCAGGTTTATTCTATCAGAAGTGTCTTCCTTGAGTTTCCACCTTGAGTGTCATTAACATCATTATGTTCATCATATACATGTATATATATAAATAACTTTAATAGTCAAATTTATAACTTACATGCAAAGGGAACAAGCAATGTCAACTGATAACCATAAAAGGTGATAAATTAATCTTCCATCACTATTTTTTGTATGGCGGGGAGAATTAAATATCAGATGGGGTGATATCTTTGGGCAAAGGGAAATGACACTTAGAGGGTTTTGTGTGGGATTTGATGACACCAAGGAAGGATGCGACATACAAAGAGTATAATAAATTATTATAGCTTGATTATCATGTTGGTATGCACATGTTTATTTTCAAACTTTTTTAATCAGTAAAAACAACCCATCCAACATGAAAATTATGTTCCTAATATTCTATTTCAAAGTCAAGTGATAGAAATCTATTGGGGTCAGTATGGCCATATCAATCCACACATAGGGTGAAACAATGCATAACATACGAGTCAATAGTGGGAAAATTTTATTTTATGAAAACTTCATTAAATGGTATTTCATTGCCTTCTATGACCTTAGCAGATAAGAATCATGTTAGCCTGTTGATTCATAGATAAATCTACAATAAATTGGTCATTAATTAAATATTCATTGGCATTTAAAGTAGATAGTAATAGGTTATTATTTCATATAGAAAGACACATATTCCTACTCTTAGTATAAGGAAGGTGAATCCCATGATTCCATTTTACTCAAAATCATACTCCATAATATTCAACTTGCATATTTGGATAGTGGAAAGAGGTCCTTGGGGTTTTGATGGACGGTATAGTCCTTAGGAAGCTTCAAGGGGATCCAAGGTAAGGGGATCAATATAAAAATTTTCTGCTAAATTTTATAAATAAGTCCCTTTATTTTCAAAAGAAAAAATTAGTTCTTGTTTGTGAACGTTCCTCCTACAAAAAGTGTTTTGAATGTTTAAAGATTTTTTTAAAATATGCCTTTTGAGAGAAAGTGAATTTTGTTTTAAATGTTTTTTTATTAGATGGATAGTTTTTCAATAATTTTAAAATTTCCATTTTATGAGTAAAATCTTCTTTTAAATCCCATAGACATCATTCATGTTTAAATGTATTGTATGACCATGTAATGTATTTCTAATTGACATTTCACCATTTTTATGAAAATCATTTGATTCATGTTTAATTTTGGTGATTTATTTATAAGTGGTTACCAGGAATTTTAGGTTGTTTCTAATCTTTAAGAATGTATGGATTTTCTCTTAAAAAAACCTATGTAATTATTTCCCTCTTTGAAATTATTTTACTTCAATATAGAGCTTTGGAATAGTGATTTTAATAGAATTTTAATGATAAATGAAGTCTTTTAAAAAAAATTTATTTGAAAATTTGGCACTTGGGTATTGTGAATGATTATGAGGGGTAGTAAGTGAACTCATAACCTCAAGGGGATTTTATCCTAAAAGTTATGGTTAGCCCTTAAATATTACAAGTGGCCTCAAGGTTTTCTTAAAGTTTGATGAGTATCATTATATTCTAATGGTATACGTTTCTTTTAAAGAAAGAGTTTTTTAGTATTTGAATAATTTTTTTCTTAAGTATCCTCTTTATTCATTAATAATTTTTCAAAGTTGTTTACCAAATATTATTTCGACTTCTAAAGTTGAATTTTATATTTAAATCCCAAAGTAGTTTGTCTTTGAGAGAAAAAGTTATACCTTAAATAAGTTTTTCAAGTATTTCAAAAAGGGGTTTCCATTCGCTTTAAAATCCCTTACTGAGTGGTTTTGTGCTCACCCGAATTTTTAAAATAATTTTTTCCGGACTTAGTGATGTTCTAAAATCTCTTTAACCGGCCTTTAGAAAATGGAAAAAAAATGATTGGTAGGATGTCCTAAAAGCTCTTTGGTCCTGACCTAGATTAAGGAGTTTAACTTGAGTAAATATAAGATTAAATTCAAATTGTTGTTTAAAAATAATAGTTTTCATTTGTTATATAATGGGTTTTTATATAAGTGTTCCTAAGTCTGTAATGATCTAGACCAAAAATATTCTCAGGAATTTATTGACTCCATTTTAATTAACAATATTGAATTGTAAATTGTTAAAATTAAATTGCGTCTTTAGTACTATATCCAATAAATAATAAAAAACTATAATTTTTTTAGCACCGGATCTGGAAGTTAGGGTCTGGGGCGCTACACCAAGATAAAACCTAGGGGTAGGATGTGAGTTGAATACAATATGAATCATGGTAAAGCCCCATGTAATGGGTCACTGAAACAAAAAAATTGAGTGGAAGGAAAAATATCCCAAACATAAACCAGACCGATCCATCAAAATGAAAGATAACCACAATATGAATAAAAAATAAATAAATGCATAATATGAAATTTAATTTACTATAGCATGCATGCATTTTTCCATAAGGCATGACTAGTTGAGGAAAAATGATGTGCATTATTACCGTGATAAATCATTGTTTGGGTGAAGATGTGATATTGAGATTATTTGAGTATGATCACACATGTGATGGAGGGTGAAGGATTAAAAAACAAAAAAAACAATGAAATTTGTCTCATGGATACACCGACAATTAATGTGAAACAACACCTTGTTTTTAGTCAAAATTACAACTCAAGTGATGTTTGTAATCAACCTTGATTGTTTATGGTTGAAACATGAGTTGATAATAACTTTTAAGCATATTTTTCATTCCACTTCTCCTTGGGGATAAAACAAGGAATTATTTATTGAGTCACTACTTGATGTAAGTACCATGAATCGTGGTTTATACTTACACTTATTGAGTCTCCCTAAATGAGGACATGTGTGAGTGAGTTGGAAGGTAGTTAGCAACTTGTGAAATGTTTCTTTTTTATGTTTTACTCATGGTTTGTATCATGTACATGTAACCATAACCAAAGGATACCAATAAAATTTTATGAAATTAGTTTCATATTAAGCAAAAAAACTAACTAAATTTGAAAACGTAGATAAAAATGTAACAAATGATGTGAAAGATAAAAAAAGATGATTTTTTTTCATTCACAATATTTTTAGATTACATGAAAATGAAGATAACCTATTTACAAAATTATGTGAAAAAACACAAAAATCTATTAATATTCATGTAACATATTCTTGGTATACAACATTCATGATTCATTAGAAATTATATGGATAATTGTGTCCATTAATAATAGGAATGTAAATTTATTTTTTACCTATTTCTTGGAATTTTTTATCTAATGAAGAGGGAAAACCCATCCACATAACTATATTGGATTTTTTCCTGACTCGGCCCAGTATTGGATTTATAAGTAATCCCAATACTATCATTTTGAGCTCAAATAGGGCTAACAGGTCAGCCCATTGCATACTATTCCAGTGAACACCACTCCTATTTCAGTCAGGTGGGCATCATTAATGGAAGGAGTCTCACTAAAAGAAACAATGACCATAGCCCAGTGGATGTCAAGCATGCATTCTATGCAGGAAGTCCCTTTAGGGGACATCGGGTGGCCTCTCAAGTCACTAATGGATTCCTTGATATCAAATTTTAGTGGGCCCTAGTTCGATCCCCACATCAGCATCACCAGTGCTACTAAGATCACAGAGGCTGATGTGGTTCAGAAACTCCATGCATCATACGATGGTTTCAAAGCATTCAATATGACCATTATTACTGTAGAATTCCTACTAAAACTAGAAAGAAACCTTACTGTGATTTTTGAAAACTATTTTTATTAAAATGCACATAAGGAATGAAATTGGATCGGGGACTCAACCCCATGACCATCTCCCCAAACCTCAAACCCCCTTCCACCATAACTACTTGCGTGGGTAAACCTTAGTGTGATATTTGGTTAAAATGTTTAATTAGATCATTAGATCTATTGATCTATTTAGATCATTCAAATACTTGCATACCATTTGTTTTATTGTTCAGTTTTGACCATCTAAATGTTACATAAACCTGAAAAATAACATAAAATAAATTTAGAACTTAGAGTGAATTGTAAACATGATTGATCAATGTAGTCTTAATTATTCATTCATTGTTGTGCTATAGTTTGAGGTAAATGCATATTAAAGAGTATTAATTCTACACTAATTAAAGAGTTTTGATTTTGTAATAGACTAATCTTAAAATAAATGTAAATTCAAAGAGTTTAAGTATTATCTACTAGTATAATCATTCTCTTCATCTGAGAACATTACAAAGGAAATGAAGCACATTAAATTTGATAGATTTTAAGCACAAGGTAATACTTTATTTAGCTTGATTGAAGCTCTAGTTACTAATATTGACAATCAAGATTTGAACTTCATTAGTGCACTATTTACAATACATTACCGCTACTGCAAGACTTTTCCATTTCTCGGGTTAAAAAAGTCACCATGAAATCTATTGTGAAAATATCATGTGTAAGAGTGAAGTACATTCTTGGGAAAGAGAACAAATTGTGATGTATAAGGTTAAGAAAATGAGGAATTTGGAGTAGAAGATTGTTGGACTTATGTTTGTGTTGGATGAGACAAAGCACTAACGTGAACATATATGGAGTTTTCATCGATATATAGTTACAATAAGTAGTTTGACTGTATTATTAAGGGTTGATATCCTTTCAAAGACTCGAATGATAAGTTTCTAAGGAATAATTGATATTTAATGAAATCATTGAAAAAATTTAGAAACCATAAATCCCAAAATTACCATGCCTTTGAAATTGAAATTGTATGAAATAAGAAATATAGAACTTGTATCGTACACCATAGTATATTGTTTCAATTTTCTTCATTTAGTGCTTGAGGAAGACAACTATAGAATAACCAAAAGGATATTAATTTCAAGGTGCATCCATGGGTTGTGATGAATCACCCAAATAGTTTGAGAGAGACATTCTAAACTTTCATGATATAATAGTATCTCATGGTGCTAAGGAGGAGGGAAAAGTGAGTTTCAAGATAGAGAGTTTCAATGAGAGGATCACACACACACACACACACACCAGAATCATGCCATGACCTCCTTTATATAGGCTACAAGGATTCTCCCTAAGCCCATGCATTTACTCATGCATTTCTTAAACACGTCAGAAAATGCATTCAGTTAGATCTCATGTAACCCTTGACCATCCACACTTGCATACATTACACTTAATCAATGATAGCTAGTGAGTTATGGATATTTTAATTTCAAACTTTAACATCTGGACAACTAAGTGAGTTGTAGCCATGGAAAACGAATCAAACCATTTGATTCATGGCAATACGACTCTACAATGTCGTACAATAGTACATGACCAAGCTACTTATATGATATCCACATATCATAAAATATGATATGCTCAAAGACATAAATATATGAATTTTTTCACATATATATAGTACTCCATGAAATATCATATTTCACCATACAATATCACTTGTCTCAATGACATATTCTCTTCAATATCCCACTTGCACTAAGTCTAATATATTTTTTTCCATTTCACCTTATATCATATCCTTTATAATAACTTTTGAAACTATATCAAAAACCCATTTTGGGTATATTCCATTTTTTTTTGGAAATATTTCATCAACTTCATCATATATCACATCATATGCAGTACCTTGTGAATAACATCCAAAAAAATCATTTTGAATAAACTCTAAAACCTTTTTAGAGCGACTCTCAGAGTTTCGTAAAACCCAATCCTCATTTGGTTAACCAAAAAGTGTGAACGCATGAGACTTTTTATCATTTACAACAAATATTAATCATAAAATCCATAAATGTAAGGGAACACTGGCTTTTAGAAAAACATCAATGCTACAAAATCCATATAAATATCTATCATGGTCTCCATCAAACACATGTATCTATATACTTGTATCCATCAACAACATCATATAGTTTCATGAATTTTCACATGATCCATTTGTCCAAGAATCGAGTGACCACGCGACACAAATTGTTTCAATCCTACACAACCCCCTCATATGTTCTCAACTATCTGAGTATATATTTTCTAATCAGGTAGATGAATATATCACATTTCATTCATCTAACAAATGATAAAATCACACGTCACTCATCCAATTAGATAAACAAAACATATGTATCATTTAATTATGGTCATACATTTCCTCTATCTATTTTAATCAAGGGCATGTATGTCATACTTGTCAAACAAGATGAAAAATATTGTAGGAAACTAAGTCACCTTGGGGGGGTGAATCAGGTTGTTAATAAAATTAAACTTTTCTTTGTACTTTTTTCTTCAGAATCTTGTTCACTCATTATAAGGAACAAAATTAAACATTAATTTATTTTCATGATCAACCCACCCAATTCACATGAACAAATATAGTAATGTAAATGAAAGGCACGCAAAGATTTTACTTGGTTCGTCTATAGAATTATAATCCATGAATAATACACTCAGCATTGTGTTGGTGTACTCAGATCCACTATAAATCACTATTTGGTGGATAAAAATTTTAGGTAAGGTCACTCCTCACAAAGTTTAGGTATGATTACTCCTCACCCAAGATCACTACTTGTATATGATTTAGGGATAGCTCACTACCACTCAAGACTCACTTCCACTCCTCCTCTACACACTACTTTGGTGAAGGTATCAGTTTATTGACTTGTAGGTATCTTTTCAGTTTAATGACATGAAGGTCAATTCATATTAAGAATATAGTTCTGAAGTAAAATTCACCATAAATGACATATCTTGATGATCTATTATAATATAGTGTTATACCCTTGAATTTTCAAGGAATAATAATAAATGCTTTTTTATGAATAAATACATTAAAAAACAAATATCTCCTTGATAGAAGATTTGGTCCTATGATATTGAAACAAAATTTATACAGAAACAACCAATACTGTCTAGATATAATAATTCCAACACATGAATTATTCTTCAATGAATTATTTCTTCCTTACTTCAATAGTACTGATATATCCATGATATTTATAACAACTCCATTATTTAAAGTATTCTTCTATCCACTTCCATTATTCAATGACAAGTCCAATTTTTTTTTATTTTCAATGACATGTACAACACTTATTCCACTTCAAACAGATTTTTCAGTTCAATATAATCTATCACCAACTTTGTTCTCTTCTAATATAGTTCTTCAATGAATTCACAGTTTCTGTCACATTCCTCCTAGAAACCCATTACTCCTATTTCTATTTTTTTCAGAAGCCTATTTTTGAATTTTAAATCACATTTAACATCCAACTACTTTGCTTAAAAACCATCTCTTGGTAGATCATTAAATGAATCTCAACCATTGAGATCCAAAATATTTGTCAATAGAATTAATAATAACTACCATACTTATTAGGTTAAGACAAGTCAAGATTGATGTTTGAAATATTCATCAAAACATAGTTTGCGGCATGACACTATGATTTGTAGCATGGAAAGTTAGTTTTCCCACAACTGATTTAAAATTACAGAACAATTTCAGTGTGTATAAAATATTTTCGGTGCAAACAACCTTTTATATTTTTAAATTTTAGAAAAACAATATGTTTTTAGTGTGGAGGTCTTTAATTTTATAAAGCAATTATATCTTGTCTGGTCTTTCTTTTGGGTGAAATATATTTGTCTTTCAGTGTGGTTACCTTTGGTAGAAAACCACTTTCATTATAGCTCATCCCCCACGATACATACATCATAAAATTCTATAGAGCCACTATATTTCCTTTAGAATTCCTTCAGGGCGCAATGTTCATCTTTACAGTGTGTGATTCAGATTCCAAATAGCGTTTGTAAGGTATCTAACCTTATTAACTAAAACTATAAACCTTATGAATCCCCTACATCATTCTTCAATATTTCTTCAAACATAAATAGTCCTTGAAATATTTGTGTTCCTCAATCATCGTGATTAATTTAGTTGTGTGGAGATGTGAATGATATCCTTACCAGCTGATTCAAGTCACTGGTGTCTTGATTCATGCATGAAAAATAGGACAGAGGTTGAATTTTATGGAAACAATTCAATTTCATTCTTTTTTCATGTGTGTTTTAATATATAAATAGTATCTACATCATAAAACATCTCACACTGGAAAAAACATGGGACTCTCACATTGTTTATTTCCTGGGATGCTCTTGATTCCATCCACAAATCCCTTAGGCCCTTGTCTGGGTCGACAAGTCACTGTGCCACCATGCATGTTTTTTACTCCTAGGAACCACCCCCAACTCTCATGTATGTACTAACACACATTGGGTCATACTTCATTTCTCCTTATCTTATTGCATTGTTTCTAAGCGGCGATCAAGCTCAACCCCAGCTGGTTGGCTGACCCAATTGTTTTATTAACTCCTCACTAAATTCCTTAATCAAAATAAAATAAAAAATTCCTCCAAATATCCAAAACTATTATACTCCATATATATTTTTATATCTTCAAATATGGATCCATAATAATTCTTCAATCATCACCACTTTCTTTAAGCATGAAATCCAATACCAAATTTCTCTTACCAACAACTGACATCCAATGCCAACTCACTATTACCATATATTGTCAAAAAATAAAATCCTAAAATGCCTTTGCTTCCAATATTCCCCCACATATGATTTTTTTGTTAATACTCATGAAATTTACCTCATAATGGTGCATTAATTTTATATTATTTCCCCCCTTGTCAATAAAATGAAAAGGTTCATTTTCTTCTTCTTTGGGGATTCAACACCAACATTGAATGTGTTTTTCATCTTCAATCCTCTTTTTTAACACACTCCTTACACCAGATTATTCAAGGGAAATAAACACCATATTACACCTTTAAGGAATAGAGATTTAGAGATAAACATACTCCTTTTGGTTTTGGGTGGAGTGGAAGTGTGTTATGGGTCATTTCCAACTTTTCTTTTTTTCATGATAAAGGATAAATATGTGATTGATGATGAATGTCGTAATCAATAGAATTGAATCAAATAAAAGAGATAAGGAATATAACACCATAACTAAGCATAAGATCACTACATATTATTTATAAATAATTTAATTAATTAATTAACAAATTACCTTGCGTGAATTCTTTCTTTGTTGATGGATTTGAAAATAGATTTATGTTGTACCATCATTTCATTGTATGAATCAAGAGAAGATTCCATCTAGTGGTGATCAACACGCCTTCCAGAATTCTTTGAATGTCACCATAGGAATATTTGTGTGCTAGCATGATAAAGCATATTACTTGTGTTGTTCACCTTTAATATCCACAAGAATCACTTCAAAATAATTCTCCTTGATCTCTCTAGACTCGAGAGTGAGAGGTGGAGGAAGACCACACTTCATTCCTGGGAGTGGTCTTAGAGATGGGAACTCTAGGGCTTGAGAGGATTGTTGTTCACAATACAAAATGAATTGGATCTATAGAAAAATAATATAATTGGGTTTAATTTCCACTAGAGTTTAAAAATAAATATTTACACAAGTGCCATTTAATATTTATTTAATCCCTTGTAGAACCCCATGTATAATAATAATAATAATAATAATAATATTTCCTATACATGAACGTAACCTAAAAATTAAATTAAATATTAGTTAATCACATAATATTAAATATATATTATTTCTAACAGGACCTCAAAACCCAGTCCTATATTCCTCCAAAATATTTATCAGGCCTTGAATAATGACTATTTATTTAGTAACTAAATACCACTACATTTTCATTGATAAATAAATAAATATTATATTCACTAAATAACAATTAAATATTTATTAAATATTTCGATCACATAATATTCTTTCGAATAACTCGTGACAGAATTTATGTGATCAAGAATACATGAAAAATTATTAAACCATGCACAAGAATAATATTTAATAAATTATTAATTAATAAAAAATAATATATTACTTAAATGATATTCTGGATACTCTTAGTGTGTGACCCTCAATACATCTTTCTCAATGGCATTAAGTGAAACATCCTAAATTCCAAGGTTAACATCTAGAAACACACCAAGGCTACTGTAGAGAAAGAAGTTAATGCCACAATGAAATAATATCTCATAAAAATTCTTAATGTGTAATATAAACCCTTTGATGTGATATCTTTGATGAAAAATGTTGTATGTCGACGCCATCAACCCATGTGCTCAATGTATTTTTATTTGATTTCTTATAAATCAAACATGCTTATAGAACACTGTGACTAAGGATTTATTTATGCTATATCATTTACATCAAAGGTCCTGAGATATCAACTTCTATTAAAGAACATAAGGAAAAAAATCCTTTCTCTTATTATTCATTAGTGAAATATTACTCGTGATGCACCCACCATATCCTACCTCACCGTGAACATATGTTGTCAATGTTTTTGTCATTACATCAAAGTATGAAACTTATAATACTCATAAATAATAATATTAAATAATAAGTATCAATACACATGTCCATATATAGAAACATCCAATGACACATATAAATGTGGATTTCCCACTAGCGGGTCTCATTCTCATAATATCCTACACTAGATATTACTAGGGACATACACCATGAGAAAGTGCCTCAAAGACCCATGAGTCTCCACCCCTGATATCCTATATCATTTTTATCTCTTAAATGATATCATATGGCTATAGAACATATATTTAATAATATTGTTGTATTACTTATGGGTTCTCATCATATCATGGAACTTCTATGTCCTTTTTGCATGGAAACTACTCTTAGGAATTTATCACATACTATGTTACATAGAAGAAAAATCATGATGTGATAAGAAGTTTATTAATATTAAAAAATATGAATATAGGTTATTATAAAGTACATAGAATTTGGTTCTAGGGAACCAGATCCAATAGACATCCACTTGCACTAGAGTTAAATTCTAACAACCATCAGTACACTAGCTCTCATATGATACTCATGCTTCTGTTGAGAAAGGCCTTTAGTCAAGGGGTTTATCAAGTTCTCTTACATGGGTACTATGATTATTTCAACTTCACCCCTCTAAGAAAACTATCTCAAGAGGAGATACTTCTAGACTATATTATTGGTCTATAAGTGTGACCTTGGTTATTTTTCAAGAGCCACCATTGCAGTATTGTCACAATACAATGTTATAGGGTCTTTACTATTAGGTACCACATCAAGCTCTTGGACAAAGTTTCATATCCAAATGGATTACTTGGCCATATCATAAGACTCTATATACTCATACTCCACTGTATAATTAGCAACAATAGGATGCTTTGAACACTTTCAGTTCATAGATCCTCCACTGAGATAGAAAGCACATCCTAAATGCAACTTTAGATCATTCGGATCTATCTAAAGACTAGAATCAGTATAAACCCTGATGAATAGATCCTCATCTCCTCCAAAAAATTGGAACATGTCCTTAGTTCTTCTCAGATACTTAATGATATCCTTAACTGAAGACCAATGTTATTCTCCGGGATCAGCTTGATATCTTCTTACCATAATCAATGCATAGACAACATCAAGTCTAATAAATTACATGACATACATGATTGATCCTATAATTGATGTGTATGAGATATTAATCATTCTTGGTTTCTCCTATTATGTATGAGGACACATTTTCTTATAAATATGTAAACCATGCGACACTGGAACCAATCCCCACTTGGATTTTTTCATACTAATTCTCTTTAGTATCTGGTCAATATAAGTACTTTGACATAGTCCAAGAATCCCTTTGGATCTATCATGAATGATCTTGATCCATAAAATATATTATTCACCCAATTACTTAATTGAGAAAATTTTGTTTAACTAGTCATTACTAGATTGAAAGACTGGTGTGTCATTTCTAATAAGTAATATGTCATCATCATATTCCAATGATGGAATTTCCACTAAACCTCTTGTAAAAACAAGGCTCACATTCATTCTTAATGAAACAAAATTATTTTATAACTTCATCGAATCAAATGTTCCATGAACTCAATGCTTGACTTAATTCATAAATGGATCTATACAACTTGAAAGTACTTTTGGAATCACCTAGAGTCATAAATGTGTCATATAGAAATATTCCTGAAGGTTCTCATTAAGGAATGCAGTTTTTACATCCATATGAAAAATATCATAGTGATGGTAAGCTGATATATAAATTATAATTATTATGGAGTTAAACATGGTAACTAGTGAAAAGGTTTCACTGTAGTCAATTCCTTGGTGCTTTTTAAACCCTTTATCCACTAGCCTTTCTTTATAGGTATTTAATTTACCTTCTATGCCCAGTTTTTTCTTGAATACCCATTTGTAATCTACATGATTTACATCAACTGAAACATTGACCATAACCCAAACATGGTTCTAATATATAGAATCCATTTCATAATTCATGGATTCTTTCCATATTGAAACTTCTAGGATATCAAATTCATCTTTTTAGGAGATATTTTCATCATTATCAACCAATAATGAGTCAATATCTTCAGTGACTAGAAAATTATATATCTCTGGTTCTCTTACCTCTCTTATGATTCTACACAGTAATTTTGCTTCATGAATTACTTCATCCACAAGGACCTGTGGAATTTTTTCCTGTACCAACTCATGTGTATCTTGAGCATCAAATTCATTAAAGACAATCTTTCTCTTACTATCCTTTTTGAGGATTTTATCCTTCTTAAGAAATACATATTGTCTGGTGAAAATCAATTTCTTTTTTGAGGGGTGGTATAGGTATTATCCCTTTTTTCCTTTGGATACCATATAAAGAAATACTTTTCACCCCGAGGTGATAGTTTTTTAGCTGAGAAGGCCTTAAAATTTTCTTGCAACCCCATACATGTGTATGCAACAAAACGAGTTTCTTTCCACTCCATAACTCAAAGGGAATTCCATTCCCCACTTTATTTGGTACTCAATTTAATGTATATGCCATGTTTTTTAATTAATATCCCCAAAAGGATAATGTAATATCTTCATGACTCATTATCGATATCACCATGTATAACAATGTATGATTTCTCCTTTCATGAACACCATTCCAATATAGTGTGTAAGGTGGAGTAAATTGAGATTGAATCCCAAAATCCCATAGAATGTCGATAAACTCTTGGTTGAGATATTCACCTCCTCAATCCAATCGAAGATTATTTATCTTCTTTATAAGTTGATTCTCGACTTCATTCTAGAATTTATTGAATTTATCAAAGGAATCAGACATATAACTCATCAAGTTCACATAACCATATCTACTCAATTCATCAGTAAAAGTTATGAAGTAAGAATAGCTACCTCTAGTTTCTAATAGAAATGGTCTACACACATCAGTATATACCAATCCAACAATTTTTTTGTCTCTTTCAACCTATGCATTGAATAGAAGTATGGTCATTTTTCCTTATAAATGAGCATGATATCATTAAGGTGGTTTTAGATCAGACAAGTCTAAACAGCCGTCCTGACATATCTTTTTCAAACATTTCTTGTTTATATGACAAAGACAGTGATTCCATAGCTAGGTGTTATATGATTTATGCAAACATGATTCGTTATCAGTTTTCAAGACTTGGTTTTTGTAATTTAATAAATAAAGACTATTATTTAAATTTTCCATACCATAACATATGTTTTCTTTATAATAAAAACAAGTTTTATCTCCAAACATGAAAATAAACCCATCTGCATCTAGGTGTGATGCATAAATTATGTTCTTGGAAATAGTTGGTACATAATAACAATCCTTTAAAACCAAAATAATTACCATTGGAAATGAAAGGATGTAGTCACTAATGGCTATAGAAGACAACCTCAAACCATTGGCATCACATAAATCCACATCTCCTCAAGAAATATTTTAGAATCTACTTGGTTTCACATTTGGATATTGATGTGATCACCACAATCTGTATCTAATAACTAATGTGTAGATATTGAAAAATTACACTTGATAAAAAACTCACCTTTAGCTTCCCCTTTATTTTGGGTTTATTTCTTCTTCCAGTAGACTTGCTTTCCAGATACAAAAAATACTACCTCTTTTTCTTTACCCCGCCTTTGGATGTTCCTCTTCTTGGGTGGATGGTGCTTGGGAGCTTTTGACTTGTGGTGAGTCTTGGGCACCTTTTCCTTGTTATTCATATTCTTATTCACCGTAAGGACCATAGGTTTATCAAGCCTTGTGTCCTTATCCACTTGGAGAATCAAAGTAACAAGTTCCTGAAGAGTCTTCTCATTATTTATTATATTGTAATTAAAAATAAAATTGAATAAAGTCCTGGGTAGTGATGAAATTATGAGATATTGTAATGACCCAAGTATTTATAGAATAATACTTTTTTATTTCTATTAATACTTATGAATCAGATTTTAATTTTATATTAAAGGGGACACTTTGTCTGATACCTTACTCAACACACAACAATAGATTTCACTGAAATCATACATTGCACACAATGTTGAGTTATACAGAAAAATAATATATTATTATTATTATTTTAAACGGTAGTTAAGGCATATCCATTGTATTGGCAGAAATGAATAGAACTAACTAAAATATTATTACACATGTTTGTTAAATGTTTTTACATTTATCCAAAAAAAGGTAGAGGCTTAAAATGTGAATGAATCCAATTTTAAGTATAAATACACTAATATTTGTTAAAATGTCGATTTACCACCTTTTGATGGAGAACCCTTCTTAAATATAGTTTTCTCACTTTAATATGTTATATTTTACAAAATAAAATTCTTCTATAGAATCGGGACATCAAAATTTACTTTTGAATTTTTTTTGGTATTATTCTGATAAAGTTAATTTTTTAATAAATAGTGAATAATACCACATTTTAATTCAAAAATATCTTTTCATATAATTTATTTATATCGTTATATTGTTATTTTAATTGGTTTTAAAGTGTAATTAGATTTCTTTACCATTTAATCCAATGTTGGTCATTGGAAGTAATTTTAGTTTGAAATTGGACATAAACAAGTTTCAGTCTTTTGAAAGATATTATTACTTAAAAAAATATTTTTTGTTTTAACAACGAGAATTAATTTTAAATTAATTTCTGCCACTTCCGTGTTTTGAATTTGAGAAAATCGATTAAATATTTGTAATCATATGGTATAAACTTTTTAAATAGGTAACTTTTATTTTTAGTCATTATGAATATTTACTTCAGTATATATTTTATTTACCATGGTTAAAAGGTAAATTTGGAACCCATGGAGCAACTTTGGAGTGATAATGACATTTTATATTAATTAATTTAAAGTAAGGAAAAAATAACATAAACATGTATCTTTTAGTAAAACATTTTTATATGGGGTTATATAAGTGATCTCTTTGACTATAAATATTCATTTTAAATATAAAAATATTTCCTACATCATGGTATTTTATTTATAATTTTTATACATTAAATAAATAAAATTAATTATGACACAATGATGATACAGTAATTGATTCATTAATAAATGATTCAAATAAATGATATTACAATTATTAAAATAAATTTATTTTGAAACTTTTTATGCCATACACGAATTTTATAGATAATAATGACTTGTTATATTTGAATTAATGAAGTTTTTTCTAAATTATCAAGTTTTTATAGATTTTTTTTAAAAGTCTTGATATGAATAGTTTATAAATTGACAGAAATGGGTATTTAAAACAATTAATATTTTATTAAGTGATAAAATAATCCTAAAAATCTACGATTCATCCAAATGACTTAAATAATGTTACAATTGTCATAATGTCTTATTTTGGGTCTCTTGTAATTTTATAGTAAATATATTAACCATATAGTTTGAATATATAAGAGGGCATGATAAAAGTTAAATAAGTTAACAAAGGGTTAAATAAAAAGATAAGGATTAAAAAAATATCCAAAACCTATCCAATTATTATTGGATGATTTTATTTAGGCTTATATTCACCTTATATTAGAGTTAAATAAGTTTTGGACCTTTTGATACTCAAAATAATTTTATAATAATATAATACTTTCAAACTTTCCTAAAGAGCCCCTCCCCCCTCTAATAAAAGGACACCACCTCTAACCCATTACACACACATATCAAGCCTCATGGATCATCCAAAATCTGCTCCAAGAAGCTCCCAACATACCTTTATTCCTCATAGAATCATTACAGTAGTCATTAGGCAATTCAATAAATCCTTTTGGTTCAAACCAAAAGGAGTTACCCAATTTAATAGTAACATCTTTTCTCAAGGTTTTTTCTTTTATTTTCCTTCTACGACCCCCTACACAATCTTTATTCTATTATTTTATAACAACAACAGTATAATAAATATAATAATATGTTTTTATGATAATTATTCTAACTAAACTTCTACACACCTCCATCTAATGGATAAGAACATACTGTTTCTGTGGATAACGAACTACAACCCTATGAAAACGATGATTGTTCAAATATCTCCTACCGCCTCTCATGGTGGCCATTATGATGGCACTATATTTATATGTGATATATATATGATATTTATATTGTCTCTATTATTATGTATTTTTCATTTATAGAATACCTTTATGGTTTTTATAATGGGTAAATACGATAATTTCGTTTGAGGAAGTGTAGACTACTGCCCCCTGAAAGTGATATGACTCATTCATGCTATACATGGAACGTATAAAGAATGGAATTTATGAAATTATATAACATATATAAAATATATATTGTAATTTAATTATGATATACCTATGTATAATTTAGTTTTTATTCCTTTAAAAATGAAAAAGAAATGAAAGTAGCGTTCGTGTGTACGTACGGCTTATCGTGTCCATGAACGGTGCATTTCATTTCTTATGTCCAAATGTTATAGACAGTTATAAATACATATATACTGGATATATATGATTTATATGATATCTAAACCATGAACATAATTCTGGATATAAGGTAATTTTTACCACATGGACAATTTGTAATTATAACAAGTTCATTTTTTTACTCAAGTTCCGAACATCGACCAAATGTCCAATATGAACTCAAATAATTAATAATTTTTATAGAAAGGTAATAAGTGATATAAAATGAATAATAAACTTGAAAATGTTCTAAAGCAAGTATAAATTAAATTATGTTTATTATTCAGGATGAATAAGGAACAAATGAGTCAAGTCGGACATGGGGTAAGGGGTTTTCATCTCACTTTTTATTCCCGTGAGATTCATGCTATATTTGCCACTATTTTATTTTATGTGGTGTATGCACTGCCCATGATTGTATTAATTGTGTAATATACTTTAATTTATTTGTATTTATATCTTCATAGTATAATCCTTCTTTTATGTGGTGTTTGTTTCGTAAGTTACCAAATTGGTAAGGGAACCTTTCACCCTCCTCTTCTAGTCAAAGCCTTATTTTATGTTATATCTTTAAATTTCAATTCTCGAATGTTGGGATATGTTCTTTTATATCCTTATTTCTGTAAATTTTATGTCCATGTGATGATAGACCCTTTTCTCTCTCATCAACTCATTTTCTGAAATTTTAAGAGACGTTGTTAGGGTGCCGAATTTTTGTAAGGGAACTTCTTAACCCAATTTCCATTATTTGGGACAATCTTCTACTCCTTGATTATGTTGTGTTATTAATATGTGTGAATGACCTCTGATTGATTTAAACATAATATCTACTTATACTGGGTGTATTTATATTTTTCACACATAATTATTTCATTGATTTGTCCTTAATATAATGATTCAATATTTGTAAGGAACTCCATCCCAATCTCCTTTCATTGAGGCATATTTTGATTTATACATGACTTTCTTATATACGGTGTATAAAAAACTTTGAATTTTCATTTCTTTCAAAGGGAATATTTTTTTTCTACTAATAATTTTACTAAACGACAAAAATTAATGGCTCTTTTTAACATATGTGGTGACAACAACCTTTCTGCCACCATGAGTATTATTTGATCTTTGGATTCCTTAACAAGTAATAGTGTTTTTAAAAAAAAGGAAAATAAAAACAATATATTTTTTTTACGTATTTTGGTATTGAAAATGGTATTTAGAATGCATTTATTATTTCAATATCATTAAATGATATATTTTGATTTAAATGTAGAAGTGTCATCTTTCCTTTATGTATGTATTATGTGTTATGGATATGTTATAGTTCTTGGGAATTGTTTATGTATATGGGTGGTTTTATGATAAACCTAGGGAGGGTGAGCCCGAGATAGCTCTGCAATGCATTGGGTAACGTGACAGAGGTAAACGTTAATGTTTCTCCTAAGAGATTTAGGGAATATACTGTGATGGGTTTTTCAAATGTAACTCCTTTCGTAGCTGTGAAAGCTACAACATAAGTATGTTATAGATGCCACAAGTTGCCTTTAGTATTTATGATTTCTATATGTTATTCATAAATCTTATGATTTTCATGAATTATGTTAAAGAGATTATGTTTTAATATTGAAAAGTATGATTTCTTCGATTTGTATGTATTCATGAAATAATGTTTTCTTTCCTTATTTTATATCCCTTACTAAGATTTTTATGCTCATCCCATGTTTTTTAAATGTTTCCATAAGACTTAAAGATGAATAGGGTAAAGGATGGGATCAAGGAAAAGTCATTCTATTTAAAACATGAAACAAGACATGTTTCTTTTTTAAGTGTTATTTGTTTTTTTGGAAAAAATGGATACTGAGTAGAAGTGTCTACATGTAATATTCAAGTTGTTATGTATAAGTTATGACCTAATTATCTAAAGCTCTGAACCTAAAAAGGTCCTCAATGTGAATTATTGACTTAATTTAATATTATGTAATGTTTAAGTTTCGGGCCTTACAGTTGGTATCAAAGGTCAGTTTAGATAACTTTAGTGGTTAGGGTGTTCTTTAAGCATAAGTGACATAACCATAATAGTTAGGATTTTTGAAAGAGTCATAGTTATTTTAGATAAATTGAATGATTTTAAGATAACATGAATAAGTATATCTTAGATTTTATCCTCCATATAAGATATTATATGATGATTTTTATGATATACTCACACTGACCTTTTTGGTTTTAGTAAATGACTGGATCTAGCAGGCACCAAAGTAACAATGGATGTGAAGAAAACTGCGGTGGTTTTATAAATGAATAACTAAATGAAATGTGAGATGCAATGATAACTCTTATGGTTATTCTTAACCAACTATCTGGAGTCATGATTGACCACCTGAACCTTGGTGGTTTTTATAAGGCATCATATATGCGAGAAATTAATCCCAATGGAAGTTCAGGTAATAACCATAAAGGTAAATATTTTCATAATACTATGTGTCAAGTATGTGGAAAGAAACACCTAGTAAAATGTTTCAAAGGGACGGGAAGGTGTTTCAGATGTAGTAATAAAGGTCATAAAGCAATAACCTGCCCTGGAAAAAGGAAGCATCGGGTTGACTCCAGGAAAGGGAAAGAAGTACTTTCTGAAGGATCAATTGAATGTTTTAAATGTGGTGTGCATGGTCATTATACAAATAGATGTCCTACAAAGAAGGTTCGGTAATGGGATCATGTAGATCATACAAATATATGTTTACCAATACCTAATTCCATTCCAATTGAGGATGTGGAAACTAAAAATGACTAATGAAAGGTATGGATTATTTATTAGCTGATGTTTTGACATTATTAAATCATAGGATGTGATTCATGATTTTGTTTATAGGAAAGAAGTATTACAGAATAAGTTAGAAAAGAATGGTTAATGGATCATGAAGAATGTTAAATGAATAAGAAGTCTACATATAAGATATTCAAGAGTTATGGTTGATTTTTAGATGATGAAATTATTAAAAGTATTAAGGCTCTTTTGATGATGAGATTACATTGGAAAACTTTTTCCAATATTTGTAAACCTGACATTTGATATGTGAAATTGTTATTCAAGGAAGAATTATCTTTTCTTTTGTGGATATATTTATAAAGAACCATTTGGGTTTATATGATCCTTGAATTTGAGGTAATTATAGGTTATTACTTTTTAGGATGAAAATTAGAGGTATGAGATAACCTTTGTGGTTAAAATATGTTATGGTTATTTTTGATGAATTTATCTCATTTTTGGGAATTTTATAAAATTATATAGTTTTAAAAAAAGACAACACGCATACCATGTCACAACCCGTCATGTCAGACAAAGCTACAGGGAATCGAACCCACAACCAAAGTGCAATTGGGATTTATCGCCTACCACTGGACTACGTGAAGTCCCTAGTTAGTATGACTTATTCTTTTTAGTTAAAAAATTTTATTGATCAAGAATAAGTTGAATTTGGGATATTATGCTTTATCAAATAGATGTCCTTAGTATAGGAAAATAATTTGGTGACTAAGTGATAAAGGTTATTTCAGAATACATTTTCTCTTTTGGGAACACTATATGCCTAAGGAAAATAGAATACTGTGGGATTTAATTTGAGAAGTAATTGTTGAATTTTATTTTGGAAGAATCTATGTTTTTATTCTGGACATATGATGATTTGGGTTATTTATGTAAATTATTAACCAATCATAGAGAATATGTGATTAGGTTAATTACACTTCAGTATGAAACTTTAAGAGTAGCCAATGTTATTTGGAGATAAATGATAATATTTTTTGTGGAAAACTATGTGATCAAATCCTTATAAATTTTGGGTTTCAATCTTAGTTTGAATTAATTTAATGAATTATAAGGACAGTTGTTTATTGAATGGTCTTTATTTAACTTTGGGTATTGTTTGTCTAATTTTGGAGATTAAGAATAGTATTTATTTTTATAAAGTAATATCATTTTTTGGGGTTATCTACTCTCGTACTAACCATTTTGGTTTTGGTTAATGTCTAAAGACAAGGGAAATATATAGTTCATCTTTTTGGATGTTTTTATTCTCTATAAGTTGATTTTAGCACTTCTGATATGACCAAGTCATCTTGAATACTCATCATTTGGAGAAAAGAAGAGTTTTTGGTAGAAATTTAGTAAAGGATGAAAGTCTACATGACAGGTAAGTATGTGTCCTTGTGTTCTTAGTAAAGCTCATAAATAAACTCCTCAACTTTATGAAAAAGAAATTAAAACAAAAATTTTGTATGTTTACTTTTCCTACTGGGTAACCAATGATCATTTAACCCATCACAAGTTTGTGGTTTTCTTATTGTTAACTTTCTCATAATCATGTTTTCTATCACTCTTTATCAGAACTTAACACTTAGTTTCTCCTCCATATCCATGTTTTCATAGAATCCTAGTATGGGTTGTCTTGTGTGACCTTTTTACTTCTCTTTCTTTCTTTTAATGTGATATTTTTATAGACTCTTTTTCTTATGTGGAACTTTAAATGAAGTTTCCAAGCCCAATTTTAAAATTACGAGGATGCAATTCCCAAAAGGGGGGAAGGATGTAATGACCCAAGTATTTATAGAATAATACTATAGAATTTTTATTAATACTTATAAATAAGATATTAATTTTATGTTAATGGGGATTATTTTTCCAATACCTTACTCAACACGAAATAACAGATTTCTCTGAAATCATATGTTGCACAGAATGTTGAGTTATATAGAAAAATAATATATTATTATTATTATTTTAAATGGTAGTTAATGCATAGTCATTGTATTGGTAGGAATGAATATAACTAACTAAAATATGATTTCACATGTTTGTTAAATGTTT
The DNA here is from genome assembly GCA_963277665.1 of Viscum album. NCBI lineage: Eukaryota > Viridiplantae > Streptophyta > Magnoliopsida > Santalales > Viscaceae > Viscum > Viscum album. The sequence continues at coordinate 822,303,203 of OY728134.1, forward strand.
TTACATTTATTATATAAAAGTTAGAGGCTTAAAATATGAATGAATCCAATTTTAAGCATAAATACTCTAATATTTTTTAAAATGTTGATTTATCGCCTTTTGATGGTGAACCATTTTTTAATATAGTTTTTTTAAAATTAATATGTTCTATTTGAAAAAATATAATTCTTATTTAGAACCGAGACATCGAATTTTACTTTTGGTAAATTTGTGGTATTTTTCTGATAAAGTTAATTTTTAATGAATAGTGAAAAATACAACATTTTAATTCAAAATTACCTTTTAATCTAATTCATTTATATAGTTAGATTGTTATTTTAATAAGTTTTAAAGTGTAATTATATTATTTTTTTACAATTTAATTCAATTTTGGTCATTGTATATAATTTCACTTTGAAATTGGACATAACCAAGTGTCAATCTTTTGGTAGTTATTATTTCTTAAAAACATGCTTTTTGTTTTGACAATAGGAATTAATATTAAATTAATTTCTGCCACTTATGTGTTTTGAATTTGAAAAAATGGATTCCATATTTGGAATCAGGAGGTCCAAATTGTGTAAATAGGTAGCTTTTATTTTTATACATTATGAATATTTACTTCAGTAAATATTTTATTTATCATGGTTATAAGGTAAATTTGGTAAATAAGGGTAACAAATAATATTTTAATAATACTAAATTACCTTTAAAATTCTCCTAAACCTATTGGATGAGCCTTTTCCAACTTATGTCATCCTTGGGTAGATTTTGGGACCTCATGGATCCACTTCGGAGTGATAATGACATTTTATATTAATTAATTTAAAGTAAGGACAAAAATAACATAAACATATATCTTTTAGTAAAACATTTTTATATGGGGTTATATAAGTGATATATTCGACTATAAATATTCATATTAAATATAAAATGATTTTATACATCATGGTATTTTATTTATAATTTTTAGATGTTAAATAAATAAATTTAATTATGGAACAATGATGATGCAGTAATTGCATCATTAATAAAGGATTCAAATAAATGATATTATAATTATTAAAATAAATTTATTTTGAAACTTTTTATGCTATCCACGAATTTTAGAGATAATAATGACTTGTTATATTATAATTAATTATGTTTTTTTGAAATAATAAAGTTTTTATGGATTTTTTTAAAAGTCTCGATATGAATAGTTTATAAATTGACATAAATAAGTTTTTAAAAGAATTAATATTTTAATAAATGATAAAATAATCCTAAAAATCTAAGATTCTTCCAAATGAATTAAATAATGTTTCAAATGTCATAAAAGATCTATTTTGGGTCTCTTTAAATTTTATAGTAAATATATTAACCATATAGTTTAAATATATAAGAGGACATGGTAAAAGTTAAATAAGTTAACAAGGGGTTAAATAAAAAGTTAAGGATTAAAAAAATATCCAAAACCTGTAAAATTATTATTGGATAAATTTAATTAGAATTATATGCACCTTATATTCGAATTAAAGAAGTTTTGGTCCTTTTGAAACCTAAAATCATTTTATAATAAAATAATACTTTCAAACATTCCTAATAAGCCCCTCCTCCCTCTAATAAAAGGCCACCACCTCTAACCCATTACACACACATATCAAGACTCTCGTCTCATCCAAAATATGATCCAATAAGCTCCCAACATACCTATATTCCTATTAGAATAATTACCCAAGACAGAAGGCAATTCAAGAAATCCTTTTGGTTAAAACCAAAGGGAGTTACCTGATTTAAAGGTAACCTCTTCTCTCAAGTTCTTTTATTTTATTTTACTTATCTGACCCCCTAAAACCTCTTTATTCTATTATTTTATAAAATATAGTATAATAAATATAATAGGATGTTTTTATGAGAATTATTCAAAATACACTTCCACAAACCTCCATCTAATGGATAGGAACATACTGTTTCTGTGGACGACAAACTACTGCCCTATGAAACGATGTTTGTTCAAATATCTCCTACCGACTCTCATGGTGGACATTATGATGACACTATATTTATATGTGATATATATATATTCTTTATATTTTCTCTATTCTTCTGTATTTTTTATTTATAGAATACCTTTATGGTTTTCATAATGGGTAAATACGATAATTTCATTTGAGTAAGTGCGGACTACCACCCCCTCAAAGTGATATGACTCATTCATGCTATACATGGAATGTATAAAGGATGGAATTAATGAAATTATGTAACATATATAACATATATATTATACTTGAATTATAATATATATATTTATCATTAAGTTTTCATTCCTTTAAAAATGAAAAAGAAATGAAAGTAGCGTTAATTCGTACGTACGACTTACTATCTCCATGAACAGTGCATTTCATTTCTTATATCCAAATGTTATGGACTATTCTAAATTCATATATAATGGATGTATATTATTTATATGATATCTAGATCATGAATATAATTATGGATATAACTTACTTTTTACCACATGGACAATTTGTAATTATAACAAGTTCGTTTTCTTACTCAAGTTTCGAACATCGAAAAAATGATTGATATGAACTAAAATAATTAATAATTGTTATTGTAAGGTAATAAGTGATATAAAATATATAATAAACTTTAAATAGGTTCTGAAGAAAGTATAAATGAACTTAATTTTATTATTCAGTAATAACAGGGAACAAACGAGTCAAGTCGGATAAGAGGTAAGGCGTTTTCATCTCAATTTTTATTCCCATGAGATTCATGCAATATTTGCCAATATTTTATTTTTTGGGGTGTTTTTACTACCCATTATTGTGTTAATTTTGTAATATAATTTAATTTATTGGTATTTAAATCTTTATTTTATGGTTCTTCTTTCACGTGGTGTATGTTTCGTAAGTTACCAAATCGGTAAGGGAACCTTTCACCCTCTTCTTCTAGTCAATGACTTATTTTATGTTATGTATTTAAATTTCAATTCTTGAATGTTGGTATATGTTATTATATATCATTATTTCTGTAAATTTTATGTCCATGTGATGAGAGACCCTTTTCTCTCTCATCAACTCATTTTATGAATTTTTAAGTGAAGTCGTTAGGCTGCCAAAATTTTTTAAGGGAACATTTTAACACAATTTCCATTATTTGGGTTAATATTATACTTATTGATTATTTCATGTTATGAATATGTGTGAATGAACTATTATTGTTTTACACTTAATATATACTTATATTGGGTGTATTTTTATTTTTCACACATAATTATGTCATTGATTTATCCTTAATCTAATGATACAATCTTTATAAGAAACTTCTTCTAAATCTCCTTTCATTAAAGAATATTTTGATTTATACATGACTTTATTTTATATAGTGTATAAAAAACATTGAATTTTTATTTCATTCAAATAGATTTTTTTTCTAAGAATCATTTTACTAAACAAAAAAAAGGAAGATTTCTTTTTAACGTACGCGGTGACAACAACCTTTCTGCCGCCACAAGTTTTATTTGATCTTTGGCTTCCTTAACAAGACGTAATGTTTAAAAAAAAGTAAAATAAAAACCATATACCCTTTCAATGTATTTTTGTTTTTTAAATGGTTTTTAGAAATAATTAATTATATCATTATCTTTAAATGAAATATTGTTATTGAAATGTGGAATTGTTATCTTTCCTTTATATTTATTTTACGTGTTATGAATATGTTATGGTTCTTGGGAATTATTTATGTATACGGGTGGTTTCATGATAAAACATGGGTGGGTGAGCCTGTGATAGCTCTCCAATGAATTGTGTAATGCGACGGAGGTAAACATTAATGTTTCTCCTAAGAGATTTAGGGAATATACTATGATGGGTATTCCAAACGTAACTCTCAACGTAGTTGTGAAGGCTACAATGCAAGTATGTTATGGATTCAACAAGTTACCTTTATGATTTATGATTTCTATATGTTATTCATAAATCTTATGATTTCATGAGGTATATTAAAGAGACTATGTTTTAAGATTGAAAAGTATAATTTCTTTGATTTGTATGTATTCATAGACTAATGTTTTCGTTCCTTATTTTATATCCCTTACTGAGATTTTTAAGCTCATCCAAAGTTTTTGAAATGTTTTCCACATGACTTAAAGATGAATAGGGTAAAAGTTGGGATCAATGAAATTTCATGCTGTCTAAAACATGGAACTAGACATTGTGTTTTTAAGTGTTTTTTGTTTTATGAAAAAATGGATACCGAGTTAAAGCGTCTACATGTAATATTCAAGTTTTTATGTATAGGTTATGACCTAATTATCTAAAGCTCTAAAACTAAAAATACTCTCAATGTAAATTATTAACATAATTCAAGATTATATAATGTTTAAGGCTGGGGTCTTATAGATCTGAATGCAACTCATATGAGAATTTAATCCCTAAGATGTATCAGCATTAAATGTTGCCAATAATCTTGACTACATGAGGACCAACTGGTGTAAAATATACAAGAATAGTTATAAAAATAGAATTGAAGATCCCATATATCTATTATCATTCCTTCTCTTAATAGATATCCCAAATGTGATACATCATTCTATATGAATCCATGTCCACTTATTGATTTAAAATCTCATTGGTCACGGATGATAACATTAAACACAAAATATATATAGCATCATTAAAATGTTTCTCATAGAGAGATAACTTTTCATAACTAGCCTAATTTCTTGGTGCATCAGGAATTGGTTCTTCTAGTACATACAATTTACCTCCATAGTAGAGGATAACGTGTAAGTGCCTTTGCCAGTCTTAGAAATTTTTACCAATGAAGCGATTATCATTCTCATGTATAGATCATAGTGATAAGTTTGAAGTCATTTTATTGTTATTTCTACAAGTAAGGTGAGAATAGTTTTAGTACTTTATATGATAAAATTTACAAAAATAAATAAATATTATATGTATTAATCTCCCACTGTTTTATCAAAAACTAATGTCCCTCACCATTGGATTCAGAATATCATGTTTTTTGGATATTCTAGTGAAAAAGAACCATTTTTCCTTTCACATTACCCCAAATTTGGTTGGTTAAGAAAATTGAATGGTTTTCGGTAGTCTTTATAAATTCTAATGGTATTAACCCATAGTTCATAGATCTATTGAGTGGATTACCTAGTCCTAAAATCCTTAAATTGGATTTCCATAACCCTTGCCTCTTAGTTACACCATGTCTTACTTGGGAAGTCAACCCTTGATGTGAACTAAGTAAAGTCATCCCAAAACATCATTTTAGAATTCCATGATAGTTTAAAGCACCCCAAATTTGTCTTGTCAAGCACTTTGAACTATGGTTTGATTTTAACTAAAGTAGCATAATGTTATACCAACATAATATATATAATTGAATAATTTTATCTTTTATGTGTAAATTTCCAATTATTATCTTTATTACATTATTGTTCATATTAATTGGAGTTACATAAGTGATTAACCATGTATTAGATAATATTTACACATAATCCCATTTATTTCAGTTCTATCTTTCATGATTGTTAATTCATTAATTCATGTGATCACGACAAAACATCCATAATGAAATAACCATGAAACTTGACAAAAATAAAATAAAAAGTTTTATGGTCACGAGCTATTACTAATGGTTAGTTTATCTAGTGATTGATAAAATAATAATTGACCTAGGGGGAAATAGATTAAACCAATTAAGGTTCATGTTACAACTTTCCACCTATCCACATAAGCATCTCTCTTGGATTGGTTTCACCTTGGCTCCAAAATTGAACCACCTCCACTAGCATGGGTGCTCCATAAATTTCATATAATTTTACTCACATGAAGGTGAGGGAAAAGGGATTACATAAAGGAAACCATGTACACATATACAATTACATAATAAGAGGATATAATGAATACAACCCAACAATTTAATTTAATAATAAATTAAATGAAACCAATCACTTACAAAGGTATGGTCTATGATCATGATCAACCACATGCATGCAAAAAATTACAAAGTTATAATAAAACAAGATTTAAATTATTAATCATTATTATTTAAGATAAATCATGCTTGAATTAGTTAATTATCTTATTTAGTTATCAATTTTTTATTTTAATTATCAACTAAATTTCCTTGAGATTCTCATCCATCATAATTTTAATTAAATTAAATAAATTTATTTAAAATTAACTATTTACATAAATGTACCTTGGAGAGAAAACAATGATTACCCTTAAAAATCTACCCAAAATGTATTATACTTGTATACTATTTACTTTTGTGGCATATGACATGATTGAATTATCACATACATTCAGGATGTGTACTATCAACTTAATGATTACACAAATTGCATGATTTTTCAGTAACATGTTATGCTTCAATGCATGTAGAGTAATATCTATCATACGAGTCACACATGATATGAAATTTGAACATAATTTTGAAATTAATTAAAATATTATATATATATATATATCATCACATGGCTTGTCCTATAAACTTTATGACCACACGCAAGCACATGTTGATAAGGTTTACACAATATAATAAATTAATTTTAATTCTGTGTAATTTGGTATAAATACACAACATGCACAAGAGAGTTACACGACATGTATGTTTCTCACAATCTATCTGAGGCACACACCTAGGGACTCAACATGTAAATTGTGCCTCAAGAAAAATTCGAGTACACAATGTGTACAAGGGCTACATGACGTTTGGTCTCTGAGTTACATGGTCACTAGTCAGGTAACCCATGTATGGAAATACACATCCCATATATGAATTAAAAGACTACACTCCGTGTATGTGGGCTATACAACTTATACTCTGGATGACAATGCACCAGGATGGCTCAGTCAACAAACATTGTAATAAATTAAATGCTTCACGTGTATTCAATTCACACATTTTGAATTAATTCTAAATTAATTCTTGGTGTATTGAACACTAGTACATGACATGTAACTCCAGTTACACAGTGTGTACTCTTATGTTATCCAACCATAATCCTCTGCACCAATTGATGAGTTCTTCGATTTTATTTCATTCATAAAATTAATCAATTTGATTTGATCTATGAGTAACGAAAGATAATGAAGAAGAAATCGCAATTCGATTTAAAGAAGAAATAAAATTTAATTGAAAACTAAATCAAAAACGTGTAAATAAATCCACCATCTTTAAATAATTATAAATAATTATGTGACTTCCCTAATACCAATTGTAGGTTCTTGGATCAGTGGAAGTGTGCAATGGGTTATGCCTATCTTTTATTTTTATCATGATCAATCTGAGATTTACATGATGATGAATGTCTTAATCAACATAATTGAATAAAAGAAAAGAGAAAATAGATAGAATGCCAAAACCAAGCCTGATATCATCAAATATTATTTATAATTAATTTAATTAATTAAATAATTACCTTGTGTGAATTTTTTCTTCATTGATGGATCTTAAAATAGATATACATTGTACCTTCATTATGTTAAAGGAATCATAGAAGATTCCCTCTATAGGTTATCCATATGTGTTCCAAAAATCTTATAACATCGTTAAAGAAATATCTAGGTTCTAGCATTAAGAATCCTATCACTTTCGTTGTTCTCCTTTGATCATCATAAGAGTCACCTTCAAAGCATTCTACTCGATCTCTCTTAACTCGAGAGTGGGAGGTGGAGTAAGATTGCTCTATATTTGTGGGACTATTTTTTTAGAGGGGTCTATCTAGAGCTTGAGAGGATTCTCTCCAGCTATTATTGTGCAAAAAAATGAATTGGCTCTCAAAGAAAATAATATAATTGGGTTTAAATGAAGCTATGGTTTAGAGAAAAATATATTCACAAGTTACATTTAATATTTATTTAATCCCTTGTGGAACCTCATGTCTTAAAATAATAATAATATTATTATTTCCTAAACACGTGCTTAAATTGAAAATTAAATTAAATATTATTTAATCAAATAATATTTAATATATATTATTTCTTACCAGACCTAAAAACTAAGTCCTCCATTCCTCCAAAACATTTATTAGACCTTAAATAATGAATATTTATTTAATAAATAAATGTAACTTCATTATTTTCTAATAAATAAATAAATATTATATTCACTAAATAGAAAATAAATATTTATTAAATATTTTAATTACATAATATTCTCTTGAATAACTGGTGATATAATTTATGCAATCAATCATACATGAATAATTATTAAACCATGTGTATGAATAATATTTATTAAACTTGTTAAATATTAAATAATAATATATTATTTATATGAAATTTTGGATACACTTAGCGTGTCACCTTGCATGCCTCTTTATCAGTGGAATTAGGAAAATTAGCCTAAAGTCCAAGGTTAGTGTCTTGCAACATGACAAGAAACCAATAGAGAAAGAAGTTAATGTTGTAACAACATAATACATCATACAAATTCTTACTTTGTAATACAATCCCTTTAATGTGATAACTCTGAGAAAGCACGTTGCATGTCGTTGCCATCAACCTATGTTATTGATGTCTCTTTCTTTGACTTCCCATAAATCGAACTTTATTATAGAACACCATGGACTTGGATTTATTTAGGCTATATCCTTTCCATGAAATGGACTGAGATATCAACTTCTGTTAAAGAACATAAGGGAAAAATAATTTCTCCCATTATTCAATAATGCAATATTGCTCGTGACACACCCAACATATCCTACCTCGCCATGGACATATTTCATCATAGTTTTCATCAATACATCAAATTACGTGACTTATAATACTCATCAATGAAAATATTAATTTCTAAGGATAAATACCCATTTCTGAAGATAAGAACATATAAAGACACATATAAATGTGTATTTTTTTACTAGTAGGTATTGTTATCATAAAATTCTACAATGGGTATTACCAAGGGCGTACACTATAAGAAGGCACCTCAAAGTCCTATGAGTCTCCACCCTTGATATTATGTATCATTTGTGTCCCTAAAATTATTTTATCCGGCTATATAACATCTATTTAATAATAGTGTAGTAACACTTATGGGTTCTCATCATACTGGGGAACTACTATGACCTTTTAGCATGATATCTACTCTTATGACATTATCACATACTATGTTACACAAGAGAACAATCATGATGTGATAAGATGTTTATTAATATTAAAAACTATGCATACAGGTTATTATAAAGTAAACAGAATTTGGTTCTACGGAACCAACTCCAACAGTCCCCCCTTAATACTTATATCAATAATCCTTCTAAAACAATACATTGAATAAAATCAATCCTATTATTTCTTCTCTTATCCAACCTCTATCACCACTTCAACTTTTAACCCATTTTCATATAAAATTTTAATTTATTATAAATTTCAATAAGTGAATTTCACCAATTAAAATAACTTGTAAACAAAAACCTCTGAGCCTATTGAGCCAGATCTCCTTGTAATAAATAATAATTAACGTTCACAAGATAAATGTGGTTCGTATTACACCTTGGGTTTTTCAATAAATACATGTAGCTTGAGAAACCAACAACAACCTTCATGTGTTCTTAATTACAAACCTACCTAACTGTTAGTGTGAAAACATTAAAATACAAGGGTGAGAGATAAACCACTTGTCAAGTCAATATATCCAAACTCATTACAAGGAATATATTTTTCCATATAAGGCTGACCATCCTTTGAATATCCATCATTAACTCCCCCTTAATTTTAGCATCACATATTTGAACATTCAACACCTTGGGGACACCACATTTTGGTATGCATATCTCTTGCCCAACAACACTTTGGTACCCCTTCAAATCACACAAATGATACCAATTCTTTGTTTATCAATAGATAGATATGAAAAACATGCATAAATATACCTCATTCGTTAATATATCCTCCCCCTTCTAGTGGATTAATTCCAATAATTTCATGACATGTATTTACCAAATTAATTATGATACAACTGATTAGTTTCATGTCTATCTTGAAACCACAAACTTCATTATATATGACTTTGAAACCATCCTTCAAAGAAAAACATGATATATATCCACTGATCTTAGATATTCCAACATGTATATATATATATATTCTTGAATTGATTTCTTCAAGGTGACAAATTCATACCATTGTTGCACTAATTTTTATTTTTCATGGGATTCGGTTTTTTCTTTCAACATGCATTTCTAGATTCACAATTATTCTTCTTCAATGTTCACATATTGCATCCATAATCTTTATGAATGCACATATAGTGAATTTCAATATTTACATAGCATAAACAATTTCACTATGCATCTATATCCTTTAAATGCATATATTACATGGGTTGTATCCCCCCCTGATCCTAAAGAACTCCAATAAATAGATATTTAAATAGTTTACATGGGGAGAAAGGGGTTACCTCCAAAACCCACAAGTTGAGTATTGTGGTTGGTTATTATAAACCAACCCTTTACTTCCATTCTTCTTGTATCTATCCTAGTGATATTTCTAAAATACCTATAATTCATTATTCTCCATAAAACTATTCTTTCTCGCTCATCTTCTACTTTGGATTTATGGATATTTTATTTTTGGTAATATTCTCAATGATTCCACTTGTATGTTTCATTACACTTTATAACAGTACATCATCTTCTAGTGATACACATTTCTTTATATACTGTCCTTTTCTCATTTTGTAAAGATGTATTTCTTTTTTCAACATATTTTCTGATCATGAGGAATAATACCTCATTCTTCTTATATCTTGACAATATATTATTTTTCCTTCAATGGTCATTATTCCAAATTCTTCAATCTATCCATGTGAGTTACCAATTATTTCTTCCTTGCCCTCTATGCTTGATTTTTCTCCTTCCATGATGGCTAATGTGAATAATCCATCATTGATGTTTGGGGACTTCTCCTTTTACTTTTCACATCATAATAATCTAGCATCATGAATATGTTCTTTGATTTAATATATTTCCTTTTCACACTATCTTGATTTCTACTGATCATATGAATAGTATACTTCTTCATCAGTCCTACGATTTTTCTCATATTAAAATACCTTAAAATATGAAATTTATTACCACATTAATAACACATTATACTGTGATGATCATTGGTGATTATTCACTTCCTTGGATTCTAGCCTTCAACATCCATAATGCACTCACTCATCAAATTTCCTTACCGTCCATGGAAAAAAAAATACCACTAAATGTGTATTTTTTATTTCTTTGTGGAAAAAACCTTTATTATAGATTTTTATTTATTATTAGAACCACCAACACCACTATTAGGCAAATAATAATTTGAATAATAAGAATTGTACCTTCATTCCTATGGTTTGGAAAACTATGGTCTTCTCTTTCTTTCAGAATATGAAATCGTCTTAGTAAAATTATTACAATAGATTAATGCATGACCAAACATTCCAAAATAGAAACAAATATTTTCATACTTATATCTTTGAATCCACCAGTTTGACTCAAATAATTTAATTTATGATTGTATTTCATTAAACTATTATTAGTTTTATTGGAAGATGGTGTACCAAATCTAAATCATGATTTCCCCAAGTCAATTGATATTTGGGATTCAAAAAACTACTTAGAAATTCTTGATGACTCATTAGACTCACACCGAATATTCTTATTTTCTAAAATTGATTATTGAACACTTTTCAACTTAACTTTTATTGAAAATAACTTCAAGTTTTCTAATCTCTTTCATCTATCAAAGATTTAGTAGGACCCTAGAACACCCTGAGAGTGTAGGGGTGAATTAGAGTGCCAACTTTTTTTAAAGTGAAAGATCTTTTTCCTACATTGGAAGGAACTTGTTAAACCTATCTGATGGAATCATGTGGTAATTAGAAATTCACATGTAGAGATAAAACACATCAATTTTACTTGGTTCACAACTAAGGCCTAGTCTAAGGAGAATACACAGATAGTGTGTCAGTCATAACTAAATCTACTAGGATTCACTAGTTATTATGGAAAAAAGAATTTTAGATAAATTCACTATGTGTTAGGTTCACATGATTTATATGATTTTAGGTACAACACACTTCATCCCTGATAACACTTCTGTCAACTTCCTCTATCTCCCTACTTTGTGTGAAGTCTTACTCAGTTTAATAACTTGAAGGTTGCTTCTGTAGATTGAAATTTTAGTTGTTTTCCCAAACTAGAAATAGGATCTTATTTTACTATAGACCTGATTTGATGCACTTGAAAGAGCTATTCATGTAATCTAGAAGTTAAGAAATGCTATTTTTGATTCTCCTTCATGAAGCTCCTTTTTAAAGTTCACAGCTGTTGTGAAGTAAACTGCCTTCACAGTGCACTAAGTCATCATGGAATACCCAGTCATCACAAAACCCCATTTTTCAAGATACCTAAGAATTGTTCAAGACTAATAAACTCTTTTCACAATACCTAAACTCAAAATAAATACCTAATTTGTTAATCTATCATCCTTTACAAATTCATAACGATTCATCCTTTTATCTAATTATTTTCATGTCAAATGAATTGGGGGTAGCCACCAATTTATTAGCTCAACATTTTGTGAAGATCATAATTTCCCAGTAGAAATTTCATGAACCTCTTCATTGATGCTCATGAATCTCCTTTATCCACAAAGATCAAGTGATAATTAACCCATTCAAAAACCTTCTTAGAGTCATGTATATTTACTGTCATTCAATCACACGCCAGGTTTTTTTGTTTGTAATGATCCATATCTTTGAGAATTTAAACATTCATGAAAGTAAATCTACATGAATACAACACTATTGATCATTCTGAGAATTATTCCAATAGAGATTATGGTTGAAACCTTCTCTTTTAAATTCAAGATTCTTCAGAAAATTATCTAGTCAAGAATACAACACTCTTGGTGGATAATTCAGACTATAGATATCCTTCTTTAATCTACAAACCTTTGTGTTATCATTTCCAATTAGAAATCCCACTAGTTTTTCAATATAGGATTCTTCTTCAAGGACTCCATTTTTGTATTCCATTTTTAAATCTATCTGATAAAATTTTTACTATCTTTGAATTATCATGGAAGTAAAAATAATAATTTACAATAGTCTATCTACTAGATAAAATTTTTCTTCAATAACAATTCCTTTTACCCGTGCATAGCCTTTACACACCAAGCATGCCCTGTTTCTAATGAAATTTCCAAATTCATCTATTTTTTTAAAATCCACTTTATTCTAATAAAACTGTGATTTTTAGGTCTTTTAATAAGATCCCATGTCTGAATTATGTAAATTGTATCATTTTCTTCATTATTGGCTATAAACCACAATTTATCCTTTAATAATTATTTAAACAAGGTTGGTTCCATGATTTATAGGAAGGCAAAATGCGCTTTATTCCTAATTTTCATTGTCTGTGTGGGTGAGGTCCAATCCCTAATGATATTGGATTGTTTAATTTACGCTCTTCTACTTCTCTTGTGAGGTTCTGCTAAATTTTATTCAACAATTATTTCCTCTTCTGAATCTTATTCTAAGTCATCATCATTTTGTGATCCTTGAAAGTTTTGTGAGCCTTCCACTATTTCTACATTTAAATCCTTCCTTTTCCACTTTATTATTCATTTTTAATCATATCAATATATGATATTATTGAGGAATTTATGTTTTTATCCTAAAATATCTTGACATAACTTCTTTAAAAAATATTTCTAAGATGATTATTGTAACATTTATAGGATTTAATCTTCATTGAATATCCAAGAAATATTCCCTCACCAAAAACATCACCATACTTTCCCTAATTGACTTCTTTGTTTTAGATGAAACATTTACTTCTAAAAACATGAAAAATACTTTAGATAGGGATTATTTCTATACCATATCTCATATTATGTCTTGGTTTATCCAATAGAAATTTTTGTATAATTTTGAGTGTACATTGCTACTTGAACATACTCTTTCTAGTAATGAAAAGAAACATGACTCCCAATCAAATTAGTTCTAGACATATTGTTCACCTCTCAATTTATATATTAAAAAACCCAATTTTGTTGAGGGGTTATAACTATAGACACCTCATTATTTATCCCATGTTTTTCAAGGTAATATCCAAATTCAATGGATGTGTATTCTCCTCTATTTTCAGATCATCAGATCTTGATTATTGAGCTAGTTTCATTCCCAACTATTCTATGATAACTATGCATGAAATCAAGAACTTGATATTTCCTCTTCATAATCATTACAAAATTCACTCTAATATAACCATATATAAAAATAATGAAGTACCTCTTTATATATGTTTCAGGTAAATGTATTGGACAGCATACATCTTTGTGAATGAGATCAAGCAGATCAGATGCCATTTTGTTCTTAGGATGATATAAACTCCCTACCATATTTCCTTGCATGCAAGGATCACATGTATTTTCTCATCCATATTTCAAATTGGGAATATTGATGACTATTTTAAGCTTATATATATATTCCACACTTTGATAATTAATGTGACCTAACCTTCGATGAAACAAGTTATTATCTTCTTCAACTGTTAAATTACAAGTGTTCTCTTTACTATCAACCCGATATAAATTTTTATTTGTTCTGAATCATTTCATGAGAGAATTACATTTCCTTCCCTTGATAGTGCACCCCTTCAGATTATATTTCAATATCATTCCTAAGTCACAAAGTTGACTCACACTAAGAAGATCGTGATGAAAACCGTCTATGTTGAGAATTTTAGTTTTCCTCAACTCATTATTTGACAATTCTGTATTTCCACTACCTTTGAACTTTAATGCATCGTCATTGCTGAATCTCAATGTTACATCAACCTTTTATTAATATTCTTTAGAAAATCTGCATCTCTTGTCTTGTGGGATGAGCATCCACTATCAAAAATCTAGGTTATATTATTCCTTGTAGCTTTGAGAGATACTGATATAAGGCTAACATTCTCAATTTTCTTCTTTTCCATTCATGTGATACATGATTGAGTTGACGATAAATATGGACTTTCCAATATCTTTTCAATATTCATGGGTTTATTATACTCATATTCTTATTCCAAAGTGTAATACCTATTTTCAAGGGTAATTATACTTGGTTTGTGGGTATTGACCTGTCTCTGAGTTCTATAGGTATTTTCCCCATCTTTCCTCTTCATGAAATGAATAGATTTTTGTCCATAGTTTGAATAGGTAAAACAATATCCATTGAAACTATTTCTTCTATATGATGAAGGATAATGTCACATTATCCTTTTTTGACTTTCCAGCACTTCCCAATTTAGATATCTCATTATCTCTTCATAGTATGACATGTTATAATCTACAAAGCCAAATAGATGGAATTTCATAAGAGGAAATGTCTTCATATCACCTTCTTTAGTCAAAGAATTTGACTAAAAATTTTCACTAGAAAATTCAGTATTACTTTCAACTCTCTTTTCTATTGGGTTCGATGAGTTCATTGTTGGAACAACTAGAACCTTTATGAAAAGCCTAAAATTATAGTTCCCTTTTTTTAGCTCATCCTATTTAAATCCACAGATCTTTCTGTATACCAGACGATTCCACTTTTTCCCATACATGTGGATCTACAATATTTCAAGGACTTATCTAATCCTTTATAACCATGTTTATCTCTTTTTAACAATTTTGTTTATGAAAATATTCCTAACTACAATTTATTCTCTGTTTACTTTGAGTTTGATTTAGTTTTCAGTTCAATCCTTAAAGTAAAAACTTTTTCTTCAATGTAAGGTCATTGATGACTTTTTCATGCTCATAAATCTTGAGTTTAAATTTCAAAATCTCTTCCAAAATTTCAGGAGCTATTACATTCTCTTCTTCATATCTGTATATTATATGAATTTCTAATTCATTTCTATCAACACACTCTTATGACTCTTTTGGAAAAAACCCTCATCTTTATATTCATCTTTATTTTTTTTGTCACACTCATAAAGTTCACCCTTAAGTTATACCTTGAGATCAACAACACCAATAAACTATTTATCTGCATCTTTTGAAGGTTCCACCTTTTCAATAGTAGCCATCATGGATTCTTGGGGTTCATATTTAAACTATGATTTAATATTCTCCAAAAATTCATTATCATCTTGTTCTTCATTGAAGACGGAGCTCTTATTATAAAATTTATTTCCTGACCTGAAGTCTCCCTTATTAGGAAACCTCTTATAAGACTTCTTCATGATTTCTTCTTCACATTCGACATCATAAAATTTTCTTGAGAACTGATAGACAATGTGCCCTACTCTACCACATCTAAATTAATCCAGTAGAAGTTTTCCTTGAAATTTTCCTTTTACTCCCTTGAATTTCTTGGAGAAAAGAGAAGTTTGTTTTTCTTCCTCATCATCTCTATAATTACCTACTCTTAAAGTATCATGTTTTTTCATGGCATTGAATGTCATTCCATTGATTACTCGAGTTGATACATCTTCTGGTTTGACTATCATTTCATACGTCACCAGACTGTTTATCATATCATCAAGAGAAATTTTAGAGAAATATCTTTCCTCAAGGGATAAAAGTTTTGGATTTTATTGATGTGGTAGACTTATCAAGAGTTTCTTCACAATATCAATATCCTTAATTTCTTTCCCAATTTCATTAATATCTTTAACAAATTTGGTTATACAATTAAATAAAATATATTTATTTTCATCTAAATATATTTTCATATCATCAAAAAAGTTGTCCAAGACCAAAATTTTGGCCTCTTTTACAATGTTATAACCTTCATATATATTTTCTAGTTTCTCCCATATAGACTTGGCTAAGGTGAAACAAATCATATTTAAATAGATATGATTAGATAGAGTTACAATCACAACATTTTGATATTTGGAATCTACATCAATAATTTTCCAATCTATTTCAGTCAAAGAAATACCCATTTTATTAGTGACATGAAACCCCTGAGCTATGGAAGAAAGAACTTCCATACCAAAGGATCAAAGATGTGATCTGATCATATTCTTCCAAATCTATAATTTTCATCCATAAAAGAGGGGTAAACCCATAATTTTCACTAAATTCTCTATGAAAACACATGTAACATATTAAACACTAGTAACATGTATTCTCTGATACAACTTGTAGGACCCCATAACTCCATGAGATGAGAGGGGTGAATCAATGTTTCAAAATTGTCTTTTAAAGTGATGAATCTTGTTCCCATATTGGAAGGAACTTTTTGAACCTATTTGATGGTACCATACAGTAATTAAACATTTACATACAAATAGGAAACATATTAGTTTTACTTAATTCACCAGTAAGGTTTAGTTTAAAGAGTATATGATGATAGTGTGTTGGTCATACCTAAATCCACTAGGCTTTACTAGTTGTTGTGGATTTTTTTCCAGACATAGTCACTCTATTCCAAGAACCCTGCCATTATAAGATTTTAGGGACAACACACTAACTCCCATAGAACACTTCCTTTTACACCCCATAGCTTACTATTCTGTGTGGAGTCTTACTCAGTTTAATGACTTGAAGGTCACTTCCGTAGATTTAAATTTAAGTCTATGTCCTTGATTATAATGAGACTCTTATTACACCATAGACACAATTTGATGAACATAAAATAACTTTTAAATTAAATCTGAAGTTCAAAAATTCAATTTGGGAAGCTCCTTCATGAAGCTCAAAACCTTCGCAAAGAAAACTACCTTCATGGACCACTAAGTCATCATGGAATACCAAGTAATTGTGAAACTCCTTTTTCCAAGACACCTAAACTATGGTCATGAATAATATAGTATTTTCATGATGATCAGTGTAACAATGAATACTTGATTTGTGAAGATCTCAGACTTCAAAAATTTAAAATGATTCATCATTTTCTCTAATTATTTGCCTTTCAAATCATGTTGGGTAGCCACCTATTCATAGGATCAACCTTTCATTAAGATCTAAAACTTTCATCAACCATTTCATGAATCTATTAATTCATGCTCACAAAACTCATTTATTCATGAATTTGTAGTGATAATTAACCCATTCATGAACCTTCTCATAGTTAGATTGATTCACAGCCATTCCATCGCGTGTTCTCTATACTCATTCATGATGCCCAACATCATCTCAAATCTAACCTTCATGAAACTCATGACTTTACCACATTTATGAAGATCCAAACCTAGAAAACTCCTTTCACAATGATTTCCCATTCTTCCTAATTTTTTGCCTATAAATTTGAAAAATATAGAGAAATGATACCATCTATAATATTTTAGACTTCTTGCACTATAAGATCACTTGTCTTGAAAACTCCCTAATCAACCCATTCTGTATTGACAAAAAACAAAAACTAGACGCTATTTTTAGCTGTGAAAGTCCTTGGTTCCCATAATATCCCTATTTGAGTTTGTTATTAATCAGTAAATAAATTTAATAAATCACAAACCTCACACAAAAACTTAAAAGGTGAGAAATAACTCAACCAACAATCTAAGTCTATGTGAGAATATCTTGTTTCAAAAAACAAGAGGGGGAGAATTAATTAGGTTCTGATGAATCATAATGCTTAAAGATGTCCAAGAAAAGTTCTGAGATATATGAAATTTTTCCTTATAACACCTAATTCTCATCGTGTCACAACAACATTGCATATTTTTTCAAAATACTACAACCAAAAAACCTTTAAAAGTTTGAATTTATCCATTCACCCCCTTTGGAAATAAACCCAAACAACCTATACTAGTTATTTTAGAGATCAAAAAAGACTCCCTTGGATTTTATCTCCCCCAAAACATGAAACACTTCCATTAATATATTAAAACCAAAAATATAAATGGGGGAGAGGGGACCATCCATAACCTCATCATGCATTTGTGGGTGCTTGAACACTAAGGTTAAACTAATGCTTCTCAAATATATGTTATTTCAAAGTCTGAGTCAGAATGTCATCCACTTGGTCATTAGTTTGAACATGCTCCATTTTAATCATTCCTTGTTTAGATTTTTATTTAATGAAGTGATGTGTGATCTCAATATGTTTGGTATGAGAGTACTAAACTGGATTATTCATTAGAACGATCATGCTCTTTTTGTTATAGTGAATCACCATTGGCTATTTCACTTCATCACCAATACCAATTAGTTTTTTCTTCATCCAAAATAGTTGTTTGTATATCTTCATAGTAGAGATGTACTTTGATTCTTCTGTACCAAGAGAAGTGATTTATTGTTTCTTTCTTAACCAGCCTATACATTTGTTTCCAATGAAGAATGATCCACCACTTGTGGAATTTCTAACCAACACATCTTCAGCCTTTTCAGCATCATAAAATGATGATGATTCATTATCTATTCCATCCACAAAGAATAATCCAAATTTGTGAGCAACTTAAATACATCTCATGATTTTTTTTGAGTGTTTTCAGGTGATCTTCCTTCAGAATACTTTGAAATATAAATTCTAATCATGTTGCAAACATGATATGTGTCCATGTTTCAGTCAAGTATAATAAGCTTCTAATGATTCTCATGTACAATGTGGGATCTGTAGATGCACTATCCTCATGCTTTAAAAGTTTTGTTCCAACCACAATCGGAGTCGATATTGGTTTGGAGTCATGAATGTTAAATTTCATCATCATATCTCTTGCATATTTTTCCTAAGAAATGAAGGTATACTTCATATTTTTAACCAAATGTAGCCCCAAAAAGTAAGTAAGTTCACTAACCATAGACATTTAAAATTCATATTTCATGTGATTAGAAAATTATTACCTTAATCCTTGCCTACATCCGCCAAAGATAATATCATCCCCTTACAAAAGAACCATAAATTGATAATTCTATGAATTATTCACATAGAGATTATGGTCAACACCTCTTATTTTAAATTTGAGCTTCTTCAGATAAGTATCTATTTGATAATACCATACTCATGGTGCCTTCTTTAGACTATAGAGATCCTTCTTCAATATAAAAACCTGAGACTTATCATTTCCAATTAGAAATACCACTGGTTTTTTAATGGTGACTTCTTCTTCAAGAAATATTTATAAGAATACCATTTTGACATCCATGTGATAAAATTCTTACTATATTTGAATTTACATGGAATGAAAAATACTAATTGACTCTATTCAAGCTAGTGTAGAAAACATTTCTTCAACATCAATGCATTTAATCTGTGTATAGAATTTAAAAACCAAGTGTTCTTTATTTTTTATCACATTTCCATTCTCATTGAATTTGTTTTTAAAAATCCTCTTTATTCCAATCACATTTTTATTTTCAGGTATCATTACAAGATTCTATGTCTTGTTCTTGTTAATTTGATCGAGTTATTTATTCATATACGTAACCCAGTATTATTTCTTCATTGTTTCTTAAAACTAGGATGGTTCCAAAATCAATAGGATGGAAGAATGCACTTCATTCCTAATTCTCCTTGTCTGTGTTGTTGCGGTCTAATACTCAATGATATTAGATTGATTAATTTCTTCTCTACTATTTCTCCTGTGAGGTTCTAGTGACATTTCTTTAGAAATGCTTTACTTTTCTGATTCTTCTTCTGAGTCATCATCATTTTGTGAGCCTTGAAATTTTTTTGAGCCTTCCACTATTTCTATATTTTAATCCATACCTTGCCCACTTTCTTCTTCATCATTAATCATAACAACATATAAGATTATCTATGTATTTATGGTTTTATCCTCAAAGATCTTGACATATCCTCTTTACAAAATATTTATAAGATGATTATTGCAATATTTTTATGATTTACTCTTCATTTAATATCCAAGTAATATTACCTCATTGGCAGCATCACTATACTTTCCCTGACTGCCTTCTTTATTTCGGATGAAACATTTACTTCCAAAAAAAATGAAAATATTTTGGAGGGGGATTATTTCCATACCATATATCATATGGTGTCCTAGTTTATCCTATAAAAATCCTTATACAATTTTCAGTTTACACTAACACTTGAACAGACTCTTTTTAGTAATGATGAGAAACACAACTCTCAATCAATATAGTTATAGCTATATTTTTTACCTATCAATTTATATATTCAACAAACCCATTTTATTGAGGGATTCTAAATGCATACAACTCATGATTTATCCCATGTTTTTCAAGGTAATTTTCAAATTCAATTGATGTGTATTCTCCTCCATTTTCAGATCGTAAAATCTTGATTGTACATACAGTTTCATTCTCAGCAATTCGATGACAACTATTCATACCATAAAGCACTTGATGTTTCCATTGCATAATCTTTACACAAGAAAATCTAATATAATCATAAATAAAAATAATGATGTACCTATTTCCATATGTTCCAAATAAATTTGTTTGACAACATATGTCTGTGTGGATGAGATCAAGACTATTTGGCACCCTTTTGTTCATCGTCTGATATAAACTCCATACCATCTTTCCTCACATGAAATAATCACATGTATTTTCTCATCCAGGTTTCAAATTGGGAATGTTGGTGACTATTTTCTACTTAGATATCTATTCCATGCTATGTTGATTAATGTGATACAAACTCTGGTACCAAAAATTGTTCTCTTATTCAACTATTAAGTAACAAGGGTTCTATTTAATATCAACCTGGTATAAATTTCCATCTATTATGCATCCTTTCATGACATATTTACATGTATTTACCTTGATAGTGAACCCCTTCTGATTAAATGTCTCTATCAATCATGAGTGACAGAGTTGACTACCACTCATAAGATTTTGACACAAACCATCTACATAGAGAAAATTAGTTTTCCTCAGCTCCTCATTGGATAATTCTTTATTTTCATTTCCTTTGATCTTTAAAGCACTATCATTGCTTAATCTCATCAATCCATCAAACCTTTTCTTAACATTTTTTAGAAAATATGCATTTTCTATCATGTGGGATGAGAATCTAATATCAAGAATCTAGGTGCTACTGTTCTTTATAGCTTTGAGATCTATTTCTACACAGTTAAATTTCTCAATTTTCTTCTTTTCCTTTCATGAGATACATTATTAAGTTGAGGCTAAAGATGACCTTTCAAATTTATTTTCAATATTCATGGGTTCATCATACTCATATTATTCATACAAAGGATAATACCTATTTTCAAGGGTAATTCTGCTTGGTTGATGGGTATTGACCTGTCTTTGAGTTCTGTTGGTGTTGTTCCCACCTTTCCTCTTCCCGCAATGAATAAATTTATGGCCATAGATAGAAGAGTGAAAAAAATATCCCTAGAAACTATTTCTTCTATATGAGGAAGGATATTGTCTCATTATCGTTTTTAAGTTCCTTGACACGTCTCCATTCAGATAGCTCCATGCCTCTTCACAGTAAGACATGGTATTCCCTAGAAAGCCCTAAAGATGAAATTTCATAAGAGGAAATGTATTATCACTTAAATTTCTTCTCATATCTCCTTATTTCATATTTGAATTTGGTCCATGATTTTCTCTGGAAACATGAGGATTATTTTTAAATATCTTTTCTATTGGGTTAGAATATTTATATGTTTGATCAACAAGAACCTTTATGATATGTCTAACTTTCTACTTCCCTTTATTTGGGATCATCCTGTTTCTAACCTTTTATGTTTCTATATCACATTCGATTCCACTTTTCCCCATACATGTGGATCTCTAATATTTCAAGGCTTTCTCTACTCCTTCAGAACCATGTTTATCCCTTTCTAACATCTATTCTTATGTGAATATTCCAAAATATAATTTATTCTTTATTTTCTTTTTGTTTGATTTACTTTCCAGTACACTCCTTAAGGTAAAATCTTTTTCTACAATGTATGGTCATTAATGACTTTTTTATTCTCA
Source organism: Viscum album (assembly GCA_963277665.1). Lineage (NCBI taxonomy): Eukaryota > Viridiplantae > Streptophyta > Magnoliopsida > Santalales > Viscaceae > Viscum > Viscum album. The sequence continues at coordinate 822,326,032 of OY728134.1, forward strand.
TCAAAGCTGAGTTTAAATTCCAAAAATATTTTTAGAATTTTGGAGCTATTACATGCTCTTCTTCCTATCATTCTAGTCTATCAAGTTATGCTTCATGTATATCAACATACTCCGATGACTCTTTTAGCACAACTCTCATATTTCTCTTTCTCTTTCCTTGATTATCAAGCTCATCAAGTTCACCCTCAAGTTCTACATTGAGATAAAAAACAAAAAGAAACTAATTATCTATATCTTTTAAAGGTTATACCTTTACAATAGTAGAAATCACTGATTATTGGAGTTTATATTTAAACATTGGTTCAAAATCCTCCAAAAAGTCATTATCATCTTGTTCTTCTTTGCAGATGAAGCTCTTTTTATGAAATTTATTTTTTAAACTAAATTATCCCTTGTTAGGAAACCTCTTAAAATGTTTTTTCATGATTTCTTCTTCACTTTCAACACCATTAAATTTCCTTGAGCACCGAGAGGCAACGTTCCCTACTCTACCACATCTAAAATAAGCTAACAAAATCCAACCTTCAATTTTCTCTTATCCTCTCTTGAAATGTTTGGAGAAAAGAGAAATAAGTTTGTATTCCTCATCATCTACACCATTAATTTCTAGAGAAATATCATGTTTTTAATGGATTTGAATGTCATTTATTTGCTTACTCGAGTTGATGAATCTTCTAGATTGAGTCTCATTTTATACGCCACTAGACTACTTATCTGACCATTAAGAAAAAGCTTAGAAAAATCACTTTCCACAAGGGATAACACTTTTGGATTTTATAGATGTTGGAGCCTTCTAAGGATTTTATTCACAATATCAATGTCCTTAATTTCTTCCCCAAGTCCTATAATAGCCCAAAATAATTAGTTATGCCATTAAATAATCTATCTATATTTTCATTGGAATTCAGTTTTAGATTTTCAAACTGATTGCGAAAGACCTTAAGTTTGGCCTCTTTTACTTTGTTACCACCTTCATATATATTTTCTAGTTTCTCCCACATGAGCTTGGATAAGGTGAAGATCATTTACTTTAAATGGATCTGATCAGATAGAGCTGTAGTGAGAGGATTTTGAGCTTTGGAATCTATATCAATAATTTTCCTATTTGTTTCAGTCATAGAAAGACCTTTTGCATTTGTGACCTGAAACCCCTTAGCTTTGAAAAAAAACTTCTATCTGAAGGGACTGAAGATTAAGTCTCATCATATTCTTCCAAATATGAAAGTTTATTTCATCAAATAGGGGAACATACCTTGATATCCACTAAATTATCCATGAAAACACATTGGATAGATTGAACACAAGTAAACAACACACTTTGATACAACTTGTAGGACCTTGGAACATGCTGAGAGGGAAGGGTTGAATCAGGGTGTCATATTTATATTTTAAAGTGATTAATCTTGGTCCCATGTTTTAAGTAACTGGATAAATCTATCTGATGGAATTTTTTAGTAATTAAACATTTACATGCAAAGAGATAACATAATAGTTTTACTTGGCTCACCACTAAGGGCTAGTCCAAAAATCATATGATGATATTATGTTGTTAATACCTAAGTCCAATAAGCTTCACTAGTTTTTTTTTTGTAAAATCAAAGTTAATAAATAGTAAATATATTCTAGGACCATTACCTTTAAAAGATTTTAGGGACAACACACTTCCCCGCTCGGAACACTTCTGTCGACACCCCCTAGCTCACTGCTTTGGGTGAAGTCTTACTCAATTTAATGACTTGAAGGTCACTTCAGTAGATTGAAATTTAAGTATTTATTCAAAATTATAATGAGACTCTAATTGCACTATATAAATGAGTTGATTCACTTGAAATAACCATTCACTTAAACCAAAAGTTCAATAGTGCTATTCGTGAAGCTCCTTCATGAAGCTCCTTCATGAAGCTCAAAACCTTTATGAAGCAAACTACCTTCATGGAGAACTAATTCATCATAGAATACCAGTCATTGAGAAACTCCTTTTTCCGAGATTCCTAAACACTAGTCAATAATAAAATATTATTTTCATGATGTTTAGGCTCACAATGAATACCTGATTTGTGAAGCTCTCAGAATTCATAGATTCAGAACATTTATACATTTTCTCCAATTATTTTCATGTAAAGTGAAGTGGGTGTAGATTCCTATTTATAGGATTATACTTTCACAATGTTCCCAAGATCCCAAAAACCATTTCATGAACCACTTCATTCATCCTCATGAAGCTCCTTTATTCACTAATCAACAATTATAATTAACCCATTCTTGAACTTTCTCATAGTTGCATGGATTTACAGTCATTCCTTTATGTGTTCTCAATGCTCATTCATGATGATCCGCATCTTTTCGAATTAAACCTTCATGAAACTCATGACTTTACCATATTTATGAAGTGAAAACCACAAAAAATTATATTTCTCAAATATTTCTCATTCCTCTTAATTATTTTCCTAAAAATTTGAAAAATACTAGGAAATGAAGCCACCTTGAATATTGTAGACTTCTTTTACTATAAGATCACTTTTCTTGAAAACTACATAATCAACCCATTGTGGATTGACAACAACCAAAAACTAGACTTCATTTCTAGCTGTTAATGGCATCATTTACAGCCGATTTCACTTGGTATTCACATTCCCTTATAAAAAACGTCACTTTTTCCCATTTTCTTCTTATAAAGACACTAATGAACTTTCAAGTTCTCTAATCCCTTTTCCTTTAACCTCTAACTAAGAATTCTTGACTTCCATTCCTGATTTTAATGATCTTGTAGATTTAAATTTTACTTCACGAGTATTGGTTTAGCATTTATCTTCCACTCTATTTTCCCAGCCACTGACTGATTAAGAAAACACATTACTTGAACTTTTTCCTTAATGAGATCCTCTAAGAGCCTCATTATAATATCATCATATTATCTTTGTAGTTTCTCTAAAGGATCAATATTTTTTAAAAGATCTTAATCACATGCCATCATTGATACTTTGACCATCTCTTCTTTATTAGTACTATTTTCACACTCATTTGACTCATATTCACAGCTAAGGCCTCCAAAATGTTTACACCCAAACAAGCCAACTTTTGATGGGTCCTCAAATGTCTTCCTTTTAGAAAAATTAATTTCTTCATTGAGATACAAAATTCCTTCATTTATATATTCAATAAAAGAACTCAAAATTTCAATCATCTTTGATTCTTCATCAGCCTTTTGATTCAATTTAACATCTAATTTTGAGTTATCATGAACTACTTCATATTTCTCAATTACTTGTTCAAAATGAATAACTTCAACCTAAAGTTTTTGAGTATACTCATAACCCTCTTTGAACAGTCCTATGATCTTCCAATTCCTCTTTATTTGAATAAATAATTCTTTGATAGCACCCTCAAGCTCTACTTGAAAATATAAAACACCCTTATGAGCTATATTAAGATATAAAAAACCCACTATTTTATCTTGACATATAGGATCCATTATAAGTAGATAACAAATATTAAAATATTAAACTTTCAAGAAAATAAATTTTATCCTTATTTTCCTTTTTCTTCAAATTATCATCAATTATATATGACATGTTGAATTCATATAGAACCTATTTGCTTTGATACCACTTGTAGGAACCCAGGAAATCTTGAGAGGGGGGAGGGGTGGGTGGGTTGAATCCTGGTGTTAACAGAATTAATATTATTTTCTTTTCTTCAAGATCTTATTCCTTTGTTATAAGGAACATAATTCAAAATTAATTTACTTTCATGATCAATACACCCAAATAAAAATCATAGATATAGTAATTTAATATAAGGAACACATTGATTTTACTTAGTTCACCTATAAAATGCTTCTCCAAGTATTATACACTCAATATTGTACTAGTGTACCAAGATCCACTATAAGTCACTATTTAGTGGGATAAAAAGTTTAGGTAAGGTTACTCCTCACCATGGATCACAACATATTCAATTTTAGGTAAGGACACTCCTCAACAAGTTTCACTACCTGTATATGATTTAGGGTTAGTTCACTTACTCCCAAGGCTCACTGCCTCTTCTTCTCCTTCGCACACTACTTCGGTGAAGGTATCTGTTTATAGATTTTTAGGCCTATTCTTAGTTTAAAACATGAAGGTCACTTAAAATTCAGAATGTAGTTCTAAATTAAATTGCACCCTACATTCCAGATCTTGATTCTCTAGTGTAATCTAGTGTGCTACCCTTGAATTGGTAGGGAATAATAATAACTAATTTTTTATGAACAAGTAAATTTTTTAAAAATATTACTAACCAAATATCTCCCTGATAGAAGAGTTGTTCCTATTCTCTTCAAACAAAATTTACACAGCAACAACCAATAATCTCAAGATATAATAATTCCAACACATTAATTATTATTTAATGCATTCTATATTCCTTTAATAGGATAGATATATTCATGATATGCATAACAACTCCTATTACGTCAAAAAACCAAGAAAATTATTCAATGCATTATTATATTAAATTCCTCTCTTCAAAGATAATCCCAACAAATTATGATCTTCAATAACATTTACATAAATTCTTCCAATTCAAATATATTTTCAATTAAATATAACCCAACAACATCTCTATTCTATTTTAATACATAAATTAAATGAATTCCATGTTGATATAACCTTCCTCCTAGGAACACACAATTATCCTATCCTCTTTTTCTATCCATAATCCTATTTTGGTTATGTAATCTCCAACACTTCCAAATCTTCACAATATATCTGATATAACATAAGAATAAATTAAATTTCAAATTTTAAATTCAAATCACACATAACTTCCAATTACTTTGATTCAAAACGTGACATTGGTTGATCCTCCATTCAATCTTAACCATTGATATCAAAATGAGTAGTCAATAGAAGTAAGAATGATGACCAAAGTTTCTGGGTTAAGACAAGTTAACACTTCTATTAGAAATATCCAACAAAACACTATTTGAGGAATGACACTATTCTTTATATCATGGGAAGTTTTTTTTGACACAACTGATTTCAACTGATATAAATGATGTGGTGTGTAAAACATATTCTTGGAACAAACAACATTAACCCTTTATATATTTTTGTGTAACTATATATTTGGGGTGTGGAGGTCCTTGATTTTCTAGAATGAATGTTTCTTGTTCGATCTTCCTTCATGGCACAACATATTTTTCTTGTGGTGTGGGTACCTTCATTAAAAACCCACTTTTGGTGTGACTCATACCCCATGGTGCAGACATTAACAAAACTTAATTCATTTATAATTCCTTCATGGAACAATTTTCATCTTTGTGGAGTGTAACTCAGAATCCAACCAATGTTATTAAGGCATCAAACCATATAAACTTTTACTGTAAACCTTACGATGCCCCTACATCATCCTTCGACAGTACTCCAATCATAATTGGCCCCCAATCTCTCTATTTCTTTCAAATCATCATGATTAATTTGGTGGTATGGAGTTGTGAATGAGATCTTTCCTAGCTGGTTGAGGTTACTGGTGTCTCGATTCATGTATTAAGAATAGGCTAGAGGTTCAAGATAATGGAAACAATTTTGTTTCAATATTTTCTATGTGAAATTTAATACATGAACAATAATCACAACATGAACCATCCCACATCATAAAACACATAGTAATCCCACATGGTTTATTACCTAGGACATTTCTGAGGCCATTTAAAAATCTATTAGGCCCTATCCTAGCCAGTAGGTCACCATGCTATCTTTCATAGTGTTTACTATTAGGAACCACCCCATGCCTCCCTAACCAATTTTGACCCACAATGGCTCATAATCACTTTCACCTATTCCTTAAAACAGATTGTTATGTGGATTTCAAGTTTGGAACTTCCTATAAAGGGTAGCTGGCTTCTTCAGCTGCTAGTCTTGGATGGTCCATTTTTTTGTCAACTCATCACCAAATTCCTTTTTCAAAATAAAATCGAACATTACTCCAAATATCTAAAATTGTTCATATATATGTATAATTTTAAATATGAATCCATAACAATACTCCAAGTATCACCACTTTCTTTAACAATTTTATTATCAATCATGAAATCCAATTCCTACTTGCTCTTACCAATAGATTACATCCAATATAAACTCACCATTACCATATATTTTCAACAAATACAACCATCAAATATCTTTGATTCCATCATTATCCTATTTTTTTAAATATTCTTAAAATTTTCCTCATGATGGTGCATAGATTTTATGGTGTCCCCCATCAATAAGATGAAAAAGGATCATTTTCTACTTCTTTGGGGGGGGGTATCAACACCATCTTTGAAGGCCTCTTAACAGTTGTCTCAATACTCCTTATCACAAGGACTCGGGATTTAGAGACAAACATGACCCCTTAATAGTTTTATCAAAACTCATTTTAAAATAATAAATTAAATAGCATAAAAACCTATTTTTACTTCTCTTATCCAACCTATATCAACATTTTATCTTTTAAAACATTTTCATATAAATGATTCATTTATTCTTATAAATTCCAATGAGTTAATTTCACCACTTGGAAATGACTTACCAACAAAAAGATCTAAGCTTACCGAGACAGAGAATAGTGTAGGAAACAATATTCAATGTGTACAAGATCAATTATATCCATATTACTCACTAGGTTTTTCAATAAATACTTGCATCTTGAGAAACCAATAACAACCTTTATATGATATTAATTACAAAATTTCCAAACTGGTAGTGTAAATTCTTTAAAACACAAGGTTGGGATATATACAAATTTTGAAATCAAGGTCTTATAACTCACAATAAGGAATATCTTTTTTCAAATAAGTACAAACAACCTTTGAATATCTATCATCAACTCCTTTGAATTTCAGCATCACATAATTGACCATTCATCATCTTGGGGAAACCACATGTTGGTATGTATATCTCTTGTCCATCAACTCATTGGTACCTTATCATAGCACAGAGTTGAAATCAAATGTTAGTTTATAAAAAATAGTCATGAAAAACTTATAAATATGCTTCATTCATTCAGATATCCTCTCCCTTATAATGGATTAATTCCACTGACTCCATGAAATGTTTTTTTCCCAATTTATCTTGATACTTCTGATTTGTTTTAGGTATTTCTTTAAACCATAGACTCCATAAAATATTTAACACTATCCTATACTAAAAAATATGCTATATGTCCCTTTATCTTCATTATTTAAACATGTATAAAAAAATTCCATCATTGATTTCTTCTAGGAGACTGATTCACACCATTACTGCACTTATTTTTCTTTGTCACTACCTTCACAATTTTCTTTCAGTATTCATTTCTAGATTTGTATTGATTATTTATAAATTAATACATAACACATCCATAATCTTTATTAATGACCACATGATTCATTTCTAGATTTACAAAGCACAAACACTTTCACTATACATCCATATCATTTGAATGAATATGTCCCATGGATCATATCCCCACCTTAATCTTGAATATCTCCAATCATCAGATATAAAAATAGAGTACATGGGGAAAGTGGTTACCTCCAAAATCCTCCAAATGAGGATTGTGGTTGGTTATTTCAAACCAACCCTTTTCTTTTATTCTTCTTGTAAGCTCTCCTAGTGATATCTCTTTAAAAAATAAAACTAATGTATTTTTACTTAAGAATATATTCGTTCTCACTCATTTTCTCATTTTGATTTATAAATATGTTACTATTTGATAATCTTCTCAATGATGCCACTTATTAATTCTTCCTTCCTCTTCATAACAATACATCCTTTTCCAATGATACAAATTTCTTCATGTATTGTCCTTTTCACATTTTGTAAAATGGATTTATTTTTTCATCTTTTTTGTTGATCATGATGATTGATTCCTAATTATTCTCATCTCTTGAAAATATATTCTTTTCCTTTGATGGGTTTTCTTCCAAATCCTCTATGTTATCCATGTGAGATATATCTTCTTTATTCCTCTCTATCCATGATTACTTATTTTCTTTCCATGATGGATACATTGAATAAGCCATCACTAATTTTTGAGAAATTATCCTTTCCATTTTCACTTCATAATCATCTAGAAACATGAATATGTTATTTACTGTAATAAATGTTACACCATGTTGATTTATATTAATCATATGAATAATATACTTCCTCAGCAATCCTCCCATTTTTATCATATGAAAATACCTCACAATATGAATTTAATTACCACATTCACAACATCTTCTTCTATGGTGATCATTACTACTTCTTCTCTTCCATGGATTATATCCTTCAAAAGATATTCTTCACTCACTCATCAAATGTCCTTGCTGTCAAAAAAATATATAAAAAGTGTATTTTTAATTTCTTTTTCTGGAAATAACCTTTCTTCTAGATTTTTATATGTTGTTGAAACCCCCAAAACCACTATTAGACACATAATAATCTAATAAATAAGAAATATAAATTCATTCCCATGATTTAGAAAACTCTGGTCTTCCCTTTCATTCACAATATGAAATCAACTCAATGAAATCTTCACAATAGCTTACTGTATGGCCATTCATTCCACAATAGAAACACATATTGTAATACATCTCTCTTTGAATCCACTTATTTGATTCAAAAAAATTATTTTATGATTTTATTTCATTGCAATATTCTTGATTTTATTGGAAGATGATGTACCAAATCTAAATACTTTTTTTCCCATGTCAATTGATATTTGGGAATTATATAACTCCTCAGACCATCTTGTTGAATCTATATACTTGCACCGAATATTCTTATTTTCTACAATTGAGTCTCCAACATTTTTTAACTTAATTTCCATTCTAATAAACTCCAATTTGATCTGACCCCATTCATCTAACAAAGATTTCACTTTGTCTTCAAATCCCCATTTTGAACAGTTTCAATTGTTTTTTATTTTCTTCTTGTAATGACACTAAATAGCTTTCAATTTCTTTAAATTTTTTTTCCTTTCACATCTAACTAAGAATTATTGACCACCCTTACCAATTTAAATGATCATTCTATAGATTTCAATTTTTATTCAAGAGCATTGATTGAACCATTATCATCCACTCCATTTTTCCTAACTATTGATTGATTAAGAAAACATATTTCTTGAACTTATTTCTCAATGAGATCCTTATAGATCCTTGTTATAGTATCAAAATATTCTATCAATAGTTTTATCAGAGATTCAATCTTTTTTGAAGCTCTTTTTTGCTACACTTCATAGAAACATTGACCCACTCTTCTTCATTTTTACTATCATCACACTCATGTGAACCATCTTCACAACTAAGGCCTATAAAACTCTTACATTCAAACAAGTCATCTTTTAATGGATCCTCAAAAGTCTTCCTTTTAAACAAAGTAATTTACTCCATGAGTGACATAATTATCTTATTTCTATCTTCAACAGAGACACTTTGAATTTCAATCATCTTGGCATGTTCATAAGCCTTTTGATTCTATTAGACATCTAATTATGATTTCTCATGAACCACATCAAGTTTTTTAATAACTTATTCAATCTTGGTAAATTCAACCTTAAGTTGAGTATACTCATATTCCTCTTTTAATAGTCCTTTGATTCTTGTTTCATTATTTGAATATATAATTCTTCGATATCACCCTCAATCACCACTTCAATATATAAAACACCCTTTGTTAATCTTAACATATATTATCTATAATATTTAGATAATAAAAATTAAATTATTGAGGAACACAACATTCAACCTTCCATGCATTTTCTTCAAATTTTTACAAGCTTTATATGACAGGTTGAATTCACACATAACCTACTGGCCCTGATACCACTTGTGTTAAAGTGTATCATTAGGTAACATTTATTTAAATATGTTTTAATACTTATAAAATGTTATTTTAGGATTAATTTTAATTTATAATATTTTTATTCAGTATTATCTTTTGTTTTTTTTAAATGATTTAAATTTTATTAAATTTTATTATTGTTTACTTAACTTATTTTTAGATTTTATATTATTTATAATGTGTTCTATAAGTTTTATAAAGAGATCCTATGATAATTATTTCATTAAAACCCCTAAATATCATTTGTATATGATTATATGGTTTACATAAGGGTAGATTTATTATAGAAACATTGGTAATAACAACGAAAAAGTGGTTTAAAGATGAATAAAAGATATAACCAAAGAACAAGAAGATGAAATAAGACACAATGATTTACCTGGTTCGGGAAAAAATACCTAAATGCACAGATAGGAAGAACACTATTTAATTTTGAGATCACAATTAAGAGGATAGAATCAGATTTTTCGCACATAGAAACCCTATATCGAATGAGCTAATAAAGAAAATGATGCACTGTTCCACTAACCACACAATAACTCAACTATTCTATAGCACCTCAACCAACCAAGTCCACACTGCTACAGTACCACAACCACCTGAGTCCAAGCTGCTATAATGTATGTGATAAGAAGTCCATGGAGCTATTATACCACTATCTCTAAAGTTTGAGGTGCTACAATGCCCTTTCAATGTTGCCTTTATCTACTACAGAGAGCCAGTATTACTACAGTCTCCAAAGTTGGGTTGGGGGTTGATGGTCCTCAGATCAGGGGTGCATTACCCCCCATGAAACCCCTAATGACCTCACCATATAGATCAAACTATGTAGTTGTGGTTTGGTGTGTATTATGGGCTTCTATAATTCATCTCAACTTCATTCAAATGGATCAGGTTATACCATTCCAACATGAGTGTTTTCATTAGTTGTGTATAGGTAAGTCAAAATTTCTTAGATTTTCATAAAGGTATATTAAACCTTGCATAAGGGAAACTCCATACTCACATAAAGGTAAGCCTTACATAAATAAGAGTAACTAATTAATTATAAATCTTACATAAGTGTATTTTCATATTTTCATGAATTACATTCATAAGGGTACTTAATACTTGCATAAGTGTATCTCATACTTATGTAAGGTACTAGAAGGTTTTCAATACTTACGTACGGGTAATAAAAGGCTCACATAAAGGTAACCATGGTTCTATTATTGGTCATAAGGTTAGTAAGTAACCTATATAGTGGTAAATGTTTGTTACACATATGTAGAGTGGGTGTTTCATGTAAAAATAGTCTAAAATTTCCTATGATCTATAGAATTCTTTAAAACTTGAAATTATACTTTATTTTTGATATTATTTAATATTTCCAATTACTTCATGTTTATTATTAATATAATTATTTTTTTTCTAAAATTATTTTTTAATTATTTATAAATTATGAAAACTTGTTTCAAATTGTTTTATGATATATTAAATTGGATTCAAATGAGATTTATATATATTTATATTCATCATAAAAATTTTAGTAATTATAATATCCAAATTCAAATTGGCTGAAATATGATGGGTGCACCTCAATTATTAATAGAATTTTTACAAGGATACTAATTCTTGTTAGTTACTGATATTTCAATTTATTTAATGAATTCCATGATGTAGATTTTATTTTTTTATATTGGATGTTAATGAAGACTTATGATAATACTTCTTTTCATTTATTAAAGATTTTAATGTGGATTTTTATTTGGGAAATGAACATGGAAAACTCTAAAGTAATTTATTGAGAAAATAAAGATGCAACAAATATCAAATTTTAAATGATTTTGTATAAAAATAAAAAACTATATACATAGGGTCTATGAAACTAATACAATAGTATTTTTATTGAACTTTAAAAGCATTTCATAATCTGACAATCATCTATTTCTCCCAACTAAATTCCAACCGTCTAATCCTTTGCTACTGAAGAGTTGTTGTCTTGAAACTCAAACCACAAATCTTTCGTATAGTTTTGTGCAATTACTTATTTTTTATTTCATTATGTGTGTGTAATTGTAAATGGTTATACTACCCATTAAAAATTATGTTTGTGGGTTGTGACTCCCAAAAAAATGTTAGATATCGGGTTTTCTTACATGGTAGAAAAAAGTAAGGTTGTTGGGGTTGTGCCTCTAGGTGTGAAAAAGTCAGGTCTATTTGGTTTTAAGCGTCTAGGGGAAAAAGGATTTTTAATTAGTTTGTGACTTCAGGTTGGAAAAATAATTGTAATATTACATTATAGTGGATATAGTCACTGGAATCTCTCTTATTTCATGAGAGTGGTGAGAGTGGACTAGGATCATTTATATCTGAACCACTATAAAAATATCATGTGTATATTTCTTTTTATTTTTATACTGAATTAACATAATTTTACAAATATGGTATTATAATATTTAAATTCATTAATTAATTATAAAGGGTTCGTTTCATGACTTAACCTTCAAGGGAAAAGATCATTTTTAAGATGGTAGGAACAAGTTATAATGATGGATAAATAACTCCAAACCCACCTCATTTTGATAGTAATGATTATGAATACTGTAAATCCCAAGTGGAAGTATTCTTCAAGAAACACATAATTGATCATTGAATAGTCATGAAAACCCCATAAAAGTCTCTTGAAGGTGAACCCAAACCATTTGTTAAAAATGAGGTAGCATTGACTTTTAAGGTGATGGATATTTTATGTTATGCAATACATAGAAATGTGTATAATCATATATCTTCATGGGTCAAATAATCTTATTAAAACTAAATTAACCATTTTAAGTGATGAATATCAAGAATTTCAAATGGGTGAATAAGAAACTATTAATCACATATTTAATAGATTTACTGGTATTTTAAATGGTATGATTTCTCTAGGAGAAAATTGGGAAAATCATGTTTCTGTTGAAAGAGTTATTAGAGAACTTCCTAAGAAGTAACATGCTAGGAAGGTTATTATTGATGAAAGTATAAATTTCAAAGAATATAAACTTGATGAGATTATTAGATCATTATTAAAATATGAGTCATACATTAAAAATCTTGGTTAATAAGTTAATTAAAACAATGGAATTGTTTTTAGGTCAAATACTTATAATTACTCATCTGATTCTGAGTTCAAAAGTAGTGACAAAGATGATACAACAGATGTTACAAATGGGGGATATAAAAGAAATAAATACTACTCAATGTCTTCATGAAAAGACTATCCTAAATATGATCACATAGAGAAGAAGTTTTTCAATGAGGATTCATGTTTGGTTGACGTATCTGGTTTTGAAAAGGATGCGACAAATTTATGCTTATTGGCTTCATCAAACAAAGTAATTACACTTCTATTCATCTTATGAATCTGAATATAAACAACCCAATATTGAATAATTGTTAACATTTGTTGATATATTTGATCATAAAGTTGAAAAAAATAAATGGTTTATATAAAAACCTTAGCAGTCGACATAAAGTTATTTTTAAGTAGAATGAAAATCTGAATAAATATGTCCAGAATGATAGAAATTATGCTCATTCATATTTTTAAATTACTCAATAAAAACTAAATTATTCTCATGTATAGGATTTAAACTTATAAAGATAATTTTATTTCATGTCAATGTTTTATGAAGCTGAAATAAGAAATTTTGATAATGTTCTTAGGGAGAATGAAAATCTCAAAAATGAAGTTGAAAATACAAATCCAAAATTATCCATTTTTGTTAAAGGTAGAGAAAGCAATGATAAAATGATGAGTTTCAAAAAAATGAATAAAAATAGATTCTATCTTGGTTATGATAATAATTTAACCAAAATATATAATAATTTCTTTGTTAAGTACTCTAATGATAGACCATCCACCACTACATGTTTTAGATGTCATATGAAAGGTCATTATTCTATTGAGTGTTCCTTGAGATTTCCAAAATCACTTGTATATACTAAGACTTTAATTTATAAATCATTATCTTCAATATTACCTATAAATATGTGTTTTAAGCTACATTTAATTCCCAAAAATTCACATGCTTATCCTATTAGATCAAAATTTGCATGGGTAGCAAAGCATTCTTAAATATGATTTTTGTTGGAATGTGTTTTGGGATAATCAAAAAGGATATTTGGTACATGGATAATGGATGCTCAAGAAAAACGACTGGTGATATATCAAACTTTATGTCATTCAATAAATGTGATGGAGGTAATGTTACTTTTGATGATAATTCGAAAGGAAATTTAAAAGGTTTAGGTGAGGTTTGAATTTAATTTTTTTTATTTATAAAGTTTTATATTTTGAATGATTGAAACAAAATTTAATAATAATTTAATATATATGTGATGATATAATGTTAAATTTCAAAATGATAAATGCATCACATTTAATAATAAATCTATTTTTCTTTATGCAAAACCAAAAAGACAACATTTATTTAATTAATTTTATTGAATTAACTGATCAAAATGTCAAATGTTTAAATTCTATAAAAATTGATAACATTTTGTGGCTTAATCAGTTGAGATGATAATTTCATGTTGATTCACAAGCTATCCAAGAATCAAATAGTTTTATAGCTACCTAAAGTTAAAGTGGAACACACCTTTGGTTGTGAAAGGTAAACAACATAGAAGTAGTTTCAGGTTAATTAATGAAGTTAAAACTATAATGTTTCTTGATCTTATTCATTTATATTTATTTGTTCCAATCAAACCATCTAGTTTGTGTGGTAAGAGATTTTTTTTTATTGTTAATGATTTTAAAAGATACATATGTGTTTATTTTTTTACTCTTAAATCTGGAACATTACCTAAGTTTATCTCTTTCTGTAAATTGATTCAAAATGAAAAAGGACAATTAATTATATCAATTAGTAGTGATCATGATGGTGAATTATTGAATTTTTAATTTATCCAATTTTTTAAATAAAATGAGTATTTTCATAATTTTCAAGCTTCTAGAACACCACAATAAATTAGTGTAGTTGAAGAAAAATAGAACTCTTGAAGAAATGACTAGTACCATACTAAATGAGTTTAATTTACCTAAATATTTTAGGGAAGAAGATGTGATTGTTTCTTTTTATATAAATAATATAATTGTGTTGATATATTTGTTCAAAAAGAAACCTTATGAACATTGTAAGGGGAGAAAACCTAAGATTGATTATTTTAATGTTTTTGGGTGTAAAATTTTTATTCGTAATACTAAATATTCTTCAGATAAATATGATGAAAAATATGATGAATATATTTTATTAAGATATTAAAACAATAGTAATTCATATAGATTATACAATAAAAGAACCATGGTTGTTGAAGAATCAATTAATGTTAAGTTTGGTGAAAAATATTTGAATAAAAGGGATGCTGATATTAAACTCCAGGATTAATTTAAAGATTTTAATTTTTAAGAGGAGTAACCTTAAGATAAAGATACAAAAATTGAGTTGAAAAATATTTCTTCTCAATCCAAACCTATTCAAGAAAAAACTCAGAAAAATAATATAGATCATCCTACAGATAAAGTGTTTGGTAATGCTGAATCAAATGTTTAAACTAGAAAATTTAATTTAGACTGTTTATTCTTATCTTGATTTTATTTCTTATTTTATTCCTAATAATATTGATGAATATTTAACTGATTATAATTGGATCTTAGCTATGAAATATGAATTAAATAAATTTACTATAAATAATGTATGGATTGTAGTTGATCCACCAAATGATTCTCAAGTTATTGAAACAAAATGGATCTTTGAAAACAAACTTTTTGAAAATGGAAATATAGTTAAAAATAATTATAAATTATTTGTTCAAGGATATTATTAAGAATATTGTATTGATTTATGGTACCAAGCATGAAATGGAAGCCAATAAACCAAGGATTTAAAATTTTCATCACCAGAGTGACAAAAATTCATTGTCTCTGGTGATTCGAGCTTTGATAAGGTTTGAGGATCTCATGTGAATAATCAAAGCACCAAAATGTAAACCAAATAGTTACCATGTTCTAATCAAAGAAAACTTGATGAATTCTCTTTGTTGGAAACCATTTCTCAAAGGAACATAGGTTGAAACCCTCTAGATCATTCACACATGCTTCAAGAATATGTGTGTGTGTTGTTTGTTGAACTCCAGGTGCTAGAGTAGATCTCCAACAATACCTTTGACATCATGATGATCACCTCAATCTCATTCCTTCGATCCATGAAGATGTTCCTAGATCGATCACTCAAATATGGACATTCTATTTCTAGTATGTGAGAGGAGAGAT
The DNA here is from genome assembly GCA_963277665.1 of Viscum album. Taxonomy (NCBI): domain Eukaryota; kingdom Viridiplantae; phylum Streptophyta; class Magnoliopsida; order Santalales; family Viscaceae; genus Viscum; species Viscum album. The sequence goes on from OY728134.1 coordinate 822,342,163, forward strand.
GATATCTCAATACAATGGAGTGAATAGTCTATGGAATAGACCTCCTCCACTACTTATATGGTGGATGTCTAAATTACCCTAAAAGGGGTCCTCACCCCCAATAAATGAACCGTTATGATGAACTAACTACATCATAAGCATTATTTATATTTTATCACATACATATAATATACAATAAATATGTTACATGATAAAATTGAGTCATTATATCACCTTTTAATTCCTGCTAATATGAAACACACATTTAGTATTAAAATAGTATTCCTTCATATAATATTTTTTTTCATGTATTCACTTAATACCTTGTGAATACTTTTAATAAATAAATTCAACTCAATTATTCTATACTCGAATAATAATAATTTATATATTTATGAGAGATCGATAATAAGTGGAAGCATCTCGGCTCTTGTGGTGGGACCCACATGACATACTCACATATTCATCCGAATAAGGAAGGCTCTTGAATACATTATTGTGTGTGAATCTATATGCACTTATCTCAAAAGTTGTGAATAATTTTCACAGACTAAAAATGAAGTCTTGCAACCCATTAAGGCCCTTAAGGAGATAAGGAAAATTCATAAGAATGACATCCTTTCCTACGAACACACACTGTGTAATATAATATCTTTTTCTCGTGGTATCTCATAAATCAGGATTCACAACTTGTGTCATCATTAATTCTTGCTTTATTATTTTTTGATCTAATTGGGTATACATACCTTCAACTACCTTGGCCTAGGATTTATGAAGGTACTAAAATCCTAATCAACTAGGCCCGATCAGATCATCAATTTGAAAGTGAAAGAATATATCTTGATCATTTAACAAATTTCATACCACCAATGATGCACCCAACACAAGCTACCTCAATAAGACTTCAATTTCATTATTTCTAACTAGTATAAAATTTCATGATCTAATGGTACACACTGATAATGATCTCATGTTAGGAGTCAAATACACATTTTCATAGTTAGTAACAACCAATGACACCTAAAACATGTGATGTTCCTAATGGAGGATCTTTCCTCACGATCTCCCCGATCATAGATAACCAAGTGAGAACTTCATGAGAAGAAGTCTTAATCATTATGAGCCCCTAACACCTGATAGTCAAACATCAACTATGTCTAGTTAGTATGATGTATCTAGACTATAGGAAATATGTTTAAGATTAATTTCATAGTATCATGAGGCTGTCTTTATATCTTGAGAACTGTTATAACATTTTTATACAACAAATAATTTATGAACATTACCATTTAAATAGTGTATGCAGAAATATCAACACTCTTTTGGTAAGAGTACATCATACATAACTAACCATATGCTTGATATGATAATATAAAAGTACTGATAGATTTGGTTCTAGTGAATCCACTTTTACAACACTCCCACATTCTCTAGATCAATCATTATAACCATCCTTGATAGTTTTCCCATGATAATATCATGTTTCTACTCAATTATGACTTTAGTCATGGGCCTGTCACATTTTCTTTGCATTTTAATCCTGCTATTTGTGACTTTACCTCCTTGAGTAAGACTTCTCAAGATATGATGTCCCTAAGTATATCCCTTTTTTCTACTATAAAAAATTGACATCTTGGATATTAATAGTAGTATAATTATCATAATAATAAAAATTTACATACAAGGTGCGATTACAAGAACCAGACCAAATCGTTGAGTATTTTTACACGACTTCTTTAGCTGCCTCAGAAGCCACAATATACTCAGTATTTGTAGATATGGATACCACTAGCTTGAATGAGCTTGTATTGGTCATTTTCTTAGCCTACATGCAATATTATATCATATCTATATAAAGGAAGAATAGTTTATATTCTTTTTATAACTAGTATCATTTCCTATCCACAAATCAGGTATATATCCTTCACACATCATCAAGTATAATTGGATAGTTTTGACTGCTTCTCGTGAAATTCTTTTGGACACTACTGATATTTTCCTACCATATAATATATTCTAGAAATATCATTTATTATACATGTCATGACATATGTGAATGATCCTTTACATAAGTGTATGGAATTAAACTCACAAAATTAATCTCCTCCTATGTCCCGTACATGTCATCTTGGAGAGATTTATGCCAGGTGACATTGGTAACAATCCTCAAAAAACCATTAGATCTACCAAATTAGATCATGTTATATATAACATAAGTTGATACATTAATATAATCTATGTAGAGTTAATTTCATTCTAGGATTAAATTACAGTAAGGTCTATAGTTGTTTTCCATATGTTACCAAACATATTTTACTTGAAAAAACATGGTGCTCCAACTAACCTCTTATAGACACATGATAAAAATTCACACCAAATGAATATTATATGATCCTTTTGTTTCAATCTAAAAATGTATTTTAGTAACTTTCACCCCTTATTTACATTCTATAATGTAACTAGCACTTTTTGGTTGCGTCTTATGGACACCTTCCACGACTGGTAGTCTTGACATCCAATATGCAATAAAATGACCGTAGAAATTAGATATGACAAGTAAAATTATAATATATTTAGGCATAATGATTTGGTTTTACCAATAAAGTCTTATTGGTAACACACTTGTTCCACCCATGTATATTCTCACTTGAATAGCCACCACAATATTCGAAATAATAAGCACATGTACTTTTATACATGGAATCCATTATTGAATTTTAATTGATCTTGTCAATATTATCTAATTTACATATACTTCCCATTTTTATATTCATTATCTTCAAATAATAATGCATCACCAACCATGGTGAATATAAAACCATTACCATGATTTTAACCTTCTTACATAGTATGTGTTTCTAGAACAAACTCTTTCAACATGCTCTTGTGGAACTTGTTCCTATGCCAACTACTTGTGAATTTATGGAATTGAATAGATCTAAGTCCATATTTCTCCCACTATCTCAAATAGATATGTGTATCCTTTCATAAAACTAGTCAATCACTTGACTATAACTTTAGTATAATTACTTTAGATGAACACTGTGTTTTTTCTTGATACAAGTTTTTTATATCCATAATAAACTATTTTTATCTAAAAACATGTTATTATGACATTATATATTTATATTATACTATAAATAATTTGATATCCATCAATCATTATAGATGGAATATGATCTTGAGATGAAAATTATATTTTTGATGCATGTCTTGAAACATAATGGATATGTTTTCAATGCATATAAGTTTCATCATTGATGCTCCTTTTACTTACATCATACATCTAATGTGTATAAGGAAACACGTATTTAGTAACTATTCCATTCTAAATTTTTTTATCGATGTTAACATGTAAGACTCAATACCGATCCTCCTTAGTAGCATCACAACATTAATGTGAATAAGGAAATGTATGTTTTAGAATTACTCCATGCTAAATTATATAGATCAATGAATTCTTAGTCAAGATATTCTTCGACACACCAATCCGAAGAAACACATATCTTCTAACCATGCATATATCATACCGAACTTTTACATTTCTTAGTAAAATCTTAAAGGAACCTAATGAAAAATATTTACCACCATATTACCCTTAGAATAGTTTATTCTATCTAGTTGAACTAATTCATAAACCTTTGTGACATGCCTTTATTTCAAAAGTTTTCTTTGTCCAAAACTAAGTACATAATTTTCTCAATAGATCCTAAGGTAAACTACAAAGTTTCTAAAACCATAATATATATATCCTTGAAAACAACTTAGTTATTCTTTATGAAGTATTATATTTCCACAATTAATTATATAATTCATACATTTTATATTAATCATGTATTTCATATGATTAATATATCACTGAACTATTTATTGAGTATGAGACACCACATTCAAAATTCATTTCAAAGTGGAATAATGTCCCCTTGCGTCTATTAAAAAAATGTGATTAATTTTTTGGTAATACATAATAGAAGTTCAACTAAAACCATTAGATTTACAATTGTAAGTGGTGTGTTTCTAACTGGAGACTTAGGACCACCTTTTTCAGCCTCTTGGAGAATACACCTTACGTATTGTAATGTTTCTATACATGGTTACTGTATTTCAGAAAACAAAAGTGATTGGAATATTTTATTTAATACCCATGATATATTTCAAAAACATCACATACAATTGATGATGTAGTGGATAATTTCTTATTATATATCTTTTAAACACCCATAAATTTATCTCTTGAAATGCAAGGAAAATAACCTCATGTATGATTCATTTTTTCTTATATTTGAAAGGTGTTGTGAAGGTTCCTTTTTCATTATAGTTAGAATTGTATTTTTAACCCTATCATTCAATTTGTTCACCATAATAACCAAAGATTAAAATTACTTTAGGTTCTTATTTACTGAGCGAATCTTACCCAATAGTTAATGAAGCATTTTCTCAAAATTGAAGAAATTGAGTGATAAAAATATAAGAATGTGATCTATTGAAAGACCATGATCCATCTTTCAATTTTACACATATCCAATGTAAACATCATTTTATTCATATCATTATTCTCTTTCTCCTCATAAGCTTCTTAGATATGATTCGACATGTTGAAACATCCATATCCTAATGTTGTATCTATAAATCACATCGGAAATCGATGATAACATTATGAAATAACCATAATATGCATCATGCAAGAGTCTCCTGTAAGAATTTTTCTCACCTTTGATTCCTGAGGAGGATTAGTAAGTATTAGGGACACCAACACCTTGAGTTTTCATTATCATACTACTTTGTGCAAGCACCGGTACTACTCATTGAAGTTTATGCTAGTTTAGACATGGTCTTTGTCCAATAGTTATCACATTATACTTATGGTTTCACTTTACATTTTTTCTAAAAAAACAAAATATAAAATATTAGTATTTTTATCACGATTACTTATTAGACATTACTGATTAAATTAATCATCAAATGTCTCTTGCTATTTTTTTTGAACTCTATTTGCCCTCACTACTAGATTTGGAATACTCTGTCACTTGGGTATTATAGTGGAAAGGATCCTTGAAACCTCACCTCATACTCTACAAGATTTTCTACACCACTACTCGAAGAGTTTCAAGGTAGGCATTGTACTTGATAACCACGTTGAATCATGGTTTCATGAGCTGTAGAGTAAAGTTCTAGATTACCAGAATCATACCCTTGATTCCTTCAATGATTTGCCTCTAAAGTGGTAGCAATCTAGCTTTGAAAACTCCTTTGCTATCAACATTAGTTAAATAAATCCATCAATATCATAATAACTCCCTGGTTGTAGGAGGCACCATCAACTTTGGCTGATCAAGCACCCCATACACCAACTTTTTTTCAAATTCAAAGGATGGAAGATGTTTAAAAATTAATTTTTCAATGAGGGGTTTTTAATATTTTTGATGTATGTAATCATTTTATATTAAATATGTTCATATTATGTTGTTCTGATCACAACAGAACATTAATAGAAAAAATATTCATTGCAAAATTATGCTTTTTACTGTGTATTATTTTATGTGTTTTCCCCAAACATTAAAATGTATAAAATAATAAATGCATAAAGGAAATAAATTACCCAACTAGTATTAAACATCTAATATTGGTTGATATATTTTAACTCAATGGATCAACAGTGACATAAGGGTATCATACCCAAGTTGGTCTTGAATCATAATTCAGTTTTCCCCCGGTCTAGTGTTTTCAATTCTCATCCATTATACCACCTTGTAATGACATGGTCCATGTATTACATCTTTAACATTAATAGTACAAATATACCTACACATAGGCGAGTGGGTCTCAAGAGTCGTAAAATATATACATAAACCTTGATGGGTGCACATATCCTTATACATATTTAAATGAAGAAGAAAATGCGTAGAGAATTATAAAACGAATTAAATATTACATGCATCAAATGCAGGCAATAAATAATTAAGTAAAATTAATCTAGGAAAACAAAAGTTGGTCAATACTCAAGACTGGCCAGTCTATTAAATAAAAGCGTGAAAAAATTAAAATTCAATAAACAAAAGTATGTGCACATTTATATAAATTAAATAAATTATTTAAATTCAAATAATTTAATTTATTCGGTCCTTGAATTAATTTAATTTTATATTAAAATTAAATTAATTTGTTTAGACAATATAATTATTATTATTCTTATCCAAAAAATAATGATTTAATTTTTGACTGAAATAAAAATTTCTCGGGCCCCTGAACCCTGCACAGGGACATTGCGGGTTTGGTTGATCCCACACATGCTCATTCTAGGCATGACGGACCTCGTTTAGGGCTGCTCTAGGTTAGAAAGATCTGCCTTGACCTATTTCAGGGAGGAGTGGGTCTAATAAGACCGATAGGAAGCCGTCTGTAGATGGTAGGGGTCCCTCGGAAGGAGGGCGAATGCGCCGACGTCTATGGGAGGCCATGGCTGTAGCAGAGTCTGTCAGGGAGGGCGGTGAACTCAATGATGATGACCAGACCAGTTGATAGCTATATTCGGTGAACGAGGTGGTGGATGTGCGGTGCTTTGACCCAAGGGAGGCATTGTCTGGTAGGAGAAGACAACTACGGAAAAATCCATTTTTTATTATAATGTTTTTTTATTTTGACATACAGGTCGTGACGACCCATAAATTCTCAATACCCACTGTTTTTTTTGCTTTTATATTTCTCTTTTCCCTGCATGCCGCCCCCACAAAATTTGACATTACACATTTTTTTCTAAATCCTAAAGCAATACTTATTAAAGTGTTTTTGTTTTTTTTTAATGTGGAAATGACCACATATATGCTGACCATATTTAATTTAAAAAATATTAATTTGTATGTTTTGAATTTTCCACAAATTAATGGAATCAAAAACCACTTCCCAATACTGTATTGATGATTAGAATCCAGCTGGTGATCTAGGTATCACCAGATATATCCATAAATGACACAAACTTGGCATAATTAAAAAATTCAAATATGTATATATATATATATATATATTTATTTATATATATGTATGTATGTATGTATGTATTTATGTATATATATATATATATATTTTATGTGTGTTCATCATTTTACTCACAACTGCCTTATTTTTTATTCTTATTAAAAATTTCGGATGAACATAACTTGGACGTTCGAAATTGGATCGATGTGAGGTTTGTTCCGTTGGGATAGAAATCAAACCCTTTACTTAAATTTAAGGTAATTTTAATTTTATAGGATCATAAAATTCCTATAGTCTCTATAATACCAATTAATGGTATTGGTGTGTGCATCACAAACTGTTGGGATGGTGATTTAAAATTTTCATCACCAGAGCGATGAAACTTCATCTTCTCTGGCAATCCAAGCCCTGGTAAGGTATGAGGATCCTGTGTGAATAATAAAAGAACAAAAATTTAAACCAAACAGTTACTTTGTTTGAATCAAAGCGTTCTTGATAGCAGCTCTTCATTGATAATCATTACTCGAATTATATAATGATGAACCCCTCTAGATCATACACACACCCTTCAAGAATCTGCACATACGTCATTTGTTGAATTCTGGGTGCTAGTGCAGAACTCCAATGATTTTTTCGATGTCGTGATGGTCACCTCAATCCATTACCTTCGACCCGCAAATACATTATTGGATCGATCACTCGGATAGTTCGTTTATCTCTCTAGGATGTAGGAGGATATATGAGCTCTCAATTCATTGTAAATAATAGTGTATGGAATAGATATCATCCTCTTCTTATATAGTGGATGTCCAAAATACCCAGAAAGGGTTCCCAACCCCTGTATATTCAATTCCCATTAAATAATAAATAAATGAAATATTATGGAAAACTAACTATGTCATAAATGAAATTTAAACTTTATCACATAATTGTAATATATAATAAATATGTTACATGATAAACCCGAGTCATTAACTAGACTCTTAATTCCCGCTAATATTAAACAAACATTGAATTTTGAAAGAATATTTGTTCATATATTATTTTTCCACGTATTCACTTAATACATTGTGAATACTTTTAATATATAAATTCAACACAATTATTATATACTCAAATAATAATTAATTAATTTATTTGCTAGTGATTGAAAATACTTGGGCACATCTCAGCCCCCGTGGTGGTGACCACCATGTCCTATAAACCTTTTCATCATTATAAGGAAGACTCTTGAATACACTACTATGTGTAACCATCTAGGCCCTCATCTCGATAATAGTGAATACTATTCATAGATCTAGCGTATAGTCAAGCAATCCATCAAGGCCCCAAATGAGATAAGGAAAAGTCATAATAATGAAAACATTTCCTACGAACATGCACTGTGTAATATATTCTCTTTGTCTTGTGATATATCATAATGTAGGATGCACAACTTGTGTCATCATCCATTCTTTCTCTATTATTTATTAATATAACTAGATAAAATTACCATTAATTAACTTGGATAAGGATTTATGAAGACACTACTATCCTGATCAACCATGTCTAGGATATCACTTCCTGAACTCTGAAGAAGCAAATTATATCTTGATCATTCTACCAATGTCATGCCATCAATAATGCACCCAACATAAGATACCTTACACAAACTTCAATTTCATATTTTTTTCATTGCGTCAGAGTACACGATCAAATGGTATACACTGATAGTGATGTCATGTTCGAAGACCAATATATATATTTGTATATAGGAATAAGCAATGAGACATAAAACATGTGGTATTACTATTAATGGGTCTGTCCTAATGATCTCATCCATTAGAGATCACAAAGTGTAAACTTCATGAGAAGAAGTTTCAATGCTTATGTGTCCCCAACACTTGATAGTCAAACATCAGTTGTGTCTAGTTAGTATAATGTATCTATACCATATGATATATGTTTTGGATTAATTTCATATCATCCCAAAGTTCTCATTATAGCCTAAGGACTACTATAACATTTTTATATGACAAATAATCTATGAGCATTACCGCTTTAATAGCGGAAGCTGAAATATCAACACTATTATGGTAAGAGTACATTAGGCATAAATCATTGTATGCATGATATGATAATCTAAAAGTACTGGCAATGTTGGTTCTAGGAACCCCACTTTTACAATATAGATTATTTTTAAAAAAAATTCACATGTAGCTAGATTAGAAGAAATTATGATATTATTAGCTTATGCTAATTTTCAGGGTTTCAAATTACTTCAAATTTATGTCAAATCCGCTATTCTAAAATGTTACATTTTTGAAGAAGTGTATGTTAGAAAACCTCTAGTTTTGAAAATTAATAACATCCTGATCATGTTTTTAAGTTTTTCTCAGGCTTTATATGGTTTGAAATAAGATCCTCGAGACTAGTATAAAATGATAATTAGTTTTGTTTTAAAAAACAATTTTGACAAGGGAAATCTTGATCCTACTTTGTTTATTAAGAAAAGTTATGATATTTTAATTGTACAAATTTATGTTGATGATCATATATTTAGATCATCATGTGAAAATATTTGTAAAGAATTTTTAGAAACAGTGACTTCTGAATTTCATAGGAGTGTGATGGGGGAACTGAATTTCTTCGATAGTTTTCAAAACTTTTAAGTAAAAGATGGTATTTTTGTGAACTAATTAAAGTATTCTAATGATCTAGTTAAGATATTTGGTTTATACTTTAAATGTGAAAATACTCTCATAAGTACTTCTTGAAAATTATATTTAGATAAAAATGTAAAATCTTTTGATGTTAAAATGTATAGAGGAATGATTGGATGTTTGTTATACTTAACCTCTTCAAGGTTGGATTTAATGTTTTTCAATTTGAATGTGCACTAGATTTCAAAGTGACCCTAAGGAAAGTCATAATAAATCTATTAATAGGATCATTAGACATGTTAAACAATATTTGAATCTTGGGTTATATTATCCAGCTAAAACTCGCATTCACTTGATAAGTTATTCTAATTCCAATTATAGAGGATGCAAGATAGATAGAAAAATAATTTTAGGTATGTGTTATTTACATAATTTTGGGGTTTCAGAAAAAAACAAAATTATGTTGCGCTTTCAACTGCTAAATCTGAATATGTAGTTGCTGCATCTTATTGTGATCATTTTTATGGATTAAGCAAACACTTTTTGATTTTACTGTTGATTTTGATAAGATTCCTCTATTTTTTGATAATAATTTTTCTATTTCTAAAAGGCCAAAAAAAATCTAGGAAAAATCACTATTAGGTTAGATTTAAATTTCTTGGAGACCATGTTCAAAAAGGAAATATATATATGAATTTTATTCTACAAAAAATCAACTTTCTGACATGTTTACTAAATCCCTTAATTTTACTAAGATTGAGAAAATCATGTTAAAACATGGTTTGGGGGAGATTTAACTTTAAATTTATCTAGCATGAATTAAGGGGGAGTTTGATGGTTTTTATTTTCTAAAATTTTCAATTCTGTAAAATTTGGAATATATTTTTTCGAATTACTAATTTTAAATTCTGTACATATTTGATTATTATATTTCAGTTTTAAGCCTTCTCATACATACTAGATTATGTTAACTTACTGTTTTATCATTTAGTTTGCATAAAAGAAATTTTATGAAGGGTTTTATTATTATTTTTCACACAAAAAGTTTAATGTTATACTCACTATGTAGTGATGGAAGGATTTATAGTGTCTCATTGACATGTTTTGAAATATGAATGTTTCAGAAATTTATGAAATATAATGCACCCACTATTTTCATTTATTTTAATGAATAATTTTTTTTAAGCACCCTTAAATTTAATGGGAGTTAAAATTTGAGTATCAATTAAAATGCAATATAGTGAGAAGAATTATAACAAGGGAATTAATTTTTCAATTTTAAATAAAATTATAGTTTGTGTTGTAATTATAAAAAAAGGAGAATGTTGAAGTGGCTCCATAGGAAAAATTTATCTAATTATGTTTTTATTGTTATAAAATATCATTTTATGATTAATTATAAATTTTTAAAGCTTTATTATTCATTATATTTAGTTTTTTAAAGAATTATCAACTTTGATTATGTTTTATTATTATTTACTTGACTTATTTTTAGATTTCATATTATTTATAATGTGTTATACAAGTATCATGAAATGATCCTAGGATAATTATTCCATTTAAAACTTTAAATACAATCTATAAATTTTTATATATGTTACGTAAGGGTAGAGTTCATTTTTTGGAGTTATGTAAAGGTTACTATAGTTTTCAATGGGTTGTTTAGGGGTAGGTTGTTTTTAGGATTTTTTTAAAGGTAACAATTAATTTCCATTAGTTACGTAAATGTAACTTCAAAATTATATTACTTGGATAAAGTTATTTTAGTACTTGAATGAAGGTGATTTAGTATTTTTGTAAAATTATAATTGTGTAAAGGTAGTGGTGTGAAGGTAACTAGAAAATTTATTTAGTTGCGTAAACGAAAATGAACCTACATAAGAGTACTCCTCACTGTGTAAAGGTAAACTGCTTATTTTAGGAATTTTGTAAAGTTAACCAAAAAAATTCATTAGTTGCATAAGGGTACTTATATTTTTGTGTAAGGGTAACTCGTGTTTTCATTAGTTGCATAAGGGTAAATTACAATTTCTTATAGTTGCATAAATGTCACCCAAACCTCATGTAATGGTACTTTAGGCTTGCATAATGGTAATACTTACCTACATATGGGTAAATAGATAATTCTAGAGCTTGTGTGGGGGTATTTTTCTATTTTCATAAGGGTACTATTTTAATTAAATAACTTGCATAAGGGTACTTAATACATGAATAAGGGTACTTAATACTTCTGTAAGGGTATTAAATACTTCTGCAAGCGTACTAAAATGTTTTCAATACCTACTTAAGGCTAATCAGAGGCTCACATGAAAGGTAACCAAGGTTCTCTTATAGATACATAAGGATAGTAACCCATGTAAGGGTAAAAGTTTGTTACCCATATGCAAGGTGGTTATTTCTTGTAAGGGTAGTCTAAAATTTCATATGATCTATAGGATGTTCTAAAGAATGAAATTACACTCTATTTTTTATATTAATTCATATTTACACTTACTATTATTTTATTATAAATATAATTATTGTTTTTTGTTCAAAAATTACTTATTAAATATTTACAAGTCATGTGAACATGTTTTAAATTGTTTTTTGATATATTAAAATTGATTCACATAAGATTTATATATAATTATATTCATTTGGAAAATTTTGGGAATTGTAATATTCAAATTCAAATTGGCTAAAATATGGAGGGTCATCCTTGATTTTTAACAATAAGTATTCCAAGGATATTAATGCTTGTTATTTACTGCCATACTAATTGATTTAATGAATAACTATTATTTTGTAAAACAAGATATCGAGGAAGACTTACAAGAATGATAATTTTCATTTATATAAGATTTACATGTATATTTTTATTTGGGAAATAAACATGGACAACTTTGAAGTAGTTCACTATAAAAAGAAAGATTCAACAAATCTCAAATTTGAAAATATTTTGTGAAATAAGAAAACTCAATACATATAGAGTAAAAAAGCAATATATCAAGGAGTTTGATGATTTTTATTAAACTATAAAAGTGAAGAATACTTTTTAAATCATATGCTACTCTCAACTAAATTCCAACCATGTGATCCATTGTTGTTGGAGAGTTTCTTTCTTCCTCAACATTCATATTGTGATGTTTTTTCTGGTTCTATGGAATTACTTCTTTCTATTTCATTATGTATGTGAAATTTTAAAGAGTTACACTACATATTAAAAGATAGGATTGTGGTTTATAACTCCTAAACAAAATTCATATATTGGGTCATGCCTCCAAGTAGGAAAAAAGAAGGTTGTTCAGGCTGTGGCTTTAGGTCTAAAAATATAGGTCTTTTTGAGTTTAAGTCTCTTGGGAATAAAGGTATTGTAATTGGGTTATGAATAAAGGTGGACAAAAATCATTGTAAGATTTCATTATAGTGGATATAATGGGTTCCTTCTTTCTCAGTTCATGAGAGAAGTAAATAGTGAACTAGGATTATTTAGACTTGAACCACTATAAAAATATTATGTATCCATTTCATTATATTTTTCCACCACATTAACTTAATTTTGTAACTCGGATATAATTATATTTAAATTCATTAATTAATTTTAAAAGGCCCAATTCACCCCCTCTTGGATATATTTCATGTTCTCTTTGGGACCAACATGTAGGAACACGAGGCACCTTGGAGGAGATCAGGGTGTTAATAAAATTAAACTTTTCTTTGTTCTCTTTAATTCACGATCTTGTTCCCTTATTAGAAGGAACACAATTCAGCCTTAATTTACTTGATCAATCCACCCAAATCACATGAACTAATATAATAATTTAAATTCAAGACAAACATTGATTTTACTTAGTTAACCTATAAAATACTATTCTAAGGAGCATACACTCAACATTTTTATGGCATACTGGGATCCACTATAACTAACCATTTGGTGGATACAATGTTTAGGTATGTTTTCTCCACACTAAGGATGCCTCTATAAGTTTAGGTAATTTCACTCTTCACTAAGGATCACATCTTACAGATGATTTAAGGATATCTCATTACCTTTTCTCATATTCACACTACTTTGGTCAAGTTATCCATCTATCGACTTGTATGTATCTTATCAATTTAAAGACATGTAGGTCACTTCAAATTCACCATGAAGTAAACTACACCATAAATTCCAGATCTTGATGCTCTAGTGTAATCCAGTGTGCTTCCATTGAATTCATCAACTAGATGTGATCAAATCTTTTTTATAATAGTTGTTCCTTTTCTCTTAAAAAAATTTACACAACAACAACCAATACACTTTATATTCTTTAATGAATTATCTATTCAATGTATTCTCCTATCCACTTTATGTCTTCAAAGATAAGACCAATAAAGTATAATATTGATTAATGTGTACAATTATTATTCAAATAAAATAGATTTTCAATTCAATATAATCCATCACTAATTCCATTCTCTTCTAATATAGATCTTTAATGAATTCGAAGTTGGTTTCAGCTTCATCCCAGGAACACATAGCTCCTCTCTCTTATGTTATTCTATCCAGAATGGTATTTTTGTTTTGTACTCTCCACCTCTTCCAATTCTACACAGAATATATGATATAACTTTAGAATAATTTTAAATTCAAATTAAAATTAACATCCAACTACTTTGATTTAAAATTGGTTCTTGGTTTATCTACCAATCAATATCAACCATTGATATTTAAAAGAATAGTTAATAGAAGTAGGAATAAATACTAAACTTTCTAAGTTAAGAAGATTCTACACAACTGTTTGAAATATCCAAGAAAACATAGTTTGCGGTGTGTCACTATGCTTTTCAGTCTTCCATGTTAGTTTTCACACAACATATTTCATATACCAGAACTAATTCAGTGTGTAGAAAATTTTTGTGGTGTGAACCACTTTCTAAATATACATATTTTGGAACAATCCTTGTGCCATGTATGTCCTTTATTTTAAAAAACCATTTTATGTTGTCTAATCTTTATTTTGGCACATCATATTTTTCTTGTTCATGGTTACCTTAAGTAGAAAAGCACTTGCAGGTGTGGCTCACCCCATGATGTAGACATTGTCAAAACACCTGAGCCATTTTCATTCCTTTAGAATTCCTTTTTAGTGCAATGTGCATATTTAGGGTGTGTAACTCAGATTCCAACTAATTTTTGTAGGGAAGTAAACCTTAGAACCTTTCACTATAAACCTTAAAAATCTACTACCTTATGATTCAATAGTTAAAACATAACTGGTCCTTAAAAATCCCAAAGTGCCTCAATCATCATGATTATTTACGTGGTGTAGAGGTGTGAATGAGATCCTTCACAATTGACTGGGGATTCTAGTGTCTTGATCCATGCTTACAAAATTTGTATAAGGTTGAAGATGATGAAAAAATGATGTTTCATTATTTTCCACGCACATTTTAATACTTGAACAAAGGTGACATCATAAACTATCCCACACTAAAAAACAAAAGAGATTCATGGATGGATTATTACCCGAGATGCTCTTGAGGACATCCTCAAATCACTTAGACCTTATCCTAGTTGGTGGGTAACTGTGACTCTCTACACGATGTTTACTCTTAGGTGACAACCCACACCTCTCTTTCCCATGTCGACCTGTGTTGTCTCGTACTCCCTTCCTCTTACTCCTACCACCTTGTTTCTAAGTGGCTATCAAGCTCGACTCTACCCTTAAGGGAAGTTGTCCTTGGTTGAACTAATTTTTTTAATTAAATCATCACCAAATAACTTTTTTAGAATAAAATAATTCTTTTCTCCAAATATCCAAAACACATCCACTCTATATATATTTTTCTACTTTCATAGATGAATCCATAAAAATCCTCCAAGTATCACCACTTTCTTTAACAACTGTTTTATCAAGCATAAAATCCAATGCCAACTCACTCATACCAACTACCGAAATCCAATTCGAACTTAGTCTTACCATATATTATTAACAAATCTAACCATCAAAATACCATTGGTTTCAATAAATCCCATCTTGGTTAAGATCCAACTGAAGACATGATCAACAATATACTCAACCACCCCTAACTAGATAAGCCTCAAGGAGTGCATAACAAGGTTATCAAAGTATGAAGATTCTCATCATGAGGATTCTTAATAATAACTATGCCCCCATCATATACCAAAGAAAAAATGTATGATGCTTCATGTGGTATACTTTGTGGGTAATCTAGTGTAAAAAACCCATTTTGCGCCTTATGAGCATATTTCCGATCCCAATACAAGAATTGTACTCACACTAACCATATAATTTCATTAAAATCTAAAATACTCCATGGTGAGCATCATTTAATGATAACTCGAAGTCGTACTTTGATATTTCAATTAATATTAAACTTCATAGAGTGTATATTAAAATATACATATATGGAACCTATGTGAAGGAATGATAAAATGGACATTTAATTTTGTATTACATGATAAATTATATATTATTAAACTATTTAAGAATATTTTAACAATACTATACATAATAACCTCTCTAACATATCATATATGATAGTCTAACAGACCAGTCTTATGTTTGTTGTACTTTCAAGGGTTTTTTTAAACTCATTACATCTCTATGTAATTCTTATCACATCACTTTGTGACCATATGATTAACCCCTCCTAAAAAATATTTTAGCAAGTAATATATATGAAGTTAGATAGTTTTAATGATGGTGAGACTTAGGAATCATATTCCTAATGTTCAAATCCTTGAACATATTCAAACTTATTAGTTTCACAACATCAAATTTTACACTGTTAATAACTTTTTTCCACTTAAAACTCTTTATAAGTTCATCATCATCATTCTTGGAACCCTTTCCATCAAATATTTTTCTTTAAATATTCTGGTAACAAACATAAATATTTTACATTGTATACCTTAATCAGTATATCCTAAACTACTTTAGGATAAAAAGTAATATTCACTTTGTTACGGTAATTAAATGAAACTCTTTACATTTTTATTTACCATCACACCCTAAACACTTTTAGGATATAAACTGAAATTCGCATTGAACTTCTATAAGTCCCAAAATACTCCCACTAAACTCTTACACACTATATTCTATTTAGAATATCATGATAAGATACACAAACTCCTTTTTGTTTATTAAATAACTCTTATTTCCTTTTTGTAGGAATATTTAAAAAACTATTGTTTCCATATTATATATAGTGTTATGTGGGTTTGGATCATTTAATGGAAAAAATGCTTATTCTATAAAACATCCCACTAATGGTGGTGGAATCTCAATTTCTTATATTTTAACACATTTCTAGATAAACATATTTATCCTGAATAAATTTTTTTTACCCCAATATTCTCAAAACATGTTATATAATATGATTAATCAAAAACAATGTGTATTAAATACACAATATCAAATCTTTCATATCTCTTTATTAACAAACAACTTCTCTTATTATATATGCGAAATAAGATGACTATACACATCATTTCCTTTGACCTATCCATGCTTGATATATTCATTTACATTCAAATATTCAATGTGACAACACTTTTCTTCATCACATGAATGCAAACAACAAGATCTATCAATTTATCCCTTGTTTATAAACTTATATATATTTTTATGAAATTTTCAAATAAAACATTTTGTATCATAAACCTTTCAAAACTGAAGAATTGATTTCCTTAATGATGATACTTTTTAGGGACATTCCATGGATTTTAAAAAACACCTTTAGGTATTTCAGACAATTCCATTATATGGAATCATTAATCTTTCTTGAAAAATTTAGGTTTTAAAAATCTTGACTGACTACTTGAAGAAACATTGTTGGAATTTCCAACTAATTTTTCTTTTTCTGGTTTGAACTTTTATCCACTTGTATATTTAATAGAATATGAGAACCTAGGAATCACATTCCCTAGTTCATCTATTCCCAACACTTATAGAATACCAAGTATTTTTTTAACTCAATCACATCATCAAAACATTTCCAATAGTGTTCGTAGAATAAATTAAACAACCATAAAATGCCTTAAGAAAACCTCTAGTCTCACTAAGTCATAAATATATGAGTATATGACTGATGACTAAAATTTATTGGCTCATTTTTCATCTAATTCCTTTTAAACCTTAATTGAACCTTTATTTACTCCCATAAGTATCTAGATTCATTTGCTAAATAACTTCAACATTTGGTTACTCTATAAGGGGTTTTTTGAACGCATAAAATTTCACTTAATAACTTTTTTCAAGTTGTCAGTCCTAGGAATTGCTTACAATAAGCTTCTAATTTGAATGATTAATCTCAAAGTTAAGTTGGATGATTATGATGATCTTTATCTATGACATAATATTTTATCAAATGAGTATCATGTTTTAAAAACATTAAACAAGTAATTTTATTAAATGTGATACCACTAAAATGATTACCCCATTTCAACTCATCATACTCATTAGTGAGTTAATATGAATATTTCATTAAGTAGTGAACCCAATTTGATATTTCTACCACTACTTAATCATTTAGGTTGAATCTCATCCAAATAATATAATATTTGACTCTTGGATGGTTTACTAGACAACTCTTTGTTCAACCCATCATACAGAAAAACTCAACATCATTCCTCTGATATCATAACTTTTAGATTTTATCAGCTAAGTTTAACCCAAAACTCACAATGATATTTGGTTACTAAACTCTTAGGGTTATCCATATCCACAATTCCTTACCCAAGATAATTCATGGGTACCCTACTTTGGTATAACCTACCCGATTGAATGATTAAGGTCTTAACACGTTCTTTCTTTATAAGGAATGTAACTCTCTGTATTATTTAAAGGGGATTTAATTTAATAATCCTATCTCATGAAATCCTTTTACTTGTATGAATACTTCTAATTATTCATTTTGGAATCTTATTCCTTCCACCAATCCAATATGTTCAAAACATATTGATTTGTAACTCTTTACACAACTCATAGCTTGTGTTACTAACCAATGTTTAAAGTCAATTATATTTATACATATCCAAATGTAATCCATACATAGGATACACTAAACTATTTCCTTTAAAGGTTTATAATTATATGAAATTAATAATCCTTACATGAGAAAGTCTAGTGCCACAAATTGTCAACCCCCACTTTTTTAGAACAAGGCATAAACCTCCATACCAGTGGGAGGTCCAACCCAAAGTTCCTCTACTCAATGACACTTTACACAAGGGAGATATCAATTCCATTGTAATTATAACACCCCATATGTATAAATGATAACGAACTAGTTAATTCAATCTTATAACATAATACAAGATGAAGCCACTATAAAAGAAAACTAAATCCATTATCATACCTAGCATGTAACTCCTTATACAAAAGTACGATAATTTATAGAAGGGGTTTAACATTTAAACTAAAATATATATAACAATCCATAATATTATAATTATATCTATAAGATAAATATGGAATAATAAAAAAATGAATAAATCATGAATTTGAACCTAAGATAAAAATTTATGAACAATTCATAAAAAAACAATTATAAACACTTTTTAATTTATTATGGGCATTCCATAATTTAGATAAATATAAACACTATATTTACTTCCAATATGAACTCATTCATATTATTCACTATATTACATTTACTTTAAATATATTCTATTTCAGGTAATGTAAACATTTTATATTTCAATTTCTTTTATGTAATCATTTTACACAATCTAAATATTACATAGTTAATATTATTTAATCATTTGATCAAATAATTTATCAAAACATATTTTTATATGGTTTAAATAATTTCTTTAAATAAAAAAACATTTATATTTATACTTAATTATTACTTTATAAACCCTTTATAGATTTCACTAATAATTTTCATATAATCACTTTATATCTATATTATAAACATGCCAAATAAATTTTGAAGTCGTAGTGAGATAACTATGTAATTTAAGTGGAAACGAGATAAATACTGATCGTCTACATGATTTAAGGGAAACAAATATGGAATTGAAGTCGTAGTATGTTAACTTGAATTGAGTGTGTCATTGGTAGTATGAAATTGATTGAGTAATCCATAATTTTTCTTTTTCACTTTCGATAAGAAGAGATATTTTAGGCCAAGTTGATTAGGATGGTAGTACCATCACAAATTTTATGGCCATGGAAAAATAACTGAAGTATATCCAGTTAGGTTAATGAATATTAAATCAAGGGAGGACGATGACACAAAGTTTGTGTAAAGACCCGGATTTTCCATGTAATTTTTTTATTAAATGGGAATTTTACGAGTTCGCAAAAATTGACGACACATGATTCCGAGGCCCGGAGTGCTCAAAATCAATTTCTGAAGTTTTGTTCAGGTAAGTTCAGTAAACATACGAGCGGTTTTTTATAACTTTTGAACCAGTGCTTGGAATTGAAATTCGAGGTCACCGTTGAACTCACATCACCTGTTTTCTCTTAGAAAGACTTTCACCTTGACAGAAGTTGGTCGAGGGTGGAAGATAGTTTTTGGGTTTTTCGTGGGAATAATAAAATAAAATAAATGCATGTTTTATTTTATTTCTATCTGTTATAACCACCCAAGTGGAATTTGGAGGTGGGGACCACCACACCTTAACCTCCCATGAGAGGTTATGGTGGTGGGGCCCACCTGAACCTAACCTCCCACGAGAGGTTACAATGTGGGGACCACCCAGGACTGAATCCCCCTAATAATGGTGGGAGAGGAAAACCTCTCAACTCCCCTCATTAATGAGGGAGAGCCTCTTGACCTCCCTTAACTTAATGGGGTCACCACCCCCTCCTTTAATTGTTTCAACCCTTTATCTCTTTTAATTGTGCCAACCTCATGAATTAATTAAGTGGAGCCACCTTAATTAATTCACCCAATTTGAATTCTTATGCCAACGACTTAATAGATTTTATAATATATTATTCTTGGCTACCTATTCTTTTTTTGGAAAAGGAGGAAGGAGCTTTTGAGAGAAAAGATCTCGCCAATGAAGAAAGAAGAACACGCTCTTCCAATGAAGAACACCAGTAAGGAGTGTCTTTGACTTCTTCCTAGAAAGTACCTTACGGAAGAAACCGACATGGGAATTTTTTGATGACCGACCCTCCCTCCTCATCATCATCAATGAACCAACGCAAGAGCTCGGGATTGGAAGTGTGTGACAGACGCGACGAACGATGATAACTCCGTCTTCTTCCCTGTGACTCTGTCAACGAACAAGGTAGGAGTTTAATTTTTATTTAGTATGATATTATTCCCTTGGTTCTTTCCATCCAAAACAAAGAACACGGACCAAAATATTATCAAGTTGATCCACAGATGTTTTTCCTTATGGGTTGGGAGTATTTTTGTTAATGAGGGATTATGGGAATTGATGTTTTTAAGATATCTTCCATGCTTTTTCTTTGCATAATTCTTGTGAGCCAATTACTATCACCCTAAACGCGAGAGGGTGTGGACCAAACCAATGTGGTCCGAACCCTCCATTGATCTCCTTTGTGGTGTTCTTCGAAATGGAAGAAAGCAACGTCAAAGGCGACAAAGGCGAAAAAGGCAACAGACGCGCTACTCGTGGCCTCTGCGACCCATGCCGCACCCCGGGCGTGCCGCCCTCGCCGGTCGCATCGCCCTTTCCGGCCGCGCCACCGCCCTCACCGCTCCGCCCTCACCGGCCGCGCCGCCTCACCGGCCGCACCACCCTCGCTGCCCGTGCCGCCTCACCGGCCGCGCCGCCCTCACCGGTCACGCCCCTCTCGAGCCCCATCCATGCACCCCATGTGCTCTGCGCGCCCCTTATTGCCGCAGGCCAAACCGGCCCGCCGGCCTCTACACACCCTGCACGCCCCACGACGCCCCGACTGAGCTGGCCTCCCAGCCTCAGCCGTTCCACCCAGGCCCTGGGCCGAGCCGCTCCGAGCCGGCCCGTCGTGGCGCCCTCCGGGCTCAGCCGCACCCTCACGGTGCCCTCTGGACCGAGCCGCCCACGCGGCACCCTCGGGACTGAACCACCCTCGTGCCAACCCATTACTGGTTCACGCTCTCGCGGCCCTCTAGGCTGGGCCCAGTGGGCTGGGCCGAACCTAATGGGCATGCCCGCCTAACGGGCCAGGCCAGATCCAACGGATCAGGTCAGGTCGACTCAAACCGGGTCGGCCAAGACGGGGGTACGAAGTTTCCTGGGTTTTGCTAGTTATTACTGGAGGTTTGTGCCAGACTTCTTTAGAGTTGCAGCACCACTGTCAGCCTTGACGAAGAAGGGGAAACCCTTTGTGTGGTCGGAGATATGCCAGTAGAGATTTCAGGAGAAGAGGCAGAGGCTGACTAGTGCCCCCATCTTGAGGATTCCAGAGGAAGGCGTAGGGTACGTAGTCTACTACGATACATCAGGGACCAGAATTGGATGTGTCCTGATGTAGGAGCGAGCAATGATCTCTTATGACTCTCATCAGCTGAGACAGAATGAGAAGAACTACGCTACCCATGAACTAAAGTTAGCAGTAGTGGTCTTTTCCTTGAAGATATGGTGACACTATTTGATGGGCGAACATTTTATCGTGTACTATGATCACAAGAGTCTCAGATATATCTTCTTTCAGAAGGACTTGAACCTGAGATAGCGACGTTGACATGAGTTCCTCTAGGACTACGACTTTGAGATAGTCTATACTCCTAGGAAGGGGAATGTTGTTGCAGATGCACTCAACAGGAGATCTGGTATACAATTTTTAGGTGAGGAGACAGAGAAACTGGCTACTTTACAGATATCCTTTGTGGATAGAGATGGAGAAACCTTTCTTCAGTCTCTTACAGTCACTCCCCCACTTCTTCAGCAAGTCAAGGAGGCGCAACATGGGGATGCTGACTATGAGAAATGACGTGCTCAGATATCCATAGGGCAGACACCTGATGGATTTTATGAAGGTGGGGAGCACGTCATCCACTTCCGAGGACGTACCATGGTACCAGTGTCACTTCAGGAGGTATTTTTGAGGGAGTTCCACACATCCCTTATAGCGGTACATCCAGGAGTGGCGAAGATGTACCAGGGCCTCTGAAACAACATTGGTGGTCGGGAATGAAGAAGGCAGTTGCAGAGTTTTTCTCTCAGTTCCTCACTTGTCAGCAAGTGAAGGCGATGCATCAGGTACCAGCAAGCTTGGTTCATCCTTTAGAGGTCCCAGAGTGGAAGTGGGATAGGATATCCATGGATTTAGTGATAAGACTTCCATGTACATCAAGATGTCATGACTCGATCTGGGTGATCGTTAACTGACTCACCAAGTCGGCTCACTTCCTACCGATCAGAGAGCAGGGTTCAGTAGAGAGCTTGGGACGCCTCTATGTGCAGGAGATTGTGCGGTTACATGGAGTACGTTCGATTATTGTCTCTAATTATCACACATGTTTTACTTCATTTCTATGGAAGGGGTTGCAGGAAGCTTTTGGGACGCAGCTCCATTTGAGCACCGCCTTCCACCCTCAGACGGATGGCCAGACCGAGTGGACCATTTAGACCCTTGAGAAAATGATGCATGCTTGTGTCCTCAACTACGATCGCAGCTGGGAGGATCACTTACCTTTGGTGGAGTTTTCATACAACAAAAACTATAACTCCACCATTGGGATGGAACCTTTTGAGGCGTTGTACAAGAAACCTTCCAGATCACCTTTGTGTTGAACTGACCTAGGGGAGTCAACACTGGTGGGACTAGAGATGGTATGGGCTACCACGTAGAAGGTGCAGATCATCCAGGAGCGGATGAAGACTGCACAGAGCAGGCAGAAGTTGTATGCTAACAGCAGATGGAGACCTCTGGAGTTCGAGGATGGTGACCAAGTCTTTCTATGGGTTTTACCTCGATGAGGTCAACAGAGATTTGGCCGAGGTGGCAAGTCATCTCTGAGATTCATCGAACCTTTTCACGTCCTCAGCAGAGTTGGTGAGGTGGATTACTGCTTAGCTCTTCCACCTCAGTTTCACCAGGTGCACGACATCTTCCATGTATCCCAGCTAAGGAGATACGTGCACGACCCTTCCCACATCATCGACCATGGCGAGTTGAATGTCGATGATGGGGAGACTTTTATGGAGGTTCTAGAAGAGATTGAGGATCGACAGGAGCGGGTCCTTCGTGGATGGTCGATACCTCTGGTGCGCGTTCGTTGGCAGCACGGGAACCTCCAAGAGAGCACATGGGAGCGTGAGGCTCAGATGCGTGCTCAGTACCCCCACTTGTTCCCTTAGTTATGAGTTGTATCATATGGGGACGTAAAGCCCTAAGGTGAGGAGAATGTAAAGACCCATATTTTCCATGTAATTTTTTTTATTAAATGGGAATTTCACGAGTCCAAAAAAATTGACGGTGCATGATTCTGAGGCCCGGAGTGCCTAGAATCAATTTCTGAAGTTCTGTTCGGGTATGTTTAGTAAACATATGAGTGAGTTTTTATAACTTTTTAACCAGTGCTCGGAATTGAAATCCGAGGGCACCGTTGAACTCGCAGCGCCGGTTTTCACTTAAAAATAATTTCACCTCGACGGTAGTTGGTTGAGGGTGGAAGCTAGTTTTTGGGGTTTTTGTGGGAATAATAAAATAAAATAAATGCATGTTTTGTTTTATTTTTATCTATTATAACCACCCAAGTGGAAGTTGGAGGTGGGGACCACCACACCTTAACCTCCCATGAGAGGTTATAGTGGTGGGGCCCACCCGAACCTAACCTCCCACGAGAGGTTACGATGTGGGGACCACCTGAGACGAAACCCCCCTAATAATGGTGGGAGAGGAAAACCTCTCAACTCCCCTCATTAATGATGGAGAGCCTCTTGACCTCTCTTAACTTAATGGTGCCACCACCCCCCTCCTTTAATGGTGTCAACCCTTTCTCTCTTTTAATTGTGCCAACCTCATGAATTAATTAATTGGATCCAACTTAATTAATTCACCCAATTTGAATTCTTATGCCAAAGAATTTATATATTTTATAATCTATTATTCATGGCTACCAATTATTTTGTTGGAAAAAAAGGAACGAGATTTTGAGGGAAAAGATCTCGCCAACGAAGAACGAAGAACACATTCTTACAACGAAGAATGCCGTAAAGGAGCGTTGTTGACTTATTCCCCGGAAGTACCTTGCAGAAGCAACTGATATGGGACATCTTCGACGACCGAACCTCCCTCCTCATCTTCGTCAACGAACCGACGCACAAGCTCAGGATTGGAAGTGTGCAGTTGACGCGATGAATGATGATAACTTCGTCTTCTTCCCCGCGACTCCGTCAACGAACAAGGTAGTGGCTTAATTTTTATGTAAGTATGATATTATTCCCTGGCCGCACCGCCCTCGCCGCCTCCCTGGCCGCACCGCCCTCGCCGGCTGTGCCGCCCTTGCCGGACGTGCCCCTTCCGAGCCCTGACCAAGCCGGCCTCCGTGTGCCTCGCGGCTCCGCCGTTCGTGCACACTGTGCGCCCTATACACCCCATGGTTCCGCCGTCCGTGCACCTCGCGGTGCCCTGGCCGAGCCGGCCTTCCGACCCCGGCCGTGCCACCCCAACCCTGGGCCGAGCCGCCCCGAGCTGGCCCCTCACATTGCCCTCCAGACCGAGCCGCGCCCTTGCGGTGCCCCCCGGGCCGAGCCTCCCATGCAGTGCCCTCTGGTCTGAACCGTCCTCACGCCGACCCATGGCCGGTTCACGCTCTCGCGATCGGTCTGTGCTCTCATGGCCCTCCGTGACCCCTCACAGACTGTTGGGCTTGGCCCAGCAGGCCGGACCGAACCTAACGGGCCGGACCACCTAATGGGCCAGGACAAATCCAACTGGTCAAGCCGGGTCGACCCAGACAGGGTCAGGCCGGGTCGGTCCGACCGGGTCAAACCGGGCCCAGGCCCACTTCAAACCATTACCTTCTCTGGCTATATCATTGGCACCAGGCATCCATTTGATGAACCGTCAGCAGCTCTGGTAATCTTGGAGCAAGATGGTCCCTTTGAGTATACCCCACTAGAGTTTGGGGTATAGTTGAGATAAGGTCAGGTTGGATCGCGCTCTAATCCGACCAGGCCCCCGGGACTAAAAGGATAATAACTCATAGACCAGGAGTCCAATTGACGCACCATCTCTTAAGTTGAGACCTCTATGATGTGGCGGACCTTTGAGATACTTCTTAGTGGGACTTAGTGATAGTTGGAGTATCGACCAGTAGCTCATGGAGTGGATTCTTCCAGAGATGAGCGGGCAGAGTGTGGAGACCTAGTAGTTGGTTGAGACCTGACGAATACTGACATATTGACTTGGAGTGACTCGATTAGCCCATTGGGGAGCGCTTGGTTGTGGCGGTAGACCCACGACGGAGGAGCGCCTGGTTGTGGCATCAGACTCGCAGTACTCGACAGGAGGAGTACATCTGCAGGCTATTAGGGGGAGCGCCTGATTGTGGTGGAAGACCCACGGTGGGGAGCGCTTTTTTGATGAAGCAGACCCATGGTACTCGACAGGAGGAGTACCTCAGCAGCCCAAGGTTAGTGGAAAGCGCTTTAGTGTCGCGGCAGGCCCACTGTACTCGACAAAGGAGGAGTTCTCCAGCAGCCATGGTATTGATAATGTGAATAAAATCTTGGTTGAACTGAGTGAGTAAATTTTATGTTTACCTCATGATTGAGATGGATTACTTGATAACTTAGGTATATGTATGGGAATATACCTAAGTGGAGTTATATATTGATTTCATACTTTGTGTTTTATCCTTGTTGGATTTTGTGAGACCTTGAGGGTCTCGGGGTCCCTACTGAGTATCGTTATACTCACCCCTGCACGGGATATGCCCACACCTCATTGTGTTGGATGAAGACGACAAACAGTGTTGACCGAGGCTGAGAGTACTAGGACTGGACGGTACCCGGAGGTGGACCTTACAGCGTGTCGATACATAGAGGAGACAGATGGACGTGGAGTGCAGAGGAGGTGATCTATACCTACCCTTCAGGTAGGAACCTCGGTGGACGACCTAGTGAATGTTTTTCCTATTTCCTCAGTTGTACTTGTACTTTCAGTTTCTTGTACTTTCCAGTTGGGCTTGTATCTTGGCCCCTTTTTACTTACTGTACTCACTTGTCCGTTATTCAGTTTACTCATGATTGTATCTGTTTTGTGTGTTTACAAGTTATAAAGGCAATGCCTTCCCAATTTTAGGGAATTATGCCTTTGGTGCTAGTCGCTAGCCCCTGGCCTATGGAAGACGGGCTTGGGGTAGTCACGGCACGGGCCCCGTGGGATGGGTCATGATAGTTTGCATCCTACTTTATGAGATATCATGAGACAAAGATATAATATTACATGTCTTGTGTTTATAGGAAATGATGTCAATGTTATGGATTCTCCTCATCACTTTAGGGGTGTGGATGGGTTTCTGGATTCCACTTCTGGTCTATGAATAGTATTCACTCCTATCGAGATAATTTCACAGATGGTCACACACTAAATGTATTCAAATGTTTGGTCTATTCTATTGAACAAGAGTTTATGACACAGTGGGACCCACTACAAGGACCAAGATATGTATGAGGATATAAGATATCCAATGAATAAATAAATTCACATTATTTGAGTTTACAATAATTTTTATTTAATTTTTTTATTAAATGTATTTACAAGTATTAAAGAAAATACATGGAAAAAATATTATACAAATGAATATTATTTTTAATATTCAAGGTTCTTTTAATATTTGTGGGAACAAAGAGTCAGTTTAATGACTTTATTTTGTCACATAATATATTAATTATATTAAAAGTAAGATACATACCACACCAATGTGAGAATGTATTCTAGAAGAGATGATGTTACATTGGATTAGGGTGCAAGCTGCAATACAAGTTAGAGATGGCTTAGGTATTTTACCCCTAGGGTCATGGTTGATCCATTTAGAATAAATGGATCAATCAATATTAAATTCTCAAGATCATCCATGTCATTTATTTAAATTATTAATTGTTTATTATTGTTTAGTGAGTTTGTAAATTTACACAGTCACATAAAAAAATTCATATATTAAATCATATTTAGATGAGATTTTTTTGATTTATTACATAGTAAACTATGAGTGAGATCACATAGTCCATGAATATCATATATAAAGTGATTCCTTTCATTGAGAAATAATAATAAAACCCTAAAACTAATATTAAGTCACAAACTCATTCCATCATTTAAATTCAAACAAAATTGGGGGAATGGGGTTCTCATCGGCCCTAGTTGAGGGTGCCTCCTACTACCGGGGAGTTCTTATGAGAATTATAGGTTACATTAACTAATTCTAATGGAAAATAAGTATTCATAGATATCTTGTCGCATCTTTAGAGTCAAAGTGTTGAGTAAATAAATTTTATGATTTTCAGAAGCTGGGACTTAAGTTAATAGATCAAAGAGATACTAGTTAATGTGGTTGATAAGTCAAACACATACCTTAAAACTCTATGAGTAGAAGTGTAGCCAAATATTTGACTATCAAGGGATTTTTTTAGGGATCCTTTCTACTAGAATACTCAAGTGACTGGGTATTCCGAATCTAGTAGAAAGGGTTACTGAGGTTTGATAAAATAGTGGGAGACATTTAATGATTTAATGAGTAATATCTAATCAACAATAAAGATAAAAGTACCAATCTACTAGTGATTATTTGTGCATAAAAATGAAAAGTAGTACAACATGTACACTAATATTATTATTGGATAAAGAACATGTCCTTACTAGTATGAGTTTCCACAAATTAGTATAGGTGCTTGCACAAAGTACTACACTATAGGCAATTTAAGGTGTTGGAGTCCCCAATACTTGTTGAGCTACATCAGGAATCAAGGGTGTAAAATATGCTTATAGGAGACTCATGTATGAAACATTTTATGTTTAAATCATAATAATATCACCATTTTACAATGAGTTGAGGATACATCATCAAGACCTGGATGGTCTACATGTTGTCTTATCTCCAAGAAGTCTATGAGGAGACAATGAAGTAAGATATGAAAGAGGTTATGATTAAATTGAATGTGTGTAAATTGAAATATGGATCATGATATTTCAATAAATCCCTTTCCTATATAATTTTCACCTAATTAATCCAATTTCTTTTAATATTACAAAACAAAAAGTATAGAGAAAATGCTTTATTACCCTGTAGGCAATGCTCTCTAAGTTGGTAAGTACTCAACAAAAGTATAATCTTTTTTCCTTATGAATAAAAAGTTGAAATACAAGGAAAAAAGACCAATGGAAATCATGATGCCAAATTATCTTTCATAACATCCTTTAAATATAGAGGATGATCATTATACATGAGGTTATTAGCTTCTCATGTCACAAGATAATTCTATGGAATTTTAAATGTTATGAATTGAATTGAATAAGCAAGTAGTTGATTCTTATTTATGAATATTCATCAATTAAAAGTGATATTTCTTTCACAATTCTTATGTATTAACTAAGTAAATATGGAAAAATTATAAGAATTAAGGTGAATTCTCCAATCTGCTGAGAAAGGGTGATTCATTTGTTGGTGTTGAGAAGAACACAACTTCTAGTTTCTATGTTTAATGATTCTTATTGAACCTTAGTATTAACAAAACATTTATCTCACATTTATAGAGTATAAATGGATAAATTATTCTAGTTTTGGAATGAATATTGATTATGGTGTCTAATAATCAACTAATAGTTCATTAAAACATGTATCATGGGATATACATGATGAATATAAGATATAAGACTCTAATACCAAGTTGTGGTAAGATAATTCTTTTTACAATAAAACTAAGTAGTTTTCAAGCATATACTAACTATGGTTTCATACTCTTTGGACTTAAATACCTTAGGTATCATTGACACATTTATTTTATATAATGAAACCTTTATAAATAAAGGAAATTCCCCAAAACTTTCGAAATTAGATTGTCTAGAGAGAGTGAAATATTCCAAGGTAAAGTTAGTGGTAAATATACTTCATAATGATTCCATTATGTTTTCCAAGGAATGTAAAAGTGAAGTATGGAATATGAGTGGTTAGAATATACAAGTATCTTTAGGCTCATGTGTTGAAGTATATCTTGACCAAGCATTCATTGATCATTAAAATGTATAATGGAGTAATTCCTAAATGTAGATTACCTTATACACATAAAATCTATGATTTTGTTAAGGTGGATTTATAATGATTCTTCCATGCTAACATTTATTAATAAAATGTTTCATTAAGTAATTCCTAAATTTATATTTTCTTATACACATCAGAGTCACAATGTAAGTAAAAAAAGCATCAACAGTAGGATTCATATACATTTTGAATATATCCATTATATTTCAAGGAATTATATGAAAATAGAAACATAATCTCATAATCACATGTCAACTATAATAAAAAATGGATATAATATGAGTTATAGTATGATATAAATCCATTATGTTATAAGAACATATGTTCAGATGCAAAGTGTTTGATAAGGATATAAACAAACATATATAAAAAAATAGTAACCATCTCAAGTAATTATACTAAAGGTTTTTAAAGATATTACATAAATACATATGATAGAAAATTTATAGTCAAGTGATAGACTATATTTCTATAAAAAGGTACACATCTCTATTTGATATAGTGAGAGTAGGATTTACTTTTATCTAGTAAATTCCATAGATGCACAACGAGCTGGCATAATAACAAGTTCAATAAAGGCATGTTAAAAAGGAACGTTCTAAAGACCCATGATGCATATGAATGATAAAATCATGTTTATGGTTTTATATCCACCATGTATGGTGATATATTATTCATTAATAATAATGAAACATATAAGTAAGTAATAAATGGAAACACTCTATGATTTACAAGATTAATTAAATTTCAACAATGGATTCCATGTATCAATGTACGAGGGATTATTATTTTGAATATTGCAGTGGGTATTCAAGTGAGACTATATATGAGTGGTACAATAATGGAACCAATAAGGATAGATTGGTAACAACAAGTTTTTATTCCTAAATCCATTATAATTTTATTTTCATAGATATATTATATTTTCATTTTTATTGGGATTTTGAAATCAAGACCACCAATCTTGGAAGGTTTATATACAATGCATCTAGAAAGGGTTGGTCACACCATAAAATTCTAATAAATGTTATAAATCACAAAAATTAAGTTTTATATTGAAGTAAGAAACAATATCATAAGACCAGAATGAAAGTATCTCTCTAGACAAAGACTTAAATTAGCAACCTAAGTTCCAAGGAAAAGGATCTACTCTGGTAGATCAAAAGATTACTTAGACCTAGTTAATAATACATGAACATACAAATTATTGGGAAATAAAAGTTGGAAAATTGGAGAGAGAATTGTCAACAATGTCACATGACATAAATCCTTCTAAGAAGACATGTATGACAAATAGGAGGATATTAATATAGTGAGTTGAATTCCATATGTTTCTACGATGGATTAATGACATATTCCACGATATGTAAAAGATATGATAGCTACAATGCAAAATTTATGGTAGGAAAATATCAGTTATATCTAGGATAACTACATGGGAAGAATTCAGAACTATCAAATTGATCTTGAGAGAGTACAAAATATATGAATATGGTATATGTAGAGGAGGGGAAACTAGTTTGAAGTGATACAAACCAGTCTTTATTTATATCAATAAGATCTAATATCACAGTCATGATATGACCATGAGAAGCTCAGTTAAGCTTTTGGTAGCCATATCAACAAATGTCGAGTGTGTTGTAGCTTTTGATGAAACTAAAAAATTAGTGTAAATATACGTAACAATTTTTTATAATTCTTTGATTCACAACTAATATGTACAGTTTTATCATAATATAAATTATGATAGTTCTACTACTGGTAATAGCCAAGATGTCAAGTGTTGACAGTGGAAAAAAGATATTTTCTCATGGATATCATCTCTTGGGGAGTATTACTCAAGGATTTGAAGTCACAATTATTATAATAACTATGAAATAAATACATATAATTCCCAATTTCGAAATCCATAACTCAGTAGAAACAGGATCTTATCACGTGAGAGCTAACAAGGTTTGTTATCAAGACTTCTCTAGTGAAAGTGGTTGTGTTTTGAAAGTGGATTCCCTACAACCAAATTGAAAAATATTTTTTCAACTACCATATCATATATATACTGAGTTATGTGAGGTTTAATATTACCATAATAGTGTTGATATTTCTTCTTATACTATTTAAATGGAAATTTCCACAGATTATATGTCATTTAAAATAGTTATAGCTATTCTCAGGATATAATGAGAACCCTATGATACTATGACATTAATCATAAGAAAATGTCTTATAGTCTAGATAAATCATACTGATTGGAAATAGATTATTATTAACTATCAGGTTCTAGGTTCTCATAAAAAATTAATACTTCATCTTATAAAGTTATCACATGGTTATCTCGAGTATATGAGATCATGAGTACTGACCCCCGAAGAGAAATACCACTTGTTTAGGTTGTCATTGATAGTTCTTATCTGTGGACATGTGTAATGGTCTCTGAACTTGAGATTATTATCAGGGTATACTATTTGATCATGTATATTAATCTAAGGAAAAAAACTATGGAATTGAAGATGTAGTTAGGTTTCTTACACTAGGTGTGTTATTGGTAGTTTTATATTGATTGAATAATCAATAATTATTTTTTCGCTTCTGATAAGAAGATATATCTTTGTCCTAGTAAATTTGGATGATAGTACCTTCACTAAGTCCATGTCCATGGTATAAGAAGTTAAGTTCTTCAAGTTAGTTCAACTGATAATAAGACAAGAATGCATCATGAGACAAAGTGTGTGTCTTTATTTATAAGATATCATGAGACAAAGAGATTATATTTCACGATGTGTTTTCGTAGGAAATGTTTTCATTGATATGAATTTTACTTATCTATTTATAGACATTTATTAGTTTCTATAATCCGCTGATGGTCTTTGAATATTATTCACTACTATCAAGATAAGATCCTAGAGGGTCACTCACAAAGTGTATTCAAAAGTCAATCTTATTCTATTGAATATGGGTTGAGACCATGGTGATCCCACCATGGGGTCGAAGATATTTCTAAGGATATACGATCACCAAGGAATAAATAAATTAATAATATATGAGTTTAGAATAATTGACATTGAATTTATTTTTTACATATATTTACAAGTATTAAATTAAATACTTGGAAAAAATATTATACAAAAGAATATTATTATTAATATTAATGATTCATTTAATATTTTCATGAATTAAGAGTAAAGTTAATTACTCACTTTTATCATGTAATATATAAATTTTTTTACATGTAAGTGACAATAATATAAATTTTTTATATGACTACATAAAATAGTCATATGATATTTTTTATAGATTATATAGTGGGAAATATATATTTGGGGTTTGTGGAGCCAATTATTGGTGTCATATATATTTCAGTATATTAGAAATAGAGGCTCACACACTAGTGAATAAACATTTTTCACGTCATTTTTTGATCATTTTTCATGTCAGTTATTAAGAGATGTTATTAGAGGGGACATAGTAAATAAAATTTTCATGTCCGTTAACTAAAAATGACATTATAAAATAATATCTGTAATTATTTTTCCATGTCGGTTATTTTATAAATGATGTGTAAAACTATTTTTCACATCGATTATTGGATAAATGATGTGAAAAACAAATTTCAGGTTGTTTTTCATGTCGATTATCCAATAAATAGTGTGAAAACAATTTTTTAAAAACAAAATGTACATTGATTCAACCTCCCCCACAATAGCATCTAGAAAACAAAAGAAAAGGAAGCAAAAAAGGCAGCAGGAAAACCAGCAAAAGAAACATACAATTGATCTTTCAAATAATCTAAAAATCAATCAAACCTATAAAATTATTTGCACATTTAATTTGTAAATGTCTCAAATACTATGCATTATATGGCCGAGTGTCATCCAAAAGCTACAAAAATAATAATAAAATCATTTGAATTGAATTTTCAATAAAACATTTTAAATATTATGGAATGCTTTATAAAAAATATAACCTTATGAAACATTGTAACTGTCTCAGTTATAATTATTTCATACATGAATCTTAAAACATAATATCCAGATTCAGCTCCACCTTTTTGTTTATAAAACCTTTTCAATGATAAATTAATTCAAAATAGTATATTTAATTAATATATCCAAAATTTAGTAATTGTAAATGAAAATTCACCTTAGCCTTTACAAATTTGATCTTACTGCTCTTCTTTCTTTTCATATCTCTAAATAAATTCCATGCCCTATTTGAAAATAATATGAATATAATAAATTTTATTCATTATAATATAAAAAATTATTAAAATAAAAAAACTTATGTGTTCAATACATTCTTAATATTTTCTCTCACTTCACTATGGATAGAGCATGTCCAATACATTGTCTTCTCTCTTGAAAACAAACCCTACATCTAATGACCACTGATATAAAAGAAAATTTAATATGAGTTGGTAATCTATTAAGGGATATATAATACTTTTTGAGAAAAAATATTTCATACCTTTCAAGATATGGAAACATCCAACACTGAATGGTGACATTCTTATTAAACCATTCAGTTATATAAAATGTTATTTCAAAATCAGTCATTGTCAAAACTATATGAGAAATAAATTGTGGGTCTATAAATCCATATACATATATCTCGTCGTGCCCTGTAAAAATTTTATATAGATACCTAATCCAAAGAAAACATAATTAAAAATTTTCAATAAATTAAAAGAATGAAATTTTTTGTTAATTGAATTACATGGAAATTTTTTTCATCATGTTGATGCACAATTGATCTTTAGATATAGGATCCATGATATCATTTTTTGAAATCCACACATTCATTGCACGCCCACAAATATCAGCATCAATTGGAATGTCATATACTATAAATAAAAAAATTGAGTATGTTTACAATTGATCTAGACTTGTAGAATCTATATCTAAAGTCATGAAACATTGAATTTTATTTGTCTATACAGTATTTCTTTAACTTCATAAGTATCCCTATAAAAAATTAGATAAATATATAAACTTTAAAATGAGAAAACAAATTTACTAACAAAATGAAATAAAATATAACATATATACATACCTCTATGGTAATATGTCAAAGTATTCTAGATGTTCAAACTAAAATATGACTGATACATTCTCCAATTATTCTCACCTCATCTGTAGGATATGGTATTTTTGCTGATCTATCTATAATATCATATAATGTGACCCTATGAAGCTCTATCTCAATCTGGCAATGATAAATTGTATTACTGATATAATATATCATCCCATATGAAACAACATGATAAGGATTATCAATATATAAATCACTGTAACTTGGAATCTATTGAGGAGGGGGTGTTGGGATAATATAAGAAGGAGTGGGTTCTAAAAAAAAGATACATGGGTAAGATAATGAGGAGTGGGATATATTGGAGGAGGTGGAGGAGTCAGATCAGCAGGCTGAAACTGTCCTTTCATATTTGAAAATATCTCATGTACTGAAGCTCTGATATTATCATCCATCATTGCTTGAATATCCTAATGTTTGGATTCCAAATATTCTATTTTTTAATAAACATGCTTATTTAAAGAAGCTTCCGAACATTGAAACACTTTTCTTACCAACACACCAGCCGGGTATCCTTGTACAAGACTCGTGTGCTCAGGCATTCCCAATGATGTAGCTAAAATATCATTTCTAACATCAGTAATAAAGACCCCTTGTGTTCTCTTCTCCTTAAGATAATCATGTATGGAATATATGAAAATATCTTTAAATAATCACAATATATTAAGAGTTTATTTGAATTCAATAAATAAATAAACATCTTACAATCTTATTAGCCACAACTCTTGACTCTTCAATAAGATATTGTCCTTTTTTATCATCCAAGCCCTCTTCTATTTTTCATGTCTAGGGGGGGCAGCCTATGTAGATCATGATGACTCATCCCTCATATTTTTATGTTTTTCTTCAAACATGTGTTCTTCCAATAATGTATACCCTCCCCGAGATAACGTATGGAGGTATACATTTCTATCTTGAATCTCATGATGATATCTCCTTGATTTTTGTAAATTAAAAATTAAAAATTTAAAATTAATAACAAAGAAATCATTAACATGGTCATTAATATAAAAAAATATAAAAAGGTAACATTGCACATACTAAAAACTCTTCTCATCATCTAATTTCA
Source organism: Viscum album (assembly GCA_963277665.1). Taxonomy (NCBI): domain Eukaryota; kingdom Viridiplantae; phylum Streptophyta; class Magnoliopsida; order Santalales; family Viscaceae; genus Viscum; species Viscum album. The sequence goes on from OY728134.1 coordinate 822,378,076, forward strand.
ACAAATTATTTCTACGTATATTCATCTATAAATGGATATATATCAAATGTATTATTATGCTTTCTATTCCCAGAAATGAACTGTGATGTGAGGGATGATTTAAAATCCCTCTATCTCCTAGTTCCCAGTGATAAACATTTCCTCCTGACTCCTCTAGTGTTAGGTAAATCATATGTCATCTGATAAAAAGGAAAAACATATATTACGATAAAAATTTCAGGATAAGTAAAATAATAATAAACAATCTTACCAAAATAGTCTCCCACAATAGTGATAATGTCTCTTTATCAACACTTAAAAAATAATCAAACAAAATAAAAACTTTTCTTTTAGTGTGTACTGATATAAAAGTCTTGAATTGATTAGAATTTGGACCTCTTAGAATACCAATATCATCAAAATCTATTGGTATCCTCTGTTATAGGCTATGAGAAACTAATAATTATTGTAAATGTGTGGTGCCACATTTACCAACCCTCAAACTCTTTCTTGACCACATGGAAGTAGATGTCTCAGGCGAATTAATAATAATGAGGAGTCTCATTAAAAATATCTTGTGTAAGTTCCTCCCCAGTGGTATGAGTATGATCATCTCCAGAAATATGTGGTTGATCAGAGGATTGAGCTGTCATTATCCTATAAATCAATGAAACATCAATTAGTACAAAATATACAAATCCAATAATTATATACAAATGTAAATATAAAATTATCAATTATGAAACCAAAAGAAAAGTAAACTAAATGTAACACAATTTTATTCATATTTTTTATAGTTAACTAAATACTAAAAATATTAATGAGAGATGAAATGACATAAATAAATGAAAACAACACAATATTAATGAGAGATGAAATGACATAGTAAAAATTCACCAACTTGATAAATCATTTGTAAAACAAAAATAATTCTTTTATGATATACTCTTATAAAATATATTATGTTTATATTTAAAATGTTAATCTTAAAATAATTGGTTTTCAACAAAATCAATTAATTGATAAGTTACTTAAGGGTAAACATGGAAAAATAGACAAAACTAAACTAATATAAACAAACAATTTAACTTATTTGTTATAATACAAGTTTTAATAATGAAAATAAAATTAAAATATATAACTTATAAAATTTAAAAAATTAAACCATAATTAAAAATTTGTTACTCATAATATTAGTAATGTAATAAATACTATATTCCCAAATTCCTTCATCATGATCATTTTATATGGCACAAACCATGCCTTTTATGTGTTCATCAAAATTATTTGTAAATCATTCCATGGATGTAGGTATATCAAATAAATCAACATCTTTGAAAAGTTTATCATCACAAAAATAATTTTCCCTTATAACAAAATATCCCACTGCATATCGGATAAATCAAGAACATAAATTTTTTTTCATGTGTTTCCATGATAAAAGGATCATTTGTGTATTCCAATTTATTTAGATTAACTAGTACCATTCCAAATTCATCACGTCAGACACTATTGTTACCGATAAACCATTTACACTTAAACATTAAAACTTCAAATTTAATGTAAGAATCCTACCGTATTTCTTCAATGACTCCATAATATATGGTTGATACAAATATTGGGTTTTTGTATTTGGTACTTGAAAAATGCATTTCTTCTACGAACACCTACACACTACTATTCTGAACCACACTTATGTTGTCATGATCATCCATATGAAAAGTATATCCATTAATTTCATACCTCGACCATGTTATCAAATTTAAACTTCGACCAAGCACTAAACATATCAATGTTTCTGATGAATTTGGTTGCATGATCTCTTTAAACCATGAGAAAAATTTGTTTTATGATCATTCAAAATCCACATATCTTTATTCTCTGGATAAATTTATTCCAACTCATTAATATGAAATGTTATATATGGTTGAGAATCATCTATGTTATTCAAGATGTATAACTACAAAATCTTAATTTTTTCACCTATCAACGATTTGAATTTCAATCTAAGAATCCCTTTTCCCCCATAATTAACTCATTCAATGTGAGATGTAGGAAAACCGATGTTCTGCATGTCAAAAAAATAGCATGTACAAAATTCTACAACCTCCTCATAAATATACTTCTCAACAATGGATGATTCATGTCGATATTGATTCTTAACATACCCCTTAAATATATTCATATACCTTTCAGAAAGATAAAAAAACATATATATAAAGGTCTTTAATGATTTATTTCTCACACCAAACGAACCATTAAATGCACCATGATATCAAAAATGATGGATGAAAATACAATTTAAATTGAAAAATTATAGTTTCTTCTTTATTATCTAAAATTTTGAAGGAATTAAAATCAATAACCTTCTTATATATTTAATTAAAAAACTAAAAAACCTTTTGGATAGTCATCCTTACATGGGTGGAAGTTATTGCACGCCATAAAACTGGTAGGAGTTGTTGTATCATGACATGACAGTAATGAGATTTTATACCAATCTATATCAAATCCTTTAAAGGAAAAAAAATATTTACATTTTAAGAATAACCATGAGGCACTTTGATATCATGAATACATTAATAAAATCTAGTTTTGTACCTCTTGGATATGTTATGACAAGCCTAGGGTATAAATTTTCACCTTCTATTAGGAGTGAGAGCCATATTCAAATGTATTCCCATTAAGATTAAATCCATTCTTGCATTCAACCCATTTTTTTTATTTCCTTTAATATATATCAACGTTCTAATAAAACATTCATAGATATTCATCTCCACATTAATGACATAAATTTTAGGTTTTACCTCATGATATATCCAATATGGTAGCTCAAAAAATATTGACTATTTCTTCTAAATATTTCTATCATTTCTAGATTTATGTGTCTTTTCGAATGTCACATGATTTTTGTAAGAACCCAGACCTTCTTTTCAGGTATGTTTTTATTTTTTGGTCATTTTTGAGGAAAAATGAATTTTTTGAAATTTTGTAAGTACACACCATGTACTTTGTAAGTACATTCCATGTACTTCCTCGCTGCAGGAGGCCATGTGCTGGCCATGTAGTATCCACACACACGGCCGAGTAGGAGTGGCTTGGAGGCCACTTAAATCGGAGTACGGAAAAGGTGATCACATTCCATATACTTAAAAAGTATACACCATGTACTTTTTTTTCATTAAACGGAACGAGGTCGCATCTAATCGATTGAAACACCCCCTTCTTCATTCGTCTTGTCCATGAGCTCCGTAAAACTGCAGATCTTCGATGAAACTCGGAGCCTCCATCTAACCTCTGAATCAAATACCGTTGGTTGCGTTGGAAGCACATTGGTGAATTCTCTCTTCTCCTAGATCACCATCTTCTGATTTCTCCTCTCTCGTGAGATATTGTGTGTTTAACGTTTTCGGAATTTTTGTAGATCTTCGATGTTCAAGGGCGATTCAAGCTTCAAGGTTCATGTATATCATTCCTAAAACACCGAGGTAGGTGGTTTGTGCCTTTTCATTCAAAGTCTTTGAGTATCATGTGCAAATTCCACCAATACCCTTGAACGGGTTATTGCGTGTTTACCATTTTACCCTTGTTGTTTTCCTACCATGCTTGTATGCTTGTGTAGGGGTAATTTGGATTTGAGTAGGGATAATTTCTATGCTTTGGATGTTTTCCCTTGCATATTCTGTTTACGAGCGTTTGGTCCTGTTTAGCCAGTTTGGATGCCTTTCCTGTTTTCCATGCCTATTGCTGTAGGATGGAGAGTTTGTATTCCGACATGCTTGTTATTCTGTAGACTATTTAGCCAAGTAGTTCTGTAGGTTTACTTGGCCATATTACACTTCTATGCTTGTTGACCTATATAGGGCCATGAGAAACTGGTGTAGTATACTATAAGGGGAATTTACCGAGTGGGCATCCTCAGAGAGCCTAGAACCACTTGGGGCTATAAGGGGAATTGACCGAGTGAGCTTCCTCAGAGAGTCTTTGATTACTTTCGACTATAAGGGGATTAACCACCTGAGCTTCCTCAGAGAGTCTTTAATTTTATTCCTGAACTATTTAGACTATAAGGGAATTTACGGTGAGTGCTTCCTCACAGAGTCTATGAACGACCTGGGCTATAAGGGGAATTGACCAATTGAGCTTCCTTAGAGAGTCCTTGACCTTGGGGATATAAGAGGAATTGACTACGCGAGTTTCCTTAGAGAGTTCCTGACTACCTTAGACTGTAAGGGGAATTGTCTGTGAGTGCTTCCTTATAGAGTCTTTATATACTGAACCAGAGAGGATAGGCTGTGTGCACTTCCTAGAGGGTTACTGTGGTTGATTGATTTATTGACTTGTGGAACTATTTACTGCTGAGCACCTTCATGTTTACTATTTTCTATACTTTTACCTGCTATATATTCACTAACTGTTAGGCATAGATCTTTTTTTGGTTTCCTACTGGGATTTAGTCTCACACCCTATTTGGGCCATGCTTTTGGGTCCAAACAGATTATATTGCTGCAGGTACAGATAAGGGAAATCACCCTTCTACTTCAGGTACTTGACTTGCTGTGGAGCTGGAGAGCATGGGACCAAGCATATGCTTGCGATGCTAAGGAGCTGTTTATCTTTTATTTTGTACTTTGGTTTAGTACTGTTTGTATTCCAGCATTGTGACTTGTTTGGTTATTTTCCTAGACATACGTATCATGCATCGTTATATATATATATATATGTGCTCCAGTTGTTTATTATTCTAGTCTTCCGCTGTTTACTCTTGTATGGATGTTAACTACTTCCGCTATTCTATGTATTTGTTTATTTCCATTGTGTACTCTGCCAATGAGGGCATAGTTTCCCCACCATCACACCCTAGGCCGTCGCTTCTAGTCGGCAGCCTCTAGCATTCGGGGAAATGCGGTTGAGGCCATGTGACCAACCGGGTACGGGGTGCCTCTGGGTGGCTTTCGGAACTGGGACATTACAAAGTGGTATCAGAGGGAGGTTTTCTCTTGATTTACTGTTTGGACCCTTTATCCAGGGATAAGATGGAATAGGTACTTGGTAATAAGCTGTGCCTGGGATTAGCTAACCCGTGTATAAGGAAAAACCAATCTACCTCATTAATTGCCATTTTTTGGTTTTGCAATTATTACAGTTGATTTGATTTCACCTTGAGTGATTCACATGATTTTTGCTGTTGTTGTTGATATTATTGAGTTTCTATTTCTGTTGCAACCCAATGATATGAGGGTATTCCATCTCATGCATCATATAGGCACTTTCTAGAAATCACACGTCATGCATCTTTGACATGCCATCTAGGATGCATTAGTGATTGCATGTTGTTGTGATAGATGTTGTGTAAAATATGCATGCTATTGTGATAGTTGACTTCATAAAATACCTGCTGTTTGATAGGGTATTGTTTTGTGTAATGTTTTTCTTGAATGGACGCTAAAATTTGGTTCTTGAGGTGTTATGGGCCCTCATAGACCGGAATTTGGTGGATCATTGCTTTGTTTTCCTTGTTATAACTTGTATAAGATTCCATACTTTGATTCATGGGGAGTATGGGCCCTCACAAATCAGAATTTGGAACTTTCAATCTTCGTTTCAGTGTTTTTTGGGTTCCAGAGTAGTTTCTGAGGCTTACTATCCGGAAAAACCTAGAATACACACCGTTTAGTGTTAAGTACATTCCATGTGTTCTTCTGTTCAGGAAGAAACTATTTTTCTTAAGTACATGCCGTGTAATTTATGTGCACGCCGTGTAGTCTCAGACCATGTCGTAGGCCATGTGGGAAGAGACACGGGATGGGGAACATCTGGTGGGAACACACTGTGTACCATATGAACACACCATGTAGTCTGACCTAGGTACCTGACCGTGTCGCGAACAACACGGGTTGGTGTTAACCTTTCTCGTACACGCCGTGTCCGCCTTAAACACGCTGTGTAGTCTGACCTAGGTACCCGACCGTGTCATGAACAACACAGGTCGATGTTATCCATTCACAAACACGCCGTGTTCATTTGGAACACACCGTGTATTGTGAGCTGCGTGCTAGGCTGTGTTACTAACAACACGGGTCATGCAAAGCTTGTCTAGTACACATTGTGTCTATCTTGCACACACCGTGTAGTCTTGTCTTAGGAGAGCCGTGTGACTTAATCATGTAGAAGGACTCAGTTAGGGGAAGAGGATTCAAGTACACTCTATGTGTTAAGACAATACTCCATGTGTTCGAGGTGTTACAAGACCAGTTTATGCAGGAGTACACGCCCATGTAAATGACTTAAGGGGACATGCCATGTAAGAAATGTATATGCTGTGTAGTCATGTTTTGTAAAATTGAGTGATTTATTTCTCCTTTTCCCTTCTTAAACTCCTTTTTTTCAGTCCTTGTTTGTCTTGATCCAAGGTGTGTGCTTGACCTTGCAGAGTCATGCCACCAAGACGTCCTTCGGTTGTGCACCAGTTGCCAGATGGTGATTAGACACCGGACATGGCTAATCAAAGATTACCTGTAGATCCTCCTATTGTTCCTGCCTTGGCACCAACCATTGTACCTGACATAGATGCTGATGCACAGTTCAGGGAGATATTTATGAGGATGATGTAGAACATTTAGGGAGCACCGCCTCCTGCCCCGTCGATGGATGATTTGACGCGGGTCTTCCAGCAGCAGTATCCTCCTACTTTCTTAGGGAATGGAGGACCCCAGGCGGCATAGTCATGGATAGAAGCCACACTGATGATTTTTGAGCATCTGGAGATACCTCCAGAGAAAAGGGTGAATCTCTCTACCTACATGCTCTGAGACTCTTCTAAGAGGTGGTGGGATGTGATCTCACAGGCGGGCTACTAGTAGAATATGGATTGTGAAGGGTTCCGGAGCATCTTATTCGATTACTTTTATTCAGAGACCTTGAGGGACGATCTAGACCGAGAGTTCATGATTCTGGAGTAGGGTACTCTTACTGTTATGGAGTATTCCTCTCGCTTCACAGAGCTACAGCGTTTCATGTCTATTCTAAGAGGTGATGAGTTGTTCCTTAAATGGAAGTTTGAGGATGGTCTGAGGCACGTCATTTGATCTTAGGTGAACATTTTCAGGTTGACTTCGATATCCTCTATTGTCAACCAGGCGCTGATTATAGAGCTTAATATGAGGGATTCTGGAGCTATGAGCCAAGGCGGTTCAGTATCCAGTGTTAGTGCTCCACTAGCTAATAGTAGGAAGCTCCGTAGGGAGACTGCACGAGGAGATCAGAGCAGGCGGGATGCATCTTCCGATAGCCAGGTGGTGTGCTACCAGTGTGGGAGAAGCGAGAATATGAGGCCACATTTCCTGAGAGACCCAGTGGAGTGCTGATCTTGCGGAAAGATGGGTGTAAGAACCCAGACCTTCTTTTCAGGTATGTTTTCCTTTTCTGGTCGTTTTTGAGAAAAAGTTGTTTTTTAGGAGGCTGTACAGGGGCGCATGGTTGACGCATGGTCTGAACAAACCATGCAGCTAGCCCAGAAAACCATGCACCCTTGATAGTGGGCTCTGCATGGGCTGCACATGGTTTGTTAGACCGTGTAGGAAAATCGTGCGAAGTCCCTGGATGAGACAGTAGCAACCACAAGGTTGGTGCAGGGTTTTCCAAACCGTGTGGGGTAATTGTGCGACCACTTAAAGTTAGGGATTTTAAGTCCCGAGCCACTCGGGATTTCCCATTCCTCCACCATTCTTCCTCCCACTCATGGCTCACGCAGGAGTTGCGATTTTCAAAGGTTGGGGGAGCTCCTTGGATTGTTTTGGAGGCAAATCGAAGGGTTTTCTTGGTGGATCGAAGGCGGTTCTACTCAGGTAAGTCCCTCTTTTGGTTCTATGAGGTTTTAGTTAGGGTTAGATCGTTACCTCTATTAGTTTCCTAGATCTAAAAGGGTTTCATGTAGATCTAGGGTTGTGTTTCCTTTGCATGTTAAATGTCGACCTTATTGATGTTAGGGAAGGATTTTTTTTCTGGTGGTTTCGAGGAGGCGTTCACCCAGTTTGGAGCACGTTTGGGAGAAGAGGTCGATTTATCCAAACCCTAAGAGGTAGGTGGTTTGTGCCTTTCGGTTTAAGGTCTTTGAATTGTATGTGAAAATTTTCCCAATACCCATGAACGGGGTATTGCGCGTTTACCGTTTTAGCCCTATTGTTTTTCTTCTATGCTTGTATGCTTGAGTAGATGATATTTGTATGTGAATAGGGTTGATTGATATGATTTGGAGGGGTTTCCCATGCATGTTTTGTTTATGACTGTTTGGTTCTGCTTATCCTGTCTGGCTACTTTGTTTGTTTCCCATGCCTAGTATTGTAGGATGGAGTGATCTTGTTTATTTGATATACTGATATGCTGTAGACTGCTAGCCAAGTTGTTCTTGAGGTTTACTTTGGCCGATACGCGTTGCTATATTTGTTTCACTTACACAGGGCCGTAAGAACCTGGTGTAGTAGACCATAGGAAGAATGGATGTAAGGGATTCTCCAGAGTGTCTTTATAATTTACGATGTGAGACCACATGGGGAATTGAAGTTGAGTGATTCCCCAGAGAGTATCTAGTTCCTCGACGTGGGCCACAGAGGTAATGTGACGTAAGTGCTTCCCTAGAGTGCCTTTAGATACGATACGAGACTATAGGGGGGAATTGATGACGAGTGCTTCCTCAGAGAGTCTATGATTAAGCTGAACCAGTGGGGTTAGACTGAGTGTGCTGCCTAGAGGGTTGCTTGTACTTGATAGGTAGGACCAGAAGGGATAGGCTATGGGAACTTACCAGAGAGTTAAATGTTTGTTAGCTTCTTGCTTGTACTTGATAGGTAGGACCATAGGGGATAGGCTGTGGGCACTTCACAGAGGGTTACCTATTTGTTAGCTACTTACTTTTACTTATTAGGTAAGACCCGAGGGGATAGGCTGTGAGTAATTCCCAGAGGGTTACCTGTTGTGACTATCTGCTTTGTTTAGTTGTTTCTTGATATCTGAAACTATGGATTGTTACTGTTGAGTACTTCCTTGTTTACTACTTTCTGCACTTCTACCTGCCATATATTCACTGACTGTTAGTCATAGATATTACGTTGGTTGCCTACTGTGATTTGTCTCACACCCTATTTTGACCATGCTTTTGGGCCCAAACAGATTATATTGTTGCTGGTATAGACAAGGGAAAGCACCCTTCTACTTTAGGTACTTGATTTGCTGTGGAGTTGGAGAGCATGGGACCAAGCTTAGGCTTGCGATGCTGAGGAGATGTTTGTCTGTTTTCCTTTTGTACTTTATTTTAGTACTGTATTTAGCATTGTGACTTGTTTGGTTTCTTTCCTAGACATATATGCATCATGCATCATTTATATGTATATATATGCTATAGTTGTTTCTTTATCATTCTTCCACTGTTACTGCTGTTTGGTATTGTTACTACTTCTGCTCTTGTGTATATTTGTTTACTTCCGCAGTGTACTCTGCCAATGAGGGCATAGTTTCCTCACTATCACACCCAAGGACCTTACTACTAGTCGACAGCCTCTGGTGTTAGAGGAAATGCGTTTGAGGCCATGTGACCAACTGGGTATGGGGCGCCTCTAGGTGGCTTCTAGAACTGGGAAGTTACAATGGGTCACCTTAAGAGATTTTGTCAGTTCTTCTCACTAGAAGCTGGTGACATGAGTTCTTCTATGACTCCTCGTTCAGGAGCAGCACCACTAGTTTCTCACCAGTCTGGGAATTGGAGTTCTTTCGATCATTCGGGACGAGGTGGAGGTCATGGAAGTGGTAGCTAGTCACCTGGTTTTCAGCGACATCAGAGCAGATCCACTCAGAGTGGTCAGGCAGGGTCACAGGGCCATGGTACGGGCCGGACTTTTGTAGTGGAGCAGAGCCAGCAAGAGCAGGATCCCAAACCCTCCACAGTTCAAGGTATAATCTTAGTATCCTCAGTTTTAGCTTCTGATCTTTTCGATACAGGGGCTTCCCATAGCTTTATATTTGTTGCTATTGTGGAGAGCCTTAGTCTCTGTATATTTTCTTCTACTGATATCTTGATGCTAGACACTCCGTTGGGGACTAGAACGTCTAGTGTACGTTAGTGCAAGGAGTGCCCTCTAGATGTTGGTGGATGTCACTTTTTAGGGGACCTTTATTTCCTAGAGATGACATGCTATGATTCCATTCTCATAATGGACTAGCTAGATCCCTTCCAGGTAGTCGTCAACTGTTATTGCCACAGGGTGAGTTTCATATCACCAGAGGGTGGATCCTTCCTTTATAGGGGCGAATGGGATGTCCAGGTGAGCAGAGCGGGTCCAGAGCATCATGGGTTAGGAGGAGTTACAACCCATATTACTAGTCTATATCTGTATGACCAGGGACTTCATAGTTAGACTTTCCTCTAGTGGTGGATCGTTTCAAAGATATATTTCCAGAGGACTTTTCATGTTTGCCTCTAGAGCATGAGTTATACTTTTCAATTGAGCTTATTCCAGGAGCGGCACTGGTGTCCATTCCTCCTTATAGGATGGCTACACCAGAGTTGCAGGAGCTCAAGAAGCAGTTGGAGGAGTTGCAGGCATAGGGTTTCATCTGAACCAGTACTTCTCCTTGGGGTTCGCCTGTCCTGTTTGCGAAGAAGGAAGATAACACACTCATGCTTTGTGTGGATTATCGGAAGCTGAACCAGTTGACGGTCAAGAACCGATATCCCTTTCCTAGGATTGATGATCTCTTTTATCAGCTTCAAGGATCCCGGGTGTTCTCGAAGATTGACTTGAGGTACGGTTATCATCTGCAGCATGTTAGACCATCTGATATACCTCTCACAGCCTTCCGGAGCCGGTATGGTATATACAAGTATATGGTTATGCTTTTTGGACTCACGAACATGCCTACAGTTTTTATGGCACTGATGAATCGAGTGTTCCATCCATACTTAGATTCTTTCGTGGTGGTCTTTGTGGATGATATTTTAGTGTACTCTCACACTTGACACGACCATGCTACCCATCTTGAGATCATTTTGAGTACAATGAGGGATCATCATTTATATGCTAAGCTCTCAAAGTGCCACTTTTGGATAGATCATATTCACTTCCTGGGTCATGTTATCTCAGAGGAAGGAGTGTCAGTAGACCTAGAGAAAGTGAGAGATATAGTTTCCTGGGAGCAGCCAAAGAACATCTTTGAGGTACAGAGTTTTCTAGGGCTGGATAGATACTACAAACGTTTCATATAGGACTTTTCACACTTAGCGACACCGCTGACAGGTCTAACTAAGAAGGGTGTGAAGTTCTTATGGTCAGATTCTTATGAGTCAGCCTTTCAGGAGTTGAAAGAGAGGTTGACTTCAGCACCGATACTAGTTATTCCAGAGCTGGGAAAGACTTATACTATTTACTGTGATGCATCAGGTATCGGGCTGGGAGCGATGATTATATATGGAGATGGGGTTGTTGTGTATGGGTATTGGCAGTTGAGGCCACATGAGAGGAATTAACCGACGCACGAGCTGGATTTAGCAGCTGTTGTTCATGCCTTGTGCTGTTGGAGATATTATCTTATGGGATTTAATTTTGTGGTTTTTAGCAAACAAAAAAGTATCAAGTACATCTTCACTCAGCGTGATCTGAATTTGAGATAGCGCAGGTGGGTTGAATACCTACAGTCCTTTTACTTTGAGCTTGCCTATAAGCTTGGGAAGGGAAACACAGTGGCTGATGCATTGAGAAGGAGGAGGTAGATACAAGATGTTCAGGAGGCCAGCAGTGAGTGAAAGCTCATGGCTCTGTTCTCTGAGATGCATTTGGAGGTGCATGATAGACAGGGGCAGACTTTTCTCTGTTATGTACATGTTACCTCTACTCTTCTTGATCGAGTTCGGATGAGGCAACTATCAGATTCTAAAGGCCTAGTCCTAAGGGAGAGTGTGTTAGGAGAGGACCCTATTCCTAGATGGACTATAGGTGAGGATGAGATCTTGCGTTTCCAAGGGTGCGTATGGGTGCCAACAGATATATGCGAGGATTTGATGTAGGGTTTTCATTCCTCAGTTTGGGAAATTCATCCTAGTTTCACCAAGATGTATTGTGATCTACACCTTCAGTATTGGTGGCTAGGTATGAAGAGAGACGTTGCTGGTTTCTTCATGAGGTGTTCCACTTGTCAACAGGTGAAGGCGGAGCATCAGTGACCAGTAGGGCTTTTACAGTAGTTACCCATTCCCGAGTGGAAGTGTAATGACATCGCGATGGACTTCGTGACTAGTTTGCCAAGGTCGCCTTGAGAGAATGACGCAGTTTGGGTTGTCATTGACAGACTCACAAAGGTTGCTCACTTCTTGCAGATCAAGAAGACTTTCTGTGTTGATGAGCTAGTACAGTTGTACATTTGATAGATTGTATATCTGCATGGAGTTCCACACTCCATTGTTTCAGACAGGGATGCACGTTTTACTTCTAGGGTCTGGCAGGGGCTTCAGAAGGCTTTGGGTACACAGCTACTTTTGAGTACAACTTACCACCCCCAGAAAGATGGCCAGTCCGAGCGTACGATTTATGTGCTTGAGGATATGCTCCGAGCATGCATTCTGAATTTTGGAGGTTCTTGGAAGAAGCATATACCTCTTGTAGAGTTTTCCTACAATAATAGTTTTCAAGCGACTATTCAGATGGAACCTTATGAGGCTTTGTACTGTAGGCCATGCCGATCACCCTTATGTTGGCTGGAGGCAGGAGAGGCAACTTTTCTGGGACCTCATTTTGTTCAAGAGACCACATAGCAGATAAAGTTGATTTGGAAAAGGATGGATACTGCGTAGTCTTGACAAAAGTCTTATGTTGATCGGTGGAGATGACCTCTGGAGTTTGTAGTCGGGGATCAGGTTTTCCAGCATGTCAAACTAAGGTTGGGGCATAGAAGGATCGGGAGATAGGGTAAACTTTTTCCGAGGAACTTCGGGACATTTGAGGTGTTGGAGAGAGTTGGGCCGGTTGCCTATTGGTTGCAGTTACCTCAGAGGTACCAAGCTATTCATGGCATCTTCCACGTTTCTCAGCTTCAACGTTACTTATCAGACCCGTCTCATGTCATTCTATCCGAGGAGGTTGAGCTCGAAGTGGATGCATTGTTTGAGGAGCATCCTATCCGAATTGTTGATCGTAGTACAAATGATCTCTGTGGCTGGTCCATTCCTCTTGTACGAGTGCTATGGTAGCATGGGAGGGTGCATGACGAGACTTGGGAGAGGGATGCCGATGCACGAGCACAGTGGTCGGAGCTGTTCGAGGTTTCTTCTTTCACACTATGCTAGGGAAATTAAGGGATGAATTTATTTAAGGGGGGAAGTTTGTAAGAACCCCAACCTTATTTTCAGGTATGTTTTCCTTTTCTAGTCATTTTTGAGGAAAAAGGAATTTCTGGAAATTTTCTAATTACACGCCATGTACTTTATAAGTACACACTGTGTACTTCCTTATCGTAGGTGGCCGTGTGCTGGCCGTGTAGCAGCCACACACACAGCCATGTGGGAGTGACTTGGAGGCCACTTAAAGCGGAGTACGGAAAAGTCAAGTACACACCAAGTACTTAAAAATTAAAATCAGTGTAATTTTTTTTCATTAAACGCACCGGGGTCACATCTAATCGACATAAACACCCCCTTCTTCATTCATCTCGTCCAGGAGCTTAGTACGACCACGAATATTCGATGAACCTCCAAGCCTTCATCCAACCTTCGAATCAAACACCATTGGTTGCATTAGAATTTCATTGGAGAGTTATCTCTTCTCCTAGAGCACTATCTTCTGATTTCTTCTCTCTCGTGAGATATCATGGGTTGAACATTTTAGGCATTTTTGTAGATCTTCGACGTTCTAGGGTGATTAAATCTTTGAGGTTCGTGTATATCGTTCCTACTACACGGAGGTAGGTGGTTTGTGCCTTTTCGTTCAAATTCTTTGAGTATCATGTGAAAATTCCACCAATACCCTTGAACGAGGTATTGCGTGTTTACCGTTTTACCCCTGTTGTTTTCCTACCATGCTTGTATGCTTGTGTAGGGGTAATTTGGATTTTAATAGGGATGATTTCTATTATTTGGATGTTTCTCCCTTGCATATTCTTTTTACGACCGTTTGGTCATGTTTAGCCAGTTTGACTGCCTTGCCTATTTTCCATGCCTGTTGCTATAGGTTGCAGAGTTTGTATTTTGACATGCTTGTTTTGCTGTAAACTGTTTATCCAAATAGTTCTGTAGGTTTACTTGTCCATATTACACTGCTATGCTCATTGACCTACACAGGTCCATGAGAAACTGGTGTAGTAGACTATAAGGGTAATTGACTGAGTGATCATCCTTAGAGATCCTCAAAACACTTGGGGCTATAAGGGGAATTGACTGAGTGAGCTTCCTCAGAGAGTCCTTGATTGCTTTAGACTATAAAGGGATTGAACCTGTGAGATTCCTCAGAGAGTCTTTGATTTTATTCCTGAACTATTTATACTATAAGGGGAATTAACGGTGAGTTCTTCCTCATAGAGTCTATGAACAACCTAAGCTATAAGGGGAATTGATTGAGTGAGCTTCCTTAGAGAGTCCTTGACCTTGGGGCTATAAAAGGAATTGACTGTGTGAGCTTCCTCAGAGAGTTCCCGACTACCTTTGACTATAAGGGGAATTGATTGTGAGTGCTTCCTCATAGAGTCTTCATATACTGAACTAGAGAGGATAGGTTCTGTGCACTTCCTAGAGGGTTACTGTGCTTGATTGATTGTTTGACTTGTGGAACTATTTACTATTGAGGACCTTCCTATTTACTGTTTTTTGTACTTTTACCTACCATTTATTCACTGACTATTAGGCACAGATCTTTGGGTGTTTGACTACTGAGATTTAGTATCACACCCTATTTGGGCCATGCTTTTGGTCCCAAACAGATTATATTGATACAGGTATAGATAAGGGAAAGCTCCCTTCTACTTCAGGTACTTGACTTTCTGTGGAGCTGGAGAGCATGGGACCAAGAATATGATTGCGATGCTGAGGTTCTGTTTATCTTTTATTTTGTACTTTGGTTTAGCACTATTTGTATTCCAGCATTGTGACTTGTTTGGCTATTTTCCTAGAAATATGTATCATGCATCATTATATATATATATATATATATTTATATCTCTATGTGTGTGTGTGTGCTCCAGTTTTTTAATATTCCAATATTCCACGGTTTACTCTTGTAAGGATGTTTACTGCTTCTGATATTGTATGTATTTATTTACTTCCACTGTGTACTCTGACAATGAGGGCATAGTTTTCCCACCATCACACCCAAGGCCCTCATTGCTAGTCGGAAGCCTCTGGTGTTCGGGGAAATGTACTTGAGGCTATGTGACCAACCGGGTACGGGGCACATCTGGGTGGCTTCTGGAACTGGTATGTTACAATTGTTTTTTACCTTCTCAAAATAATTATTAGTGGATAAAGTTTTTGGAGAAATACCAAATTCATGTGAGCTTTTGAAATCCTTTTTTAATCTTCAATAACAATGATCCATAGGAAAAAACCTTTGATGACCCATGTATACTTTTTTTATCCCTTGATGCAGTTGATAAAATGAAGTCTATTATTTACAAATTGGAAAGGATTTATGCCCCTAAACACTATATTCAGAAAAGTTTCCATATGATGGGAAGTCATATATATTGAACACAATCATTTCATTTAGTTGAGAATATTTCATTTTATAAGAATCATACACCCTTATACCTTTCTGCCATAACAGTTCAAATCATCAATTAATGGTGATAAGAAAATATCAATATCATTTTTGGGCTGTTTTGGTCCACAGATCATAAAACTCAACATGGAATATTTTCTATTCATTCAAAATTCAGGATATAAGTCTTAAATTACCAATAAAATGGTCCATGAAGTATGTGTGCTAATAAGGATTCCATATTGATTCATTCCATCTGTGTACAGTTCAAGTATGAGATTTTTAACTTCATTTACAAATATAGGAAACCAATGGCCAATTTTATTCCACTTTGGACAATCACCTGGATGATCTATTTTTCCATCATATAACCACTCATCACCATACCATCGTAACTTTTTTAGATCATGTGAATTATAAAATAATCATTTGAAATGAGGAATTATAGGAAGATACCAAAATTATTTGGCAGGGGTATCTGAAACTTTTAAATCAGCCTGTGATTTTTCTTTCAACATATATTGTGATGTCCCACATTTAGGAAACTCTGACAGAAATTCTTATTATTTTCTATATAGTACATAGTAATTCAGAAAAACATGCATTTTCTTATACACCAATCACATAGGGCATAGTATTTTCTTGTCCTTATAATATGAATCTAAAAGGTCATTGTCTTTAAGAAGAATGTCTTTCAACAATTATATCAGCTCTATAAAACTCTTGTCACTCCATCTATGTTTCATCTTTAGGGTTATCAATGTTAACACCATCGACAAAACCATATATTATATACAACCCAGATACAATGGTTTTTTAGAATCACTATATAAATGATCAATTTTCAGTAGTTTCTCAATTTAATCTACTTCAATATCACAAATCATTTCATTAATTTTATCTGATTTATCATCCCACAAATCACCATTATCAATTGATCTATAATTATACTCAGTTTCTCTATGCCAAATCCAAGGGTTGTAACGAAAATAAAAACCATTAAAAATCAAATGGTATATTTTCTTTTCAACTTCTTTAAATTTAAAAAATTTAGTCTTGGATAGAAAATAATTTCTTTTTTTGGAACATTTCATTTAGAAAATTCCAAAAAAAATCATCAACACCTTCCTCACATCTAGTACCTATTTGAGGTGCATTGATCAAACCACAATTCATTATCAATATCAAATATCCCAAATAAATATATAAAAAAGGTAGTAAGTTATAAAATATTGAGATGATAAATTACATCGAAAAATATAGAAAACTAATAATGAAAACATTAAAAGGAAAATAGAAAAATTTGATGAGAAAATTCATTCATGTGGAAGGAATTACACAATAGATTCATTTAAAAAATGTCTCAAGTAAAAATAAATTAATATAACCATATGAAATTATTAAAAAATATGTACAACAATATCCATAAAAAAATATAGAATGAGAACTAATTCATAGTTGATTATTTATAAAAAATAATAAATTTATTCTATATTACAATTAATGATATAATATTATCATAAATTGAGTCTTAGTTTACAAAAAATGTCATAGTAAATCTTTCTTCATGGTACATCAAATGGTACATAATATTCCCTAACAGGGTACCCATTTGGTCTACTACTTTAAAAAGTAGACCCATCACTCATTCAACCCTTTTGAAATGTTATAGAGTACCATTGAGATAGATGAACATTCATAAAAACACCACCTAAAGATGTTCGTAGTCTCAACATTTTCACATGAGTCTCATTTATCAAATCACCCTAACTTTCATATATCAACTTTATCAGAACTGTAATGAACAGACTATGATATCAACACCTTATTAATTTAAAACTCAACACATTGATATGAATAACAATGTTGAAACACACAACAACCACCTATCTTATCTCTTAAATAATAATCATTAGCATGAAATATTCTATAAAATAATTTTAAAGTAATGCTAACAAGGAAAAATATATTGAAGGATAACAACTAATTCATACTAGAAATAAAATCATGAATAACTAATTAACACATTATAAAAGATATTCAAACCTTTAGGTGAGGTAGCTGAGGATGAACAGATCTATAATCAAATGAACAATGATGAAGCTAAAAAACCTGAATGTGTGAAGATGGTAATGAGTTAATAAAGAACACCTTATTGAACAATCATCGGTTAGAGATTCCAAGCCAAATAATGACCAAAAAGAGGGAAATGAAAATTATTGAGTCTTTCTTTAGAAATATCTTCAATGCATAAAATGAGGATGATGAAACCTAATCCTTGATTAAGATCGTGATGCAAGATTAGACCACTGGATCAAAGAAATTATAGGGTTAGGGCCTCAGGGAGAGTGAAACAAGATCTGTGTCATGATAATAGAAGGCTGCATAATGAAACCCTCATTTGATTCATAAAATTTTAAAAGATTTTTTACATTGGTTATATTATAGCCTATGTGAGAACAGATAATCACCGCTCATTCATGTCAGCTATATTAAAACCAATGTAAAAAATTAATCTTTCACATAGGTTAAATTATATCATGGATGTGAAAGAGTGGATAATATCTATTTTTTCATGTTGGTTTTCATAAAACTGACATGAAAAAGTAATATTCCCATATTTCCACATTGGTTATAAATAACCAATATGAAAACTGCAACACCAAGAACAGATTCTTTACTAGTGACATGTGTTTTACTATTCATAACATGATGAATGAGAGCCATTCTCTCCTCCCACATACTAGTGGGAGAAACTCTTGATTCAAGACTTCGATCAAAATTCAGCTTCACTGATAAATTGATCCATATAGTAGTGATCATAAATATATAAATGGTTTCATAATATTTCAATGCCATCACCTAAAATTTGATGATTTAAATCCCCATAGACTTTAAAATCACATGTGGATGATATAGTGGGAATCAAGTTAGATTTATCGGAGTAATGATCATCAGCGATGAGAAACTTTTGTGTGCAATTTCACACCAAAAAGTATTTTTTTGTTTTATTTTATTCTTAAAAATTCATCACGTAAAGATCCTTGGGCCTTTACCATGGCTATGCTTCATCAGAAATGATGTAGGGACATCGATCACTGGTAAAATTTTATAAATCCATAGCCTATAAGCTTCCACTATGTGCCCCGGTACCTTCATCACCTCAATTTGATCAAAGTTTATTTATCTTATTTCTATGTTTATTCTCTACTCCATTCTTGGATTCTTTGAAATTCTCAATGGAAATAGAATTATACCTCATCAAGTGGATATATCCATATCTAATCATGTCATCAGTAAATGTTATGATGTAAGAATAACAACCTCATGTTTTTATTAGAAATAAACTACACACATTAGTGTGTGACAATCCAAGAAACCCTATGGTCCTTTCACCATGTACACCGAATGATGCTTTGGTCATTTTTTCTTATAAAAAATCATGACATATTTCAAATATTTTTAGTTCAAAAGAGTACAAATAATCATCTTTCTAGAGATTTTTCAAGCTATTATCATTTACATGGCCAAGATTTTGATTCCATAGATGGTTTATAGATGAGTTTGGCGAACATGATTTGATATCAATTTCTAATACTTGGTTTTCATAATTTAATACATAAAGACCATTACTTAAATTTATCATACCATAACATATGTTATCTTTATAAAATAAAAAACTTTTATTTCTAAATTTTAAAATAAAACCATCTTTGACTAGGAAGGATACATAAATTATGTTCATGGTAACAATCAATACATAATAAAAATATATTAAAACCAATATCATTCATGTTGGAAGTAAAAGGTGCTAATCTCCAATAGCTAGAGAAATAATCCTCTGACCATTAGTATCTCATAAATACACCTCTCCACGAATAATATTTCAAAATATACTTGGTTCCTACATTTGGGTATAGATGTAAATACCACAAGATATATCTAATACCCGATGTGTAGATATTGAAATATTAGACTTGATAATGACTACACATTAAGCTTCCCCTTTCTTCTAGGAACAGTTCCTCTTCCATTGGACATTATTACCACATGAAAAAAATATACTTCCTTTACCTTTCCCTACCTATAGATATTATTATTCTTGGAAAGATGATGCATGTGATCATTAGAATTATTAGGATTCTTTTTCCTCTTTACCATGTTCTTCCTTTTCTTATTCATTATAAGGACCTCAATATTTTTACACCCCATGTCCATGTTCACTTGGTGAATTAGAGTAATAAGTTTAAAAAGACACTTCTCATTATTTCTCATTTTATAATTAACAATAAAAATGGATAAGGACATGGGTAGTGAGGAATGTATGAGATTTGTGGGCAACTCATCTGGTAATTTAACCCTTAGGATGACTAAGCACTCAATGCAGCCAATAAGCTTGACTAAATGAGTCCCATATGGTATCAAATATCCAATATTGGTTGCAAATAGATAATTAATGATCTTGTATATCTTTTTTCTCATCTTCCCTTGATAGAGATACCAAAGGTGAGACATCATTCTATACACATCTGTGTCCTCATGTTTATTTTTATGCTCACTGTTCATGGATGATAACATGAAACATTGAACACCTGTGACATCATTCAAATGTTTCTCATAGAGAGAAAAATCTTCCTATTGGATTTCTATAGCCCGATACATTATTTAGATATGTTGGGATGAATACATTTTGACCATACTTCCAACTAAGCCACAAATCTCACAGGTCGAGCTATGCGGTGAGCTCATTATGGGTTGCAGGGGGCAACATGACCCTACTTTGGGGGGGGGGAGAATGTCCCCAAACCAATTTTTTTGGGAATTATAGAAAATTCAACTACCAACAGAAGAGTTGATCAGATGAAACCAACAAGGCACCATAGTAGTGAGGACTTTGGTATGACTACTATAGCAGCTCATACTTTGGAGATACCAGTATAGTAGCTCCATGTAATTCTTTCCACCAACCACTATAGCATCTCCAACTTAGGTGGCCACATCAATATAGCAGTGTAGACTTCCAGCCACCTTTCACTGTAGAAAATCATACTTTCAATACAGTTGGTGGAACTGTTCATCATACTCTTTATTAGCTCATTTTGGGATAAGTTTTTTATGTTAAAAACTTTGTAATCATTATATAATTGTGCTCCCAAAACATATAGATATTTTTACTCTCTCTAAATATAGGTATTATTCCCAAACCACATAAATCTTTGTGTATATTGTTTTCTTATTCTTTTGTTAATATATTTTCTTCATCTACAAATCTATTTTTCACTATGACTCCTATAATTTCTACAATACTGCCTCACTATCCTTTTGTCTAGGTGCATTAAGAATAGGGTTTTCTAGCATATATAGCTTCCTTTCATGGTATATAATAACATGTAAGAACCTATTCCATTCTTGGAAATTAGTTCATGTGAAAATTTTATCCTTCTAAAGTATGAATCATAGTGAAATGTTTGATATCATATTTATTTACATTTCTATAAATAAAAAGTGAATAATTTTAGTACATTATCTGATAAAAGTAGAAAATAAATAAATATTATACTAATTAATCTCCCACTATTTTATCAAAACCCAATAGACCCCAATATTAGATTCAGAATATAATATTTCTAAAAAATTATAGTGGAAATGATCCATATTACCCTTCTCATCACCCTGACATCGGCCAGTCAAGAAATTTGAAGGGTTTTAGATAGTCATTCCAAATTCCAATTGCATTAACTCCCGTTTCTTTAATCCGTTGAGTGGAATCACTAATCTTGAAAACATTAAATTGGAATTCCTCAATATTTTACACTTACTTACACAAAGTCTTACTTTTATAGTCAACAATTAATGTGAACTAAGTTATGTCAACCCAAAACTTAAAGTTATAATTCCTTGATAATTTAAAGCACCTTGACTTTGGCCGATCAAGAACTTCTATGGTTCAATTTTAACTTAATTAGGGGAAGGATATACCAAAAAATATATATAATTGAGGGATTTTATATTTATGCATAATTTTACCATTTTATCTTTATTAATTCTTTTTAATATTAAGTAGATTTACTTAAGTGATTAACCATGGCATAAATAAAATTTACAAATTATAAAATTTATTTTAGTTCAAACTTACATGATTGTTAATTCATCAATTCATGAGATGAAAACAAAATATTAATAATGAAATAACCATGAAGTATGATAAAAATAAAATAATAGAGTGGTATTATCATGATATTTTACTTTGGTATGTTTATTTAGCAGATTTTATACTAACCATCAAACTAGGAGAAAAATACATTAAACCATAACCTGGTTCATTTTGCAGCTTTCCACCTGTCTACCTATGTATATCTCATGGATTTATTTCTCCCTTTCTCCAAACTCAAACCTACTCTACTTGCCTAAGAGATCCATCCTTTACATAATCTTTTACTCACACACAGAGGAGAGGAACTGATGGATTTGTTAAGGGGTTTACATAAAAGGAAAGCATGGGAACAAATTCCATTATATAATGAGAGGATGGATGACACACAATACATCAATTTAAATTAATAATAAATTAAAAAAAATCACATACAAAGGTCTGGACAGTGCTAATGATAATCCAAAGATATGTAATGAATTATGAATTTAATAAATACTCAATCAATTATAATCATTCTTATTTAAGATAAATCACACTTGGATCAATTAATTATCTTTTTTTAATTTTCAATTATTCTTCTCTTATTTATCATCCAAAAATTCTTGAGATTCTCATCTATCATAATTTTAAACAAATTAAATAAATTTGTTTTAATTAATTATATACAGAATTTGTACCTTAGAGGATACATGGTGAGTACCCATCCAAACAACCCAATGTGTTTTATATTCATATACTCTTTACTCATGTGAAATCTAGTATACATGAATTATTACATAATGTTACAATGTGTACTATCAAATTAATTACCACACGGAAAACATGATATTTACATAGAGTGTTATGTTTCAGTGCATGTAGAGTGATGAATATATAACGACTTATACACGATATTCAGTTCTGAACATTACATAGAATTTAATTGGAAATTATATATATAACCTATTACATGGAATATACTATCAAATTAATGACCACATAAAACACATGTTGAGAAGGTTTGAGTATTTTTTTTTTTAATTTTGTATAATCAAGTAATATATACAGTGTGTATAATCCAACTAAACAATGTATATATTTTTCACCATCTATATGAGGTAAAAACCTAAGGACCCATCATGTAATCATGAAATGAAAATAATGGAGTACACATCATGTACATGGGATAATAGGTGTGTGGTCTCTGATTTATAAGGTCATCGGTCAGGTAAGACATGTAAGAGAATGCATAAACCATATTTGACTAATGGACTACACATCATGTATGGATGTTATACACCGTGTAGTCAGACTGAACATGTGTTAGCCTAGCCTGGTCAACCCGCAGTGTGTTTAAATAAACATCATGTGTAATAAAGAATATGACTCGAATTAATTTTGACTTAATTTTCGGTGCATTGAAAATAGGTATGCGATATGTACCAATGGGATACAAAATATGTACCCTTGTCCTATCCATCCATAATCCTCAGCACCTCTAGAAGAGTTCTTCAAATTTTATTCATTCATCAAATTAATCAATATAATGATATTTGAGAGAATGAAGAGGAATAAGATTATATTTCATGATTCTAATTAAAAAATGATTAAACTAGAATTGAAAAAAATGATAAATGTGTAAATCAATCAATGATATTTAAATAATTATAAATAATTATAAATAATTATAAATAATTATAAATAATTATGCAACTTGATTTGATACCACTATGGTTCTGGGCACATCACAAGTTCTTGATGGGTTATTACCAAATCAGGTTTTTTTCATAATCAATGATTAATCCAAGATGTACATCGACGATGAACACCATGATCAATAGAATTGAATAAAAGATTAATAGACAAGAGAACAATGGAACCAAAGCACATAATAATTACATATTATTTATAATTAATGTAAAAAATTAAGAGTTACATTGTAATGAATTATTTCTCTTTTGACGAATCTGAAAATGTCACTACATTGTACCGTTATTGCCTTTTAGAAATCTAAAGTAGATTCCCGCTAGTGGTGACCCGCACATTCTCCACAAACTTCCAAACATCACCACATGAATCTATGAGTGCTATCATGGTAGATACTAATGCTTGTGTTTCTAATCTCTAAATGCTATGAAAATATCTTCAAGGAAGGCTTCTCTTTGATCTATCTATACTTGAGAGTAGTGGTGGTGGAGGAGCATCACTCTCTGTTCTTGAGAGTGTCCTTAGAGAGAGAGAGATCTCTCTCTAGAGATTTGAGATAATTCTCTCCAGATGATGCACACAACAAATGAAATTGAAAATTTATGAAAATAATATAATTGGGTTTATATACCACTAGAGCTGGAAAATAATTATTGCACATGTTCCCTTATTATTTATTTAATCCTCATGGAACCCCATGTTTATAATAATCAAATTAATAATATTATTATTCCTTGACATGTGCAGATCTCACCAGTTAATTAAATATTATTTATTCAAATAATATTAAATATATTATTTCTCACCAAACCATTAAAATCGACCCTCCATTTCTCTACAATATTTACTAGACCTTGAAAAAAGATTATTTATTTAATAATTAAATATCATATCATTATTCCCTAACAAATAAATAAATATTATATTCACTAAATAGAAAATACCTATTTATTAAATATTTTTCTCATAAAATATCATCTCTAATAGCTAGTGAAAAAATATATGTGATCAGGAAAACAAAAATAATTATTAAAACCACATTCAAGAATCATATTTATTCAAATTTTTAAATAATAAATGATAAAATTATTTAATGAAAGTTCTAGAAACACTTAGTGTGTGAACCTCTAGACCTCTTTCTTAGTGACAATATGTGATGCAGCCCACGGTCCAAGGTTAGCATCTAGAAACACTCCAAGGAACCCATAGTGAATGAAGTTAATGTCCCAATGACCTAAAACCTCATACAGATGCCTACAGTGTAATATAATCCTTTTATCATGATATACCTAATCAATACGGTTTTATGTTGGTGCCATCAACCATGTGATCAATGTCTTTGAATTTTTTGAAATTTAACTTGTATACTAAACACCATAGACATGGATTTATTTAGGATGTATTATTTCCATCAATGGTTCTGAGATATTAAATTTGGTTTATTAAAAGAAGTGAAACTTACTTTCTCAAATTATTCATCAATGAAATATTACTCGTGACACATCCAACAAATCCCACTTCACCATGAACATATGTCATCATGGTTCTCATCAATACATCAAAGTATGTGAATCATAATATCCATTAATAATACTATTAAATTTTAAGTATCAATACACATTTTTATAGATAGTAAAATCCAATGACACATATAAATGTTGATTTCATTCTAGTAAGACTCGTTCTCATAATTTTGACAGTTGGAAATTACCAAGGGAGCACAAAACGAAAAGGCACCTCAAAGTCCAATGAGTATCCACCCATGATAGCCTATATAATTTGTGTCCCTTAAATGATTTCATCATGTTATAGAACATATATTTAATAATACTATTGTGACACTTTTGTGTTCTCATCATAGTAGGGAACTGCTATATCCTTTCAATGTGACAAATACTCTTTAGACACATACTATTTCACAAAGAAGAATAATCATGATGTGACAAAAAAATTAATATTCAAAACAATGAATATTGGTTATCATAAATTATACATAACTTGGTTCTAGGTAACCAAGTCTAAAAAATGTGACTCGTGGAATACATGTTTTGATATATTAGCCCTGATGTCTTCGATCCAACTTACTTATGGTGAGATATGGTTGAGGACATACAATATTGGGGAAGAGCAAAAAACCAGTGGGGAAGTTATATAAAGATTACTTTTCTAATGATATTATACTATCTAATATCTTTAATGAAATACTAAGTGTGATATAACCATGATATGATTGATAAATTAGTATACCTGTTTAGGTGATGAGTTAGCTTCACTAATTGATTAGTGGGGTTTAGCATGGTTTATTTATATTTTCCATGAGACAATTCAGGGAGGATCCTACTAATTATACATTTTATGCTCACCCTAAGTGTATATAAAATGTTTTCTAGGTCTGTTGGAGTTGGTTGGTGATCAGGCTAGACTTTACAAGAATGTGGAGTTTGTGCACATGTTTTTTGGGCTTCATGGTTGCTGCTAATGATATCTTCTGGTAATTATAGTTTTGTTATAGTTGTTCAGTTTTATTGAATTACATGCATGTGTTTGAGCTCATTTTTTTATTTTTTCATGATATGTATTTTTTGGATGTTTCTATATTATCTATCATTTCTCTTATCTTAGAGGGTAATGCCTTCTATATATGTGTAAGATATACCCTCAGTGCTTATCGGCAACCCATGGCCTATTGAAGATAGGTTCAGATGTCACTATATTTATTCTCATTTCCATCCTAGAAGGAGTGCCTTCGGGGGTGGGAGGGGTTCATGACCTTATATACACCATATAAAGGAAAATGGGTTCATAATACAAAACATGTCACAAAGAAAGGAATTTGAGATGAAGAACCCTCACCTTTTACTCCCGACTTTCATGAACGCTCTTTATCCTCCTTTATAATAAAAATATCATAATAATTTTTTATTACTTTATTTATATCTGTTAAATTATATATTATTCAATTATAATCCTTAACTACACATATATTAGTTATGGTTTATTTTCATTATCAGATGTTAGTATTTTCAATTGTTTCGTACGTGTTTAGTAATAAAGATGTCAGAACCCATTATTTGATACAAATTTCATCACTCACATATTGTAAAAGGTTTTTATATATATATATTCAAATATTTAGGAAAGCCATTTTCATTTTATAGAAATTATGGGTATGGTTTGTGAGAATAGAATCCATGTCAAGTTTAATTTAGGAAATTTACCAGTATCAATAGATTACATTATAATGATTGAAAAATATTATTTTATCCTAAAATAATCATAATAATTAAAATTATTACTCATTAATATCATATATATATTCATAAAATATATTTTTAGAACCACCCATGTATGTAAATGATGAAAAACGATACACATCATCCATAGAGGCGGTTGTCTGCACACAATACGTGTGACACGTTCAATTTACAATGAACGAAATTATTAATAGAATGTTTAATTATTATTTATAAAATCTTAATTATGTAATAAATATAATATTTATTCATTAAATATATTCTTACAACCATTCATATAATGTGGCGATTAAAACAAAATACGTCGTTCATGGAGGCGGTAGTTCGAATGTAACACAAGTGGCATTTTAATTTTCTGAAAGGTGGAGGAAGGTAGAGAATTATTATTACATAAACATAATAAAGTTTTTTTATATCAATGATATTGATGTAATTATTTTATTATGAATATAATGGATTTATATAAGGTATAATAATAATGAAAGGAATATAAATGAAAAGAGAGTGATTAAGGGTTTTTACTTTACACATTAGGACAACTCCTTGAGCCTTATTATAATGGTATTTTAGTGATACCAAATCATATAGAACGTGTATAGGAGTGTTTAGTACATATTTGGGAATATTTTGGCTGAACTAAGATGATTTAGATGTTTATAGTAGTAGGGTGGTGAATGACTCATTTTATAAGTGAAATATGTGACATTTTTGTTAATACTCCTTTATATTAAAGTCTTGTAGCTTTCAAAGATAAGTGGATCCAATAATGGAAAATAATAGAAAGGGGGAAACCCTTGGTTGATCCAAATATCATCTATACAAATAAGATATAATTTTTGATATATTTTAGACACTTTCCCCTAGATTTATTTTTACCACAATTTACTTTTAGCGAGGTAACTCATTTTTTACCTTGGTAAATTATTTTTATGAGTGAAATTTAAATGGATATTATTAAATAATTTTAATAATATGATTTAATACATGAAATTTTTTTATTGGATTAAAATTTTATTAATAGTAAAAATTAATTTTAATAAAAGTGTGTTTAACGCAACAAAATAATTTTATGAAAAAATGCATTTTCAAGTAAAAAAATGAATTTACACTAAAATCACTTACATTATTGATTAACATGATATTTTTTAATGATTTTAAGAATAAAAGAGATTTATTTTTCTTTAAAATCAATCCAAAACTAAATTAATTATTATAAATAATTAATTAAAGGAATGTGATGAAAATAATTTTTTTGTTATAATAAAATATGTCTTCAGTTTGAAAATGTAAAAAATATATTTATGAGTTCAACATAATATTTTAAACTTATTAATTCAATTTATTAAATACATTTTTATTGAGAAAAATGTTTTATAAATTTTTATGTCATTATTACATCATGATGATCTCATAAAAGTTACGATATTTTTCATTATACACATAAAAAATCAACCTTTTATAGCGATTTTTAAAATTTAACCCTAGAATAATTTTATCTGATGAATCCTAAAAATGAATTTTATTTTATCAAAATAAATTATAAAATTTATAAATTTAAATTTTAAATAAAACCACATTACACATACAGAAAAGTTATTTAAAATAAAAAAATTATTAATTTTCAAATGAAAAACCATATTCTCATTTGAAACCTTGATATAGTAATTTATAGGATTATTGTTATAATAAATATTAATATTATTTTGTATAATTAAAATTAATTTACATATATAACATATTAAATAATTAAATAATTTTTTTAATAGTTCAAAATATGATATTATGTTAAGGAAATTTACTTAATCTTTAAAAAACTTCCATTATGTGATAAAGTATACATAATAACTTAAAATGTATAATGAGTATCTAATTGATTATATATAAAAAATCCTTTGAGATTTGTTATAAATATATATAGATGTTTAAAGAAAATATATAAATAATACTTGGGATATCACTTTGGCTCCCCTTTACAAAACATTGCATCCTCATAATTTTAATTTAATCATACAAAAAATGGGGGTATCTTAACATAATCATAATATCAAATTTATATTTTATAAAAATATTTAATTTTTAGTTTATGAAAATGAAACTTATCATTTTTAAAATAAATATCTCCTAAACCATGTTCGTTCTTTTTCAAGGCTCATAATTGTGAAAGAGTTTATAAAGGCATAACTTAGTAATTGGATGATGATTCCCACATATGGATCAATAGATTTATCTTCCTTTTAAGGAATTATTTTTATAGGAAATGTATACTTATTTGATTTTTTACACAATTTATTAAATTCATATTTTAAACCATGAACTCTCAAGATCAATTTTTTTCATTCCAAAATTCAATTTCTAATGGATCATGAAATCCACCAAAGGATATTGTTCTTGGTTATATGAATAATTTTATGAAAACTTATTCTGATTATTTCTAGTTATTCCTTAAAAACCAATATGGGGAGTGTGAGTAAAGAAAACACCAAAATAAATGCAATAATACTTTAACCTTCAAATCCTTCATTATAAAAAATATAACTAATTTAACTTAGGTTAATTTGTACTTCATCTACTAATTACTCATTGCCTAATCCCCAAAATGAATTAAACACAAAAATTGGGATTATGTAAAATTCAACCATATATATTACAACCATGTTTTCAACTAGGGAATAATTTTACATCCTATCTGATATCACCATATATATTCTCATTGCAACCAAATTCCCACTAGGTGTATTTATTAGAAAATCCAACCTCAAACTACTAGGGGATGATTTAATATTCCTTACAAACATGCAAGATATAAGAGTTATTAGATACAATATCAAATAAATAATTAGATAAACCTAATATTAGATTCAAAGTACCTTACACCACATATTTAGGGACTTAAGATTCAACTGTAGTAATCATATAAGCTTGTCATTTATCCCTTGGACACTTTTGAGGCAAACTCCTATAATGATCGAGGCATTGGTTTAAATAGTATCCATATTATTACAGTTGAAAAATTATACATCAAATAATTTTATTTTACCTTTTAATTCATGAATCTTATGGACTTTATATATACACTAGTAATAGACTCATATTCCCTTCGAGCATGTACCAAATTGTTTATTTCTACGATTATTAGATACTGGAAATTACACCCTTCCATTTTTTTGATTTTCGCTATTTATCTTTACATATCACTAAATATCCCTTTTATTTTCTTGATTTTACAAGAAAATATAAGACTTGGATAATTATTTCTATATGTTAATGGAAGTTTATACTATGTCCTCATATGATGAAATTTTTTGTGACACATTTTCCCTTCCGAGGCTCAGATCAATCCCATTAAAGAAATGTTCAATTTTGATATCCAAATTATATAAATAGTTTGGATCATTCCTTGATAATATTTTAAAGTTAACCTCATAATCAAAAATACTTTCATCTTCCTTATACTTAAAATTAATAGATTTACTTTTGAAATCATAATTTTTCTCCCAAGGAATATCACCTTAGTAGTCTTTCATTCCATGTTTTCCATATCCCCCTCCTTCTTACTATTTTGAATCAATGACCACAACTGAACAACACCTCCCTTTCAAAAATAAACAACTAGAATTACCTTCCCCCATTAATTACATATAAAAATATATTAATCCTTTCCTAGAGTAACTTAAATCGCCTTTTTGGTTAATTATTTTTCAACTTCTATGTTTTATGTACACTGCTCATGTAATGCCCCACACCCTAAACCATTGAGCAGTGACTTGGCCAATGATTTCTATTATTCTTCATATGCGCCTTACCATACAAAAAAAGTTTTCTACTATTAACACGAGTCTAAGGTGGTATATTGGGGATAAGATAACCACATATAAGATTGAATACCATTGAGAATAATGGTAAACATATAAATCATCCATGTAAAATAGTAAATGAACATGCTGGAATGTGCCGACAATAAAAAAAATAAACCATCCAATGATAAGTGAACTGTAAACTTAATGGAATACAAGACATAAACCAATAGAAATTCACATATAAAATATCTCCATGTAATAAAAGAACAAACAAATTAAAAGGTCTAAAAGTGGACCTAAATCTGGGCATGATCTCAACTCCCATGCTTCATCCTAGAAGTCTAAAAATCAAGCATCCATCTTTTCCCAAACCTAAAACTATAATCATGTAAGAAATTCTTGGGTACCCAAGTTCCATGGAGGCCTAGTGAGGGTGTGGGTACAAATTAGTTGGCCATCATCAATGGTGTCCCTAAAATAATTAGTCCATGTACGAGGTGTATGAAATAGTTCTCAAGATAAATAATTAAATGTACAACCATTAAAATATTTAAATCTAAAATTATGAAACTAACTTTGAACAAGATCTCCATGATGACACCGAGGAATGGTACATACCTACTTCAGTTTTTGTTGGGGATTCTCTGAGCACATCATGATGACCATGCCAACCCATATCCTACCTAGAGTAGTATAACCATCCCAAACCAAACAACATGCACTTAGGGGTAAAATACCCATCCCTTGATCCCCACCAATCCATCCTATGGATATATTCACCCCAAGTCTATTGAGCATAACCAAACCACCTGGGGGCCGGATTCACCCTAGGTCCCTTGTGCACAACCAATCCACTCAGGGTTTAGATTCACCTTGAGTCTATCGAGCATAACCAAACACCCGGAGGCTAGATTCACCCCAGGTCAATTGAACACAACCAAGAGACACTTAATTTACTTTAAAATAAGTGAATACATATAACATCACTACCATATAAAAATAAAACTCACTAAAACATAATTTCTATAAAATAAAAATAAACAATTACATGACATAAGGGTTCATTTAACAATTCCTTCATAAAAAATACTAATTACCATTACCCAAAACAAACCTATTAACATTTCACAATAAATACTCCATTCAAATTTAAATATTTAACATTTTTCATTACAATTTCAAAACAAATACCTTTAAAACAACACCACCCCAAATGAGTGTTTTCATTCTATAACAAAAATTATTATTTTTAACATAAGGATTAAAACCAGTTTTATACATTTCCATTCAATATTTACCACTCCATTAGGTTTAATTCAAAGGTCTACTCCATCTTCAATTATTGATGATTGTGAAATTCAATTTTGCAATAATCATTTCCTAGAACAATTCCCCACTTTTAAACCATTTAAGACAAAGATATTCTTTTAGTGGAATTGTTCCAAAAACCACTTTAGAATTTTTACAATTCATTTTAGGAATCCAAAACATGCTTTAAACCCTAATCTCATGATTATCGATGAATATAAAATATAATTTTAGAACCATCTAAATATACACAATTCCCCTTTTAAGAGGATATATAGACTAAATTTCTATAACTCAAAGTTAGTTTCTAGGATAAGGTGATAACTTGGAATCAGTCCATTTTTACTATGTTCAATACCAATTTAATTAGGGTATACAGCTAAAACTGGACACAAATAAACTATTTAAACTCATGCTTGGCCATAACATGCGAAACTAATATGATACACCACACACAAACATTCAAAAAACATGAGACTATAGGATGAGTATAGGGAAAACCTACCTTATTCAAATATTCCATTCTTATATTCATAGATAGAAAACCTAATACCAGAGGTTATACAAGACCAACAACCAAAGACCAAACCACCCACGATCCTATATCAGATACAAACAACCAACTTAATTAATTATAATCAAATTATAATTAGTTAATCAATTAAAAACTAATTAATAAAAGTTAATTAACATAGGAATAAATAGTAATTCACTCATCAATTACCCCTTCCACACCTAATCCAAGACCAACCATCCTATGGAGGTTCATTCCATGCTCCCTACACTAACCTGGGAGAAAGCCACATTAACCAAATCTAAAACCATAAGTAATGACATTTTATTTAACCCAAAACCAGGATAACTCTTATGATGACATACCTACATCAAAACAACAGTTGACAACATGAAGTCACTATCTCGGGATATCCTATCTCTAGGATGTATATAATCCCCATCATCCTGGAATGATTCCACCATTCTTTAGTGGTATACTCACTAAAATCCATAACCAGGAGAAAAAAAATAAAAATGATAAAATGACGAGAGGAAGTTAGATCACCATATGGAGAAACATACTAGGAATCGATAATACATGGTGCCAAAAGCACCCCAAGGGGAAGGGGAAACCAAAAGAAGGGAGGGGGTGAAATCCCTAGTCTGCACGAGCCAAGGAGAGGGAAAAAAGAGAGGTTTCCCCTTTAAAAACTAGAGGGGGAATAATTTAAATTCCACCCCCTAAATGCCCCACTGGATGGATGGTTACATCAGGATGTGACTCATGACACTAACATACTCGACCAGTGAGCTGATACAAGGCCACAAGCTAGTTAGTGGACCTATGTGGTCTAGCAAGTCCTTTGGCCTAGCCACTGGCTATCCGGTGGGTGCATGATGCAACTTTAACCACTAGACCCTCCTTTGATTCCTTCCCACTACTCCTGACAACCTTACTACCTTGATCCATTATTCAAATGAAACCCATTTGAGGTTCCCAAACATTCAAAGTACCCTTATGAACCCCAATTCTTAAAAAATCATGTAATAAAAAAAATCAAAAATTTCCATTATAAATTCAAACATGTCCATACAAATGGGGTAATAAAAACTACCCACCATAACACTTATCATCTTTGAAAATTATTTATGGTCATCCAACCCAGTATCTCGTACTTCCTCAATCATAAGAATTTGTGTTTCTTAATTCACCTAACCCAAGATGAAACACATAACTGGAATCAGAACACTATGCTGGTTCTTCTCAATACCTGTCTATCCTATGATTGAACCACATAATCATCTATTGAATTTATAACTCATTATACTACAAACCATTTCCCTCGCTCAAAGGTATAACTGCGGTATACGATGCTTAACCCATCATAATTTCTTGTAAAAACCAGGGTCGTTCATTCTAACAATGCACCTGATATGGTCTCCAACTAACCATTCTCACCATGATCAGTCTCCCAAGGAACACTGGTTAGAGACCAGTAAAAATCTCCATTACTAATTTTGATACAAAATGTACGCGTACCTTCCACCCATTAAAAAAACCTAGAAACGTAGGTTTTTCCCTAAAAAGACATGGATAATTATTGAACATCACATTTGTGCCTTGAATGGTGATCCGGACATGGCTTCCCTATAGCCACATTCAACCACACATAAGATCGACAGTCAGACCTCCTTCAACTAACCTGTCTCAAAACCTACTCAACCTCAACCACTTCCACACCAGTTCAATAGCCCAATCATAATACCTTGTAACCTGAAGGAACCTCAAGACCATCCCATCATGCACACCATAGTCTGAAATAATATTTTTTTGTTAATCCAGGATTAAACCTCAACTAAAAAAAACTATTTTCATGATTTACCATGATCACCCATGTGACCTCAATCCAAATACTTCTCTAATCACTGAACTCCTCCTAAATTCTGATTATAACATTCAGACTCCCACAAATATCACCTCGAAACTCCAAACCCATTAATGAAAAAAATAGATAATCCCAGACCCATATTCACACCATCCTCTTGGATCTATTTCAATCATTCACAAAATATTTTAACTATGTCCACAGTCCTACCCATATGAAACCACGTGCTCTTGATTGACTCGATACCCCCCCATGGGAGTTCCCTCATCATCTCACATTAAACTAAACACCAAGATCCATGGTATATCCGCCATCTATCACCACACACAATAATTTGATATGACCACCCCACTCATACCTTATCTTTATCACAAGACACCTAACACTTATTTCCCCTGAATTACCAGTGAGATCATCCATGGCATCCGCCAAATTTCATTCAAATTGATGGTCATAACCTTAACCATTAAATTCTATGGTACCCACCATATTACCTCACCTAGGATGCTCCTCAAGTGTGACCTCATCAGGTTCCATATCTAAAAAACATGTGCCACTCCTCCTGAGACATGATCATCCATCACATTAACTCATATCATGGGTCATGTTGGGATCTACAATGCCAAAAAATCTCAACCCATCCATATTATCATTCCCAGCATCAGAACATCAAAAATCCTACCTGAAGGCCTTGGGATACCATGACCACAAAAAATCTCATCAAATCCAAAATGGTTCTTAGCCCACATATGTCTGCTTATCATTTACGCACCACAAGTGTAGGCTCCAATACCACCCAATCCACAAACCATTCAGTATATCACATATCCAAAAAAAGTTTTCCTATAATTTTTCATCCAATCTCAATTGTTTCACACTCCTTCATAACCCAACACAATGAAATGACTCACATCTAGTGAGTTATATCTCACTAAAACATGTATTATGACTCTAATACACTTTTCATGCTTCTTATACATTCTAGTCTCACTATATTTAGAGCACCCTCAATTATTTTCAGAATTAAAGAATCTCATCAACCAAGGAAACCCACACCACAACTCATGACCTGAAAATCCTTTCAAGATCTGAATCATCTAGACACAATATACCCTCCCTAGATTCAACCATCTAGGAAAGTATTGATTAATACATATAACTACACAAGAAAATGATAAGTCCAAGTATAAAAACAATCCTTCCTTCCAAAAATTGATCTCAAAACCAAAAAACCCCCAAGGTGTCCTCATTCCCTTAATCTAACCCATTCGAGGCCATCTAAATATAAAGAGTAACACAAACCCAAAAACCTCATGGTGGCTCACCCATCATTTTCATACACCACAATAAGTTCCATTCCACAATCTAATATGCAAGCATTCACTCATCCTCCCCATATCTTAGGGCACCCATATCCTTGGGAAAACACCCTTTCAAGTTTTCCTTGATCATATAAACCTGTCAACTCACCACTTTCTGAGTCTCACCTCAAAGGCCACTTGGTTCTCACATATATTTTTTTAACAAAAGTATCACACAATCCACAAATCATGATACTAGTCTAATTCCAATCCCGAGACACCTGAAACCTAATGTGCCAAACACCAACTATAGGGTCTCACACATAAGTTCAATACAGGTCTACTATACCCATTCTTGGGTCAATTATAACCACTTGGGTAACAAGTAGTCACTAAAAATCTTCATTTAAGATCACCACTACAACCAAAGATATAACTGGAATATAATTCCACAATCTCATATGATCCACATCACAAGGACCTCAAAACCAGAGATCTCTATCTAGCCCTTCTTTTTTCCATTCTCAAGGTCAGGTTACATAACAAAACCTACATCAACTATATTTAAATTTTAAGGTCTCAACATCATTTTACAACTTGGTCCACACCAAAGACATACATGATTAACAATTTACTCTTTTTCTTTTTACATTCACCAAAATCTTCCATAACTAGGGATTAGTTTAATGAAATTTAAAGTACAAGTTATATAGGAAAACACATTAGAAGTTGTAAAGATAATTTTATTTTTATGGAATTGTGTAAAAAAATATAGACAAAACCATAATTTTACCTTTAAACATTTACTAATTATTACTTAGTTAAATGAAATGTCAATTGTAAGTTATAGTGGAAAATTTTATATAAGTTATAATTGTCATTTTATTTAGCCTAGACCTCAAAATAACTAAGTTAAATGATCACATAATAAGATTATATCCATTTGGGGGTTGGTTATGTAATATTACACCATAATATTATATAAAATCACTATATAAATGGTAGTAGAAACTTTAAATAACCAACCCACATCATAGTCTAGGTAAAAAATCACATAAAATCATGAAAATAACATGCAGATCCTATATGCCTGATATGATGCACGAACACACTCTATATTTCTATACCATCTAAGAGGAAAAATACTATAAATCAATAACCTTATAATAAAGTGCATCACTTGACGTGAAACTATATCAACTATAACAATGAACAACATGAATAACAATCCTATTTTGAACAACATGAACTTACATTAAACATGGGGTGTCCAATCTCAGGCACATGTTCCATAAAATTTCCCAAAAACAACATATCACCTACCTACATTTCCCAAATAGTAAAATAGAAGATAAGGATACTCTGATATTACTTTATAATTTCCCATCACTCCATACCATTGATCAGTGCTCGGACTAGCAATAAGTATTGTACCTCATATGTGTCTCCTCGTATGCTAGAGGTTATCGACTAGAAGTGTGGTTCTAAGGTGGTATGGTGGGACGACTATATCCACATATTAGAGTAAATAATAGTGTAAATAAGGGAAAACATATACATCATTCAAGTAAAATAGAAAATATACATGTTGTTGAGTACACAAAATAATCAAAATAAACTATGAAATGATAAGTGAACTCTACATTACATGACAAACAACACATACACCAATATCATGTCACATATACAACATCTCCATGAATTAAAATACAAAACATCTAAAAAAATATGAAAGTGGTCCCAAGTCCCGACCCTATCCCAAATCCCATGCTCCATCCAACAGACCAAAAATCAAGCATTCTTCCTTGCCCAAACCTAAAACTGCAACCAATTAACAACAACTCAGGCTTAATTTCCATGGTTTCCCAAGAAGGGTGTGAGTACAACATAGTAGGCCACCATAAATGGGATCCCAAAAAAACCAATCCATGTACGAAGTGAATGCAGTAGTGTGAAAACCCTTGACCTAGGTCATTGACTATGAAAAAATTGATCTAATTATTTCTAACACTACTTAATACTATTTTAGTGGTGATAAGGGGTTGATACACAAGGAAATACTTAGAGTATGTGCTTATGTGTGACCAAGAAGGCAAAAATAAATTTCAATAAAATAGTAGAAAAGCAGTCGTGATGGTGGTGAAATAGTATGGATACAAGAAGGGTAGCTGATTAAGGGCACAAGATTGAGAAACAATAAGAAAAATATATTAAATATTGGTGAATTTTTATTGGATTGTTTTAAATATACCTTCCTTCTTTAATGAATCTCAATTGGGAATGTTGGACCGATTTTAAGGATTATAACCAACTTTATCAGAAGGTCAACCTATGAGTTAGTAAATCCTAGATTTCTTTAACTGTATAACCCACTTAACCAAAATAGTGATAAATCAATTTTCACTAAGTACAATCTAACTTTGAACATAGTTTTTTTCTCTCAAGACCAAGCTATAGAATGAAAAAACAATTTTTATTAAATTTGATCGAGTTAAATTTTCATTGAATCTCAATATTTTGGAAAATTATTTTGAAGAAAATGTTTGAGGGAGAAAAATCCTTCATTTAGAGGAATGAATGAAGTAATAATGGATACCATAATAATCTGATTCCCCATAAACAATTTTTCCAATCATGTTTCTAAATTCAATATTCATAGATTTCATTCCATAATAATCCATTAAATAATTAAACAAAAATAGGAAGAAAAGATGCAGATATTCTCTGTCGATTCACTTTGATTCCTACACCATATGCTCTAAACTATATTCTCCGGATCTTCTGTAACATCCCTCCATGTCTTGATCATGCTCCCATGTTCTCATCCTATGGTGTATCTTCCAATACATCACTCTTGGCCATGGATTCATATTCTATTAAAAATAATTTGTGTGATAACCCCCACCTTTATCTCACTATCATAACTCCAAGGGTATATCCTTTTCTTCCATATGGTACAATCATATATACATAACTTCCTCACAGGTGATTTCAGAAAATCCCTTCTACCTGATTGTGATCTTATTTAGTTGGGAATTCCTCTAATATTTCATAAATTTCTATAATATTTTCATGAAATTCCTAAATTCAACTCCATGTGAACAACATGAGTGAATCCCTATATTGGGAGAATTTGTAATGAACTCTAGAAGGATTTAACATTCAGCTTTATTCTTGGATTCTCTTCCTTTGATTTTAAATCTTCAAATCAGGGTTCCCCAAGCTCTAATAAATTAGACTCACCTTAATGAAACTTTGGGGAATCCCACAGTAATACATTTTCTAGGACTTTAATTGTGTATCCCGTTATCCAAATTTCATCCAAAAAGTTTGGAATAGGGATTAACCATATAAAAAACTATAAAAATCACATCCTTTATTGATTGCTGGCCCTTAGGAATTTTAGTCTATTCTTTTGGAATTGATCTTTATTAAATCATTCAACAAGATCCTCATCTTCTTCATTTTATAAAAGTGTTCACTGAATGATCCCAATGCCAAAGCACTAAGAAACCCCACACTTTGAATTACCTTCCTTCATCTACCATTCAAAATGATTTCATTAGGTTTAGACTTGGTTGAAACTAGTATTCCATTAAAGTTATTTCAGTGAAACCCCCAATTTTCCCTTCTTAAAACCCTTCATTTTCATTTATTAAAGGATATGTCTGATCTTGATCAAGTTGAACCCACATTTTTACTACCTTGATGAACACCCTTAGCTCCGACTAAACCACACAAACACATCTCAAGTTATTCATTATTCAACACTTGATAAGGAATGTTTGGACTTCTTCTACAAATAGAAATTCATCATAGGGTATATTTTGAACTTGTAGATAGTTTTCCATAATTATAGAATAATTTTAATTAGTTTCTTCATCTCGAATCATTCATCTAAACATATCAAATCCCATTGTTAGCTTCATTTGTTCTTATTGCTCGGGATGCACCATCTCAAGCTCAACATATGGTTCTCCTTTCATTGTCCTAGTGTCAACAACTACCACCATATAAAAATGTTAGAATAAATGATTCAAATAACCTATATTGGAAACCAATATTAACTTTTTTGTTTTTCTAATATTATACATTTAAATATCATGAAAACTTTGGTTAGTGCATTATCGACATCAGTGCTCATCTTTAAAAGAGCTCGGTTCAACTTTCTTCTACAAAATTTCAGTTGGGATTCTATAATAACCCTATTTTAGGTAGAGGATTCTTTATTTACGTATTTGGAGATTAAATAATTCTTGGGTTAAGATTTAGGAAGTTTAAGGAGGTTTAGACATG
The DNA here is from genome assembly GCA_963277665.1 of Viscum album. Taxonomy (NCBI): domain Eukaryota; kingdom Viridiplantae; phylum Streptophyta; class Magnoliopsida; order Santalales; family Viscaceae; genus Viscum; species Viscum album. The sequence continues at coordinate 822,417,963 of OY728134.1, forward strand.
TTTTGGAGGCATTTTTGGTGGTGCACAGTTAACAGAGATAACTGTGTGTGGAAAAACTATGAAAGTTCATTGGAGAAATTGTGGAAATTAAAGTAGATAGAAATAATGGTTGGAACATGATTTTTCTAACCATGCGAGATAACTGTGTGTGGTATGACCTTAAGATAATAGCATTTTATGGTTAGAGCATAGTTTTCCAAATGATGCAACCTAATCATGCGATGAGATTTAGTTAATCATCAAAATTAAATTTAAACCAGATTAAGGAACCAAAACCCTAATTCTTTCACTTTTATCTTAGGTTCTCAAGTTTCCATCCCACCTAAGTTTCTTTTAGTGATTTCCTTCGATCTAGAGTTATCTCTTATCGAATAAAATCACCTTGGAGTTCCAGATTCTATGGGAAGTTATGGTTTCTCTATATCTCTCTCTCTAGATCCTATCATTTTCTATCACCCAATATATGAAATATAATCCTATATGGATAGATCTATATTCCTTATTGAATATCTTGATTTGTTTTTATTGGATTCGTTTAATAGAAGAATATCCAAGGTCAGATCTAGAAGATCTTAGTGTCGCTCTTCTTTTTCACCATTTGTTGAGAGGTAGGAGGGTTCTCTCTCATCTCCAATTTTGTTAGAACATAAAGGATTATTTTTTATTAAATGATTCCCTTGAAAATTTTGTGAAATACTTATGTTATTCATGTTGGAAACCTCTTTGTATAATTTATTTATTAACCATGGGAAATTTGATTGGTTTTTACAAATCCTTTATTGATAATTTTAAATGACCATTTTAAAATTATTGTTTTGTTTTTTCATATGAAAATTGTTTGATGAAATATTTTTAATAAAATATTTTTTTTATGTGAAATTATTTGGTAGGGATTTAGAATACATGGTTTTCATGTGTTCATTTATTTTGGTGTGACCCTAAATAAGGTGCGTATACCATTGGGTTATAAGGACATGACCTTGGATATGTGGTGTTCTCCATTAGGGGAAAAGGAGATTGTCCACCATTTTTGAATTAGTGGATGGATGAGAGAATGCTCAAAATAATGGAACTGTCACATAGCATGAATGTGAATGTGTGTGTGGAAACATGGAATGGGTATTCCAAGTCATTGAGAAATGTTTTATAGGATTTGTTTGTTATTTTCCATCGAAATTCTTATGACTTGATATAATTTTTTTAGTTTCTTTAAAATATTTTATATAAAATTTGATAACTAGTTCGTGACTTAGTGGTCTGTGTTGGGAGTTTTTTTTGGGGAAATCCAACTGAGTTTATACTCACTTCTTGATTGGGAACTTTGGTGCATTTTCACATGTCATATATTGGGATATAGGTAAAGGGATGGTATCATATTTTTTCAATGATGCATGTTGATACCATGAGAATAGTTAATGGAACCAGGTAGGCATCATAGAAATCAACCAAAAGAGGTTACTAAAAATGTGTTTGGACTTGAACCACAGTTATACCAATAGCTAGTACTAATAATTATATAGTATTTTCAATCTATGTATAGGGGTAATCAGAATGAAAAGCCTTGACAAGAGGACCATTTAGTTCAGTTCTAAAAGTAGAACCCTCCCACATTTTAGGGGGATTGTGAACTAGAAAATGTAGAAGTATGGTTGAATAGGATGAATTGGATATTTGATTTCCTTGGGACACCATTAGAGTTGAATATAAATTTGGAAATATATATACTAGAGGATTCAGCATGACAATGGTGGGATTTGGTTGTTTAGGATAAAGTTTAACAATGTATCACATGGGATGATTTTTAAGAACTGTTCAAAACAAAATTATATCCTTACACATTCAAAATTTCTAGAAAAATGATCTTATTTATTTTTAATCAAGTGAATCTATTAGTAATAGATTATTCAGACAAGTTAATTAATTTGGTCCATTTTCCCGAAAATCTACTGCAAGTGCATCCTTGATGGCACACATTATTGAGTCAGGGTCGAGATCATAGATTTTCTTAAAGATTACCATTATTTGTATTATGAATTATACAAAATTTTTCAAAAGAGATATTGTCAAAAAAAGGGATATCTCGAGAAATATGGTTTGTGGGATCATGTTTATTCCCATGAGAATAGTTGGGAACCCTAATGTTAGGAATAAGAAGAATAGTGAAACCTACTTCCATAGTGGTGGGACACCTCAAAATCAGACCATATGATTAGTAATCAATCCTCCTCGACCAAAAAGCAAGAAAAGATGTTTCAATGTGTTTATTTCAAGAATATAAAGAGAGATTGTATGAAACATCATATATCTTGTCACATTTATATTCAAATGATAAATCTTTAACATTATTTTCACATCACTCTAAGGCATGGTTCTAAAGACAAATATCATATTTCTTATACATTGTCTTCTTCTGCTGGAAAATCTTAGTTGAATAACTCTATGGATCAGAAATTGGTGAACCAAGGTGATTCTACGAACACCATGACTTCTCAACCTATACAATATAAATAATATAAGAAAGATAAAATCACAACAAGTAATCAATTGTTTGGATCTGATCATTTGATCATGGATGATCAATCCAGTCTTTCAATGATGAGATGTATGATTCTTTTAAATTCTACATTTATTAAATATTTTTTTGATAAGGACACATCACACTCATTTATCACTTCTCATTTTGTTAATCATATGGGTTTTCTTGTTAATATAATGCCTTCTATTAGGAAACAGGAAACTCCTCTTGGAAAAAGTGAGTGTTGATCCTTTATGTGTAAATATTTTTCTATAAAAATTGATGGGGATAACTTTATTTGGGATTTATATGTTTTCTTAATGGATGTCTATGAATTGATTTTGGGTATGGATTGGTTGACATCATTCAAGGCCCACATCTACAGTTATGTCTGAAATGTTTATTTCCCATTTCTTTATGTCATCAAGAACCTATTTAGAGGATATTTGGATATAAAGGCAAGTAGTTTAGGAATTTTAAAACCAATTTTTTGAAACATCTCTTAGTAGTTGGAATTAGATAATTTGGAATATATGGACGAAATCATATATAGATTTTTTCCAAACACCATTGAACAATTTTTAACCTTTTTCCTAATAATTTCTTAGGGTTACCACCCAAAAGAGAAGTGGATTTTATGATAAATATACTACCAAGGGACAATACTATTTCTATTATATCTTATCAGATGGAACCAATAGAATTGAGGGAGTTGAACGTTTAGTTAGAATATTTGGAATGTAAGGGTTCATTTGACCGAGCATGTCCCCATGGGTAGCACCAATTATTTTTGTGAAGAATGTGGACACCAATATTAGGATTTTTGTGAATTATCATAAGATTAAATAAGTTATGATGAAGAATTAGTATCCTCCTCCAATAATTGATGATCAGTTTGATCAATTCAGGGGAGCCCCATGGTTCTATAAAATTAACTTATGTTCAGGATATCACCAACTATGAGTTTGGAAGGAGGATATTCTGAAGACATCTTTATGAAGTAGATATAGCCATTATGAATTTTTTATAATGCCATTTTTTATTAAAAATTCACCATTGGTCATTATGGTATAGATGAATAGAATCTTTCTGAGATTTCCGGATTCCTACATGATGGTGTTTGTTGATGATATTCTGGTGTATTCTAGGACAAAATAGGGTCATGAACAATTGTTGGCTATATTGTTGGATATATTGCGGGAGCATCACGATTTTGCTAAGTTATCAAAGCATGATTTATGGATACAATAGGTATGTTTTCTTGGACATGTAATTTATTAGAAGGTTCTTTATTTAGATCCTAAAATGATAGAAGTTTGTATATTCTTGAAATCAACAAATAATATCTTTGAGATACGTAGTTTCCTTGGATTTGTGGGACACTATAAAAATTTTGTACATGATTTTTAATTTTTGGCCTCATGAATGATATATTTGAAAAGAAAATGAATTAATTTAAAATGGAATGATGAATTTCATAATTACTTTCAAGAACTTCTATTTAAACTTACATCAGTACCTACATACACATTGACAGATTCTAGACAAGGATATTTAGCCTATTATGATGCATCAAGATATGGGATGGGATGTGTTATGATGAAGAAAGATCATGTTGTTGATTTTGTATCATGATAAATTTATTCAAGAGAAGATGAACCCAACACATTATTTGGAGTTGGGTGTTATAATTCATGCCTGAAAGACTTGGAATGACTATTTTTTGGTGAGAAATTTATGGTGTATATGGATCATAAAATCATGAAGGAAAATTTGTCACAAAGATATTTGAATATAAGGTAAATAAAATGGATAGTATATCTAAAAATGTTTGACTTATACTTGTTATATACATTAGGTAAATGAAATTATGTATCATATTCCTTGAGTAGGATATTAAATTCTCAATTGTATAAAGAGGTATCCGATCAATGGAGAATTTTGTTCCAGTTTATATTATTCCTGATTTTATTGAGTAGGTTAGAAAATCCGAAAAATTCGATCCTGAATGTGTTACCATTAAGTCAAAATTTAATTGTGAGGAGAGAATTAAGGATGGAATCTATATGAAAAATTTGTGAACAGTTCAGATAGTAGATTATAGTTCCTCTAACTTATTAGTACCAACTTATTTTTGGCTACCATCATTTGAGATGGGTTGTTCATCATAGGATTCCAAAAATGTATAAAGAATTAAAAGTATATTTTTTTTTGATTTTCATGAAAATATATATGTTGGAATATGTCTTGAGATACCTTACCTATCTGCAGGTTTAGGTAGAGAATCAACAACATGTTAGTATATTTCATTCTTTATCCTTTCCCATTGAAAATTGGATCATATAGCTTGGGATTTTGTAACATTTCTACCAACGAAATGTATGAATCATGATTCCAAATGGGTGATAGTGGATTAACTGACAATGTAAGCTCACTTCATCCATATTCATGAAACTAATTTGGTGGAAGACTTGTCCAGACTCTACATTTGGTAAATTTTAAAGTTTCATAGTGATCCAATCTTTATTATATCCTACTAAAACCCTTGTTTTATGTAGTTTTATTAGTAATACTTATAACAATACCTTGTAACACAATTAAGCTTGAGCACATCTTATCATCCTCAAATGGACGGACAGTCTAAATGAATGATCTAAACATTAGATGACATTCTTAGGGCTTGTGTGATGGGTTTTGGAGGCTCATGGGAAGAGAATATATTATTATTATATTTTTCTTATAATAAAAATTATCATACCTAGATACATATGAATCCTTTTAAATAATTGTATGGTTTTACTTTTCATTCCTCACCTTGTTGGGTGGAAACTGGTGAGACTTCACTTACTGGACCTAGCCTAGTGCATGTGACAACATAGAAGATTCAAATGATCAGAAAGCGAATGGAAGTAAATCAGAGTTATTAGAAATTGTATTCGAATCAGTATCGATGACTGTTATTATTTTAAGTAGCTGATCAAGTTTTATTAATAATCTCTCAAAGTCTAAGGAATCGCCATTTTTAAAAATATGGGAAGTTTTATCCACTATACATTGTCCCTTTTGAGATACTATAACATGTCAGTGATGTGATTTATCAATTATCACCACAACCAAAGTATAGTTTTGTAATATCTCATACTTAATGGTTGTATGTTCTAGTTTAACTTTTAGTTTGAATCCCATATTTTGGATAAATAAAAATTTATCGGGTGTATGAGGAAGATCAGAGGTGATCTGGGGTTTAGGACACGAAATAAAGGAGAAAAGTGTCCATTCTATGCATGTTGCATGATTGGAACAATGTTAGTGTAAACTGTGCACCCAAAACATGGTATCTAGGAGGAGGAGTGCATATTTAGGTAAACCATGCAAGGGGAGAGCCAAACCATGTAGTCTTAGATAGAGGAATTCTGCATTGTTATCATATGGTTTGTCAAACTGTGTAGATATCCCCAAGTAACCATGCGACCGCAACCCCTCTTGGATAGTGGATGGTGCACAGTTTGCATACGGTTTGGAAAACCATGCAACAAAACCCTATGTCCCATTAAAAAGTGAAAAATTACCATTTACTCTCTCAGGATTTTATATATATCACCCAATTTTCTTCCTCATTATTCTTCCTATATTCCTAGCGATGAACCAAACTCCCCATGCTTCCCAAGGGTCAATCTTATTCGTTTCTAGGTTGTTTGGAGTTTCGTTGGTTGTGAACAAACAATCTAGGTAAGTTTAATGATCCTCTCTCCTCTATTTTCCATAGTAGAGTTAGTAGTTTTTTCTTCTTATTTTGAAGAACTAAAACACACATTTTCCAGTGGTTCTTAGGTTGGGAATTCTAGGGGTTCTTGAATCCAGATCTATGGAAAAGTTTAAGGGTGTGTTTAATTTTGGATTTGAGGTAGGTGGTCTATAAGTCCTATCCCATAGTCTTATTATCGATTTTAACATGTGGTGGTTGTTGGTATAAATGTAAGATAAATGATGATTTAGACTTCTTATGATTCCTCTGGGATGAATTGAACAATTTAGGGCCACCCATGGGGTGCACCAACATTCCTGAACATGGTAAGTTTTAATGTTAAGTATAGATTTTACATTTTATTGAATAGAGACCATTGTAAATATGTTGAAATGCTAGTTTTAACTATAAGAGTCACCATTGTTAGTCTTGTCTAGTTGTTGAAAATTATATAAGGGATTGTTTGGTAATGTGAAAAAGGTTAAAGAATTAATTTGAATGCGTCAAATGGATTATGAATTTATAACGGAAATATGTTAATGGATTAAGGCATAGAAATTGATGAATGTAATAAATGGAATAAATTTATGTAAATTGGGTAATGGGTTAAATGGGTTAATGTATAGGAATTTTTGAATATTATAAATGGGTTATGGTATAAAAAGAATAATGGATTAAATGGGATATGTGATATAAATGTTAAGTGTGTTAATGGGTTATGGATTGATATAGAGTTATATGTAAATGAATATGAATTATGATTGTTATTTGTATTGATTATGTATGGTTTGGGATACGGTATATGTGGTAAATGGATAAATAAGTATGTGCACAAGGCTTGGTAATTGTGGGGTATCGGACTTGAGGATCTATTCCCACGAGTCGATTTATACTAAGGCTCTAAACCCCACCACATAATGCATGGGTTAGGGAAGGAGAACAAGGCTCTATACCTATAATTGTTTCATTTGATGAGACATCCTAGACTGAGGCTCCAAGGTAAGTTTTATTTGATTGATGTGAATTGTTTCTTTCTAGGGAGATAGGAAACTTGAATTATTCCCTCATGAATGATAATTTATCAGATTATGCCATTGTATAAATGAAGTAAATGCCTAACCCATGTAAACAATTGATGAAAATGAATTTATTAATGAAGAAGATATAAGTGATAGAAATGGAAATCATAATGTAAATTATTAAATTGAATATTTTTAAATAATGGAACCCGAGTTGTATTTTGTTTACCTTGTCATCTATTTAGTATTTACATGCGCTACCTATTTAGACTGGATATTTTTTAGACACCATTGGTAGAATCCTACTTATTTGTACACACACGTTGCTCGGGCCACCATTGGGTACTAGAGCAGACTTCATTATTGTAGGCCAGGACAAGGGAAAATGCCCTATCATAGGGAGTTGAGTAGGGATCAGGATGATCTTGGGTAAGGGATCTAGACTTATACTCATACCCATTTTGGGGATTCAACTATTTTTCATTATTTTTTCCTTCACTTATGGATTATTTCACTTTGATATGGAATATTTATCACTTGTTTGTGATTCTACCCTGTTTGGGAAATGGTAAGTAAAGCATGTTTTTGGTTTATCATTTATTGTTTCTATTATTTCATATGTTATCTATTGTGGGTTACTATAATAAAAAGGGTATTGTCTCCCCACATGATTTATCAGACCCTCGATGCTAGTTAGAAACATTTAGTATATAAGGAGGCTCGCTGGAGGTCATGTGGCAACTCAGATCGTGGCACCAGTTAGTGGATCCCAGGTTAAGGACATTACAAAGTGGTATCAGAGCAGTTTTTTTCTATGGGATTGTTATTTGAGTTAGTAGATAAGAGATTAGGATGTGTTAGGTCTTGGAAATGACCTCGTGCTTGGGAGTAGCTAACCCATGTATGATGGGAAACCTAAGCACCCAAGGTGAGAATTGTTATTCTTGATGTGTGTTGTTATAGATGGATGATATTTCACCATTGGGTGATGCACATGTTGTGTTATGTGATTGTTGTATGATATTTTACTCATGGTTGAAATTGAATGAGGTAGTACATTCATGCATCATTATAGGAACATATAGATATGTGAGGCATTCATCATGATAGAAACACATGGGAAGGGTGTGTGGGCCATAAAGGGTAGGATGCATTTTACCTTCTTGAAAACTTACAGAAAATGATGTCTAATAAAGATATTGAAAATGGTTAAATAGAAAGAATGTGAAAGAATGGTTAAAGAAATCTGTTTAATGAAAAGGTAAAAGTGATTTAAAATGTTGGTTTTAAAAATATGTGAATTGAGAAATGTGCTTAAAAGATAAATTATTGTGTGGTAAAAGTGGAAACAATTTAAAAATATGTATAATGAAAGACTTGTAACTATGTAAGTGTATTTACCCAGGTAAGAAATGACCCATGGTAGATATGGTTGGGGGTAGAGTTCTATAAGTGATGGTGTTCGTTTGTATAGTTCATACAAATTAAGTTGTTTATGACTAGTGGAGAGGATTATTTTATCTAAACTATAGAAGAATTATGTTATGTGTTCTAAGATTCATGTTTGGAATTTTAGAGAAATGACACCACGATGGTGTGTGTCGGTTGGACGATAAGAGGATATCGTCATGAATTATCATCCATAGATGGGGCAAGATCTTCTAGTAGTTAAGAGGGATAAAGGATATGATAAGTTACGTGAGAACCTTTCTTATTTTATATAGATGATGGATGGAAACCCAGGGCCGATTTTTTTGAGTATGTTTGATATGACTTGATATTTTCAGTTGTAGCACCCTCTAATGTTTGCTGGAGAGGGTGGACCCAAGGAAGCATAGTTATAGATAGAGTCTATTCTAATAATCTTGGATCACTTGGAGACTCCTGAAGATAAGAGAGTTAGGTTGGCAGCCAAGAGGCTGTGAGGCCCTGCAAAGTTCTTGTGAGATAACCTAGTTCAAACTCAGCAGGCTAATGGTATGTTTTGGAAAGACTTATCGGATTTGTTTTTTGAGGATTTCTTTCCATATACCTTGATATAGGAGTGTGATGTAGAGTTTATGAGGTTTACATAAGGAACCATGTTAGTGATGTATTATGTGGGCCATTTCACAGATTTTCAATGCTTTGTTCCAGTGTTGGAAGTGGACAATACCTCTACGACAAGATGTTTCTCGAATGGGCTTAGAAATAAGATCATGTCCTAGGTGAATATCTTTCTTTTAAAGAAATATTAAGAAGTGGTGGATCAATAACTTATTTCATAAGGGAACATAAAGGAAGATTTAGGTAGTGGGTTTGTGGATCCAGTTAGATAGACAAGTGGTGTGACTTCTGAGGGTAGGAAGCATTGATTTAGAAATCTTTGTTAGGGTGGAAGTGTTAAGAGTAATCATAAGAGGGGATCATCCTCTCAGGGTGGTGACCACGTTTTTTTCTAATAGTATGGAAGTCTAGGATACATATGTGGTTAGTGCCCCCAACCACCATTTGAGTGCCGAGCATGGGGTAGAATGGGGAATGTGTTGAGGTTATGTAGGAACCCTTGAAATCTAGGAACATGTGGAGGACCAATATCGATGCTAAGTGATGGAATGGGGTCAGTTAACTCATATGAATCAGGAAGTTGGAGCTTTACTAGTCATATCATATGAGGTGGTGGGCATGGTACTCTAGTGAGAGAACATCCATATCAGTAGAGTAGTGTAGCTCCAGGGATTTAGACTAGAGACTAGGGTAAAGGGGCAGTTCAGCTTCATGTAGTTCAGTATACACCTAAAGGCAGTGAGGCTAGAACATTGAATGTTTGAGGTATGACCCATATAGATTCCACCCTTTGTAGTGCCTTATTCGATAAAGGTGGCTCACATTATTTTGTGTCTACTCAGTTTGTTGTTATGTTAGGTCTAGCCGTGGAATGTGTATGTGGGTTTATGTTGATAGATACACCTGTAGGGGTAAAAATAGAAAATATTAGGCAATTTAAGGGTTTTTATCTTGAGGTTGGTGGGTACCATTTTCTTTTGGGACTATTTTTTGTACTTGAAATTTTAGTATTTGACCTAATTTTGGGTATGAAGTGGATAGTGTTGTACCAACACCATAATTATTATTACCATCATAGGGTAATGTTCATGTGTCTTGAGGGAGGCACGCATGTCTATCATGGAGAATGGGAAAATGGGTAGGCCATGCCAGGATAGTTTGTTAGTAGTTGGGTGAACTCACTACCCAAGTGGATTCTCTTATGTTTAATGATAGTGGAGTAGAGAAGATTGTCTTTCTTCTTATAGTGGACCAGTTTTAGGATTTTTTTCCTAAGGAATTCTCAAGGCTTCCACCCAAGAGAGTTGTTGTGTTATAGAGTTTCTTCCAAGTGAACAACCAGTTTCTATTCTTCTATATCAAATAGCACTGGAAAAACATTAGGAAATTAAAACTCAGTTAGAGGAATTTAAGAATAAAGGGTTTATTCATCCAACTATGTCACCTTTGAGATCTCCAGTACTGTTTTACAAGAATTATAATATATTGTTGCAGTTGTGTGTAGATTATAAGAAGTTGAGTTAGATGATGGTTAGAAACTAATACCCTATTTCGAGAATTGATGATATACATATCAATATTATTGGTGATTCAATGTTTTCTAAAATTAATTTGAGATCGGGGTGTCATGAACTAAGGGTGAGACCTTTTAATGTACCATAGACTACCTTCAAGAGAAGGTATGGGTTGTATGAGTTTTTATGATGTTTTTTGGGTTAACCAATTCACAAGCGGTTTTTATGGACCTAATGAACCAAATCATTAAACATTATCAATATTGGTTCATATTTTTCTATGTTAATGAAATATTGGTGTACTCTTATACTCATGATGATCATGAACAACATCTTGAAATCATACTGAGTACACTAAGAGATAATAGGATATATGCCAAGTTATGAAAGTGTCATTTATGGATCGATAGGGTGCATTTTTTGGGTCACATTATCTTTTATAATGGCGTGGCAGTGGTCCTAGAGAATGTCCAAGTAGTTGTGTCTTTGGAGAAGCCCAATAATAATTTTGATGTTTGAAGTTTTTTGGGATTGGAAGACTATTACTGTAGGTTAATCAAATGATTTTCCCATTTTAAAGCACCACTTTCTGCCTTTACCAAGAAATGAATGAAGTTTAAATGGTGTGAATGATGAGAAATTGATTTACAAGATTTTAATAAGCGGTTGAAAACCACACCGATTTTGATCTTACCCGAGCTGGGCAATAGGTATACCTTGTTTTGTGATGACTATAGTGTTGGTATTGGGGTAGTTTTAATGTAGGATGATCAGATTGTTGCATAAGGATCATGAAATTTGAGTACACATGAAATAAATTACCCTACACATGATCTTGAATTAGCCAAGGTGGTTCATGCCTTAAAATGTTGGCGACGTTACTTACTGAGAGAATGGTTTAAGGTGTATACTGAACATAAGAGATTGAATTATATCATCTCTCAGTGTGATTTTAATCTTTAATAGTGAATATGGTTTGAGTATATGAAATCCTTTGATTTTGATCTAGTATACACACCAGGAAAAAGAAATAGTGTTGTAGGTACTTTGTGTCAGAAGGCTTAGAATTTGGCAGTTCAAGAATCAAGTTCAGAGTTGAAGATGATGGAATGATTTAGTGAGATGCATCTTGAGGTGTAAGATGGCCAAGGAAAGATGAACCTTGCATAATTGGTGGTTGAGTCCACGTTTCTGAGCCAGAATAAGGAGAGTAAGTGTGATAAAACATAATTTTTGTATTTTAGGGAAGTCTTAAAGGTGGAGATTCGCCTTCAGGTTGGAGCATTGGTGATGATGGGATCATTTATATTCATAAATGTGTTGTTGTGACAATGTGTATGCAAGAAGAGTTGATGTGTGAGTCTCATTCATTGAAGTGGGAAGTGAATCCTAGTTTTACCATAATTTACTTTGATATTAATAGGAAATATTTGAGGCTAGGGATGAAGAAAGAGGTTGTAGGATTTGTGGTGTGATTCCTTACTTATCAGTAGGAGAAGGCTAAGAATCAGTGGATGGGTGGGTTGTTACAACCATTTTCTATCCTGTAATGGAAATGGGATGATACGATGATGGATTTTGTAGTAGGTCTCTTAAGGATTCCTCATAGGAATGATTCACTTTGGGTAGTTATGGATTGGTTGACTAAGGTGGATCATTTCTTTCCAATTCAAGATACTATCATTGTGGACCTGTTGGGAAAGTTTTACATTTACAAGATAGTAAAGTTACATGGGGTACCACATACTATAGTTTTGGATTGTGATCTGTAGTTTAAATTATTCTTCTAGAAAGGATTACATAAGGCTCCTGGTACCTAGGTGTTTTTGAGTACGACCTTTAACCCACATATAGAGGTGTAGTTAGAGCATACCATTAAAGTACTAGAGGACTAGTTGAGGGATTGTGCTATATATTTTAGTGAATCATGGGAAAATCATCTTGCACTAGTTTATTTTTCCTAAAACAATAGTTTCCAGGCTATGATTCGTATGGAACTCTATGAGTCTCTCTATGGTAGACTATCTAGATCTTTGTTTTGTTGGATGGAAGTTATGGAATTAATGTTGTTGGGACTGCGTCTCATGCAAGAGACGTTAGAATAGGTTCATTTAATTTGGAAATATATGGGAATGTCTCAGAGTAGGAAAAATCCATATGCAGATTGGCATCGTAGACCTATTGAGTTTGTGGTGGGTGGTCATGAGTTTATTCAGGTGTTGTTATGGTCAGTTCGCCATCAAATTCGGGAATAGGGTAAGTTGGAACCCATGTTTGTGGGGTCATTTGATATTGTAGAGGGGATTAGAGAGGTGGTGTATCAATTGGATATTACATAGTGGTATAGTGGCATGTACAATTTTTTTCATGCATCACAGCTTCAATAGTATCACCCTGGCCCATCTCATGTGATTAATTTCGATGATATTGAGCTTGACACAGGTGGATCCATTGAAGAGCATCTGATTTTTTGTGTGGATCACAATGAAAACGTATTGTGGGGTAAGACTGTGACCTTGGTTTGAGTCTTATGGTAACATGGTAACGTTCATGAAGAAACATGGGAGATATAGATAGATATATGGGCTTAGTGTCCCAATCTATTTTCTTCATAAGCACAATGATGCTTGGAAGAGCATATAGACGATGATCCATTATAAGGTGGGGATGTTGTAAGATCCTAGACATCATGCATGTATGTTCTTGTTTTAATTTTGGATTGAATCCCATAACATTGGACAAATAAAAGTTTACTAGGTGTATGAGAAAACTCAGGTGTGATTTGGGATTTCTAGACATGAATGAAAGGAAAAAAGTGGCCATTCTATGCATATTGCATGGTTGGAAAACAATTACTGTAAACCATGCATCCAAATTGTGATATCAAGGAGGATGGGTGCATGGTTAGGTAAACTGTGTAAGGTGAGAGAGAAAAACCCCATGGGATGGGGCTGAGGAATTCTACACGGTTAGCACAAGGTTTGTAAAAATGTATAGATCTCTCTAGTTAACTGTGTGAAGTCAACCCATCCTAGACAGTGGTTGACACAAGGTTTGTGCATAGTTTGGAAAACCGTGTGGCCAAACCATATGCCCCATTAAAAAGTGAAAATTACCATTCTCCCTTGGGATTTTAAGTATATCATCCAATTTCCTCCTCATTATACTTCCTCTAAAATTAGTGATGAACAAAACCCTTGAGATTACCAAGGGTAGATATCCTTCGTTTCTAGAAAGTTTAGAGTGTTGTTGGTTTCATATCAAAGTTTCAGGTAATTCTAATGCTTCTCTTTCTTCTCTTTTCTAGATTAGGGGTTGTAGATGTGTTATTATTCTTCTAAATCCCTGAAACCCTCTTTTTTCCAATTGATCTTTGGTTGGGGATTCAAGCGGTGCTTGAATCTTGATCTTGGTCTAAGGTAAATGGTGCATTCATCTATAGATTCGAGGTAGGTGGTGTACATGTTATATCCCATAGTCTTATTATTGATTTTTAGATTGTGGTTGTGTAATTTCTTCCCTCTTGATATTTATTTGATGCCTTTGTATGATTTGGTATAAATGGTCGGCTAAATGGAGATTTATACTCCCCATGTTCCTCATCGTATGCATTGAGATGATTTGACTAATTTAGGGACACCCATGGTGTGCGCCAATATTCACAAACATGATATGTCATAATATTAAGCATTGATTTGACTTATGAGAGAATAGATTCCATGGTAAATTTGTTGTCATGTTAGTTTAAACCATAAGTGGAACTAATGGTATTTGTGTCTAGTTTTTTATAATGGTATAATGGTTTTTTTGGCATGATGTAAAAAGGGTTAAATAGATTAATTTGAGTGTTTCAAATGTCTTGTGAATCTATAATGTAAATGAGTAAATGGATTAAGGAATAGGAATTGATTAATGTGATAAATGGGATAAATGCGTGTAAATTGAGGAATGGGTTAAATGAGTTTAATGGGTTAATGCATGGGTATTATTGAATATGCTAAATGTGTTAAGGTATGAAAAGGGAAATGAGTTAAATGGGATAAGCGATATAAAAGGTAAATGTGTTAACGGGTTATGGCTTGATATTGCATTATATGTAAATGAATATGAATTATGATTGTTATGTGTATTGATTATATATGGTTTGTGATATGGTATATGTGGTGAATGGATAAATAAGAATGTTAACATGGTTTGGTAATGTGGGGTATCATACTTGAGGATTTACGTCCATGGTTCGGGTTAGACTGAGGCTTAAAACCCCACCCCAAAATGCTTGGGTTAGGGAAGGGGACTGAGGCACTATACCTATAGCAGTTTAATTTCATGTGGATTCCTGGACCAAGGATCCAAGGTAAGTGTTATGTGATTGTTGTGAATTTTTTAATCATAGTGAGATATGAAACTTGAAGTATTCCCTTTTTCTTGATAATTAATCAGCTCATGCCATTTTGTAAATGAAAAAAATTCATAACACATGGAAACATGTGATGAAAGTGAATTTAGTAATAAAGAGGGTATAAGGGATGGAAATAGAAATCATAATATAAATGATTAAAGTGAATATTTTTAACTAAGGGAACCTAAGTTGTCTTTTTTACCTTATCATCTATTTAGTATTTTCATTAACAAACTGTATAGACTGAATATTTTGTAGACACTGTTAGTGGTGTCCTACTATGTTGTACTCACACCCTTCTTGGGTCATCATTGGGTACCAGAGAAGACTTCATTTTTGAAGGTTAGGACAAGGGAAAAAACTCTATGCTAGGGAGTTGAGTTGGGCTTAAGATGTGCTTGAATGAGAGATCCAAAATTGGAGCTAGACCCATTTTGGGGATTCAGTTGTTTGTATTTATTTTTTTCTTCACTTTTGGAATAGTTAGCTTTGATATGGCATTTTTATTACTTGGTTGTGATTGTACCCTGTTTGGGAAATGGTTAGTAGCGCATGATTCTATTTTATCATTTATTGTTTTTGTTATTTCATATGTTTTATATTGTGACTTACCCTGTTAAAAATGGTGTAGTCTCCCCATATGATTTATTAGTCCCTCATAGTTATTTAGAAACCTCTAGCATACTGGAGGCACAATTGAGGTCATGTGGTGACTCGACTTAGGGCATCGGTTTGTGGTTCCCGGTTCGAGGTTGTTACAATGTGGTATCAAAGCATTTTGTTTCTATGGTATTATTATTTGTGATAGTAAATAAGAGATTAGTGTGTGTCAGGTCTTGGTAATGATCTTGTTCTTGTGAGTATCTAACCCATTTACGAGGTAAAATCCATGTACCCAGGGCAGGAATTTTTGTTCTAGATGTGTGTTGTTACAGTTAGAAAATATTTCTCCATTGGGTGATGCACTTATTGTGGTATGTGATTGTTGTATGTTTTTTTAATCATGGTGGAAATTGCATGAGGTTATGTATTCATGCATCATTATAGGCACCTAAGGATATATGAGTCATGCATCATGATAGGCACACATAAGAAGGGTGTGTAGGACATTAAGGGTATGATGCATTTACCTTCTTAAAAACATGAATAAAATGGTGTCTAATAAGATGTTGAAAATGGATAAATGGAAAGAATATGAAATAATGGTTAGATAATTGTTATTAATGAAATGTTAAATACGTGATAAAATGTTGGCTATAAAAATTTGTGAAATGAGACATTTGATTAAAAGAGAAAGTGTGGTGTGGTGAAAGTGGAAACTGTTTAAAAAAATGTCCAATGAAAGTATTGTAACTGTTTAAGTGGGTCTGACCAGATTAGGTATGACTTATGGTTGGGATGGTTGGGGGTAGTGTTCAAGATGTGATAATTGTCATTGGTACAATGTATATGAATTAAGTTGTTTATGGCTAGTGTATAATCTTCTTTTAAGTAAACTGTGAAAGATTTATGTTATGTGTTCTAAGACTCATATTTGGAATTGTAGAGAAATTCCACAATGAAGACATGTTATGGTTTGGAGACAAGAGGATATCACTGAGAATTATCCTTTAGATATGGGGAAAGCAGTTCCAGTAGTTCAGAAGGGTTGAAGAGAGTAGCAGTTCTATGAGAACCTTGCTTGCTTTATGCAGATGATGTAACAAGACCTATGGTGGGTTATATTGAGTATGTTTGATATGACTAGAGAGTTTTAGTTGTAGCACCCTCAAATGTTTTATGAAGAGGGTGGTCATAAGGAATAAAATTTCTATATAAATTCTATCCATAAAATCTTGGATCATTTGGAGACTCCTGTAGAGAAGAGGGTCAAGTTGGAAGCCTCCATGTTGTGGGGACCAACAATGTGCTGGTGGGATATCCTAGTTTAGACTCAGTACACTGATGGTATTTTGTGTAAATACTTCTATGAGTATTTTTTGAGTATTTATATCTGAAGAACTTGATACAAGAGAAGGATGTAGAGTTTATGAGGTTGATGTAGGGAACCATTTTAGTGATGGATTACACGGGTCATTTCATAGACTTTCAACTCTTTGTTTCGGCGTTGGTAGGGGATGAGGCCTCCATGAAAAGATGTTTCCAGGATGGTATTAGACATTAGATAAATCCCTAGGTGAATATATTTCATTTAAATAGGTTTTAATAAGTGGTGTATCAGGACCTTATTTTATAAGGTAACTTAAATAAAGCTTCAGGTAGTTGGTTTGTGGGTCCTGTTGGACAGACTAGTGGCAAAAATTCTGAGGGAAGGAAGAATCACGTCAGAAATATTCATCAAGCTGGAAGTGTTCAAAGTAGTTAGAATAGGGGATAAACCTCTCAAGGTGGTGATCAGGTGTGTTTCTATTTGTGTGGTGTGATGGGAAACATGCATGGTCAATTCCCCTGACCACTGGTTGATTTCCGAGCATGTGGTAGAATGGGGGATGTGCTGATGTTCTGTAGGAACCCTTGATAGTTGGGAATATATGGTGGACCGAGTCTGATGCCAAGTGAAGGAAATGGGTTAGTTACCCCATATCAGGGGGGAAGTTGGATCTTGACTAGTCATACTGGATGAGGCACTGGGCATGGTACTATGGGGTGAGAGCATCTATATCAGCAGATTAGGGAAACACCAGGCATACAGACCAGAGCCCTAGGTAAAGGGACATGTCAACTTCATACTGTTCAATCTACACTTGGAGGTGGCGAGGCTTGACAATTGACTATTCGAGGAATGGTCCTTATATCTTCTATACTTCCTATTTTTTTATTTTATATAGGTGTCTCACATTATTTTGTGTCATCTTAGTTTTTGGTTGTGTAGGGTCTACTAGTAGAATGTGAATGTGGTGTTATGTTTACAGATACACTATTAGGGGAGCAAGAAAAAAACATCACGCAATATTTGGGATGTTCTATTGGGGTTGGTGGGTACTATTTTCTATGGGACTTTCTTGTGCCTTAAATGTTAGGATTTGATCTGATTTTGTGTATGGACTAGAGAGTGTTATACCAATACCATTTTTATTATCATCATTGTAGGGTGATATTCATGTCTCTTGAGGGAGACATGTATGTCTATCATGGAGAATGGGGCATTTAGGCAGGTCATGTTGGGCGGTGTTTCAGCAGTTGGGTGAACTCACAGCCTAAGTGACTTGTCGTATGTTTAATGATGGAGGAGTAGAGCTTCTTGTCTTTCCTCCTATAGTGGATTGGTTAAAATATGTGTTTCCTAATTAATTATTAGGACTTATACCTTAGAGAGATGTTGAGTTCATGATAGAGTCATTACCGAGAGAAGAACCCGTTTCTATTTCACCGTATCTATTGGAACCAATAAAACTTCAAGAACATAAAGCTCAGTTAGAGGAGTTGGAGAATAAAGGGTTTATTCATCCAAGTACATCACCATAGTGATCTCCATTTCTGTTTTCCAAGAAGGCTAATTGATCATTGCAGTTGTATATTGATTATAGGATATTGAATCAAATGACTGTTAATAACCGACACCCTCATCAAAGAATTGATGATCTCCTTGAACAGTTGATAGGTGATTCAATGTTTTATAAAATTTAGTCGAGGTTAGAGTATCATCAACTGAGGGTGAGACCTTATGATGTACCACAAACTGCCTTCAGAAGAAGGTACGGGTTGTATGTGTTTTTTTGTGATTCAATTCAGGTTAACTAATGAAACAACAATTTTTATGGACTTAATGAACGAAATATTTCATCCTTACCTAGATCGATTCATAGTTATCTTTGTTGATGACATCTTGGTGTACATTAATAATCATGATGATCATTCCAAACATCTTGACATCGTCTTGAGTACACTAAGAGAGAATAGTATATACACCAAGCTATCCAAGTTTAAATTATAGATTGATAGGATTCTTTTCTTGGGTTACATAATATCTGTTAAAGGCATGTTAGTGGACTCAGAGAAAGTGTAGACAAATTTTTCTTGGGAGAGCCAAAGAATGTTGCTGATTTCCAATGTTTTTTTGGGATTGGTGGGATATTATCAATGGTTCCATAGAAAATTTTTCTGTTTGGAAGCTCCAATTTGGGGCATGAATAAGAAAGGCATCAAGTTTGAATGTTCTGAATCATGTGAGAATGCTTTACAAGAGTTAAAGAAGTGGTTGAAAACCACACCGATTTTTATCTTATCAGAGTTGGGTAATAGGTATACCTTTTTTTGTGATGCATTTGGGGTTGGGATTGGGATAGTTTTAATGTGGGATGATCGGGTTGTTGAGTATGTCTCACAAAATTTATGGCCTCCTGGAAGAAATTACCCAACAAATGATATTGAATTGACCATGTTGATTCATGCCTTAAAATGTTAGTTGCATTACATGTTGGGAGAGTGGTTTATAGTGTATACCAATCATAAGAGCTTGAAATATATATTCTCTCAGTGTGATTTGATTCTTCAACAGTGAAGATAGGTTTAATACATGTATTTATTCAATTTTGAGCTGGTATACCAAGTAGGAAAAGGAAACAATGTTGCAGATGCTTTGAGTTGACAGGATCAAAGTCAGACCGTTCAGGAATGATGTTTGGAGTGGAAAATGATGGCATTATTTGTTGAGATGCGTCTTCAAGTCTAAGATGGAAAAGGGAATATGACTATTGTATCCTTGGAAATTGAGTCCACATTTCTGATTTGGATTAAAGAGATACAGGGTGAGGGTCCATAATTTTCAGCTTTAAGGGATAGTCTTAAAGGCGAGGAGTCACCTTCATGTTGTAGAATTTGTGATGATGAGATATTTTATGTTCATGGCCATGTTTTTGTGCCAACATGTATGCAATAAGAGTTAATGCCTGAGTCTCATGCAATGATGTTGGTATTTAGTCCTAGTTTTACCAAACTGTATCGTGATCTTTGTAGGTAGTATTCGTGACCAGGAATGAAGAAAGAGGTTGTAGGTTTTGTGGTGTGATACCTTACCTGACAGTAGGTGAAGGCTGAGAATTAGTGACTGGTTGGGTTGTTGCAACAATTTCCCATTCTAGAATTTAAATGGGATGGTGTGACCATGGATTTTTAGTAGGTCTCCCAAGGATGCCTTAGAAGAATGATGCAATCTAGGTAGTTAGGGATAACTTGACTATTGTGTCTTATTTCTATCTAATTCATGAGACTTTCACAATGGATCAATTGGGCCAGTTGTGTGTTTGGGAGATAGTGAAGTTGTATTGGGTATCGTGGAATATAACTTCAGACCATGATCCACACTTTAGATCATTATTCTAGCAAGAATTGTAGAAGTTTCTTGTTACCCCCTTTGTTTTTCAGTATGGCCTTGAACCTGCAGATGAACGGTCATTCAGAGCATACCATTCAGCTACTAGAGGACATGTTGAGGGTTTGTTTTCTAGATTTTGGCGGATCATTGGAAAATCATCTAGCACTGGTTGATTTTTCCTACAAAAACAGTTTCCATGCTATGATTTAGATAGAACTTTATGAGGCACTTTATGGAAGACCAGGTAGATCACCATTTTATTGGATGGGACACAGGGAATTAGAGATTTTGGGACCATGTATCATGATGGAGATGTCAGAATATGTTTAGTTGTTTCAGAAAAGTATGGAAATAGATCTTAGAAGGAAAAATTCATATGCATATCTATATCATACACCACTTGAGTTTTTTTGTGGGTGACTGTGTGTTTCTTCAGATGTCTCCATGTTTGGGTGACCGTCGGATTCAGAAACAGGCTAAGTTGGCACTCAAGTTCATGTGATGGTTTGATATTGGGGAGAGGATCATACCGATGGCATAAATATTGGATATTCCATAGTGTTATAGTGGAAAGCATGATGTTTTTAATGTGTCATAGCTTTAATAACATCACCCTGACCCATCTCATGTGATTGATTTCATGGATGTTGAGCTTGAGGATAATGTCTCTTTTGAGGATAATCCAATTTGTATTGTGTATTGTAGTGATAAAGTCTTTGGAGGCATGATTGTGACCTTGGTTTACATCTTTTGGCAGTATGGTAATGTCCAGGAAGAAACATGGGAGATATAGATTGAAATATGGTCCCAATGGCCAAATCTATTTTCTTCAGAAGCTCAGTAATGCTTGGAAGTGTGGCTCAAGGATGAAATATTATATGGTGTGGAGGTTTTATGTTCTAATTCTTCATGAATGTATTTTATTGTTTAAAATTTGGTTTGATTCCCATAATGTTGGATGATTAAAAGTTTATCAGTTGTATGAGGAAGCTTGGGGGTGATCTGGGGGTTCAAGACATGAAAGAAGGGAGAAAACTTGACATTATGTGCATGTTTCATGGTTGGAACATAGTTAACGTAAATAATCCATAAAAAATGTGCTTTCCCAGAGGAGGGGTTCACGGTTAGGTAAACCATGAAAGGGGAAAGGAAACCCATGTAGTCTTAGATAGAGGAATTCTACATGGTTGGTGCACATGTTTTAAAACTTTATGGATCTCCCTAAGTTACTGTGTGACCTCAACCCCTCCTAGATAGTGTCTAGCACATAGTTTTCAAATGAATTGGAAAACCATGTGGCCCAACCATGAACCCCATTAAATAGTGAAATTTACCCTTTCCCATGCTCAAGAATTTAGGTATCTCACCCAATTTTCCTCCTCATTCTTCTTCCTCCAGACCTTATGATGAACCAAACTCCCCAAGCATCCCAAGGGTCTATCTTCTTTGTTTCTAGCTCATTTAGGGTGTTGTTGGTTTCAGATCAAGGCTTTGGGTTCGTCTAATTCCCCCTTTTCTTCTATTTTCTAGATTAGGGTTTGTGGAAATGTTCTCCTTCTTCTAAAACCCTAAAACCATCTTTTTCAATCAGATATTAGATTGAGGATTCAAGGGGTTCTTCAATTGAGATCTATGGATAAGGTTAAGGGTGTTTTCATCTTTATATTCTAGGTAGGTGACCTATAATTTATATCCCATAATTATATTGTTGATTTTTGCATGTGTGGTTGTGTTATTGCTTCCCACATGATGTGTATTTGATAACATAGTAATATTTGGTAGAAATGGTTGAATAAATGATGATTTATACTCCTCATGACCCCTATAGGATTCATTTTAATGATTTGAACAATTTAGGTCCACACATGGGGTGCTCCAACTTTCCCAAACATGATAAGTTGTAATGTTAAGCACAAAGTTGACTTTTGATAGAATAGATCCCATGGTAAATATGTTGACATGCTAGTTTAAATAATAAGATGAACCAATGGTAGTTCTGTGTAGTTTCTAAAAATGGCCTAAGGGATTGCTTGGCATGATGTAAAAAAGGGTTAAATTGATTAATGTGAGTTTGTCAAATGGCTTATTAATTTTTAATGGAAATTCATAAATGGGTTAAGGAATATTAATTGATGAATGTGATAAATGGGATAAATGCTTGTAAATTGAAGAATGGGTTAAATGAATTAATGTATGGGAATTATTGAATATGCTAAATGGGTTAAGGTATGAAAAGAGAAATGGGTTAAATGGGTGGAGAGATATAAATGGCGAATGTGTTAATGGGTATGTCTTGATATTGTGTTATATGTAAATGAATATGAATTATGATTGTTATGTGTATTGATTATGTATGGTTTATTAAATGGTATTTGTGGTAAAAAGATAAACAATCATGTGCACATGTCTTGGTAATTATGGGGTATTAGACTTGATGATCTATGCCTACAGTTTGGGTTAGACCGAGGCTCTAAACCCCAACCTTTAATTCATGGGTTAGGGAAGGGGATTGAGCCTCTAAACCTACAACATTTAATTTGACGAGACTTCTTCGACGGAGGCTCCAAGGTAAGTGTTATGTGATTGTTGTGAATTTTTTATTCCTAGTGAGATAAGAAACATTATTAATTCCATTTTTCATGATAATTGATCGGCTTAGACCGTTGTGTAAATGAAGTAAATTCATAACCCCTAGAAACTTAGGATAAAAATAAATATAGAAATGAAGACAGTATAACTGATCGAAAAGGAAATCATAATGGAAAATTATTGAAGTGAATATTGTTAACTAATGAAACATGAGTCATATTTTTTTTACCTTTTCATATATTTAGTATTTTCATTCACTACCTATTTAGATTGGATATTTTTTAGACACCGTTGGTGGTGGCCTACTAAGTTTTACTCACACCCTTCTTGGGCTGCCATTGGATACCTGAGAAGTCTTCATTATTGTAGGTTCGGGCAAGGGAAATGTTCCTATGATAATGAGTTGATTTGGGCTCAAGATGTTGTTATATGAGGGATTTAGACTTGGAGTCAGACCCATTTTTGGGATTTGGTTGTTTGTATTTATGTTGTGTTTTCTTGATTTTGGAATAGTTAGCTTTGACATGGAATATTTATCTTTTGGTTGTTATTGTACCCTATTTGGGAAATGGTTAGTGATTCATGTTTCTAGTTTATCATTTATTGTTTTTGTTATTTCATATGTTATATATTGTGGCTTACTATGGTAAAGATGGTATACTCTCCCCGCATGATTTATCAAACCGTCACTGCTAGTCATCAACCTCTGACGCACAGGAAGGAAAACTTGAGGTCATGTGGTGACTCAGCTTGGGGCACTGGTAAGTGGCTCCCTATTTAGGGCATTATAATTTCTGTGCATAATTTTTATCATTTATCTCAATTTAATATGTATCAACCTCATCTTGACAATGTTATTTTATGGGACCATGTTGATCATGAACCAGATAATTCATTGATTCATGTTCTAGTTTGAATTGTGGATAGGAAAGAGAATCCATTGTGTTGGAAAAGAATCTATTTAGTAAAGGTTTTATGGAATCAATATAAAATTTAGGAAGAGATCTGGGAGCATAAAAAGGAAATGTTAGAATAGTGTTTTGAAATATTCTAGGATAACACTTGTTTTATAAATTCCTAAGATGGAAAGAAAAATGTTGTGGAGAATTTAGTACCCCTGGTTTCATGCACATACCCCTTTATTTATGTATTTTGAGCTTACATAATGATTGGGTTATGTTTCATGATTTTTGGAGAGGCTTAGAAATGTTTTGGAGGTGTTTCTGGAGGTTCGTGGTTTGTGTATGGTTAGTAGAAACTATGAACCACCTCCATGAAATCGTGTGACATATTTTTGGATTCACTGGGTAGGTGCATGTTTTGAACAAACCATGCAGTTTCCTAGGAGGAATTTTTCAGAATTAAACATAAGTAAAAGCACATTTGTCACATGTTTCGTCTAAAAGTGTGGGCTAACCATGCATGTAATGACCTTTAGATAGTAACACAACACAATTGGAGAATTGTTTTTGAAACCATGTGTCCTAACCATGGTCCAATATTTAGTTAATCCAAAAAATTAATTTTAAATCAGTTTACAGCTCTAAAACCCTCATTATTACCATTTTTCATTACGTTCTAGAACTCCCTTCCCTCCTAAGGATCCTATGAATATTTCCTTCAATATGAAGTGATATTTTATTGAATTGAAGTGTGTTGGATATCCAAATTCTCTGGAAGGTCATGGTTCCTCTCTCCTTCCTTTGATCCTCTTATTTTCTATCACATGGTTTATGACATCTAATCCAAAATGGATAGATATATATTGTTTTCTAAATATATTAATGAATTTTGGTTGTATATATTTAAGTGAAGAAGATCTAAGTTTAGATCTAGAATATTGTAGTTATGTTATTTTTTTTGTTTCGTTGAGAGGTAAGTGGCTTCTCTCTCATCTCATAATTTACTAGAACCTGATGGATTAATTTAGATTAAATTATTTACATGAAATTGTTTTGAAATCATATTATGATTCAAGATGGAGTCCTCTTTGGTTAATATATTTGGGAACCCAGGTAAATTGGATAGTTTTTCAAAAAGCCTCTCGTGATAATTTTCAAACAATGATTTTAAAATTATGATATTATTTTTCTTAATGAATGTTTTTTATGACATGTATTCAATAAAATATTTGGTTTATGTGAAATGGTTTAGCATTGGATTTGGAACACATGGTTGGCATGTGTTCAATTATTTTGACATGACCCTGAATAAAGGGCTTATACCATTGGGGTACAATGATGTGATCCAAGATATGGAGCATGTACCATTGGGGAATAAGGATATTGGACACCTAGTGACAACTTGGTGGATGGATTAGAGACTGCCCATGAGTATGTAACTGTCACCTGGCATGCATGTCTCTGTGTTTTGAAACATGGAATGGGTATGTCAAATCATTGATAAATGTTTTAAATTAATTTTTTATTATTTTCCATTGATATTATTGGGGATTTATATAAACTATTTTAATTAATTTGAATTATTTTATATAAAATATACTAACCAGTACATGTACTAGTGGTGTGAGTTGGAAAGTCTTTGGGAAATCCTACTAATGTTATACCCAACCTTTCTTGGGAACATTGATGCATTTTCATTTGTTATATATCAGGATAAAAGTAAAGGGAAGGAATCATATTTCTTCAGGGAAACATTATGATACTGTGAGAATAATAGGTGGAGTTGGGTCTTGGTTGGGTATTGCTTATAATTATGTCTTTTGGATGTATTTAGGTATTAGATTCTCTTGGTCTTTTTTTATTTATCATCTTTTATTTCCTTTGGGACTCTGATATTGTTGTTTAATTTTGGGTATACCATTTTTTATCTTTTACTCATGCATCATATATAGGATCAGATGTTTATTGTTTATGTTTGTTTGGGTGATTTCTCTATTAAAGGGATAATTATCCTTCCGATGTTCTTGAAACCTTTAGAATTTATTTAAAACCATTGGTGTCTTGGGGTTGTCACCTATGGAAAATATCATATCTTCATCTTATAAATACAATGAGTATGAGTAGGATGTTATAACTTCATTAACTATGAATGAATCATTGATAACTATGGCATAGTCATCTTCCCCTTCTATAATTTGAGTTTTGAGATTTTACCTAATTCATTATCAGATAAAAATTAGATCCAACTTAAAAAATACTTGAATGGATTGAGTTTTTCAAACAAGAAATAAGGGTTGGTAGTGAATAGAGGGTTCCTATAAGATTCAAAGCTTTGGTCCTAGTCGATTGAAACTAGTTTGAGTTAATATTAATTTCCTTTGGAGGTCCTTGACTTTTCACCCTCAGTCATTTATTGGTGGATTTTGTTTCATGATGAGAAAGATATCATGATGAGTCATGAATTAATTATTCGGAATAATCAAAGAACCTCCTCATGTAGTCGATGGATATGTTGTTTGATCAATTTGTGGTTCCTATGTTGTAGTTTTCCTTTGTTGTGTGATATATCAGGAAAATATGGTTGCCTAGATTTAGGAATGTTTAGTTGAAAATAAGGCATATTCGATCCAAATTTAACTTGTAGTTTTGTTAGTTTGTACATGGTGAGACGCTTCTCATGTGGTATTTTGGGTTTTGGTTTCTGTAACACCCTGAGCTTCCACGTTACACTTCTCTTTGAATAATACAGTAGCGTGTGTTGTACGCAACTTCGAGTTCTAACACACACCACAACCAATCAAAGTAGCCGTTATGAATAGTAATACCCACTTTTTGAAATTATATATATTTTATATTTCAAAATGAACTTCATTTTTGGATTGGGAATATCGAAATTAGCCTATGTTGAATTTTTGGTATTTTTCTGAGAACTTCCAATTTTTTATGAATAGTGAAAAATACTTAAAAACAACTTTTTTAATCAAAATAATTTATAGTGATAAATTATACTATTGAGTGGTTTTAAAGTATAATTAGAATATATTTTTACCATTTTATCCAATGGTGTTCATTATAATTAATTTCACTTTGAAATTAGACATAAACAATTGTCAATCTTTTGATATATATTGTTTCTTAAAAACACGCTATTTGTTGTGACAACGGGAATTAATTATAAAATTAATTAATGCAACTTATATGGTTGGAATTTTTTAAAATAGACATAATTTTTGAATTCGTAATATCAATTATAGCTTAGGGTGAAATTTTGGCATTGTTCTGAAAAACTTCAATTTTTGATGAATAGTGAAACCACTAAGTGGTAGTTAAAAAATTGATTTTTCATTTAAATGAAACATTACCACTTCTGTGATTTGATTTTCAAAAATCAGACATTCATGTTTGTAATTAAGAAGTAAAATTTGGTTCAATGGGATTAAAATAATTTTTTGGTGAATAGTAACTTTTAAGTTTAATTAATCGTGATTAAAGGTAATTAGTGATATTTAAGGTAAAAATGGTATTATAAAAATATGAAAATACCTTTACACTTGTCCTACCCCTATTTAATGTGTCATGGACGACCAAGAAAATCCATGGGTCAACTTGGGGACCCCATGGAGCCACTTTGGTAGGAAAATGACATAAATAACTTTTATTTAAAGTTAAAATAAAAATGCCACAAACATAAGTTGTTTTACTAAAACAATTTTTAAATGGGGTTATACAAGTCATATTTTTTACTATAAATATTAATTAGAAAGCTAAAACGATTTCGTACATCATGATATTTTTTTATAATTTTTATACATTAAATAAATTAAATTATTTATGACACCATGATGATGCAACGATTACCTCATTAATTAATGATTTAAATAAAACGAAAAGATAATGTAAAATACAAGGCTTAAACTTGTCCAAAGCCTATTGGATGGGTAGATTTATAACCCTTATCAACTTAGCCTCGAAATATATAATTTTTTGACCTCTAAAATCCGAAAAGTATCTCATAATAATGTAACATTTCTTTACTTTCCAAGAGTGCCCCTCCTCTCCACTTATAAAAGGCCCCCACCACTACCACCTTACTCACACTTTCAAAGCCTTTTGGCTCGGCCAACCTATGCCCAAATACTCTCCCAAATTCCCTCCCTTACTCCGAGAAGCCTCACTCTGGGCATAATTCTTCCCAAGGAAGCCTTTGGATCAAATCAAAAGAGTTACCCGATTTTAAGGTAATGTCTTCGCTTATGTTATTTTGTTTTATTTTTCTTATTCAACACCCTAAAGTCTTTTTATTCATTTCTTTTGTAACAACACCAGTATCCTCAATATACTAGGATGTTGTTATAATAATTATTCGAGCCACACTTACACACACCTACATCTAATGGTTAAAGAACATACTGTTTCTGTGGATGGGGAATTTCTGCCTCACGAAACGATGATTGTTCAACACTCATATAACACCTTCAAAGGTGGCCATTAAGATGTAACTCTATTTATACATGATATATAATATTTTTATGTTTTACTTAAGGTTCTGTATTTTTCATTTATGTCATACCTTTATTTTTTCCATTATGGGTAAACGCGATATTTTCATTTTAGTAAGTGCGGACTACCGCCCCCTCAAAGTGATTTTAATTGTTAATGCCATATGTGGGATGTATAAAGGATGGATTAAATGATATTATATATGATATTATACTGGAATTATAATATACCTTTATATCATTATGTTTTCATTAAATACGAAATAGAAATGAAAGTAGCGTTCATGCGTACGTACGGATTACCGTCTCCATGAACGGTGCATTTCATTTCTTACCATAAACATTATGGAATATTATAAATGAATGTATATACTTGATATATATGAGATATATGATATCTATATCATGAATATAATTCTAGATATAATGGATATTTCACCACATGAACAACTTGTAATTATAAGAAGTTTATTTTTGACTCAAGTACCAAAGATCGACAAAACGACCGTTATTAACTTAAATAATTACATAATGTTTATAACATGGTAATAAGTGATATAAAAGGAATAATGAACATGAAAAAGGTTCTTAAGAAAATATAAATTAACTCTAGTTTATTATTCAGTAGGTTAAATAACGGTCGAGTCAAGTCGGACACAAGATAAGGGAACTTCTTAACCCAATTTCCATTCTTTGGGTTAATCTCCTACTTTCAAATTATGTCATGATATTATTATATCCTATCTTGTATTTGTACTTTCTTTATGTGTACTTATAGTGAATACACATAATAGATCTATTTTATTTAAAAAAAATGATATTTGTGAGGGACTTCGTCTCAATATCCTTTCATTGAGGCATATTTGGTTTTATACACAACTTTCCTTTATACGGTGTATAAACCCCTTTGACTTTTAAATTTATTCAAAAGGAATATTTTTATACGAAGTGTTTTACTAATTGACAAAAAGAAATATTTTTCTTGTCGTAAGTATGCGGAGGCAACGACTTCTCCTCCGCCTTGGCCATTATTTGGGTTTCGGCTTCCTCTACAAGCCATAACATTTTTTAATGAAAAATAAATACAAAGTTTTAACTTTCTTTTTTTTTTGTATTGAAAATGGTTTTGAAAGTTTTTTTTATTATATCAATGTTTTGTATTGATATCTTGTTATTGAAATGTGGAAATTTTATGTTTCCTTTATGCATGTTTTATGTGATATGATTATGTTATGGTTTATGATATGTTTAAACCTATTCATATGAGGAATGCATTGGACTTAATAAGTGACGGGTGGAGCCCGCTACAGCTCCTCGATGCATCGGTAGGTCTCATGAGACAAACTAGTGTCTTGGCACGAGGCCTCAACAAAATCTTATTTGTTGTCTTGGCATGAGGCCTTGGCTACGTGGTTATGATAGTCTGGAATTATGCACTCCATCATTATGAAAGTAGTTATTGATATTGCATGTGGTTATTCGACCGGTAGAATATACTTGTGAATAAGTAAATGGAATTATTTCATTTTGGTTTTTCCATATTATGTTGAAGTTCAAGTTTAAAAAGGCTTTTGTTTTAGTTATACATTGCCTTAAATGTTACTGTTTATTTATGAAAGCTTCCGCTATATTGTTATCCTTACTGAGAATCTGAGCTCACCCCTTTCAATGTTTTAATTTTTCCAGGATGTGAAGAAGTATATTATGAATGACCTGCAGGGATAAAATAAGGAGATATGAAGAGAAGATGCTGTAGTTTTGTTTTACTTTATGATGTAATCTAAGATTTATGAATGTATCTAGTGTTTACAAGGCTACTAAACTAATCGGTCTTTCGAGACTTGATCTTTTGTGATCATGATAATGTTACGAAGTAATGCACCGAC
Source organism: Viscum album (assembly GCA_963277665.1). Lineage (NCBI taxonomy): Eukaryota > Viridiplantae > Streptophyta > Magnoliopsida > Santalales > Viscaceae > Viscum > Viscum album. Next base: position 822,448,391 of record OY728134.1, read on the forward strand.
TTTGGGTAACTGGGGTCAGGGCGTTACAGTTGGTATCAGAGGCAGTTTATTACTAACCTTGGAAGCTAGATTTAGATAAACTCTGATTAGATCACATAGCCTGAAGATAGACTTTAAGGATTAGTATAGAAGAACTTCCTAGAATTTTGGTATTAGAGAGATTTTGTGAGTTTTCCGAGCAATACATCCCTGTCTGGATACGAGCAGGTAGAGGCGGCTCTGGCACATATGTACCTATGGGTAAAACCCGAAAACACCGCTTTGAGCTAGACTCGAACGGGAACTGGTGCACGACAACGGGCCTTGCTGCACTCTTGGTTACGACACTCCCGAGGGATATGCTTAGGATAATTCTCATTTTCTTTACAAACCACTATGAAGGGTTATGAGTATATAATTCCTCAAAGATTTTTTTTATGATTATGGATTAAATCCATAAATAGTTCAATTAGTGTTAAGTGTTTTAAAAGTATGGAATTATGTATTTTGATTCATAAACTAATTTAGTTTATGCCATTGTTTAGAAATGGCGCCTAGTGGAATGAATGGAAACCGTATCAATGCACGCACTCTGTGTAGGGATTGCCCTCCTACTCAAGATAATTATTGTGGAGCTGGAGATACAACTGATGCTGATTAACTTATTACCATACTGGGACAACTCACTCAGGTTATGAATAATAACCTTACTCGTATGGAGCACCCTGATCCGCAATGTGGAGGATCAATGTTAGACCGCTTCATGAGGCAACAACCGCCAAAATTTAATGGGGGTACAAATCCATTAGTATCTGAGTAATGGATAAACTCCTTAGAGAAAATATTCCACGCCTTGGGGAGTAGAGAAAGGGAGAAGGTTGTCATGGCAGTTTACCGCCTCACTGAAGATGCCGATCAATGGTGTTCATTGATTCAAAATACAAAGGAAGATGAAAAAGTATCAAGTATAAAATGGATAGAGTTCAAAGAAATTTTCCTAGAATAATACTATCCTCGCGACCATCGAGCAGATATGGGAAGACAATTTTTGAGTCTGAGACAAAAGGAGGATGAGAATATCTCAAAGTATGAGGCTAACTTTACTAGGTTAGCGAGGCATGCTGCAGATTATATACATAACCCAAGAAGTAAGATTGATCGTATCTTTGATGGGTTAAAACCATTTCTTCGTCGAGCATTAGTCTCACAAACCTTTTCGTCGTACGAAGACATTGTCTCATGTGCTATCAAGATAGAAAAGGAATTATCTAAATCTTATGACAATAAAGTAAATCAAGAGAAGAAGAGAACGGTGGAATAAGAGACAGATAAAAGGAAAAAGGGAAAGAAGGATTTTCCATTATGTGATAATTGTGGGAAGAATCACCCTGGTAATTGCCTAAAAGGAATGGGAGTTTGTTATAAATGTGGAGAAAAAGGTCACCAGGCACATGATTGCAAGGGAAAGAAAGAGGCTATCAATGTTGAATGCTACAATTGTAGGGAAATGGGGAATTATGAAAATGAATGTCCTAAGCGTCAGGGAAACTTACCTCAGAAAAGGCCAAGGGATCAAGGACAATCTTATGCTGTTACTACAGTTGAAGCAGAATAATTAATGTATTGGTGCTTTTGGACTCATGGATTATATTCTGGTTATTAGAATAATGTGATATATATATAAGGATTGTACTGTAGTACTTGTTTATTTCATTAAGGTTTTAATATGATGAAGGTAATCATATTTTTGTATGTGACAATAAGAGAAACTTTACCTTGTTTGAGGAATCTGATGATACAATTGATTTTGGAATTTAGATACCTTTTAGAGAAAGTCTGGACAGAGGTATTTTGGATAACTATAAAGGTTGGAATGGATTAAGTTGAACCTTGGATAGTATTGTTTAAGGTTAAAACATTTCTAAAGATTACTTTTGGAATATTATAATACTATATTTTTAGGAAAAGGACAACCTGCAGGTCGGGGGATAACCCATCGCGTCGGACAAAGCTGCAGGAATCGAACCCACAACCATAGTGCGACATGCCTTTATTACCTACCACTAGCCTACAGGAAGTCCCTGGTTATTACAAAATAGTTTTACTAATCTAAATGGTATGTGTTAATATTTGGAACCTTATAGAATTAGGATAAATAGAATATTTTTGAGTTCTATTGCCTTTTAGAGTGAAAGATGGGTTTGTGGTAAAGAATTTATTAAAGAATGAAAGTATACATGACAAGTATGTATATTCCCTTATGTTCTTAGTAAATCTCCTAAATAAACTCCTCAACTTTATAAAAAGAAACTTAAAACAAAAACGTTTCCGGTTAACTTTTCTAACTCGGGATTCAATGACCGTTTAACCAATCACAAGTTTGTGATTTTCTTATGGTTAACTTTCTCCTAATCCAGTTTTCTACAACTCTCCATCAGACCTTGATGGTTTGTTTTTCTTCCATATCCATATTTTCATAGAATCCTAGTATGGGCTATCTCGGGTGACCTTTGTACTTATCTTTCTTTCTTTTAAAGTTATATTTTTATTAACATTATTTCCGATGTGGGTTTTCCACAAAGGTATATTCTATTTTCAACCTTTCATTTTCAAAGAAAAATTTCAAATTGCGAGGATGCAATTTATTGAAGGAGGGGAGAATGTAACACCCCGAGATTCCACGTTACACTTCTCTTTGAATAATACAGTAGCATGTGTTGTACGCAACTTCGAGTTCTAACACACACCACAACCAATCAAAGTAGCCGTTATGAATAGTAATACCCACTTTTTGAAATTATATATATTTTATATATCAAAATTTACTTCATTTTTGGATTCGTAATATTAAAATTAGCCTATGTTGAATTTTTGGTATTTTTCTAAGAACTTCCAATTTTTTATGAATATTGAAAAATACTTAAAAACAACTTTTTTAATCAAAATAATTTATAGTGATAAATTATACTATTGAGTGGTTTTAAAGTATAATTAGAATATATTTTTACCATTTTATCCAATTTTGTTCATTATAATTAATTTCACTTTGAAATTAGACATAAACAATTGTCAATCTTTTGATATATATTGTTTCTTAAAAACACGCTATTTGTTGTGACAGCGTGAATCAATTATAAAATTAATTAATGAAACTTATATGTTTGGAATTTTGTAAAATAGACATCATTTTTGAATTCGGAATATCAATTATAGCTTAGGGTGAAATTTTGGCATTGTTCTGAAAAACTTCAATTTTTGATGAATAGTGAAACCACTAAGTGGTAGTTAAAAAACTGATTTTTCGTTTAAACGAAACATTACCACTTCTGTGATTTGATTTTCAAAAATCCGACATTCATGGTTTTCATTAGGAAGTAAAATGTGGTTCAATGGGATTAAAATAATTTTTTGGTGAATAGTAACTTTAAAGTTTAATTAATCGTGATTAAAGGTAATTAGTGATATTTAAGGTAAAAATGATATTATAAAAATATGAAAATACCTTTACACTTGTCCCAACCATATTGAACGTGTCATGGTCGACCAAGACAATCCAGGGGTCAACTTGGGGACCCCATGGAGCCACTTTGGTAGGAAAATGACATAAATAACTTTTATTTAAAGTTAAAATAAAAATGTCACAAACATAAGTTATTTTACTAAAAAAAATTTTAAATGGGGTTATACAAGTACTATTTTTGACTATAAATATTAATTAGAAATCTAAAAGGATTTCCTACATCATGATATATTTTTTATAATTTTTAGACATTAAATAAATTAAATTATATATGACACCATGATGATGCAGCGAATACCTCATTAATTAATGATTTAAATAAAATGAAAATATAATGTAAACTCCAAGGCTTAACCTTGTCCAAAGCCTATAGGATGGGTATATTTCGAACCCTTATCACCTTAGCCTCGAAATATATAATTGTGGGACCTCTAAAATCCGAAATGTATCTCATAATAATGTAACATTTCCTTACTTTCCAAGAGTGCCCCTCCTCTCCACTTATAAAAGGCCCCCACCACTACCACCTTACTCACACTTTCAAAGCCTTTTGGCTCGTCCAACCTCTGCCCAAATACTCTCCCAACTTCCCTCCCTTACTCCTAGAAGCCTCACTTTGGGTAGAATTCTTCCGAAGGAAGCCTTTGGCTCAAATCAAAAGAGTTACCCGATTTTAAGGTAATGTCTTCGCTTATGTTATTTTGTTGTATTTTGCTTATCCAACCCCCTAAAATCTTTTTATTCATTTATTTTGTAACAAAACCATTATCCTAAATATACTAGTATGTTTTTATAATAATTATTCGAGCTACACTTACACACACCTACATCTAATGGTTAAAGAACATACTGTTTCTGTGGATGGCGAATTTCTGCCTCACGAAACGATGATTGTTCAACACTCATATAACACCTTCAAAGGTGGACATTAAGATGTCACTCTATTTATACATGATATATAATATGTTTATGTTTTAATTAAGGTTCTGTATTTTTCATTTATGGAATAACTTTATTGTTTCCATTATGGGTAAACGCGATATTTTCATTTTAGGAGGTGCGGACTACCGCCCCCTCAAAGTGATTTGAATCGTTAATTCCATATGTGGGATGTATAAAGGATGAAGTAAATGATATTATATATGATATTATACTGGAATTATAATATACCTGTATATCATTATGATTTCATTAAATATGAAATAGAAATGAAAGTAGCGTTCATGCGTACGTACGGCTTACCGTCTCCATGAACGGTGCATTTCATTTCTTACCTCTAAACGTTATGGAATATTATAAATGCATGTATATACTAGATATATATGAGATATATGATATCTATATAATGAATATAATTATGGATATAATGGATATTTCACCACATGAACAACTTGTAATTATAAGAAGTTTATTTTTGACTCAAGTACCAAAGATCGACAAAACGACCGTTATTAACTTAAATAATTACATAATGTTCATAACATGGTAATAAGTGATATAAAAGGAATAATGAACATGAAAAAGGTTCTTAATCAAATATAAATTAACTCTAGTTTATTATTCAGGAGGTTAAAGAACGGTCGAGTCAAGTCGGACACAAGGTAAGGGAACTTCTTAACCCAATTTCCATTCTTTAGGTTAATCTCCTACTTTCAAATTATGTCATGATATTATTATGTCCTATCTTGTATTTCTACTTTATTTATGTGTACTTATATTGAATACACATAATAGATCTATTTTATTAAAAAAAAGATCTTTGTGAGGGACTTCGTCTCAATCTCCTTTCATTGAGGCATATTTCATTTTATACACAACTTTCCTTTATACGGTGTATAAAACCCTTTGACTTTTACGTTTATTCAAAAGGAATCTTTTTATACAAAGTGTTTTACTAAACGACAAAAAGGAATGTTTTTCTTGTCGTACGTATGAGGCGACAACGAATTCTCCACCACCTTGACCATTATTTGGGTTTCGGCTTCCTCTACCAGCCATAACATTTTTTTTAATGAAAAATAAATACAAAGTTTTAACTTTCTTTTATTTTGGTATTGAAAATGGTTTTGGAAGTGTTTTTATTATATCAATGTTTTGTATTGATATCTTGTGATTGAAATGTGGTAATGTTATGTTTCCTTTATGCATGTTTTATGTGATACGATTATGTTATGGTTTATGATATGTTTAAACCTATTCATATGAGGAATGCATTGGACATAATAAGTGATGGGTGGAGCCTGCTACAGCTCCTCGATGCATCGGTAGGTCTCATGAGACAAACTAGTGTATTTTCATGAGGCCTTGACAAAATATTATTTGTGGTCTTGGCACGAGGCCTTGGCTACGTGGTTATGATAGTCTGGCATTATGCATTCCATCATTATGAAAGTGGTTATTGATATTGAATGTGGTTATTCGACCGGTAGAATATCCATGTGAATAAGTAAATGGCATTATTTCATTTTGGTTTTTCTATATTATGTTGAAGTTCAAGTTTAAAAAGGCTTTTGTTTTAGTTATACATTGCCTTAAATGTTAATGTTTATTTATGAAAGCTTCCGCTATATTGTTATCCTTACTGAGCATCTGAGCTCACCCCTTTCAATGTTTTAATTTTTCCAGGATGTGAAGAAGTATATTATGAATGACCTGTAGGGATAAAATAAGGGGATATGAAGAGAAGATATTGTAGTTTTGCTTTACTTTATGATGTAATGTAAGATTTATGAATGTATCTAGTGTTTCCAAGGCTACTAAACTAATCGGTCTTTCGAGACTTGATCTTTTGTGATCATGCCAATGTTACGCAATAATGCACCGACTCTGGGTAACTGGGGTCGGGGCGTTACAATTTCTCAAAAACATAACTTTTATTCTTGTGGTTTCTCTAGGAGTTTGAAAAAAAGTTCACATCAAAACTTGAATTTTTTTAATATAGGAATAGTCGCTGGAAGATTTTTCAAAATTTCATTTTTTTTAAATTTCATTGATCACAAAAGAAGATCATAAAACACCATTTTTAAAAAATAAGTAAAAATTAGAAATCTAAAATAATTAATGATTTCAACATAAAATAATCATTGAATTTTTAAATTTATAATTAAAATTGTATTCCACAAAAAAAATTAAAATAAACACTCGGAATCATGACATAATTAATTAAAAAAATTGTAATATATCAAATGATTAATTAAAAATCATAGAATATTATTCTTTAAATGTAAAAAATTAAATCCAAGAACAATCCATCACATGAACACCAGAAACAAAATCATTTTAAAGAATATTCAATGAATAACAAATTCCACATCAAATTAACCATTAATGTAGAATTTTCCCATATCATAATATTTCATACCTTAAAAACACACAAATCTGACATTAAAAAAATGTAATAATTAAATTCCACAACAAATTATTCCACACTCAAATTTTTGTTTTTCCTAAAAGAATACATGATTTATATTTAAAAACAAAACAGATGTCATATATCATCTCATAATGAATAATTTTAAAGCATTGATTTACATGGAACATGATTTTGAGATGGGATAATATTTTAAATGAATTTTGAAATAAAAATTTGAGATGTTCTTGCCTAGATTTACATACAGACTAGAGATCAAGGAACCAATGACCCAGTAATATTTGAAAATGGTATGCCTCCTATATGGAATCACCCATTATCCTACTTCAATTCTAAATCAAGTTCTAGTTCTCGGTGTGTATATGAGTTAACTCTAAGTGGAATTTAAACATTAACAAGAGGCACCAAAAATCATCACTCTCCAATAGTTTCCTTAAATTAAAGATCTATTTTTTGGATTCATTGATAAAAATAAAAAGTAAAAATTATCATATAAGTCAATTTTCCCATTCTTCATCTGGGTTTAACATCCCCTAACCTTAATAAACTCTTTTTTTAAAAAAATAGGCACTTTATTTTTTTTGAATCCATGAATATGAAAATTACTTATTGAATGTACAAGTGAGTTGTTTAAAGTGCCTAATATTTCAAAGATTCACTGTGAGATCCCAATTTCCTATTTTACTTTAGCTTAAAAGTACTTATATGATTATCTTTTGAGTTATCTCTCTAATGTGATTTTTTTTCAAAAAGGAAGAGTCCCCTAGGTTCAAGTTCAAAGATTTATTTTCCTCATAATTTAATTCAAATTCAAAAAATATTTATCATATCACACTCCATTTACTAGTTTCTAAATAGAGATTCTATAAAAATAGTAGGCAACATCACTCAGCAATCATTCAAATAAAATAATTTCACAGTCAATGTCAACCTTATTATTTAGAATGAAAATTTTCAACTGTAAGGACATCATTAAATTGAAAATTGAATCCCAAAGACCCTCAATTTTTATTTTATTTTTGATTTTTTGAAAAATGTTTATAAAAAATTAGGAATATTTTGATGTGTACAGTTAATAAACCATAAATAAGAATAAATAAATACCACCCCACACACTTAAAACATAATATTTTCCCCAATTTTGAATCCTAATGTGGGATAATATTTTTCTTCAAAATAATTTTCAATTAGAAAATACAAATAATATTGAAGAGGTTATAAGAATTTTCAAAAATTTATTACCTTATTAATCATGAAAATATGAAACAAAATTTAATTTTTTTTTGTTTTTTATTTTAATATCAATTTTTTTTACAATTTGACTAACAATGTACCTTGATAATAATTATGTAAAATATAATTTATTTAATCCAAAGTAATTTGAAAGGGTTCTAGCCAAATTTTAAATTCATCTCAATTTGATTTTCAATACCCTAGTAATAAGAAAAATACACCCAAACCAGAAAACATATTCATAAATTTTTTAAAAAATAGGTGAAATTCCCCCACCTTTAGTTCATAACAATATGAATCATAAGATTAACATAATTACAAAATGATGAATTGGAAGAAGTACTCCCTTGATGAAAAAGATTTTATTATTTCATTGTAAACATTTCCTCCCTTTCTATTATTTAATAAGATATATGTTTGCTCAATTCTAGTTTCTAATCATGTAAATAGAAAAAATTAAAAAGTATAATGTTAAATCCCAAATTTGTGGGAATCAAAGATTGAGTTAAGGTGGATTAGTCTAGAAAATTTAGGATGCATATTCATCTGGTCTTGAAGAACACTTGAACATTCTTGGGGTGGTTCTTTTACCACAATCACTTGAATTTAGCTATGCTGTCACTTGACTAACCATGTATAGTACAACTCTTAGTGTAGTCAATCTAGGAATTGTGAGGATTTCTAACTTATTTACATAGTAGATCAAACTGGATAAATATTTCTATTAGGTTCAATAAAAAATAGAGCATAAAAATTGTGATTATTTTTTTTGAAAAAGAGTGATTAAAGGGAAAAAAGAACCATGATTTATTTCCAATGAAACACTATGTTTATAGTCCCCAATTAGACTTATCCAGATATTCATATTTAAAGAATGGTGATGGAAGAAAATCCATTTGACTTCCCCTCAAAGTAGTGTTTGATTCCTTACCCATTGGACATAAATGGTTGATTCACTTATCCAACCATCTCAAAAAATCCATTTCTAAGCACTGTCATAATGAAGAAGGGTCTAGAACACTTGTTTTTTAGTTTCCATAGAAAAATATTTATCTTGGAATTAAATAGCACAACTCTTTAACCAAACTTGAAGTCTTTATTCTAAATGATAGAATCATGAAAGTATTTTTTCTCTAATTGTACATTTCGAAATTTTCATAGTATTCCCTCCAAATTTTCTCCAAATCACTAAGATCTAGAAACCTTCTCTATCCATCAGACTTAAAATCATAGTTTTAGGTTCCTCACTGCCCAAAATGATTTTTGATCCAGATCTATAGGTAGATGACATGTATTTCCAAAGAGTAGATTAAAAAGAGATACCCCTATGTGCGTCTTTTTGGAAGTCCTATAAGTTCATAGAGCTTTATCTAATTTGATAGAAAAATCCTTCCTAGAACTAGACATAGTATTCTTAATGATTTTTTGACTAATCTATTTGAAATTTTAGTCTGTCCACTAGATTATGCGTGTAACAACCATATGTTTTTATGAAATATTTTATTTAAATAATTTTAATTATTCAGTAGCTTAAATTGAATGAAATCGTGAGTTTAAGAAAACCATTAGAAACCCTTAGTATAAAATTACCAGTATAGCCTAGCTATTAGGATAGTGTGAATAAATATAACTAACTTAAGAAAATTCATTATGAATTCGTTGGTGGCCAATTATTTATAAAAAATATAAATCAATTAGATATTTTTATTTTCAAGAGAATTACTATTGGTAACAAAATTAATGATATATATATGTTATATACTTAATAAAATATTTTTGATAATCATCCAATGGATATTTTAGTCATAGGGTATCAATAAACCCAATTTGATGTATAAAAAAACAATTTTTTTAAAGGGTAATTCTACGCCTTTGAATGGAGGACCCCTTTTAAATTAATAATTTGACATATTACTAATTTTTATATGGAAACATAAACATGTTATTTTGAAGTAGGATATAAAAATTTACTTTGGATGAATTTCTGATAACATTCAAGTTTTAATGAATAGTAAAAATATACTAAATTATATGAAAACAACTTTTTTCATCAAAATAATTTATATGGTAAAATTATAATATTGAATGGTTTTTAAGTATAAAAATAATATATTTTTATCATTAAATATAATTTATATCACTATAATTAATTCTACATTGAATTCAGATGTAAAAACATTTCAATCTTTGACAATGTTTTTGCTTTTAGAACTCGTTCTCTATTCCCGACAATGGGATTAATTTTTAGTTAATTATTGAAACTATTGTGTTTTGAATATTTAAAAATATAATCCATATTTGTAATTAGTAGTTACAAATTATGTAAATAGATTTATTTTAGTTTTGGGCATTATGAATAGTAACTTTGGTAATTTTTATTAATACGGTAAAAGGGAAAACCGGGTAATTAATGGTAATAATACTATTATAAAATTACCCTAAAATGTGTATTAATATCATTTTATGACTATTTTTCTACATAAGTCATCCTTCTGACGAAATGGTATCCATTTTAATCTACTTGGATGACATTAGGACATTTAATTAATTTTATTTAAAGAAAAATTAATATGTCTCACTCAAATTTTAATAACTAATTTTTTTTAATATAAGTTTATGCTAAATATAATTTTGATTATAAATAATCATTTGAAATATAAAATCATTTTATTTATCATTTAAATTTATTTGTAATTTTTAGTAAATAAATAATTACCTTAATAGCTTATACATTAATGATTCAAAAATTATTTAATTGATGGAAAATCAATAATATAGTTTTTATAAAAATAATAATACCCACAAATTATCCAAAAACTTGAATAAATATTATTGTTCAAGTATATTTCAACCATATTCATCAAAGGGTTGAGTTATGGACCATTTTGAGCCTTATAGAATGGATTATGACACTTATATTATTTTATTTAAAGTGATGTTAATGTTTCCACCTTCTTAATTTAATAAGTATAACATTTTAAATTTTTTATTTTCAAGAAGATAAATTTGATAAAATTATTCTTATGAAATATATTTGACTTATCTTCATCATAATATTTTTTCATGTATTTTTCAACAAATAAGAATATTAAATAATTACAAAAAACTCTTGTAGTAATTATTTTATTAAGAGAAATATAAAATAAATGTTATTAATAATATTAAAGTAAATATAATTTAGGATAATTAACATGTATAATGAATTTTATCGATGAAATTTACCTCCTATTAATTTAATAAAATTGTGGGTTCGAAGTTATCTTCTTATATTAATAATTCTAAAAATCAATAAATTGAATTGTGTCAAAATTGATACTATTTATTATTTATCAAAATAATGTTTTATTAAATTATTTAAAAATAATTAAACATTTTAAAAAAACTATATTATAGTTTTTATATGTTATAAAATGATATAATTTATTTATTTATGGTCTATTTTACATCAAATAAGCAAATAATGCACCCTTTTAATATAGAATTATTCGTGACCCTAGTTAAAATTAAATAGAATAACTAAGTGTTAAATAAAGAGATAAGGTTTAAATTGACATATATACTTATCCAAAATTTATTGGTTTATTATATTTAAACCCTATCTCATATCATCATCGAAATTGAGATATTTTGGAGGTCTTAGGGTATGTTTTGATTTTATTATTAATTATTTTTTTGGGTGTTTCCAAAAGCTTCCCACACCTCAATTATAAAAGGGAACCTCCTCTCTCACCTCTTCCCTTCACATTGAACCTCATATCTTTTCCATCCCATACCATTTTCATTATAAACTTCTCTACTTACATTATATAGGTTTTGGTCATCATTAAATACCAACTCTAATACTCTAAGAAGAGATTTAGAGGAAGCATGTTGAGGAAGAGATAATCTCTTCTACCGATTCTTTCAAACTTACTTCTTATTATAATTATTATTTATTATTTGTTTCATTATAAAGTAATAAAATCAGTATCAATCACATACTGGTATGTTATTATAATTATGAAACAAACATATTACACCTTCTATCCATCCTACAAAAATAAAAATCACTACGCATTCGTACGTACGACTTACCGTCTCCACATTGTGGTGCAATCTATTTTTCACTACCACATTACTTGGATGGGTATAATGATGGAAATAATAACTATATATGATTATTATAATATTATACTAATTATGAAATATTATAAACCATCCACTTTAATACCATTCAACAATTATAGAAATGATATCATCGCTCGTGCGTACGTACGATCTACCATTTCCACGATGCGATGTGATTCATTATACATGATATTCATTAAACAACGATTATATAAATCAATTTAATGAATAAATATGATATATATTATACTAGTTTAATTATTTAATTTATGTAACTAAAACCTAAGAACTGGAATATGAACTTATCCAATAAAACTTGCATAAGAATATAAAGTAGTTAATATCCGAATAACGAGTGATAATGAAATGTTACTAAAAAACAGATGATAATATGAGCATATATTATATCATAAAATTGACTAAAATTCAAGAAAAAGTTAATAACATTATTTAAATCATTATATAGGAGGTTCAGATATATACAAAGGATATCTGACCAAAGGTAAGGGATAATTTTTTAATCTCATTATTATCTGAGATTTTTTATACGTAAGTATTTGTTGGGTTTTATTTATCATCCTCATAAATGATGTCCAATTATGTAATATTATTTCTATTCTTCTACAATTTTTTAATGTTAATTTTAACCTTTGGTGAATTTTTATTAAATGGCATGAAAGGAATCTTTTGTCGTTATTCGATACGACGTACTTTTTGAATTTTCTGGAATAAGTATGAGGAGAATGTTTTTTAACTTATATAACATGATTGGTTTTTTTACAACTTCATAACGAATTATTTTAATGAATATTCCTTTACATGATTTCAAGTTTATTTTCAAATAATTCTTTCTTCAAATTGTGAGGAATTTTGAGAAAATAAAACATTTTTGATGACGAAAGGATATTTTCCTCAGGAATTAATTTTAAGTGTTTTATCAAAATTATTTTCCATATAAGATGATGCTATTCAAATAAGGTTATGTTTATATATGTATTATTACTATAATTTTATTATTTTAATTATTGAATGATATTTTATATCAATTATGTTATGATACAATGATGTTTAAGAAAACCATTTTATTTCTTGGGTTATGCTATGATGAATGATTTATGTTTTTGTGGAACACGTAAGAATGATTTAATTATGAGATGGGTGGGACCAATATCTCCCTCGAATATATTGGGTAAAGATTTATATCTCATGAGATAGACATGATTGGAAGGACAAGTAAATCGAGTTTAGTAATAGCGGGCTGCAAAGATAAGAGAAACTGGTTTAATAATGGATATTATCTGCTATGATGGTCTTGGAAATGATCCATGACTAATATTAAATGATTTTCTATGCTTATGTGTATACCATACAACTTCATGCCTTATGTTATAACTTTTAGGATTCTGTCCATTGATTCTTATGAACTTTTAACCCATGACATGATATCATGATCTTTTATATGCCGGATAAGACTCTCAAATTTTATGTTCTTATATCTTATGATTATGATATGATTGATATTTACCGTGTTTACCCTTACTGAGAATTTGATCTCACCCTTACATATGTTTCTTTTCCCCAGGTCATGAAGAAGGGTATTAAGTAAGATATGTCAAAAAGGAGTCTAGTTATAAAGATATAAGCGGGATACAATGTCGATGTTTTATGAACCAGTTGTTTATGTTTCCCAGTTTCTAAAGATACTATACCTATACAGTCCTGTCATGGATTTATTATATGCTGTAATGAATATAATTCAATTTCGAAGTATTATCAATGTATGTAATTTATAGGTCATTATAGTTGTATCATAGGAAAGGTATAGTTAACCTTTGGAAACTAGGATGTGAAATCCTTAGTAAGAACCATAAGGATATGTCTAAATATATGTTACAATCTTAGTATTCTAGAAATAACCATGAATAACATAGGGTAAAATCTAAAGTGTCCTAAATTGAAATTTTGTTCTTGATTTTGTGGTTTCCCCATTATGATTAGGGTTTATCACACTATACTTCTTGGTTTTAGTCAATGGATAGAACCCAATGGAACCACATTTATACTAAATGGGATGAGAAATGCAATGATTGTCCTCCTGATCAACCAAATTTTATGGGTGCTGGAATGAAAAATTTTATAGTTATGATCAAACCAATTTCTCAAGCTATGAATCCTGCAGGACTTCCAAACGAGAAAAGGATGGAGTGAAATTTTGTTGAGTCCTTCATAAGGCAGCTTCCACCTTATTTCAGTGGGTCTTCTAATACATTAGTGTCTGAATAATGGATCAGTACCACTGAAAATATATTTTTAGTTCTACAATGTTATGAACATGAAAATTTTTTCTTAGCCGTCTATCATTTGGAAGGTGAAGCTGATAAATGGTGGAATCTTTTCAAGAATATGAGGCAAAGAGATGAAATTCAGTCTATGGAATGTGATTAGTTCAAGAACTTATTTTTCAATAATTACTTTCCTCATATTATTTGAAAAAAGACAGAGAAGGAGTTTCTTAAACTTAGAAAAAAGGACGATGAATCCATTTGTACCTTCAAATAAAATTTTACAAGACTTGAAAGGTACGATTCTAGAATTATTATTCAACCTAAGAGTAAAATTTATTGATTATTTAGTTACTTAAGACCAATTATCTAAAGGGAATTGTCCATAAGGGATTTTAATAGCTATGAGGAAATTGTTCGATGTGATCTCAAGGTTGAGATGGAGATTGGAGTAACCCATCAGTCCTATGGGTTTGATATGAAGAGAAAAATGGAATTCAATGGAAAATATAAAGACCACACTGAAAAGAAGATGAAATTTCCCTTATACTAAATGTGTGGAAGGAAACATGGTGGAAATTGTCTTAAGGGACCAGTAAATGTTTTAAGTGTGGAAAAGAAGGCCATCGGGTAGTTGAATGCCGAAGTGATAGGAAAAATATGTCTAATGATGTGAAAAGAGAAAAGGCTATATTAAATGCACCTCCAACACTTCAAAGATACAAGTGTAAGGAAATGGGGAATTATTCCAATCAATCCCTAAATCTAATGGTTATTGATAATGATCTATGTCAACAAACTCTTAAGGCCAAAGGAAATATAAAGTCACATGAAATTACTATTGGTGACGAGGAGTATGATAATGAAGTGGTGAAAGGTACACTTACCATCCAATCTAAAGTAGAAAATGTTTTATTTGATTATAGTTCTACCCACTCTTTTATTTCTGAAGAATTTTCTAAGGGTATCACCTTTTTACCTCAATAATTAGATATTGAGTTATCTGTGAAAACTCCTACCGGAACAACGGTCGCATCAAATGTTTATAACTCTTCTCTGGTTAATGTTTATGGGAATGCACTTCTTGAAAATCATGCGATCCTAACTATAGTGTAATTTGATGTGATTCTTGGCATAGATTGGCCTTATCTATATGCATCTCATATAAATTGAGAAGGGAGGTAAGTCACATTTCATATTCCAGACCAATATATGATCATCTATCGATGCGAGGGTGAATATAACATTCCTATAGAAATTTCATCCATAATATGTGTCTTGATCCCTATAATGAAGGTTATCTATCTCAAATGGTTGGGGAGAAACTCAAAATTAAGAATACACCCATTGTAAGGGATTTTGGTGGTGTCTTTCTAGAGGAATTGCTAGGTCTTCCACCAAATCATGAATTTGAGTTTTCAATAGAAATCTTACTGGGTGGTATACCTATTTTAAAGAAACCTTATATAATGGACCCATATGAGTTGTAGTAATTGAATAAGAAACTCCAAAAGAATATTGATTAGCGATTTATATGTCCTAGCGCGTCACCTTGGGGAGCACCTACTCTTTTTGTTCAGAAAAAACATGGATCAACGAGACTCTGCATTGATTATTGAGAACTTAACAATATCATTACTAATAAAACATATCACCTTCCACACATTGATGACTTATTTGACCAACTATGTAGAGAAAAATACTTTTCTAGCATTGATATTCATTCATGATATCATTAATTAAGGGTCAATAAGTAGGATATATGAAAGATGGAATTTTGTATAGGGTATGGACACTGTGAATTTATAATGACGCCTTTTGGTCTTACAAATGACCCCAATATCTTTATGGATCAAATGAATAGAGTTTTTGAAGAATATCATTATTAGTTTGCGGTCGTCTTTATAGAAGATATTCTTGCATATTCGAAGAGTATGGAAGAACATGAAGACCACTTGAGAATTGTAATGAAGACCCTAATAAAGGAGAAACTTTTGAAAAATTTACCAAGTGTGAATTTTATCTTCAAGAAGTTTCATTTTTGGGTTACATAATCACACGATATGGGATATCTATGGATCCATCAATAACAAAAGTAGTGGAAAGTTGACTAAGACCAAAAACTGTAACTGAGATCCAAAGTTTTCATGGTTTAGATATTTATTATTAATGTTTTGTGAAATTTTATTCAAGATTATCTAATCCACCAACAAAGTTGACTCGAAAAGGAGTTAAGTTCATAAGGAATGAGGAATGTGAATAGAATTTCAATGAGCTAAAAATAAGGTTTTCAAGTGCATATTTGCTCACATTTCCTTGTAGTGGATAAAGGTTTGGGAACTACAGTGTTGCATCCAAGAAGGTGCTGGGATGTGTTCTCATGAAAAATGACATGGTGATAGATTATGCCTCACGACATTTGAAAATCCATGAGAAAAATTACCAAACTCATGATTTAGAGTTAGCTTTAGTAATATTTACATTAAAGATATGGATGCATTATCTTTATTGTGAAAGGTATTATATTTATACTGATCATAAATGTTTATAGTATATTATCACCAAAAAGGATCTGAATATGCACTGAATAAGATGGTTGGAGTTGACTAAAGATTATGACTGATCAATACATTACCACCCTGGGAAAGAAAACAAGGTGGAATGTGCTTTGAGTTGACAAGACCATGCTAGCGTATCCCTGGTGAGGATCACAAACAATCTATTTTTTTTGGATTTTCAAAGGATGGTTATTGGAATTTTAAACGAAGGGGATATGTCTTATCTTTATAAAATGAATGTTCAACCATTTATACAAGTGAATATTAAGGTGGCGTATAAGAAAGATATAAAGTTACAAAAGAAGGAGATAAATGTTTCTGAATTCAACCTTGATTGTGATAGAATAATAAGGTTAAGGAATTGGGTTTGTATTTCTCCTATATAAGAATTAAAAAGGATCTATTGAATGAGCCTCATAGTTCTTCATTATCTATTCACACTGGAAGCACAAATATGAATAGGGAATTGAATTAGAATTTTTGGTGGGATGACATGAAAAGAGATGTTTCTAAATATGTCTCTTGATGCTTGGGTTGTCAGCAAGTTAATGTAGAGAGACAATAGTCTAAGGGGATGTTACAACCATTACCCATACCAGAATGGAAATGGGAAAACATCACCATGGAATTTTTCTTTGGACATCCCAAAATATCCAAAGTCAATAATGCTATCTAGGTTATAGTTGATCGTCTTATGAAGTCATCACACTTTATTACTATTTTATAGGATTTATCTCTTGATCATATTTCTAGGATATATGTAAAGTATGTGGTAAGATTACATGGAGTATTACTTTCCATTATATCTGATTAGGAGATGAGGTTTACCTCAAAGTTCTGGAGAAGTCTTCAGCATGCGCTAGATACATAGTTATGTTTCACCACTTTTTATCATCCTTATATAGATGGTCAGTTTGAGAGGAAAATTCAAACTCTAGAAGACATGTTGAGAGCTTGATCTATGGATTTAAAAGGTGGTTGAGATCAACACCTTCAATTGGTGGGATTTTCTTACAACAATAGCTTTCAATAGATTATTCATGTGGATACTTATGATGACCTATATGGAAATAAGTGCATAAATCCAACTTAATGGGATGAAGTTAGGGAAATAAAGCTATTAGGACCTGATATTGTTGATAAAATTGAATAAAATGTCAAATATATTCAAAAAAACATAAGAGAAGGTCAATGTAGACAAAAAGTTTATGATGAAAACCAAAGAAAATACCTAGAGTGTGAAGTGGGTGATAAGGCGTTTCTACGAATATCTCCCTAGAAGAGAGTAATGAAATTTGGAAAAAAGGGAAAACTGAGCCCTATGTATATTGGTCCTTTAGAAATTCGGAATCGTGTTGGGAAGGTAGCTTACCGATTGGCGCTTCCATCGAATCTCTCTCAAGTTCATGATGTGTTCCATGTATCTCTCCTAAGAAAGTAAATACCCAATCTTTTATATATATTAAACTCAGAATTCATACTGCTGGAGCATGATCATTCTTATGAAGAACAACTGATAGAGATTCAGGATCATAGCGAAAAGTTCTACGAAACAAGACTACTCACTTGGTTAATGTTTTATAGAGGAACCAATAATTTGAGGATGCTATGTGGGAACTAGAGGATATGATTATGGAGAGGTATCCTCATCTATTTGTTTTCAAGTGAGGAATTTTGCTGGTGAAATTCAGCTTAAGGAGTGTAGAATGTAACACTTGGATGTTTTTATGAAATATTTTCTTTAAATAATTTTAATTATTCAAAAGCTTGAATTTCATGAAATTTTTCATTTAAAAAACCATGCAGAACCCTTATTATAAAATTACCATTATAGCCTAGCAGTTTGGTTACTGAGAATAAGTATAATTAACTTATGAAAATGCATTGTGAATTCATTGGCTACCAATTATTTATGAAAAATATTAATCAATTAGATATTTATATTTTTGAGAGAATTACTGTTGGTAATGAAATTAATGATATATATATGTTATATACTTAATAATTTTTTTTTTATATTCATCCAATGGATATTTTAGTCATAGGGTATGAATAAAGCCTATTTGATGTATAAAAAAACAATATATTTTTTAAAGCGTAATTCTACTCTTTTAAATAGAGAACCCCTTTTAAATTTATATTTTTACACATTAATAATTTTTATATTAAAAAATAAACATGTGCTTCAGAATCAGGATATAAAAATTTACATGGGATGAATTTCTGATATTTTTCTGATAACTTTCAAGTTTTGATGAATATTAAAAATACACTAAATTTTATGAAAACAACCTTTTTCATCAAAATCATTTATATGGTTAAATTATAATATTGAATTGTTTTAAAGTATAAATAGAATATATTTTTTATCATTAAATATAATATATGTCATTAACATTAATTTTACATTTATTTCAGATGTAAAAACATTTCAATCTTCTACAACATTTTAGCTTTTATAACCCGTTCTCTATTTCTGACAACATGATTAATTTTAAATTTTTTACTGAAACTTCTGAGTTTTTAATATTTAAAAATGGACTCCATATTTGGAATCATTAGGTACCAATTATGTAAATAGATTTATTTTATTTTTTTTGAATTATGAATAACAACTTCGGTAATTTATATTAATACAATAAAAGGGTAAACTAAGTAATTAAGGGTAATAATACTATTATAAAATTACCCTAAATATTGTCTTATTATAATTGTATGATTTTGTTTAGACCTAAATAATCCTTGGGTATAAATGGAATCCACTTTAATCTACTTGGATGAGATCAGGACATTTAATTAATTTTATTTGAAGAAACATTAAATATGTCTCACTTAAATTTTAATAATTAAATAATTTTTAATATAATATTATACTGATGATAATTTCGATTATAAATACTCATTTGAAATAAAAAATTTTTCATTTATAATGGTAATTTATTTGTAATGTTTATAAAATTAATAATTACCTTAATAGCTTATACATTAATGATGCAAAAATTATTTAATCGATGAAAAATCAATAATATAGTTTTTATTAAAATAATATTACCCATTAAAAGATCCAAAAAATTTCCTAATATTATTGGTCAAGTATAGTTCAACCATAATAATCAAAGGGTCGAGTTATGGACCATTTGGAGGATTCTAGAAGGGATTATGACACTTATATTATTTTATTTAAAGTGATGTAAAGTTATCACCTTCATAATTTAATAATTATAAAATTTTAAATATATTATTTTATAGAAGATAAATTTAACTAAATTTATTATTATGAAATATAGTAGATTTATATTCATCATAGTATTTTTATATTTTTTATTAAACTAATAATTATATTAAATAATTACCAAAAACATTTGTAGTAATTATTTTATTAAGATAAATATCAAATAAATTTTATTAAAAATATTAAAATAAATATAATTTGGGACAATTATCACATATAATTAATTTTATAGATTAACTATACCTCCTAGTAATATAATAAAAATGTTGGTTCGAATTTATCTTGTTATATTAATATTTTTAAAAATAAATTAATTGAATAGTATCAAAATTGATACTATTGATTGTTTATCCAAATAATGTTCTATTAAATTTTTTAAAAATAATTACACTTTTAAAAAAAATATATAATAATTATTATATGATATAAAATGATCTAATATATCTATTTATGTTCTATTTTACATCAAATAAGTAAATAATTCACCCTTGTAAGTTTGAATTGTTTGTTACCCTAGTTAAAAATTAAATAGAAAGGCTAAGTGTTAATTAAAAAGATAAGTTTTAAATTGATATAAATACTTGTCCAAACTTTATTTGTTTATTATATTGAAACCCCATATAATATCATATTCAAATCTGGGAAGTTTTTGAGGTTTTTAGGTAGGGTTTTATTTTATTATAAATTATTTTTTATGGAGTTTCCAAAAGTGCCCCTCACGTCAATTATAAAAGGGAACCTCTTCCCTCACCTCTTAACTTCACATTGAACCTTCAATGTTGGCCATGCCCAACCACTTTTACTTATCAGCTTAACTAGTTTCATTCTAGAGGTTCTTGTCATCTTTAGAGGCCAACTCTACTTCTCTAAGAATAGATTTAGAGAAAACACGTCGAGGAAGAGGTAATCTCTTATACCGATTATTTTAAACTTATTTCTTCTTCTACTTTCTCTTCATTAGTTGTTTTATTATAAAGTAATTACATCAGTATAGATAATATATAGATATTTTATCATAATTATTAAATAACCATATCTCACCTTCTATCCATCCTAAAAAAAACAGAAATCACCACGCGTGCGTACATACAGCTTACCATCTCCACATTGTGGGTTTATCTTTTTTTCACCACCGCCTTACATGGATGGGTATAATGATGGAAATAAAAACTATACATGATTATACTAACATTAAACTGATTCTAAAATATTATACACCATCCACTTTAATACCATTCAACAATTATGGGAATGATATCGTCGCTCGTGCATACATACGACCTACCGTCTCCACGATGCGATGTGATTCATTCTACATGATAAAAATTAAAACAAGAATATATACACGAATGTAAAGAATAAATATGATATATATTATACTAATATTATTATGTAAATTATATATCTATAACCTAATAAGTGGAACATGAACTTATCCAACAAAACATGCATAAGAACATGAAGTAGTTAATATTAGAATAACGAGTAACAATTAAATGTTACTAAAAAATGATGATAGTATAACCATATATGATATCATAAAAATTAATATTATTTTATAATAATTCAATAACATTATTTAAATAATTATGCAAGAGGTTTGGATACATATGAAGGATATCAGACTTAAGGTAAGAGATAATTTTGCAATCTTATTATTATCCTAGATTGTTTATCTGTAAGTATTTACTGGGTTATATTTATCATCCACATCAATATTTCTTAAGTATGTAATATTATTTTTATTATTATATAATTTTTTAATGTACATTTTATCCTTTGGTTAATTTTTATTCAATATTATTAAATAAATATTTTGTCATTATTCGATACGAGGTACTTTTTGATTTTATCGAAAAAAGTATAAGGAGAATGTTTTTTTAACTTATAGGGCATGATCAGATTTTTACATCTTAATAACACATTTCTTCCATGAATATTGTTTTAAAAAATTTATTTTTATTTTTTAAAAAATCAATTCTTTTAAAATTGTGAGGCATTTTGAGAAAAGAAAATGTTTTTGAAGAAGAAATGATATTATCCTCAAGAATTAATTTCATGTGTATTATCAAAATTATTTTCCATCTAAGATGGTGCTCTATAAATAGGGTTATGTTTCTATCCCAATTATTACTATGATTTGATTGTGTTAATGATGGAATGATATTTTATATGGATTATGTTATGATGGAATGATGTTTAAGAAACCCATTTTTTTTCTTGGGTTATGCTAGGATGAATGATTTATGTTTTTGTGGCATGCGTAAGAATGATTTCATTATGAGATGGGTGGGATCAATATCTCCCTTATATGAATTGGGTAAATATTTTTTTCTCATGAGATATACATGATTGGAATGGAAAGTAAATCTCGTTTAGTAATACAAGGCTAGAACGAATAGTAAAATCAGTTTGGTAATGGATATTGTCAGCTATGATGGTCTTGGAAATGAGCCTTGAGTAATGTGAAATAATTTTTTATGCTTATGTGTATGGGAAAAAACATCATGTATTATGTTATGACTTTTGGGACTATGTCCATTAATTATTATGAACTTTTATCCCATGAAATGATATCAAAATCTTTTATATGTAAGATAAGGCTTCCAAATGTTATGTTCTTATGTCTTATGGTTATGATATGATTTATATTTCCATTTTTTCCTTACTGATCATTTGATCTTACCCTTTCATACGTTTCTTTTCCCTAGGTCATAAAAAAGGGTATTAAGTAATATATGTCAAAAAAGAGTCTAGTTATGAAGATATAAGTGCGAGACAACGTAGAAGTTTTATGAACCAGTTTTTTATGATTCCCTGTTTCTAAAGAAATTATATTTATACAATCAAGTGATGGATTTATTATATGTTGTAATGAATATACATCAGTTTTTATAGAATATCAGTGTATATAATGTATGAGTTAGTATAGGTATAATGGACCCTTTTAGATTATTGATCAAGTAGATTTAATTAATCCAAGAAATTATCATAAAAGGGGAATCCTTACCTAAGAGTGATCAAAGGGGTTTGGTGTTTTTAAAAAATTCCTTGATGAATATTCTGTAGAATACAACATGACCTGAATAGATTATAATTCCCTTGAAATTCTTAGGATGTTGTTACTTCTTGTTCAATTCAAACTTATCATTTTAAACTTTAATAAATATCTTAGGAACCTTGTGACCTAAAACATTTCCTTCAGTGACCATGAATTGGAACTTTTCCCAGTTTATGCCTAGGATTGATTCATGAAATATTTCCAAAATATTTTCAAGATTCTATAGGTAGTTTTAAAAATCACATCCAATTATTGAGAAATAATCCATAAAAACCTCAATTACACTCTCAATCATATCATATAAAATGACTATCAAGAATCTATAAAAATTGGTTGGGACACCATCTAACACCCCCAATATTTTACACTATATTATCTTCAATAGGTTGTATTTCAGGTAACACTGAATTGGCTTGCGTAACACACAAGATTGATTTTCTGTGAAACAACACTTTTTTATTGTAATTATTTAAATGATATATTTATAAAATATCCATTTGAAATAGTAATATGAATGGTAATAAATAAATTTTAAATGTTATTTATAATGTTTTCACATAAATAAAACATTTTTATGATGAAATGTATACATTTTGGTAAAATGTTTATAAGTTTAGAAATAATATTTTCTTAAGGAAACTACTTTTTATGTCCTTTTGTGAACAGAAAAATTAATTTTAAACAGTCATATAAATTTAGTTTGGTAAAATAGAATTCATTTTTGAATTTAAAATATCAATATTAGCATATGGTGAATTTTTGGTATTTTTATGAAAGCTTTCAATTGTTGATGAATAGTGAAAAACTCTACATTATTGGATTTTTCATTTAAATTGGTTTCAAAGAAAAAATAGATAAATAATACTTATATTAACCCAATTTAGTTCATTGTAATCATATTTATAATAAAATTAGATATAAAAATTCATTGAACATTTTTTCATGTCTTTTTACCCGCCTTTAAGCGACATTTGTGGATCATCATTAAACGTAATTTTACCACTTCTGTGAATTGAATTTATAAAAATGGAAATACATGGTTGAAATCAGTATGAAAAATACAGTTCAATAGGATCAAAATAAATTTTGGTGAATAGTAACTTTTGAATTTTATTTACTATGGTTAAAGGTAAATAGGGTAATTAAAGGTAAAAATAATATTATAATAATATAACATCACCCTAACACTTTCCTAATTTCATTGGATTAGTGTGTCTAGACAAAAATGAAGCTTAGGTCAAAAATATGATCCTCTTTAAGCCACTGGTGTTAAATTAACACATTAATTATATTTTATTTAAAAAAGAGGTAAAAGTTTAATTTTCAAATTTTAATAACTAAATAAATTTTAATATAAGGGTTATACATAAGATAAATTAGACTATAAAAAATCATTAGAAATCTATGAAACTTATCTACATAATGATAATTTATTTCTAATATTTAGTCATTAAATAATTAAAATTAATTCTGACACAATGTTGATGAAGTAATTGATTTAATAAAGGAAGAATCAAATAAATAATATTAATAAAATTAAAATATATATCATTTTACTTAATTAATGACATAAACTAATTTTATAGATAACATTGACATGTAAGTTACATGTTGGAAGTATTTTTTGAATTTACTATGTTTTTTTGTTATTTTTAAAAATGAAAATTTTGAATTGTAACAAAATTGACATAAATGATATTTTAAATAAATACTATTTTATTGAATGATATAAAAGTTATAAAAATATAAGGTTCATCCAAATAATTTGGATAGTGATAAAAATTTCATGAAAAATCCACTTTATCTTCGTTTTTAATTTTATAATAAATATATTAACCCTGTAGTGTAAAAATACAAGAAGACACAGTAAGAGTTAGACTATTTAACTAAGAGTTAATTCATAAAGATAATGTTAATTTTATGACATAAACTTGTATAAAATATATTTATTGAGATTATTTCCACCCATACTCATCTTATCCTAGAAATAAATTAATTTTTAGTTGTTATAAAGTGAAAATCAATTTACAATAAATTAATATTTCATGATTTTTCTAAAGTGCCCATCATCCACCTTATAAAAGGCCACTTATTCTTCTCTTTAATTCAAACCTCCACAGCCATTTGGATCAAAACAACCGTTCCCATTTCCGATACCAACATCCCAAAAAAATCATAGAGGCTAGACTTTGGGAATAAACCCATCCAAAGAAGTATTTGTTTTCAAATAAAAGGAGACACCTGAAAAGAGGTAATTGTTTTATCACCACTTTCAAAGTTCTTTTCTACTTCTACTCCATATTTATCTATTTTTTCCATAATAAAATAAAAACTCTAGTACCTCATAAATTCTAATATATTATTATAGTAATGGTATAACCATATTCCTCCTTTTACCCATCCTATTAAAAATAATATCACCATTCGTACATACGTACGACTTACCATTTCTACACCATGGTGTAAACAATTTTTCACGTACACTTTATTTATATGGGTATAATGATGAATATAAAGGATGTAAATACAAAATATAACATGATATTGATTCTTTAAAATTAATATTCCATCTAATTTCATACCATTTGACCATCAATTGATGATATTGTCGCTCGTGTGTACGTACGACTTACCATCTCCATGATGTGATGAGACTAATCTTCCATGTTCACCATTTAAGAATAATTATAAATAAATAAATAAATAAACATATAGTATGAATTAGTATTAAATAAATGACATAATAATAATACTAAAATAATATATATATATATATATATAGTTATGTACATATATGTCATTCACTTACTTTCATTCAATATGATAAGAAGACAGAAACAACGTTCATGCGTACGTACGACCTACCATCTCCATGAACGGTGTATTCAATTTAATATATCTATATATTAAGTAAATTTATATCCTAAATACATATCATATATGAATAATTTTATTCATTATTTAATTAAGTAAATCACTATTTAATTAATACGATCAAGAATAATAGGTTAAAACACATATGATAAAGATAGCGATTATTACTCAAAATGTTGATTCAACTTAGAAATTATTAATAAAAAGGTAATTAAAAGTTATAAATGAATCATATATGATATCATAAATATTATTATTATTATTTTATAAGTTAATAATATGCCTAAAACCATTATAGTTGAGTTTCAGAAATGTACAGAGAGCATCAGACCTTAGGTAAAGGAATTCGTCTCACTTTTAATTTTCATGAGATATAAGCCACGTTAAACACTTATTTCTTGTGTGTGGTGTATGTAATACCCCTATTATATTCTATATCATGAATACATTTATCTTCATGGTATTTATATATTTATTTGAGGATATTGGGTTTATTATCTAAATGTTCAAAGTAGTATGGGACACTTTGAATGTTTAAAGAATTAATTCTTTCTCCATTTCAATATTCATGATATTATTTTACATAACTAATTATATGGATATAAAAGGATTATAAATGAAATTTTATGTCTATTTTTATGTTCATTAATTTTTTTTCAAAAATTAATATTTTAAATGTTTTATGTAATGGTTAATTTCACAATATATTTCTTATCTGAGATTGTTTTTATGTAAGTATCTATTAGGAAAACCTTATCATCCATGTCCATGTTTCTTTAAATATATATCAAAATATTATCTATTTTTTTAAAGACATTTCTACCCATGTTTTAATTTTTATAAAACATTTTGAAATAATTTTTTTCATCATTTTCCAAACGTCGTACTTTGTAATATTTTCGACAAATTAAAGAAATAATTTTTTTAACTTATATGGTGTAAGAGGATATTTTTTTCAATTATTACACCTTAACATTTGGAAGATTTACATATAAGATTATATGTTTATTTTCATAAGAAAAATTTTCTTTTATAATTGTGCGTCTTTTAAATAATTTTAATGAAAAAATGGATATTTATGTCGAAGAGTTTTAAGGAATTTATTAGATTATTTTCATCCATGTCTACATTCTTTGTTGGATTTTATGCTTGATTGGGGTTGATTTATTATGATATAATATTGAATATTTTATTGAAGGTTTTATGATACATTTTAATATTATATCATTCATGGTTTATGGATAAAGTATTAATATTTCAAATTCTAGTTTTAATACTACTGTTTATGTTATGTTTCACGATTTTCATAAGGGGAATAGATTAGACTTAGTAAGTGACGGGTGGGGCCCACTATAGCCCCTCGATGCATCGGTAGGTCTCATGAGACATACTAGTTTCTTGCCAAAAGGCCTTGATAGTATGGTAATGGTCCTGGAATGAGGCCTTGATGGCATAATTATTATGTCCGACATTATGAATTTTCTCATTATGAGATTAGTTATTGATATTACATGTGAATATTCAACTAGTAGAAAATCCATGTGAATGTTTATATGGAATGATGTGATTTATTATTGACATATTATGCTGAAGGTAATGTTTAAAATGATTGTGTTAAAATTTTATACCTTTACTTAAAAGTTTTTACATTTTTATGAATGCTTATTCTAGTTGTTTAACCTTACAAAGCATCTAAGATCACCCCTTTCTTATGTTTTATTTTCCTAGGATTCCAAAAAGTGTATTATGATTTATATATATGGTTAATCTATGAGAATAATTGCATTCTTAAAGGATTATCTACATTTTATTTTATGTTTTTAATTGTAATATAATATTCAGGTACGTAATATATTTTCTAAAGCTTTTAAATGGATCGGTCCTTCGGTATTTGATTACTTATAATCATGCTAATGTATTAAAATAATGCAAAAACTTTTGGAAATGGGGATCAGGGTTTTACACGCCACACAAGCCAAATGTAATTCACTGATAGGAAAACATCCCAAATGGACAAGTGAATTTAGTCTTCTCTTGATCCTCAGGAGCTATGATAATATTTTTGTAAATAGAATATCCATCAAGAAAGAATAATAACTCATTTCTAGAAAACTTATCAAACATATTATCAAAAAATGGTATTGATAAATGGTCTTTCCTATTGGAATCATTTAGTTCCATATATTCCATATACACCCTCTATTTGTTTTTTTCCTAACTCGAACTTGTTCATTCTTATCATTTGTAACAACTATGAACCTACTCTTTTTAGGGACCACCTAAATTAAATTAACCCATGAGATATCTATGACTGGAAAATTTATACCAATATCAAACAATATATTTAATTACTCTATAACGACTTACTTTTTTTTTTGGGTTAAGTCTTATATGCCCCTCTACTCTTGGTTTGTGGTCTAGTTTAATGAGAATTTTATGCATGAAATAAGTTGAATTTACCGTTAATATCAGATATAGACCAAACAATGATAAATTAGTAATTCCTCAACACATTAAGAAGAATTTTCTCTAAACACGATTATATGATAACTAGAAATGTATTATCCTTTACCAAGAATGAATATTTCAGGTGTGATGGAAGTGGTATAATCTCTAAATGTGATGCTTGTTCACTAGAATCTATACTCTTAGGATAAGGAGGACTAAGTAATTTAATGTATTTCTTAAATTGAGTGTGAAAAGTGTATAGTTCTTTAAAATAAAAACTATAATTGGATTTTTTTTTCAACACTATTTAATGTGTAATATAAAATACTTTTAAAATATTGGTCAGATTTATGATCAAAATCCCAAGAAAAATGATCAACTAAGTGTTCCAAGTTTTCTCCCTCAAAATTTTTAAAGTATTCCCATTTGTTTTATATATGTAAAGGGCCCTCATATTCTCCCATAAACTCCCTAACCTCAAAAATAGAGTATTCATTCTAAGAAAACTCTTCTCAATAGAAACAAAATCGATGTCCCAATTCTTATTTTTCTTCTACTTCAAAATGGGTTTCTTATTCCAAGGTGTTTTTATTAAATTATTCTTGATGATAAAATGATGTCTCAAACTCTAGAATCTAAAACCTTTAATATTTATCTCTACATGTGGGTTAATTGATATTTTTAAAGACTTGAATTTCCTATCTTTGTTTCTCAAAGATTAATAATAATCTTACCCTTTGAAACATCCATGAAATCTCCCCCAATGGATAAGAAAGTGCTTCCCAAGATGATAACTACTTCCTTGTTACCCTTTGTATCTAGAATAAAAAATTCAGATGGTAGAAACATCTTCTCAACCCCAACTAATAGGTTATCCAGCTTCCCAGTGGGGTGGGTAATAGAACGATCAATTAACTGAAGGACAACTGTGGTGGGACGTAGTTCTACTAACCTCAACTATTGAAACATTGAGAAATGAAGAAAAACGATGCTATCAAAAATATCAAAACTAAAATTTTATAGGAAACTATCTCCTAAGGAACATGTCCTAAAAAAATCCTCCCATGTCTTGGAGCTTAAAAGGTATCATATTTTGTAAGAGAACACTATACTCTATTGTGAGATTGTAAGTTTTAAATTCATACAATGTTTTCTTAAATGAAAATGTTTTATTTAGAGATTTTAATTAAGATGGAACTTTAATTAAATCCTCTTGGAAGTTAATGTTGATGTTTAGTTTCTTGAATAGATTAATAAAATAGAGAAGTTTATTTTTCATGAATCTTCTTCTTGATTCTCATAGGAAAGGGAATTGTTGGGGAAAATTCTTCACAATTGTTAGAATTTTTGAAATTTCTTCCTCATCTTTATTATTCTATATATTTACTTTTTTTCTATCTCTTTTAATTTTCAAATATTATTAGGTACAATAGGTTTTAATTTACTTATAGTAGGGATATCTATATTTCCATACACTTGATTTTCTAGATTTGGTGATTCATTTTCATCCATGTTTTAATTTTGAGTAGGTTTTTGGTCAATTAGAACTTCTTAGTGTGTTTGAAGAACACTCTTAGTTATAAAATACATAAAATTATTCCAAATATTATCTTTAGTGGGGCTTGGTAGTTTACCCTTTTCTCTAGAATTAATTTGCATGGCTATTTTCCAAAATTGATGTTTTAGATTATGCATGATTCTCCCAAATTGTGTAATCTATCATTAGAATCATATTACCATAATTGTGTTGTGTTTTTTTATCAAATTGGTTTTTTTATTTATCATCATCAGAATCCATTTTTACTAATATTTGATGAAATATCCCCTATACTTTTCTTTGTGAACTAGAAAATTCTTCCTTAGATTGGCGTTGGAAATGCTTCCTAGGTTATTATTGGAATCCATAGAGGGAAGCATGTCTCATCACCCTTTATTCTCTCTAGGAAATACTTGGATGGTTCCTATAGATTTTATTATATGTGTTTGATAATGGGTCATCCTGAGGTTTCATCTTGGGCCCATAAATAGTGAAATGGTCATTTTCAGAAGCTTGGGAAGGCATGCCGAAATTGTAATAACAAGATTTTGAATGCCCAAACATGTCACAGTGGTGGCATTCCACCCTAAGAGTGTTTTGTGTATTATCATTGTAAAAAACTCACATATTGAGCCTCATATTATTGAACAAGAAAGGTATCTTTCCTAACAATTATTCTTCTTCTTGAACACCTATTTTTTGAATTTAGAGCTAGTCCGTTAAAAATATATTTCAATTCTTTAGTAGTTTTAGCATAAAAATAACCTCTATAGGACTAGTTAAGTAGTGTTTGGTGATATGGTATGAGAATATTGTAAAATATATCCATGAGAAATTGTGGTGTAAATTGGTGATTGGGGATTTTCTAAATAACCCCTTGAATTCGTCCCTTTTTTCATTGAATAAGTCAACCTAATCTTAAGAATACAATGATTTTGTGCCTAATCTCACAAGTCATCCTTCGAGGGTAAAATTTCATGAAAAATTCATTGTAAAATCGATCCCATGAATAAATATATCTTCATAATTTTTTTAGAATTATTATTTTCTCATTTCCATTTCATAAAAATGGGAAGACTCTCAGTTTTAATTCCTCTTCACTTAACCGCCTAAGTGGAAGTTTTTTCACTGTACCATAGAAGTCCCTAATGAATTCTAGTGAGTATTTATTTGGGAATCCATGGTTTGATTGTATCATGAAAATGTATGAATGTGTAATCTTTTAATATTGAGATGTAGAGGTTATCCAAATGCATGATGGGTTGTTTGACTTAATAGACCCATGGAACTTCATAGGTCTTTCTCTATCTATCTGTTTATTCCCAGGTTAAGGTGGATTCGTAGATTGATTTTGGTTATTATGATTTTCCTTTTCCTATTCCATTTTTATTTATTGTTTTTTATTTTTTAGAGCAATTAAGTGAACGTTGATATTAAAAATGAAGGGATCTAGGTTTTTAGATGATTAAACAATTTTCATCCACTAACAATTCACAATTTTTTTGAACTAGTTTAGTGGTGAGTAGGGGTCGATACCCAGGGAAGGACTCAAAATTTTTTCTTATTTGTGACCAATAAGACAAAAATAAAACTAAATTAAATAGTAACAAAGAAGTAGTGATAGAAGAAAGTGATGGTATTGAAATCATATATATAAATGATGGGAATTTGATCTAGAGAAAAATGTTGAGAAACAAAAAAAACCCTATTAAAGATTGGGGAATTTTGATTGGATAGTTATATATATAATTTATTTTATTAATGAATCTATATTTGGAATACTAAACCAATTTTAAGGAGTGTAACCAATTTCTTTGGAAGTTCAACCCTTAAATTATTAAATCCTATAGTTCTTCTTCTCTTGAACACTCCAAACCACAAAATTATAAATCTATATTCACTAAGACTAATATATCATTTAACCTAGTATACTACTCTCGAGATTGATCCCCATAATGAAAACATAGTTTTAATTAAATTTGATTGAGGAATATTTTCATTGAATTTCTATGTTTTGGGCATTTAATTTGAAGAAATGTTTTGAGAGAGTAACATCTTGAAATTGGAATCATTAATGAAGTAATAATGGTTACCAATATAATATCATTCCATAAATAAAATTTACCTGATCAAATTTTGAAATTCAATGTTCAAAAATTTCATCCAAGAGAATCCATTAAACAATGAAACAATAATAAGAATCATGGAAGAAGATATTACCCATTGATCAACTTCAATTCTTACTCCCTATACTCCGAGATTTATTCCTTAGTTCTATAGAACATGCCTATATCTCTTTACCATGATCCCAAATTCTACTATGATGTGGTATCTTCCAATCCATCTCTCCTGATTCAATGTTCTTCTTCTATTAATAAAAACTTGTTTGTCAACCCCCACCTCTATCTCACAGTCACTACTCTGAGGATATATCCCCAACTTCCACTTGGATTATCGTTATAATAAATCTTACTCATATGTGATTTTATAAAAGACATATTAACTGATTCCGCTCTTATACACATGGTAATGTCTATAATCTTTCAAAAATTTCCAAAATATTTTTAGTGAACTTCCTAGCTTAGACTCCATGTGAACAACATGAGAGAATCCCTATACTGAGAGCATTTATAATGAACTTTAGAAGGTTCTATGATATCATTTTAGAGTTTGGATTCTCCACCTTTGATTTTAAATATTTTAATTAGGGATCCCAAGATTTAATAAATTAATAGGACCTTGAGGAATATTTTGGACAGATCACAAAAATCTATTTTCTAGGCCCAATGTAGTGTATATCCTCAAACAAAATACATCTCCAAAAATATTGGAATAAGACCCCACATTTTTAATTCAAAAAACATCACATCCTTTATTTATTGATGGCATCAAGGAATTTTTATCTCTTCATTTGGAACTGAGCTTCACTAAATCACTCAACAATATTCCTATATTCTTCATTTTATAACAATATTTTTTGAATGATCCAAGTGTTGATGTACTTGGTAACACCACAATTCAAAGTAACTTCCTTCATCATCCCTTCAAAATGAATTCATTAGGATTCAAAATGGTTCAAACTAGTATCCCATTAAAGATATTTCATCATAACCCCTAATTTTACCATCTTGAAATCATACATTTTTACATTTAGAGGATATATTTGAGATTGATCTAGGTGAAACCACATTTTTTATTCCTTGATGAATACACTCATCTACAACTAAACTATACAAACATAACTCAAGTTGATTGTCATACAAATCTTGATATAGCGAGTTCAATATTATTATCCAAAATCAAACTTTGTCCTAGGGAACATTTCAAAACATGTAGTTAGTTTTCCACAATACTCAAAGACTTGGTTTGAGTATATTAAGTGAAAATAATCAAGGATTAAATATCAAATTCTAGTGTCGTCTTTCTCTATTATTGAGGGTCGGGTTACATCAGCTCAAGCTTGTCATCCTATTCATATTCTATTGCTCTAGTTTTGATTAATACAACTTAATAAAAGGTCTATAACAGATTATTCCAAGCACCTGAATCAACCACAATTCCTAACTTAGCTCTGGCCCTATTTTGATACATTGCAAGCCTATGAAGACTTTGGTTGGCACTTCATCGATATTAATTCTCATCTATGACATATCTTGGTTCAATGTTCTTCTCTAAAATTTCAAATGGGATTCATTAAATTATAATGAATCAATGTTAAATAGGACATGGTGGTCTTAATCTTATATAATTCAAGATTTACTCGGTTCTTCATTAGATGAAGCTCAAATTGTTATTGGATAATCTTTGACCAGCTCAAGTTCTTCAAACAATAAATAGGGTTTGGTGATAAAAATGATATTCCTCTATGATTTTAATCTTTATTATTAGTCAAATGTAACTCATTGGAGTTATAATTGATTTCCATTAGAGTTCCTCGGCTTTTTTTCTACAATTTGTTTTAGAGGTAGATTTAGTTTCATGACGGTCAAGGTCTCATGGGAAGGAAAAAATGAATTATCGAGCATGTACAAGTACCTACTTATTCTGTTGATGGATATATCATGTTGTTGCTTTTTGGTGCCCATGTGGTAGCTTAAATTTACTATATAGAATCTTGGGAGAATTTTAAATTGGTGGTGGAATGGATTCAGGCATAGTTAGTTGGAAATAAGGCACAATTGATCCAAATTTCCCTTGCAGTCGGTTTGGTTGACCATGATCAGAAGCTTCTCATGTAGTGACTTGGGTATTGGCCTCCCAATAGCTTCACTTTTTTTCTTATAGTTACTCCAGGTGTGACGCCCTAGGATCAAGCTCTCGGACTTAGTTAAAAAAATGAAAACTTTATATACTTTTATTTTATACCAGCTATAAAATCCTGAGTATAACCAACAATAATTAAAAAAATCAATAAATATTATTACATATCTTACAGCTGAAGTATTTTTTAGGTTTAGATATTTAGAGAATTAATAAAAAATAGAAGCTGATAAATCCTTTGTTATTTTTATGAAATGGTTAATTATTACTTTATATACAAAACATTATAACTCATGTTATGCCTTCAATGTATCCCATAAATTATTTCACATGTGTTATCCTTATAAACATGTCATGCTTACTAGTTTTATCTATAACTCGGGGAAATAGAAAAATAAAAATGTGTGAGATCAAATTATTAGTAGGGGAAACTTATAAATGTAATAATCATTGAATAAACATGACATAAATATTATTACATGAATAATTAAACAACATGGATCTATAATCAACTAAAAATAGAGAGCATGTTATATCCATGAAAATAAATGAAATCATAAATATCAATAATAGTAATCTTACATTGATGGAATGAAATATGATGAACATAAAAACCTCCACTTTAAAGGCATTGTGCTAAGAGACATTACTTTCATTTGAGACTGTATTCAAGACATACTATTTTCAATTCCTTTTCCAAAGACACTAAGTTGTTATGGGAAGAGGCATATCCCAAAACCCAACCTGTTTTGTCTCCTATGACCAGTCGATGAATATAAAGGATATATATTGATGGGGACCACTAATCACTATTTAGAGTCCAATTTATTCCCCAGAAGAGTCAAAAATATATTTCATACCATTACCTAAGGAACCTCTTACTGAATAAAAAACACAACTATCCATATAATGAATAATACAAGATATCAATACATGATAAACTTGTGTTGACAATAAATAATCATAAATAATTCAAATACATTTCCCAATATCAATAAAATAAATATATTTTTATGTGAACATCATCCAATCTGAATTTTTTAAAATGTGATGTTCTCACCGTATAGATAAATAGTTATACGACTAATTCAATAAGGGGAAAACATGACCATAATCCATACGTAGAAAGAAAGTGGATTGCTTCAAAAGAACATATCCCAAGAAGTGAAGAATATTAATCTAAGAATTTATGTGTGTAGGAATCTATATAACTTGAAAAAAATTATAGAATTCCACATAATATAATCAAAGGGTATAATGTACGTAACTTATATGAAATTATTTCAAAGAATGATCACAACTCAAATAATGAAAATTGATTTACCAAAATTTCTCACTACTGGGGAAACAAGTGAATCAATATCCAATTGAATAAGGAAAATTATTGGGATAGTAAATCCCATTAAATACAATTAGTATTATAATAATACATTGATGGGAAATGAATACACTATATGAAGTAAAGATGGTTCACAAAATGTATTATGTATCAAAGAATTAGAATTGAGACTAAGAAAATCCTTGGATTTTGAGTAACACTTTAATAAAACCCCTTTGAAAGAGAGTGCCTAAAATTGAACTTAAAATACTGTTATTAAAATATAATTCATGATATGATATTTCAAAAGGTATTATATACAAAACTTAAGTTAAATTAGGTTTATAAATATTATACATGTCTCAATGAAGAGAAATTGAGATAAACACCCTCACCCATTGTCCTTGACTGTGATGAACACAATTTAATCAATTGTATCCCAAATATAACTATCTTAATAAATTAATTCATAAAATTAAAAGTATCTAGTTTTAATTATACTATATGTAAATAGTAATTATCTACATGAATTATATGAATTTAGACACATTGGGTGTTTATAGTTTTGATCATTTATTCTAGTTTCATAATAGCGATGTTCATGTTCATTATTCAATAAAATTTAATCATCACTAGATAATTAATATTTATTTTTATTTATTATTTATAATTATTTATTACATTTTTAATTTCTTCTGTGAGTCATTTATTTTTTATCATTGGAGATGAAATTGATAACAAGCTTGTTTCATTGATTTTTGATGGTTGAGGTGTATTTCTTTAATTAACAAAGTAAATAATGATATAACATCTCGAGAAAGTAAATAAATCATTTTTTTAATTATTTATATCATATTAAAACATTAAATAAGTTCTCATATTCAACCATGACATAAATGTATAGTATTTATCAATTATGTGGCTAAACCGACCCAAACATGAACCTACCATGATTAACCGATGATTATAAGATGGTTTAGTTATAATATCATTGTAATAGAAGAATAAAGATTCTATTTAGTGTTTATTAGCGTGATATATCTTAATTTTTATGAATTATAATGATAATATAATTTATATAAAGTTATGAATTATAAAGAAGAGATCATTTTCCTCATAGTTCACTTGTTTTGAATGATTAAAATAATGATGATTATTTGTTGATCATATAATAAATAGGTTATTATATTTTTCATGAAATAACCTTAATGATATCATAAAAATAATATTTATAATTTAATACCATCCTAATATCCATAATTGTAAGGCAGTCAAGTAAAACGAAAGACATCATGTTGGGGAGGCGGTAGTCCACACAACGCACGAACAACATTTTCGTTTTTCTTAATGGATGGGGTATAAGAATAAATAATAATAATAAAATTTATATATTAACATTAGAGTATATAAATGATAATTATATAATTATATTAGTGTGTCCATAATAAATTTTAAAGTATATAATTAAGAAGAAAAATAATTAGTTGATAATACTCACATCTGAGACTTGAATTTTCCTTGGAAGTTTCCTTGAATAAGAAGGGATTAGGATAACTATGAGTGATCGGAGGATTATTTTCATGAGATAGGGTTATAGGGAGGTTAAAATGGAAGGTTTAAAAGGATAAATTAGAATGTTAAGTGATTATTGAGGTGGTGAATATGTTACCCTTTTATAAGTGAAGGGAGGGGTTGTTTTGGGAGGAACCCTTACATTTTCAACAATGTAAGTTTACTATTCTAGTTTCAAAGGCCAAAATATTGACAAAAGAGGATACTAAAAGGATTTGAGGTTGAAAATAACCTAAAAAACGCTTTTGAGACAACTTTGAGTAATTTATGTATAGCATCCCGCCATTTTATAACATAAACTTTCATTACATTACACAAAACTGAGGATATTTAAGGTCTAGTGTCTTGGAAACCAGGAACATAATACATGAAAACAACATAAAAAATTCTTCTTAAACACTTGAAAGGCATCTCCTTAAGTTCATTCTAGGTTCATTACTGCATCTCATAACCTGGGGACATACATCAAAAGAAAGGGTGAGCAGAAGGCCCAGTAAGGGAAACAAGAGGAACATTTTACATGTGAACTTGAGATACTTCAATAAGGACATGAAAAGAACTTTAAGGCATGAGAAAGAAATCATGAGGCATTTCATAATAAAAATAACATTTTTCATAACTTGAAGATGTGGCTACATCATTTAACATAGACAATCATGAACATATCACCAAGGTCCATCCCCAAGGTGTCATTTGAAAATTACCAAGGTTATTCACCAAGGTATCGTGAAAATTGTAATCTCTAGTGGTTACATCATTACCCAATTCATTGGAGCGCTATCAGGGAGCACCCTTAAATTTGCCTTTATTATCATGTGAGCCACATATATCATCATCAAACATTTCATAAATAACCCACATAGCATAAAATAAATGGGTTTCATTTCATAATCATAACGTTTTAAAAACTGCTTTAAAGACATGATCTTTACGTCACTTTAAACCCACGAAAAGGGAAAGCGGGTCTCATGTATGTAAATCCCAGAATTTCAAATGGAACATTTTGATATATATGTGAATACCCTTGTATAAATAAGAGCTTTGAGTATTCACTTTATAACATAAAATAATTTTTGAGAAAAGAGAGAGGCATTTTGAGGGGAAAATTCTGCAGCATAACGGCTAAGTTTCGGGATTTTAGAAAACATTGAAATGAGAGGGGACATGGGTCACCCACTCATAAAAGATCCATAAAATAGTAAGGTGAAAGATTAAGAAGGACTTATGGACATGGTAATGAAATTTGAGGGGCATACCATTTGAAATGAAAAACATGGAAGGAAAAAAAAGATTAGATTTCTCTTATGAAAATTCGGCAGCCTTACGACATCACTTAACTTCAAAAGAAAATGATTTGACAAGATCAAATAGGGTCCCTCATCATATGATCATAAGAGATCAGTAAGATAGATATATAGATCATACCCAAACATAATAAAAAGTAACTTGAAAGACTTGACATGAAAATCGAACTTGAAAAAAATGAGAAGGGTGAAAGAATCCCTTAAAAATTCGGCAGCCTAACGGCGCCACTTAAAACTTCAAAATACTGAATTGAAGAGATCAAATGGGGTCTCTCATCATATGATAATAAAAGATCAGTATGATAAATTTATAGATCATACCCCAACATAATAAAAATTAACTTGAAATACTTTACATGAAAATAGATCTTGAAAAATGAGAAGGGAGAAAGAATCCGTTACAAAAATTTCGGCAGCCTAACGGCGCCACTTAAAACTTCAAAAAACTAAAATAATGAGAGTAAGAGGGGATATCTCATTATATGAACATGAAAAGGGAAGTAAGAGGAGTATAAAAGAACACCCTTTAACATTTGAACATGGAGCATAAAAGAAATTACATAAAAGAGATTTCTCGAAAAGAAAGAGAAAGATCGGATCCCTTACCTTAAAATGTAACTCTTAAACCTCAAAGGTTGGTACCTTGAGGGCTTGGGGGAACCTTGGGAGGACTCCTTGGGAGGTAATGAGACCAGAAATTCGTTGGGAATGAGTGGGGAGTCGAATGGATGAGAGGAGGGCTTGGTATTTATAGGGAAAGTGAGGGGACAAGGCATTAATGGCCAAGGGACACCTCACATGTGCTTTTCTCAAACCCATGTGCTCTCCCTTGTCATTTATCATGGAGTTAGGCCACATGGGGCCCCCAAAATAATAATTCATCACCCTTGGCCGGACAACCCTCAAAAGATCTCATGACATCAGCATGACACCGTTATGATGTCATTAAACATACCGAAACCCTAAAACTGTATTTTTACTATTCACTGAAAATTCAACTTTCTCAGAAAAATCCCAAAATTTCACATTAACCAAATATCAATGCTCTGATTTCAAAAATGAAATCCATTTTATAAAAATAATTTTCTAAATATTTTTAATTTAATTTTTAAATAAAAACACTATTCATCGAAAATTCATTTTTTCAGAAAAAACCCCAAAAATTACCATAACATAATATCGATGCTCTGAGTTCAAAAATAAAGTCATTTTTATAAAAATAATTTTCTAATTATTTTTAATTAAATTTTTAATTAAAAAACACTATTCACCCGGAAAAACTAATACTTGAATAATAATTAATGAAACCGTTATTTAACTATTTTATTGAATCACATTACTTAATCAAGGTGCCTAGATTATTTTAAAACTTTCTTTAAGTGAGATTAC
Organism: Viscum album; assembly: GCA_963277665.1. Lineage (NCBI taxonomy): Eukaryota > Viridiplantae > Streptophyta > Magnoliopsida > Santalales > Viscaceae > Viscum > Viscum album. Next base: position 822,488,435 of record OY728134.1, read on the forward strand.
TAATCCATTTGGTCATATTACTAATCCTAATCATAAAATCACTATTCATAATTTACTATTCATCAAAAATAAAGTTGATCTTATTAGACTCTAAATTTAGTACTGAACATAATTGCAGAAGACCATTTTTGGAAAATCATTACACATTTTTAATTATTTAGGGTTTACATAAACATATTTAAAATATCCTTTTTCTAAAATTCATCAATAATATGCATACTATATTTATCCAGTCATTTCAAAATTCATAAACTTCATCATAAGAAGAAATCCCAATTTTTATTTAAAACAAGGATTACACAAGGTAGTTACGGTCTCGTTACATAACCCCTTATAATACCAGCATAGGACCGAAGAGTAAGGTGTGCTACGGTGATAGAAGCTTGGGGCGGCTCAGTCAACATTGCCCGAGTAGTAATTTCTATCAGTTTGAACTTCTCACGAAGGCGATTCCGTTCCAGCTTCACATGATGCAGTTCGGCTTGGATTTGATCCAGAGCAAATCCCAGTGGTGCTACCTCCTTCCCAAGCTCTGTTAGATGGGCTTCGATCGGTCCAAGACTACTAGGTGAGGCAATCGAATCTTCTTTCTATAATAATTAACCAAGATTACTTATATTTAGAGACAATAATCAAAACATTTTGTTCACAACGGTCATATTGACCGATGGTTATATAATAGTCAAAACCCACTGATCTCATTTTAATTATAATCATGTTTATCAAATAAAACATTTTTGTTGAGTATAACAATAACACATAAAATTAGGAAACAAAATTTATTTAAAAATTTCGGGTCGTTACAATCTTCCCCCCTTAAGAAATTGCGTCCTCGCAATTTTAAAATTGGGTTTTGAAATTTCATTGAAAGTCCCACATCGGAAAAGGAGTCAGTAAAACTATTACTTTAAAATAAAGAAAGGGAAGTACAAAGGTCACCCGAGTTAACCCACACTAGGGTTCCATGTAGGAAAACATGGACATGGAGGAGAAAACAAAGGGTCATGTTCTGAGGGAGAGTGATAGAGAACATGATTAGGAGAAAGTTAACCATGAGAAAATCCCAAACTTATGATGTGTGTAAACGGTCTTTGATTACCTAGTAGGAAACGTAAACCAACAACATTTTTGTTTTACGTTTCTTTTCATAATTTTGAGGATTTCATTTACTACATAGAACAAAAACATAAGAAAATATACCTAACTTCAAGTAGAGTTTCATCCTTTAACAAGTCCCTACCAACACTAATCTTTTCTCCAAATGATGAGAATTCAAAAACACATGGTCTCATAAAAGCACAAGAATCATCTTCTATAGAATCACATAATCTACAAAAGATTAACTATATATTTCTTCTATCTTTAAACATTATCCCAAAAACAGAAAGGTTAAGGTAAAACAACTCTTCAAAAAGAAATAATCCCATAGGAATGGAAACTACTTTTAAATCATCAAAGTTCCATGGTGTTGTACCCCACACTCTTTGATTTTCATGATCACAATCACTTTCATATGTGTTTAACATTGTTTTTAAGTGTTGTGGATGATAGGCAAAAGATTGCCAAAGGATTGGCCCAAGAATGGATAAGAAATGGACTGAAATTCAGTCCACCGGCCAACCGGTGGAACACCAGCGGCCAGCCGGTGGCACCTGCACTCAAAGGGAAGCTACTGCCTCCCCACCGGTCGACCGGTGGCTCTGTCACCGGTCGACCTGTGGCACCCAGCACAAATAGTGAGACCTACTGTCTTTCCACCGGCCAGCCGGTGGCTCCTCACCGGTCGACCGGTGGAGCCTGGATCAAGACTCTTCTTCTCTATCAAGGCACCGGCCAGCCGGTGGAGATGTACCGGTCAGCCGGTGGCCCCTGGACAATAATCCTATGCCTTTTTGCACACACCGGCCAGCCGGTGGGACTGTACCGGCCAGCCGGTGGAGCCAGTCAAACTAGCCGTTGGAGCTTTGACCAGGCTGCTCCACTTGCCTCCCAACGGCTCCGAAAGCCTTTCCAACGGCTCCAAAGGCCTCCAACGGCCATATGAGGGTTCCCCCTCTATAAATAAAGGACCTTGAAGCCCCGGAACAATTGCCGGACCAGAATTAAGCATTGTGAAGCCAACGGACACATTTCCCATCATTTGGCCAACCTCCGGCGGATTGCTCCAAGGGAACCCACCTAGCTCCAACAACTTCCACATCCAAGGAGCTCCTCCAAAGAAGCTTGGAAGCGGCCTTCAACATCTCCAATCATCAAAAGGCGCCCAAGGCTTCTCCTCATATACGGTTTTTAATTGTTTTAATTATTTTGAGCTTTCAATTTGGGTTTGTGTCTACAAACCCCAACCCTTTTCTCTTCCCCCTTTCTTTTGGGTTCTCACACCACCACTAAGGTGTGAAGAGGTTTTCTCAAGCTTTTCCTTTAAAAGGCTTGTGTTTCGGTGAGCTAGTCTTCACCCGTAAAAAGACTAGTGGGTTATTGCTTAACCATTAAAAGCATTGGGTTCTTGCTTAACCACTAAAAGCAAGCTGTAATAGGTCCTAGTGCTACCTCAAAGCCTAGTGGGTTTCTTGCTAAAACCATTGAAAAGCAAGCGGTAGGAATCTCTCAACGGTTGAGTTGGGAGCGGAGACGTAGGCCGGGTTTTGGCCGAACTCCGTTATCAATTTAGTGTGTCTTGCCTTCTTTATTTCCGCTGCATTTCTTTACTTTGATTTTAATTTGTTAATCAATTTTTTAAAAGGCAATTCACCCCCCTCTTGCCATCATTCCCTCCCTTGGGTGTTCTTTCAATTTCAACAATTGGTATCAAAGGGAATATTTGAATAATTCCTTAACCGGTTTCAAATTAAAGATCCTATTTTTTTTTGATGGCTTCTACCGCTTCTTCCTCTCACGCCCCCGAAGGCTTTTCTTTGGATCGAGCTCCATTTTTTGATGGAGCCGATTATTCTTTTTGGAAAACCCGCATGACCACGTTTTTAAAAAGTATTGGCTATCCTTTTTTCAAAATTGTCATGCATGGTTTTACTTTTTCTAGTAAAAATGAATCTCAATGGACCCCCAATGACATTGCAAATTTTGAGCTTGATGGCAAAGCCATGAATGCTCTTCATTGTGGTTTAGATCGTAATATATTTGATTGCATTTCTTCTTGCACATCTTCTCATGATATTTGGAAGCTTTTAGAACTAACCTATGAAGGTACTAGTAAGGCTCCAAAGCAAGAATCCACTCAAATGCAAGAACCCGACGAAGTGATCAAGCCCGTTTGCCCACCTCATAAGAAAAGGGCCAAGAAGAAAAAGAAGAAGGTCCTCAAGGCGACATGGAGTGACACATCCTCCTCCTCCTCCTCCTCGATCGACCAAGGTACAAATTGCCTAATGGCAAAACATGAGGTATCTTCCTCCTCTTCCTCCTCCTCCTCTTCTAGTTCTTCAAATTCTTTAAATCATTTATCCTATGAGGATCTCCAATACGCTAGAGACCAACTTGAAAATGGTTTTCATGAGCTTTCATCAAAATTTGTTTCTTTAAAAAAGAATTTCAAAAAGGTTTCCTCCGAAAAAGAACAACTTCTCAAAGAGAAGGAGGAACTCTCCCTAAAAATCCAAAATTTCCCCAATGTTGATTCTTTGGAATCAACCATCAAAGACCTAAGAGAGACCCTAGCCAAGTTCACCCAAGGTGAACAAAATTTGTCCAATCTCCTTGGTTCCCAACGCGTTTCCCGGACCACCCAAGGCCTTGGCTATACCAACCAAGCCTCCTCCTCCCATGCACCCACCATTTTTGTAAGGGGGAGCTCCCAATACAAATTTTGCAATTATTGTAAAAAACCCGGGCATCTCATTTATGAATGTAATTGCAAAAACGCCCGGTACGGCCAACCCAAATCGATTTTTTATTCAGATGAATTTTATAGGAGAAGACCCGCCATGAGACAAGTATGGATTGAAAAATCCCTCTTAGCGAGTCTCTCCGGGCCTAAAATCATTTCTTTTCAAAATCCCTCTCCCCGGTGATTTATTGTTTTTATTTAGGGGGAGTTAGGATCTTTTAAGCCTTTTTGTGTATTCAAAGTTTTCATTTCAAACTCAACACTTGGCTTTGAAATTCTCTATTTTCTATTAAATTTTCATTTTTAAATATCCAACAGTTGGGATCGTTTTTTTTTTTTTTTTTTTGATTTAAAACTCTCAATTTCAAAAATTCCATTTGGTTTCAAATTTCGAATTTTCATTTTTGATTCAAAACTTTCAATTCAAACTGTTATTCAAATTTTTCAATTCAATTTTTCATTTCAAAATTTCCAACAATTGATATCATTTTCAATTGATTTAAAATCTTGGTTTTCAATTGATTTCCCTCAATCAAGTTTTATGCCCCATTCTATTTTGATAATCACAAAGGGGGAGAAATTTCTTGATTGATTGGGGGAGAATCTTTTCTCTCATGCTTAGTATCTATTTTCAATTTTTCATTTAAAGCATGCCTTTCATTTAAGTTTTTACTTTGCTTAGATAAGTGATTGTGATCATCAAAATAGGGGGAGATTGTTGTACCCCACACTCTTTGATTTTCATGATCACAATCACTTTCATATGTGTTTAACATTGTTTTTAAGTGTTGTGGATGATAGGCAAAAGATTGCCAAAGGATTGGCCCAAGAATGGATAAGAAATGGACTGAAATTCAGTCCACCGGCCAACCGGTGGAACACCAGCGGCCAGCCGGTGGCACCTGCACTCAAAGGGAAGCTACTGCCTCCCCACCGGTCGACCGGTGGCTCTGTCACCGGTCGACCTGTGGCACCCAGCACAAATAGTGAGACCTACTGTCTTTCCACCGGCCAGCCGGTGGCTCCTCACCGGTCGACCGGTGGAGCCTGGATCAAGACTCTTCTTCTCTATCAAGGCACCGGCCAGCCGGTGGAGATGTACCGGTCAGCCGGTGGCCCCTGGACAAGAATCCTATGCCTTTTTGCACACACCGGCCAGCCGGTGGGACTGTACCGGCCAGCCGGTGGAGCCAGTCAAACTAGCCGTTGGAGCTTTGACCAGGCTGCTCCACTTGCCTCCCAACGGCTCCGAAAGCCTTTCCAACGGCTCCAAAGGCCTCCAACGGCCATATGAGGGTTCCCCCTCTATAAATAAAGGACCTTGAAGCCCCGGAACAATTGCCGGACCAGAATTAAGCATTGTGAAGCCAACGGACACATTTCCCATCATTTGGCCAACCTCCGGCGGATTGCTCCAAGGGAACCCACCTAGCTCCAACAACTTCCACATCCAAGGAGCTCCTCAAAAGAAGCTTGGAAGCGGCCTTCAACATCTCCAATCATCAAAAGGCGCCCAAGGCTTCTCCTCATATACGGTTTTTAATTGTTTTAATTATTTTGAGCTTTCAATTTGGGTTTGTGTCTACAAACCCCAACCCTTTTCTCTTCCCCCTTTCTTTTGGGTTCTCACACCACCACTAAGGTGTGAAGAGGTTTTCTCAAGCTTTTCCTTTAAAAGGCTTGTGTTTCGGTGAGCTAGTCTTCACCCGTAAAAAGACTAGTGGGTTATTGCTTAACCATTAAAAGCATTGGGTTCTTGCTTAACCACTAAAAGCAAGCTGTAATAGGTCCTAGTGCTACCTCAAAGCCTAGTGGGTTTCTTGCTAAAACCATTGAAAAGCAAGCGGTAGGAATCTCTCAACGGTTGAGTTGGGAGCGGAGACGTAGGCCGGGTTTTGGCCGAACTCCGTTATCAATTTAGTGTGTCTTGCCTTCTTTATTTCCGCTGCATTTCTTTACTTTGATTTTAATTTGTTAATCAATTTTTTAAAAGGCAATTCACCCCCCTCTTGCCATCATTCCCTCCCTTGGGTTGCTTTTTCCGACCTCACACATGGTACTACCCAAAGTTCATCATAGACCATTCCATAAATAACGGTCCTTAAAATTCCTCAAAACAAACCAAACTAATATTGATACCCAAATACAATAAGGATTTGATAACATAGTCTTCCAAAACAACTTCATTGTTCATCTCCAGACAACATCAACCACTCCTAACATCTTATAGAAAAAGTAGCTAACTAAACATATTTTACCCAAGATAGGTTAGTCATTCCCATAAGTAACCTAAATTACTATAAGTTCACCTTAAATTCATCGATTCTTCAAAATATAAGTCAACCTTACTCCTCAATGAAAATACCGTAGTAATCTATTTACCTCGATCAAATATGGTTCCCAAAATAATGAACGTCTTCCAAAATAATAATCATATTTTAATCCCCTAATCATCCCTATCATATTAATACGAAAATCGTCGCATTTCCTATCACATTGGTTGTCGGAACATGTTCTTCCATTTCCCACCATTAACTAAGAAGAGAAAGCATAATTATGGGCTTAAGTACTTAGCTAATAATCATGAAAAGGAACTGAAAGCATATAAGGATAACTTGTATATGAAAGGTATACCCTAACTTGTGATCTCCTAGGTTCCCATCTAGGTTATGAATGATCATATATTATTATGTGAACCTTTATTTTATTTTATCTTTGTTCCTTTAACAATGGTTCACACCAAGCTTATGAATTTACCAAAGCATATCCCCCAGGAGTGTCGTAACCAAGAGTGCAGCAAGGCCCGTTGTCGTGTACCAGTTCCCGTTCGAGTCTAGCTCAAAGCGGTGTTTTTGGGTTTTACCCCTATGTACATCTGTGCCAGAGCCACCTCTACCTGCTCGTATCCAGACAGGGATGTATTTGCTTGGCAACCCCTTACTCAATACTCACCAAAATACCAGGAATATTTCCTATATTAAACTTTTCTATAGGGTTCCTCCTAGAGTTTTCATATCCTAATTTCCACAAATAACTAAACCATCCTTTGATACCAACTATAGCATCCCGCCATTTTATAACATAAACTTTCATTACATTACACAAAACTGAGGATCTTTAAGGTCTAGTGTCTTGGAAACCAGGAACATAATACATGAAAACAACATAAAACATTCTTCTTAAACACTTGAAAGGCATCTCCTTAAGTTCATTCTAGGTTCATTACTGCATCTCATAACCTGGGGACATACATCAAAAGAAAGGGTGAGCAGAAGGCCCAGTAAGGGAAACAAGAGGAACATTTTACATGTGAACTTGAGATACTTCAATAAGGACATGAAAAGAACTTTAAGGCATGAGAAAGAAATCATGAGGCATTTCATAATAAAAACAACATTTTTCATAACTTGAAGATGTTGCTACATCATTTAACATAGACAATCATGAACATATCACCAAGGTCCATCCCAAAGGTGTCATTTGAAAATTACCAAGGTTATTCACCAAGGTATCGTGAAAATTGTAATCTCTAGTGGTTACATCATTACCCAATGCATTGGAGCGCTATTAGGGAGCACCCTTAAATTTGCCTTTATTATCATGTGAGCCACATATATCATCATCAAACATTTCATAAATAACCCACATAGCATAAAATAAATGGGTTTCATTTCATAATCATAACGTTTTAAAAACTGCTTTAAAGACATGATCTTTACGTCACTTTAAACCCACGGAAAGGGAAAGCGGGTCTCATGTATGTAAATACCAGAATTTAAAATGGAACATTTTGATATATATGTGAATACCCTTGTATAAATAAGAGCTTTGAGTATTCACTTTATAACATAAAATAATTTTTGATAAAAGAGAGAGGCATTTTGAGGGGAAAATTCTGCAGCATAACGGCTAAGTTTCGGGATTTTAGAAAACATTGAAATGAGAGGGGACATGGGTCACCCACTCATAAAAGATCCATAAAACAGTAAGGTGAAAGAGTAAGAAGGACATATGGACATGGTAATGAAATTTTAGGGGCATACCATTTGAAATGAAAAACATGGAAGGAAAAAAAAGATTAGATTTCTCTTATGAAAATTCGGCAGCCTTACGGCATCACTTAACTTCAAAAGAAAATGATTTGACAAGATCAAATAGGGTCCCTCATCATATGATCATAATAGATCAGTAATATAGATATAGAGATCATACCCAAACATAATAAAAAGTAACTTGAAAGACTTGACATGAAAATCGAACTTGAAAAAAATGAGAAGGGTGAAAGAATCCCTTAAAAATTCGGCAGCCTAACGGCGCCACTTAAAACTTCAAAATACTGAATTGAAGAGATCAAATGGGGTCTCTCATCATATGATAATAAAATATCAGTATGATAAATTTAGAGATCATACCCCAACATAATAAAAATGAACTTGAAATACTTTACATGAAAATAGATCTTGAAAATGAGAAGGGAGAAAGAATCCGTTACAAAAATTTCGGCAGCCTAACGGCGCCACTTAAAACTTCAAAAAACTAAAATAATGAGAGTAATAGGGGATATCTCATTATATGAACATGAAAAGGGCAGTAAGAGGAGTATAAAAGAACACCCTTTAACATTTGAACATGGAGCATAAAAGAAATTACATAAAAGAGATTTCACGAAAAGAAAGAGAAAGATCGGATCCCTTACCTTAAAATGTAACTCTTAAACCTCAAAGGTTGGTACCTTGAGGGCTTGGGGGAACCTTGGGAGGACTCCTTGGGAGGTAATGAGACCAGAAATTCGTTGGGAATGAGTGGGGAGTCGAATGGATGAGAGGAGGGCTTGGTATTTATAGGGAAAGTGAGGGGACAAGGCATTAATGGCCAAGGGACACCTCACATGTGCTTTTCTCAAACCCATGTGCTCTCCCTTGTCATTTATCATGGAGTTAGGCCACATGGGGTCCAAAACAATAATTCATCACCCTTGGCCGGCCAACCCTCAAAATATCTCATGACATCATCATGACACCGTTATGATGTCATTAAACATACCGAAACCCTAAAACTGTATTTTTACTATTCACTGAAAATTCAACTTTCTCAGAAAAATCCCAAAATTTCACATTAACCAAATATCAATGCTCTGATTTCAAAAATGAAATCCATTTTATAAAAATAATTTTCTAAATATTTTTAATTTAATTTTTAAATAAAAACACTATTCATCGAAAATTCATTTTTTCAGAAAAAACCCCAAAAATTACCATAACATAATATCGATGCTCTGAGTTCAAAAATAAAGTCATTTTTATAAAAATAATTTTCTAATTATTTTTAATTAAATTTTTATTTAAAAAACACTATTCACCCGGAAAAACTAATACTTGAATAATAATTAATGAAACCGTTATTTAACTATTTTATTGAATCACATTACTTAATCAAGGTGCCTAGATTATTTTAAAACTTTCTTTAAGTGAGATTACTAATCCATTTGGTCATATTACAAATCCTAATCATAAAATCACTATTCATAATTTACTATTCATCAAAAATAAAGTTGATCTTATTAGACTCTAAATTTAGTACTGAACATAATTGCAGAAGACCATTTTTGGAAAATCATTACACATTTTTAATTATTTAGGGTTTACATAAACATATTTAAAATATCCTTTTTCTAAAATTAATCAATAATATGCATACTATATTTATGCAGTCATTTCAAAATTCATAAACTTCATCATAAGAAGAAATCCCAATTTTTATTTAAAACAAGGATTACACAAGGTAGTTACGGTCTCGTTACATAACCCCTTATAATACCAGCATAGGACCGAAGAGTAAGGTGTGCTAGGGTGATAGAAGCTTGGGGCGGCTCAGTCAACATTGCCCGAGTAGTAATTTCTATCAGTTTGAACTTCTCACGAAGGCGATTCCGTTCCAGCTTCACATGATGAAGTTCGGCTTGGATTTGATCCAGAGCAAATCCCAGTGGTGCTACCTCCTTCCCAAGCTCTGTTATATGGGCTTCGATCGGTCCAAGACTACTAGGTGAGGCAATCGAATCTTCTTTCTATAATAATTAACCAAGATTACTTATATTTAGAGACAATAATCAAAACATTTTGTTCACAACGGTCATATTGACCGATGGTTATATAATAGTCAAAACCCACTGATCTCATTTTAATTATAATCATGTTTATCAAATAAAACATTTTTGTTGAGTATAACAATAACACATAAAATTAGGAAACAAAATTTATTTAAAAATTTCGGGTCGTTACAATCTTCCCCCCTTAAGAAATTGCGTCCTCGCAATTTTAAAATTGGGTTTTAAAATTTCATTTAAAGTCCCACATCGGAAAAGGAGTCAGTAAAACTATTACTTTAAAATAAAGAAAGGGAAGTACAAAGGTCACCCGAGTTAACCCACATTAGGGTTCCATGTAGGAAAACATGGACATGGAGGAGAAAACAAAGGGTCATGTTCTGAGGGAGAGTGATAGAGAACATGATTAGGAGAAAGTTAACCATGAGAAAATCCCAAACTTATGATGTGTGTAAACGGTCTTTGATTACCTAGTAGGAAACTTAAACCAACAACATTTTTGTTTTACGTTTCTTTTCATAATTTTGAGGATTTCATTTACTACATAGAACAAAAACATAAGAAAATATACCTAACTTCAAGTAGAGTTTCATCCTTTAACAAGTCCCTACCAACACTAATATTTTCTCCAAATGATGAGAATTCAAAAACACATGGTCTCATAAAAGCACAAGAATCATCTTCTATAAAATCACATAATCTACAAAAGATTAACTATCTATTTCTTCTATCTTTAAACATTATCCCAAAAAAAGAAAGGTTAAGGTAAAACAACTCTTCAAAAAGAAATAATCCCATAGGAATGGAAACTACTTTTAAATCATCAAAGTTCCATGGTACTACCCAAAGTTCATCATAGACCATTCCATAAATAGCGGTCCATAAAATTCCTCAAAACAAACCAAACTAAGATTGAAACCCAAATACAATAAGGATTTGATAACATAGTCTTCCAAAACAACTTCATTGTTCATCTCCAGACAACATCAACCACTCCTAACATCTTATAAAAAAAGTAGCTAACTAAACATATTTTACCCAAGATAGGTTAGTCATTCCCATAAGTAACCTAAATTACTATAAGTTCACCTTAAATTCATCGATTCTTCAAAATATAAGTCAACCTTACTCCTCAATGAAAATACCGTAGTAATCTATTTACCTCGATCAAATATGGTTCCCAAAATAATGAACGTCTTCCAAAATAATAATCATATTTTAATCCCCTAATCATCCCTATCATATTAATACTAAAATCGTCGCATTTCCTATCACATTGGTTTTCGGAACATGTTCTTCCATTTCCCACCATTAACTAAGAAGAGAAAGAATAATTAGGGGCTTAAGTACTTAGCTAATAATCATGAAAAGGAACTGAAAGCATATAAGGATAACTTGTATATGAAAGGTATACCCTAACTTGTGATCTCCTAGGTTCCCATCTAGGTTATGAATGATCATATATTCTTATGTGAACCTTTATTTTATTTTATCTTTGTTCCTTTAACAATGGTTCACACCAAGCTTATGAATTTACCAAAGCATATCCCCCGGGAGTGTCGTAACCAAGAGTGCAGCAAGGCCCGTTGTCGTGTACCAGTTCCCGTTTGAGTCTAGCTCAAAGCGGTGTTTTCGGGTTTTACCCCTATGTACATCTGTGCCAGAGCCACCTCTACCTGCTCGTATCCAGACAGGGATGTATTTTCTTGGCAACCCCTTACTCAATACTCACCAAAATACCAGGAATATTTCCTATATTAAAATTTTCTATAGGGTTCCTCCTAGAGTTTTCATATCCTAATTTCCACAAATAACTAAACCATCCTTTGATACCAACTATAGCATCCCGCCATTTTATAACATAAACATTCATTACATTACACAAAACTGAGGATCTTTAAGGTCTAGTGTCTTGGAAACCAGGAACATAATACATGAAAACAACATAAAACATTCTTCTTAAACACTTGAAAGGCATCTCCTTAAGTTCATTCTAGGTTCATTACTGCATCTCATAACCTGGGGACATACATCAAAAGAAAGGGTGAGCAGAAGGCCCAGTAAGGGAAACAAGAGGAACATTTTACATGTGAACTTGAGATACTTCAATAAGGACATGAAAAGAACTTTAAGGCATGAGAAAGAAATCATGAGGCATTTCATAATAAAAATTAAATTTTTCATAACTTGAAGATGTGGCTACATCATTTAACATAGACAATCATGAACATATCACCAAGGTCCATCCCAAAGGTGTCATTTGAAAATTACCAAGGTTATTCACCAAGGTATCGTGAAAATTGTAATATCTAGTGGTTACATCATTACCCAATGCATTGGAGCGCTATCAGGGCGCACCCTTAAATTTGCCTTTATTATCATGTGAGCCACATATATCATCATCAAACATTTCATAAATAACCCACATAGCATAAAATAAATGGGTTTCATTTCATAATCATAACGTTTTAAAAACTGCTTTAAAGACATGATCTTTACGTCACTTTAAACCCACGGAAAGGGAAAGCGGGTCTCATGTATGTAAATCCCAGAATTTAAAATGGAACATTTTGATATATATGTGAATACCCTTGTATAAATAAGAGCTTTGAGTATTCACTTTATAACATAAAATAATTTTTGAGAAAAGAGAGAGGCATTTTGAGGGGAAAATTCTGCAGCATGACGGCTAAGTTTCGGGATTTTAGAAAACATCGAAATGAGAGGGGACATGGGTCACCCACTCATAAAAGATCCATAAAACAGTAAGGTGAAAGAGTAAGAAGGACATATGGACATGGTAATGAAATTTTAGGGGCATACCATTTGAAATGAAAAACATGGAAGGAAAAAAAAGATTAGATTTCTCTTATGAAAATTCGGCAGCCTTACGGCGTCACTTAACTTCAAAAGAAAATGATTTGACAAGATCAAATAGGGTCCATCATCATATGATAATAAGAGATCAGTAAGATAGATATAGAGATCATACCCAAACATAATAAAAAGGAACTTGAAAGACTTGACATGAAAATCGAACTTGAAAAAAATGAGAAGGGTGAAAGAATCCCTTAAAAATTCGGCAGCCTAACGGCGCCACTTAAAACTTCAAAATACTGAATTGAAGAGATAAAATGGGGTCTCTCATCATATGACCATAAAAGATCAGAATGATAAATTTAGAGATCATACCCCAACATAATAAAAATGAACTTGAAATACTTTACATGAAAATAGATCTTGAAAAATGAGAAGGGAGAAAGAATCCGTTACAAAAATTTCGGCAGCCTAACGGCGCCACTTAAAACTTCAAAAAACTAAAATAATGAGAGTAAGAGGGGATATCTCATTATATGAACATGAAAAGGGCAGTAAGAGGAGTATAAAATAACACCCTTTAACATTTGAACATGGAGCATAAAATAAATTACATAAAAGAGATTTCTCGAAAAGAAAGAGAAAGATCGGATCCCTTACCTTAAAATGTAACTCTTAAACCTCAAAGGTTGGTACCTTGAGGGATTGGGGGAACCTTGGGAGGACTCCTTGGGAGGTAATGAGATCAGAAATTCGTTGGGAATGAGTGGGGAGTCGAATGGATGAGAGGAGGGCTTGGTATTTATAGGGAAAGTGAGGGGACAAGGCATTAATGGCCAAGGGACACCTCACATGTGCTTTTCTCAAACCCATGTGCTCTCCCTTGTCATTTATCATGGAGTTAGGCCACATGGGGCCCCCAAAACAATAATTCATCACCCTTGGCCGGCCAACCCTCAAAAGATCTCATGACATCATCATGACACCGTTATGATGTCATTAAACATACCGAAACCCTAAAACTGTATTTTTACTATTCACTGAAAATTCAACTTTCTCAGAAAAATCCCAAAATTTCACATTAACCAAATATCAATGCTCTGATTTCAAAAATGAAATCCATTTTATAAAAATAATTTTTTAAATATTTTTAATTTAGTTTTTAAATAAAAACACTATTCATCAAAAATTCATTTTTTCAGAAAAAACCCCAAAAATTACCATAACAAAATATCGATGCTCTGAGTTCAAAAATAAAGTCATTTTTATAAAAATAATTTTCTAATTATTTTTAATTAAATTTTTAATTAAAAAACACTATTCACCCGGAAAAAATAATACTTGAATAATAATTAATGAAACCGTTATTTAACTATTTTATTGAATCACATTACTTAATCAAGGTGCCTAGATTATTTTAAAACTTTCTTTAAGTGAGATTACTAATCCATTTGGTCATATTACTAATCCTAATCATAAAATCACTATTCATAATTTACTATTCATCAAAAATAAAGTTGATCTTATTAGACTCTAAATTTAGTACTGAACATAATTGCAGAAGACCATTTTTGGAAAATCATTACACATTTTTAATTATTTAGGGTTTACATAAACATATTTAAAATATCCTTTTTCTAAAATTCATCAATAATATGCATACTATATTTATCCGGTCATTTCAAAATTCATAAACATCATCATAAGAAGAAATCCCAATTTTTATTTAAAACAAGGATTACACAAGGTAGTTACGGTCTCGTTACATAACCCCTTATAATACCAGCATAGGACCGAAGAGTAAGGTGTGCTAGGGTGATAGAAGCTTGTGGCGGCTCAGTCAACATTTCCTGAGTAGTAATTTCTATCAGTTTGAACTTCTCACGAAGGCGATTCCGTTCCAGCTTCACATGATGAAGTTCGGCTTGGATTTGATCCAGAGAAAAGCCTAGTGGTGCTACCTCCTTCCCAAGCTCTGTTAGATGGGCTTCGATCGGTCCAAGACTACTAGGTGAGGCAATCAAATCTTCTTTCTATAATAATTAACCAAGATTACTTATATTTAGAGACAATAATCAAAACATTTTGTTCACAACGGTCATATTGACCGATGGTTATATAATAGTCAAAACCCACTGATCTCATTTTAATTATAATCATGTTTATCAAATAAAACATTTTTGTTGAGTATAACAATAACACATAAAATTAGGAAACAAAATTTATTTAAAAATTTCGGGTCGTTACATTATGGCTCTATGTTTTATCTTTTATCTTTTTACCCAAAGTTTCTTTTACCCTGGGGATTAATTTTAAACAATAATAATTATTTTTTATGAAAATATTAATATTAAAAATTTTAATTAATTTTATACTTATAATTTCAATTTTTAGAATTATTTTATCAAATTTAATTTATCATAGTTTAAAAATATAATTTTATAAAAATTGTGCTTAATCACATAAAAGTAATTTTTATAGATATTACATTTTGAAGTTTTAAATTTATATATATAGTGAAATTATATTGGATAATAATTTAATAAAATACATTGAATTATTATAAAATAAAGGATATGATGATTACAAGGCAAGATAAAAATTAATCTCCCTTAAAAAAATACTTAATTCAAAGAAAACTCTGAAAATAGTTTTTATATGAATGTAAAATTTTAATTAGTGATAAAAATGTATTTCATTAATTTTTTAATTTAAAAAATATTTAATATGAATTATTTTATTCCAAAAATTCATACCGTATTACTTTAAATATTTTATAAATTTCTAGGCCATTCTTATAAAATGTTTAATTAATATAAGATACAGGTTTCGCGAAAACCATATTTTTTGACTAAAAACTATCATTTTTTTGAAAATCATAAAAAATAAATACTAAGTCAATTTTGATATAAGGAATTGAAAAATGAAGTTCATTTTTATTAATTTCAAATTCCAAAAATTTATAAATTCAATTTTTGAATAAAATCATAAAATATAATTGAAAAATGATTTTAATTAGAAAATTATATTTTTTAATATTAACTATTATTATTGGTATTTAATATTGTTTACCTACTAAATTGATGTTAACCTGTTATAAATAAAAAAATAATTTATCATTAATCATATGTTTCTTGAAATAGAAATGTGTATCACATAAAATATAATTTTCTAGATAAATAATTTTCTAAACAATAAATGATCATATTAGTATTTTTAAGTAAACTAATTGAATTGAATTCATATTAAAAAGTATCCTTTATTTTTTATATTCATATAATTTATAAAGTGGATAATCCTATTCATTACTTATAATTAAATAACGAGTTTTTTTAATGGTTATACTTATATATTTATATTTTATCTAAATATAAAATGGTTTCATTTAATTTTAGTACTATGTGTGTGGAAAACCATCAGATATATTTATTTATTTTAAGGTAATAATATATTAAAATATTGGGGTGTTACATTCTCCCCTATAATAAATTTCATACCTAAAATTTTAATTATCACCCTAATTTTTTAAAGGTTATCTATAAGGTAGAAATAGCTTTAGGTATCAACCTTACAAATAAGGGGAAGTCTTAAGAAACCAACAATTAAGAATATATCTATATTGAGTTCCCTTATGAAAATTTGAGCAAAAAACAATCACGTTTTGGTGTTTGACCTATTTTATTTCTCCTTCAGTTATTAGTAAAACTTTTAATGATATATTATCAATGGTTACTATGAAATATGATTCATTTTTTTGGAAATTAATATGCACAAAAATGGGCATACTATATATATCCATCTCCTATCCCCTGTGCTAATTCAACTTGGTGAAACCGTGGGGATATTGAGGTAAAATTATGAAGTCAATGAAGAATTATTATCCACCTTATAAGGCTCATTAAGATCCACATTTAGACCCCTTACGGCCCTTGTCGGAGTAGTCACCTCTACCACACTAGCCCACACCTTTTACAAAATATCCCTTGTATACGTCACCATCTTCAAAAAATTTCCACCAATCTCTTCAACTTACTGTTTCACTGGTCCCCGCACTACCCGCTCCATGAAGACCTCACGAAAGAAAGTTATTTGGGATGTATGCCTTTCCATATCTGCTTTGAGTGATACTTCATATGACCAGACATGGACTTCCAAAACTCGTACTGTTTTCTACACATGCTATAAGGGCATGCATGTTTTGGGGAATATAACTTGATTCCTGAAGAGATCCTAGACTCAATATCAAAGGGTGGCCTCTCCCTTTTCCACCTCACTGTCATTTCCTCTTACACTAGTAATGGGGGCTATATTTTTTATTCTACTTCTACCATTTACATGATTATTTTAACATCCTTGGACACATCGAGGCCTGTATGTGATGATGGTGAATTGATGGATTATGATGAAGAATATCTACTATTTTAGGGATGTTAAGATATCTCAATAGTGGTTACTGGTTATTGTCTCCCCCCTCATACATTTCTCAATAATAAAAATTTATTCTATATTGAAATAGTTATTCCATTACAATAATCACATCAATTGTATCTAATATAATAAGAAAACGATTCATATATCATAAAAGAACAACTTGGGATATTATAATCTTATCATTATAAGTATTATTTAATAAAAAACAATAGGGTGGTGAATAAATACTCACTAAATTTTTTTTAAATACACTAGTCTGGCTAGAATAATAATCCAATAAGGAATATAAAACTTTTGATTATAGGATATGGGTACCTAATTCCCTTCGTTTTCAAGAATAACTCCCAGTAGTATAAGTAGCATATGTTTTCCCTTGTTTCCTTTATCTTATCAGATACTACTTTTTTATCATCCTTGTTAGCCTATAGATCTTTTAGTTCAAAATATTTCATTCATAACTCAACATATATCATCCTAGGTTCAACCTAGGTTACTTTGATTTTCATTCTATCATACTTATTAACCTAATACTCCAAATTGATATCCCAAATTACCACAAAATTTCATAAAATATTATAAAAACAATAATCATTGAAATCTATTCTATCAAAATTCAACTTATCCTCTCTCAATATTTTTTAAAAGTGGGTTCCCTAGACCAAACATTAACAGTACTTTTCGATTACTATATCATATATATAATGAGTTATATAATATGTATGATTACTATTATAGTTTTGATACCTATGCATATACTGTTAACATGTTAATGTCCTTAGATGAGTCCAAAAAATGTTAATGTCCTTAGATTAGTCATACTTTTTAATTTTTATTATAGTTCCCATATATAATTAGAACCCCAAGATACTATGAATGTAATCTTAAAATCATGTCCTATGGTTAAAATATAGCATATTGACTAGACATAGATGATGTGAGACTATCAGGTTTTTGGGGATCATAGGCATTGATAATTATTCTCATAATTTTCTCACTTGGTTATCTCAAGAAGAGGATATCATGAGGATTGACCTATCTATTGGAACACCACATGTTTTGATTTTTATTGGTAGTTCCAATCTACAAACACGAGTAATAGTCTCTTGACCTGAGATTATTATCAATATGTATAATTTGATTAAATACTTTGGTGAAAGATAAAAAACCACAGAATTTCTGTCTTGGTGAGGTACCATGCATTAGGTGTGTCTTTGATGATATGAAATAGATTAAACGATTGATATAGTTTTTTTTCACTTCCGAAATGATGAGATGCCTCAGGCCTAATTGACTAGGATAGTAGTACCTTTATTAAGTATATGGCCACAATTATTAAAGTTAAGGTCATCCTGTAAGGATAATGAATAATAAATCAATAAAGGATGATGACATGAAGTGAGAATCTTGCTTTATAAGATATCATGAGATAAAGATATTATATTACATGACATCTATTCAAAGGAATGGTTTTCATTTCTACAAATTTTCCACTTCTCCTTAGGGAAATTTATGGGTTGTTAGACTCCACTCATGGTTTTTGAATATTATTCACAACTATCAAGATAAGGGTATAGAGGTTCATGCAAAAAATGTCTTCTGATGCTTGACCAACTATAGTGAATTGGAGTTTAGGATATGGTGAGACCAACTATGGTCACTGGGTAATGTCCATGTTTATTCAATAAAAAAGGATATAAAAATTCAATATTTCTCGAGTTTTTAATAATAACCATTGAATTTATTTACTCATTATATTCACATGTTAGTCACTGAATATAATGAAAAATATTTTTGGAATGAATTTTAAATATTTAACATTAAAAAATTCATTTAATTTTAATGGGAGAGTCATGTGAAGTTAATGACTCGTATTTCATCACATAACATAGTTTATGTGTCACAGGCATATGATAAAATATCTGAAACATTTTTGGAAAGTATTAAGCTCCATTTTGTTGTTCATTTTTGGGTTTATTTAAAGGGTTAAATTCACAAGGAACTAAATAAAATTTATGGAAGTTATAAATTATGTTTAAAAGAATTCATAACAACCAAAATATGGTTTACAACAGATTACATTAATTCTCTCTCTTATCCCCCCTCTCAAGTTATAGATAGAGAAATAATTGGGGAGGTCAAAGATTACTCGATCCAAGTTCATGGACTGTTATCTTGATCTCCTTCAATCGAGACATTGATAAAGAGAATATGATTATCCATAATAAAACCTGATTTACATAGTCTGATGACCAGTTAATCTTCTAGAATGTGTGTGGAAGATCTAGAGGGTTCTGGGTTTGGTTCCATCGAGCGACGATCACAGGAGACAAGAGAAATATGTGTCCTATTGAAATCAGACTAAGTACGATTTTTATTTAATTTTTAATTCATACATTTTCCTAAGTAATTAAATTAAACATGATCCATGGATGAATTCGGGTTAGGGTATAATGGATTTGATGTTTTGACACAAATACATAACTAAAAATTTTAATATACCATAATTAACACTTCCACCAAAGTTTGGGTTTATTTTAACTAGTATCATATCAAAGATTTCATTTAATCATGTCAAATAAAAAAAATTAAATTTTCATTTATTCAAGAAATGGGCATTTACATGACCTCTGTTAGACAAATGGCACTTCTATCAGAGATCACATGACTGGGTTATAGTCATCCAAATATAAAAAAATTATTAATCTTGAATAATACCAAGAAAATATATATTTCTATGGTGTGGGATTGTGTCATCGATGAGCGACAACATTAGATCAGAAGCAATGGCCATAACCCTATCAGTGTAGGATTTATCCATTCAAACTATAACACCAAACAAGTTCAAGACAATAAAGTCTTATTTTAAGAAAATAAATTGTAATATATTATATATAAATATAATACACTTTATATATATATATATATTAATTCTCCCAAATTGAATGCCTAACATATATATATATATATTATACTTATTATATATATCACACACAGACACACATATTCATATAATATATATAATAATATATAACCTATATATATATATATATATACATTATTATAAAAAATTAGGCGCTATGCAGTGGGAATGAATCCTTTCACAGAGAAAAAAACATCTCATGCATACGGGATAGGATTTTGGAAATAAAAAAATCTAAAAAGGCGAGGGGAGTCTTTGAGGGTGATTTGGAAGAATGAAACCTCCCTTTATGGGAGTGTGATACTGGTGCTATTGGGGTATGGGTTCCTACACTCATAAAAAACCTTCAATATATATACATATATATATATATATAAAGGAGGAGTTGTAGGGAGTGGGAGATGCTACAAGAATAACTCTTTCATGGTTTTCCCTTTTTTTTTGACTCAAGCCTCATGCATATAGTCTTAAAAAAAGGGAATATCTAAAATAAGGGGGAGGATCACCTATGACTCACCTACAAAATGAAATTATTTCAAAAATATTATTATAATTTTATTATTATTATAATTTATGTGGTTCCCCATCAAGACACTCTACCACCTGCCCGCATGCATGATGCATGGGTGTGTATGCACCCCGACCCAAAACCCCTATAGGTTCAGTTCAACCCTCGGTAGGTTGATTCAAGTTCTTCCCAACCTTTTTGGACTTTCTAGATATATCCTCTCAAATTGAAACCCCTTCTTGGGTGGGGGATGTTAAAAAATACCTAGGAAACCAAAATAAATATTAAAAAATTCTAAAAAATATTGGGAATATAATTTCTTTTTTCATGGGACTATGTGAAAAGTGTTTGATGAATTATAATTAAATTAAATTTATTTTATTTGATAAAAAAACCATAATATTAATTCATCACAAATTTAATTAATATACACATGTTTAATTCTCATTGACTAATCATGATCCACAACCTGACCAATGCATGTTTGGTATTTTTTAATTTATTATTTCAATGCATAGTTTAAAATAATTATTTAATATATAACGATCTATGTATCATTCTTTACATAATTATATGTATAAGGGTTTTCAAACCTAGATAAAATTTATATATATGTATTCTGTTTACCCAAGATCTCCTCACCTGCATGCCAGTATTGTTGTATAATGACAAGGATGATAAATGAAGGAGATTGTGTCGAGTTATGATGATATATCATTCTGGCGTTTGATTCATTAGAAGGATAAGAACTAAAACTCGAGTCTCAAGCATCACGACACAAGGAGTTAACCCTTGGGTCTAGGTTGATTCATTATGTTCTCAATGGATCAACCATTATTATCAGCTCATGATCATTCCATTTGGTTTTATTTATACATGGTTTATTTTTTTTTGAATGTGTAGTTATGCGTGATCACATAAAATAATAAGTGATCTGGTATAGATAAAATGAACATGGTTGGGGAATGATTTTTTCTTCTATTTATAGAATTGTTAGGATGTGAGTACAATCAAATAGAACATGAAAGTGTAAAAAGAGGTGGATTAAATTCTCTAAGAGTAATAAAAACCCCTCAAATAAATAATAAATCATAACACCTTCCATTGCTTAAATTTGAAAAAATTTGATTTTACGAGGTCCTTGGAATCCATAGTTGAGTGTTCCTCACATTACTAGAGAGTTATTATGAGAGAGGTGGATAAAAGTAACACAATTTGGAAGTAAATAATTAGTTTTATCTATCTTGTTACAAATTTTGAGGCAAGTGTAGAGAAATGAAAGGTTATCCTTTATAAAAGATGAGACTCCACTCAACAGATCAATGCGCCATGATTTAATGCATTTGTCTAGCTAAAATCTTACCTTAGGGCTCTATGAGTAGTGGAATATCAATAACTTTGACTATGATGAGATTTTGTAAGGATCCTTTCCACAAGAATACTCTAGAGATTTGGTATTCTGAATCTAGTAATTGATGAATACTAGAATTTCAAAAAATAGTGAAGGAAATTGAAGATATTAAAAAATATAATGTCTAATAACTAGTAATTAATATAAAAGTACAAATCTACTTAATTTATATTTTTTAGATGAATAGCTAGTAGTACTAAAAATACACTATGATCAATATTGGACCAAGAGAATACCCTTATCAGCACAAATTTCTAAGTGTAGTATTGGAACTTGTTCAAAGTACTATGATGTGAATGGAAATTATTTTTGCTAGATTCAAAACTTCCTATTGATCCACCTCAGGAAGAAAAGATGAAAAGAAATATTACATGTCACGAACAAACCCATATTGACCCTGAACTGGTCAATTGAGTCGACCAACGACAAGGCCTGAGAGGTGTTCTGGATCCTCTTGGGTTGGAAAATAGTGCGAATAATAAAAAATAATCCAATGGGAATTATTTATCCCAATACAAAAAAATATAAAATAAAAAAGAGTACGCAACATAAAACCCATAAATATAAATAAATACACAAAATATATAGATACAACGATAGTGTAATAGAATAGAAAAGTCAAACAAAACCCAAAATTAAACCACAACTGTATCCGACATGATGTTCATGTGACCTCTTGGTCACCACCACCCATAACCTAACCTTCTCCATAGTAAAATATGAATAATTATGAACCTAAAAAATAGCTCGGTTCTACCTATGCCAAGTAGCTCAAGTAGGGCGTGAGCATAAAACAACTCAGTTGTTAAGTACCAAATAATCTATACATTTTCTTTCCCAAAAAATAGTCTAGAAAATATAGTTCAAAATACATATAGAGAAAAAAATGTTTTCCTCCTTTTTGAAAAAAAATCTCCACTACTTTATAAAAATTCCAATTTAAAAAAAACACAACTTTCCAAATTAAAAAAAACTATAATTTAAAACCTAGTTTTGAAACCACATCAAGGAAGAAATTTAATTAAGCATAAGAGTATGGAGAAGCTGAACTAATTATAACCAGTACGGGAAAAACTAACATTGTCAAAATAAAAAGGAAACAATACTCATACAAGTAGAAAAATTCTAAACAAACAATAATCAATGAGATGAAAAATGTAACAGAAGAATACATATATGTAATCATGGGAATTTCCTAAACATGCTTAGAATAAATCCCCTTAAGTACTCAGTTTGGACCCACCTTTTGATGTATTGTAAAATTCCATAGTCAATTGCCAACCTGTATTATCTAAACTACCGAAACCAGTGGTAAATTCCACCTAGACTATCCTCTATCTAGGGGGTTCCAATCTATATAATCGGAACACGAAATTAATCATCACTCAACCCACTATTTTACATCCATGAATCCCATTATAATAGTATAATGGGGAATGAGGAGGTCATCACACACCTATAATTAAACACAAAAAATGCCACCATGCATTCCTTGCCTATTCCCCAACACCAAATTTGTGAAGGGAATCAGAAGGATGACCATAGGGGCCCCCATCACACATTGATGCAATCCAAAGTGCCAACTGGGCCTACACATCATATGTTTTTAAAAACCAATTTGGGAATCATAAAATTGTACCAACATGGAATTAAAATTTACCATTTCAAACCATTTACAATAAATTATATTTATTCTAATTTTTTTTCCAAAACTATAGTGAAAATTTTATTCAATCTTGGAAAGATAAAATCAAGCCTTCAAAGTCAGGAGGTTACCAATCATGTTTCATGTTTCAAAATATGCCAATATTTAGATAACGTATTTAGAAATAACTTTATAAGTCATTAGGAAGCTAAGTGGTCATTAAGGAAACATTGGTAGTTTTAAAGAAGCCATTTGGGTGATAGTTTTGGAGAGAGAGATAATTACAGAAACATGTTTTTAAATATAGGTTTTAAGATGATCATTATTTTGAAAAGCCATTATCATTGGATTTCCCATCCTTATGTTCACCCTATGCACATATGGACATGACCACATCCAATGGAACACTTATTTAAATAAAAAAGTACCAACGTTTCCAGTTAAAGAAACAGAAGTAGCACAACAACCTATCAGAAGGATCCAACTTTAAATATCTAACCATAAAAGGCACAAAAATCCACTCATAATCCGAATTCTAATGTAAAAAAAACTGAAAAAGACTAAAACCCTGAAATAAAAAAAATCCAAAAATCCAAAATTTAATTTTAAAAGGACAGTTGAAATTTTATTAAACACCCTGCATGCATATATATAGTCATAATTATAAAAATCCCTTAAAAACCAATTTTCATCAGGTTTCCAACATGAAAATACAGAAATTGGTCAAATAAACACATCAAAACCAACATAAAGATATTTATAAATAAATTAGAAAAAATCAAGAATAAAATAGAATGTTCTAGAAAGGATATGAATTGAAACACCTACCTCAATAGTGGGTGAATGCCACAAAACTCTCAAATAAGGAAGATCAAGACACTAGAAGAAAACCAAACACCATATCATCAAAGGAATCAACTCACATTATCCAACACTCACCCTAGGGTTCATATAAGAGGGAATACAACCAATAATGAACCAAGAACCAAGAAAGAAAGATAATACAAGAATAAAATTGAACTAGATTCAAGAGGAACCCACCTTGGAAGCTTGAAGGAGCACAAAAAATGTAAGGAGAGCCAATCTGAATTGAGAGCCCTCTCATGTTCCAAAATTGACCAAGAGGTAGATGGGGTCTAATAGGGTTAATATTATAAAATGGAAAACTTGTAATTTCAAGATTTCTAGATTTCAGGTAAGTTTCATGGTTTGGATACATGGTTTCCCAAACTATGTGCACCCTTCTGGAAGAAAGGGACACACACATGGGTTGGCTGCATGGTGTGGGAAATCATGTGGCAACTGGGAAATTTTCCTCTTTCAAAATTATAAAGGCTCCTAAAAGCTTGCTACATAGTTTCTTCTAATAGTTTGGAAGAAATGTACCTTATCATAGACACCACCTGAGAGCTACATCATTACTCCTTTACCTCACACGGTTTGGGTCAAACCAAGTGCAAGTTGTGCAAGTCAAACCATAAAAGATACAAATGAACTAAAAATGACATCATCCTTAACTAGATACATGGTTTTTACTAAACCGTTCACACTAACCACACACAAGGGAAAAAAAGAAAAAAACCTCCAAAACTCCAAAAAAAATCACCAGAAACTGAACTCAAACCTCAACCAAAATATCAAACACCAAGGAAAAAATTAATAACAGAAAATTTGAGGTTGGGGTGTGAAAATTCATTCCCTTACAAAAACATTATACCCTTAGAAATCCACCTAGCCAAATAAGGGAAAAAAACCAAATCCCAAATCTAAATGAATCCAAATGGAATAATAACCCATGGTGTGATCTTTCATCTCCACAAGTCACACCCAACCATCTCCATATGAAACCACAAAAGATTCTATAGTGGGTCTCCCCACCATCAAAAAATGAACCAGAAAAACAACACCAACATGAGAATTCCAAATGCAAGACAATAAAACCAAACATCGAATCAAACCATGATTCATAATTTTAAAAAGACACATAAAATCTCCATAATTAGAAAATACCAACCCAAAAATAATCTACAAGAAAGATAAATTCTCAAAGATTCAAATCCATTATAAATCACTATAGAAAATTCCATCGATACAAGACCACCAAGATCATTAACACAAAAGATTTTTTCAAGAAAAAGAAAACTAGAAAAAGAAGAACATAAATCATCCCCTCTATAATGTTTAGTAAAAAAACTAGCCTAACAACCCCACCAAACCAAGAAAATATTGACTATTTTAAGAGATTCACTTTGAGGACTATGGGTGGAGCCCTTATAGCTTGAATTCCTGAACTGACCATAGTAAAAAAACCTAAGTGAATGATCTGATGAACAAGATTCTAGAACTGAAAAAAGAGACTCATCAGAAATAGATTCCTCTGGAATGAACTTATCACTACATGTGGAACCCCCATGAACACCAAGAAAAATTTGATCACAAACTACTTCAGGTTTCACTCTAAGAACCAAATTTGTTAGAAATGCTAAATCAATGAGGGTTTTGAAAAAAACCTTCCCAAATGAGAGAACTCACTCCTTAATCTCTGGATAAAGACCTCAAATGAATAGTAGAGATTTCAGATGATCCTTTGATATTATCCTCAGACAAAAAAGAACCATCTCTTTAAAATGGCCAACATAGGCCTTCACCATCCGTTGACTTTTTCGAATAACTAAGAGCTCTACCAATTTCCTTTCCTTCACCTAATTAGGTATGAACCATAAAATAAAAGTGGTCATAAATACTTAGCAATACATCCCAATATTCAATGATTATGGGATGATCAACTTCCCTTAATCCAAACTCATACCATCAAATCAACCTAGAACAGTTCACCCCCTCATAGATTTGGGAGTTCCCAAATACCTAAAAATGACTTCAAGTTTTTCAATCCATTCCATAGCCTCCAGTGAAACTATATCAGCATAGAAGTTGAGAAAAAACCAATAATAACTCAACTATACCACTCCACTGAGAGTTTGGGTAGGCCTAATTAGTAGAATATAGTCATTGAAAACCCTTGGGATCTTTTTGGGAGGAATATTCTAAATAACATAACAAACAAAAAAATAAATTGATATCAAACCAAAACTCAACAAAAAGAAAAAATCAAGACATACACCAATCACATAAACCAAATATTAAAAATCAAAACCAATATCCCTTTAAAAAATCTCCATTTTTTTCCATGTTCTAAGACCACTTTATTCCAAGGCCGCTTTTCCAAATAATCAACCCGCTTCGAAATCCAATAGAAATATCCAAACCCAATTTTGTAAATAAAACCATTTCCCAAAACCATTTTTCCTTGGGAAAACCCTTTTTCTGAAAAAATATTTTCCATTTTCTAAATTCAGTCACACTAACCAAGATCAACCCAAGACATAACTCTCAACAAACTCCAGTGATAGGGAACTAGTTTTCATGCATAACACATCCAAATGGTTTATTAGACAATGAAATGAGTAAGCACCAAGCATTGGAAGTATCCTGAACAATGAAATCAAGCTCCACATGGGTTGATAATCCCTGAAATCTCACTGGGTAGCATTGGTTAACTACCACTATTATTCCCCAAACCACAAATCTAATAAGAACTAATGGCATAAAACCATTAATCAATAAACAAAAGACTCAAATCCTAGACTACCCCCAATTACTCTAGGTTTAGAATGAGAAAGAGTTCATGAATCCCTTCCAATTCTTTCCTCCCATCACTTTATATTCATATATGAAATCTATATAATTCTTTATATAGAAAAGGGTTCCTTTGATACAATTTTCTCAGGAACCAACCTGGGTTGACCCTGAACCAGCCACCAGATCTAGCCCACAATACGACCCAAGAGGAATTCTTGATCCCCCTAGGTTGGAAAATAGTGTCAGGAATCAATGATAACCCAATGGAAATGATTTATCCCAATATAAACTGATATAAAAGAATTCAAAAATAGTAATAAGAATAAATCCCCTTAATACAAATAAATACACAATATATCCAAATACAACTACAAAGAAAAAAACCAAAAAACTAAAACAAAACCAACAACTAAAAAAAATGGATCCAACACGATCTCCATGTGAACTCTTGGTCACCAATACCCACAACCCATCCCACTTTGTAGGAAAACCTATGCGAAGATGAACCTGCAAAATAGATCAGGTCTACCAATGACTAGTGGAACAAGTAGGGTGTGATCACAAAATATCTTAGTATGTAAGAACCATAGAATACATTAATGTAATTTCTCCAAAAAATATTCCGTAAATACTTGTTTTAAATACACTTATAAAAAATATGGGTTTCCCCTTTTTTTAAACAATTGTAACTTATTTTTAAAAATAACAATTTGAAAACAATACATGACTTTATATCTTAATACAATATCTCATTTAAATCCCAGTTTGGAAACAAAATCAAAGATCCACTTTAATTATGAATAATACTATAGAGAATCTAAACTATATATAATTATAAGGGTATAACCAATAGTCTTAGGGGTAAAAGGAAACAATAAACACACAAGCAGAAAAATACTAAAAAACAATAATTATATAACTGAAAAAAGAAACTTGAGCATAAAAATATGAAATCATGGAAATTTATTAAAAATAATTAGAATAAATACCAAGACACACTTAGTTTAGATTTCCTTATAACACTTGGTGAAAGTCCATAGTCAATAACCATCCTGGATTCTCTTAACTAGCCTCACTAGTGGAAAAGCCCACCTGGCATATCCTCTATCTAGGGATGTTCCAATCTATCAAATTGAGAATATAAAGTATATGTCACTTGAAACTGTATAAAGGGGGGGTGAGGAGGTCATCACATGCCTAAAATTATACACGACTCCTAGATTCCACCGTGCATGCCTTTCCCAATCCCTAACACTAACTATGTGGAGGCCTTATCATTGAAAAGATGACCACATGGGTTTCCATCACACATCAATTCATTCTAAAGTTCCAATCATGACTACACATCATATGTTTTTAAAAACCAATTTCCAAATCATCACAGAGTACCAACCATGCCTTAAAATTTAACATTTAAAACTATTTAAAATAAAAGTACCTTTATTATCAAAAAAAATTCAAAAACCATAGTGAAACCATTATACATACTTAGAAAGTACCAATTGGGCCTTCAAATTCACGAGGTTACCAATCATGTTTCAAGGTTCCAAATGAGTCAATAGTTAGATAAAACTATTAAAGGTCACATTTTATGTCATTAGGATAAGAATTACACATTCAAGAAACATTTGGATTTTTAAATAAACCATTTAGGATATAGAGTGAGAGAGATAAAGAATGTTAGAAAGTTGTTTTGAAATCTAAGTTTTAAGATTATCATTATTATGGAAAGTCATTATCATTTGTGTGCCTATCCATATGTTAACCCCATGAAAACATGGATATGAACACATCCAATGGAACATTTATTGAAATCCATAAATGTACCAAAGGTTCTTGTTAAATAAATATAAGAGGCACAACAACCTATCTCAAGGATACAAACATAAACATCAAACCATAAAAGGAAACAAAATCTACTCACAAACCCAATTCCCATGCCAACCAATATAACAAGACTCAACCAAGGACAAACACAATCAAAAATACCCAAATTAATTTTAAAATAACAATTTACATTTTATCAAAAATATTTCCTAAAAATACGTATAATCATAATTATAGAAATCCCTTTAAAACATATTTTCATCAATTATCCAACATGAAATAATGAAAATTCCTAAAATAAACACATCACTTGAATGATAAACACATTTATTAATTAATTAGAAACACTCAATCATCAAATGGAATGTTTCAAAAAGGAGATAGGTGGAAACACCTACCACAATGACAATCAAAATCAATAAAACTCTCAAAGACGGAAGGTCAAGACCCAAGAAGAAAACCACATGCCCTATAATAAAATGAATCAACCCACATTATCCAACCCTCACCCCTAGGTTCAATCAATAGGGAACCAAACCAAGAAAGAAACATGAACCATGAGAGAAAAAAAGAAGATGACAAATTTGACCATTATACAAGAGGAACTCAACTTGGAAGCTTGAAGGAGAATCAATAATGGAAAGAGGGAAAATGGGAGAGGGGTTTGAGAGACCCCACATGGTACAAAATCATCCAAGAGGTAGAGGGGGTCGAATGGATTTAAAAACATAAGAGAAAAAAAATTGGAATTTCAAGATTCTGGGTAAGTCACATAGTTTTGATGCACAATTTTTCAAATTTTGTGCCAACCATGCACACCCTACTAGAAGGAAGGGTCACATGCATGGTTTGGTCTCACAGTTTGGGAAACCATGTGCTAATCATGTAAACCACCTCTATCAAAATCGTAGAGGATCCCACACACATTCCACATGGTTTATCCTAACCATGCGCAAGCCACACGCCTTGTCCCAAACACCACCCAAGAGTTGCACAACTACTATATTGTGTCACATTGTTCAGGCCAAACCATGAGCATGCTATGAATATGAAACTGTGAAAAAACCAAATGAACTAAAAATTACATTAGCTTTAATTAACTACATGATTTCTCCCCAAACCATGCACACTAACTGTAAAAAGGTCCAAAAAACCACCCAAACCCGTCAAAACTCAAAAAAATATTTTTTTAGAAACAGAACCCAAACCTCAACCAAAATATAAAAAACCAATAAACAACTAATGGTAAAATAAAAACTAAGGTGTGGGTTTTAAATTATAGGAGAAACATTATGGATGAATTTTATTCATACATTATAATGTTGTGATCAATGTTTAATGAGTTATGGAAACAACATCAAGAAATAGAATTAGTTAACATGTTTTATCATTTACGAGAAAAAAGTGTGGATAAAGTGATGTAAGAAATTAATGTGATGATGATTACACTAAAAATGTTTAAATTAAAATTTTTATCATGATATTTCAGTATATCTCATTCTTATATCCTTATAAACGAAATACTATAGTTTCTTTTAAAGATTAAAAAACAAATAGTTTTGAGAAAACACGTCATTATTTTTTTGGAAAGGATTACAAAGTTTATAATTAATTAAATGAATATAAATATTGAGTTATTACAATGAACAAGTTGAAATATACGGCGAAAAGGCCAATAGAAATTGTTGCGCCAAAGGCACCTTCAAAATGTCCTTCAAAGAAAATAGTTTGATCATTATACATGAGGTTATTTAATTCATATGTAATGAGAGAATCCTATAGAAGAAAAAAATAAAATTAATTAATGTATATGGAATAATAAGCTTACACTTAGTATATATTCATCATATTTTATGATGTTTTTATTTTAATTATTGGGTATTATATATTGAATGTGTGTCACACATTTTTTTTCCAGATATAATGACCAATTATATAGGGAAATGTTACAATAAGTAAGGTGAATTCTCCAAGAGACAGAGAAAGATGGTTCCTAAGTAAGTAGTGAGAATTACACAACCTCAATTTTCTATGTTTATTGATTCTAGTTGAGATTTTATTATGCATTACCAAATAATTTATCTCATGCATCCACTGGAAATAGGGAGAAATTCTTCCATTTTGGAATGAATGTTGTTTGTGGTGTCTCATTATCAACTAATTTTTCAATAATACATAAATCATTGGTAATATATAATGAATATAAAATGAAATCTCTCCAAGCTAAGCTTACATGGAACCTCATTCATAATAACTCTCCTTCAACAAATTTTCTTAGGACTCGATTTTTTAACAAAATTAGAAATAATCATTCTCACTTTATCACGTCCTCTATATGGCCCTCCATTAAAAACACCTTCACTTACATTATGGAAAATTCCAGATGGATGGATAGAAAAGATTAAAATTTAAATTTTTGGATGGATAACTGGACTGGAGATCCCTTGATCTCATTAATACCCAATAACCATCCTCCTCTCCACACCAATGACACCATAAAGAGTGTCATGCATTTGCAAAACCCTTATTTACCGGAGGATATCCAACACATTATTGACAGCTATCCCTTCACTAATACAGATGATTTTATTATTTGGGAAGCTGCTCACAATGGAATTCTTGACTCTAAAAATTACTACAATCGTTTTTTCAACAATGATGATATCAATTTATTCTGGTTAAAAATCTTCAATAAAGCCTGGTTAAAACCCTTGAGATTCACCTTAGTTTGGTGTATCACCCATAGTAGAATCCCCACAAATTCTTGCATACAAACTTTTGGGATTAATATTTGTTCAAAATGACATATGTGTAACCAACATAGAGAATATATTAGTCACCTCTTTATTTCTTTTGATACGATAACTGCTCTCTTTCATTATATTTTTGACATTTTGAGTGCATATGGTTGTTTTTTAGTTCTATAACCTCACAGCTACAATGGTGTATGGACCTACTTGAATCCCAACAAATCAAGAACCTTTTTTTCATATCTATAGTAGATCTTCTTTAGGTGATCGGGTATGGTAGAAATGATTTTACTTTTCTTAACAACTCATTCAATCTTAATGTAGGTAAAATGAGAATCCTCATCATGATTCGAGAGGAGGCTTCGATTTAAAAAGATCGTTGCAACAAATCAGTTTGTGACCTTAGGATTCTTAGACGTATTGGGGTGGACGGAAATTAATCTCTCCCTAAATCTACCTTTGAATTTTTTTGGCAGCCTCCTCCCCCAGGATGGATTAAAGTTAATGTGGATGGTGCCTCTAAAGGAAAACCTGGCCTAGAGGGTTGTGGAGCCATCTTCAAAAATCACCTTGACCAGATGATCGACTGCTTCTATGGCTCTTGCAGACTTGCTTCTTCTTTGGAATCCGAGATGCTGATCGTTATCCATGCTATTTCATTTTCCAAGCTACACAACTGGAAAATAATCTGGATTGAGAGTGACTCCACTTCTATTGTCCACACCGTTTGGAATGGTACCATTCATCTTTCTTGGACACTCACTGATCGCTGGATGGACTGCCTGAAATCTCTTTCAGATATCAATTTCATCATTACTCATAGGTATTGTGAAATAAACATGATCACTGATGGGATTTATAATATGGTTGTTTCTCATGATATTCATTGGAGGGATGATCTTCCTCCTGAGTTACTCCCGCTTTATGTTAGGGATGTAAACAAAATTCATTATTTTAGACTTGTGTAACTGTTTGTTTTTTTCAATAAAATTTGTGTTTTGGTCATTAACCAGAACACTACATTCTAATAATAAAAAACCATTTTTTTATGTAAATAATAATTTATGCCTTTTATATTATACTCAAAATCATTAGAATACCTTTCTTTTATTGTTCATTATAATACAATGGTTTTTTCCTCGAAGATGCTTATTATAATCATTTACATCGTAATTTTTAGAATTATGATGTAAATGTTGTAGGGTAGATGTTTTTGACTGAGGAAGTTTATGATATAAAATAAATTTAGTGAAAAAATTGGATTTATAGGACTTAATTTATATGCAATGCATTTTTCAATGGAAGTTTCCCCTTAAAATATTTATGACATAAATCCATGATTTATGCCGTAAATTTATTCAGACCCAACCATTTTTTTCCAAAAAACTGGTTGTAACTCTTCATTCAAATTTTTTTTGTTCCTCTCAAATTCTAGGGATACCCTAGGATATTTATTATGAACTTAAAACTATAAAATCTCATTCCTAGGATTCCTTGGATGTTTAATTGTGGAGATCAATGGTTAGGTTATTGTTCTCCCTTCTTGGCTTATATCTCCTCATAGTTTCTTATATAGAACCATATATATACATTATAATACCCTAATTTAGGGATTTATATTTATATAAAAAAGATTTTATGGGGTTTTATTATGTAAATGGAAGTATAAGGTACGACTGGTGGAATCATCTTTGATCTCTTGTGCAAATTGACTTGAAGTAGGTTGTTTTTACTATTTGCAATTTTATTGGAACCCGGATGGTTTTAGGTTGCTAAAATATTTTCCTTTTATTTTCTAATGGTTTCCCCATGGTAAATATCTAGATATATTTTTTTTTACCATTTGGAATTGAAATTTTACTATCAGTGTCACCGATAATGGATTATTGAATTGGTTAAAAGTTTTCACTTAAATGAAATTTGGTTTTAAAACATGTTCTTATTATAATGGGTTTTGAGTTCCATCTAGGAAGGCATGGGTATGGATGTTTTTAGTATTACATGTTATAAGGAATTTTGGAAATATAACTAGTTCTTAATACCAATTATAAAGGAATAAAGGGAAATATTCCACCAAGTGATGGCTTAGTGGATAGCACACCACCACTCATGAGCATATGGATGTCATTAGGAATGCATGAGAGAGAGAGAGCATGGATTATCATTTCAAACTATAATTTATAAAGGCATTATACTTTTTTAAAGAAAAAATATTTTTTTCACTGCTTTGGGAAAAACTTTTCATTTGATATATTTTATTTTGTGAAAAATATTTACTACTTTGAAATTATTCATTCCTATTTTATATCTATTGAGATAAACTACTTCTAGTCTTGGTGGCATGTGGGAAAAATATTTGGGGTTTCCTAATAGGTGTGATTACTCACCCCAATCTATGAACATTATCTATACATAGTTTTTA
Organism: Viscum album; assembly: GCA_963277665.1. Lineage (NCBI taxonomy): Eukaryota > Viridiplantae > Streptophyta > Magnoliopsida > Santalales > Viscaceae > Viscum > Viscum album. The sequence continues at coordinate 822,522,755 of OY728134.1, forward strand.
TTTTCTATTATACAAGAAAGGGACCAGTTTCTTACTTCTCTATAAGAATTCGTTGATGCCATGGTATAAGTTGGCGGAGTTGGAGATGAGAGTCATTTCATGTCTTGGTTAGGAGTGGTGCCACATTGGTACCCATGTATTATTCTACTTTGTAGTTTTATCCTTTGTCTCATACTATTCTGTTGTTACTCCGATGTGTGTCTGTGTTTTATTGATGGATTGATCACTTTATCATAGTTGAGTTTTGTTGAATGTATCATTTTTATAGAAATATTTGTTTTATTTAATTTTACCAAGTTATGTGTGTGAGAGTTTATTAAAGGGTAAACCATTTCCCTAGGATTATAGTGTATAAACCGATGGGATTTATTACCAGCCTTTGGTGTCTTGGGATTGTCATCTAAGGTTAGTGTCACTATATATCTTCTTAATACAATGATTTGGGGTGGGATTATATAAATGATTTTAGTTTTTCTTCAGTCCTTGATTTAGAAGTATTATTATTCTTGTTTTCTCCTTCATTTGGGATGGTATTAAGGAGATAGTAATGTTGGGACTTGAAATGTATTTCTTAAAATATGTAAGTAACCCTTTTATGATGAACTTCAAATTTATAGGGTGGTTGTGTACAGGGGTTTTCTAAGACACATTTAGGAATGTTTTCAATTCACCAATGAAGGTTTAGACAATGACAGTTGCATATAATCCATTAATAAATGGATTTTTACCACTAAGATTGTATTATAACATGGTTATTTGATTTTGATTTTGTGATGTTGTGATTATTGTGCGGATACAAAAAATATACCATGAAAATATGAAAAATAAAAAGTACTAGATTGTTGAATTTTGACTTGGTTTGTAGAATGAAAATTCCAATAGTAAGGAGGACAAGAAATTAGTTAGAGGGAGTACCTAAGAATGTGGTTGCACTAGGACCACATGTGAACTATGATTTGGTTCAGAGTGCAGTGAAAGTTTTTTATTTTGGTGACATGGGACCTAGAATAGAGGATCCTCATTAGGTAAATCACTTAGAACAATATCTAAAGCAGAATCCACTGACATTTCTTAGTGATTATGAACCTATGAAAATATAGTTATAGCTTAGTATAATGGCTATGATGTTTTACTTTTTGGGGACTCCATATGAGATGAATGTTAGGCTAGAAACACATTCTTGAGGACCTGGAACAAGTATGTGGGACTTAACTGTGCCGGCTATGTTGGATGAAAAAACTCACTTGGAAATGATTTTTTGAAATTTTCAATAGAAAATTATTCTTGGAAACATTTCATAGATTTAAGAATGAATACTTTGTAACAACCTGAACTATTATAAATTAAATTTTCCAATTGATTTAATTAAATGTATTATTATTTTATATGTTTATAGAAAACACACACCCTTATTTTTTTATTATATCCTATCATATTTAAATAAATTTTAAGCAACATTACCATAGAAAATATAGTCATTGAAAAGTGATCACATTATTTTTATAAATATAGGGGTTTAACAAATCCAATTGACATAGAAAAAAGAAGTGATTACCTCAACTAGTAGGATAATACCCTTAGAATCCCATTTATTAGAGCATCCGAGGGAGATAGAATCTCTGGGATTTTCCCTTAACCAATCCAATGTCAATATCCAATAACATAAGAATGAGATAAACTATTTATGGGAGAAGTTCAAGCTCATCAATATCACGGCTCAAACCATGATCACCGAACCACCCAATGAAAGTCTCACCATCACACACCTTACTCTTAGGGTATTTACTGGTGTATTAAAGGGTTATATATAAAGATACTAGTAATATGAGAATGTATATTATTTTTTATAGAACAATGAATATATTTTCTTTTGATTATGGTTACTTTATAAATGATTTTTATTTTGATATAATCAAACATAAATAATAATTTTGGGTAATATTCAAATTCAATTATGGAATTTATTTTGATGAATTAATTGATTTATAAAATAAATAAATTTTTTCAAAAATATTATTATTAAATAATTATTATTAAATGTAAATTATCATATAAATTTTATAAAGTCAAACGTAATTATTTATAAGGGTTCAAAAACTATTATTTCCAAAAACACATCATTTTTTGATAAATGTCAATTTTATATTAAAAGTGAAAATTTAAATACATATAAATTTATTTATATAAAATGAAAATTATTTTTGGAATCCGAACATCGAAATTATCCAACGGTGAATTTTTCATAATTTTCTAAGACAGACTAATTTTTGAGTTAAAATTAAATACCGTATAAATATATTTGGTGTATTATGACATCATAATGACCAAATGGTGATGTAATAAATACTATAAATCATATCCATGAATAAATATATATATTACCTTTAAAATAATTTTATTTTAAGTTTAATTTATTAATTTTATAAAACCGTTATGAATCCTCCAAAACCATTAATATATTGTAAAGTTTTAATATCATTTATTTAAGAGTATGACTCACCTCCACATAATCAAGGGAAATGTTTTATTATGTTCTTCCATTGGCCTTATAAAATATTGAAAACCACTTCCATTTGGTAGAAAACATGGGAAAAAACCATGGTAAGGTTTGTGGTTTTTGTTATATTGTTATATAGAGTCCAAAACCTAAGTTTGAGAAAAAATAAAGAAATTACCACTCATTTCCTAAATAAAACCACCCATGATCCCATTTATCATCACTAAATGTCCTTGGAGAACATCCTTAAAATTTCCTCGCCTATTTATTTTCCTCTCAAGGTGCACCCAATCTCTCATGAAGCCCCTCCCAAGCATTTGGAGTCACACACTCAAGTAAGGGATCCCCACCTTCTCTTATTTATTCAAGTTTCCTTATTATCATCTATCTTCTATTTACAATTCCTTATTTTGGGATATTTCTTTCTATATCCATATTAATTCCTATTTTATCTACAAATTATTAGATACCCATTTCTCTCTCATCAACCCATTTTATGAATTTTAATGTGACATTATTATTCTGTCGAAATTTCCCCGTGATTTTCCCTGCCAAAACAATTTTGTAGTATAGAAATCCTAGCCACCTACAAATATTATTACATGATTTTAAGCATAATTAACCATCAAATTACAGTACAAGGATCATAAATTCTTGTTTATTTTTTATTAGGTATATGAATCTGAAAACATGAAAATAGAATAAAACATATTTATGTTAATCATCCATAAAGAGATCCTAAATTTCATTGAACTCCTGCCTATTCATAGGATAACCCAGGGAATACATGAAAAAATGTGGTGAGCTAAAAAGCTCATTAAGGGTGTAAACATAGGAATAAAGAAAACTAAATGGGTTAGAAGTCATAACATGAAGACATAAAAAGGCACAAAACATGAATAAATATAAGTTAGCATAACATATAAAGGACGAGGACATGTAATCAGGGAATCAAAGGAATGTGGAAACTACATAAAACATGACATAACCATGATTCAAGGATCATTTCACATAGAGAATCATGAGTCAAGGCTAACCACCAAGACTGTTGCACATGGAGCATGATTCAAGTGTAACCACCAAGGTCTTTGCAAATGAAATATCATGAGACTAAACATTACCCAATGCATGAGAGTGCTATCTAGGTGCACCCAACCTAAGATGTTCATGAATATTTCTTATATTTTAAATATAATTGTTTCTTAGAATTAATTTGATTTTATCAAAGGTATGTCTATCCAGGATTGCATCTTTCTTTCCTCAGAATGCACTAACATCTTAAACAATGTCACTAGTGGAGGTAGTGTTGCCATTAAACTTGAAATTTGGAAATCTTTTGATACCATTGATTGGAATTTCATTTTCAAGGTTCTCAAAAGATTTAGTTTGAATGAATATTTTATCGATATGATAAGCACTTTATTCAATTATGCCTTTATCTATGTTCTTATCAATGGTGCCCCTAAGGGATTTCTTAAATGTACCAAAGGAGTTAGGCAATGAGATCCTCTTTCTGCCATTATATTTTCCATGGGAGAAGATTACTTAAGCAGATTTCTCACTCGACTTATGGATCAAAACAAGATTAAACCTATTCAAGATACTAGAAACTTAAATGTTTCCATTCATCTTTTATATGCTAATGACTTCATCCTATTCATACAAGGTGATAAAAAGAATATCCAAAATATTAAAAATTCCATGTCTCATTATGAAGAATAATTTGGTCAATCTATAAGATGGAGAAAATCCTTTTTGTTTTTCATATTTTTTTCCTCTAACAGAAAAAGTAATATAATTAATTATATAGGTATCAAGGAAGGTTATTTCCCTTCCACTTATTTTTGTGTTCCTATATTTTGGGGATCACCTAAATCTTTTTACTTCTACAACATTGTTGATCAAATTACCAATCAAATTTCTTCTTGTAAGGGTAAATACCTATCTATGGCTGGAAGAATTTGTCTTGTGAAATCTACAGTTGTTTCCAAAATGGTGTACTTGATGATGATGTACAAATGGATTGCGGGTCCCCTTAATAAGGTTAACGTTTTCATTAAAAATTTTGTTTGGACCAGAATCATGCTTGAAATGAAGCTTGTGACCATCCCTATGGCTACTTGTTATAAACCTTTATACAAGGGTGGTCTTTCAATCACAAATATTAAACTCTTTAATGGCACTCTACAGGATAGGTTGACCTGGAGGTTTCATCATAATATCTCTAATTCAATTGATTTGATCAAAAAATTATTCCTTATTAATCATAAGAATGAAAAGTTTAACTATATAACTTCTTTCATCAGGATTTCCTTTAGGAAATCATTCACCAACATTATGAATAACTCAAGATGGTTGGTTAGTACTAATTCTTCCATGAATAATTTTTGGCTTGAAAATTGGATTAGTGCTCCTTTAATCTCCATACAACATCCCAATTATCTTCCTAATAATACCAACTCCACTATAAGGGATGTTTTTATTCTCAAAACATCAACCTTCCTGATAACATCATCCATGTTATTGAAAACTACCCCTTCTCCAACTCTGAGTATTTTCTCATTTGGGAACCTCCTTATAATGGTGTTCTTGATTCCAAAAATTTTTACAATTATAATTTCATGAATTCTGATTCTAGCTTACATTGGCTGAAATATTTTATCAAACCTTGGATTAAGCCATCGAGACTTACTCATGTTTGGCATATTTCTCACAACAAGGTCCCCACTAATGTTTGTCTATAATATTTTTGGATCCAACTTTTCTCTAAATGTCACATATACAACTAACATAGAGAAGATACTAATAACATGTTTCTATCTTGTGCTACAGTTGCAGCTCTTTGGAATTACATTCTTGACATATTTGGTTGCAGATGGTTACTTTATGATTCTATTAGATCTCAATTGCAGAATTGTGTAGATTTTGAATCTTCTTAACAATTCAAGAATCTTTTCTTGACTCCTTTTTGCTGAGCTCCTCCATGTGATCTGGTATGATTGAAATAATATTCTTCATAATAATTTCTCTTTCAGGCTTAATTCTGGTAAGATGCGGATTCTAATTTCCATTCGTGATGTTGCCTCAAATCAAAAAGAATATTGTGGAAACACTATTGGTGACTTTGAGATCCTTGGATAACTCAGGATTACTAGTTTGTACAGAATGCCAAGACATGACTTTGAGGTATTCTTGCAAGAACCACTTCCATGATATATCCATGTAAATGTTGATGGTTTCTCTAAAGGCAAACCAGGTCCTACAGGATGCAGTGCTATTTTCAGAGATTATCTTGGCAGGTGTCATGGATGCTTCTTTGGCGGGTGTGGTTCAACCTCGTCTCTAGAAGAAGAAATTATGGGGGTGATCCATGCCGTTGACTTTTCCAAAAAAGGGTTGGAACAATATTTGGATTGAAAGTAATTCAACCACCATTGTCCAAGCTATTTGGAAGGGGGTGGTTCACCTTTCCTAGCCTCTTACTTCCTATTGGATGAATAGTCCTGCTTCGCTCATAGAAATTAACTACATTGTCACTCATGTTTTTTGTAAAGCGAACATGGTTGCTGATGGTCTTTACAATAAGGGATTCAACTAAGGAATTACATGGCTGGATGATTTTTTTATTTATTTGATACCTTTTTATGATAAATATGGTAATAATATTCCTTCATTCAGAATTATGTTATCTGGTTTTTCATTATTCTATAAATTGTGCCTTGGTCTTTGACTGAGGCACCACCTTTCTAACAAAAATTCATAAATCATAATAATTGGATGTATCATAAACGTATCCATGAAAGAATGGATTTAATTAATACATGGATATACATAAGGTATAATAGTAATAGATCATGATAATTGATGTCAAACTAAAGAGAAAACATATAAAAAGACTATTTAAGAAACTTTTGAAATAAAAAAAATTAGTGCAGTTGAATGAAAATATTAAAGAGAATTTAAATTAAAAAAAGTAAAATCATTTATATAAAACCAGAAATGAACCAAGATAGTTTTTCAAGATAAAATGAGTGATTTTATAAAAATAATGGATGATTAATACATATTATGGAGTTCACTTGTAAACGCGTAAGAAATTGAGAAGTTCTCTTTAATTGGGCTTGCCTATCAGGAGGAATTAAGAAGGAAAATGCTTTTAAAACATGTATTTCCCCATCAAAGAAGGATATAAAAATCTGGATACATGATTTTGGAATAGATACACAGTATTTAAAAGAAATATATATATTTAATGATGTGTTACATTTGGGTAAAAAGAGATAAATTATAAGCCGGAGGAAAAAATGGATGTTTGGATAGAATCCCTTATATTATATTTGAAAGTGTTCCGTATTATATCTTAATGTCCTTGATAATCAAATAAAATCAATAAAATAATTAATTAAGAACCTTTAATGCATTTATTTTATTTAATAAATTTTTTTAAGTTCATTTATGGCCTTTTTATGAGTTATAAGATGAAATATCATCGTTCAGGGATCGTTCGTTTCCTTGGTTTTTGTGACTAGTTTACTTGTATACATGTATGGAAAATCATTTAAAATGAGAATAGTTTTCCAGAATTGAAATTATATGATATTAATAAACCCAAAGAATATTAAATTTTCTTATATATCATTTTTATATGTTATGAGGATGAATCATTAGATAAAACGTTAGTTTATTTTGGTAAATTTTTTGTCATTACAAACTAATTTTGTTTTAATAATTAATATTATGTATGAAAACAAGTTCTATAACATTAAATAATATTTAATACATATATTATAACCTTATTTAACCTTAAAAAGGGTTTTATGACTGGGATTGAAGGAGGTAATGGAAATTGAAAACTCATCGTCGTTGAATGCGATAAAACAACACATCATGGATAATGTTTTCATTTTTAGAACAAAAGGAAGGGCGAAAAAATGGTTACGAGTTTTTCCATTAAAATAAAAACATTCCAGTATATAAAATATGGAATATTTATCATGTTACTTGGATAATGGTAGGTGAGGAGAGAATAATAAAATATAATAAATTGAAAATTAATTATTAGTAAAGGAATGCGGTTTCTACCACTTGAATTCTACTCCTTAAGACCCTCTTTGAGGCACTTGAGTTTGGTATTTTATTAAAACCAAAGGGTATTGGACATGGGGAAGAGACTTGGGAAAATAATTGGGTAGTAGTTGGACAATATTGAAGGCTGTTGAGGTGTGATGAGAAGAGGTGGTGAGGGTCGTATTTATAATGGGGGGGGGGGGGTTGTTTATTTTGTTCATTAGTATGTTATTTTGGATCAAGACTATGAATAGTTTTGATTTCCATGAATAAAAAATAGTAAAAAGATAAAGAGAGATTGATATTATGGTATTACATCATCCATACATCATCTATGACTCAATAATTCATGTTTTCTGTAAAATACCGTAAATTATCATATTTCACTATTCACAAAAATTAAACGATTTTATAAAAATCCAAAAAAACTCACCCTAACCATTTTTCAATGTGTAGAATTTACAAAAGACACCATTTTATAAAAATAATTTTCTAAATTTGATAAATTGAATTTTTAACTAAAATCATCATTTACTCAAAAAAATACCAATTTGAAAATTATAATAGATTTTATAACACTTTTAAAAATTAATTAAGGTCTCATAAAATTATATTATAAACATAATACAAAAAATATTAATTTATGAATCTATTTTAGGAAAATAAAATTTCTTTTCAATCATTATATTAATTATGAATTTTTAAATAAATATTTGTGCTTTACAAAAATACCAACACTTAAGTTATCATTTCAAAAAATTTATTTATTTATAAAATAATATAAATATATCATATTTTTATTTATATGATTCTTAAATTTTATTTATACATTCATAGGTGAGCTTTATATTTTATTGGCTGATTTACTATTCTTCAAAGCCACATTACTATTCCAAAGGCCAAGTTACTATTCCATTGGTATAGGTTCCTTAACTTCTTAAAATACTTTTTATTTTATTCATTATTCATTTATAAAGTTTTTATTGTGTTCTCCATGTAATTTTATGTGAATTATACCATATAAAATAATTTTAACAAGGGAGTTTCCATTGATAAAATTTTTAGTTGTTACAATCTTCTCCCCTTAAGAAATTTCACCCTCAATATTTTATTTTACATATTATGGTCAAAACATGTGAAGGTACATCTTTTCTGATAACATAATCTAGTTCCATTTTTTCCTTTTCTTACTTATGGTTCCTATATAGTACTTTGACCTAGTGAGTAGTCTTTTTGCACTGAACTCTATCTCTATAGTCTAATATCTTCACTACTGGTCCTCGTAAGAGGGATCATTCTCCAACTAAACCAAATCTAGATTCAGTACATGTGAGGGATCTGATATGTACTTCCACAAGAGGGATACATTGAATATATCATGTACATGAGACATGGTATGTGGAAGTACTAGTTGATATGACATAGCTTTTACATGATCAAGTATATCCTAGGGGTTGAAGTACCTGAGACTTAACATTCCTTTATTCCCAAATCTCATGACCCTCTTATAGGAAGATATGAGGAGGAATACAATATCTCCCACCTTAAGTTTCAGTTATCTTAGATGATTATCTATAAAGATCATCTATCGACTTTGGGATGATTTAATATGTTTTTGAATGGTTTCAACCTTTTCCAACATTTCATAGACCATTATTGTTTCTATCAAATTATGTTTTCTGACTTCATCCCAACATGCTAGTGTTCTACATATTTTCCCAACAATAGATTCATATGGATCCATTTAGATGCTTGAGTAGAAACTATTGTTATAACAGTCAGAGGTAGATTTTAGTCCCATCCTTCTTTGAAGTCCATAGAACACACTCTCAACATTTCTTCTAGTGTCTAAAATGTTCACTCAGATTACCCATCAGTTATAGGATTATAGGCCATACTGAAGTTAAACTTAGTGTTTAGAGAATATTGGAGACTTTTTTAGAACATGGAAGTGAATCGTCAACCCTGACCAGATTCAATGGATAGTGGTACTACATATAGTCTTACCAATTCTTTTATATATACTTGTGCTAGTTTATCCAGTGATAAGTCCTCTCAAATTGCAATATTATGAGTTGTCATTGTAAGACAGTCCATAAAAACCCATATAGCATTATTTTATCTGGATGTATTCATATTTCTGGTGATAAATTCCATGATGATGGTTTCCCATTTCCATGTTGATATGGGTAATGTTTTCATCTTCTATTTATAGTTTTTCCATTTATAATTCACTTACTATAATATTGGGCACCTTGATATATATATTCAATGATCTCTTTTTTCATATTGTCCCACCAATAATTCTCTCAGAGATCCTGATACATATTTTTCCTCCCTAAGTGAATAGAGAAGGTTGAGCTATGTTCATCACTCAAAATCTCTTTCATTATCTCTACATTAGATTGTACACATAGTCATGATGTAAATATTACAACTCCTTCCTCATCAAATTTTAACTCTGAGGATTTTCCCTTTCTCATGTATTCCACCTACTTCTGAATTTCCTCAATATTTCTTTGAGTATCCCTTTATTTTCTCCTAGAGGTATGGTTGATCAATCATTTGATAAAGTATTGATGTTTTTACTTTCTCAAATATTCCCATGTCCATCCTTTATAGGTTTAAGAAAATTGGATCATTATCAATTTTCATCATTGATAAAGATGCGTGATCCTTTCTACTTAGAGAATCTTCCACCTTATTTACTCAACCAGGATGGCTGTGGAATGAGTAGTCATAATCCTAAAAAAGATCTAATCATATCCACTGGCACAAATTAACCTCCTTCTGTGTGAATATATATTTAAGGCTCTTATGATTAGTATATATCTCCCACTTCTCCCAATAGAGATAATGCTTCCAGATATTTAACACAAAGATCATAGTTGCCAACTCCAGATCATCTGTGGGATAGTTTTTCTCTTGAGTTTCCATCTGCATTGAGGCTTAGGCTTTAAATTTATCATTTTGAATTTGTACACAGCCTAATCCCTTCTTTTAAGAATATATGTGGAAAAAATATATTTCCCCATTTGTCGATAGTGTGAGCACTAGTGTAGTGATAATCCCCTTTTTCAACTCTTTGAACCAGTCTTCACATTCACTAATCTATAAAAACATAACTCTATTCCAAGTCAGCATGGTTATTGGGTTTTAAAATTGTGATAATTTCTTCACATTTAATTGGTAATACCCAACTAGTCCAAGGAAACTATAGATATCCATTGCAGATATTGACATGGGACACTCCTCAATATCCTTTATCCTAGAAGGGTCCACCAATATTCCTTTTATGGTGGTAACATTCCCCAATAATGATACTTTCCCCATCTAGAACCCATATTTACTACACTTTTCATAAATTTTATCTCATAACAAAGTCTCTGACATAGTATTCAAATGCACCAAATGTTACTACTTACTCTTAGAGTATATCAAAATATCATCAATAAAGACAACCAAAAATTTGTCGAGGTAATATCTAAAGACTCTATTAATTAAATTCCTAAAAATTGTTAGAGCATTAGTGAGTCTGATGTGAATTACTATAAACTCATAGTGTCCATACCTCATTCTAAATAAATTCATTGAACTATCCTCCTTCCACACCTTTAGTTGGCGATATCCCGATCATAGGTCCACTTATAGAAATACTTGGCCCCATGTAGTTGATAAAACAATTCATCAATCCATGGTAGGGGATACTTGTTATTTATCATGATTTTATTGACCTCACAATAATTAATGTAGAGGTTCATTGATCTATATTTATTTTTGATGAATAGGACCGGCGCACCCCAAGGTGAAGCACTCGGGCATATAAAACCCTTTGTCTAGATTCTCTTGTAACTGCTTATTCAATTCTTCCAGTTCAATGATGGCCATTCTATAAGTTTTCATTGATATAGTCAAATATCAAGGAATACGTTCAATTGATATCTCAACCTCTCAGGCCGGAGGAAGACCAAGTAATTCTTCATAGAGAACATCAGTATAATCCCTAAAAAATGGGAATGTCTTTAACCATGATACTTTCCTTTGTCTCAATCATTTAATCTAGATATGATTTCTCATATGGAAATAAAATCAAAAATTGATATGATGATTCTAAAGGATATTCATCTTCATCCTTACACTTATAAATAATTAAAGGATTCCTTAGTATGGGAAGAGTGATCTCCCTTTCCTGATGGTTGATGTTGTATTTTTATGAAGATAGATAATCCATGCCCAATATAGCGTCAAACTACACCAAAGCAAGTTAGATAAGATTTTTTAGGATCTTCAGTCCACAAAAATTAACAGGAGAGGATTTATATGATTTGGATGAAATAATTTCTCTTTTTTCTATTCTCACAAATCAATCTACCTCCATATTTTGAGGTGTTGTTTGAATAGTTCTACAAAACTTAAATGATATAAAAGAATGCATAGAACTAAAATAAAATAGTACATTCAATGTTCTTGAATAGATAACTTGTGTACCTACCACTGCATCATTTCCAGGTTCCACCTTAGAAGAAGTGATATCGTACTCCCTTCCTTGTTTCCATGTAGGTTTTTTTGTTGATTGTTTCCAAAAACCCTTGGTTTAGATAACTGGCTTGTCTAATACCCATGTTCCTCGTAGTTGAAACAATACACTATAGGATTAGGGTTGATCCAAACCATACTTTATTCTTCTAAATTATTGGTATTCTTCATATACATTAGACTATTATAATCCATATGCCCCTACCTTAAAAATTTGAAGCATCATTTGGTTACCTTTAAGTAGTTTCTAGGATGCTTCTTCCCACACTTTTGACACATGGGATATTGGGTCTTCTTTCCATCATAGGATTTATCTATTGATCCAACAATATGAAACTCCATTTCCAACTTTTTATCTTTGATCCTACAAGACCCCTGAGAGTCCTCGATCACCATTTCAACATTAATGGTGTAGAAAAAAATTTCATCATAGCTATTGAAGTCTCGAATATCCAACACTTTTTTATACTCAGCTTTGGTCTGCTAAAAAAATAATCCACCTTGATTTCAGTGTTCATGAAAAAAATATATGTATATTATTCAAGAATTGTGAAGTATGCTTCATACACTCCAATAGACTCATCTTTATTTTTCTTTAGTCCATGTAACTCTCCTTCGATCTTAAGAATGAGGGTTCAAGGAAAATATTTATTGAAAATATTTTATTGAAATCTTTCCACTCCATGAAATCAATTTCCACCTTGGACTCTGTGTTCTTAACGAGTATCCACTGCCAATCATCTTCCCCATCAAAATGATATACCACTAACATAATTTTCTCTTCTTCAGAGTAATGGAGGAATGATAATGTCTTCTCTATGGAGTTAATCCATTATTCCATGAGGAGGGGATCAAAAGATCCACTAAACATGGGAGGACTTTTCCATATAGAGGATTAAAAACACAAATTTTTATTTCTAAGGATAATGAGAGTGTTTCACATTATTAATGTTATTATTAATAACCTGATCTAGTTGAGAAATTATTGTTATGATGTTTTGAGCACCTATTTCCATCATATTTTTCATATAATTAGGGAAATATTCACATTTCCTATCACATTGATTATTGTAATAGGTTATTCTATTTCTATCCATTAACTAAGAACCAGAATTTACAATTTCAGTGATTGAATAATTATTTAATAATAATAATAAAAGGAAACTATGAACATTGATGGATAAACTTATAAATGGGATGTATATCTTATCTTGTGATACCCTAAGTTTCAATATAGGTTAAACATGGTGATAGATTTTTCCCTAGGGTTATCAGTAAACTGATGTAGTAAAAATATTCAAAAATAACTAGACCTTATTATGACACCAACTATAATGACCCTATCCTTTTACACATATTATTACATGATTTTAACCATAATTAACCATCAAATTACAAGCTATGGATCGTAAAGTCTAGTGACATTCAGTGATTAGGTACATGAAATTGAAAAAATTGAAATAGAATTAAACACATTTATTATAACCATTCATAAAGATCTACTAACTCCCATTTTTATACTACATCTTCATAGGATAACATAGGGAATACGCAAGCAAAATGTGTGAGCTAAAAATCCATGTAAATGTGTAGACAAACAAATAAATAAAAGTACATTGGTTAGAAGGCATAACAAGATGAAATAAAAATACAAGGAACCTGAATAAAAAAAGGAATCATAAAATTTATAGTATGGGGACATGTAATCATGGAATAAAAGGAATTTGGAAACAATATACAACATGAAAAAATCATGAGTCAAGTCTCATTGCACATGGAGGAGTACGAGTCAAGGTTAACCACCAAGACCGTTGCAGATGGAGCATGAGTCAAGGATAACCACCAAGACCATTAAACAAGACGTATAATGAGAATAAACATTACCCAATTCATTGGATTTCTATCTAGGGACACCCATCATAACAGGTTCATGAATATGTGTTCCATGTGAAAAATAAACATAAGGGTTACCCAAGAAAATAAATGGGTATCATAATCATGTCATAAAGAATAATAACTGGGAATATCTTACAATTTCCAATGAAATAATGGATTTAAATCAAACATGGACATTAATAAGGTAAAATGGGAATATATCATGATAATTTATGTCAAACTTAAGAGAAAACATGTAAACATAGTGTTTAAGAAACATTAAAAATAAAACATTTTAGTGCGGTTGAAGAAAAATATTAATGAGCATTTAAATTGGAAGACCAAATTTTTTTTATATAATATATGAAATGAAACAATATAGTTTTTCATGATAAAAATAGTGATTTTAGAAAAAAAATTGAGTCTTAAAACAAATTATGGAGTTTACATGAAAACGGGAAAGAAATCTAGAAGTTCTCTTTAATCAGGCTTGCTTATTGAGAATAATTGAGAAGAGAGTTATTTTTAAAACATGTATTTCCCCATAAAAAATGATTTAATAATCTGGATACATGATCTTGGAACATATAAAAAAAATTTATATAAATTATATAATATAAATAAGAGTTAATTTTTCATAAATTGAGAGAGAGCGTAACCTAAATGAAAAAATATAGGTTTAGAAATAATCCCTTACCTTATGTCTAAAAGTGTTCTACACTTGATGTTAATGCCCCAAATAATCAAATTAAATACATTAATTAATTAATTTAGAACCTTTTTTACATTTATTTTATTGATTATAATTTTATTATGTTCATTTATGGCCTTTTTCATAAGTTATAATATTCAATTTCATTGTTCTGGGAGCATTCGTTTCCTGGGTTTTGATGACCGGTTTACATGTACACATGTATGGAAAATAATGTAAAATGAGAATAGTTATTTAAAACTGAAATTATTTGTTATAAAATAGTTTACATAATATTAAATTTTCTTTTATATCATTCTGGTTATATGTTTTTAGGATGAATGATTAGGTAAAATGTTATTGATTAACATTATTTTATTTTGGTGATTTTTTTGTCATTATGAACTATTTTTTTATTAATTAATATTATGTATAAAAAAGGGTTATAGAACATAAAATAAGTTGTAATAAATATATTATAATATGGGTTAACCATAAAAATAGTTCTATGACCAGACTTGAAGGTGGTAATGGAAATTAAAAATTTGTCATCCTTGAATGCGATAAATCAACACATCACAGACGATATTTTCATTTTTATAATAGAAGGAAAGGGGAAAAGAAATTATGATGGGTTTTTACATTAACACAAAAAAATTATACTGTAATGAAGATACTTGATTTTTCATGTAACTTGTAAAAGGGGATGTGGGTAAAGAATAAGAAAAGTAAGTAAATTGGGAAGAAATTAAAAGAAAAGGAATACAGTTTTTACCTCTTGAATTATCCACCTTGAGAATATCCTTGAGGCACTTGAATTTGATCTTTTGTTGATACCAAAGGCTCCTTGATATGGGGGAGATACTTGTTCAGAGTATTGGGAAGAATTTGTACATTCTTCATGTCTTTTGAGGTGTGAAGAGAATAGGTGGTGAGGGGAGATATTTATAGTGAAGGAGGGTGAGTTATTTATTTTATTAATTAGTTTATTATTTCATCTCCATACTATAGATAGTTTTAATTACCATAAAAAATATATAATATAAGGATAAGGGGAGTTCTATATTATGGGATTACATCATCCATACATCATCTATGACTCAATAATTCAGGTTTTTGTCAAATACTGTAAATTATTTTATTTCCCCATTCACAAAAACTTCATCTATTTTAGAAAAATCCCAAAAATTTACCAAATCCATTTTTCAACATGTAGAATTAAAAAATGGACTCTATTTTGTGAAAATAATTTTCTAAATATGAAAATTTTTCTTTTTAATTAAAATCAACATTTACTAAAAAAATGCCAATTTTAAAATTATAACTGATTTTATACCACTTGGAAGAATTATTGAAGGTCTCATGGAATTACATTATAAATAAAAGACTACAAAATATTAATTTACGAATATATTTTATGAAAATAAATTTTATTCTAAATCATTATATTAATTATTAAATCATAAATAAATAATTATGTTGTACAAAAAATACCAACACTTAATTTATCCTATTTGAAACATTTATTTATTTATACTATGATATAAATATATCATATTTTTATTTATAAGATGCTTAAATTTTATTTATAAATTCATAAGTGAGGTTACTATTCTATTGACCTATTTACTATTCTTAAGTTTCACATTATTATTCAAAAGGTCAAGTTACTAATCCATTAGTTTAGTCTCCTTAACTTCTTGAAATACCTCTTATTTAATTCATTCATCATTTATAAAGTTTTTATTATGTTCTCTTTTGTGAATTTATATTATTTCTACTATATGGAATAATTTTAAGAATAGAGTTTCCAATTATAAAATTTTAGGTTTTTCCATGTAGTGAATACCATATCCATTTCCTATTAAGTGTGTTCACTTTTATATACTTATACTTATTTGAATTGTGAATTACATATATGTATTCCACACTGCTTGATCAGGGAATAAAATATGATCATGAATGAATCCATGTTGTATGATCTACGTGGAACAACTAAGTATGAGAATGAAATAAATGTGATAGGTGTGGACAAAATTATATAGCGCTCCAATTCCATCCAAATCCTCTTTTTTTTTATTTTCAAAAAATCCACTTTGAGGCTAAGTGGGAACCCATAAAAACCACATTAAAACCACACAACACCCCAAAAAATTAGATTCAAAATTCAAATTACAAAATAAAAAATTCATAACCACACCCTCAAGCCCTGCGCCTTATGCGAATCAAGGCAGCACGATGCCCGAGACATTATCATCACCGCTTTTCATCAATTTGACGTTGACGTCATCTTCTCCGGAACTGTGACACCATTCCAGAATCACCAAATCATCACCAGAGTCATTCGATCATACAACACCATAATAGGCACCATAGAAGCCATGAGATGAGAAGATTGATTATTCCTCACTGTATTGACATCATCTGCACTGGCAACAACAACTCACCGGCAACAACAGATAGAGAATTCCATCAATGAAGAGGTTGAAAAAAAGAAATCATCCCAATTTTGGTCACATTCAGAAAAAAATGGCCACAAACCCACCTCCCAAAACATCTTAGTTCCACCGCTCTAGCTTCGACTGGGAGAGTTGCATAAACACGAAGCCAGGGCAGGGATAAGAGTAGCCAAACATACACTGAACGAAGCCTTGAAGCAGAAAATGGCATCACCAGGGAAAGAAACTTCAACCACCAACCCACGAACCCAAAACCTCTTTCTTTCCACATTCTCCAGACCATTATTCGATAGGAGAAGAGGAAATATAGGATAGAGTGGGGTATGAACGGCCAAGGACACCACATCAATGAACATACAACAAGACCACCAAAACATCCCCACATATGTATGAGAACTCTAATGCATTGGGTAATGTTTAGTCTCATGAGACGTCATGTTGGGATAGGTAGTGAACCTAAGTCCTTTATAGAACCTTTTCCCTAATGATGTCTTGATTGTTATCCATAACCTATGTTTATAATGATGTGTTTTAAGTTGTTTCCACATTTCTCATTTTTCTTTTATGTTATCATGTTTTATCATGTGTTATCATTCATGTTTATGATTCTCATTTATTATATGACCAATTGATATTCCTATTTTCTAACATGTATTAATTTCTTTATGTTGTGCCACATTCATTCCCTTATTAGGATATATAGATCACCCCATTCTTATGTATGTCCCTAGGTTACCCCATGTAGTTTTAAAATCCATGGAATATTATGATCACGTTAAAGAAGTTTTCCATAAATATTTTGTTTTTCCTATTTTAAATTATTATTTAATGTACCTAATTCTAAAATATACTAGATATATTGATCTTCTGGGTTTTATTAATTGTAATCTTATGTAATAAATCATGAATTAATGTTTAATAAAGAGTAGGGTTGTTATAGTTGGTATCAAAGGAAAATTCTAGTTATTTTTTAGGATTAGGATTGAAAAACCACAAAAAAATCCATAGGGATATGACTAGGTATAAGAAAAAGACCCTAAATTTTGGTAATTATATAGTAATTGGTTTCTTAAGAAAATACATCTTTGTATGGACACTACAAATGGATGTGGTTCTGAGACATATGTACCTAGGGGTAACAACTTTGACAAGGTGTGTCGGGCTCGATTCGATGTAACCCGATACACGAAAATGGGACTTACTGCGCACTTGGTTTGAAACTCTAGGGGGATATGCTTTTGTAAATTTATAAGCTCATTACAAACCATTATTATGTGAACAAAAATTCGCATAAGAGTATATGTTAGGAAATAGATCATGGATAATATAGATTAGAGCTTCGAAATTCAAAATTTAAGAAATTAAGGTAATTTATAAGTTATCCCTTTAAAGTAATTAGATACACCTTTATGTGTTTAATAGTTTTAAAAATTACTCATCCCTAATTTTCATTTTATTCTAGAAAATGAACAAAAATAGGGGGAACCACATAAACAATCAATATGAAGGTAAATGTGATGATTTACCAAAAGAGATTCCCAACCTGATGTTAGCAGGAATAAAAAACTTCATGATTATACCCTCTCAGTAGACTGAGGTTTTGAATATATACCTTGACAAGAAGAGCGTCCAAATCACCCTAAGAGAGAAAAATTAGCGATTGAGTCCTTTATGTGACAAAGGCCTCTAAATTTCAATGAATCATTTGATCCCTTAATCATGGAACAATGGATCAAATCCATTGAGAGGATATTATCCATCATTAAATGTTATGAAAAAGAGAATGTTCTACTGGCAGGTTATTTTATGGAGAGATAAACTGATCAGTGGTGGTCATTGATCAAGAATAAAAATCCTGAGGGAGAGATCAAAGAGATGGGGTAGAAGAAATTCCATAAAATGTTTTTCGATAAATATTTTCCTTGCAATATGTATCTTAAAATGGAAAGGGATTTCATTTCCCTCATGAAAAAAGATGATGAATCTATTAGGGAGTTTGAGGAAAACATCATAAGACTTTCATGATACACCTATGACTTTCTCATTACCCCTGAATTCAAGGTTGATCGATTCTTTGTGAGCCTAAAAACCAGTCTTCAAAAACACTGGCAATCCATGACTTTGATAGCTATGAGGAAATTATCTGATGTTCCCGTGAATTTGAAATAGATATAATTGAATCTTAAGGGTATCAGGGGGATATGAAGTGGATAGTAGAGTTTAATTTCAGTGGTATGATTGAGAAATCTAATGATGCTATGAAATTTCAACATCCCACTTGTTTAAGGTGGGGAAAGAAGCACCCCAGAATTTGCCTAAGGGGAATGAGGAAATAATTTAGGTGAAGGAAGGAAGGGAACATAGATAGAAATGGATAACATGACAAGCCCACTAATTCATTGGAATAGAGGACCGATCCATTTAAACCTTAGTGCATTTTCCATTTCTTCAATTGTAAGGGACTAGGAAAATTTCAAATCAATCCCCTAAGAAAAGGGTTTTCTAAGACAAAAAACCCTCTAAGGTAGAAAGGGTGATATTTTTCCATCACAAACACTAAGGTGGACCCTGAAAACAAAGTGGTAACATGTACACTAGTTATCCATTCAATAATAGTGAATGCCCTTTTTTTATTCTGGTTATACTCATTCCTTAATATCATGAAAGTTTAGTTTAACTATTCAAAAACCACCACAAAGCATAGAAGTATAGATTTCGGTGAAAATGGTAAATGGGAAAATTATTTCATCCCATATATATAAATCCAACCCTATCAAAATTTGTTGGCTAAACTTCTCGATGAACCTTTTAATACCCCATTTGGTTGAATTTGATGCAATTATGAGTATAGATAAACTTTCCCTATATAAAGCCATCATAAATATCCAAGATAATGAAACCACTCTGGGTATCATTAATCCACCTCTGATACAATACAAGTTCAAGGAGAAGGATGATTATTTTTAGCACCAAAACCAAAATAATGAATATTATTTCCCTACAAGAAAGTGTATCTATCTGATATGATTGAGACTAAGTAAAGAATAATCTTTAAAGACATGCCTATTATGAGGTAATACACTTATGTGTTTCTTGAGGAATTTCATGGACATCCTCCTAGCCGGGAGGTTGAATTTTCAATCAATCTTATACCTGGTGTGTTACCATTATCATAAACTTTGTATAGAATGGATGTTGTGAAAATTGAGGATATAAAGAAACAACTATAGGAGAATCTGGATAAAGGGTTCATACACCCAAGTGCATCACCGTGGGGTGAACTAGTCCTCTTCATCAAGAAGAAGGATGAGTCAATACACCTTTGCATTTATTACCATGAGATGAAAAATATCTTGATAAGGAACAAGTATCCTCTAACTTAGACTGATGACTTGTTTTATCAGCTATGTAGAGAACAATATTTCTCCAAGGGGGATCTACAATCAAGATATTACCTTGTTAGGGTGAAGAAGGAATATATTCCCACGATTTCTTTTTTATATGAGGTACGTGCACTAGGAGTTCATAGTGATTTCATTCAGACTCTCTAATTCTCTATAAATTTGTATGGGATTGATTAATAGAGTCTTTATGGTTTACCTAATCAAATATTTGGTATTCATTATAGATGATATTATAATATACTCCAAAACGAAATAGGAGAATGAGGAGAATATGATTAATGTGTTAAAGACCATATATAAGGAGAATCATTATGCCAAATATATCAAATACAAGTTTTGGTTGAAGAAAGTCTCATTCACGGGGAATTTCATCACACAAAATGGGATATTTGTGGACCTTATAAATTAGAAGCAATTGATAGATGAATGAGGCCATCAACTATGACAGATACCCATAGCTTCATTGCATTAGCTGGATATTATTGTTGATTTGTGAAAAATTTATCACGATTGTCAAACCATATAACCAAGATAACTCGAAAGGGTTTCAAGTTTTCATGGAAGGGTGAATGTGAAGAGATCTTCAAGGAGTTGAAGAGGAGGCTTATCACTGCACTTGTACTCATACTACCCACAAGTGGAGATATTTTTTTTGGGATTCAGTGATGCTTCGAAGAAAGTGTTAGGTTTTATATTAATGAAGAATGAAAAAGTCACAGACTATGCTTCATCACAGTTGAAATTTCATGAACAAAACTACCCAATACATGATCTAGAGTAGGTTTTAGTGATATTTACTTTGAAAATATGATGGCATTATCTATTTTGGGAGAACTGTGAAATATATACAAATCATAAAATACTCACGTAAATATTCATATAGAAAGATATGAATATATTCCAATGAATATGGTTAGAGATAATTAAGGACTATGATTACACAATCCACTACTATATTGGTAAATAGAATAAATTGGTATATTCTCTAAGTAGAAAAGATCCAACATTTTTATCATTGATTATAATTTAGAGGGATCTGATATTCAAAGATTTAGAAAGGATGGACATGGAAATAATAATGGAAGGAACATCATCAATCCTTTCAAAAATGATTGATTAACCAACCATTCTAGAGAGATAAAGTATGATTAAATTAATGATAAGAGAATTCATAAGAAAGTGGAAACCATAGAAAATGGGAAATCCTCAGAGTTCAATATTAATGAAGAAGGAATTGTGATATTTGGGTTAGGAAAATGTGTTCCATCTAGTGTTGAGTTAAAAAATGAACTGTTAAATAATGCACATAGATTAACCATATCCATCCACCTAGGAAGCACAAATATGTATTGATATCTTCATGAGAAATATTGGTGGGACAATATGAATAAGGAGATAGCTGAATATACATAAAAGTTCGTAGTTTTTCATCAAGTAAATATTGAAATACACAATTCTATGTGCAGGATGAAACCATTACCCATACCAATACGGAAATGGGAAAACATCACCATGGACTTTTTCATTGAAATTTCTAAGATATATGAGGAAACAATGATACATGGGCTATAGTGGATCATCTTATAGATAATTCACACTTCATTGTGATTTGATAGGATTTCTCAGTAGATCGACTTACACAAATATACATTATAGAAGTGGTAAGGATACCTAGAGTATCACTATATATTATATCTAATCGAGATCCAAGTTTCACCACTTTGTTATAGAAGAGTCTCTAACAAACTCTGAATACTGAGTTGAACTTTAGTGCAACCTATCACCCTAAAATTGATGGCCGATCTGGGTGGACTGTCCAGAAACTTGGCGACAGTTTAAGAGAATTCTCAATTTACTCCAAAGGAGGATGGAATCAACATCTTCTTCTGGTCGAGTTTCCTTACAACCACAGTTTCCAATCAAGAATCTAAATGGATCTCAATGAAGACCTTTATGGGAAGAGGTTCTTAAAACCATCATGTTAGGATAAAGTTGGAGAATGAAAACTTCTAGGTTCTAAAATGGTAAAGGAAATGGTGGAAAATGTTAAGACCATTTAATATCACATCCATGATACTCAAAGTCAACAGGAGAGATATTATAATAATCATTGATGATACCTAGAGTTTGATATTGGATGCACATTATTCCTCCACATATCTCTATTTAATAAAATGATAATATTTGGGAAGAAGGGGAAGCTTAGAATAGGATACATTGGACCCTTTGAGATCCCATATTACATTGGAGCGATGGACTATCAACTTGAACTCCCACCTAAATTATCTCTATTAGATTATTTTTCCCATGTATCCATATTGATAAAGTACATACTAGACCCATTACATGTACTTAATCTGGAGTTTTCACCATTGGAGAATGAGATTTCTTTTGAAGAGCAGCTGGTGAAGATATTTGACTGTTGAGACCGAGTTTTATGGAATAAGAAAAAGAACCTTATCAAAGGGTTGTGAAGAAAAGACAAGTTTGAAAAAGAAATGTGGTAATAGGAGGAAGAGATGAAACATAGTTAACCTTAATTATTTTATTGTGGGAAAATAAAATTTTGAGAGTGAAATTTTTTAAGGGGGGAAGATGGTAAGGACCAAAAAAGTTATAAATAAAATTTTCCATGTGATTTAATAAAATGTATTATTATTTAATATGGTTATAGAAAATACAAAAAAAATATTTGATTTTATTATATCCTATCATATTTAAATGAATGTTAAGCATCATTACAATTTATAATATTTTTGTTGAATAGTGATCACATTATTATTATATATATAGGGTTTCAAAAAATCCAATTGACATAAAAATGGAAGTGATGGCCTCAACGAGTTGGATCATACCTTATGAAGCCTATTTATAGAAGCTTCTAATGGAGATAGAATCTCAGGGATTTTCCATTGGCCAATCCCAATCCAATATCCAACAACTTAAGCATTTGATAAACTGTTTATAGGAGAATTTCTACCTCATCGGGATCACGACCCAAACCATGTTCATCGAACAACCCCATAAAAGTCTTACTTTCGCACACCTTACAATTAGAGAATTTTCTGGTGTATTAAAGAGATATGTATCAAGACTCTAGTGATTTGAGTATATACATTATTTTTTATAGAATAATGGATACATTTTCATTATATTATTATTACTTTATAAATGATTTTTTTGATACAATAAAACAAAAATAATATTATTTTTGGGTAATATTAAAATTCAATTAAGGAACAAATTTTGATTAATTAATGGATTTTTGAAACAAATAAAATTTTAATAAAATTTTATAATGAAATAATTTTTATTAAATATAATTGATCATATATTTTAATTAATTGAAATGTAATTTTTGTATATGGGTTCGAAAACTGTTATTGTTAAAAAAACCTATCATTTCATGATAAATATCAGTTTTTTGAAAGTATTTAGAAAATAATTTAGATAAAATGAATATTATTTTTGGAATCATAATATTAAAATTATCAATTGGTGAATTTTTCATAATTTTCCACAACATTCAAATTTTCGGGTAAAAATTAAATGCCCTATTAATATACATTGTGTATTATGACGTCATTATGACCAAAAAGTGATGTAATAAATACTATAAATGGTATCCATGTCCAAATATATGTTTTTATTTTAAAATAATTGTATTATAATTTTATTTGATTAATTTTATAAATCCTTTTTGAATCCTCTAAAACCATTAATATATATTAAGGTTTTAAAATAATTTCTTTAAAAGTATGAATCGCCTACACGTAAGCCAAGGAATTAATATATTATTTTAGACCCTTTTCCATATAAAATATTTAAAACAACACCCATTTGGAAGAAACCATTGGAAAACTGTGAGAATGTTTGTGTTCTTGATTATTTTATTATACAGATCCCAAAACATATGTTTGAGAAATAATAAAGAAATACAAAATCTTTTCTAAGATAAACCCACCCAATATCCCATTTCTATTCACTAAATATCCATAGATCTTTTACTTACTCTATCCTCCCCTCACTAGAGTCATCTAAAGGTGCCCCCAAGCTCTCATGAATCCCCTCCCAAGCATTTGGAGTCACACACTCAAGTATGGTATCCTCACCTTCTATTCTTTATTCAAGTTTCCTTTTTACCTTATGTATTTTATTTCCAATTACATATATTGGGATATGTATTTACATGTCCCTATTACTACCTATTTTATGTATAAATTATGAGACACTCATTTCTCTCTCATAAACTCATTTTATGAATTTTAAAGTGATGTTGTTATGCTTTTGAAATTTCACTATGATTTTCCATGCCAAAACAATTGTGTAGTGAATACCATACTCATTTCCTATAAAGGGTGTTCACTTTTATAAAATTATACTTATTTGAATTCAAGTATACATATATTTATTCCACACACCTTGATCTTGTAATAAAATATGATAATGAATGAATCCATGTTATATGATCTATGTGTCACACTTAAGCATGAGAATGAAATGAAAGTGATTGGTGCACACAATATTTTATAGTGCTCCAATTCATGGGGTAATGTTTAGTCTCATGAGACGTCATGTTGGGACATATAGTGAACCTGATTCCTTTATGGAACTCTGTCCATCATGATGTCTTGGAAGTTATCCTTAACAAAAATTTATAATGTAGTGTTCTAAGTTGTTTCAAAATTTCCCATGTTGCCTTTATGTTATAATGCAGGAACATGTCTTATCGTTTATGTTTATGATTCTCATTATTTTTATGCACCATTGATATTACTATTTCCTAACATGTATTACTTCCTTCATGTTATTCCATGTTTATTCCCTTACTAGTCTGTATATCTCACCCCTTTCTTATGTATGTCCCTAGGTTATACTATGCAGTTTTAAAAGCCATGGAATATTATGATCATTTTAAGAAAGATTTCAGTAAAGATGTTTTTTTCTATTTTAAATTGTATCAAAATGTACTTAATTACCAAATACACTACACTTTTCAATCTTCTGGGTTTTATTATTTGTAATCCTATGTAATAAATCATGAATTTATGTGTAACAAAGAGATGTTTTTATATAATTATTCTAATTTGAATATGGAAGTATGTTAGTGATTGAATATGCTTTTAAATTCACTCACCTTGTTCACTTTTCATTGGATGTAGTGGATAGAGAATGATTGAAATATAAAATCTTTGAGGCAGTTCTCTAATATGATGTTTTCTCAAAGGTAATAATATTATATATTATGATGTATACAAAAATGATGAATGAGGAACTAGTGGGAGAAAGATATCTGGAAGGGAATCCCAATGGAGAAGACTCATCTTTTCATCCGAGTAATGGTGGGATTTTTGCACCGAGAATAAATGGAAGAGGGAGAGTTACTCATAGGGAAGGACGGAAATAGAGAATAAATATATGGGATTAGTCTCTTATCCGCCACATCACAACAATGAACTAAGATGTTTCAAGTGTGGCATGACTTCACACAGGAAGAAGGAATGCATAAGACCATTGATAAATTGCTACCACTACTTCAAGAAAGGGAATCCTAAGAAGTGTAATCATAAAATTACAAGATTATAATGTGCAACTAGATCAAATCATCTTTAGACATTATATTCTATTATGTAATAGTACTATCAAAATAGTTTCCATCCACATACCTAGGTGAACCAGGATACCTCCAAGAACAATTCATTTATTTAGGAATCAACTAAGCAAAGAAGTAAAAGCTATCCCATGATATCTAAGTGATAGTTATATAGTGCAGTGATGGATATCAAGAGTGAGTAACCAAGTCCCTCTATTATGTGAGGTACCATTCTTATGAACTTTACCATTATTCATTTATTGTTTGATACTTGTGTATCACATTCTTTACTTACATCTTCTATGATTAAGAAATTGGGATTATGTGTGTAAATGATCCCTCTGATACCAACTGAGAAGACCCGACCCCAGAAAACCATAAGTCGGTGCCTTCTGAACACGATGTGTCATTTTAAAACAGAAACATGCAATGATAAACACACATCACATCCCTTACAGAGGATCGAATTCTATTCGGTCTCTGGGAGACTTTAATGGGAGACAAGAACTTAGGGGTCTTATTTATTTATATACTAAATCTCACACACCACATTCCATGAAAAAATGTACCCACTTGCATTGAATTCAATGGGGGGGGGGGGTTGTCGTGCTTGAAGAAAAAGAGGATACATGGGGGTACCCGGTGGTCAGAGGTGAAGAATACGAGGGGTGTGCCACAGGGTAGGGTTACTAGTGTAACCCATGTGTGGAGGAGGAAGATGACACGGCTAGGGGAAATGCTGGGGAGAAATGGATGATCCAGATCGATCCCAACATCGATCCAAGGGTTGAGATGTGTCCGCTGTTTTAATAGAATTGAGCGACTTAGATTAGATCTAAGTTTCATCGGATGGTCTAAGTTCAACATGGCAATTTAAATCGCACCGACGGCCGCGATTAAATCTTTGGTAGATCGAACGGAATAGAAAAACGCGATGGGAAATCACACTTGCTGAAGGTTGAAATGAGTTTGTGATCAGCAGTCCAGATCGTGCACGAAACGATCCAACGGTCCAGATCGCGTTTCTCCTAAAAAAATGCTTCCCACATCCGAACAGAGAGAATTTTTCGCCTCCCTTATAACCCTGAGCCTCCCAATGAGTGCTCAAAAAAACACACAGCACCCACGATGGGGGCCCTATACACAGGCTCCCACCCACATGCCTCGGCCTACCAAGACCCCATCGTGGCCTCACGCCCGCACTGGTGCACCTATGCGCTCCGGCTCGCTCCCGAGCGCCCTTTAGGGAACCTCTACCTGTGCTCGGGCCGACCTTAGCCTAGGGATGATGGTCAGGCTTAGCCACTTCATGTGAGATACCTCCCTTGTCCCTAGCCAAAAAGGTCTGTCTCTAGTGGGCCAATTTTTTGTAAAACCTACACTAAAAAAATAGTTTTAAAGAAGAGGAAACAATCCATTTATTAAAACTATATAGAATTTATATTCTAAAACTTAATGAATAAAAACTAAACTATTTCTTCATTAAAAGTATTTCTAAAATTACAAACATTAACCCTTTTTATAGGAAAAAGTTATAAAAAGATTTTAATAAGCCTATATGATAACTTTTTTTCGAGTATTGTCACGAACTAGCCCGGGTCAACCCTGAACCGGTCACCCGAGCCAGTTTGCGGCAAGTCCTGAGGGGCGTTCCTGATCCCCCCGGGATGGAAACTAATGTCAAGCATCAAGTTTTAATCATTGGGAATGATTTATCCCAAACAAAATAGGATATATAAAAGAAAACAATTTAAACAAAACAGACAACACTAACAACATAAACCAAAAACTACACAACAAACGTACCTCCATGTGACCTCGCGGGTCACCATCCAATGAAAAACCAAATTTGCTCCAACATTGAGTGACTCAAACTAGAAAACCTAAACAAAGGGAAACATGTAAATGTAATGGTAAAAGATAGGCATGAGTAAAAAAATACTTAGTAGGAAATCTAAGAGGAACCAACGCCCTATGCCCTTATCATTAAAAAGAAAACCAGTCGTGATACTTTGAAAATAAGGCTTATTAAAATAATGTTTTCAGCTTTTTCAAATTCAAGTAACAATATTTCACCTTTAAGGAAAACATTTCAATTCCAATACATTTTTAAGGTAAAATCAAACTTTTGTTGACATTTGAAATTGTAAAGAGAACAATCTATTTCAATGTATGGTTTTTCACAAAAGAAGGAAACATGCATTAAACACCTGAAAAGAAGAAACACTCAACAAACACCAAAACATTTGTAAGCACCATGTTCAAAACCCCTAAGGTTCATCTATCACGTGTGGGGTCCTAGAACCTCACGTCTCAGTGTAAGAGTAACCATAAAAAATATCTATTCTCGTGCACGAGCCACAAGTAGGAGATTATCCATAACCTACTAGTCCCCAACATCATCACATATTTAGTTAGTGTTGTTGCATCAATCCAGATAAGTGAAACTGGGTCGAAGCCACTCTCGTATCACTAGCACGCTAGTCTAGTCCACCCACCTAGATACCCCAGGTTTTCTATGTTCTCTTTTCAAATGGTGGTGAGGTTTTTCTCAAAAGAACAAAAATGAACATAACACTTTCTTTATCCAAAAACTCACTCAACCTCTCACCACCGTTCTCCCTCCCTAAGTAAATTCCCTTATTTTTATGTCACATAATATCGAACATGCTTTTACACTAGTCACATATCACAAAGCACACATTTACACTTGCATCATATTTCTTAAATTAAAAGGAATGTCTCAAGTGGGGATTTCCATTTTAGAAAACCAATCTCAAGAGCCAAACGAGCCTCATCACTTTACAAGGAAAAATCATCATTCTAGAAATATAATAACCCAACAACACTAAGTTTTCAAAATAGTTTGAAAGCGTAACTAAAAAACCAATGTATTAAATGTTTAAAGAAAGCTTAAAACCACACTGAAAATGAAGCAATATTTTTAATAAAATCAACTACCCTTTCTCCTTTAAATTCACACCATAACCCATTTTGGAAATCACTTTGGAATGTCCTTAAAAAAACAAACAAACATGTCACTACACTTTTATAACAACTCATCCCTTTTTAAAATACTTTTTCATGTTTAAAACATCTAAAAACCACTTTTCAAGAACCAAAATCATTTATTCATATACATATATATATATATATATACACATTGAATATGCATTTTATATAAAGGTAGAAGAAACATTTTAAAAGAATACCAAGTAGTAATGGAAAATCTAATTAAAGGTCACGGAATAGGGACCCTACCTCAATTCGTAGACCGAACACGGCGACGCGACACACCACGCACTGGTGCGCAAAGTCCCGCAAGCTGCCGACTACGGTATCTCTACCAACACGTCACAACAATCAAAAAAAATAAAATAAAATAACCCACAAACAATAATTTAAAATAATCCAAGCAAGTGAAAAACACGTAACCCACCTAACATTCGCGCATGCGTGTACGCACGCGCATGCTGAAGATCGCAGTACGCACAAACGCATCGCCAAAGCGCTGCAACAAACACTAAAATAACCAAATAGAAAATTAATGATAAAAAAACTCAAACAGATTAACGCCACAAAATTTACCTCGGCGTAGAGACGTGCTCAACCCATAGGGTCACGTGTCAGTCAGAAGAGACGGCGCACTCAGGCAGGGAGACCACCGGGGGTAGTGCGTCGATCGTCAGATGCGCCGCGGGCCGGCGCAATGCGGCAGTGGTTGGTCGGAACGCCGGAACAAGGTCGGGATGCCAGAACAGGGGCCAGAGGGTGCGTCAGAGTGCTGGAAAAATAACCGGATGTGCCCGGGGGCTGCTGGCCGGCGGCGGGCCTCATCGGAAAGTGACCGGAGGCCGCCAGAAAGGGCAGGGGTGCCAGAACGGTGCCAGACAGCGGAGACGGGTCGCCGGAGGGCAAGGAGGCACAGGAGTTGGGCGCCGGGGCGGAGACCGGACAGTAGGAAGATGGAGAGCGGTGACGACGAGACCCGGGGAGCGACGACGAAGGGAGGCTGGGAGTGCAGGAGAAAGGCCAGGAGGAGGCCGGTGTGGTAGCGGGGGGCGCCGGAGGTCACGCAGGCAGGCAGGGAGCAGCAGGGAGTAGGGTGCCGGACGGAGCAGGGCGTGGTGGTCAGGATCGCCGGAGGCGGGAGGGGACCTATGGAGGCCGGGGGCGAGCGGTGCTGTGTTCCAGAGGGAGCGGGGCGCACCTGGGGCGGAGTGAGGCTGAGACGAGGGAAAATCAGGGGGGGTTGAAGGTAGAGGAAGGGGGTAGATTTAATGTTACAAATATATATATATATATATATATATAAATATATATAATAATAGTAATAATAATAATAATAATAAAAAATACTATAATAATAATAATAACATAAAAAATAACAATAATAAATTCAACAAAATAAAATAAAGGGCAATTTCCCGACACCTGGGCCGACCACGCGGTGTCCGCCAATTGTGCGGTGACCGCACACGAGTCCAAAACCCAGTAAAGGTACTAAACGACAAAAACAATTTAACCCGGGGCTCAGCCCGGACCTTGGAACTAACAAAAGATAAAATAAAAATGAAAACAAATTAAATAAAAAAAGGTGGGTCTGACAATTCTCTCCACCACAAGCACATTCTGCCCCCAGAAAGTCACCCAAAAGAATGATAGACAAAACTTGAATCAATGCCCGGTTGAAATCAATAGGAACCACAACACGAGAGGACGGGAGAACATGGGAGGGTTCTCTCCACTATAAGAACTCAACTAGTGCAGAAAATTTAACACTCAACCATACCACCCTTGGAGGGGGGGTGACGCGGGAACTCCCAAACTAAACTTTATAGCCTGAGCGAAACAAAGCATCCACTAAAACTTGGAATTATGGACCTATATCAAAACCCCGAACACTAGGGAAAAAGAAAACTCTGAGAAGACTTAACCCATGAAGTAAACCCAAGCATTCCCACAACGTCGTTTCTCCCAAAGACACTTATATCTCCAAATGAACACAGTCAAACCGAGATCAACTCACGCAAGATCCAAACACACCTTTATGAAAAACACACGATCCAGAAAACCATAATCAGACAAACGAGATTGTTTGGATTACAAACGAACATACTCATCCCAACTTCACGACAACATAATGAACCTACGACAATGACAAAACTTTAACAGTGGAAGAATGAGAATGGAAGGACCTTTAATGATTTGTTTCCAACACCGAACACAAAAGCCGAACCAAGGCTTCACACCCCCCATGAACTCCTGACTGTGCGCGAGCTTCACCCCGAGACCTGTGGCTTGGGCTCTGATGGCTGAAGCATCTCCTGCCTCACAGTCAGGCACTGAATTTATCCTATCATAGCGTCATCTTCAAGAAACGCTTCCTGCAAAACTTCTCTAGATTATCTAGACAACTACAATGATGACACTTCATTGAAGGGGTGTGACCTGACGACTTTGTTTACCGTAAATGTCCATACTGACGGTACACCATTAGACGGTCTGACGAACTGAATGTTAGAGCCACTGTAGAGGACTCTTTGGGAATAGATCTTTCTAACACACTCTTCTTGTCAGATAGGAGACCTTCACGAGCAACTGGATACGGTGGATTACCAACCGTCTGCTCTCCAGAGACCAACTCAGCTAAAACACCTCATGCACCGACTTCTCAAAAGTGATGCTCCAAAAAAGGGATGATTCACTCTTTGGTCTCCGAACAAAGACCCCTGATAAAGATGGAAGTCTTCATAAAATCCTGTGACACTATCTCCAGAGAAAAGGACACAAGATTCTTGAAATGGTCAACTTATGCCTTGTTGAATACGCACAAACTCTTCCCTTTTCTTCATCTTTACTTCTTCAGGTATATACCATCAGACGAGGACAAATTTAAATAAAACCCACGTTATCCCAACTTGTAGTGATGGCGGGATGAATGACTTCTACTCGTCTAGAGCTGGACCTTCAAACAGACCCAAAACGGCATGCACTCTAACAGCTTCGGGAGTTCCCAATACCCTGAAGATGCACTCGACCTCTTCAAGCCACTGCGTCGTCTCTAACAGACTCCAATCACCATGAAGGACAGACAACGTTCGAGAAGGACAAAAAACTGGGCATGACTCATCAAAAACTCTAAGGGCCTTTCTAGGCTGCATTTCTGAACAACATATAAAACACCAAGCCGAAACCGGCAACATTCGAATCAACATCAATAAAACACCCTCATCCAACAATAACAAGCTCAAATAAAAAAAACAAACACAACCCCAAATAACATCCCCCTTTTAGAATCCCCTTTTCATTTTAGTTTTTAAAACCACCTTATTTCAAGACCCCTTCCAAATACCAATCCACTCTCAAACCAAAATCACTTTCCAAAACCATTTCCCCTTTAAAAAAACAATTCAGAAAAAAGGTCAAAACTCTTATTTAAAAAACACACGCAGGTAATCCCATGAACCGTTGCACATGTATTCATCCTCTTTCCATTCATACGTGCACCAACACGCACTTCCCATGCATTCTCACACATGTGCAAACATTCATAAAGAGATCATGAGGTTTCACCCCAAACCATTTTCGACCAAAACCAAGCAAACAACAGATTTCCAAATCAAGAGCTTTTAGTTTTTTTAAAACCATTTCATACATTTAAATTCCTTTAAAAGAAATCAATCCCATTTTCAAAAACCCTTTTTCATTTCCAAAAAAACGCACTTACACCAACCAAAATGAGAACAACACTCAAATTGAATCAAACACCAGAGTGAGGGACTAGTAGTCACGCTTAACCCGACGACATGATAGTGGGCCATGTCCCAAGTAATCACCGACCAAAAGGAGGAATTAAAACCGTGTACCCGGACTCCACAAGGGTCACTACTCTGTGTGAAATCACGATGTAACATTGGCTTGCCTCCGTTGTCATCTCTCAATTAAAAAAAACTAGGATGAGACAAAGACTCAATTCCCAGACTACCCCTGACGACTCAAGGTGCGGAACAGGAGAAAGTTCATGACGTCCTTCCTCTACCTACCTCTTGAGTCCCGACAGTCCTAATCTCCACCTATCGGACAACCCAAATAAGAAGAACCTCCTCTGATACCATTTTTCACAAACTAGCCTGGGTCAACCCTGAATCGGTCACTCGAGCCGGTCTGCGACAAGTCCTGAGGGGCGTTCCCGATCCCCCCGGGATGGAAACTAGTGTCGGGCATCATGTTTTAATCATTGGTAATGATTTAGCCCAAACAAACCAGGATCTGTAAAAGAAAAAAACTTAAACAAAACAAACAACACTGACAACATAAAAAAAAAACTACACAAAAAACGTACCTCCATGTGACCTCGCGGGTCACCATCCAACAAAAAACCAATGTCGCTCCAACATTGAGAGACTCAAACTAGAAAACATGAACAAAGGGAAACCTATAGCTGGAATGGTAAAAGATAGGCGTCAGTACAAAAATACTCAGTATGAAAGCCAAGAGGAACCAATGCCCTATGCCCTTAACTTTAAAAAGAAAACCAGTCGTGCTAGTTTGAAAATAAGGCTTATTAAAATAATGTTTTCAGCCTTTTCAAATTCAAGTAACAAGATTTCATATTTAAGTAAAACATTTCAATTCCAATACATTTTTAAGGTAAAATAAAACTTATATTGACATTTGAAATTGTAAATAGAACAATCTATTTCAAAGTATGGTTTTTCACAAAAGAAGGAAACATGCATTAAACACCTGAAAATAAGAAACACTCAACAAACACCAAAACGTTTGTAAAAACCAAGGTCAAAACCCCTAAGGTTCATCTTGTACGTCTGGGGCCCTAGAACCTCACATATTGGTGTAAGAGTAACCATAACAAATATCCAATCTCGTGCATGAGCCACTATTAGGAGATCATCCATATCCTAGTGGTCCCCAACATCATCACATATTTAGTTAGTGTTGTTGTGTCAATCCTGCTAAGTGAAACTGGGCCGGAGCCACTCCCATATCACTAGCACACTAGTCTAGTCCGCCCACCTAGATACCCCGGGTTTTCCATGTGCCCTTTTCAAATGGTGGTGAGGTTTTTACCAAAAGAACAAAAATGAACATAAAACTTTCTTTATCCAAAAACTCACTCAACCTCTCACCACCGTTCTCCCTCCCTAAGCACATTCCCTTATTTTTATGTCACATAATATCGCACATGCTTTTACACTAGTAACATATCACAAAGCACACATTTACACTTGCATCACATTTCTTAAATTAAAGGGAATGTCTCAAGTGGGGTTTTCCATTTTAGCAAACCAATATCAAGAGCCAAACGGGCCTCATCACTTTACAAGGAAAAATCATCATTCTAGAAATATAATAACCCAAAAAATCTATGTTTTCAAAATAGTTTGAAAGAGTAACTAAACAACCAAAGTATTAAATGTTTAAAGCAAGCTTAAAACCGCACTTAAAATGAAGCAATATTTTTAATAAAATCAAACACTCTTTCTCCTTTAAATTCACACCATAACCCATTTTGGAAATCACTTTGGAATGTACTTAAAAAAACAAACAAACATGTCACTACACTTTTTTAACAACTCATCCCTTTTTAAAATACTATTCCACGTTTAAAATGTCTAAAAACCACATTTCAAGAACCAAAATCATTTATTCATATAGATATATATATATATACACATTGAATATGCATTTTACATAAAGGTAGAAGACACATTTTAAAAGAATACCAAGCAGTAATGGAAAATCTAATTAAAGGTTAGGGCATAGGGAACCTACCTCAACTCGCAGACCGAACACGGCGACACGACACGCCATGCATGGGTGCATAAGCACCCGCAAGCTTCCGAAAGCAGTATCTCTGCCAACATGTCGCAGAAATCACAAAAAAAAATAAAAAAACCCACAAACAATAATTTAAAATAATCCAAGAAATTGATAAACACGTAAGCCACCTAACATTCGCGCAGGCGCGTACGCACGCACAAGCCGAAGACCGCAGTATGCGCAAACGCATCGCCGAAGCGCTGCAACAAACACCAAAATAACCAAACAACAAACGAATGATAAAAAAACTCAAACAGATTTACGCCACAAAATTTACCTCGGCGCAGAGATATGCTTGACCCACAAGGTTGCACGCCAGTCAGAAGAGACAGTGTGCTCAGGCAGGGAGACCGCTGAGGGTTGCACGCCGACCGTCAGATGCGCCGTTGGCCGGCAAAATCCGGCGGTGGCTGGTCGGAACCCCGGAACAAAGTCGGGATTCCGGAACGGGGGCTGGAGGGTGTGTCAGAGTGCCAAAAAAGAAACCGGAAGTGCCTGGGGGATGCTGGCCGGTGGCGGGGCTCTCCGGAAAGCGACCAGAGGCCGTCAGAAAGGGAAGGGGTGCCAGAATGACGCCTAACAGTAGAGGCGGGTCAGCAGAGGGCAAGGCGGCACGGGAGCTGGGCACCGGGGCGGAGGCCGGATGGCGGGAAGACGGGGAGCGGCGGCGACGAGACCCGGGGAGTGACGGAGACGGGAGGCCGGGAGTGCAGGAGCAGGGCCGGGGGGAGGCCGGTGCGGGAGCGGGGGACACTGGAGGTCGCGCGGGCTGGTGGGGAGCGGCGGGGAGAGGGGTGCCGAACGGAGAAGGGTGCGGCGGTCGGGATCGCCGGAGGCGGGAGGGGAGAGGTGGAGGTCGAGGGCGAGCGGAGCCGGGTGCCAGAGGGATCAGGGCGTGCCTGGGGCAGAGTGAGGCTGGGACGAGGGAAAATCGGGGGGGGGGGGGGGGGTGTCACGCTGAAGGTAGGGGAATTGGGGTAGATTTAGGGTTACAAAATATATATATATATATATAATAATAGTAATAATAATAATAATAATAATAATAAAAATACTATAGTAATAATAATAACATAAAAAATAACAATAATAAAATAAACAAAAAAAAGAAAGGGCAATTGCCCGACACCTGGGCCTACCACGCGGTGTCCACCAACTGCGCGGTGACCGCACACGGGTCCGAAACCTAGTAAAGTTACTAAAAAACAAAACGAATTTAACCTAGGGCTCGGCCTGGAGCTCGAAAATAAGAAAAAATAAAATAAAAATTAAAACAAATTAAATAAAAAAAGGTGAGTGTGACAAGTATAATAGAAACTTAATTTAATGAAAACATAATTTAATTTGAAGAAATTTGAATATAGTTTATAACATTATTTAAGTAATGAAAATCGTTACATTGTATTCGAAATATTCACAAAGTGTTTTGAATTCCTTAATACTTTTCAAAATCACTTAAGGGTGAAACGGTGTTTTAAACCATATCCTTTTAGAGTTCATAAATGATGGTTTAATTATAACCTTAATCATAACTCAATTAATTGGAAACTAATTAATATTTAAATAAGTTTAATTATCCTAACAAGGTCCAATGGCTATAATTATAACCGTCAGCTTCCAACGATCATGAGAGCACAGGTCGAAAAAGTGTCCTATAAAACCAAACCTTACGGTATCCTAAAACTCAAAAGGAAGAAGATGGTGCTTCCCATTCCGCTGAAGATCATCATGGTTTTCATGATCACATTGGTGATGTTTTTTTGCTTTTATTGAATCGAAGGATCTCCTTTACTTACCAGGCCTTGTTGTGGTGATTGGGGGTCTTCCAGTAGTTCTGATAGGGTTTTTAATAGGTATATTTGGTTAGCATGATTACTCTTTTGATCTCACTGTATTGTAGACACTACGTTATTCTTATTTAAATAAAGAGCCTTATGTTTGTCCTTTAAATTTTTGTTTGTTTAAAAGGACTTTAACAAAAGTAAATGCATAGTATAATCATTATATGATACCCAAAATTCGGGGTGTTACATGACTCCCCCCATCAATGAATTGAGTCCTTGCAATTTATTTCATAAAACTATATAGGTTCTCTGATGTTCTCACCATAACTCCCATCGTGGAGGATCCTCAGGTGCGTTCAATGGAATGCCGAAATTGATGCTCAACTCCTCTAGTTCTCTAATCCAGATACAATTCAGGAAGAAGGGGTTGAACTCATGCACCGAACACTCGGGATTCCAGAGGGAGGCTCAAATAGTACAATGTTTGGAAATGTCTATATGGACCAACATACGAAGAACTCGCCGAATTATGTCTCGATCAAGAACATCTAAATTATAGACTTTTTCATACAGGCTAACATTGAGGAGTTGGTACATGTAGGTCGGATAAACGTTTCCCTCTAAAGCACCCTCTTGAAATTTTACTCTGGCCGTGTAGTTCTGACCTAGAGTGAAACATAAGAAGAGCCCTTCGTGGTATTTTCCTCTCTGCTTATACTCACCCAATTGTGATGAGCCTATGTGGTAGTAGATGAAAGCATTCCCTTGACAGGTGCGAAGAATCTCCGAACCGTTTGTCATCTCAAACAATTGCTTGCATGTTCCTCACAGGTTTGTGAAGGGATGATAATCGTCTTCACAGGTTTTGATTGCAATAATCTCTAGTATCTCAGTAGGAAGAGATAACATGTGGGTTTTTCCTTCCATCTGAAAGTTTAAGATGAGAGTTCAATCAATTAAAATACATCCAAAAGTATAAACAAAGTAAAGACATGAATGGGAATGACAATATCTCAATAAAACATAAGTTTATTACTAAACATCAGTGCCTAAGTCCCCCTAATGACCTACTACACAAACTCCACATAGAGAAGAAAAACTCCCTATCTCCTCAAACCAAACACAGGCTGAGCATTCAGGGTTAAACTCATGGGGGGCACCTGTGACATCTCATGAGTATAGCATGAGGGGTAATGAAGTTGGGAGACATAAAAATACACTTGTTTCCTACAATACAGTTGGGTGGACTCATCTTCAAACATTCCAAAGTCCAACAACTGGCCCTAGAAGCCGTAATTCAAGATTTGGCAAAGATAGGCCGCTTGGAGGTCACCACCAACAACAGCTTCTTGAAAAGTGTTGAGGGACATATAGACAAAGTCCTCACCTGCCGTGAACACCCGTAAAAGTCCCTCATGGTACCTTCCCCAACGTACATATGTGGGTAATTGGGTCATCATCATAGGGAGGTAATCCAATCCTAACCCCTGATGTAGCCGAAGCACCCGTGGTGAGTTTGACACATCGTACAGGTGTTTTCATGTCATGCAGATATGGGCATAGTTAATAAAATTCTTCTGGCTAGCTAAAGGGCCTCAGTGGGGAGTGATAGTAGATTGGTAGACACATTTTCATCTTCCATCTGAAAATTATAAAAAAATAACTTAGTAAGGTCCAATCATAGCTATTTATTTCTATTACATGGTTTCTGGAATTGCGTGAACCTATCCTCTGATACCAATTGTGAAGACACGACCCCATAAAACTAGGAGTCGGTGCCTTCTAAACATGATGTGTTGTATTAAAATAGAAACATGCACTGATAAATACACCTCACGTCCCATACAGAGGATCGAATTCGGTTCAGTCTCTGGGAGACTTGAATAGGAGAGAAGAACCGAGAGGTCTCGATTATTTATATACAAAAGCTCACACACCACCTTCCATGAAAAAATACACCCACTTGCATTGCATTTAATGGGGGTGGGGTGTCGTGTTTGAAGAAAAAGAGGAGACATGGGGGTCCTCGGTGGTCAGAGGTGAAGAAAACGAGGGGTGTGACATAGGGTAGGGTTACTGGTGTTACCCATGCATAGAGGAAGAAGATGACATGGTTAGGGGAAATTCTGGGGAAAAACAGATGGTCCAGATTGATCCCAATGTCGATCCAGGGGCTTAGATGCGTACGCTGTTTTAAAGGAATTGAGTGTCTTAGATTAGATATAACTTTCATCAGACGGTCTAAGTTCGATGCGGCAATTTAAATCGCACCGATGACCATGAATAAATCCTTGGTAGATTGAACGGCACAACAAAATGCGATGGGAAATCGCAGTTGCTGAAGGTTGAAATGAGATCGTGATCGGTGGTCCAGATCATGTGCGACATGATCCAACGGTCCTGATCACATTTCACCTAAAAAAAATGCTTCCCACATCGAAATGGAGAGAGGTTTTCACCTCCCTTATAACCCCTGGCCTCCCAACGAGTTCTCAGAAAACACACAGCACCCACATAGGGGGCCCTATACATGGGCTCCCACCCGCAAGCCTCGGACTACCCAGACCCCGCCGCAGCTTCATGCCCGCACTGGTGTGCCTATGTGCTTCTGCTCGCTCCCGAGCACCCTTCGAAAAACCTCTTCTCGATCTTGGGCCGGCCTTGGATTGGGGCTGAGGGTCAGGCTCAACCACTTCATGTGAGATGCGTCCCTTGGCCCTGGCCAAAAAGGGCTGGCCCTAGTTCGCCAATTTTTTTGTAAAATATACACTTGAAAAATAGTTTTAAAGAAGAGGAAACAATCCATTTACTAAAACTATATATAATTTATATTCTAAAACTTAATGAATAAAAAATAAACTATGTCTTAGTTAAAATTATTTCTAAAATTACAAACATTAAACCTTTTTATAGGAAAAAGTCATAAAAAGATTTTAATAAGCCTATATGATAACTTTTGTGCTAGTATAATAGAAAACTTAATTTAATCAAAAAATAATTTAATTTAAAAAATTTAAACATAGTTTATAACATTATTTAAGTAATGAAAATTGTTACATTTTATTTGAAATATTTTCAAAGTGTTTATAATTCCTTAATACTTTTCAAAATCACTTAAGTGTGAAATGAAGTTTTAAACCATATCCTTTTAGAGTTCATAAATGATGGTTTAATTATAACCTTAATCATAACTCATTTAATTAGAAACTAATTAATATTTAAATAAGTTCAATTATCCTAATAAGGTCCAACGACAATAATTATAACCGTTAGCTTCCAACGGTCACTAGAGCAACGGTCGAAAGCGTGTGCTATAAAACCAAACCTTACGGTGTCCTAAAACTCAAAAGTAAGAAGATGGTGCTTCCCATTCCGCTGATGCTCAACATGGTTTTTATGATCACAGTGGTTATGTTTTTTTGCTTTAGTTGACTCGAAGGATCTCCTTTAATTACCAGGCCTTATTGTGGTGATTGGGGGTCTTCTAGTAGTTCTGATAGAGCTTTTAATAGGTATATTTGGTTAGCATGATTACTATTTTGATCTCTCTATATTGTAGACACTACAGTGTTATTATTTAAATAAAGAGACTTATGTTTGTCCTTTAAATTTTTGTTTGGTTAAAAGGAATTTAACAAAAGTAAATGCATAGTATCATCATTATATGATACCCAAAATTTGGGGTGTTACAAGACACCCCTTGGACAACGAGAGTGCAGGGGTTTAAAATGACTAGAATGTTCCATGACCATTGATGCAGTATAGTTTCTTTGGGAGTTTATGGACTTACATATTGATGTTTTTCATCTAATATCTGGTATGGATTGGCTGGTGGGAGTTATATCCCATATATACCACTACGCTCAGTAGAGGATGTTCACATCCCTAGATAAATCTATTCATGTATTCAATGGGGATTGGGATATAAATGTAGTTAGAGATGGACCTCTAGTGATGGTATATGGATAATTATTAGGCCAATTAGAAGAAATTACTTTGGCTGTTATTGATAAATTATGAAATTATACTCTTCCTACTATAGTGGATCAATACACGTATGTATTTCTGAATGATTTATCTGGGTTACCACCTTAATGTGAAATTTATTTTTCTATTGAGAGATGACCAGGAACAAGTCCCATTTCACTAACCTAT
Organism: Viscum album; assembly: GCA_963277665.1. NCBI lineage: Eukaryota > Viridiplantae > Streptophyta > Magnoliopsida > Santalales > Viscaceae > Viscum > Viscum album. Next base: position 822,563,660 of record OY728134.1, read on the forward strand.
TATAGAATGTCTCCAATGGATTTGTAAGAATTAATGGTTCAGTTAGAAGAGTTAGAAGGAAAAGGCTTCATGAGACCAAGTACATCACCTTGGGTTACACTGGATTTATTTATAAAGAAGAAAGATGATAATATCTAGTTATGTGTTTATTATTAGAAAATGAATCAATTTAAAAATAAAAAATCAATATCCTCTTTATTGAAATGATTAATTATTCAAAAAATTAAAGGGATCCAAGTGTTTATATAAAAATTTTCTGTGCTTAGGATATCATCAACTAAGAGTTATAAGAGAGGATATTCTGAAGACAACATTTTAGAGTTTCTATGGACATTATGAATATGTATTCATGCACTTTGGTCTAATGAATTCACCTATAGTCTTTATGGATTTGATGAACTTCATCTTCCATGGGTACCTTGATTATTTTTTCATGGTATTTATTGATGATAATTTGGTTTACACTCGATGTAGGAATGAAAACAAGTAAAACTTGGACAATGTACTGAGAATATTGTGAGAACATTGTTTATGTGCTAAATTTTATAAGTGTGACTTCTAGATCCAAGAGTATCATTTCCCTAGGAAATTCATTTCAAAAGAGGGAATATCAGTTGAACCAGAAAAGATAGAAGTAGTAGTCTCTTTTATTCCAAAAAATAATGTTTTTGAGATATGTAGATTTTGGGGATTAGTAGACTATTATAGTTACTTTTTATGGATTTCTCTAGACATGCTTTTCCCATTAATACTTTAACAAGAAAGGGTGTTCCGTTTTTATAGAATTATAAATATTAGAAGATATTTCTATAGCATACAACTCATCTCACCTCAGCACACATCCTAATCTTTCTTTATTTGGTTAAGGACTATATGGTATATTGTGATGTGTCTAGATCATGTCTTCTTTTCATTCTTATATAGGGAGATTATGTTGTTTCCTATGGTTTAAGGTAGTTGTGAGAACATGAAAACAATTATCCTATACATGACCTCGAATTAGATATAGTTATCCTTGCATTAATGAATTTGTGAAATTACCTATTTGAAGAATAGTTCATAGTCTTCACTAACTATAAGATTTTGAAATACATTTTTTTTTAGTAATTCTTGAACTTGAGGAAATAAAGATGGATGAAGTTCATCTTGTTATTTTATTTTGAATTGGTATACACACTCAGTAAAGGGAATTATGCAGAAGATGCATTGAGTTAGAAATCATATAGAAAAGTGCTTTGAGATTCTCGTGACTAATGGTAGTTGATGATCATGATTTATGATATGCACCTAGAGTGTTCAGAATAGGGTGAGAATAATACTTTCTTTCAAGTTAATATTGTTCCTAACTTAATGGATTTGGTAAGAGAGGATCAGACATCAAATTATTATTGTATCACCATCATGTTAAACCTAAATAATGGGTATATATATGACAACTGGATAGAGGATGGAAATTATTTATTATGTTTTTAGAATCTAATTATATTTCCCCAATATTTTCAGTACAAACTTATTTTAATGTATCACCATTATAAATAGGCAATTCATTTAGGTATTTGGAATATGTATAAGGAAATGAAAACCCATTTATATTGAGTTGAAAGTTATAATTTCTACTTTTCCTTTCTTTAGTTATGGAAATCACAAACACTTTCTTAAAAAATATTTTTCTAACATTACATGTCCCAAGTATTTTAATATGTTTTATTGAAGACATATTTTTATACCATACATAGAAAATGATCTATTGTAAAATGAATATAAACTTTTATTATTCAACCCCATTTATTGGACTGACTATGCATCTGGTACATCAGACTAACTAGTGTGTTGTTCAGTTGTTATACAAGTGTTATGTTTATCAGTCTAACCAAATTCATAACCATAAAATTAAAAATAGTTCTAATTAATCAGAATGACCATTGGTTTGTTCATCAGATTGAAAATAAATAGTATATCATATCACACTATCTAATGTTTATAATCAAATTATTTAGAATTATTTCTATAAGACCAAATCAATATTTAATTTTATTCTAAAGGAGGAAAAAGTTGAAGAAATTATATGGGAAATAAGAAAATATATCCATATTAGGGGTTTTTGAAGTTGTGAAGGCCCAAGGAAGCTCCTATTAAAATATTGGCTCCTTATAGTGGGAAAGATCCTATACTGGAGAAGATAATATGTCTCCCTTGGAGTTTATGGATGTGAGGAGGTCCACCACGTCATTTCCTTGTCTCCATGTATGATGAACATTAATGTCATTATTAATGAGGACCTTGAACTTCTGGATGATGTAGGAGATATTCCAAGGTATAGTACCTCAATATTGAAGGGAGTCCTAATGTATAATGGGGTCAATTTGGACCACTGTAATATGGATATTATTATAATTATACAAGAGGAGGCCAAAGTTTAGTTTATATGCTTCTGCCTGAATAGAGTTTCCACTACTGAGTAAAGATAAGAAAGCAATGATGATTGAATCATTGTGGTTTTGAAAGATGCCAAATCCCATCATGATAGTGGAGAAACATGATCTATTTGTGCTGAGTTTGAGATTGTGAGGGGGAGGTAGAATCCCACTAACCCATATACCCTAAGGAATATTCAAATTTGAATGGTGGGAAGTGGCAATAGGAAGGAGGGTCCATAATGAGGGAGATTCATCCCAATGCTTAATGAACTGATCACGGTCAATTAGAATATTCTTGTTCTTAAAAACAATATCCATTTTACTACATTGAGTGGTATCCTAACGATATTTATTCCTCACCTTCCTTATTCACCAACAACCCACAACAAGGATCATACCTCCATCCTTCTTCTCATGGTCAAAATTGTAGTTCATTATTAGTTATCATGACTAAGATCTAGTTCATTATGAGCTGTCAAAGTGAAATATTTCCATGTTTGTTGCAACCAAATTTGAAATATGACCATTCAAGAATTTATTATAAATAGTAGGTAATTTGAAGAGTTGGGAGCTAATTTATTTTCAATGCAACATATCTAAATATTTCTCTATGTGAATATCTTGTTCCTATGTTTTTTAATCTTTTAAAGAGTAATAGTTATAAATAATTAATATTAGGATTATAAATTATTTATAATGTTTTCTTTTATATTAATTGTGTTCAATCGTGGTATTGGTAAATGGCTTCCGGGGACAGGAAGACAAGTGAATCTAATTCATCAGATCAAGGGCTTCCAGGTCTAGGAAGATAGAGACCAACAAATCATCATATTGAGGGATTCCATAGGGTTAGATGACAGAGATATTCAAAGCACCATATTAAGGGATTTCCTAGTAAAAATACAAATACCTTTATTATAGGTATTGAAACTATGGATATCCTATGTCAATATTTAAACCTTCATTAACTAATGAGGTTAAAGAGTAAACTTACCTTTTAGAAAGATTATAAGTCATTCTGACTATTATTTGATTTTTTTACTTGTTAAATATTTTTTTGTGCATTTTTATTTGAAATTTAGTTATTTACTTATCCACCAAATATACTATTTTATATGTGTTTCTGTGATACCAATAACAAATATGATATATCAGATGTTTTATGAATCTAATATTAACAATATGATCATCAGATGAATTATATGTCTGATATTTTTTACTAAATAGGATTTGGGATTTCAGTAAATAGTATTTAATGTAATTTAAAACTTTTTGAATGAAATTTTCATCTAAATGATTTTCCATCTAAATATATTTTAACTGAATGTTTTGTAATTATTTTTGTATGAATGTTCTTTATTTATATTTTGGATAAATAGTTAATTTAGATACAATTTTTTCCTATTGTATGTTTTTCTAACATTTTAGGAGATTATATACTTTTCATATTACTTTTTAAAAATAAAAAGGGGGATAGTTTGTTCAAAATGGGAGTTTTCTATCTAATAGGGAGAATTATTTTTTGATAATGAAACTGTAATGCCCCGACCCCAGCTACCCAGAGTCGGTGCATTACTTCGTAACATTGGCATGATCACAAAAGATCAAGTCTCGAAAGACCGATTAGTTTAGTAGCCTTGGAAAACACTAGATACATTCATAAATCTTACATTACATCATAAAGTGAAAAACTAATAACAAAGTCTTCATAGTCCACACTCATATCCTCTTCTGACTATCCCTGCAGGTCATTCATAAAATACTTCTTCACATCCTGGAAAATATTAAAACATTGCAAGGGGTGAGCTCAGATGCTCAGTAAGGATTACAATATTGCGGAAGCTTTCATAAATAAACATAAAAATTTAAGGCAATATATAACTAAAACAAAATCCTTTTAAACTTGAACATCAACATAATATGGCAAAAGTAAAATGAGATAATGCCATTCACTTCTTCACATGGATATTCTACTGGTCGAATAATCACATGCAATATCAATAACCACTTTCATAATGAGGGAATGTATAATGCCAGACATTCTGAAACACTTTGTCAAGGCCTCGGCCAAGACGTCTTAAATGATTAAGGCCTTGTCCAAAACCACAAATCAAATTGGGAAAGGGCCTCGGCCAATTCCACGTCTAGTTGTCTCATGAGACCTACCGATGCATCGAGGAGCTATAGCGGGCTCCACCCGTCACTTATTAAGTCCAATACATTCCTCATATGAACAGGTTTAAACATCTCATAAACCATAACATAATCGTATCACATAAAACATGCATAAAAAAAACATAACATTTCCACATTTCAATCACAATATATCAATACAACATTTTGATATAATAAAAACGCTTTCAAAACCATTTTCAATACCAAAATAAAAGAAAAGTGTAACATGGTATTTATTTTTCATTAAAAAAAGGGTATGGCTTGTAGAGGAAGCCGAAACTCAAATAGTGGTCACGGCGGCGGAGAAGTCGTTGTCGCCACATATGTACGACAAAAACATTCCCTTTTGTCGTTTAGTAAATGCTTCGTATAAAAAAGATTCCTTTTGAATAAACGTAAAAGTCAAAGTGGTTTATACACCGTATAAAAGAAATTTGTGTATAAAACCAAATATGCCTCAATGAAAGGAGATTGAGACGAAGTCCTTACAAAGATCATTTTTAAAATAAAATATATATATTATGTGTATTCACTATAGGTACACATAAAGAAATTAAAAATACAAAATAAGACATAATAATATCATGACATAATTTGAAAGTAGGAGATTAACCCAAAGAATGGAAGTTGGGTTAAGAAGTTCCCTTACCTCGTGTCTGACTTGACTCAACCGTTCTTTAACCTCCTGAATAATAAACTAGAGTTAATATATACCTTATTAAGAACCATTTTTAATTTCATTATCCTTTTTATATCACTTATTACAATGTTATGAACATTATGTAATTATTTAAGTTAATAACGGTCGTTTTGTCGATCTTTGGTACTTGAGTCAACAATAAACTTCTTATAATTACAAGTTGTTTATGTGGTAGAATATCCATTATCTCCAGAATTATATTCATGATTTAGATGTCATATATATCATATATATCCAGTATATACATTCATTTATAATATTACGTAACATTTAGAGGTAAGAAATGAAATGCACCGTTCATGGAGACGGTAAGCCGTACGTACGCATGAACGCTAATTTCATTTCTATTTCGTATTTAATGGAACGAAATCATAATGATATAAATGTATAATATAATTCCAGTATAATATAGTGTATAATACCATTTACTCCATCCTTTATACATCCCACATATGGCATTAACGATTCAAATCACTTTGAGGGGGCGGTAGTCCGCACTTCCTAAAATGAAATTATCGCGTTTTACCCATAATGGAAATCATAAAGTATGCCATAAATGAGAAATACAGAAGCATAAGTAAAACATAAACATATTATATATCATATATAAAAATAGTGACATCTTAATGGCCAACTTTGAAGGTGTTATATGAGTGTTGAACAATCATCGTTTCGTGAGGCAGAGATTCGCCATCCACAGAAACCGTATGTCCTTTAACCATTAGATGTAGGTGTGTGTAAGTGTAGCTCGAATCCTTCTTATAAAAACATCCTATTATATTGAGGATACTGGTGTTGTTACAAAAGAAATGAATAAAAATAGTTTAGGGGGTTGGAGAAGAAAAATAAAACAAAACAACATTAGAGAAGACATTACCTCAAAATCGGGTAACTCTTTTTTGATTTGAGCCAAAGGCTTCCTTGGGAAGAGTTCTTCCCAAAGTGAGGCTTCTAGGAGTAATAGAGGGATGTTGGGAGAGTATTTGGGCAGAGTGTGGCCGAGCCAAATGGCTTGAAAGTGTAAATGAGGTGGGAGAGGTGGGGGCCTTTTATAAGAGGAGAGGAGGGGCTCTTTTGGAAAGATTGAAATGTTAAATTATTACACAATGATTTTCGGATTATAAAGGTCCCACACTTATATAATTCGAGTATAAGGTGATAAGGGTTCGAAATCTCCTCATCCAATTGGCTTTGGACAAGTGTAAGCTCTAGATTTTGCATTATCTTCCCATTTTATTTAAATCGTTAAATAATGAGGTCATCGCTGCATCATCATGATGTCATAAATAATTTAATTTATTTAATGTGTAAAAATTATAAAAAAAATACCATGATGTATGAAATCTTTTTATCTTTCTAATGACTATTTATAATCAAAATTTGGACTTGTGTAACCCCACTTAAAAACTGTTTTAGTAAAACATCTCATGTTTGTGTCAATTTAATTTTAACATTAAATAAATATATATTAATGTCATTTTCCAACTAAAGTGGCTCCATGGGGTCCCCAAGTTGACCCATGGGTTGTCTAGGTCGGCCATGACTCATCCAATAGGAGTAGGACAAGTGTCATGCTCATCTCATATTATTATAACATTATTTGTACCTTAAACTACACTAATTACCTCTAATCGCGATTAAGAACTTAAAAGTTACTATTCACCAAAAAATTATTTTAATCTCATTGAACCACATTTTACTTCTTAATGACAACCATGTATGTCGGAATTTTGAAAATCAAATCACAGAAGTGGTAATATTTCATTTAAACGAAAAATCAGTTATTTAACTACCACTTAGTGGTTTCACTATTCATCAAAAATTGAAGTTTTTCAGAACAATGCCAAAATTTCACCCTAAGCTATAATTGATATTCCAAATTCAAAAATGGTGTCTATTTTACAAAATTACAAACATATAAGTTGCATTAATTAATTTTATAATTAATTCCCACTGTCACAACAAATAGTGTGTTATCAAAAGATTGGCAATTGTTTATGTCCAATTTGAATGTTAAATTAATTCTAATGACCACCATTGGATAAAATTGTAAAAATATATTCTAATTATACTTTAAAACCACTAAATAGTATAATTTATCACTATAAATTATTTTGATTAAAAAAGTTTTTTTTAAGTAATTTTCACTATTCATAAAAAATTAGAAGTTCTCAGAAAAATACCAAAAATTCAACATAGGCTAATTTCGATATTACGAATACAAAAATGAAGTCCATTTTGAAATATAAAATTTCTATAATTTTAAAATGTGGTTATTACTATTCATAACGTCTACTTTTATTAGTCGCGGTGTTTTAGAACTCGAACTTGCGTACAATGCAAGCTATTGCATTATTGAAAGAGAGGCGTATCGTGGAAGCTCGGGGTGTTACAGAAACTATATAAATAATATTTTTTTATTAAGGGTAGAATCCAAACTATAATTTTTCATCAAATCTATAAATACATAGATTCAGTGGGGGTAAAAATATGAATTATATATTTGAATAACATAAAACAAAGAGGGTTGTAATTATTTAAAAGTGATCAATTTTTCATTTTAAGTATTGTGTTTTGTTCTTTCCAAAAATGGGGGAATTTTTTAGTCCAAATTTATAAATTATACCTTTTATTTCCTTATTTTTGGAAATTACAAATGCTTTCTTAAAACATTATTTTACTAACTTTATATGTATCAAGTGTTTTAGTATGTTTTTTTAGAAAACATATTTTTATACCATACATATAAATGGTTCTAATGTAAAATGAAAATAAAATTTTATTATTCAATATGATCAATTAGAAAGACTAAGTGTCTGGTACATCAAAATAACTATTGTTCTATTCAGTGGTTAGAAAAGTGTACTATATATTAGTCTGATTGAAATCATAACCATCCGAATGAAAATAGTTATGATTAATTGGACTGAACATAGATTAGTTAATCTTATTGATAATCAATATTATAGTCTATCAGACTATCAAATGTTTATAATCTAAGTTCTTATAATTATTTTGATCAAAAATGATTATTTATAGCATTATAATGGTGTTAAAGAAAATGACATTGAACAATTAAGTATAGTTTATACTTAGATTTCAAGTTAATATCCCAATCATTATGATATATCAAAGAGAAAAATATTTGAGTTTATTACGACCAACATAAAAATAATACTATTGAAGAATTGACTATAAATAGGAGGTCATTTGAAGATTTTAGAGTAGATGAATTTGAAACTCAAAATGTCTGAATGATTTCTCTACCTGAAAATATCATTTCTATTATTTGTAAAATTTTAGGGATTTGTAGTTATAAGGAATTTAGGTGAGGATTGTAAATTCCTTAGAATGTTTTTCTTTTTTATTCAATATATCTGATCATGGAACATATTGATGGCTTCTAGGTATAGGAAGATGGGTGAATCTGATCCATCAGTTGAGGGATTCTAAAGATAGGAATATATAGGCCTACCGATAATCATATCTAGGGCTTCAAGGGGATTTGAAGATAAAGATATTTCAATCATCATATCAAGGGATTTCCTGGTAAATAAATACATACATTTAAATTAGTTTTTGAATCTATGGATATCTTAAGTCAATATTTCTAACTTCCATAACTCTTAAGGTTAAAGGGTAATATTATATTTTATAAATATTGAAATTACTTATTACTATTATAAGATTATTTTCTATTTAAATATTTCACTTTTAATTTATATTATAAATTTAGTTCTTTAATTATGTTTATAACAGACCATTTTATCATTTTGTCCATGAAACTGATAACAACTCTAATATATCAGACATTTTCTAGATCCAATTTTAAAACTTTGATCATCAGATGAATTTTGAGTTGATCTTTTTGACTTATGAGGTTTTTTTGTTTTGAAATAGTTTAAATTTTTAAACTAAAATTCACCCCATCATGTATCCATCATATAATCTTATGATCCAATAATTTATGGTGGACATCTAAGAAATTAAATATTTTAGATTATTTAATGAGATGCATAAGATGAAAATAGGTAAAAGAAGAGCATCAAATACCAGTTGGAATGTTGTGGTCAATTCCAATAACTATATAGAAGTGGGAACATATTACAATGGTATTTTTTTCATATGTCTATCAAGACAAATATAGAGGCATGACGTGGTTTGGGTGATTGTGGATTGAATCTCCCTGGCAGTACTCTTACTCTTTATCAGAGAATCCAACATGGTTGAGGAATTGGAAATGTTGTATATATGAGAAGTGGTTTGGTTACATAGAGTTATAATATTTATTGTATCGAAAAAAGATCCTAGATTCATTTCATGATTTTGGCAGCCGTTACAACTATATCTTAGGATCAAGTTGTCCATGAGTATAGAATATCATCCATAGATATATGGGATATCAGAATTTATAATTCAAACATTGAAAGATATTCTTAGAACTTATGTCATAGATTTTTAGGATCATGGGTGGACCATATACCTTTGATGGAGTTCTCCTATAATAATTATTACTAGGCGGTGATATAGATAGCCCCATTAGTGTATTTTTATGAATATCCTTTTCACTATCCACTATGATGGGTGAAAATAGGAGAGATATCATTGATTAGACTGAGTATTTTCCAAGAGACTGTGAATAAAATTCAACTAATCTATAAGTGGATGGTTACGGCTTAGAGACATCATAATTCATATGTTGAAAATCATTGTCCACTATTATACTTCAACATAAGCGATCACATATTCTTGATAGTTTCACCGAGACTTGGTCATTGATTCCTGTGGAAACAAGGCAAGTTAGCACTATAGTATCTAGGACCATTCAATGTTTCTGAATAGAATGGAATGGTTTTTCATTGGTTACCCTTATTGGAAGAATTAAGTTCCATTTATAATGTGTCCCATGTGTCCCAATTATAGAAGTATTATCTATATGCTTGTCATGTGATCAATTAGGATAATGTTAATATTGAGCTTGATGTGACATTTATCCATGAATCAGTTCGTGTTATGGACTGATATGAAAATACCATATGTGGGAGATCAATTTCCTTTGTGGGAGTTTTATGAAAACATGATCAAGTTCAAGAGAAAAAATTAGAATAGAAAAATCTTGAAAGAGAGAAATTATCTAAGCTGTTAAAAGGAAATGTCAATATACATATTTCTAAGGATGGAAATCCCTATGGTGGGGATAATATATAACCCACCTAAGCTTTAGCTATGCCATAATATTATGGCTTTTCTTTTATGTTTGAAATCGCTGAAAAACCATGTTGGAAGAGTTTAGGGTAATAAAGAGCAGTTGGATTGGAAAATGGTTGTGGCAAAAATTTACATTATAATTTGTAGTATTACAATGTAAATGTTGCAGGGTAGACGTATTTGACTGAGGTAGCTTAAAATGTAAAATAAATTTACGTCGGAAATTGATTTTCTGGGATTTGATTTATTTACTACATTTTTTTAAACAAAAGTCACCACTCGAGGGATTTACATTGTAAATCCATAATTTTCACCATAAATTCATCCAAGCCTAGAAATTTTTAACCTAGAAACTGGTTGAAACTACTCATTCGATTCTTGTTTCTTCCTCTTGAATTATAGTTTTGTGTTAGGTGATTTTATGTGACCATTGATGTCCAGACTCTAATTCAAATGAATCCCTCGACATTCAATTGCGACGATCAAATAATAGGGTCTCGTTTGTCCTTGTTATCTTAGATCTCCATTTCATTTCGCATATGGAACCATATATTGGTGTTGTCATAATCAAATATATCGGTTCATATTTTTGTTGAAAATATATTATGGGGTTTTTTAGAGTAATGGAAGGAAGTGATATAACTAGTGGAATCATCTTCTATCTCTCATGTAAATTGTCCTGAGATATTTGGTTTTACCCACATTCCAATTTTATTGGAACTCAAAGGATTTTAGGTTTCTAAAATATTTTTCTATTAATTTTGAATGGTTTATTCTTAGTTAATCTATAATAATAATTCTCTTACTTATTGGACAGGAAATTGGATTGTGGGTGCCACCTATAAGAGATTGTTTAATTGATTAAATGTTTTTTCTTAAATGAACGATGGTTCTATGACAAATGTTCTTCAAATAACGGGTTGTGAGTGTAATCTATAAAGGAACGCGGTGATGTGTGTTCATGATTTCATGATAAAAGGTCTTGTTGAAATATACTTTGTTCTCGATACCATCTAGAAAGTATCAATGAGAAATATTCAACCAAGAGATGACTTGGTGGTGGGTGTACCACTACTCATGAGTATAGGGGTGTTATTCAGAAATCATTTGTGTGTTTGTAATCACATGGATGATTATTCCAAGATGGAATTTATGAATTGAATATTATTTTTTAAAGAAAAAATATTTTGGTAACTACATCTTGAAAACATATTCATATGAAATATTTTATATTGTGAAAAGTGTTTATGACTTTGATATTCTTCTTTCCTCTTTTATATCCTATGATCTACCCGGTTTTTGGACTTGGTGGCATGTGGGAAAAATCATGGGGGGTCTTATTAGGTATTATTAATCATCCCTTCATATATACATTGGTGCATATGTAGAATCTATTTTATATAATATAATAAAAGGACCAATTTATTAATTATCTAGCTTCATTTTGTGATGTCGTGGTAGTAGTTTGTGGGGTTGGAGCTGAGATTCATTTCATGTCTTGGTCAAGAGTGGTTCCATCTTTATACCTGAGTATTTTTATAATTTGTATATTTTTTCTCTATCTCATACTCTTTAGATGTTATTTTTAATTTTTCCCTATTTTATTGATGGATTGATTACTGTTATCATAGTTAGGGTTTAGTGCATGCTTCATTTATATAGATGTATTTGGTTTATTTACTTGTACCTTGTTCAAAGTGTGTGAATTTATTAAATTGTAAACCATTAACATAGTTTTATTATGTTCAAACCCTTATAACTTATTTGTAGTCTTTGGTGTTCGAGGAATGTCACCTATTATTAGTGGCACTTCTTCTCTTCTCAAGACAATGAGTTGGGGTAAGATGTTACAATTCAACTATTAATCATAAACTATTACAAGGAGAATCTAAAGGTAAATTATTATAATTAATGATATTATTTAATAAGTTTTAAGGAATATAAAATTGAAGAAAGGAATATTATTGGTTAGAATATATGAGTTACTTCTAGCCCATGATCCAAAGAATATCTTGACAAAGCGTTCGTTGATCATGAAAATATAGAGTGGATTTATTCTTAAACTCACATTTCTTAATACACATCATAGACACGATATTAGTAAAAGGAGGATCAATGATGAGTATTACATGAATAAATTGATCATTAAAATGTAGTGTGGATTTATTCATGAATTCTAATTTCTTTATATGCATCAAATCCATGATGTTAGAAAAAAGGAGGATCAATGATGAGAATTTATATGAAATAAATATTATATTTTCTTTTCATGAAATGATTCACAAATAAAAATGTTATCCCATAACCATATGCCAACTATAATGAAAAATAGATATCATATGAGTTATAATATGAAAGAAATACATTATGTCACTCTCTATGTGTTTCGATGAAAAGTGTTTGTTAAGGGAAAGTCAATAAACAAACTTGTATCAAGAAAAAAACAACATACATATAAGGTATTTATCCTAATGGTTTATATGAATATTATAGAAATGACTATGATAGAAATGTTATAGTCAATTGATAGACCGTATTTATATAAAAGGGTGCAGAAATATATTTGAGACAGTGGGAGTAAGATTTAATTGAGCTTAGTTAAGGCATGAGATGCTTGTGTAATAGGAATTGGAACAAGTTCTATATGACCTCATGGAAAAATAATATTTCAAAGACACATAATGTGTTGTAAGGTTCAAATTAGAGTGGTGATTTTATATTCCAAATAGTTGGGGATAAATTATTAATTGATAATAATGAATCATATAAGGAAGATGTAAATTTAAATTAGATATGTTTGAAAAGAATATATGATTTCAATAAAATAGATTCCGTGTACCAAAATCAAGTTTTTATTTTGGTAGTTTCTCTAATTGATGTAAAAATGTTGATATTTAAGAGAAACTATACATGGGTGGTATAAGTGTGGTACTAATTAGGCTCAATTGGTTATACCAAATCATAATAATTAAATCCATTTGAATTCCATTTTTCAAAGTAATTTTCTATTATCATCATATTGGTCATTGGACGTCAAGACCACCTTTCATGGAAGGTATCTATACGATGTAAGCAGAAAGGGTTCGTGACACCACAAGATTCCAATAAGGAATTAAAGTTGTAGAGATCAATTTATTTATTAATAAAGTATTATGATTATAGAATATTTTTTTGGAATTAATATATAGTAGGTGTCTATAAGACTTCATTGGTATCACTAAAATTTCGAAGTAAAATATCTGGATAACATATGAAAAACTTTTATTAGTGTTGTAGTTAGTTAAGACCAGGTTCACAGTACCTCCCCAAAGATTGGCATAAAGTACCAAACCATGTTCTAGAGAAAAATAATTACTATAGTATATCTATGTGGTTACTCAGACCAGTTAAATGTATATATACTGATAATGTATTAGAATAATTTGAGAGATAATTATTTCTAATGTCACATGGAATAAATCTCTCCAAGAATACATGCATGAGACATTGGAGGATATTAAAATGGTGAGTGTAATTCTATACTCATATGTAATGGATCTATCACATATTTCATTATATGTACTAGATATTGTCATAATATACATTATGGTAGGAAAATAATAGTTAAATATAGGATAAGTTCACATTAAGTTGTAAAAAATATCCAATTATACTTGAAAATTTTCAAGGGATATGTACTTAGTACTTGGAGAGGAAAGAATACTAGTTATAAGGGTACAGAAAGTAGTATTACTATGTATTGATATGATCAAATATCATTGTTAGTTTATGTTAATAAGAAATATAATATTATTAATTCCAATGGTTAACATATCTATAAATACCATGTATATTGTGGATTTTTATTCAATTAAATAAGTAGTATAAAAATTAACAATAATTTTTTACAGTTCTTGGAATCACACTTAGTAAGAAATGTATTGTCATTATTATGATAATCTTACTATAATATTACTATAGACATTTTCAATTTTATAAATAAGTGAAAAGAAATATACATGGAGATATCATAACATAGGATGTTTTACTCAAGGAGGTGAAATCATGAATAATAGAGTAACCGTGTAAGAAAATCTGGGTGGCCCAATGACTAAAGCCACAAATCAGAAAAATCATAATCATATCATGTAAGAGTTAACAAGTTTTCTATTGTGTAATGAGAGTGTTATAAATGTAGGTTCCCTAAACCCAAATTGAATAATAATTTTCGATTACTATATCATGTATATAGTGAGTTATGTATGATCTAGTATGTGACACTAACAGGGTCACTAGTGCATCTAATTTTGGGTTTTATTTACCTTTTTGGTTAATTCTTGGAGTTCTTATGTGTTAGGGATTGGAAATAGGAATTTTTAGGATGTTTGAAAAAGGTGAACGATTAGAATAAGGTTTATCCAATAGTGTGGATAATTGTGTGAGGGTGTTTCCTAGGGTAACAATGGGATTTTTCAGGGTTTGAGTATGGTTTTCCAAACTGTGTGACATCCATGAGTAAATATGTGGGAAAACTATGTGGCCCTATCCATATCACTTAAAAAATGGGCTTTTCCATTTTACCTTATTATCTTTATACCCTTTAGCCCTCATTTTCCTTAACAAACACGTGCTGCCCCTTATCTTTGGTGGTGGAGTTTCTCATATACTTTGGTGGTAGATTCCTCTTGGATTCAAGGTGATTTGTTTTGATTTAAGTCCAAATCTTCTATTTTTCTTCTTCCTTATCCCTTATCATGCTTTTTATTCTATTTTCGTGGAGATGTGTAACATGATAAGTGGTATTGGAGAATCTAGTGTGTGTAATTGGGAAAATGGTTGATTTTCTTGTGTATTAGGTGTTTGAGTCTTTGTTATTCCTATTCCAAGTGGTTTTCATTGAAGGTGAAAAGGTTTGAACCACTTTCAAGGTAGGTATCTCTATTTAAGGGTGTTTTCCATGGATTACCTTTAAATTTTTAATCACCTTTGGTTTTTGTTATTTAAATTAATATTAAAATGATTTATAATTGATGTTTATTTTATTATTTATGTAATTAATGGATTGATTTGAAAATTTAGGTGTTTAATGATTTTTTTTCCAATGTGGTTCAACATGCATTCACACTAAGTGTTTTATAAAATGGCTCATAGTTGGTTTTAAATTTTAAATGGATTTCTAAAATGGTTTTAGAAGTGGTTTTAACTTTATATTTTTTTGAAAAAATGGTAATGTTTTTTATCAAAATGGTATTTAAAGCGGATTTTCATGGATTATAACTTGGTTGTGATTATGTTGTCATGGAGTAGCACATGGGTTTATTGTGCTGTGAATGAGAGGTTGTTTAAGAGATTGTGAAAGCATTCAGAGGGAATACTGTGTGAGCATCCATTTTAATTTCCAAGGTACTATGATAGCCTTTGCATTGGAATACCATGAGATCTTTCATTTTGGTTATCGAGAGACTATGAGATATCTTGGAGTTGGGTATGGGGAAGATCCTAAGAGATTCTATTATTTCTTTGTTGGATAGAATAATAGTTTAGACTCACTCATGATAGGATATATGGTTAGATCCCTAGGCTCACATTACTCATACCAGATTGATTTATATGTTTTAGGCATTCTACTAGTTCTAGGTTTGTTGTGATTAGATATGTTAAATTCATTTACATTTATTGATATTATGATGATGATTCTCATGATAAAACTTTTTTATGCCATGTTTGGGGTGGTTTGATCATGTTTTTCCTTGTGTAATTGTTTCTTTATTTATGCCATGTAAATTTTGTTTTACAAAACATGTTTGGATGAAAACAGAAAACCAAATGGATTTCCACTATCTGTGTTTTGTAGAGGAGGTGTGGTCTCCCATGGATTGGATCTTATGGATTAATTTTGGATTTGGTATCCATTAGGATTTATTTATTTACATTGTTAGTAATGGCCCCATTTCTTTTGATTTTTGAGAAATGACTTGAGATTCCATGTATATATATCATTTTGTGTCATTCCTATATATGATGTTTATTTTGGTTTAAGGTATCTTATTTTTATATTATATATTTTTCTAGATGTATATTTATGATTTTTTGAAATTAATGATATTGTTGTGTCCATTCATTTTTATGTGTGGGTAATTCTGGTTTATTATTGATAAAATAGTTCCCAAAATATTATTGGTTATACCTGGTACTTTTCACTATCCCATGGCGATTGGGAATGTACTTTGAACCTTGTGACGAGACGACCCAGATGATGATTCGGGTCAACCTAGGCTGGTTCATTACCAAATGGTATTAGAGGTTTTTTTTATTTGGGAAGTCAATGGTATACTATATTTAGGATTATTGGGACTTGGGAGGTAGGGACGGGGGAGTGTCTAGCCAGGACTTCATCATGTTGAACCTTGAGTTGAAATGGGTGGTTCAATATTGTGGTTTTCATTTAAGCCCAGTTAAGGGATGTTTTTATGATATTTAAAAGTATTCACCAAATGTTGTTGAGCCTCACGATGATCCCAAGGGTTGTTTTTAGTTTTTTGTGTGAAATAAGAAGGTTTAGAGGAGGCACATAGTTAGTGCACATGGTTATAGTAACCATGCACAGTGGGGAATGCTTGGGATTTTTGATTTTTTTCTCATTTTTCATTTGGATTTTCTTTTTATGCTAATGTGTCTTGATGTTTTATTATGAATTATGAATCCTACATTTTTTATTTCTCATAGAAATTATTCCTAGAAGGACCTCATCCAAGCATATAGTGAATGATGCGGAGAACACCTCATAGGAAAACCCTCATATTGATCTGGATTTAGTGGAGTTGATGATTCGTATTATCTAATCCATGGATTAGGTGGATGTCCATGAGTAGATAAGGATGGTTGAACATAATTTGCTATTTATGAGGTAAAATCCACCAGTGTTATGTTGGGATAATGGAACCAATGATCCCAAAGAGTGTTTGGATTATATCAAGGGTATATTTGACTTATTAAATACCTCTCATACCTTTAATGTGGTATTAAACATGTATTTGTTAGAAGTACTAGGTAGAAAGTGGTGGGTTTTAATGGTGCTATCGAGGAGGTATGAGGATCTCACATGGACCACTTTTAAGGTAGATTTTAACAAGTAGTTTTACCTAAATACATTGAGGGTGGTGAAGGACCATGAGTTCTTGAAGTTGGAGCTAAGGGACAATTTGATGATGGAGTATGCTACCCATTTTACCAAGTTGGTGCATGTTTCTCAAGATCTCCTTGGGAATGAATACATTAAGGCTCAAAATTTTGATATGGGCATGAGGTCTAAGATTAGGTCCATAATTATCATGCTATGCCAATAAACTTATTCAGAGGTGGTTGATAAGGTGGATATGGAATAGTATGATTTGAATGAAAAGATAGTTATTAATGGCATTCTTATAGTGGTAATAATTCATAGTTCTTCTTCAGGGTAGATGAAAAAGTTGTATGAGTCACATCAGGGTAGAGGTAAGAGTGTCCAACAGTCATTAGTTTCAGATCATGTGGATTATATGGGGAAAATTTATGTTGTATAATATCAATGTTGTATCGATGGACACACCAGGGCTAATTTCTCAGTCTCTAATGATGTTCCATTATAGTGGGTAGTCGAGGAATCTTCAGAACTTTTTCTTGTTGGTTTGGTCAGGTAGCGACATGGGATCCATGCTATCGAAAGCCTCTCAAGTTTATTAAATGGTTTATAAGGGTTGAGGATCTCATCCTCACTGTAAGGGAGATTGTCACCAATGGAAGAAGACTCTAGGTGGATCTGAGCCAGGGTATCTCTATGAAGCATAGGTTATTCTAGGGGACTCAAATTCTGAGCGGGCCAAAATGAGAGGTATGGTGTTTATTAAACATTTCTTGAAATTTGTTTAATTTGACATTAGGACATCCCATTCCTATATTTATTTGAAACTGATTGATACTTTGGGTATGTGAGCTGATTTTATTCCATGTGTTTTGGATTTTCTAACCTCTTTAGGTAAGAAGAAGGAGTTTGGTTTTAAGTGTCTGTGTGCCATGTTTTGATAGTATTCATGGAAGTAATTTAAAAATCCTTCTTTTGGACCTCACTCTTAATGAGAACCCTCGTGTCTTTCAGGGTGAGTGGGATCTATATTCAAGGTGGATGATAGTATTTGATTCAGAGTTGGGGTTGATTTTGTGACTGTTGTCAAGGTTTTTTCCTAATTTTGTTGAGAATATTCTAGTGGATAGAATTACATTGTTCATTAATAGCTACCAAGATGTTTTTTGGAGGATTTTTGGGATTTCTTCCACAATTATAGGTTTAGTTCACTGTCGATCTACTCCTCCATATGAGTTTAATATCCTTATTTTCATATCATATGAATATGAATGATTTTAAGGAGTTAAAAGTCTAGTTATGGGATAGTGAGGTCAAGGGATTTATTCATCCCAGTGTGTCATCATAGGATTCGCCAATGATATTTTCAAATAATTTATATGGAGACCTCCAAATATTTATAAAATATTATAAGCATAACCAAGTGATTATGATGAATAAATACCAATTTCCATTAATTGATGATCTCTTAGATCATCTCAAGGGAGATTATTAGTTTTAAAATATTGACTTAGGATCTAGGTACCATCAGTTGATGTTCCGAGAAGAGGATGTTACAAATATTTCCTTTAAAAACCTATGTAACGCCCTGACCCCAGCTACCCAGAGTCGGTGCATTACTTCGTAACATTGGCATGATCACAAAAGATCAATTCTCGAAAGACCGATTAGTTTAGTAGCCTTGGAAACACTAGATACATTCATAAGTCTTACATTACATCACAAAGTGAAAAACTAATAACAAAGTCTTCATAGTCCACACTCATATCCTCTTCTGACTATTCCTGTAGGTCATTCATAAAATACTTCTTCACATCCTGGAAAATATTAAAACATTGAAAGGGGTGAGCTCAGATTCTCAGTAAGGATAAAAATATTGTGGAAGCTTTCACAAATAAACATAAACATTTAAGGCAATGTATAACTAAAACAAAAGCCTTTTAAACCTGAACATCAACATAATATGGCAAAAGTAAAATGAGATAATGCCATTTACTTCTTCACATGGATATTCTACTGGTCGAATAATCACATGCAATATCAATAACCACTTTCATAATGATGGAATGCATAATGCCAGACTATCATAACCACGTAGCCAAGGCCTCGTGCCAAGACCACAAATAATATTTTGTCAGGGCCTCGTGCCAAGACACTAGTTTGTCTCATGAGACCTGCCGATGCATCGAGGAGCTATAGCGGGCTCCACCCGTCACTTATTAAGTCCAATGCATTCCTCATATGAATAGGTTTAAACATATCATAAACCATAACATAATCGTATCACATAAAACATGCTTTAAAGGAAACATAACATTTACACATTTCAATCAAAAGATTTCAATACAACACATTGATATAATAAAAACGCTTTCAAAACCATTTTCAATACCAAAATAAAAGAAAGTTAAAACTTTGTATTTATTTTTTTTTTAAAAAGTGATGGCTTGTAGAGGAAGCCGAAACTCAAATAATGGTCACGGCGGCGGAGAAGTCATTGTCGCCGCATATGTACGGAAATAAAAACATTCCCTTTTTGTCATTTAATAAAACGCTTCGTATAAAAAAGATTCTTTTTGAATAAACGTAAAAGTCAAAGGGGTTTATACACCGTATAAAAGAAATTTGTGTATAAAACCAAATATGCCTCAATGAAAGGAGATTGAGACGAAGTCCTTAAAAAGATCATTTTTAAAATAAAATAGATCTATTATGTTTATTCACTATAGGTACACATAAAGAAAGTTAAAATACAAAATAGGACATAATAATATCATGACATAATTTGAAAGTAGGAGATTAACCCAAAGAATGGAAATTGGGTTAAGAAATTCCCTTACCTTGTGTCCGACTTGATTCGACCGTTCTTTAACCTCCTAAATAATAAACTAGAGTTAATATCTACTTTATTAAGAACCATTTTTAATTTCATTATAACTTTTATATCACTTATTACAATGTTATGAACATTATGTAATTATTTAAGTTAATAACGGTCGTTTTGTCGATCTCTGGTACTTGAGTCAACAATAAACTTCTTATAATTACAAGTTGTTTATGTGGTAGAATATCCATTATATCCAGAATTATATTCATGATTTAGATATCATATATATTATATATATCCAGTATATACATTCATTCATAATATTACGTAACATTTAGAGGTAAGAAATGAAATGCACCGTTCATGGAGACGGTAAGCCGTACGTACGCATGAACGCTACTTTCATTTCTATTTCATATTTAATGGAATGAAATCATAATGATATAAATGTATAATATAGTTCCAGTATAATATCATATATAATATCATTTACTCCATCCTTTATACATCCCACATATGGCATTAACGATTCACATCACTTTGAGGGGGCGGTAGTCCGCACTTCCTAAAATGAAAATATCGCGTTTACCCATAATGGAAACCATAAAGGTATGCCATAAATGAAAAATACAAAATCATAAGGAAAACAAAAACTTAATATATATCATATATAAAAATAGTTTCATCATAATGGCCACCATTAGAGGTGTTATATGAGTGTTGAACAATCATCGTTTCGTGAGGCAAAAATTCGCCATCCACAGAAACAATATGTTCTTTAACCATTAGATGTAGGTGTGTGTAAGTGTAGCTAGAATCCTTCTTATAAAAACAGCCTAGTATATTGAGGATACTGGTGTTGTTACAAAAGAAATGAATAAAAAGTGTTTAGGGGGTTGGAGAAGAAAAATAAAATAAAAGAACACAAGAGAAGACATTACCTTAAAATCGGGTAACTCTTTTTTATTTGAGCCAAAGGCTTCCTTGGGAAGAGTTATGCCCAAAGTGAGGCTTCTAGGAGTAAGAGGGGGAAGTTGGGAGAGTATTTGGGCAGAGGTTGGCCGAGCCAAATGGCTTGAAAGTGTAAATAAGGTGGGAGTGGTGGGGGCCTTTTATAAGTGGAGAGGAGGGGCACTTTTGGAAAGCAATGAAATGTTATTCTATTATAAAATGCTTTTCGGATTCTAAAGGTCCCACACTTGTATAATTAGAGGTTAAGGTGATAAGGGTTCTAAAGCTCCTCATCCAATAGGCTTTGAACAAGTTTAAGCCTTGGAGTTTACATTATCTTCTCATTTTATTTAAATCGTTAAATAATGAGGTCATCGCTGCATCATCATGATGTCATAAATAATTTAATTTATTTAATGTCTAAAAATTATAAAAAAAATACTATGATGTAGGAAATCTTTTTAGCTTTCCAATTACTATTTATAGTCAAAAATATGACTTGTATAACCCCATGTAAAAATTGTTTTAGTAAAACATTTCATGTTTGTGTCATTTTTTACTTTAACATTAAATAAAAGGTATTTATGTCATTTTCCAACTAAAGTGGCTCCATGGGGTCCCCAAGTTGACCCATGGATTGTCTTGGTCGGCCATGGTACATCCAATGAGGGTAGTACATGTGTCAAGCTCATATCATATTATTAAAACATTATTTTTACCTTAAACTACACTAATTACCTCTAATCGCGATTAAGAACTTAAAAGTTACTATTCACCAAAAATTATTTTAATCTCATTGAACCAAATTTTACTTCTTAATGACATCCATGTATGTAGGATTTTTGAAAATCAAATCACAGAAGTGGTAATATTTCATTTAAACGAAAAATCAATTTTTTAACTACCACTTAGTGGTTTCACTATTCATCAAAAATTGAAGTTTTCCAGAACAATGCCAAAATTTCACCCTAAGCTATAATTGATATTCCAAATTCAAAAATGATGTCTATTTTCCAAACATATAAGTTTCATTAATTAATTTTATAATTAATTCCCGCTGTCACAACAAATAGCGTGTTTTTAAGAAACAATTTATATCAAAAGATTGACAATTGTTTATGTCCAATTTCAATGTTAAATTAATTCTAATGACCACCATTAGATAAAATGGTAAAAATATATTCTAATTATACTTTAAAACCACTAAATAGTATAACTTATCACTATAAATTATTGTGATTAAAAAAGTTGTTTTAAGTATTTTTCACTATTCATAAAAATTTGGAAGTTCTCAGAAAATTACAAAAAATTCAACTTAGGATAATTTTGATATTACGAATACAAAAATAAACTCCATTTGGAAAAATAAAATTTATAAAATTTCAAAAATTAGGTATTACTATTCATAACGACTACTTTGATTGGTTGTGGTGTGTGTTAGAACTCGAAGTTGCGTACAACACACGCTACTGTATTATTGAAAGAGAAGCGTATCATGGAAGCTCGGGGTGTTACATTCTCCCCTCCTTCAATAAATTGCGTCCTCGCAATTTGAAATTTTTCTTTGAAAATAAAAGGTTGAAAATAGAAAATACCTTTGTGGAAAACTCACATCGTAAATAAGGTTAATAAAATTTATCCTTAATAAGAGGGAAATGGAAATAAGAAAGTCACCACCAAATTATGATCTCGATAAGGAGAAAATTGGTGGCAATTAGAGACATATAATTGGAGGAAAAATGTAAATATTTGTAGGGAGTGATTGTGGTCATCAATCACAAACAAGTGTAAAATTGAGGGCCTCAAAGCCTTCAATCTATGTTGATTTAAAATATTATCAGTTCAATAAGACATAAGGTATTACGATAACACATTTTTTTGTTTTAATATCCCTTTAATAAAGTTTAAGAATTAATTTATTGATAGAATAATATATAGGTATTTATATATATTTATGCTTGACAAGTAGAGTTTCAACCTTCAACTAATTTCTACCACAAACTCATCTTTCACTCAAAAAGATAATAGAACTCAAAAATATTCTATTTATCCTAATTGTATAAGGTTCCAAATATTAACACATACCATTTAGATTATTAAAACTATTTTTTAATAACCAGGGACTTCCTGTAGGTTAGTTGTAGGAAATAAAGGCCTGTCGCACTATGGTTGTGGGTTCGATTCCTACATCTTTTTCCGACGCGACGGGTTATGCCCCACCCTACAGGTTGTCCTTTTCCTAAAAATATAGTATTAGAATATTACAAAAATAATCTTCAGAAATGTTTTAACCTTAAACAATACTATCCAAAGATCAACTTAATCCATTCCAACATTTATAGTTATCCAAAATACCTCCGTCCAGACTTTCTCTAAAAGGTCTCTAAATTCCAAAATCAATTGTAACCTCAGATTCCCCAAACAAAGCAAAGTTTCTCTTATTGTCACATACTAAAAATATGATTACCTTCATCATATTAAATCCATAAGGAAAACAACATGTACTGCAGTACAATCCTTATATATATCACATTATTCTTATAACCATAATCTAGTTCTTGAGTCCAAAAACACAAATACAATAATTATTCCGCTTCAACTGTAGTCACAGCATAAGATTTCCCTTGATCCCTTGGCCTTTTCTAAGGTAAGTTTCCTTGACGCTTAGGACATTCATTTGCATAATGCCCCATTTCTCTACAATTGTAGCATTCAACATTGATAGCCTCTTTCTTTCCCTTGCAATCACGCGCTTGGTGACCTTTTTCTCCACATTTATAACAAACTCCCATTCCTTTTAGGCAAGCACCGGGGTGATTCTTCCCACAACTATCGTATAATGGAAAATCCTTCTTTCCCTTTTTCCCTTTATCCGTTTCTTGTTCCACCGTTCTCTTCTTCTCTTGCTTTACTTTGTTGTCATAAGACTTAGAGAATTCCTTTTCTGTCTTGATAGCACACAAGACAATATCTTCGTATGATGATAAGGATTGTGTACTAAAGCTCGACGGAGAAATGGCTTTAACCCATCAAAGAAACGATCAATCTTACTCCTTGGGTTACGTATATAATCTGCAGAATACCTCGCTAACCTTGTAAAGTTGGCCTCATACTTTGCGACATTCTCATCCTCCTTTTGTCTCAGACTCAGAAATTGCCTTTCCATATCTGCTCGATGGTCATGTGGAAAGTATTTTTCTAAGAAAAGATCTTTGAACTCTCTCCATTCCATATTTGATACTTCTTAATCTTCCTTTGTGTTTTGAATCAGCGACCACCATTGATCGGCATCTCCAGTGAGGCGGTAAACTGCCATGATAACCTTTTCCCTTTCACTACTCCCCAAGGCATGGAATATTTTCTCTAAGGAGTTTATCCATTGCTCAGCTACTAATGGATTTGTACCCCCATTAAATGTTGGTGGTTGTTGCCTCATGAAGAGATCTAACATTGATCCTCCACGTTGCGGATCAGGGTGCTCCATATGAGTAAGGTTATTATTCATAACCTGAGTGAGTTGTCCAAGTATGGTAATAATTTGATCAGCACCAGTTGTATCTCTAGATCCACAATAATGATCTTGAGCAGGAGGGCAATCCCTACACGGAGTGCGTGCATTTATACGGTTTCTATTCCTTCCACTAGGCGCCATTTCTAAACAACGTCATAAACTAGATTAGTTTATGAATCAAAATACATAATTCCATACTTGTAAAACTCTTAACACTAATTGAACTATTTATGGATATAATCCATAACCATAA
The DNA here is from genome assembly GCA_963277665.1 of Viscum album. Classification (NCBI taxonomy): domain Eukaryota; kingdom Viridiplantae; phylum Streptophyta; class Magnoliopsida; order Santalales; family Viscaceae; genus Viscum; species Viscum album. The sequence continues at coordinate 822,588,801 of OY728134.1, forward strand.
AAATAAATGTTTTCTTTGAGGAAGTATATACTAATAACCCTTCATAGTGGTTTGTAAAGAAAACGAGAATTATCCTAAGCATATCCCCCGGGAGTGTCGTAACCAATAGTACAGCAAGGCCCATTGTCGTGCACCAGTTCTCGTTCGAGTCTAGCTTAAAGCGATGTTTTCGGGTTTTACCCCTAGGTACATTTGTGCCAGAGCTGCCTCTACCTGCTCGTATCCAGACAGGGATGTATTTCTCGGAAAACTCACAAAATCTCTACAACAACAAAATTCTAGGAAGTTCTTCTATACTAATCCTCAAAGTCTATCTTTGGGCTATGTGCTCTAATTAGAGTTTATCTAAATCTAGCTTCCAAGGTTAGTACTAAACTACCTCTGATACCAACTATAACGCCCCGACCCCAGCTACCCAGAGTCGGTGCATTACTTCGTAACATTGGCATGATCACAAAAGATCAAGTCTCAAAAGACCGATTAGTTTAGTAGCCTTGGAAACACTAGATACATTCATAAGTCTTACATTACATCATAAAGTGAAAAAATAATAACAAAGTCTTCATAGTTCACACTCATATCCTCTTCTGACTATTCCTGTAGGTCATTCATAAAATACTTCTTCACATCCTGGAAAATATTAAAACATTGAAAGGGGTGAGCTCAGATGCTCAGTAAGGATAACAATATTGCGGAAGATTTCATAAATAAACATAAACATTTAAGGAAATGTATAACTAAAACAAAATCCTTTTAAACTTGAACATCAACATAATATGGAAAAAGTAAAATGAGATAATGCCATTTACATCTTCACATGGATATTCTACTGGTCGAATAATCACATGGAATATCAATAACCACTTTCATAATGATGGAAAGCATAATGCCAGACTATCATAACCACGTAGCCAAGGCCTCGTGCCAAGACCACAAATAATATTTTTTCAAGGCCTCGTGCCAAGACACTAGTTTGTCTCATGAGACCTGCCGATGCATCGAGGAGCTATAGCGGGCTCCACCCGTCACTTATTAAGTCCAATGCATTCCTCATATGAATAGGTTTAAACATATCATAAACCATAACATAATCGTATCACATAAAACATGCATTAAAGGAAACATAACATTTCCACATTTCAAACACAAGATTTCAATACAACACATTGATATAATAAAAAAACATTCAAAACCATTTTCAATACCAAAATAAAAGAAAGTTAAAACTTTGTATTTATTTTTTTTATAAAAAGTGATGGCTTATAGAGGAAGCCGAAACTCAAATAATGGTCACGGCGGCGGAGAAGTCATTGTTGCCGCATATGTACGGAAAGAAAAACATTCCCTTTTTGTCGTTTAGTAAAACACTTCGTATAAAAAAGATTCATTTTGAATAAACGTAAAAGTCAAAGGGGTTTATACACCGTATAAAAGAAATTTGTGTATAAAACCAAATATGCCTCAATGAAAGGAGATTGAGACGAAGTGCTTAAAAAGATAATTTTTAAAATAAAATAGATCTATTATGTTTATTCACTATAGGTACACATAAAGAAAGTAAAAATACAAAATAGTTCATAATAATATCATGACATAATTTGAAAGTAGGAGATTAACCCAAAGAATGGAAATTGGGTTAAGAAATTCCCTTACCTTGTGTCCGACTTGATTCGACCGTTCTTTAACCTCCCGAATAATAAAATAGAGTTAATATCTACTTTATTAAAAACCATTTTTAATTTCATTATCACTTTTATATCACTTATTACAATGTTATGAACATTATGTAATTATTTAAGTTAATAACGGTCGTTTTGTCGATCTTTGGTACTTGAGTCAACAATAAACTTCTTATAATTACAAGTTGTTTATGTGGTAGAATATCCATTATATCAAGAATTATATTCATGATTTAGATATCATATATATTATATATATCCAGTATATACATTCATTCATAATATTACGTAACATTTAGAGGTAAGAAATGAAATGCACCGTTCATGGAGACGGTAAGCCGTACGTACGCATGAACGCTACTTTCATTTCTATTTCATATTTAATGGAATTAAATCGTAATTATATAAATGTATAATATAGTTCCAGTATAATATCATATATAATATCATTTATTCCATCCTTTATACATCCCACATATGGCATTAACGATTCACATCACTTTGAGGGGGCGGTAGTCCGGACTTCCTAAAATGAAAATATCGCGTTTACCCATAATGGAAACCATAAAGGTATGCCATAAATGAAAAATACAAAATCATAAGGAAAACAAAAACATAATATATATCATATATAAAAATAGTGTCATCATAATGGCCACCATTAGAGGTGTTATATGAGTGTTGAACAATCATCGTTTCGTGAGGCAAAAATTCGCCATCCACAGAAACAGTATGTTCTTTAACCATTAGATGTAGGTGTGTGTAAGTGTAGCTCTAATCCTTCTTATAACAACATCCTAGTATATTTAGGATACTGGTGTTGTTACAAAAGAAATGAATAAAAAGTGTTTAGGGGGTTGGAGAAGAAAAATAAAATAAAAGAACACAAGAGAAGGCATTACCTTAAAATCGGGCAACTCTTTTTGATTTGATCCAAAGGCTTACTTGGGAAGAGTTATGCCCAAAGTGAGGCTTCTAGGAGTAATATTGGGAAGTTGGGAGAGTATTTGGGCAGAGGTTGGCCGAGAAAAATGGTTTGAAAGTGTGAATAAGGTGGGAGTGGTGGGGGCCTTTTATAAGTGGAGAGGAGGGGCACTTTTGGAAAGTAATGAAATGTTATTCTATTATAAAATGATTTTCGGATTCTAAAGGTCCCACACTTGTATAATTAGAGGATAAGGTGATAAGGGTTCTAAATATCCTCATCCAATAGGCTTTGGACAAGTGTAAGCCTTGGATTTTACATTATCTTCTCATTTTATTTAAATCGTTAAATAATGAGGTCATCGCTGCATCATCATGATGTCATAAATAATTTAATTTATTTAATGTCTAAAAATTATAAAAAAAATACTATGATGTAGGAAATCTTTTTATATTTCCAATGACTATTTATAGTAAAAAATATGACTTTTATAACCCCATGTAAAAATAGGTTTAGTAAAACATTTTATTTTTGTGTCATTTTTTACTTTAACATTAAATAAAAGGTATTTATGTCATTTTCCAACTAAAGTGGCTCCATGGGGTCCCCAAGTTGACCCATGGATTGTCTTGGTAGGCCATGGCACATCCAATGAGGGTAGGACATGTGTCAAGCTCATCTCATATTATTAAAACATTATTTTTACCTTAAACTACACTAATTACCTCTAATCGCGATTAAGAACTTAAAAGTTACTATTCACCAAAAATTATTTTAATCTCATTGAACCACATTTTACTTCTTAATGAAAACCATGTATGTCAGATTTTTGAAAATCAAATCACAGAAGTGGTAATATTTCATTTAAACAAAAAATCAGTTTTTTAACTACCACTTAGTGGTTTCACTATTCATTAAAAATTGAAGTTTTTCAGAACAATGCCAAAATTTCACCCTAAGCTATAATTGATATTCTGAATTCAAAAATGATGTCTATTTTCCAAACATATAAGTTTCATTAATTAATTTTATAATTAATTCCCATTGTCACAACAAATAGCGTGTTTTTAAGAAACAATTTATATCAAAAGATTGACAATTGTTTATGTCCAATTTCAATGTTAAATTAATTCTAATGACCACCATTAGATAAAATGGTAAAAATATATTCTAATTATACTTTAAAACCACTCAATAGTATAACTTATCACTTTAAATTATTTTGATTTAAAAAGTTTTTTTAAGTATTTTTCACTATTCATAAAAATTTGGAAGTTCTCAGAAAATTACAAAAAATTCAACTTAGGATAATTTTGCTATTAAGAATACAAAAAAGAAGTCCATTTGGAAAAATAAAATTTATAAAATTTAAAAAATTAGGTATTAATATTCCTAACGGCTACTTTGATTGGTTGTGGTGTGTGTTAGAACTCGAAGTTGCGTACAACACACGCTACTGTATTATTGAAAGAGAAGCGTATCGTGGAAGCTCGTGGTGTTACAACCTATATATACTTTTGGAGTAATTAGTTAAACTATTTTTTATTACCAATACTCCAGTAGTCTTTATAAACTAGATCTTCCATCACTTTTTGGACACATTCAAGGTTGTGTTTCTATATAGAATCTTAGTGTATTCAAAAATGAAGTAGGATCATGCTGAAAATATGGAGGTTGTTTTGGGTTTTTTAGGGATCACCATATTTATTAAATGTTTTCCATGTTATTGTTTTGGATCTATGATGTGTGGTTTTTGAGATATATGTTTTTTGAGGAAGGAGTTTTAGTAGATCCAGATAAGGTTTGAGTATTCATTTCTTGGGAGTACCACATGAATGTCTTTGAGATCCATATTTTTTTTATTATTGGAAAAGAATAATAGTAACTTCAATACTTATCTAGGATATCTTCTTACATGATGACCTCGAATAAGAAAGGGGTAAAGTTTGAGTGGGGTTAGAAATATTAGGGTGATTTTCAGCAGTATCAATCATGTTTGAAATCTTCACTAGTTTCGATTCTTTCTGAGTATGATAGAGATTATAAAGTGTATTGTGGTTCTTTTAGTGTGGGTTTGTGATGTGTGTTAATACAATATGACCATGTTGTGGCCTATATATTGCAGTATCTATGACCACATGAGTGGAATTATCCCATCCATGGATTGGAATTTTTAGTGGTGATGCATGCACTAATGACATAGAAACATCACCTATTTGGGGAGTCTTTTATAGTGTATTTGAATCATAATATCCCAAAGTCCATTTTTAACTAGAGGGACCTAAACCTTAGACCAAAAAGATAGGTAGAATACATTCAGAATTTCGATTTTGATATTTATTATACACATTGAAATGGAAATGTGGTTGACAACATTTTCAGTAGGAAGCTTAAAATAAATTCTTTTCAGTAATCAATGGATGATTGGGGCCTTATGATCTTTCTTGGCAATACAAGTTTGGAGGTGAAGGAGTATTGAGGTCAGAAATTCCTTACCACTGTGTAGGTCACATCCTATCTCATTAATTGGGTTAAGTGTGTTTAGGTACATAAATTAATGTTATAGTAGGTTATCATAACTTTAAATTGTGAGGAGACCCCGCATGAGTGGTCTCATTCTCCCGATGGTTCTCTCCTCTTTCAAAAGTGGCTGTTTATTCTTCTAAACTTGAGGAAAGAGGTGATTCATAAATCACATCACTCTTTTTATGATGTTCACCTTGAAAAAATCAAGATTTTCTATACCATGATAGGTTGGTATTGGTGGTCCAGGATTAGACGTACCATCGAAAATTTTCTTTCAAGATGCTTGAACTGCCATAGAATCAATTCTAAGAACCAGAGACCAGTTAGGTTGTTTGATCTAGTTCCCATGTGCTTGCGAAAGTGGTATAATATCTGTATAGATTTCGTGATCATGAAACATCATACCCCAAGTGTGAAGGATTCCATATGGGTGATTTTTGATCATCGGAAGAAATCATCCCACTTTCCTCCCATAAGGGAGTTAATGAAGGTAGGGGAACTCTAATTATTATATGTTTGAGAGGCTTTTTAGATTCATGGAGTGAACAGAATGAGAGTTTCATACTGGGATGTCAGTTTCAATTTATGGTTTTGGAAGGAACTATAGGATGCTTTTGGAACTACTTTAAAGTTAAGCACCATATATCACTCGTAGATGGATAATCTATCTAAGCGAAACATATTGACTCTCAAGGATAGGTTGCAAGCATGTGTGTTGAATTTCATGGGTTTTTTGGAAGGTCAACATCCATTTTCCGAGTCTTCCTATAATATAAGTTATTAGTCCAAGATCCATATATCCTTGTTCGAGGTTTTGTATAGATGGTCATGCTAATACCTATTATGTTTGGATGAGGTAGAAGAGCATTTCTTCGTAGGAAAAGGGATTATTTAGGATATGATAGATGAAATTTTACAGATTCAAAAAAGGCCATTGATAGATTAGAGTCACTAAAAGTTGTATTTGAACTATATTAATAACCTATTGGAGTTTCAGGTTGATTATTATGTTTTTATAAGGGTATTATTTCTGCTAGGAAATCATTACTTGGGTATGAAGAGAAAGCTGGTGCCATGTTATGTTAGGCCATTTCATGCTGTGGAATGTCTAGAAAAGGTATCATATATGCTGGAGTTTCCATCATAGATAACATTTATCCATGAAATCTTTCACATATCCTAGCTAAAATGAAACTACCCTGACCCATATCATGTGTTGGAGTGATAGGACTTAGAGCTTGAGCCTGATACGACCATTTCAGAGAATCATATTCATATAATGGATAATCAGAATACGGTGATCCATAGAAAGTCAATCCTATTGGTCCATGTGATCTGGAAGAATGGTAATGATAACCATGATAGATGGGCGTATAAATATTTTGTGAGGATGTAGTGGCCTCACCTATTATCTTAAAAGTATATTTTAGGAATATTTTAGGGAAAAAAGTTATATTGTGGGGAGTTTGTGACACCCACCGAGTCACTGGTATGTATAATCTTGAGTTTTATTTACCTTTATGGATTGTTTTTGGAGTTATTAGGTGATGGGAATTAAAAATAGTACATTTTTAGAAGTTAAACCTAGTCCTATAGTTATCACATAGTTTTCCTAACTATATTACTAACCGTGTGTGGGAGTTGTAGAGGGTGATAATAGTGTTTTTTAGAGTTTGAGCATAGTTTTCCAAACTACATGACACCAAAAAGTAAACATGTGGCCTATGTTTGGGGAGATAGTGGATCCCATATAGTTGGCACATATTTTTCCTATTCATGTGGCCAAACCTTGTAGTTCTATCTAGATCATTTGAAATATTATATTTTACAATTTTGGTTTTTATTTTTTATACCCTTTTCCCCTCATTTTTTGTCCCTATCACACAAAACCCCTTTTATTTGGTGATTAATTTCATAATCTCCTTTAGTATTGGATCCTCTTTGATTCATTGTGATTTGGATTTTAGGGAAGTTCAAATCTTCTTATTTTATTCTTCCTTCCCGCTTTTCATGCTTGTTTTACCATTTTCAGGGTGATGTATAACCCTAGAAGGGGATTTGGCTGAATATTTGTTGTGTAATGGGGGAAATGGTTGGTTTTATTCTTTATTATTTTCGTGAGGATTTGATCTTCCTATTCCAGGTGGTTATTTTGATAGGCGATGAGGTCAGGACCACTTCTGGCATCAATGTCTCTATTTAAGGGAATTTTTCATGTATTACCTTTAAATTTCTAATCACCTTTTCTTTGTGATGTTTAAATTTCCATTAAAATGGTTTTTTATTTATTTGTATTCCATATTTGATGTTATTCATGGATGTATTTGGTAATTTTTATGTTTAAAAAGGGTTTTACAAAGGTTTTTGGTTTGTATGCACACCTATTATTTGATAAAATGGATTAAAGAAGTGTTTCAGGTTCAAATGTATTTCTAAAATGGTTTTAGAAATGGTTTTACATTGAGGAAAGGTGTATAAAAAATTAGAATGTTGGTTTATAAAAATGTATTCTGATATGGATTTTCATTTTTCACACTTGGTTATGATTATGATGGCATAGAGTAGCACTGGGTGAACCAGGGTGTGAGTGGGGGGCTATTCAAGGGACCATGAGAGCCTTCATAGGGAAGACTATTTGAGATTCCATTTTTGTTTCCATGGTACCGTGAGAGACTTTGGTTATGAAGATGATGAGAGCATCCATTTTGGTTTCTAAGAGACTATGAGAGCTCATGGAGTTGAGACTAGGGAAGACTCTGACAGAATCCATTATCGCTTATCCGTCAAGAAGACTTATTTAGACCCACTCATAATAGGCCTAATTGTTATATCCCTATGCGAACATTAATTATGGTAGATTAGTTTATATCATTTATTAATTTTATTAGTTCCATGATTGTTTTTATTATATATATTATTCCCATTTTATGTTATTTATATTATGATGATGATGCTTATGAATATAAATTGTTATTCCTTTTTTGGGGTGGTTAGAGAATGTTATACCTTATGGAATTGTTTTTTTATTTTTCCCATGTAAATTTTATTTTTGAAAATATGTTTTTATGAAAATTTAAATCAAAATTGATTTAAAATATTTATTTAAAATGGGTATTTTTTGAAAGTGGTTCAGTTTTCAAAAACTATTTTCAAACTAGTTATTTGGTTTGGAAGGGTGAAATCCTTAAATAGATTCATGGTGGTATCCTACTAGGATTAATTCCTCATACCCTACATACTCCTTGGGTCATGTTTATATCATGTTTTTTAGGAAATAGATATGAAAAGGGGACCATGTACTTGGGTGGATCTTTTGGATTACCACCATCTGTGTTTTATGGAGACGATACAATCTCCAAAAAATTGGATCATGTGGACTCATTTTGAGATTTTTTTTATTTTTTGGGATATATGTATTAACCTTGTTGGTATTTTATCCTCTCTTTTAAATTTTGATTTATGTATTGAGAAACCATGTATATATGGCCCTTTTTGCATGCCTATATATGATGTTTAATTTGGTTTATGGTATCAAATTTTCATATACCATGTTACTTTGGATGTATATTTATGGTTATTGTTGACTCTGATGACATTGGTATGGTCGTCCCATTTTGGGGATGGGTCATGCTAGTCTCAAATGGGAAAAACTATTCCCAATAAATTTTTGGTTATGGTCACTGCTTTTTTCCCACTTGTGAAAATCAAGAATGCACATTGAGCCTTGTTACAAGTTGACCTGGGTGATAAGTTGAGTCGAAATCAGTTAGTTTGTTACATATTCTTACCATAATAGTGTTGATACTTATATCTCCCTCATTTACTTGGTAATTTCCTTATATTATTTGTCATATCAAAATGTTATAGCAGTTCTTAGATATAATGAGAACCTCAAGATACTATGATTGTAATCCTAAACATATGTCCTATGGTCTAGATTCATCATGTTGGTATGACACAAATGACATGTGAATATCACGTGTTGGGGTCTCATAATCATTGAGACTTCTTCTTTTAAATTTCGTACTCAGTGATCTCAAGAAGATAAGATCAGAAGGACTGACCCTCCAATGGGAACACCACATGTTTTGGGTTTTATTTGTAGTTCATATTCATGAACACATGTATTGGTCTCCTGAAATGATATAATTATCATTGTGTATCATTTTATTATGTAGTTTTAATTAATAACAAAAATCATGAAATTTGTTTCATGTTGTGGTATCCTGTGTTGGGAGCATCATTGGTGGTTTGACATTGATTGAATGATAGTGGTAGTTTGTTTTCACTTCTGAAAGGATGAGATGTATCTGGACCATTTGACTAAGATATTAACACCCTTATTAATTCCCTTACCCTGGAGATTAAATGTACTTCCTTCCATTAACGTCAATAAAAAATAAGACAATAAAGGATGATGACATGAAGTGTGCATCCTATTTTATGATATATCATGAGACAGTGAGATTATATTAAACAACGTCTGTTTTTAAGAAAGGTTGTCATTGTTATAAATTTTACCTATCTCCTTAGGGGTATTTATGAGTTTCTAGACTCCACTCCTAGTATTTTAATGGAGTTTAATTCTATCGATATAAGGGCATAGAGAATCACACAGAAAGCGTATTCAAATGCTTGGCCAGTTATAATGAATTAGAGTTTAGGAAATGGTGGACCTCACATCGATCCCCATATAATGTCCAAGTTTATTAAATCAACATGGAAATAAAAAAATTCAATATTATTTGAGTTTTTAATAATAAACTTTGAATTTATTTACTTATTATATTCATAAGTTATTCAGTGAATATAATGAAAAATATTTTTTGGACGAATATTAATTTCCTAATATTCAAGGATTCACTTAATATTTATGGGATATCTGAGCCAAGTTAATGAATAATATTTCTTCATTTAAAAAATTTTATGAGTTACAATCAAGTGATTAAATATATAGTACATTTTTGGAAAATTTTAAGTAACATTTGTGTCCTTTTTGGGTTTATTTCAAGGGTTAATGTCCATAAGCACTTAAATGAAATTTATAAAACATATAACCTAAGTTATAATTTTAACACCCAAAATATATATGTGAATTTATTTTAAAAATTCTCTATCTTCTCATCACTATTTAATGTTCTATATATTGAATGAAACTTTAAGATCAATGATTTATTGATCCATGTTCATTAAACGTTAGCTTGATCTCTTCTGAAGGTGATGATGTCAAAGATACCCTAATTATCCATACTATCACTTGGTTTTCATATGAGTACTATAATTTAAGATTAAATAATGTTTTTGGAAGATCTATAGGTTTATTGTTTTGGTTCCTTTGAGTGATGATCATCAACAATGTGTGAGACATGTTTTTGATCGAAATCAGACTAGGTATAATTTCAATTTAATTTTTCAACCTCAATTCTTCATGATTAATTAAATATCCACTAACTAATAGAAAAATATATGATATGGTATATTGGATTTGATAATTTTATAGAAATCCATACCCAAAAATTTTAATATACCATATTTAACACTTTTTCCAAAGCCCATGTTTCCTTCACAAACAAAATTTTTCATTCCTATAATCATATACCCAAGTATGTATACATCCTAATCATATAATCTCAATAACATAAATTTCCCAAAAATATTTGAATACAAAGATATTAGTCAACAATGATATTATTTATTCCTCTAAAAATTGACTATATCTTTATCTTTAAAATGGTTTAACCACTAATTCATAAGGTTACAGACATAGTAACTATATATCATCATCCAAAAAATGAGATGAATTTATCTTCAAGTAGCATGAATAGATTATAAAACCCAAGGTTACTAAGTACTATCTTAATTACTAATTAAAAATAAAACCACCCTTTATTATGTACTAATTTTGTGAATATTAATCTTAATATTAATCTTAATAGTAATCTATACCTCAATCATGTGTTCTCTAATAGTTATTCCCAAAAATATAACCTTTTATAAAATTAATTTTCATGGTTATTTATACAATTTAATATATGTTTCTATAACATTAAAGTAAAAAATAATAATCCATATATTGTTTCATATAGTCCTCATAACATTTATAATATACCAAAATTTCATTTATAAATATCAATTCACTAATTAAAAGAGTTAAGAGTATCAAGAATTATTTTTCTATAAAACATTGTACCATAGGTAAGACTAGAGAAATCACTATTTCCATCATCATAGACATATACTGAAATTCAAAATCATATATTTATTCTCCCTTATTACATTATAAAACATAGTGGATACTAGATACATACCTTTCTCAGATTCATTTTTGTGATCTCGATTCAAAAAAGAATACTTAAATCAAAATGGTTACCATAATATTTAAAATATGAATATGAAAACATCAATCCAACTATGTATTATATAGTGGAATCTTCATTTCTTCCTTTCCCAATTACAATTCAATATAATTTTCAATAAGTTACATTCTCTTGTACTTCATAAATTATTACCATAAGGTAATTAGGAAATAAATCTATCATAATGGTTTATAAAGATAATGTAATTGACCAAAGAATATCCCCCAAGAGCATCTCACAAGGTGTTAAATCAAAGGCTGACTCATTTTTCATATGTTTGATGATTGATTCAATGCTCAAAAAACCTTTTTTGGGGTGATATCCATAGGTGAATATGTTACACAACCGCACCAACTTTTCCATATCCAAACTAGGATCCAATTTCTAGGAGAACCACATACTCAAGACTTTACCAAAACATCAAGATGTCATCCTATATATAGACTTATTCCTAGGATTTTCACTAAAGTTATATTATCCTAGTTATCAAATAAAATACAAATTATTACCATAACATTAAATCATATACTTATCAGAAAGGGTTATCTATACCTTTTAACTTATGATCAACAATAAATTATCAACACTTAAATTATACAAAACAAAAATAACGATCTTCAATGTTATCTAAACCTACCATTGATAAAACAATATGATCCCCTAGACCCACACACATAGATATGGTTCTATTAATACATTATTTACATAATTTTATTGATACCATCCATAAATTTCTAGATATAACAATCCATAATTATAAAATGAATAAATATTATTATATATCTTACATTGGAAGGATATTTTCAGGTTTATAGATTTAGAAAATTAGCACACAACATAAAATGATAAATCGCTTCTTATTTTTATCAAAATAAAAACTCTCTATTATATATTAAAATAATTAACTCATGAGAAATCTTCAATGTATCCCAAAAATTCTTTCAAATGCTTTATCATTCTAAATAGGCTATGTGTACTAATTTTCTTTATAATAATTGGTAATGGAAACATAATAAGGGGTGATCTCAAATGCTCAATAAGGGAAACATATTATTGAAACAATTGTGACATAAAAAATTAATAAATATTAAGGCAGTAATAGGTAGACATCATGAAGGTATAATCAAATTAAAAATGAAATCATGTTATATGCATGAAAATAAAAGAAAACATATTTATCAATAATTCCAATCTCATGTCGATGGAATGAATAATGTTGGGAATAAAAAATATGATTTCATGGATTTGTGCCAAGAAAATTTACATATCACAGATACTGTATTAAATACATAATATTTTAAAGGTCTTATTCCATGGTACTATCATATTATGGGAAGAGGCATACAACAAAACCCAACATGTTTTTTCCCATGAGACCCATCGATGCATCAAGGGGATATATAATTTTTGGATCCACTCATTACTTGTTTAAGTACATTACATTCATAATAAGAGTAAAAAATACATTTAATATCATTACCCATGGAACCTGTTACCAAATAAAAACATAAATATCCATATAATGAAGAATATGGGTTATCAATACATGATCAACATGTGTTGTGCGTTAATAATCATCAATAATAAAAATACTCTTCCCCATGTAAATAAGATAACATTCTTTATAGTTCAATATCATCCAATTAGAATTATGTAAAATGTGATGTTCACACCATATAGTGAAACTGTAATATAGATAAGTCAATACTAAAATAACATGATTATAATCCATCTGAAGAAAGAACATTGATGGTTTAAAAAGAACATATCTCAAGAAGTGGGGAATATTCATCGAATTATTTATGTGTTAAGAGTGTATATACCAATAAATTTTTTTATAATACCACCTAATATAATCAAATGGTATAATTTTCCAAACTAATATGAAATAAGTTCAAAGAATGACCATAATTCAATAAATAAATAGTGAGTTACAAAAAATACTCGCTTATGGGGAAATAACTAAATAAATTTACACTAGAATAAGGATCCATTATATGGATTTAAAATAAAATTAAATACAATTATTGTGATATTAATACGTCACTGTTCAATAAATAAACCATACAAAGGAAACATGGTGAAAAAATGTATTTTGTCACAAAGAATCATAATTGAGATCAAGAGAACCCTTGAAGCTTTTAATAAAAACCCATTGAAAGATGGGTGTTGAAATTTAAATTCAAATACCATTATTAAAATATAATTCATGATATTATATTTCAAATATTCATTATATACACCATATAAATGAAATTAGGTGCATAAATATAATACTTGTCTCAATGTAGGGAAATTGAGACGAAAGCCCATACCTCTTATTCCTGAATTACATGAATTTTACCTTCTATACAATGAACATTTATATCTTAATAACTTAATTTATAAACATACACATATCAATTTTTATTTATACTCTCCATAAATAACCATTCTCTACACGAATTAGACCAATTTTCATCATTGTGTGTTTATTGTTTTGATTTTTTATACTAGTTTCCTAACAATGGTGTCCTTATCCATTATTTATTACATGATAATAATTAATGGATCATTAAAATTAATATTATTAATTATTCATAAATAATTTTGATATTTAAAATTCATCCCATGTGTGTTTTAGTCTTTATCAATGAAGATGAATCCAATAACTACATGGTTTCTGTGATTCTTGATAATCGAAGTTTGTTTTATTAATTATTAAATTATATGTTAATAAAACATATCCATAAATAAAAAAATAATTATATAATTACTTATATAATATTACACCATTAAATAAGTTCTCATAGTAATCCATGAGATAAACGTATACTATTGTTTAATTCGGTGGTGAAAATGAACCAAACATAAACTAACAAGGATTAACAGATGATTATGAGATGGTTTTGTTGTAATATCATAATTCAAAATGAATCATGATATTATTTAGTATTCATTAGTGTGATATATCATAATTATAATGAATTAAAAAGTTAAGATAAATTATATAAATTCATTATTTAGAAAGAAGACATCATTTTCTTTTTAGATCACTTGTTTTGAACGATTAAATTAATGATAATCATTTGTTGATCATATAATTAATATGTTCATAAATATATCATGATGTAAATTTTATTATATTATAAAAATCATATTTATATTTTAATAATATCCTTATATGCATCCTTGTAATGCAATGAAGGAAAAAAGAAACATGTTATTTTGTGGAGGTGGTAGTCCACACAATCCACAAACAATCGTTTTTTTTCTTAATGGATGGGGTATATGAATAAAAAATGATAATAAAATTAATATAACAAAATTAAGGTATATAAATGATAATAATATCCTTATATTAGTGTTTCTATGATAAATTTTAAAGAATATATTTAAGAATAAAACTATGTAGTTGACAATACTCACGTTAGATACTTGAATTTTCTATGGAAGTCTACTTAAAATTAAAGGGCTTAGGATAACTATGAGTGACCATGGGAATACTTTCATGGTATAATTCTCTATAGAGATTAAAATGGTAGTGTTTTTCTGGTATATATTCTAAATTCAATCAAGTCTTGAAGTGGTGAACATATTACTCTTTTCAAAGTGAAGGGCAGTGCAGTTTAGGGAGAAAACACTCCATTTTCAATAATGTATGGTTACTATTCATGTTTCAAAAGTATAAAATTGGGAAAAGAATATAGTACGAGGAATTTGGGTCTAAACACACATAAAAAACTCTTTTTGAGAGAAAATTGACTGATTATGGTTTATTTAATAACTTTTTTCAATTTACACAAATTTACTTTTATGTTGGTAATTAAATTATAATCCTTAGTCATTAATTTAATGAAAATGATTAAGATTTAATTTTTAACTAAATTTTATTCTTCTAACATAAAATTTGGAAAAAAATCTATTAAATCAAATTTTAAATGGTGTGAAAAGTTAATTTCAAAATAAGTTCACTTAATCTCATAAAAACCGTTCTTAGAGAAATAACATTTGTAAGATTTAAATTTATATATTAGGAAAATATATCTTGAATAATGATTTTAATGAAATAAATTGAATTATTATATAAAAAATAAAGTATATGAGGCTTCCAAGTGCACCCAAAATTAAATATCCCTTATAAAATACTTAATTCAATGAAAATACTAAAAAATATTTCTATTAATGTAACATTTTAATTATTTATAAAAAAATTTGTTATAGATTTTATACGTTCAAAGAATACTTACAATGAATAATGTTATTACTAAAATCAATTTTTTATTTCTTAAAAGGTTTTATAAATTTATAGGTCATCCTAATATAACTGTAAATTCATAAAAATTACATGTTTTGTGGAAACCTTATCTTTTGAAAAAAAACCAACCTTTTCAAAAAATAATCAAAAATTTATAGTAAGTAAATTTTGGTATGAGGAATTAGAAAATGATGTTAAATTTTAAAAAATTTAAATTCCAAAATTTATAAATTCAGTTTTTGAATAAAATCATAAAATATAATTGAAAACCATTTTAATTTGGAAATGAAATTTTCAAATATTAATTATTATTATTCTTTGTTTATATAATTTACAAACTAAATTGGTGTTGAACCAATATTAATATCAAAAATAATTTCTCATTAATCATATGTTTCTGGAAATAAAAATGCATATCACATAAAAGGAAATTTTTTAGAAAAATACTTCTCTAAACAATAAATTTCTTATTGGTAATTTTATGTAAGATAGCTTAATTTCATTCATATTAAAAGTACCCCTTATTCTAGATATGAATTTAATTCATAAATATGTTAATCCTATTCCATCACACTAATTCAATGTCTAGGTTTTTAGTGGTTATACTTAAATATTTATATTTTATCAAAATATATCATGGCTTCATTTAATTTCGGTGTTTTGTGTGGGGTAAGCTATCAAATGAATTTTTGTATTTAAAGGTAATCATATATTAAAATATTGGTGTATTACACTATGAGTTTTCCAATATTTCACATGGAATGTTGAAATTTTTGTTCAACATATGATAAATTAAATTTTATTAATCTGGTTACTTGAATATAGGCATAGTCCCTCTAGGAGTTTTCAAAATTCAAAAATGTTATCAAACTCTATTTTTTTATAAAAGTATATAAAAATAGGTTTTTAAAAAATATTAAAAACCAATAATCTAAAATAATATCTTATTTCAACCTAAAATAATCAATGAATATTTAAATTCAAAATTAAAATTGAATTCAAAAAAGAAGATTACAAATAAGAAACATGGAGTTATGATAGAATTAATTGAATAATTTTTTAATTAATCCACTGATTAATAAAAAATCATAAAATGTTGTTCTTTAAAAGTTAAAAATTAAACCTAGGAACAATTCCTTACATGAACACAAAAAACAAAAATATTTTTAAAGAATATTCAACTAATAACAAACTCAATGTCAAATTACCCAGAATTTCATAATTTTCTATTATCATCTTATTTAATCCTTTAAAACCTTAATAAAAACACAAAAAGTGTGTGAAACAATGTAATATTTAATTACCTCATCACAATTCTCAAGAAAATAAAGTACTAATAGAACAATTTAAACATATAAATTCAAAATCATGGAACAAATGATGGACATGTTTTTTGTGATGACACCTAGAACTGGTATATGCCTTCTTCAGTGAGTGTTGGGGTGCCTCTAAGAATGTCATGATGATCATGCCAACCCATATCCCATAAGGGTTAATATAACCATTGATGGTCAAAAACTAGCACTTAAGGGTAATATACCCATACCCAAAGCCCAACTAATCCACCTGGGGGTCTGATTGACATCAGGTCCATCGAGCATAACAAAACCACCTAGGGGTCAGATTCACCGTAGGTCCATCGAGAAAACCCAATCCACTCAAGGGCCAGATTCACCCTAGTTCCATCAAGAATAACCAATCCACTAGGGTATGAATTCACTCAGGGTCTATCAAGAATATCCAAACCACCTAAGGTTAGATTCACCTTATGCCCATTAAGCATAAAAAAGAGAAATTTAATTTAATTTAAAATCAGAAAGTAAAAGTAACATCATTTCCAAATAAAAATAAAACACAACAACTCATCATTTTCATAATACAAAAATAAATAATTACAATGCATGAAGGGTCATTTAACAATTATGTCCTGAAAGTAATTCAAATTCCCATTACCAAAAACAAAAACTATTACTATTTTATAAAAAAAACTTTCACATTTCAAAATTTATCATTTATCTTTTCAATTTCAAAACCAATACTTTTGGAAGAAAAATCACCCCAAAGTGGTATTTTGACTCCTAGAAAAAAAAACATATTGATAACAAAAGGAATCAAAATAATTTTACACATTAAAATTCAACATTTACCATTCTACTAGGTTTAATTTGAAGTTCAACTCCATTTTCAATTATTGATGATTTGGTAATTCCACTTCATAGCCACTGATTCGTTGAAAATTTTATCCCTTTTAAACCATTTGACACCAATTTAAACTTTTAGCAGCCTCGAGTCGAATATTACAATACATTTTTTACAATTCATCTTAAGAATCTGCAACACACATGAAACTACAACCACATGATTATCAATGATTGTTAAATCCTATTTAATATTCATCAATCTAAATATTTATCCCTATTTAAGAGGACATGTGAAACAAATTTATATAATTTGTCATTCATTTATAAAATAATGTGATCACTTAGAACCACCACCTTTTTCCTAGGTTCAACACCACTTTAATTAAAGGATCTGGCTAAGACAAGGCATGAAAAAAAATTAAATTAATTCCAAGTCATAACACATAAAAACAGTATTACACACCACACATGAACTTGAAAAAACATGAGAGACTATGGGTTGAGTCTAGGGACTACCAACTTCATTCGAAGATTCCTTTATTAAATTCTAATCCCTATAACCCACTTCCCATGCTTATCCAAAACTAACGACCAAAACCAAAACCACATGTGGTCCTATCACGCATCAAGAAAACTAAATTAATTAATTATAATAAAATTATAATTAATTAAAAAATTATAATTAATTAACCAAATTAGTTTACATTGGAATAAGTGGTAATACATTCATCAGGTACATGCACCACACCTAAACAAAGACCAACCATCCTATAGAGGTTCATTCCATGCTCCTCAAACCACCCCAGGACAAAGCCTCACCAACCAATACCAACAACATAAGTGATGAAATTTTATATAACCCAAAAACATGGAAATCATACACACACACACATATATATAAATCCATTGAAATGATGAGAAAATACATGAAGATGTTTTCTTGATACATCCTCGAGCTAGGCTGTATGGATGCCCCATAATTCCAGGATGATTCTACCATTATCTAGTGGAATCTTTAATGAAATCCATAATTGGGAGAAACAAAAATTAAAGGTATATAAATAGGAGAGGAATAAATATCATGAAATGGATAAAAATACTAGGAAATTCCAAAACCTAGTGCCAAAACCACCCCAATTGGAATGGGAAACCAAGATAAGGGAGGGAGAGGCACCATTGGTCTATGTGAGCCAAGGATAGGGGGGAAAAGGGAGGTTTCCACTCTAAAAAACTAAGGAATAAAAATTGTAATTATTCCCCCTAAATAAACCACCATTTGGATGGAAGCTTTATTTTGTGTCTCATGCCACTTCTAGAAACCACTAATGAACTGGTACTGGGCCATCAGTTAGTCCGTCGACCCCTATATGCTAGCCACTAGCTAATTGGTGGCTACAAGATACAACCTTGGTCAACTAACCCTCCTCTAGGACCTTCCAACTTCTCTTATCCACCTTATAACCTTGATTCCTCATCCAAATATACACTATTAAGGTTTATAAACCTTTAGAGTACCCTTCTAAACCTTGAACAATAAAACTACCTATCCAGTAAATGAAATATCAAATTTCCCCATTAAATTGAAACCCATTGGTACACATAATATATTATATCTCAACTTATATTCTTAAAACCAATTAACAAATTATCCAAAACCTCCATAATTACCACAACATCATCTTCTAGGATCAATTTATAAATAATGAAATATACTTAATTAGATCATATCATTATGAATATTGCACCGTAAAAATTAATTTCTTGACAAACGTTCTTAATAATTCTATGGGTTTATCGTAATTCTTATTCTAAACTTTGTTAGCTACTAAATTAAATAACTCTAACTCTAGTAATCTCTAGTAAGTGGTTACCTTATTACAATGGTACAAGATACAAGATACCACATTACATAATATCAAACAATTTAATATTCTTGGGAGGCTATATATATACATGATTTCCATCTTACATTGGGAACTTAAAATAAAAATTATAAAATTCATGAAAAATTTATTATTATTTTTAGTATATTATCGAATTCATTAAAAAAGAATTTCTTGGTACTCTATGGAATAGAAAAAAATAAAGGGTTAAGTAATTTCTTTGTAAAGGGTCCCACAAATGAAGGATATCAAAAATACAAAAGGTATAAAAAATAAGATATATTGAATGATCAACAAACATATCATATTATCAATTACTTGAGAATGAAATATATCCATGGATAATAGTAGTGTAATAATCATATGGATATTAATAAAAAATCTCTTAATGATGGAATTAATAATGGTGGTCATATTAATATTACTATCATGGCCTCAATCCAAGACATCATACTTTCCATCAATTCCTATGGCCAAGGCATCATATATATCATAAAGGCCTTAACCAATAAATTATTAATAAATGAGTAGCAATACACCATATAACCAAAAAATGTATCTTATGAGACCTACCTATGCATCAATGGGCTATATACTTATGGCCCCCACCCACCAATAAATATTTCAAATTCATTAATTATATGAAAAGAACGAATAACCAATAAAATACATAATCAACATGCCTTAGAAATTAATAAACATATGTATTGTAAAACTAGAACATGAAATGCCAATATTCTCCCCAGTCAAAAAAAGGAATAACAGGATAATAATCCATCCAAAGAAACATTTTTGAGGATATCATTATATCATATAACCAATATATCATAACAAACATTAAAGTATGTTTACATAAATAAAAAAACATTTAAAAGATCCTTAAAATGTACTTTGAGAAATAATAATAAATGAAATTTAAATTTTTATACCCTTTAAAAAAAATATTTTTTAATAAAAGGGAATGTAAATTTATTTTTGAAACTATTATAACATAGAGAAAAAATTTCTTAAATAGATTCTATAAAGATGGGGGGAAAATAAGTTCCTACAAAAAATGTTAAGAATATATTTACTTCTAACTATCATGATGATAGTAAAAATTAATAAAAAATGAAGTCACAAGTCACATTTAAATATAATTTTCAGATATATTAAAGGAATAAATTTAAAAACATTATTTTAAAACAAAAAAATATAAATAATGGTATATTGAGAATAAATAATAGCTATATCCAGAAATGTTGATTGGAAGATAACAGATACGAATGCGAATAGAACTTCAAAATATATTTATTAAAAACCACATCATTAAAAGAGTAATAAAGATTGCAATAAATAATAAATATTTGTTTTAAAAAATATGAAAGTATAACTTTATTGATAATAATAAGAAGGACATGGAGGAGAAATATTTCCAACAAAAAAGAAGAGAGATTGAAAAAGAAACCCTCGTGAATTAGGGAAGTTTTGAATTAAAATACCTTGAAAGAGAAAAATTGAAATAAAACTTTAAATATAATGAATAAAGATATCAATGGTAAGATATGACAAAGGGGTATTATATACACCATATAAATGAAAATATGTTCATAACATAAAACTAGTCTCATATAAGGGAATTTGAGATGAACAATCCTTACATTTTTCTTCTAAATTTCATGAAATCTTTTTAAAATTCCATATAATAAACATAATATTATAAATATAACATTTAATAAACTTATTTATATATATTAAAATTTATATTGTTTAATTATAATCATTCAATACACAAACATTAGTTAGTTAATGTTTATTTTTATAATAAGATTTTAATAATTTTGATTATTTCATAAATGTTTTGTGTTTGGAATACGAGTCCACATTATTTAATAAAAATTTCATCATTACATGATTTTAAAATAATAAATCATTTAATTAGAAATATTTATTTATATCCTTGTTCATTTTATGGAAATTATGGGTATGATCCATGAGAATGGAATCTATGACAAGTTTTTTTCGGGTAATTTACCTATATCAATGAATTATATTATAATGATTTTTAATTATTATGTTATCATAAAATAATAATATTAATGAAATATATTACAACCTAATATCATTTATATTAATAAAATACATTTTTTGAACCTTCCCTATAAGGTAGTGATGAAAAATGATATACGTCATCCATGGAGGTAGCGGTATGCACGTAACATGAAGGACATTTTCATTTCCCAATTGATGAGATTGTTAATAAAATTCACAATTTATCTTTATAGAGTATAAATTATATTATAAATATAGTGTTTATTCATTAAATACATTATTAGAACTGAATATGTAAGGGTGTGATGATAAATGAATTAGGTCATTTGTGGAGATGGTAGTCCGCATGTAACACAAGAGACATTTTGATTTTTCGAATGGTTGGGAGGAAGGTATAAAATGGTAATTATAAATACATAATAAAGTTTTATTATAATAATAATATTTATTAAATTATTTTATTTTTAGTATAATTTATTTGGATAAGGTATTATAAGAATGAAATGAATAGAAATGAAGAGTGATTAAGAATTTTTACCTTACCCTTTAGGAAAAATCACTAACCCTTCTTAGAATATAATTTTAGTGGGACCATACAATCTATAATGTTTTTAGGAGTGTTTGGGATAGATATGGGTATATCTTGGTTAAAATAATAAAATTTATATGTGTAGATAAGTGTGGTGTTGAATGTATCCTTTTATAAGTGAAAGTGGTGACTTTTTTTTAAATACTCCTTAGATTATATTAAATGAATGCCACTTTCAAAGGAAATTAGATAAAATCATGGATTATAATATATATTGGGTAACAATTTTTTCATCCACCTCTTATACAATAAAATGATGGATAAATTTTTTGGTATTTTAACGATTTCCCACTTTGATTTTATAAAGACCCAAGCTTTATGTACATGGAGATTACATTTCTTTTATTAAATACTTAATAAATTATAAAAATGTATTCCCAAAGACCATATTAGTTTAGTGTACATAGAAAGTCGGTACATAATATTCTAATGGGGTGAAAGATATTAAAAATCTCCCATAAAGATCTTACCCTTTTTTCCTACCTAAAATCATTCCTTAGATCCTGGGGAAAATAAAACATAAAAAAATGAGCCCAAATGCACAACAATTGTAAACTTTTAGAACATAGAACACAACATAAACATAAGAATATAAAAAATGTGAACATAATGTTTAACTATAAAAATCTTTGTTCATGAAATAAATATTGGTTGTAAGTAAGACATAGATCATAAAGGAACATTAACCATGATAAAATAGCATTACTATAAAACATAGAATTGCATAAAACAAATAATCACATAATATGATTTCTACAGTATCCAAGGAGACACTTCCAAGACCATCATAGTAGAGAATGTCCATTACTAATATGAGTTTACTTACCTCTCCAGCCAAGTATTATAAAACCAAATTTACTTGTCGTTCTGGCCCTGTATTACTGAAAAAGAATTACTTTACATTCCAGTCATGTTTATCTCATGATATAAAAATCCTTACACAATTAATTAGAGGGATATATAGGTCCCCCATATCTCATAATTAAATAATTCTTATATGTGCCATAAAAATATAAATTATTCATCATAGCATAACCCAAGAAATAAAATAGGCTTATTAAACATCATTCCATCATAACATAGTCCATATAAAATATCATTCCTTAATTAAAATAACAAAATCATATTAATAATAATGACAGAAACATAACCCTATTTAAAGAGCATCATATTAGATGGAAAATAATTTTGATAAAACACCTGAAATTAATTCTTGAGGAAAATATCCTTTTTTCTTCAAAAACATTTTCTTTTCATAAAATACCATGCACATTAAAAATAAAATAATTTAGTTGAAAATAAAAATAAAATCATGTAGATGAATATTAATTTAAATAAGGAATTATGATGACATAAAAATCAATTCATGCAGTATATGTTAAAATACATTCTTCTCATACTATTGCAGGAAAAGTCAAAAAGTGCCTCGTATGGAAAATAAAAGAAATATTACATTCAAACCGTTTAATAAAACTTCAACAATAGGTAAAATTGACTTTAAAAAATAGTATAAGAATATAAATAATATTATATATTTAGGAAATAAGGATTTGGATTATAAATATACCCTAGTAAGTACTTATGTATAAACACTCTCAGAAAATAATGAGATTGCAAAATTATTCCTTACTATAGGTCTTATATGCTTTGTATGTACATGAAACTCATGTACAATGAGTTTAAACATATTATTAACTTGTAAAAGAACCATAATAATATTTATGATATCATATATGATTCTATTATGACTTTATAATACCCATTCATTTATCAATTCCATGCTAAAACAACATTTTGGGTAATAATCATTTTATTTGTCATATGTATTTTGACTTGTTATTCTTGATCTTTTTTACCTAGATCGTGATTTAATTAATTCAATAATGTAAAACAAGATTTATATATAATATATATTCATTATATAAATATATATAATAGATGGATAAATTAAATAGAATTCACCATTCATGGAGCTTATAGGCTGTACGTACGCATGAACATTGTTTCCGTTTCCTTATTGAATTGAATTGAAGAAAGTAAATGACACACACATATATATTTACATAAATCTTGTATCATTATTATCTAATATATTTCATGATTATATACTTTATAATCATTATTTAATGGTTAACGTGGAGAATGAACCTCATCACGTCGTGGAGACGGTAGGTCGTATGTACGCATAAGCGACAATATCATTCACTTGATGGTTATGTGGTATAGAATTGGATGGTATATTAATTATAAATATTAATTATAATTTTATATTAATTATTTAAATCCCTTATACTCATCATTATACCCATCAAAAGTAAGTATTGTGGAATAAAAAATACACCATGACATGGAGATGGTAAGTCGTACGTACGCACAGATGATGGTATTGTTATTTGTTGGATGGATAAAATGAGGTATAATGTTTTCCAATAAATAGAATAACATATAATAATGTATAATATACTGGATTTATTACATTATTATGGAAAAAAATAATAAGAGAAAGTAGAAGAAGAAACTAATTAAGAAATAGGTGATAAAACAATTACCTCTTTTTCGAGTATCTCCTTTTGATTTGCATCAAAGGTCTCCATAGTATGGATTTATACCAATGTTTTAGCCTATAAGGGGAAGGGAGGTATTTTGGAAGATTATTTGAGTAGAATTTCGATGATCCAAGGGGCTTGAAAGGTGTGAGTATGTGGGTAGAGGTGGTGGCCTTTTATATGAGGGAGGATGGGCACTTTAGGATAGACTTAAAATATTAATTTTTTTATAAATTGATTTTCAGTTTATATATTTAGAATATAATATTATTATTGGTCGAAATCCTCTCAACAAATATGTTTTATACAAGTATAGTTCACAAAATTATCTATATCTTTTAGCATTAACCAGTAGTTAAAAACATTAACTCTTACGATGTCTTCTTGTAAATTCAATATATATGGTTACTATATTTACTATAAAATGACAAGAGAACCATAGAGGACCACTTGGCCTTGGTCCTTTGTGTTATGTAATGGGTCACCCTCTACCCATTCCAAAGAGTTATTCGATTTACATAATAAATTTAGGCTTCGACCCCAACCTTTAAAAAAAGTATTTTTTTAAAAAAAACTCATTTATGTCAATTTTGACACTATTTAGTAATTGATTTTTGTTAAGGTCATAAAAACATTATTCAATCAAAAAAAATTACATTAACTCAGAATAACATTTCATATTAATCCATAAAATTCAAGGATGGTATCCCAATTTTAATATTATATTTAATTTAATATTTATAATATCATTTATTTGAATCTTTCATTAACAAGGCAATCAATGCATCATCATTGAGTCATAAATATATTTATTTATTTAATGTATAAAAAGTATAAATAAAATACCATGATATATGAAATATATTTATATTTATAATGAATATTTATAGTCAAATAAATATGTTATATAACCACATATTAAAAATGTTTTAGTAAAAGATACATGTTTATGTTATATTTCTATTTACTTTAAATTAACAATTCTAAAAGTTCATTATCGCAACCAAGTGGCTCCATTGGTTCTTAAAATATAAAATATTATCATCATGATCATAAATATCTCATCTAGTAGGATTAAGACATGTGTTAGGGTAGTTTTATATTATTATAATATTATTTCTTACCCTTATTTACCTGAATTACCCTTTAACCATGGTAAATAAAAATAATTACTGAAATTACTATTCATCATATCCATAAATAAAAGGTACATATTTAAAAAATTTGGACCTTATAATTACAAATATGGAATAAATTTCTCTAGATTAAAAACACAGAAATTTTAGTAATTAATTTAAAATTAATTCCTGTTGTCAATACCAGAAAGCGGGTTTTTAAAAAGTAAAAACTATCAAAAGATTGACATGTGTTTATGTATAATTTAAATATTAAATTACATAAAATAACCAAAATTAGATTAAATGATAAAAAATTAATCCAATTAAACTTCAAAAGAAATTAAAAAGACAATCTAACTATATAAAAAATTAGATGAAAATGCAGTTTAGAATTATAATGCAGTATTTTTCACTACACAATAAAATATGAATTTTAATAGAAAAATACCAAAAAATAAAACAATATAAATTTTTACATAAAAAATCTAAAGAAAAAATTTATTTTGATAAATATAACATATAAAAGTGTTAAAAATATACTTAAAATGGGTGTTCCATCAAAAGGCAACAAAATTGCATTTTTTGAAAAATAATTTTATCCGAAAAATTGAATTTGTTGTTATATCATGTCTATAAAATACATAAGATTAATGTTAATGTTATATAAAATTAAAAATATGGTAAATACTATTCATAAAGTATAGTTTATATCCCATTAAATAGTAATATTTTAATAATATATCATTGTTTAGTGAAACTCAGTATTGCGTACAACGCAGCGATCGATGAAGGTCGCTCCTGCGTGTAACGCATGCCATGAATAGTTTTTCATATACTGTTAGATAATACAGTATTGTGTATAGACCAATATAATATTTGGGTAGCATACAACACAAGACATTAATAAAATTAAAATGAATCTAT
Organism: Viscum album; assembly: GCA_963277665.1. Classification (NCBI taxonomy): domain Eukaryota; kingdom Viridiplantae; phylum Streptophyta; class Magnoliopsida; order Santalales; family Viscaceae; genus Viscum; species Viscum album. Next base: position 822,615,756 of record OY728134.1, read on the forward strand.
CTCAGAAAATCAAAGGGTGTTACATATTTGACTTTTTACCACAATTTACTTTTATAGCGACAACTGGTTTTTTTACCATGTTAATTTTTTTAGGGAAATATTTAAAATGAACTTAGTAGATAAATTGAATATTATAATTTAAAATATGAAAACCCTTTTAAAATATATTACTTCTATAGGAGGTGAAAATAAATTTTAATAAAAGTGTGTTTTACGCAACAAAATTGTTTTTAGGAAAAATGTATTTTTAAGTATAAAAATAAATTTCCAAAAAATATGTGTAGTATTGATTCCATTATATTTATTGTATTATTTATAAAATAGTAAATTCATGTGTCTTTAAAATATATCAAAATTCAAATGGATCATTGTGAATACTTGATTATTGGAAAATGATCAAACTAGTTTTTATATTGGAAAAAATATACATGAGGTTCCTAAAATATCAAATATAAACTTCTAAATTCAAAATAATATTTTTAAATCCGTTATTTTAATTTATTTAATTTATTTTTTCATAGATAAAAAGGTTTTATAAAATTTTAAATCTTTATTATATCATGGTATTTTCATAAAAGTTACCATATTTGTAAAAAATATCATTTTTCACCATTCAATTAAAAATTCATCCTGTTTAAAAAAATCCCAAAACTGCCTCCTAAGATATTTTTTACATGTTTAATAGAAAATTAATTTTATTTTATCAAATTAAAATCCTAAAATTTATAAATTTTTCTTTTAAAAAAACCATATTTCACATATAAAAACAAGTTATTTAAAAATAAAACCTACTTTTTTTAAAATGAAAACTCATATTATCATTTAATACATTAATATAAATATTTATAAGATTATTATAATAATAAATAAAAATATGAATTTATATAATTAAATTTAATGTACATTTATGAAATACTTAATCATTACATAATTATTTTCATAGTTCAAAATAAGAAATTATGTTAAGAAAATTAGTTAACCTTTACACAAAAATATCCATTTTGAGATGAAGTTAAAATAATAAATTTAAATTTATAATGGGAATCTAATTGATTTTATAATATCCTTTTAGAAATGATATAAATATAAATACATTCTTTATGAAAATATATAAAAATTAATGGGATTTTACAATTTCCTATCTGGTTTGAATCGCGATCGAACTCCCCGATTCATGTTTCTATGGTTTTAAATAACAGTGAAGATCATGGAACCAAATAGACTCACAAAATATGGTAGAAATGAGATTGGTGGGTTCCCCATGTTGGAATTTTCAAGAGGAGACATGTGGGAGTGACAAATCATCCATGAGGGTTTCGATTTAACAAGAAATGGTTATAAATTGACTTCTAGAAAAGTTCTTATTTGAATGAGGGTGGCCAGTGATGATTTTAGTTTATCTTGTGGAAAGAATAGTGGATATAAATAATATTTAGGATAAACAATTATCATTCAAAAAAATCCCAATAGCATGGAATTTAGTTTGGAATAACACATTTTGTGTGTCGTGGGAGATGCAGTTACACACTGTGTGATTGAATTTCATGTCATGTGATTCTTATATGACTAATTGGGTTGTGGAGGGAGTACACATCTTTATGGATATTTGGCCTTGCATTCCATGTGGTCTAGGAACACAAACTGTATTCCTTGAATGTACACAACTTTGAGACTATGATATATGATGAGTTCCACCCCAAGCCCCACATGTCGTGTATACAAACCTATATATTATGTGAGTGGAACTTTTCATGCCATCATAGTGACAATACATAGACATAAAACATATTAGGGATGCATGTCATGTTCCCTAAATCACATGTCATGTATGTGGAAAACCAGCCAAAGTCTACCCAACCCTTCACCGAAGACAAAATGCTATAAGGATTGAATCATGATACCGATTTACAAGTTCTAATTATGAGAACTAGGTCATAAAATAACTATTAGAGAATGGTTTTACCCTTTGAAACACCTATATTAATCATCCATGAATTGGATGACCACACTATAAAAATAAAAAAGATCAAAAAATTTAAACATTCATCATAACAAACAGAATAATAAATAATAATATATATCATAAAAACTATGATATCACCATATATAACAAGTCATATAAAAGACATAAACATTATATACACAATGAAAAGATCAAAACCAAAAACCAAAATGAAGACCTTGACGTGAAATACATAACATCCCTACGAAACCAATGTCTCGAAATTAGATCTTCATGAGCTATACACTATGATACTATATAGTTACCTATATCTTTTTACACATATTATTACATGATTTTTAACATAAATATTCATTATTAAAAAACATGGATCGAGAAGGCTTAGTGTCTTTGGAAGACTAGGTCTATAAAAGATCAATATGAAAATAAATTTTCTTTATTTTAGTCTCTAAAATGAGCTCGTAAATCCATTTGAGCTCATAAAACTACATGGGATGACCTAGGGAATACATAGACAAAATGGGTGGTCTTAAAATATCAGTAAGTTAATAAACATGACCATGAAACATAACATGTGAGTCAAAGGTATAACATGATATCATGAAAGATAAGGCTCATAAGTAATCGCAAGGGAGAATAACATTAATAACATGGTACAATAATATAATGAAAACATATAACATGTGGTATACATACAAAACATGATATAATAATAAGCCAAGACTAAATTTCAATACAACATCACATGGTGGATAGATTCCCATAGTGGATTGTGTTTACTCTCTAATCTCATATATAACGTCTCATGAGAAAAAATATTTAACCAATTAATTAGAGTTCTATACAGGAACACCCATCATAACATGTTCATGATAATGTATGAAATAAAAATAAAATCAATCATTATGTACAAAAATAATAATTATCCATGTAAATAGGATGAGTTACAAAATCATGCCTCATATCGTAATCAAAATAGATTTATTAAATAATGAATTTGATTGATAATCAAAATGAATGTATTACCACATAAAACAAAGGACGAATAATCGTGGTATGCATTTGATAGAAATATATACATAATTTATAATCATTACATATCATTAAAGAGATGGATAAAGTGAATTAGAGAGAGAAAGGTCATAATCTGAATAAAAGAGTGGGTTAGGGTGATATCTTACCTCGAGCCTGAATCTTGACGTGCGTTCCATTTATTATTGAATTATAAAATTATTTTAATCATTTAATTTATTAATAAACTTTTTAATGTTTATTATTCCTTTTATTTTATTCTTAACCATGTCATATTCAATTACTTAATCGATTAATTTTAGATCATATGTTTTGAGGATATTCAGATCATATGTCCAAAATGACTTTGGTAGGTTCGCTTGGGTTAAATATGTAATTATTACATCATATAAAAAATAATAATCATGTAATAATTATTATTTTTATACATCAATTATACATTTAAATCTAACCATAAACAATTGTTATAAAAAATGAACTATGTTATGATCATGGAGACGGTAGACTGAGTGTACATATGAGTAACATTTACATTTTTATATTATCATGATAGAAATAAGATAAATATTAATTTTTATTTATATAATGACAATTATATTAAAATTATAATATTATTTAATTAAATAAAATTATAAATACCATCTATGTGGTCTGGTAATGGAAAACGAATTGCATTGGTTTGTGAGGCAATAGTCTGTCGTACATACGAACGGTGGTTTTGGTTCCAATTTGGTGGAAGAGGATATAGATGTAGGTTATGAAATTAAAATAGTAATATATCATTATATTTGATATAATTATTTTTTTATATCATCATGGTTGAATAATATTTCAAGGATTTTTAATAAGAAATAAATTGAAAATGTATGGTTAATAATTATACCGCTTCTTCAGACAACCACTTTAAATTTATACATACAGCCTTACTAGGATGGTTTTTAGATCTGCATAGGGACTATAGGTCATGGGTAGGGATTTAAGGAAGTTATTATGGTAGGTATTGTCTAAACCAAATGAATCTTGAATCGTTTATAGGATAGGAGAGTAGGTGTCCTTTTATAAGTGGTGGAGAGGACCCACTTGGAATTTTTGAAAAGAATAAAGTATATTAAGGTATTATTCAGTCCAAATGGATCGAAAATTAAAAATTACTAAATATTAGATGATATGGGTTATAAATATTTCCCTAAAATATAAATTATATAGTTTTAAGGTCATTTATATACTTATCTATTTTGTTAAACCTCTATTAAACATGTTTTAACCTTAACTTTCGTAATAAATTTGTACTATTTTTACTATTCATTTTGAAAAAAATTAATATAAAATAATTACCTAATATTAATTATTATTATTAAATATACGAAATAAATTTTATCAAATTCAATTTGATAAAGTGATAGAATTTAATTTAAAATTAAACTCACAAAACATAATAAATAATGATTTTTTTAAAAAAATGAGTTTTTAAACCCAAAAAAATACATTAGTACCGAAATTAGATATAAATATTATTAAATTATAATTACATAGATTATTTATAAATATATAAATCTTTTTTATATTTAAAAATAAATTCAAATTATAATGGTACTTTTAAATTAATTAATTTAATAAAAATAAATGACAGTTTTTCAAAATTATGTTTTTCAACTATTCACTAAAAAATCAATGTTTCCAAAAAAATTACAAAATTTCAACATAAGATAACTTTGGTATGATTATTTAAAAAATTATATCTTTTTTATAAAATTATATTTCTAAACTTTCTATAAATTAATTAAAATATTTTTTCTCAAAAAGAAATAAAATTCATTTTTGAAAAAAAGTATTTTTGAAGCATAAAATATACTTTCTAAAAATTGAGTGATTATTTGTTATGAATTTATAAATAAATTTGTATTGAATAAGACCAATATATATATATATATATATATATTTTATAATGTGTTAAATACTATTCATACCCTCTAATTTAATGGCTAGGTTTTATTTATAATATTTAGATAATAATATTTCATAGATCGTTTAGGCTTGATGTTTCATGGAATATACACTATCAATTATAGTTTTCTGTTTAAAAAATATGTGTGTTATATTTTTCCCCACTTAAGAAAATTCTCCCTCAAAATTTATTATTACATACTAAGGTGAAAACATGTGAGTGTACTTTTTCTTCATGGATTCCACTAGTTCCCATGTTACCTCTTCGTATTCATGGTTCCGCTATAATACTTTTACAAGGTGAGTTTTCTTATTATGTAGAACATTATCTATATAGTCAAAGATCTTCAAGAGATTCTCATTATAAGAAATATAAATTTCCTACTGTACCACCTATGAATTCAGTACATGTGAGAGATTTAGAATGTGCTTCCTCAATATTGATACATAGAATACATCATGTACATGAGAAAGGCTTGCTGGGAGTGCTATTCAATAATACACTACTAAAATGCGAATGAGAATATCAAATGGGATGATGTTCATGGGGATTATCTTTCCCTTATTCCCAAATCTCATGACTCTCTTTCATAGATATATGTAGAGAAAAACATTATCCCTGACCTCAAACTGAATTTATCATCAATGATTGTCAGCATAGCTCTTCTATCGACTCAGAACAACCATGTTGTGTTTCTGAATGGTATTGACCATTTACATCATTTCTTAAACCATTATAGGTCTCTACATCCTATGTTCACCAACTTAATCTCAACACGTATGTTATCTACATTTCTTCCCATAAAGGGCTTCATAAGAAGCTATTTGGATACTTGGGTGAAATCTATTATTGTGTAATAACGTGACTAAATAAATATGTTGATCCCATCCTCCTTTGAAGTCCATCAAGCATGCTCACAACAGGTCTCATGTTGTTCTAATAGCTTTCTTATATTGGCCATCAATTTTTGGGTGATAATCCATATTGATGTTCAACTCTATATTTAAATCATGTTGGAGACTCTTCCAAGACATAGAGGTAAATCTCAAATCTTGATTAGATATAGTCAATAATAGTGTTCTATATATCCTCAACACCCATATGATATATATCCTTGAAATATGATCGTGTGAGAAGTCATATCAAATTTCAATGAAGTGACAAGTCTTTGTAAGATGATCCACCACAACCCATATGGTATTATTTCCTCTTGATATCTTTGGAAGGAAAATAACGAAGTCCATGATGATTGTCTTCCATTTCCATGTTTTTATGGTTATAGGTTGTATGATCCCCATAGAATTTTTGTTTTCATCCTTCACTTTCTAGCATACTTTAAAATTTGATGTATATTCCGAGATCTCCTAGTTTATATTAACCAACAAATAGTGTTCTCAAATATTTTGGTATATCTTTATACTCCATGGGTAGGTAGAAAAGGTCAAGATATGAACATTATTTAGAATCACATTATTTATCTCAATATTTTATGGTATAAATAGATGTAACACAAATCTAATAACCCCTTATTCATCCATTTTGAATTATGATGATCTTGATTTTATTATAGCTTCTACCTTATTCTGAATTTCTGTATCATATCTCTGAAAATAATTTATCTTTTATTAAGTGGATGGTTGGAAAAACTTTTGAAAAATGAATGGCTATGTTCCTTACCATACAATTCCCATGCCCATGGTTTTAATGTTTAATAATATTAGATACATCTCAATTTTCACCATTTATAGAGTTTTTAGATCCTTTCTACATATAGAATCTTTAACATTGTTTTCATTACTAGGATGGTAATAGATTGAGTAGTCATATTCCTTAATCAAATCTGACCATCATTACTAGTGTATATTAATCTCTTTATGTAGGGATACATATTTGAGGCTCTTATGATCTGTATATATATCAAACTTCTCCCTATAGAGATAATGCCACCATATTTTCAATGCAAAGGTCACTATATCCAATTCCAGATCACGTGTTTGATAGTTATACTCATGAACTTTCAACTTCCTTGAGGTTTAGGCTATCACTTATTCATTTTTCATTAGTACACATATCAAACCATTCTTATAAGAATCATTATAATCCAAAATGTTTCCCACTTGAGGGTATTATGAAGACTATTGTAGTGATAAGCATCTTCCTCAACCCCTTAAATCTCTCTTCACATTCACCAGTCTAGAAAAACTTTACCCCCTTTTGATTCAGTTTGGTTTGTGGGTTTTAAAATCCTTATAATATTCTTACAAATCATCAATAATATCTTTCTAGTCTAATGAAATTATAAATATATATTACATATGTGGTTATGGGAAACTATTTAATTGAATTTATCTTAGAAGGGTCCACAAATATCCCTTTAATGATTATAACATTACTCATTACTGATATTTCCTTCATCCAGAACTCATGTTTATTGTACTTTGTATATTGAATATCATTTCACATATTCTCTATCACAATATTCTAATTCTTCTCATGTTACTCCATTATTTTGAAGTATATCAGAATATCATCTATAAATAATAAAATAAAATTTTTAGTAAATTTATAAAGGATTTATTTTTTATGTTTATAAATATTTTTGGAGTATTAGAGAGTCTAAAGGGAATTACTATGAACTCATAGTGTCCATACCTTATTCGAAATACAGTTTTGGGAATCTCATACTTATACACATTGAATTGGTGATATCCCAACCAATGGTCCACTATAGAGAATTTAAATGGGCCTAATTAGTTAATTTAATAATTAATCTATCCATGGAAGGGGATACTTATTCTTAATCGTGATTTTTTTGAGTTCATGATAATCAATATAGAGGCGCATTTTCCAATATTTTTTCTTGACGAAGAGCACTGGTGCACCCCATGGTGAAGAAACTGGGCGTATAAAATCCTTTTCCAAATTCTCTTATAACTCATTTTTCATATATTAAAACTCAATTGTGGAAATTATATAAGGAGTATTGGATATAAGAAGATATCTAGGTATAATTTTTATTGAAAACATAACGTCTCGATCACAAGGAGACTAGGAAACACTCTGGTGGAATACATCGATATAATCCCTCACAATGGACATGTATTCATGTATGATTATCTCATTTTCCACAATAATTTAGGTTAGATACACTTTCTCATATTGGAAGAATATCTACACTTAAGTAAATGATTCCAGAGGAGATTAATCCTCCTCCTTACACTTACACATAGTAGGAGGATGACTCTAGATGTGAATAGTGATCTATCTCCCTCTCTTTATTGTTTATGTTGGATTTCTATAATTACAATCAATACTTTCCAGTGATTTCATAAAACTACACTAAATGAAGTAAAAAAATATTTTATTGAAGATTACATCCACAAACATTGTTTTGGGTGGAGTTATATACTTTGTATGTAACAATTTCTCTATTTTCTATTCTCACTGATGGCTTAGCCCCTTGTTTAGAGGTAGATTTTAAATAGTTCTACTAAATGTTAATGATATAAAAGAATTCATATAACTAAAATAAAAAATTTAATTCACAATTATTGAATAAATAACTAACATACTTGTCACCCCATCATTGTCGGGATCCACTTCAGTAATAGAGATAATATATGTCATATCTTGCAATCTAGGTCTTAGAGGTTGTTATTTTATATTGTCTATAACAGCCCTTGGAATAGGGAATTGTCTTGTATAGATCATATATTCCTTAAGGTTTAAGTATTTTACTTTAGGTTGAGTGTTGACATGAACCTTATTTTCCTTTGTTACATCAGTGGGTTTCTTTATATCCTTTCAATGTTGATTAGCGTGAATCACATATTTTCCACAGTTGAAGCATCATCTGATTCATTTGAGATATGTGCTTCTTCCCACACTATTTACATATGGGATTTTGGGTTTTATTTTCTCCATGATATTTATCTATTTATACTCTTGAGGGAAACTCCATTTTATGTTTTTTCTCTAGTCCCATGAGACCACTAAGAAACATTGATCTCCATATCAACCTTGATTGCACAATGAACAATCACTTCATAGTTTTAAAATTCCAAAATCACTAAATATTTTTATAGAATAATCTTTAACCCACTAAATAAAAATTCCACCTTACTTTTAGTGTCGATGACGAAGCTAAAGGTATACCGTGAAATCCTTTTCATGTTTTCCTAGTATGCCCTGATAGACTCATCTTCTTTCTTCTTCTGTCTGAGGAAATCCCTATCCATTTTAAGATAGAGGGTTTGGGGAAATATTTGTTGAAAAATATTTTATGTAATTTTTTCCATTCCCCAGAATCAATGTCCTCTCTGTACTTCATGTTCTTGATATGTGTCCACCACTAATCGGATTCCCCCTCCACGTGATGACTGACCAACACAACATCATCTTATTTTAATAATTTGAGGATTGAGAATGTATTCCCAATGCAGTCAATCATTTTTAGTGACGAGGGGATTATAATATCCACTCAAGGCAGGATTCCATTATCATATAAAAGACTCTTCTACAACATTACCTTTTTTAGGTGAAGGAGGGTGTTCTGCATGATTCAAGTTATTATTCATGATTTGTTCCAATTGATCAGTACTACCATGAAGTTCTTTTCTCACACTCCCATAATGTTAGGAATATCATTAGGGAAATCATTACATTACTTATCACCTTGGTTTATATAATGGTTTCTACTATCATATATATTTAACTAATAAACAAGATGAGAATATATTAAATAATAAATATACAAAGGAGAAACTTATAAACATAAAAGAAATAACTTATAAATGATAAGTTTATCCAAACATATGAGACATTAAATTTCAATATAGTTTATCCATGGTAATTTTTCCTATTATGTTTTATAACTTAACAACTTGTTCAATTCCTTAATAATTGTTCATAAAGAGATTGTGAATTTCCAAAACATATCCACCCAGTCTATCCACCCTGGTGTGAAACAAGGACTCCTTCTGTTTCTCTAAGTGATATTCAAGTCAAATAAAAATGTGACCTTTTCAAGGATATTAATCCAAGGTAAAAATGTTCTAGAGCTACATACACTAGTAGAATCCAGATTGGGATGTAATTTCTTGGATTCCACTCACTCAATACATCCCCAAAATTCAAGGATATTTTCTTACACTTTGACTTATCATTTTAGTTCTCAATAAATTATTATGGCCTTATCCACTAAAAATAAATAAAAAACCTATGATACCAAATATAGAGACCCATTCATTCTTACACATATTATTACATGATTTCAAACATAAATATCCATTAATACAAAATATGGTTTGAAAAATCCGAGTCTTTGAAAGAATAGGTATATAAAAAATCATCTAAAAAATGAAGAGTCTTTATTTTAATTTGTATAATTATATCCTAAATCCATTTGAGATCATAAAAAATCTTGGGATAACCTATGGAATACAAATACAAAAGGGGAAAGCTAAAAATCCCAATAAGTTAATTAACATGATAAGGAAACACAATCTGTGTTTCAAAGGTATAACATGATACCATAAAAGAGAAGGATCATGAGTAATCACAAGGGATCATAACATAAATAACATTGTATCACAATATTAGGACAACAAAGTAAATGTTTAAGAAAAACACATTATATAATAATAATTCAAGACTAACATCCAAGACAACATCATATTGGGGATATAGTCCCATAGTAGATTAGGTTTACTCCCTAATCCCATAAATAACATCTCATGAGATACAACCTTTACTCAGTGTATTATATTGATATATGGGTGAACCTATCATAACATTTTCATGATTAAGTATTCAAAAAAAAATGAAATCAATCATAAGGCATAAATATAATAATACCCATGGAAATAATGGTTTTCGTAATATTGCATAATTTCTTAATCAAAAGAGATTTATTAAAGAAGGCAGTTGAGAAATGATCATAAGGAATGTATTAAACCATAAAACAAAGGATGAATAAGATATTTATACATTTAATATACATATATACATAATTTATAAGTATTTAATTGAACTAAAGAGAGAGATAAGGCGAGTTATAGAGAGAAAGGTCAGAATCCAAAGAAAAGAGTTGTTCAAAGATATCCCTTACAATGAGCCAAAATAATCATGTTCATTCCTTATATTAATGAATAATAAAATTATTATAATTATTTAATTAATTAAGAACAATTTTAAACATACAATTCCTTTTATTTTATTTGTTACTATATTATATTCAATTACTTAATCGATTAATTTCACATCGATTGTTTTGACGATATTCGACTCATATTTATAAAATGATTTTGGTAGGTTGAATATAACAAAATAGATAATTATTAAATAATATATAGAATAATTATCATATATATAATTTTCATTTTTATACATTATTTATATTTTTAAAACCAATCATAAAATATGGTTATGAAAAAAGAACTGTGTTACGATCCTGGAGATGGTATGTCATATTTACACAAGAGTAATGTTTATAATTTTTAATGATCAGGATGGAATGAAGGTAAGTATTATTTTATCTTTAATTAATCACAAATATATCATAAATATCATATTATTTCTTTAAATACACTTATATATACCATCAATGTGACACATTAATGAAAATAAATCAAATCGCTTCATGGAGGTGGTAATCCACACGTATGCACGAATGAAATCATCATTTTTATATGAATAAAAAGGTAAGAAAATATATTATATATTAATTTTAAATAATGATATATATTTCATTAATATCATATATACATTAACTCAATCATCATAAATATTAATGATGATGGAAAATGAATTACATCAATTCGTGAGATGGTAGTCTGCCCTACACACGAACGATGATTTCTTTTTCAATTTGATGGAATGGAGATTGATGAATGTTATGAAAATAATACAATAAAATCTCAGTATATGAAAGATAAATATTTTATTATATTATCATGGTTGAATAATATTTTAAGGATGTGGATGAATAAATATAATGAAAATCCACAGTTAACAATTATACCACTTCTTCAAAAAACCTCTTTAGGTTTATAGCTAAATCCATCCTAGGATGGTTTTATTATTAAACCAAGTACTAAATGTCATGGGGAAGTATTTAAGGAGATTATTTTTTAATATTTTGGCTAAAAGAATTCTCTTTATGTGTTCATAATAGAGGATATTAGGTGTCCTTTTTTAAATGGGGGAGAGGACCCCCTTGGAATTTTTAAAAATAATAAAATATATAACTGTTTTATTCACCCCGAATGAATACAAAATGGACCATTACTAAATATTATATTATATGTTTTACAAATAATTCCATAAAATAGAAATTAGATAATTATTTAGGTTTTTTTATCCCTTATCTCTTTAGTTTAGCCTGCAGTAAACCCATTTTAACCATAACGATGGTAATAAAGTTTAATTATTTTTACTATTAATTTTGGAAAACATTAAGTTACATTCATTAGCTAGTGTTAATTATTATGAATCCAAATATGTTATCCATTTTATCAAATTTATTTTACATAATCTTCATAATTTTATTAAAAATTAAACCCACAAAACGTGATGAAAAATGGGTTTTCAGAAAAAATGCATTTTAATAAAAAATGTACTTATACCAAAATTATATATAAATATGACTCAATTAAAATTATTTATAGTATATATAATAAAATATAACATATTTTATTTATAAATTAAATTAAAATAATAAAGGTACTTTTAAATTACATTATTTAATGAAGAGAAATGACAGCTTTACAAAATATTTATTTTCTATTATTCATTAAAAAATCAATATTTTCATAAATATTGCAAAATTTCATGATAAGATTATTTTAATATTTTTATTTAAAAAATGATAACATTTTTTTTAAAATTATACTTATAAAATATCTATAAATTAAATATATTTTTTTATCTCAAAAATAAATAAAAGTTATTTTTTTGAAGAAAATATATTTCAATGAATAAAATGTATTTAATAAAAATTTAGTGACTATTTACTAATAATTTATCAATAATTTTTTATTTCATAGGACCTTAATATAAATTTCATAATTTGGTTAATATTATTCTTACATTCCAATTTATTTTCTAGGTTATATTAATAAAATTTAAATAATAATATTTAATGGTACTTTGAGGATCAGTGTTGTGTGTCGTATATGTTATTGAACATAGTTTTATTTTGAAAATATAATTTTGAAACAAAACAATTATCCTCTAACATAAACAACCTTGAATGATGATAATAATAAAGATACACTATATTGCATGGTTCCCTTTCCTTTACTCGTGTCATGAAAAAATAATTCCGTATATTCCCAATGGAATATACAGGGTGTGAGAAACAAATCCCAATAGGATAACACCATGAATATATATAAGTATTTTAACCATTTAAACTTTTAAATAAAATATTAAACACATTTTCAAAACTAGGTTTACTTTAATAAAATGCTCACTTGAAATAAAATTCACTTTTAAAATCCCTTTTATTTTTCTCAAACATTACATGTTTTGAAAAATTACTAAACAAGGCTTAATAATTGGAAAAATACACCCAAAACAATCATTCCCAACACACCAAAAAAACAATAACAAGTGAATAAGAATAAGAATCATCATATAATCAAATAAGTTGGAATGTACATAACACTTGGTATCTCAATTAAATAAGGAACTGACATAATGCACAGAAGTGTATAAAAAAGGGAGTAAGAAATATGAAACATTGGATCTAATTATAATTGTCTATAGTTACATATACTAAAACACAATTTTCTATTTGGTCAAGAAAGTATAAAAAGTTGGAAGCTCACTCTGTCTTCCCCAGGCCCAAGCTTCCAAAATCACACTCGACCCCTTGTTCAATACATTGTAATCTCACTTGATCTTCCTCCCAAATGATCACTCATACCACTAAACAACATCCCCTTTATCTAATTCATGTACTCTCCCACCCAAAAGGTTCTCCATGTGTTACTCAATGCCAAACATATGAATTTCAATAAGTGGGAATGAATAAAATCCATTTCAAAATCCGATTTCATATACCAATATGCCCATTTCATGTGATGCATCAACAACATGAAAGTAATATTTGAAAAATATTTCAAAAAATCATTTGAAATCACAAAACCTCTTTGATCCATATCCATAAACACTTAGAGTACATTGAATCCAACTCACTTTTCAAGATCATTTTAAACAATCAATTTTCCAACACAAACTATGAGTCACATAAAACATTGATAAACGATCAATCATAAATGATTTTAAATTAAATTTTATAAAAAAATGAGATAATGAATTAAATGTTATTAGTGGAGAACACCCTTAAATTGAGACACCATCCTTGAAATCAATTCCAATATTTTTGCCTTTGATGTGAACCACATAATTCTAGAAGGAATGGTCCTCATACACCTAAAGAAAAAATAAAAAATTCAAATCCCCAATTTACTAACCAAAATTCATCCATGGGGAATGCTATGGTTTCACACTCCTTTGAAAAAGGATAAACAAAAGTATAGTAGGGGGATGAAAGGAGAAATCCTTAAGGAATATACTTACCTCAATACAAACTAATATATATCCACCAAAAAGGATATGCGAGAGGCTTTAACACCAATAGATTGGGATGTGAACATGTAGAAGAAGAAATGAGGCTAATGGGAGTTAAATCCATAAAGGGTACTTTGGTAAAATAAAAAATTTTATTGACCTGGGAAACTAGAAAGGTTTGGCCACACAGTTAGGGAAACCATGAAAAAATCATTCAGGATCTACTCCCTCCACAAAACTCAAACCGTATAGTTTCCACTAGACATTTCATAATTAGGAAAACTATTCTCAAACCGTAAAAATACCATTACCTCTAAAACACCACCCTTTAATGGTTAGCCATGTGGTTAGAAAAACTACACACTATGGTTTTTTCCGTAAAAACAATATTTTCATCCCCTAACACATAAGAACTCAAAAAAAAAGTAGTGACTAAAATTATATATACCAGTGACCTGATGGGTGTGACAAACCTCCCCAAAATGTCAATTTCCTTCCCTAGAAAGTCCCCAGGAGTCCCTAGAAGAAAACAGGTGTGGCCACTACTCCTTCACCATGGATTCCAACTAACATGTATCATGGTTATCACCATTATACTTCCAATTCACATGGATGAAAGGGATAAAATTTCTACATATCACCTAATTATGATAATCCAGTATTTGAATTGGATTATACTTAATAGAGACATCAGGATCCATTTCCAAATCTTCCCACTCTACCACATGAGATGGGTTTTTATGACATCTCTTTAACCAGTATAAATAAAATATGACATTGATCAAGGTTAATAATGATAGAAAATCCAACTTATAGGATAAATTTCAAAGAAAGTAGACATTCCATAACAACTCGACATAAAGTGGTACCAAGTTACCCAACTTTCCCATGAAACAGTTTCCTAATCAAATGGATACCTAAAAAATACTTAATCACCAACCTCAAAATCTAACAGGTGATGACATATATTAGTGTATATTTTATGGTAACTCTAATACATCTCTAACATTTTCTTAATCAAACAGACACTGTCCATAATCTCCTAGATGAGACTCATTCCTAACAAGGAACACATACCCACCTCATTCCAAAAAACATGGTAATGACATAAATTTCCACATGAAGCCTAAAATTGAACCATCCTGGTCGGGTCCTTCTAACTATTTTTTAATAAAACTCTACCAATTACATATTACTACCTCAAGAACCCCTTAATTTAAGCACCTAATCTTAGATAATATCTTCATGAGTCTAGATATTCTACTCAGACCAACCATCTATCTGCGGGTGATATATTTTTCTTAACCTTAGCTTGGTTCCCAAAGTTTCCGGAAGTCCCTTCCAAAATTGAGAAGTCAGACTATTGGGAAAAATGAATATTGAGTTTTATTTTTTTCAATAAGATACGATACCTTTTTTTGACAAAATAAGACGGATCCATTAATGATGGAGATCAGCAGAAATACAGCAGCATAACCACGATGGAAAATGATTGAACCAAAGCAAATCCTTGTAAGGAGGGCCAATTCCTGCCATCTTGTGAGCGGCTTCATTCACTTTCCTTTTAATAAATGAGAAAGTGCAGGAATTGAAGCCTTGTCTCCGCGAGTGAATACACCGGATAATGGGGCCGAAAGGTTGAAGCCCGCCGTCAGTGAGATTGATGGCATTGATTACAGTGAGACAATCGGATTCGATGTGAATGGAATCCCAACCGCGATCTTTTGCGAAGTTTAACCCAGCAAGGATGGCGGCGGCCTCCGCGACTGAGGGCTCCCAAAGTGCATAACGTGCTTCGTATTTGGCTGCGATAAGATTTCCCAGGTTGTCTCGGGCCAGTAAACCTAGTCCAACTGGTCCATCCTTAGGGAGAGAGGAATCCACATTGATCTTAAAAATCCCTTCCGGTGGGGGGTACCAGTGTTGGGGAAGAGGAGAGGGGGTGAAAAGTCTTTGTTGCTCAGGGTGGTTCTGCCAAACCGCAATCCATGACAATGCCCGGTCAATCCAAAATCTGGGGGGCCTCCGGAAATGATTGAAAATGGCCTCGTTCCGCCTATCCCAGATAATCCAAGTCAAAATGCACAGGGCGCCTGCTTTAGCCGGCGAAAAGGAGGAGCACCATCGCAGCAGGAGAGAGGTATGATCTAAGGCGGCGTCCAGGGACAGCTCTATAGTTGATCCCCAACCATTCCAAACCTCCTGGGCCCCGGGACATTGAAAAAGAGCATGGAGAGGGGATTCAGTCACAGAAGGGCAGAAAGGGCATGAGTTGTCGTTTGAAAAGTGTCGGTAGGCAAGGAGGCTCTTAGTAGGAAGGATACCGGTACACACCTGCCACCAGAAAAAGCGAACTTTAGGGGGAAGGAGGCTCTTAGTAGGAAGGATGTCATTATGTTTGTCTTAATTAGTATTAAGTATCTCTAATTCTGATAATTGTTGAATATGTATTTAATTACTAATAAATGTATCAATTATAAAAGGGTGGAACATTGTTTTAAAAATATTGAATAATTTTTTAGAAGAAAAAGAGTTTAATACCAAGAAAAATAAATTACTTGAATGAAGAATATTTGGTGAATATAATTTGATATTTTCTTGATATACAATTCTATAATTAAAATTTGTCTAAGTTATTTTTTGAGTGGGGTTCATATAAAAAATGGTCCAACAATACAAGACACAAGGGAAAAATCATCATCCATATTTTTAGTAACTAGATCAACTATAAGGCATGCCCATCCCAAGATTCCTATATAGTGGAAATAAGATGTATAACACATATAAGATTACATGCGTGAGCATTTAGTTAGGTAGGCCTGCACATGGAGGTATAGACCGTGAATCTTAGTGTGTGAAGTGTGGTTCTAAAAGTGGACCTCGAGATAATCAGATATATGTTAATGAAGGTTTAACTTTTATTATATAGTGGATCAAGACCATGTTTTAAAGAGATATGGGACATAGATAACCAGGTTACCGAATATCCACTTAAACTTATGGAAAAAACAAAACCATCTAATATGAAGTGATTCAATGAGAATCCAACCTCAAAATTATTGTATTCCTTATTAATTTATTGAGGGTTGATGAATGTTACATATTTAGGAACTGATGATCAATGAATGATCCTGGGATTCCCATGATCTTCCAAATAAATATAGATAAATTCTATACATGAAAATGTGTGAGAAAATGATCACAAATATTAGTTGTTCATGCACAAAATATTTCATAGGTTGAGCTTTGGGTGATTATAAAAGAAGTTATATAAGTTTGTGTTCATGCATGGATGTGTTTTAGCCATTAATAAAAAGGAGGATAATGTGATATTTATTCGTATTCTCTTAAGAAGTTCATCATGAAGAGACCTTTTTAGTGTAAGATTATTTGAGAAAAGTTGTGATATTTGGGTGAATTAAAATATGCGTTATGCAAAATATTTTTTAGAAGTTTTAATCCACCCATGAAAATTCATGAAAAATAGAGTAAATATGTTGGAGACCTCAAATATAAATATTAGGGAACCAAGTTGGATAGGTGATGTTGCATTGTGACATAAGCTCGCATTTTATAGAGAACTAAAGCACTATGAAAAATTATTTTATGTATAATAGATATCATGAGGATCTCTTATTGTGTGAATAATAAAGCCTCCAATCATAATTAATCATCTATGTAAAGAATAGGATATTTTTTGAATACTTTTAGTCTTTCACAAATAAATTTTTTATACCATGCACTAGAGTTAACAACTTACTCATCATTTATTCAAAGAGTTTCTCCATAAATCCTCACTAGTTTGTGTGACATTTATTGATATTACCTATACTCTTGCACAAGAAGGAGGAAGATCTCAGGAAACAATTACATGAAGGGTATTATGGATTCAAATTTCATGAATGATTCATTACACTTTAATGGATGAAGTGTATTGGATTTAATCAAGGTGAGAATTCAAGAAGTGAACAATTTTTGTTGTATGAAATTTAATCTTGCATAAAATATTTTTTATGAGATTGTGTATATCAATTGAATAAATTTAAGTAAGTTTTATCCATTAATAAAAAGGGATAATTTATCAAAAATTGTTTGACTGAGGAAGCTGATCTATTATAGGTTATCATAGTTATTTAAGAAAGACCATCACCTCTTATTCATCCTGTTTAATGAATCCTTAAGTTTACATGAGAATGTGTGATCCAACAAGTTTGTGGAGGAGGATCATCAAAATATATTTATACAGTATGTTTGATCTTCTGAATAGAAGAAGATGGATTTTGTGATTTGAAGGTAGAACTATTTGTTGAAGAGGATCAAGGTTGGGGGTTTTGACTAGATGAGGAGAAGAAGAAGGTTGGGTGTATAACCAACTGATGTATAAGAGATGGATTGATGGGGGGTAGAAACATGATTAACTAGAGGATTGATGACTAGGGTGTATAACCAGTTACTTTATAAACCATTGTAATTGATAATAATATTATTTTGTGGAATCAATATTAGGGGGTTTAACAAACATGGTAAGAATTTTCAATTTTTATCAAACCTTATAAATATTATATTCTATGATCTCTCTTAGTATATCTACATATCTTGTGAGATTGTGCGATATCACTAAGTAGATCTATAACCTTAATAAGTTCCATTGGATTAATTCAAAATATTTTTTTAAAAAAAATTAAACCTGTGATTTACCCCCCCCCACCACTTTCATGGTCAATTTGGTGTGGGTATGTACACTTGGTATCAGAGAAGGGTTCCCTATAAAGATCCAAAATAGCTATTATGAAGTTTATATTTCACGAAATGAGTGAGATACCTCTAATAGAGAAAAAAGAAGTTACACATAAAGATACTAATATGGATATTTTTACAAAGAAATAGAAGAATAAAAAGAAAATATCAGCAAGGAAGCTGATGAAGAATCTTACAGTAAATCTAGAGACACAATTAACTAAACATAATCAATGTGGTATATGTTGAAATAATTTTCTTGATTATGATTCATATATAAAAGCATTCTCACGCCATGATAATTATTTATCACTTAGTGATATTATTGTTAAATTCAAACAACATCTAGGGAATATTCTAAAATAAGTTATAAATTATATTATTGGAGGTATCAAGGGTCTTAAAGATGAACTGTTATAGTTTAAATAAAAGGATAATTATATGGAAAAGTCATTGGATAAAAGGTTTATCTTATCCAACATTGTCAATAAACTTGTGAAAGAAAAAAAAGAAATAATTATCTTCTCAATGACATATATATATTGAATTTAATAAATAATTTCAAAGTAATTTTAATGTGAAATTAATATTTGAGGTTATTTTTATTAAAACATTCCATGTAATTGAATTTTTTACAATGTTTCTATAGATGTAAAACATACTCATATAGTGGTTAAATTCAGTAAGGTAAAGGATCTTAAGAATTCATTAAAAGAATCAAGTAAAATGAATGAATAAAAAATAATTAAGATGATGGACATTTGGGAAGATATAATGATATTAGTTGAGGATCAGAAAAAATCCCTCAATATGATGTTTTTAGAGATGGAGGTGATATTGAAGAATTAGGAATCACCATAAGATAGAACTTCACAAATTGATCTAAAAATAGATGTTTCTACACAAGTTTTCCTTCTGGATCATAACAGAAATAAGTGAATGAGATCATCCATTACTAAAATGGAACCATCCTCCATGAAGAGGGTATACCATAACCTTGAAATCTACATATATACTAATTTTGTTCGAAGTCATAGTACTTGATTTAAAATAAACTTTGGGAAAATATAGATGGTGGAAGACATTGATAAATCCACCACATCAAGGGTGTAAGAGAGAATATGTATAAAAAACTATTTCTCATTAATTTTAAAAAATATTGGTGGTTTCAATAAAAAATATAATGGTAAATAGCCTATGAAATTCAGAAATACTACACTAGAAAAGGAGAAAACAATATTAATAGGCTATTGTTGTGCTATTGGAAGTTTAGGAACAAAGCATTGAAATATTGTTATAACATGAAAATTAATTAAAATTTCAAAATTCATTCCTTTAGTAGAGAAGATCTAAAGAAAATAGAAGACCTGCACCAAAGAATAAAAATTGGAAGAAAATAAATTTTTCTATAAAGAATAGATCAGAATGATTAAAATATTTCATTAAGTATTAAAAAATAATAGGTCACTATTATTATAATTGATAGTATATATAAATCACGTATAAATCATATGATAATTTGATTATAAGATCATAAAAAAGGGATGTAGGTAACATATAAAGGTGACACTCCATCCTTGAGGAGTATGAAAAATAAAAGTGATGTTATAATTACTCTTAAATAGGAAATAATGATGAAAATATTCTAATCAGTGGTAGCTTGAAGAAAGATGATGACTTGTGTGAAACGTGTGATAAATCTTGACATGTTCCACACAACTACATAGAAATTATACCTAAACAATTAGATATATTATTATATAAAGATAAAACACCTTGAATGTATGCTCAAATGAGTATAATAGAAAAGTAAATCTCTCAAAAAGGATATGAAGAAATTTGAATGAATGAGTTCCATGTTTTTTGGCTAAATAAATTGAAATTGGAATAAAAATTGGAGGAAGATGAAAAAATTTCTAATGGAAAAGTAAATTAAGTTTCTTTTGAATTTGAGGTGCAAAAAGGTATTTCACACAATGAATACGTTCAATGGAAGAAAGAATATACTTAAAATAGAAAAGAATAAAAAATATAAAGTGGAGTCCAAATAAATATTCCCATACTGAGAATGATAGAAAAGAATAGCCCATATAGAGAGGAAGATCTCAGCGTAAATGTTAATCTTGAAGAACAAGATAGCCCTTCCTTATTCCTACACACAGACACACTCATATGTATATATATATATATTTATTTGGCATCTATATGTTGGGAATTGAAGGTGATTTATGTATCCCTTGAGGGGTTGAATTGATGAGTTGAAGCCTTTAAATCTTCACTACATAGTGAACATGGAACTCACAAATAGATTTATAAAATTAGAAAATGATGTATGAAATCACTAACTTACCCTACTTTATTTAATTGATAATAATTATCGAGGGGGTTGATATTGATCTAAGAAGGGGGATCTATATCTTTTTCAACATTAATATCTAATGTGTTTGTTGATGTTTGTGCAAATTTTTTATTTTATTAATAAATATTATTACTTACAACCCCAAAAATGTGAATTGAAAATTTATGAGCATGATTTCACATGCATTGCTGTTTATGGACACTATAGAAAAACTTGGTTATATCTCTCTTATTTTCAACATATGGTTTTCCCCCATATAATTAGATTTTATTAACTAATGGATCATTACTAAGATAATATTATAATATCATCCCTCTCATAAAAGTGTTAAAAAAACAATCATATAAGGGAGGACAACTTGTTTTGGGAAAATTGGTGAGACAAGAATACACCCAATTATCCTTTGTATTTGATTTTCAATAAGGGGGATAAGAGAGAGAGAAAGATTCACATATTGTCATGATTTATTATTTGGTGGTATTGAAAAAACATTAAGGGGGGTATTTTTGAGACCAATGAATATTTATTTTCATTTTTCATTGGTAATACATGACACCATAGTGATTAAAGAAGGACATAAATATGAGTTTATTTGTACTTAGTATTATGTAGCTCTAATTGTAATGATTTTTGAACTATTATTTAATTTCTAAGACACATTTCATTTATTTAAGGGTGACACATTGTTTTCAACATGTTGAATAATATTTTAGAAATAAAATAACTGTTTAAGATCATTCAAAAATAAATTATTCTCATGGAGTATATTTGAGGAATAATATTTGAGGAATAATATTTGAGGAATAATATTTGATATTGGATTGATATTCAATCATATAGGTAGAATTATTATAATTTCCTTTTTATTTTTGTTTATATGAAAAAATGGTCCAATAACACAAGCCTCAAAACCCTTCTCATTAACCTTATTTTTGGATGATGGCTCAACCATAAGGGAGATCCAGGCTAAACGGTCAGTGTGGTGAAAAGATGATACATATCACTTGTAGGAGTGCTCAAGTAAGTGTGTGCATAGGTGTGCCTATGCTGGGTGGTGTGGCCCAGGAATCCTAGTCTGGGATGTGTGGTTTTGGGAGCAATGCTACTCTACACATATAAAGGTTGATAAAGGAAGATATTATATTATATTGTGTCTCTGTACCATGTGATAATGCAATGTGGGATGAAGATAAGTGAGTTAATATTCCTCCACATAAAAAAACATGAACATAAAATCACAATCTAATCTGAAGAAATATGAAGAACATCAAGCCTACACATCATCATATTCCTCCTCTATTGGTTTAGGTTTATTTCACATGATATCATTGAGAAGTGATGATAATAGATTGATTCATTGACCACCATGATCATCCTAAGAAATCATGGATGAATTATAATGATGAAAAAGATCTGATAAAATTATTCAAAATATCCATTGTGTATACATAAAATTTTTTTAAGGTTGAGTTTGGTATGAATGAAAAATAACTTTCAATTGTTTTGTGGGAATGGATAATTTGAGGCTTTAAGAATAAATAAGATCATGTGATTTTCACTTTTATTTACCAGAGGACTTCATCATGAAGAAAACATATTTTTTATCATAAGATTATTTGAGAATCAATGTTATATTTAGGTGAATTAAAATATGTATGACATGGTATATTTTTTGGGATTTTAATCCATAATTAATGCAAAATGAGAAACAGAGGAACGGTGGTGGATACCTCACCTATAAATATCAATGAACCAAGGTCAAGATGTGATGATACACCATGATATTATCCTATTTTTTAGATAAATAATGCATCATAAATCCTTGTTATGTGAAGAATAGATCCTATGAGGATCCCATTTTTCATGAATAAGAAGGCCCCCCATGAGCCTTACTTGGATACATGAAGAAGATGAGATTCTTCAAGGCATTCCAGGCTTTCCAAAAGTATTTTTTCAAAACATCAGACCTTAGTTTACAATATACTCATCATTTACATGAATAACTATTTTATAAATCCTCACTAGGTTTCATAAAAATTATATAGATACAGTGTACTATTTTTCAATAAGGAAGGAGGAAGATCTTGATACAAACTTATATGAAGGATCTTGAGAATAGTTAGATACCTGAACATGTGGGTGATACTTACATGCCCATGGTATTATTAATGTGGTTTTACACATGAAGAGGAAGAAATAGAACTATAAATTACATAAAATAATAAATGAAGTAATTGTTCTAGGGTTTAATATATCATGCACCATTCATTACACTTTTATGCCTGAAGTGTATAAGATTTTATAAAGTTGATAATTCAAGAAGAGAAAAATTTGAGTTGTGTAAGGCTTAATATTAGATAAATTAATATTTAAGAGATTGTGTGTATCACATACAAAAAAATTTGTGTGGTTAGGACTTTAACAACATAAGGAATAATTACCCGAGTATTGTTACAGTGAGTCAATTTTTCATATATAAGTGTTTATAGTTTTTTGGGTAAGAATAGAAAATTTGATTCATTGGGAGAAAAGGTTCTTAATGTTCACATGAGAAAGTGTGATCCAGAAAACTCATGGAGGAGGATCATAAAAATATATTTCAATAGTGGGTCATATATTCTAAAAAGGAGAATAAAGATCTTATGATTGGGGGGTATAACTAGTTTTGGTATATCCTTGATATTGGGAGGTATAAATAGTCGATTAGGATAAGATGATTGAGGGATATAACCAAAAACAGAAGAAGATTTGTATTTCTATGGGTATAACTAGGATAAAATGGAGGATCAACAATAATGGTGTATAACCAGTTACTTCCTAAACCAATATAATTGATTAAAAGATTATGGTGGAGAATCCATATTGGGGGACTAAATAACAAGGAAAATGAGTATTTCTTTATACCAAACCTTATAAATATCATATAATATTTTCTCCCTTAGTATTTCTACATATGTGGTGAGACTAAGAGATAACTTTAAATGGATCAAGAATCCTAACAGGTTCAAGAGGATGATTCAAAAGAAAATAATTCATATAAATAAAGCCATTGATTCACACTCATCTTAGTGGACAATCTAGTCTGAGGCTCTACAGAAATGAGAATCCCATTCAAAAAATATCATCGAGATAAATCTAGGAATCCTAAAAACATCTTTGACATATAGGGTCCCAATAACCTCTACCATCTTTCATTTCTTAATGGAAATGAAATGGGGTTATGTTGTTAAATTTTAGATAATAACCCATATATCAACTTCACCACTTAAATTATAAGGTAGGCCAATAAAAAAATTCTTTCAGATTTCATATCACTTCTACAATATAATGGGAAGAGGCCAAAAATAACCAATCCAGTCTCTGATGTTCTTATTTGTCCCTCAGGTAGGTAAAATATTTGGAAAAATATTTAAAACTGGTCAGCAAATACCGGTCCACCAATACCTACTCCACATGGTGTAAAACATCTTGTTAGCCCTAGGGTGCACTGCATAACATAATCAATGACCTCATGTATCACCAAATACCTTAAGGTCAAATGAACTACCATTCAATTCTTAAAAAGGATAAAACCTTTGGGATTCATAGACCAATCACCTGAGGTCTCCCAACCATTTAAAATACAGATAAACTAATGGAACTTATTTCCATATTTCTGATCACTGTAAACCCAATAAATAAGAGAATGTGTGGCCTATACAATTTTAAAAACCACCTCTTATCCATTCCCCAACACCTCAAACTTTATATTAGAAAACAAACCCATCATTCTCTACTCATCTACTAATTATTAAATTTCCTAGATAGGAAACTTTCTCCTCAAAGCATCAGTGAGAGAATTCCCCTTCATGGGGGTATAGGCTATATCTAAATCAAATGTATGAAGATACTATACCACACATTTATTCATGAGGTTCAAGCCTCTCTAGGTGATGACATAGTCGGTCTCTTATGATCTGAGTAAACAGAAAAACATTCCTTGAATAGGTAATGGTTCGATGACTTCAATTCATTCATCACAACTACGGACTTTAGTATATGGGTAGGGTATTTTTTCTCTTGTGTAGGAATCATCCATGATCCATAGGCCACCACATGGACCTCAAACATCAAAAAACTCCCCAAACCCATACTAGTGGCATCAAAATACATTGCATAAGATTTCCTAGGCTTAAAAAAGAATCATACCAATATGGATTTCAAATGTGATTTCAACTCCTCAATATAACTATGGAACTTCTGACTTCACTCAAATCTCACCCCTTTCCTAGTCAAGTTTGTAAAGGAAGAATCTATTCTGGAGAATTTTCAGAAAAACATCTATAATAACCATCCAATCCCAAAAAACTCCTAATCTAAATCACATTCGTAAGATGATACTAAGTCAAGACTACTTGGATCTTTTCATGGTCCATAAAAACCCTTTCTTGGAAATCATATGTCATAATAACTTCACCTATTTAATCCAAAATACACATTTTGATATATTGGAATATAGATAATGCTCTCTCAATATTCCTAAGGAAACCTCTAGATCATTCATGTGGTCCTACGATATCATACAATACACCAAGATGTCATAAAATAACATGACCATGAAGGAGTCTGGAATGTAATGAAAGATCCATTTCATCAAGGTCATAAAGACAACATGAAAATTGGTAAAGATAAATGACAAAACCAATTACTCAAAGTGTCTATATCGGTTTTGAAAGGAATTATTAGGGACATCATCCCCCCATTAACCCCAACTGATGGTACCCTAATCTAAAGTCAATCATAGAAAACCAACAAGCACTTATGAGCTAATAAAAAAGATCATCAATTTTGTGAAATTAGTATTTATTTATTATGGTCCCCTTATTATGAATACTGTAATATATGTAAAGCTGGTGAATCTCATTTTCCTTCTTTTTACAAAAGCACTAGTGAAACACATAATGCCACACAAGGTAAACTAGATTTCATTTTCTCAAGACCCTCCAAAAGAGATTTAAACTCTCCAAACATGGAAAGAACCATTCTATAAGATGGTAAAGAAATACATCTCATCCCATTGAAGATATCAATAGTGAACTCGACCACTTACTGGGAATAAAACCAAGAAAAAATCCTCTAGAAACACATTAGGGTACTAGTGCATGACCACTAGAAGACAAGTTACTGAAATATACCCCATAACATCAAATAAAAATATGAATATCTATACCGAGATCAATCCTATCACTGAAAAAAGGGACCTACCCTCTATAATTGTAGATCCTACTCACCCTGGAAGATTTAAGTTCTCCCATAAGGGGATAAAAACTAAACCCTAGAGTGATAGAAATCAATTTTATCTTTAAATTTAATCAACCAATTCATATAGATGATGAGATCGAAAATATACCGGTCCAAAATAAGGAAATCCCATACAACTTCTATATATACAATTAAAACATGAAAATCTAAGAATATAAAACCATTCACCTTCTTCATACCTAGTGAGGGTAAAGAAATACATCAAAAGGGAATCATATTAGCTAGAATTACCCAAGAATAAAGGAACATTAATGAGATGAATGAATGGGAATCACCCTTATCTAATAAAATATATTCCCTAGAAAAATAAATAAACACCATACCTCTCATGGTGGTAGACCAAAACTCAGTTTCCTTAGGTTTCATATATACTACCTAAATACATCCTCACTCAAGACCTCCCAAAACCTTATTTTCCTGGTGATAATCACCTTTAACCTAAGAGAGACATCCTTCACCATTAGAAGCATCTGATCTTACTTGTAAACCCTTATAGTATGAATAACAAACTCCACTCTCATTTAAGAATGTCTTATTGAGGTTCTAAATGTGACATGGATACCCACACCAGTGGTGTTCCCTTAGAGCATCAGGTTAATTAGGTTTTTATAGCTATACCTCCCATATAGATAAAAAACTATTGACTTACACCATATAGAAACCACTATCACTAAGCTATATGATTTCTAAGAAATATTGAAACTTCCCTGATGAGGTTTATCCCACTTCCTAATTTTATGAGAAAAAGAACTTTGGATACCACCCACTGAAGGAATACTAATGAGCTCATCTTCCTGACCATGTATGCCTCTTCCATGGGTGCCTTATCAACCACCTCAGTATAGTTTAGAAACAAATAAGGATAAGAATCGACCTAATATTGGCCCTCAATCCTATTTAAAAATGTTGAGATTTAATGAAATTGTTAATGGGGATATTAGGGGACACATGAACCAACTAAAAAAACTAAGAATAATACTACATCACTGAATGATACCCTTTAACATGATCTCACAATCCTTTTCCATTCTAAATGTCTCCAGATAGAACTACTGATTAAAATATTCCTTAAAGGTAGTCCCTATGATATCCTCATTCAAATTTTCTAATACCATGGTTTCCCACCATTTTCTACCCAGTCCTTCTAGCATATAATTAAAGAATACAACCTTTGATGTTTTGGAGGCCTTCAAAAACTGAAATATATGCTCAATCTATTCAAGATAATCCATGTGATATTAGGTTCTCTTATCACCATGTAATAATGGTGGGTTTTACATAGTAAACTTCCTAGTGTGGTATTCCATTCATTCTTGATATCAACAACCATCTTGGACTAAGTATTGGATCATACAGATCATTGACTCCACTAAAGCTAGATCAACTAAAGGGTTTTCACATGGGACATGATCCATAGCTTCTGATATATGCCTAGATGAGGTCCTTCTGGGAGGAATTGTTTACAAAGAATAAAACAAAAGACCATTTAATAAAAACAAAAATCACAACCAAAATCAAATAAACCATAATAAACCCCAATAATAAATCCAAAAAATGATCATTTTCATCAACAAAAAACTTCAAATAATAAAGGGGTGAAAAAATAAAAATTTAAAACATTTCTCCACTGTACACGATTTGGCTACACAGTTAAGCAATCCATGAACTAAATATGTAGGTTACATCATAATATAATAGACAAACATATATAGATTTCCTATAGTTACAACTAAACATGTTCCTAAACTATGCGCCTCATGATATCATCCCAGTTTCGCCACGAAACTCTTTATAACACATGGTGTCACCCTAAAACTAATAATAAATAGTGAAATACATAAAACCCCAATAAAACAACACATAACATGTTTCAAAACATTAAAAAAATCCAAAACCACTCATGGAAATGTGAGGTATTACATGAAGAAGACCTGGCGAGGAAATCCTCCACTCCTACCATCTGATAACTGATAGTCCTCTTTCTGATCTACCATAGAACCCTAAATAAAAAAGATATTTGATACCATTTTTTTGAACCATCCTAGTTCAACCAGACTTTTCAACTGAGACGGAATGCACAAGTACCAAAGTTCATTCTTGATATCCACAGGGTGGATAAGAACACCAAGGAATCACAAATAACTTCACAAAATGGGTTTTCCTCTAAAAAAATACCATGATAAATCCATGAATTGGAAAACCAACATAATCAAATAAAACTAACCAATATATAGAAACATACAAAAGTGAAAATGTAGAAATGAATAATATAAGAAATCATAAACACCATCAAATCACCATATATATCATGTAATATAAAATACTTACACATAATATCCATAGTCAAAAGATCCAAATAATAAAATTGATAACAAACCAAATAGGAAATAAAAAACATACCTATTAAATCATAATATCAAATATATATCCTCATGAGCTAAACCTCTTGAGACCACATCTCCTCCTACACAAATAAACCGCATATGGTGGTAATCAAGAAGAGCCACCATAATGGATGGTTCCCTTTCCCTTATCTATTTCCATCCAAATAATGTTTCAAAAATCTAAATAAATATGTAGGGTTTGAGGAAAAATGTGTATTATAATACCAACATCAATATATATACATATATATATAATACTTTTAACCATGAAAACTAATAAATCCAATTTGAAACTCATTTTCAAAAACAATCACTTGAAAAAAATTTCCCTTTTGAAATACCTTTGTGTTTTATCAAAAAATAATTATTTCAAATATTGAGTAAACATGTCTCAATAAAATGACAAATCCACTGGGAATATTTATTATCAAAAAACCCAAACAAATCAAAATGATGGTCTAATCATAAGCGTCATGATATAACCAAATAAGGGGAAATAGGAATAACCCATTGTATCTTGATCAAAAAAGGCACTAACATACTGCATGGAAGCTTATAAATCAACAAGGCATTATAAATATTCCACATGGGTTCTAAAAATAAGGGTTTGATGTGACTTAGAGTAAAAACTAGTTTTTTAACCCACTAAGAAAGTATAAAATGTAGGAATATCACTCAGTCTTCCACAATCCCAAAATTCCAAGAGCTCACTCAATCCATTTGTAAACACTTTTTAATATCACTTGGTCTTCCTACCAAAGGATCAAATAGTCCCGAGAATGAAATTTCCTTCATCTAATTCATTTACTCATACACACCCAAGGTTATCCATGTGCTACTAAATTCCAAAACTATCAACATCAACAAGTGAAAGTGATAAAATAAAATTTAAAAGGTAATTTATTAAAAAAAATTCCCATTTCAGGTCAAGAATCAATAATAAATAATACCTCTTTCAAAACCATTTAAAAATCATTTAAAATAATAAAACCTCTTTGATACATTTCCCCAAACACTTGGAGTACGTTGAAGGAAAATCCATTTTTTAAAACCATTAAACTATAAAATTTATAGCACCAACTATGAATTACATAAAATTTGATAAAACATCAATCATAAATAAATTTTAAAGCAATTTGATAAACAAAAAACAAATGTGATAATGAATTATTGGTTAGTCATGGATAATTCCCAAAAATATAGACGCCTACCTCAAAATCAATTTCAAAATTTTCATATTCAATGAAACTCACATGATTCAAGAAGGAAAGGTTTTTATATACCTAATATATAAATAAAACAACCTAATACCCCATCAAAAATCCTAGATTCATCCATGGGGCATGCTAGGGTTTCAAATTTCCATGAAAAAAGGACGAATAAAGGTACAATTGGGGGAATGTAGGATAAATCCTAAAGGAATAAGATTACCTCAAGAAAAACCACTAAGGATCCAAGGATGATCCACCGTAAAGGAGAGAGAAGAATATTTAATTACAAAGGAGGGGGTTTTCATGTGTGGGATTAGAAATGAGGCCAAAGGGAGTTAAATCTGTCAAGGTAATTTTTGTAAAAATTGAATTTTTTTTGACATGGACATCTTATATGGTCAGGCCACACATTTAGTCAAATCAGGCACCAACCGCGTGAGATCTACTATGTACCGAAAACTCAAACTGCATGGTTTCTACAAGAAGTCACACACATAGGAAAATCATTCCCAAACCATGAAAAAACCCATTTCCACCAAAACGAAACCCTCACATGGCTAGCCATATAGCTAGAAAACTTTTGCACCAATAGTGTTCCTTGGTCTTTTCCCCCAATAATTAAATTTTCAATAACCAACACTTGAGAAATCTAAAAAATAATAAATAGAAAATTAAATAATCTTATAATAAATAGCAGTGAATCAGTGGGTGTCACAGTGTACCCTTATTAGATTTACCCACCTATAGTATCTTCTATTCCAAACTCGATTTTGGGCATACAAGTAGTCTATCCTGGGTGTTTTTCTACATAGAATATTATTACAGACTTATATTTGGTATTCAATATGATCTATGATTGGGATTATATATTCATATCCTATTGGATAGTGATGGAATGTGCGATTATGGTGGATAAAGCCTTCTTGTCCTCTAGATAGGGTTAAGTATCCCTCCTCACTTCTTAGGCATGGGATCCTTGAGCTGTGGGTTGGTTATGGATAGAGTTAGGTATCCCCCCAGAAGATGGGGTCATGATCATCTACCTCATCCCTTGGATATGGTTAGGTATCACATCCTTTTATATAGTAACATGATCACCTACCTATGGTTCAGTAAAAATATGGTTAGGTTTCCCCTATGTCCTGCGGCATGATCCTCTATCAATGGGTTGAAAACTAATGTCTGATGTGTCTTCCAATGAGGAATGGTTCTGCTCATTTATGATTCCTATGTTTTTGGTAGTTATTTCATCACTGATATACTAGAGTATGTTGTTCTTCCTCTTCTGAAGAAAAAGATTTAGTGATGATGGGTCCCCCATCCTAGATTTGGATGATGACATAACTATTGGAAGTATATGAAATATGGATTTTGTGGGGCATGTGGTACCCTAGATACCGTTGGTTTTCTTTCGAGATGTAGCATACAAATTTCCATTGACTTAAAAATTGAAATACACTTCAATAAACCAAGAATCCTCAGATTTCTGATTGGTGAATTCTTCTCATATTGGAGTTATGATTCCCAGGACTCCTTAGTGTTTTAATGACATCTAGTGATTGATAATATTTATATTATTCATTTTTCCTTTATCCCAGACACTATTTATATAATTATATATGATATTGCTTGTTTCCTTGTATTTTTTTATGGTTTTAGGGGAATCATACTAATTATATTTATACTCTCCCCTACACAGGACTTGTGTTCCCACACATGTTGTGTCTATGCAGTCGATACATAGGTTTAGAGATGATCTGGGTAGATGTGGAGATAACATGGATTGTCTGGAGATGGTTCATTGTGATTCATGGTGATGAATTTTGGAACATAGTAATTCATGATACTGGTGGTGTATTCTATGTAGTTGGTGTGAATCTAGAGTGATTGTATCATGGAGTTGTTTCTTAGAGTTTTGCCTATTAGATATTTTTATATGCACTTTTATCCTTGTATTTACCTTATATATTTCACTTGTACTTGTTTTTTCATACATGATTTACCTACCATTCAATTGATCATTTATATAACCCACTCATTCTATTATTATCCATTGTATTGGAGATATGTATCAGTTGTGGACTGATATAGGCTAAGGCCTTCTATATTGTGAGATATTTATACTCGGTGCCAGTCACCATCCCCTATCTATTTGAGGTTGGCCTGGGGTGGCACTCCTGGATTACCATTGGCCAAAATGGGGTTTCAATAGGATCAATTCATGTTAGAGTTGTATTAGAGTGAATTTATCATAGGTATAGTGTTTGAGGTTTGTATTCATGTGATGATTTGGTTTGGGTATTTAGGTAAATAATGTTAATGGTTTCATGAGTTCGGTTATCAAACCAAGGAGACTAGAATAGGTGTAACAACCAATGTATCCTTTCTCTATGACTCTTATAACCAGTTAGTCAACCCAAAACTCTAATATATATTTTCTTGGTGAAATAATGTTTTTACGTGCATCATATTGTAGTTTTTTTGACCTTTCATATCCTTCCCTTATCATATCATCTAGATATGCTCTAATCTTTGTTGGTTCACCCTATCAAAAGAAGGGTGATAATCTCTAATATCCATATCTTGTGTGGAGGTAGGGTCATGAAGAACCTATTACCATAGTTGGGAATCTCACTAATGACTAGTGAGTGGTGATGATTTTTTTTAGATTTTTTTGAGAGATATATATTCCAAGCGATCCAAGACAGTCTCTCTCACAACCTTGTGCATAGTGTAGATATTTATTATAAATCAGATGGTATTTCTCAATGAATTGGATATGATTACCTATAGACCTAATATTCTTTTTCCATTTGATGAAAAAGGCCTTAAGATCTTTCATGGTTGGACCAATCCTTGGGTGATATATGTTTTGTTGTAGTCTAAGGATTTTTCTTCCATCTAGTTTAAGATATTACAAACTAGATAAAAATTATTATTTTAATCCTCTTATATAAAATGATGGTTCATTGGTGTCTAAAATATTCTCAAAATCATAGCATGTCTACTGTACCATGGTATAATTATGGAGTTTTTCTAGGAGTGAATCATATTTGTGGATGGTAAACCCTTTATAGGGTTGAGTGACTATGTCTGAGTATGTGTTGAGGACCTCAGACCCCATGAGGTGTTTCCCAAATATGCTCAGTGGTGGAATAGTTCAAGGGGAATGGTTTGGTTTAAGACTCTTGGTGATTTATCAATCTGTAAATGAGTTTTTAATGGTATAATACATCCATTAGTGTTCCCTATGTTATTTCTAACATAATAAACATTTTTTGGAATATGCACCCAAGCTTAGGAGAAAGATGGTGTTCACCTAAAGATATCCCATGACGGTAATGTTGGACCTCCCATGTGGAAGGTAGAATTAAAGTATGAGATCATAATTATTGAATATTGTGCTATAAAAAGATGTTTTTTCTATTGGTATGTTATTTTGGGATAATACCATGGTTCTAGAGTAGTTGGAGATGGATGATGAATCAATCCATCTCAAACAACACCCCTTAAGATAGTGTTTTTCTAGCTTAGTGTGCTAATAACCAGATACATGGGATAATTAATGGTATAAAAGGCTATGTTCAGGTGTTAGTGGGTTCATTTTAGGTTTTTATTCATTCCCATTATCCATAATCCCTCATACTAGTTGATATCGACATGACCTAATCATCCGACATGATATATTCGGGGGGCTGGATATTTTAGTCATACCCTAGTTTTATAGAGAGTTTTCTCTAATGGTGATATTTATTCACTCACACCTTCATGTGATGTCAATATATCATTATTGAATAAAGATATATATATATATATTAAATTCCTCATAGAAGAGAAGAGGTATGGTGGTTCCCTCATCATGCATGGGTTGGTTACCTATTGCTAGTTTCTTGTGGTGTTGGAATTTGGTATGATGAGCTGGGATCCTTCTTCAATAGTGAATGCGAACCCCCGCCCCCTGATGGGAGGTCATGGAAAAATAATTGGTAGATAATATTGACTACTTAACTGGTGATTAACATGGATTGGTGTACCATGAACGTAGACATAAATTCATTTCTATGAGTGTAGAGGATCATGCAAATTATTTCAAAGGAAAACCGATGGATAACCCTTGTTGAAAGGATGATATAGGCATAAAAATAAACAATGAGGATGATTTACAGATGTTACTGAGTGGAAATATGTGTTACCCCATGGAAATTATAGAAATATGGACCGAACCCTTCCGGAAATTGTTTTGTGGAGGATACTATTGATCATTCACGGTATTTTCCTCTATATTTCCTTAAGAGTGACTATTGTGCAGTAAAAACTCGTAGTATGGAATAATGATTTTGAAACCATGATAGTTTGTTGGATCAAGTTGGCACATTAGATAGATGATGGTTAATAATTCTCACAGAGTACTATGCATCCAGATGATGAATCAAGAGCTATATATTCTAGTTTCACAGATCATGTTTCTAGAATGAAGTGGGTTGACACTCTCCATAAATCAATGGTGGTGGCATAACACAATTTATATATGTGAGAGAGATTACAAGGATGATTACAACCCTATGGTCCATTGTAATGAGACATTCTCATGTGATGAACTTAAAAGGTTTTCCTGAATTTTTGAAGAACATCCACCACATTCTCAGGTGGATGGGGAGTTTTTTCAGTTGTTTATGGTGAATATTTTGGGGGATATCCTTATTGGAAACCACTTTTGTAGATAACAACAGTCAGTTTGGTAGGTAAAATGAGCCAATATGGCAATACTAATCTCATGGAAAGTCTTTCTATGTAGTTAAATAATATTTTTCCTCAAAAGTTTAGAGATTTTATTCTCTCAGGAATGTATTATTTTTAGTTGTAGAGATTAGAGAGCATGATATTCTAAGTAGCCCGGACCATCCATTTTATATTTTTGAGGATTGGGACACCTAATGGATAGTTGTGTATTTTTGAGAGGTTGAGTGAGGTTTTTTTATCCTAATGTATTCATTAGTAGATTTCACAAAAAAATAACCACACATTTATCAAAATTGGGTACAAGCCTATTATCGATCATGGTGTGGATAAGGGATTTATGCATATGTTCATGTGGAAGTCTGATAGTAATTCCCATATTTCTCTAGTTCCACAAGAAAGTAAAAATATTTATGGTGGCCTCATAGGTAATAGATTATTGAGAAGCTGATGTGTGTTTGTATATGCATGCTTCTTAGAAATTGCTTCACTCTCCTATGATGTGGGGCCATATTTCTCTTTAAATTTGGGGAGTGTAACACACCTACCATCGACAACATTGTCAATAGACACTTATGGTGTAAGAACCCGGTTCTTATCCTTGCGGTACAGGTTTCTTGTTTTCCTTTTTACTTAATTTTTTTTGAGAAAGTATGGAAAGATGGAGAAAAATCCCAAAAATTTGTCGGTACACGCCGTGTACTGTTCCAAACACCCTGTACTTTGGCCGTGTGGGATGAGTACATAGGGCGTGTAGGCCTATCAGTGATGAAGGGTGTAAAACCTGACTACATGCCATTTAATTTGTATTTACATGTCATTTCATCATTCGGCAAGTGAACAGTAAGGTGGTGGGAGTAGCCACGAGCAGAGCGATAGTACATGCCATGTACTTAGAAATACATGCCATGTAATCAAGTTGACAGATGGACAGTGAGGCGGTGGAAAGTGGCCACCAGAGGAACAATTAAAAAAAATTAAAAGTACACGCCATGTACTTGAGATTACATACCGCGTAGTTGTGTTTTTTTTGTTATAAACGGGAAGTAGCTTCCTCTTTCAGAAGAAGAAGATTAGAACATCAGAAGGACACAGGAGACAGGGCCGAACCTTGGAGGAGCTCTCGACCAAACATTGAGACCCTGTTTCCTTCGTCGACGATCATGTTAGGACCACACGGGTATGCCCTTTCCTCTCCTTGTGTGTTTCCTTCCAATTATTTCATGAGGGGAAGTTATTTGAGTTTGAATGGGTGGATGTTTATCCTAGATCTACGTCATTCACGAATAATTCGGGAGGCGTCATTCACGTATATTGATCAGTGGAGATCGAGGTAGGTGGTCTGGTGTTTAATTCCAACTGCTGAGTGTTTTTGTGTACAGTTGTGCTACGTGTCCATATTTGGGGTGTCATATGGATGAGGAATTAACTGATTAAATACATAGAAATGATTTGTTAATCTTTTTATTATGTATTAACTGCAATTTGGGATCATTATTTGGATCCAGGGCCACCCCGTGGCTGGGTTTCCCTTGTTTAGCAGCTTGGCCCGGATACCCGTGGGTATCCCGTGATTATAGCATGCTTTGAGTTTTCTTGGGAGAAAATGTGTATAGATTTCTTGATTATGTGTTGGGCTTGACCCGATTACTTGTTTAGCCTGAGGGTAGTGTTTTTTTAGCTTGAGGGAAACTTTTCTCATGCATATGGGAAGTAGCTTCTATGCCTGTGGGCGACACCTCGTATGCCTATGGGAAATATTCGTTATGCCTGTGGGCAGTCACCTGCAGGTTTAGATTCTGATTTCCTGAGGGTAAGGATTTTCATGTCTGCGAACAATGTTTACTTGTATATTCACTATAGTGATTTATTATATTGTACCTGCCAAGATAAAGAACATACTAGTAATTGATAAATAATTAATAAAATGGAAATGTAAATGGTAGAGATAGTTACTTTTGAGTACTTCCTAGTTTACTGCATTTTATTACAGCACACTACTGTTGCACATTTTTCACTGATAGTTGGGCATGGGCCTTTGGTGGTTACTTATTGGGATTTATTTTCCACACCCTGTTTGGGTCATGTATTGGGCCCAAACACATTATTTTACTGCAGGTGTTGATAAGGGAAGGAGTCCCTATACAGGTACTTGATAGTTTCAGAGGAGTAGGAGAGCATGTGACCAAGCTTAGGCTTGCGATGTTGTTGAGTTCCAGCTGTACTGTTTTAGTTTTCGTGATGTACTTAGTAATTTGTACTATACTATATTTGATTGTAGTGTATCCTATTTTTACTGCTCTTTTATAAATAGGACATATTGCATCATCATGTGTATTTGACTTTTGGATATCTTTTTATTTTGTACTTTTGTACTTTTTCCTTTCCATTATTTAGTGCTTCCGCTTTATTATGTCTGTTTTTTCTCCGCTACACTACACTTTGAAATATAAGGGCATAGTTTCCCCAATATCAGACCTAGGCCCTCACTGCTAGTCAGCAGCTGCTGGCATTTGGGGAAATGCACTTGACTTCATGTGAACAACCGGGTTCGGGGCACCCGTTCAGTGGCACCCGGATCTGGGATGTTACAAAGTGGTATCAGTGGGGTTTCTTTTCTTTGACTTACTGTTTGGATCAATTATTCTGGGATAGGAAGGAATAGGTACTTGGTAATAATCTATGCCCGGGAGTTGCTAACCCGTGTACAGGGAAAATCCAATCTACCTCGTTTAATTGCAATTAATCTGGTTTTGCAATTTTGTAGTTGATTTAATTTTCACCGTTGGGTGACACACTTGTGGTGTGCTGTTTATATGTTATACTTGGGTTATATTTAGTTGCAAACTGATGAGACGAGGGTATGCCGTCACATGCATCATTTAGAAACATGTTAGAATCACATTTCATGTATAGTTTCCATGCCATGTAGGTGCATTATAAATTCCACGATTTTGTGATTGATTTTGTGCTAGAAAATGCATGATATTGTGATAGATACCATGATAAAATACATGTTATTTTATTGGTATTGTTGTTGAGGTTTTGTAGAATGAATGCCAAACTTTGGTTCTTGAGGAGTATAGGCCCTCATTAATCGTAATTTGGTGGATCATTGACATGTTTACCCTGTAATATCATTTATAAGATGCAAACATATGATTCACGGGGAGTATGGGCCCTCACGGATCAGAATTTGGCACTTAGGTGTTGGTTTCAGTGTTTTTCTGGGCTCTGGAGTAGTTTCAAAGGCTTATTGTCTGGAAAAACCCAGAATACACGGCGTGTAGTTTTGGATACCCACCCTGTACTATTCAGTTCGGGAAGAAATGAAAACATTTTAAGTACATGACGTGTACCCGACATACACACCATATAGTTTCTTCCCATGTCATAGGCCGTGTAGGCAGAAACACAGGATAGTGAAACTTTGAGGGGATGCACTGTGTACCGATTGTACATGTCGTGTTGTGTTGACCCTGTGTCCATCGTGTAACTAACAATATATGCAGAGAAATATGAGCTTATACATGCTGTGTTAATACAGAACACGCCATGTAGTTTAACTTGGGGATCTGGCCGTGTGACTAAAAAAAATGGGTCGATGTTATCTCTTCTTGTACACGTCGTGTACCTGTGGGACACGTCGTGTAGTCTTGACCAGTGAGGGACCGTGTGGACTCTGCTATGTGGATGAGTAAATAGGGTGCTGTACATGCCGTGCGTGGGTGTAACACACCATGTAGTATCAGACGAGTAGCCAGCCGTGTCACTAACAAACACGGGCAGTTGGAATCTAAGCCATACACGCTGTGTCCATCCGGCACATGCCTTGTAGTGTGAGCTGTGTACCCGGCCGTGTCACTAACAACACGGGTCGGTGAATCTCATCTAGTACACATTGTGTGGACCTTATACACGGCATGCAGTTTCGTTCAAAAGAGATCCGTGTGGATAGTCCATGTAGAAGGACTCGGGCAGGGGAAGAAAATTCAAGTTCACGCCATGTGTGTGGACAACACGCCGTGTGTTGGGGGTGTTACTTGACTAGTTCTGGCAGAGGTACATGCCCATATGGAAGGCCTACGGGAACACGCCATGTAGTTATTATACACACCGTGTAGTCCTGTTTTGTAAAACTTGAATGTTTTCTATTCCATGTTCCCTTCTTAGGTTTCTGGTTCTTGGTCCTTGATGATCTTAATCTAAGGAGTGTGTTTGACCTTTTAGATTCATGTCATCGAGAAAACCACGATTTGTTCACTAGGAGAGTGGCAACGAATATACTCCTGAGATGGTAGGCCATTAGCTACCAATGGATCCTCCAGTAGAGCCAGATGTGGCACCAACTGTTATACCAGACATAGGCACTGATGCACAGTTCCATGAAGGTTTCATGCGGTTCATGCCAACCTTCTAGGGAGCACCGCCGGGTGCCACATCTATGGAAGAGCTGACACAGATATTCCAATAGCAACATCTGCCTATGTTTTCAGGGGATGACAGAACACATGCTGTAGAGTCTTGGCTAGGTTCTATGCAGACTTTTTTCGAGCATTTGGAGACGCCTCTTGGGAGGAGGGTCAAGCTACTTACTTACATGCTGCGTGATTTCTCTAAGAGAGGGTGGGATGTTATCACCCAGACTGAGCATCATAGAAAAATGGTGTGGGAAGATTTTCAGGAAGTCTTCTATGACTTTTTCTTTCCAGAGACGCCGAGGGTAGATCGAGCTCAAGTGTTCATGAATCCACAGCAGGGCACCATGTCAGTGATGGAATATTATTCCCACTTCACCGAGATACAGTGCTCTGGACCTGTTAGGATGGGTGATGATATTCTTAGGTCTAGACTCTTTGAGGATGGTATTCGGTATGACATCTGAGCACTGGTGGACATTTTCTGGTTGCCTAAAGTGCATACTATTTTGAAACAGGCACTGATTACTGAGCGGAACCTATGGGAAGCTAGTGGTGCAGGCCAAGGCGATTCAGCACCATTTTTTGGTACTATTTCTACCTTTAAGAGGAAGAGGCAGATGGATTTCTATCATGGTGGTAGTACTAGATAGAATATTTCTTCAGGTGGCTAGGTCATGTGCTACCAGTGTGGAAAAGAGGGGAACGAAATACCTCAGTGTCCACGTGACCCAGTGGAGTTCCGAGCTTGCGGTAGGATGGGTCATCTCCATCGTTTTTGTAGGGAGTTTCCACTAGTGGCTAGTGAGAGGGGTTATATGTGGACTCCGTGTGCTGGAGCAGGGCCAACAGCTTCTTATAAGTCAGTAAATTGGAATACGTCAGAATGTTCAGGCTGAGGTAGTGGTCGTAGCCTTGGTAGCCAAACACCCGGATATCAGAGACAGCAGGGCGGGTCAGCTCAGGGTAGCCAGGCTGTGTCGCAGGGCTGCGACACTTGGAAGACATATGTAGTGCAATAGACCCAATATGAGTAGGATCCCGAACCTTCCACTGTCAGAGGTACTATTCTAGTTGCTTTTGTTTTGTCTTCAGTACTTTTCGAGACTGGTTCTACACATAGATTTATATCTGTGCCCATTGTGGAGAGCCATGGGCTATGTGTTTCTTCTTCTTCTGATGTTATAAAGCTAGACACTCCGTTGGGGACTAGAACGGCTGGTGTGCGTTAGTGCAGGGAGTGCCCCTATAGGTTGGTGGGTGTCACTTTTTATGGGACCTCTATGTCTTAGAGATGACAAGCTATGAAGTCATTATGAGGATGGCCTGGTTGGTAACCTTTCAAGACTTTGTAGATTACTATCGCTGTAGGGTGAGATTCATGTCACCAAAGGGTGGAGAGTTTCTATACAAGGGCGAATGGGATGTCTAGGTGAGCTGAGATGGACCCAAGCATTGTGGGCAAGGTGGAGTGACAACCCAAATTGCGAGTTTATATCTGGATAACCAAGAAACTTTTTATAAGTATTTCCCTCCAGTGGTTGATCATTTCAAGGATGTCTTCTCAGATGACTTCTCAGGTCTACCATCGGAGTGAGAGGGGGAATTCCTTATTGAGCTTGTTCCAGGAGTGGCACCAGTGTCCATTCCTCCTTATAGGATGGATACACCAGAGTTTTAGGAGATCAAGAGGTAGTTAGAGGAGTTACAAGCCAAGGGTTTAATCCGACCCAGTACTTCTCCTTGGGGTTTGTCTGTCCTGTTTGCAAAGAAGGTAGATAGTACCCTCAAACTTTGCGTGGATTATTGGAAGCTGAACATGTTGATGGTCAAGAATCGATATCCCTTTCCATGGATTGATGATCCTTTTGATCAACTTCAAGGAGCACAAGTGTTCTCGAAGAATGAATTGGGATTCAGATACCATCGGTTGCACGTTAGACCATCAGACATACCACTTACAACTTTTCAGAGCAGATATGGTCTATACAAGTATTTGGTCATGCCGTTCGAAATCAAGGAAGAGCCAGTAGTTTTTATGGATCTGATGAATCGTGTGTTCCATCCATACCTGAATTATTTTTTGTTAGTCTTCATGGATGATATCTTGGTGTACTCTCACAGTCGACACGACCGTGCCACCCATCTTGATATCGTACTGAGTACACTAAGAGAGCATCAACTATATGCTAAGCTATCAAAGTGACACTTTTGGATGGACCATATACACTTTCTGGGTCACATTATCTCAGAGGTAGGAGTTGTAGTAGACCCAGAGAAAGTGAGAGAAATAGTTTCCTGGGAGCAGCATAAGAACGTGTTTGAGATATAGAGTTTTTTAGGGATAGTTGGTTACTATAGGTTCTTTATATAGTACTTCTCCCGCTTAGCAGTGCCGTTGACAGGTTTGACTAAGAAGGATGTGAAGTTCATTTGGTCAGAAGCTTATGAGACAGCCTTTCAGGAGCTGAAAGGAAGGTTGACATCAGCACCAGTCCTGATACTTCCAGAGTAAGGGAAGAGCTATACAGTTTACTGTGATGCATCAGGTATTGGGCTGGGTATAGTGTTGATGTAGGGTGACCGAGTAGTTGTGTACGGGTCTCGACATTTGAGGCAACATGAGAGGAATTACCTGATACATGATATTGAGTTGGCTGCAGTTGTTCATGAATTACGATGTTGGATACATTATCTCTTGGGAGAACATTTTGTGGTCTTTACAAACTACAAAAGTCTTAAATAAATCTTTACCCAGTGTGAATTGAATATAAGACAGTGAAGATGGGTTTAATATCTTCAGTCCTTCGACTTTGAGCTTTCCTATACACCTGGTAAAGGTAATGCAGTAGCTGATGCACTGAGTAGGAGGACTCAGAAATAGGTAGTGCAGGAGGCCAGTGGTGAGTGGAAGCTCATGGATTTGTTCTCTGAGATGCATTTGGAGGTTTACAATATTTAGGTACGATCCTATCTTTCATCCTTAGCTGTGACTTCTACCCTCCTAGATAGAGTAAGAATGAGACAACTATCGGATTTAGAAGGCCCAGTTCTACGGGAGTCGGTGGCAAGTGAGGACCCTCCTATTGGTTGTATGATATGCGATGATGACGTACTGCATATCCATGTATGGGTGTGGGTTCTAGGGGATATACATGAAGAGTTGACGTGGGAGTTTCATGCTTCAGCTTGGGTAGTGCATCCCAGAGTTACCAAAAAGTACCGTGACTTGAGACGTCAATATTGGTGGCCAGGTATGAAATGTGAGGTAGATGGTTTT
Organism: Viscum album; assembly: GCA_963277665.1. Classification (NCBI taxonomy): domain Eukaryota; kingdom Viridiplantae; phylum Streptophyta; class Magnoliopsida; order Santalales; family Viscaceae; genus Viscum; species Viscum album. The sequence goes on from OY728134.1 coordinate 822,658,699, forward strand.
GTTACTAGATGTTACACCTGTCAACAGGTGAAGGTGGAGCATCAAAGGCCAGCCGGACTGTTACAATAATTACCCATTATGGACTGTAAATGGGATGATGTCGTGATGGACTTTGTGACCGGGTTGCTGAGGTCACCTCGAGGAAATGATGTCATGTGGGTTGTTGTGGACAAACTTACAAAGGTAGATCACTTTATATCGATCAAGGAGACCTTTGGTGTTGATGAGCTCATAAATTTGTATATCCGAGAGGTAGTACGTCTTCATAGGGCCTAAATTCTATCATTTCAGATAGGGACTCCCTTTTTACGTCTCATTTTTGGAAAAGTTTTCATAGGGCACTGGGTACACAGGTGCTTCTAAGCACAACTTACCACCCTCAGTCCGATGGCCAGTTAGAGCGTACGATACAGGCACTGGAGGACATGCTGCGTGTATGCATCCTAGACTTTGGGGGCTCTTGGGAGAAGCACATAGCCCTGGTCAAGTTTTCCTATAATAATAGATTTCATGCAACTATTAGGATGGCACATTACGAGTCTTTATATGGTAGGCCATGTCGATCACCCTTGTGCTGGTTGGAGGAAAGTGAGGAAGCTTTATTGGGACCATGTGTCATCCAGGAGACTTCAGAGCAGGTGCGGTTGATATAGAAGTGGATGGATACTAGACAATCTCATCAGAAATATTATGCTAATCACCGTAGATGACCCTTGGAGTTCGTGGTCGGGGATCAGGTTTTCTTGCATGTTTCACCGAGGTTGGGACACAGGTGGATTAGGAGGCAGGGTAAACTTTCACCAAGGTATGTGGGTACGTTTGAGATTCTGGAGAGATTCGGGCTGGTTCCCTATCAATTTCACTTACCAATGAGGTACTGGGCCATGAAAGATGTATTCCATGTATCTCAGCAGCGCTGTTATCACTCATACCCATCTCATGTCTTTCAGCTTGAGGAGGTTGAACTTTAGGTCGATGCATCTTTGAGGAGCATCTGATTCATATTGTTGATAGGAGAATGAAAGTTCTCAGAGGCTGGTCATTTCCTCTCGTATGGGTGCTATGGAAGCATGGATGAGTTCAAGATGAAACCTGGTAGTGGGAGACCAAAGTATGTGCTCATTGGCCAGAGTTTCTCTTAGCTTTATCTTCACCACCCTTGGAAGGGAAATTTGGGGATGAATTACTTTAAGGTGGGAAGTTTGTAAGAACTTGGTTCTTATCCTTATTGTACGAGTTTCTTATTTTCCTTTTTCCTTTAGTGTTTTTGAGCAAATAAGGAAATATGGGGAAACATCCCAAAAATTTGTGGGCACACGCCGTGTACTTTGGGCATGTCGGATGAGTACACAGGGAATATAGGCCTGTCGGCAATGAAGGGTGTAAAAACTGACTACACACCATGCACTTTGTATTTACACGTCGTGTCATTAGTTGAAAGGTGAATAGTAAGGTGGTGGGAGTTTCCACCAGCAGAGCGATAGTACACGCTGTGTACTTAGAAATACACGCCGTGTAATCACGTCGACAGATGAATAGTGAGGCGGTGGAAAGTGGACGCTAGAGGAACAATTAAAAAAATGAAACGTATACGCCGTGTACTTGAGAGTACATGCCGTGTAGTTGTGTTTTTTTATAAATCGGCAGTAGCTTCCTCTTTCAGCAGAGGAAGCTTAGAACATTGGAAGGCCATGGGAGAGAGGGCTGAACCTTGTAGGAGCTTCCAACTGAACACTGGTACTCTGTTTCCTTCACCGACGATCACGTTAGGACCTCACGGGTAAGCCCTTTTCTCTCCTTGTGTGTTTTCTTCCAATTATTTCTTGAGGGTAAGTTATTTTTGTTTGAATGGGTGGATTTTTATCCCAGATCTATGTCATTCATGGATAATTCGAGAGACTTCGTTCACGTATGTCGATCAGTGGAGATCGTGGTAGGTGGTCTGGTGTTTAATTCCAACTGTTGAGTGTTTTTGTGTACTGTTGTGCTATGTGCCCATGTTGGGGGTGTCTTATGGTTGAGTCCTTAACTGATTAAATACCTAGAAATTCATTAGTAATATTTTGATTATGTATTAACTATTGTTTGGGAACATTGCTTGGATCCAGGGCCACCCCGTGGGTGAATTTCCCTTGTTTAGCCATTGGGCCAGGATACCTATGGTTATGCTATGATTATATCATTCTTTGAGTTTTCTTGATAGAAATGTGTATAGATTGTTTTCTTATGTGTTGGGCTCGGCCCAGTTACATTATTAGCCCAAGGGAAGTGTCTTGTTTAGCCTGAGGGAAACTTTTATCATGCCTGTGGGCAGTAGCTTCTGTTCCTGTGGGAGACACCTCGTACACCTGTGGGAAATATTCGTTATGCCTGTGGGAAGTCACCTACGGGTTTCGATTCTGATTACCCAAGGGTAAGGATTTTCATTTCTATAGACAACGTTTACTTGTATATTCACTATGATGATTTATTATGTTTTACCTTCCAAGCTAAAGCACAAGCTTGGAATTGATAAATAATTAATAAAATGGCAATGTAACTGGAAGAGATAGATACTTTTGAGTACTGCCTAGTTTACTTCATTTTATTACTGCACACTATTATCGCACATTTTTCACTGACAGTTGGCAATGAGCCTTTGGTGGTTTCCTACTAGTGTTTATTTCTCACACCCTGTTTGGGTCATGTCTTGGGCCCAGATAGATTATACTGCTATAGGTGTTGATAAGGGAAAGAGTCCCTATACAGGTACTTGATTATTACAGAGGAGTAGGAGAGCATGGATCTGAGCTTAGGCTTGTGATGCTGCTAAGTTCCTGCTGCACTGTTTTAGTTTTCTTGCTGTACTTAGTAATTTATACTGTATTTTATTTAATTGCAGTGTATCCTATTTTGACTGCTCTCTTAGAAATCGGACATATTGCATCATCATGTGTATTTTACTATTGGATATCTTTTTATTCTGTACTATTTTCCTTTCACCTTTTCATTGTTTACTGCTTCCACTTTAGTATGTTTTTATTTTCTCTACAATGCTACACTTTGACAAATGATGGAATATTTTCTCCACTATCAGACCTAGGCCCTCACTACTAGTCAGAAGCCTCTGGCGTTTAGGGAAATGCAACCGTTGAGTGGTGCATGGATCCAGGATGTTTTCATGATGATGGATTAATATTTTTATTCATTCCATACATTAAGAAACCTTCAAATAAAAAAGAGTTTTGGGGTACTTCATCATGAGAAGACTCACTTAGAGAATATGTGTGTCTCCGCTTAGCTCTGTTTTGAGGTAGGTTGGTATCAGTATCTTCATTATTGAAAAGGGATGTTTACTTTCATTGAAATTTTTTGTTGAGATCACATAAAGATCAGACATTTAGAGATTAAAAAATAATTTTTGATGGTGTAGTTCCAATAACAATTTGTTCCTTGTGAGCTCCTTTCTGATGGATATTCAGTTGTATTACTTTTTGAGGTTGAAAATTTTTAAGGTGGTGAGGATGTAGTGACGTGGGTTTTTTCTCATTGAGAATTAGATTAATTTTGAGTTTCAAAGTTCTGATACCTCTCTAGGGGGAAAATGGTAAATGTTCCCTAGAATACAATTTCATAAAAATTATTTGATGGTTTTATTGAATCTAGGTGGTGGTGTTTACTCTTGGGCTAAAATGGAACACGATTATAGGTGATGGAGGAATATAATAATAATATAATAAAAAAATTATATTTTTTTTAGTCCATCTATGAACATTTTCAATAATATGTTTAAATCCCTTAAACAGAATTCCTGATGGGAAAACGAAAACTATAGATTAGTACGGAGTAGGGATTTTACCCTAAGAATGGGTTAGTTTCATTTACATTGGGATTAAAGGGTGTTCTCCATCATTGGTGGATTAGATTAAATAAATTTATAAATTTATAAATTAATTTAATTATGATGAAACCCCATATTTGTTCCTTTATAAACTTATTATGGGTACTCATTAGTGATATCATTTTCTGACAACATGAACTCTAGATATAGGGAGGAAGAGGGATATGTAGTTGAATCTTTGTTGATAGGAAATATTTGATAGATATTTCAAACTTTTTTTAAAGTAATGAACGAATTTAATGGAATCACTTATGACATCAACAATATTTTGTTCCTCTCCATTGATGGATCCAATATCAATGTAGGGTAGTGATATACTAGATTTGATCTATTTAACTTTGATTTCCTGATCATGGATTGTCATTCCCCAAAATTCCATTAATTAACACATGTCCCTGTTAATTGAAAATCTTTTTTTAGATTAAATTAAATTTTTAGCTGTGGTTTCTCCAGGTATTCTTTAGTTTTCGAGGAAAAATGATTTCTAGGTTTTTAATGACCATTTATTATTCTCAATTTGTCGTTTATTTATTTTTCTACCACCATTCTTTACATTCTTCAATATCGAACCCATTTATACTGGTGGATGGAACATTGTTTGTTGTATTCAATTCACGATCAAACCCACCAATTTTTTGGTTGTTAACAACAACAAAGATCATGGTACATGAGAGACTCACAATAAATGGTGAAAATTGGATTGGTATAAGAATTAGTTTGAAAATTTTCATAGGATGTTCATGGGAGTGAAAAATCTTCAATGCAGGGTTCTGAATCCACTAACAATGGCTAGAAATAGACTTATAGAAAAGTTCCCATCCAAATAAGAGTAGTAAAGGATGATTGTTATGTTTTTTAGGTTGTATTGGTGGACATGATAAATATTCACGAGGAATACATGGATTTATAAAAAAATACCAACTATATGATGTGTATTTTGGAAGAACACACATGGTGTGTCTTGAGAAATGTGGTAAGACACTATGCGAATGACTCACATACCATGTGACCCTTAGATTATAGATTTATGTGTGAAGGGAGTAGCCACCTAGAAGTTTTTTTGGTATCACACACCATGTGGTCTAAGAACACACATTATGTTTATTGAATTCATACAACACAAAGACTCTAGAACATGATGAGTTCCACCCCAGGTCCCACACGCCATGTATTCCAACCTACGCATTATGTGGGTGGAACTTTACATGCCATGTGTGGTGCTAGTAGATGAATAAAACACTATATAGGGTCACACCCTATGTCACCTAAAACACACACCATTTACCCCTACCAAATTCAGTTTCTGACTATATGTTCTCATTAAAAATTAATTTTGGGAATGCAAGTAGTCTATCTTCGGTGTTTTTCCATATAGAACATAATGGTAGACTTATCATAGACATTCAAGATGTGGTGAGAGTAATGATAATAAGAATGATTTCTTCTACTTTAGATGATTGGTGATGATGAGTGTGAGCATAGCGATGAGAGAACTCTTATCATCTTGACAGGGTTAGGTATCCTTCTTCACTTCTTATTCATGTGATCCCCTACTAGTAGGCCGGTTAAAGATAAATTTAGGTATCCTCACATTGGATGGGGTCACGATCCTCTATCTCATTCCTTGTATTGGGTTAGGTATCCCACTCCTTTACTATAGCTTATGATCCCTTACATACGGTTTAGAATAAATAGTATCAAGTATCCTCTTATGGCTTGAGGGATGATCTCTTATCTCTGGGATGAACTTCCTTGACTGAGGTGTCTTCTAGTGAGGCATGGTTTTTCTATTTATGACTCTTAAGAAGTTATATTGGTTTTCTTGGCATTGATAGACCAGATAATTCAGATCTTACTTATCCAAAAAGTATTCTTTTGTGAAGATAAGGACTCCCTTCAAGGATTTATACAAAAACATGGCTGTTGGGAGTTTGTGTAATATAGATTTTGGTCAGGTTTGTGGTTCCTTAAGTAGCATTTGTTTTCGTTTGTGATACAACTTGTAACTAATTGTAAAAATAATACATTGAGGAATATTTATTAATATGAACATCGTTAGTCATTAAAGAGGTGTAATATTCTTATATTGAAGTTGAGATGACTAAGACTCCTTGATGTTCCTGACACTTCTAGTGATTGAGGATATATGGATTATTCTTTATTACCTTTAGCCTGAAAACTATTTATTACATGGATCTATGATTTATCTTATTGATTTGTATTTAATTTTTGGTTTTAGGGGGTTCCTACTGATTATGTTTCTACTCTACCCTTAACTATCCTTCTTCCCACATGTGTTGTGTCTGTGTAGTGGATGCACAGGTTTAGAGATGCTCTCAGTATACATGGAGTAAACATGGCTTGTCCATAGCTAGTATATGATGATTCTTGGTGATTCATTCTAGAGCATGGTGATTCTTGATGTGGGAGGTCTCTGGTATGGATGGGGTATGGTCTTAGAGAAATTTTATCATTGAGTAGTTTCTTAGTGTTTTTTCATCCAGAGATTGTCAGATGCACTATTACCCATGTATTTACTTTCATGGTTGTACAAGCAATTATTATCTCATACATTCATTACATACCATTCAATTTATCATTTATATATCATATTCATGTTATGGTTATCCTTTGTATTGGGGATATTTATATGTTTTAGGTTGATATAGGATAATGCCTCCCATATCGTGAGATATCCCTACTCGGTGCTAGTCACCAACCCTTTGCTTATTAGAGATGGGATTGGGGAGTTACTCTCAGCTTATAGATGGCCTAGGAAGGGGCCCATTAGGTTGGGTCATGTCATATATGAGATACCATATCATACCATATGATATCACATTAATTTGGGTCATATTTTAATTACTAAATTAATTAATTAATCAAGTATAAAAAGAATATAATCTCCATACTTTCAAAATTTTATATTATCTTACTATATACGCTCTTATGTGGAAAAAAACACATTTAATCATATAAATTCTTATATTTTCCTTAAAAATGAGTAATATTTTCATGTAAGTGTTTCCTTATAGATTTTACATCAACCTATGTTTCTTTATTAGTTAGATAAATTCTTGAATCTTTGATCTTATGATCACAAATAATCCATCGATCATTTTTTGGGGTCACTTATTATTGGAACCTCTATGACTTAAGTCTCACCTTAATCATTCACACCATGTGGAAATGAGTTTTATGGATCTAGAAGATTAATATTTATTTTGTATGAAATGTGACTTCCCATTCCTGTCTTGATATTTGGTGTTGGTAAACTGAAATTAATCTAAAGGAGGCGAAGGTTGAGTAATCTCATTTTGAGGTGGCCAACTTACTCTCTCTAAAACATCATCTATTGTGATAGGTGAATAAAAAAATGTTAGACACTTAATTTGAAGAGATTATTTTGTCCCATCCTCTTCATATTATTAGTATTACTCTAAACATTTCAACTCTTCTTGACAGTATGGATGAAAAATACTTCCTCTTATATATATCGGTTAGTGGATTTAGAGTGTCCTATCAATCCTATAAAGATTTCTATAGTAGCACTAGAAATCATAATAATATTTTTAATTAATCCTCTAAGTTATTTATCAATTTTAACTCTTAAATATATTGAATCATAGAATTGTTTTAGTTGATGTAACAACAAGATCAATAATCCGAAACCAATTTCACCAACATTAATATCCAAAGATCAATCAAAGCATCCTTAAATATATTTATTCATCCTTAGGGAGTTTTTAAATGGTTAGTAACCTTATAAGAGTTTAAACATATGGTAAAATGAAATATTCCATTATTTTCATGGAACATGTTCCCATAAACTAGACCATAAAACATGGAAATTAAAACTTCTTAAAAATAAAGAGACTTTAGGATGTAGATACCTTTTTAAAATCATGCATTAAATTCTAATAATGGGGTAAAGATGATATTAATTATTTAATATGTCATATATGAAATGATTTATTAATGTTATACATTCTTTCATTATCATTATCTAACACTTTACTATTTATAACATGTAGTTTCATGACAATAATCCTCTTAAAAGTAAATAATTTCAGGTTTTACTCTTATCCAAGAACAATCATAGAAGAAAGGTTTTTATTGAAATTATTGAATGAAATTAAAGTGTATATAACTCAACAGTAAAAAAATCTACTAGAATACCATAGAATAAAGGGTCAAAATTTGTGACAAAATATGAGAAGATGACATGAGCTTGATACACGATTAAATAAATGAGCTATGTTTTTCTTGAGGGTGAATGATAAGTTAACCTGATACATTCCTTAATTATTTAAATATTAATATTTTTTATTCATTTGTTAGTAAATAAAATATTTGATTTCTAAGTGAATTAATATTTTATCTAATTAGTAATTTTTTTTAATATAAAAATAAATTTAATTAACATAGATCAATAAATTACAATAAATATATATAAAAATATTAATTAATTAATGAATTATATATATAATACATGACATGATAACACATAACAATAATCCATTTAATAAATGTGTTGGGTTTGGGATTGAGTATATTAAAACAAATTTTAAATAGGTGAACACAAAATGACAAAAATTTATACCCTTATGCATAACATATAGTTACTATCACAAAACACAAGCATGTAAAACATGTTCTAAATGTTTGACTAAATATGGTTTTAATGTTGTTAAATAATTAAAGTATATGATTTTGGAAAATCACATAATATTTCACAAAACATATGGTTGAAATTAAAATTCCTTTATTATGTGATGAACATTAATAGGTAAAGGGAACAAAACTCACACATTATAATGAGAATTATTAGGACCCAAAATTTAAGATATCCAAGGGGATTAAGATATTTCAAGTCATTTTCCTTTAAATGGTATCATTAGTATGAAGAGCATAGACATATTTTTCTTCCAATTCATGCAATTTTTCTATAAATAACTTAAGTAACATCATTTTACTCAATTTTCTTGATGTAGCCAAAATGGTATTTTTGGAAAAAGAGATCATAAGATGAGGAAAATGTTTTTTAAAGTGATTGTTTTCATTTAATTGAAATTAGATGTGGAATTTTATAAAAAGATAATTTACATGGTAATATTTTTTAGGTGGTCTTATTTTGAAAACAAATTTTCTAGTTGTATTTGGAAATAGAATTTATGAATAACTTTGTGAAAGAATTTGCATGGACTCAATGAGTAGTTTCTTGATTGGCTATATACCTCATGCCTATATTCTCTAAGCTCTAGGATTTATTTTTGGATTGGCCATATATTTTTTTGGTTTTTTTATGTGTGAGTGGGGATTTAGTGAGTAACTTGAGGTTTTATAGTGGAGACCCAGTGACATTGGAACTTTTTATTTTGGTTTTTGGTTTGGGATGTTTCCATTTTATCCAGCTCAGTCTGGTGTAAGATTGATTCAAATTCCCTTATAATTTATTAATGTGATTCAGTTGTATTTATTATGGATATTTATACTTTGTGTTCATTTGGTTTATTATTGTATATGTTTCAACTTATTTGATGATATATGGATGTCCAAGGTATAGAAGATCCTTGCAAGATTACATATAATTGATATGATACCATTACCTTAAATTTGATGGATAAATCATTAATAAGGTGTTTCATTGTTTCCCATGAACAATTTCCTATCCCTTGGGGATCAGGAACACCCCTTGATCCTAGTGTCTTGCCATGTTGGGTTCCAGTTCAGGTGTCATCATTTTCTAGTTTGTTATAAATGGTATCAGATCCTAGGTTCTCATATGGGACTTGGTTCTAGATAATTCTATTTTTATTTAGAAAAGCCAATATAAAAGAGAAAAATACCATAAAAATCAATAGGTTGGTGTTTGGAGAGTGTCGTGAGCTATTTCATTCCTTGGGCATTAAGTTATAAAGGATAGTCTGGAAATGGATTTCATTATAGTTCTTATTATGTATTGATATTGCGGTATTTTAATCCCCATTTCCATGTTATGAGTTTATTGGGGTTTATTCTTGGGCTTTTAGGATTTAAATGGAGGAAAATTAGAGACATGAGGTTGGATTTCATGTAATAAATAACTATATAGTGAACAAACACTTTATTCCATACATTTTGTATAAATTATTACTTGATTTGAACCTAACCCATTAAACCACACAGCCTAGTCAAGAAATTTTCCACAAAACATTTTCTTTTCTTATGTAGGGCTCATGATTTTTGTATCACCTAAATTTATTTAGTAATGGGAAGAGGATCATGGATGGTCTTATTTTATAATAATATTTTTAAATTGATGTTGACTTGAATATATGAGATTACTTATTTATAAAATTGTTATGAAAGAGGGTTTGTGTGTGTAAAAAGAGTAATTTTATTAGAATTTTATATTAAAACTAGTTTTTAGGTTATTTGAAAATATTTTTTTTATTATTATGGGACATTTAATAAAACATTTGATTTTAATGGTTCATGTATGGAAATATTTTTGAAAAAATGTGTGTTTTCTCATAATTGTTTTTAGTGGGTCTATTTAATTAATAAAAGATTTTTAAGGGGATAATTAAATTGAGAAATAATTGTATATTATTTTAAATGGAATGGATTATTTTTATAAGGTGGTATGTTTTCAATAAGAAGTGTTTTGTTTAGATGTGTACCATGTTAAAAAGGGGTTTAAGATTCCTTATTGCATGTTAATGATTTTCTATGCCTTGATATAGATGATTTACTTGATCTGATTGGTCCCCTAGTTAAAATTTGGGATTCATCAGTTTAAATTGAGAGGCATGAATTTATTGAGTTCATGTCATGTTTTATTTATAGGTTTCCTCCTATAAATTTAGGAAAGGAAGTATATGTTTTTTCATTGTGGATGATCTGTTAGGTGAATCCTATTGTCATTTGGAAGGATCCTACCAATTTCAAACTCTACCTAGACTCTGAATTCATTGGTGGAATTAGAATTTCATTCCTCGTGAAACTTATACTGAATTTATTGAATTGGTATCCACCCTCTTTCTATGGAGATCATGGATCAGTTTAAGTGGTGGACTAGATAAAAATGATTTAGGGAAACCCCAATTCTATTGAGACTCTTGAAGCTTCAGTGTGAGACATGTTGAAGTACTACTCGAAGGGCCAAGCTGAGGGTGGTGATAGTTGGTGGTCCATTCGTAGTTGCGTGAGGACATGTCTAGGGAGTTTTTCAAGATGTTGTTTGTTTAGTGGTTATACCTTGTGGGTGTAAAGGAAAATAAATATAATCTCTTTTTATGAGGTCATGTTCTAGAAATTGGATTAACTATATGTGTAACTTTCCTAATATATTATAAGGAGATGGTTAAGGAGGTGTTGTGTGTGGAATTTGGCCAGTCTAATAAACCAGTGATGGGTAATTCCTTGATTATACCAATTGGAATAAATTTAAACTATTTATTTTGGAGTAGAATTGGGATGAGGCTAATTTTAAAGTATCAAAGGATCAATCTTCTCAATTACTTGTTGTCTCTCATGCTAATATGATACCACTCATGGGATTTTAATGTCATGATTCAGAGGACTCTAAACCCTTTTTTCATGAGATATCCAGAGATCATTCTCCATTGGGGCTATTAAGTCCATGTTTAAAGGTTTCGTAATCTATATTATCAGAATAGATTTAATCTGTGACATGTTTAGGTTATGGATGATGAATTATAGTTCACTTTTTGTGGGTTTCAATCCAATCGGTGCTTTTGAGGTATCCTTTATTGGATGTTTCTTATGAGGGATTATTTAATTAATTTTGGTATGATTTTTGGGTGTGGAAATGCTTTCATTATATTGATCGAATAAATTCCTTGGGGGTTATTTGGTTTTTAGGATAACCAATAGTAGTGATAATTATAATAGATGGATCATGGGAGGCCCTTGAATCAGTGCTCAGGTACCTAGGAAAAATATTGCCTTATTTATGTTGAGCATGTAATAGTGTTTTATTTTTATTTTTTTATGGATAACCATGAGATAGTGTTCCAAAATATACATCCTATATTTTCATCATTTGATGATATGATTGGGTTCATGACCCATTTTGTTCTTCATGGATCATGTTTTTGAATTTGGGGTCTCACTTCCATGGTTTTGGGGATGTTCTCAATATGATATCTCCTTTTAGGAATTATGAGTTGGATTTTTTATGATCACGATCTTCCTATGGAGTTTTTTATATAATCTATTGAGTGGTTATTGGAGTTTTTGGAATTTATTCATTTCCATAGATGATTATTTGAAGGTGTCTATTTTGGTGATTCTCTCTTTGTGAAGAAAATTTTTCTATATTTCACCATTTTAAATCAATTCAAAATGGAGGGGAGACCTATTATAGTTCTCTATTTCCATAATTTTCCATATTAAGTTTTCTTGTTTGTTCTATCCTGAGTTTATAAGGGTTTATTGGAGACTCCTTCTATTTTTAAAGGAACAACATTCAATTTTTTCTGAGAGTTTTGTAGTATCGTTTTGATCAAGGGTGGTTCTCTAATATTTTGTCGCTTCTACTTTTACTGAGGTTTTTGGGGGGAATAATGTGATATGGTAGGGATAAAATTTTCACCCTGATGTTGGTGTATCATAGTGTCTATTTTGATTTTTTTATTTTAATTTTTTGGTTCAGATCAAGAATAAAAATCATTGTAGAAGATCGGGAAATGTTTTGGAAATTTTGGAAATAGAAATCAGGGAGAAAACCCATATAAAAATATCTGAGGGTGCCTAGGGTGGTACCTATACATGTTTAAAGTGACTAAGCCACATGATTAGAGTTTATTTCATAGAGTCCATGTTCCATGTAGAACTAAAATGCATCAGGATGGGACACACTATTGAGGTACTTGGACAAGGTTCAGGGACCCTACCATTTTTGGTGACTCAGTTCTGTGGTCTATGGACCATACCGTAGGAACTTGGAAATAGGGATGAGCCCCATCTATCACTTTTATACCTACTATGAAATGGTCCTTGTTCCATTCTATAGATTTCCCTCTATGGGAAATCAATAACGTAGAGCACCTGGTTGCACCATGGAATTTCGCCTCTATATAGGATATTTTTTTAAATAGTCAAAAGACTATTTTTCCATAGTCACATTTTTGAAAAATTTAGTCCTCTTATTTCTCCAACACTCACATGTTTGATCATAGGATAGATCCGAAGGAATTATCTACTCCCACCCTTTTATTACATTCCTTCTCTTCATTGGTTCCAATAAATTTCATCAAGGTAATCCTTCTTCTCATCCTGCACCTCTTATTCTTCCTTTTATATTCTGTTTCTCCGAGGATTCTCATTATATTAGAATCATAAATCACTGTATGACCAAGTATTTGAGTTTTTATTTGTTATAAACATGGGGTTTTGTCTCTTATGGATTGAAAATTAGGTTTACTTGTTTTTTTGGTGATCAATATCAATGGCGACATGACCCATATCGATTTCCACTTCATTTAGGTGGGTTTTTAAATGTAATTATGTTAATTTAAAATTAAAAGTGTCATTGGGTTTTATAAATTTATATTTTTGAAATTATGACTATATGTAATATATGTGGGGTGTTTTTAAATTATTCCTTTGATTTCATAGTTTTAAAATAAAGGTTTTATCTTATGGATTTAATTTTTTTTCAACATAATTGTCTCTATATGCCAATTTTTTTTTAAAATTACAATTTGTATTTTAAAGCAATTTTTTTCTAACAGAGAGATTAAACCATGTTTTAAAGAATGTATTCAAATATAAGGAGTGTGTTTCTCTCAAAGGATATTTAAAATTAGGGTTTCGTAGAAGGGATTTCAAATGGAGGGTGTGACATTAAATGCTATCTTGGCACTTTGTCAAGTGAATGGATTATTTTATGATAGATCGTTGTTATGTTCCCCTTGATTGTCTCATTCAATGATGAGTTTTTTTATTTATATGTGATGGTTGTGTGACATTGAAAAGGGGTTGTTTTATGTGAGGGTATTGTAGGTGAGGGTGAGTTATTGTTGGGTACTTGTTTATTGATATTGGATTACTTTTTCACTCACCTCCACTTAGTTTGGTTATGGGAACCCATGTACTAAGTGGGAGATATTTATTTAGGATACACTAGTTGGAACACATGTCTCCAGTGTCTCCTCTTGTATAAAATTGGTCTAGGTGGTGAGTTTCACCCCATTAAGGCTGTTGTGGGCTATACGGGTGGCTTGTGTGGGTTGATATACTATAGGATGATAGTTATTCCTACTCTAGTATGGTAAAATATTTATTATTGAATTTTATGACGTACAGTAGTGTTTATGACACATAATCTTGATTGGTGGTTTATATAAGAAATAATTATCTGGTTCTTTGTTATATTTTCTACACCTTTCTTGTATTATTATGGCACCACTATCTCATTGTTTTCAACTTTACTAGAGGTTCCTTCCTTATTGTGTGATTTAACTTTTTTGGGTGTGTCTTATTCTATAGGAAATTTAATTAAAGGATTTTTTGGTATAATATTTTGAATTAAAATTTCTTATTTTGGGTATTCAAAATGGTTTTAAAATAGATGTTTTATCCAAATCTGGTCTTGTTAGAGGAACATTCCTTTAAAGTAAATGTGTTCATTTAAAGAAAATAAAAAAGAAAAGACAGTAAGAAGGAAATGCACTTGATAATGGGTTTCATGTGATCATGATTTTAAAATCTATTTTAAATATTTATTTTAATCTAGAATTTATGATTTTTTTTGAAATAAATTGAATATACTTAGCGGGTGGTGACCAACTGGGATATATAGCTGAAGCATATATTTTTCTAGTTATAGGATTTTCATTTGGATTAGTTATATCTTAATTAGTTTTTGATGGGTGAGTGGGGATGTGGTGAGATTCATCATATGAGGACCCATCCTTAAAACATTACATAATCTTGAATTAAATGAATAATTCACACTGAGGATATTTTTTGGCTTAGAGTTTTAGAGAATGAGGCCATAAATATTACATTACATCTCAAAAATTAGAAAGTAGACACTTCTACTCAGTTTCCATTTTTTCATAAAATAAAAACTATTAAAAAAGAGAGTCATGTGTAGTTCCATGTTTTAGATAGCATGACTTTTCTTTGATCCCTTCCATGACCCTTTTCATCTTTAAGTCCCATGAAAAACATTTCAAAACTTGGGATGAGCATAAAAAGATCATTAAGGATTATAAAATAAAGAATGAAAAAATTATTCCATGAATACATACCAAGCATAATCTCATACCTCATGAAATCATCAGATTTATGAATGACACATAGAAATCATAAATCATAAAGTTAACTTGTGGCATCCATAGCATACTTACGTTGTAACTTTCACAGCTACGTAGGGAGTTACATTTGGAATACCCATCACAGTATATTACCAAAATAACATAGGATAAACATTATTTTTTACCTCTATCACATTACCCAATGCATTGGAGAGCTATCTCGGGCTCACCCAACCTAGGTTTATCATGAAACCACCCGTATATGTAAACAATTCCTAAGAACCATAACATATTAATAACAGATAAAACAAACATAAATGGAAGATAACATTTCCACATTTCAAACACAATATATCATTTAAATATATTGACATAACAAATCCATTATGAAAACTATTTCCATACTAAAATACATAAAAGAGTACATGGTATTTATTTTCCATTTAAAAAAATTATAATTTGTTAAGGAAACCAAAGAATAGATAACACTCGTGGCGGCGGAAATTTTTTTTGTTGCTGCTTAGGTTAAAAAGAAACATTTTTTTTCATTTAGTAAAACACCCCATAAAAAATAATCCCTTTGAATGAAATGAAACGTCCAAGGTGTTTATACACCATATAAAAGAATGTTCTGTACAAAACAAAATATTCCCCAATGAAAGGAGATTGAGACAAAGTCCCTTACAACTTGATAAAATACATGAATAAAAATAATTACATAATAACACTAATCAATTATTATATTATCATTAGAGTAAATAGATTCATGATATAATATGTCAAAGGATAGTATATGAACCATATAAAAGTTAATTGGTGCATAACAACTATTAAGACTCAATGGAATGTAAATTGAGACAAAATCCCTTACAAAGATCTTATTCTTAGATTAAGGATAAATCAATGAAATAATTATGTGTGAAAAATATAAATACACCCAATATAAGTGGATATTAAGTTTAAAACAATCATTTGTCCTTCACACATATTCATAGCATGATATAATTAGAAGTATAATTTTAACCCAAATAATCACTACCAGAAAAACAGGTATTTTCGACGAGTCATTTGCGACAGGATCCCGTCGCAAATGGCTTTTTGCGACGGGGGCCCGTCGCAAATGGCCCGTTGCTGAAAACGGTGTTGCAACAACAATTATTTGTGACGAGCCCGTCGCTAAAGCCTTTTTTGCGACGGGGATTCTCCCTGTCGCAAATAGTACTCCATATATTTGTAAAAAACTTTTCAAATAGTAATAGCGATGGGCCCCGTCGCGAATACCTGTTGTGACTGGCCCGCCGCAAATAGTTTTTGCGACGGGACCCGTCGCAAAAACTATTTAAAAAAAATAAAAAAAATATTAATAAATTATTTTAATGCATATAATAATAATACTATTTGCGACGGGCATAGTAGCCCGTCGCAAATACTATAAAAAAATAAAAAATATAAAAAATATAAATTATTAATAAATTATTTTAATTAATATAATAATAATCCAATTATAATTCAAAAAATAAAAAATATTAAAATATTAAAAAATGATTTTAATTAATATAATAATAGAATTATAATTCAAAAATAAAAATAATAAATTATTAATAAATTATTTTAATTAATATAATAATAGAATTATAAATAAAAAATAAAAAATAATAGAATATTAATAAATGATTTAATTAATATAATAATATTAGAATTATAATTCATAAATAAAAAAAATATTAATAAGTTATTTTAATTAATATAAAAATAATAGAATTATTTTACATTCAAATATTAAAATAATTCAAGTATTACAAAAAAATATAATTAAATTATAATATTATAAAATTTTAATATATATATATAATTTAATATTATAAAATATAAATAATATTATTATTCATATTAATATTTTTATTTCAAAATATAATATTATTAATATTTTATAATGAGACAGAAACTACGAATAGAAAAAAAATCATATTTTGATTTCACAAATTTTATAACATAAAAGCAAACTCTAATCTAAAAGAGGGGGGGAGGGGGGGATCTGCAGATGGTGGTGGAGGAAACTCCATCCCTAAAGCATGAGTGAGTCGGCGCATGTACTCCATCTACTCCTGATGTTGCTGCTGCCACCGACTCGTCTGCTCCTCGTACTGCTGCTGCTGGCGTCGACGCTCCTCCTCATGCTGCTGACGCATCTGCTCCTGCTCCTGTCAGAGACTCTCTATCAGTGCAGTCTGAGATCGCAACTGATCCTCATACTGTGTAGCAGAAGAATATGCACGAGCTCCTCTTGAGCTGGACGCTGACATCGCATCACTGCCATAATAATCTCCGGGAGTCAGTCGAGAGCTGATACCAACTACCAGGCCCTTCTCGAAGGCATACTGGGTGGCCTGCATCCATGCCGCCTCATCAAACTGACGGCCAGTGGTCTGATCTGATGACTCGGCCTGACTCTCAGGCCGGGCCTGTGACACTACGGCCTCATATGACTCCTGTAGTTGCAATTTAAAAATAAAATTGTGAATATATTATATGCAGTTAATTTTTAAACTTGAAAACAAATAATACTGACCACGATGTGATGCTGACGATCACCTCTGAGCTCCCCAGTAGCAGGATCACTATACATCCTCCGATATACATCGTACTCCGTAATATCGGGGTGCTCGACAGCCTATAAGAATAAAAAATAAACTGTTAATATTTATAGTTATATAAAATATTTATAAATAATGTACGTACCAGATGTTGTCTATGAGTACTGAAAGAATGACTCCCAGCTCGATGAGTCACCTCCTGTCTCCCCCGATTCTACCTCCCCACCGATGATCTTCTCTGAAAGGCACCACTCAACCAGTGCGCACATAATCCATCCCATACATGGGATGAAATGTACTCTGGTCAGTGTGCTCTACATGACTCGTCAAAATCTGACACTCCTACTTTCTTCATGGCAGCTTTTCTTAAATTGTGCAAAAACTGACGAAGGCGATCACGCATGGCCACCTCCAATGCCTCGTGGATGGCGTCACGCATGGTATCCTCAATCGGATACCATAAACCCTACAAAGAAATTAAAATATCAAGTTAGAAATGAAATAATTTTCAAAATAAAAATTATTTTTTTACGTACGTACCAACCAATGGGCGAACATGGCCTGCTGCACATCAATGGGAATCTGCTCCCATGTGGTCCACGGCTGAGAGAAATAGTTGCGCAAAATAGCGCTGCCCTATCCGACTGCTATATGCGGAAAACTGTAAAAATAATAAACATTTATTATGTGAATAGATTAATGAAATCTTAGTCAAATCCACAGGTTATCACATAGGTTATAACACCTCCGTGTGCGTGGATCAAACACAAGACGTGGACGTTGCTCGGGGACGGGGTCAGGAATCATCAATCGTGCAAGACCGTGCCCCCTCCGCGTACTCCCTGGAGCGCCTGCAGGCTGAGGGTCATCTTCCAGCAACTCATCCGCATCGAAAGGCAGGTCAGCATCCGCCAACTCACGAAATGTGGCGTCGTCCATCTGAAACAGAAAATGCTAATGTTGTTAGCAAATAATTGATAATTACTATTATATATACATATATACATATTATGATTGTATATAAATACCATGGAATTATATCAGTGTTCATCTTCATCATCATCTTCATATATGTCAATTTCATCTTCATATTCCTCTTCAAAATCATCAATATCCATTAGAGTTATAGTTTCTTCATCTCTTACCATTTCAAATTCATATGTGACATCATTAACATCATCGTCATCACCGACTCTTAAATGTGGGGTGTCGTCATCGATACTCATGTCTCTTTGTAAAAAAGATTGATTTTGAGTAATCTCTGGAAAAACATCAATTCTTTGCACATCAGTGAAAGCACATTCACTTTGACTAAACTGATTGTCTCGAATTTTGATTTTTATTACACTCCACCAATCAGTCAAGTCTCTTGATGTAGCACAGTACTTTGCGTAATAAACTTTATGTGCCTGTTGAACCAATAAGAATGGTTCATTTACTCCGAGAACACTTTTACATTTAATATTGATGATTCCATGAGTCGGATGAACACGCACGCCTCTCTCTGTATCCAACCACCAACATTTGAACATGGTTATGTAATGTTGTCCAAGATAACAGAGTTCAATGATTTCATCAAGTATGCCATAAAAGTCAACTTCATTTTCTCGATGATGAGATCCTCTCAAACTAACTCCACTTTTCATTGTTTTTTTCGATTCCACATATGCATGTGTGTGAAATAGAAATCCATTAACCACATATGCATTATAAGTTTTAACAAGTTTGGAAGGTGGGTTACTCAATACGCACAACCGTTTGTCAATTTTAGCAGCATGTTGAGACACCTGAAAATTTGTGAAATAATTATCAATATAGTAATCTATACATTGAATGAGTTGCTAAAAGATAAAGAATTTATGTTACCAGTTTTTGAAACCACTGAGAGAAATTTTTCAGTCGACGTTCTTCGAGAGCAGCTGCTGTAATTTGTGGAATTTGTTTCTTGATACGATTATCATACAACCTATAAAAACAAAAGTTATTTACTGTAACATAAATGATAGAATAAATGATATAAACACTTACAGTACAACTGATGTCATCTCTTCACAGTTGAGCAGAACATACATATGAGCTCTATGATGTTCATCATCTGAAAGCCAACGTTCATAAACTCCACCAAAACCAAGATCTGGCTGGTTGAAAATAGATAATTGATTGTCGATTTCATCAATATTCCTCTCGTTCCTTCCCATTCGGTTGTGTTTTGAAGGATACTCAGATTCAAAATAATGGGAGTAGAAAAAATATATTTCCTCTTGCAAATAAGCTTCTGCAATAGATCCTTCAACAGATTCTTTGTTACATACTTTTCTTTTCAATTTTTGCATGCATCTTTCAAATGGGTACATCTATCGAAACTGTACTGGACCTCCACATTTGGATTCATATGGAAACAGTAACATCAAATGTTCCATTGAGTCGAAGAAAGACGGTGGAAATATTTTTTCCAGTTTACATATAATTACAACAACATCTTTTTCAAGTTTTCCTAGAGCATCATAATCTGCTGTAGCCGCAAAAATTTCCCGAAAAAAATGAGACATGTCTGTTATGGAATCCCAAATCACATAATTCAACAGACCTCTTAATCCAATGGGTAGAAGTCTTTACATTATAACATGAAAATCATGACTTTTTAATCCATTAATATGACCATTCTTTACACATCTACCCAAATTGGAAGCACAGCCATCTGGAAGTCTCAAATCTGCAATCCACTAACAAAATAATAAACGGTTTTCTTTAGACAGTGTATAAGCTGCTTTTGGTTTCAGTAACCTTTCTGTTCTGACATTCTCAAACAGTTCCAATTCTGGACACCTGCAAATTTGGGCAAGATCTAAATGTGCATTTACATTGTCTTTTCTCTTTCCTGGCGTATCCAAAACTGTATGAAACAAATTATCAAAACAGTTCTTCTCAATATGCATGACATCTAACATGTGTCGGACCAAAAAATCAGACCAATATGGCAAATCCCAAAATATGCTACGTTTAATCCAATTGTGTTCTTTCCCAAAACCAGAAATTTTCTATTGGTTTATTGTGGGACCAAAAGTGATGGGAGGTAATGAAAATACAAATGATTTTAACTCCGAACCTGATAGCATTTTTGGAGGTCCATCCCTTTCAACTGTTCCTTTTCTAAAATGAGATCTGTTTCTGCGAAAAGGATGATCAGATGGAAGAAATCTTCGATGACAGTCAAAATAACAAGATTTCTTTCCATGAATGAGCATAAATGCTTTGTTCCCTCCCATACAGTAAGGAAATTATTTCTGACCATGTGTACTCTAGCCAGATAACATCCCATAAGCCAAGAAGTCACTAATTGTCCACATCAATGCTGCTCTCAGTATGAAATTCTGTTTCGTTGTAACATCATATGTACTGACACCAGTACTCCACAAAAAATTTAATTCATCAATCAATGGTTTCAAATAAACATCAATATTTTTCTTCAGATGTCCTGGAATTAGTAAAGTCAAAAATATACATGGCTCCTTCATCAACATCCATGGAGGTAAATTGTATGGAGTTAAAAAAACAGGCCAACATGAATATTGACCACCATAAGATCCAAACGGACAGAAACCATCAGTGGAAAGGCCCAGTCAAACATTTCTAGCTTCTAAAGCAAAGGATGAATGCACTCTATCAAAATGTTTCCATGAATCACCATCGGCTGGATGATTCAAGCTTTTATCGGTTGAAATATTCTCTTTATGCCATGACATCATTGTCGCTGTATTCTTAGACATGAATAAATGTTGAAGTCTGGATGTAAGCGGAAAATATCTCAACTGTTTTACAGGAATCAAACCAGACTTCCCGTGTTGTCCTTCTTTATATCTCAGTTGCCCACATGTGGGACAACTATCCAACGACTCATTTTCCCCAGAATATAAAATGCAGTCATTTGAACATGCATGAATCTTCTGACAAGTAAGTCCCAAATTTCGAACCAGCCTCTTACTCTCATAGTAATTTGCAGGCAAAACATTTCCTTCGGGTAACAGTTTTTTAAGCAAAGAAAATATCTGGTCAAAACAGGTGTTTGACATTCCGTTATCTGATTTGATAGCCATAAATTTTGCAACTGCTTCTAATTTGCTCATCTTGCAACCAGGATATAATGCATCCTCAGCAGACCTCAACAACTCATAAAATTCAGATGGTGCCAACTCAGGATTTGAAGCTATATCAGCTAGAGTTTCTGTATGTTGAATAGATGAACCTACAACATCATGTACTAAATCTTGAAACCGGGATGGATCCGGAATCAAGTTGGTATCACCTGCTCTGGAACTGCGTTCACCGTGTTGATACCAAAAAACATAATCTGGTTGAAAACCAAAACGCAAGAGATGTTCCCCCACTTTTTCAGACGTGTCAAACGTTCTCAATGCACATTTTCTGTAAGGGCATTTTATTTTTCCTTCTGAAACAAATTCTGGATTTGATGCCGCAAATGATAAAAAAGTCTCCACACCCTCTACATATACTGGATTTAAACCAGAACCGTTTGGATTTCTACGTTGATTTATCCATATGCGGTCACCTAATAATGATTGTTGATGACCCCGTTGTTCCATATTTTCTTATAAAATATAAAAGCATTACTGGTTTTGAATAATTTTATAGAAAAAACACTCAAGCTAGGATAATTATAGAGTTTACATCATACACGACTGACGCAAACTTTTTATTGAGATAGACCTAAAAATTGACCATTTAAGAATTAAATATGTTGAGAGTAAAGCAAAACCTGTTACAAATATTGATAATTTTAATATTATATAAATTTTTTATTATTTTCATAGTACTAATATTATTGGTAATAATTACTAATTATTGGTAATTATTACTAATTATTGGTAATTATTACTAATTATTACTAAATATGAGTAATTATTACTAATTATTGGTAATTATTACTAATTATTGGTAATTATTACAAATTATTGGTAATTATTACTAATTATTGGTAATTATTACTAATTATTACAAATTATTACTAATTATTACTAATTATTACTAATTATGACTAATTATTGGTAATTATTACTAATTATTACTAATTATTACTAATTATTACTAATTATTGGTAATTATTGGTAATTATTACTAATTATTGGTAATTAATACTAATTATTGGTAATTATTGGTAATTATTACTAATTATTGGAAATTAATACTAATTATTGGTAATTATTATTAATTATTACTAATTATTACTAATTATTACTAATTATTGGAAATTATTACAAATTATTGGTAATTATTACTAATTATTACTAATTATTACTAATTATTGGTAATTATTACTAATTATTTCTAATTATTAGTAATTATTACTAATTATTGGGAATTATTACTAATTATTAGTAATTATTACTAATTATTGGTAATTATTACTAATTATTACTAATTATTACTAATTATTGGTAATTATTACTAATTATTACTAATTATTGGTAATTATTCTTAATTATTGGTAATTATTCCTAATTATTACTAATTATTACTAATTATTACTAATTATTACTAATTATTACTATTTACCAGTAATTATTGGTAATTATTACTAAATATTGGTAATTATTACTAATTATTGGTAATTATTACTAATTATTACTAATTATGAGTAATTATTACTAATTATTGGTAATTATTACTAATTATTGGTAATTATTACTAATTTTTGGTAATTATTACAAATTATTACTAATTATTACTAATTATTACTAATTATTACTAATTCTTACAAATTATTACTAATTATTGGTAATTATTACTAATTATTACTAATTATTGGTAATTATTACTAATTATTGGTAATTATTACTAATTTTTACTAATTATTACTAATTATTGGTAATTATTACTAATTATTGGTAATTATTACTAATTATTGGTAATTATTACTAATTATTGGTAATTATTACTAATTTATGGTAATTATTATTATTATTACAAACTATTACTAAATATTACTAATTATTTCTAATTATTAGTAATTATTACTAATTATTGGTAATTATTACTAATTATTGGTAATTATTACTAATTATTAGTAATTATTACTAATTATTGGTAATTATTACTAATTATTACTAATTATTACTAATTATTGGTAATTATTACTAATTATTAATAATTATTGGTAATTATTCCTAATTATTACTAATTATTGGTAATTATTACTAATTATTACTAATTATTGGTAATTATTACTAATTATTGGTAATTATTGATAATTATTCCTAATTATTGGTAATTATTTCTAATTATTGGTAATTATCAGTAATTATGGGTAATTATTGGTAATTGTTTCGGTGCAGATGTGTGTCGGGTTTCTGTTCCGACGCTGTTCCGCCAGGACGCGTTCGCGCGTGCGCCCGTCGACCCGAGGGGATGGGCGCGCGGCTTGTGGCCTCGCAGTCCCGCTTTCCAAAGGCGGGCGGCATCCGTCCCTTATTCAGGGGCGTCTGCTCCTTGATCGAAACCGGGATGATGGGATGTCGGCTCCTCCTTCCGTGGATGTCTCCTCGGAACTCGTCGCCTAATCCGGGTCTCCCTCATAGATTTAAGAATGTTCGTGAATCTCGTTCCCGGCGCCATATCTTCATGGACACCGGTTAATTACGCTGCTTCCGCCCAGACGCTCCAAGGGGTCTGGTCGGGGCAGCAACCTGCGGTGAGGAGACCGGGTAGCTCTGGGTGCTGGGGGCGTGTCTTGACACTGCGGCTCTGCATATCTGCCTTCCGTCCCTAATAGGGCTTCTCGAAGGCATGATGGCCTGAGGCATCCTATGCTGGGTACGGGGAACTGCGTTGCCTGGGGTTTTCCTCAGCTTCCCATGTTTAACACGGGGTATGCCGCGAGTTTAACGTCCAGCGGGGACGGCATCGGACTGATCAACACGAGAAGTGGATCAGATGACAGAACCCCTTGCGAGGGACCTCCGACGCTGGGGCCAGCACATGGGCGGCTTCCCGAGTGAAGTGGAGTGGAATGAAATGGCATGACCCCACCGGGATGTGGCGGCCCGGGTAAGGATCAGGATGGATGATGGAGTGAAGAGCTTGGACCCCGTAGGGGCTTCCTACGTACCGCGCGTTAGCGCGGATCAAAGTCAGCGTAGTTCGGATATACAGTTTAACGTCATGCTGGACGTTGGCAAGCCGACTCACAAGGAGGTTGAGGCTGCCGGGCGGAGGATTGAACTGAACCACCTCGCACAGAGGGGGATGGAACGGCCGGGTGGATCACAGTTTCACGTCATGCTGGACGTTGAAGAGAGAGATAGAAAGAGGCAGTGGGGAAGCGCAATGGAGATACACATGTGCAATCCCCCACAAGAGCGGATTCATAGGTGAATCGACGCGAATGTGAACCCGGGAGGGGTCCACTGATGGACGAACCGACGTGAATACGACCGGGACGACCAGGTGGTGGGCTTGAACCTCTGGGAGGCTTCCTACGTACCCTGTTTAGGAGACAGGGATCAAAGTCCACGTAGTTCACTCTGTTCGTAATACTCTGCCCCCGTGGGCGAAGGCCACTCCCATCCTGACATCCCTGTAGAGACGAGCGGGTGGGGGCCACATCCAAATCGGGAGGGGGACCCTGCGTGCGAGGCACGGGATCGGGCGATGCGGACGGTTTAACGTCTCGCCGGACGAAGTACAGTTTAACGTCGTATGTTGAGGACGAAGATGCTTGGCAGTTTAACGTCTTGCAGCGCGGACGTGGTGCAGTTTAGCGTCATGCGGGACGAAAGTGCAGTTTAACGTCATGCGGGACGGATGCTATACAGTTTAACGTCTTGTAGCTCGGACGAGGATGCTTGGCAGTTTAAAGTCTTGTCGCGCGGACGAGGATGCTTGGTAGTTTAACGTCTTGTCGCGCGGACGAGGATGCTTGGCAGTTTAATGTCTTGTCGCGCGGACGAGGATGCTTGGCAGTTTAACGTCTTGTCGCGCGGACGAAGATGCTGCTGCCGATGGGTCCGTGTCACTTCGCGCGAGCCTGGAGGGCCGCACGGGAAGACAACGCACGGTGCGGGCACCCAGGATGAAGATCATCGGGCGCCACGCAGGCGGGTACCCTCAGGGGGTCAAAGGGGCGACCCCGGCAGATTGCACGCAAAAGAGAAGCTTGGCGCGCAATACCGCGGGTCGGCACGCAAATGGGAAGGCTGGCGCGCAATTGGGTCAGCGCTTTGCACGCGGGAGATGGAGATTGCGCGCACCGGGCTTCGGATAGCGCGCGGGGGCAACAGCTCATTCTTTAACGAATGGCCTCTTAGTAAGGGGAGGTGCGCGCAATCGGGCTGGATTGCGCGCACCCGGGGGCAATTGCGCGCAAGAGGCTTCTTTTGCGCGCGAAGGCCTTTGGGTTAAGAGTTGTTTCAAAGGAAAGGAGCCAAGGGGATTGCGCGCGAAGGCGAACCCCGAGGCTTTCTTGCGCGAAAGAAAATAGGTTACCTGAAGATCGGCATTGCGCGCGGAGTGGATTGGATTGCGCGAACGAGCGACTCTTCGAATTCCGGCCACCCTTAAAACTTCGGGGGTCGCCTTGTATTTATAGGCAACCCCGGGCGCGGAATCCGGTTCGCGGGCGCGAAATCCTCTTCTCGGGCGCGGAATCGGGCCCGGCGCGTAAGGGAGTCGCGCGGGCCACGGGCGCGCAAAATTGCGCGCCGGCCCAGCGCATTGCGCGCATCCCGGGAGGTTTGCGTGCGGCTCCACAACTTTGCGCGCGGGTCTCCAGAATTCCGCGCAAGGCCTCTGGGCCCTCCGAAACATGCTTCCGACTCCAAATATGACCTCGCTTTCCGCATCCGGAGCATCGTTTGGGAACAACGGACTTTTCCGGCGTCTAAAAAAGCCCCCCCTCGGAATCTGATCGGTGAGAGGTCGCAACGATCGGGTTCCGAGGGAGACGCCGGAATGCCGAAGTCCTGGGAGGCGCGGGACTGTGGCGCGCAAAAAGGGCGTCGGGCGCGAAATTCGCCGTCTCGGTCGCGCAAAGCTCTTTCCGCGCAGCGCGGACACCCGACCTCGCCTATAAATAGGGGCCCTGGGTCCCCCGCACCGTACACTGGCCTCCCGCGCGATAATCATTCAAGCTCTCGCGCGCGAAATTTCCCTTTCCGGCGCGGAATTCACCCGTTCGTCGCGCAAACCTTTCCGGATTTTGGCCTGTCTTTGCGCGAACACCCGGAGTTTTACGCGACGGACTTCCCAATTGCGCGCCGTCCACTAGGATTGCGCGCCACCTCTCAAACTTCTCTACCAGCCTCTTCCGATTCCGCACGCCTCATCCCTTAACTGACATGACTCCCGGAGCTTCTGAGATGGCCGCAATTCAAGGGAATGAGGGGGATGCCGCCATTCGCAGAGCTGAGATGGCGGCGAACGAGGAGGTCTACGGTGCCAAGGAGATTATTTCCAGCAATCAATCCTTGTTCGACTTGCTGACGCCGGCCCAGAAGACATATCCGCTGTCGGACAACCTGCCGCTCTGGAACTTTGGCATCCAAGATGAGGTTTTGGTGCCAGGGTTCGAGGTTGATGCGCCACGGGCCTGGGTGACTCGGGAGGACGAGCTTCCCCGCTATAACATCACCAACAATGGGCATCCTTCCAGGGAGACCAGGCACTTAGATGTCTATGTCCTGAACCCGAGGACGCGAACCATCGTCGGGAGTGAGCCTACTGCGGAGAACTCTCCAGCCCTCTACTCGAGCACATATCCCCAGAGTGTCACCGACGACACCAAGGGCTGGCTGAAGGACTTGGACTTGCGATCTGGGGGAAATTTCACCAGTGAGTGGGCCTGGGCGTTCTGGGTACGCCACACTTGCGATCACTTCGCAGAGGAGCTGCGGTACATCGGCCTGTTTGAGGCGGTGTGGACGTCGCAGTTCCACTTCTACCAGCAGTCCGAGCTCGGGCCGGAGCTGTTCACCCGCTGGTCCTCGGATACCAACACCTTCCATCTTCACCATGGGGAGGTTAGTATCGGTCTCTGGGACATCCACTGCATCGGAGGTATCCCGCTGGAGGGTTACCAATACCATGAGTTCCTGCCCCCGAAGAGCACCTGGGAAGACAGGTCACAGACTCCCATTCTGACATGGCATCTACTTGACCTGGCTACGCAGCGGCTCGGGATCAAGGACTTCCACAAGGACATAGCCTACAAGGAGTGGTTCGGCCAGTTCTTGGAGCATGACCCAGCGGTCAAAATGCCAGGCAGGGGGAAGCGGTGCCCGACCGCGGCTCAGAGGAGCCGGAACGGGTCGTACTGGCGGGTCCTGGAGACGGGCGACTACCGCTCATGGGGGTACCGCGTCATCGAGGCCCGGGACCCAAATGTCCGGTACGCGGCGTTCTTGGCCGCCTTTCTGAGTGGGTGGCTCCTGCCAGTGCGGGACGCGAGGATGGGCGTCCGCCCGGCGACACTGGCAATGGCGGGCGCCATGGCCGCCAATAAAAGATACAACCTTGGGGTCCCAGTGCTGGCTAAGCTGTACGCCATCCTGGGACGCATCTCGCGAGGGGGGTCGCCACGAAGGATCTGTGGGCCCTTTCAATTCTTCCACGGCTGGGTGGCTGCTCACCTTGGTGGGTACACGTTTCCAAACGCCATCATTCCTCCGGGCAACGGCCTACGACCCTCCCTGCTGAACATTGCAGGGGTCGCTCCGATGACCCTAAATGAGGAGGGCGTGAGGATTCGGATTGGCAATCACGCCAATTTCAACTTCATCATGTTCCCCACTCCCGTTGGCCAGATGATCGACAACGGACAGGGTCCGCTGGAGCAGCACGAGTACTTCCTGAACATGCGGGGCAGGGTGCTCGTGGCTCGGATCGACGGGAAGGTGATCTGCGAGCCCTACGTGCCAACCCGGTTCGCCAGGCAGTTCGGGTGCCTTCAACGGATGCCGAAGAGGGTATTCACTACTGTCCGGGAGGAGACGAACCCTGGCGTCCTTCGCCAGATGTGGTTGATGTTCGCCGCTTTCGGCTCTGGCGAGGTCATCACTCTCCCTCCTACCGGGGTCGACGCAGGCTTGGCAACCGAGTACTCCGAACATTGGGCCATCGCGTACCCCGAGGGGCTTCTACGGAAGCTAGTTCGGTGGCTCGAGGTCACCCGTGCGGAGACCGGGCGTCAAGGAAGGAGGCGAAGCGCCGCCACACGGGGGAGAAAAGAGGCGCGCCAAGCAGCGGAGCCGGCGCGGGCAGGGACTTCGGCGGCGGGCACATCGCAAGCTGCCGCCACGACTTCAGCGCCCGGAGAGGGGGCACATGCGGTGGTCGAAGAGCGGACCGGGAAGAAGGTAAGGCGTCTGCTCGAACCCTCCCACGATGCAGTCTTCCCAGCGCTGTGGTCGGCCTGGATGACTCTGCGGCAGTCACTGGGGACCGAAGCCATCTGGCGAAAGATACTCAGAGAAGGAATCCACCTGCCAGAGGTCGGGTGCCTCCAGATCGCCGACAGGGTGAACTTCCACCGGCGGTATGCATATCTGATGGCCAATGACGAGTACGCGCGCCAACATGGTCAGCGTGCGGAGCCGTCCCTTCTGGTGAAGGTGATGCTCGGTCGAGAGCCTGCTCCAGAACAGATGCCGCCGGAGGGAGATGAGAGTAACGACAACTCCGAGGAAGAGAGGGAGATGGGGGAGGATGAAGGTTCTGAGGGAAGGTCCCATCAGGGGAGCCCGTGGGAGAGTGGCGAGGTGGACGGCTCGGACAATGTTGATGTCACTGAGCTCCTCGAGGTCTGCTTCTATCCCTACTCAACCTGCTTCATCCATTCTCTTATGCAGCCTCTAACCCACTTCTCCACCTTTCTCAGGAGTGCGTGGATGTCGGTCAGGCATCCTCAGTAGGAGTAGGAGAGGCGCCAGCAGGACAAGGCGGGGGCCAGACACTCATCATTGAATTGACAAGCGCGGAAGGGTCCCCTGCTGCAATCGCTCCTGCGGCGGCCGGGATAACGGAAGATGACGCTTTGGATTCCCGTAAGTCTCCTTACTTTACTGTTGGTGCTTGCCGTTGAAGATCCATGATTAACCGCGGCATGCCTTGCGCAGTGATCTCAACACTGGAGGCTCGTCGGGCTGTCGAACCCGGGCCATCCACGAGTGGACCGGTGGCAGACATGCCGCCTGCTCCGGAACAGACTTCCCAAACCGATCCGGCCCCACCAACTGCTGATCAGGGGGCTGCGGACGCCGGCAGTGCTGACATCGGAGAGAGGTCGGGGGCTGACGAGGGTGTTGACGCCGCTGGGGCGAGAGAAAAAGGTCGCCCAGATGTTGGGGAACCTATCCCCCGTGAGGACATCCCAGGGGCGGACCCTGCAGCAGACCTGATGGCCGCCTTCCCTGCCTACTGGCCTGCCGACCCCGAGGAGATGGACGACTCAGACGCGGAGGCGGTCGAGGAGAGCCGGATAACGCGCCGCAGGGGGTGGAAGTGCATCCAGCGTTTCCTCAAGCGAGACCCATCGGAGTGGCTGGGGCGCATGGGATCGCTTCAAACCTGGCTGCGCTTCCTGTGTGCCGGGGGAGCTGATGCTCAAAGCCTCCATCTGACGGTCCGTGATTTCATGGCCGAAAAGATGCGCGAGAGCCGCCGGCGTGCCGACGTCGCACAATGTCGGGACATGTCGGAGAGCACGCGGGCACTCCTCGTGGCGGAGCAGGAAGTCCGGCGCCTCGAAGGGCAGGCGGCAGAGAAGGAGGCCTTCGTCGCGGCGTGCGCTGAGCTTGTGGAGCAACTAACGGCCCAGCTGGTTGACGCCCAGGTACAGCTGACGGAGGCGGGCCAACAGATGGTCACACTTCAAGTCGAGCGGGAGCATGCACAGGCCAGGATCGGCGAGCTGCGTGCTGCGACCGCCGACAAAGAGAGGGCACACAGAGAGCGAGAAGCAGCTCTGGAGGCCGCCAGCCAAAGGGTAGCAGCATTGGAAAGACTCATTCAGCACGCTGATCCCTAGGGGCTTTGTTTTTTCCATTCCCATAACATTTTGCTTCCGCTACTCAATACTTTGGTCCATTTGTATGAATCACCATATTTATCTGCATCTTTTGGCTTAACATGCTCAACCACAATTCATTGTCTCGCGGGAGCGTTAACCAAGCTTCAGGCATCCATAATTGGGACTGGATTTCTAAAGAAAAAAGGGAGGTCATTCCTAGGAAAGGAGACCTCAAACCTAATCAATGTATCATCCCCCCAACTTGTTCCGACACATGAGCGGGCCAACACTAGGGGCGTTGAGATTTTATCCGAACATAGGGAAATGAGAAAGGGTGAATCGCGTGTCCCGAATTCAGAAATCCAAAACGGTCGGCCTTCCAGGAAATTCCCAAGACGGCAAGTGGACAATGGATCAATCGACCATACTACTGCAATAGACGGACCGAAGGTCATCATTCATATTGCAGGAGGCGGATCACATGTAATCATCAATGCCGCTTTGGGGGTTCCTTCAGGCACAAGGGTGGAAATCCAGATCAACAGGGCATGCGAAGCGTGGGGCGAAGTGATGATTTGTTCGGACAGAATCCAACGCTCCCAAAATTGCGCCACCGTGGGGAAAGCGTATTAGGCAGATGCACTAATCTGGCCGTGAATCACCCCAATTCTCAGACAGAACCCCTTTGACGAGGAAACTGTCACTTCCCATCATTGCGATGGGGCATCCCGAGCTGAATCGGGGAGAATATCACAACTGCACCACTCTAACAGAAGCCAGGCCAGACGGCCGGCGATGAGGAGGGGCGGGACTTAGCGATCCCTGATGCTGGACCCGAGTCGAGATGCCCGGGCGTTCCTACGTACTCCATCAGGCTGTAGATCAAGCCACACATAGTTCTTGAAAGTGCAGTTTAACGTCATGTAGGACGTAGAACCCCGATTAGGGAGATCTTAGTTTAAATTCGTAGAGCTCGAACCATAGGGGCATATCTTAGTTTCAGGTCTTAGATCTCGGACCATAGGGGCATATCTTAGTTTAAGGTCTTAGAGCTCGGACCATAAGAACCTTAAAGTACGCCACACCGTGGTCCTATCCCCTGGATATGCGAAGACGCACTGAGGGATAGTGTCAAGAGCGTCGAGATTTTTCCTGGTCAGAATGGGAGGTGGAAAACGTAATGTGAATCATGCGGCCATTCACTCAAGGACTGGGGGCACCGGCGTGACGATATGGGAGTACTGCCGACCGTGGCGGAAAAGAAGCATCAATATCGCACTGACCGTTGATGGAATGAGGCAGCAAACGAGCATCAACCGCTCAAGCGCAGGATTCATATTGATTTGCTGCCCAAGGCCCTTGGGGGCACCAGCCCGAGTCGGTGGGAGAGCACTGAGGCATTGTGTCCAGACCGTTCACGGGGGCTCCACCCAGGGCGTAGGCGATGGGTCCGCCTGAAAGGGAGCACGAAGCCTGGAAATGGAAGGAACCTGACCAAGCTGAACCTGACCCTCCTGGAAATAAACCAGAGTACTCTTGACACCAGTGGACCACTGCAAGGGGTCGCGGGACACGCCTTGCGGGTGACCCGAAGGCGGCGGATTCCCCAGAGAAGGGGGAATCTCTAAGAGGTGGGGGGCTGGACCCGAAGTTTCAAACATCCGGGCATTCCTACGTATCCCATAAGGATGGGAATCAAGCCACACGTAGTTCTTGAAGCGCGGCGCAACACAATCGGGCACCAGCGCGGGGAGGGGTGCGGGTCTGACCCTCGCACACAGAAGAAGCGGTATTTGATATTTCTTGTTTGTCCTTAAAGGTGGATGGTTTTTCTTTGTGCAGCGACATGCCTATGATTAAGAAATCCCTGGCGTCGCCACAATAATCAAGCCATGAAAGGCATTGATGAATGGCGTGGTTATTAACCAGCGCCCAACGTGAGTGTCCTCTGAAGAGAACATCACAATGCAGTGCCGTTTCTCGTCGGTCGGCCAAGACGATCACAGTTTACGGTCGTGTGGTAGGACCAGACAACACAGTTTAAGGTCGTGTGGTTCGGACCATGGAGGAATCCGCTCATTGCGATACGGCGGACCCAGCGGAGGTGGGAACATACCCAGCCCTGCGGTCACGCACGATTACAGGAGAAGGATCCTGGGATAGGGGCCTGCGTATGTCTATCACCCGAGGGGCAGAGATGGTAGCCTCCAGCTATACTGGGCCCAGAACGCGATTTTTCGGGCGAATCCTTCCTCCTTATGGGGACGAGGGTCCAGCTACACATGGCCCTTATGGAGGACATCAACATATATCCTTGGTTCTCAGATCGTGGGAGCCTCGAAAGACACCATTACCCTGGTTGGCCTGCCTAACGTGTAGAGGTGTACTGAAGGTCAGTATGAAGAGAGGTGTCGAGATTCCACTACAACACACAGAGGCAGAGTGTGATGAGGACTGCACAGCCAATGTTCAGAGCCTGAAAGAGCCGACATGGCGATCAATGATGTCGCTGACCATATTCGCAACACAACATCTGATCGCGTCAGCCTAGGATGGGGCAAGCAAACGAGAATCAACCGCTCAAGCGCAGGATTCATATCGATTTGCGGCCCAGGACCCGCCGGTAAATCGACCCGGAGCGGTAGGAGAGCACTGAGGCATCGTACCCAAACCGCTAACGAGGATCCCTTTGAGTGAAGGCTCGAACCAGAGGAAGCGCGAGGCCCGACAAGCAACACAGGACTTGTCGGGATTGAATCCGACACCACGGGTCATAGACCTGAGTACTCAAAACATGTTAACAGATCACCGGAAAGGGTCGGAGGACTCACCCTAAGAGCAACCAAAAGACGGAAGATCCCCGTGATCAACCAGGAGGCAGGGCTGGACCTGAAACAAAATCGTCCAGGCGGTCCTACGTATCCCATAAGGATGGGAATCAAGCCGCACGTAGTTCTTGAGAGGCAGTTTAACGTCATGCAGGACGAAAAAGGAAAGGGGGGAGCAGAAGGCATCCTCAAACGTGGGGGGTGTACAGCGTGGCGAGCAAACCGACATGAATGAGGGCATAGCCCCGCGTTCACACCATACGCCGCATACCCAGAGGAACTTGGGCCAAGGGCCCGAGATGGGATGGAAATTCCCGAAGGATGGGGCTGGGCCTGAAACATGAATGTTCAGGCGGTCCTACGTATCCCATAAGGATGGGAATCAAGCCGCACGTAGTTCTTGAGGTGTAGTTTAGCGTCATGCGGGACGAATGCTGAACAGTTTAACGTCTTGTAGTTCGGACGTGGTGCAGTTTAGCGTCATGCGGGACGAAGATGCTTGGCAGTTTAACGTCTTGCAGCGCGGACGTGGTACAGTTTAACGTCATGTTGGATGAAACACTTGGCAGTTTAACGTCTTGCAGCGTGGACGAAGTGCACTGAGGCAAAGTACTGCTTGAGGAACCTAGCGTTGGTGGGAGGAGTGACACGCTCACCATCCATAGTTTCCAGGGAGTACGCGCCATTGGGATAGACCTTGTGGATGACAAAAGGTCCCTCCCACTTGGGCTCCAACTTGGGCGGCTTCCTACCGGGGATCATTGGTGCTCTTAGGGCTAATACCAGGTCACCCTGCAGGAAGGAGCGGAGGCGAACCTTCTTATTGAAAGCTCTAGCCATTCTGCTTTGATGCCTCCCCAAGTTGTGCAAAGCGCGAAGTCTATTCTCATCCAGTGCTTCCAACTCGACTAGACGGGCTTCAGCAGCTCTGTCCGGCGCTGGCTGGTCGTAGACCGTAGTGCGCAAGGACAGTAACTGGATCTCAATGGGCAGGACGGCCTCAGCTCCATACACCAGGGAATAAGGAGTCATCTGGGTGGAATTGCGAGTCGTCGTCCGATAAGCCCATAGGGCGTTGGGGAGCTTGTCCGGCCAACTTTTCTTGTTCTGACCAACCATCTTTTGCAGAATGTTAGAGAGGGTTTTGTTAAACGCCTCAATCTGTCCATTCGCCTGCGCATGATAGCGAGATGTATGGTTCGAGCGAATGTTGTACTTGGCGTACAACTTCTTCAACTCGGCTGCTCGGAAATTGGCTCCGTTATCCGTGAGGATAACGTGAGGCACTCCAAATCGATAAATGATGTTGGAGGTCACGAAGTCAGCGATCGAACATGATTTGACCTCTCTGAGCGGAATCGCCTCTGCCCATTTGGAGAAGAAGTCCGTGGCGGTCAGAATGAACCGGCATTGGCGAGCCGTCGCCGGCGGGTAAGGTCCCACAACGTCCAGACCCCAGACTGCAAAGGGCCAAGAATACCTGGTGGTATGGAGAGGCTCCGGCGGCCGATGCACAAAGTTCGCATGAACCGGGCACGCATGGCACCTCCTGGCATACTCGATGCAGTCATGGATCATGGAGGGCCAGAAGTATCCCAACCTCCGAATCTGGTGGGACAGCTTCGGCCCAGTCTGGTGGGCACCACATGAACCAGCATGAACCTCTTGCATGACTCGTGGGATCTCCACTCCCTGAAGGAAATGGAGGAGAACACCATCAAATCCGCGTCTATAGAGGATCTGCTCCAGGCTGGGACTGCTCTGGAGGACAAAATGCGATGCGCGGCGTCGAACTCGCTCGCGCTCAGCCCGATCCGACGGGAGAATGCCATGTCGGAGGTACTCAACCAAAGGCGCCCTCCAATCAGAGGCTGATTCGACTTCCATATCTGGGGTACTTGGGGCTCCGGGCGCAGGGGCAACCGTGGTGAGATTACTTACCGACGGGCTGCGATCTCCCTCCGGGATAACGGGAGCGATGAGCCTGCAGTGCGTCACGCGGATGATCAGGTCGTCCTGTTCAGGCTCTGCGAGTGACGCAGCAAGGCTGGCCAAAGCATCTGCTCGACCGTTCTGCGACCGGGGAATATGGACAATTTCTGGCCGAGAAGGGAACCGGGCCATCAGAAGGAGGGTGCACTCCAGCAATGGCACAAGTTCCGGCTTCCTGACAACATAGTCGCCATTGATCTGCTTAACGACCAGCTCGGAGTCCCCTTTCACACAAAGATGGGGCACGTCGATCTCGAGAGCCAACTCGAGGCCGGTGATGAGGGCATAGTATTCCGCCTCATTGTTGGTACAACCCTCTGACAACAGGAAAGAGTATGGCAACACGGATTGCTCCGGGGTAATGAAGACGATACCCAAACCCACTTTGTTGAGCTTAGGATTATCGAGTCTTCTACCGGTGGGGCTCCGGGAGGCACCGTCAAAGTGCATCTGCCAGCATGGATCGGCATGATCGACCGAGAGAATGGCCTCATCAGGAAAGCCTAGATCCAGCGGCTGATCCGCGAAGGTCGGGTGAGCAGCCAGAAAGTCTGCCAATGCTTGCCCTTTGATGGACTTCTGAGACACATACCTGATGTCGAACTACTGGAGAATCACAGCCCACCGCGCTAGACGGCCAGTCAACATAGGCCGGCTCAGGATATACTTCAACGGGTCTACCCGAGAAACCAACTGTACCTCATGGTGCTGCAAGTAGTGCCGTAATTTCTGTACGGCAAATACGAGCGCCAGGCAGCTCTTCTCGATGGGGGAATACCTGACTTCCGCATCGAGGAGCATGCGACTGAGGTAATAGAGGCTATTCTCTATTCCCTCGTTGTTCTTCTGGGCGAGAAGGGCACCCAGGGACCGTTCCAGGGCGGTCACATAGAGGACCAGCGGCTTCCCGGATACAGGCGGCATCAGAACCGGAGGTTGAAGCAAGTACTGCTTGATTTCCTCGAAGGCGGTCTAACACTCTTTATCCCATACATAGGTGGAACCTTTCTTCATGAGCCGAGAAAAGGGATTACACTTTCCAGCCAGATTCACGATGAATCGTCGTATATAGGCTAAGTGGCCTTGGAACCCTTGCAGTTCCCGGATGTTACCTGGGGGAGGCATCTGGCTAATCGCCCTGATCTTCTTTGGGTCGATCTCAATACCCCGGTATCTTACCACAAATCCAAGGAACTTTCCGGAGGTGACCCCGAAGGCACACTTCAACGGGTTCATCTTCAGGCAGCGAGACCGGAGGAAGCCGAACACTTTCTCAAGATCTTTGAGATGGTCCTGACGCTGACACGATTTGACTACCAAGTCTTCGACGTAGCATTCCACCAGTGTGCCGAGGATTGGCTTGAATATGCGGTGCATCGCCCGTTGATAGGTGGCACCTGCATTCTTCAGGCCGAAGGGCATGACCTGGTAACAAAAGATACCTTGGGGGGCCCTGAAGGCAGTGAACTCCTCATCCTCAGGGGCCATCCGGATTTGGTTGTATCCGGAGTATCCATCCATGAAGGAGAGGGCTTGGAACCCTGCCGTGGAGTCAATCAACAGCTCTGTCACCGGAAGGGGAAAATCATCCTTCGGACAGTGGCGGTTGAGATCGCGGAAGTCGATGCAGACTCTGATCTGCCCGTTCTTCTTCCTGACCAGCACAATGTTGGCCAGCCATCTGGGGTACTGAACTTCCCTCACGAAGTTGGCTTTGATAAGATTGTTAACTTCGGCCTCAACCATGGCACCGTGGAATGGGTGCATCTTCCTGGGAGGCTGCTTGAACCCGCGATGGTTCGCCGGGAGACCAAGGCGGTGGACGGCTACCTGAGGATCTAGCCCTGACATCTCGCCATAGCCCCAAGCGAACACATCACGGTGCTGCCTGAGAAAGTCCACGTACTGATGCCGCTCCTCAGAGGGCATGGCGGCACTGACCAATGTGGGTCTTGGATCTGCTTCGGTT
Organism: Viscum album; assembly: GCA_963277665.1. NCBI lineage: Eukaryota > Viridiplantae > Streptophyta > Magnoliopsida > Santalales > Viscaceae > Viscum > Viscum album. The sequence continues at coordinate 822,696,253 of OY728134.1, forward strand.
CCAAGGTTCACTTGTACTAACTCATCGACCGTAGCGGAGACGCCCTCCTCAAAGGCTGGGGGTGCATCTTCCACGTCCTCTCCACTTGGGGAGGGATCGTTCACAGGAGAGACAGCGTTGGGAACTGCATTGAGGCTACCAGATCCTGCTGGGCCGCTGGTGCTGGCATGGGCGGTCGCGATCATCTCATCAGGAGACTCACAGGCCGTCGAGACCATGGCTACGTCCAACCGATGGATCGGGATGATGTAAGCATCATCCAAACTTTCCCAGGGATCACTTGCAACAGCGACAGGCTCAACCTCACCTGCCAGGATCTGCTTATCCTTGCTCTTGTAATAGTCCGCGTCCAGATAGCGGGCTTCACATGAGGCAAAAGGAGAGGCATCTCCCTGAAGCACGCCCACTCGACCATTAAGGGATTATTTGAGGCATTGGTGGTATGACGAGGGAACCGCCGCATGAAGGTGGAGCCATGGCCTGTCCATCAATGCGTTATACGCAGTGTCCTGAGAGACCACCATGAATTCGGTGTTGGCAACCAAGTCACCGAACTGGGTCTTCAAACGTATCTTGCCGACCGGAGTTTGCTCGGTGCGGTCGTACCCCTGGATCCTGAGGTCGGAGGGAATCAAGTCATCCTCAGACAACCCCAATCTCTGGAGCGTCCGAGTGGGAATCAGGTTAATCCCGGACCCCGTGTCGACAAGACAGCGCCGGACTTCAAGGCCATTGAACTGGCCAGTAACATACAGCGGACGAATGTGCCCCTGTATAGGAGGGTCTTCATCCTTACCAGAGAACGAGATAACTGCCTGACATTCGGCGTCCTCAATCGTTTTGGCGTGAAAGGCCTTTGCAGCCGCAACCTCTGTCTCAAACTGGAGGGGGCTCTTCAGGGCTTCAGCGAGCGCCTCGCGCATCTCAGGTGACATGCGCAGAGCCTCAAGGATGGAGATCCTTGCTGGGATGTTGGCCAAGTGCTTCAGGACATCATACTTTTTGGCCAAGCGCGAGCCCCTGGTTGCAGGAGGTTGTTCCGCGGTTGGAGGCATGATGGGCCCTGCCGGTTGGACCGGCGGCCGACTGGTTCTTGGCGCATCTCGCTGTTCATTGGTTGAATCCCGGGAAATGGTCACCGTACTGGGGCCAGGAGGCCGGGATGGACTCGTGGCAGGACGGAGCTGGTCGCGGCGTGGCTGAGGCGGTTCTGCCTGGTCCCACACCACAAACAGTGGCGGAGGCAGATCCTTCATCCCCGGATGGGGGGGCTGCGCACGCTGAGCTCATTTTTGAGCCTGCTGCCTAGTCTCAGTGGCGTGCACGTCCTGGCTGGAGGTACCAACTGTCGTGCCCTAGCGACTCCTGTTGTTGCGGTTCCTCCGACGGTGGCAACGACCGGGGACACTAGGGAGGTCCACCTGGTGTTCTTCAACGTCGGGAACCGAAAAGGGATTTACCAGCTCGACGGTATTAACCGAAGCATACCCAACACTGTCGTCGGACGAATCATTCATCACCGGGCGGATCCGAGGAGGGACCCCCATCTCCGGGGGCATGAAATCGCCGAGAGTGCGGGATAGTGGCGGAACTGGCGGGGCACGCTCTTCCTTCTTGCGCCGCCGCCGTTTTCTCTTCTCGGAGGAGGCAGGCTGGGACGACGATGCCGAAGCAGCACCCACAGATTCTGGGGGCTCAGGCTGATTCAAGCGCGCACGGATGATTCCATGGGCGCGAATGATCGTTTTGCGGGCCATACAGTTATTATACTTCTGGGATCCGCGGTCGGAGACCAGCTGCCATTCGTCCTCGTTGCCACTATCATCATCTGATCCCACGAACACACCCGCCACATGTGCTGGATCTGGGCCCAACCTGATTACATTGTTGTTAATCTGGTCTTGGAGCCAATCCTTAAACACGTAGCACCGCTGGATGGTGTGCCCCAGGGCCCGATGGTAAGGGCAGTAGCGGGGGTTATCCGTGAGATGCGCCTCCTCTGGCCTCCAACACTCAGGCAGTCGCACAATCCTCTGCTCCAGGGCGCTCCGGAAATAACCGGGGACCTGATCCTTGTGAAATGAGTAAGTCAGGTATCGCGGGCCCCTGGGAGCGTGGTCTTGACGAGGGGATGGAGGGGCCTGCCTAGGAGGTGGACCCTGATTATCTCGCCTGGGTTGTGGCGGTACATTACGCGGAGGGGCCGGCCGGTTCTGGGGCTGCCGCTGCTGGGCCGGGAACTGAGCCCGGGGAGGCGGATTCCTGTGAGGCTGTGGAGCTGGCCTCGCCGGCAGCAGCTCCAACGGCCTGGGGGCCTCTATCTGGGCAACAGCAGCGGGCTCAGCCCTGCTGACTCTCCTTGCAGGAATCATAGGAGGCAGCGGGTGTGCCTGACCGGCCTGTTGCAGGGCTTCCTCAAGACGTTGAGCTTTGTCTGAGAAGTCTCTGAACCCTCCGGGGTAATTCTGAGTGATCAAGGAAGGGACCAGCTCGGTCTTGACGTTCCTGACGCACATTGTCAGCAACTGCTCCTGAGTCAATCGCATGTCAAGGGAATACGTGAGACCCTTCCATCGGGCGACGAAGTCCGCGACTCGCTCATCAGGCCTCTGCTTGCACTTGAAGAGGTCTGCGATAATCGTCTTCCGGGTCGTGGAACTGAACTGGTAGAGGAACTGTCTACGAAGGTCCTCCCAGCTAGTTATCGACCCGACGGGGAGCTGGCTGTACCAGACAAATGCTGGCCCTTCCAGTGTCTGGACAAAGCAGCGAAGCTTAGCGGCCTCCTGCTGCGCCGGAGTTCCCAACATAGGCCCGCACCTCGAGTTGAAATGGGCCAAATGCTGTGGCGGATCTCTAGTCCCGTTGAAGGGGGAGAAAGTGGGATTCCCGAATCCCGGAGGTGCCGGCATGTCATCCACCCATGCTGGGTATGGCTTGCCGTCCGGTGGGATCGCCACTTGCCGAGTCTCCAAGGCTTCCAAGCGGGTGATGAGTGCCGCCATCGGATCGTCCATACATGGGTTCCAGTCCTGACGAGGATTTCTAACCACGAGCGCATTGCATGGCCCTTCAATCGGGTCGTCGACCGGGTCGTCGAACTCGGCAGCTCGTGGGATGGCGGGCGGAGCGGCCCTTGGGGCAGCGGGAGGAATCCGAGCGGGGTCTCTCAGGTAGTCACGCCGCTCGGGAGGGTGTGGTGAAACATACCGCGCCCTCTTTCCATAGGCAATGGCCTCTATCCTGTCGGCGAACACGGCATAATCACGGTTGCCCGGGAGAGCCTCATCGAGGGGTGGTTGTTCCTGTCCCTGCTGTCCTGGCCTAGGATCACCGTAGTCAGGCCGTCGTTCTGCAGCGCGCTCGGCGAGGAGCTGGTCAACTAGCTTCTTCTGCTCGGCGAGCTGTTGACGTAGCGTAGCCTTCTCGGGATCTTCGTCCTCCCTCTGCATGGAGGCAGATGGGTCGGCGGGCTTTATAGCCTCGCTGTGCTCTTTACCTTTGCTAACGTTTCGGCTCAACGTCGGTGCTTCAGTGGGTGCGGGGAGACCCAGGAGGCTCCTCTGGTGATGAATAACCATCACTGACGGATCCAACGATGGCTTGTCTTCGGGGGGAGAGCCCCCGCCGAGAAGTTCCAAATCGTTCCCCTCTCCCGACAGGTCAGCCATATTGACCGTTTCCGTCCCTCGGGATATATCCTCAGGGCCACCCAGCGAATCGGGCTGTCGGCGAATCGCACTGAAGCGTAGGGCAGCGTACTTCCCCCATCCACGGATATACACGTGGGGATTGGCTTCCTCGATAACCTTGCGGAGTACTTGAAAACACTCAACGCATCGTTGTTGGAGGGCCTCGTGGTGCTCAAATGACTCGGGGTGCCGAACCGCGGGGAGCGTGGCCAGGTCAATTTGACGGCACTGCTCACCAATATCCTCCAGGTGCACTTGACTCCCGGGATATGGCATTTGTAGGCGTTGAAGACGGGAGTGAGTCTCCCGGAGAGTTCGACGAAAGCATTCGAACTCATCCGGGGTGAGCGATTCGGGTGCATCAAAGTCCGGTCCTGTGACTGGCCAAAACTTCTCAGGGAAGTGGCCCTCTGCAAGGACGGTCCAGAAGCTCCACGACTCAAACTCGGGACCCAGGTCTCCTTGGTCCTCTTCAACGACGGGGAATGGACGGGGAACCGGCAGTGGTGCCGAGGCGGGCCGCTGGGCCGGCGGGCTGGCCGACGGTGAATACGGCGAGCAGGCCGATTGGCCTCCATATCCCGGGCCGCCCTCTGAGGGTTGCGGTGCCCCAGCTACCACCTCACGATAGGACGGGCCGGCGAGCAAACATCCTGCCGTAGCATCGGTGCTCTCCGAGGGTGCACTGGATCGTGGTTCGACCGTCGGTCCCCAGAAAAATTCTCCGGCTTCTCCGATCGAGGCAGGAGGCGCTTCCGGAGGGGCCGGTACCAACTACAAGCTTGATCCTTGGGGGTCTACCAGGCCCTCGCTACTCCGGATATACATTCGGAGAGAAGCGGGGATCATATCGATCTCGCTCTCGGGAAGTACGAGGCTGACGTGCCGCATTCCTACCCCTGCCCCTGACTGGCGGGATTGGGGGGAGGGCTCTGTCGCCGAATCATACCCCGCCTCTGTATCAGAGAAATGAACCGGTCGGATCTCTGTCCGGAATTCCGTAACATTCCTCCCTCTACGTCGACGCCTCGCCTTCCTGCCCCTGGGTGGTTCTTCGGGGCATGGCTGATCTCTGTCCTGGTGTCCTCTGGCCGCACCGGTGCTGGGGCCAAGAGGACTGGAAACCAAGGTGCGAGGCGCACCGGGACAGATATCGAAGGGGACGCGGGGAGAGATGATTCCAGGCAGGCCTCCGGGCCGGGATCGGAAGGTGGGATGACCCATGCCTCTTGGATCGGCCACACGGAGTAAACCCTGCTGGCGAATAGCGCTACCGCGAGGTGGTCCGCGGTGGCTATTGCTTGTACCCACAACCGGGAGAGTCAACCCAACCTGCCTCTGGGGCGGTCGGGGCCTCGATCCAGGTCGGGCATAGAAGTGCCCCTGCTCAGGATGCGCAGGGGCCTGGTGACTGGAGCCAGCAGTGGCTTGGGCCAATGCGGCTGCTGTTGCTAGGGCCCCAAGGTGGGCGTCCTCTTCCACTCGTGCCCGATGTTGGCGTCGGGATAGACGAGTCGGGATCAGCGGCGCAGGCAGGTGGAGAGACCGTTCTTCGACTTGAGAGGCCTGTCGGCGGTGTCGATGTGGCCTAGCAGGAGCCCTGATCGCGGATCCCTGGAGCGAATCTCGGATAGGGTGGTCCCGGGCATCTTCCACCTCATCCGCATAGGGAAGAGAGCTGTCGGAGCGTTCCGGGGATAAACTCCCGAAGCGGTTGGACGTCGAGGTAGGCAGCGGTGTCTCCCTGCGCGGCCCTCGGGGGCGGTGTTGGTGGCGAGGTGCAGCTTCCTTGAGGTCTAGGCGAGCCATGTCCCTGGTGGGGATGACTCCCTCTTCCTCATATCTCCGCACAAAGTTGTTGATCACCCTTCTCTGGATGACCTCCGAGGGGGAGAGAGGGCGTGGTTGTCCCGCAGTTGCGTCTGCTGGGACGGCTGTGGAACGGGCGGGACCGCGCGGAGTAGCCACGTCGGTGTTTCCCCTACCCCCGCGCCAGTGGGCGGGCGGTGATCGGGCATTGGATGGGACGACCTGATTCCTGAAGATAGGGAGAAGAACCCATTGAAACTGACAGGAAAAGGAATCGACTACCAATCATTAGTGCCACAATTTCTTCCGTGGGGGAAACCCAGGCCATCGACGTCGTGAGACGGAGTGCCCGATTTCCCCTCCCAGCCCCTGGCGGGTCCCGTGCCCCGGTGCTGAATGCTCGGCCGGGCAACATGCCAATATTCCAACACCTCTGAAAGCTATCGGTCTTCGTATTAGGGAGAAGAGATTCACGTCGGGTTCACCATTTTTCTGTTTCGGTGCGGATGTGCATCGGGTTTCTGTTTCGACGCTGTTCCGCCAGGACGCGTTCGCGCATGCGCCCGTCGACCCGAGGGGATGGGCGCGCGGCTTGTGGCCCCGTAGTCCCGCTTTCCAAAGGCGGGCGGCATCCGTCCCTTATTCAGGGGCGTCTGCTCCTTGATCGAAACCGGGATGATGGGATGTCGGCTCCTCCATCCGTGGACGTCTCCTCGGAACTCGTCGCCTAATCCGGGTCTCCCTCATAGATTTAAGAATGTTCGTGAATCTCGTTCCCGGCGCCATATCTTCATGGACACCAGTTAATTACGCTGCTTCCGCCCAGACGCTCCAAGGGGTCTGGTCGGGGCAGCAACCTGCGGTGAGGAGACCGGGTAGCTCTGGGTGCTGGGGGCGTGTCTTGACACTGCGGCTCTGCATATCTGCCTTCCGTCCCTAATAGGGCTTCTCGAAGGCATGATGGCCTGAGGCATCCTATGCTGGGTACGGGGAACTGCGTTGCCTGAGGTTTTCCTAAGCTTCCCATGTTTAACACGGGGTATGCCGCGAGTTTAACGTCCAGCGGGGACGACATCAGACTGATCAACACGAGAAGTGGATCAGATGACAGAACCCCTTGCGAGGGACCTCCGACGCTGGGGCCAGCACATGGGCGGCTTCCCGAGTGAAGTGGAGTGGAATGAAATGGCATGACCCCACCGGGATGTGGCGGCCTGGGTAAGGATCAGGATGGATGATGGAGTGAAGATCTTGGACCCCGTAGGGGCTTCCTACGTACCGCGCGTTAGCGTGGATCAAAGTCAGCGTAGTTCGGATATACAGTTTAACGTCATGCTGGACGTTGGCAAGCCGACTCACAAGGAGGTTGAGGCTGCCGGGCGGAGGATTGAACTGAACCACCTCGCACAGAGGGGGATGGAACGGCCGGGTGGATCACAGTTTCACGTCATGCTGGACGTTGAAGAGAGAGATAGAAAGAGGCAGTGGGGAAGCGCAATGGAGATACACATGTGCAGTCCCCCACAAGAGCGGATTCATAGGTGAATCGATGCGAATGTGAACCCGGGAGGGGTCCACTGATGGACGAACCGACGTGAATACGACCGGGACGACCAGGTGGTGGGCTTGAACCACTGGGAGGCTTCCTACGTATCCTGTTTAGGAGACAGGGATCAAAGTCCACGTAGTTCACTCTGTTCGTAATACTCTGCCCCCGTGGGCGAAGGCCACTCCCATCCCGACATCCCTGCAGAGACGAGCGGGTGGGGGCCACATCCAAATCGGGAGGGGGACCCTGCGTGCGAGGCACGGGATCGGGCGATGCGGACGGTTTAACGTCTCGCCGGACGAAGTACAGTTTAACGTCGTGTGTTGAGGACGAAGATGCTTGGCAGTTTAACGTCTTGCAGCGCGGACGTGGTGCAGTTTAGCGTCATGCGGGACGAAAGTGCAGTTTAACGTCATGCGGGACGGATGCTATACAGTTTAACATCTTGTAGCTCGGACGAGGATGCTTGGCAGTTTAACGTCTTGTCGCGCGGACGAGGATGCTTGGCAGTTTAACATCTTGTCGCGCGGACGAGGATGCTTGGCAGTTTAATGTCTTGTCGCGCGGACGAGGATACTTGGCAGTTTAACGTCTTGTCGCGCGGACAAAGATGCTGCCACCGATGGGTCCGTGTCACTTCGCGCGAGCCTGGAGGGCCGCACGGGAAGACAACGCACGGTGCGGGCACCCAGGATGAAGATCATCGGGTGCCACGCAGGCGGGTACCCTCAGGGGGTCAAAGGGGCGACCCCGGCGGATTGCGTGGCGCGCAATACCGCGGGTCGGCGTGCAAATGGGCAGGCTGGCGCGCAATTGGGCCAGCGCTTTGCACGCGGGAGATGGAGATTGCGCGCACCGGGCTTCGGATAACGCGCGGGGGCAACGACTCATTCTTTAACGAATGGCCTCTTAGTAAGGGGGGTGCGCGCAATCGGGCTGGATTGTGCGCACCCGGGGGCAATTGCGCGCAAGAGGCTTCTTTTGCGCGCGAAGGCCTTTGGGTTAAGAGTTGTTTCAAAGGAAAGGAGCCAAGGGGATTGCGCGCGAAGGCGAACCCCGAGGATTTCTTGCGCGAAAGAAAAGAGGTTACCTGAAGATCGGCATTGCGCGCGGAGTGGATTGGATTGCGCGAACGAGCGACTCTTCGAATTCCGGCCACCCTTAAAACGTCGGGGGTCGCCTTGTATTTATAGGCAACCCCGGGCGCGGAATCCGGCTCGCGGGCGCGAAATCCTCTTCTCGGGCGCGGAATCGGGCCCGGCGCGCAAGGGAGTCGCGCGGGCCACAGGCGCGCAAAATTGCGCGCCGGCCCAGTGCATTGCGCGCATCCCGGGAGGTTTGCGCGCGGCTCCACAACTTTGCGCGCGGGTCTCCAGAATTCCGCGCAAGGCCTCCGGGCCCTCCGAAACATGCTTCCGACTCCAAATATGACCTCGCTTTCCGCATCCGGAGCTTCGTTTGGGAACAACGGACTTTTCCGGCGTCTACAGTAATTATTACTAATTATTGGTAATTATTACAAATTATTCCTAATTATTACTAATTATTACTAATTATCGGTAATTATCGGTAATTATTGGTAATTATTGGTAATTATTCCTAATTATTGGTAATTATTGGTAATTATTACTAATTATTGATAATTATTCCTAATTATTGGTAATTATTCCTAATTATTAGAAATTATATGAATAATTTCCAATAATTAGAAATAATTACCAATAATTAGGAATAATAACATTATTAGTATACTTTATTATTAATATTAAAATAATATAATTTTCTATATTATATACAATTCTCCTTTCATCTGTGTGTTTTCTGTCTCCATATACAAATAATACATGTGGAGACAGAAAACACACAGATGAAAGGAAAATTGTATATATAATATTAAAAATTATATTATTTTAATATTAATAATAAAGTATACTAATAATGTAATAATGTTATTATTCCTAATTATTGGTATTTATTACTAATTATTAATATTTATTCTTAATTATTGAAAATTATTACTAATTATTCCTAATTACCATTAACTATGAACAATACTAATAATTTAAATTTATTAAGTAACAAAACAATGTAAACATAATTAAATTACAACTAATTAAGAATAATTGATACTAATAAAAAATTTAAAATAAATATTAAATTAAAATGAATATAAATACCTTGAAAATTGATCTGAGGTTGATCTCTGATCGTTCTTGAAAACTTCAATATCAACTCCAGAGAGAAAAATTAAACTTGCAAAACGCTCAACTCTAGAAATAGAATTTTGAGAGAAGAAGAAGATGGAATTTGAGAATGAATTGAAAAAAATGGATGGGGGTATTTATAGGTTAGATTATTTGCGACGGTACCCGTCGCAAATACCTTAGCCATCATTTATTACGGTCAACGGTTAAATAGTTATTTGCGAGGGGTCCCGTCGCAAATAACCACCTGCCGACATACTATTTGCGACGGGGGTATATTCCCGTCACAAATACCTTTTACCGCCGCCGGTTATTTGCGACGGGCAATAACCGCCTGTCACAAATATGTTTCCCGTGATTTGGCGTGCAAAGCGCGCCAGTTCATTTGCGACGGGGAAAGAAATCCCATCGCAAAAGCCTACTTATTTGCGACGAGCAAATACCCCCATCGCAAATAAGTTTTTAACGGGGCTATTTGCGACGGGAGTTATCCCCGTCGCAAATAACCCGTCGCAAATACCCATTTTTCCCGTAGTGAATTGAAATTAGGTTATGAAATTCCCTTACAAAAATTCGGCAGCCTAACGACGTCACTTGAAAATTAAATAAATGGGTTGATGAGAGAGAATAGGGTCTATAATCACATGGACATAAAATGAAAATCAATTAGTATATTGAAGAAAATATCCCAAAATTTTAAAATGAAAATTTTAAAGACATAACATAAAAGAAATCTTTGACTAAAAGAGTACGATGAAAGGTTCCCTTACCAATTTGGTGACTTATGAAACATTCATCACATGAAAGAAGGATCATATAGTGAAGATGTAAATACCATAAATTAAATTATATTACACAAATAATACAATAATGGGAAGTACATACACCACATAAAATGAAATAGTGGAAAATATAACATGAATCTCAATGGAATAAAAAGTGAGATGAAAACCCCTTACCATGTTGTAATCAATCACGCCATGTGTAAAAAAGTTAATAACCAGAAAATTAATCACTGAATACCATGAATATAAAAAGAATCATGGTTATTTATATCAAATGGAAGTATAAAATAGACCACATCCAATAAATAAGTGGCGACCAATGGAAATCCCATGAAATTAAAAGTAAGATAAGAAACCCCTTACCTCGTGTCCAACTTGATCCGTTCATTCTTTAATCTACTGAATAATAAACTAAAGTTAATTTCTACTTGATTAAGAACCCTTTTCAAGTATATTATTAATTTTATATCACTTATTACCATGTTACGATCATTTAAGTTAATAATGGTCATTTTGTCGTTATTTGGTACTTGAGTAAAAAATGAACTCCTTTTAATTTCAAGTTGTTCATGTGGTTAAAATTACACTAAATCTAGAATTATATTCATGATTTAGATATCATATATATCATATATATCTAGTGTATATATATTTATAATATTACATAACATTTGGAGGTAAGAAATGAAATGCACCGTTCCTGGAGACGGTAAGCCGTACGTACGAATGAACACTACTTTCATTTCTTTTTTATATTTAATGGAATGAAAAATTTATGATACATAGGTATATTATAATTCCAGTATAATATCATATATAATTTAATTAACTCCATCCTTTATATGTTCCACGTATGAAATTAACGAGTCATATCACTTTGAGGGGGCGGTAGTCCGCACATCTTGAAATGAAATTGTCGTATTTACCCATTATGGAAACCTTAAAGGTATGATATAAATGAAAAATAAATAAGTATAGAGGAAATATAAATATAATATATATCACATGTAAATAAAGTGCCTTCTTAATGGTCTCTATAATAGGTGTTAGGAGAAGATTTAATAATCATTGTTTTGTGAGGCACTAGTTCACTGTCCACAGAAATAGTATGTTCTTTACCCATTTGATAGAAGTGTGTTTAAGTGTAGTTAGAATCATTTCATAAAAAAACCTAGTATATTGAGGATAAATTTTTTATAAAATAGATTAATAAAAAGCGTTTAGGGGGTTAGATAAGTAAAATAAAATAAAATCACTTAAGAGAAGATGTTACATATTAATCGGGTAAATCCCTTTAGTTTGAACCAAAACGATTTTTTGAAGTGCCTTCTACCTAAGGTAAGGCTTCTAGATGGAAGATAGGGATATTGAGAGATTATTTGGGTTGATTTTGGATGATCCAAGGGGCTTTTTAGGTGTGAGTAATGAGCTAGAGGTGAGGTCTTTTTATAATGGTGAGGAGGATCTCTTTAAGAAAGTTTGAAAATATTATTTTTTTATATAATGATTTTCGGTTTCTAAAAGTAAAAAACTTATTAAAGACAAAGATAAGATGACTATTGTTAGAAATAAAATCTTTCAATAAGAATTGGACAGGTTATGGATTTTTTTTAATTTTTATGATCTTATTTATTTAAATAATTCATTAATGAGGTAAACAATGCATCATTATTGTGTCATAAATAATTTTATTTATTTGATGTCAAAAAATTTTAAATAAAATACCATGATGTAAGAAATATTTTTATATTTATAATGAATATTTATAGTCAAATACATCAATTATATAACCCCAAATTAAAATTGTTTTAGAAAAACGATACATTTACGATATTTTTATTTTTAATTTAAATAAAAAGTTATTAATATCATTATCTTACCCAAATGGCTTTAAAAGGCCAAAAAATGTCACCCAAGGATTGTATTGGTCAGCCATGACCCATACAATAAGGTTAATACAAGTGTTAAGGTAATTTTATATTATTATAATATTATTTTCATAATGAATTACCCTATTTACCTTTAATCACGACAAAAAAGTCTAAAGTTACTATTCATCAAAAATTATTTTCATCTTATTGAACCATATTTTACTTACTGATAACAACCATGTATGGTGTATTTTCAAAATTCAATTCACAATAGTGGTAAAATTTTATTTAAATAAAAAAGTCTATTTTTTAACTACTACTTAGTGTTTTCACTATCCATAAAAAATTGAAGGTTTTTTGAATAATAAAAAAAATCAACCTAAGCTATATTTGACATTCCGAATTAAAAAATGATATTTATTTCACAAAATTCAAAACACAGAAGTTGAATTAATTAATTTATAATTAATTCCCCTTGTAAAAAAAAGAGTGTTTTTAAGAAATAATAACTATCAAAAGATTGACACTTTTTTTTCAATTTCAAAGTGAAATTACTTTCAATGACCAAAATTGGATCAAATGGTAAAAATATAATCTAATTACTCTTTAAAACCAATTAAAAATATAATCTAACCATATAAATTAATTTTATTAAAAGGATGTTTGGATTTAAAATATAGTATTTTTCAGTGTTCATTAAAAAAATGAATTTTATTAGAAAAATTCCAAAAAATTACCTAAAGTAAATATTGATGTCCCGATTCAAAATAAGAATTTTATTTTATATAGTAGAACATATAAAAGTGACCAAAACTAGATTTAAATAGGGATCACCATCAACTGGCAGAAAATCGACCCTTTTAAAGAATATTAGAGTATTTATGCCTAAAATTAGATTCATTCACATTTTAAGCCTCTAACTTTTATTGGATAAATGTAAAAAAATTTAAAAAACATGTGTAATCATATTTTAGTTATTTATCTTTATTTCAACCTATAAAATTGCTATGCATTAACTATCATTTAAAATAATAATATTATATTATTATTATTTAGTATAACTCATCATTGTGTGCAATGTAAGATTTCAAAGATACCCATTGTTGCATATCAGGTATGCCATCAAACATAGCATCCCCATTATAGTAAAATTAATATTTAATTAAGAAATGTCAGTAAATATGAAAATGTTAAATTATTTATTTACCTGGGATGTTACACTTGAGGTTCCATGAATGAGAATTAGTGACGTTGGTAATTTTTTTATGTTTCTATAATAGCTAGCCGAGCCTACTGTATTTTCTATTAATCTTTCATTCAATTTATTCACATGATTCAATTATATTTACAATAGATTCTTTTCTCTATATTCCCATTTTCTTTATTCTTTTTTATTTACATTATTATTTTATTCCTCATAGACATCAAAGGTATCAAAGGTCCATGATAGATTATCAGTAATGGATCTACTACCTTTAACTTTTCGTGGAGGGTGAAATCATTCGCAAGGTGTTTCATTATTTCCAAGTACAGTGACCCTGAATTCTATCAATGAAATTTTCCTTTTTATAATTATTCCATATAGTATAAATCGCCTAAAATCACTTATAGGACACAATTCAAATTCTATAAATAAAGAATTCCTGAAATAAGAAGTATTTCTAGATGTTAAAGATCATATACTGATAAAATAGTTACTTGACCTTAGGAATATTCATATGACCCTTATGAATAGTAATCCTACCAAATGAATAGTAACCACACCCGTGTAAGTATAAATAAAATTTATGCATCTTATAAATGAATGTATGATATAATTATATCATAGTATAAATAAATTATTTTTTAAATTATTAATTAAGTGTTGGTATTTTTTAAGTCATAAATATTTAATTACACTTTTATAATTAATAAACATATTTTTAAAAAAAATTATTTTCATAAAATGTATTGATAAATTAATATTTTTTTCTTATGACTTTAATATTATTTTATGAGGCCTTAGTTATTTCTTCCAAGTGTTATAAAAGCAATTATAATATTAAAATTGGTATTTTTTGAATAAATGAATATTTTAATTAAAAATTAAATTTCTTTGACCTCATTTTTTAATTATACATGTTGAAAAATGGTTTGGGTGAGTTTTTGGAATTTTTCTAAAACACTAGAATATTTAAGAATAGTTAAATATGATATTTTATGGTATATATACATTATATGATAAATACACTATTCCTTGGGTCATGAATGATGTATGAACCATATTCATGAAACTAAATTCATTATTTTAATATATCTTATGATAATTCTCAAACTATTTATATTCTTGAGCTTAAATGATAAACAAATGTATAAAATATTCAAAAAACACCCCTCTCTTCCACTATTAATACAACCCATCACCACCTCTTCTCCTAAAACCATGAAATCCTTGATACTTGTATAAATTCTTCTCAATAATCTTCTATAGACCCTCCCACACTTTCATGATCTATTTTTCTTATAAAAAGACCAAAACCAATCCCCTTAAGGTAGTTCTCACGGAGGATGATTCAAGAGGTAAAAGTCTTATTTATTTTCATTCAATATATTTTATTTTCTTATCCTTACCTCAAATCCCATATTAAATGATAAATTATAAATTGAATATTATATCATATTAATGAAATATCCATCATGAAATTCCTTTATCTCTCTATTTTATTTAATAAATGAAAACATCACCCATGATGTGTCAATTTACAGACTTGATGGACAATGCATTTTCATTTTACATTAACACCTTCATGGTTGGTCATAAAAACATAATTATAGTTAAAAATATTATATTATATATATTATAAGTTATTTATTATTATTTTAACTAGTATATATATACATGATATTAATTAATAAGATGAAACTATTTTGCGACGATCGAAAAACCACCAAAATGATCTAAATGATTATCATTAAAGTTATATCTAATGAATCATCATCATATCTAGAAAAAATAAATAATACCATTAAATCTTATTTAGGTTCATTAATAACATATAATTATAATTTTTTATAATTATTCCCTTTTTACATGAACTTCATTACTTATATACAAGTGAACTGATCATGAAAACCAAGAAAGAAAACGCTCCTAAACGATGAATTTAAACTCAATACATCATCAAAAAGGAAATAAATGAACTAAATAATACTATAATGGATCAAATTTAGGTATAAAATTTTCTTAATTAATTAATTAATATATTTAATTTAATTATCCAGGACATCATGTTTTCATGCAGAACACATTCAGGTATAAGGTAAAGGTTTCTTCCCAAACCTTCATTTTAATTTGGGTTATGAATTCTCCCTCTATAAATCGATATAATATTTCATTATTTTTATATTCTTATTCTAAGTTCTATGAATGTATTCCAAAATCATATATCCATATCATTTCATATTTTTTTATGGTGAAATACATGTTTTATAAGGTTCCCAACTCAATTCTTCCCGATATGCAAGCCCGATTAAATGGAACATCACAATTTATTACCCATTTTCAAGTACTATACATAATCTTTTTTAAGACCCCATTATTTTTCTAAAACAACAATTTTTTTAGGAAAAACTATATTTTTACATTTATGGTTTTATACAAACAATTATGACAAATAAAAATGGGTATTCAAAAGGAATTCTTCTTTACAAAGAAAAAGGGGTATTTATTTCATGAATTCCTCGATAATTTTACTAGAGTATTTTCATCAATTTCAATACCTCTATTTAATTTTATGCTTTATAGATATTTTTATAATGTTATTTAGAATATTTTATTAAAAGGTTTATGATCATTTTGACTTTGGATGTGATATCTTAATATCATTCACCATAATACTCCGAATGGTTAGTGATTATGTTTACAGATTGGGGAACATTATTTACATTTCATATGTATATATTATTAATGTCAAAACCCATTAATATGAGGAATTAATTGGTATTATTAAGTGATGTTTTGGGCCCCCTATTGGCCCTTGATGCATCACAAGGTCTCATGGGACCAAATAGGCATGGACTTCACCGAGGCCTTCCCCATTTTCAGATATGGTTTTGGCCGAGAAAATAACCATTAAATATCAAATGCCTTGGTCAAGGCCTCAATGGTATGTTCATGATGTATGGAATATCCATTCCGTAATAATGATTATTCATTTATTATCAATGTGAATATTTTACTTTTATTATATCCATGGTTTAACTTCACTCTCATGTGATTATTTTAATATAATTAAGTTAAAGTTTATATTCTAAGGCAATGTGTCATTAGTCATTCACCATGAATTATTGTTTGTATTATCTTCCACTATATAACATACTCTTACTGATCAAATTCTATTAACCCTTTATTATGTTTTATTTTTTCCCCAGGATGTGAGGATTTATCTTATGAATGACTTGTAGAGATAATCTAGGAGTTATGGATGTTACCAATAAAGTTGTTATGATATTTTTCCTTTCAAGTTGTAATATAAAACCTAGGTTTGTATCTGGTTTTATAAAACAACTTACCTATTCAATCTTTCAGGATGTGAATTCCTTTTTTATTATACCAATTTAATAATGTAAGGAACCAGCTTCGAGAAACAAGGGTAAGAGTCTTTATAGTTTGTATTAGAGGAAGTTTAGTAGTATCCTTGGAAACTAGATTTAGAAATAATTTATTACGGAACAAAACCCTAAGATATATTTTTAGTATTAACATAGAAGAATATCCAAAAATTTTGTTAAGGTAGAGATTATGTGGGTCTTTTTAAAATACATCCATGTTGGGATACTACAAGTGGATGCGGTTCTAGTACATATGTACCTATGGGCAACAACTCCGACAAGGTGTCTCAGGCCTAACTTATGGTAACATGGTACACAACAATGGGCCTTACCGCGCACCTGGTTTGACACTCCCTAGGGATATTCATAAGATAATTAAAATTTTCTTCACAAACCATTATGAATTATTTAAAAGTAAATAGGCCCCTAGAGAAACCTTATTTATTATTATGAGATTATCAAAGCATAAAATTTCAATTTATTTTAAATATTTTTCTAGTTTTAGATTATGTATTATGATTCATAAATTAATTTAGTGTATGCCATTATGTTAAAATGGCTCCTAGTGGAAAGAATGATAACTATATTAATGGACGTATCCCATACAGGGATTTCCCTCCTATGCAAGATAATGATATTGATACTAGAGCTGTGACTAGTGATGATAAACATATAACTATACTAGGACAGTTGAATCAGGTTATGATCAATAACCTTACCCATATAGAGCATCCTAATCAACAACATGGAGTATAAATGTTAGACCACTTTATGTAGTAACAACCTCCATCATTCAATGCGACTAAAAACCCATTTGAATATAAGTAGTGGATAAGTTTCTTAGATAAGATATTTATTTCTTTGGGAAGTAATGAATGGGATATGGTTATCATGGAAATATACAATCTCTTAGGATATTATGATCAATGGTGATCATTTATTCAAAACACAAAGTAAGGAGAGGATACTGAGAATATGGAAGGAATGATTTTAATGAAATTTTATTGGAAAATATTTTCATCACAAACAATGAGTAGATATAGGGAGGAAATTCTTGATTCTGAAACAAGAATAGGATGAAAACATTACAAAGTATGAATCCAACATTACAAGGTTGAAAAGGCATGTCGCAAAGTACATACGTAATACAAGGAGTAATATTGATTGATTCTCTAATGGTTTAAAATCATTCCTCCAAAGGTCACTAGTTGCATAAAATTTCTCATCATATGAAGATATAGTCCCATATTATATCAAGAGATAGAAATAATTCTACAAGTCTTATGAATTTAATGGAAAACTAGAGAAGAAGAGTGTGGTAGTGGAAATAATGGTTTAAGGGAAGAATAAAAAGGGAATTTTTGAATGTGCGATACTTATGGAAGGAAACACCCTGATGCCTACTTAAAAGGAAAAGAGTTTTCTATAAGTGTGGTGGGAAAGGCCATCATGCTCAATATTTTGATAGAAATAAAGAAGCTACCAATGTTTAATGATAAAATTTTAGGTAGATGTGACACTGTGAAAGTGATTATCCTAAGTATAAAGAAAACATGCCCCAAAAAGTCCAAGGGATAATGGCCATGCTTATGCGATCACAAATGTGAATTTTGAAGTTATTAATGATGTGGTGGAAGGAACTTTAATAATTTCCTCAAACATATCCGGTGATTTATTTTATTTTAAATCATCACATTATTTTTATATTCCCAGTTTTTCATGAAAATTATACATTTCCCTTTTGATTTAATAAAGTAATTGTCAGTCAAAACTCATAAGGAAAGTATCATTGTAATTAAGATGAGTTAGTAAGTCACTTTTATGACACATAAATGTTATTTAGTAGCTGACCCTATCATTATACCTATAATTTACTTTGATATAATAATTTCTAGGGGCTGTATTTCAAAATATGATGCGAAAATATATTGAAAAAAGAAGGAAATTATGATTTTTTAGGGAAATGTAGAATCCCTCATCTTTAGAGTGGAAATATCATCATATGAGTCATATCTGAATCCTCCTCAAGTAGCTTTTCTAAATACAATTCTTGGGGAGAAAGAGAAAACATCATCTACAGATGAGGAAAAAAATATTCAAATCGAATATGTACCGATTGTGCAAGAATATATTGATGTATTTCTAGAGGTTTTACCTGGACATCTTTCAAAGGGGGAAATTGAGTTCTCCATTGATTTAATTCAAAGTGTAAGACCTATATCAAAGACTCCCTATAGAATGGCCGCTATGAAATATGTGGAGTTGAAGAAACAACTACAGTAATTGAGTGTGAAGGGATTAATTTAACCTATTTTCTCTCCATGGGGATCCCTTATTCTCTTTGTCAAGAAAAAAGATGGATCCATGAGGCTGTACATTGATTATAGATAAATGGATGCTATTACAATAAAGAACAAGTATACCCTAAATCCCCTTGATGATTTATTTGATCAAATTCAAGGAGATCAATATTTTTTGAAGATTGAACTTTGACCTAGATATCATCAATTTCATGTGAGGAAAGAATATATTCAAAATAAATTTTTTTGAACTGGGTATGGACATTACGAGTTTATAGTAATGCCATTTGTGTTGACTAATGCACCATATTTTTTCATTGATCAAATGAATAGATTTTTCAAGGAATATCTTGATGATTTTTTTGTATTTATTTGTTATATCTTGGTAGAAACAAAAAAGATATGAAGACCATGAGAATCAACTGTTTAATGTACTAAAGACTCTTAGAAGAAATAAATTTTATCAGAAGTTTAGAAAGTGTGAATTTTGGATTCAATCAGTTTCTTTTCGTGGCCATATTGTATCTAAGGATGGAATCATAACTGATACTATGAAGGAAAAGGAGGTTTAGGAATGGCCTATGCAAATGATTATTACAAGGGTACAACGTTTTATTGGTTTATCATGTTACTATCAGTGTTTCATTAAGAATTTTTCCTGATTAGCTAACTACTTAAACAATCATACTCATAAAGGGGATATGTTCATATGGGAAAAATAATGTGAAGAATGTTTTGAAAAAAAACAATAGGAAATTAGTGAATGCTTAGATATTGATTCTACCAATTGGAAATGGAGGATTTGTGATTTATAGTGATAAATCAATGGAATGACATTCCTGTATCCTTATGTAGAATGATAGAGTTATTGCCTATGCATCAAGGTAATTACAAAATAGTGAACTAAAATATCCCACTCATGATCGTGAGTTAGTATTTGTAATCTTTTCTATGAAAATATTAAGATATTTTCTCTATAGTAAAATATGTTATATATATAGATCACAATAGTTTGAAATATATATTCTTATTAAAATTAATCAACATGAGGCAAAGGCGATGGATCGAGCTACTCAAGGATTATGATTTTTCAATACACTACCACCCAGGGAAGGTAAATAAAGTAGTAGATGCATTGAGACTGAAGGATCATGGGGTTTTGAACATATTGAGGATTTACAAGGATCCTGTGTACAAGGATCTAGAAAATATGGATATGGGTATTATTAAGGGAGGTAAAACATCATTATTTTTTCAATTGGTTTCCCAACCATATTTATTGTAAAGTATTAAATGTTATTAGTTTGATAATGAGAATATTCAAAATAAAATTAAAGGTGTGAATGATGGGAAGTTAGCATACTTCATGTAGAAGGATGAAATTCTTAAATTTTGGAAGAGTATATGTGTTACCTATATAATCAATATAAAAATGGAGTTATTGGATAATGCCCATACCTCAAATTTCTCTATACAACCTAGTAGCACTACGATGTATAGTTATTTTAGGGAACATTTATGGTGGGATAATATGAAGGGGGAATTGCTGATTATGTATCATGATGTTTAGTCTATCAACAGGTGAAGGCTGAAAGAAAATATCCTAAAAGAGTTAAGAAACCTATGTCTATTCCTATATGGAAATGTGATGACTCCACTATGGATTGTTTCACTGTATTACCAAATAATCCATGAAAGCATGGTTCAATATGGGTAATTTTTAATCAACTTAACAAATCTACACATTTCATCACTTGGGGGATTATTTTCCACTAGAACGTCTTTCAAGACTCTATTAATGATGTTGTAAGGCTTCCTACTGCACCTCTTTCAATCATTTCTGATCATGATCCATGATTTACATCTAAATTATAGAAAAGACTTTAGAAAGATTTGGATATTGAGCTTTATTTATGTACTGCTAATCCCCATCAAATTTAATGGTAGTTTTAAAGTACAAAAAAACATTATAAGACATGTTGAGATCATGGTCACTTGACTTTCATGGAATGTGGAATCAATATTTACCTTTGGTATATTTTTCCTTTTATAATTGTTTCCATTCAAGTATTAAAATTGAACCATATGAAGAACTATATAGAAAGATATATCATACACCAACTTATTGGTATGGAGTTAGTGAAAGGTATCTTGTAGACCAAGTTCATGTGGAGGAAATAACCGTACAAGTAAAGACTATTCAAACCCATATCAAAGAAGCTTAATGTAAGGAAAATATTTATGCCTATAATCTAAGTAAATATTTAGAATATCAAGTGGGATATCATTTTTTCTTGAAATTATCTTCATGGAAGGGTGTTATAAGAATTTGGAAGAAAGGGAAACTGATCCCTAGGAACATTGGTCCTTTTGAAATCCTAGAGAGAGTTGATGAGGTGGCTTATTATTTGGAAATTCCGCCTATCCTTTCTAAAGTACACAATGTGTTCCACATATCTTTGTTAATAAAGTAAATTATAGATAAAATGCATATCCTAACTTATAAAGGAATATATTTGGAACCTGATTTATCATAATATGAAAAACCTATCCAGATTCTATACACTAAAGAATAGGTTCATGAGCTCTTGGTCTAATAAAAAGACCAAAACCAATATTATTCCCAAGTCCCTCCACCATGTACATGGGCTCTTGGTCTAATAGGTTCATGAGATCTTGGCCTAAATTCTACCCAATACTATTACCAAACCCCCATCTATGTACATGATATGTTATTCTAATAAAAAGACCAAAACCAATCCCCTTAAGGAGGTTATCAAGGAGGAGAATTCAAGAGGTAAAAAATATCTTTCTTTTCTTTTATTTTCTTTCAATTTATTTTATTTTCTTATCCTTCCCTATCATCCCCTATATAAGGAGACATGATAACTCCAGTATCATTTATATACTAGAATAACATAATTTTAATGGAATATCCATCATCAAAATCCATTCTCTTTCCCTCTCTTTTTTTATATAAATGAAAGTATTTCCTGTGATGTGTCAATTTACCGACATCTTGGATGATGCATTTTTATTTTCCATTAACGCCTTCATGGTTGGTCAAAAAACCATAATTATAGTTAAACCATATTTTATTGAACATATTATGAGTTATTTATTATTCTGGAACTATTATATATATACATGATATTAATTAATAAGATGAAACTATTTCATGACGATCAAAACACCAACTAAATGATCTAAACTATTATAATTAAAGTTATATCTAATAAATAATCCCAATACCAAGAAGAAAATAATATATAATAATATTATATCATCTAAATGTTCATTAATAACAGATAATTCCTATTCTTGAGAATTATACCAATTTTACATGAACTTAATTACATATAAACAAGTGAATCAGTCATGAAAACAAAGACAACAAATGCTCCCGAACGTTGAAGTTAAAATTTATTACTCATCAAATGGGACATAAATGAAATTAAAAAACCTATCATAAATAAAATTCATGTATAAAAGTTTTTGAGTTAATAAAATTATTTATTTAATATGATTATCTAGGAGACTAAGGTCAACTACAGAACACATTCAGGCAAAAGGTAAGGGTTTCTTCCCGAACATCCATTTTCATTTGGGTTATGATTTTTTCCTCTAAAAACTATTATAATTCTTAATTATTTTTATAAACTTCTTATAAGTTCTGTGAATATATTCCAAAATCATTTATTCATATCAGATCATCTTTTATTTATTGGTAAATAATTGTTTTACAAGGTTCCCTCTATAATTCTTCCTGATATGCGAGCCTGATTTGTCGAAACATCTCAATTTATTACCCATTTCGAAGTACCATACATAATATGTTTTAAGACACCATTATTTTTATAAAATCACTATTTTTTAGGAAAAACTATATTTGTTAATTTTTCATTTTATATTAACAATTATGGTAAATAAAAATGTTTTTTCAAAAATAACTCTTCTTTGTAAAGAAAAAGGGGTATTTATCTCAAGAATTACTCAATGGTTTTATTAGATTATTTTAATCTATTGAAACACCTATATTGAATTTTTGTTTTATCGATATTGGTAACTTGTGATATATCATATTTTATTTAATATTTTACGATCAATTTGATTGTAGATGTGCTGTCTTGATACCATTATCCATTTACTCAGAATGATTGGTGATTATATTTATAGATTGGGGAAATTTATTTACATTTAATATGTATTTGTTGTTAATGTTAAACCCTATTCATATGAAGAATGAATTAGAATTAGTAAGTGATGGGTGGGGATTTCTATATCCCCCCGATGCATCAATAGAACACACAAGAAAAAACAAATATGGACTT
Source organism: Viscum album (assembly GCA_963277665.1). Lineage (NCBI taxonomy): Eukaryota > Viridiplantae > Streptophyta > Magnoliopsida > Santalales > Viscaceae > Viscum > Viscum album. Next base: position 822,719,384 of record OY728134.1, read on the forward strand.
GGCCAAGGCCTTTCCCATTTTCATATATGGTTTTGGCTGACACCTTAACCATTGATTTTCATATGACTTGACTAAGGCATAGTAGTTATGTTTATTATGTCCAACATATGAATTATCTCATTATGATTATTAAATAATTATCCATGTGAATATTCCCCTAGTATAATATCTATGTATAATATTTATTCTCATGTGATTTTTATGGTATTATTTAATTATATTTTAATTATTCTATATTATGATCAAGGTTATATTCTAATGGAATGTTTTAATTGTCATTCACCATGAATTATTGTTTATATTATATTCTTCTATATTACTTACCTTTGTTGAGTATCTGAGATCACCCCTTTATTATGTTTTATTTTTCCCTAGGATTCGAACATGTATATTATGAATGACACTCAAAAAAATTTGGGGAACACTGCATAAATTTTCATGCACCTAGACTTTTCTAACAAATTCTTATTCATCCTCTCCACAACCCAATTTTTCTATATAGTTATCGGAATGGTATTCTCAAATAATTTCCCATTATTATAATAGAATCTCTTAAACTCCTTACTTATATACTAAACACCATTGTTTGAACATAAGCACTTCAACTTACTTTGGTCTTTTTTCCACAGTGTCCCTCGATTTGAAAAAATATTCAAACTCCTTAACCTTGTGCTTGATGAAGTACACACATACTTTACGTGTGGGATTGTTAATGAATTTTACATGGTAGACTCAAACTATATGAGAACATACTAGAGCTTTCCACCTAATTCATGTTTGAACCATCTATAATATTCGGTTCTTTTCTATTTTCCCTTCTATTTGGAAGGACACATTCCACTTCTTTTCAAAGACACAATACTCATATATTTCATACTTTGTGCTACCTATCATCAGTATTCCCTTAGAAGATAGAATCATCATTCACTTCTTAGTGAGGTAACCTAGATGTTGATGCCTGAGTTTATCATAAGTAACTTCTCCATTATTCATTGTACCTTTCGATGAAATTATAATATACATAGTCTTATATTCACTTACTTTTCAACTACCATGGAGCTATGTGAAAATTTTCATGTTCCATCCTTGAACATTGTAAAAAAATCATGATACATGGAGTTGTCCCATGTAAATAAATTTCTTCCTTAATTTGGGAATGTTTTTCACACCGTGAAAATAAAAAAAGAATTCATTCCCTATTTGGGTAGAGACATGTCCAATGTTAATAGTCTAAAGATAATTTTGGTCTTCCAGATGAACTCTTACAAATCTTATGTAGATGTAAACTTCAATACTCTCCCTATCATATATTTAATGGAATGAATATTTAGATTCAATTATCCTAGACTCAAGTGAGTTGTCAATACTTATTAAAAAGCCACTCCCCTCTTCCAAAACCGGATTCCCGGACCCAATTTTAGAACTGTATCTTCCAGAGTTCTCCCAATTCTTACTAAACTATAGTTTAATGTGGCCTTTATTGTTATAATTCCAAAACAGTGGAGAACCTTCTACCTATCTACTCCAACTTTGTCTCCTTCAACCTTTCCCTTTCTGATGACCTTTCCATGTAGGAGTACACCCTCTTCCTTTTGCACTGTAAGTATTTTTAGAAGATACCTGAACATTTTTATTGCTAATTTATTCATTCAGAATTATATCTTGTATATCTATGAACATTAAATCTATATTTCCTCTAGAATTACCCACATAAATCACCATTGAATCCCATGAGTTTGAAAATGAAAAATTAAACAACATCACCCAAACTAGGTCTCCAAAGTCGACCTTTATTAATCCCATATAACTTTGAATTACATTGAACTCATTCATATGATTCTCTATAGGGTTTCCTTACCATAAAAAACCAAATATAACCACTAAACTAGGTACAGAATACGGATCATGATATACCCAAGGCGTGTAAATGATAACCTTGGGCTCAAAACTTGAGTTAGGGAATCAGAAGAAAACATTGGGGATGATTTTTACCTATTAAACATAAATAGAAAAGTATTGTAATTATACTAAAATTCCATCATGGAGCATCCATACATTGGACTTCCACTCTTAAACAAAATAAATAGATACAATGATGAAACATGATAGACAAAACATATCCAAAATATATTATCAACTTATAATAAAATATACAACAAAAACCTAGATACAACATAAGAAAACATAAGCCTTTCATGGCTGATACAACTGATACATAAGACTAAAACACAAGATAGTTTATATAATCTCTACATGAACTCCAAGGTCACCATCCATCCATAATACCAATACACTCCATGAGAAATCATGAAACTAAACCTAAACCTACAAAATAGTCATAGGTCACCCAACACTTAATGACATAAGTTGAGTGTGATAATAATAGAGCTCGGTAGAAAATAAAAATAAAATCCTTGAATTTCATTTTATAAATCATACCATGGGTTCTAGTTTGAAATATAGATAGAAAATATGTTTTAATATTTTAAGAAGACCTACTTGGAGGTTTCCATAAAACATATTTAAATATATAAATATGATTTGAACAAATATTTTAGAAAAACCCTAATTAAAATAATTCCTTTTTTAAAACACACCTTTTAATTATATTTTTGAAAACACCCTCACACCATATCAAGGTACCCAATAAAAACACAATAAATGAATGAAGTCAATGAAATTAGGAACATAGTATAAAAGTGAGACCCATAAATCATGTTATAATAGAAAAAAACATTTAATCCCTGATGTAACTAAAAATAGTATGTATGAAACAATAAAAGATAGGAAATAATGGGAAATTCCAAGAAATTCCAGAGAAGGGCCAAGACATACTTGGTTCAAAACCATCGGTAGATCTATCAATGCATTCCTAAGTCTGTATCCAATAGAATGGACTTAACATGCCTCAATGGTGAAAATATCATCTATAATTTACATACTATAGTGGATATAGTTCCTCTAATTGGTACTTGGAAAAAATTGTCTCTCATCCCCCACTAATGTAATGACTTGAACTTTTTGAATAATAAATGTTTCCTAAAAAATTTTATATTATTTTATACTCAACAAAACTCTATCTATTTAACAGTGAAGTGAGTATAAATTGAAATGTGAACATCTAGTTTTGACCCTTATATGAAATTTTGTTAATATGACTGTTTGGAACTATACTCTCTAATATAATTTTATAGTTATCATTTGAGCTTAATGTAAACTTTTGACAAAGGAAAATTGTTACAGAAAGAAGAGTTAATGGCATCAACCAGTAGAGTCGTTCAATTTGAAGACCATTTTTCAGAGATTGACAGGGATGTTTGACTACTGGGATTATCTCTAGACCAAGCACAACCTGAGCTTCTATAGGTTAATCTTGAACAAAATCACCCATGGGAGAAGTTCAAGTAGTGGAAATTACCACTCGGGTGATGTTATTCGAGTCACCCCAAGAATCTATCACCATCAAACACCTCACCCTTAGGTCATATATGGGTGTTATAAGAGGTTATATTTTGATTCCTTTATTACTTAATTTGTAATCCCTTTGTATAAATAAAATTTTAATTCAATCAATTTCGTTTTGTGTTTACTTTTACAAAAAAAATATTCCAAATTTGATAAATTGATCTTTCGGATAGAAATTATACTTTTTAGAGAAATATATAAATATTTATAATAAACTAATATATTATTAATAATAATTATTTCAATTAAATAGTATGATTAATTAATTCTTATTTAAATTTAAATTATAAAATAATTTTATTTTTTTAATTGCCAGAAATTTTACTATGCATTTTACTATGCATTTTCTATCTGCTATTTTTTTAATAAATAAGTTTTTTTTATATTTAAAAGTTAAATTTATCATACATAGATAATTATTATGATAAAATGAACATCATTTTTTAAATCATCATATCAAATTTATGTTAAGGTGAATTTATTATAATTTTTTAAAATATTTTGTCTTCGGTTAATTATAATAATACAGTTTGTGTTTTTCAGTATGTTTAAGGACATCATAATGATGTAATATGTAATATGATATTCTAGTAAACTATTTTGGATTATAATAACATAATAGGTGTCCCAAGTGACCAATACCATGGTCAAATATCCCAGGCAATCCAACGGTTTTGAATTTACCACTACTTAGGTGTCCCATGAAATTAATAAACAAATCATCCTCATTTTCCCTAAATACATACCCATTTTTTCCATTTTCTTTCACTCATAATTAATCTTAAAATAATATCTGATAGTTTTACCTCCCAATGATTCTTCCCATGGTTTCTTCAATCCCCAAAGGTCCCAATCTTTGAGTTTTAGGAGTTACTATTCATGGTATGGCAAATCTCAACTTCGTTTTTCCTTTCAATTTCTCCTTTTTATATGGTATGTATATAAAATTTTCATACTATGTTATTAATTACCTTTTATTATATTCCTATACCATATTACTATTATTTTATTAATTTTATACCCTTTTTCTTTGCTCTTTTTAATGTTTTCTGAAACCATGTTTCATCCCTCTTATGCTCCCAAATTTTCTTTTCAATATTTCTCTCTTTTTCTCATGAAATTATTTTATTTTATCTATATGAATACCAAATCCTCTTTATTTTCTAGGGGTATTACACAATATGTAAAAATGATTTTTTTATTCTTTAATTGAAATACGTAAAACTCTCATTCACTTCCCATTGGTTATAAATGACACAATGATCATGCTTTTATGTATTTTTTATAACGCCATGATTTTGATACAAAACTTATTTATTTTATTCCCTATGGGTTATTTATGAGATGTTTTATTATGATATTTCTGGATCACATGAAAATTAATTCATATTTAGGGGGATCCTTAATATTTCTCCAATTTATTGGGTAAATAATTTAATCTATAGAGATGACATTTTTTAAAATACCTAGGTGAATAACCTTGATAATTGTTATGACACCTCGGTGAAAAACCATGGGGATATGATTATTAATGTCTAAAATAATTTTTTGAGCCAAATTAACAAGTTATGATTCATTTTATTTTATTTATGATATGCATCATGTTCTCCTTTTCACTCAATAATGATATTCTTCATGTTCTTATTGAATTTCTTCAAGATCACACGTAAATTGTTTCCCTTGATTTCCCTTAGAGAGCCTTATGCTCACCCTTTCCTTTGATGTATGTCCACTGGTTTTTAGATGTAGTAATTGTACAAATGATGAATTTTTTATGAATTCTTTCAATTATAATTGTATAATTTTTTATGTTTTCATGTATTTTGTGCCTTTTTTAAAAAAAACTCTAAAATATCATCTATTTTGAAAATTTTAATGAATGTTTGGTAATAAAAAGGTGGGATTCCATAGTAGGTATTAAATCATGGTTTATTTTTTTTTGTGGAAATTAGTATTTTAAACTCTAAGAAGAAGCGCATATAAGCCTTTAAATTTTGGGAAAACAACACAGAATTTTGGTGAAATATTATGTGGTTTCTGAGCAAAGAAATGTTTTTCTAGATACAAACAAGTGGATCTAGATATGGCATAGATGTAATTAGGGTTAACAACTCTGACAAGGTGCATCGATCTTAACTTGGCATAATGTGTTACACAACAATGGGCCTCTGTTGTACTCCTAGTTTGAAAATCACATAGGATATGTTTGGTTAATCAAAAGATTTTTATTAACCATTATGAAGGATTTATAGAAAATGTAATTTTTGTTAAAGAATAACATATTTATGAATGATGTTTTAGGGAAATAAATTTCATTTGAATTATAATATTATTAAATGAAACATGTTTCTCACTAATGTTTTTTTTATTTTAGATAGTGGAGTAAAATTGGAAAGCCACATAAATGGTGAGCATAACGGACTAGGTGCTAATGGTCTAATGATGGAATATGGAATGTAAAAACTCATGAGAATGACGAATCAACTAACTCTTCTTATGAGAAATAATTTGAATCAACCCGAGAGACCAAATTCACCTCAAACGTAATAACTTTCAATTGATCCCTTTATCAGTCAACGACCACCTTCATTCAGTGAACCTACCACCCCATTGATTTATGAACAATATATAATCTCTTTAGAAAAGAACTTTCATGTACTCAATTATTCTTATTAAGATAAAGTCACCCTGTCTTTGTACCACTTAGAGGGATAAGCTGATCAGTGTTGGAAAGTAGTTAAAAACACGAAGCCAAGTGGCGAGATTAAAGCTATGATGTGGTGAGAGTTTATGTGAACCTATTTCAAGAAATATTTTCTTCATTCAATGTAAATAAAAATGGAGTAGGAATTCCTAGAGATGAAGTAGAATGAAAATGAATCTATGGGAATATATGAGATAAAGTTCACAAGACTTTCACATTACACCTCTAACTTTTTCATGGATCCTAATGGGAAGGTTGACAGATTACATGGAGGAATAAGACCCCATATACAGAATAATCTATCCAAACAAGACTATGAAAACTATAAGGAGATCCTGAGGTGTTCTATGAATGTTAGACTGAGTTTTGGAGAGACACAATGGTCCCATAGATTGAATTAATAAAGTGATCATTAGAGTGAAACTTGGGGTGGAACTTTGATCAAGGAAGAAGAGGAAATCAAGTGCTAATATCCTTGTGAAATAAATGTGGAAAAAATAATTCATGGAACTTCTTTATTAGGAGTGGGAAATTTCAATTTTTTGGAAGATAAGTTCATATTTATCAGAACTACCATAGCAAGGTGAAGCCTCAACCTCTCAACACTAATGAAAAGGGAATATGGTGCCCACCAAGCCAGAAGTTCAATGCTTTATGTGTGCACAACTTTGACACTTTTCAAATCACTTACCAAATATGAAGTTAATGGAGAAGAATAACCATCAATCTCACCATTGGACAATGGAGAAAGGACATTATTTTTCCATAATGACAACTGATGTTGAAGATCCAAATGATGTGATGGAAGACACTATTGTTGTTCATTTAAGTCAAGTAATTACTTTGTTTTTGGTTTTATTCATTACTTTATTTCCTCCATGTTTGGAAAGAATATAGAATCAATGCCAGAACTTATACAATTAAAACTATCATTTATGACTCTTGGAGGGATTATCCATGTATAAAGAGTGTATAGAGACTCTAGTATTAACTTTGGTGAGAAAAATATCATCACAAATATAGTAGTCAATCCCCTGCTCGAATTTGACATTATACTAGGGATAGACTGGATCTAAAAGTATAATGCTAAGATAAACTAAATAAGTATTTAAATCACATCAGTATTGAATAGAGATCTAATAGTTGTCTTCAAAGGAGAGATATCATGACTGGAGCTTTATCTAGAATCACCTCCCATAGCCTTCTTTATGGATGTGATCAGTGAACACGAAGAAGGAAATGAATATATTCTAATAGAGAATACCCCCAGCATTCTGAAATACATTAGTGTATTTCTTGAGGAGTTACCCAGACCTCCCCTATAAATATTGGTATATTTATCCATTAAACTCATGCTTGGATCCAACTAATATCTAAGACCCTGTGTGGAATGGGAAATGTGGAGTTGGGGGAATTAAAAAAATAACTCCAAGATCTTTTGGAGAAGGGTTTTATTCGACCAAGAATGTATACTGGGGGAGCACATGTTCCTTTTCTAAAGAAGAAGAATGGTTAAATGTAGCTATTCATTGGTTATAGAGAACTTAATGGGATCACAATGAAGAACAAGTACCCTCTTCCAAGAATATATGATTTATTTAACAAGCTTTTGGGGATCAATTATTGTCAAAGAATGATCGTTAATCTGGTTATCATTGATTGAGGGTAAAGAAAGAAGATATTACAAATAACACTTTCTGATCAAGATATGCGAATTATGAGTTTGTTTCAATTCCCTTCAGATTGACTAATTCTTCTGCTATATTTATGGACTTGAGGAATAGTGTCTTTATGGACTACCATGATAGCATTGTGGTAGTTTTTATTGATGATATTCCAATATATTTAAAAGGTCACAAGGAGCGTGACGATCATTTAAGGGTTATATTGAAACCATTAAGGAAGGAGAGGCTATTTGGAAAGATTATCAAATGTGAATTTTGGATGAAAAATGTTTCTTTATTGGGACACATTGTAAATAATGAATGAATCTCAGTTGAGATTTTTAAGATAATGTTTGTGGAGGAGTGTCCTCATCCTACAAAAGTAATTGAGTTTTATAGTTTCCTTGTATTTTTGAAATATTATAAGAGAGTTGTGAAAAAATTTCATGATTTTCTAATCCACTAACCAAGTTAACTTGAAAAGGGTAAAAGTTTAGCTGGACTAAGGAGTTCAAAGAATGTTTCTAAGAGCTGAAGAAGAGATTGGTTACTATACTCAGGTTAACTCTACCCTCTATCGAAGAATGATTCTTTATTTTTATCGAAGAATCTTTAAAAGGGATTGGTTCATCTTCATGTAAAATGGAATGGTTATTGCTTATGCATATTGACAGTTGAAGCCTCACGAGTATAATTATCCTACGCATGACATGGAGCTAGCTTCAGTTATGTTTTATCTGAAGATATAGAGAAACTAACATTATAAGGAGAAATATGACATATACAAAGACTATCAATGTTAGAAGTATACTTTCTTGGGAAAGTAATTGAAAATGAGACATAGGATACGATTTGAACTTCTCACCCTGGAAGAGAAAAAAAAATCACTGATACATTAAGAGGGAAAGACCCTATTTTGTTGGCAATGATGAGGATTCAAGGATATCCTTTGATCAAAGACCTAGTAAAACATGAAAATGGAATTTAAAGGTAATGAACATCATCAACCCAATCCCAAATAATTTCTTAACCATAATTAAAAGATAATATCAAGAAATATCAAAGAGATGATATGTAGTTGTAAAATAAGATAGAGGATGTGAAGGTTGGTATGTTTTTTGAGTTCAATATTGATCCAAAAGGTGTACTGAAATTTTGTACAAGACTATGTGTTCCATCTATTCCAAAAATAAAGAAAGAACTGGTGGATAAAGCTCATAGTTCTACTTTTTCTATACATCCTGGATGCAATAAAATGTATATGGACCTTAATGATCATTATTGATGGAATAACATGAAAAGGGAGATTGATGACAACACTATAAGGTGCTTGGTGTTACAACAAGTGAAGGTAGATAGACAACTTCTTAAAGGGGTATTACAACCACTACCCATACTAACATGAAAGTAAGACAATATCATGGTGGAATGTGTCACTGGTATCTTGAGAAAATCCAAAGGAAATGATGGGATATGGGTTATAGTGGATCATCTCACCAAGACTACCCATTTTATATCTATTGCGAAAAATTTCTCTATTGACCAACTTTCCAATATTTACATGAAGGAAGTAGTAAGGCTTTATGGAGTGCCACTTTCTATCATTTCTGATTGTGTTCCATGGATCACATCAAAATTATGGAGATATATTCAACATCCTCTAAGTACAAAATTGAATATCATTATGGCATATCACCCCCAAACCAATGGAAAATCTAAAATAACTATTCATACACTTGAGGAAATGTTGAAAAAATGATCAACGGAATTTAAATGTGGATGGGATCAACATCTCTCATTAGTTGAGTTAACATACAATAATAGATTTAATTATAGTATTCAAATGGAACCCCAGGAATATCTATATGGTAAGTGTTATATAACTCCTACATGTTGGGATGAAGCTGGTGAGAGAAAGATTCTTGGGCCTGATCTTGTTCAAGATATGATAGAAAAGGTTCATTCTATATAACAATACATATATTATACTCAAAGTAAAAAAACATCTTTGCTGAAAACTATATTAGGAACCTGGAGTGTGATGTTTGTAAAAAATTATTCCTTTGAATTTCACCTTGGAAGAGATTCATGTGGTTTGGGAATAAAGGGAAGCACCACACCAGGTACATTGGCGCCTATGAAATCCTTAATCACATAGGATCAGTGGCCTATCGTCTTACAGATCCTCCAAATCTACTCAAGTTCATGAAGTATTCCACATATCTCCCTTGAGTAAGTACACATCTTACACTTTACAGGTATTGAATCCTGAGGTGGTACAACCAGAACATGAGCACTCTTATGAGGATAAGTCAATGGAGATATTGGACCTTAATGAAAATATTCTACAAAAAAAGACTTCCCACCTCATAAAAGTGTTGTGGAGGAACCAAAAATATGGATAATCCACTAGGGAACCAATGAAAAAATGACACAAAAGTAACGAAACGTTTTTTCAACCAAGGTAATGAGTTGGAATTTCAGGGATGAATATTATTAAGGGGGAAGAATGTAACAACCCTATCATTTTGAATAATAAATATTTATTAAAATGATGTGTTATATTATTTTATAATCAAAATAAATATATATCCTTAATAATTAATTGAGAATAATTTTAAATGTGACAATCAATTTTTGACAGTTATATGACCATTGGTCAATATGAATGTTAGGAACTATACTCTCAAAAATAATTTTTACATAATCATTAGAGATTATAAGTGAAATTTTGACAAAGGAAAATTGTTATAGAAAGAAGAGTTAGTGGACTCATATAGTAGAGTCATTCCATTTGAAGCCCATTTTTCAGAGCTTGGGAGGGTGCTTTCATCAATGGGCTTCACTCTGGACCAAGCCCAATCCAATATTTAACATGTTAATGTTTAATGAAATCACATACGGGAGTAGTTCAAGTTAGAGGAAATTACCACTTGGGTGATGTTATCCGAGATACCCAAAAAATCTATCACTATTTCACACCTCAGCCTTTGGTAGTATGTGGGCTTTATAAGTGGTTATGAGTTAAGGCCTTAGTTATATAATCTGTAATCCCTTTGTACAAATAAATTTTTTTTCCATAAGTTCCTTTTTGAGTTTATTTTTTCTTCAAAATATGAAAAATTTGATAAAAAACATTTTAGAGAGAAATTATATATTTCATAAAATATATAAATGTTTATAATAAAATAAGATATTATGAATAATAATTTTTTCAATTAAATATTATTATTAAAACACACTTATTGAAATTTTAATGATAAAACAATATTATTATTTTTCATGTGTTAGAAATTTTACAATGCTTTTTACTAAGAATTTTCTATCAGCTATTATTTTAAATAAATAAGGATTTTTATATTTAAAAGATATATTTATCATACGTAGGGAAATATTATGTGAAATTAAACATCATTTTTGAAATATTCACATCAAAAATAGGTTAGGATTAATTTTTGATAATTTTTAATAATATTTGTTTTCAGTGAATAATAAATATACAATTTGAGTTTTTCTATATGTTTAATAAAATCACAATGATGTAATATGTAATATAAAATTATGGTTGAATCTTATGGATTATAATAACATAATAGGTGTCCCATTTGGCCAATACCATGGGAAATCCCATGTTTTGGAGTTTACCAATATCTAGGCAACGAAAGAAATTATTAAACTAATCATCCTCTTTTACTATAAAAACAAACCCATTTATCCACTTAATTTCACTAAAAATTAATCCACAACTGATATCTATTAGTTATACCTCCCAAGGTGTCCTCCAAAGGTTTCTTGAATCCCCCAAGGTCCCAAACTTTGATTTTTAGGTTCTACTCTTCTGGGTAAGGGAAATCTCCACTTCTCTTTTCCTTTCAAGTTCGCTTTTTTATGTGATATATATTTAAAATTTCGACAATATGATATTATTTTAATTTAATTATATATCTATAATTTATTAATATTTTTTTGTTAATGGTATACCCTTTTCCCATCTCTTATTATTGTTTTATAAAACCATGTTTCATACTCGTTATGTTGTTGAATTCTCTTCTCAAAATTTATTCCTTTTTCTCAAGAAATTATATTATTTTATTAATGTGAACTTCCAAAAGTATTTATTTTCAGGGGGTATTCGACAAGATATATAAAGGATTTATTTTTTTCTATAATTTACATACATAAAACCCGCATTCCCTTTCTGTGGGTTATAAATGACATAATTATTAGGTTTTAAGCACTTTTTAGAACACCATGATTTTGATACGAAACTATTTTCTTTTATTCCTTATGGGATATTTATGAGATGATTATTTATTATATATGTGGACCACATTAATATTAAGGAATATTAATGGTTCTCTCTAATAACACTCTAATGAATTGAGTAAATAATTTAATCTTAAGAGATGACTTGTTTTACGATACCTTGGTGAATAACCATGGTGATTTTTATGACACATCAGTGACAAAACATGGTGATATGCTTATGAATGTATAAAATAAAGCTTTTATCCAATTTTACAAGTTATAATGCATGTTATATTATTTATGATAAGCATCATTCCCAATTTTTCATTCCATAATGATATTCTTCACGTTCTTACTGAATTTTCTCAAGATCACAAGTAAATTGTTTCCCTTGCTTTCCTTTACTGGGCCTTACGCTCACCCATTCTTTTGCTGTATATGCCTTGGTTAAGAGATGAATTAATTTTACTTAGTATGAATCTTTCATGAATCCTTTCAAGTTGAATATAATAATGTTTTAATTTTTCATGTATTATGTACCTTTCTTCCATGAAACTAAACATTAAAAGATCCTCTGTTTTGTACAATGTAATGAAAGTTATGTAATAAAAAGAAGGGATACCATAAATAAGATTCCTAGGAACCCCATGAAAAATAGAAATTGAAGGTAAGCTATATAAATTAACATATAATAATAAACAACATATAACAATATCACAACTCCATACCACCTATATACATCTACCAATGTAAAGCCCATCCAAATTTAATCCATCATAATCACATAAGCATATGTGGTCTTCCATTGGATTGTAAATCAATTGTAAAAGTGTTATAAAGGTTCCAACTACCCATTATATTTGTAAAATAGTAATACCTTTCAAAGTATCTTGTAAAACCATTTTCAAATTTGATTCCATTTTAAAACTCTTTTTAATGTGCCAAATGGCCTAAAAGTTCGATTTAGAATGACTTGTCTAGAAATCCATTTTAGAATCCAATTTGAAATACAAGAAACAATTCAAAAGCACAAACTCAATTAATGAAATCTTATGAAATCTTATATATATATATATATATGAATACACCTATATTTTATGCATTCACATAAATATATAGTAGTGTATTCATATGTATATAAACATTTTTTAGGAGTTCCACTGAGAACAACATAGAGACACAATTCAATCCGCTCATGAAAGAAAAAGGATTTAAAAAGGTGAACCCACCAAAGTCTACAATAAGTATAAAATAAAGTCAAATGAATCCTCATACCATTAATAAAATCATATGGAAGAATAAAAATCAAAAACATCAACTAAAAAAATACACATCAAAACCCATTTAATCATTTTATCAAACATATGAAATATGCATTTTTCCTTAAAATTAAAATCAAGAATTTTTTTACATTATCTACCTATATAAATTTGAGTTAAAAACCTCTAGAAAAAAACTATTCAAGGTAAAAAATATAAATCTAACGAAGTTGTGGTCTTTGAAGAAAATGAAAAGGCAATGAATCACTTATATAAAATGGAGTGCATAAGTGGCGAAATATTGAATATGGGAATTTGATAAACTAATAAACAATCAACATACCATAAACCAACAAGAATTATAGTATTATATCAACCCATAACCTTTAGGTATTGGTTAATAAGACACAAATACATGATAATAAGAGGAAAAAATGAATTATGGGAGTGTAAAGGAATAAAAAACACTATCTTGAGAGAGGAACACCCAAAATCGAATAATAATACACAAAAAATTGGGGATTAATAATGGATGGATGATCCCTTAGAACCCACGGTTTGTTTCAGTCATGTGGGAAGAGGGGCAGTCTAAATGGGGTTTTATTTTCTAATGGTAGAATAAAAATTTCAAATTTTTAAATAACTTGGTACACCGCTCAATTTGGACACACAATTTATCAAACCAAAAGACAATTTTGTGCCCCTCATTATATTCCCATGGGAACCCATACAGTTTAGCCACATGGTTTGGGAAAGTATTCCCTAAATATAAGAAACATGTCTCTTAAGGAATTAAAGACTTTTTATGGTTAGACACATTATTAGTTCTAACTGTGCACCAATCATGTGCCTATGTTGAAACTCTAAAACATAATAATGTCACATTGATTCAAACCATAACTTGAGGAAAAGACCAAATATAAATAATGCAATGAAATAAAAAGTAAATTACATTTTAGTGTGTGATAATAATTACCACTATAACACTCTATTTACCTAGAATTTCACTAAACTCTAAATGAAAGAAAAACAAGATAATAAATTAAAATTGGAAGAGAACTGACACCTATAACTGGATCTACAACATATATCAGAACCATATAAGATAATAAAATAGATCTATAACAAACCATAAACCTCACATCCAACATGTTCAATGATAGAAAACATTAATCAAAGATCAATAATGGATCTCCTTGTCATTTGGGAATATTATGAAATTGTGGAATAAACAGACATCCCAAAAACACCATTAAGAATTATTCAAAGGTACAACCCTAAATTTAAAAACAAATATTTGTTCTACAAGTGGAAACAAAAAATTAATCCAACTAAAACACATGACAAAGATCAAAACTAACTATAAGGAAGAACGGACACTTCAAATCACTAAAAGGGAACTACGATTAAAATTCTGTGTTAGATAAGGATTTCATTCCTAGGTAATAATTTTTCATATAAATCTTTTTAAGGTGTCCCAACTGACAATAATGATGATAGGTATTTGGAACATATAATAAAGAGGGTTTAAATTGCTCGAATCGACCACATTGAAAAAAAATGATATTTCTTCCATCTTGAGGAAGTAGTAACTAGAGAATAAGGCTCTCCAAGGACATGTTCATTAGAATTCTACTCCCCACTGGATGGAGAATCCCTATTGACACCAAAGGAGGTAGGGCTGACACCCATCATGTTTTTTTTCTCTAGAAACCAAATATCCTAAGAAATATTAATTATATATATCTATAAGTAGGATGATCCATGAATAAAGAACATGATTACTAATATCTAAATTAATAACAATAATGAATAAATTCACCATTAATTAATTTTGTAACATAATCTTAAGAGAAAATGAACAAGTTCATTAAAATGTTTGATGTAATCTTTCACTATCAATTAACCCTACTGAAGACCAGTGAGATTGTCCAAATTCTTCACTTTATACTCTTTATGAAGGAACCATTGAAAAAATGGTCTTAAATAATTCCCATGTCATTCCAACTTGCTACTAAGCTTGGACAACTACCTTCCACCATTACAAACATGATCCTTTAAATAAACTCACAAAAACCCTCACTCTCATAACATTAGTAGTTCACATGGACTTAAAGACCACTCCAATCCTCTAAAGTGACACCAACACCTCCAAATAACCTTGATCACCACCAAAGATAGGAAAATATAGAGAAGAAATTGATTCCACCACTCTATCACGAGTCTAGGTGGTGTCATGAACTGACGAGGCCACACTCGAACCCTTAGGATTCGTCAAATCATTTCTAGGATGAGTACTCTAAATAAAAAAGGAAACATAAATCATGGTTAGTAAAAATTAAAACTCAAATCAAACCTAGTTAAATAAATCAAAATTCAACACTATAATTCATAAATTCAAATGAAATTACTAAGAACAATTTGAAAATTCCAATTTAAAACTATTTGAAAAATTCACATTTCTGTTTAATAGTCTTAAAAATCTTCTTGAAAAACATTTATAACATCAAAATTTAATTCAAAACATTAATTTGGAACCTAAAATAATTTTTAATCTACACAACCATTTTATTTAATACATGCACATGTCCATAACCCTAAATGTTTTTTATTTAATTTTGGAAAAAAAATTCAATTTCAAAAACTAAACCTTACCATTTCAAAACCCATTTTAAATCCCAAAATATTGATAAAATCAAGATATTTGTTTTCAATACACAATGAAAATATTTTTTAAATCATCCCAATAACATCCATCCACAAATCAGTATAAATTTGGATCAAATTGTGTTCGACATAGATTTTTTATGGAAGGATGGTTTTTGTGCATAGTTTGGCCACATTGTTTAGAAAAAGGTCTACCGAACATGTTGGATTCCACTGTGAGAAGACATAGCAAGTTTTACCAGCTCTGCACAATTTTACAGACTGTGCGATCTAATCATGTACCCTAGTTCATCCTTCCACTTTCACCTCCATCACATTAAATATCTTATAACATGTAATAAAACATTAATAAAAATTTAAATAACATCAACCTAATTAAAAATACACCAAAAACCAGTAATGAAAACTCAAATTTCAAGAAGCAGAACCCTACATCACATGAATACTCAATGCTTATGATGAGTAAGAGATCAAAACACTCTTTTTCACCAACCTATCAAGCCCCAAAAGTCATATTATCCAATATAATAGATATCCCAAATAATAGAGGGTTCTCAAATGACCTTGGTCTCTAAAAAAACCTAGTCTCTAATACCATTTGTTTCACGAACCAACCTAGTTTATCTTCTAAACTAGGAACTAGAGCTGAACCACAATATACCCAAGATGTGTCCCCAATCACTCATAACTAGCAACAAGTGCTAGGGAATAAAAAAATAGTTGGGGATGATTTATATATAAATGAATATACAATTAATATAATTCTATTTAAAATATAACATGATGAATCCATACATTGGATGTCCATTCATAAAAAAATAAAAAGATACAAAAATAAAACATGGTAAATGAAACATAACCCAAATAAATAAACAAAATTCAATATAATATAAAACCTCAATGGAATATATATAAAATATAGAAAATAGAAGGTTATCATGGATGCTATAATCAACACACATGAAAAATACACAAGATACCTGACACAATCACCATGTAACATCCATGGTCACCATTTAACCATAATACTAACTTTCTCTATGAGTGATTTATAAACTGAACCTGAACCTATTAAAAAGTCTCAGGTCTACCAATGTTTAGTGGAATAATTAAAGTGCGAACACAATATAGCTTAGTATAAAATCAACATAGAGTCCATGTATTTAATTTTCAAAAATATACTATAAGTAATTTTTTAAATTACATAAAAAATAGGTTTTATAATTTTAAAGAAAAAACATAGATCCATTCCAAATAGACCATTTTAAAACTCTAAATAAGCTTTAAATAATTTAAAAAAACATTTACAAAAAATACATTTTTAAAACATACCTTTTAATTATCCTTTTTAAAACACTCTTAAACCATACCAAGGGACCCAAACTAACCCCATAAATAAACCAATTCAATGGAAGTGAAAACATAATATAAAATAGAGACCGGTGAAGCATGTCATAACATAACCATAACATAATGAAGAAGTGATGTAGGAAAATTAAATAAGAAACAAACAATAAATGATAGTTAATTATGGGAAATTCATTAAAATACCATGAGGATACCCTAGATGTACTCGATTTAGAACCATCTGCAGGCCTATTGATTCATTCATAAATCTATAACCAATAAACATTTCTTAACTATCCTCATCGGTAGAAATCCCCTATATCTTTTACATACTATAGTGGATCAATTCTATCTAATCTATAATAGTTAGTAACCTTCCATATTCCCACACTATGATGCCTATAACCCACATAAAATAATATAAATAAGAGGAAAGGTATATAAAATAAAGGTCAAGCATAAAAAAATATTAAAATATCTTGACTTCATCTCACTTCCATACACCTATTAATGAGAAACCACTAAAAATCCAATCCTTCATAATAACATGACCATATAAGGGCTTCCATTGGGGTGTAACTCATTTTTGAAATTGTTATGATGTTTCCAACTAGGATATACATTTAGAAACTAGTACTACCTTTCAAAGTACCTTTGAAAATAATTTTCTAATTTGATTCCATTTAAAAACATTTCTTAATGTTCCTAACAGACCTAATAATTTCATTTAGCAATTATCATCTAGAAATAAATTTTAAATTCCAATTTGAAAAACAAGTAACAATTTAAAAGACCATGATCAATTAAAAGAATCCTATGATATCTCATATATATTTCTATATATATACACCAATAAAACTATATTTTTATGCTTTTGTATACTAATATAGGTGAATATCCACATGCATATATACATCATCATTTATAGACAGTTCCAATGTGAACTTTGGGGACACAATTCAATTCATTCATCAAAGATAAAATATTCAATAATTAAAACCCACAAAAGTTTATAAGAAGTAGAAAATCTTGTAAAATTACACCTCAAACATTTAATACAATCATATAGAAGAATAAAAAATCCAAAACTACAATTATAAAGTCATAAATGGACAACAAATTCATTTTAGTAATTTTGTCAAAGATATTACATACACCTATTTTCTTAAAAAAATCAAGATTTTATATTATTTATCAACCTATTTGTAACTGAATCATCTATCCAACTTCGAATTTTTATAATTAACCAAATGCCACTTTAAAGGTAAAAGAGAGAAACCCCAGGAGAAAAAAAAGTTATTGAGGGACAACTTAAGCCTATTGTCATGTTTATCCTTAAAGAGATTCAAGGAGAGAGATGTTACTGGTGTTACTGGATTATCCAAGATAAGGTCTTCTAAGTGGTGTGCTAGTCTGTCCCATGCTTGCATGAAATCCTCTTGGTTGATTTTCACCACATTGAAGCCTCTAACTAAGATTAAATTCTTCTTGGAAATCCAATCCCTCTGATATCTATTGGTGGCCACTCGAATAGACCTTACCATTATCTTGTCACTATCTTCTTTTGATGCATTAAGCACAAGGGATTCCACCTCCATAACTTCTTTAGAATGCAGAAGAAGCTCCACTGGTTGTGTAGCTGCACTGTGTTGATATTGCCGTAAAATATTATTGGGATCATCCCTGGAGATCGCAACCTCTGCACTTACTATATTACCCATCGATATGAGAGTACCATTTGTCACATGGCCCTTAAACTTCTTGGAATATCGTGTCTTCATTAGAGAAGGAAGAAAAGAGTCGTCCTTTTAGGCTTTCTTGCCTCCTCATTGTCCCTTCCCCCTCCTGGGACTATAGACATCACTTCCTTGAAATTCTTGAGCACTAACCCCAGAAATCCAACTAGATAAGTCATCCTCATACTCCTCTCATAGAATAACCTGCTCCTTATTGAAGGTTTCTTCCCCGTCTTCCTCCTAAGCAGGCCCTTCGTTCTCTAGGCTCTCAAAACGGTTACTCAATTTCCTAGTTGACACCACTCTTCTCGGTTATGAAATGATAAAAGGAGTTGGCTCAACCTTGGGGCCCTCACTAAAAGTTTCATAAATACTTGTACGTTTGACCTCCACATAACAGGATATCTTACAACATTCACCTTCCTCCACAGGCCTTCGAATCGCCCATCCCCAGTTAATAACTGCAGCAACATCCTTAGCCGCACCATTTTCAGCAAGACCCACTGATCCATGCACAACAGGTGAGAAAATGACCAAATCATCCCTCAAATGATTGAAGAAATTATAAACAAAGGGATTACTCCCTGTAGAATCATGTTGAAGTCCCTTTACCAAGGCTAAGACCATGCCTGAATTCACACCAGTCATACCTTCTTTAACAAGAGAAAAAATATCCGGATTCCCAGCAATAGTGGTAGGAGAGAAACATGCACCCCCTCCATCGTGACTGGATACGTCTGCATTCCAGGAAAAAATGGCTACACCTCCAACTGAAGGGGAAAAGAACTGTTTGACTTAGACGAGCTACGAGATGAATGAAAATTGGAATGAACATGACTGAGATGAAAGCATGAACTACAGAAATCGAACCTATTTTCAAAGACCACTGATTGTTGATAACAAAGTTCTTCACTAACCTCAATAAAAACAATTTCCACCAGAGGTTCTGAAATATCGACTTCCACACAGATGTGGGGAGAAATATGGTGAAAAAGGGAGAAAGAGTGCTCATCGAAGGCTAGGAATCTCTCGATGAGGTTACCCAACATCTTTATAATAGCAGGATTTTGAAAAGGAAGTAGTATATAGGAGAATATTACCCCAATTTCTGTGAGTGAGGAGTCACAATTCTAGTGGAACTCATAACTCCCTTGGAATAGGAAGAAACATGAGCCATTTTAAGATCGTTTACCTTTAGACCATGAATAAGAGAGGTCATTAGTGCATTCGATGTGAAGAAGAAAGTTATGAGGATCCAGAATCCCAACCACGATGCGGTTCTTC
This sequence comes from Viscum album, assembly GCA_963277665.1. Lineage (NCBI taxonomy): Eukaryota > Viridiplantae > Streptophyta > Magnoliopsida > Santalales > Viscaceae > Viscum > Viscum album. The sequence continues at coordinate 822,739,758 of OY728134.1, forward strand.
AGGGGCCATATGCTGTTGACGAACCTGTCGAAGCAGTCAAGGGATGGTCGTCGATAACCCATGTGGGTGACAAGGGATAACCCATTGAGTGAATAAGCCTCTGATAACTCATGGGGAGAGATCAGAAGCAAAGGAGAACCAAAGTGGAAGAAAGACAAAAGGTATAGAACCACCAACCTTAAACGAAGTGTTGATGTAGATAAGATTAAAATAATGGAAGATGATAACTTGAGAAACAATCTAAACATCCTAAACTAGGAAGTATCACAAGATTAAATCATACCCTAACCTATAGGGTTCATTTAAAAAGATTCCAATGAATTACAATAAGTGAAAACAAGTAAATAAGGGGGATAGAGAGAGGAGGATGAGGAAGAAGCTTTACCTTAAGAGAGAACCACCCAAAATTGAATGAGAATCCTTAGAAAATAGAGTAGGAATTATGGAGGGTTGATACATTGGAACCCCTAAGTATTTTTCACTAGTGGGAGAAAGGAATGTAGAATGGGGTTTTAATTTTAGAGGGTAGAATACCAATTTCAACTTTATAAAGAACTAGGTATGTCATGTGGGTTGAATGTATGGTTTACCAAACTATGCACCCCATATTGGACTCACATGGACACCATCATGTTTGGGTCATATGGTTTTGTATACCTTTTAAAAACCATGAGAAACATTTGTATAAATGAATTGTATATTTTACATGTTTAGCTGGATGATTAGTACTAATCGTGTTCCTGTGTTGAAACTACAAAAATTCAAAATTTCATACCAATTTGACCCAAAACTGATGGAAAAGACAAAATATAATTAAAAAATATATATTAATAAGGCATGTAAACGTTAGTGTGTAAAAATTCTACCCACCATAACACTTTCTACCCCAAAAAATTCCCAAAGTTCTAAAAGAAATGAAATCATGATATGAAAGTAGAACATTAAGAGCAAAGAAACCTCATAAGAAATCTCCAATTTCTTCCAGAACCAACTAAGATAAATATTAATGGATCGGTCACAAAAAAACTCACACCTGACCTATCGAATTGTACAACATTAAATAAAGATCCATAGAGGATGTTCCCCCCATTTAAGAATTTAATAACATGATATAATCAACAAACAAACCTGAAAAACTATGAATCACTTCACAAAGGTACATCTATAAATTTATAAGACCAACATTTATACTTCAAGTGGGAATAAAACACCAATCATCCTAAAATATATACTATAGAACAAAACTAAATACAATGAATAATGAATGATTTAAAACCAAAAAGGTAACCACCATCAAGATTTTTATATCAATAAGGATTTCTTCCTCTAATAATTCTTCCACTTATATAACTTATGGAGGCATCCCAACTGACCACAATAGGAGTGGATCATTGGAACATCCAAGCATAAGGGGTTGGAATGCCTGAACTGACCACATTGGAAGAAAATGATATATTTTTTATTCCTTGAGGAATAAAAAATAGAAAAAGAAGGATCTCCCTTGAAATATTCCTCTAGAGTCTACTCATCATTGAATGAGGAACCCTTACTAAAATTGAAGGAGGCAGGGATGCCACCCATCATGTGTTTCCCTCTTGAAACCAGATCTACTAAGAAATCCTCATCTACTATATGTTTAAAAATGATGAGCCCATAATAAATAACTCAAGAACTAATATCTAAATGAATACCCGTCACAAAAAAATGCTCCTTTAATGAATATATAGACATTATCTTATGAGAAAAGGGAACCAACTCCTTAAAATGGTCTATGTAGTCCTTCATTATCCATTGTCCCCGTTAATTTCCCATGATCTATGCAAATTTACTCTCCTTATACTCCTCAAGAATGAACCACTGAATTAACAAAGTGTTAAATAATTCCCATTTCATTCCATCTTATAACTGATTCAGGAAAAATGCCCTCCACCGATAAAAACTCTTCCCTTCAATCAAACCCAAGACAACTCTCACTGTCACATAATTAGGAGTAAACAAATATTTAAAGAATTATTTAAATATCTCATTACCCTACAATACCTCTAGATAACCTCAATCACCTAAAAATATTGGAAAACAAGATTGGAAATTGGCTCCACAACTCTATCATTACTCTGGGTGGTTCCATTAACTAACAAGGATACACTAAAACCATTATGATTATTTAGAAAATTCCTATAAGGATTACACTAAATAAAAAAAGCAAACCCAAATCCTAGTACATAAAAATTTAGACTCAAATAATATCCCTACAAAAAAATTCCAATCTAAAACAATAATCCAAAATATTAAATTTAAAGTACTAAGCACCATTTTAAAATTACCTTTTGAAATTGTCACATTTCAATTTCAATGTTTTAAAACTACACTAATATTTTTAACTTCACACATCCAAACAAAAAATTTATCTCCAACCTAAAATAAATTTAAAATCACACAATCATTTTATAGAAAAAATATATAAGACATTAACTTTAAATTCAATCTATTTTATTTTGGAAAAATAGCTTTTCAATTTCCCAAACCAACCCTTACCTATTGAAAAATAGGTTTGAATCACAAAAGCATTTTATAATGAAATAAATTCTCATAAATAGACTATGAAAGTATATTTTAAATAATTCCAACAATATCCACCCAAAACTAAAATGAAATTTGGGTTAAAGGGAGCTCACTATAAAATTTTAAGAGGGGATAGTGGTTATGTATAGTTTTGAGAACTATGTTCCAACCATGATGAATGCATATGTGAGTAGATAGACGCTATTGCACGAGATTCACATGGGTTTTTAGATCATCTTGACTGACCATTCACCCTAATAATTCCTTCCATTTCACCTATAATGGATGAAAAATTCTAAAAACACCAATAAAACATAGATAAAAATCAAAATACCCTCAAACCAAGTTCAAATAAACAAAAAACAACAAAATTTAAAACTCAAAATTCATTATGCCCAACCCACTCCCCTATGGAAACTTGAGGCTCGTGTTGAGTAAGAAATCAAAAAACTCTTATCTTTTTTACCTCTTTAGTCATGAAATTCCTAATCCCTAATATACCATATATGCCAAATAATAGAGGACTCTCTAAGAACTTTGGTCTATAAAAAAATGTTGGATCTGATACCATTGTTTCATGAAATAAATCAATATAATCCCTAAACTGGGTACTCAACCCGGCCCATGACATACTCAATGTGCTTTCCCTATCATCCTAGGATAGAAACTAGTCACAGAGCATCACAATAAATCTTTGGGGATGATTTGTACTTGATATAAATGAATAGAAAATATGATGAATTATACAAAAATTTAGACATGGTATGTCTATATATTATATTTCCATTCATATAAAAAATATATATAGAGATAAAAAAAATTAAGATGAAACATAACAAGAATAAATAATAAAATACCAATAAAATTTTCAACAATAGTAGAATAAATAAAACATCCATAAAATATAATTATATCATATCCAATATAAAAAATACATAAAAACAAAAAACAGGACACGTGACACAATATCTAAATGACTACCATGGTTACCATCCATCCAAAATAGTAACTTGCACCATGAAAAATTCCAAAATAGAACTTGAACCAGAAAAATAAACTCAAGTCTATCTATTCTAAGAAGGAAAAGTATGGTGTTGGAATAATATATCATAATAGAAATCAATATAGATTCCATGAATTTACTTATATAAAACTAACCATATGTTCTAGTTTGAAATACTAATAAAAAAATATGATTTTTTATTTTAAGAAAACAAACTTGGTTATTTTCTAAGAAAACCATTACTAAAACAATTAATATTCTTTAAGGAAACATTAAAAAAAACATCACTCAAAAAATACCTTTCTAAAACATAACTTTTAATCCTATTTTGAAAACACCCTCAAACGATTACAAGGGACCTAATAATGACCTGATAAATAAACCAAGTCAACAGAAGCATGGATATAATTTAAAAGCGATACCCATGAAGCATTTCATAATAGAACCAAAACATAATGAATGAGTATTATATCCAAATACAATAACTGGGTAATAATAATATATATGTAATCCTATCAATTCTTAAATATCCCATGAGGAGACCATAGAAATATTCGGTTTGAAACCATTTTCAGGCCTATAGATGCATTCCAAAGTCTATAACTAACTATTTTCACTTAACTAGCCACACCAGTGAAACTCCCCTATATCCTTTATATACCATATTGGATCAATTTTATCTAATTGGGATAGGTATAACTATATATCATTCCTCACTAAGACACTTATTCCCCTATGAATAATAGAAATATGATGTGAGGTATGTAAATCAAAGGTCTAGAATAAACAAGATATCAGAATATCGTTACTCTATACCACCTACATATAGATACTATTGACAATCCCATCAAAATACAATCCATCATTATCACATAATCATTCAGGGGCTTGTCTTGGGTTAAAAATCAATTGTGAAAATGTTCTGAAGGTTCCAAACATGATTTACATTTGGAAACTCATATTACCTTTCAAAGCCCCTTTGAAAACCATTTTCAAATTTGATATCAATTAAAAAATCCTTTTAAAGTGCTCAATGGTCCAAATATTTCCTTTTATAATGTCTCATCTATATTTTTTTAAATCTACTTTGAAAACTAGGTAACAATTCAAAATTTAAATCTCAATTAAAGCCATATTTTGAAATATTATATAAATATATACCAATACATATATAAATATATTAATGAACATATATATATAGGCATATAACCACATATATATGTACATCAATATTTATAGGGAGTGATAAAGAGAAAAAGATGGATAAAATTTAATCCACTCATCAAAGACAAAGGATCTAAAAAGATAAACCCACCCATGTAAAAATGAAGTATATAACCAAGTTAAACGATACATATAACCCCTAATAAAATCATATTAAATCATTAAAAATTTAAAAAAATCCATTTGAAAATAAAAATCCATATGAAAAACTCTTTAGTCAACATATGGAATACAACTATTTCCTCAGAAACCAAATAAATATTTTGTATGCTTTATCAACTTATTTGTAAATGTATTAAATCCCTCTAGATAACATTAGAAAACAATTATAAATCTCAATAAAGTGTGGTGTGTGTAGAAAAATAAAAGGTATGGAACTGCCTTTATGGATGTGAAAAAACATTGAATACGGGAAGATAATGACCCTTAAAGCAACCCAAATTCCCTTAAACAAGAAGAACCCAAGATTATTTCAACACCTAACCTCTAGGGTTCACCCAAAAGGATTCCAAGGAATGAGATGAATATGGAATATGGAAATAAAGGAGAGGAGCGGAGGAACATTATTTTCCTTGAGATAGGACCACCCAAAATCAAATGTGAAGCCACCAAAAATGGAGGAGTAATCAAGGAAGGATAAACCCTTGACACCCCTAGTGAAATTGGGTTGAGTGGGGAGAGGGGTAGGCTATATGTTGTTTTTTTTGTAGGTGGGTTGAATAAGAATTTTTTTCTTTTAAAATAATTGGGTAATCCACATGGTTTTTACACATATTTTACAAAACCATGTTTCAACCGTTAATCCATAAATATAATCACTCAGACACCTAAATTTTTTGAAAATCCATGCACCAACTACGAAAAATATGTCTTTTAAGGAATTGCAGACTTTTAACAGTTAGCCGTACAGTTAGTACGAACCATGTTCTTGTGTTGAAACTTTAAAAATTCCAAATTCCACACCGATTCGACCCAAAATTCATGGGAAATGTTAAATATAAATGAAATAATAAAATAACGAGGAATCCTAATATTAGGGTGTGACAACTCTATTGAGTAAAAATTTTCTTAATAGCCTTTCCATCCCTTTTTTTAAATCACAAACTCTTCCTTAAATAACATTGTTATTCAATTTTTATTTCCAAAGTGTTTTTATAATGTTTTTGTATAAAATATATACTTTTACCATACATTTAAAAAGATATAAATAATTTGAAAACAAAAACTAATTTCTTATTTATGATTATCATAATGAGTATTGAAATTATATGAATTAGATTCACCTTATCAGATTAGTTATAAGACATTCTGACTTATCTTTCGTACTAAAAAATTATTTATAATAGGGCTAATATTAGAACAAATAAAAATTAAATCCATATTCAATAAATATCATGAAAATGACATATTTAAAGAAATTCATTGGATAAAATTAATTTTAAATCATAAATATGGAAAACTATTTTTATCATATTGGAACATTTTTATTTTACACTGTGATGAAATATTATAAAATGACATCAGACTTCCTGTTATGATATCGTTATTGATGTTCCAACTATCCAAGTCATTGTGAAAAACTTATAGAAAATATGACTATTGGATGGATTGCCTATAAATACATGACCATTTTAAGTGTTTGATGTTATTGATTCCATTTTCTCTCTCATTTTTTCTAAAGTCTACAAATATTGAATAGATTTTTCTTTGTCTCATGTATACAATTAGAGAGAGTCCTTATTATGGAAGCTTTATCATTTTTGATTCAAAAGAAATTGTTTTGTCATTTCTTCATGCATTCCGATTGTGCAAATACAGCCAAGGGATTCTAAGGCTAGAAATATAGAGATGACGATAATCATATTGATTGAGGTCTTGTAGAGATAGAAAGATAGACCGTATCTTCCTATTGAGGGAGCAGAGGTATAGTGTGATAGAACTGATCAAAGTATCTAGGTCTTTACTTACCGAGGAAAGATATACTTACTTTTAGGTATAAATTAGTGGACCTTTGTCCAAGGTTATTAGATACCCTTGTCTTTGGGATAAATGAACCCTATTCAAATTTTTTCACTTGTATCTATAAAGTTATCAATTATGCTATAAATATTTGTAATTGTTTTATCTTAATGTCCATTGAATATGATAAATAAATTAATGTAATTTGATTTGTAGAAATCGAAATTATATACTCAGTTTAACCATAGTTTCTCTAATTTTGATATTCTTTATGTTTCTCACAATACATTTTGAATATGATAACTCTGGTTATGATTCTACGTTATATAAAAATAATCATACTTGATTATGTTTTTTATACTTTAATATTATTGTAACTAATATAATTATGATATTCAAATATAATTGGACTAATGGAAAAGTATGAATTTGATCCTTTTTTATAAATAGTTTATTGAATTTATTTTAGTTGAAATAATTTTAAAATAATTTTTTTAAAACTGACAATTCACCCCATCTTGTAATTAGCTCATCTAAGATACATTATTTTGATCATAATTTTTATACTTATAATATACTTATTAATTATTTGTATCAAAGGAGATATCATTTTATAAGTAATTGGAAGAGAAGAATAATTTTTTGATATTTTCAAAAATCCCTTACCTTTCAATAGATTTGAATACATTTAACAGAAGCTAGGAATGATCATTGTAAATTAATCATTCATATCTACTTCTTGTTTAAACCATATCCATACATTAAGATACACCTTTTCATATAGGGAGTACATATGATTATTGTTTTAATTTGTTTTTTGATGCTTTAGCTTTCGAAAAACCATATGTTTTCTAAAAAAATGTATGTTCTCTATAATCTTCATCGTAATATGATTCCTAGACCAAAGTTTTCTCTTTTCCTAATAAGGATTTCTGGACTTAGAAACTATATAAAATTTTTCGTATTTGGGTTTTATTTTCAATTTTTTTGTAATCATATTTTTATAAAAAACTAATCTTTCTTTTTTTAATTATAAAATAGTCATATTCAGAAATTCTTTTTTTTTATTTTTAAACTATAATAATCTGTTATTTTATAAAAATTAAAAGAAAAAATTATAGCACAATGGATCCCACTCTGAAAGGCATCCCACTTTTCTTTTATACTTTAATCACTATTCTATTATGACTAGTTTTTTTCCCTTTTTGTTGTTATTATAAAAAAATCATTTTTCTTATTTTTGAAATCATATTCACCCATTACGATAAAAACATTTTATAAAACCTCGAGAGTATAAATTCATTAAAAAACCTTCTTCAGATAATTTCTCAACCATTAGATTAGTTGAATCCAATATTATCCATCATATCCTTTTTGTGAGATTAATTGTTGCCTCAAATTCATATAAAAGGACGGAGCCCCCCTCCTCATGTCCCATATCATTTATATCAAGTATTTTTCCTCGATGTGTTACAACATATAAATCTCCTAATCCAATAATATCTTTATAAACCATTTCTCAGTGTCAATCCCTAATACGATGGATCTTGTTTTGGATTATGATATATTATACGTTTTCTGAGAAAGCTTAGTCGTGAAATATTTTTATGAAAAGTATGATTAATATCTATGGAGGTTAATGAATTTCCATGTTTGGCAGTCATTATGTGTTGAAAAATCAAATATATAATATGATTTGTTTTACTTAGATCTATTTAAATATTTTAAGCCGTCATAATTTTTTTAAAGAATATGGAAAAGAGTTGTTTTCATTCTGAATCTATTATTAAAGTTACAAGATAACATATAGGTAAGGCACATGCTTCCTAGGTATTTCAGAAGTAGGATATTCCTTTTTTCCATCACACAAACTACCTGAGTCTGTGAGTTAATTTAACAAATAAATAAGTGAAAATTCATTGTTTAAAAATATCTCAGATTATAAAATGAGATGTTTAATCATCTCATTTCAGATTATAGGGTTTTAGCCCTTTAGTTGCAAGGGTTTCTAATTCCTAGAAAGGGATATTAGGATACTTTGAATATACCAGACATATTTATTTTGGATTACTTAGTTTATATGAAGTAGATTAACTTTTCTTGTTTTTTCTATTAACAGTTGAAAATTTTAAGTATAAAATAATCACGACTTAGATAATCATGATTTTTGATTGTATAATAAATTTATTAAAGCAGGTATGAAAAATTTCAGCATATCAAACAAATCCAAGGGTGTTTGAGAAAATATTATGTTTATCAGTGATGAAACAATTAAACATATGAAGTATGTATTTGATACCAAATAAATTATGTTTGTAAATAATACATTGTTGTCTACATCTAAATCATATCCATCAACCAATTCAAATAAATATGAGAAGGTAGTTTCGGAGTAGAAGAGAAAGGTAAACTCCCATCCTCCAACACAAGTGAAGAAGCCAAAGAAATTCTTGGATAATGTATCTATAGAATGGGGAAGGAAATAAGAAGAAAGGAACTATGAAGATCATAAATTTGGAATCCACCATATAGAAGATTTATCTATAAAAATACATGGTTTAAAAATTCTAGAAAAATAATCCATAGAAAATAAAAACTTGAAGAGACTTGATGGTTCAAGTTTAGTTGACTCTTTAATGAAAAGAGTTTAAATTACTTCTACAAATGATGTCCCATCAATTCCAGATGCTAGATTGTATTTCCGAGAAATTGAACAAGTCAATGTTGTTTATTGTACTGTTATAGAAAAATGAAAAAATTAGAAGTCATTGTTTATGATGAAGAGGTAGAAGAAATTAATCAGGTAGAAGAATCCCCCGAAGAAGAGAAAAAAGAAGGAAGTGACTACGAAAATGATTAGAATGATGACAATGAAGGTGATGTAAATAAAAACAATGAAGATGGTGATAAAGAAAATGATTTTAAACAATATGATGTTAATGAAACATTTTATGGGAAGAAAGCGACATCATCAAAAATACCATCATATACTGATCAGATTATCAGATTTGATAGTGCACAACAAAGGAAACTAAGAAAGCTCAATATACTATAAATAAGGATGAAGAAGTTCATAATTCCACAACAATATTTGATAATTATTTTTATGTTCATGAAATTTCTGATGGTAAGAATATGTAAGAAAAAGTTTCTAAAGATATTGAAAATTTAGTTACAAAGAAATAAAATGGGAAACATGTTCATGATGAAATTGAAACCAGTATGGTCATACCTCCTGATGATCATGAAGTAGGTTAATTGGAATTGGTCACAAAAAAATCATTTGGCACAATATATTTTATTGTTTATAATTTGAAAAGGATTAATTGAAAAATTTATTATTTCCAAAATTTTGAGTCTCGGTGCCAGATTATTCAATATTATTTTGATCAAAAACTAAGCATGATAAACATACTAATAGAGAATGTGGTTAAACTAGAAGCTAAGTTCAAATACCATCAATATTTTTATCATATTTGTAGAAAATCATGTAGTCAAACAACTAAGTGGTCTCATCAAGTCAATACTGATCTCAAAATTTTGGATGATAATTTCAATGATATAAAGAAGGCCTTGAAAGAATCTGTAGAAATTTTTTGTTTGTTAAAATAGTATGTGATATATGGAGTAATGTTTGTTCAGTATTTTAAATATCAAACTATCAATAGTACTAAGACTATAAATAAGCTGAATGGAAAGACGAGGTATTTCGAGTATTAGGAAAAGAGACTCAAAAATCAAAATGAGGAAGTTAATACCCTGAAAACTGAGTATTCTCAAAGACATCAATGCTAAGAAGAAATAATTTATATTCAATATGAGAAACTTCAAATTCAAGAAGAAAAGATATGGATCCAGGATGAAAATCTTGAGAAGTTAGAATATGATAGAAATGATTTCACGAAAATCTAATCTATTGTGAAGAAATTTATGTAGAATGAATTTTTTCTAAACTCTTGTTGTATTTTTTTGAAGACTATTTTCCTTGACTAGTTGAATAAATTATTATTCTCATAAAAATATATTTTTTCGAATGTTTTCCCAATTATTATGTTTTTAATAATCTTTTAGTGTTTTTTCCAATAATTAGATAGTTCATTATTTTTTCATATATTATTTCTTCTAAACCTTTTAGGTATTACTAATGTTTTCCCCATTCCTTTTTGAAAATCAAAAAGGGGGATATTTTTAAGTAATGGAGACAGAAATATCTTTAAACAAGAGAGTATGATCCTTAGGGGGTTTTATCCTAAGAGGGAGTTATTTGTACTCATTATTGTTTTCAGATGAGTTTTAAAACTTAGGGGGAGATATGATTTTATTGTTAAATTAGGAATAAAATGTACCTAAAAGATAATGGACTTATGTTTTTCAATGTTATTTCTTATTTAAGTATTTTTTATTTTGATTTCCAAAAAGGGGAAGATTACTGAGTCAAAATTTTATTTATGACTTTTCCATTCCTTTTCTTTTAGAAATCAAAAACTCTTTCCTAAACAATATTATTACTAAATTTTTATGTTCTAAGTGTTTTTAGAATGTTTTTATAGAAAATATTTTATTTTACCATATTTAGAAATAGTTTTAATGTATTATATGAAATAAATTAACTTTCTTCATTAATATTATTATAATGATTACGGAACTGATAATAATCAGATTCACCTTATCAGATTAGTTATAAGACATTATGACTTGTCTTTCATACTGATTGAATCCTTATAATCATAATAATAACATAACTGATAAAAATTGGATCTATATTTCATAAAGATCTTTGTAATTACATATTTAAGGAAATCCATTGGATTGAATTAAGTTTAAATCCTGAGTATGGTAAATTATTTTTATTGTATTGGAGATTTTTTTTTGTTAAAATCTGATGGTGTATTATAAAAATTCATCATATTTTCTCTTATTATAAATCTATTGAAGTGTTATCTATCCAAATCATTATGAAAAACTCATATTAAATATGGATGTTGAAGAAAATATAGTCATATGAAGGATTGCCTATAAATACCCAGTCAATTGAAGGTTTTATGTCACTGAGTCCATTTCCACTCTAAATTTTTCTAAAGTCTACAAAAAATGAACAACTTGTTCTTGGACTCTTGTATTTATTTAGAGAGAGTCCTTATTAAGAAATCCTTGTTATTTTTTCTCCTTAAGAAATTCATTTGTAATTTCATTGTGCATTCCAATTGTGTGAATACGATTAAGGGTTTCCAAGTCTAGAAAGATAGAGATACTAGTCATTGTATTGATCGAAATATTGTAAGGATAATAATATAGATACGGTCTTTATATTGAGGGAACACAGAGATAGTTTGATAGAACCAATCATTGTATCTAGGCCTTTACATGATAAGGAAAGATAAACATTATTGTAAGTATAAAACAATGTATTTTTGTCCAAGGTTATTGGTTAACCTTCTCTTAGGATAAAAAAACCTATTGAAATTGCTTTACTTGTATCCATAAAGTTTGAAATTACACTATTAATATTTGTAATTTTTTTATCACAATGTTACTTCAATATGATAAATATATTACTGTAATTTAATTCATTGAAATCATAACTATATACTCAGTTTAACCATAGTTTCTATGATTATGATATTCTTTATTGTTTACACAATACATTATGAATACAATAATTGTGATTACGATTCTATGTTATATAAATAGAATAATATTTTATTATGTTTTTTATACTTTAATATTATCAAAACCTAGATGATTGCAAGACTTGAATATAATTGGACATAGGGCCAAGTCCAAATCTGATTATTTTATATAAAGAGGTCTATGAATGGATTTTAGTTTATGTACTTTTAATATAACTTTTTTTTAAACCTACAATTCACCCCCTCTTGTCATTAGTATAAATAATATACATTCATTTATCCTAATTAGTATACTTATAATATATTGATAAAAAAGATTCTTCCCACCATAACACTTTATTCCCCTAGAAAGTCACTGAGTTCCAAAATAAAGGAAAAAAGCCATGAAATTGAAATCGGGATAGAAGTGTAACCTCTAGAAAGATCTCCAAAATCTAAAAGAACAAATTAAGTGGTGAGAACTACACTAAACTATATGAATGAACATTTCATACACATGTAAATCACAGAGGTTGAAACAAATGTCCAGTATTGTTCCTATGGAAGTTTAGTTCACTGAAACATAGATGTATTACTACACCCAAGTGACCATAGTGAATCAAGCACATATATACAAGCATGAAGAAAAATATAAAACATACATACAGAGAGATAAATGATTTTATGTAGTTCTGATTTTCATCCAATGCCCATGGTAGAACACTGTAAGGATTAAAATGTTTTACAACTAGTAAATTATTAGCCACATTGATAAAAGAGTAAAAAGGTCACTCAATGTTATAATACACATAACTAAAGTGGTACCATCTAATATATATAGAGGGTCCTAATTAGTTATCCAGTCACCTAGGATTCCTACATTCATGAATGATTATCTATTGCACTATTAAACATTTTCCCCCTAAATCATCCCTTATCTTGACCTGTGATTAGTAGTAACTGAATAGTTCATATATTCTATACTCTTTCAAGAAACTACATATGTAGAATTATTTAGTCAAAGAAAAAAAATAAAACAACCAGTGAATTCACTAGCTGAACTTCTGATAACCTGACAACCCGAAATTTCAGTATTCTAAATTCCTATGAAAAATTCATCATAAAAACATCTTGGTCAACCTTCCACTTTCTTATTCGTTTTTGTGTATAGAGACATGAAATTTTGGTAAACTAATAACAGATCCTTAAAGATACTTCACAGACCTAACAATCTCATACATGAAGGCAGGTTCAAGGATCTTTGAAAACCATCCACTTCTTTTAACCAGAGAAACATTATCTATCCTCCTTTATTTCCATTAACCCCATCTCTATTGAGGAAAAATGTTACCTCAAATTATCATGGACCAATGTTTTGGTTAAAAAATCCACTTAATTTTGTTTTCGAATAATCATATCCATCTTCATCTCCCTATCTTTTGAAAAATTCCAGATATAATTGTACATAAGTTCATATGTTTAGTCCTTGAATGAAAAAATAGATTCTTCACCAAGTGAATATCCTTTTGACTATCATATTAAAGTTACCCATTTCATTGAAACTTTCAATGTTCCTAAAATATGAATCTTTACCTAACCCTTTCTTTTTCTTATTATGCTGCTTCAATATATTATGCTTCTATTGTTGAGAGAGAATCCACATGTTTCAATATCAACATACACCTGATAGTCATCCCTCTATAAGTAAATATATAACCATAAGTACTCTTTTGAGTACCAAAATCTCCCATAAAATTGGTATCAACATACCCTTGTAGTGTTTCTATGAGACTAAAGAACAAGGAAGTATCTATCATTCATTTTATAAAATGTAGAATGCACTTGAAAACCTCCCAAATATTTTCCCATATTTTCCGTGAAATTTCTAAAAACTCAAAATGGATGTGGAACATATGTATGATTTAATACCATGATATACATCAAACTTACAATGAAATATACGAATGAAATTTTATCCATGTTCTTCACCTCATATTTTATTTGATGTTCTTTCTCTATAGAAAATTTTAAATTATCAACAAGAGTAGTAGAAACAATTTTACATTCAGTTAGAGAAAAATGTTTAATTATTTTTTAGATGAACTCATTTTGGGAGATTAATTATATTCCATAACATCAATACATTTAAATATATATTCCCAATAACGTTATAGATTCACTAAAATATTTCATTTTAATGATTCCTAAAAAATCATTCTTTAACCTCGGAATCTGTTGGTAATTAAACCTAACCAGAAGTGTGTCATTAAAATAAAAGAGAATCATAATAAAATATCCATCCTCAAAACCCTTTCAGTAGCAACATTTATATGATTATATCTTCATGAAACCTTTCATTGATATAAAAAAATAATGTTTTAGTCCTATTTCATTTTTACTTTATTTAAAACATAAAGACTCATTTTGAGTTTATACACCAATTTATGATTCCATTTTTCAACAAAACCATATAGTTTATTCATATAAATATCTTCCAAAGGATCCCCATGAATAAATTTCATATTTGATTTTATTTTTTCAAGATATATATTTAAAATAGTGACCAAAATTCCCAAATATCTAATAGTAGTCTTCTTAAAAATTGATGTATAATATTTATTAGAGTAATTACATTATTTTATTGGAAACCTTTCACTACCAACCTAGCCTTATACCTTAAACTTCCATTAGCTACTTCATTTAACCTGAAGATTTATTTATTATCCAAAACCCTATTCTCATGATTAATCTCAACTAATTACTAGTTGTTATTCATATATAATGAATATAACTCCTTCTTAATAGAATGTTCCATATTATTAGAATCATTGAGGATGGTTTCCTCTATTGGACTATTCGGTTCTCCTCTATTTGTTAAATGTAATAAGTGATGACCAACTCTATACCTATCAACTGGCCATCTCATATTGGAATGGATTCACAATTCAACCTATGATTAAAATTCTTTTAATCTTGATACTTTTGATAGCGATCCTATTGATGATATTTTATGAGCTTAATTTGTCACTAGGTTCCACTATATATTAATTAGTGGTCTACTATCTAGAATTTTAATGATTTTTTCTAAACATTAATCTAGGTTTTTTGGTATTTTTAGTAGACTTATTACCCCAAAAACTTTTTTGTATTTTAACTCTTACTGAACATCCACTCAAGAAATATTCTACTTGATATGATTATTTACACTCATATTCCTTGTAAAATATGTTTCAATCCTTCCAAATAATCTACTCATTGATGATTACATTTCTAATTTTAATAGCTCAATTTTTTTTCTATAATCCCATAGTTGAAATCCAAGTTCCTCATTTCCATACCCTATAAAGAAACATGTGAGAGACTTTTAATTAATATTTTATTGGTCTTTCGAATCCACATGAACATTGAAAACATATCCAAAGACTCTAAGGCGATGAAGTTAATGTGTTTAACCAGACCATTGTAATTTCATTAAATATTTATGCAACACCCTGTGTTACTATATATTTTATTATAATAATATTTTTGGGAAAATTTTAAATGTTTTAACGTTTTTATATATGTTTTATTTTTTGTATTTTTTTCCCTATGAATGGTTTGGGGTGCACTATTTAGAAATAACCTTGTGGGTACCCTTACAAGAGGAAATTTCCTTTTATTGAACATCCATTGTTTGATATAAATGGGTATTACACGGTAGGGTGAATCATAGTAGCAACCATGAAAATATTACATTTTTTTTCTAAACAATGGATTGTGTATTGTTAGAAAAACTGTGAAATAACCATGTGATGTGGCTTTGTGTTTTGGTAATGCCATTAAACCCTATTTTCACATAGATATATGAACAAGAAAAGACTCTAGGGAGAGATTTTGTGAAGATGTTTTTCTTAGGTGGTACCAAATTTAGGGTGGGCACACCCTTTACTAAACCATAAGGCTTAACCCGATAATTTTTCTAGGTTCACATAAAATTAAATTACCAATTTTACCCTCTAAATTTTAAGATCCATTGGGGCTTATATTCTATATACTCTCATTCAACCAAGGAGGGTGAACCACCTGGGAGGTTCCTCCCTCCCTTACCTTTGATTTCAAGGAATTCCAAGCCTCCTTACTTTGAGGCCCTGGATTAATTGATTCCCATTTATCTTGGTTTCCTCCTCCCTTTACCCTACCATTTTCCATTTATTTTCCATATCTCATGAACTCTTGGGCTGCCAGGGTTTAAATTTGGGGTTTTGGATGGGTTATTTATGTGGTTTCATTGTTTAGTTTTTAGGGAGGGTTGAATGAGTCTTGTTGAACCACCTGCCTTCATAGTTGAAAACTTCTTTCTTGGTTGTCATTGAACTAAGGTAGGTGTTTTTTATCATTTTCTTAAATTCAAATTCCATTGAGTTCTTAATGATTTAAAAAGTAATATTTTATAAGATTAATCCATGTATGATGGATTGGTTGTATTTTAAATGGGTTATAGGTGGATTTCATCTTGTAATGGGATTCACATGGAATTTAAAGTGAGACTTGAAATTACAAGTAGTGATAAATACAAAAAGATGATCCTAATCTAAATGAGATATTTGAAATATGTTTTTACACCGTTTAGGCTGTAATATAAAATTGGAAGTGTGGTTTTAAAAATCTAAAGGTCTGTTTAGATAATTCAAGAGGTGATTTAAAATATCAAATTTTTTGAAATTACATAGAGAAGTATTTTAAATGTGTTGCATTTTTTTAAAATGATTTCCCCATATTTCGGTCGAGAGTAGAATTTGGTATTACTATTTTAAGATCATAAGATACTTTAAATGGAAAATAAATTGATTCTTGAAATGATTCTTCCAAATTATTCTAATAGAGTTATTTTGGAAGTTTATTTTAAATGGATTTTGGGAGTTTCATTTTAAAAAATGGTTTGGATTGGGACATTAAACCATTGAGAATAAACAAGGAATTACATTTATTTTAATAAAGGTCTATTTGTAACTTTAGGTGTTTTCCAAATAATGTATTTGTGAGTGTAAGATCCCCTTGGGCCCCTTTGTTATCTTATGACACCATGATATTATTTCTTATAGGTTTATGTGAATTGTATCTTGAGGGGAATGTTGTATATTTCATGTGTTATGAATGAAATATAAAGGGGATATTAGTTGTGAGGGTGAGGGAGGTGAGGTGTGTTTTATTAATTTTAAATATGTATATTGATGCATGTGACTTCTCACCTTCATTTTATGTTGGTTATGGGAGTCAATGAGACTATTTAGAGGTTTAGATAAGTTAAAACCCTCGTATGGAATGTGAGTCAACTAGGGAGTGTGGTCTGCTAGGTTGATCAAGGTAGTGGAATGAAGTATGATTTTTATACTAAAAGAGATAATGTGAAAGATTATTTATTATGACATGTGGTGGTAGTGTGCTCCTAAGAGTTTCATTTTCAGTTATTATGATGAGACTATTGAGGATAGTAAAGACTTAGTAGTGACAGCCTAGGGATCATGTCTTTGGTTTAGACTATTGAACTTGAGTCCTAATAGGTTTCTCATAATTATTTGGTATCCATTATAAGACGATTTAGGTGATTCTGATGGTTATTCTGTATTTATATCCCCTGTCATTTATTTTATTATTGTAACATTATTTAGTTTTTCTTCTTTCATATGTTTTTTTATTCCAGATTCCATATTTTCTTACTGATGGTTGGGTAGTATTTTTATTCACTTTGACATTGGTTTGTGATTTTTTTGGAAAGTGGATTAGGAAAGAAAACTGATGTGCTCATAAAATGGATTTTTGGGGAATGTTTTGAATAAAGAAAATGAGGTTTTACCATTTTTTTCACTCAATCGTGGTGGGATAGTTTTCAATTAGGTTTTTTCATGGAACTATAAACACCCAATGACTCTCACATCCATGCTGGATCATGGACCTATTTTCTATAGGTAGGTGTTTATTAGGGAATTTAACCAATGCCACTTAAGAAATCACAATATTTGGGAGGATGAGATGTTGGGCTCATCACACCATTTGGGGGGGGGGGGGAATCATTGACTACTCCAAGACTCTCTTATAGATTTAATACATATCCTTGAACCCCTTTTAAATTAAAAATATTGAACTAGTAACCCCAATGAGTTAACAATCAATTATAGATATGCATTAATGGGAAACCATCTATATGTATCATATGTTCTCTATAGATGGAACCATCTTGGTTATGAATGTTATTTTGTAATTTTACTTTTAATCCACATAGTTAGGGAATCTGGAATTTTCAGTATTTCATGGAGATATGATTTGTTTTGATGTTGGGATTTGTCCGCAGATATGAGGTTTCTATGTATCCTTGCGAGAGGAATTAGAACCCACATAGATTAGTTCAACATAATGGGTCTTGTCAGACCTTTTAAGGTCACATGAAAAGAACCAAACCATGTAATTTAAGATCATGTGGGAAGGAATTCTAGAATTATGGGGCCTATAAGAAGTTAGTGTAGGGCTTATGTTGAAATAACATTAGGGGGCTAGAAGGAATATGACCCTATTGGCTAAATATAACCCTACTAAGAATATAGCCCAAAGAATATTAGGGTGAGTTTGGGATGTTGGGTTTGAACCTCAAGGAGGATTCCTTCATATCCCATTTGTACAAGAATGAAATCCAACATAGTTCGAAATGGCTGGGCCATACACATACAGATGAGGCCCAAGGTTGATTCATCAAGAATATGCACCTTTGAAGGTTATTATCACATGGAATATGGCCCTTTGAGGTGGTGGTAACATTCTTGGGACATGTAACACCCAAATACATTACTATATTTTTGTTTTATAATAAAAATAATATCTTTATATCTTACTTTATATGCAACACGATGTTAGGATTACGCTACACAGAACATTGAGTTAGCTTGTGTTACATGTAAGACTGAGCCTTACTATCTTTTAATGGAACATCTATTTTAAAACTATATTTGACAATTTTATAAATTTTATTTGACAAAATAAAAATCATTTTCGAATTCGTAATGTTAAAATTATATTAGGGTTAATTTTTTGTATTTTCCAGAGAGTTATTTTTTGATGAATATGGAAAAATAATGCATTTTAGGTAAAAACTGCCTTTTCTTTTAAATAATTATTAATGTTAAATAACATTTTGAATTGGTATTTAAAGTCAAAATAGTTCAATTATAAATATATTAACCCAATTTATTTATTTGGAGTAATTTTTTACCTTGAAATTGGATATAAATACTTTTTGAAATTTTGAACATTTTTTACTTTAAAAACTCATTTTCTCACCATGTCTGGAAGATTATCATTAAACATAATTTTACCACTTCTCTAATTCTCATTTTGAACAATGAAAAAATAAATTTTAATTAGTATAATATTTATGTTCTAATAAGATCAACTTATTTTTTGACCATAAGTTTTAGTGAAAGTGTTTAGAATTTATTACGGTGACTAAGGTAAAATTAAACTTAACAGGGGAATAAACCTTAATCTTAAGGTCCAACCAATATACTTTTCAAAAATCCATTAGTTGATAATAGTTCAACCATATCCCCTCTTGGTTATAATTTTATGGTATATTGGGATAATATTTTATAAAAACTCCTTATATGATAAGGTAAGTAAGGAAAAAGACAAAAAGGGAAACTTCATTTCAATTAATATTTATAAAACATTGAGATATGTAAAAAAATAATATTTTCTCTCCTACAAATACTTTTGAAATAGAAATTCATTATTTTTATAATAATCAGTTATCATTATTTTTTAGATATGAATTAGTTAATTAGAATTCTTTTGAAACTCCAATTCTTATTTAGTTAATAATCAATAAAAATAAATGATACTGTAAATATTAAAAGTGAAGAAAATTGATTGAATTATTGTCCTTAATTTTTTTAAATCACTATATAATTTTATACAACTTCAAAGTTAATATAATTTAATTACAATATTGTTTTGATAATTTTAAATTTAAATTAAATATATAATGTCAAAATTGACATTAATGTTATTTCATAATAAATTATATTTTATTAAATGATTTAAAATTAATAAAAATACTATACTATGAAAAGTAATTTTTAAGTTTAATTATATATTAAATATAGTCTATTAATGGACCAATTTATATTTTATAATTATTATATTGACCCTTAGTTTCTAAAAACATTATTTGCACGGTTCGAGTTAAAGTAGAGTTTTTATAAATTGCATGCATATGTTTTGAAATAAATTTTCAACACACATGAGAAATTTATTTTTAAAATTTGAAATGATATTTATAATTAATTAGATAGATATTTTTTAATAAATCTCACTTTAATTTATTCTTAATGGTTAATTTACATATGTTAGAAAACTAGTTTCTTTAATAAAAACCAATATGATAAAATTGTAAAAACATAAAAGTTAAGGAATCAACTTATAAAAACGAACCTATTTTCTATGGTATAAGTTTTATCATGATTATTATTCACATTTAAACCATTACTTTTCCATTTTTTAGGCACATTAGGTAAACGAGACCTCCCATTAATGTATACCTTTTAGTATTTACAAGAGTGCCACTCCTCTTCCACTATAAAAAGGAATTCACTATTACCCTTAATCAAACATCTTAAGAAAGTTTGGATCATCTAGAATCTACCCAAATAGTCTCCCAACATCTCTACACTCCTTATTGATTCCCCCTTTGGTAATTAACCCATAAAAGGAAGCCCTTTGGTGTAAACCAAATGGAGTATCATAACAAAGAGGTTATATCTTTCCTCGGGGTTTTTAGTTTCATTTCCATTCTCCACACACTCAAATATCATCATTCCATGTTTATATAACAAAAAAAGTATACTAAATATAACTATATGTTTTTATTTTAAGTTTTTTATCTAAAATTTTACACAAATATATCTAATGTGTAAAGAACCCACCGTTTATGTGTGTGGAGAACTACCACCTCACTAAAAGATATCATTTTTTACTTTACCATCTCTTATGGTTGGCAATTATGATGGACATGTTGTCAATATATGATATATATTATACTTATTATGTCTATATTATTATTTAATTCTTTTATTACACATAAATTTATCCATTCCATTTTTTGTTAATATAATAACATTGTTTATGGAAGTTTGGACTATTGTCCCATCAAAGCGATGTGATTCGTTCACACTATACATCGAACATGTAAAGGATGGTTTTAATTAAAAATATGGAATGTAAATTACATATATATGAAATTTATGACATAATTAAATTTTTGGAAGAATAATATATCATTTTATTTATTACACTTTTCACACACTAAAAAGTTGTAACGTCGGTCGTGGATGTGCGGACTACCACCTCCCCGGCATGATGTGATTCATTTTACCTGAAAAGAATTATATGTACAATTATATATGATTAGGTGAAATTATATTTATGATATAATTATCATTATGGAAAGTTATAGTGTTACTTACCTTCTTTCTATAATGATCACTGAATAATGGGAATGTCACTCATGCGTACGTACAACCTACCATCTCCACGATTATAACTTTGGTTGAATTTTTATAATCATCCTTCATGATTTTGTTAGAAGTATGATTGATGTATAAATATTATAATTATGTCATTATTATTATTCTTTATGTGTTTATATAATGACCCATTTGACCATAATCATCTCACCAAATCCATTTTAGCAAATGAACCTAATTCGGTCAGAATTCCCAAAATAAACATAATCGTTTAAGTAGTTGTTTAAAACATTATAAAAGTGAAATAAAATTATTGATAAACATGAAAAAGTTTGAAAAGAAATTAAATAATTAAAATAATATTATTATTCAGGAATATAAATACACATGTGACAATTCAGACTCAATGTAAGGGATTTCGTTTCAATTTACATTCCACCGAGACTTATTTGTTATTATGCACCAACTAAATTTAATATGGTGTATATACTGTCCTTTAGCATCTTATATCAGGCATATACTTACTCCAATGTTACTCTAAGTTTTATTTAATATTATTACTTCATTGGGATTATGATTCAAATGTATCAATGTGATATGAAAGACTTTGGAATGTTTAAAGATTATTTTCCTCAAGAATACATAAATGATCTTTCGATGGTATTTCCATTAATCAATGCCAACAACCCTTATTTTTATTTATCCTCAAATAATTAATTATTTATAAATATGTATCTTTTATACAATATGTACATTTGATGATAAGTTATATTTTCTATTTATTAAATCGATTATTCAATATACGAGGAATGATTTTGACTAGTATGACACAAGTTAGGGATCTTTTAAAGCTAGCCCCTCGATACATCGGTAGTATCATGGGATGAAATTAATTTGAAAAAGCCCTTAGAATTTGTAACTAGTATGTTATAAACTATCTTATGGAAGGAATTTATAGTAGAGATAAGGTTGGATAAACCAAATCGATTTGTAGCTAGTGTGTTATAAACCATCTTGTGAAAGGTATTGATGGTAAAGGTACCATAAACTTAGGAAACATGGTATCCAATAAATAAGTATTTCACAAATTTAGATTCAGTTATTATTTAACCGTGATATTTTTAATTGACATATCTATGGATTAATTTCATATTCATTTTTATTGATTAAATACCACACATTTTCTGTTTATTTCCTTTACATATTGATATTGCATTATGTAGTTATTTGAATGAAATGTGTTGTTAGTTATTTACCTTGACATGTTGATTTTTTAATTTATTCATTACTTATTTTTCTTTACATACCCTTACTGATCATTTTAGATATCCCTTTTTTGTTTCCTTTCATTAGGTTATGAAGAAGAAATCTTTGAATAAGATTTAAAGGATGATTTTTATTTCATTTTATGATGTATCATGTTTGTATTTTCAATTTCTCAATATATTATGGGTCTCATGTATGTAATACATATTTCCAAAACTGCTACACTGATTTTTTCTACAGGATTTGATTAATTATAATCAATAAAATGTGATAAAATAATGCACTTGATGTGGTATTCTAGGGTCGAGGAATTATAGTTGATATCAAAGGATTTTTAACAGAAACATTGGAAACTAGATATAGAAAACATAAAATAAGGAACATAACCCTTAGATATAATTTTTGGATAATTATATAAGAACATTCTAAAATTTTGGTAAGGTACATATTATGCGAGTATTCCTGTAAATAAATTATTTTTTTGATACTACAAGTATGAATAGTTATAGAACAGATATACCTAGGATTAATAACTCCAAGAAGGTATGATGGGAATGAATCAACAAAACTTGGTACATGGAAATGATCCTTATTGTGAAATTGTTTCTATACTCTCAGGGGATACTCTTAGGATAATTCACATATTCTTTACAAACCATTATTAAGGATTTTAATGTAGTGTTTCCCCCAAATAAACCATGTTTATCATTTTGATATTAGTTATGCATAAACGTTTCAATTTTTTTAGTGTAACATAATATTTAGATTTATAAAAAGTTCATAATTTTATGAGCTAATATAGTAAATTTAATTTTTTTAGAAATGGGACTTATAAAGAATAAGTGCATTAATACACATGTCCAATGTAGAGGTTTCCCTAATGAGAAAGAAGATATATCTAGTATTAGAACTGATAAAGTAATGGATATATTAGGGAATCCAAATCATCATATGAAACATATCATTTATTTGATGGAGAAACTTATTCCACAATAAGACTCTATGATGCTGGATTAATTTATGATACATTTCCCCCCCATAATTTAGTGGGACTATTGAACTGGTGAATATTGAGAAACATGTTAAGTATCTGGAGAAGATATTTATGGATTTGAGATGAAGCAAAAAAGAAAAAGGTTATACTTTCAGTGTATTTCCACAAAGGTGATGTTGATCAATGGTGGTATCTGATACAAAATACTAGGGAGGATGAAGAAATATAACTCATATAATAGATAGCTTTTAAGGAGACATTATTAGAAAAATATTTCCCCAGTGAGAAAAAACTTAGCTAAAGAGGAAGTTCCTAGGCTTAAATCCAAAGGATGAAGAAATTGTTGTGGAGTATTAAGCTACCTTTACAAGGATATCCTGGTATGTTGCGGATTACATAAGAAAAACAAAGTGCAAGATTTATCACTTTATCAAAGGTGTTAAGATAATTTTATAAAGGGCACCAGTCTCCCATTTTTTTTGTTATATGATAAAATAGTTTTATGTTCCATCAAGACAGAGCATGAATAATCAAAATATTACAGATTCTAAGGGATTCCAGAGAATAAGAGGAAGGAAATTTGGAAAATGGATAAGGGAAATAAGAGAAAGAAACGTTTTCCTACATGTGAGAATTTTGGAATAAAACACCCCAGTACATGATTGAAAGGAATGTGTGTTTATTTTAAGTGTCAAGAAAAGACCACCAAGTGCTTGATTTCATGGGAAATAAAGAAAAAAAATTATCAGTGGTTCTAATGTAAGTATATTGGGAACTACATAGATGAATTCCCCTAATTTCAAGGGAATGTACCTCAGATGAAGCCAAGGGATCATCCTCAAGCTTATGTTATTGATATCGTTGGAGTGGAATTATTATTATGCTTATGTATTTGGATCATTGAGTAATGTAGTAAAAGTATTTTATATGTGATGTATTGGTTATAAGAATTATGTAATATTTAAGGATTATATAGTAGTACTATCTTAATAAATATTTGTGTTCATATGTTGAATAGTTCCATGAAATGTAATTCAGCATACAGTAAAACTTTTAAAAAACACACAATTAAAGGGAATATAACACTTAATATGTGCTTAATGTTTAAATAATGATGTTTGTATAATGATATTATTGAAATGGATAAAGTGAATTTGATACAACTAACTACCTTGGAACTAAGTTTTGTGGTTCAGATCATAATACTTGGATGGGCCACATGGTTAACAATTTATGAAATGGTTTAAGTATATATTTCAATGAGATTTTATATATTAATTTATTTCTTAATCGTATGAACCATCTTATGCTATGTGATGAAGAAGAAATAGTTCAAGGCACAATCAAAGGAAAAGATTGTGAAAGAATCTATCAACTCTAGAAAAAGGTTCAGGAAAAAAATGTTGCCCTATTATCACCATTTTTGATGATGTCAATGAACTTTATTCACACAACTAAATTATGTTTTATTGGTCTTTAATTTTCATATGTACATGTTTTCTAGAACTCTCCATCGACACATGATTTTAAGATTTTTCTTTCATATCCAAGTTTCCATTTCCCACATATTTTATCCTACCAGGGAACCTAATTAAATTTCCATCACACTATAATTTCTCTTATTAAGAATATTTATTATTAACCCTATTAATTATGTGGTTTTTTCTACAATATTATTTTCAAATATCAAACTATTGATTACCAAGATCACGTCTAAATTATGAAGAAAAAATTTAATTAAGGTGGGAGAATGTAACACCCAAATAATTTATTATAATTTTATTTTAGAATAAATTTAATATGGTTTCTATCTTGATTTAGATGTAATAACAAGTAGATCATACATTGTACACAACATTGGTTTATCTTACTTTACATGCAAATTTGACCCTTATCTCCTTTTAATGTCACACATATTTTAAAAATAAATTTTTACAATTTTATAAACTTTATTATTAAAAATATGAATCATTTTTCAATTTAAAATATAGAAATTATATTATGGAGAATTTTTGGCATTTTTTGAAGAAGTTTCATTTTTTTGATGAATAGTGAAAAAACTGAATTTTAGTTAAAATACATTTTTTTAAATAATTATTGATGTTCAATAATATCTTAAATTGGTTATTAATGTCAAAATACATGAATTATACATATATTAACCCAATTTTTTTCATTGGAATCATTTTTACATTGAAATTTGAAATAAATACTTATTAAACTTTTGAGCATGCTTACATTATAAATTCGCTTTCTCGCCACCTCTATGGGATTAACATTAAATATAATTTCCCCACATTTTTTATTTGAATTAAAAAATTACATACACAATTATAATCAGTATAATATTTGTGGTCTAATAATATCAACTTAATTTTGGACCAAAAATATTAGTGAAAGTGATTAAAATTATTTATGGTGATTAAGGTAAAATTTACCGTTACAAGGGACTACACCTTAATCATAAGGACCAAAACGACATGTAAAATTTACAAAAATCCATTAAATTCAAATATTTTAACCAAATACACTCTTGGTTCTAATTGTATGATTTATTGGGAAAATATTTCATGAACATTCCCTATATGATATGTTAAGTAAATAAAAAGACAAAAAGGGAACATTCCTAACCATTAAAATTTATAAAAAATATAGATATTTAGAAGAAAAAAAAATTAGTTATATGAATCATTTTAAAATATAAATTGGTTATTTTTATCATAATATTTGATCATTAATTTTTTGAGATGAATTAGTTACTTAAAATTCTTATGAAATGCCAATGCAGTGATTATTTAGTTAATAATCAACAAAAATAATTGTACTATAAACATTAAAAGTAAAGAAAATTTTACTATAAACATTAAAAGTAAAAGTATCCTAAATATAATAATATGTTTTTTGTCATGTCTTCGACCTACGATCACACACATGTTGATCAAATGGGTAATAAACATACCATTTATGTGTACGGTGAACTACTGCACTATTATTCATCTATTTTTTTTACTTCAAAAATAGACTAGTCAAATGTTTGCAAGGAAGATAGGGACCACTAATCTAGAGTATGTTTCAAACTGGAGTTGATGTAGGAATATTTGGTGTTCTATACTTGTGCTGAATTCGAAGTTGAATTTAAATTAGTTGGTATCTATGAGGTGGTCTGGGTGGTCTAGATATATGTGTATAAGAATCTAGATATCATTCCTAAGATACTAATCCGATGGATAATAGAGATGAATACAATCCATCAAACAAATAAAAAAGTCACTATTTTTTTATTTGATGTATAAAATATCTTGAGATAACCCATTCTTGGAGAGATGTAAAATGAGTTCATCCCACCTAAAGAAATGTGGGATGATGCTGAACGATTACCTGCTTTAGATTACAATTTGTTAATGATATCCCAAGATTTCAAGACTAAATACCCTCAATCATAGGGTTATTTCCATTCCAAGTAATGGATGAATGTTAGAGTAAATCCAAAAGGTGAATTTCCTATCCCCCATCACCCAACAAGATGTACCTCATTAGAAAATTGGGGAATCTAGTGTATGTTTCAGTCTATGCTGGAGTATGAACAATATGATCAGTAGGGGTATGAAGTGAAATGTAAAATTACCACTAAAACCCACTCATTGGGTTTCTATAAATGTTGTTGATTATATACAAACTGTTCTTCCATGAAGTTATTGGTGGTGTGAGTCCAAGGAAATTCTTTAACATGACCAAGTTAGTAAAGGGGGGTATATAGGTTTTGAAGCCCATAACTTGGAAAATAACCATCAATGTTTGATACATGTGTATATAGGGATATCACCATTAAATATTTTAGATATATTTAATGTGTTTTGGAAGGTTATTGAAGTGAAATTCAATTCTTATGATGCATAAACTTAATTCATGGTTCTTGGAGGTTGATTCTGACCATTTTTAGGCTATTTATAACATAAAACCCTTGTCTTTGAAGTATGGTAAAGCCTTGAAGAATTTGAATCTATTGACAAAATTAAACTTCTATCCATATGGGGATCCAACCACTATAAAGTTCACAAAAAATGGAAAATCTAATGTCGAGACGAGGTCATACATGATAGACTTCATGGATAGCATGTTGGTAACCTGAATTGATGATGAGGTTATTTGTGAAGCCTATGCTCCATATATATTTTCATGCCAAATTAGGTATCTTCAATAGCCAACCATGTCCCATCCCATTCAAATTAAATTATAGAATAACCTAATGATGGATCAAAAGAAATGGATACTCATGTCTCTATAGTCATCACAAGAAATTATTAAGTTTCCTTTGTTAGGTTCATATTTTGGGTTGACTTATGGGTATGATGATGCAAGATCTCATTGTACCCTTAAGGGGTGTTAACATAAAGCACCCCCCAAATTGAACCTATATGAAATTATAGAGGGTAAAATTGTGGTAGAAAATATTAACCCAAGGATGATGACTCTGGAGCTCTAGAACCCTCAAAATGATCTCATTTTTTATCTAAGAAGTATTCTAGAGTTAAAGAGACTGCACCTATCAAGCCTAGGTGGTCTAGACATTATCACTTGAAGGAAACTCGGGATCCAGTGACCTAAACTACCTCTAAATTCGAGAGTCCCAAAACCCCCAAAAAATAAGGGGTGTGGGGTCTCCTTGTCATTTATTCAGGGTAACCTCGAACTACATGAAATCTAAGGCTGTTTTGTTTTGGAAATATAATATTGGTGATAGAAAAGTTTTTTAGTATTTTTTTATGCTAGAGTGTGCGTCCTGTAATATAAAGATATCTAAGATCCATAAAACCTCTATTTAGATTCCAATCCTACAAATGTGGGGAATTATATTCTGGAGTTGGAGATGCTTATATATGCCAATGACAACTAGATTCCCACTACAATGTAAGTGAATGGAATGATGGATTGGGGTACTACCAAAGATATAGTTGACCTGATCATTGACGAATGGGATGATTATTTTGATTTTGGTGATGTATGTTTCCCAACATAAATTACTTTTCATTTCATTTATTAGCTTTTTTAAGGGGGTTTCATTAAAAAATTACATAACTCTGATTTTTAAAGTTAGGAAGAAGAGGCACCATAATTTGAGTCATTGCGATATGGTCTGACCAATACCCCTATATGGGATGAGAGGTCCACTCTTAAATCTGGTGAATTATCCATAGTCTAATGTATCATGGAGGAGGAAATAGAGAGAGGAGGTCCTTTACTTCCTCCTATGGTACACATATTCAAATAAACAAATTTAATCCTCCCTCCGCTAAAAGTAGATTAGTGGATAATGGAAACATTAGCCAACACCATCTTTAGTCATAGTGAGTATTCACAACATTTTTTGTTCTAAATTGTTATAGAATGTTCATCTGATACTGCATGTGGATTTCAAAATCCACATCCATATCTTCAATCAAGGGACTTAGAGTCGTCCATATTTGAATTGGGATGGTACTCCAAATGAGATGTAGATCCTTACCGACAATTCAGTATCCCCGATAGTAGGAGTGTCAATGGATGAGACCATATATTCTCCTCCCACTATATACGTAGATAAGAGTCATGGTAATGTAAAACGTGAATCATAAGGTGTCATGTTTAAATCATTATTCTTTTATTTATGACACTTTAGATTCATTGTATATATCAGAGGACCCTAAAATAACTTGCAGTTGCCCTGTCATTATCCAAAAAGGGGTTGACTGGGATCTTCGATAGTCTAATCAAGGAATTTTTGATGATCCTTAGTAATATGGTCTTGAAAATGTACTTCTTATTAAAAATATAGTGGAGGTTACTAACGAAAGAGACAATTTGGTTCTTGAGACTAGAGTCTTGGATACCGCTAATGGTGAGTATTTTAAGAGATGTGTAGCATTGTATATTCAAATAATGGGAGAAGACTTTCCAGATATTGATATTCCCAGCTACATGGATGAGTTTGAAGACATTTATAAGGAAATGGGTAAACATAAGTTTCCCCTTTAGTTTTTTCTCATACGAATGACCTCCTATGCCAAATGCATTAAATCAATGGGGTTGACTTATGTAGCTTGTATGAAGATAACATTTTCCAAGGAAATCTATGATGAGGGAGCCAAGGTACCTATTACTCCCATTTTGTAAGCATGAGAAGATCAAGTAGGTTTTTAAGTGGGGTATTTTTATGAGGATTCCATGTAATGTACCAAGAAGACTTAAGAAGATGCACCTTATTAGAATATCTTGTCTCAAATCGATGAGGTCATAGATTCTAAGGAGGATTCCATCGAAGATACTAATATATCAATAAGTGTGTTTTGAGAGTAATTTTGATCGAATTGTTCAATTATATTTAATATCATCCAATGTGGATGAATAATTTCATTTTTTCTTTCGGTTCGATCATCCCCAATGGTTGAACCTACTGGGGTAGTATCCTCCCCAGCTCAACAGATTTTTCAAGGCAAGGGTGACATTACTCCATGAATTAAAACACAAGAAACTTCTATTAGTGAATTAATTATGGATTAAAATTAACCTATTGAGACCAAATCCATGTTTAGACAACAATCTCTGGATGATCTCTAGGTATGCTACTGGTTCACATATAATGCCATCTGTAATTTAGTCTTGAGGAAACCTATGGTGTATCTACATTTACACCTCCATCTTCTATAGAGAGTATTTATTATGTTAGGGTATGGTGGATTTAGTTACCTCATGGACCACTTTAATATAAAGAGGACCATTTTCTATTGGGATAAATATCACGTGTCATAAAATAAACTTATCAAATAAAGAATGCGAAAAAAATACGATCATTGAAACACATTATACCAGGAGGAGCTCAATCATGCCAAGTATCTGGAGGGGTGTAAGTAATAGGTTTATGAGAAAAACGTTCAAATATTACATCATGAACAAGATATGGATATCACCAAATGGGAGATCGTACAACTTAACCATTCACTATAGGAGGTTTTGGTTGAAGTAAATACTATCATTGTGAGTAAAAAACGGGACCTTTACCTTATTGAGGATGTTGAGACTACCCATCTAGACAAGCTTCAATAGGATATTGATAAGGCCTAAGAGGTTATTTAATTATTTAAAATTTATATTGATGGTCATTTGTAAATTTTCATAGAGAGACTCCAATTTATGGATGCTCCTTTATCTTTTTTCTCCAAGAATGATAATAATTATTTCCTTAAACATCTATGTGTTTCTCACTAATTTCTTCATTATCACATAACATTGAAGTTGGATTGTTTAACTGAAAATAATTGTGTCAATGTGTTGTAATTACATTGATAATAATAGGATAATTCTATAAGTTTTTCTAAGTTCTTGGGACACTAGGAGTGTATTCTGACTATTTATAGGGACATATGAAAGGCCATAAAAGCATCGTGTATTTTGTCTCATCAACCTAATTTTTTCCTAAGTTGGATATAAAGATGAATTATTGAGTGGGACTTGACTTTTTCCTAGGATGCTCTTTATGGGTTTTCAGCCAAAAAAGTTTCATTTATTTTGAATTCAATTTATCACTTTACTAAATCATGCGAAGTGCATGTATAGTGAAATAAAACTCAAATCCTTCCAATGGTTCCTTTTGTGGGTTTTCATTCAAGTGATTGTTTTCACTTTGATTGGTATTTTAAGGTCTTACAAAGTAAACCATTGAAACTGATGTTTTAGTTTGAACAACATTGACAATATGTTATGGGGACAATGAGCCAAGTATGACCTACAACCCAAGAGTACTTCAACACTTTCCAGACATGGGGATAGAAATTTTTAGTCATCATCTAATAATTTTTAGACCTAAATAGATGAAATGGGAAAAGTACACCAGGAATGATCATTGACCATATTTGAAAACTGACTTCCATTGTGGTGTTGTTAGGGTGTACAAAGATAAGAATATTTTCTCATGGGGATGAAAATTCCTTTGATTGATAGAATATATTTGGATTTTTATTATGAAAATCAATGTTTCAGGTGTATTATGAATAGTCAAAATAAATGCGACCCCCATATTTTGACACTATTATTTTTTATGTTCATTGAAGGTTTTTGAATCTTCATGTTTCTTGAATCCATGAAATATGGTTTGTAAAAGGAATGTATTAAGGAATAAAAGAAAATTTTCGATTTTAATCTCCCATGGATGATGAAGGATGATTTTACTCTAATCATGACTTTTTCAATGACCGAGATCATTTTAGAATTCCCAATATGGATTTTGAGAATGTGTGGGAGAGAGGGGGTATAACTTTTTTCTATTGAAAGTGGTCCTGGAATAAGAGATATAGGTGTCACTATATATCCCACTAGAATGACAATCAAGCCACACATAGATCTAACATAATGGAAAGATAGGATATTGATTCCTGGAATGGCATCCCTCTTATATGAGGTCCATAATGACTGTATTTTTAGATTATATGATTGGGATATGAACCAGGCAGTTTAATTTCATATAGAAAGGATGTTTCATTGCAATTTAGAATCTTATTAAAAGGATATATGGTGTGCCTTTTTAATTTTATGCATCTAGTACCAATATTTTATTGTGATATAGACAATACAGATTTGATATTCTGTAGGCATTAATGGGTAAGGTTTAAAGTTGTGACCATAGGGTTCCTAGATCTAAAGTTCTAGGATGGTACATGCGTGTAAGGGATGACCACGAACCATATTTTAAAATTTTTTCCCATACAATTTCATCAAACCATTTGGATATAAGGGGATTTTCTATTGGGGATGTAAATTCATTTAATCAAGGGACCACATTTTTAGGAATTTTATAAAAATACATGTTTTTTGGCATATAATGCATAGTCAAAACAAAGGCATAATTTGGATTTTAATTCTCTTATTACTGATAGAAAAAGTAAATCTTTTGAAGATTCTAATCTCAGATGGCATATAATATTTTTTATGAAAGGAATGTGCCTTAGTATAAAGGGAAGATTTTGGAAGATTTTGATTATGAACTGGTAGACTGTTCCTTACACAGGTCTGACTCATATGTAATGAAGGGAACATTTGTGACTAGACTAAGGATTTGAGATCTAGGTGTCAAAAAATATCCTATGGTAATAGGAATCACGTTGTATATAGTTCTGAATAAATTTCCTTAAATAGGTCTGGTTTGTATGCATGGAGAGTTGTTTTTTGAAAACTGGTTCAAGAATGAAATGAGGACCCACCCAAGAATCTCTCAGGAGAATCTAGCTCCTAAAAAGGAGTGTGGGGGCATATATATTTTTATTTTATTTAGCAACTGGGACAAGGTTAGAGAATCCAGACATCACTATATATCTCCTTGAGATAAGAATCAAGGCACCCAAAGTTCTAGGATAAATTCTTTACAATGATCATGTTCTTATATAGGGAGGGTAAATTTTATCATATTTCAGCTAGGCTAGGATATTTAATCCATACATCACTATATACCTCATTATGTTGGAAATCACGTCACACATCATTTTGAGATATAGGTTTGGTAATTGACCAACACTGGTAATGGTGGTTATCTTAGGTGAGGGCTAGAAAAATGAAAAATTTAATTTCATATAAAAGGGCCATCAAATATAAATTTTAACATCTTGTGGAAAATAATTGGGTTACCTAATGTGAAGAGGATGTATTGGTTATTTCATTACATGAATACATTTTGAATGAAGTAAATGTAGTTTAAGGCTGGAGTGTTTAGACGAAGACTTGACCTGGCCATGGGAGGAGGTCCTTACTAAGATTCCTAATCCCATATGAGCTATGGTCAGTGTTAAAAATAAGAAATTGTGGGGTATTCCCATATTTCATGGGGTGATTCAAAGAAATATGATGCAATGACTGATTAACACTAGTTGGTATGGAGTGGACTTGTTAGGAGGAACCTAATGTAAAGGGATAATATGAAGTTAAAAACTAGTGAAGGAAATCGTAACTAGGTTCAGAATTTGTGTTTGATCCTAAGATATAACTTCTTGGTGTCACAATGTATACTATGGAAACACGAATCAAGCCGTACATAGTTCATTGAAAGGATTCCCTACATTGAGCTGATTCATATACAAGGAATGGTGTGTGGAATTTGTCATATTGTGGCTAGACCAGGATATAGGATTTTAGCAACAATACGTATCCTATAAAAAGGATAATGAATACACACATAGTTCACAACATTACATGTAGTTTAACATCATTTTCTAAGGACAGATGTGTCATGGTAGAAGTGAAAATCAGGGACATGGGAATTATAGATTAAAATATTCTTAGGTGTTTGAGAAATAATCTCATGAAAGTAATCCTTTGTTCATCACCTGATGCTTCATAGGATTTTCTATTAGGGTATCATATTCTTAGTTCATAGAGTAATAATCCATTCAATGTCACGTGTTGAATACATTTTCTAATAGTTTAACAACTTGTGACTATCGTGACATGGGTCATACCATTTAGGCTCATGTGAAAAGTGACACTCTATGTAATTTAATGTCATGCAGTAAGGATGGATGATGTGTTGTAGTTTTGGGTTATATGAATAGGAACATATATTGTTAGTTTCAAAGTAATTTGACTCTAAAACTCAATCCTCTAAGAGCAGGGAAGTGGAACTCAATTAAGAGTAACTTCATTCTTCTTCAAACTAAGTCAAGAAGACTCTTTTTCATTAAAAGGATATCATCTAGTATGTGAGGAGGCCACATATAGGTATAGAATACTTAAATCCACCAATTACTATAGTTATAAGAACATCTAACAAATAATGTAATCTTTAAGGGATTGTATCGCAAGAGGAGATAAAATATTCTCTGAGTGAGGAGGCTATGGAATCTCTTGAAAACATGGAAATCATCCCAGATAAATAACAAGAATCAACTAATAGAATTTTGGATAGGTTAGATAAGAAGTAAGATAACAGAGATAACTACTAACATATACTTCTACATTCTCATGAAGAGATGCTTGAGTATTCCTTAATGATCAAGGTCTCAAAGAAGTATTCCTATAGAATGTTTTAAAGATCATTGTGAGTTAATATAAATGAGTAACATACCTATCAGATTGATAAATAGAATTGGATTTTGATTTATCAATTTTATGAGGGGAAAATAATCTTAGAGGAACACATACAGACCTAGGAAAATATTTCATACCACTTCAAGGATCTCATCAAGGACAAACCAGACATGAATGTTACCTCAATAAAATAACGTTTATATAGGGTAAGGAATTAAAACATTTTTATTTTTTTAGACATGCCTAATTGTCAGGAATATGGTTACATGATTTTTGGTATCCTTTATTTTGATGGTTTCCTACTTTTCCATAAAATTTATTCCTAAAATAATAAATTAAATTGTTATATTGGATCATATGTCACTAATAACATGATTTTTTGAGATATATTACATTGGTTGGTGGTACAATATGGTCACCAACTTTGGTGATCAATAGATATACTCCTTAAGAATAGACCATATGGATAGAAAAAGGTCCTTCCATTTTGGTTCAATCTTTGGACGTTTCTTCCCAAGTATCATCGAGGTCTTGAGTAGAAAAACCAGTACCCATTATAGGAATGAATAAAGGTGGACATGGTTGTGAAAAGATCTAGATATTCTATTTTGGTGAACCTCTAAATGATGCAAGGTGTGCAATTTCTTCTCCTCGAGCCATACTGATTTGTCTAAACATTTTTGGTACTACTCAACTATAGAAAATTGATTTCATATTAAAATACCGAGTGAAGAAAAATAGACATTAATTGAGAAAATTATATTATATTACATATACCAGTGAATACTAGGTTTCTTATGTAGTAGTACGTGTTGTAGAGTAGTAGTCGTATAAGGCATATAGAAGCTTGTCTAACCCAGATTTCATGTCCTTCTCCACTATTTTCTAGAGTATATTTGATAAGGTTTTTTGAATTCCTCTATCAATACATTATATATTACATTATAGTGGGATGAATGGTTGGACTCAATGATATATTCTTAGTATAACCTCTTTAACTCATAAGAATAAAATTTAGTGTCATTGTCCACCAATATTTTATAAGGGACGCCAAACCTGCTAATGATAATGGACATCACAAAGTTGAAAATTCTTTTTGTCCCAACATCTTTGAGGGGTATTAAATCATACCATTTAGGGAATAATTTGGTAGCAGTTAGGTGATAAATTAACTACCTAGTTTTAGAAGGAGGGTATGGTCCCACAACATGCATTCCCTATAATGAAATTTTCCAGGAGTATTTGGCACTGTAAAAAAAATCTAGAGGTTGATGGACAAAATTTTCATGAATTTGATAGGGGTGAAACATTTTTGTGAATTGTGTATAATCTTGAATCATCAAAGGCCATAAATATATATATAAGCTTCCTCATTTAGTGAGAAATCAAGGTTCTTAAATAATGAGAACCACAACCACCGACATGGGATTCTTGCATAACTACGATAGTCTCATATATATCAATGTATCTGAGGTGGATTCCATCAAGGTCTCAAAAATAGAGGAACTTCTGATGTCCTGTGCTATCAAAGATGATGAAATTAACTACCCTCTATTGAATAAACTATTTCCTAGCTCATTTTGATGGAAGAGTCTCGCATTGTAGATATTTTGGGTTGGTAATCATCTAACCATTCATCAGATTATCTGATTTAGGGGTCGAATTGACCATGTTGATCTCTTCTATGTTACTCTAAAAAAATTATGATAACATTCTATGATGTGAAATTT
Organism: Viscum album; assembly: GCA_963277665.1. Classification (NCBI taxonomy): domain Eukaryota; kingdom Viridiplantae; phylum Streptophyta; class Magnoliopsida; order Santalales; family Viscaceae; genus Viscum; species Viscum album. The sequence continues at coordinate 822,776,642 of OY728134.1, forward strand.
TAATGACTCTTTCATCCCTATCTGGGTCTACAAAAGCGATGGTTTCACTTACAAGTGAATCTTATAGAGAATTTTATGAGTTCATGATATGATTTAACATTATACATAAGGGTAATTCAACCATAAATCCTCAAATATATTCAAGAAAGGTGACCAGTTATTCTTTTTCTTAGATAATAACAACCATTTACTTATTTGATTACTAACTCTAAATCACATTACACATTTATATGGTTTACCAAATTGTTCAGTGAGATTTTGAATCCTGAAATGAAAATTTAGTGCTATAACTCATTATTAGTGCATCCTTATAACAACCAGAATGAATAAGGAAAGACTTACTTTACTTAGAATAACCCCCAAAATGACTCTGTTGAGGCTGGGGTCTTCCATTCTCTTTCCCATTGGTATTCATGATAGACCATCAAAATACATTACCCATTTCTTGGGGGAGTCATATATATAGATTATTTCTTCATCTCTCAACTTTGTATTCATAGAATTACTTCTAAAGGGTGATTATATGCAAAGAAATCCTCAAAATATTTCCCATTCATATATTTTTTTTGTATAAACTATATTTCAAGCTACTATAGAATGACCACACACTATGAAAAAAATTTAATAAACATTGAAATATAGAGAATGTACTTATGTTTCCCAGGTTGAGAGGCCAAATGGACCTTATGATATTTCAAATAGTGCATCAAATTTTTAATTGGAATGACAAATTCTAGAAAAATATTCTAAATATCCGAATAATGAGTCTCAGTGTCGATCATGGTTTGACTGAGATAATATAGGTTATGTTTTTGGTTGGTATCATTATTTTATGTGAGGAAAGAGCCTAGTGACTACTCTAAGCACATCATATATAATATAATAGGATTTAATTCAACGATATACATCAGCATCGGTGGACATGAAAAGAACACCCGGATACTATCAAATTCTTATTGATAGTCATCAATCCACTAATTAATGACCGCATTTTTCAACAAATTGGTGAAGGGTAAGCACATTCCATCAAGATTTTTTATAAAGCATCGAATATAGGGAAGTATTCCTTATATACCTCTCAAATAATTGAGGTTTATAGGAGGTAAAATTTCAAGGATTTTCATTTTCTTATCATGATCAATTTTGATTCAACTATGAAATACTATGAAGCTGAGAAAATTTCCTAATATAACACCAAAATCACACTTCAATGGGTTCATTTTCAGGTTATGTTTTTGAATCTTGTTGAAAATAGTATCAAGGTCATCAATATGGTCGGAAAATTGTTGAGACTTATTAATATATCATCAACATATCACTCTATAGACTTTCCCAAAGAGTTTTTAAAGATATAGTGCATGGCACACAAGTATGTGGCACTAGCATATTTCATCCCAAAGGTCATCACTCGATAGCAATATAATCCTTAGGGTTCACTTAAAAATTGTCTTCATAATATTTGGGGTCCATTTAGATTTTATTATAACCAAAATATCCATCCATGAATTGGAGTTATTGGTTTTAAACCTCACATCAATTATAAGTTCTATAAGTGGAATAAAAAATTCATCTTTTAGAAAGTGCCAGTTTAGATCTTTGTAATCAATGAAAACTATGATTTTCATATTTTTATTCTTTAATGGGAATATGTTGGTAATAAATTTTGAGTAATGAGATTCCCAAATGAATTTGGATTTGATGATCTTATCATATTTGGTTTTAAAATTGGAAGCATGGTTCAGATGTGTTCTTCTGGCTACCTTCTTGTAATAGCAATGCACTTTTGGAAGACCCTGGTGGTCATCAACCACATAAGGATAATGATATAACACTTTTGTGTAATTTTGGGTGCATAATTAATGAGTATTCTTTAATAAAATGGTATATACCTCTTTTTATCCAAGCGGCACAACCACACTCGTCTGTGTAGATCGTGGATCTTCCTATGTGCTTAGATTTACATATCAGAGTTCATAAAAATTATAGAAACACCATCCGAAAATGCTTGAGGAGTGTCTTTGAGGTAATATTCCTCATCTGCGTCCTCTTCCTCTTCATATTCATCTATTATTTGATCCATTCCCATGTTGGGACGAATTATTAATGAATAAAAATATTTAGGGTCTGTGGAATGATTGATATTTTATTATTCATTGGTAAAAATATATTTATTCATCTGTAGTGATGTGAATAATAATTTATATTGAACTAATGTTTTCGGGGTCTACTAAATTTATAGGGATAAAGTGAGGGAATTATATCTTGAAGAATTGATGATGATAGAAGGATCAAGGACATATTTAGTATGATCGAGTTCAACTTATATGACTGATATCATAATGGTCAGAAAATATATACCCAATTCTGAACTGACATCTTGGATCTGATGGATGGGTAACACATATTAATCACTGCTCTCTATAAATGAGTTGGATGAGTTCAATTATAGATCATTAAAGGTGGTAACCCAAGATACATCATCAGTCATGGGTTTCATCCCTTCTCTTTGACAAAATCACGCATCAATGTAATAAGAATCACAAGATTCAAATAGATATTTATTACCATATAATGTCCCACTTTTCTCATTTATGTAGTACTTTTGACATTGGTGATATGATGAATGGAATTCTGCATGTTGGTGTAGCCAAGGCCATCCGAAAATAGAGTTAACAACTTTATCTTATCAGATGGACAAGAATTCAAAATTAGACACTAAGTCCCTAAATTTATTTCTATAATGGATCCTTCCAAGGGGATTTCAATCAATCTTTTTGTATCCATAGTGTTTCAGGGGAGAAGTAGACAGTTTAACTTCACTGTATCCCAACCCACAAAGCATTCATATCTGAATGATATAGACCCCTAAGCCATTATCAATGTAATATCATCATATGTAAATATTATCAAGTCTTCCAAACACATACAGGGTCCGGATGTGTCCCTGTATCATAACATCATTATCCTATTCTGTAAAACATATGATCAAATAGAATTACATTGGGTCGATCTCAATCTGATATACCTCAGTAGTAGTGATGTGAATTCTAAATATTGGGGTCTTAGTAGAGCCTCAATATGTGCTTCCCATAGATACATTGATAGTTTATGATCATATAGAATTGACAGCTTCACTGGATCAATATCCAAGTACTTTAAGATGTCATACTATTGATTTAAAGTCTCATACCTTCCTATAGGGAGTTATTCCCTAGAAGTCACTTTAGAGGTTGAAGTGCATTAGGTAGGAAAGTTTAGGGATTTATCAGATGTTTAGGGGCCTTTTTCTGATATATGATTAGGCCAAATTATCTTGTCTACCTACCAAGGATAAAAATACTATTGTACCCCTTCCAGTTGATCTTCCCATATAATTAGTCATAGAAGACTTCTAGTAAATGTAACTGAATTTCCCTATTCTTCGTGTGCTTGATGAAGGAAATTTCCATGATTCTCATCATTGTAAAAAAATCTAGCAAGGATATGGCTATAATATTGATCTCGTCCATGAATATGTCTTCCCCTACCTCTTTTGAATCTACAACCTCTAGTTGTGGTTCCCTGATTTGGAGTAGGGATCTTGGTATGAAAGCATGCTCATCATTAGAGAAGGGATCTATTAAATGAATGTTATTAATGGACCAAAATATCTAATCTTCATCTGATGAGGATTCTTCTTAGTGGGAAAAGTTTTTCTACCATTTGGTGAGATATTGTCCATGATATTGATGGAGGAATGAAGTCTGAAAGGGTCAAAACTTCTTTTGGTCTTAGTATATGTTTTTCTTCCTATTAATTTTTTCTAATCTCCTAACTATAATTATTTTTGGAAGATTGGATTTTGGCTGACTTAAATTTCAATAAAAATGGTTGAGCATTAATAGGATATTCTGGGGGTGTAGTTAATTAGTTTAAATTCTCTTAGGGACCTAATGAATTCAATTGATTATTTATCTGGTCACCCATTCACTAAAAGTTTTTTCACCCTTACTCATAACACTCTACCATTCACCTTTTCCTCTAGAGTAGAAGTAAAAAAACAGGCTACTTGTCTTGGTGTATTCCCAGATTTACTTTCCTAGAGTCAAGCACCATCTATATAATGTCTTAAAAAACAAAAAAAAAAGGCTTAGATGGTGTTCCCCAATGTTCGATTAATGGAGAAATAATTTGAGAATTCATAAAGGGAAACTTTTTTAGGCCTCTTGGGCATTGGTGGCCTTAATAAATAATTTTCCAAGGCGGATATAAAGAATCCAGAAAATTTCTCACATTAGAAAGAATAATATTTATTATTCCAAACCTCAAATTGGGAATGTTTGGGTTCTCTATGGTCATCCATATGGGGGTATTATTGTTGGATTTTCCATTCAAGATGTGGTTTTGTGTGAGGAGGTGATGTCTTTGGAGGTAGATTTATTGTAGAGGCAGTTTTTAAGGTGAATATTTCAATTTTCACACTACTTGTTTTCTTTCCCTTGGTTACTAGTACTGGATGATAATTGGAATCAGTTCGCAAAATAGAATCTTCTAACCATTGTACTACTACGACAAGATTCTAAAATTTATGTAGATGCTTTACTAGAATGAGTGGAATTCACAATTCTTCATGAAGGTTCTTAATGAAAAGACCCAAAAATCCTATCGAGGAAGATGAAAATTCAAGAACTAAGTAAAACTCTTCCCCCTAGAAATAAAATGTGAGACCCTCTCATTTTCTCAATGTCTGCACATTGAGATATCGATGGTCATTTTCTTATACAATGTATAGTTTAATTGATAGATGGTTTTTCATCAATGCTATTCCCACCCTATAGTTGATCCAACTAGTAGACTGGTATACCAAGTGAAGGTTAGTCCCACTATGTTTTTCATGAAACTCCTATGTTTGGATATATCTTATTGTTTCAGGCTTCCCATCATGGGACCAAATCGGGACATGAAGTGTATTAGATGATGTTTTGGACCCGCCAAGACATTGGATATTTGGAAGATGATATTCCCAATAAAAATAAGGGGATGAGTCACATCCAACCATTCGGGGTATTGATTGATTTTTAGTTTTAATGGTGGATGTAATCCCTCTAATGCTTCCAATATAGACTGCAAAGAATCAATAATGTCCATAAGCTATAGAGGAATGGCCAAATATTAATGATCATAAATAGGGGGAACAATATGTTGAGAAAACTGTGGTGGTTCTTCCAGTACACTTGATGTGTGGGTTGTGAGGATGTCTACGACCTATCTCTAGTTTCATCCCCAATGGGGGTAACCTGTAATATCTCAGTTTTATGGGGTCCAAGTATAATGGTTTTTAGTATCCCATATTGAACGGTTGTTCTGAATCTAATTTTTGGTTGTTGTGATGAATCCTTTTTATTGGTGTACATCGACTAGTTGTGTGAGATGGGGCTCTTCTTGAAGAATATATCAAGCTTGTATATTGCTTTAGAGTAGTTTTTCATTGATATTTATTTAATGCTTCATCTATTCATTAAACTAATAAAATTTTTCATCAATTTCAAGAGAAAAAAACTCTTTGGATGGTGGGTGAGTTATTATCACACTGTTACCATTTTCCCCTGAGGATGTGCTAAAGTAGAAATTAGGGGAGTCCTCAAATTCTTAGTGGGCCCCGGTTCCTAGTACACACATATTCTTTATTCATACCCATATAGATTGTATTTTGGATGAATACAACCTTCTCCTTTTCCACTCAATCAGCCTCATGTTCTATATTATGAGTATGGGTGGTGCTAATGACATTCACCGATGCATAATTCATTATGAGTATCAAATTATAATTGGAATGATATGAGGTATGATTGATTTGAGAATATTTTTCAAAAGAACTATGATCATTATGAGATAGTGTACCCATAATATATCACCCTTGTTTGATCCCTCTATGGGGCCTTATATTCTCTTTTAATGATCTCATTGGAACCTCCGGGAGAATGGTGAATCGATGGGAATCTCTTAATAATTTCTTCATGAGTGTTCCGATTGAGTAAGTCATCCCATGAAATGGGATAAATTGGGAGCGTTAACCTTTTAGAATTCCCATTAATTGTGAAAATACTACCCTCTATTGGGGTGGGGGATGAGGTAAAAATCCCCCCAGCCCTATGGGTTGGAGATGTTCCTGCTCCACTACTATAATCTTTCATACCATCATTTTTGACCTTGTACGGGTAAGTTGGGTTAACCCCCCCCCCCCCCCAATACTATGGGTTGGGGATTGTCCTATATCATTATGGTGAAACTTCTAAAAGTACTCTCTTGTTCTTGAAGATCTTTGTTCAATTATGAATCGGGTGTACTGTATGGTCTGCATGTGAACTACTTTATTTCAAAGGCATTGGTGTTATTTGGAGAAATACCCTCCTTAAATGAGAAGCTTACTCAACCTTCTCGAATTCCTCAGGAAAGATTCTTTCAATAGATCATTATCAATAAGCCCAACACATATGATATTTGTTCAGGGATGATTCCTACAGAGTGTTCCATCTTTTACGAGCATAGTTTTTCTCTAAGAGAGATATAGAAGAAATTATGTTGCATGAAATCACTTTTTTAGAGCCTTGATGACCATGGAGTGGGGTATAATTCAATGCTCCATGCTCACTGCATCCCCATATTCAAACAATAGATGAGGAGTTGGTGATAAAGGAATGTAGTTTTCTAAATGAATTAATACTTGCATGTTGGAGACCCTCCTAATGTTTCCTTGATTTCAATTGTTTCATAGTTCGAAGGGAAGCTAAGTCAGTTTTATTACTTATTTATTCAATTATATTGAAATTATCTTTATATCTATCACATCAAAATACTTTAGTCTTTAGGTGACAATTATTCATACATATTTTCAAGAGAATGTAATGCACAAATTATTCCAACAATTTTTTTCGAAATTCTATATTAAGGATTGGATAAGGTCTAAAACTTGACTAATAAATTTTGTTCATCCAATTATCTCAAAATGAGTAATGGGTTTGCCTCATGTTTTATATAATATTTGTCCACCTAGTCAAACCAAAGAAGTCATTTCCAAGCTACTTTACTATAAGATATGGGATTACTAGGAATATTGTTTACAATGTTGGAGGGAAGGCAATCCATGGTAGATTCAAAGAGTGATTATTTCCTTGGAATATCTTATGGTTTAGAAAGGATATCACTTTTCAATGATAATGAATTAGGAATTACAGGACTTATCTTCTCAAGCTCCACATGATATGAATGATTTCTCATAATTAATATGGAAAGGGGAGTACCTTAATGTAAAAATAAAATATTACTACAGGGAGGTCCTTCATGGAAAATTCCATGATTGGAAGGACTGGTATCATGGTATAATGTATGACTATAGTGAGAAGTTATTTAGAGTATACCATAAGGTGGAACTTTAGTGTGTACAATGGAAAGGGTATGTCCTTATTTTTGTTTGATCTTCTGACCATGTGGTTGGTTTTTGTCGTACCGAACAAGAGAAGGATTATCAAGATCAATCATTTTATCTCCACAAAGGATTCCTTCATGGTAAATATTCTTAGGAGGACCTCCAATGTTGCAAACAGTGAGGTTATGAAGTAGAACATCACAAATGTGACAACTAATCCTATAATTTGGAAATTAATCCTAGGTTCTTGGGAAACCATTGATAGATATTTGATGGCCTAAAGAAATTTATCCCTAAGAAGAGACGTATTATTGACCTACTCTTTTTTTCAATTTTACATTGGGGAGAATATTTATTAGGTGATCTCTTTCAGGCTACTGTAGTTACATGTTGTGGATAGGAACATTCATAAACAGGATCCAATCAAAGTGACTCTTGTTCTACGATCATGATTTTTTGACAGGATCTTGGAATTATGGATTTGATATATGTCTTCACTAGAGTGGGAAGGGATGTATATTGGTGACCTACAATCGGAATGTGGATATATTCCCAATACTGTTATCATTTTATCATGCTATTATTCCAACAACCACCTTGAATGAGAATAGAGATGTGTGTATACTGTTGAGTGGACATCATATTATTCCAATCGGAAACTTAGAATGTGGAGGTAGTATTGTATTCTGGACTTCTAACCACTACTGTTGTGGTAATTATGTCCTGGAAGGCTGGAAGAATGTGGTAAGGAACTACTGCCTATCCTAAATCACCACCAAGATGTACTGAGTTACTTTTTCAATTGTATTAGGAATATATACTCATTTTATGGTTAGAGAATGGATATATTTATGACCCTATCCTCCATTCATGTTGGTATATATCAACAATCATCATATGTGGGGGTAGAGACATGGGTTTTCCCCCCTTTTGTTTTCGAGGAGTGGCAGAAGATATTTATGGTTGCTCAAAAACTATATTGGCAGGCTTGATGTGTGAAAACATGTATAAGGTCCTACTCATAGGATACTGACATGTATTTTGGGAATTATTATTTGGTAGGAACATGGATATGATCCTTTTCATGGTTATATTACTATCAACAAGGGTGGGTTGTCCTAGGCACTCAAGTTTGAGTGATGTGAGAAAAAGCATATAGGGTGAAATCCTCATCATAATGAGGACTTGGTGTAGCATTGTGTTAGTGATGGAGGTCTCTGATAGGAGCCCTTTATATTGAAACCAATGTTGTTGAGATGAGTCCATCGCTGACCTCTTGTTCTACTTCCCTAAGGAAAGGGAGGAGCATGTTGTTTCATTCTAGATAAAGGCTCTCAAAATAGTTTTAGATGGTAATGAGTGTTGTTTGCCTTTTGACACTAACCATATTTTAGTTGATGATTGGAAGGGATTCATGTATTGGAGGTCTGCATGTGTAGCCTCCAATGTTAGGATATTACCATTGATTTGGTACTCCAAAACTAATGTTATTGAAACCCTACATTAAGGACATCGGGATAGTGATGGGGACCTTTGGTTAGATGAGGATCCATCCTGTATACGAGGTGATTCATATATTATATTTTATTGATCAGATTGTATTTATGTAAGTTCTAATGAATGTTCTTGGAAGGCTAATATGAAAGAAAACACAAGATAATTCATCATATAAGAATCATAATAAGAAAATAACCCAAGTTGTTTATTGTCTTAAGTGATCCATGTTTTGACGACTTTCACTTTATAATATTGTGAAAGGGGCCTGACATGTGGGAGAAATAGGTATTTTGGTTAATGGAAGGATTCATGTTGGGTTCACCATTTTTATTTCACAACCCTTTGTGGAAGGTCAATTTCCAACAGGATTTTTTCATGGAACTGGAAACACCCAACAAGTCTCATATCCATGATCGATCGTGGGACAATTTTCCAAAGGCAGGCATTCATTGAGGAACTTAACCAAAAACACTTAAGAACTCAATTAGTCAATAGGATAAAATTTCATCCATATCACACCATTTTGGGGTAAATTATTTCCTACTTTGGGACTCTATTATATATTTAATTCATATTCATGAACCACTATTAAATTCCAAACATGGAACTGATCACCCTTATGTGTTAACAATCAATTAAAGTCTATCATTGATGGGAAACCATTTATATGTATATGAGGTTCTCCATTGATGGAACCATATTGGTTCAATTTATATTTTTGAGATGTTGTTTTTATGCTACATAGGTAGGCACTTGATAATATTCATTGTTCCTAGGAGATGGGAGTTGTTTCAATGTTGGGATTGGGCCCATGATAGGGGATTCTTATGTCTCCTCATGGGAGGAATCAGAATCCACGTAGATTAATTCCACTTCATGGGACACATCATACCTTTTAAAATCATGTGACATAAACTAGAACATGTGATTTAACATCATAAAACAAGAACTTCTAGGAAAAAGGGGCCCAGAAAAAGTTGGTGTGGGACTTATGAAAAAATATCCCAATGGACCCGAAAGGAATATGGCCCTCCATGTTGAATATAACCATACTATGAATATGGACCAAATAAGATTAGGGTGAGTTTGGGGTACTGGGATTAAACCTCATAGAGGCTTCTTATGCATCCCATTTGGATAGGAATCAACGCTCATGTAGTTCTAAATGGTTTTGTATTTCACCTACAGTGGACGCCCAACGTTGCTTCATCTGGAATATGGACCTTTAAAGGTTTGTATCATAGGAAATATGGCCCTTTGTGGTGGTGATAACATGGTTGGGTATTATAATGAATAGGTGACACAAGTATTAAATATTTGATCATGTTAATGAAATGATCACTACTAACCTCTAATACCATGTAATTAATTATTAGTGTGATAAACAAAAGGAAGTGGAAGATCTAGAAATCTACAATATATCCTTCTTTTGTTGATGTATGAGTGTAATATCTCTATTTTTTTATTTATATATTCATATGTTTTAATATGTATTTTTATTTAATATTGATTGATTAAATATTATATTTAGTCCTAAAATTAATTTTGTATTTATTCTTATAGTAGGACTAACATGCGAGGCAATTTGAAGGAAAACAAGATAATGAAGTAACATAAAGGGACTTCATACCAATCCATGAAGCATCTTGGTGTGATAAGGGATATTGAAGTTGAATATATTATTGATGATTAAATCCAAATGGATGAATATTAAATTTTAATTAAGGTTTAAAATAATGTCGTATGATCATAAGATGTTCAGGAGGCTCAAAACTGAATAATTTGAGCAAAAACGAGGCTTTAAACACTGGAACTACATGATTAACATCTTGAATCATGTTCACACCATGTAAAGTATAAAATTCATGAATCCATTAAAACTTTTGAGAAATTATTCCCCATTCATTACAGGTCATGTAAAAATTACATGACATGGAAACCTTAGATAGACAAAAAATGGCGATTTCTACATTTCTTCGACGGGGGCACATATTTTTTGATCCGTAATGCCATTTAACACCAAATATGACCCAAGTAATTCCTAAAAATAATACAATAACTATAATTAGAGGGTTATGATAAGAATAATTCTATTGATTGTAGGTCCTAGATGATTGACCATCAGGAGGCTACTATTAGGGTTCCGACCCATTGTAGTTTGGGTTTTTTTTCTGCTTTCCATTTATATTTCTTTATTTGATGCATCAATGAATGATATTTAGTTTAATTATAATATTTATATTCTATTTATTACATCTTCATTCTTTATTTTCTATTCCAACCCCTATGGGTATTGGTTTATTCATCCTCGTGACCACCCGACGATGATTTTCTAAACTCCATAGGGGAGAGAAGAATCAGGTAAAGGGGATGTGTTCCAACAAAGTATGATTTCCCCTTACACAAAAGATCATTTTATTTGATAGTAAATTGTTTCAAATACACATTTTTTCTATTCATAATTGATCTATTGAATATATGTCTTCAATAATTAACGAATATCAACATGATTGATATAATTTATTCATGACCATTGAGTTAGATTATTCATCTTCTTTTAGTAGTCTAATATTAATGCACTATGGAAATTTTGGTTTATCATACCATGATGAATTAATATTATATGGAATATTTATTTTTATTGACCATTTATCATATCAATAAAATTGAATGGTTGTGTATATATTTAATATGATTATTTTTAAAGTGAAGTTGAATTAAATTATTTAGTAAATCCACCCCTAGAAACCAGTTCCCCTCTCTCTATATTTTCTATATTTATTTCAATTATATAATTTGTGTTATTTAATTTGTTTGAGTAAAATAAAATTTAAATTATAGTGAACAAACCTTTTGTCAAAAGTTATTTGGTATGTTCCCCGCTCTTTGTGGGACTGAAGTCATACTTCCACTTTACTATGAATTTGTAGGTAGTGTGGTTGGGGAAAAATATAAATTTATAGTTTGATTATTTTAGATTACTTAATGATGTATCATGGATATTTCAAATTTATTATCTTTTTTATTGAAATTTAATATATCTATCTTTTTGTTTTTAATTCTTTTTATTCTATCTTTTTTACAAATTTATCTTATTAATTTTATTTTCTTCTTTTCTTTTTCGTCTTCTTTTTTTATTGCTCTTATTTCATTTTCCTTTATTTTTTTTCATTTTATTCTCTTTAAATTTAATCAAAATCACATCGTTAAATCCTATAGAAGAATCAAATTATAAATTTATATGTTATTGAACAACACTAATGACAAAGGCATAATAAAGTGGTTGTATGGAGTCAATCCCATATAGAGAAGGGGGTGTAGAAAAATACTTTTGAATAAAGTTTAGGTTTCTCCAATTTTAGTTTTATTTTATTTGAACTAAATAAATAAAAATAAATAAATAATTGAAATGTAGACAGAAAAGTAGAAGAGAGGAGAACTAGTATCTAGTGGCAGTTTTACTAAATAAATTAAATCAACTTTTCTTGAAAAATAATCCTTTTAGATAGTTTTGAAACCAATAAATTTTATTGATATGATAAATTATCAACCCCAATAAACCTACCATGATATATTAATTCATTTTGGTATGAAGTACCAACTTATTGATAGCACATTAAGTTCAGATTGCTAAAAGAAAAAGAATAATATAACTCAATGGCCAGAAATAAATTATCTCAACCATGTTGGTGTTTATTCAATATTAAAGACATATTTTCAATGGATTAATGATGAATAAAATAAATATTTAGTTAGAACCTGATACTATATAATGAAAACGCCTTATGAGTGATGGAAAATCATAATTTTTTGTCTCACACCCTCTTTACCCAACTCTTTTCTCCCCTATGGGATTCGACTAATCATTGTAGGGGGGTCAGTGATAATGAATAAACCTATACACATTATAGGGAGACTAGAAAAGGAATAATGAAAAGGGAATAATGAAAAAAAATAAAGATTTTAATTAAACTAAATATCATTAACTGTTACATCAAATCAAGAAATAGATAAGGAAAAAAGAATGTAAAACCTAACTATGATGGGTTCAAAACCTTATGCCAGCATCCTAGTGGCCAAAATTGTATTCCCTAAAATCAAGGAAATAATTCTTGATAGAACCCTTTATTTATAAGTTAGGTATTCTTCTTCGGGGTTACTTGGGTCATATCTAGCATTAAATGGTGTTACGAGCCAAAAGTGAAATTACCCCATCAAAAATACATACAAATACCCATTTTTTGGTCAAGTCTGAGGTTTTCATGCAATGTACTATTTAAAAAATATTTTATATTCATGGATGAATTTATCTGATGTGTAATGGATTCACCACTTGTATACATTACATGTCTTGAACTTGATTCATGATGTGAATCATGTAGTTCCATCACTAAAATCCTCTTTTTTCTACGATTCTATAATTTTGAGCCTCCCAAACATTTTTTAGTCATCCATAATCATGGGAAACCTTAATTAAAAGTGAATATTAATCCTTTTAGGTTTATTCCTCAATACTGGATTCATCATCAATTTTCGTTTCCACATCGATCCACTTCACAGCTCGACATAAAGTGACTTTATGCTCTTATATTTCCATGGTTTACATCAAATTGATCTACATGTCGGTCCTACCAAAAAAATACATAAAAAATTAATATTAGGCATGAATATAATTTCTACCTAATCAATATTAAATTAAAATGTATATAAAACATATGAATATATTGATACAAAAAATGAGATATCATAGGGATAGGGTATGGAAGGATAGGGTGTGTCCACTAAGAAAGACCCTGGGATTACTCCAGGAGGGATGTCCTTTTGAAGATCCCCATCCCCTCCCTTTCTGACTAGTATAATAGTGGAATAAGGAAGGGCTAAAGGAAATAGATTTCACATCCCAGCCCAAGAATCCATCCTCCACCATACCTAAGGTTGGGATCTTTGTTACCACAAGAATGTATGATTGAGGACATTATAAGTATCCATCCTACTAGAGATTATAAATGTTGGACTAACATTACTATAAGAATCTATAATTGATAGGAAATGATGGTGTGCCCTACATCTGGATCATTCATGTTCAGAGGTTATGGAGGAGGTCATGGATTGGTCCCCCATAGATGAGGTGCCATGATTGAGGGGTGACCTATTACTAGAGATATTAAATCAGGGATTTTAAGGTTCTTTGCTAAGGTTATTCATGGGTTCATTGAAGGGTTCCTTTCTTGGGTGATACTTTAGAAATCTAGATTTAGCTCTCCCAAAGTGAAGTCTAGAAGAGCTAGGGGAATCTCTCTTATGTATTTCATTAGTGAATATTGATGAAGAACAACCCAAGTGACCAAAAATGGGCGAGCCATTGCTCGGGCCTCTAAGAGACTCCTTAGGTACTCTTGGAATGTTCTCATGTAACCCCCATGATTAGTTATGGGATTTCATGCTAGTTCTTTTGGACTGGAGGGAGGTGGCTCTTCACGTTGGTCTTTTGTTTTTTATACCTTAGAGTAATTATTACCCTTGGACTGTCATTTAATTCCATACTATTTTTGATCTTGGGTAGCTTCCTATATTGTTTTGAGTGTATGGGAAAATTACTATGGAATTTAGAGCGTCTAGAAGTTTACTTTATATTCCATTCATTTTAAATAGGGATCCCAATAGGCCTATTTATTGGAAAACTCGAGACCTTGGGAAATGGAGGTGGTTCACATAGGTCAATTTCACAGGTCTCTGACATAAGTGTAACCTGAGTGAGGCTTCATCCATGTATTTCAATACATTCTATTATCTTTGGGAACACATGTCTGGAGATACCTGTTGATTCTAGGTGTGCAGGTTATACTTATATGATGTCCCCGGGTGCATTGTTTGGGACTTGTGTGGGATCACTTGGGTGAATGCATGTGATATTTGATTCATTTCACTTATATATTACTTGAGGTATTTTCCTTTGAAAATTCTTGCCCTCATGTAAAAAAGGATTTTCAATAAACATGTTTATGGTTTACAGGTAAAGTTAAACTTTTAGTGTTTCAAAATTTTTCAAAGAAGGTTTTTACTCCTACCTTATTTCTTTAAGAGTAAGGGGAAGTGTTTTATAAAAATGGTATTAGGCCTGGGAGAAGTTTTTTCAAGTTATTTTTTTCATTTAATCCAAATTAATTCATTTTTTTGGAATTTGTGTGAATGAATTAGTTTTTCTATACATTTGGATTGAAATACCATTTTCAAGTGTATTGTTTTCAAACTAGCATAAAACTAATTATGTTTTATAATAATTGCATAAAATTTATGGTGCATAACTAATGGGATCAATTTATCACACACGCATTATATACCGATTGATATATTCTGCTCTTCTGGTTTCATTTTAGGTGCCTCGAATTTGGTCTCCCGTGAGTTGGATGCAGGTTGTTCGGGATGTCGGCTTTGTAGGAGGAGTGTGACCATAGGTCACATAGATATTGTGGTAATATGTTTCATTTTATTACCTTTCTGGTTTTATATGTATTGGTTCTTTCTTTTTTCTTTATTTCTCATGAGTAGTTAATGTCTATTCATTTATATACCTTATGAATTTGTATATATGTTTCTTCCTTTATTATTCAATCTCTAGTATCTTATTTTTATTTAATCTTATTAATCTAATATAGATGTTTTAATATTTACATGGTCAATTATTAAATGGTGAAATAATTCCCAATGATAATGTTCTGAGACCTTGGTTCTAGTTTTCAACCCAGGGTGATCGAGAATGCTTCTCATGTATAACTTGGCTCTATTTGGGTATCTAATGGATGTATGACACGAGCTAGTTAATGATAAAATGTTATAATAGGAAAACCCTATATTTATTTAGGGTATGTAGGTATTATGTATTCTAGGATCCACATCAGGTCACATGAAGAGTGTATGAGAAAGTACATGGATAGCTCTTCATCGTACATAACCTTGAGTTTCCATGGGTTTATCGGGATTGAGTCCAGTTTTTGAGATTCTATTTTGATATCTTTGCTGGATTTTTCTATGTTTTAATGATTCTTTAACCCCCGTTGGGATTATTCATGATTTATAGGGTTGGTTTGAGTTTCATAGGTTAAAGTGTTGAATAAACTAGGGTTGCATGGTTAGTATTCATATTCTAGTAAACCATGAGGTGCCTATGCAGAATGGCTCTATAACCATGATAGTTCCCATTTTATAGTTGCAACACAATTTACCAGACCTTGTGGAGAAACCATGAACAATTCATTTTCTCTACCATATTTTTTTTCCTCCCATGGTCCTCATATTGATTCCAATGGAGTATTTCATTGAAATGTTATTAGATAAGGGGTTTATTAGTGGTTTTTTTTGTCAATTTATGAAGTTAAATGTGGTTTGATTTGAGATTAGTGCTAGAGTATTATATTTTTTCCATTGGGGGCTTTGTGTTATGAAATAAAAAAGGGATTTTTTTGAATGGAAGAGATAAATTCCATGAGTGTTTGTGTTTTTAATAATTTTTTATAATGTTTTGGAAACAATATTTGTATTTCTTTTTAAAAAAAATTAGGTTTTGTTTTAAAAGTGGATCCAAGGAAGTCATTTGGTGTGAAAATGATTTTAAGCTTAAAAGGTGTTATTTTGTAATGGATTTAAATTCCTGAAGGGTATATTTTAAGAATTTCTTAATGAAATAATTTTAAAATATGCGATTGATATCAAAATGTAATTTTGAATTTTTTTTGGATGCGAAAAGGGTCTTGATTATCAATGTATTTTTTTGCCTATTTTAGTGGGCATAAAATGTACTAAAAATTTATAGATTTGAAGTAGGATAGATTTTTTTGGAATGGAGTTTATATTTCATTTTAGTGAAAATTCATGTGATTATTTTAGGAAATAAGGGTCTTCAACGCTTAGTTTAAATTAATTTTTTGAAAAAATTGGGTCTTGGTAAGGGGTTGATATATTTGATAAGAGGTTTTATAGAAGTTAGTTTAGTTTCAAATTGATATTATAAAATTAATTTTATTTTTTTCAAATTATGTTTTTAAATGGGTGATTTTAATTTTTTCCTTGGTTACAGGACTAGTTGCCTGTTTGAGGATCATGATTAGTTAGGATCATGTATCATTCTGGTTACTATATTCCTCCTAGAAATGTATTGATGGAATTCAGAGGGTTGTCCTTGGAAATTCTCTTTTTTCGGTCTCTTTAATATTTTTAATTTAACCTTTTTTCTATTCTTAACCCTATCTATACTCTAGGTGGATTTGGGGAATTTGGAGTTTTATTTTCACTTTAGGGATTCTTGTTTAAGTGTCTTTACCCTGTTTATAAGGGATCATTTAAGATGTTTTGGAGTTTCCTTCAAGTGGCATCATTTTCAATGTGTCTTGGTAATGAATCTGTGTGGGTGCTTCAAGGAATCCTGTGTGTTTACCTTGACTGGTAATTTTATTTGTGGAAAAGATTCTGGTAGGAATTGAGGATTCTTGATTCATTGGCTTGTGAATGGTATTGAATTATGCATCATTGTGTGGACATTCTATGTTGTGTAGATGCCTTTGGGTTTTTTGCTTGGGTGCATTACATGTTGTTTCAGTTTCCTTATTTTTGTGATTCCAGTGCTTTCATATACCATGATTATTTTTTAGTTAGTTTATCATTGAGATGGGATCTAGTGACCTTTGTTTTGGTTCTTGGTTAATTATGAGGGATGTTTCCTTTAGTCTATTTATCACCCGATAGTGATAACTTTGTGGGGATCACCATGGGATGGGGTTCCAAGATTGAGATCCTAGTTTACCCAAAGAGTATGATGACCCATGTTGTGGGTCCATGTCTATTAATTTGTGTCATTATCAGAAGTTCTTCCATATATAAGTGATGAATGTTAAGCATTATGATTGATAGACCTTATGGATTTTGATTTCTTTAAGATGTTTTTCCATTAAGGAAGCTAGAATCAGTTCCTTGGATGGTTTCTATGTTTTATGTGTAATTATTGAAGTGATTTATCATAGAGGATTATTTCATTCGAGTTGTGTTATCCATTTTGTTATAGTAGAGGATTTATAAGTGGTGGGGAGACAAATTCTTGGTCTCCATCTTTTTCGAATCTGGTGCTCATGATTGTGAATTTTTTATTGGATATTTCCAATGGGTTTGAAGAGTTGAAGGTTTAGTATAGAATAATTATCGATGTTTGGGAGTTTCCTTTTCTTAAATCTCACTAGTTATTTATTTTCAAACTCACTGCATTCCATGAGGTGTGGGTTGTTACTCATTATAGTTTCATTCACCTTAACTAGGGAATTTATAGGGTCAGAAAGTCGCATGTTGGAGGATATTAAAACACCCCATGTAACTATACCTTTTATTATAATAATATGTTTTTTTGGGTAATTTTAAATTTTATATGTTTTTGATTAATGTTATAATTTTTTCATTTTGTTAATTCTATGCATGGTTTTAGAATAAACATGAGGGTACCCTTATGTGGGTAATTATCCAGTTGTTTTTAACATATATGGTTTTACCTTTACTAGTAATGTGTGGTTGGGTAACACATAGTAGTAAACAAATAGATCTTCATTTTTTGAGTTATTTAGTGCACATCTTGTGCATGAATAGGAAAACCATGAGACAAGAATGTGATAAGCATGTGACATGGATCTATGTTTGGGTAGTTCCATTAAACATGGCTGTTGTATAGGTAGATGGAAAATGTGAGTTTCCTAAGAGAAACCATGTCAAGTTCTTTTTCATAGGCAGTTACAACTTCACGGTTGGTGCACAATTTTCTAAACGGTGTATCCCAACCATGTGAGTTTCCTAGAATGAATTAAAATTGAATTTACTATTTCAGCCTCTTGATTTTATGATCCCTAAGGGATTATTTTACCTATTCTATAATTTGGACATGGTGTTCTTACCCCACGGGGGTTCCTCCATCCCCTTCTATTTCAAGGCCCTCCAAGACTCTTTCCTTTGAGTTCATAGGGTAATTTCTTCTCCTTTATCTTGGAGTCATCCCCTTCTCCCTCTACCCTTTACCTTGGTTTTTTTTATCTCATTAACCTAAGGGATAATAGGATTTTGTATTTGTGGTTTGGTATGGTATAGTCATGTGTTTTTTGTTTAGGTATTAAGGAGTATCCCTCGAGGTTTGATGGAGAACTCTCCATTATAGGTGATAACTTCTGACTAGGTTTCCATTGAATCAAGGAAAATGGTTGTGTTTCTTTTATTAAATTGACATTAAATTGTGTTATTGATGATTAAAAATTACCTATTTGATAATTTTAATCCATGTGTGATAGATTGTATGGATTTTTAAATGGGGTTGAGTTTTATTTCCTCTTGGGAAAATGGATTTCACTTAACATTTCAACTGAGGCCTAAATTTTTAACTAGTAATAAAATATAAAATTTGGTCTTAAAATAAATGTAACATTCTAAATGTGTTTTGACCCTATTTGGGTTGTAAAAAAATGGGAAGTGTAGTTTTGAATTTCTTTAAGCACTTTCTTGATAACTAAATATGTGGTTTAAAACATCAAATGTCTTCAAATTGTTGAGAGAAGAATTTTAAATGGAGTTAATTTTTTTAAAATTCTTTGATCCCATTTAGGTTGTGAATTTTATTTTGGATGAGTGTGTAATCTTTTTGGAGAATGTAAATTGAAAATTGTTTGAATCTTGAAATTATTATCCAAAATGGATTTGATTTATTTATTTTAGAAGGTTATTTTTAATGTATTTAAAGGGATGGAATTTAAATAATTATTTTGACTAGGTCTTTAAACCATTGAGAAATGACTTGAAATTTCAAGTGTTTTAATAAAGTCTCATTTAGAACATTGGTTGATTTCCAAATGGTGAATGTTTGTGTGTAATATCCTCTTAAGACTCATTGTTATCTTATGAATGCTTAGTATTTATTTCTTAATGATTTATGTGAATTATATACTAAGAGTCGTGTTGTAACTTTTATGTGTTGTGAATGAAATGTGAATGGGATGTAGATTGTGATGGTGTGGGAGGTGAGGTTGGATTTATTACATCTACATATTTTTATTGATGCATGTGATTGATCAAATACATTTTATATTGGTCTTGAAAGTCCTAGGGGACTAAGTAGAGGTCTTGATAAGTAAAAACCCTAGTATGGGAAATGTGTCAACTATTTAGTGTGGTCTTCTAGACAGAGTGATCTAGTGAAACAAATCCTATTATTAGACTAAGGGAACTATTGTGAGAGATCATTTTTCTATGGCTTGTGGTAGCAGTACTCTCCCATGAGGTTTATTTTCAGTTACTTCGTTTGAATTATCAGGGATGATAAAAACTTATTAGTGTTGTCCTAGGGACCATGAATCTTGTTTAGACTATTATACATGAGTCTTAGGAGGTTAAATATGATGCTTTGATATCCATTATAGGATTATTCAAGAGATTCTGATAGTTATACCTTATTTATATCCTATTTCACTAATTGGATTATAGTACCTTTATTTGGTTTGGTTTTTTTGACATGTTTGTTTTATTCTAGGTACCATGTTTTCTTACTCATATTTGAGTAATAATTTTATTCCCATTCGAATTCATTTGGATTTTTTTTATAAAGTGAATTTAGGAAACAAAATGATGTGATTTTGAAATGTATTTTTTAATTTTTTTAAAAACTCAAAAATGGGTTTTCACCATTTTTCTAGTTCACAAGGAAAAGTCTTATTTTTGGGTTTTATTGGTGTTCAGAAATGGTTTTGACTCTACCCTTATTTATTTTAAAATAAAGGGGAATTGTTTTATAAAAAGGGGATTTATCCTAGGATAAGAGTTTTCAAAGTGATTGTTTTCATTTGATCCAAATAAAATTATTTTTTGTGAAATGATTATTTCAGACATTGATTTGCATAATTATGGACTGAATATCAATTTTATATTGTATTCTTTTTAGACTATCATAGAATAATCTACCTTTTTTAATAATTTCACAAACTCTATAGTTCTTTCCCAATAGGCTTGGTTTCTCTCACAGTCTACATATACAACTAGTAATATGTAGATATTATGGTTTTTTAAGGTTACTTCACTATATTCTCCCTTTTTTTGTATACAGGATGATTAAGATATTGGTTTTGGATGAGGAGTGTGGTTGTGGGTCATCACTACTGGAATCTGGTGTTTTTCAAATGGTAATATACCAACAGTTTGTTCAAACCATTGCTATAGTGTAAAAGAAGCAACATTTTCCAAAGGTTTGATCAAACAGTTGGGAAACATATATATTCTCTAAGATATACCAATGGTTTTGATAAACCGTTGGTAAACAGGGGATTCCCCAATGGTTTTTAAAAACCATTGGGAAAGTTTTCCCCCAAATACCCAGCGCCCCAGCTCCCACTCGGCCCGATTGATGACCTAATCCAGAGCTCCTTCATAAGTATTCTCGGTCTTGAAACTCCTTCCAACCGTAGATCCATCTTCAATCAAACAAATTTTTATTTATACACTTCAAATTAATTAGTGTTACCGTATTTTTAATGTTCTTTCTATTTTTTCCGTTTTCCGTTATGATTTTGGAACAATTAGATTTCATGCTATCTTTAGAGTACCAAAACCTTTGGTTTGTTTTATTTTTTTTTGTTCTACACATAAAACATGGTAAAGGGTTTGTTTATTGGGGTTTGTTTAGTGCTGGGGGGGGGGGGGGGGTTAAAGTGTTTGTTTTATGTTTTTTGAACTTTTGTTTAGTTGAAAATTGGATTTGGATTTTGGAATTGGTTGGATGATGGATTGGAATTGTGAACACCCCCACCCCCACCCCTTGACACCTCCCACACCCCTGGACAGCCCCCTGGATGTCACGACCCGCCCTCGGGGTCCGTGCCGTGACTACCCCAAGCCCGCCTTCCATAGGCCAGGGGCTGGCGACGAGCACCAAGGCGTAAATCCCGGTAAAAAGGGAAGGCATTGCCTTTGTAAGTAAACAAACACCACAGAGTAAGCAAGCGGAAAGTAAACACTAAGTAAAATTAGAGTACAACTGAAAGTGCGGAAAAGAAAATGGGCCAGTATACAAACCCAAACTGAAAGTAAAGTACAACTCGAAAGGGAAAACAACAACTGAAAAGTAAAAGCCGCTACACCGAGCTGTCCACTGGAAATCCCACCTGAAGGGTGGGTACAGATAGCTCCACTGCTCCACGGGTCCCGCCGTCTGCTCCGAGCACGTCCCGCCCAGTGGTCCACCTCCAGGTACCGTCCTGCTCTGCAAGCCTCAGCTAAGATCAACGCTGTCCGTCGTCTGCAACCAACACAACGTAGTGCGGGCAAAGCCCGTGCAGGGGTGAGTATAAGCTACTCAGTAGGGACCCCGAGACCCCTGAAGGTCTCTCAAAATCCACAAAGGATAAACCACGAAGAAAGGTACAATCACGAAGTAACAACCGACACTGCTTAGGTATATGCCCATACATATACCTAAGTCATCAATTTCAAATACGCTCCAACCTCCGAGCCCAAGTACAACTCAGTCCACACAGGAAAGTAAACGTATTCCACACAGGGAAGCAAAACGTAACTACTGAAGAACCCCATTTCTGAAGTGTACAGTGTCCTGTCACGACTATGAGATACTGCTCACTAACCTAAGACTGCTGAGGTAATCCTCCTGTCGAGTACCGCGGGTCTGCCGCCAACTACCGGGCGCTCCGTCCGCTGAGGGTCTGCTGCCAAATACCGGGCGCTCACCCAAATAGCCTACAGAGGTACTCCTCCAGTCGAGTACCGCGGGTCTGCTGCCAACTACCAGGCGCTCCGTCCGCCGTGGGTCTGCCGCCAAATACTGGGCGCTCCATCCACTGGGCTAGTCGACTCACTCCAAGTCGAGTCGGTCGAGCAGTCTTCAGGTCTCAGCCGGTTACACGGTCTCCGTACTCCGTACGCTCGTCTCCAGTATCGCGGGTCTGCTGCTACAACCAAGCGCACTACCTCAATCGAGTAAAACAGAAGATTCAGCTCACACAGGTATACTTATTCGGATGACGATAAAGATGATCACTGAACCATCTAAGTCGTCGGACCCACGAAGGATCGATAGGTACTAACCCCCGCAGTGACCTACACAGGATCGGACCCACACAGGATCGGGCCCACGCAGGACCTGTAGCACTGATCCACGTAGGATCGCTGAGTGCAGTAGTCGTCGCAGTCCACTGCGGATCTCTGCACTGTCGTCGCCGTAGTCCACTGAGGATCTCTGCACAATCGTCGCTGTCGGAGAAGCAGTCGCAGCCAGCACTAGGGTTCCCGCACACAGCAAGCTCGTTCGGAGGGTCCGCTCCACGAGCCGAGAGGCTGATACATCAACTGTCACAAAGTCCAGAGTTGATGTATCCAAAAAGTTCCGTATCGTCAACAGGAACTCAACGCAACAGACGGCGCGTCGATCAGACGCCCGGTCTGAGAGTTATTGGCATTTTTGTCCCCGGGGCCCGGTTGGTTTTTAAGGCAAAACCAACCCGACCGTACTCCACCTGCGTCCAAACCTCGGGCAGAGCATTCCAAAAGAACCGTCTCACTAAGACGAACACAACAAAGCTGACGGTACGTCAATCGGACGTCCGTAGCTCAAGATATGAGCGTTTCCGCTCCGAAGGCCCGGTTGGTTTCGTGAACGAACCAACCCGGCCGAACTCAAAGTGTTCCAAAACCTTGAGTGCGATATACCGAAACGACCGTCTCGATCCAAGGATCGCGTTGCCGCAGACTGTTCGTCGATCGGAGGTCCGTGGCTCATGTTATGGCCAAAAGACCGAAACTGATTCGAAACGGGGGGTCCGGGTCCGGGCCGACCCGGCCCAACCCCCCCTGGGTCGGCCCGAACCGGGTCGACCCGACCCAGCCCGGCCGGCCGGCGGCGCGGCGGCCTGGCGGCGGCGGCGCGGCAGCCTGGCGGCGCGGCGGCCTGGCGCCGCACGGAGGCAGCGCGCGGGGGGGGGGGGGGGGGGGGGGGGCAAAGCTCCCCGCTTCTTGGAGTGGCGGCGCGGCATAAGTGCCGCGCCCTTTTGGAAATCGGCCCCCCTCGTGGGGGGCTGCTTGAATAAACCGGGGGGCCGCCTGCCCCCCCAAAGGAAACTGCCCCCCTCTTAAATGAGGGGGGTTTTAGAGCTGGCCGGGGGAATTTATTTCCCCCGGACTTTGACCTTCCGGCCGGTCATCTGCCGGCCGGTTTTCTCCAACGGGACCGGCAAACCGGTCCCGTTTCCGGCTTCTAACGCCGGCGGCTCGGTCGCCCGTCTTCTCGTCCCGCCGCGGCCCGGAACCGGCCGCGGTGTTCGTCGTCCGGCGCGGTGCGACGGCACCGCGCCCCTCCGCCGCGCCTTTGATTTCCTTCAACGCGGCGCGACGTCGTCGCGTTCTTGATGATTCTTCCATGGCGCGGCGCGACGGCGTCGCGCAATAAAAATCGGGCGAATATCCGCGTGGTGCGACGGCACCACGCCACCTTGATTCATCCGCAATATAAAACATCAAGAACGAAGGAGGGGTTTCGGCCGTGTTCATGCGGTCTGGCCCCCTCACGTTAAACAATAACACTTATTTAAAATCCTTACGTTAGTCATGCAAGAACCACGAACAAGAATAAATAAATAAACAAATAACAACAACCCCTACCTTGAAAAATGACGTCGCACGTCGGTTATCGCGGAGAAAGGCGTCGCGGCGTCGGACGTAGATTCTGTGGACGTCGGGGTGCGTCCGAGGAGGAAACGACGTCTCTTCACTTGTCGCTAAGACGAAGAAGAGAGGTACGTTGTCATCGGTGATGTTCACCTCGGCCGGCGACTTCTCCCTTGTCGAGGAGGAAGATGAAGACAGAAGAATCCGGGACGTCGAGTCTCGAAGGTCGTGGGATCGATGTTCCTTGACGGAGAAGAACCGTTCTTCACGTTCTTCGTCGAAGACGAAGAAGATCTTCAAGTCTCTCAACGATTCTCCCAATCCTCTCAAGTAACAAAGGAACTAACCCAAAAATAAATTAAGCTTACTCTTAATTTATTAACACAACCCAACCTTTGAAATTCAAGAGTTTGAATTTCAAAAACTCAAAATTAAACTCACTTATTTATTATACATGAGTTGTATAATTAAATAAATGTTAAGTTGACAAGCCTTTAAGAGGGAGAGAGGGGAGTTAGGGAATTTGAAAAGGTGGGGCTCGTGTGGGCCCCTCCTAACCTTAATCCTCTCTTAGGTAGTTAAACCACCCAACTTCCAACAAAAGATTATAACCACTTTTAAGATATAAAATAAATATTGTATAACAAATTTATTTTACTCTTAATTTCATCCAGAAAATTAAACATCTCTTCCTAGGCAAACGCAACTTCGGAAAAGGTCCCCTTAAGCGAAAAACGGCGCTGCGAGTTCATCGGTGCCCTCGGATTTCAATTCCGAGCACCGGATCAAAAGTTAGAAATTCCCGTTCGTTCGTTCACTGAACGTACCCAAGCCAAACTTCGAAAATTGATTCCGGGCACTCCGGGCCTCGGAATCAGGTGCCGTCAGAAACCGCGCTCTTGTAAAATTTCAAAGAAAATTAAGAAAAAATTTCCCTTGAATTTTACGGGTCTTTACACTACTCCAACCTCAGGGCTTTACGTCCCCGTAAAGACACATCAAAAACTAGGGAAACAAATGAGGGTACTGAGCACGCATCTGAGCCTCCCACTCCCATGTGCTCTCCTGGAGATTCCCGTGCTTCCATCTGATGCGCACAAGAGGAATCGATCACCCACGCAGGACCCGCTCTTGTCGATCCTCTATCTCCACCGGGACCTCCGTAAAAGTCGCCCCATCGTCAACATCAAGCTCCCCATGGTCAATGATGTGCGTCGGGTCGTGCACGTATCTCCTCAGCTGGGATACGGGGAAGACGTCGTGCACCCGGTGCAATTGAGGTGGCAGAGCCAGGCGATAAGCCACCTCGCCAACCCTGCTGAGGACCTGGAAGGGTCAGATGAAGCGCAGAGATAACTTGACATCTCGGCCAAATCTCCGAATACCACGTCGAGGTGAGACCCGCAAAAAGACGTGGTCGCCATCCTCGAACTCTAGTGGCCTTCGCCTCCTGTCAGCGTATGACTTCTGCCGGCTCTGTGCTGTCCTCATCCGCTCCTGGATGACCTGGACCTTCTCTGTCGTGGCCTGGACCATCTCCGGTCCCACCAGAGCTGCAAGATTTCTTCTTTGCCGATAAGAGAAATCTGGTCCCATCCCCTGGATGAACCACATTCTTTGCCTAATACAGTCAATCCTAACATGGATGATAATAATCCATACCAAGGATGACGTCGTAAGGCCTCGACGCTACTACTAAGAGATTCAACCGTTACTCTCGCCTCCAAGGGTTGAGTCACACTGTCGGCATCAGTGTGTGGTAACTGGGTCTCCTCCAGTAGATGTCTCACAAGTGAGGGTCAAGTCAACAGCCAAAACTGGAACCTCTTAGTAACATCACGAAAGAGAACAGGAACGAAAATATCACAAAGGTATGCGCTTTTTTTAATTATTGCAGCTCATAATACAAGACGCTACACAAAAGCAACAAGGAACCAGAAGTACAAAGGACGTATTCACTAGTTCTGCTCCTGTCCATCGGCTCCCAGAGCTCCATGATCGAAGGCCTCGGCTGCCTGAAGCTGAGCTCTCGCATGTTCACCTACTCCCTGCGGTCGGGGTGGACCTCCTGGTGGTGGTGGTGGCAGAGCCTCAAAGCGTCGCCCACCACCGGCTGCTCGTCCAGCTCCTCTGCCTCGTCCGCCTCCTCCCTGCGGACCGCCACGGTCGAACCTCTGCCTCTGCCTGGGAGGTTCTTCACTGAACTGCTGATCATCAGCATGGAGGGTCGGACAATCACGAGCCATGTGACCAATCCCGCCACAGGAGTAACACTGCCCACTCTCGGCACGCTTGGCTCTGACTCCACCCCGGCTTCCCCGCACAACTGAGCCTGAGTCGTGCAGTCGGCCACTGGTAGGTCTGGTCTGCCTGGAACCCTGAGTCATCCGTCGGCTACCTGTTGCCGAAGACTCCGCTATCTTCCGCCCTGCGGTGGGTCGCTGCGCTGGTGTAGACTCAGCAAGGAAGCTCTCAATCAGAAGGGCCCGCTCTAGTACTCCTGTCTGAGTCGGTATGCTGAGGGAGATCAGCGATGCCCTGATCTCGTGTCTCAAACCCTGCTCGAAGGTCCGGGCCCAGAAGAATGGGTCCCGTACCATGTCGGTCGAGTAACGCGAGAGATCAGTAAATCTCGCCGAGTACTGAGCGACCGTCATGCTGCCCTGCCGCAGCTGAAGAAGCTCCTGGATACGCACCGCACGAAGGGTGGCTGGGATGAACTCCGAGCGGAAGAGGCTCTCAAAGTCCGTCCAAAGTAGAGATGCCTCATCGTGCACCTGGAGCATCAAGCTCCACCATCGTCCTGTTGCTGCGTGTAGTAGGCTCGCAGCGAGGATCACCATGAGGTCTGCTGGTGTCCTCACTAGCCTAAACACTCGTACCACTGCCTCCAGCCAGTCCTCTGCTGCCTGGGGATCCGTCTCCTCGCGAAACCTGGGTGGTCGCTGGCGCTGAAACTCATGCAGTGCGCTGAGGCGACGTGCATCGTCAGCGGCTGGCGCTGGAAGCATCGGGGGCTCGGCGGGTAGTACTACCGCCGGTGCCACTGCTGACAAAGGGCCCTGCACCGAAGCCTCGTCGCTCGGTGGGCTGTCGTCACGCTCGACTCTCAGAACCCTAGCTGGCTTCCGTCGTGGGGCCATCCTGAAAAGGAAAGAGGCTCGCCACGGTCAGAACAGTATACCTGGTGAGCTGATTTATGTAATCACAAAGAAAACTTTGAAACACACACGCAATCAACGTTTTCGTGCATTAAGTCGGAAATCAGAAGTCAGGGTCCTGGTGTACGGATACGTCGGCCGCCGCACCAACACTGGACTCCCTGGACTGATAACCACACTCAATACGCTAAACATTATTGCTTCACATAGAAAAGATCAGAGTTCGCGGTAGAACCGAACTCCTTTGATACCAATTTGTCACGACCCGCCCTCGGGGTCCGTGCCGTGACTACCCCAAGCCCGCCTTCCATAGGCCAGGGGCTGGCGACTAGCACCAAGGCGTAAATCCCGGTAAAAAGGGAAGGCATTGCCTTTGTAAGTAAACAAACACCACAGAGTAAGCAAGCGAAAAGTAAACACTAAGTAAAAGCAGAGTACAACTGAAAGTGCGGAAAAGAAAATGGGCCAGTATACAAACCCAAACTGAAAGTAAAGTACAACTTGAAAGGGAAAACAGCAACTGAAAAGTAAAAGCCGCTACACCGAGCTATCCACTGGAAATCCCACCTGAAGGGTGGGTACAGATAGCTCCACTGCTCCACGGGTCCCGTCGTCCGCTCCGAGCACGTCCCGCCCAGTGGTCCACCTCCAGGTACCGTCCTGCTCTGCAAGCCTCAGCTAAGATCAACGTTGTCCGTCGTCTGCAACCAACACAACGTAGTGCGGGCAAAGCCCGTGCAGGGGTGAGTATAAGCTACTCAGTAGGGACCCCGAGACCCCTGAAGGTCTCTCAAAATCCACAAAGGATAAACCACGAAGAAAGGTACAATCACGAAATAACAACCGACCCTCCTTAGGTATATTCCCATACATATACCTAAGTCATCAATTTCAAATACGCTCCAACCTCCGAGCCCAAGTACAACTCAGTCCACACAGGAAAGTAAACGTATTCCACACAGGGAAGCAAAACATAACTACTGAAGAGCCCCATTTCTGAAGTGTACAGTGTCCTGTCACGACTCTGAGATACTGCTCACTAACCTAAGACTGCTTAGGTGCTCCTCCTGTCGAGTACCGCGGGTCTGCCGCCAACTACCGGGCGCTCCGTCCGCTGAGGGTCTGCTGCCAAATACCGGGCGCTCACCCAAATAGCCTACAGAGGTACTCCTCCAGTCGAGTACCATGGGTCTGCTGCCAACTACCAGGCGCTCCGTCCGCCGTGGGTCTGCCGCCAAATACCGGGCGCTCCGTCCACTGGGCTAGTCGACTCACTCCAAGTCGAGTCGGTCGAGCAGTCTTCAGGTCTCAGCCGGTTACACGGTCTCCGTACTCCGTACGCTCGTCTCCAGTATCGCGGGTCTGCCGCTGCAACAAAGCGCACTACCTCAATCGAGTAAAACAGAAGATTCAGCTCACACAGGTATACTTCTTCGGATGACGATAAAGATGATCACTGAACCATCTAAGTCGTCGGACCCACGAAGGATCGATAGGTACTAACCCCCGCAGTGACCTACACAGGATCGGACCCACACAGGATCGGGCCCACGCAGGACCTGTAGCACTGATCCACGTAGAATCGCTGAGTGCAGTAGTCGTCGCAGTCCACTGCGGATCTCTGCACTGTCGTCGCCGCAGTCCACTGAGGATCTCTGCACAATCGTCGCTGTCGGAGAAGCAGTCGCAGCCAGCACTAGGGTTCCCGCACACAGCAAGCTCGTTCGGAGGGTCCGCTCCACGAGCCGAGAGGCTGATACATCAACTGTCACAAAGTCCAGAGTTGATGTATCCAAAAAGTTCCGTATCGTCAACAGGAACTCAATGCAACAGATGGCGCGTCGATCGGACGCCCGGTCTGAGAGTTATTGGCATTTTCGTCCCCGGGGCCCGGTTGGTTTTTAAGGCAAAACCAACCCGACCGTACTCCACCTGCGTCCAAACCTCGGGCGGAGCATGCCAAAAGAACCGTCTCACTAAGACGAACACAACAAAGCTGACGGTACGTCAATCGGACGTCCGTAGCTCAAGATATGAGCGTTTCCGCTCCGAAGGCCCGGTTGGTTTCGTGAACGAACCAACCCGGCCGAACTCAAAGTGTTCCGAAACCTTGATTGCGATATACCGAAACGACCGTCTCGATCCAAGGATCGCGTTTCCGCAGACGGTTCGTCGATCGGAGGTCCGTGGCACAAGTTATGGCCAAAAGACTGAAACTGATTCGAAACGGGGGGTCCGGGTCCGGGCCGACCCGGCCCGACCCCCCCTGGGTCGACCCGACCCGGGTCCGACCCGGGTCCGACCCGGCCCGGCCGGCCGGCGGCGCGGCGGCCTGGCGGCGGCGGCGCGGCAGCCTGGCGGCGCGGCGGCCTGGCGCCGCACGGAGGCAGCGCGCGCGGGGGGGGGGGGGGGGGGGGGGGGCAAAGCCCCCCGCTTCTTGGAGTGGCGGCGCGGCATAAGTGCCGCGCCCTTTTGGAAATCGGCCCCCCTCATGGGGGCCTGCTTGAATAAACCGGGGGGCCGCCTGCGCCCCCAAAGGAAACCACCCCCCTCTTAAATGAGGGGGGTTTTAGAGCTGGCCGGGGGAATTTATTTCCCCCGGCCTTTGACCTTCCGGCCGGTCATCTGCCGGCCGGTTTTCTCCAACGGGACCGGCAAACCGGTCCCGTTTCCGGCTTCTGACGCCGGCGGCCCCGCCGCCGGTCGTCTCGTCCCGCCGCGGCCCGGAACCGGCCGCGGTGTTCGTCGTCCGGCGCGGTGCGACGGCACCGCGCCCCTCCGCCGCGCCTTTGATTTCCTTCAACGCGGCGCGACGGCGTCGCGTTCTTGATGATTCTTCCATGGCGCGGCGCGACGGCGTCGCGCAATAAAAATCGGGCGAATATCCGCGTGGTGCGACGACACCACGCCACCTTGATTCATCCGCAATATAAAACATCAAGAATGAAGGAGGGGTTTCGGCCGTGTTCATGCGGTCCGACCCCCTCACGTTAAACAATAACACTTATTTAAAATCCTTACGTTAGTCATGCAAGAACCACGAACAAGAATAAATAAATAAACAAATAACAACAACCCCTACCTTGAAAAATGACGTCGCACGTCGGTTATCGCGGAGAAAGGCGTCGCGGCGTCGGACGTAGATTCCGTGGACGTCGGGGTGCGTCCGAGGAGGAAACGACGTCTCTTCACTTGTCGCTAAGATGAAGAAGAGAGGTACGTTGTCATCGGTGATGTTCACCTCGGTCGGTGACTTCTCCCTTGTCGAGGAGGAAGATGAAGACGGAAGAATCCGGGACGTCGAGTCTCGAAGGTCGTGGGATCGATGTTCCTTGACGGAGAAGAACCGTTCTTCACGTTCTTCGTCGAAGACGAAGAAGATCTTCAAGTCTCTCAACGATTCTCCCAATCCTCTCAAGTAACAAAGGAACTAACCCAAAAATAAATTAAGCTTACTCTTAATTTATTAACACAACCCAACCTTTGAAATTCAAGAGTTTGAATTTAAAAAACTCAAAATTAAACTCACTTATTTATTATACATGAGTTGTATAATTAAATAAATGTTAAGTTGACAAGCCTTTAAGAGGGAGAGAGGGGAGTTAGGGAATTTGAAAAGGTGGGGCTCATGTGGGCCCCTCCTCACCTTAATCCTCTCTTAGGTAGTTAAACCACCCAACTTCCAACAAAAGATTATAACCACTTTTAAGATATAAAATAAATATTGTATAACAAATTTATTTTACTCTTCATTTCATCCAGAAAATTAAACATCTCTTCCTAGGCAAACGCAACTTCGGAAAAGGTCCCCTTAAGAGAAAAACGGCGCTGCGAGTTCATCGGTGCCCTCGGATTTCAATTCCGAGCACCGGATCAAAAGTTAGAAATTCCCGCTCGTTCGTTCACTGAACGTACCTGAGCCAAACTTCGAAATTGATTCCGGGCACTCCGGGACTCGGAATCAGGTGCCGTCAGAAACCGCGCTCTTGTAAAATTCCAAAGAAAATTAAGAAAAAATTTCCCTTGAATTTTACGGGTCTTTACACTGGACAACCCCCATTGGATATCCCCCAACACCCTACACCCCCACCCCCGTGGACACAGCCACCCATTGGACAACTCCCTTCCCCCACCCCCACCCTCCCTCGACACCCCTCACCACCCATGGACAGCCCACACCCCTGTACACCACCCCACACCCTTGGACACCCCACCCTTTGGACAACCCCTCCCCTACCATCGTGGACACCCCCACCCATTGGACAACCCCCTCCCCCACCCCTGGACACCCCCACCCACCTAGACACCCCCACCCCCACCCTCCCTGGACACCCCCACCCCACCCCCTAGACACCCCCTTGATACCCCTCACCCCAATGGAAAACCCCTGAACACCCCCCACCACCTCCACCACCCTAGACACCCCACCACCCCTAGACACCCCCTCACTCTAGACACCATCCACCCCCTTGGACAGCCCCCACCCCACCCCTTTAGACCACCCCCTTAGACACCACCACACCTCCTAGACACCACCGCACCTCCTAAGTGATTGGCACAATTTTTAAATTGGAATTAATAGTGTAGTTGATTTCCCCTTTTCCCAATGACATTTTATAAGGGACCCATAAAGCCTTAGAAATTGAATTTGTCACGTTTTGATAAATTGAATGGGTTGTTTGGAATGAAATGGATAATGCATGATAGTTTCAAGTTCTTAATGAATAAAATGATTTAAAAAAAATACCCTAGGGGGCCTGCAGTAGGGGTAGGGGTTTTCTATGTGTGGGGGACTGTCCAGGTGGGGGTGGGTTGTCCCGGGCTAGGGGCTGCAGGGGGGTAGGGGGCTATATGGGTGAGGGGGAGGAGGGTATGGGTTTCACAAGGAGGGGTGTGGGCTGTCCAGGGGGGTAAGGGTGGGGTGTCCATGTGGGGGAGGGGGTGTGGGGTGTCCAGGGAGGGGGTGTATCCATGTTGGGGTGTGGGGTGTCCATGGAGGGGGTGGGCTATCCTGGGAGGGTATCCGGGTGAGGGAGGGGGTATGAGCTGTCCAAGGAGGGGTGGATGTCTAGTGGGGGTGGGGGGGCTATCCATGTGGGGGGTGGGCTGTCCAGGGTAGCTGTCGGGGGAGGGGGATAGGGGCTATAGGGGAGATGGTGTGAGCTATCCTGGGAGGGGGTGGGTTGTCCAGGGGTGGTGGTGGGTGGGCTATCCAGGTGGGGGAGGGGGTGTGGGCTGTCAGGGGGGGTGGGCTATCCAAAGGGGAGTGGGGGTGGTCTATACAGGTGGGGGAGGGGGTGTTGGTTGTCTAGGGAGGAGGGGTGGGCTATCCAGGTGTGGTGGTGGGGGGGTGTCGAGGTGGGGTGGGGGGTTATCCAGGTGGGGGTGCAGGTGGGGGGGGGGGGGGGTAAGGGGCTTCCTAGGTGTGGGGGGGGGGGGTGTGGGCTGTCCAGGGAGGGGGTCGGTTGTCCACTCCGATACTCAACAATAAAAAAGGAATGAAATATAACCAATGTATAGTTTCTTTCACACGATTAGACTTTTCTTGAAGTTTCATACCAACACTCACTCTTACTCTTCCAAGAAGAAGTGATATGTACAAAGAAATATCGCTCAGGTTCTTATCCACTATCTATATTGATCTCATACAAATTTAACATTTATACAACTCCATATCACCTAATGATATAACAAGGATCATACTCTTATTAGTAGTGTCCCATAGAAACATGGTTCATAAAATTCGATCCACATATGATATTTGGTGGTGTGTTTACAATTGAGTGTGTTGTGATTTATATGTATGATATTCATTACTTACACCAACAGTCTCCTGGGTCATCTATAATAGGATTGAAATCATGCTATGATTGGATAAAGACTAGATTTTACGACCCTAGTTTGGGGGTGGACACGCCCACCCCTTGGACAACCCCCCCTGGACACCCCCACCCCCCAGGATAGCCCTTCCACCCCCACAGACAGCCCTGCCACCACTGTGGATAGTTTTCCCACCCCCCGTGGATAGCCAACCCACCCCCTAGACATCCTGTACCCCCTGGATAGCCACACCACCCCCGTGGACAGCCCCCCACCCACCCTGTGCCCCCTGGATTGCCCCGCCACCCCCCCTGGGCATCCCGCCGACCCCTAGACACCTTGTACCCCCTGGATAGCCCCCACCCCTGGAAAGCCCCCCCCTAGACCCCCCTCCCCCCCGACTCCCCTGGACAGCCCCGCCACCCTCGTGGACAACCCGCCCACCCCCTGGACAACCTGTACCCCCCTGGACAGCCCCGCCACCACTGTGGATAGCCCTCCCACTTCCCTAGACACCTCGTACCCCTGTACATCCCCCACCCCCTGGAAAGCACCCCACCCCCACCCCCTTGTACATCCCCCTCCCAATGATCTGGGTATTCCACCACTAGTTCCTATAATGAGTACTTTATTTCAAATATATATATTAAAATAATATATAATGTCATGTGATTAATTTTTTTAAACATTTTTACAGGAACCATCCATTAGGAGATAGTTATTTGATGAGCATCCCAGTAGTGGTCCCAGTACTCTGGGTGTTCATATGATGGGGGTGGTGGTATGAGAGCTAGATGATCTGGTCGGCGTACACGATTAGACCCTGCCCCTCCCCCTAACATACCATCCATCCCACACAATGATCTCAGTGTGTTTTTAGGGACCCACATGATATTTAGGCCTCCCATTTTTTCACCATTGTTTACATTTGAGCCTCCTCACCCATCTGTACCATATCCAATGATGATTCCCACTACCCATCCAGCATTCAGCCAGCCATCCCTATCATCTTCTTTTAATTCTACTTCCTTCTCTTCAGGATTTTATATTCCATCTTCTTCGACTCCTGCTCAGCTAGAGTCTGTCCCTACGGAGAATACATTGGGACCCAATCCATCTGTACAGGGTGTTACTTCAGTTTCTGCAGATCCAGTGGTGCCCATTGATCTGACTACCGCAGGTATACTTGTAGAAACCTATCAAAATTTTACACCATTATTTATTTTCATTATAACATGGATTGATAAAGTATTTATTTTTCATTCATAACAGATACATATACTAATAGGAGGCGGGGGCAGGGGTATACATGCATGCGTGTGGTGTGGAACCGCCGCACATATTTGATGGTGGAGTACAATGAAGATAGTCATATGATTGAAAAACCATGGCAGCAATGTCGGAGTTTTTTGGCGGCGCATGCCAAATACTCCGACATCATTCCTGTCAGCCCGCTCTCATGGAGATAGCTACAAAATGAAGTCAAGGATAAATCCTAGGCAGAGATATGGGTAAAATATTTATTGTATTTAATGAAAAATATTAATTTTTTTATTTATATGAATTAATATTTTGGTGTCAGTAGCGGTTTAATTTCCCTGATGGTGAGGGTGCAGGACGAGTACGTCTAAAAGATTTAGTCAAGATTTGGAGAGCTTATAAGCATGAGTTGTACATTGGTTGGCATGCTACAGTGGGAACTAAGTTAGTGGCAGTCCCTATCATGGATGATTGTATCTTAGAATAGTACCGATATATTATTACTCATTGGATGACTAGCCAATTTACAGAATTAATCAAATGAGAGGTATTTAAATGAAAATTTTCATGTTTTTTGTTTATACTAATTATTGAATTTTATTTAGGATTCATATGGTGGAAAAAAAATTGATGCTAAGAAATATGTCCACACATTGGGATGTACTATGAAGCCAGATAATGAGAGGCAGTAGGTATGACAATTTATAATCTATCTTTACGACTTTAACATTCTATTACTTCCTCCATAATTTATTCGATTTATAAAGTTGTTATATAATTTTAGTTATGCAATTAATGTTTTTCTGGTATTCTATTTTTAATTATGGTTTCCTACATTCAATGTCATTTTAGAGGCATATATTGAATTTAGAAGGATGTGTGCCTCAAGAAAAACTATTTTGCTCGAGTAGAAAGAAGATAGATGGAAGTTCGGTTAATGAACCGAATCAGCACCATATTGTAAGTTTTACTTTGTAGATTTAAAAATTTAATATCTATTTTATAACTTAATAATCTATTTATATTTGTAAAAGGCTACTTTAGAGGACCTTGATGCCCAAGAACCTGATAATTTTGGGCCAAACGATCACCTACATCAGGTGTTGGGATATCAGCACCCTGGTAGAGTACACTGCTGACCTGGGAAGATTATAGTTCCAACAAGGTATTGGCCCTCATATTGTATGATTTTTAGTTCCACCGAGTTGTAGATGGTTAAGGAAAATGTAGAATAGGCTGAAAAAAGGGCCACAAAGATGGCAGAACAGTCTGCTAGGGCAAACACTGCATTTATGAAACTGATGGAAGTTTTATGTCCAACAGTTCCACCAGAGGCCAGCTCTACTTGTGATGAATATATGTCATCAATGTGTTATATATATGGTGAAACAGGTGGTAGTTATAGTGTTGGTTAAGATGATGGCGAGGAGGAGGTCGAAGTGGAGGAGGAGGAGGGAAAGGAGTAGGCCGAGGTGGAGGAGGAGGGTGATGAGGAGGCTGAGGCTGAGTACGAGGGTGAGGAGGAGGGCGGGGACGATGATGGGGATGACGATGAGGACGAGGGTGATGGTGATGATGATGATGAAGATAGTGATGGTGATGAGGGATAGATTTATCCATTACATTTTTTGTTGATATTACTGACCTTTGATGTTTATTGATTTTTTGTGCCTGAATATATGTGTGATTAGGTAGGTCACATTATCTTTATTTTTTATCTATAAATAATAAAACTTGACTTGATGATTTGTTGTGACTGATTCACCCCTCTCCTAGATAGCCCCCCACCCCCTAGACACCATGCACCACCCTGGATAGCCCTGCCACCCTTGTGGACAGCCCACCCACCCCCTAGACCGCCCCTCACCCTCTGGAGAGCCCCCCACCCCCTAGACACCCCGTACCCCATTGGACAGCCTCGTACACCACTGTGGAAAGCACGCCCATCCCTTGGACTCCCCTACCCCCCTGAACAGCCAGGCCACCACTGTGGACAGCCCGCCTACCCCCTGGACACCACGTACCCCCATGGAAAGCCCCGCCCACCCCCGTGGACAGCCCACCCACCCCCTGGACACCCCTACCCCACTGGACAGCCTGACCACCCCTGTGGATAGCCCACCCACCCCCTAGACATCCCTCCCCCTGTGGACAACCCCCACCCCTGTGGACAGCCCACCCACCCCCTAGACACCCCTCCCCCTGTGGACAACCCCCACCCCCTGGACACCCTGTACCCCCTGGATAGCCCCGCCAACCCCTGTGAACAGCCCACCCACCCCTCTTGGACACCCCTTACCCCCTGGACAACCCGACCACCCCCATGGACACCCCCACCCCCATGGAAAGACCGCCCACCCCCCGGGACACCCCTAACCCTTTGGCCGCCCACCAACCCCCCATGGACAGCCCGCCCACCCCCTGGACACCCCTATCACCTAGAAAGCATGCCCACCCCTGTGGATAGCCAGCCCCCCCCCCCCCCCCCCCCCGTGGACAACCCGCCGAACCCCCTAGACAAACCTTAACAAGGTCATGATCTTAAAAATTGAGAGGGGCAGGGGAAAAATCAATTATATGTTTTTCTTTTAATTATAATTTCGGTTGAAAAAGGTTTTGCCTCATGTTAAAGAATTATAACTTTTCTAAAAACAAAAAAAATCACACTTCCACATGAACTAAGTTATTTAAATGGTTCAAAACTCGACAAGAATAGTTACATCCATGTTATGGTTCGGAAATAATCCAATACCACACAATCCACAAGAAAAAATCCTTTAGTGTGGATAAAAGCAAGTTTGATATAAACTTACAGTTATGTATCTCTATGAAAAATAAAACTATGCATGTGATTATTACAGAAAAATGATGTTATACATGTTTGTGTAACATGTTAAGTACCTTTCACCAATTTATTCAAAACATGTTACTCTTATTTTTTAACTTTCACTTTTGACAACTCTCGAGAAAATTATTCACTCCCGTGGACAGCCCGCTCACCCCCAACCCCTACCTCCCTGGACAGCCTGACCACCCCTATGGATAGCCCGCCCACCCCCTTGAACACCCCCACCCCTAGACACCCCACCCGCTGAACACCCCCACCCCGTGGAAATCCCCCCAACCCCCTGGACACCACCCCACCCCCTGGTCACCACCCCACCTCGGACAACACCCCACCCCCTAGACACCCCCCGGAAACCACCCCAGTCCACCCCCAGACACCACCCCACCCCTGGACACCACCATGGATAGCCACCCCCATCACCACCTTGATGGAACCCCCCCCCCCCCCCCCACCACCACCAGATCCCCCTGGACACCCCATACCCCCCGGACAGCCCCTCCATCCCCATGGAGAGCCTGCCCACCCCTCTGGATAGCCCCTCCTCCTATGGACAACCTCCCCACCCCCTGGACACCCCGTACCCCATAGACAGCCCTGCCCATCCCTGGACACCCCATACCCCTAGACGGCACCGCCCACCCCCGTGGACAGCCCCACTCACCCACTAGATAGCCCC
This sequence comes from Viscum album, assembly GCA_963277665.1. Taxonomy (NCBI): domain Eukaryota; kingdom Viridiplantae; phylum Streptophyta; class Magnoliopsida; order Santalales; family Viscaceae; genus Viscum; species Viscum album. The sequence continues at coordinate 822,814,990 of OY728134.1, forward strand.
TCCCACCCCCACGAGAGCCCCCACCCTCGTGGACAGCCCCGCCCACCCCCTACACCCCTACCCCCCATGGAAAACCCACCCACCCCCTTAGACACCCCATACCCTACTGGACAGCCCCAACCACCACCATGGAAATCCCCCGGAACATCCCCCACCCCCGTGGATAGCCCCGCCCACCCCCTTAGACACCCCCAACCCCCTGGATAGCCCCACCACCCCCATGGACTACCCCTACCCCTGGACATCCCTCACCCCCTGGATAGCTTCCACCCCCATGGACACCACCAAACCCCCCATGGACGGCCCCCAACCCCAACCCCTACACCGCCCCACCCCCCTGAACACCACCCCACCCCTAGAAACCCCACTAGAAAGCCACTCCAACCCCCCTGGACACCACCCCAACCCCTTCGACACCCCCATGGACAACCCCCCCCCCCCACCACAACCCAAGACAACCCCCCACCCTTGGACACCCCCACCCCTCTAGACACCCCTACCCCCCTTGGACATCCACCCCAAACCCCTAAAAAGCCCCCAACCCCCTCAATTTTGAATTGAATTCTTTATGTTTTTAATAAACTTAAGAATTATGTGTTAATTGTGTATGGGTATACTTGTTTTATGTGTATAATTGATGTAATTACCTTATGAATTATGTGTTAATTAGGTATTTGTGTAGAGGGTAATTAAATACCGAATTGGAGGTATTCATATTTATGTTTGAATTATGTGTTGGATGAATTGTGTATGAATTCATACAGAAATCTGTATAAATTCATTCAGAATTTAGTATGAATATGTATTATGTAGGTATACTTGTTAATGGTGTATTGTGTTACTGGTTGTTTGTGTATGTATTGTGAATATATTCTATTAACTATGAATTTTCCAGGCCTGCTGCTGGAATTGATGCAGTTCCACAGGGGGCCTGCTGGTGGAATTGATGCAGCTGCATAGGGGGAGGACAACAAGCCAACTTGCTGCTCTAGGTATAAAAAAGATATGCCAACGGTTCACAACCTTTGGTATATGTGTAAAACCAGAACTTATTCCCATAGTTTTATGTAAAACGTTGGTATATGTATATGCCAACAGTTTTTAAACCGTTTGCATAGATAATTTTACTTGAGATTTACCCACAGTTTGTTGAAAACTGTTGGTAAAAGTCTATACCAATGGTTTAAAAAACCGTTGGTATAGAGATAATTCATGCCATTACTCATGGTTTAAAACCATTGGAAAAAATATATACCAACGGTTTACTAAAACCATTGGTATATAATGCTTTTTTCAGACATATCCCAATGGTTCAAATAGAACCGTTGGGATATGTCTATCCCAATGGATCAAGACCCAAAGGTTTGGAAAACCATTTGTATAGTTTATACCAACAGTTTTCCAGACATTAGAAATGGTTTTAAACCATTGGTAAAGCTAAAATTTCTAGTAGTTTATGTGGAGATTGACGACATAAATTTCATTTTGTTTTTCCATTTCAGGTTATATTTGTACCATCTTTTTCATTAGCCCTTATTTCTTATTAAGAGATAATGTTTATTCATTTATGTGACTCGTGTATTTGTATGGATGTTGTATCCTTTATTATCGACTACCTAATTACTTCCTTATATTTAAGATTATAACTCAATTGTGGATGTTTTTTTTCTTGATACATCTATTTATTCAATTATGAAATCATTGTCAATGATTATATTCTGAGACCATCGTACGAGTTTCGAGCCCATGGAGATTGGGACAACACCTCAGGGATGTATCAGAACAGTTCAAGATTCTGAAAGATTTATGACATGGGATAGTTCCTAGTAGTATACCTACTATTGAATATGGAATATGGTTTATTACATACACAGTCATATATACAACTTCATCCCAAAAATCTTTAGGAATTCTATAGTGAATTATCATGCTTCTTGATTTCTCCATCAATGTCTAATTTATCCTCTTCTCTACTCCATTTTGTTTAGGTGTTCCATGAACCATTTTATCCTATCTGATTCTCCTATGTGTATAATTGTTCTAGACACTCCTTGTGGCGAACTCACCCCCATTATCATATCTTAAACTCTTTATCTTACAAAAATTTTCCATCTCTATCATTACATTTCCCTAAAAAAATCTTCCAAATACATGAAACATATGGTTTCTGAAATAAAACCATACCTTCATCATGGAATCATAAATGATAGCCACAAAGTATTTTGATCCTACATGGAACTTGAATGGGGGTAGTCCTCATACTTCTATATGTAAAAGTACTTAATTATGGTCTTTAGGAGTTCTTCTACTGATATTGAAAGAAATATTTTGTTACATTCCAAGTATTCATCTTTTTCAACTATATAAATTTGAATAATCATTAATCAACATCCATTTTTGTTGATAGTATCTTCATACTCTTATAATTGTGATGACCCAATGGATAATGCCACAAATCTAAACTTTCATAAGTTGATGCTCAGACCATTGTGAATCCTTTTAATCTTTTGGTAAGGAAAATATTTATATATTTCAATCCTATAGGTATAACTATAGATATTTGAGTGATTCATAAAACCCAATTAGAAATGTTTGTTTCAAACATAGAATCATCTAACATACCCAAAAAAATGAGATGCTTCTAGAGGCCATGGATAAACTGAATAACTGTTAACTATATAAATCCTCCATTCTTCAACCATATTTTCATATCCTCTTTTCCCACAATATTCAAAGATTTATCATCTGATAAATTCAATTTACATAAATTTTTAGAAATATAATATTTAATGTATACTAATTCTCTTATGTAATATAAATATTCTCCGGAATCATTAATTCAAGACTCAATTGAAACATTAATACGAAGAAGCATAATGATTTCTTCTTCAGCTATGATATTTCTTGAAACTGAACTTCCAGAAGACAATCTTACACTACTATTATATTCCTGAAAATCCTCCTTGAGGTGTACCCTAACTACTACAAAATAAGCCTTCAACGACGCTAAAAATGTAATTTATTAATACTAGATAAGAACTAACAACTAGAGAGAGATTAAAATCCATTGTCTATTATCCGCACCCAAAAAGCACTGATAAAGGTGTCCTTTATCAGTTCTAATAAAGTGGTCATTTATCAATGATTCTTTAGTGCTAATAAATTTAACCATATTAGCTATTTTATTTAGAACTGATAAACAGTATCTTTATTGGTTGTTTTAAAATCTCTAACAAAGGAACTATTTATCAATACATTCAAAAACACTGATTAAGGGGTATATTCTAGTGTGTCGTAACAACACACTATAGCACCAATGAAATGTGTTGTAATAACAAAACATATTACCAAAAACACCACCATATCAACAAAATCAAATACCAATATAGAATTTAAATTAAATGAAATTTACAACACAAATACAAGAAAACACTATATTATAAACATTTCAAACATTGGTTTACACAATTACATAAGTAGAAAATATTACACACAACCAAAAAAACCAATGTTCCTTTGTATCTAGAAATTGATCCTGATTTATGATATTGTGAAACAAACCAACCCTTCTCAAGTAATATAATTAACCTATATAAGAAAATAATTCTTAGGTTAGTAATATTACAAAGAATCAAATTAACAGAATGTGTAAATTTTAAACTAAATATTGAGTCATACCCGGAACACTGTGTATCAGATTGATGTGTGATTTATTCTTCCACATCACACCATTTCTTGTTCTTATTCATGAATTATCTCTAGTAAAATTAATTAAATAATTATAAGATAAATACTGAGTGTGTTTGAACGGTTTTCAATGAGTGACACTTTTTTGAACTAAAATGTCGATTTTAAATTGATAACAGAAACATTGGGTAATAAAGGGAACATAGTGTATAAAATTGAGGTGAGGATGATTCGTACATATAGAAAATTAATTAAGGATCATTTTCGTAAAGTATCAAAACAATCCAAATTCTTTTTCTCAGTTTTGAGTAGGTCAAATTCCATTTTAGTAAAATTGAAGTCATGTTTAAATAAAAATATACACAAGGAGTCCTGTCGGTCACGCCGTGTGTCAAATTGAGGTGTAGATGATTCCTAAAAGTCTCAAATTACTTAAGGATCAGTTTTATAATGTATCAAACTAATGTGAATTTATTTTCTTTATTGTGAGTATTTCATTGGTATTTTTACTAAAATGTCATTTTAAACTACAAACACACCCTTTGACTCATTATGATCGAATATTGTATCCATTTGATGTGAAATTTTTTCCTACACATCAAAAATTACTTATGAATCATTATCCTAGATTATCATTAAAATATGTGCGTGTTTTATTGGTTTTTAGTGAGTATGAATTTTTGAACTAAAATGTCAGTTTTATACTAATAACAGACACTTTGAGAAATACCAAGAACATCATGTATCAGATTATGGTGTGTCTAATTCTAACTCATAAAAAATGACTTATGGATTGTTTTAATAAAGTATTAAAACAATATGAATAAGTTTTCTTGGGTTTTAGTAGGTTATTTGTCCATTTTACTAAAATTAATGTCAATTTAAAATAAAAAGATGCACTTAGAGTCATACCAGTCACACCGTGCATTGGATTTGGGATGTGGTTGATCCCTACATAAATAAAATAACATATGGATCATTTTTCTAAAGTATCAAAACAATATGAATGTGATTTCTTGGTTTTGATTTTGTCACTTGTATTTTTTCTAAAATGTCAGTTTAAACTGGAAACACTAATTTTGATACATTTCTATCACATAGTGTATCAGTTTAACATGAAACTGATTCCTACATCTCAAAAATGAATTATGAATCATTTTCTTGAATTATTATGAAAATATGAGTGTGTTTGATTAGTTTTCACTGAGTGACACTTTTTGAACTAAAAGGTCATTTTAAAACTAATAATGGACACTTTGAGTCATACCAAAAATATAATGTATTGGATTGAGGTTTCACAGATACCTAGAGATAAAAAATGGCTTATAGATCATTTTTTGAAAATTATCAAAACATTTTGAATTTGTTTTCAAGGTATTTAGCAGGTCGGTTTTCCATTTTACTAAAATTGACGTCATTATAAAATTAAAAAATCACTTGGAGTCATACCAGTCACATCGTCAGTAATGTTGACGTATGTTTAATTAAATTATTTATCAAATGAATTATGGATCAATTTAATAAAGTATAAAAACAATATGAATGTGTTTTCTTGGTTTTGATAACATAACTTTTATTTTTTACAAAAAAAATATTTTAAACTAGAAACACGCACTTTGACTCATTTCGACCACATAATGTATTGGTTTGATGTGAAACTGATTTTTATAAATTAAAAATGACTTATGAATCATTTTCATAAATTATAAATAAAATTAGAGTGCATTTTATTTATTTTCAATGAGTGGAACATTTTGACCTAAAATGTTAATTTTAATATGATAACATACACTTTGAGTCATACTGGGTACATCATGTATCAGATTGAGGTGAGTTTGATTCCCAAACATAAAAATGACTTATGGATCATTTTCATAATGTATCAAAAAAATATTAATGTGTTTAATTTATTTATGTTGGTTATTTGTTCATTTTATTAAAATTGATGTCATTTTTAAATAAAAATACATACCTGGAGTCATACCAGTCACAATGTGTGTAGGATTTAGGTGAACCTAATTCTTACACATCTTAAATGAAATATGGATCATTTTACTAAATTATTAAAACAATATGAATGTGTTTTCATAGTTTTTAGTATGTCACTTGTATTTTTTTTTACTAAAATGACATTTTAAACTACAATCATGCACTTTCACTCATTCGGATCAGATCCTGTATAGGTTTAACATGAAACCAATTCATACACAACAAAAATGACTGAATAATAGTTTTCCTAAATTATGAGGAAAATATGAGTGTGTTTTATTGGTTTTCAGTGGGTGACATTTTTGGAAATAAAATGTTGATTTTAAACTGATAATTAACACTTCCAATAATAATAGGCCCATTATGTATCAGATTAAGGCGAGGAAGATTACTTCAAATAAAAAATTACTTATTGATCATTTTTGTAAAGTATAAAAACAATATGAAAGCATTTTATTAGTTTTGAGTAAGTCAATTGTCCTTTTTAGTAAAAATGATGGAATTTTTAAATAAAAAGACGCACATGGAGTCATGTTGGTCACATCATGAATCATATTAAGGATAGGATGACTCCTACACATCTACAATTACTTATGGATTATTTTCATAATGTAAAAAGTAATATGAATGTGTCCGCTTAGTTTTGAGTATGCCACTTTTATATTTTACTAAAATGTAATTTTAAACTGGAAACACTCACTTTGACTCATTCTAACCACATATTGTACTGGTTTGATGTAAAACTAACATCTAAACATCAAAATTTAATTAAAAATAATTTTCATAAATTATCAAGAAACTATTATTGTGTTTGATAATTTTTTAGCATGTGAAATGTTTTGAACTAAAATTTCGATTTTAAACTGATAACAGACACTTTGAGTCATACCAGGCACATTATGATTCAAATTGAGGTGTGGTTGACTCCTACACATAAAAAATGACTTATAAATAATTTTCATAAAGTATAAAAAAATAAAAATGCATTTTCTCTGTTTTGAATAGCTCATTTTTTCATTTTACTAAAATTTATGTCAATTTTAAATAAAAAGACGCACCTAGAGACATACCGGTCACACTATGCATCTGATTCATACACATCTCAAAATAATTATGGATCATTTTCCTAAAGTATCTATTTCCGATTATTTATTCGGGACACACAACCATATATTTGAGAGAACACCAAGTAGGTTTACTAGATATAATGAGAGTGATCAGAACATCCCATAGAGATAGATCAAATTGGTACATCCCTAATGGAGAACACCAAGTAGGTTTACTAGATGGATGGATCAGAACGTGCAATGAGGATGGATCTGAGGTGGCGTGTCCTATAGAGGCAATATATCACCCTGTAAAAGACGATCTGGACACCACTGAGGGAAGATCAGAAAGAGTGCACTCCAAAATGGGGAACACTAGATGGATATGTTAGAATGACCAATGAGATCATACCCTGGGTGGTGTGTTCCATAAAGGGACTATGCCACACCATGAAGGCTTATCTGGACACCACTGAGGGAGAATCGTAGAGAGTGAACCCAATAATGGGGAACACCAAGGTTTACCATTGGTTGAGATTGAACCATGTAGAGGCTTCCAAATTACCCTGTGTAGACGACAGGGATAAAAACCCATGTATTTCGAAGGGGTGATGAATTGGGCTGTACACAAAGGACAAAAACCTGAATACATGATGGGTCTTAGGCATGGATTGCGGCCCATCGCCAGAGGGACACTCTGGGTTGAATTATTATGGATTTTTTGGGGCTTATGCATGGTTAGCTACCTAAGGGAATAGTGTGATCCCACCGATATGTGGTGGCCCAAGTTAGAATCAGGATGGATGATGGAGAGTTGAATGAAGTGGAGGGGGGAATGTGATGGAAACATCGTGAAGGTGATGGTAGTGTTGGGATTGAGCCTCGAAGAGACTTCATATGTATCCCTGTGACAACGAATCAAAGTACACATAGTTTTGGAGGGGGCATGGAACCGAGGTGTGTGCAGAGAGGACAACAACCCAAAGGCTTGTCGGGGATTACACGTGGTTAGCAGCCCGAGAGTTGGTCTGATGTTCGAAGTGTGGACCAATGGTGTGGGTCCCAAAAGGGGGGGACACAGAAAATTACTAGCATTTGGGGTTGAACCTTAGGGATCAGTCCTACATACCGTGTCTTAGAGATAGGGATCAAGCCCATATAGTTCATTTTACAATGTATTACCATCATGTTGGGATGAAAATAGCTTACCGTTGGCTAGGTTTCTAACAGCTTACCACTGGTAGGGTTTCCAACGGCTTACTACTGATTGGGGAATAATGGCTTACCCCTGATTGGGGCACAATGACTTACCGCTGATTGGGGATCACAATGTCTTATCGGTGGATGGGGTACAACTGCTTATGGCTGTATGTAGATCACAACTTCTTACCACTGGATGGGGTACAACGTCTTACCACTGGATGGGGTTGACAATGGATTACCGCTGATTGGGGATCACAATGGCTTAGCATTGGATGGGGTAAAATGGATTACCACTGGATGGGGTTGGTAATGGCTTATCGATGCATGGGGTTTACAACAACTTACTACAGAATGGGTATGACAACGGATTATTTCTGAATGGGGTTGACAATGACTTGCCTCTAATTGGGGGGCATACTGGCTTACCATCGATTGGGGGATAGTTTAGTATCATGCGAGATTAAAATGGTCATATAGTATAATGTCATGTAGGATGGGGGTGGACCGACATGAAATGGTCGAGATAAATGGGTGTTGGGATTGATCCTTGGGGAGGCTTCCTACATACCTTTCCTTGGAAAGGATAAAAGTTCACGTAGTTCAAAATGGTGTATACAGTTTAAAGTCATGCAGGATGAAGGATAAATGATGTGAAGGGGTCGGGTCAAGTAGGTGTTGGGCTTGAACCTCAGGGTGGCTTCCAACGTATCTTACCTAGGAAATAAGGATCAATGTTCTCATAGTTAAGAATTATGGTGCACTGATGTAAAGGGTTCGAGACCAATAGGTGTTGGGCTTGAACCTCGAGGAGGCTTCCTACGTACCATGCCTAGGAGACAAGGATCAAAGTTCTCGTAGTTCGGAATGGTGGTTCACCAACGTGGAGTGTTTGGTACTAGTTGGTATTGGGATTGAACATTAGATAGGCTTTATATGTACCTTTCCTATGAGACAAGAATCAAAGTTCTCGTAGTTCAGAATGGTGGTGTACCGACAAGAAGGGTTCAGGACTAGTAGCTGTTGGGCTTGAACTTCATAGAGGCTTTCTACATACCCTTCCTAGTAGACAAGGACCAAAGTCCACATAGTTCGGAATAGTTGTGCACTAACGTAAAGGGTTTGGGACTAGTAGGTGTTGATCTTGAACCTCAGGGAGGATTCCTACATACCTTTCCTTGGAAAGGGTCAAAGTCCACATAGTTTGGAATGGTTTGGTGAATCGACATGAAGGGGTTGGGACCAGTAGGTGTTGGGATTGAACCTCATGGAGACACCCTACATACCTTTCCTTGGTGAGGATCAAAGTCCACATAGTTTGGGAGTGAGGATATAGTTTAACATCGTGCGGGATGAAGGTGATCCAATGTGAATGGGTCAGGACAAGTAGATGTTGGTCTTGAACCTCAGAGAGGCATCCCACGTACCTTGCCTTGGCAAGGATCAAAGTCCACATAGTTTGGAATTGTTTGGTGAACCAAGGTAAAGGGGTCGGGATAAGTAGGTGTTGGCCTTGAACCTCAGGGAGGCATCCTACATACCATGCTTTGGAAAGGATCAAAGTCTACGTAGTTCGGGAGTGAGGATATAGTTTAACATCGTGAGGGATGAAGGTGAACCGACGTGAATGGGTCGGGACAAGTAGATGTTGGGCTTGAACATCAGGGAGGCATCCTATGTACCTTTCCTTGAAAAGGATCAATGTCCATGTAGTCCGGAATGATTTGGTAAACCAACATGATGGGGTTGGGACCAGTGGGTGTTGGGATTAATCCTTAGGGAGGTGTCATACATACCGTGACTTGGTAAGTATCAAAGTCCACATATTTCGGGTGTGAGGATACTGTTTAACATCATGAGGGACGAAGGAAAATAGAAATGAATGGGTCGGGACAAGTAGGTGTTGGTCCGGAACCACTGGGAGGTGTCCTATGTAGCTTGCTTTGGTAAGGATCAAATTCCACATAGTTCAGAATGGTTTGGCGTTTACGCTATAAGGTGGCCTAGGTAATATTGCATAGTCAATGATTATAACTCTAAGCCCACTTGAGTTATGCTCGGTGGGATAAACAAGAGGCAGTAAGGACCTGGTGATCATGGTGCAAAGGTGCATCCTTGAATGGTGGTTAATGGGGATTATGCAAGGAAGCTATCTGAGTGTCACTATGGTGTGACAATGGTGAATGGGGATTACACAAGGAAGCTTCCCTAGTGCCGCTATGGAGTAGAAATTGTTAATGGGGCTTACCCAAGGAAGCTTCCTGGGTGACGCAATAGAGTGGAAATAGTGAATTGGGATTACGCAAGGAAGGTACCCAGGAGCTGCTATGGAGCGACAATGGTGAATGTGGATTACACAAGGAAGCTGCATGGGTGATGCTATGGAGCGGATATGGTGAATGAGACTTACTCAAGTATGCTTCTTAGGTGCCTCTATAAAGCGACAATGGTGAATGGGTCTTACACTAGGAAGCTACCTAGGTGCCGCTATGGATCGGAAATGGTGAATGGGGCTTATGCAAGAAATCTTTCTAGGTGCCTATATGGAGCAGAAATGGTGAATGGGTCTTACGCAATGAATCTACTTGGGTGGCGCTATGGAGTGGCAATGGTGAATGGGGATTACGCAAGGAAGCTACCCGGGTGCCACTATAGGCGACAATGGTGAATGGTGATTACGCAAGGAACTAATCAGGTGCCTCTATGGAGCAGAAATGGTGAAAGGGGCTTATGAAAATAAGAAAACTAGGTGCCTCTATGGAGCGATAATGGTTAATGGGGCTTATGGAAGGAAGCTGCCTCGGTACCGCTATGGAGTAGGAATGGTGAATGGGGCTTACGCAAGGAAGCTGCCTGGGTGCTGCTATGGAGCGACATTGGTGAATGGGGCTTATGTAAGGAAGTTTCCAATAATTTATTCCTCATGTCTGGCCATGAGGTCATCCTAACTCACTGGTGTATTGAGGCATACAATTGGGGCCAACAAATATGCACAAGTTCTCTAGAGTGATAATGGAAAGGGTGTTGGAATCAGTCCGAACAAAGGGAGATGAAAACTGTTTTTCACATTCCCAAAATTCGGAATGCGGTGAGGGTGGCATGACAATGGAGGATAACTGTCGACCATGTTCGAAACACAACATCCATGTCGTGTTAGCCTGAAATGGGGACAAAAAATGAGTGTTGACTATTGGTCATGTTCAAAACACAAGACGTGATTCGAGGTGTTGTCCAATTCCTTCCGGGGCATTGGCCTTGGACAGTAGGTGAGCCTAGGTGGAATGGGACTAGGCCATTAGAGGGTCCCTATAGTGATGAAAGTGGATGAAGATCTGACTGAAAGACACTCAAAGAATGAAGTGGAGTGATGGACTGTTTGAATGGATCCAACGCTCTTTAAATTATGACATTGTAATCAAGGTATGTGGTATCATATGATTGTCACATAATTAATCTCTTTTTTGGAAAAAAATGCATCATAATATTGAATTATAGGTCATGATAATGTGTATAGTCATATAGAGAGGATTGTTGGCATCTTATGCTTGGCACATAAGGCATCCCCTATTTGGAACAAGAGGTATCCTATTATTGAATGATAGGGAATGCTCTAGTTTATTGTCATGTAGAGAGGACTGTTGAAATCTTATGCTTGGTGGATAGGGAATCTCTATTTTTAAGCAAGAAGCATTATATTATTGAATGATGGGGAATACTATAGTTATAGTCATGTAGAAAGGACTACTGGCATTTTCTTCTTGGCCCATAAGGCATCTCTTGTCTGGAGAAAGAGGCATCCTATATTTGTCACATAGGGAATACTATAATTTAGAGTCATGTATAGAGGAATGTTGGCATCTTATGCTTGAAGGATAAGGAATATCTTATTTGGAGAAAGAGGCATCCAATATTTGTCATATATTTCACAGTACAGTTTATAGTCATATAGATAGGATTTCTGGCATCTTATACTTAATGCATAATACATCTCTTGTTTAGAGCAACTGGCATCCTACATTTGTCACATAGGGCGTACTGAAGTTTATAGTCATGTAGATAGTACTGTTGGGCATAAGGAACCTAAAAATGGATAGTGTTTGGACTTATGCAAGGGTGGCCCTTTGTAGAGGATCCTGACATAGGATTCAGGTGATAGGGTTTGGATTAGTTACTTGAGGAATGATTCGACTCAAAGTACTTAGGGAATTGATGATGAGAATCTCAACTCACGACATGGGAAATGAACTAAGTGGAATATGTCAAATCAAGGTGTTTCATGGAGTGTGGAGGAGTTTCTCAAATAATGGTATTCCATAGGTGGAAGGTGGGTGCATAGAAGGTCACAATGGAAAATGCCTACGTCCCAACCCAAAAAGTTTATAGTGCGACTCTCCAGTTTTCATTTCAATTTATCTTCTTTTGTTATCCTTTCCTCACCCCCCTCTTTCCAAATGATGATGATTGATCCAGCATCATCTATATATTGGAAATATATCATGTGAATGGAAGAACCATCATTAATATCCTTACTCTCTCACACACACACCCTCTCTCTCTTTTATTTTATAAAAGAAATCAACGTCCATGAGGTTCCAATTTATAACCTTCGTGGACTACGATGTTCCATTCATCAATTTCCCCTTCATTACTAGTAATGAAAACATTTATATGGTTTAACGAGACTATAATATATTTATTATAACCTAATTAATATTTAAGAACTAGTATACGTACATATTATTAAATCATATGACCAAACTAGGTCCTAATAATCAAAATACTGCTAAATTAATCTATGTGAATGTCATACGTATTTCATCTAATGATTCATTATATTTCTAAGTAAACAAATGATAAAAATTATCATTAACACTTCTTAATATCTAATTTAAATTATAGATATTTAAATCCATTCCACATGAACTCCATTACCTAAGAACAAGTGAACCGATTATGAAAATAAATAAAAGGTACACTTTGGAATGATGAAATTAAATATAATAACTTATCAATAAGGACATAAATGAAGTAAAAAGAATTATGATAAAATAAATATAGGTCTAATGGGTTCTTCAATAAGTTATTAATATGTCTAATTTCATATTCCAGGACCTTAAGATCAAGAGCATAACACATTCGGACTTAAGGTAAGGGGTTTTCACCCGAACATCCATCTTCATTCGGTTTACTTTTATTGTATAATTAACTCAATGAAATTATTATGTATTTTATGTACTCCTCCTAATATTTTTGTGATTTTTCTATATATGTTTTCTAACAATAATAATCCCTAATTTTATGGGGAGTTACACATTTTAAAATGAACTTTCAATATTATTTCCGAAATAAAAGCCCGATTCCAGGGAATTTATCAATTTATTACCTTTTTTTAACGAGAACTCTATAATCTATTTTTGGAAACCGTTATCTTTATAAAATTAATAATTTTATTTTGAAAATACTATCTTACTTAAATTTTGGTTTTATACAAATACTTTTCCAAAATAACTCTTCTTTTCAAAATTAAATAATATTTATCACAAGTATTACTCAATGATTTTATAAGATTATTTTCGTTTGTTTCAACAATCTTGTTGATTGTTATGTATTATTGGGATTAATATTTTATTATACCATCTAACACATATTATTGGATGGTTTATGACTAGTTTTATTATGTACATCCTATCCTAAAACCATTCACCATATTACTCAGAATGGTTAGTGTTTATGTTTAATGATTGGGGAAAGTTAGTTACATTTCATATGATAGTTTAAATATGAATATATATGTTGTTTATGATTATCCCCACTCATATGAGGAATTAATTGGAATTATTATGTGATGGGTGGGGCCGACTACACCCCCTCGATGCATCGGTAAGTCACATGAGACAAATAGATGTTGAATTGGTGGAGGCCTTTCCCAATTTAATATATGGTTTTGGCCAAGGCCAGAATCATTTTTAGATATCTTGGTCAAGGCCTTGAAAAAATGTTTTAGAATGTCCATAATATAAACTTCCCTCATTATAATTCTAGTAATTGAAATTTCATGTGGTTGTTCGACTAGTAGAATACCTATGATTATGTTCTATTGTGGCATTATTTACTCAACTCATAATCTTGACATAATATATTCTAGTTTATTATTTGTAAAGGAATGTGTTTTCATTTATTCACCATGTCTAATGATTATGTTATCTTCAGATTTATTTCTTACACTTACTTTGCATTAGAGCTCACCCCTTTCTTATGTTTCAATTTCCTAGGATATGAAGATGTAAGTTATGAGTTACTTGAAAGCATAATCTTAGAGGCATGGATAATTCTAAAGGAATAAATTTGTGTTTTATTTCCATTCAAGATGTAATGTTGAACTTATATATGAATATGTTTCCAAAAGCTACTAAACTAGATGGTCTTTTAGGATGCATATTCCTTGTTTATATTCCAATGTAATAAAATAAGGCACTCGATCTAGGCAACTGGGGTTGGGTCCTTATAGTTGGTATCAAAGGAAGTCTATAAGAAAACATGTAAACTGTATTTAGAAAACAGTATTTAGGTAAAAATTTATAAGATAGTCTTTAAGGATAATTATAAAATAACATCCTGGTATTTTGGTAAGGAATAGATTATGTGTATATTCTAGAAAATACATCCATGTCTGGATACAAACAGGTAGAGGTTTCTCTAGAACATATGTAAATAGGAGGGAAAACACTGACAATGAATTTTAGGCTTGACCTGGGGTATCCTGGTATGCGACAATAGGACTTGTTTCACTCTTGGTATTGACACTTCCAAGGGATATTCTTTGGATAAATTCATATTTTATTTACAAGCCATTATGAAGGATTTAAATGTAAAATTCTTCCTCAAAGAATCCATTTTTGTGATTATGGGATTAGCCATGCCTAGGATGTCAATTTATGATATGTATTTTGTTATGTTAAGATTATACATTATGATTCATAACCTAAGATAGTGTATTTCATTATCTATAAATGGTGCCTAGTTGAAGAAATGGAAGCCGCATGAACATGCGTATCCCATGTAGGGATTGATCTCTGACGTAAGATAATGATGTTAGATCTAGTGTTGCGACTAGTGCAGAGCAGCTTATAACTATATTGGGACGACTTAATTTGGCTATGAAAAATAACCTTACCCATATGGAGCATCCGAATCCTCCATATGGAGGATATTTTTTAGATCTTTTTATACGACAACAACCCCATCATTCAATGGGACTAAAAATTCATTTTTAACTGAGCAGTGGATAAGTTCCCTAGAGAAGATATTTCTCGCTTTGGGATGTAACGAAAGAGAGAAGGTTGTCATGGTATTTTATCATCTATTGGGAGATGCAGATCAATGGTGGTCTTTAATCTAAAACACAAAAGAGGAGGAAGAGATATAAGATATGGAATGAATGGACTTTAAGGAAATATTCTTAGAGAAATAATTTCCTCATTAATAGTTAACAAATATGGAAAGGTGACTTCTAAATTAGAAGGAAAAGGAAGTTGATAATGTTGAAAAATATGAATCTAACTTCTAAAGGTTATCAAGACATGTTTTTACTACATACAAAATCTGAGAAGCAATATTGATCGATTATTTGATGGACTAAATCCATTTCACCAGCGGGATTTGGTCTCCAAGAGTTTCTTATCATATGATGATATAGTTTCATGTGCTATCAAGACGGAAACGTAATTTTCTAATTCTTATGACTTTATGGGAAGGCAAGAGAAGAATAGGGATGTTGAAAACTCTAGAAAATAAAATTTGGAAATAGGGAAGATGGGAAGAGTTGAATTTACACTCTATGACAATTGTGGAAAGAAACACACTGGTACCTGCTTAAAAGGAAAATGAGTATGCGACAAATGTGTACAGAAAGGCCATCTTACTGGTGATTTTAAGGGGAAGAAAGAATCGATTAATGTTCAACTCTATAATTGTCAAGAGATTGTACACTATGCTAATGATTTTCCAAAGCGTCAAGGAAACATGCAACAGAAAAGTCCAAGGGAGCAGGGACAAGATTATGTGATCAAAACAACTCATATTAAAGTTCTTAATGATGTAGTTGTAGGTACATTAATCATTTTTTCAAACTTAGACAATTCTTTATTTGATTCTATATTGTCACAATCATTTATATCTTCCTAGTTTTCCAATAAAATAAGAAGTGTCCAATTTTATTTAATAAAGGAGGTATCAGTCAAAACTCCCATTGGATGTATCATTGCAACAAATGTGTGTCGATCAGTCTCCCTCATGTCACATAAACGTGCTTTAGTTTCTAAAATTATCATCAAACCAATGACTCACATTGATATAATTATCGACATTAATTGGCTATCAAATTATGATGTAAATATCTATTTCAAGAAGAAAGAAGTTTTATATTTTTTAAAACGGTCTAGAATCCCATATCTTTAGAGTAGAAACCTTTCCATCTGATTCTCATATAGATCCTCCTCCAGTAGCTCTACTGAATTTAATTATTAGGAAGGAAGGGAATGCAATAACTATGGGTAAGGAAAATAATGTTCAAATAGAATATTTACCTGTTGTGCAAGAATATATTGATGTATTTCCAGATGATTTACCTAAACATCCTCTAGAGAGGGAAATTGAGTTTTCAATTGACTTAATTCCTTTTTCAAGGCCCATATCAAAGATGCATTATAGAATGGACACTATGGAGTTAGTGGAAGTAAATAATCAACTATAGGAATTGATTGATAAAGGATTTATTCTCCCTAGTTTTTCTCCATGGGGATCCCTTGTTCTGTTCGTTAAGAAGAGGGACGGGTCTATGAGTTTGTACATTGACTACATGGAGATCAATGATGTAACAATAAAGAACAATTACCTCTTACCTAACATTTATGATTTATTTGATCAAATTCATGGAGCCTGTCACGACCCATCCCAGTGGGGCCCGTGCTGTGACTCCCCAAGCCCGCCTCCAATAGGCCAGGGGCTGGTGACTAGCACCGAGTAGTAATATCACTAACATGGGAGGCATTGCCTAAGTACCTGTACACACACACACACATCTCCAAGCCCACAAATGATGAAATGTAAAACACTAAGGAACAAAATGCATGAATACAACTAAATCCCAACCAACAGACTACGATGAAAGGTAGAGTACAGTAAAAGTAAACTGGGCAAAAAATACAAGCCCACCAAAAAGAAAACAAACAAGAGTCTGAAACTGCAAAGTACAACCTGTAAGCACAAAAGGTACTGGGACTGCCGCTCGTAGCTGTAGGAACGCCTCGGCATGTAGGGAACTCAGAAAGCTCGGTCTTGTCCTAGTCCGCCCTGGACTCTGTCGAAAGGCTGCTCGTATGCACAAGACACAAGATGTGTGGCCAAATCCCGTGTAGGGGTGGGTATTAAAATACCCAGTAGAGGAACCCAAGAACCACAAAGCAAAACAAAAAGTAAAGGTACAGTCAGGTATGCACAGTATATGTCTACGGAACATATAGAACAAACCAGATATACTCAAAACCCAGACCCGTGGTCTAGAGACAAGTCACAGAACCGCATACCCTCATAAGGGATTCTGTTTGAAGATTCCGTGATGCACTCATTCCGGGAGAACGCACTCCATGAGTCTTATTGCTCTGATGATGTCACTCTGAGAAGAGTTGTTCATCGGGAACTGTCATGAGAGATTTATACACTCATTACGGGAGACACACTCTTAAGTGGAAAGGTTATGATAAATAGAATCACTAATTACAGGAGACACACTCATGACTGGGAAAGATCATGATATACAGATGAGGATCACTACCAGGGCCATGGCGGATACCATGACTCATCCAGATTCACCAGTTAGGTGATACCCCAACTAGGTAGAGGATCAAAACCCGGTAAGGTTGGTCACGTCGACACCTGACTCTACCTAGGGTCAAGAATGGATAGAGGATCTCGATCCGGGGCTCTCGGATGGATTCCTGACTCTATCACAGAAAGTCCTGCTGAAGGGATCATACTCCTGAGTGAGGAAATGACGCCTAACCTTCAGGGGAACAAGAAGGATGGGCACTAACCCAAATTAAAGATGTTCAAGGCACGGTGAAAAAAAGGACCGAGCCGTTTTCCAAAAAGTACACGACGTGTAGAAATGATACATGTCGTGTTGTCCGACCCCGAGTACTTCCCTTGTAAAATGGCTTGTGTCATGAGGCTAGTTGTGTAAAAAAACTTAGTACAGGGCGTATAGTACGGAGTACACGCCGTGTCTAGGTAACTGGGGTTGGCTCCGTGTACTCTGGACATGTGCCCATACACGGTCACTAACCCGTGTACTCCGACCTGTGTAATCTGCACATGGGGTGACCCGCACTGCTGGCCTCACATGGCCTTGTGATGGAGTACACGGTCGTGTACTCCATCCTGTGTTTGTGTATCCCCAGGATACATGCCGAGCTCCGTGTAGCCGCCTCTATCAAGCTGTACATGCCGTGCCACCTGAAGCCATGTTGATCATCCCGTGTCCGTGTACTACCCAAAGTACACACCGAGATTCGGGGAAGGTCCAACATGCCGTGTGACCGGGGTCACATGCCATGTGATTCTTCTCTGACCCCGAAACCCTAGCCACCACCGCCAGTACTGCACGACGTGTTCTTCGGAAGTACACGCCGTGTATTCTAAAAAGTTCCAGAAACGAAGCTCTTCACCAACGCGCCTCCCATGCCACTCCGATCATCAATCCGTCCATACGATCGCCGCAAAACTTCCAGGTTCTGGTCGCCCCGACATCATGAAGCTGCTTCTGTCATTTTCAGACCTCCAATAGGCTCCGAAAACATGTTCCGATCTTCCCGCATGAAGAACGCTCGAAGAACACTCTTTCAGACCAGTCCGATTCGTCATCCTCCATCGTCGCTGCACCTCCACAAGGTCGTTGCAGTGTCGAACCTTTGTTTTGGGATCGTTGTGTCGCAGAACGGATGCGCAACGATCCTTTGTTCGTCGCCTCACGAAGAACACACGAGGAAAGAAGGAAAAGAAATCCAAATAAACAAAAAACAAGGAATGAACCTCCTCCATCGTTCATCACGGCATTGATCCACTCCCATTAATAGGCTTAAATAGAGCAATAATCAACAATAACATAAAGCATGGATCAATTCCCCATAATCTTCCCAAAGAAAATCTCTCCCGTAAGAAAGCATGAATCTGCGGATCAACTTGTTCGTGGTTGATCTGTGCTCGTCATTTAAACTCAAAAATGGGAAAAAGAAAATGAAAATAACAACCCCTGTCTTTCGAAAAGATCAATCTTTGACAAAGGCAGTGTGCTGCTGTTGTCCTCAGGATCCTTCAACGTCAGCGCAATGATCCTTGGTTTCGATCCATTGTCGTTTGTCGTCGAGAATTTTCTCCAAAGCGCCGCAGATTCTGCAGAGGTTCCTCTCTCTACATTGCCAACGACGTACAATTGCTTAACCCATTAAAAAGGGAAACACGATGGCATTTAATTACACAGCAGTATTAATGGCGTTGACTTTCCATTTCGAAGTCATTAAGACGTGCCATTAACTTAGGAAGCTGCTGCGTCGTTGCCGCACTGCAACAGATGTTTCCTTAATTAAAATAAAATAAACTTGTGAATTTATTTTATTTTATTTTACTTAAAACATCCGAAAATTAACTTTTTCCCTCAACTCGTGCCGGTTAAGGTTAGCCTCATTATTAGGTAAATTCGATGTCCCGGATGCAACAGTGCGCTCATATTTTTAATTTGGGCATCTGTTTGGAAACTGGCACAACCGCACACAAGTGCTGACTCACTTAACTAAAAAAAAGTTCAAACCACCATTATGGGCTCACTGGACCTCAGAATGATGTGCCATATTTGCGCCCATTCTCGAATTAATTCCAAATAGTATTTAAAATAATAAACAAAAAAATCTAAGACACTACATTCTCCCCACCTTGTGGATTGACGTCCCCGAAAATCCAAAATGAGGGCTACTAAAAAAGATGAGGGTACTGGGCACGGATCTGAGCCTCCCGCTCCCACGTGCTCTCCTGAAGATTCTCGTGCTGCCACCGGACGTGCACCAAGGGAATCGATCACCCACGAAGGATCCTTTCCTGCCGATCCTCGATCTCCACCAGATACTCAGTAAAGGTCACTCCATCCTCGATGTCCAGCTCGCCCCAGTCGATGACGTGCGATGGGTCATGCATGTACCTCCTCAGCTGCGACACGTGGAAGACATCATGTACATGATGCAACTATGGCGGGAGAGCTAGGCGGTATGCCACCTCGCCAACTCTGCATAGAATCTAGAAAGTCCCAATGAACGTCGTAGATAGCTTTCCGCCTCGGCAAAATCTCTGAAACCTCATCGAGGTGAAACCCGAATAAAGATGTGGTCTCCCTCTTCGAAATCCAGAGGTCTCTGTCGTTTGTCAGCATAAGACCTCTGCCGACTCTGTGCAGTCTTCATCCACTCCCGGATGATCAGCACTTTCTCTGTGGTGGCTCGCACTAACTCTGGACCCATGAGTGCTGACTCTCCAGGGTTGGTCCAGCAAAGTGGTGATCGGCAGGGTCTCCCATACAAGGCCTCGAATGGTTCCATACCAATGGTGGAGTGGTAGCTGTTGTTGTACGCAAACTCCACCAGTGGTAGGTGGTCCTCCCAATGATGACCAAAGTCTAAGACGCAGGCTCGTAACATATCCTCTAGAACCTGAATGGTCCTCTCCATCTGACCATATGTCTTGGGATGAAATGTTGTACTCAAGCGTAGCTGAGTCCCAAAGCCTCCTGCAATCCCTTCCACAACTGGGATGTGAAGCGGGCATCTCGGTTTGAAACTATAGGCAAGTGGACGCCATGAAGCCAAACTATCTCCGGCACGTAGAGGTGTCTCAAGCTCTCTATGGAACTCTGCTCCCCGATAGCTAGGAAGTGGGCCGACATGGTGAGTCGGTCAAGGATCACCCATATAGAATCGTACCCCATGGATGTCTTTGGTAAGCCCGTCACGAAGTCCATAGATATTCCATCCCACTTCCACTCTGGAACTTCCAGGGGTGAGCTAACCCTACTGGAACCTGGTGCTCAGCCTTCACCTGCGGGCAAGTGAGGCACCGAGAAGAAAACTCTGCTACTGCCTTCTTCATGCCTAACCACCAGAACTGTCGTCAGAGATCCCGGTACATATTTTACACTCCAGGATGTACCACCAAAGGGGATGTATGAAACTCCATCAGGACAACCTCCTGGAACGCCACTGGTACAACAATGCATCCTCTGAAAAGAAGTAAGTTCTCCCCACCTTGAGAATATCCATCTGAAGCATGTCTTGTGGATAACTTAGCATGTAAAGCCACACATTTGACATCCCCAAGCTGTGCCTCTCTAACTCGCTGTAAGAGTGGAGGGGTGACAACCATTGACTGTAGGTAAGATGTATCCCCTCCATTCATGAAGGAAAACTGTAACGCGGCTAACTGCTGTGTCACCTCACTCAACAGCCGTGAGCTCGACCTTCTACTGAGGGAATCTTCCACCTTGTTCCCCTTTCCAGGAGTATATATAATCTCAAAATCATAGTCCTGAAGGAACTCTAGCCAACGCCTCTGCCTCTGATTTAGATCCTTATGTGAGAAGATGTACTTGAGGCTCTTGTGGTCAGAGTAGACAATGAACCTCTCACCCATAAGGTAGTGTCACCACATATTCAATGCAAAGACTACCGCTACCCACTCGAGATCATGGGTTGCATAGTTCTGCTCATGTGGCCTAAGCTGGCATGAACCATAAGCAATCACTGGGTTCCACTACATCAGGACATAGCCGAGCCCGGTCCCTGATGCGTCGCAGAAAACTATGTACTCGACACCCTCCTCCGGTAATCTCAAGACTGGAGCACTCGTCAAACTCAGTCTCACCTTCTTGAAAGCCTGCTGGCACTTTTCTATCCACACGAAGGGTTGACCCTTCCTGGTCAAGGCTTTCATCAGTGCTGATATCCGGGAGAAGTCAGGGATGAATATTCGGTAATATCCTGCCAAACCAAGAAAGCTCCGCACCTCCGTCACGCTCTGAGGTGGCTCCTATGCTAAAAAATCCTCCACCTTGGCTGGATCCAAAACTACTCCATCTGCTGAGATGACATGTCCCAGAAAGTGGACCTCCTGAATCCAGAACTAACACTTCAAGAGCTTTCCATATAGCTGGTGCTCCTGGAGTACGTCTAGAACCATCCACAGGTGTCTCGCGTGGTCTTCCTCTGACGCTGAGTACACAAGGATGTCTTCAATGAAGACCACTACGAACCGGTCGAAGTACGGCTTGAAGATCTGGTTCATCAGCCCCATGAACACTTCGAGGGAGTTCGTTACGCCAAAAGGCATCACCAAGTACTCATAGTGACTGTAGTGACATCTGTAAGCCATCTTCTGTATATCCTCGTCCCGCACTCGTAGCTGGTGGTAGCCTGATCGAAGGTCAATCTTTGAGATCCCCGGTTCCCCTCTTAAATGATCGAAGAGGTAATCGATTATCGGTTGTGGATAATTGTTCTTCACCGTCACCTGGTTCAGGCGCCGGTAATCCATGCACAGCCTCAGACTCCCGTCTGCCTTCTTGGAAAACAAGACTGCAGCCGCCCAGGGGGAGACGCTGGGTCTCACGAAACCCTTACTCTGCAAATCCTCCAACTACACCCTCAGCTTGCGAAGCTCTGCGGGAGCCATACGATAAGCCGATGAGGAAATTGGTGTCATCCCGGGGTGTAATTCGATGCAGAAGTCAATTTCCTAACGGGGAGGTAATCCTGAAACTTCTTCGGGAAAGACGTCCTCATACACCGCCACCACTGCTGGAAACTGAGAGCTCAAAACATCTACTGCTCTGAGGGTAAGGCTATCCAACTCATGAGTGATCGGTTGCACCCTCCTATGCATGAGCCCATTCTGTGCTGTCGGGGTTTCCTTTTCTCCGACAAATGAGAACCTTGTTCCATCACGGTGGACACACCGCACCCTTCGCCTAAAACATTCAATCTGATCATGGACCGAAGATAACCAATACATACCGAGAATGATGTCGTAAGGCCTCGACGCTACCACCAAGAGGTTCCAACCGAAACTCTCACCTCCATGGGTAAGATCACACTGTATACAAAGGTGTGTGATCGTCGAGTCTCCTCCCGTAGGTGTCTCCAAGCGTAAGGATCGAGTCAACGGTTCTACCGGAATCTTGAGGTTTTGTACAAGACATGTGGCTATAAGAGAATGACTAGAACCTGTGTCTATGAGTATGAAAACTAAGGTAGAAAAGACACTGATCATACCTCGAATCATCTCTGAAGCCCCTGGGTCTTATTCCTCGACTGCATGTAGCTGTCCCCTAGCTCCCTGAGCCTGGTGCGGACCTCCTGGGGGGGGGGGGGGTGGTGGAAGTAAGTCAAAGCGTGTGCCACCACACACAGCTCTCCCTGATCCTTTTCCAAGTCCACCGCCAAGCGGTTCTTCCTGATCCGTTCTCTACCTCTGCCTTGGTGGTCCATCCACCGCTTCCTTGTCAGCAGCTTGACGGGTCGGGCAATCTCTAGCGAGATGTCCCCTACCGTCGCATGTGTAGCATTGCTTCTCCCTAGGCTGACTGGATCCAGCCTGAGAGCCCTGGATTGTAGATCCCCTGTCCTAGGTCCTCCTATGATGTCTCCCACATCCAGATCCCTATGCCTGGTGTCGGATCCCAACTTCCGGGGTCTCCGCACCCCTATGCCTGCTGCTGACTACCAGCGGTTGTCTCTACTCTGCCAAGAAGCTCTCGATCACCAAGGCCCGCTTGAGCACTCCAGCATAAGTCGATATGCATATAGGCACGACGCTAGCTCGGATGTCTCATCGTAAACCCCGCTCAAAGGTCCGAGCTCTGAAATACTGATCCCTGACCATATCCATAGAGTACCTGGCAAGGTTGGTGAACCTCGATGAATAGTCAGGCACCGTCATACTGCCCTGCTGGAGTTTAAGAAGATCCTGGATGCGCACAAATCTCAGCGTAATTGGAGAGAACTCCTCCCTGAAGATTCTCTCAAACTCTGTCCATGAAAGAGTCTCCTCTACATGAGTCTATGTGGTCAGACTCCACCATCGTCCCACCGAACTCTGAAGAAGGCTCGCTCCTAGGACCACCATCTGGTCTGCCGGTGTCCTCACTATACGAAAAACTATGGTTACTGCCTCAAGACAATCCTCCGTCACCTGAGGGTCAAGCTCACCTCGGAACCTAAGGGGCCTCTATCTTTGAAACTCATGGAGCGCGCTAAGACTGCACTCCTCGCCGGTCGGTACTACAGGTACCAATGGCTGCTCCACTGGTGGTGGTATAGCAGGTGCACCACCCGAGGGAAACGCCTAGGGAACTGGTCCCTGTATCGAAGCCTCGTCACTGAGGGGGTCATCCTCGTGATCGTGCTGCTGAATCCTAGCGGGTATGCATCACGGAGGCATCCTGTAAACAAACAAGATGTACCATGGTCAATGTGTATATCTGGATAGCTGACACAAAGGACATGGAAAACACAATCCATTCCTATATGATGCATGTACCTTTTATTTCCCCACAACCAGTGTTTTTGTGAACCGGGTCAAAAAGAAGGTTATCAGAGTCCTGGTGTATGGATACGTCGGCCGACGCACCAACACTGGGGTCCCTGGCCTGAAATCTGAACCCAAAACACTTAACACTGTTTCCCCAAACCAAACTCACAGACTCTTGGTACTAAGGTAGAACTGACCACATCTGATACCACTCTGTCACGACCCATCCTAGTGGGGACAGTGACATGACTCCCCAAGCCTGCCTTTAATAGGTCACGGGCTTGTGACTAGCACCGAGTAGGTATATCACTAACATTGGAGGCATTGCCTAAGTACCTGTACACACACACACATCTCCAAGCCCAAAAATGTTGAAATGTAAAACACCAAGGAACAAAATGCATGCATACAACTAAATCCCAACCAACAGAGTAAAAAGAAAGGTAAAGTATAGTAAAAGTAAAATGGGCCAAAAATACAAGACACCAGACGTGTGGAAAAAGCCTGTGCAGGGGTGAGTATAACAATACCCAGTAGGGGACCCTGAAAACCACAAAGCAATACACAAAGTAAAGGTACAGTCAGCTATGCACAGTATATGTCTACGAAACATATAGAACAAACCAGATATACTCAAAACCCAGACATGTGGTCTAGAGACAAGTCACACAACCGCATAACCCTACAAGGGATTCTGTTCGAAGATTTCGTGATGCACTCGTTCCGGGAGAACACACTCCAGGAGTCTTACAGCTCTGATGAAGTCTGTACAAGAAGTGTTGTTCATCGGGAACAGTCACGAGAGATAGATACACTCATTACAGGAGACACACTCCTGAGTGGAAAGGTTATGATAGATAGAATCACTCATTAAGGGAGACACACTCCTGAGTGGGAAAGATCACGATATACAGATGAGGATCACTGCCAGGGCCATGGAGGATACCGCGACTCATTCGGATTCACCAGTTAGGTGATAAACCAGATAGGTAGAGGATCAACGCCTGGTAAGGTTGGTCACATCGATGCCTGACTCTACCTAGGGTCAAGAATGGATCGAGGATCTCGATCCGGGCCTCCCGAATGGATGCCTGACTCTATCACAGAAATTCCTGCTGAAGAGATCATACTCCTGTGTGAGGGAATGATGCATAAACTTCAGGGGAACATGTAAGAGGGGCACTAACCCAAACAAAAGATGTTCAAGGCACGGTGAACAAAAGGACCAATCCATTTTCCAAAAAGTACACGACGTGTAGAAATGATACACGCCGTGTTGTCCGACCCCGGGTACTGCCCGTGTACAACGGCCTGTGTTGTGAGGCTGGTTGTGTAGAAAAAAATAGTACATGGCATGTAGTATGGAGTACACGCCGTGTTTGGTTAACTGGGGTTGGCGCTGTGTACTCTGGCCACGTGCCCATACACGGTCACCAACCCGTGTACTCCGACCTGTGTAATATGCACACGGGGTGACCCGCGCTGCTGGCCTCGCCTGGCCGTGTGATGGAGTACATGGTAGTTTAATCCATCCCGTGTCTGTGTATCCCCGAGATACACACCAAGCTCCAAATAGCCGCCTCTGCCGGATGTACACGTCGTGCCGCCTAAAGCCGTGTAGATCATCCCGTGTCCGTGTACTACCCAAAGTACATGCCAAGCTTCAGGGATGGTCCAACACGCCGTGTGATTCTTCTCTGACCCCGAAACCCTAGCCGCCACCACTAGTAATATATGGCGTGTTCTTCGGAAGTACACATCGTGTATTCTGGAAATTTCCAAAAACGGCGCTCTTCGCCGGCGCGCCTCCTGTGCTGCTTCGATCATCGATCTGGTTGTCTGATCGCCACAAAACATCCAGGTTCTGGTCGCCCCGACACCACGAAGCCGCTTCCATCATTTTTGGGCCTCCGATTGACTCCCAAAACATGTTCCGATCTTCCCTCATGAAGAACGTTCGAAGAACTCTCTTTCTGATTCGGTCCAATTCGTCGTCCACCATCATCGCCGCACTTCCACAAGGTCGTTGCGGAGTCGAACCTTTGGTTTGGGATCGTTGTGTCGTCGAACGGATGCGCAACGATCTGTTGTTCATCGCCCCGCAAAGAACGCGAAGAACACATGGGGAAATAAGGGAAAGAAATCTGAATAAACAAAAAATGAGGAATGAAGATCCACCGTCATTCATCATGGCGTTGATCCGCTCCCGTTAATTTGCTTAAATGGAGCAAGAATCAACAATAACATAAATCATGGATCAATTCCTCATAATCTTCCCAAAGAAAATCCTTCCCGCAAGAATGCATGAATCCGCGGATCAACTTGTTCGTAGTTGATCAGTGTTCATCATTTAAACTCAAATACGAGAAAAAGAAAACCAAAATAACAACCCCTACCTTTCGAAAGGATCAATCTTTGACAAAGGAGATGTGTTGCCGTTGTCGTCGAGATCCTTTAACGTCAGTGCAATGATCCCTGGTTTCAATACGTTGTCGTTCGTCGTCAAGAATTTGATCCAACGCGCCGCAGATTTTGCAGAGGTTCCTCTCTCTACGTTGCCAACGACGTACAATTGCTTAACCCATTAAAAGGGGAAACATGTTGGAATTTAATTACGTGGTAGTATTAATGGCATTGACTTGCCATTTCGAAGTCATTAAGTCGCACCATTAATTTAGGAAACAGTTGGGTCGTTGTCGCGCTGCAGTGGATGTTTCCTTAAATGAAATAAAATAAACTTGTTAATTTAATTTATTTTATTTTACTTAAAACATCCGAAAATTAACTTTTTCCCTTGACTCGCTCCAGTCGAGGTTAGCCTCATTCTTAGGTAAAGTCGATGTCCTGGACGCAACATTGCACTCACATTTTTAATCCGGACATCCTTTTGGAAACCTCCACAACTACGCACAAGTGCTGACTCACTTAACTAAAAAATAGTTCAAACCACCATTGCGGGCTCATTGGACCTCGGAATGATGTGTCGTCTTTGCACCTGGTCTCGAATTAATTCCATATAATATTTAAAATAATAAACGGAAAATAAGAGAGATTACAGAGCCCAATATTTTTCGAAGATTGATCTTCATTCTGGATATCATCATTTTCTTGTGAGGAAGGAAGATATTCCCAAAACTACATTCTAGACCAGGTACGGGCATTACGAGTTTATAGTAATGCCTTTTGGACTAACTAATGTACTATCTGTATTTAGTTATCTAATTAATAGAGTTTTCAAATAATATCTTGATGACTTTGGGGTAGTGTTTATTGAAGATATCCTAGTATACTCTAAAACCTATGATGATCATGAAAGTCACTATCATGCTATTTGGAAGACTCTTAGAATAAATTAATTATATGGGATGTTTAGCCAGTGTGATTTTTGGCTCCAATAAATTTCCTTTCTGGGAAACATTGTCTCTTAGGATGGAATATCTATACAACCTATGAATAAAAAGGTTATGTAAGAATGACCTACTCCAACAAACATAACTAAGGTAAATATTTTTATTGATTCAGAAGGTTGTTATTGGTGTTTGATTCAGAACATCACTCATTTATCCAACCCAATGACCAAGATTACACAAAAGGGGTTATGTTCATATAGACAAAGGAATGTAAATAATGTTTTAATGAATTGAAGATAAGATTAGTGAATCCTCTAACCTTGAATCTACCATTAGGGAATGATGGATTTGTGATTTTTAATAATTCACCAAAGAAATGAAATGTTTGTGTCCTTATAAAGAATTATAGAGTGATTTAATATGCATATAGGTTGCTAAAATTCATGAAAAAAACTATCCAACTCATGATCGTGAGTTAACAGCGGTAATCTTTTCTCTGAAGATTTGGAGACATTACCTCTAAGGAGAAAAATGTGAGATTTATAAAGATCATAAGAGTTTGAAATATATATTCTCATAGAAATAACTCAACATAAGACAAATGAGATAGATTGAGCTACTCAAGGATTATGATTTCACGATACACTAACACCCAGGGAAAGAAAATAAGGTGGAAAATGATTTGAGTAGAAAGGACCACAGAATTAAAAACAAAATAAGAGTTGAAAGGGATTATTTGTTTACAGATCTAGTAAAGATGGATATGAGAATTATCAAGGAAGGTAACATGTCAATACTTTTTCAAATGGTTTCCAAACCTTATTTACTAGAAAGGATAATATGTTCTCGGGCTGATGATGAGGAGTTTCAAAAGAAAAATAATTTTTTAGATGAAGGGAAGTTGATTGAATTCGTATTTGAAGGTAGCATTTTGAAACTCAGAAAGAGGATTTGTGTTTATACTATTCCTAAGATAAAGAGGGAACTATTGGATGATGCTCATAGATCAAATTTCTCTATAAACCCTAGAGGAACAAATATGTATAGAGATATAAAGGAATATTTTTGTGGGAAAACATTAAGAAGGAGATTATTGATTACTTTTCAAGATGTTTGGTTTGTCAATAGGTGATACCTAGAAGTAAACTTCCTCGAGGTGTCATGTAAGCCCTTACTATACCTATGTGGAAATGGGATTATATTATGATGGATTTTGTCATGGGGAAACCAATGACTCCAAGAAAGAATGATGCGATATGGGTCATTGTTGATCATCTTAAAAAATCAACACATTTTATGGATATAAGAGAAGATTTACCACTTTAATGTTTAACAAGACTATACATTAATGAAGTTGTAAGACTTCATGTTGTAACCTTGTCTATTCTTTCTGATCGGGATCCCTATTTTACATCAAAATTCTAGAAAATTCTTCAGAATTCCATAAATACTGATAATCATTTGAGCACTTCCTACCACCCACAAACTGATGGAAAATCAGAACGGACTATTAAAACATTGGAAGAAATGTTGAGCTCTTGTTCACATGACTTTCATGGTATGTGGGATCAGTATTTAACTCTCATCGAATTTTTCTATAACAATAGCTTCCATTCAAGTATTCAAATGGCACCATATGAATCATTATATGGATAGAGTTGTTGTATACCAACTTTCTGGGATGATGTTAGTGAAAGAAAGTTCATAGGCCCAGAACTTTGTGAGAAAACAATTGAAAAGGTTAAGACTATCCAAACCCATATCAAAATAGCTCAAAGTAGGAAAAATAGATATGCTGATAACCGAAGGAAGGATTTGGAATTTCAAGAAGGAGATCATATTTTCATAAAGTTATCTCCATGGTGGTGTATTATACGATTCAGTAAGAAGGGAAAATTAAGTCCCAGGTACATCAAACCATTTGAAATTCTGGATCGAATTGGAACTGTAGCTTACCATTTGGCAATTCTACCAAGTCTTTCCAAAGTTCACAATGTGTTCCATGTATCAATGTTAAGTAAATACATTCCAGACCCAACACATGTACTCACCTAAAAAAATAGTAATTTATCATGATCTGTCTTATTTTGATGGGCCTATCAATATTCTTGATACCAGAGATCAATTATTGAGAAGTCAAAAAACTCGTCTGGTAAAGGTTCTTTGGAGGAACCCTAAGATGGAGGAGGCAACATGGGATCCGGATGAGATTATGTTGAAGACATACCCAAATGTATTTATGAAACATTTTGTGAATTTCGAGGATGATTTTTTTATAAGGAGGGGAGAATGTAAGGACCCAATATTTTTTTTGAAATTCCTTTCTTATAAATATGTCATAATCATATCAAAACATAATGAACTACTAAGTTCTATGTGACCTTTAAACATAATTTTTTCACTTTTGTGATATGAATTTTGAAAATATGACACACACGGTTGTGATCAGTATGTTATGTGGAGTCCGATAAAAAAAAACTTATTTTTTGGGGAATAGTAACCTACCCCTATGAATAGTAACAAACCCTTATGAATAGTGATATACCATAATGAATAGTAACTTCACCTATGATAGTATATAAATAACATTCAAGTGCAAGTATGACATACCTATGTTTTGGAATAAGTAAATAAATATTTTAAATCATTTTTTAGAATAAATTATGATTTTAATTAAATATTAATTTAATCATATTTAGAAAATTATTTTTGAAAAATGGACTTCATTTTTTAATTTTACATTTCGAAAAATGGTTAGGGTAAATTTTTGGTATTTTTCTAAAATACACAAATTTTTGATGAATAGTGAAATACGGTAAAATACCATATATGAAAATTATCAGTTAAATAAATTATTTATCACATCATAAGTGATGTAAGCCACTTGGTTCGAACTCAAATGCATTTATTACTATTCTTGGTCATGGAATCATCCCTATTTCTGGTCTTGAGGAAAATTAACAAACTAATGATTAAACAATTATGAAAACCCCCATCCCCTCCACTGTACCCCCCCTAATCCCTATTCTATTCACTCCTCTAAGCCTTAAAGCTACACAACACTCTGCCCAAATACACTTCCTTAGTCACTACCCATGTCCTAGAAGCTCTTGGTCTTTCCAAAAGACCAAAATCCCTTCCCTTAAGGAGGTTCTCAAAGAGGTTATTTCAAGAGGTAAAGCACCATTCTTTTTCATTTAGTTTCATTTCAATTTATCTTCTTTTATTTTCCACTCCTAACCTACTCTATTAAAATGAACATGATAGAAACAATATCATCTATATACTATAATTATATCATGTGAATGGAATAACCATCATCCATATCTATACTCTCCCTCTCTCCCTCTCTTTAATTTTATAAACGAAATTAACGTCCATGAGGTTCCAATTAATAACCTTTGTGGACGACGAAGTTTCGCTCTTCAATTTATCCTTCATTACTGGTCATGAACCCATTTTGATGGTTGAACCAGAAAATAATATATGTATTATAACATAATTAATATTCAATATCTAGTATACATAAATATTATTAAATCATTTCACCAAACTAGTACCCAATAATCAAAATACCGCTAAAATAATCTAAGTGAATGTCATAAATATTTCATAAAATGATTCATTATATTTCCATGTAATAAAATGATATAAATGATCATTAACACTTCTAGATATTTAGTTTCAATTCTGGATATTTACATCCATTCCACATGAACTCCATTACATAAGAACAAGTGAATGGATTATGAAAATAATGAAAACAAACACTCTGGAACGACGAAATTCAATGTAATAACTTATCAATAAGGACAAAAATGAACTAAAAATAATTATGATAAAATAAATAAATGTCTAATAAGTTTTTAAATAATTTAATAATATGTCTAATTTCATATTCTAGGACCTTATGTTCAAGATCAGAACACATTCAGACTAAGGTAAGGGGTTTTTCCCCGAACCTCTATTTTCATTCGGGTTACTTTCATTGTCTAATTACCTCAAAGAAATTATTATGTATTATTATTATTTCTCCTAATTTTTATGTTAGTAGTATATATATGTTTAAAAACTATAATCCTCCCTTATTTTATGGGGATTTACACATTTTAAAAAGAACATTCAAAATTATTTCTGAAATAAAATCCCGATTCAAGGGAATTTATCAAATTCTTACCTATTTTCAAGGGAAATCCTTTAACTATTTTTTAAACCATTATATTTATAAAATAATTAATTTTATTCTAAAAATACTATATTACCTCACTAATGGTTTTATTCAAATACTTATCCGAAATAACTCTTCTTTTCAAAATAAAAGAGTATTTATATCAAGTATTACTCAATGATTTTATAAGAGTGTTTTCTTCTGTTTCAACACTCTTGTTGATTCTTATGTATTATTGGGTTTAATATTTTTTCATATCATCTACCACATTTAATTGGATGGTTTATTACTTTTTTTATTGTGTGTGTTCTATCCTAAAACCATTCACCATATTACTTGGAATTTTTAGTGTATATGTTTAATGATTTGGGAAAGTTAGTTACATTTCATATGATATTTTCAATATGAATGTATATGTTGTTTATGTTTATCACCAATCATATTAAGAATTAATTAGACTTATTTTTTAATGGGTGGGGCCCGCTATAGCACCTTGATGCATAGGTTGGTCTCATGATACAAATAGACATGGAATTAGCTTAGGCCTTTTAGCAATTTAATATATAGTTTGGGATGAGGCCTTAATAATTTTTAGATGTCTTGATCGAGTCCTTGAAAAAATGTTTTAGAATGTCCAGAATATGAACTTCCATCATTATGAATCTAGTAATTGAAAGTTGATGTGATTATTCAACCAGCAGGATTCCCCTGATTATGTTTTATTATGGAATTATTTACTGAACTCATATTCTTGCCATAATATATTCAAGTTTATTATTTATAAAAGTCATGTGTTTTTATTTATTCACCATGTATAATGTTTATGTTTTATTCTTATGTATTTCTTTCTCTTACTGAGAATTTGATCACACCACTTTCTTATGTTTAATTTTCCCAGGATATGAAGAAGTATGTTATGAGTGACTTTCAAGCATAATCTAGGAGTCATGGATGATTCAAAAGTAATAAATTAGTGTTTTATTTCCATTCAATATGTAAAGTTTAACTTATATTTGTATAATGTTTCTAAAAGATACAAAACTACTTGGTCCTTCAAGATGCATATTCCTTTTTTATATGACAATGTAATTAAATGAGGAACCAGATCCAGGAAACAGGGGTCATGTCACCAGATCTGGGAAACTTGTCTCATGTCCTTACATTTTGGGTGATTTTCAAGTCTAAAATAAAATTTATGGTTTTCATTAAACACGTCGCATAGTTAGGACACACGGATTGAAAAAATATTCGATAATAATGTATGTCTACTCTGCCTTAAAATTTTAAATGCTTAATGATTATCACATGGTGTGATATAATTGTTCACAAATCACGATACTTCCCAGAATACTCTTTTAGCTCTCAAATGGTTACTGGGGGAATCCATATAGTTCTCCCTAACTATTCCCAGATTATTCTCCATATAAGACCTCTTCAAAGAACTTTAAAAATATCAATATCCTTCCTGAGACCTATCTTAATCTTTACATATCTTTAAAAATAAAATAAAGTAGGGAAAATACCTCAAAATGGGAGTGTTATATTATTACCACCATGGGGTTTCTGTCCTCTTGAAATTGGAAGTTGGCATTTCCCGTGAAGAGTTTAGGTCGTTGTTCCAACATGAAATTCTCTGACTCCCATGTTTCCTCCTAAATAAGACTATGAAACCATAAGATTCAAAACAAATAGATTATTCTATTTCACATCATCATCATTTATTACCTATATGGAATATAAATTAGGGAATGAATAAATATATCATCTGGTTCAAGGTTTATATGGTCCTATCATATCACATGGCTAGGGTCAGAATGACACTTTTATAATTAGGATACATAGAAACAAATTGTGGACAATACTAAATTTTAGTGGTAATTATAACTAATATCCAATGTTTCCAATACATTCCAAAATATCAAACGGCCCAATTTACCATCTTTGAAAGATAAGGGTCCCCAGTGATGATCTAGATATGATTTCTAATGCATTTGTATTTTTTCCATCAGTTTATTGATTAGTTATTTTTGTAATAATTTCATGGATATGACTTGGTATAATCAATGAAGTTTCCCCAATCATTACCCAATAAAGTAGAGATCAACATGGATGGCTATAAAATTACTTAAACAAAGCCATTTTTAATGACCTAATAACTTTTATTATATGAAAAATCAACCAATGATGATTGATCTTCCCATGAATCACCAAAATCCATAATACATTCTGGAATAATATCATTTAATTTCTACATCATATGTTATGAATGGACATATATTTTTGGATGATATACTATACTCATGGACAAATAAGTGCTAATGGATTACTGGAAGGATCACCAAAACCATGAATTGAATTGATGGTCTCAGTTAGAGACAATTGATAAAATTTCTAACTCAAAGCATGAACCATTGAATTTAATTTTTTATGTGTATAAGAAAAGTCAAAGTTGAACATTTTGAGATATTCCAACCATATTCGTTTTTTAGTTTCAAATACCTTTTTTAAAATTGTGTTTCAATATTTTATGGTTCATAAATACTGAACTATTTTCACTTAAGAGGTAGCAGTGCCATGATTTTAATGCATCGAAAATTGTAGCTAATTATAGGTCATGAATCAGATAATTATTTTCATAAAATTTTATTTACCTCAAGACATATGTTATGAAATGGTGTCCTTTTTTGGGAATGAAACCCGATCCAAATTCAAACGTATTAAAATATACCACATAGGCTTGTACTTGTTTTGTAAATATGTGGATAGGTTACAAAGTGAGATGATACCTAATCTCATGAAAGGATTTATAGTAATCTTCATTCAATTTGAATAGCATACCTTTTCTAGTTAGAGAATTCATAGGAGAAATGAGTCTTAAGACGTCCAAAAAACATTTATTATAATATAATGATAAGATCAGAAAGATTAATATCTAAAAGTTTTTGTCAAGTAGTTGATAAGAAATAACTTCTTTGATATTTTTAAGATCAAATGATTTTCTTATTTTAGAGATCACATGCCTAATGGAACAAAAAAAATTCTATCTAGAAGTCACACATAAATAATTAATCATAATGTTAGTGATCATACAATGTACCAAATTCAATATAAAAATTCTTCTCATGGACATAGTTATAGAGTAAACCAAAATATATTTAAGAAAACCATGATAAATGAGTTGAGATTCTT
The DNA here is from genome assembly GCA_963277665.1 of Viscum album. Classification (NCBI taxonomy): domain Eukaryota; kingdom Viridiplantae; phylum Streptophyta; class Magnoliopsida; order Santalales; family Viscaceae; genus Viscum; species Viscum album. Next base: position 822,850,242 of record OY728134.1, read on the forward strand.
TTGGAAGATATGAATCATTAAATCCATGAAAAATTTAGGTGTATTTGTATTTTTAAAGAGAAGTTATTTTTTTTCATAGTGACCATAACAACTTCAAAAAGTTGTCTTCAGAATATAATATTTCATAACTTGGAGTTGGTGACATCTATATTATATCTTAATCTTTTAGAACCATAAAAAACCCTTAAATTGATAGGAAATGTAATGTATTCAAGTAAGAAGGTATTGATAATTGAATGTAACTTTATTTAGTTTATGATAGTTAACACCTAAACAAAGTTAACCATCTTCCTTTTTTATGTAGTGGACCAAATCATCCCAAGAAGATGTGTGTGGTCTATTGAATCCCTTACTTTTTAGTTATTCAAAATAGATCATTAATTCATATAATTCATATTATGTTAGGTAAATATGAATAATTCCTTAGAGTATATTTATAAAAAACTTATTTCCCATTCAGGTGGTAACCTAGAGAAACCATTCATAAAGACATCAATGTATCGATCTACTATATTATGAAGAATGTTAGTCTCATTTTCTTTGATAGAACCCAAAGTTATCATTTTAATTTGAGCATATAGGGTTCCATATATTGTCACCAAGGGTCCCTCTCTACTATCATTCACATTTCAATAACTTTTGAATAAATTAATAACACCATCTGAAGATGTAAAATTTACTAGTCGAGAATAACAGTCAATATACGATCTGAATTCCACCATCCAATCCATTCCAAAGATAAAATCAAAGATATCCATCTCTAGGACTATAATCTACCATAAAAATTTTACCTCATAGATAGTTATGTGACTTGATAGACGCTTGAATCCTTTTCATTCTCACTACCCAAGTGGTTTTTTATGCTCAAGACATGAGTCATCATTTCTATGTGTAAACACAATTAACATACCACATGAATATAGAATGTTATGGGGTCGAAAAATTATGGAATAAGAGTAGAGTTGAGAAAAATGGTACCTCTCACTGTTGAGTGAACTGATTGTTCATCTATGATTTGATGCTCAGCTCCATACATTTGTTGGTCGACTCCTACTGAGTAGTCATTGATTACTTATTATGGTGGTATTGGATGGATGGAAAACATAATCCTAGAAATTCAAGAGTTTCTTGACTATGAGGGTGAGAACTATATTTATGAGACATCCCTAGTTGGGAATGAGATATATGAGGCCAATTCAAGCCATTATCACTTTTTGGCTTCACATGTATTGTACAATAACACTTGATATGTACTTTCCAACATTAGTTGTGATAGTATCCTAGTGGTACTGTACAATTTCTTTTCTTTTGAGAAAAAAATGCACATTGAAACAACATGGTTCCATAATATGATGCGGTTGAAATGAGACTTGGATGGTTTTTTTATCTATTTCTATTCTTTATTGGTAGTAATATTCCATTCTCTGCTTTTTTCTAGTAGTGGAGTTTCCACCCGTGCATGTGAAGATAAAAGTTTTTACTCAACTACCATTAAAACTATGAATTTTTCAACCATTGTATATATTGTGAACACGTTTATAATAATTGGTGAAGAATACGAACACTTTTGAACAAATATTCAGTCATATACTTATCTAAAATAAATAAGAATTTGTATGTTTTCTAGAGACTACATCTAGAGAAAATAATCTAAGTACATAAAAATAGACAGATATTTTATCATAGAAAATTTCCTTTATTTAGAATATAGAAATATGTCATTTTATTTACTTTGATGGTATACAAAATATGTTTTTTATTAAAAAATATTTTAAATCCCTCTTAAGTAATATTTTGGTCTTATTTATCTTGAATAGCTCATGACAACCATTTCTATGTGAGATTCTCCAACACAACTACTAGTAGATTCATATTTTTATTGGCTGAGGTTCCAAGGAGATAAAAAATTAAGTTACTCCAATTAATCCATCTATTCACTTGCTCAGGTCTTGAATCTCCATGAAAAATCTATGGATTATATTTCCGAAACTACATGGCATGATCAGTATGCTTGGTTCCCTAATTTGATTCCCTTTTTCAAAGTCTAAAATCCTCACACAATGATCTGAATAATTTTCTTGTTAACATGTGGTTTATGTGAAATCCATACTGATCCTCATTCATAAAAAAATTTTGGATTTCAACCAATAAAAGTTTATCTTTATCAGAAAACAATTCTCACTACCATATTCATCACTTACCAGGACTCTATAAAAGAGGAAAAAATATCTTCCAAACATCCCCAAGAAATGAAACCTTTACTACCACAAGATAATTTCAAATAATGTTGAAATAATTAATATTATCTTCTGTTGTTCTTTTTTTTGTAGTCTAATACTGAATAGTTTTCTTATCAAAAACACTTAATTGAGCACAGTCGGATTCTCCTACATATTCATTACCACTTCCATAAGATCATTAATTTTTATCTTCTCCCAGATATTGAAAGTTCCATTCCTTTATAACTTCATCTAAATCAAAACAAAAAATTTTATATCCAGTTTCACCTATTCATCATTTTCAATCATATTGAATTTAACTCTATTTAATAGAACTTTACGATACTTTTTTATCAAATAATATTCTATCAATATCTTCGAAAAACTAAACTCTATTCTATCAAACCTACCCACCCTCAAATTTCCCTCTTCCAAAGACATGAACTCTACACTATAAATCATTTTGAAATAAAAATGTCAAGGTAGAAAGATAATATACTTATATATGTTATGAGTGACCCCTTAATGTGAACCAATATTTAAAACTACTTGTTGAGAACCACTCAGATATCCAAGCATTAAAAGTTCATCCACTGAAAGATTAAGAGGTTAGGAATATATCTGTGGTATTATTTCTCTATAAGTTCAATGCATAAGATATTGGATGTATTATAGCACCAAAATAATTTTAATAAATGCAAAAATCACACAAAAGTATAAAAACAATGGAAAATATGCAAAATTATATTACACTATTTTTATGTGGCTTATATTTTAATCCTACATCCACCGGAGAACATTGAATGATTTATTTAATATCCTTACCCAACCCATTTTCTTAGGAAGGACTAAAATTCCATTAACCTTAGGTGACATCCACAAGACACTACAGGTTTAAAATAAATGGAATGAGCTTTACCAAACTATGGGGGATGATTTTCCCTTGAAGAAACTCCCCACAAGCATACAAAAATATAGAGACACAATACGATGGATGATACACAAGTTTAATATCTCCAAATGTATAACCAAATGATAATAAAAGAAAAATTATATAATAAAATATCAATAAAACACAAGATAAATATATTCAAGACACCAAGGTGGAACCACTATTTTCTCCAAGACTCGACAATTATCTCAAGATACAACTCCTAACATCCAAGAGGATAACATTATGAAAATTAGATAGTAAAATAAGAAACCTCCCCCTTACCTATATCAAGGTAGACAAAATCTACATATACACCAATGTGCATATGTAAGGTATGAGAGTACAACCTAGTCGATAAACCTTGAGACTTCCCCTAAATGAAACTAAATTAAGAAATAGTTTACCATACATTTTATTTAAAATATAAGATACATAGAAGCGTGAAAATCCCTAAAAAAAGAATATATCCATAAGGAAGTGAAACAACATGCTCCAAAAAATACCATTTGAATGAACTTGAAGACACATATAGAAGACCAACCAATGAAAACACTACTTGAAGTCACCCCTAAACATTCCATCTGATGATTGGTATTTATCCATCCACTCTAAAGTAGTCACTCAGTGGTGTAATCTAATGTTCCAAAATATTAAAACCATGACCATGTGTAACCCACATATCCCTTTCGATATGAATATGAAGACCCACCAACCATATTCATGACAATTTATCATATTCAAAACCTTTATTTCAAAAATAAAATTCATTTAATTATTTAATCAGACGCCTTTGGGGCATAAAAAACAATTGAAAATTTAAATACCTACAAAGAAAAATGGAATTCCAATAAAAATTTCACAAGTATTGTTCAAATAAATGATTAGGAAATTTATTTATAAAACAATGATCCTTCACATTCAAAGAGAATGTGGAAAAGGAATAGAAATATGCTACCTATGATGTTTTTGATACAAAAAAATCTCACATAATATTGAATATATTGGTTTTCTAATCCATTACTTCCATGCATCACAAATAATATTTGTCAAAACATGATCTAACAAATTGATTCAGTGAATTAATACTTGATATAAGGTTCTTCTTTTAAAAAAGTGGGAGGATCCCTGAAGAGAAGAATAATAAGGCTCTTACTATTAAATTCTAAGATCCAAAACTCTCTAGCTTGCAGAAACTGACCATAAAGAGGAAGAATATCACCAAAATAACTTGGGGGATTTCTATAATTCAAGATCCTAGGTCAGAGGTGACCGAATGAGGGTTTTGGGGGGATTTTCAGGTCTTAAAACAAAATTTTTTATTTAATTAATCCCATCAAATTGTTTGGATGCATAGATTAGATAATTGGGTGTTAACCATGCATATCGAATCTACCTACAAAATTTTAATGTTTCATGATTATCATGTGGTGTGGCCTAACTGTGCACCAATCATGTGACTCTCTATAAGGCCTTTATAGCTCTTGAATGTTTATCAAGGTAATCTGTATAGTTTCCACTTACTGTTCTACCTGTAGAATATATCTAAAACACTTTAAACAACCCATAACCTTTCTTATAACTAGACTAACCATTACATATATTAAAATATAAAATAAACTGGGGAAAATAACTAAACCATCAGGGTTTACATTCTCCATACAATGTGATTTTCTATCCTTGGGAAGTTGGAAGTTGAAATTTCCCATGAATATTTTAGGCCATTATTACATCATGAAATTATCCTAGTCCCATGTTTCTTCCTGAATCAGACTATTCTAACATAATATTCATAACAAAGATATTATTGTACCTCAAAGCTTCATTTATTTTCTATCCAGAATATGAATAAAGGAATGAATAAATATATGATCGGGTTCGTGATTAACATGGTCCCATCACATCACATGGCTAGGTTCAAGACGACACATATTCAACTAGGATACATGGAAAACATTTTGGATAATAGTGAATTTTGGTGGTAAGGATAACTAAAATGCATCATCACTAATACTTTCCAAAATCTCAAATGGCCCAATGTACCGAAGAGCCAAATTTCCTTGTTTTCCTAAACGAAGGTGGCCTAGTCTTGGGGATAATTTAAAGAATAAATAGTCACATAATAAGGGTCCCTAGTGATGATATACATATGATTTTTAATAAATTTTACTTTTTACCATCAGTTTCCTGATCATTTTTATTTTTATAATAATCTCATGGATAAGAGTTGGTCCGATCAATGAAGTTTTCCCTATAATTACACAATAAATAGGATATCAATAAGTATGGCCATAAAATTCCTTGTATAAAGCCATTTTTTACAACCAAATAACTTTTATTATAGAAAAACTTCAACGAAGTAAAATGATCTTCCCCTGAATCACCACAATACACAACACATGCATGAATTATATCATTCAATGCCTAGATCAGAAATTCTATTTAGCCATCCATTTTTGGATGATTTACTATATTTATAGTCAAATAAGTTCTAATGGATTGTTTAAGGATCACAAAATCCATGAAGTGAATTGTGGGTCTCAGTTAGTGATAATTGATATAGGTACTCCATACAATTTTACCACATACATTTTATAGGTATTATCCACAAAATCCACTATATTGGAATCTAAAATTGGAATGAAATGTTTTTCCTTGGTAATATGGTACATAATCACCAAAATAGCATTGTTCTTATAAAGTTTTTATGGTAGACCGGTGAATCATTCCATGAAAATGTGCTCCCATTTCTATACGGGTATTTTCATCAACTGTAACATGTCTTTTGTTCATTGGTATTTATACTTTACCCATTGGAATGTGAGAAATATTATAACATAATCAGTTAATTTTCATTTCATACCTGACTATAAGGAATGGTTCATTATTACCCTTCACATTATTTTAATTCCTTGGTGAACCACTTATTTTGAATAGTGAAAAGAATAAATAATATATTCTTGACATGATGAAGGAACTACAATTGAATTCCAAAATAATAACATAGAGTTTTAATCCACTGTATAGGCCAAAATGGTCTCACCACCATGAAGTATTTCCCTCATGGAATGGTGTAATGTGTCTAATTACTATTCCTCCTTGATTAAACTAACTAAATATGGAATGAGAGTAACATGAAGGAAACTTTTATTTTGATTCTATTCATTGCAATCCAAAAGCATGTCAGCAATTAATTCCATAAGTTTCCACTAGTCCCAAGATTCTATAGCCACTTTTTTATATGATTTATAACTCAAATAATGAAACATTGAATTTAATTTTCCAATTCTATAAACAAAGACAAATCTGAACATCTGGAGATATTCCATCTGCATTAGTTTCCTTAGGATTAAATACCTTTGTGAAAACACGTGCTTAAAGATTTTATGGTTTGAAATCACCATGAGATTTTCACTTAATAGGTAATGGTGTGTTGTTTCTAAATCATGGACAACAAAAACTAATTCTAGATTATGAATCCGATAATTATTTTCATTATTTTTCAACTACCATGAGCCATAAGTTATAAAATGTCATCTCTTCTTAGGAACACAACCCAATCTAAATCCAAATGCATTGAAATATACCACATAGACTATTCGTAGTTCTAGAACTATGAGGATAGGTTCTAAAGTGAAATGAGCCTTATGATCTTGAATTTTTTTCTAGTAATCATCCATCCATTTAAACAGAATAACTTTTTTAGTTAGAGGATTCATAAGAGAAATGAGTCTTGGGAAGTTCTAAAAAATTTAACAATAATAACTTGATAAGATCAGAAATATTTAAATATAAAATACATTCTTATGTAGTTGATAATAAATAAATTATTTTCTATTTTTTATATTGAGTGATATTCCTATTTTAGAAATTAAATTCCTAAGGAAACAAACACATTTTATCTAGAAGTGAAACTTAGAGAATTTATCATAAAGTTGATGCTCATGAAATGTGTCTAATATAATCTATAAGTGATTGTCATGGAAAATTTTATTTCTAGAGTACACCAAAATATCTTCAATAAATACCATGATAAATGAGTTGAGATACTTATTTAATATACATTTCGTTAAATCCACAAAAACTATAGGTGAATTTATAAGTCTAAAGGAAAGAACAGTGTATTCGTAGTGATTATTGTTGGAACCATGGTCATTATATGCTGTAAATAGAGTATGGTTTGTTTTTGTTGTCAATCCTCAATAGAATTTCAAAATATATCCTAAGAAAGGGATCATACAGTTCAAATAGACAACATTATTGATGGTTGTTTCATTTCCCAGTGTTTGCCAAATTTGTGGGCCTGAAAATTGGAAAATGGATAAATGTGTGTTTGGAATAGGGAGTTGAAAACAAGTTTAAAGAGTGTTTAGTAAGTTGCGCGCAAGGCATAATTTGAGATCTGGATATGAAAATATGGAAAATGAAAAAATTCCATGGAAGTCTAAAATGTGTGTGAAATATGAGGTTGCGTGGAAGAATGTTACGCGCCCAATGAGTCATAAAAAGGGGTTTTTTGTGGTCATGAATAATGTTGCGTGCACCGACAGAGACGCATCGAAAACTTTCACACAAGGTCTTCGATGCATATAAATAGGTGCGTACCCCCTGGAAGACTTAATAATTTTTCAAATAAAATATGGATACTCTGTCGTGCAAAAGATTAGTGCGCGAATGATTATAAGTGATTTAATCCTACATTCAAGGCATTCCTTTAGTTTAGAAAGACCAAGTAAACCATTTAGTGTAGCTTCACAAAAGATAAGGTTTTCACAAAAATTAGGGGTTGCGGGAAATATATCTTGTGTGAAAATTTCCAAATATTGCGCGCATTTTCAGGTATTGTGCGCACGCATATTGTAATGATTCTGAGAGGATTCTGAATATCCGGTTCAGTGGTTCCTTGATTTTATGTGAATCAATCAAGGACATCAATTCATGCAGTGTCTCATACTGAAAAAAGACAAAGACTTCAATGTAAATCTCTTGAAGTGACCTAAAAGTTGATAAACAGTGTTTGAATTCTCTCAAGGCAGTGAGCTAGGTAAAGTCAAGGGAAGTGATCTGAGGGAAACAATGAGCTATCCCCGACCCTTTGTAAAGGCAGTGTTCCTGTCATAGATTTTCTATGACTAAATTTTGTAATCCTCAAATATGAAAAGATTAGTGGATTTAGGCATGACCGACACACTGTCGGTGTATGTTCCTTGGACAAAGCCCTTTGCAGTGGAAAAAGTAAAAGAGCTATGTCATCTCACTGCTTTCATTTATTTGACAGATTTAACTATTTCCGATCAAAGTTGGAATAAGATCCACAACTTTAAAAAGAAAAATTTGACACCCTATTTCACCCCTCCCCTCTCAGGGTGTTCTGGGGTCCTTGAACTTTAACAGATTTATGAAGATGTATTTGGAATATACTCTTTCCTAATTTTGATTTAGTGAAAACCAGATAATATATAAGTTTTTTAAAACCATTATAAACCCTATAATTCATAGTAAAGGTCATAGATTCTTTGAAGAGGGTATTGATTCTTGACTGAAAATCGATTCAGTTTATGACAGTTAACACATAAATGAAGTGAACCATCTTCCTTCTTTATGAAATGGGTCTAAAGCAGCCCAAAGTGATGTGATTGGTCTAATTAATCCCATTATTTTTAGTTCTTGAAGAGGTGCCTTTAATTTATAAAATTCCTTTGGTACAATTCAACACAATGGAATGAAAATAATAATCATTCCTTAAAGTAGATCGATAAAAAAGTTAATTTCCCAACTAGGTGATAACCTAGAGAAATCATGTGGATATGAATAAAGGTATCGATCTACTATAGTAGGAAGACTTCTAGTACCATTTTCATTGATATCACCCAAATTTAACATTTCCATCTGAGAAGATATTGTTCCATCTACTTTCACTAAAGGCTCTGGTCAACTAGCATTCATATTCAAATACCCTTTGAATAAATTAAAGAACACTATTAGGGGATGTAAAATTTAATAGTTGAAAATAAAAGTCGATATAAGATTTGAATTACACCATCTAATTTATTAAAAATATTAAATCAATGATATCCATATCAAGGAAAATAAAATTCTATAGAAATTTTTCCTCATCGATAGTGATTAGACATGATGGACACTTGAATCCTTTACATTCTCACCACCCAAGAGGTGTTTTGATGCTCAAGACATGAGTCATCTTTCTATGGGTAAACCTAGTTTATTTACCACATGAGATGAAATAAATGAAATGGGTGTAATGGTATCAACAAATACTTGAAATAGAGTGGAGTTGAGAAGAATTGTACTTATCAATGTTGAGTGACCCTATTTATTAGCTATGACTTGCTTCTCAACTCCATACAGTCATCGATCAACTCCCATTTTGTAGTCATGGATTCCTTATTTTAGTGGTATTGGATGGATAGACAAGGTTATCTTAGAATACTCCTATGTTTTTTTACTCTAATGGTGAGAACTATTTTGATGATACCTTCTTGGTTGAGTATGAGGGATCCAAGATTGATTCGAGCAATTAGAAATTATTGACTTCATAGGTCTTTTAAAACATCACTTGAGATGTAATTTCCAACCATAATTGTGGTAGTATCGATGTGGTACTGTAAACATCATTTTATTTTGTGTGAAACATCCACATTAAAAAAATATGGTTCCATACTATGATGTTGTTGTAATGATACCTGGTCGGTGTCTCAAATCTCTAGTGTTATGATTTCGTGGGAGTTGGTTTCCCTTCTCATCCTGTTTCTAGTAGCAAAGTTTCCACCAGTTTATGTAATTATAAAAGTGTTAATAAAACTATAATTCCCAAATATATTTTTACTACCCCCATATATTTATAGAAAATGTATTTATAATCATCGATCAATAATATGACCACTTTAAAAAAAAATATTTAATCATAACACTATCTCGAAGATACAAACCTTAAGATGTGTTATAGCTACTACCTATAGAAAAAAACAATCAATATTTGTAAATGTAATAGAAGATTTTGTCACAGATTTATTTCTTTTCTTGAGACTACAAAAATATGTTATTTTAGTTACTTTTACTGTATGTAAAAAAAATTTACTCAAAAATTATTTGAATCCCCTAGGTAATATTTTGGTCACATTTAGCTTGAATAGCTAATTCCCACCATTTCTATGTGAGGTCCTCTAACAGAAATACTGCTAGAATCATCTTTTTCTTTTATAGGGTTCCAATGAAATCAAAAATTCAATTAATACTATTAATCCATGTTTTCACATACTCATGTCTTGAATCCCCATGAAAAATTGGTGGATTATATTTCTAAAACTACAAGGTATGATTAGTATGGATTGATTCTCAAGTTCAATTTCATTTCTTCATAGTCTAAAATGATCACATAATGATCTGAACAAGTTTATAGTTCACTTATGGTTCATGTGAAACCACATTCTCTATAGATCGCTATTTCTAGTTTCTAGGTCTTCTGACATGTTCCATTGTTCTAAAACCATAGTAACATTCTATAGTCAGTTGTCACAAGATTCTTTTATTATTAGTTATAAAGTATATTGAAGTACATCAAGAAAGGTCATAGTAACATAATTTAAAAATTAAATATTTTAAATAACATTTTAACGGTGTAATCAGAGTGGTAATTCTCTTTACTAATGTATTTATATGCACTAAGGTGAATATATAGGGGGTGAATGTACAACCCAACATGTAAACCTTAAGACTTCCCCAAAATTATACTAAAATAAGAAATAGGTTAGGTCAAATTTTATTTAAAATAAAATATAGTAAGAAGAATAAAAATCAATGAAAATTACTAATATTATCCATAAGGAAGTGAAATTAACACAACAAAAACAATCCTATGGCATAAGCCCACACACACATGCAGACACTAACTAAAGAAAACACTGCCCGAAGGCCGCTCCTAAACTGTCCAACTTGAAAACGGTATTCACCCATTTAGTCAGATGTCATAACTTGGTGGAATTATCCAATATTCTAAAATATTAGTTCTATGATCATGTATAACCTTCATGAAAATTTCCATATAATTACAAACACCCACCCACAAAATTCATGTCATGTTCTCTCTTTTAAAACATTTATTTTGAAAACCAAATTCAGTTAATCATACAGTTGAGAACCTTGGGGGAATCACCCATAATTATATATTTTAAAAATAAAAAATAAAAAGGGATTCAAAATAGATATTAAATAATGGTTTTCCAACTAAAATAATAAGAAATTTATTCAGAAAATAACAAGCCTTCACATTCATAGAGAAAGTGAAAAAAGAAGAGAAGACACCTTCCTCAAATGTATTTGACATAATGAATTCTAACATGATCTCAAATATTTGGGCATTATAATCTATTACTTCAATGAAACCTAAATTATATTTTAAAAAATAGGATCAATGTAGTAGATTTAGGAAAGGGAGGCCGAATATAAGGTTCCTCTTTAGAGAAAATGGGAGGATTAAGGAGAGAGAAGAAGAGTAAGGAACTTACCATAAATTTCCAAGATTTAGTGCTCTACGATATTTTGAAATCAACCACTCAGAGGAAAAATATCACTGAAATATACTAGAGGAGTACTATAATTTGAGATAATTGGTTTGAGGAGAAATAATGAGGGTTTTTAGGGGAGTTGCGAATCTCAAATAATTTTTTTGGATAAAATTAATCTCATCGCACGGTTATGTCACATGGTTTGGAAAACTATGTGCTTACTGGTAAGTAGATTCACCGAAGGTATGTTATCGGTGTCCCAAATTGATATTACCCACTCTTAATCTTAGTATAGTGCAAGTGCGGTGTCTATCCATAGAGAACTTTGTAAGTCCATGAATTCTATTGAGTTTAGAATTAATTCTGTGTGTTATGCTGAATTTAGAGTGGATTTTCTTGGATGGGATTATTGAATCTGTTTTATTTACTTGAAATAATATTTAACAATTTCATAGAAAACAACAAGTGAATTTTTGATGTATTTAGAAGGAAAAGGAGCGTTTTTGGGTTATGGTGATTATGGATATTTAATGCGGATTTCTTATGTGGTTATATTGTTCATGATAATTCAACATTCTAGATCTTATTATTGACATGGTTCCCTTGGTCCGGTTGATTTTGTCTTGGAATTGAAGAAATTTAACTCCTTGGTCTGGAAGTCATTGTTTCACAATTCATACTTCTAGTTTAGTCCATTTATGAATCGACGAATACCTTCAACGGTCATGAAGTTGTTTCGTTGTTATTCTTCTTTTAGATCCCTGAGAATTCTGTCCTTGGTCCGGTTCATAATTCCTAGTAGTAGTTAACAATGTTTTAAGAAGAATAAGATGAATTAAAAAAGAATAGACACAACCACATAAATCATCACAACATGCAATCCTTCATCATCCACAGCCCCAAAACAAGGTTTGTTTAGTTACACATATATGACATACTGAAAATAACACTTTTGATACCTGATGAGATCATTGATTAAGCTTTGAGGAGAGGTGTCGGAAGGTGGAACGGTGGAGTAGTGGTAAAACGGTGGCTCAAGAGGAATGGTAGCAAAAGTTCCTCCCTCTTCAAGTGTTCTCGATCTCTTTGGTCCAGAGGCCAAGGCCTCTATTTATAGAAAAATAAAGTACACGACGTGTATAAAAGTACATGCCGTGTAGTCTTGTCAACTCACTTTTGAAGGGGTTTTTCTTCGGTAGGTGGCCATCCACGCCATCTTTGACTCACACGACATCGGCGGCCGGTTGATGTCCAGTACACGACGTGTCGCTCCACCACACACGCTGTGTAATCCCTAGAAAGCGCCACCAACCGCATCTAGAAGCTGGTACACGACATGTTTTGGTAATCCACACAGCGTGTAGTCTTTGGCTGGTGACTTGGTCGTGTACACCCCCTTTTGATCTGTGTCCCCGTCTGAATGTACATGGAGTGTATAAAAGTACACATCGTGTAGTTGCCAAATTTTCACAAACATCCCTCGATTTGTGTGTTTTGGCAAAAAATCTCCTGAAAATAAACAGAATCACCAAAATCAAAGAATATGTTCATTAAACAATAGATATTTGTGTTCTTATTTTCAATAATATATTTGAAAAAGTATACACAAATCATTTCCATCAAACTCTCCCACACTTAGTCATTTTCTTGCCCTCAAGAAAAATCTCAACATCTAATTAAAAGAGTCTATATTTTTAAAAGGAAGGCATTCAATTAATCAAAAGTATAAATGATACAGTTTCAGAGGAAAATTATAAAAGGAACAGACAAATTCAATTCATAATATATTTGAATCATTCCTCATATATAATACAATAAACAACTTACATCCTCTTTTAACACATGTTTCAACCTTAAAAATATAAGCAAGCCACTTGATGATTTACCTCACCAAAAATATACTCAACACTCAAGATTTTTTTAAACAATGTTATGCTCAATCAAATACATATACACTCTATCCATAGGTTCTCAAGAATTCTAGTTCTCCACTTTAGAAATAATATTACACAAAAATCATGAGGACTTTTCAAAAAGGACCAGATGTTTCTCTGGCTAATGGTTGGTAGGTAAAGATGTGAAAAATAACTCTGAGGCTTGAAAAAGGAGGATAAATTATTAAATAAAAATGCATGACATTCAAAGTTAAACTCAATGTAAAAACACCCTCAACAAGCTTTATCAAAAGATCTTATCACCGCCATCTCTTTTAGAAGAGTAAGAGTCACAAACCAACAAATGTATATAAGGCCCCTTTGTTTGTACCATTTTTTTAGAGAACAAAGGGATCCTTTTTGAATTTCCCAAATAGAGGTTTGGAACTCTTTTTCGCCCCAAATGATCAAGAGGCACTCCCCCATACTTCATTTCTTGACAATTCACGAATTTTTACCATGTGATGCCAATCCCTTCTTTTTGAGATCAGATAAATATTCATGAAAATATCATAAAAGAATTAGGGTAGGATGGGAAATAGGCTTGTAATATGGCTTCCTATAAAGGCTATCCATGGTCTCTATGGGATTCACGAAGATAAGATGTAGGGTAGGCTCAAGATAAAGGGGTTGACAATCTTATTCCTCAATCATTTTAATGTAATTAAAAAATTCCTCATGTTTCGAAAAGAAAACTTGAAAATTCTGGTAGTTATGTATATTCTAAGAATATCTCAAAAAATAGGGTATTAGAAAGAATATGACCAAGGGGCTTAGAATACCTCTTGGGAGTGGAAAAAATAAATAAATAGACAATCAGGTCATGTCTTGCAAATTAATTGATTAGTCTAATCAATGTAATTATCCAAGGATTAAAGATGCAATTTAAACTATATCAGCAATCATGTTAAAACACTTAAGAATCAAAGTAAGAATGCAACCCTAAAAAATTTCCTACTGATAACTTTAGTAGTTATAAATATTATTAACCAAAATTGATTCAAATTTTTAAATATATAATCTAATAATGATGTCTCCTAGATTAGTTCAAGGGAAAAGAGTATGGTGAAATAGAGAAAGGATCCACCACAATTAAAATCGCACATGGTCCACCAAGTGCTCAATAAAGAACAAGGGAAGGTGGGGACAAAATAGTGGACCGGACTGAGGGAAAGTAAGGAAAGAAGTAAAAAATGAAAGAAAAGAAAAATAATGGAAAAAGAAAAACTCCCCCCGTGTCGAAGCGTAGGAATATGGTCGATGATGAAAAAGCGCATCCCAAAATGTTCCGGAGTACCTGTGAGAGGGAAAGGAAAAGAACACTGCAAGCAGGAATAATAAACATAGGCACAAGATTGCACAAAAATATATATACAAATAAATACACGTGTCCCAAAACCAATCATGGGGTCACCTTAGAAGAGGCATCATCCAGTAAAAGGTCAGCCGGAAGAGATGGCTCAGGAGCCGTGGAAGGTGGAGGCTTGGACTCGGTGGCGGGATGGGAAGCTAGAGAAGGAGGAGCGGAATGAACCAGACTTGGTAAAGGAAGCTCAACATACCTCCCTGGATTTGCAGTAGTGGTGGCGGCAGGAGAAGTAGCAGCAGGGCCAGCAGTAGATAACAGAATGAAATCCGTGGCCAGTGCTGTGAATGGCGGTGGGCCAGCACCAGAAGGGCCAGGAACTGAGGCAGGTGGCGGGGGAAAAGGAATACCCAAATGATGAACAATAAGGCCCAACAATTACTCCATGAAGTCCTGACATCTGTCTATATGGACCAAATGATCCCCAATACTATCCTGGCGGCAGGCGAGATGAACCAACTGTTGATCTATCGCCGCTATGAGGATGGAAAAGGTGAGATCAGCAAAGGGTACAGTGGTAGGCGGGGCTGGTGGTGGTCCAGAAGAAGGAAGTCCAGAAGAGGTGGGGTCAGTAGGAAAGGGGTTGGGTGGAGAAGCTGGAGGGGGTGGAGAAGGAGGAGACGGGGCATCAGTCGGGGCAGGAGGGTTAGCGGGTGGCTGGGGATGAGCCTGGGAAAGGATGTAGGCACCCCCTGCTTCCGGACCAATCCAATGCGAATAAGCATGAGATAGTCCATCCACTGGGGAGAACCTAACAAGTCATGTGGTAAAGAAGGCTCGAAAACCCCAAGGTGGTGGGCGAGGTGAGTGGCGTAAAACCCACCGTTCAGGTTTCCCTGAGAGCTGGTAAAGATAAAGTGGAAATAGGAGGCATCTAGATAGGGGAGGTCAGGGTAGTTGTGCCAGATGACATAGGTAAGGAGCTCCATGTCATGACCGGTCACGACCCCCATATCCTCATGGCGGGGAAAAAGAATGGTGCTGAAGCACCAGTGGGCGAAGCGAAGGATGGGGTCAGTGATAAGGGTGCTCTTCTAGGAAGTGGGGGAATACCAGTGGTCAGGCCCGGCGATCTCCCGCCACATGGCAATGAGATTAGAGTGCTCAGGTCTTGTAAAGTTAGAAACGGGGGGTGTGGTGGTAGGATTGGGTTAGAAGCCACACCCTCGGCCAAACTCGGTCATGGTGAGGGAGAATCATTGGCCGCCCAGCTGGAATCGAACCACGGGCACAACATCACCAGGTGTCTCCAAGTACTCAACTCCATCGAACTTGAATGAGTCCGCGATCTCCAAAAATAAATCGCGGAAGACATGAGTGCTAACCTGGAAAATAGAAAGTAGTGGTGTGTGTCCAAGGAGCTCCTCCAAGTCCTCCCAAATACCGAGCTACTGTGGAATGCTGTTGTCGAGGTATCAGCCACTCAACGGTATCGGCCAGCGAGAGAAGCGTCAGACCCTATCATGTGCCAGATCGGTGACTGGGAAGACCATGCATGGTTAGGGAACACATGCAGGTCCCAGTCCAGGTGTAGGTGCACCAGCAGAAGATGGCTCTCTTGGTGGATCGGCTGCAGAAGATTAAGGCTCGGCAGATGAAGCGATATATGTGGGACCAGCTACTGAATAAGATGGCACAGTTAGAGTGGAAACTGGTGGAGCAGAAATGGAGGTGCTCAGAATCTCTGTGTTGGTAGGTAGAGGTACAACCATGCTAGGCCCAGCCTCTACTGGGACAATAGGAGGTGGAAGAATGGCCAATGGAGGGAGCTCATAGACCGGTGCATCTGGGTCTGTCTACGTCAGAGATCGGAGTCGAATCTGCCGAAAAATGGGCCTCTCACCCTCAGTGGCGGAGGCCGGCCGCTTCCCTCGGGAAGGATCGCGGTCTGCTATAACCTGAAAAAGAAAGAAAAAAAAAACAAACAAAAGAAAAAATAAAAGAAAAGAAAAAAAGAAAGTGTGAAAAAAATGAAAATAAAAGTACACGGCGTGTACATCCAGAGTACACGGCGTGTAGTGAAAAATGTAGAGCATCCCGTGTTCCGTGGATAAACACGCAGAAGGTGGAGAATAGTGACTATGTAAAGGTACACGGTGTGTACCAAACATACATGCCGTGTGTATACAAAGTGAATGTGGTTGTGTATTACAAACGACACGACCATTTTTTTAACAGTTTGAAGAATAAAGGACACGTCGTGTATCGAAAAAACACGGTGTGTTCTTTACTCAAAGAACATGGTCGTGTGGGGGTGAGACACAGGCCGACCAAAAGAAATAAAATACACGATGTGTACCGAACATACACGCCATGCATGGGAACATGGGGTGAGAAGCTGTGTTATGGTCTACACATGGAGGGGCCAAAGGAAATGATATACACGGCGTGTACCAAACACACACGTCGTGTACATGAAAATGGTGTGTGAGGCCGTGTGCAATGGGGTACTCGGGCACGATGGGGAAAAATACATGGTGTGTACCGAACATACACCCCATGTATATTTAAATTTCGAATAATTTTATGTGTGGCCATGTTCAAAAGTACATGACGTGTGTTCTTCATTTCGTGGTCGTGTACCGCGGAAGCCGAACGGTCGACAGATCCGAAAACACCCTAAATGGATCTAAAAACATGAAATAGAGGGTGTAGAAGGGCGTACCTGGACCGAGGATCACAATGCAAGAAGAATCAAAACCCGAAAGGGCCTAAATCGATGGATCTGATAAATGGGGGTCTGGGTGGCGTTCGGGAGAAGAAACAGGAAGAAGTGGAAGAAATGGGGAGCCGCGTGACACGGGCTCAAGCTGGGTGGCCGCGGCTTATATAGTCGCGGTACACAGCATGTACGTCTGGACTACAAACTGTGTATCCCCATTTTTTTTTTACAAAAAAAATAAACTATATAATAATTAATATTAATTAATCAAAATAAAATTAAACTAGGTATATATATATATGTATAAACAGAATTAAAATAAAATAAAACTATACATGTAATGTAGTGGGAAAATACACTCTGTGTGTTTAAAACTGTAAAAAGTGAAGTACAACCTTTGGCCTGTTGCTCGGGGCGAGGTTCGAACCGGCGATCGACCGCTCCGAAAAAAAGCCCTCAACCACTGGAGCAAAGGTTTTACTGCTGCCCATATTTATTATTTATATACATTTGATCTAAAAATCTTATACACATGGGAAGAAGGAAATGTACGGCGTGTTGTTTTTAATTATAAAAGAAGGGGATGAAGCAGGGAGATTAGTCGAGTTCGAACCTGGGTCTTTTGGATCTAGGGCCGAGACTTTGCCAATCTGCCAACCTCATCCGCATGAATTTATTTTATACGAAAATGTTTTTAAATTAGTAAGGAAAATTATGGCACACACGACATATATTAAAAGACACGCCGTGTGGTTTTATTAAAAGGATAAATGATGGAAATGGGGTGGTTTCTAGGATTCGAACCCAGGTCTTTTGGAACCGGGTTACGATCGTGGCCAACTGATCCATCCCCACCATGGGTTTTCTTATAAGAAAATATATATATATATATCTATATAAATTACTACACACACTGTTTAAGAAAACGAGGATCCTCGTGCCGAAGGTAGTTCAGGAGGATTCGAACCGGGGACGTCTCGGATAAACTCCAGTGACTTTACAATCGGCACCGACATCATCCCTGGTTATTTATTAGTTATTCTATAGATTTATAATATTAAGATTATAAATTAAAAAGATAAGTACACACCGAGTATATAAGTGGGACACATCGTGTAACCTTTGGGTTGCCTCCCAGGAAGCGCCTTTGTTTTAGGTCGTTGGCTCGACCTTCTTACTTTGACTTACCTGAGAGGTGTCGTGGAGATCACTCCCACTGTATCTTCCATGGGATGCTAATTTTTTAGGCATTGGGCATTCACCTTGAACGGTTGACCATCCTCTTTAGCTATTTCCACCGCTCCGTGAGGGATAATCGTATGATATAGAACGGTCTCGACCACCTTGATTTGAGTTTTCTTGGGAATAGACGGAGACGAGAGTTGAAGATGAGGACCTGATCACCGGGTTGAAATTTTTTCGAGAAATCATCCGTCCGTGGATGGATTTTGTCCTCTCCTTGTACAATTTAGCATTCTCATATTCTTCTCTTCTGATTTAATCGAGTTTCGATAGCTGGAACTTACATCTCTCTGGAGATGCCTTCATATCAAAATTTAGGGATTTGACGGCCCAATATGCTTTGTGTTCCGGCTCAACAGGCAGAGGAAATGGTTTTCCATAGACGAGAAAAAATGGTGACATCCCCAGTGGTGTCTTAAAAGTGGTGCGATAGGCCCACAAAGCATCGCCAAGCTTTTTGGACTAGTCCTTCTGTGAGGTATTCACTGTTTTCTCCAAAATTTGTTTGAGCTCACGGTTAGAGAGCTCCGCCTATCTACTTGATTGGGGATGGTATGGTGTACCCATGTGATGCTTCACTCTGTTTTTCGACAGTACTCCTTTCATTAACAAATTATCAAAGTCATTCCCTCTATCAGAGATCAGTAAACGAGGAACTCCGAACCTGCTGAAAATGTTCTTATTGAGAAAGTTCAGGACCACCTTGGTTGTGTCGTGTGTTGTAGTAGTGGTTTCCACCCATTTGGAGATGTAATCAACGCATATGAGGATGTAGGTATGCCCGAAAGAAGGGGGAAATGGTCCCATGAAGTCGATGCCCCACACATTAAAAATATCAACCTCCAGGATGGGGTGCTAAGGCATCCCAACTCTTCATCCCATATTACCTGTATGTTGTCATGGATCACAATGGGAAATGAAGGATCGGGCATCTTTATGCATGGTGGGCCAGAAAAACCCAGATTACAGAATCTTTGCTATGGTACGATCTGATCCATGATGTCTTCCAATGGCTGAGGCATGACAATATTCCAGGACCCCTTGGACCTCCGTCTTTGGGATGCACTGTTGGATCACCCTGTCTCCACATGATCGGAATAAGAGTGGGTCTTCCCAGAAGTATTACTTAATATCATAGAGGAATCTTTTCTTCTGCTAGAAGTAGAGGTCGGGGTGGATGACACTTGTAAATAAATAGTTATCAATATCTGCAAACCAGGGCCTAGGGGACTCAATAATTGAAAAGAGATGCTCATCAGGAAAATCCTCCCTTATCACTTGATCCTCCTCTTTCTCCAAGTGTGGAATCTCCAGATGGGATAGATGATCAACAACCAGGTTCTCACTCCCCTTCATATCATGGATCTCTAAATCAAATTCTTGTAAGAGGACGACCAATCAGATCAATCAGGTCTTCGCAGCCTTCTTGTTTAACATGTACTTAAGTGCTGCATGGTCAGTATAAACAATCACTTTAGATAGAAAAAGGTATGAATGAAACCTGTTGAAGGCTAATACTACTTTCAGAATCTACTTCTCTATAGTGGTTTAGTTCAGTTGGGCCTCATTGAGTGTCCTGCTGGCATAGTAGATGGGTCGGAAGATTCAGTCCATCCGCTGACCGAGGACAGCTCCCACCACATAGTTGCTGGCATTGCACATCACTTAAAACTGTGCCTCCCAGTTGGGGGCAATCATGATTGGAGCATCCACCAGACATTGCTTTAGATTCTCAAAAGCTGAGGTGCAAGCCTCAGTGAATTCAAAAATGGAATCCTTAGTCAGGAGATTGGCGAGGGGCTGGGCTATCTTTATGAAATCACAAACAAACTGCCTGTAAAACCCCTCATGGCCCAGGAAGATTCAGATAAATCTAACAGAAGTTGGAATGGGATGTTTTGAAATGACTTCTATTCTCTCCGGATCCACCTCTACCCCCTTTGCTAAAATTATGTGGCCAAGAACTATGCCACTTTGCACCCTAAAATGACACTTTTTCAGTTAAAAACTAGGTTAGTGTTTTCGCATCACTCTAGTACTATCTCTAGGTGCCGCAAACAGGTTGTGAATGACTTCACGTAAACAGAAAAATCATCCATGTAGACCTCCAGGATTTGTTCCTCCATGTCGTGAATAATAGCCAGCATGAATCGCTAGAATGTGGTGGGAGAGTTGCGCATATCGAAAGACATTCTGCGGTAGGCAAATGTTCCATATGGGCAAGTGAAAGTGATCTTCTCCTGATCTTCTGGGGAAATGGAGATCTGATTATAGCCAGAGTATCCATCGAGGAAGTAGTAATATTCATGCCATGCTAGCCTTTCTAGCATCTGATCCCTGAAGGGAAGGGGAAAATGATCTTTCCTTGTGGCATTGTTTACCTGCTTGTAATCTACACAGACTCTCCAGCCCATGACTGTGTGAGTGGGGATGAGCTCATTCTTGTCGTTTGATACCACAGTGATGCACCCCTTCTTAGGGACCACTTGCAGGGGACTTACCCACATGCTATCTAATATAGGGTAAATGATGCCTGCATTTAAAATCTTGATTACCTCCTTATTTACGACTTTTTTCATGGGAGGGTTTAGACGTTGCTGGGGTTGTCTAGATGGATTTTCTCCTTCTTTGAGTAGCACCTTGTGGGTGAAAATGGTAGGGCTGATACCCTTCAAATCTACAACAGTCCATCCAATTGCCTGCTTTCTCTACTTCAAAACTTGAAGAAGTGCATCCTCCTGTTCTTGTGATAGTGATGCACTAAGTATAATGGGAAAAGTATGATGATCCCCCAAATACCCGTACATTAAGAAAGGTGGGAGATGATTCATTTCTAGTTAAGGTTCCTTGAGAACTAAAGGTACCATTGGCTGTACTTCTACCCTCTATAGGATGTCAAGAATGACAGCTCATTTCTAGTAGTGGCTGACCTGGCCTTCGATGGATTTCAGGTCCTCTGGTGCCTCATCAGTGGGTATGTCTGGAAAAATCATATCATCTAAAATGGAATAACATACCAGATCCTCTTCTTATCTACTCAGTTGGTCATCCATTGTAGTCACTGCATATCATTCCTCATGTTCAGGTAACGATGATTGTTTGAAGGACTTTAGAACATTGTAGGAGACTATTTCGTCCCCTACCTGGAAAATCTACTCTCCCGGGTTCACATCAATCAAGACTTTCTCTGTTGCCAGGAAAGGTCTCCCCAATATAATAGGTGCTTCCCGATCCTCCTCCATGTCTAGGATAATAAAATCAGCTTGGATGATTAATCATCCCACCTTCACGAGCACATCCTTCAGTAGCCCTTTTGGATATTTAATGGATCTGTCACCAAGTTGAACGGTGAATCAGGTAGGCTTTAGATCGTGGAGTCCGAGCTTTTGGAAAACTCTGAATGGCATGATGTTGAAACTGGCTCCTAAGTCGCATAGAGATTTTCCAAATTCATAGGGTCCAATTGTACAAGGGATAGTAAAGCTATATGGATCCTTGAGTTTCGGAGGAATGGAATGTTGTACGACTGCAGAACACTCCTTTTTCAATTTTATGGTGCCCAAATCCTCCATCTTCCCCTTATTATAGAGTATTTCCTTCATGAATTTTTCATATGTGGGAATTGAGTCAGAGCCTCTGCCAATGGGATGTTGATGTGTACCTTTCTGAATACCTCCATGAATTCTCCAAACAGGTGATCCAGCTTCCTTTGCTTCATTCTCTCCAAAAAAGTTAATGTTTTCTCGAATGGTTTGAAAACCTCCTTTCCATTTCCTGGTTGAGCCTCTGGTGATGGATTTTTGGATGAAGAGGGGTCTAAAACCATACCTTTGTTGTCAATAGGGAGTATAGGTGAAGTTGACTGTGTTGGTTACTTCTGGTGAAGATTCTTTCCACTTCATAAAGTGATGGAACGGGCCTCCTCCCATGGGTTGTTCTCGGTGTTTCTAGGTAGTGTACCAGGCTGCCTCCCTGAGAGCTAGTTTTCAAATTAGCTGATTTGGTTCTCGAGGCCTCGAATAGAGGCCTCTTGGTTCTGAAATCCAGTCTCAGCAGTTGATATGAATTTTGTCAGAAGATCCTCTAACCATGAGGTATTCTCTTGTTGAGGAGGTTGTGCAGCTGGTGGAGGTGGTTGCTGCCGTGGCTGCTACTGGCGAGGGTTTTGATACCCTTGCTGATGATAGGATCCCTACTGGTTCTGTTGTTGCCTTGGGTATGGGTTCTGATATTTTGGCTGACTATAGCCAGGCGGTCATTGGGGCGGGGGATTCTGCTGTTGTTGGCCCCAATCGGTGTTCTGATTATCTCACCATGCCAGGTTCTGGTGTTGTTGAAACTGGTTCAACCCTCTATTTTGAGCAACATAGCTCACTTCGCATGTCTAAGGGTTGACTGAAGGTCTCGGGCATTCTCCCAGGATGTGGTTGTTACCACAGTTGCCACATGATGGATGGTTCGTCGCATGAATTTGTGATGCACCTTTGAGATTCAATGCATCGATATTTTTGGATACTGCATCCAACTGGGTAGTAAGCATGGTAGTAGCATCAATACTATGCATACCCCATTTTTTTGTCCCCTACTTGGAATGCCCCTAGAAGCTGTTGGAAGACATATCTTTCAGCAGTTCAAAAAGATCTTCGGGGGATTTTCACATCACCGTACCTCCGATAGCTGCATCCACCATGGACTTTGTATTCATTGTTAGTCCTTCATATAAGGTTTGGACTTTCATCCAAATTGGAAATCCGTGTTGTGGGAATTTATGTAGCATTTCCTTGAAACGTTCCTAGGATTCGTACAACAACTCTGAGTCATGCTGCTGAAAGTTGTGGATCTCATTTTGTAGGGTTACCGTCTTCGAAGGTGGAAAATATTTGGACAGAAATGACTGGGCTAGCTCCTCCCAGGTGAGGATGGATCTTTGTGGAAACCCTTTGATCCAGTATTTTGCCTTGTCGCATAGAGAGAAAGGGAACAACCGAAGACGAATGTCTTCCTCAGAAACGTTGTGGTACCTGAATGTATCGCAGATCTCCAAACAATTGGAGAGATGGGTGTTCGGGTCTTCACTAGGTAGGCCGCCGAATTGAACAGTGTTCTAGATCAGCTGCATGATAGCAGGCTTGATCTCGAAGTGCTGGGCCTGTACCGAAGGATGAACGATTCTTGTATCAGCTCTGTGGAATGATGGCAGGTTGTGCTCCATGAGATTACGACGTGGAGGTGACTGCTGAGGAGGTAGAATCAGCAGGTAATGTTGGTCCTGAGGGGCGTAGTGTGGCCCCTGGCCTTGGCTGAAATATGGCATCCATTCTAGTTGGAATTGTTGGAGCTGTGGTGGGCCATATGGTAGAGCAAGAGGGGCTTGCTGGTTTTGGTTGTCATCCGAACCTAACTGATGTCCATCTCCTTGGACAATAGTTGTATTTCCTTCCTCGTTCTGATCCGTGGGGTTGTTTTGATTTTTTTCAGTCATGAGTGTTTGTTGGCACCTCAAAAAGGTCTGTTCGATCACCAGGCCAGTTGGGAAAAACCCTGATGAATCAGTTCTCTTGGAACGTGTGAGGTCACCACTCATACACCTACGGACCTTTACAAAACAAAACAAGCTACCAAGCGTACACGAGGAAAATAAATGATTAATAGAAATGGGATTAGGAAATAATTTTTTTGGATTTTATAATTTTTATTTTCACTTAATTAATTACTAACGCAACTAAATTTTAGCACTTAAATCGTCAGTTCCACGACAACAGTGCCAAAATTTGGTCATTCGTTTCACTGAAGGTATGTTATCGATGTCACAAATTGATATTACCCACTCTTAAACTTAGTATAGCACATGTGAGAGGTTGATCCATAGGTAACTTGGTAAGTGCGTGAATTAAATTGAGTTTAGAATTAATTCCATGAGTTATGCTGAATTTAGAGTGGATTTTCTTGGTTGGGATTATTGAAGCTGTTTTGTTTACTTGAAATAAGATTTAACAATTTAAGAGAATACAAAAAGTGAATTTGTGATGTATTTAGTAGGAAAAAGAGCGTGTTTGGGCTATGGTGATTATGGATATTTAATGCGGATTGCTTATATGGTTGTGTTGTTCATGATAATTCAACATTCTGGATATTATTAATGACAAGGTTCTCTTGGTCCGGTTGATTTTTTCTTGGAATTGAAGAAATTTAACTCCTTGGTCTGGTAGTCAGTGTTTCACAATTCTTACTTCTATTTTAGTCCATTTACGAATCGATGAATACCTTAAATGGTCATGAAGTTGTTTCATCATTATTCTTCTTTTAGATCCTTGATAATTCTATCCTTGGTCCGGTTTAGAATTCCCAGTAGTAGTTAACAATGGTTTAAGAAGAATAATAAGAATTTAAAAAGAACAGACACAACCACATAAATCATTACAACATGAAATCCTTCATCATCCACAGCCCCAACACAAGAAGTTTTTAGTTACACATATATGACATAATGAAAATAACACTTTCGATACCTGATGAGATCATTGAGTAAGCGATGAAGAGAGGTGTCGGAAGGTGGAATAGCAGAGTAGTGGTACAACGATGGCTCAGGAGGAATGGCATCAGAAGTTCTCTCCTCTTCAATTGTTCTCGATCTCCTTGGTCCGGAGGCCAAGGCCTCTATTCATAGAAAAATAAAGTACATGGTGTGTATATAATTAAATGTCGTGTAGTCTTGTCAACTCGCTTTTGCCTTGGTTTTTCTTTGGTAGGTGGTCAGCCACGCCGTCTTTGACTCACACGGCATCTGAGGCCAGTTGGTGGCCACTACACGGTGTGTAGTGCCGCCACAAATGGCGTGTAATCCCTAGCAAGCACCACAAACTGCATCTAGAAGCTGGTACACGACATGTATTGGTAATCAAAACGACATGTAGTCTCTGGTTGGTGACTTGGGAGTGTACTCCTCCTTTTGATCCGTGTCCTCGTCTGAATGTACACGGCATGTATAAAAGTACACGCCGTGTAATTTCAAAATATTCACAGACATCCCTTGATTTCTGTGTTTTGGCCAGAAATCTCCTGAAAATAAACAGAATCACCAAAATCAAAGAATATGTTCATGAAACAACAGATATTTGTGTTTTTATTTTCAATAATATATATGAAAATGTATACACAAATCAAGTGAATCAATTACCATGTAGATGATATTTTTTGAGAAAATGTGTAAGTCATTTTTTATCACACAGTTTTTCCAACTCATGTGACTACCTTGAAGAACCCTCAAATTCTCACTTGGATTCCTAGGGAATCGAAAAGGTTTACCTTAACTTTCCTCAAACTGTGTACCCTCCAAAACCTTTCGAAAACAACTTAGAAATATCTATAACCTTCTTGAGATCTATCCCAACTACTCAATAATATTGAATATAAAATAAAAAAGGAAAAATACCTCAAAATGGGTGTATTATAATTTTATTTAATCAAAATTACAATGTTTAAAAACTAGTGACTTGTCAGCCATGTTGAAGAAAACTCGAAATTTTACTTAATATTTTGAGACACATTAGTAATGTGGTCTCACCACATTTATATTGAGATTCTCACATTTTCCTCTAGTGACCCAAGATTTATAAATTCATACCATCTATTGCACTGTGAAACTAATGATCCCCTAAATCACCCCTCATCATAACCTATAGTCGCTAGTAAATAAATAGTGTTCTTATTGCTTACTCATACCTATAAACTCCAACTATGGAAATATTTATTATTAGACATAATACACCTACAAGTGACTTTACTATCTAATCTTATGATAACCTAAAACTCTAAATTTTGGTGTTTTGACTCCAAATGGAACATTCATTGAAAAAAACTAACAATCAACCAACCACTATCTTCTTCCTTTTGATGATATAGAACATAAACTTTTGGTAAGATAATACTTGATCCTTCAAGATAATTCCAAACCATAACAATAACATCAATATAAAAAGATCTTTCACCAAACATATACCTCACACCCCACCTATCCCATGAGAAAAATATGAAAGAGAGATCCATAGGTGGACTCCCTACCTCTTTGTAATTTAGTAACTTTATGGAATAAATAAACAACCAAGAAACACCATGGTAAAATATTTAAATGCCCATCTATAAATTTGTAACATAAACATTTACCCTTTAAGTGGGCATTAAAAATAATCTTCCCAAAATACATGCCAGAGTTCAAAACTAACTATTGGGATAAACGAATACTTAAGAAAATCAAAAAGGAACCACAATCAAGATTTTTTGGTTGGTAAGGATTTATTACCTAGGCAATGATTCTAATTACAGAACATCTAGAAGTGGTCCAATTAAACATAATAATGAATGATACTTGGAAAATTAAATAAGGGGGTCTTGGAATTATTGAACCAACCACATTTGAATCTCACAAGATACTTTTTCATCCTTGGAGAAGAAACAATTGAAGAAGAAGGGTCTCCATGGATAGTTTCCTCCTACATCTGCTCCTCACCAGATGGAGAACCCTTACTAACATCGAATGAGGTAAGACTACCACCCATCATGCCTTTCCCTCTAGAAACCAGCTCCACCAAGAAAGACTCATCCACTAGATCTGTAGGTAAAATGATACCAGAATAATTATATTGATCATTGAGATCTAAATAAAGTCCCTTTATGAACAGATGTTCCTTGAATGAATTTCTAAACCTGATCTCAGAAAAAATGGAATCAACCCATTAAAATGGTCAATGTACTCTTTCACTGCTAATAGACCCTGCTGATTACCCATGAGATCCACTGCTTTATTTTTCTTATACTCCTTAGGAAGGAACCACAGAATAAATGCGGACTTAAATAATTCCCACATCATTCCAACATGCAACTATGTCGGGAGAACCACCTTTCACTAGTCCAAAATTGACCCGTCACATAGACCTAGGATAATCCCCACTCTCATGAAATTAGACTATCACAAAGAATTTAATAAATAATCAATTATTTTAGGACACTCCCCTATATTTAGATAAATTTTATCACCTCAAAAGATATGGAAAATATAATAAAAATATGAATCCACAACTCTATTATGAGTATATGTGGTGTCATCAACTGACAATGCCACAATTGAACCATTACAATTTCTTGGAAAAATTTTATGAGGCATACAATAAATAATAAAGAAATCCAAAAACATAGTCAGTATCAATTCATATTAAAATCATTCCAAACCTATAAATAAATCTCAATTCAAAAGAGAAAATCCAAATGATTAAATATAAATTACTATGAAAAAATTGACACTTTCATTAGGAAACCATTTTTAAAATTTGATATTTTATTTTGAAGGCTTAAAACTCTTCTAGAAATTCATTTCAAAAATCAACATTTCATTAAAACACTAATTTATTAGCTAAAATAATTTTAACATACAAAAATATTTTTTAAAAAACACACACATGTCCTTGAGATTGAATTATTTATATTTAACTTTTGAGAAACACATTTTCAATTTCAAAAAAACCTTGCCTTTTGAAAACTATGTTTCAATAAAAATCTTTCTAAAATTGAACTAATATTCATCAATTATCCATGAAAATATATTTTAAATCATCCGAATAACATCCACTAAAACTCAAAATAAATTTAGTTCAAAGGGACCTTGATATAAAAATTTTTGTGATGTTAGTCATTGTGTATAGTTTGGGCACACAATTTGATACCCCAAGAAACAACTGTGTTGAATTCCACTGGGAGTAGATAGATCTAATTTCACTAGATCCATATAGGTTTTCGGATCATGTGGGCCAAAAATATGTCATATTTTTCATTTCCTTTTACCTCTAATTCATGAAAATCTCAAAAATTCCAATAAAATATTTATAAAAATCCAAATAGCATCAACCCATGTCAAAATAAACCAAAATCCAATAAGGAAAACTCAAAATTCAAGACAAAAACCCCATCACCCCTTGAAAACATGAGTTTTGTTATGAGTAATAGATTACGATACTCTTCCTATACCAACTTATCTCATCCTAATAATACTAATCTCTAATATACTAGACATCAAAAATAACATATGGTGATCCAAGAGCACAAGTATCTAAAAAACCTAAGATATGATTTTATTTTGTTAGGAAAAAACCTAGGGTAACTCATAAATCAATTACTTCAGATGAACCATGAAATACCCAAGGCACATCCCAAATTACCCCAGGCTGATAACTAGTTCCAAGGCTTTATAATAAATCATTGGGGTTGATATGGCCTTGGAAAACATCAATTTCCAAGTATTATAATTCTACCAAAATTACAACATGGTGTATTAATACATTTGGAATTCATGAATAAACAAAATAAAATGATACAAAGATAAAACATGGTATATAAAATATTACTAGAATAAATAATAAACGTATAATACAATATAGAACACCAAAAGGAAAAAATGAAACATCTAGAAAAAAAATAATGCCATGGACAATACAATCAATACATAAGAAAAAAAAATGAATATACTTGAAATAATATCTAAATTACCTATAAGGTCACCATCTATACATAATATTATCATACTCCTTGAGTGATCTCAAAACTAAACAAGAACCGTCAAAATAGACTCGGGTCTACTATGATCGGGTTGCACAAGTAGGGTGTGAACGTAATGGATCTTTGTAGGAAATCACTAGAGATTCAATTCATTTCCTCTTCTTAATAAGATCATAACATCTAGTTTTAAATATAAAATGAACATATGTTTTAATATTTTTATAAAACATACTAAACAATTTTCCAAACAAACCAAATTTAAAAACACTAAACGTGATTTAAAAGAAATATTTAAAAAACCATATTAAAATAATAATTTTTTTAAAACATAAATTTTAATTATTTTTTGAAAACTCTATCAATACCTTCCAATGCAACCAGTGAAAATAATATAAATAAACCATGTCAATAGAGGAATCAACATAGTATAAAAGAAATATCGGTAATTTATGTCATAATAGAACCATAACATAGTAAAGGAGTAATATGGCCAAATATGGTATGTTAGAAAGCTTAAAGTATAGGTAATTATAGGAAAATTCCTAAACATTCCATGGGGAGACCCTAGATTTACATAGTTCAGAACTATCTACAGGCCAATCGATGCATTCCTAAGTCTATAACCAATTTACTTCACTCAACTAGCCTCATTGGTGGCAGTCCCCTATGGATTTTATATACCATAGTGTGTCTAGTTTGTCTAATTAATATTAGGTAGTTACAATCTCTCAACCCTCAATAATATTCCTTGGATCACCATAAATAATATTAATATGAGATAAGGTACAAAAACCAATGGTCAAGAATAAAAAACATTTCAAACTATCACAACTATATACTACTTCAGTTGTAACACCCCGAGCTTCCACGATACGCTTCTCATTCAATAATGCAATAGCTTGCATTGTACGCAACTTTGAGTTCTAAAACACCGCGACTAATAAAAGTAGCCATTATGAATAGTAATAACCACTTTTTAAAATTATAGAAATTTTAAATTTCTAAATGGACTTCATTTTTGAATTCGTAATATCGAAATTATCCTAAGTTGAATTTTTTGTAACTTTCTGAGAACTTCCAATTTTTTTATGAATAGTGAAAAATACTTAAAACAACTTTTTTAATCAAAATAATTTATTGTGATAAATTATACTATTTAGTGGTTTTAAAGTATAATTAGAATATATTTTTACCATTTTATCCAATGGTGGTCATTAGAATTAATTTAACATTGAAATTGGACATAAACAATTGCCAATATTTTGATATAAATTGTTTCTTAAAAACACGCTATTTGTTGTGACAGCGGGAATTAATTATAAAATTAATTAATGCAACTTATATGTTTGGAATTTTTTAAAATAGACATCATTTTTGAATTCGGAATATCAATTATAGCTTAGGGTGAAATTTTGGCATTGTTCTGAAAAACTTCAATTTTTGATGAATAGTGAAACCACTAAGTGGTAGTTAAATAACTGATTTTTCGCTTAAAATGAAATATTACCACTTCTGTGAATTGATTTTCAAAAATCCGACATACATGGTTGTAATTAAGAAGTAAAATGTGGTTCAATGAGATTAAAATAATTTTTTGGTGAATAGTAACTTTTAAGTTCTTAATCACGATTAGAGGTAATTAGTGTAGTTTAAGGTAAAAATAATGTTTTAATAATATGAGATGAGCTTGAAACTTGTCCTACTCCTATTGGATGAGTCATGGCCGACCAAGACAACCCATGGGTCAACTTGGGGACCCCATGAAGCCACTTTAGTTGGAAAATGACATTAATATATATTTATTTAATGTTAAAATTAAATTGACACAAACATGAGTTATTTTACTAAAATAGTTTTTAAGTGGGGTTACACAAGTCCAAATTTTGACTATAAATATTCATTAGAAAGATAAAAAGATTTCCTACATCATAGTATTTTTTTATAATTTTTAGACATTAAATAAATTAAATTATTTATGACATTATTATGATGCAGCGATGACCTCATTATTTAACGATTTTAATAAAATGAAAAGATAATGTAAAATCCAAGGCATAAACTTGTCCATAGACTATTGGATGGGTAGATTTAGAACCCTTATCACCTTATCCACGAATTATATAAGTGTGGGACCTTTAGAATCCGAAAATCATTGTGTAATAATGTAACATTTCAATCTTTCCAAAAGAGCCCCTCCTCTCCACTTATAAAAGGCCCCCACCTCTCCCACCTTATTAACACCTTCAAGCAATTTGGCTCGGCCAACCTCTGCCCAAATACTCTCCCAACTTCCCCCTCTTACTCCTAGAAGCCTCACTTTGGGCAGAACTCTTCTCAAGGAAGCCTTTGGCTCAAATCAAAAAGAGTTACCCGATTTTGAGGTAATGTCTTCTCTAATGTTGTTTTGTTTTATTTTTCTTCTCAAACCCCATAAACTCTTTTTATTCATTTCTTTTGTAACAAAACCAGTATCCTAAATATACTAGGATGTTGTTATAAGAAGGATTCGAGCTACAATTACACACACATACATCTAATGGTTAAAGAACATACGGTTTCTGTGGATGGCGAATTTATGCCTCACGAAACGATGATTGTTCAACACTCATATAACACCTTCAAAGGTGGCCATTAAGATGTCACTATTTTTATATATGATATATAATATGTTTATGTTTTACTTATGCTTCTGTATTTCTCATTTATGGCATACTTTATGATTTCCATTATGGGTAAAACGCGATAATTTCATTTTAGGAAGTGCGGACTACCGCCCCCTCAAAGTGATGTGAATCGTTAATGCCATATGTGGGATGTATAAAGGATGGATTAAATGATATTATATATGATATTATACTGGAACTATATTATACCTTTATATAATTATGATTTCATTACATTAAATACGAAATAGAAATGAAAGTAGCGTTCATGCGTACGTACGGCTTACCGTCTCCATAAACGGTGCATTTCATTTATTACCTCTAAATGTTACGTGACATTATGAATGAATGTATATACTGTATATATATGATATATATGATATCTACATCATGAATATAATTCTGGATATAATGGATATTTCACCACATGAACAACTTGTAATTATAAGAAGTTTATTTTTGACTCAAGTACCAAAGATCGACAAAACGACCGTTATTAACTCAAATAATTAAATAATGTTCATAACATGGTAATAAGGGATATAAAATGAATAATGAACATGAAAAAGGTTCTTAAGTAAATATAAATTGACTCTAGTTTATTATTCAGGAGGTTAAAGAACGGTCGAGTCAGGACAGGACGCAAGGTAAAGGAACTTCTTAACCCAACTTCCATTCTTTGGGTTAATCTCCTACTTTCAAATTATGTCATGATATTATTATGTCCTATTTTGTATTTTTACTTTCTTTATGTGTACCTATAGTGAATACACATAATAGATATATTTTATTTTAAAAAATGATCTATTTAAGGACTTCGTCTCAATCCCCTTTCATTGAGGCATATTTGGTTTTATACACAACTTTCTTTTATACGGTGTATAAACCCCTTTGACTTTTACGTTTATTCAAAAGGAATCTTTTTTATACGAAGTGTTTTACTAAATGACAAAAAGGGAATGTTTTTCTTTCTGTACTTATGCGGCGACAATGACTTCCCCGCCGCCGTGACCATTATTTGAGTTTCGGCTTCCTCTACAAGCCATCATTTTTTTTAATGAAAAATAAATACAAAGTTTTAACTTTCTTTTATTTTGGTATTGAAAATGGTTTTGAAAGCATTTTTATTATATCAATGTGTTGTATTGACATCTTGTGATTGAAATGTGGAAATGTTATGTTTCCTTTATGCATGTTTTATGTGATACGATTATGTTATGGTTTATGATATGTTTAAACCTATTCATATGAGGAATGCATTGGACTTAATAAGTGACGGGTGGATCCCGCTATAGCTCCTCGATGCATCGGCAGGTCTCATGAGACAAACTAGTTTCTTGGAACGAGGCCTTGACAAAATCTTATTTGTGGTCTTGGCACGAGGCCTTGGCTACGTGGTTATGATAGTCTGGAATTATGCATTCCATCATTATGAAAGTGGTTATTGATATTGCATGTGATTATTCGACCAGTAGAATATACATGTGAAGAAGTGAATGGCATTATCTCATTTTACTTTTGCCATATTATGTTGAAGTTCAAGTTTAAAAGGATTTTGTTTTAGTTATACATCGCCTTAAATGTTAATGTTTATTTATGAAAGCTTCTACTATATTGTTAACCTTACTGAGAATCTGAGCTCACCCATTTCAATGTTTTAATATTTTTTCCAGGATGTGAAGAAGTATTTTATGAATGACCTGCAGGGGAAGTCAGAAAGGGATATGATTTTGGACTATGAAGACCATGTTATTGTAGTTTTTTTACTTTATGATGTAATGTAAGACTTATGAATGTATCTAGTGTTTCCAAGGCTACTCAACTAATCGGTCTTTCGAGACTTGATCTTTTGTGATCATGCCAATGTTACGAAGTAACGCACCGACTCTGGGTAGCTGGGGTCGGGGCGTTACATCAGTACACCTACCAATGACAATAACCTCCAAATAAGATCCACTATAATCACATAAACTAATGTGGGATCTCATTGGGTTAAAAAAATTTGTGAAAACGTAATGAAGTAAAAACCAAACCTTATATTTAGAAACAAGAAAAAACATTCAATTTCACTTTAATAACCATATTCTAATTCAATTCATTTTTAAAAATCTTTTTAAACTGATAAACATGACTATGAGTTTCATTTATAAAGTATCATCTAGAAATCAATTTAAAATATTGATTGAAATCCATGAAATAATTCAAAATCCCAATCTTAACTAAAGGAATTATATGAAATCTCATATATATATATATATATATATATCAATAAATCAATATATATATATTTATAGACATACATATATAGGTGAGTATCCACATGCATATATACATTAACATTCACAGGGAGTTCCTCTAAGGACAACTAATTTTTCTAATAGTGTTCCTTTGGAGTTTGAGATTAAGAATGTCATTTTTAACATCAATTCTAATAGTTCCCTAACCTCAGAAGGCTTCAAAAAATTGTTTTTTTAAAATTATTGGGTGGTGATAAAAGGCGATGTCTGTAATATTGTCTACACTTTCTTCACTTATCTCCCACATGGAATAAATGCTCATTTTATCACCTTAATTCCAAAAATTCAGAATACTTTTGAGATTCACCTTTTGAGACCCATTTCCCTTATCAACACAATTTACATGGTCATCACCAAGATTATTGAGAACAGTCATTCAGGTATTGATTCTAAAAAAATTTCTTGAAAAAAATTTGGATTTATTAAAGGGGAATCTATTCAGGAATGTATTTGTTCTGCCTCAAAATGTATAAATTATCCTCAAGAATCCTGAAAGAGGAGGAATTATTGACCGTAATCTTGATTTTAAAAAGTCTTTTGATACTCTCGATTAAAACATTTTTCATTAATTTCTTTGATTTTTGGGATTCAAAAAAACATTTATTATTTGGTTAACATGCCTATTTAGATATGTCCACGTTTTCGTGCTTGTAAATGGCTCCCCAAAAGGTTATTTTACTTTCACTAGAGGTGTTTGTCAAGGTGATCCCATCCCAGCCTTGCTCATCGCTTTTGTCGACGATTACCTCAGTAGGATCATCACCCACATGTTCTCCCAAGGATTGCTCAATCCAATATAGGTGTCCAGGTATCTCAATGCCCCTACCCATCTATTCTATGATCACTACCACAAAACTGGGCAAGGCATGCGCCTGCCTTTATCAGCGCTAATGGAAAAGCACTGATAAAGGGTACCCCTGTATCAGCGCTAACAAAAGCGCTGATAAAGGGTCCCACGGATTTATTAAAAACCTGCGGGTCCTCTTCCTCCTCCCCGCACACAATCAAGCTCTCGAGGAAGCCCTCATCTGCGCCGCTGCCTCCGCCGCTGCCGCCGCCTCCTTCTCCTCTGCCACGGCCGCCGAAACCCCTCCCCCTTCTCTCCTTCTC
Organism: Viscum album; assembly: GCA_963277665.1. Lineage (NCBI taxonomy): Eukaryota > Viridiplantae > Streptophyta > Magnoliopsida > Santalales > Viscaceae > Viscum > Viscum album. The sequence continues at coordinate 822,885,736 of OY728134.1, forward strand.
TCTCCCTGCGGCCCCCTCCTCTGCGTAGCAGCCCAGCCGAAGCGCTCCCCCTCCGGCGCACTGCCCCTCCGGCGCGCTCCCCCTCCGGCGCCGCTCCCCCTGCGGTGCCGCTCCCTCGCACGACCTCCTCCGGACCCCGCTGCTCCCGCATCCCCTTCACCGCGCCGTCGGTCCCTGCGCGGCTCCCTCGGTGACCCCACTGCTCCCGTATCCCCTTCACCGCGCCATCGGTCCCTGCCGCACCTCCTCCTTCTCCCTACATAGCCCGACCACCACCCTTGTCGGCGCCGTGCTTGCCGGTGCCGCCCCTGCCGGTGTCGCGCCGCCCTTTCGAGCATCATCCCAGACTTTCCACACCCTGTTGGCATCGTTTCGGCTTTTGTGTGCCCTGTTGGTACCGTTCTGGCCAGCGCGCGGCCTGCCGGTGTCGTTCCGGCCAGCCCACGCCTTGTCGGCGTTGTCCTGGCCTCCCGTTGCGAGTCCCGCAGCCCCGGTGAACCCCGCCCAGACCCTGCTAGTTGAGAATACCTCTGTGCCGAGGTGAGGTTTGCATTTTTTTTTTGTTTGTATAATTTTAGGTCAATATTTTATTCTGTTTATGAGTCCCTAGTTTACATCTTCTTGCATCTGCGCCAATATTCTTGTTTATGTGCCAATCTTTCTTATTAAATTAATTTGGAACAAATGTGTATTGTTTTTCAAGATTCGGAATTAGTTTTTATTTGGTTATTTGGGCGTTGGATTTGTTAGTGTTATGTTTAGGTGATGTCAGTGTACATTTTCTTTTTGAAAACTCACTTTGGGCTGTTTATCAGCATCGATAGTTTGTGCAGTGGTGTTTTTGAAAGTGTCGTGGTGCAGTTGACTTTTTGTTAGTGTCAAAAGCGTGTTTAGTCTTAAAAGTGGTTTTGTAAATAATGTCGATTGCGCAAGTGATGTTTTGAAAATGTATCGAGGTGGTTCTTTCACGTTGTTGCTCGTTTGGGTTGTTTTAAGGCTTTGTTAGTGTAATTTCAGTTTTCGTACGTTTGTTGCAGCGTGTTTGCGAGATAACCTCACGATATTGTGGTCGTCGAAGCTCTCGCGGAAGCCCTCGTCTGCGTCGCTGCCGCCGTTGCCGTCGCTGCCGCGGCCTCCTTCTCCTCCGCCGCGGCCGCCGCCTCCTCCTCTGCTCCTCCTCCTCCTCCTCCTCCTCCGCTGGTGCCTCCGCAGCCTCCTCCTCCTCCGCGCCCTCCTCCTCCTCCATTGTGCGGTATGCTATGCCTGTAATTTGCTTTGTTTTTTGTTTTTGTTCTATATTTCAACTATCATGATTTGTGTGAATCAATTTTATTTGATGTGGGGGGTGCAGGTGCTGCGGGTGTAGTGGGTGGGGGGGTGTTTAGGTGGGGGTGTTTAGGTGGGGGAGATGTTTAGTGGGTGAACATGTAGGTGGGGCGTATAATGGGGGGTCCAAATACCGTATCTTCCTCATCCTAAAAGGTGCGATCTTTTTCAATACCATTTTATTTCACTGTCCATAAAACATAGCATTCACCTGTTTTCTCTTTTCCCATCCAACACAATCATATCCAGTACCATTACCTATAAAATAACACATTATGCATGCGTTCTTAAAAATATAATAAGGGAGTAGTAAAACTCCGCTGCCTCCTCCTCTGCTCCTGCTCCTCCTCCTCCTCCTCCACCGGCCTCATCCTCCTCCTCCTCCGCTGCCTCCGCCGATGCCTCCTCCTCCTCCGCCGGTGCCGCTGGTGCCTCCGCGGCCTCCCCCTCCTCCGCCGGTGCCTCCGCGGCCTCCTCCTCCTCTGCCGTCACGCCGCGGTCAAGCTGCGGTCACACCGCGGTCACTCCGCGGTCACGCCGCGGTCACGCCTTGGTCACGCCGCGGTCACGCCGCGGTCACGCCGGTGCCTCCGCGGCCGCCGCCTCCTCCTCCTCCGCCGTGGCCGCCTCCTCCTCCTCTGCTCCTGCTCCTCCTCCTCCTCCTCCACCGACCTCATCATCCTCCTCCTCCGCTGCCTCCGTCGCCTCCGCTTCCTCCGCTGCCTCCGCCCTGCCTCCGCCCTGCCTCTGCGTTGCCGCCGGTGCCTCCTCCTCCACCGCGGCCTCCTCCTCCTCCATTGCGGCCTCATCCTCCTCCTCTGCTGCCTCCGCTACCTCCTCCTCCTCCGCCGCGGCCACCGCCTCCTCCTCTGCTCCTGCTCCTCCTCCCCTCCACCGGCCTCATCCTCCTACTCCTCCGCTGCCTTCCCTGCCTTCGCTGCCTCCGCCCTGCCTCTGCCCTGCCTCCGCCCTGCCTCCGCGCTGCCGCCGGTGCCTCCGGTGCCTCGTCCTCCACCGCGGCCCCCTCCTCCTCCGACGATGCCTCCTCCTACTCCGCCGGTGCCGCCAGTGCCTCCACGTCTCCTCCTCCTCCACGCGCTGCGGTCACACCGCGGTCACGCTGCGGTCACGCCGCGGTCACGCCGCGGCCACGCCGGTGCCTCTGCGGCCGCCGCCTCCTCCTATTATGCCACGGCCGCCGCCTCCTCCTCTGCTCCTGCTCCTCCTCCTCCTCCTCCACCGGCCTCATCCTCCTCCTCCTCTGCTGCCTCCGCTGCCTCCGCCCTGCCTCCGCCCTGCCTCTGCGCTGCCGCCGGTGCCTCCTCCACCGCGGCCTCCTCCTCCTCCGCTGATGCCTCCTCCTCCTCCGCCGGTGCCGCCGGTGCCTCTGCGGCCGCCTCCTCCTCCCCTCCACCGGCCTCATCATCCTCCTCCTCTGCTGCCTTCGCTGCCTCCGCCCTGACTCCGCCCTGCCTCCGCCCTGCCTCCGCGCTGCCGCCGGTGCCTCCGGTGCCTCCTCCTCCACCGCGGCCTCCTCCTCCTCCGCCGATGCCTCCTCCTCCTCCACTGGTGCCGCCAGTGCCTCCACGTCTCCTCCTCCTCCGCGCGCTGCGGTCACGCTGCGGTCACGCCACGGTCACGCCGCGGTCACGCCACGGTCACGCCGTGGTCACGCCGCGGTCACGCGTCACGCCGGTGCCTCCTCCTCCACCGCGGCCTCCTCCTCCTCCTTCGCTGCCTCCGCTGCCTCCTCCTCCGTCACGGCCGCCGCCTCCTCCTCCCCACCACCGGCCTCATCCTCCTCCTCCTCCGCTGCCTCCACCTCCTCCTCCTCTGCTCCTCCTCCTCCTCCTCCTCCTCCTCCTCCTTCTCCTCCACCACAGCCTCGTCCTCCTCCTCCTCCACCGGCGCTTCCTCCTCCTCCTCCTAGTCCGCTGCCTCATCCTCCTCCTCCACCGGCGCCTCCTCCTCCTCCTCCTCTGACTACTCTGCTGCCTCCTCCTCCACCACGGTTCGAGAGGTTCCTCAAGTGATTTCACCATCTTCCTTACCATTTTATTCTTTATATTTAGTTTCTATTGATTTTTGATTTATCTATATTAGGTTTTATGGGTGATTCAACTGGCGCACGGTGGTATCATATTGATGTGAGGCTTGGGGATTGTAGTGGTTCCCAATATATTTTTTATTTTGGTATTTATTTATTCCTTTATTTCCTTTAAGTATCTTGTTTTTTATCTAAATTATACTCATATTCCTTCTCCTTTAACCTATATACTTATCCTATGGATTTTAAATAGGATGAATATAAATAAAGAATGGATGAATGCCAATCGGTTGACAAAAGAGTATGAAGAAGGTGTGAAAGAATTTATCAAGTTTGCAATAGATCATGCATGTGACTCTTCTCAAATCCTTTGTCCGTGTTTACACTGTTGTTATTCAAAACAAATTAGTCCAGATGAGTTGGAAGAACACTTGATCTGTTAGGGAATAGAACCTTTAACATTAAATTAGAAAATGGATGAACCGATGAATGTTATTACAGAAGGATAAAATGGAGAAGCTAAAACGAAAGAGCGGCTCCAAGATTGGATCAACCAACCGATCAAAACGATCTACTGAGAGCACGTTCACCCCGCCCGTTCTATATCCACATTTAATATCATTGCAAGCTCATGTGGATACGAAAATGAAAGACGGAAAGAATAATACAATTGTTTGTGAAAAAGATATGTATGGAGAGGAAACAATGGATTTCATTAGTGCAGACGCTGTTTCTGAGATCATCACATACGACTGGCTAGGCGCCTCAGTTATAAATGTATACATGAGGTATGTTTTCATGATTTGATTTTACAGAAGCTGATATACTTTGATAATTATGGATAAATACATCTCATATTTTTCACAGGCGTATATATGAAAAACAGTTGAAGGGATTTGCCCATGAATACAAATTTGGACTCGTTAGTCCTCACACCATTTCTACACAACGAACAGAAATAGATTCTAATTTTCAGGCTGAATTGATGTCAAATCTGCTTAGAACGTTTCAAATAAGAATTACGACTGACAGGCTCTTTTTAATACCAACGATGAAAGGGTAAAACTCTACATTTTAATCATATCAATTATATTTTCATTTCTATCAGTACTTATTTCTTTTTGTGTTTTTAGGGAACATTGGATGCTCATTGCAGTCAATTTGGATACTCCAAAGATTTATTTTCTGGATTCACTGCATGGATATCCAACTAACCGGCCACACATGACGGCGATTGTCAATTTGTAATACACTAGATCCAACATTTTAGAACTAAATATCTAGTTATATAATTTATATTATCTTTTAATGAGGATTTTGTTATGATAGGGCAGTGTATGAATATCGTCTAAAGGCTGGAATGAATCCAGGGCGTAAGGACGAAAATTCCCACAAGATCTACAAATGGAGAAGTATATGGGTATATATAATTATATTTCACTATCCAAATACATATCAAATCAAATTACTTATTTTTCTCGATGTTTCTGCAGTGTCTCAAACAAAAAAATGACAAGGACTGCGGTTATTATGTTTGTAAATTTATAAAAGAGAACGTATTTCATGGACAAAATAGCATCCCTGAAGAGGTATTTTTGAAAATAAATACTAATTTATTTAAAATAATTATTAATCCCTTGTGTATTTATATTTTTTCAGTACTACTATGACTGTCGCAAAAACTCCTATTCAGAAGATGATATAAATGTCTTTAGAAACGAATGGGCAGTGTACCTGGTCGAAGAATGTAAACAAATAGGAAAATGAAGGTGAATTCCTAATACTTATGTTATCTTTATATGGTCATTGATATCTCACTTTACACTTATTGAGCATCTATGATCTCCCTTTCTTATGTTTCATATCCTTAGATTAGTGAATTCCTACTACTTAGTTTGAAAATGAGATAAACTTTGGAAAACAACACCAATGACATACGCCAAACCAAGAAAACGCATTCGGACTATTTTGATACTTTAGGACAACGATCCACAAGTCATTTTTGACGCGTACGAATCGACCGCAACTCAATCCGACGCACGGTGTGACCGGTATGGCTAAAATTGTTTGATATCAGTTTGAAAATGACATGAACTTTGGAAAACAACACCAATGACATACTCCAAACTGAGAAAATGCATACGGATTGTTTTGATACTTTAGGAAAACGATCCACGAGTCATTTGTGACGCGTAGGAATCGACTGCACCTCAATCCGACGCATGGTGTGACCGGTATGGCTAAAAGTGTATGATATCAGTTTGAAAATGAGATAAACTTTGGAAAACAACACCAATGACATACGCCAAACTGAGCAAATGCCTTTGGATTGTTTTGATACTTTAGGACAACGATCCACGAGTCATTTGTGACGCGTACGAATCGACCGCACCTCAATCCGACGCACGGTGTGACCGGTATGGCTAAAAGTGTCTGATATCAGTTTGAAAATGACATGAACTTTGGAAAACAACACCAATGACATACGCCAAACCGAGCAAACACCTTTGGATTGTTTTTATACTTTAGGAAAACGATCCACGAGTCATTTGTGATGCGTATGAATCGACCGCACCTCAATCCGACGCACGGTGTGACCGGTATGGCTAAAAGTGTCTGATATTAGTTTGAAAATGACATGAACTTTGGAAAAAAACACCAATGACATACGCCAAACCGAGAAAACACGTTCATATTGTTTTGATACTTTAGGACAACGATCCACAAGTCATTTGTGACGCGTACAAATTGACCACACCTCAATCCGACGCACGGTGTGACCGGTATGGCTAAAATTGTCTGATATCAGTTTGAAAATGACATGAACTTTGGAAAACAACACCAATGACATACGCCAAACCGAGAAAACGCATTCGGATTGTTTTGATACTTTAGGACAACGATCCACGAGTCATTTTTGACGCGTACGAATTGACCGCACTTTAATCCGATGCACGGTGTGACCGGTATGGCTTGAATTGTCTGATATCAGTTTGAAAATGACATGAACTTTGGAAAACAACACCAATGACATACGCCAAACCGAGCAAACGCGTTCGGACTGTTTTGATACTTTAGGAAAACGATCCACGAGTCATTTTTGCCGTGTACGAATCGACCGCACCTCAATCCGACGCACGGTGTGACCAGTATGGCTAAAAGTGTCTGATATCAGTTTGAAAATGAGATGAACTTTGGAAAACAACACCAATGACATACGCCAAACCGAGAAAACACGTTCGGATTGTTTTGATACTTTAGGAAAATGATCTATGAGTCATTTTTGACGCGTACAAATCGACCGCACCTCAATCCGACGCACAGTGTGACCGGTATGGCTAAAATTGTCTGATATCAGTTTGAAAATGACATGAACTTTGGAAAACAACACCAATGACATACGCCAAACCAAGCAAACGTGTTCGGATTGTTTTGATACTTTAGAAAAATGATCCATGAGTCATTTGTGACGCGTAAGAATCGACCGCACCTCAATCCGACAGACGGTGTGACCGGTATGGTTAAAATTGTCTGATATCAGTTTAAAAATGACATGAACTTTGGAAAACAACACCAATGACATACGCCAAACTGAGAAAACGCATTCGGATTGTTTTGATACTTTAGGAAAACGATCCAAGAGTCATTTGTGACGTGTATGAATCGACCGCACCTCAATCCGATGCACGGTGTGACCGGTTTGGCGAAAAGTGTCTGATATCAGTTTGAAAATGAGATAAACTTTGGAAAACAACACCAATGACATACGCCAAACCGAGAAAACGCCTTCAGATTGTTTTGATACTTTAGGACAACGATCCACGAGTCATTTTTGACGCGTACGAATTGACCGCACCTCAATCCGACGCACGGTGTGACCGGTATGGCTAAAAGTGTCTGATATCAGTTTGAAAATGAGATAAACTTTGGAAAACAACACCAATGACATACGCCAAACCGAGCAAACGCCTTCAGATTTTTTTGATACTTTAGGACAATGATCCACGAGTCATTTTTGACGCGTACGAATCGACCGCACCTCAATCCTATTCACGGTGTGACCGGTATGGCTAAAAGTGTCTGATATCAGTTTGAAAATGAGATAAATTTTGGAAAACAAAACCAATGACATACGCCAAACCGAGCAAACGCGTTCTGATTGTTTTGATACTTTAGGACAACGATCCACGAGTCATTTGTGACGCGTATGAATCGACCGTACCTCAATCCGACGCACGGTGTGACCGGTATGGCTAAAATTTTCTGATATCAGTTTGAAAATGACATGAACTTTGGAAAACAACACCAATGACATACGCCAAACCGAGAAAACGCGTTCGGATTGTTTTGATACTTTAGGACAATGATCCACGAGTCATTTGTGATGCGTACGAATCGACCGCACCTCAATCTGATGCACGGTGTGACCGGTATGGCTAAAATTGTCTGATATCAGTTTGAAAATGAGATAAACTTTGGAAAACAACACCAATGACATACGCCAAACCGAGAAAACACCTTCAGATTGTTTTGATACTTTAGGACAACGATCCACGAGTCATTTGTGACGCATACGAATCGACCACACCTCAATCCGACGCACGGTGTGACCGTTAAAGCTTTTCATTAGATAAAGAATCAATATTTATTAAATGAGATAAATCAATCAAAAACATATTGATTTTACATTATTCCCTTTCATTGTTATGAAAATGAAAACTTTTGAGTTTAAAATTTAATATTTTAGTTTCACATTTCCATATTAATGTATTCTTTCATATTCTGTTTTAATTTCTTTCATTATTGCATTACTGACATAATATTTGTTTTCTTATATAGGTGATTTTTTTCCTTGAGTTCGGATACTTTGTTCGGCAACAAATACCATCGAGAGCGGATCACGGATATCAAAGGATGAAACATGAATGTTTATAATTGTTGTTGAATAATTTTAAATGTAACCATGTAAAAAAAAATTGAAATGTATATAGCAATGCGTTTTTTTGTATTCATGATGTTAAGTAAATGTATATACCATTTTCAGTCAAAATATTGGGTGTGGGTGCTATGGTGTGCAGGTGTGCATGTGCTACTTTGTGCAGGTATTCTGGTGTGCAGGTGTGCAGGTACTATTTTTTAGGTGCAGGCGTTGGGCCCTTTATCAGCGCTGTTTTAGCGCTGATAAAGGAAACCTTTAACAGCGCTAAAGGAGCGCTGATAAAGGAACCTGTATCAGCGCTCCGAGAAGCACTGATATAGTTGACCTTTATCAGCGCTCCACCGCGCGCTGATAAAGGTCCCCTATATCCGCGCTTCTCGGAGCGCTGATAAAGGGGACCCCCCCTTTATCTACGCCGGAATTAACAGCACTTTTCTAGCGCTGTTAATGATTGTTTTTAGCGCTGATAAAGGCGCAGGGTTGTAGTAGTGGATGGTGATATCATTCTTCTCCTATTGGGTGTAAAAATCAATGTTCATGTCCTAAGGAAATTTATTCTTCATTATAAAACTATTTCTGGGAAATGAATCTGTCGGGATAAATCCTCTATCAATTTTGGGAAGAGGTTCTCTACATCTAGGAAAAATTGGATTCTATCAGAGATGGGAATCTGGGAAATAGAATTTCCATTTTCTTATATTGGATTTCAACTTTTTTGGGGGATACCTCGAGCTTCTTTTTTCTCTGAAATTGTGGATCGGGTCAAATTGAAACTCTCAACCTAGAAAGATAAGAGTATCTCTATGGCTAGAAGAATTAGTTTCATGAGACTTTTATTATCTATAAATTTGTTTACATTTTCATTGTATGTAAATGGACGAGAGGGATCATCAAAAGAATTAATATTTCTATTTATAATTTTATTTGGAGTTGTAATATTCATGAAAGGAATATAGTCACTGTTCTTTGGAAGTGTTGTTGCAAATATGTATCTGATACTAGAATGGGTATAAAAAATATTCTGTTGTTCAATTATAAACATCATGCTTGTCTCACCTAGAGTATTCTTCACAGCAGTTTAAAATATATAGGTTTTCTCAAAGATTGTTTTTCTGATAAATTGAAGTAGGGAAGTAATGTTTATCTGGACTCTTCTCTCTAGCCAAAAATTAAATCATATTTTCACAATATTATCACTTACTCTAGATGGATTGTGGACATGAATTATGATCTTAAATTTTGGTGGGATAATTGATCTGGTTCTATTCTCTATGATGATTTTCAGTAGGATGTTTTGGGTATAGTTGATCAGGTTAGAACTAAATAATTTTTCGATGCTCCCCAGTCATCTTTGTCGGGTAATCTTTAAGCTATTGTTGATAACTATGACTTTTTTTCCTATCTGAATTTTCTTGTTTGGGATCAGGCTAGAAATTGAGTTATCAATAGTAAACTCTATTATCAATATGTCTATAGTGGATCATATGCTGATTTTAACTCCTTATCTTCCTTCAATAAGAAATGGATTTGGCCATCTCAATTATCTCTTATCTAGAGGCCAATTTACAACAGATTACCCATTGATGAGGTTTTTTTGAAATTTAGACTTCCCCCTTTCTCCCGATGTGTTTTGTGTCACCAACTTAGGGAGGATGTAGAATATCTCTTCTTCAGCTACGAAATGGCCTCAGCTATTTGGAATGAAATTATGGACGCTTTTGAGATGGCTAGACTTCGATTCTCAGGATTACATACCATTTTATGATGCTTCTATGTCATTCGGTGATCCTCACTGGTGTGTTCCCTTATTTGTGTTACTATTTCTGAAGTTTTTCATGCTATATGGTGGATTCATAATGCTGTAATTCACTCTGGGAAGGCCTGAATTTTGAGGCAGGTTATACAACAGATATACTTTGCTATAAGGGACTTTTGTATGGATATCTGGAAAATTTGTGATAATATTATACAAGACATCGTGGTTCTAAAAAAGGGAGTACATGGCCATTTCAGACCTACCATGGGTACTCTGGAGGTTTTTAGGATGCCTCCTTTTCCTCATTGGATCAAGGTTAATACTGATGGTTCTTTTAAAGTAAACCTCAATCCCTTGGGGTGTGGGGCTGTCGTTTAGGAACATAATGATAATATTAAGGGTTGTTTCTATGGCCCTTATGCTGTATCTACTTCTTTAGAGGTGGAGATTATTGGAATATTTTAAGTTGCGTCGTTTGTTAAAATAAAATGTTGGAATAAAATATGGTTAGAAAGTAACTCCTCCACCCTTGTGCAGGAAATTAGAAGTAGAGAATTTTATATCTCTTGGAGGATTGAAAATAAATGTATGGAATGTATGAATACTCTTATGAGCCTCAAATTCATCATCACACTTGTTTATTAGGAGGTGAACATGGTTGTGAATGGGCTAGCCGATATAGGTGTCAGTCTGACTCTTTGCTGGCCAGACACTCTACCAGTGTATTTTCTCCCTCTTTATGAGGTTGATTGTAATAATATTCCACATTTTCACCTTTTGTAACTTTTTTTCTCTTCAAAGAATAAATACCTTGTCCTTTTGGACAAGGGACCCTTTCAAAAACAATTCCACAAGGTAACATTGTATTGTTTTTTGGGTTGATTTTGTTTTTTTTTGGAAAAGCAAGTCTCCCAGGTTAGTTGTGGAGTTCCCAAGATATTTTTAACAAACAATGTTAAAAAGCTCCAAGATAAAGGAATGGACGTCTTGGAAGTAGTATAGAAAATTGTGTGTGCAAGTTGGAAATGATTCCCAGTGTTTACCAAATTTTTGGGGTCCAAAATTAGAAGGATGAAATTTTGTTTTTTGAAACTGACTCTTTATATTTATGGTAAAGAAACTATTTTCATGAATATTGGAGTTTCATAAAGATTTATATATTCATTGAGACATCTAATGTCAAGAAGGTTTAAAGGTTCAGGATTGAGTGAATATAGCGACCCAAACCTTTTACACATAACATTTCGTTATTTCAAGCATAATTAATCATCAGAGTACAAGCCAAGGATCGTTAAGTGTAGTGTCTTGGAAGACTAGGTACATATAACATAAAACATAGGGCTAAAAAACTTCTTTATTTAATATCCATAATGAGCTCCTAACTTCCTTTGAGCCCTTACATATGCATAGGGTAACCTGGGGAACACATGAACAAAGGGATGAGCTAAAAATGCTTCGTAAGGGAATGAACATAAGGATACATCTCAAGCACATGAGTTAGGAGGGATGAAAAAATAATATCCAAAGCATGAAACATATAAAATCATTTAATATAAGCATGGGATCATATAAACATTGAATCATATAAATGTGGCATAATCATAAATCATATCTTTAGTACGGGTCAAGGCTAACTGCCAATCTCGTTTCCCATTTTAGTACGGGTCAAGGCTAACCACCAATCCCGTTTCACATCGCATCTCATGAGACTTAACCTTATCCAATACATTGGAGTGCTATCTGGGCACACCCATCTCAACATATTCATGAATATTCATTCCACAAAAATAATCTTTCCACATAAATAATCATACATAATCAACCATACATAAACATATGGTTACCCATGGAAAGAATTGGGTACCACAATCATGACATATAACATATCCAATGGGTGTATCACGAAAGTTTTCATGAAAGTAAGGGATTATAACATACATGGACATTAATAGGGTAAAATGGTCTTATAACGTGGTATGTGGTGTCAAATATAAGTGACCACATATAAAAAAAGTATTTTAGAAACATTAGCATTAAAACATTTTTGTGCAGTTTTAAGGAAAACACTCTAGAGATTTTCAAATAAAAAAAAGGGAATTCTTTTATATAAAACCAGAACTAAACCAAGAAGGTTTTCATAATAAGAATACTTATTTTATAAATACAATGGTGGTTTAAAACATAGGATAGAGTGCACTTGAAATTTGGGTAAAATTTTGGGAAGTCCCCTTAAAATAGGTTGGCTTATCCGAAAGTTCTAAGGAGGGAATCCTTCAAAATCATATATATCCCCAAAATAAAGTGATGAAATGGTCCTGATATAATAATCTTGTAAAACTAACCATCATTCATAAGACTTACATAGATAGATAATATAACACCATTTTTAAAGAAATATAAGGAAACCTGAACGAACAAAGAAGGTTCGGGTAGAATTCGTTACGATTTTATCGGCATGGTGTTGGGTGTGACCAAGAAGGATTCATGAGAGAGAAATGGGGTTTCTCATCACATATAAATCCAGATGAAATTATGGGTGAGGTTCTTAAACATACCCCTTAATTTTCTAGTACACAAAAAAAGCATAGTATAGGGGACAATCTTGATTAAGAGAGAAAAGGAGAGGATCCCTTATATTAAATTTGGTGATGTTCTCCACTTGTTATTAATGACCTGAATAAACAAATTAGGATTATTAATTCATAATTACAAAACCTACTATATATTTAATTTATTTATTATAACCCTTTTTAGTTCATTCAATGCCTTTTTGATTAGTTATAAGGTTCAATTTCATTGTTCGAGCTCATTTGTTTACTTGGCTTTAAAGATCGGTTCACTTATATTCAAGTTTGTATTATATGATAGATGAAATTTGATGTCAAGAATTGAAGTTATACTCTTTAGTTCATATCCAGGAGAGTACATGGTTTTAATTTTAATTATGTTACTTAGAGTGATGTAGAATTATTATATATATAACCTTAGTGATAACCGTTTTTGTTAATCAGTGGATTTGATTACAAAAAATGTGTTTTTCATTATAAATTAATTCCATTTGTACCAAAATACTACAGAACCAAAAATATGATATATTAAATATATAATAATCTGGTTCAACCATAACAAAAATGGTTTCATGAACAGAATTAAAGATAATAATAAAAATTGATAAATCGTTGTCCCTGAATGTGCTAAATTAGCACATCTCAAATGGTGCTTTCATTTCATTGAAATAAAATGGGGAAAAGGGGAGAAGATAATTAAATATACCACTAGCATGAAGAAATTAAATTACATGTATGTTACTGGATTTATCATACTTTTATGGTTAAGGGAGTTGAGGAAAGAAATAATAAGAAAAAAACTTAAAAGAAAAGAAGAAATTTGGAAAGAGGAATTTACCTCTTGAGACTTCCTCCTTTCAGAACCTCTTAAGGGGAGAGGTTTTGATAGTTTGAGGAGGCAGAGAGCTTTTGGACGTGGGTGAGGACCTTGGGGAGAGATTTGGGTTGAGTTTAGATAAGGCTTGGAGCTTGAGAGGAGTGGAGAGAAGAAGGAGTGAAGGGGGTGTTTATAGTGGAGGAGAGAAGGGATTTCATAATATAATAATAATTAATTTATTATTTCTTCCCCAGACAAGGAATAGTAAGTATTCCATTACCAAAAATAGCGATTTTATCATGTGATCCCGAACCAAGTGGGCTTACATCAGCAGAACATCATCGATGACTCTATTATTCCATTATTTCGCATTTATTGTAAATTATCAGATTATACTATTCATCAAAAAATTAAGTATTTCAGAAAAATCCCAAAATTCACCCTAACCATTTTTCGATGTGTAGAATCCAAAAATGAAGTCCATTTTTCAAAAATAATTTTCTAAATATGATTATTTTAATATTTAATTAAAATAATAATTTATTATCAAAACTAGTTTTAAAACATTCATTAACTCATTCTAAACTATAGGTATATCGTACTTCTAATATGAATAATATTTTTATACCACCATAGATGTGGTTACTATTCATTAGGGTATATAACTATTCATAATGGTATGTTACTATTCCTTAGGGTTGTTTACTATTCAACAAATATTATTTTTGTTTTACTAGACTCCAAAAAACATCTTGAACACAACCGTGTATGCCATATTTTTGAAATTCTAAACACAGAAGTGACAAACTTATGTTTAAAGGTAACTTATAACTTAGTAGTTCATTATGTTGTGCTTTTATGTGATTTTATTACATAAATATCAAGAGGTTATTTCTATTGAAAAACTTTGGGTCGTTACATTCTTCCCCCCTAATGAAATTTCTCGCTCGAAATTTCGTTTTACAAACTAAGACAAAAATAGGTGTTAGTACTTTTCCTTCATTGCTTCCTCCAATTCCCATGTTGCTTCCTCAAACTTATGGTTCCTCCACAACACTTCGACATGATGGGTTGGCTTGTTGTGTAGAACCTTATCTCTCTGATCCAGAATCTTTACTGGATGCTCCTCATAGGAGAGATCATTTTTCAGCTGCACCACCTCTGAGTTTAGTACATGTGAGGGATAAGGTATGTACTTCCTCAAGAGTGATACATGGAAAAAATCATGAACTCAAGCCATATCTGGTGGAAGTGAAAGCCGATAGTCCATGGATCCTATGCGGTCAAAGATCTCAAAGGGGCCAATATACCTTGGGCTTAGCTTCCCTTCCCGAATTGCATGACTCTCTTCCATGGAGATATTCAAAGGAAGACTTTATCTCCAACATCGAACTCCAAGTCCCTTCGACGGTTGTCAGCATAGCTCTTTTTCCATCTTTGAGCAGCTTTGATGTGTTTCTGGATGACTTGAACCTTCTCTGTCATCTCTTGAACAAGATCGGGTCCAAGTAGCTTTCTTTCTCCAACTTCACCCTAACAAGCTGGAGTTCTACATCGCTTTCCATACAGAGCTTCATATGGAGCCATTTGAATACTCGAGTGGAAGCTATTGTTGTATAAGAACTCAACCAATGGGAGATGTGGATCCCAACCACCTTTGAATTCAAGAGATCAGACTCTTAGCATATCTTCAAGCGTCTGAATAGTTCTTTAAGATTGGCCATCAGTTTTGGGGTGATAGGTCACGCTAAAACTTAATTCAGTACCCAAAGCATTTTGAAGACTCATCTAGAATTTAGACGGGAACCTTGGATCGCGGTCAGAGACAATTGAGAGTGGAACACCGTTCAGTCTCACCACTTCCTTCACATATAACTTTGCAAGCTGTTCAAGTGAGAGATCTTCCCCGATAGCGAAGAAATGGGATGTCTTGATGAGTCGGTCAGCTATAACCCATATCGCATTATTTCCCTTCGACGTCTTTAGGAGACCCATGATAAAGTCCAATTAACATTTTCCCATTTCAACATGGGTATAGGCAATGGCTGCATTATACCTTTTGACTTTTGTTGCTCAGCTTTAACTTTCTGACATACCAAGCACCTTGATATATATTCTTCAATCTCCTTCTTCATGTTATCCCACCAGAAGTGTTTTCGGAGATCATCGTACATTTTGGTACTCCTAGGATAGATAGAGAAGGTTGAGCTATGTGCATCATTCAATAGATACTTCTTTATCTCTGGATCAGATGGTACATATAATCATGTCCAAAATCTTACAAATCCTTCCTCATCAATTTTGAAATTGGAGGATTTCCCATTTTTAACAGCTACCACCCATTTCTAAACTTCCACATCCTTTCTTTGAGAATCCTTTATTTTATCCAAGAGGTATGGTTGAGGAATCATTTGAGAAAATATTTATGATGTTCCTCCCTTAATGATTCCCATGTCCATCCTTTAAAAATACAAGAAGATCAGATCCTTTTCAATTCTCATCATTGATAAAGATGCATGATCCTTTTTACTTAGAGCATCTTCCACCTTGTTTGCCTTATTGAGATGGTAGTGGATCGAGCAGTCATAATCCTTTATGAGCTCTATCCATCTTTATTGGCGCATATTAATCTCTTTATTTGTGAATATATATTTGAGACTCTTGTGGTCAGTATATATCTATCATTTTTCCCCATAGAGATAATGCCGCCAGATTTTCAACGCAAAGATCACAGCCGTCAACTCTAGATCATGTGTAGGATAGTTTTGCTCATGGATTTTCAGCTACCTTGAGGCATCGACTATCACTTTATCATTTTTCATTAGCACATAGTCTAACCCTTTTTTATAAGCATCACTATACACTACAATGATTTCTCCACTTGAAGGGAGTGTGAGTACTGGCGCAGTGATAAGCTCTTTTTCGACTCCTTGAACTAGTCTTCACATTCCTGTGTCCAGATGAACTTTACTCCCTTCTGTTTCAACTTGGTCATTGGATTTTACAATCGTGAAAAGTTCTTCATGAATCGTCAATAATGCCCATCTAGACCTAAAAAGTCGCAGATCTCCGTTACAGAAGTTGGCCTCAGCCACTATTCAATTACCTTCATCTTGGAAGGGTCCACATATATCCTTTTCCTGGTGATAACATGCCCCAAGAATGATACTTCCTCCATCCAAAACTCACATTTACTATACTTTGCATACAACCTCTCCCCTCTCAAATATTTAACATAGTTTCCAAATGCTCCTCATGTTCCTCCTTGCTCTTAGAGTATATCAAAATATCATCAATAAATACCACCACAAATTTGTCGAGGTAATCTCTAAAGACTCTATTCATTAAATCAATGAAAATTTCTGGAGCATTACTGAGTCCAAAAGGAATCACTATGAACTCATAGTGTCTATACCTCGTTCAAAAGGCAATCTTGGGAATATATTCCTTCCTCACCTTTATTTGGTGATATCCCAACCGAAGGTCCACCTTAGAGAAATAATTGTCCCCACGAAGCTGATCAAACAGGTCATCTATCCATGGAAGGGGATACTTGTTCTTTATAGTGATTTTATTGATCTCACGATAATCAATGCATAGGCGCTTTGATCCATCCTATTTCTTGATGAAGAGGACTGAAGCACCCCACAGTGAAGCACTCGGGCATATAAAACCCTTATCCATATTCTCCGGTAACTGCTTCTTCTACTCTTCTAGCTCTATGGTGGTCATTCTGTAATGTGTCTTTGAGATTGGAAGAGATCCAGAGATAAGTTCAATTGAGAACTCAACCTCTCAGGCAAGGGGAAGACCAGAAAACTCTTCGAGGAATATAAAAGTGTAATCCCTCACGATAGGCATGTATTCAAGAATGATTCTCTCCTTTGTATCAATCATTTGAGCTAGGTATGCATGCTCATAAGGAAGAAATATCCAAACATGAGATGAAGATTCTAAAGGAGACTCATTTTCCTCCTTGCACTTGTAAGGAATAGGACGATGCTTCGAGATGTGAAGAGTAATCTCCCTTTCTCGACAATTGATGTTGGCCCTGTACAAAGATAGCCAATCAATGCACAAGATAGCATCAAACTCTACTAAAGGATGTTTGAAAAGATTTGGTAGGAGGTTCAGTCGATAAACATTAACCGGGGCGGAGTTATAAACCATGGATGCGATAATTTCCCTATTCTCTATTGTCATAGATAACTTTTCCTCAAAATTTTGAGGTGGTGTTTTAACAGTTCTAATAAACTTGCATGATATTAAAGAATGCGTAGAACCAGAATCAAATAGTATGTTCTCTATTCTTGAATGAATAACAAGCATACCTATCACCACAATGATTTCCAGCTCCACCTCAGTTGTAGTGATAACATAAGCCCTTCCTTGTTGCCTTGGAGGTTGTTGTTGATTTCCTACGACAACCCTCGGATTAGGGAAATTGTTCGCATAGCGCCCAAGCTCCTTGCAGTTAAAACATTGCATTGTAGGCTGAGTGTTGATCTGAAGCTTCCGTTCATCGACATTAGGAGGATTTTTCATATCTCTTCGGTAGTTCTTGTCAATATGAATAAACTTTCCGCATTTGAATCAATTCCTGGTTCCCTTGAGACAGTCACCAAGATGCTTCTTCCCACAATTCCTACAAAGGGGAAAGTGAGGCTTCTTTCCATCATGGGATTTGTTTAATTAACCACCCATGTTGTTCTCCATTTTACAATTCTTGTCACAAGGCCCATGAGACCACTAAGAGTCTCCAATCTCCATTTCAACATTGAGGGTACAACAGACAATCTCCTCATAACTGTCGAAGTCTCGAATTTCCAACACTTATAGTAGACTCGACTTTAGTCCACTAAATAAGCGATCCACCTTGCTTTCGGTTTTCATGACAAAGCCAGAGGCATAACTTGAAATCCTTGGAACCTTCGCTTCATACACCCCGATGGACTCATCTTCCTTCTTCTTGAGTCCAAGGAACTCTCTTTCCATCTTGATATGGAGGGTTCAAGGAAAATATTTGTTGAAAAACATCCTCTTGAATTCCTCCCAATCTATGGAATCAATTTCCTCTTGGGACTTCGTATTCTTGATCGGTGTCCGCCACTGATCAACCTCCCCATCAAAACGATAGACTACAAGTACAACTTTTCTTCTTCCGTGCATTGGAGGAAAGAGAAAATCTTTTCAATGGATTTAATATATTGTTCTTTGAGGAGTGGATCATAAGACACTCTAAACATGGGAGGCCTTTTCTTCGTGAAGGATTCTACGGAAACTTACCCTTTACTTAGAGGAGGGGGGCATTCCACCTGATTCAAGTTATTATTAATAACTCGAGCCAACTGAGCAAGTACTGTCATGAAGTTTTGAGCACCCACTTCCATCACATCAGGCATGTCATTAGGTCAATCGTTACATTTCCTCTCACATTGGTTGTTGGTTCATGTTCTTCTATTTTCTGCCATTAACTAAGAAAAAGAACGTATAATTAGAGGTCTTGAATACTTAGCTATTGAGCATAAAAAGAAACATTGAACATAAAAGTATGAACCTATAAAGAAAAAGTATATCCTGAGTTGTCATTCCTTAGGTTTATATCTAGGTTATCCTCGATCTATTTCTTAACCTATATTTTCTTTTTGTCCCTTAATAACGGTTTGTACTAAGCTTGTGATTCTACCAAATCATATCCCCCAGGAGTGTCGTAACCAATAGTGAAGCAAGGCCCGTTGTCATGCACCAGTTCCCGTTTGAGTCTAGCTCAAAGTAGTGTTTTCGGGTTTTACCCCTTGATACATTTGTGCCAGAGCCACCTCTACCTGCTTGTATCCATACAGGGATTTATTTGTTTGATAAACCACTTACTCTATACTCACCAAAATTTAGGACAATTTCCTTATACTTGGTCTCATCCTTATGGTTCTAACTAATGTTCTCTATTCCTAATCTCCAAAAATAACTAGACCATCCTCTAATACAAAATATAGTATCCTGATCATTTTATAAAAAAACATTTCATGATTTTAAGCATATTTAATCATCAAATTACAAGCCAAGGATCATTAAGTCTAGTGTCTAGGAAGACTAGGTACATATAACATAAAACATAGGGCTAAAAAACATCTTTATTTAATCTCCCTAATGAGCTCCTAACTTCCTTTGAGCCCTTACATTTGCATAGGGTATGCTGGGGAACACATGAATAAAGGGATGAGCTAAAAATGCCCAGTAAGGGAATGAACATAAGGATACATCTCAAGCACATGAGTTAGGAGGCATGACATAATGATATCCAAAGAATGAAACTTATAAAATCATTTAATATAAGCTTGGGATCATATAAACATGGAATCATATAAATGTGGCAGAATCATAAATCATATCTTTTGTACGGGACAAGGCTAACCGCCAATCCCGTTTCCCATTTTAGTATGGGTCCAGGCTCACCGCCAATCCCGTTTCACATCGCATCTCATGAGACTTAACCATACCCAATGCATTGGAGTGCTATCTGGGCGCACCAATATCAACATATTCATGAATATTATTTCTACATAAATAAACTTTCCACATAAATAATCATACATAATCAACCGTACATAAACAAAAGGTTACCCATAGAAAGAATTGGGTACCACAATCAGGACATAAAACATATCCAATGGGTGTATCACGAAAGTGTCCATGAAAAAAGGGATTAGAACATACATGGACATTAATAGGGTAAAATAGGCTTATAAAATGGTAATTGGTGTCAAATATAAGATACCACATATAAAAAAATGTATTTTAGAAACATTAGTATTAAAACATTTTTGTGCAGTTTTAAGGAAAACACTCTAGAGATTTACAAATAGAAAAGAGGACATTATTTTATATAAAAACAGAATTTAACCAAGAATTTTTTCATAATAAAAATACTTATTTTATAAATACAGTGGTGTTTTAAAACATAGGATAGATTTCACTTGAAATTTGGGTAACAATTTCGGAAGTCCCCTTAAAACAGGTTGGCTTATCGGAAAGTTCTAAGGAGGGAATCTTTCAAAATCATGTATATCCCCAAAATAATGTGATGAAAGGGTATTGATATAAGAATATTGTACAACTAACCAGAATTCATAATACTCACATAGATAGATAAGATAACACCATTTTGAAAGAAAGATAAGGCAACCCAAAAGAACAAAGAAGGTTCGGGTAGAATTCGTTACGATTTTATCGGTTTGGTGTTGGGTGTGACCAAGAGGGATTGATCAGAAATAAATGGGGTTTATCATCACTTATAAATCTTGAAGGAAGTATGGGGGAGGTTCTTAATCATACCCCATCATTTTATAGTACACATAAAAAGGCATAGTATAGAGTACAATCTTAATTAAGAGAGAAAAGGAGAGGATCCCTTACCTTAAATTCGGTGGTGTTCTCCACTTGTTATTAATGTACTGAATAAACAAATAAGGATTATTAATTCATAAGTACATAACCTATTATATCTGTAATTTATTTATTATAACCCTTTTTAGTTCATTCAAAGCCTTTTTGATTAGGTATAATGTTCAATTTCATTGTTCGAGCTCATTTGTTTACTTGGCTTTAAAGTTCGGTTAACTTATAATCAAGTTTGGATTATATGATAGATGAAAGTGGTTTTCCAGAATTGAAGTAATATTCTTTAGTTAATATCTAGGAGATTACATGGTTTTAATTTTAATAAGGTTACTTAGAGTGATGTCGAATTATTATATATATAACCTTAGTGATAACCGTTTTTGTTAATCGATGGATTTGATTTCAGAGAATGTGTTTTTCATTATAACATAATTCAATTTGTACCAAAAGATTACAGAACCAAAAATAGAATATATTACATATATAATAATCTTGTTCAACCATAACACAAATGGTTTCATGACCAGAATTAAAGATAATAATAGAAATTGATAAACTGTTGTCCTTGAAGGTGCTAAATTAGCACATCTCAAACGGTGCTTTCATTTCTTTCAAATAAATGGGAAAAAATAAGATAAGATAATGAAATATACCACTAGAATAACTAAATTCTAGTACATGTATGTTACTGGATTTATCATACTATTATGGTGAAGGGAGGTGAGGAAAGAAATAAAAAGAAAATAACTTAAAAGAAAAGAAGAAATTTGGAAAGAGGAATTTACCTCTTGAGACTTCCTCCTTTTAGAACCTCTTAATGGGAGAGGTTTTGGTATTTTGAGGAGGATAAGAGATTTTGGACGTGGGGGAGGACCTTGGGGAGAGATTTGGGTAGAATATAGAGAAGTCTTGGAGCTTGAGAGGAGTGGAGAGAAGATGGAGTGAAGGGGGTTTTTATAGTGGAGGAGAGGAGGGATTTCATAATATAATAATAATTAATTTATTATTTCATTCCAATACAAGGAATAGTAAGTATTCAATGACCAAAAATAGTGATTTTATCTTGTGATCCTGAACCAAGTGGTCTTACATCAGCAGAACATCATCGATGACTCAATTAATCCATTATTTAGCATTTAATGTAAATTATCGGATTCTACTATTCATCAAAAATTCATGTATTTCAAAAAAAATCCCAAAAATTCACCCTAACCATTTTTTGAAATATAGAATCCAAAAATGAAGTCCATTTTTCAAAAATAATTTTCTAAATATGATTATTTTAATATTTAATCAAACTAATAATTTATTATCAAAACCAGTTTTAAAACATTCATTAACCCATTCTAAACTATAGGTATATCGTACTTCCAACATGAATATTATTTTTATACCACCATAGGTGATGTTACTATTCATTATTTTATATATATATTCATAAGGGTATGTTAATATTCATTGGGGTTGGTTACTATTCACTAAAAATTATTTTTGTTTTATTAGACTCCAAAAAACATCTAGAACACAACCGTGTATGCCAGATTTTCGAAATTCCAAACACATATGTGAAAAACTTATGTTTAAAGGTAACTTATCACTTAGTATTTCATTATGTTGTGCTTTCATGTGATTTTATTACATATATATAAGAAGGGAATATCCATTGAAAAACTTTGGGTCGTTACAACGAAGGGTTGATGGTAAAGTTATGTGACTATGAGAAGCTCCATAGATGGAAAAATTTCCATTATCTTTCAAGAATAGAAAATTTTCCATAGATAATTATTAAGAAATGGAGGTTTATGAATAATAATGGATAGAATTTGAAAAATAGTGCAGGTGAGGTTGAAAGATTCATGTAAGGGATTAAATTCTTATAAATAGGCCTTTACCTCCTCATTTAAAAAAGCAAGCCTTAAAAATCCAGAGTATTTGAATTCAGTAAGGTATTTTTTGAAGGCTTTTTCTTGAGAAATTTTTTTCATATGATCATCTATTTCATAGATAATGTTAGTTCTTGAATGCTATGTAAGATTCATAAAAGTAGTGAGTTTTGGTATGGAGAAGTGAGCTTTGTGAAATGATGTTGCTTTGAAAAGTATGATTGAGCTTCATGAACGGAGGTTGCTTCGTGAAGTCTAAGTGAGAGCCACAAAAGGATGTAGCTTCATGAAGGAAATATGATCTTCTCAAAATTAGTGAGCTTCATGAAGGTTGCAGGGTTCCCAAAATAAGATTATTACTGTGAATTGTTGGATAGTTTTGGGATGGTTGGAAAAAGGGTTTTCTCAAGAGTAAATATCTTGCAAATCAAAAGGGATTACCCTGTAAATATATGGTAAGGTGGTATTCATCACGTGGTTGAATGTTAAAATTAATAATTCACCACATGAGTTGTAAAATATTGATTCAAGTGATCAATAGAATATTCAAATGAAGGAGCAATGAGCATACTTTAGTTTAGAGAGTAGTGAGCCATCAAATGTTTATTGGTTGCAAACCAAGAGGGATAGTGAGTCCACTCCAAACATTGTAAGTGAAGTAAACCCAAGAATGAGTAACCTAGAACAAACCAAATTAGTGAGATTAATGATTTTATTGCACCAACACACTTTTTGATTCATTCTACTTGAACTAGCCCATAGTTGTGATCCAATTAAGAATCTATGTGACCTTGTGCTTTCTTTCTTTGTAACGCCCCGACCCTAGATCCCCAGAGTGGGTACATTATTTTAAAACATTGGAATGATTACAAGGAATAATGTCCCGAAATACCAATCAGTTTAGCAGTTTTGGAAAATAGATTGAATACATGAACATTACATTACACTTTGTAAAATACATAAAAAAATCCTTTGAAAATTCCATTGTTCTCTCAGATTAACCCTACATCCAAAACATAAAACCCTTTTTGGGATCCTTGGAAAATAAAAAATAATAAAGGGGTGAGCTCAGATGCTCAGTAACGGTAAATAATCTAGCGGAAGATATAAAATTTTAAGGCAAGATGTGTAATAAAAACAATATCCTTTAAAACATAAACTTGAACGTAATATGGCAAAAATAAATCAAACATTACAATATAAAATGCACATGGATATTATACTAGTTGAATAATCACAAGTAATAACTAATTTCATAATGAGGGAATGCCTAAAGCCGAACATCATTACCACATAGTCAAGGCCTTGTGCCAAGACTACAAATAAAATTTTTGTCAAGGCCTTGTTCCAGGACACTATATTATCTCATGAGACCTACCGATGCATCGAGAAGTTTGAGCGGGCTCCACCCATCACTTACTAAGTGCACTGTATTCCTCATATGAAAAGTTTGAAACATAAAATAAACATTTGTATTAAAACTAGCATATGAAATTTCAATACATTATCCATAAACAATGAATGGTATAAAAATAACACATCCACAGTAAAACATATCAAAAATCCTTCAATACAATATGGAAGATTCGTATCATAATAATTCAACTTCAAACAAGTTTAAAATCCATCAAAGAATGTTGACATAGATGAAAACTATTTGTAAAACTCTTTGAGAGAAATATCTCTCTTTCATGAAAACATTGAAAAGTCCCAAAATTTAAAAAGGAAGACATTTAAAGACATTTTTTTAATCAAAGTGACCCATAACACTTTGAAACTTTTCAATGGAATTAACATTTTGAAAACATTCATTTCCATATAAATAAATCCTTTAAAACCATTTTGAAATCATGGAAATTAATGAGAACAATTTAGAAGAATAAATATTTAAAACATTTAGAATGATGTTTTAGTAAAAATTCCCTTAAAAATAATCCATTTGAAAACTATTTCATGAAACATGGACATGGATAATAAATATGTCCCAGTAGATACTTATTTAAAAACAACCTCGGATAATAAAGAGATTTTGAAATTAACCCTTACCTTGCACTTTACTTTAGTCGAGTGTACATTTAACCTCCTGTATAATGACCATTGTGTGTTAGTATATTATACCAGAACCATATTAATTTTTATGATATCATACATGATTCATTTATGACTTTATACAACCCATTTAATAATAATTTCCTTGTTAAATTAACATTTCAGGTAATAATCGCTTTCTTTATCGTACGCGTTTTAACTTTTTACTCTTGATTGTATCACTTAGATAAAGATTTAAATACTTCCAGAATATAAAACATGATTTATATAACACATAAATTTAGAATATAAATGTTTATAAAATAAATATATATGAAATGGAAAACACCGTTTATGGAGACAGTAGTCCGTACGTACGCATAAACGTTGTTTCTGTTTTCATATCCTATTGCACGAAACTAAGTGAATAAGATATATATAAGTACATATATATATATTTATATCTCTAGTAGAATTATTATGTCATATATTACATACTTATTAATGATATATATTTTATAATCATCATTGAATGGTGAACGTGGAAATGAATCTCAACGCGTTCGTCGCGATGATAATCCGTACGTATGCACGAGAAATAATGTCATTCTTTTGATATTAAAATCATAAATAATTAGATGGTATATCATATATACATAATAATTACCATATTATATTTATTATTTACATCAATTACACATCATTATTATACCCATCCAAATAATAATGTGTTGAATAAGAATTACACCACGACGTGGAAACGCTAAGCCGTACGTACGCACGTATGGTGACATGTCATTCAAAGGATGGATAGAATAATGAATATGGTTGTACCATATTTATAATAACATCACAGTATATAGAATATAGTGTATTTATTATTGTAAAATGGAAACAACAAATAAAGTGGAAGTGGAAGAAGAAAGGAACTTGAAAGAGGTGATGAAATATTTACCTCTTCTTTGGGTTCTTCCTTTTGAAATGATCAAAAGGGCTCTTAGATTGGATTAATGACTAAAGTAAGGACTCTAAGATGAATGGAGGAATGTTGGGAGGATATTGGGTCAGGGTTTGTCCGATCCAAATGGCTTTGGAGGTGTGAATTTGAGAGAAGGGGAAGCGCTCTTTTATAAGAGGGGTGAGGGGCACATTAGGAAAAACTTAAAATATTATTTTATAATGAATTCATTTTCGGTTTCTAATGGATAAAAAATTAATTATTTAAGGTATAAGGTGGAGATGGGTCTAAAACCACTCAACTAATAAGTTTGACACAGGTTTATGTCAACATATTAACCTTAACCTTTAGATTTAACTCTTAGTTAAATAGTTTTACATTTACCATGTCTCTTTGTATTTTTATATTATATGGTTAATAAACGTACTATCAAATGCCAATCGAACCCCAATTGGTTCATTAATGTCATATATATTATTATATACGTCTTTTGGGAGAACCTTAGATTTTTATGACTATTATATCAATTAATAATATAATATTTGTTTTAAAAACTATTTTTTGTCAGTTTTGACACTATTTGGTATTTGTTTTTTTGTTAAACTCATAACAACATGATTACTTAGAAAAACATTGATTGAATCAACCCTAACATGTTATATTAACCTATAGAATTATTTTAATTCATAATAAGTCTCAAAGTAAATTTATCTGGGTATTTATAATATCAATTATTTTAATCTTTTATTAATTATGTAATTACTGCATCATCATTGTGTCCTAAATAAATTTAATTATTTAATGTCTAAAAATTATAAATAAAATACCATTATGTAGGAAATATTTTTATATTTCTAATTAATATTTATCGTAGAATTTACCTTATTTATAACCCTATATTAAAAAAATTTTAGTTATGAAAACTTGAATTTAACACTTTTAACTCTTCTTTTAATTAAATAATAATAAATATCCTAATCTAATCCAAGTGGACCTAAATGATCATATATTATTCCTAAGGTTGTTTTTTGTCGAATTAAACTTATCTAATAGAATTAGTACATGTTTTAGGTTAATAATAATATAATTTTTACCTTTAATTACGCTATTTACTTTTAACTGTGGTAAATAAAAATCAAAAGTTAGTATTCACCAAAAATTATTTTTATCTTCTTGAACCAGATTTTACTAACGGATATCAACCGAGTCTCTTTTATTTTTTAAATTCAATTCATAGAAGCTGTAAAATTATGTATTATGCAAATTTTTAAATGCTCCTAGGAGGTTGGTAAAAGACGGTAAAAAGTTCAATAAAATTTATATATATCTAAACTTATTATAAAATGACTCCAATGAATTACATTGAACTTATATAAGAATTATGTATCTATTTTTACCTAAAATTATTTTAAATAAAATAAATAATTATTTAAATAAAAAGTCGATTTTAAATAATAACTCAATGTTTTTCACTATTCATCAAAAATTGAAAGTTTTCAGAAAAATACCAAGAATTCACCCTAAGCTAATTTTGATATTACAGAATTTTATAATGAAGTCCATTTTACCAAATTAAAAACAAAGATGTTGTATTTATTAATTTAAAATTAATTCCCATTGTCAAAATCGAAAGGCATATTTTTTTAAAAATAACTATTGAAAGATTCACACTTGTTTATGTCCAATTTCATAGTTAAATTACTTAAAATGACCAGAATTCGATAAAATGGTAAAAATATAATATATTTAGACTTCCAAACCATTAAAATGTATAATTTAACACTATAAATTATTATGATTACAAAAGTTGTTTTCAGTTAAAATATAGTACTTCTCACTATTCACCCACATATGAAAGTTATCCAAAAACACCAAAAATTTATTGAAACTAAATTCTTTTGTCTCGATTCTAAAGTAGAAGTTTATTTTGTCAAATTGAATATATAAAAGTTTCAAATATTGGATTTAACAAGGGCTCACCATTAAAAGGTGGTAAAAGTGCATTTTTTAAAAAAATACTTCTTTTATGAGAAAAAAATGAATTTGTTTTCTTTTTCATTATGTCTAAGAAACACATAATATGTATTCTAAAATTATAAGGTTTATATAAAGTTCAAAATTTAGTTAATACTATTCATAACTCCTTTTGAATGGCTAGTTTGGTAAGTCATGGTGCGCTTGAACTCGGTGTTGCGTGTAGTGAAAGTTATTGAATTACTTTGAAGAAATGACATACTATGAAATATTGGGGTGTGACATTCTTCCCTCTTTCAATAAATTTAATCCTCGCAATTTTAAATTGGTCTTCGAAAATAAAAGGTTGAAAATAGAAAATACCTTTTTGGAAAAATCCACATCGGAAATTGGGTTTAAAAAATTATTTTTAATAAGAGGGAGAAAATTATATACATATATATACTTGGCAAGTAGAATTTCATACATCAAATAATTCCTACCACAAAGTCATCTTTCACTCCAAACTATTTCAAAAAAAAATCTAATTATTCCAATCATATAGGGTTCCAAAAATAATGAATTTATAATTCATTTTTCAGACTATTTAAAAAAAATAAATTATACAAACCAGTATGTCACATTGTCTAGTCGTAGGTGATACACCCTTGTAGCTCTTCTGTTGCAGGTTCAAGTCTCGCGGCCTTTCCGGACGCGAGTTGTTGGCTCTCGACCACTAGGTTTTCCTTTTTATAAAAATCCAAAAAAACCTTAACAATAGTATCTAATTTCAAACTTAATCCATTCCAACCTTTAGACTTATCCAAAATTCTTCTATCCAAACTCTCATTCCAAAATATATAAGGAAGTTAAACACAATGAAGATCTTTTTTTCAGGTAATAACATGTGAACGCCTTCATCGTGTATTCTTTTAAAACACTGCAACATCCTGAATTACCATAAAAACTTATTGATTACATTCATGCTCCCTTATTCCTTATAGAATACTAGATATACTCCTTCTATCCAAAAATGTTGTAAACTCCAACAATGATGGAATATAAAAATCATTAATTAGTTTCAATGTATTCAAGAATATCCAATATATTTTATCCAAATCAACCATCTCTTATTCTAAAATCACTACCTCATTATCAAGACCATATTTAAGATTTCATTTCCTTCAACCCTGTATTTTCCAAATAATTGTACCTTACTATTACGTCACTTTTCTTAGAACCATATAATATCAAATCCTCAATAAAATAGTACTGCAGTACAATCCTTATTTTTCTCCATAATTCATATAACCGGTATACTGTTGATACAACACTCAAATTAAATAATTCTATAATAACAACATAAGAACACTAGTCATTCCACTTCATCTGATGTAGTATCATAACTTGATTATTATCCAATATCATCATTTGAGTTATACTCTAATGACTGGGACATTGATTCGTGTAGTGTCCCAACGCCTTGTAGATGAAGCATTTTATATTTGAAATCTTTTTCTTACCCTTGCAATCACATACTTGGTGTCCTATTTCTCCACACTTATAACAAACTCCCATTACCTTCAAGCATTTACCAGGGTGATTTTTTCCACATTTATCACATATGGGAAAATCCTTGTTTCCCCTCTTCTCTTTATCCATCTTTCTCTATACCATCCTTTTCTTCTCTTGCCTCCCTTCAAATCCATTGAACTCGGAGAAATATTTACTTATCTTATTAACATATGATATTATTTATTCATAGGTTGACAATATATGGGAGACTATTTCCCTTTTAAATGTTGGATTAATACGGTGAAAGATATTATCCTTCTTACTCTTTGGATCATACGTATTGCTGGAGTTCACATTCCTTCTACTAGGTGCCATTTCTATACAATGGCATACACTAGGTCAGTTTCTGAATTACAATGAATAATTCCAAATTTTTAAAATACCTAATGTGAATTGTACATTTTATGGATATAATACATAATCATAAAAATATTTTCTTTGAGAAGATATATACTTGTAAATATTTCATAATGATTTGTAAAGAAAATGATAATTATCCTATGAATATCCACCGGGAGTGTTGTAAACAAGAGTGCAGTAAGGCCCATTATCATGCACCAATTCCCATTCAAGTCTAGATCAAAGCGGTGTTTTTGGGTTTTACCACTAGGTACATCTCTACCAGAGCCACCTCTTTATACTCATATCTAGACAGGGATGTATTTCCTTGGAAAACTCACAAAATATCTACATTACCAAAATTATAGGATGTTTTTCTATACTAATCCCCAAAGAATATCTTAGGGTAATATGCTCTAATTAGAGTTTAACTAAATGTACTTTCCAAGGTTATTTCAAAACTTCCTCTGATAAAAACTGTAATGCCCTGACCATAGATTCCCTGAGTCGGTGCATTATTTTAATACATTGGCATGATTACAAAGAATCATGTCCCGAAAGACTAATCAGTTTAGCAATCTTGGAAAACAGATTTCATACATGAACATTACATTACACTTTCTAATGTACAACACAAAAAAATCCTTTGATAATTCCATTGTTCCCTTTGCATAACCCTGCATCTCAAAAGTAAAACACTTCTTGAGAGCCTGGAAAATAAAACATAAGAAAGGGGTGAGATCATATGCTCAATATAGGTAAATAATTTAGTGGAAGATATAAAATTTTAAAGAAAGATGTGTAATAAGAACAATAGCCTTTTAAATATAAACTTGAACATAATATGGAAAAAATAAATCAAACATTACCATATAAACATGCACATGGATATTCTACTAGTCGAATAATCACATGTAACAAATTATTTCATAATGAGATAATTCCTAACACCGAACATCATTACCACATAGTCAAGGCCATGTGCCAAGACTACAAATAAAAGTTTTGTCAAGGCCTTGTTCCAGGACACTAGATTTTCTCATGAGACCTACCGATGCATCGAGGAGCTATAGTGGGCCCTACCCGTCACATACTAAGTCCATTGCATTCCTCACATGAAAACGATGAAACATAACATAAAAATTCATTTTAGAACTAACATACGAAATGTGAATACATTATCCATAAACCATGAATGGTATAAAAATAACACATCCACAGTGAAACATATCACAAATCCTTCAATACAATATGGAAGGTTTGTATCATAATAAATCAACTTCAAACAAGATTAAAATCCATCAAATGATGTTGACATAGATGAAACTGATTTGTAAAACTCTTTGATAGAAATATCTCTTTTTCATGAAGACATTTAAAAGTAACATAATTTAAAAAGGAATAAATTTAAAGAAATTTTTGAATCAAAGTATCCTATACCACTTTGAAACTTTTCAAAGGAACTATCATTTTAAAAACATTCATGTCCATATAAATAAATCCTTTAAAACCATTTTGAAATCATGGACATTAATGAGAACGATTTTGAAGAATAAATATTTAGAACATATTTAATGATGTTTTACTAAAAAGTACCTTAAAAATATTGTCTTTTAAAACTCCTTTATGAAACATGGACATGGATAATAAATATTTCCCAATAGATACTTATGTTAAAACAACCTTGGATAATAAAGAGGGTGTGAAATTAACCCTTACCTAGAACTTTCCTTTAGTCGAGGGCATCTTTAACATCCTATATAATGACCATTGTATGTTATTAGATTTTACCAGAACCATATTAATATTTATGATACCATAAATGATTCATTTATGACTTTATAAAACCCATTTAATAATAATTTCCATGTTAAATTAACATTTTGGGTAATAATCGCTTTCTTTATCGTACGCGTTTTAACTTGTTACTCTTGATTGTATCACTTAGATAAAGATTTAAATACTTCCAGAATATAAAAAATTATTTATATAACATATAAATTTAGAATATAAATATTTATAATAGACATATATATGAAATGGAAAACACAGTTTATGGAGAGAGTAGTCCATACGTACGCATAAACGTTGTTTCTGTTTTCATATCATATTGCACGGAACTAAGTGAATAAGATATATATAATTACATATATATATATATATATATATATAGTATCATAATTATTTCATATATTACATACTTACTAATGATATATATTTTATAATCATCGTTGAATGGTGAACGTGGAAATGAATCTCATCGCGTTCGTGGAGACAGTAATCCGTACATACAAACGAGTAATAATATCATTATTTTGATATTAAAATCATACATAATTAGATGTTATATCATATATAATTAATAATTATCATATTATATTTATTATTTACATCAATTAAACATCATTATTATACCAATCCAAATAATAATGTGTTGAATAAGAATTACACCATGACGTGGAGACGGTAAGCCATACGTACGAGCGTATGATAACATGTCATTCAAAGGATGGAAAGAATAATGAATATGGTTTTACCATATTAATATAAACATAAAATTATTTATAATATACTAGAGTTATTATTTTCGAATAGAAACAACAAAGAAAGAGGAAGTGGAAGAAGAAAGGAACTTGAAAGAGGTGATGAAATATTTACCTCTTCTTCGGATTCTTCCTTTTGATTTGATCAAAATGACTCCTTAGATTGGCTTTCTGACTAATGTAAGGCCTCTAGGTAGAAGGGAGGACAGTTGGGAGGATATATGGGAAGGGGTTGGCCGATCCAAATAGCTATGGAGGTGTGAATTTGAGAGAAGGGGAAGTGCTCTTTTATAAGAGGGGTGAGGGGCACCTTAGGAAAAACATAACATATTATTTTATAATAAATTCATTTTCACTTTCTAATTGCTTAAAAATGAATTAGTTAAAGGATAAGGTGGGGATGGGTCGAATAACTCTCTACCAATAGGTTTTAGATAGGTTTAGTTCACCATATTAACCGTAACTTTTAGATTTAACTCTTATTTAAATGGTTTCACATTTACCATGTCTCTTTGTATTTTTATATTATATGGTTAATAAACTGACTATAAAATGCCAATCAAACCCCAACTGGTTCATTAACGTCATATATATTATTATATAAGTCTTTTGGTTGAACCTTAAATTTTTAGTACTACTATATCAATTAATAATATAATATTTGTTTTAAAAACTATTATATGTCAATTTTGAAACTATTTGGTTTTTGTTTTTTGTTAAAATTATAATAGCATGTTTACATCGAAAAACATTGATTGAATCAACCCTAACAAGTTAAATTAACCTATAAAATTAGGTTAATTCATCAGAAGTCTCAAATTAAATTTATTTGTGTATTTATAATATCAATTATTTTAATCTTTTATTAATAAGGTAATTACTGCGTCATCATTGTGTCATAAATAAATTTAATTATTTAATGTATAAAAATTATAAATAAAATATGATTATGTATGAAATGTTTTTAGCTTTCTAAATAATATTTATAGTGGAATTTATTATATTTATAACCCTATATTAAAAATGTTTTATTTATGAAAACTTATCTTTAACACTTTTAACTCTTCCTTTAATTAAATAATAATAAATGTCCTAATCTAATCCAAGTGGACCTAAAGGATCATATATTATTACAAAGGTTGTTTTTGGAAGAATTACACTTATCCAACAGAATTAGGACATGTTTTAGGGTAATAATAATATCATTTTTACCTCGAATTACCCTATTTACTTTTAACCGTGGTAAATAAAAGTTAAAAGTTACTATTCACCAAAAAATAGATTTATCTTATTCAACCACATTTTACATGATGATATCAACCATGTCTCTCGAATTTCTAAAATTCAATTCACAGAAGTGGTAATATTAATTTTTATGCAAATTTGCAAATGATCCAAGGAGGTGGGTAAAAGAAGGTAAAAAGTTCAATAAAATTTTTATATATCTAAACTTATTATAAAATGACTCCAATGAATTACATTGAAATTATATAGGTATTATGTATATATTTTGAACTAAAATAAATTTAAATAAAATAAATAATTATTTAAATAAAAAGTCGGTTTTAAACAATAACTCAGTGTATGTCAGTAGTCATCAAAAATTGAAAGTTTTCAGAAAAGTACCAAAAATTCACCCCAAGTTAATTTTGATATTCAGAATTTAATAATGAAATCTATTTTACCAAATTACAAACATAGAAGTTTCATTTATTAATTTAAAATTAATTCTTATTGTCAAAACCAAAAGGCGTATTTTTAAGAAATAATAACTATTAAAAGATTGACACTTGTTTATGTCCAATTTCAAAGTGAAATTACTTAAAATGACCAAAATTGAATTAAATGGTAAAAATATAATCTATTTATACTTACAAACCATTAAAATGTATAGTTTAACACTAAAAATTATTTTGATTAAAAAAGTTGTTTTCTGTTAAAATATAGTATTTTTCACTATTCACCCACACATGAAAGTTATCTAAAAACCACCAAAAATTTATTGAAACTAAATTATTAAGTCCCGGTTATAAAGAAGAAGTTTATTTTGTCAAATTGAATATATAAAAGTTTCAAATATTGGATTTAACAAGGGTTCACCATTAAAAGGTAGTAAAAATGCATTTTTGAAAAAAATACTTCTTTTATCTGAAAAAAATGAATTTGTTTTTTTAATCATTTTGTCTAAGAAACACATAATATGGATTCTAAAATTATAAGGATTATATAAAGTTAAAAATTTAGTTAATAATATTCATAACTTATTTTGAACGGCTTGTTTCGTAAGTCGTGGTGCGCTTGAACTCAATGTTGCGTGTAGTGAAAGTTATTGAATTACTTTTTAGAAATTACGTACTATGAAATCTTGGTGTGTTACATTCTTACCTCCTTCAATATATTGCTTCCTTGAAATTTTAAAATTTTTCTTCTAAAATAAAAGGTTGAAAATAGAAAATACCTTAGTGGGAAAACTCACATTGGAAATTGGGCTAATAAAATTTAGTTTTAATAAGAGCAAAAAAATTTATACACATATATATACTTGAAAAGTAGAGTTTCATCCTTCAAATAATTCCTACCACAAACTCATCTTTCAATGCAACACATTTCAAAAAAAATCTATTTATTCTAATCATTTAGGGTTCTAAAAATAATGAATTTATAATTCATTTGTCAGACTATTTAAAAAAACTAAATTATAAAAACTAGTACATCGCGTAGTCCAGTCATAGGTGATGCACCCTTGTCGCCCTTCTGTTGCGGGTTCAAGTCTCGCGTCCTTGCCAAACGCGACTAGTTCTCGCCCACCCTCTGGGTTGTCCATTTTATAACAATCCAAAAATAACCTTAACAATAGTATCTAATTTCAAACTTAATCCATTCAAAACTTTAGACTTATCCAAAACACTTCTATCCAGACTCTCAGTCCAAAATTTATATGGATTTTAAATATAATGAAGATCCTTTTTTCCAGGTAATAACATATGAACGCCTTCATCATGTATTCTTTTAAAACACTAAAACATCTTGAATTACCATAAAACCTTATTGATTACATTCATGCTCCATTTTACTTATAGAATATTGGATATACTCCTTCTATCCAGAAATGTTGTAAAATCCAACAATAATGGAGTATACAAATCATTAATCAGTTTCAATTTAGTCAATAATATCTAATATAATTTATCCAAATCAACTATCTCTTATTCCAAAATCACTACCTCATTATCAGGACCATATTAAGGATTACCTTTCCTTCAACCATGTATTTTCCAAAAATTGTAACTTACTATTAAGTCACTTTTCTTATAACCATATAATCTCAAATCCTCAATAAAATAGTACTGCAGTACAATCCTTTTTTACCTCTATAATTCATATAACCAGTATACTGTTGATAGAACACTCTAATGAAATAATTCTATAATAACAACATAAGAACAATAGTCATTCCTCTTCATCTGAGGTTGTATCATAACTTTATTATTATCTAATATCATCATTTGCGGAATACTATGATTACTGGGAAATTGATCCAGGTAGTGTCCCAACGCCCTATAGATGAAAATTTTTACATTTGAAACCTTTTGTTACCCTTTCAATCATGTACTTGGTGTCCTTTTTCTGCACACATATAACAAACTCCCATTTCCTTCAATCATTTACCAAGGTGATTCTTTCCACATTTATCACATATGGGAAAATCCTTCTTTCCCATATTCTCTTTATCCATCTTTCTCTCTACCATCCTTTTCCTCTCTTGTTTCCATTCAAAGCCACATGACTCAGATAATTCTTTACTTATCTTATTAACACATGATATTATTTCTTCATAGGGTGATAATACATAGGAGACAATTTCCCTTCTAAATGTTGGCTTAATACTGTGAATGATATAATCCTTCTTACTCTTTGGAACATACGTATTGCTGGAGTTCACATTCCTTCTACTGGGCACCATTTCTATACAATGGCATACACTAGGCCAGTTTATGAATTGCAATGAATAATTCCAAACTTGTAAAATACCTAATGTAAATTATAAAGTTTATGGATATAATCCATAATCATAAAAATAATTTCTTTGAGGAGCTATATACTCGTAAATCTTTCATAATGAATTGTAAAGAAAATGATAATTATCCTAAGCATATCCCTCGAGAGTATCGTAACCCAGAGCGCAGCAAGGCCCATTTTCGTGCACCAGTTTCCGTTCGAGCCTAGCTCAAAGTAGTGTTTTTAGGTTTTACCCCTAGATACATATGTGCTAGAGCCTCCTCTACTTGCTCTTATCCTGAAAGGCATGTATTTTCTTGGAAAACTCAGAAAATCTATACATTACCAAAATTCTAGGATGTTCTTCTATAATAATCCTCAATGTCTATCTTAGGGTAATGTGCTCTAATCAGAGTTTATTTAAATCTAGTTTCCAAGGTTATTGCTAAACTTCCTCTGATACTATCTATAACTCCCCAACCCTAGATTCCCAAAGTTGGTGCATTATTTTAATACATTGGCCTGATTACAAGTAATCAAGTCCCAAAAGACCGATCAGTTTAGCAGTCTTGGAAAATATATTGCATACATGAACATTACATTACACATTCTAATATACAAAACAAAAAATCCTTTCAGAATTCCATTGTTCCCTTATCTTAACCCTGCATCTCAAACATAAAACACTTCTTGGGATCCTGGGAATATAAAACATAAGAAAGGGGTGAGCTCAGATGCTCAGTAAGGGTAAATACTTTAGCAGAAGCTATAAACTTATAAGACAATATGTCTAATAAAAACAATATCCTTTTAAACATAAACATGAACATAATATGGCAAAAATAAATGAAACATTACCATATAAACATGCACATGGATATTATTCTAGTTGAATAATCACATGTAATAACTAATTTCATAATGAGGGAATTTCTAATGCCGGACATCATTACTACATAGTCAAGGCCTTGTGCCACGACTACATATAAAAGTTTTGTCAAGGCCTTGTTCCAGGACACTAGTTTGTCTCATGATACCTACCGATGCATCAAAGAGCTATAGCGGGCTCCACCCATCACTTACTAGGTCCATTGCATTCGTCATATGAAAAGGTTGAAACATAACATAAACAATCATATTAAAACTAGCATAAGAAATGTCAATACTTTACCCATAAACCATGAATGGTTTAAAAATAACACATTTACAGTCAAATATATCACAAATCCTTCAATACAATATGGAAGATTTGTATCATAATAAATCAACTTCAAACAAGTTTAAAATCCATCAAAGGATGTTGACATAGAAGAAAATGATTTGTAAAATTCTTTGAGAGAAATATCTGTTTTTCATGAAAACATTTAAAAGTCACACAATTTAAAAAGTAATGAATTTAAAGATATTTTTGAATCAAAGTGTCTCAAACCACTTTGAAACTTTTCAAAGGAATTGAAATTTAAAAAACATTCATGTCCATATAAATAAATCCTTTAAAACCATTTTTAAATCATGGAAATTAATGAGAATGATTTAGAAGAATAAATATTTAAAACATTTAGAATTATATTTTAGTAAAATGTCCCTTAAAAATAATCCATCTGAAAACTATTTTATGAAACATGTACATGGATAATAAATATGTCCCAGTAGATACTTATGTAAGAACCACCTCAGATAAGAAAGATATTGTGAAATTAACCCTTACCTTGTACTTTCCTTTAGTCGAGGGTACGTTTAACCTCTTGTATAATGACCATTGTATGTTATTAGATTATAAAAGAACAATATTAATATTTATTATATCATACATGATTCATTTACGACTTTATACAACCCATTTAATAATAATTTCCATGTTAAATTAACATTTCAGGTAATAATCGTTTTCTTTATCGTACGTGTTTTAACTTTTTACTCATGATTGTATCACTTAGATCAAGATTTAAATAATTACAAAATATAAAACATGATTTATATATCTTATATATTTAGAATATAAAAATTTATATTATACATACATATGAAATGGAAAACACTATATATGGAGACGGTAGTCTGTACGTATTCATAAACGATGTTTCCGTTTTCATATCATATTGCACTGAACTAAGTGAATAAGATATATGTACGTACACACACACACACACACACACACATATATATATATCCAGTAGAATTATTATTTCATATATTACTTACTTATTAATGATATATATTTTATAATCATCATTGAATGTTGAACGTGGAAATGAATCTCATCGCGTTCGTGGAGACGGTAATCCGTACGTACGCACGAGCAACAATATCATTCTTTTGTTATTAAAATAATATATAATTAGATGTTATATCATATATAAATAATCATTAACATATTATATTTATTATTTATATCAATTACACATCATTATTATACCCATCCAAATTATAATGTATCGAATAACAATTACACCACGATGTGGAGACGGTAAGCCGTACGTACGCACGTATGGTGAGATGTCATTCAAAGGATGGATAGAATTATTAATACAGTTGTACCATTTTTATAATAACATCACAGTATTTATAAGTTACTTGATTTATTATTTTAGAATGGAAACAACAAAGAAAGAGGAAGTGGATGAAGAAAGGAACTTGAAAGAGGTGATGAAATATTTACCTCTTCTTTGGGTTCTTCCTTTTGATTTGATCAAAAGGGATCCATAGATTGGATTTCTAACTAAAGTAAGGCATTTAGGGTGAATGAAGGAAAGTTGTTAGGATATTTTGGTAGGGGTTGGCCGAGACAAATGGCTCTGGAGGTGTGAATTTGAGATAAGGGGAAGTGCTCTTTTATAAGAGGGGTAAGAGGCACCTTAAGAAAAACTTAAAATATTATTTTATAATAAATTAATTTTCAGTTTCTAATGGATCCAAAATAAATTATATAAAGGATAAGGTGGTGAGGGGTCTAAAATATCTCAACAAATAAGTTTTAGACATGTTTAGGTTACCATATTGACCTTAACTTTTAGATTTAACTCTTAGTTAAATAGTTTGACATTTACCATGTCTCTTTGTATTTTTATATTATATGGTTACTAAACTTACTATAAAATTCCAATAAACCCTAATTGGTTCATTAGTGTCATATATATTATTATATAAGTCTTTTTACTGAACCTTAGGTTTTTAGGACTATTATATCAATTAATAATATAATATTTTTTAAAATACAATTTTATGTCAATTTTGACACTATTTGGTATTTGGTTTTTGTTAAAATCATAACAGCATGATTACTTCGAAAAAATTTATTGAATGAACCCTAGCATGTTATATTAACCTATAAAAGTATTTTAAGTCATCAAAAGTCTCAAATTACATTTATTTGGGTATTTATAATATCAATTATTTTAATCTTTTATTAATAAGGTAGTTACTGCATCATCATTGTGTCATAAATATGTTTACTTATTTAATGTCTAAAAATTATAAATATAATATCATTATATATTAAATGTATTTAGCTTTCTAATGAATATTTATAGTCGAATTTATCTTATGTATAACCCTATATTAAAAATGTTTTAGTTATGAAAACCTGAATTTAACACTTTTAACTCCTCTTTTATTTAAATAATAGTAAATGTCCTAATCTAATCCAAGTGGACCTAAAGGATCATATATTATTCCTAAGGTTTTTTCTGGCCTAATTACACTTATCAAATATAATTAGGACATGTGTTAAGTTAATATTAATATGATTTTTTATCTTTAATTACCCTATTTACTTTTAATTGTGGTAAATAAAAGTCAAAAGTTACTATTCACAAAATATTATTTTTATCTTATATCAAAAACATTACTTACTGATATCAACCATGTCTCTTGGATTTTTTAAATTCAATTCACAGAAGCGGTAAAATTATGTTTTATGCACATTTAAAAATGCTCCTAGGAGGTTGGTAAAAGACAGTAAAAAGTTCAATAAACTTTTTATATATCTAAAATTATTATGAAATGACTCCAATGAATTAAATTGAACTTATATAGATATTATGTATCTATTTTGACCAAAAATAAATTTAAATAAAATAAATAAATATTTAAATAAAAAGTCGGTTTGAAACAATAACTTAGTTTTTTTACTAATCATAAAAAGTTGAATGTTTTCAAAAAAAATAACAAAAATTCACCCAAAGATAATTTTGATATTCAAAATTCAATAATGAAGTCTATTTTACCAATTTCCAAACTTATAATTTTCATTTATTAATATAAAATTAATTCCCATATTCAAAACCAAAAGGTGTATTTTTAAGAAATAATAACTATTAAAATATTGACACTTGTTTATGTCCAATTTCAAAGTGAAATTATTTACAATGACCGGCATTGGATTAAATGGTAAAAATATAATATATTTATACTTCCAAACCATTAAAATGTATACTTTAACACTATAAATTATTTTTATTAAAATAGTTGTTTTCTGTTCAAATATAGTATTTTTCACTATTTACCCACATATGAAAGTTATCCAAAAAACACCAAATATTTATTGAAACTAAATTATTATGTCCCGATTATAAAGAAGAAGTTTATTTTATAAAATTTAATATATAAAAGTTTAAAATATTGGATTTAACAAGGGTTCACCAATAAAAGGCGGTAAAAGTGCATTTTTTGAAAAAACACTTCTTTTATCTGAAAACAATGAATTTTGTTTTTTAATTATGTCTAAGAAGCACATAATATGGATTCTAAGATTATAGGGATTATATAAAGTTCAAAATTTAGTTAATACTATTCATAACTTCTTTTGAATGGCTAGTTTGGTAAATCGTGGTGCGCTTGAACTTGGTGTTGCCTGTTGTGCAAGTTATTGAATTACTTTGAAGAAATAACGTACTATGAAATCTTGGGGTGTTACATTCTTGATGTAATTTATATGCATCATAATCAGTTAAAGGTTAACATCAACATAAATATTTACAAAGAAAATTAAGTGAACCTTATAATAAAGATGGTAATATCTAGTTTGGTAGCAATAATTCTTAAAAGAATATCCTTACCCTGATTCACCCCCACTCTTAGGGTGTCTAATCCCCTTTTGGGAAAAAATCTAGGGTTCAACCAACATGATACTAAGGAGTGAGATGTAACACCTCGACTCCAGTAACCTAGAGTTGGTGGTTATTTTACTTCATTTTCAATTGAAATAAGGGATCATATCCTAAAGGATAAAACAATTTAATATTCTTGGGAGACTAGATACATAAATGATTCTAAAATAACACTTGAAAACATGAAATACCACTTAAAATTATTTCTCTAAATTTATTATTTCTTCTATTATATCCCTAAAATCATTTATAGATACCTTCTTGATATCTCATGAAATTGAAAACCTAATAAAGGGTGAGCTCCGATTCTTAGTAAGGGAAATAGTATGATAGATGCTCTCAAATAATAAATAAATAATTATAAATATTGAAGAGATAAATAATAATCAAATAGTCCATATGAATAATGTCATAAAAGGGAAATATATACATGAATGGAATAATAATATAAATAATCACATCAACAACAATAACTGATTTTATAATTATAAAATTCATAATGACAAACATCATAATCAAAATGCCAGGGCCATATGCCAATACATCTTACATAAATAGGTAAGGCATACACCAAATATCCAAACTAGTTTGTCTCATGAGACAATTGAAGCATCTATAGTCTATAACAGTACCCTCACACCACTTATTAATTTCAATTCATTCACTATATGAAATAAATGAATAACAATTCAATACATGATCCACATAAACATTTGTATTGAAAACTATCATATGAAATGTTAATATTTTCCAAGTTAATAAATAGACCAACATGATCCTAATATCTCAAGATAAATAATTTGGATGGTTTCATTAAAGTATATCCCTATAACAACATAATATCTATTGAATGATATATATATAAATAAAAATACTTTTAAAAGATAACTTGAACATTTCTTCAGTAAAATTCCCTTTTCATTTTGAAATCAATTATTTAAAATCAAAAAAAATTCCAGAATATTAAGGAAAAAATTTTCTTTGAAAATAACCACGGGAAATTTTAATTGTACCTTTGAAGAAAAGAATAGTCATAATTGTGGGAAAATTCATTCATGTGGTTAACGTTAAAACAAAGATTCTATTAATACCTTTGTTACCTCAATCAAAAAATGATAGGAATAGACCATTTAATTTTTTTTATAAAAGTAATACATGGGTAAAAATGAATTTCAGAAATTATTGGATTATTGTAAAAACATTATTGAAAATTATTTAATAAAAATATGGACATATAAGAAATATTTTCATAACCAATTAAAAAATTGGTTTTCCTTAAAAAATTACTTCCTAATTTTGAGTACATAGAGTGAGGAAAATTAAAGGAAAGCATTAAATTTATAAAAAAACAGGATATGAAAATAAATAATATTTTTTAGATATAGATAATATAATTTCATCATTATAAATTTAAGCATAAATGTTGACTTATTGGTTATAATGATCCCAAAATCCTTTTTTTTAATAATTCTAATAAATTTCATGTTTACCAATAAGAAGTCGGTATTCTGAGAATAGGTGTAATGTCTGTCTAAGTTTGAGACACTATTGTTCATGACACACCTCTAGTACAAATATTCTCAAAGTATGAGATACCACTAAGATATCACACCATCATACTCATACTACTGACACTGAAGACATTACTATGTCTGAGACACCTCCAAACTATACACTGCTAGTAGAGACACCACTATATTTTTGTAAATTTGTCCAAGTATAAGACACCACTAGAACAACATACCACTAGAGAAAAGTAATGTAAATGTTTTACTACTAGTTTAATACCTCGATAACATGAGAAACCACCAAATAATAATACACTGTTTCTATTTATATTAAATTTCTTATTTGTTTTTTGAATTATATCATTATAATGGCTATATTTATTGAGGTAAATGCTATTTAAATTTTTAATGAGTATGACTTAATTTTTTGAGAGATTTTATGTTATAACTACAAGTATGAAGATGTACCTCTAGATATTCTCTATTCTGCTATAACATATAATAGTGTAGCACACTCCATGGTGAAAAAGATAGAGAACACACAGACAAAAAAGCAGATAAGCATAAACTACCAAAACATATCAAGATGAACCTATTGAAAATCAAAAGAGATGACTTTCTGAAAATATTGATGATAAATCTAAACCACATTATCTCATTTAGAGCCTGCTTCCCATTAAAAAACAACATCTTTTGACACACTATTTTTCTTAATATTTCAATTAGAATATACTCAATATTTATTGTTGAACCAAATCAAGAGTAAAAAGCTTCATTACAACTGACCGAACTCTCTAAACTCTCTACTATGAGATTGGTCATACTTATTTATATTTTATATTATTTCAGTAGTGTGTGCTATATTTGGTTTACATTTTCACATTATCTCCTTCTCTCAAATGGATGATACAGAATATCTTATGAAACATTCTGCTCATTTATTTTTTCCATAGATAAGAGTGTTAGAGTTCCCTGTGTGTCCTGTTTAACTTTACTCCCACTAATAATTGTGGAAGAGGTCATGTGTAACCAGGATAGTTTTATCTATTGTGTAACGCCCCGACCCCAGCTACCCGGAGTCGGTGCATTACTTCGTAACATTGGCATGATCACAAAAGATCAAGTCTCAAAAGACCGATTAGTTTAGTAGCCTTGAAAACACTAGATACATTCATAAACGTTACATTACATCATAAAGTAAAAAACTACAATAACAAAGTCTCCATAGTCCACACTCATATCCTCTTATGACTATCCCTGCAGGTCATTCATAAAATACTTCTTTACATCCTGGAAAATATTAAAACATTGAAAGGGGTGAGCTCAGATGCTCAGTAAGGATAACAATATAGTGGAAGCTTTCATCAATAAACATAAACATTTAAGGCAATGTATAACTAAATGAAAAGCCTTTTAAACATGAACTTCAACATAATATGGCAAAAGTAAAGTGAGATAATGCCATTTACTTATTCACATGGATATTCTACTGGTCGAATAATCACATGCAATATCAATAACCACTTTCATAATGATGGAATGCATAATTCCAGACTATCATAACAACGTAGCCAAGGCCTCGTGCCAAGACCACAAATAAGATTTTGTCAAGGCCTCGTGCCAAGACACTAGTTTATTTCATGAGACCTGTCGATGAATCGAGGAGCTATAGCGGGCTCCACCCGTCACTTATTAAGTCCAATGCATTCCTCATATGAATAGGTTTAAACATATCATAAACCATAACATAATCTTATCACATAAAACATGCATAAAGGAAACATAACATTTCCACATTTCAATCACAAGATATCAATACAACACATTGATATAATAAAAATTCTTTCAAAACCATTTTCAATACCAAAATAAAAGAAAGTCAAAACTTTGTATTTATTTTTCATTAAAAAAAGTGATGGCTTGTAGAGGAAGCCGAAACTCAAATAATGGTCACGGCAGCGGAGAAGTCGTTGTCGCCGCATAAGTACGGAAAGAAAAACATTCCCTTTTT
The DNA here is from genome assembly GCA_963277665.1 of Viscum album. Classification (NCBI taxonomy): domain Eukaryota; kingdom Viridiplantae; phylum Streptophyta; class Magnoliopsida; order Santalales; family Viscaceae; genus Viscum; species Viscum album. The sequence continues at coordinate 822,930,491 of OY728134.1, forward strand.
GTCGTTTAGTAAAACGCTTCGTATAAAAAAGATTCCTTCTGAATAAACATAAAAGTCAAAGGGGTTTATACACCGTATAAAAGAAAGTTGTGTATAAAACCAAATATGCCTCAATGAAAGGAGATTGAGACGAAGTCCTTAAAAATATCATTTTTACAATAACATAGATCTATTAAGTGTATTCACTATATGTACACATAAATAAAGTATAAATATAAGATAGTACATAATAATATCATGACATAATTTGAAAGTAGGAGATTAACCCAAAGAATGGAAATTGGGTTAAGAAGTTTCCTTACCTTGTGTCCGACTTGATTCGACCGTTCTTTAACCTCATGAATAATAAACTAGAGTTAATATATACTTTATTAAGAACCTTTTTCAAGTTCATTATCCCTTTTATATCACTTATTACAATGTTATAAACATTATGTAAATATTTAAGTTAATAACGGTCGTTTTGTCGATCTTTGGTACTTGAGTCAAAAATAGACTTCTTATAATTACTAGTTGTTCATGTGGTGAAATATCCGTTATATCCAGAATTATATTCATGATATAGATATCATATATCTCATATATATCCAGTATATACATTCATTCATAATATTACATGACATTTAGAGGTAAGAAATGAAATGCACCGTTCATGGAGACGGTAAGCCGTACATACGCATGAACGCTACTTTCATTTCTATTTCATATTGAATGGAATGAAGTTATAATTATATAAAGGTATAATATAATTCCAGTATAATATAATGTATAATACCATTTACTCCATCCTTTATACATCCCACATATGGCATTAACAATTCAAATCCCTTTGAGGGGGCGGTAGTCTGCATTTCCTAAAATGAAATTATCGCGTTTACCCATAATCGAAATCATAAAGTATGCCATAAATGAGAAATACAGAAGGATAAGGAAAACATAAACATAATATATATATCATATATGAAAATAGTGTCATCAAAATGGCCACCATTATAGGTGTTAAAAGAATTTGAACAATCATCGTTTCGTGAGGCAGAAATTTTCCATCCACAGAAACAGTATGTTCTTTAACCATTAGATGTAGGTGTGTGTAAGTGTAGCTCGAATCCTTCTTATAACAACATCCTAGTATATTTAGGATACTGGTGTTGCTACAAAAGAAAATAATAAAAAGAGTTTAGGGGTTTGGAGAAGCAAAATAAAACAAAAGAACATAAGAGAAAACACTACCTTTAAAACGGGTAACACTTTTTGATTTGAGGCAAAGGCATCCTTGGGAAGAGTTCTGCCCAAAGTGAGGCTTCTAGGAGTAAGATAGGGAAGTTGGGAGAGTATTTTGGCAGAGGTTGGCTGAGCCAAATGTCTTGAATGTGTGAATAATGTGGGAGTGGTGGGGGCCTTTTATAATTGGAGAGGAGGGGCACTCTTGGAAAGTAAAGAAAAGTCACATTATTATAAAATGAGTTTCGGATTTTGGAGGTCCCACACTTGTATAATTCGAGGCTAAGGTGATAAGGGTTCGAAATCTACCCATCCAATAGGCTTTGGACAAGTGTATGCGTTGGATTTTACATTATCTTCTCATTTTATTTAAATCGTTAAATAATGAGGTCATCGCTGCATCATCATGATGTCAACAATAATTTAATTTATTTAATGTCTCAAAATTATAAAACAAATACTATGATGTAGGAAATCTTTTTAGATTCCCAATTAATATTTATAGTCAAAAATATGACTTTTATAACCCCATGTAAAAATTGTTTTAGTAAAATATTTCATGTTTGTGTCATTTTTTACTTTAACATTAAATAAAAGGTATTTATGTCATTTTCCAACTAAAGTGGCTCCATGGGGTCCCCAAGTTGACCCATGGACTGTCTTGGTCGGCCATGGTACATCCAATGAGGGTAGGACATGGGTCAAGCTCATATCATTTTATTAAAACATTATTTTTACCTTAAACTACACTAATTACCTCTAATCGCGATTAAGAACTTAAAAGTTACTATTCACCAAAAAATTATTCTGATCCCATTGAACCACATTTTACTTCTTAATGACAACCATGTATGTCGGATTTTTGAAATTAAAAACACAGAAGTGGTAAAATTTCATTTAAACGAAAAATCAGTTTTTAACTACCACTTAGTGGTTTCACTATTCATCAAAAATTGAAGTTTTTCAGAAAAATCCCAAAAATTCACCCTAAGCTATATTTGATATTCCGATTTCAAAAATGATGTCTATTTTAAAAAATTCCAAACTTATAAGTTGCATTAATTAATTTTATAATTAATTCCCGCTGTCACAACAAATAGCGTGTTTTTAAGAAACAATTTATATCAAAAGATTGACAATTGTTTATGCCCAATTTCAATGTTAAATTAATTCTAATGACCACCATTGGATAAAATGGTAAAAATATATTCTAATTATACTTTAAAACCACTAAATAGTATAATTTATCACAATAAATTATTTTGATTAAAAAAGTTGTTTTAAGTATTTTTCACTATTCATAAAAAAATTTGAAGTTCTCAGAAAGTTAAAAAAAATTCAACTTAGGATAATTTTGATATTACGATTACAAAAATGAAGTCCATTTTGAAATATAAAATTTATATAAATTTAAAAAGTGGTTATTACTATTCATAACGGCTACTTTGATTAGTTGCGGTGTGTTAGAACTCGAAGTTGCGTACAATGCAAGCTATTGCATTATTGAATGAGAAGCGTTTCATGGAAGCTCGGGGTGTTACATTCTCCCCTCCTTCAATAAATTGCGTCCTCGCAATTTGAAATTTTTCTTTGAAAACAAAAGGTTGAAAATAGAAAATACCTTTGTGCAAAACCCACATCAGAAATAAGGTTAATAAATATATAACATTAAAAGAAAGAAAGATAAGTACAAAGGTCACCCGAGATAGCCCATTCTAGGATTCTATGAAAATATGGATATGGAGGAGAAACAAACTATCAAGGTCAGATGGATAGTTATAGAAAACAGGATTAGGAGAAAGTTTAACTACAAGAAAATCACAAACTTGTGATTGGTTAAACGATCATTGATTCCACAGTAGGAAAAGTTAACCGACAAAATTTTTGTTTTGAGTTAACATTTATAACGTTGAGGAATTTATTTAGGAGATTTACCAAGAACGTAAGGGAATATACATACTTGTCATGTAGACTTTCATTCTTTAATAAATTTTTACCACAAACCCATCTTTCACTCTAAAAGGTAATACAACTCAAAAATATTCTATTTATCCTAATTGTATAAGGTTCCAAATATTAACACATACCATTTAGATTAGTAAAACTATTTTGTAATAACCAGGGACTTCCTGTAGGCTAGTGGTAGGTAATAAAGGCCCGTCGCACTATGGTTGTCGGTTCGATTCCTGCAGCTTTGTCCGACGTGACGGGTTATGCCCCATCCTACAGGTTGTCCTTTTTCTAAAAATATAGTATTATAGTATTCCAAAAATAATCTTCAGAAATGTTTTAACCTTAAACAATACTATTCAAAGTTCAACTTAATCCATCCCAACATTTATAGTTATCCAAAATACCTCTGTCCAAACTTTCTCTAAAAGGTCTCTTAATTCCAAAATCAATTTATCAGATTCCCCAAACAAAGTAAAGTTTCTCTTATTGTCAAATACTAAAAATATGATTACCTTCATCATATTAAAAACTTACTGAAACAACCAGTACTACAGTACAATCCTTATATATATATCACATTATTATAATAACCAGAATATAATCCATGAGTCCAAAAGCACCAATACATTAATTATTCCGCTTCAACTGTAGTAACATCATAAGATTGTCCTTGATCCATTGGCCTTTTCTGAGGTAAGTTTCCCTGGCGCTTAGGACATTCATTTGCATAATGCCCCATTTCCCTACAATTGTAGCATTCAACATTGATAGCCTCTTTCTTTCCCATGCAATCACGAGCCTGGTGACCTTTTTCTCCACATTTATAACAAACTACCATTCCTTTTAGGCAAGTACCAGGGTGATTCTTCCCACAATTATCACATAAAAGAAAATCATTCATTCCCTTTTTCCCTTTATCTGTCTCTTGTTCCACAGTTCTCTTCTTCTCTTGCTTTACTTTATTGTCATAAGATTTAGAGAATTCCTTTTCTGTCTTGATAGCACATGAGACAATGTCTTTGTACGACGAGATGGTTTGTGAGACTAATTCTCGACGAGGAAATGGTTTTAACCCATCAAAGAAACGATCAATCTTACTTCTTCGGTTACGTATATAATCTGCAGCATGCCTCGCTAACCTTGTAAAGTTGGCCTCATACTTTGCGACATTCTCATCCTCCTTTTGTCTCAGACTCAAAAATTGTCTTTCCATACCAGCTCAATGGTCGCGAGGATAGTATTTTTCTAAGAAAAGATCTTTGAACTCCCTCCATTACATATTTGATACTTCATCATATTCCTTTGTATTTTGAATCAATGACCACCATTGATCGGCATCTCCAGTGAGGCGGTAAACTTCAATGATAACCTTTTCCCTTTCACTACTCCCCAAGGCGTGGAATATTTTCTCTAAGGAGTTTATCCATTAATCAACTACTAATGGATTTGTACCCCCATTAAATGTTGGTGGTTGTTGCCTCATGAAGCGGTCTAACATTGATCCTCCATGTTGCGGATCAGGGTGCTCCATACGAGTAAGGTTATTATTCATAACCTGAGTGAGTTGTCCTAGTATGGTAATAAGTTGATCAACACCAGTTGTATCTCCAGATCCACAATAATTATCTTGGGCAGGAGGGCAATCTCTACACGGAGTGCGTGCATTGATACGGTTTCCATTCCTTCCACTAGGCGCCATTTCTAAACAATGGAATAAATTAGATTAGTTTATGAATCAAAATACACAATTCCATACTTGTAAAATACTTAACATAAATTGAACTATTTATGGATATAATCCATAATCATTAAAAAAATTTCTTTGAGGAAGTAGGTACTCATAACCCTTCATAGTGGTTTGTAAAGAAAACGAGAATTATCCTAAGCATATCCCCCGGGAGTGTCGTAACCAAGAGTGCAGTAAGGACCGTTGTCGTGCACCTGTTCCTGTTCGAGTCTAGCTCAAAGCGGTGTTTTCGGGTTTTACCCCTAGGTACATCTGTTCCAGAGCCGCCTCTACCTGCTCGTATCCAGACAGGGATGTATTGCTCGGAAAACTCACAAAATCTCTATAATACCAAAATTCTAGGAATTTCTTCTATACTAATCCTCAAAGTCTATCTCTGGGCTATGTTCTCTAATCAGAGTTTATCTAAATCTAGCTTCCAAGGTTAGTACTAAACTGCCTCTGATACCAACTGTAACGCCCCGACCCCAGCTACCCGGAGTCGGTGCATTACTTTGTAACATTGGCATGATTACAAAAGATCAAGTCTCGAAAGACCGATTAGTTTAGTAGCCTTGGAAACACTAGATATATTCGTAAACGTTACATTACATCATAAAGTGAAAAACTACAATAACAAAGTCTCCATAGTCCACACTCATATCCTCTTCTGACTATCCCTGCAGGTCATTCATAAAATACTTTTTCACATCCTGGAAAATATTAAAACATTGAAAGGGGTGAGCTCAGATGCTCAGTAAGGATAACAATATAGCGGAAGCTTTCATCAATAAACATAAACATTTAAGGCAATGTATAACTAAAACAAAAGCCTTTTAAACATGAACTTCAACATAATATGGAAAAAGTAAAATGAGATAATGCCATTTACTTATTCACATGGATATTCTACTGGTCGAATAATCACATGCAATATCAATAACCACTTTCATAATGATGGAATGCATAATGCCAGACTATCATAACCACGTAGCCAAGGCCCTGTGCCAAGACCACAAATAAGATTTTGTCAAGGCCTCGTGCCAAGACACTAGTTTGTCTCATGAGACCTGCCGATGCATCGATGAGCTATAGCGGGCTCCACCCGTCACTTATTAAGTCCAATGCATTCCTCATATGAATAGGTTTAAACATATCATAAACCATAACATAATCGTATCACATAAAACATGCATAAAGGAAACATAAAATTTCCACATTTCAATCAAAAGATATCAATACAACACATTGATATAATAAAAATGCTTTCAAAACCATTTTCAATACCAAAATAAAAGAAAGTTAAAACTTTGTATTTATTTTTCATTAAAAAAAAGTGATGGCTTCTAGAGGAATCCGAAACTCAAATAATGGTCACGGCGGTAGAGAAGTCGTTGTCGCCGCATAAGTACGGAAAGAAAAACATTCCCTTTTTGTCTTTTAGTAAAATGATTCGTATAAAAAAGATTCCTTTTGAATAAACGTAAAAGTCAAAGGGGTTTATACACCGTATAAAAGAAAGTTGTGTATAAAACCAAATATGCCTCAATGAATGGAGATTGAGACGAAGTCCTTAAAAAGATCATTTTTAAAATAACATAGATCTATTAAGTGTATTCACTATATTTACACATAAATAAAGTATAAATACAAGATAGTACATAATAATATCATGACATAATTTGAAAGTAGGAGATTAACCCAAAGAATGGAAATTGGGTTAAGAAGTTCCCTTACCTTGTGTCCAACTTGATTCGACCGTTCTTTAACCTCCTGAATAATAAACTAGAGTTACTATATACTTTATTAAGAACCTTTTTCAAGTTCATTATCTCTTTTATATCACTTATTACAATGTTATAAACATTATGTAATTATTTAAGTTAATAACGGTCGTTTTGTCGATCTTTGGTACTTGAGTCAAAAATAGACTTCTTATAATTACGAGTTGTTCATGTGGTGAAATATCCATTATATCCAGAATTATATTCATGATATAGATATCATATATCTCATATATATCCAGTATATACATTCATTCATAATATTACATGACATTTAGAGGTAAGAAATGAAATGCACCGTTCATGGAGACGGTAAGCCGTACATACGCATGAACGCTAATTTCATTTCTATTTCATATTTAATGGAATGAAGTTATAATTATATATAGGTATAATATAATTCCAGTATAATATAATGTATAATATCATTTACTCAATCCTTTATACATCCCACATATGGCATTAACGATTCAAATCACTTTGAGGGGGCGGTAGTCCGCACTTCCTAAAATAAAATTATCGCGTTTACCCATAATGGAAATCATAAAGTATGCCATAAATGAGAAATACAGAAGGATAAGAAAAACATAAACATAATATATATATCATATATGAAAATAGTGTCATCAAAATTTCCACCATTATAGGTGTTAAAAGAATTTGAACAATCATCGTTTCGTGAGGCAGAAATTTGCCATCCACAGAAACAGTATGTTCTTTAACCATTAGATGTAGGTGTGTGTAAGTGTAGCTCGAATCCTTATGAAAACATCCTAGTATATTGTGGATACTGGTGTTGTTACAAAAGAAAAGAATAAAAAGAGTTTAGGGGGTTTGAGAATCAAAATAAAACAAAATAACATAAGAGAAAACACTACCTTTAAAACGGGTAACACTTTTTGATTTGAGGAAAAGGCTTCCTTGGGAAGAGTTCTTCCCAAAGTGAGGCTTCTAGGAGTAAGGGAGGGAAGTTGGGAGAGTATTTGGGCAGAGTTTGGCCGAGCCAAATGGCTTGACTGTGTGAATAAGGTGGGAGTGGTGGGGGCCTTTTATAAGTGGAGAGGAGGGGCACTCTTGGAAAGTAAAGAAAAGTCGCATTATTATAAAATGAGTTTCGGATTTTGGAGGTCCCACACTTATATAATTCGAGGGTAAGGTGATAAGGGTTCTAAATCTACCCATCCAATAGGCTTTGGACAAGTGTAAGCCTTGAATGTTACATTATCTTCTCATTTTATTTAAATCGTTAAATAATGAGGTCATCGCTGCATCATCATGATGTCATAAATAATTTAATTTATTTAATGTCTAAAAATTATAAAACACATACTATGATGTATTAAATCTCTTTATATTTCCAATGAATATTTATAGTCAAAAATATGACTTGTATAACCCCATGTAAAAATTGTTTTAGTAAAACATTTCATGTTTGTGTCATTTTTTACTTTAACATTAAATAAAAGGTATTTATGTCATTTTCCAACTAAAGTGGCTCCATGGGGTCCCCAAGTTGACCCATGGATTGTCTTGGTCGGCCATGGCACATCCAATGAGGTTAGTACATGTGTCAAGCTCATCTCATATTATTAAAACATTATTTTTACCTTAAACTACACTAATTACCTCTAATCGCGATTAAGAACTTAAAAGTTACTATTCACCAAAAAATTATTCTAATCCCATTGAACCAAATTTTAATTCTTAATGACAACCATGTATGTCAGATTTTTGAAATTCAAAACACAGAAGTCGTAAAATTTCATTTAAACGAAAAATTGGTTTTTTAACTACCACTTAGTGGTTTCACTATTCATCAAAAATTGAAGTTTTTCAGAAAAATCCCAAAAATTCACCCTAAGCTATATTTGATATTCTGATTTCAAAAATGATGTCTATTTTAAAAAATTCCAAAAATATAAGTTTCATTAATTAATTTTATAATTAATTCCCGCTGTCACAACAAATAGCGTGTTTTTAAGAAACAATTTATATCAAAAGATTAACAATTGTTCATGCCCAATTTCAATGTTAAATTAATTCTAATGACCACCATTGGATAAAATGGTAAAAATATATTCTAATTATACTTTAAAACCACTAAATAGTATAATTTATCACAATAAATTATTTTGATTAAAAAAGTTGTTTTAAGTATTTTTCACTATTCATAAAAAAATTGGAAGTTCTCAGAAAGTTACAAAAAATTCAACTTAGGATAATTTCGATATTACGAATACAAAAATGAAGTCCATTTTGAAATATAAAATTTCTATAAATTTAAAAAGTGTTTATTACTATTCATAACGGCTACTTTGATTAGTTGCGGTGTGTTAGAACTCGAAGTTGCATACAATGCAAACTATTGCATTATTGAATGAGAAGCGTTTCATGGAAGCTCGGGGTGTTACATATTGTAAAAATAAATCCAGGTTGTAGATCATCTACTTATATTTTATAAACTTTTTTTGTGGTGGGTGACCCCCAAGTGGAGAGGACTAAGTCTCTACTTGAGATTGAAATTCTGGTATTCATTTTTACACTGTGTGTTTTTCATTTTGTTTTAATTTTTTATCAATTTAAAATAAAAAACTGTTTTTAACTATAAAAAATCACACTTTTTTAGTTTATCTTGATCTGTTTTTATACAGTATTTTAATCAAGAAAATTTATTTCAATGGATTCAATAATATTATATATATTATTTATATGAGACCTAATAAATATTATGATAATCATTTAGAACAGTTAAGATATGTATCATACTAATTATTTTGATAAGCTATGTTATTTTTAAATATTTAGGGGATTTTAAATAATCTATTTTTGTTAGAAATTTTACTTGTGTACTCAATTCACCCCCTCTTGAGATACTCACTCTGAAAAACATTTGGAATTAGTGGGGTTTCATTCATTTTGTTTTAATGTTTTTAAATCTGTTTCAAATTATGATTTTAGTTATGCATTAAATATCCTAAATTTATATTAGTTCAAAATTTAGCTCTTTAATATGGTAAATCATCAATAATATTATGCTACCAATATACCTCCTTTCTTTAATGGAACTAATTATGCCCAATGGAAAATAAAGATGAAAATTCACATAGAAATGATGGCTTTTAATATTTAGTCTGTTATAGAAGATTAATATGTAATACTATATACTTCTAGGAGCACTTGGGATGTTGAAACAAGATTAGAATAAAATAATAATTATAAAATAATGAATTCTCTATTCTATTCCCTTTATAATGAAGAGTTTAATAGAATTTATGAATGTAAAACTGATTTTTAGATATAGGAAACTCTATTTGTTTCTCATGAGGGAGTATCAAATGTTAATGAAATAAGGCTTAATACCAATACCATTAAGTATGATAATTTTAAAATGAAACCTGATGATACTATTTCTGATATATACTTCAGGTTCAATGAGATTGTCAACACTATAATATCGCCGGGAATTCTTGTATCTGATAAGGACCAGTTAATGATATTGTTGAGATGTTTACCAGAAAGATGGAGAGGAACTTAATTGTCAATCATTGAATCCTGTGATATCAGCAAATTTCTAGTCAAGGAACTAATAGGTAATCTTGTTATGTATGACTAAGAACTCAAGGTAAACTTTGAGGAGGATAAGGAGACTAAGAGAAGTTTTATAGATTTAATGACTACATCCCCTAGAAAAATTAAGGAAAAATAAAAAGAAAAGTTACAATATTTTGAATCGAGTGATGGGGAGTCTACATATGACACTGATAAGGAAATGGATCACCTAGACAAAATATTTAAGAAGTTCTATAAGAAGAAATAGATTTTTAGAAAACCAAAATTTAAATGAAAATATAAAAACATATGGAATTTGAAAAAAATTATGGTGATTCAATGGAATTTTTCTATTATTAATGAAAAAGGAAGGAACACATAAAATCTGACTTTCCAATGATGAAATACAAAAAGAAATATGAGGAAAAGTACAAAATTTATAAGAAGGCTATGAATGTAATCTTGAGTGCATATGAGGATAGATCCAGTGACTCAGATTATTCACTTGAAGAAAAATCAAACATAGAAAATATGTTATTTAGGATTAAAGTCAATGGGGTATATACTTGACCCACTATATTTGAAATTTTTCATGTGCATATGTATGTTAACTTTGAAGATGAGAAACATGATGAAGATATAAAAAGTAATGAATTATTTGAATACTAAAACATGTTATAGGATACCTTTAGTGAATTAAAGGATATGTATAAAATTCTTAAAAGATGGTATGCTCTAACTGTGAATAAAAAATCTCACATGTCTATTGAAAAGGAGAAGAATATTCAAATACTCAAAGAAAAGAATGAACATAACGTTTCAAATAATCTATTAAATAAAGTCCTTGAAATTTTTACAAATAGTGGAGAGACTTTGACACAAATATTGGGGAAGAATGTTCCCCCCAAATATGTTATTGGAATATGATATGAAACTAGACAGAGAAGAATAAGTAAAAATAATGTTATTCATAAATTCATACCTAAAAGCTCAACTATTAAACACTCTTCAAAGGGACTTAACAAAGTTTTTATCTCTATGATTCTACAATATGTTTATAAGAAGCCCATGAGGAAAATATGGGTTCCAAAATCATTTATTACATACATTTCTAGACCCAAATAGATTTGGGTACCAAAATAATTTCTTGTTCAAAACCTTTTTTGTAGGAAAAATGCCTCAAGATCATTAGTATAAGTCTATGTTACTTTGATAGTGGTTGTTAAAGACATTTTACAGGAGACTATTAATGATTTATGATTCTGATAAAGGTTAGTGGTGGCCATTTCACCTTTGGTGATAATGAAAAATAAAAAATCATCAACCTAGGATAGATTGGTAACAAAAATTTTGTTTTAATTTCTAATGTTTTATATTTTGATGGTTTAAAATATAATCTGCATAGCATTTCTCATTTATGTGATGATGGTCTCTATGTTATGTTTGAAAATTATGCTTCTAAAGTTTTTTATTCTAAAAATTCTATAATATTTACTTCCTTGAGAAATGACAATGTTTATGATATAGATTTAAATTATTTGGTTTCTCAGAATTGTTCATGCTTAAGTGATTTTCATAAGGAATCTTGGATTTGGAATATGAGACTAGTCCATTGCAACATTCACTCACTTAGAAATCTAAATAGAAAATTATTAGTTAGGTATCTACCAAAACTCTAGTTTCCAACTGATAAAGTTTGTAACCCTTGTCAGAAAAGGAAACAAAACAATGTTTATTTTAAACTAAATAAATAAGTGTCAGTATATCTACCTCTCAAGTTAGTTCACATGGATCCATTTAGACCTTCTAGAGTTTCTAGTCATAATGGGAAACACTATGTTTATGTTCTTATAGATGATTTTTCTAGATATACTTGGGTATACTTTCTAGCTTATAAAAGTGAATCCTTCTCCTATTTTACCAAGTATGTCATGTCTCCAAAGAATTATAGTGGAATTAGGATTAAAACCTTAAGGAGTGATCATGGCTATCAGTTTTCGAATTAATATTTTGAATCTTTTTATTCAAAAAATGGAAACATTCATAGATTTTATAATCCCAAATCACCCTAGTACAATGGAGTTGTTTAAATAATGAATAAAACATTATAATAGATATCCAGGACCATGTTAAATGAGTTTTAAATACCTATCAATTTTCTGGAAGAAGCTATCAATACATCTTGCTACATTATCAATAGAGTTTTAATTAAACCTATTCTTAGGAATACCCATTATGAGTTGGGGAATAAAATGAATCCTAAATTTATTTTCATTATAGTTTCTAGCTTCAAAGTCTTTATTCTTTACACAAAGTACAATTTTTACAAATTTTCTTCCAAAATTAATGAAGGATTTTTTTGGTTACTCAATTTCTAGAGAATCTTGTAGAGTATTCAATAAGAAGACGAAAACAATAAAAGAATAATTCTACTTCAAATTTGATTAAAAATATCCTCATGATCCTATAGCCTATTTATAAAACCTTGAGGATGTCTTATCTTCTCTCAACATAAATTTCAAACCTTAAGATTCTACTGTAAAATAAGAATAAGAATCATATAGTAGTGGTGAATTTTCAAAAATTCCACCTAAAAATATAGAAATAACCAGTCATACCTTTTCTAAAATTATTTGAAATATCAAGAACAATCCTCTAGAAGGTGTTGTAAGAGATCTAGATATACGAATCCAAAATAGAGCTTCTGTTAGAAATCTGGTTGAACATCAAGCTTTCTTATCTCATCCAGAAACTAAGAACATTAATGAAGTAATTAATGGTGAATTCTGGGTAATAGAAATGTAAGAAGATTTAAATCAGTTTGAAATAAATAATGTGTGGGAACTTGTAGATAGGACCAAAGACAACTTGACTATTAGAACTAAATAGTTATTTAATAATAAGATTTATGAAACTGGAAATATAGTTAGAAACAAAGATAGATTAGTTTCACAAGGTTGTAGTCCAGAAAAAGAATTTAATTATGAGGAAACAATTATACCTATAGTGAGACTTGAGTCTATAAGAATCCTGACTACCAGTGCAGATCATCTAGATTTCAAACATTATCAAATGGATTTCAAGAGTGTCTTCATAAATGGTTTCATAGATAAGGTTGTTTTTTTAGAAAAACCCATGGTTTCTTAGAATCCTCATTTTCCTAATCATGTTTATAAATTAACCAATGCTATATATGGTTTAAAATAAGATCCTTGATCTTTGTATGATAGGCTCAACATTTTTCTAATTTCAAAAGGTTTTTGAAAAGGAATAGCTAATCCAACCCTTTTATTAATTTTTTTTCAAAAGATATATTAATAGTAAAACTCTATGTTGGTGATATTATTTTTGGATCTTAAAAAAAATTGTACTAATTTATATAAAATGATGAAAAAATTAATATTAAATGTGTTTAATGGGTGAACTCATGTTCTTTCTTAGATTTCATATTTTTCCAAACAAAAGAGTTATTTTGAACCAAAGTAAATATACAAAAGATCTTTTAAAATGTTTTAATCTAGATAGCACTAAAAGCAGTGATACACCTATGAGTACCACCTGTAAATTAGATCTTGATGAATATATGAAATTGGTTAATCAAAACATTTATAGAGGTATGATTGGAAGTCTTCTCTACTTAACTGTTAGCTGACTAGATATTAGGTTTAGTGTGTATGTGTACTAATTTTCAAGAAAATACCAAGGAGTAACATATTTTTTATGTTAAAAGAATTTTAAAATACCTCAGATATACAAATAATTTAGGTTTGTTTTAACATATAAGAAAATCATTTTATTTGGTCAGTTATTCTAATGCTGATTTTGGTGGATTTAAGTTAAATAGAAAAAACACCTATGGAACATGTCACATTTTGGGAAAGTATCTAGTTCCATGGTGTAGAAAAACTAAAAATTTGTTGAATTTTCTACTAATAAAGAAAAATATATAGCTGTAGGTACTTTTTGTGCATGAATTTTTTGGATGAAACTGACTTTACTAGACTATAGATATCAATTCTAACATATCCCTATAAACTGTGGAAATACAAGTGATATAAATATATCTAAACATCCTATTTCTCATTCTATATCAAAACATATTTATATAAGACATCACTTTTTGAGAGACCATTTTAAAAATAGAGATAATACTATTGAATTTATTTTCACTGAGTATTAATAAGATGATATATTTATTAAACCTCTGAATTCTGAGAAAATGAATTATATCAAACATGAATAGGGGATGAGAAATTTTAGTTAAGACGTAATGATTGTTGTTATACTAATGGTTGTCACACTATTGGTTTTCATACTATTTTTTTCATACCGTTGTATATCAAACCATTTGTTTTCATACCATTATTTTTCATACCATTTGTTTTCATATCAGTGGTTTTCATTTTGTTGATTTTCGTACCACTATTTTTCTGCCTTTGGGAATGTTTTTCTATTTATCGATATTTTGAACTGCCGATTTTGTTAGATATATTTATTTGTATAAAACCTGATTTGTTTATTTATCACAATTTTTATTTTAATTTCACATATAAATTCATTTTTATAATACCTAATATCCCAAATGATATGAATACAATATAATTCTTTTCCCATCAAATATTGAGCCTCGTGGTATATTTGTATATCTCTCTTGGGCCTAGGGAAACTATTTTCCTTCTTCATTTAAATCTGTCACCTTACCTTTTATCAAGTTTCAAAAGCTGATATGTATTCTAAGAATAAATCTACCTTTGGTTTCTTCTCTATTCAAGTCTAGATCATCAATGAAATGGAAGAAGAAATCAAGTGTTCCTACTCTAACTGCTCCAGTTAACCCTGAACTTGCTATCCATATTGTGGTACTAGAAAAGGAAGTAGGCTTGAAATGGATACTGTCAAGAAAGTCCCTAGTACTCAAGGTTCTTCAAAAGAAAGGTTGGTTAGATTGGTTTTCATCAAATAAGATACCTTTTTACCAGAAGCTGGTTCATGAGTTTTATCAAAATCTAGAGTTTTCATTTAAAAAGATTGTGTAAATTGGGTTAGAAGTAGTTTTAATGGACATGTGTTCGTTTATTCCCTCAAGAAAATGGGATAAGTGTTTTTAAGTACCTCATGACGGATTATTTGATGACTATAAGGGGAACATTCTAGAATATAGTGACTTGTTCCTTTATGAAGATGTCATTGATGTGCTAAGAGGAGGTGGCACAATAAAGAGGCCCATTTCCTATGAATTATATGGATAATGAGGGTTGATATTTAAGTTCATACAACACATGATATTCCTATGAAATGTATATTTCTCAAGGCTAATATAATGGGATGTTTATTTCCTATTTCTTATGACAGAAGGCCACAAGATTAATCTATGTAGATATTTAATGGTACATATGTGTGAGACAGTGAAGCCTTCTTCTAGATAAAGTCCATTGATCAACCCTAAGATGATTTATATCATTCTAAAGGAGAATAGGCCTAGTTCGAGATGATTATGTGTATGTGGTTGATTGTGGTGGTTTTTGAAAACAAGATTCATATGCTCTATAATGAATATAATCTGGAACCCATGGAAGATATAATGGGTTGGAGATTTTGATAAATTATTTATAGAGTATAATCCAATTGATCATCCTAGAAGACATAAAGATGAAGTTTATCCTATTTTGGAGCCTCTTAAGGTAGTGTAATAATCTGATAAAGAGAAATAAGAGGATTTTTTTGAATAAAAAGAAGAAAGTGATCAATCTATTAATGTAGGGAGGGACCCTGACCTTTCTCTCAGAGCTTCACTTATTTCCTTTGAAGCTCCTAGTCTTACTTGAAGGTATCCAAAAAAATCATCCAATGAGGTGAAGAAGAGATTGAGGTATCTGGGAATGATCATAAAGAAGTTCCATGTCAACTGAATCTGATTATGATGATAATGATAAGGAAGAAGAAAATGAATAAAAGGATGGTAAAGAAAATGAGGATGAAAATGATGGAAGTGATGATGAAAGTAATTCTGACCCTGATGATCAATGTTGGAAAATCAAGAGAAAAGATGCAGTAATTACTCTAGAGATTAAGGATCCATTTATTGAGGGGGAGCATTCCCCATCTCTAGAGAATCTCCATTAATCTCTAGCTTCAGATCTTGTTGAGTCCAGTTCATTTTACAAACATTAAGAAATTTTAGATTTTATAGTAGCTGAGAAGATCAGTGTTATAGTTGTTGTGGTATAGAATTTTTCTGAACAAGAAAAAATGTGTTGTTAGAAGAATAGTTTTCAAATGAACAAATATTTTATGTTCAATAGTATCCTTTAGAAGAAAAAGTGAAAGGTAAATCCACTGCTAGTGATTCTTAAAGAGATGTTGATATACAAGATGTACCTAATATTGATACTCAGTTGGAAGTCAAGCCTACTAGTTTCAGACACTCAGTGGCTACACAAAGTTGAAAAAATAATAGGAATAATATAATTTTAGTTTTTCCAATGAGGGTTCTTCCTACTAACACAATTTCAATTTCTAAGACCAGGGTTGATCTTATAGAAGTGGAGTGGGGGAAAGTTTTCTATTGTTTCCAGGATCCCTCCAAGGATTGATAAACCTACAATCAATGTATAAGGTAATACTAATGGATCCTTGTTAGATTAGGTTGACATTGAAGTATTGGTTGAGAAGTTCATCACTGTGAGACCATCTATATATGAACCTTCTCCAACTCCTCCAGTTGTTCCCTTGGATATAGTTACATAAGATGACATAATAGTTTTTGGTGAAAAGTTGATGGTTGAGTTCCAAAAGTGTATAAGGAATCAATATCCTCTCTTGAGATATATTGGTGAATAAGATTTTCATTATTTGTTTGAGTTGTTTTTTAGTTATATTCAACCAAAGATGATGGACCACATCTATGAAATCGAGCTTGAAATTGGAAAAATCCAAACTGAGCTATAATCTCTTAAAATGTTTTTTGTGGGACTTAAATATGAGTTTATAAGTTATTTGAATGGTATTATTGAAAGTATTGAAGAAACGTCCTCTAACTAATCTATTCCTACTTCTCTAGCAGTGGATATTGATCAGATAAGAACTGTTACATGAGAAGAAGATGCAACTGCCACTAGTGGACCTTCTAGTCAATCTCCTATAGCTCCATTAGAACTTCTAATAAATTTTGATCAAGGAACTGATCATGATAATACAATGATCAGAAAATATGACAAGGATATAAACTTTGACAGAGAGATTATTACTAAGTCTATAAAGTTAAATTTCCCTTGAATATATACCAAAAATGCTATAGATTCCCATTTTCAATACTTGGTTGATAATATGAAATTGCATCTGGTGACTCAAGCCTTTAGAGAGAAAGTTGAGAAACAAAAGAAGCTCACTTTTACTCTTCAATCCTTTGTGGAGAATAAGGATTATTTCAATAAGGCTATAGAAAAGGGGGGAAATTATTTTGTATTTTATCAATATCATAAAGCCTTATATGCATGTCCAAACTAAATCATTTGGAGCTCCAGATTCCTTTCCCATTCCTTCAATCTATGATGAACTCACTGTTGGACCTCTATACACTTCACCACATCTATAATATCATTCTTCCTTTGTCACCAATCCTTTTTTACATTTACCTCCTCGACTTCAAGAATTTCCCATGACCCCTACTAAGTCACTCAGACACTTGCGACCAGCTATCTATTGAGAGTTACTTCCTCTAGCACATAAGCTTCTCCAACAATATTAATAGTTGTTCCCAAGTCTGCCTCTACTCCTATAACTTCTGATAAATGGAATTAAATGATAGACCCTTCTTCTACCATTTAACCTTTTTATTTTTATGTATTGAACTATAATGTCTTTGATGGGATCTAGATTATAATAACTTTATGATCATCCCTATGAATATCATTCTTCCCTCTTATTATGATTATCTTACTGTTACATTCCATTCCATATCTCATTATTAGATCTTATTTACCTTTTTGATAATCCCAAAAGGGGGATATTGTTTTATGGAATGCATAATTTTTTTGATTTTTTTAGTCCCTTCACTTACTTTTCACCATCTTTGTAGTACTTTCATATCTTTAGATTTGATTCTACCTGTTTTACATTTTTCCTTTGAATGTATTTTTATCTTTTATTTTATTTTCTTATTATATCTCTAACACCATATTCACATACTATGCATGATTAGCCTTTCTTTTCTCTTCTCAAATAACATTCATAACTTTTTTTAAATTTATATTATTATTATCATGTCATGATTTTTGATCATCAAAAATTGGTATTGTTGACCTCTTGGTTTTAATGATCACAAAATCATGTTTTTAATAATACTAATAAATTTCATGTTTACCTATAAGAAATATGTATTCTAAGAATCTGTGATAAATATGTCTAACTATGAGACATTGTTGGTCCTGACACACCACTAGTACAAATATTCTCTATGTCTGAGATGCCTCTTGGATATTACATCGTTATAATATCATACCGTTAAACTAAATAATTGAATGAGTATGAGACACCATTGATCTATACACCATTAGGATGTTATTCCACCATAGCATAATTTTGGCCATGTATGAGATACCGCTAGATGAGACACTATCCATGTCATATCATTAGATTCATTCAACTAAAACTGAAAACATTCTTTGTCTAAGACACCACCAGACCATACACCACTAGTAGAGACATAGCCATATTTATTTAAATCTGGATAATTCTAAGGCACCTCCAGAATAACATGCCACTAGATAATTGTATCGTCAATGTTATACAGCCAGTTTTATACCACCAGAACATGAGACACCGCCAGATATTATGACACCTTCACTATTTATATTACATTAATTATTTGTTTTTTTAATATATCATTATAATGACTATATTAATTAAAGGTAATGTCATTTACTATTTTATTGATTATGTATTAAATATCTGAAAATTTTCATGTTAGAAATATAAGTACAATAAAGAAGCTCCAGATATTCCCATTTCTACTATAGATGATAAAAAGTGTAGAACACACCATGCTGAAAAATAGAGAGAATGTACACAAGAGAAAGTAGAGAAGCCTAAACTACCAAAACATATTGAGTTTAACCTATTACAAATAAATAGATATGACTTACCGAGAACTCTAAGTGAAAAATCCAAAATACTTCATCTCATCCAGTTCCTTCTTCTAGTCATAAAACAAGGGTTTTTTACACTTCTTTTGTCAAAATATTTCAAGAATACTCAACTCAAGATTCACCGTTGAACGAAATTGAGAGTCAGATGTTTCATTGCAACAGACCGAGCATATCTAAACTCTCTACTCCTAGATTGTTTGTTCCTGAAAATATTTTATCTCATTTTAGATGTGTATTCTATATTAATTTACTAATGTACTCTCTCTCCTATGAAAAATTAAACGGCACAAGATATCTTTTCAATCTTTCTGCCCATTTTTTCCCACATATAAGAATTGTAGAGGTCCATGTGTGTTATGTTTATCTTTACTCCCACAAATAGATTTGTAAGAGATTGTGTGTGACCTAGATAATGTTATCTATTGTAAAACCTGATCTATGAGGTGGATCATATTTTTATATTTTATAAAATTTTTGGTGGTGGGTGATTACCAAGTAGAGAGGACTAAGTCTTGACCTTAGACTGATCCTCTTGCATTGTTTTTTCTATTGGTTGTTTTTAATTTTGTTTTAATTTTTTTCACATTAAAATTGAAAATCATTTTAACTATAAATCAAATTTATACTTTGTTAGATTATCTTAATTTTTGTTCATATTGTATTTTAATCAAGTAAATTTATTACATTGTATTAAATAACATTTTATATATTATTCATATGAGACTTAATCAATCTCAAGAGAAATATTTAGAATGATTAAGATATATGGTATACTAATTATTTAGTTAATATGGGTTGTTTTTGAATATTTGGGGGAATTCAAATAATCTTTTTTTGTCAAAAAGAAAATTAATTGGGTACTGAATTAACCTCCCTCTTGAGATACTTAATCCAACCAATAATAAACAATCCCAATATAAACTGAGATTATAACATAAAATCATTACCATTTTGGTACATTTGTAATAATAACCCACATGAAATAAATAAGTTCCAATGAAACGTTATTTACATGAATATAAATATATTCATGATATAAAATATCAAAGTGGTATTATATACATCATATGAAAGAAACTAGTGGTGAATATGTCATATGTATCACAAAAACAAAAGTTCGGTGAGAAACCATAACTGTTAGTCTGACTTGATTCATAAGAACTCTAACCACATGTATAATAACTTTAGAATTATTTTAATTATATAAAAAGTCTTATACATAATTATAATATCATTTAGGATCCACTTATAACATTTTAACATCCTATTATTAAAAATTATTTATTAATATCGCTGTTTCTGTGTATTAACTGTTTCGTTTTTCATATAAGTTTCAACTCATTAATTTTGGCTCATGAATAATGATTATAATTAAATTATATAAAAACATTACTAATTTGAAAATTATCATATTTAATTATTATATATGGTTTTATAATCATTCACATAAAGTTGTGATGAAAAATGAATTACATCACGTCATAAAGACAATAGTTTGTACGTATGTATGAGTGATGTTTCAACCTTTTTATGGATGGACTGAAATAAAGGTAAATAATAATTAATTATTAAAAAAATCATTATTATATCATAAATATTATATATATTCATTAAATCAATCCTTATTACCAATCATGTAAATCACAAATTGAAAACAAATCACTTCTCTTAGTGGAGGTGGTAGTCCACATGTAGCCACAAGTGACATTATCATTTCTCAATAGCTGGGAAGGTAAGATAGTATATAATATATTATAATTAAAGAATAATAATTATTCCATAAATATTATATATAAAAATTAAATCCATAATGATAACCATCCATAAACAATGGTGATGGAAAATGAAATATATCACTATGTGGAGGTGGTAGTCCACACGTACGCACAAGCGATGCTTTTATTTCTCATTTGATGGAAAAGAAGTGTAAATTTTTTTTCACATAATAATAATAAATTATTACTTTATTCAGATATATAGGGCTCAATGTTTTTGAATTTGGTGGAGAATATGTACCCTTTTGTAAGTGAGGCAAGGGACATGCATTGAATTACTTAAAATATTTAAATTATATAAAGTCAATTTCCTGGGGAAGTGGAACCAAATGGAAATAAATTATAATTTAAGATAATATAAGTTATAAATATATTCAAATAATAACATTTATAAAATTTTATGTGGTAATTTTACCATTATCTTTTAGTTTAGCCACCGGTAAACCAGTTTTAACCCAAACTATGGTTAAAAATTATTATTTTACTATTTATTGTGAAAAAATAAGTCAAAATTATTAAATGATATTTATTTTTCTAATTAAAAATATGGAATATGTTTTATAATATTCAATTTTTATAAGTGGAATGGATTAATTTTAATATAATTTCCTAAAATTTAATGAAATCCATTTTTAGAAAAATGTTTGTTTTAAGAAAAAAAATGATTTTACAAAAGAAATTATTATGTTGATTACAATGGAATTAATTGAATCATGTTAAATTAATTTAGAATTATTTTTCTTTGAAACCAAACCGTAACCAAAATTAACTTTCTATACACTTGATTAAAAATTACTTTTATTTGAATAAAAACATTACTTAGATTTCCAAAATGAAAGGAAGATATTTCTAAGTTAAAAATTATATTTTTATATGAATTATATTAATTATTAAATATATATTTTTTCAAAAAAAAATTAATCTATTATGTAATTCTTAATTAATTATAATTTCATAAAAGTGATAGTTTTTGTAAAATCATTATTTTTCACCATTCACCTAAAAATCAACAATTTCTAAAAAATATAAAAAATTCACTATAAGATAAATATTAAATGATTAATAAAAAAATTAAATTTATTTTCTAAAATTAAATATATAAATTTTTTGAATTTAGGTTTAAATCACAATCTTCAATAAATCGAAGTGCATTGTGTTATTGTTTCTCTATTAGGAAAATCATTCTATATTTGAATATTAGGTGTTACATGAGTGGAAGAGGAAATAATTAAATAAGGGATAGGAGTGGAAAAATGATTTTCCTTGAGATATTACCACCCAAAATTTAAGTATAAGAAATAAAAAATAAAGTACAATGTAAGGAGGGATGTGCCTAAGGAACCTTTACTGTGTTTCAATCGACCGAGGAGAGGGTTAGGCCAAATGAGATTTTTTTTTGGAGTGTAGAATATGAATTTTATATTTTTAATTAAATGGGTAAGATGCATGGTTTACCAACCCATGTACTAACGATTCACCCCTCACTAGACTCATTTAGACACCTAGAAGGTTTGGATGTATGATTTCGAAAACAATACACTAATCATATGAAATATAATTGTTAATAATTACATTCATTGCATGGTTATCCACATGGTTAGTAATTATCATTTACCTATTATTATAGTATAAAAAATTCCCCAATTTGATCCAAACCCCAATAAAAATGTGAAAAAATAAATAAATAATAAAATAAAAAGTAAAGTAAAGGTTGGGGTGAGATATTGCTTTGGACACTTTAATTCTTAGTAGTCTGATTTGCAAGATGACCATGAATATAATTATGGGATTACCATAAATTTTAGTTAAGGTATTAGTGAGTTATAAAGTGATCATCACTTCCCATAAGATGAATGTCTCATTCCGAGAAAGTGACATATGCATCGTCCTGAGTGATTTCTTATCAATCCTCTCCCATTCCTCCTTTTTCATCAATTCTATCATAGCTCCAATAAATGTAAAATAAAGGTATTTTTAATGAGGAAAATCATTTATCTACATTTCCAAACCCCAAAATCCATATTGATGAACATCTAAATACTAAAATTTTCCTTATATAGTGCCATTCCAAAAAAACATTGTGAAATCCCATGTCATCTATTTAATATAAAATAATATGAGTGGAACTGTTTACCAATAATATCCAATAGGAAAATGAAGTAATATTGATAATTATCTAAGCACTAAAACATCTTCAACAAGGCATATTCTTTGAGATTCACTCATAATATAAGATTTAATTCAACTTTCTGGGCATATGGCCAGATTCTAATTAAACTGCCAGAAGAAACTCTTCAAGAACATTATGTATGGAAGAAATAACTCTAAAATAATCCCCACACACAATTCCTAGAACTTATAATATGAGACCCCAAGTCACTATAACTCAAAATTAAACCACTATAAGAACACTTACCAGACTATAAAAAACAATGATTATATAAAACACAATAATAAAGGTAACGAAATACACAAATAGATAATGTGTTTAAGGATTTCACCCTAGTCCATGGGGGGATATTACCTCACTTTATACAATAATCAAGAGAAATATTAAAATAATATAAATCTCATTATAATGTATTAAAATACCATGAATTGTTTTTTCTAATTTATATGGGATTATTCTAAGACCAGCCGCTGAGATGACATGCAATTCCAAGGCCTGGTGTGCCCGAAATGGTCCGTTCAAAAAAGTTAACTTATAAATAGTGTCTGTAGGTAGTTTTTCTAAAAAGTTGATTAACTCTTAAAAAGTT
This sequence comes from Viscum album, assembly GCA_963277665.1. Taxonomy (NCBI): domain Eukaryota; kingdom Viridiplantae; phylum Streptophyta; class Magnoliopsida; order Santalales; family Viscaceae; genus Viscum; species Viscum album. The sequence continues at coordinate 822,954,404 of OY728134.1, forward strand.
TCCCAAATCAGAAATCATAGGGCACTGTTGCATTCAGAGTAGTAGGTTTACCATAGGCACTACTTATGTATAGTCGGTGTGGGTATCTATTCCAAAAACCCGAATATGGAATAATCATAAATAAAATAGTTAAATAAAATTATTTTATTTTTTAAATCCTAATAACTCATGAATGGTGAATCATATTGAAAATATGACACCACTGTTGTTCTTGTGAGGGTATTCTTTCCATAAATAGGGCCTAATATCGACCAGCGAGGGTCGAGGGTAAAAGTTAATTTTTGGGCATTTTATGGAAAAATAAAATAAACCCAAAAAGTTTTTTTTATTCAAAAATGATTCACTGCAGCACAGCGACAAGGCCACTATTTCATTTCATAAATGAAACCATGTAATGATGTGATAGATTGGTGACATAGTAATGTTGAAACATTTTGATGGGTTAATGCATATCCTTTATTAATTGGGGGAAGTTTCTAGCATCAGAATTCGTAACACTAGATAATTCCTCTAGAACGTTGGAGTTTCTTTAAGGAAAGGGGGAGCAGGCTTTCTCACAGATGATGATAGATCGATGTTTGGGGATTGATCAAGAAGAAGTAAATTGACAAAAAATGGTGGAACAAGGATTGACGTGGTGATGTGACTTCAATAAATGTCTGCAAACGATCCAACTCAATGTAGAGGTTTTTTTATTCAAATTGAATCCTTTCATTTCCTCGTTCTTTGTTTTGTGAGATGAACGCAGGCCTACCCCTGAAAAGGTTGACTCATGGATCGATCATATATACGAGATGGTATTTGGGCATGTGATTATTAAATAAAGGGGATATAACTTGTGATCGTTCGATACCTACCCTTTTTCTAATGGGATGAAAAGAGGACAAAAAAACAAGGCCAACATTCATCACTTTGGGTGTTTCTTGGGATATCCTATCCCTCTTGCATTCTTCACTGACGGGCCCTTGTAGTCACGTCAAATTATTTTTAGGAGGTTATGAACATGGCCAGATCCCTGGATCGATGGTGAGATGACTTGTTATACATGTCAGTGAAGGCGGAAACCCGAGGATCGTAGCGGACCCTCCAGATCAAAGAACAGGCCACCAGAGCAAGTCTGTTGGACCATAGAAGAAATAGTTGGCTCGTCAAAACTGGAAACTGACAATGGTGATAGTGGTGTCCCACGGTGTCCTTCGGTGGTGGTGCACAAATCTGGGGGAGGCTGCGGCCAGTTGGGGCCATGTTGGTGTAGGGTGGTGGTGCCAGTCGGGCACCGCGTCAGGTGGAGCGACCCGCGGGTTGGGGCACGATGTGCGTTGGCACATATTCCACACTAAACCGCATGCAGAGAGGAGGAAGATGGCCTCATCCATCCGTGTGGATGCATGAAACAGATGCTACATGGAATTGGGGATGGACCCAAGCCATCCCACTGATGTGGGTATGTTCGTAGGATTAAATTGGGCCACTGGGCGGCTAAGGATGGAGGAGAATTGGCCCTCTATACAAGCCATGTTGGGTAAGAAAATGGGTCATTGTGTGTCCTGGATGGAAAGAAACTGGTCCAACCAAGTCAGGTCAGGCTAGAGAATGTGGGTCGGGTCGCTGGGTGACCCAACCGGCTAGACTGATGGCCGAACCAGGCTGGGTCCAACACAGCCCAACAGGCCAGGGCAGACCAGGTCAGCCTAGATACAACCAGGTCTGTTCGGGTCACCAAAATCGAGTCGAGTCATGTGGTCCCCCAAGCCAGGTTAGTCTAGTCAGTCTGACCAATTCAGACCAGTCCCATACGCAACCGACCCTTATTTACTATAATTCCAATATCACTCAAACCGAGTGTCTGATGGATGTGTCGTCTACGTCATTGGGACCCTTGAGACGATCCGTTTCTTTGGTTATACTTTAAGTGATTCTTTGTGGAATTCAAGATAAAACTGATGGCTTGAGAAGTATATTATCTTATAATCAAGCACACTGGAAAGTAGGAATCCTATGGCTAACTTTGACACAAAGGATTTGACGAGAGGGACCTTAGTGGTTTAGCAGCCGAGCAGACCTCATTAGTCCAATAGCTCAGTGGAATTCAGTGGTCCAGCAACACAGTGGACCTCAGTGGTCGAACAGCATAGTGAACCTTAGTGGTCCAGTAGCCAAGTGGACCTCAGTGGTCCAGTAAGCGAGCATGACTTAGGGGTCTAGTAGCTGATCGAACCTCAGTGGTCTAGTAACCGAGCATTCCTCACTAGTCTAATAGCTAAGTGGACCTCAGTTTTCCAATAGCCTAGTGGACCCTAATGATCTAGTTGTCGAGTGGACCTTAGTGGTCCAGTATACGAGAAAATCTCAATGACACATCAGGGATGAGTCCCTCAGCAGCACAGGATGATTCAGCTTTACGAATGATAATATTACTTTTAAAACCTTGAATTATAAATTGGGTGAGATTTATTTTCTTTATGGTATTTATATATGGTCTTTCATTTTTGGTTTGGGGTCTCTACTGAGTATTGGGTTACTCACCCCTGCTCAGGCTTCGCCCACACATTTTGTGTGTCATGTATGTGATCGACACTTCGATGGAGAACTCGGTGGTATGGGACCAGGTGGTTCTTAGTGAAATGGGGTGAAAAGGCATACTATAAGGGCTACAAGAAGCTACCCATATACTACCCTTCATGTTTGGTCTCAAGCAGACAGACTATGGTAGTTGTACATTCCTTTGTAATTTTGGGCTTTTATTCTGACCCCTATGTACTTCCAGTGTACTATACTCTCAGTAGTTTTCTCAATGAATGTTCTATGTTACATTGTGTTATATTTCCATATTTTGAGATTTATGTGGTTGTACAGGTTTAAAGGCAATGCCTTTTCTTTTTTGGGATATGCCTACTCAGTGTTAGTTTCCGTCCCCTAGCCTATGGAAGGTGGGATTGGGGTAGTCACGAAACAGGCCATGGGGGATGAGTCATGAAATAGTGGTATCAAAGGGTGGTCAGTTCTTGCAAAAGAATTAATAGTCTGTAAATTTTTATGGGTTAATAGTTTAAGTTTTTTGACTTCGGCTTTCAGGCTAGGGGTCTATTGATGGTGCGACGATCAACGTATCCATAAACCAGGACCCTGAATTCAATTTTCCAACATTGTACATGAAAACACTAGTTTAATGCATCATTAAATGTTTTTCATGATCTTTCTCAGTTAGAGTCATCTCACCAGGTATAATATATTAATCATGATTCATCCTGATCTCTTTCAGGATGCCTTCATGCAGGCAGCCAGCCAGGATTCCAATGTGTTACCATGAAGATGGTCTAGAGAGTGATGAGGCTTTGGTACAAGGACCGTTGCCCGATATGGAACCTTCTGGCAATGTCCTAGAATTACCACCACCTATTCTTCAGAAATTACTACTGGGGATACCAGTAGAAGAGGCTTGTAGGTTTAATTCCTTACATGAGTTCGAAAGAAAGAGACCTCCCAGGTGCAAGGAAGAGACAGATCTTCCAGTCGCTGAGGATTTTCTAGAGGCACTGATGCAATTCTTCCACTTAGTGATGACACAACTTAACCATATGGAATTTATAGTCGTGAGCCTTCTACAGGGCTCTACAGGTTGATGGTGTAGTTTGACGATCCATATGCATGAGGAGGAGACCCTCACCTGGTCTGACTTCGAGAGACTTTTCAAGGAAGAGTTCATCCCCATGACATTGTACCAAGTGAACACACAGAAGATGCTTCACCAATAATAGGGCCTCCTATCAGTGGATGAGTACTCTATGAGGTGCACACACCTGTCCCATTACTCTATGGATATGGTACGATGCCCTTTTTTCGGGCCCAAAACTTTGAGCAGGGACTCCAATGGAAGATCAGGGAATTGATGATTTCTCTCAACGTCCCTACATAGGCTAGAGAGCTGGAGTGATATCTAATAGTGTAGATATTCCTCGTAGATCAGACGATGATAGTGGGATCTACCACCGAGAAATAGGTGGTTGAGTCTTCCATGGCAGGTAGCCGACAGATGACGCAAAGGCCCAAGCGGGCCAAACCATTTGGAGGACAACCCCAAGACTTAGGGTCAGAAGTAAAAGACTCCAAGGGTAGAGGGTGTCATCAGAGGAGTAGATTATGTTACTCGTGTGGTGGGAAGGGTAACATGACTTGGGATTTCCTGACTCACCACATAGAGGATATACAGATGGTCGAGGGACTGCCATGTCAGTGGCAAAGATAGGAACAAGGTGGTCTTCCAGGCAGTGGATGTGGTAGAGGAGCGATACAAGTGGCAGGAGGTGGGTGTTGGTACAAGGTACCACCACCACCACCCACAAGTGGTGCACCACATGATCTAGGAGAAGGAGGTCATGGGAGGGTTCATCTTCAGGCGATTGATTCATATGGTTCTGATGTCCCAAATATGATATGAGGTACGATCTATGCATTTTCTACATCATCTTCAGATATTATAGAACACGTTCCATCACTCATTACTTATCATAGACCTTATTTGGAGCTTAGATATTCTGATCGAGCCATTGGCTTGATCCTTATGATTAAAGACTCATACAGGACGACATTCAACAATCACACAGTGGTGCTGACAGTGCGATCTTACTCTTAGAGGAAAGAGCCTCAGTTGGGATCTACTAGTAGTGCCATTGAGGCCATACCACATCATTCTGGGTATGGAATGGAAATCATCATTTCATGGTTAGATTAACTATTTTAGATGCATAGTGCGATGTGTCTGTGGGGATGGGAACCAGTTTTACTTTTTTTCGAGAATGTAAATAGAGAAGTGTAGTATGGACTCACACATAAGAGGGTGTAGTCAATCACTCATCAGTTTTCTAGCATAACCCGCTGTGAATTGGATGAGACGAGTACACTATTTCCTATAGTGGTGGATGAGTATGAGGACGTCTTTACAAAGGATGTTCCAGGGCTACCTCCTCACAGAGAGGTATAATTCTTCATTTATTTGTACCTTGGGATGGCACCAATATCTATACCTTCATATCAGATGGCTTCTACAGAGCTCCGGGGGTAGATGGTATAGTTAGAGGACTTATAGAGGAAGGGGTTCGTAAGGCCCACTGTTACACCATGGGTAGCCCTAGTGTTGTTTTCAAAGATGGAAGACATAATATTAAGGTTATGTGTGGACTTTTGGAACCTGAAATAGGTGACCTTCAAGAACAAGTATCCCTTACCAAGGATTGATGACCACTTCGACTAGCTAAAGGGAGTGATATGGTTCTCGAAGATAGACCTCAGATCAGGCAATTACTAGTTTCGAGTATGAGAAGAGGACTTCTTGAAGATGAATTTCAGATGTCTCTACGAACACTACAAGTAATTAGTGATGGAGTTTTGAATTATGAATTCCCTATTAGTGTTCACGAGACTCATGAACAGGATATCCTAACCGTACATAGACCGGTCTGTAGTGGTCTTCATTGAGGTCATAAAAGTGTATTCAACATTCAAGGAGGAGCACGCGATACACCTGAGGATGGTTCTGGACAAACTCTGAGTGAACCATCTTTATAGAAAGAACTCAAAGTATGAGTTCTAGATATGAATGGTCCACATCTTGGGACATGTCATCTTAGAGGATGGATTTGTTGTGGATCCAGTGAAGATAGAGGTGGTGTTTTCATGGGAGACACCTAAGACTGTTACCAAGGTGTGGAGTTTCATTGGGTTTTTTGGGTAATATCGGAGTTTTGTACCCAAATTATCTAGAGTGGAATCACCTATGATGGCGTTGAAGAAGAAGGGAAAATCCTTCGTGTGGAAAGAAATATTTCAGTAGAGCTTTTAGTAGCTAAGGTAGAGTTTGATGTGCACCCTGATCTCGAGTTGGCAGCGGTAGTCTTTACATTAAAGATGTTAAAACACTACCTTAAGGGAAGAAAATTTACCTTATACTCAAACCACAAGATTATCAATTATATAATATCTCAAAAGGATTAGAACTTTATACAATGATGATGGATGGGGTTCCTCCAGGACTATGATTTCGAAGTAGTTTATAATCCTAGTAAGGGGAACATGGTAGTAGATGCTCTAAATAGTAGATCCAATTCATAGTTGCTGGATGAGGAAACGGGGTTCCTCCAGGACTATGATTTCGAAGTAGTTTATAATCCTGGTTAGGGGAACATGGTAGTAGATGCTCTAAATAGTAGATCCAATTCATAGTTTCTGGATGAGGAAACATAGTAGTTGGCCTCGTTGCAATTATCCTTCATGGGTGGGGATGAAGTAGTTTATCTCCAGTCATTGAATATTACCCATTCAATCTTAAAAGATTCAGGAAGTCACAACCTGATGAAACCGACTGTGAGTCTTTATATACTCATTTTTCCACAGGGAATACCCCTAATAGACATTCGAAAGGTGGGTAACACGTTATTATTTTTAGAGGATGCACATTTGTATCAGTGATTCATAGATTGGAAAGATGCATCGGGGTATGTGTGTGGGTGTTAAGGCAGACATCCAGGATGATGGAATGGGTTGACGATGTTCTTATCTGTTGAGATAAAAATCTGAAATCTTGTATGAATTAGTTTCATGGGTTGTTCTTTCTCTTTCTAAGGGTACCATGAAAGAAGTGGTAAGGGATATAGATGGATTTTGTGATGGTTTTTTCCACGTATGTATAGGAGACATGATACCCTTTGGGTGATCATTGACCGACTCACCATGTTGACCCACTTCCTAACTACCCAATAGAAAAGTTCAGTTGAGGACTCAGGGATGCCCCTATATACTAAGGATATGATGATGTGGTGACATTTGTAGAGTTTATCATAGAGATCGAGGATCGAATGGAGCGTAACCTCTGAGGAGGGGGGGTCGATTCCTCTAGTTCAAATTAAGTGCTAACACATGAATCTCTAAGGGATCACATGGGAGTGGGAGGTAAAGTTTCATGCTCGTACCCTCATTTGTTTTTTAGCCATTATTTTGTCTTATGAGGAAATAAATCCCTAAATATGGGGGTAATTTAATGTCCTATAATTCCATGATTTTTTTTATAAATTATATTGGACTATTTCGAGATTGAGCACAAATATGACGTGCGATTTTGAGGCTCAGTGTTCCTGGAATGGTCTATCAAAAAATGTTAATTTTTAAATAGCACGTGTGATAAGTTTTCCTAAAAAAGTGGAATAACTCCTAAATGGGTTCCTAGATTAGAAATCCATGGGCATTGTTGCATTCAGATCATTGGGTTTACCCTAGGAGAGACTTAAGATTAGTCAGCGCAGGACTCCAGTGAGAAAACCCAAAAATGGCATAACCGTAAATAAAATAATTATTTTATTTTTTAAATCCTTATAACTCGTGAATGGTGACTCAGATTGAAAATATGAGACCACTGTTGAGCTCATAAGGGTGTTCTTTAATTAGGAAGTGCCTAACTCAACTGGTACAGGTTTAAGGTAAAAGTTAATTTTCATGTGTTTTAAGGAAAAATAAAATAAATATAAAAGAGTTTATTTTATTTGAAAATGATTTGCGGCAATGCAGTGAGGAGGAAACTCTTTCATTTTATAAATGAAACCATGAAACAATGTGGTGAATCAATGAAACATTAACATTGAAAAACATTGATACATTAACTGGTTTCTTCTATTAATTGGGGACATGATCCAGTGTATTAATTCATCACACTGGAGAATTCCTCTAGAACTCTAGAGTTTCCCTAAGGCAAGAGGGTGGAGGCTCTCTCACTGGCGATGATGGAATAGTATTCGGAGTTCGATCAGGCAGCAAAGAATCTATGAACACCAGTGGAACAGGGATTGATGTTGCGACGTGACTTGAATCCATGTCTACAAGAGATCCAACTCGAGGTAGGTGTTTGTTTAATTCTATGTGAATCCTTTCCTTTCCCCATTCTTTTTTTGTCTAATGAACATGGGCCAAACCACGAATAGGTTGACCTGCAGATTGATCTCAAATGTGGGATGGAATTTCGGTATGTGAGGATTAAATAAAGGGGTACATAACTTGTGATCATTATATATCTCTCCTTTTTTTAATGCATCGAAGAAAGTCCAAATGAACAAGGCCAAAATGTGTCGCTTTGGGTGTTTCTTGGGATATCCTCTCCTTCATGTGTTCTTCACTGACATACCCTTGTGGTCATGTCATATTATTTCTTACAGGTTCCAAACATGGATGGACCCCCGAATCAATGGTGAGATGACTTGGGATACAAATCAATTAAGGCGGTGACCTGAGGATCGTAGCAGACCCTCCATATCGAAGAACAGACTACCGGGGCAAGTCTGGTGGCCTGTGGAAGAAACTGCCAGCTCGTTGGAACCGGTGGCACCGTGCCCCCAGTGGTGTTCTGAGGTGGTAGAGACCATTTCTAGCAGGGGCCATGGCGGTGTAGGGTGGTGGCACTGGTTGGACGCCACATCAGGTGGACTGGTCTATAGGGAAGGCAATTATGTGCGCTGGCATGAGGTCTACGTTGGACCCCATATGGAGGGGAGGTGACTTGCCTTAGTCGGCCACGTGGATATGAAAAACGGACCCCAGCACGGTGTCCAGGCTGGACCTAAGCCAGCCTGCCATTCGGGCTGGGCCAGATAGGAAACTGGGACAATGTGTGTCCTGGTTGGAAGGAAACCGATCTGACCAAGTCAGACTGGGATAGAGAATGTGGACCAGGTCATTGGGTGACCCAGCGGTTTGGACCCACGGACGATCTGGGCTGGGTCCAGAAAGGCTTAAGGGCACGACCACTAGGGAAGGTCGGATCAGGTCAGACCAGACCCAACTGGATCGGGTCATGCATGACCCCCAGGATGAGTTGTCTGGGTCGTCCCGACCCTGTCGGACCGAGATCAGACGCAACCAGACTCTGTTTAATAAAATGTCAATATCTTTCAGACCAGACATCCAATTGATGCGCCGTCTACAATGTTTGGAACCTTGTGATAGGAAGACTATTGGGTATTCTCTATGTAATTTTTTCAATAGTAAAGATACAACCATTGGATTGTGGAGTAGATTCTCCCCGAATCAAGTGCATTTGAGAGTATGAATTGTATGGATGGCTGTGACATAGTGAATATGATGAAAAGTACCATAGCTGTCTAGTAACTAAGTGGACCTCAGTGATCCAGTAGCTCATCAGATCTCAATGGTACAATAACTCAATGGACCATAGTGTTCCTATAGCTCAGTGGACCTTAGTGGTCCAATATATGTGTGAACCTCCATGGTCCAGTAGCCAAGAAGACCTCAATGGCCCAGTAGCTGAGTAGAACATAATGGTTTAGTAACCGAGAAAAACTAAGTGGTCTAGTAGCCGAGAAGAACTTACTAGTACAATAGCCCAGCAGACCTCAGTTTTCTAGTAGTTGAGTGGACCTCAGTGGTTTAGTAGCTGAGTGAACCTCAATGACTCATCAAGGATGAGTCCCTTAGTAGTACAAGATTATTCATCTTTACGACTAAGAATCTTACTTTATATACCTTTATTTATACCAGGTGTGAGTTGTCTCTTCTTTGGGATCTTGATTTTTGGTCTTTTCCATGTTGTTTGGGGTCCTTATTAAGTATTTTTTTACTCACAGCTGCATGAGTTTCACCAAAACATGTCATGTCTCGTGTAGTTGATCAACACATTGATGGAAACCTTGGTGGGCCGAGACTAGGTGTTGCTCAGTGAGATGGGATGAACGAGTGTCCTTCTACCGCTACAGATTGTTACCCATATCTTAACCTTCATGTAGGATCTCGAACAGATAGACCTTGGAATTTTTACTTTCCTTTGTGGTTTTGATCTTTTATTACGGCCACTGTCTACTTCCAGTGTACTGTACTCTTAGTAGTCATCTCAGTGATAGTTGTGGTTTAATTTGTGTTTACTTTCTACAGTTTTATATTTGTGTGTGTGTATAGGTTTAAAGGAAATTCCTTCGCTTTTTTGGATATTCATACTCAGTGCTAGTCGTCAGCCCTTGGCATATGGAAGCTGGGTTGGGGTTGTCACAGCACATGCCCTGGGGGATGGGTCATCACACTCATAATATTATGTGTTGATCATAGTTATTCATATGTACAAGTAACCCACCCTTCCTTATATATAATAGTTCTTTTGGTGCTTCTATTAGCCACCTCCATTTGATAATTTTAGGATGAAGTCCATGTCCCCTGAGATCCATGGAGGAACTCTTCATTTGGTCAACACAATCCACAACCTTATCTTTCCTGTCTTGTCTATAGTTCCCCTATTGAAGATATCACAGACATGAACATGCATATCTTTATGTGGGTGAAATTTTTATGATCTGAGTCATATACTATCCTATATAAATAAATGTAAATACACTCTATGAACACCACTATATCTCCACTATTTCATTGGAAATAAGGTTACAAAATTTTCTCCTTCCGGTGAACTTATTTTCCTAAAAAGTGTTTTTGGATCTTCAAAGAGTATTTTAAAAAACATGTAATGGATATTATCCTTAGAACATAGTTACCATGAACAAAAATATGTACACATTGAATAGTGTGTGATAGTGGATTCTTGTAGACCAACACATCATTGTGTGTATATTCTTTAGATTATCCCTTATTAGTAAACCAAATAAAATCCTTGAGTTTATTTTTCTTACGTTATGAAATTTTATTTAATATTAGGTGTGGTCGACGATGAGATCATGATAGATTGGACACGTTATATCCTAATAAGGATCACGATTAGTACGGGGAAGGGGTATTTAAATAAGATTTTTTTAGTTTACCCAATAATTGACCACCTCTCAAGGTTATCATCGTTAGTTTAGTCCCAAAAAATGGTATCAAAGACTAAATAATCTAACTTTGTGTTCAATATAAAAATCTATTCTTGGATTTATTGTTCACATGGATTCAATGATGAAACCTAAATTTTTTAGCAGTACTAACTTTGATGGTTATCTAAAGGATATGCTTATTTTTTATAGGATTGTGGAAAGGAAATCATAGAGTATATAAAATTAGATGCTGATATGGAAAACCACATTGAAATATTTAATGATTATAGGAAATATAATATATTTTTTAGATCATTTTCTAATAAAGATCATTATAAAAACCCATTATGCTATTTCCATTGAAATATACTATAGTTTAGATGTTACTTATGTAAAAACTGTGAAATAAAAGGTATTTTTGGATTCTAACTTAATAGAATATCGAAAAAACAATAATAAATCGTAATTAGTGAACAAATCATATGAAAACTGCCATAGGTAAAACAACTAGAAGAAGAGGAAAATCAAGAAGATGAATACATAGAAGATGAAATCACTAATGAAGGTGATTTTTTTTGAATTTATTTATAAATATAATTCTAAAATTAGTTTGAAAGATTTGGGAAAACATGGAATTTCAGATTTCTCTATATAAGTTGAAGAAGATAGTGATTATAAGGAAGAAGTGGAAATGAAATTATGTTTTTATTTCATCAAATGTTTGTTCATCAACCAAGATAAGATTAAATACCTAAAGGAAAAGGAGGTTCAATGGAAAATAATCCATGGAGTGGATTATGTTTTCATTATAAACGTGTTGAATGAAGATAAAAGATTGAAGAAATGGGGTTAAACCTTAAATAGATCCATTATGAAAATGGATGCAAAGATGAAAGGGAAAAGTGATCTATATGGAGAACTTTCTAATAAATTAGGAGAATAAATAGCCACTGAAAGGGAATTGAAATATTGTATTATTCCTCGAAAAACTCAAATATTTAGAGGATAAAATTTTAAAATGAAGTTAGATCAAGGATGGAATATATGTCTACCAAAATAAAGGAGAAGGATGTAAAGGTAAAATATCTTAAGATAAAATTTGAAATCCTAAAATGTAAAGGAAACATTTGATATCCCTTATAAAGAAGCCTCAAAACGTCAAATCCAAAAAAGTGTAAATATGGTAATGAGGAAAACATAAAATATAGTAACTAAATATGGTAGATAAAGTCTTCAATGTAAGGCATAATTAAGATGATACTATTGTGGTGTTGCAGGACACACAACATATCTATTTTTGGAGTCATAGAAACTTAAATATGGAAGAAATTAAGTTTCATCATCTCAACCGAGGCATGGCTACATAATCAATATTCTTACTAGGATATATTATATTTGTTTTAACCATATTCATATAAAAAGATATTGTATCCGGAAAACTAAACGTGTTGACAAGAAATGAACCCTTATTCCCATATCAATGGGGAGGCATGTATAGAATAAACAATAATATATTTCATTGAAAATAAATTCACTATGTAAAAGGAAAGTGGTGATGGATCTCAATGAAGGGCCCATCAAGAACCAATTAAGGAATATCTGTAATATCCCTCATGGATAGAACAAAAAATATGGAGAAGAAAGAAAAATATTTATTAGTGTTTATAAAAGGAGGATGTGCACTTAAAGAAATACTCACAAAGGATAAATATTTAAAAGGTGGATCTAATGGAAATTGAAGAGGGGAAAATGTTGAATTAATTAGTGATTTCATAAATAATACCACAATGTAAGAACTGAATACCGATGGTATCGGTCATGAAAAATTAAAAATATGGAATTGTTTTGTTCATCAAGTAGTATCTATGAGGAAGTAAAAAATATAGAGTTCCACTAGTAATAAATAGTTCCAAGGATTAAATAATAACGTTGTTGGGAGATCAAATAATTTTGAAGGAGGAAATAAGACAAAAATGTTCATATTCTAATGTTGTATTATAACCAAGAGATATTATATGTTGGATTTGTTGAAAATCACTAAGTTGTATATTCAAAAAGATATCATGGAAGAGGTGATAAATTTATTTTAGAAATTATGGAAGTTATTCTAGAAGTGGTTGCTCAAAAGTTTATTTTATAAGTTGATGTTAATATTATAGGTTTAAGAAGATACTTGTTCAATATATAGATAACTAAGAAGTTTTGAAGAATAATTTATTATCAAAAGGCTGTTTGGAAACTAATTCTAATTTTTTTTCTTGAAGTGGAAGTATGAAAGTAATTTGGAATAGAAGTTCAAAGATATTTGGAAAGTTTCCTAAGATATTCTAAGTGTTTAAGAATCTATAAAATTTCCATACATAAGGGTCATCAATTTGATAGGTAAGGATAACCAGTGTTGATTCATAAAATTCATTTGGATAAGTAATAGTGTGAGAATAATGATCATTCTATGAGAGAAGTTCATAAAAATACGAAATAAATTCCAGTTGACACATTATATATCTGGATGGTATGTAATATTTTCCAAAATAATTAAACGTGATAAATAAAATACATAATATTTTCCTTTAATACATAATGTTTTTTCATTAATATATAATGTTTTTATTTGAGGTTGCACTATTGATATATAATAAATTGGAAATCATGTATAAGGGATTTTAATTTTGCACTAAGTGGATTTTATCCACGTTGAGTTAATATTTAAGATTTTATAATTTCTAAAATATGAATAAATCTTTCTCACATAGTGACATATTCCCCAAGACTGTGATATCTGCAAGCATTAAAAGGGGTTATACGTGCTTGGAACTATTTAGGAGATAATGAATGAACCTCATGTTGTGAGTAGAGTTTTTGGGGATATGGAAATGTATTTAAATGAAATGAAATATGTTAGATTAAATTAATTACATACATAAGATTATATAGAATGAATAAATTGATTTTTAATGGATATTATCAATAATAAAATATGGGTGATAAATGAGTCCAACCAAGTTTTATAGTATGTAGTGAATCATAAGATATGATTGTAAATTCTGATAAAACTAATTGGATTCATTTCATTGGAAGAATGGAAATTCCATGGATATTTTTAATTGGATTTAAGTGGCTCTACCTATTTGGATATTTCCACATACTGAAATAATTTTATGTCTTAATATTTTGGGAGATTGAGAATAGTTATAGGACCACACCATGATATTCACATAAATTAAATATAAGATACTATGAATTTTTTGTGGACCAGGTTGTTGATAGAGCATCATTTCTTGGAGAAGTACATCACTCCATGATCAAGCTGAGAAAATAGAAGACTATATCATGATAGATTATGTGAAATTTTGGATAGGATTTCAATATTTATGTACAGATCTAAAAACATGGTATATAATTGGACGGATGGAAAAGAACGCGCCGCACACACCCGAGGATTTTCAAATTCTTCCACCTATTTCTGTCCCGGCATCTCACTCTACGGCGGTGGATCCGTCCTCGTCGACGGTTGCCTCTAGGGTTGTGGCTCCGTACGGCGGATCGTCTCCTCGCAGGGGGTCTCCCATTCTGGCTGCCCTACTGAGGAGTCGGGTGTTGTCCCTCAGAAATGCGCTTTTCAGTACGAGCTCAGGGGTTTTGGATCCATGCTTTCCGGGCATCGATCCGTTCTACCACTCGGTGGTCAAGGAAGGCTCTCATATCTTGTTGTAGTCTCCCTCAACAGTGGTCAATGAGGCAATTGGTGGACAAAAATGGATGCTGGTGGCACGATTCGGAGCTGCGAAATCTTCGCTTCTTGTATTCCAATGTTTTGTGATGTCTTGGTGTTTGAAGGAAGAGGCTCGCATTTCGGTGACCCACAGGTTCTCGTTCTATTTGGTGTTAGCTTTAGAGGAGGATTTTGTTAAGGCATGGTGATTTTCTCCACGCATCTTAGGCCTTTGGTGCTTCAACCTCTCTCGGTGGTCCATGGAGGCCCATAAGGGAAAGGAAGATCCTCGTGCTGTTGTTTGGGTAAGTATCCCTGTCCTGCCACTTCATTTTCAAAACAATACTTTTCCCAGGGCCATCATCAAATCGCTAGGGGGATTTATTTGTGTGGATGCATGAACTCGTAGAGGTGAGGAGATGTTGGCCCCTCAGATCTGCGTGAAATTGGATCTATCTGTGTCTATCCCGGAGATATTGTCCCTCAAGGTGCAGGATTCCCCCGTCTGGTCTAAGGAGTTGGTTTATCTATTTTTTCCCAGGTTTTGTTTGAAGTGTCTTCTACAGGGGAATTTGGGGAAGATCTATAGGAAACGGCGCCCTGGAGGGCGGCCTCGTGAGGTTTGCGCTCCCGTGACAAGAGGGTCGTCGTTATCTATGGATGGCGAGCCTAGCTCAGTCTCGAAAATGCTTGCGGTTTCAGAGTTGTCCTCTTCTTCTGACCCATGCGGCATCTCCCCTGTGTCCCCAGTATGCAAAGAGCTTGTTCCCTTCTATCCTAGGCCTGAGGCCTTTCCTGATGCGGCTCTGGGTTCCTATGGGACGGGTACTTTTTGTATGGATACCCTGGCGCCCTCGGCTTGGTCTTGGCCACAACCCCGGATGATCTGGGAAGGTTCTTTATGGGATGCACTTTGGGAGGTTGCTCTGAGCTTGAGGGTTTCCTTTTCTTGAGTTCACCCTCCAGCGTTTTTGGTTCCTCTCTCTTGTGATGAGCAGCTGCTCAAGAAGGCTTCTGGACAGGGAGTCGTTCTCCCTAGAGTGGATCTTCTTCAGGGTCAAAGGGGGCTGGACAGAGCTGGTTGTCTTTATGTGGAAGGATTCCAAGAATATCGGCTCCCGCTGAGGATGGTTGGTTGGTCAAAAGTGCTTTTTCTACTGTTGAAACCTCTCCACCTGTGCAGGTTCTCACGACGTCGGAAGAGGAGGCTCGGTCGCCTCCTATGGAGGGGAAGGGGAATGCCTCTAAGCATGTGTCGAGGCTCATACACTCCCCTCCAATACAAATTGGTTCGGGTACGGGAATGTGCACTAGGTCATCGAAGAAGAGGCTATAGAATAGGGAGTGCTCTGTTTCCCTTGTGAAAGAGACCGAGTTGCCTAGGACCATATCTGGGAATTCATTGTTTCCATGAATCCAAACTTTATTTGGAATGCACGGGGTGTCGGGGTGAGAGTTAAGTCAAATTTTATTATCTCGGATGTCAAGAAACATAAGGTCAAGGTGGTGGCGATCCTCGAGCAGAAGAAAAAATCTACGAAGATCAATGAGCTCACGCGCAAGCTGAAACTTCACGCATCTTTGCATGTGGAGCCTATCAATAAGTTCATCTGAATTTTTTGGCACCCGGAGGCGACAATGGAGTTAATTCAAGAAGGTGAGCAGAATGTTACGACAAGGGTGTCCTGTAGTGGAGGCTCCTTGTCTGTTTCTTTCATTTATGGTAGTTGCGATGCACGGAAAAGGGAGGAGTTATGGAGCGAGCTGAGTGCTTTTGATCCAGGGGGTCAGCCTTGGGTGGTGGGTTGTGATTTCAATATTGTAGCTAACTTGGAGGAGAATAAGGGAAGAGGTGACCTTCCTAGGAGGGCTAGTAGGGCGTTCGGCCAGTACATGGCTGGAAAGGGGCTCTTGGATCTGGGGTATTCAGGTGACCCCTTAACTTGGTGTAACAACCGGTGGGGATGTAGTCATTGCTGGAACCGGCTCGACCGGTGCTTAGCCAATGTTCAATCTATCTCTATGTTTTCAGAGGTGAAGGTTGAGCATCTGACTCGCAACATCTCTGAGCATTCTTCGCTCCTGCTTTCTCTAATAAGGAGGGAGGCTCTGCAGTCAGGCTTCAGGTACATGAGCCATTGGTCGGGTATTCCGGGTTATCATCAGATAGTGAGGAGAAGATGGGAGGAACTGATCCAGGGGCACTCCTGGACTGCATTGCACGACATGTTGAGGCGACTGAAGCAGTCCCTCCTTTCATGGGATAGAAGCATCATTCCCTTGGATCAGGAGCTGGAGGTGCTCAGACAGGATATTGAATGGCGTGAGGCTGGTCTTGAGGAAGACTGGGATGATGTTGTATTTGGGGAGATCTTTGAGAAAAAGGTGTCCTTTTCTGTTATGATTTTTGAGCATGAAATAAGGGCGAAGGAGTATTCGAGAATCAAATGGCTTATGGATGGCGATAAGAATACTGCGTTCTTCCATGCTTGTGTAAGGGAGAGGCGGCGTGTGATACAATCAAACCTGGATTTAGAAGATAGATCTTTCACTAATTATAGGGGTGTTTGGGGTATTGGCGTTTTCGTTCTTCAAGGATCTCCTTGAAGGACCCAATCCAAACATGATACAAGGATACCCTACGGCGGGGGGGGGGGGGTGATTAGTTCTAAGAAGGGATTCCACACTTTGTGTCCCCACAGGAGAATGAGTTGATGGAGGGGATCCCGGAGGAGGAGGATATCTTTACGACTATGGTGAGTCTCAATCATGAGAGTGTCTCAGGCCCTGATGGTTTTCCAGGTGGGTTCTACAGGAGCTCCTAGGAGGTGGTGAAGGGGGATATCATCAATTCTATCCAGGATTTGTTCAGAGGGGGAAGCCTACCACGGATTGCATCCGACATGACTCTTGTTATTTTTCCAAAAGTCAAAGATCCCTCCTCCCTCATCCATTATCTTCCGATGAGTATGTATAAATTTACATATAAAATACTGGTGAGTATCATCAACATGAGGTTATCTAGCAATCTTCCTCGGTGGATCTCCAAGGAGCAACATGATATCATGAAAGACCACTCTATTCAGGGATCTATAGCGTTGGCCCAGGAGATGCTAAGAGATATCAATAACAAGGTTCGTGGATCCAATATGGCTATAAAACTTGATATGACTAAGGTATATGATAGGATCGAGTGGGGATTTATTAACAGGGTCTTGAGAAAGATGGGGTTCTCGAGATGGTCTTGTGATTTTATGTTCTAGTACTTCAGTTCGGCCTAGATGGTTGTGTCCTTTATGGGGCGAAGTCACAGTTTTTTCAAGACATTTCGAGGCCTTCGTCCAGGCGATCCACTATCCCCGAGTATTTTCATTCTTATGTAGGATACCTTAAGTAGGCTAATTATCAAAGGCATATATAATGGGGATGTTATTACTTACCGAAGGAGGTTGAGGATGCCTCCTATTTCTCATCGGATGTTTGCGGATGATACCCTCGTCTTCATCAATGTGGGGAGGCGATCGGTGCAGGGGACTATTACGATCCTTGCGGAATATTTCCACTAGAGTGGTCAACAAATTAATAAGGGGAAGAGTTGATTCTATGTGGACTAGGCTTTCACTTCGAGTAGGGTGATTGATATGGTCCAAAGATTGGGTATGAGGCCCGGTGTGTTTCCCATGGAATATCTTGGCACCCCCGTGTCCCTAGGCAGAATGTGTATCAGGGACTTTGAGCCTGTGGTCTGCAAGATTATGGGGCACTTTCATAATTTTAAGAACCACTTTTTATCTTTTGAAGGCCGTATTACTCTTGTGAAGAGCATCCTCTCGGCTATCCCGGTTCATGCTCTCTCAGCCACCAATGTGCCTAAGGGGGTTATCAAGGCCATTGACATACTTTTGGCTCATTTCATATGGGATGCATCTTCGCAGGGGAAGAGGCATTGGATCTCTTAGGAGAAGATGGCATGGCCAATCTCAGAGGGATGGATTAACGTTAAAAGTCTGGAGAACACTATTCAGTACCTGCACGTGAAGTTGGCGTGAGAGGTAATTGAAGAGAGATCATTGTGGGGTAAGCTAATGTCCTGTAGAAACCAGACCACCACTGATGCATCTGGGGGTAGTGGGTCTCCGCTCTGGTCCTCTTTTTGTAGTTTTATTCTCTCCTTCCTCCAGAACTCACAGTGGATTATTAGGGAGGGGAATATACAGTCCTGGTACCACAACTGGTCAGGAAGGACTCTTGGATATCCAGGGTGCTTGGCTCCTTTGATCTCATACAAGGAGGCGAGTCAGTACCCACATTTCTTCAGATCCATTCTAGACACGGTCCAGCAGGAGGTTTTTGACTCTATTGTTTTGAGTTCGGATATGGACTAGTGCATCTACACCCCCTCCACCTAGGGTAGGTTCAACACGATGGATTTTTTCTGGACCAGCTTGTCGCAGGGCCAGCAGGCATGGGGGGTACGGTCGGGTGTGGTGTAAGAGTATCCCTACAAAATTGAACTTTCTGACATGGAGGATACATGACCAATATTTACCGTTCGATGATATCATCAAGAGGCTCGGCGTCAGTATGTCCTCTTGCTGCCAGTGTTGTGCTAAAAAATGCGAGGAGAGTTTATCACATGTTTTCTTTGAGGGTGACTAGGCACGCCAGGCTTGGGGAGTCAACGACAGACTCATAGGATACTCCCACCATGCGCTGAACATCGACTCCTTCTTGGAGAACTGGTTCCAGGGGATAGACAAAGCCGACAATTAAGGGAGGTTGAGATCCATCATCTTCAATGTTGTATGTTGGTGTGTATGGAAAGCAAGGAACCGGGCCAGGTTCGAGGGGCTTGCATCTATGGGGAGATCCGTTACAACAAGAATGCGGTGTATTCTGGTGGAATTGTGTGGCACCGATGCTGTATGGAAGAAGTCCCCCTACCTTTGCAAACTATTTGTGCCTTACAACATGGTCCAGTGGCCAGCACCTAGACAGCAAGGACACCGGGTCTGGTGGAATCCTCCTTAAGCTAGATTCAAACTGAATATCGACGGCTCTTGCGTGCTGGGAGAGATGTGTGGTGGTGGCGTGGTCTGTGATCCTAGGGGCAGTGTGGCATTGGCTTTCTCCGCACACTATGGTTATGGGGATTCTATGAAGGCGGAGGAAAAAAGCGGTGCTCACAACTATCACAATGTGCAGGAAGCGGGCACTTTCCATCTCCCAAGTCGAGACTGACTCTATGGTTATTCACGATGCTCTGCATGGGAAAGGTATCTACCCCTGGTCCATTTCATACACTATTCAGAAATGCAAAGATCTCCTGGAAAGTAGCACCGGAGTCACTCACACATGGAGGGAGGGAAACAAGGTGGCAGATAAATTGGCCTTAATGGAAACCCCTGGTAGCATGGTCAATTGTCATACTCATGTGTCCCATTTTAAACCGGAGGGGGTGATCATGATACGGGTTGATGCCCTTGGTCTTCATTACTATAGACCCCCCTAGACACTAGTTATCTCTCTTTTTTAATTCCTTTTTTAATAAAAATGGTAATATTGGATGGAAATACAAATCTAGTTGAGTTTAAAATTATAGATTTCAATCAATATTTTTGGAAGTTGATTTAGTCTTATTGGAATATTATGACCACATTAGATTTTTTTATATAATTTTAATTATCATGGAAAATTCGGAAGAAAATAGATTAATTATATCAATAAGGATGTATTTTTTACGAGTTATAAAATAGTCGTTAGATTTTTTGGAAAAAATAAGGAGAAATAAATATTGAATATTAAAAAAAGACAGAACGTATTAAGGGATCTGATTTAGAGAAGAAAAATAGAGAAGATCTATAAATATATCATCATTGATCATATATGAGTTTTAAAGGAAGATAACATAAAGAGTATAATATTTACAATGCAACATCATACAACTAAAAGAGAGGAACTAGATAATTCTTGTGTGTAATTGTATTCATTGGGAAAAAGAATTACTCCTACTAGGTTTTTTGTGGAAGAAATAGACTCAATCCTCGCATTAAGGAGTTTATATCATTAGTACTTGGGTAATTATAAGAGTAGAAAACATAGACTTCAAATGAGCATTAAATATCGAGTTATGATGTATGAAAACTGACTTCTTGAACAAGGAGGGACCCTAATGTCTATAAAATAACGGTTTCCTTCAACAAAGTAGTGCACAATGGATAAAATGAGGGAGTGTATCTTATATATACCATGAGTCTTTCCCAAAACTTATAAGGTAAGTGAACATATGAATAGTGTGATTGTGACCTAAAAACATGCATCAATTGAAAGTGAGTATAGTAGATTCTGGTAGGTTAGATCAAAATTTTGTGTATGCTCCATAGATTATGCCTTAGTTGTGATCAAATTAAAATTCATGTGTTTTCCTATTTTTTACATTGTTTATTCTTATTAAATAACCACTTAGATCAATGCCAACATTTAGAGAGAGGGAGTGATTGAACATGTTCATTCCAAAGTTGTAAAAAGATCCAAACAACCTAGAGGACTGAAAGAAAAGAAAAAAAGAATTTGGTGTGCGCCATTATTCAAACCCTCTAAGGGTACTTACAAAAATCTTGGTCCCGACAAGTGATATCATATCGAAAAGGTTTTGAATTATTGTTTAATCTTAAAACCTATTTTTAATTATTTTTCTTACATGGATTCAATAATTATGCCATCATTTATTTGTACTAACTTTAAGTGTTTAAAAAGGAGATGTTTTTTTCCGGTAGGATTGTATAAATGTGGATAAAGAGTATATATTTTGAGATGATAATGTCACTAAGAATAGTGAAGGAATTGGTGATGTAACAAGAATGCCGAAAAAATCCTTATCCAATGAGGTATATAATATATCCTCTCATTATGATTCCAAATTCAAAATGTACAAGACTCTAGAAATTATTAATGGGATGTTAGTATAATTAAAGGAGATATATATATTATACTCAGAATTTTGTGAAGATTTCATTATGTCAAAAGGAAATAAGAAGAGTAATAAGAAGAACATTCCCATAAATAAAAAACTCAAATTTAGGTGATCAACTCTGATTTTATTATCAAATATAATTCAAACAATGTTTTGGAAGATTTTTTTAAATATGAAAATATAGTGTTTCCCCTATAGATTGATATAAGTGAGGATTATAATAATAACATGGAAACAACATCAAGTCATTAGTTTATAGATTGTTCATGAAGTAAGTAAGATGATATCTAATCCTCATATGAGAAGGTGATAAAATTGAAATTATGCATGGAGAAAATTATGTATTCATGGTGGATTTTGATTAGGAGAATCAACAATTAAAGAGATAAGAGGTGGCTATGAATGGATAAAATATGTGAATGAGTGAAAAGATGAATGTTATATGTGTTATATATTGACAAATTTCACATTGGATGGGAGAAAAAATGAGTATGAAGAACGAAATAAAAGTGAGCATTGTCCCTATTAAAACAAAACATGGAGAGTGTATAAAATCTAGAATTGAATATGGGTTGAGAAAAAAAGATATGGATAACCAATTATAGTAGGAGGATATAATGATCATGTATCTTGAATTAAATGTAAAATCCTTAAAAATAAAGGATAATATAGGAACTCCTATCATTGAAGAACCCCCAAGTTCAAAAAATGGAATTTCAAACATGGAATTAGAAAGTAGATATAAAATTCATGATATATCTAGAATATAATACTCCCAAATAAAAGTATCTAAAGAATGATACTTCTCTGGAAGATTGAGGTACTCCATGATTGTGTGTCTCTAATCCCAATGGATCAAATGTGGAATAAAATCTACAACATCAACATCTCATCTGAAGAGTGGATTCATGAGGTATAAATTTAATGGGAAATGTTTTGTTTTTGGTAATCATGGACATATTTCTAGAAATTAGAGTATAATAGGAACTTAAGGGGTCATAAGGAAATCCTACATTCCTATGACATCCGAGAATATAACTTACACTATAAGAAAAAAAATGTTATGATAAGAAATAGATTTACCGTATTGGAGGAAAGTAATATTGGATCTCAATAAAGTCTTCACCAAGAACCAATAATATCTTAATCACATTAGCCTTATTAGAAAGGGTGAAAACAAATTTAGAGAAAAAATAAGGAAGCATCTCCATCTATGAGAAATATGGATGTGCACTTGAAGAAAGTCTCACCACGGATGAAACATTCCTAGTAAGATCCAATAGAAATTATAGAGTACATACATGATGAAATAAAATGTGGTTTTACATATCATATTATAAGGAGACAAATTAAGAATATTGGAAGATCCATACTATGGAAGGGGAAGCATGAATAAAGTTTCAACAATAATGTATAAAATGAAGAAATATGTACCAGTGGGACTTGTCTCAAAATATAATTAAATCCCTAGAAAATGAAGATAGGGAACTATAAATAATATATCCAGAGTGAATTTAATACAATTATAATTTCAATAATAACCCTAGAAAGGATTAGAATAATTTCATAAGGAAAGGGTTGGTTTACTAAGACCAACCACATTTATCAACATGAGTATTTCCAATAATTACCCCTCTATCCATGTGTTCAAGTGTTGTAATTTTTTTGAAGTGATGTATGTTTAATGGGGACATACGATCCACGGAGTGTGATTTTTCTAAAATAATACAATTTAAATCTATGGATTCAGATTTATTGCAGTTCTCAATTCACATCAGACCTTAAAAAATAGTCAAATTTTATCAAGGCCCTAAACAAACTCAAAAATTGGTTTCAAGCAATACTTTTTATTTTAAACATTAATATGTAGTTTCATTCTATATTAAATAAGTTCAAATACTGTAGATTCTGATATTTAATTAAAGTGGTGTTAAAGCTTTATATGATATATCTAATGGTATCATGCCATCTTTAATGATCAAAAATGATATCAGGATATACCTCTAGTGGTATCATACCACTAATTAAGAAGTATACAACATGGGTAGAACTATAGTGGCCCATGCATTTTATACATATACATTACATATTAAGAGATTAATATTCTTTATATTTTATAAAAATAAACCTGTTGAACATACATGTTTAGTGTCATTAGAAATAGGGATACATAATAAACTAGTACATAAGTGAATTAAATAATCTCCCACTACGTTCCTCATAACTAGAATCCTTTTCTAAATATCATACATAATTTAATTCTTCATAACCTAGTGAAATGAATCAAAAAACATTTTGAACTTCGATGCTCATTAATGGTAAACAAGAGAGATATTAACATAACATGAGCATAAGGGTACAAGGACATGAGAATAACATTTGATATCTATACCCTGTAAAACATATATCATAATCATGAGTCATGTCATAAAGTTTCACAGTTCATAAGACATGAATCATAATGTTACAAAAAAACATAATCCATGAGAGCATAACACTGGAATTAGACCAAAATTTGTGGTATACACATAAGCATATAAAATCATATATCATGGAGACCCACCAATAAATTCATAACATGTTAGGATTGGACTAACCAACCCTGTAACTACATTGGTATTGGGTTAAACTACCATGCATCCTTTATTAGGCTTGGGATAACATCAAATGTTCTATCTTTTGGGCTTGGGATAACCTCCCGTATAACCTCTTTTGGGCATAGGATAACCTCTTGTTTACCCTTTGAGGACATAAAACTTTAATAATTACAAAATGGATTGGAGGAAGATATAATTACCACCCATAACAAAATTAAAACCATACATATGTGATCCAAAAGATCATAAAATATTCATCATATCATAACATGTGGAAAGAAATTTTTTTCATAATAATTTCATCAATTCATATTATCATAAACCATGGAAAAAAATATGATTCATAAATATCATGTTATAATGATAATAAACTATACATGGAAATAATAATTATTTTATCATTGTATCATATCCCTAGAAAATCTTAAATAACATCAAAGGATGTCATCTTATATGAGAAATGGTTTTAAAAGATCACTTAGAACATTTCTTGAGGAAAATAACCTTTCCATATTAAAAATAAAATTTTAAAATAAAATAAATTTCCAAATAGTAAATAAACATTTTCATTGAAAATGATCTTCTAAAATTGTAAAGTAAGGTTCAAATAATCGAGAATTCATGATTGAAATAAATATCATTCATGTTGTACACATTAAAAAAGATTCATGTCACATTTTTAGTAAAACAAAAAAGTACCTCGTTTCGAGAATGGTAAGAATACTAATTTAAAAACAATTTAAAAAAATTAAAACCTGGATAAAAATTAATTTAAAAACTGAAATAATAAAATTAAAAACATTTCTGAAAACATTTTTATAAAACCCATATATGGAAGAAAATGGATTTTCAATCGAAGAAATAAAAAAAGTTGATTTTACTTAAAAGAATGATTTTGGACTCTTGAATTATTAAGGAGAGTAAAATGAAATGAAAAAATTTATTCCTAATAAATAAACATAATATAATAAAATTAATGGGTTTATTTATAGGCATATCATAATATTTATCATCAAAAACTTAATCATAAACAATCATGATAAACAATGAGATAGTGTCATAAAACCCTTACCAATTTGGTAAATTTTGAATCATAATCCCTATAAAAGAAAGAAACTTATATATATGTATAAACCTTACTTTTTATGATAATAATCATAAAATACATTCATTGGTTATATATACACCACATAAAAGATACAAGTGGTGAATATGTCATGTGTCCCATAGAAAAAAAAGTGAGATGAAAATCTCTTACCTTAAGTCTTGACATTCTTTATAACCAATAAAACCTTATGTATAATGAAAATAAGTTTATTACACATATATTTTATCACCATAAATATATATATGATACCATATATTATTTAATTATAAATTTTTAACATCCATTTATTAAAATTTCCTTGTAAAAATCACGCTTTGAGTAATAATTGCTTCATTTTTCATGTATGTGTTGGTTTGGTAGTTTTTAGTCTTATACATTGATCATGGTTCCATAATATCCATAATTTTAAACATGATATAAATATAATATATATTCATTATATATGTATTTATAATATTCATTAAATTTAGAGATAAAAAAATTGAACCACACCGCTCATGGAGATGGTAGGTTGCACGTATGCATGAACGTTGTTTCCATTTTTTAGACTGATGTAATAAAATAAATATAAATATTATGTAAACTTTAAAGAAAATTATTTTATCATATAATATATATATATATTCATTAAATATATCCTTATTACCCTCAATGCTAAAATAAAATGAAAAACATGTCACACCACTTTGTGGAGGTGGTAGTCCTCACATATACATGAGCGACATTATAGTTGTCTAATGGATTTAAAGGTAAGATATTACATGCGATATTATAAATACAGAATTATAATTATTTCATAAATATAATATAAATATTTTAAATCCATCATTATATCTAGCTGTGAGAGGTCGTGATGGAAAATGAATTACATCGGTTTGTGAGGTGGTACCCCTCTGTACACATGATCGACGATTTCATTTCCCATCTGATGGAAGTGGAGATGAATGTAGGTTATTACAATAACATATTAAAATTTCATTATATTTTATATTATTATTTTATTGTATACTGATATTTTAATAATATTTTAAGTAGGTGGAAGAAGAAATAAAATGAAAATGTAAGGTTAAATACTATACCTATTCTTCCGAGAGCCTCTTTTGGTTTAGGCCTAAATCATTCGTAGGAGGATTTAATATTAAAAATGAGGCCTATATGATGTTTATAGGGATTTAATGAATACATTTTATTAGGTATTTTATAAACCAAAAGGCTTCAGAAGTGTCTAGATTAAAGAAGTGGGGTTTCCCTTTTATATGTGGGGGAGAGGACACACTTGGAATTTTATAAAAGAAAAAGATATACCCATGTTTTTTACATACCAAAAGGCTCTAGAATGGGTAATTATCTAACATTATATGATATAATTTCAATATATGGATATAAAATAGTAATTTGTTATGTTTTTAGGTCATTTTAACCATTATCTTTTAGTTTAACCCATGGTAAACCCATTTTAGGTTTAATCTTGATAATTAATTATTACTATTGTTATTATTCGTTATGAAAAAAGTTGTGTTCAAATTAATATATAATGTAACTTAAAATGATTCCAAATACATGATATATTTTATGAAATTAAATATATATAGATTGTAGAAATTATTTTAAAATAAATCCCACAGATGTGATGGAAAAGTAGTTTTCCAATGAAAAGTTTTCATAAGTATAAAATAATTATCTCAAAATTGTAGAAAAAATAAATTATAGTGACCTAAATTAGATTAATTATAAAATAATTTATACTAAATATACTTTAATTTTTTTTAAAATATATGTTAACTAAGTAAATATTTTAAATGAAATGGTGGTTTTCAATCAAAATCATTATTTCTCACTATTATTAGACAATTTAAACTTTTGGAAAAATTATCAAAACTTCAGTCTAAGATAACCTTTAAAAGCTGGTTTAAAAAATTAATATCATTTTTTCAAATAATTTTTCAATATAGGAAAAATTAATTTGATTATATTTTCACAAAAAAAATAAAAATCAATTTTAAGTAAAAATGTATTTTAAAAGCATTTAAATAATTTACTAAAAATTTGTACTTATTTATCCATTTAATTTATTTATATGAAATATTTATACCTAATTTTTGTAATATTTTTATTACTATTAATAAATCTAAATTTAAATTTCTCATTTATAATGTCCATGTTTAAATAATAATAATAATATTCTATTGTAATTCGTTAAAACCTGGTGTTGTGTGTAATGAAATCTATCGAAGAAAATCAATTTAATTGCAAAACAAATAAAAAAATATCAGGATGTTACATTATAACCCATTAAAATTAATTTATCACTCTAAATTCCATTACTTTGATACAAAAAAAATGATGATACATTTTACTCATAATGTCCTAAGGTTCCCACACTACTTCTTAGAATTAGGTTTTCTTCATATTACTTTAACTTGATGAGTAGTCTTTTTACATAGTACTTTATATCTTGGATCCCAGATTTATACTAGTTATTATTCATTGGAAATATCAATCTCCAATGGTATGAATTATGAGTTAAGTACATCTAACATATTAGGTATTTATTTCCTCAAAATAGATACATGGAACCCATCAAAAACCTAGGAGAGGTTCGATGGAAGTGATAAGATACCATCCATACACAATCATGAATCTCAAAGGGGGAAATATACCTTGGGATCACCTTTACTTATTTAAAAATATCATAAATATATTACATAGAAGAATTTATTGAAACCCCTTCTCACTAACTTCAAATTACAAATCACATTTATGATTATCAACATAATGTTTTTGTCGACACAGAGCTACCTTAATGTGTAATCGAATGGATCTAACTTTTTAGGTCACTTCCTTCTCTATATAAGGTCATAATAGATTTAATTTCCCTAATTATTTCCAATATGTTGGATTTCTACACTTATTTCCATTTATATCTTCATAAGTATCCATCTTAATGCTTGAGTGAAAGCTATTTTTGTAAGAAAACTGAGCTACATGAAGGTGTTGACCCCAACCAGCTTTGAATTCCAAAGAACAAGATCTAGAAATATCATCTAAGGTCTAAACTTTTCTCTCTTACTAACCATAAATTTAAAGATGATATGTAGTGTTAAAACTCAATTCTATATCAATATCATATTGAATAAATCTCCAATACATAGAGGTAAATATAAAATACAGATTAAATACAATTGAATGCGGTGATCCATTCAACCTTACTACTTCCTTAATGTTATCCTAGAAAGATGATCCAGAGAAAATTCTTCTCTGATAGTGATAAAGTGTTATGAATTTATAATTAAATTGACAACATCTCATATATCATTGTTCCTTTTAGATGGTTTGGTGAGTCCAATGACAAATTCTGTGCTGATTTTTTCCCATTTCCATTATAGTATAGGTAAAGGTTACAATATCCCCATAGATTTTGTCTCTTAGCCTTAACTTAATATCATTCGAAACACTAAGATACCCACTCTGAAATATCCCTATTCATGGAATCCCACTATAAATACTCTAATAGTTGGTTTGGAATTGTTAAATTCCTACGGGGATACACAAAAATCTATGTTGATGTTTTCCCATTTCTATTATAGTATAGGTAATGGTTATAGTATCCCCAAATACTTTTGTTTCTCAGCCTTAAATTACTATCATTCCAAACACTGAGATACACACTCTGCAATATCCCTCTTAATGGAACCCTACTATAAATACTCTATCATTAGGTTTAGAATCGTTAATTCTATAGATTTAAAATTCATTTAATTGATTTTTTCCAAGAGATAGAAAGATGAGTGAAACTAGATTTATGTTTCAAGTCAAATGAGGAACTAGGACAAGATCATTGATTTTGAGTTTCATGTGTTAGGGATTTTGATTATTGCACGGTCATTCATATATATTAATCATAATTGGGTCTTTTGGGATCCATATTTCAGGTATCCTACATGAATCCAATTACAAGAAATTTGAGTGTTCAACAAATTGTTTTGATTATTATATTAGGAAACCCCAAACAATATTTAAAAATAAACATTATAGATTGAATAATGGTCATACACAACCCATGGAAATTAGTTGGTGTAGAAAGAAGTTACTCCTAAGTCAGAACACAATGGTCAATTTTTTTCAAAAATAAAGATAATTGAAATTAATAAAAAGTGTTTCATCAACCCAAACATGTATAGAAAATATAAATAATTATTTCACAATACAACCCCCAACAATCACCTCAATCAAAAAAAATAATCTACCCACTCATGCTAATCATGTTGTGGTAGAGTGACATGGTTACCTTATAGAGAATGGTGGTGAGTAATGATAGCAGAAGCTAGACTCTGCAGTTATACAATCATCTCTAGAAATTTGGATTTAATCTTCATAACTTGAACTTCTATGAGAGACCATCCTTATCTTCATTGTTGTATTTGTAAATTAAACTATGTTCAAGTTATTGATCATAAATTCAGAAGGCCCGTTCGGGAATATAACAAGAAGTATAACTATCATTACCATTCGATTAGTCATATTAGTGGGAAAATCATTACATTTCTTATTACATTAGTTATTGAAAGGATTTCTCATATTTCTCAACATTAATTGAAAAATTAAAAGAAACAAGATGGGAATTCATTAACTTACTGAATGGAAACTTATAAAACTAGGAAGAAATAACTTATAAATAATAAGTATGTCTTGAATTATGGGCCTATAGGTTTCAATATATGTTATCCATGGTTATAATTCCTATTTGGTTTTCTAACCTAACAATTCCTTCAATTCCTTCATAATAATTCAAAAATATTTTGCGAATTTTCAAAGCATATCCCCTGGGTGTGTCAAACCATGTGCAATTTAAGGCCCCATTTTGTGTACTAGGTAATGCTTGAGTAAAAAATGATGTACCTTTTTCAGATTCATTACCTCTATGTAAATATGTATCAATACCATGTTCAATTGTAGTATCCATATAGGGATATAATTTCCCAAATACACTATCTCTATACTTCAAAAAGATTCTAGGGTAGTTTTATATACTTAGTATTATCCAAATAATTTTACCTATGGTTCTCACTAATGTTTTACCATCAATATGTACAAAGGTTAGCTATTCTCTAATACCAACTATAGTGACCCAATAGTTTACACATCTTATTACATGATTTTAAATATAAAAATCCATTAATTAAAACCTAAATATTGTGTGTCCTAGAATCGTTGAAATATTTGGTTCATAATATATTAAAGTGAGAATAAAATAAAAACTCTTCATTTTATTCTCTATAATGAGATCCTCAATTCATTAGAGTTTATAAAATGAAAGGGATAACATGAGTAATACACTGAAAAAATGTATTAGTTAAAATCCCAAAAGGTAATAAACCAGATAAAGAAACATAACATGTGATTCCAAGTTATACGATGATAAAATAAAAGAGGCGGAACATGAGTAATACCATGAAAGAAGAATATAAATAACATGGTATCATAAGATCATGGTAACATATAAAATGTGAACAAAACTCAAAACATTTCATAAACATGAGTCAAGGATAATTGTGTAGACAATATCACATGGTGGATAAAGTCCCTAATGATTTTGATTTACTCTGTAATCCCATACTTGATTCCTAATGCGACTAAATATTTACCCAATTCATTGGAGTGCTATCTAGGCATACCCATCAAAACAAGTTAATGATATATGATTTCCACATAAATAAAATCCAGCATAAGTCATATCATTAGAATTACCCATGGAAATAAAATGAGTATCACAATCTTGTTTTATATCATAATTAAAATAAATTTCATGGTGAAATAATTTGATTAATGATCATAATGCTTATATTTCCCCATAAAATGAAGATTGAATAAGATAGGTATATATTTTAGATACATATATATATATATAATTTAGATATAATCTATAACATAAAAGTTTGTTTTAATTGATGAAAATAATTTTGAAAAAATTAAAAATAAAATCTTGAGGAAAATAACCTTTCCAATTTCAAAATCACTTTTCAAAAATAGAGGTTTCTAAAATATCATGAAAAAAAATTTCTTTGAAAATTGAACGATTGTAGATCCCAGCTTCTGATTCCATTCTTCACTACTATTATATGTTAGGTAACCATTTCACTCTACCTCCTCATGATTAGCATGAGTATGCAGTTCCGTTGTTTCGAGTGAGATGATAGTATGGGGATGTGTTGTGCAAGCATTATTTTGATTTTCTATCCACATTTGTGTTGATGAAACTCTATTTATTAATTCAATTTATTTTTATTTTTTAAACTTCTTTACCAATTTTTCATGACCTTGGAGGATGTTCTTTCTACACCAATTGATTTCCCTGAGTTATGTATGAACATTATGAAATCTAGCGCATTTATGTTTTAATATGGTTTGGGATTTCAAGTCTACTAATAAAAACATCTAGTTGACTATTCTAATGGTCTAGTTATTGGATTAATGTGTGGTACCCATACTAAGGATCCTTTAAGACCCAATTTAGAAAACATATATGAATCAACATGAAATGATCTGAATCCATAGCACTCAAACCTGAAAAACAAAGAAAATGGAGTGCTCCATCATTTTAATTAAAAGATAAATCCATAATCAATATTCATTCTATTTATATAAAAAATCAATCAATTTTATTTTAAATTCATGTAATTAATTCAGTGCATATGGACCATCCTTCTATGTTTGACCATATAACTAACTTATTATTAAAACATTTGTTAGGTTGTATAAGTTTTATTAATTATTATATTTTTGAATCCCCAATAAACTTTAATGATGCCTTATAGGTTGTCAAAGTATTTTTTATGGTATGGAATGAAGTCCGATATTGAATATTGTCTATCTCAGGGAATGGTATGTTATTTAGTTAAGACTTATAAGAAAAAGTGTAAGGAGATGTTGCAACCATTACCCATACTAGAATGGAAATGGGGAAACATTTTCCACATTGTCGTGACATGTCAAATTGATTATGTTTTTAATGTTTATTTATAATCTAGGTTAGACCCTAGTCTATATTTCAAGGATATTTGGTAGTTTATAGTATGTATTTTTAATAATGATTAATAAAAGAGGGGTGATTTTGAAAACTGTTTAAAGGAAATTACCTAATCAAAATAGTTTAAAAGAAGAAAGACCAAGTGGATTTCGAAAAATATGAGATAAAGGGGTCATTTTAATTTTAGTACATACATTTAAATTTCATTGTTCTTATAGATTCATTCATGTTTAGATTAATTATTTGGTTGATATTAATTAGAGTCCCGATTTATTCTTATGCTTTTATTTCAATGCTTATTGAACCAAAAATTAATGTAACAGTCATATTGTCAAGGTCCAAAACATATGGATGGAACAAGATATTCCAATGAAGATTGAAATCTCAAGAAGGTGGGTATGAAAATAATTCTTATGTTGTCCAATTAGAACAACATAAATCATACACTCAAAAACCTCACACCGATCAGTCCGAAATAAATTGCATAACGATCACATGTGTCCAAAAAAGAAATCAAATATAAAACTATGTAAGATACATTGAAAGAAATTTTTAATCACCCAAGTTACTCCATTAAAGTATCTAATATATTATTCGTAACTCTAATGACATGTGTGTAGCTCCCTCATAATGAACGCCCACAATTTAGCTCGACATTGAGAGGAGGAGGAAGCTCAGGTGCATCTCTTCCTTCATTTCAGCTATCCTTATAAGGATAGGAAGATCTAGTACCTAATAGGGGATGAAAGGGCTCATATGGAACTTCAATTTGGCATCACTTCACTCTCTTGGTCTAACATACAAATGGGGATCCCAGGGTGCAATTTTATTGGAAAATTGGATGGCGGTTTTGATCACCTTGATTTCGAGAAACCACATAAACCATGGTTTTAAATTGCCCGACAGTATTATATCACTTTTGAAGAAACTAAAAAGTTATATCCCAACATCCTTAATATCTCCACTAAAATTTTCGCACCATTTGGACAATCAATGCTCGAAATATTGAAAAAACACAATACACAACTTTTGACTTCGTCCAGATTCACTATGCTGGATAGATCAGGTAGGTTGGTCTACCAGATGGACAAGTTAGTCTTTGGTTACTTTAGATTAAAAGTATCCCAATTAATTTTGGACCATACCATAAGCGTTCAGGCCATTTGGATGCACAGTTCAGAAGAAGTGTGTGGATGTGTTCACTAATGTACATGGATCCTGTGCAGTTTGGCCCATTTTTCTTGGAAATCATCATGGACCCTCCAAATCACTTCCACCTACAATGAAATTTTCCAACCAAGTAACATTGAATTTTTTACTGTAAAAAATAAAAAATAATTGAATCAAATTTAAAGTTCAATTTTTATTATTTTTATAATTTTCTATACAAAACTAGTTTGGCACAATGGTGTATGGGTGAAAATGAAACAGTGAATCGCGGTGTTATCACACCCCCCACATAAACATTTTACCTCCTGAGAAAAGCATTATATCCTAAACATGAATCATTCATAAATAAAAGGAAATAAAATTCCCAATATTATTCTCAAATTAAATTCATCATGTCCCATTTATGAATTCAATTTTCATATCATTTTTCTTCTCTCACATTCAAATTTTTTCAACTTTATTTATTCAACAATGCAATATGTCACAACCTACCTCACATAGAAATTTTACCTCTTCACTCAAAGAACATATGAAAGTGGAGTTATTATCATTTCCTAGAGTTCATGTTATCTTACCATGTGCATGGAAAGATTCTAAGTTTTCTACTAGCAGAAACTACTGTGCTACTCAAGAAGACTTCCAACAGGTTTTTCATTGGTTCATGGGTTCGTAGGATTTAATGTATAAAAAATTACAAGGTAGAAGAGGAGTGTTAAATATATTATATAAAAAACATGTCAAAATTCAGCAATTTTTTACAATGAATTTTCACACTTATCCCCTCATAATCTTTATCACTTCTAAACACTATCCCCATTGTCCATTTATGTGGGTCACAATCAATCAATGAATAATAATGAGTAAATATTATATTTTCTCCACTAGTTTATTTGTTTTTGTTGTTTTTTATGTACGAAACTATTTTCTTTTTTTAAAATTTTCATTGGAGATAATGAGGGAAAATTTGAAAAAAATGATACAATATGGATTGTGATCCCACTTCCCAAGGAAAATGTAGGCACCCTTTCTATCAATCCAAAACAATGATTCATTCCTGATAATTCTCATGGAAACACCCTCTCACACACATTTTTTAAATGTAAAACTGGAATTAACACAAAAAATGGGTAGGTAGGGATAAATAATATTGTAATGTGGCTACTTACCATGCAATTAAAGGTATCTGAGGCTGAATAAGGGTAAAATGATAAGGTGGAAAAAAATAGAGGTTAATTTTATATAGGGATTTTCAATGAATGATGTACACTATTATGAATATAGAATACACAATTATTATGGATTCAAACAAAATAAATGAAAGTTATAGTTTCTCTAAATGACCCTAGACTCTCAAGAAAGTGATTGAAAATAAGAATATGTAATAAAGGTATTAGAATGTCTCTATATAAGAGATGAAAATAATCATTAGTTTTAATGAGTCTTGGGTTTCAAAAATCCATTTAACACCCAAGATTGATTTGAAAATATAAATTCTAAAAAATATTCCCTATCAACATTCATTTGAAAAAATTCTAAAACAATGGATTTTTCTACACAATCAACTCAATAATGAAAATGATTTGGAATTATTTTAAATAGTGCAACTTTTTCAATGATAATATTAACATTCCATCACTACAGTGAGGGATAAAATAGGGGAAAGTGGAAATACTATTCAACAAGCGAGAAAAGGAGAAAAATTGATGAAAATTACTAATTAACAAAAGAATATACCCACCCCCCCAAACCTAGAACATGAAACATCCTCGTTATAAAAACATAGAATATGGAAAGTAAGCATAAAACCTGGTGGGTTTCACTGGTATGTTTTTTCTTGAACATGGAGTTCCTCCATCGGGAACTCCAGAAAGGCTTTGTGGAAGTACTTCAGCCGCTGTCCATTAACAGTGAAGGTTGGCTTGGTTTCTTCATTTTGAACCTTGACGAAACTTCATCCTTATATTTTTGTGGAGGAACTTCTACCCAATTTGGAACTAAAGATAAAGGATAAGGAGGGAATGTGGATCCTTGGTTTTTTCTTTATAAAACCAATAGATCTCATATAAATCTCTACAAATTTCCTCCAGCTCCGGCATCTGTAACTTCCTCTGAGCACCAGCACAAAAAATGTTAGAATTTCATTGTTTAATGCCCCATTAGCCATGGTGATCAATCATAATAGGGAGTTGAAAACTCTTTCCAAAAATAGGCCTATAAGGTGACATTCCAATTGGGGTTTTAAAACAAGTACAGTAATCCCACAATGAATCGTCAAGTCTAATACTCCAATCTTTTATATTGGATCGAACCGTTTTTTCAAGAATTTGTATTACTAATATATTTAACACCTCGACTTGAACATTGGTCTGTGGGTGATATGTACTAGATACTCGATGGCTAAACCCATAACAATGCAAAAGTGATTGCATTGTTCGGTTGTAGAAATGAGAACCCTGGTCACTGATGATGAACCTAGGTAATCCAAACATTTAGAAGATTTGGGATCTAAAAAATTCCACAATAGTCTTGGAATCATTAGTCCTTGTGGAACATGCTTCTACCCATTTTCAAACATAATCTAATAATATAATAATGTAAAGGTTCCCAAATGAATTGGTGAATGGTCCCATAAATTCAATGCCCCAAACATTGAAAATGTCATCAAAGAGAAAGGTTTATTGGGGAATTTAATTTATTTTAGAAACATTTACCATTATTTGACAGTGAGGAAAATATTTATAGAAATCATGGGAATATCAAAATAGTGTTGGCCAAAAGAGACCAGAATCAAGGACCTTGTGAGCACTCTATTGGGGACCAAAGTGGACCCCCCAAGGAAGAGTGTGGTAGAACCTATGGAAGGACTAAAACTCTCTATCTGGGACACAACTCCTGAGGACTTGAGAACTAAAAGTTCATCAAAGGTAGGGGTCTTCCCAAATGTACCAACGAGACTCATGTTTTAGTCAATCGGTCTAGTTTTTATTGAAATCGGTAGGAAGGAAATATGCTTCCAAATAATTTATAATTTCAGCATACCAAGGAATAAAATCTTTCACTATGAATAATTGATCGCCAAGAAACATGTCATTTATGGGAATATAATGGATGATTCAATGTCTAATGTTGGGTGAATCCTAATGATATGGTCAACCATCACATTCTATACTCCTTTTTATCACTAATTTCTATATTTAATTATTGAAGTAGTATCATCCAATGAATGAGATGTGGTTTGGATTCTGATTTCCTGAGGAGATACCAGAGGGAACCATGGTCTGAGAATACAATGACTTTGGACCCTAAAATGTATGTATTAATTTTTTCCATGTAAAAAACTATTTAAAGGAATTATTTTTCAATTGTGGTGTAGTTTACTCAGGTAAGGTCTAGTGTAGGTGAGGTATAACCTATGACATGTGGACCTTGATCGACCCTTTTTGACAAGACAGCCCCAACTGCATAGTTGGAGGCATCACACATGAGATCAACTGGTAAATCCCACCGAGGTGGTTGGATTAACAGGGGTGACATGAGACTCCATTTTAACATATTAATAGCTTCCTCACATAATTTTTCAAAAACAAATTCCTTTCCTTTTAGGGAAACCGAGAGAGGGGGAGTGCAATTTTACTAAATTCACGAATAAAATGATGGTAAAATCTAGCTTGACCTAGGAAATACCACACATACCATACATTTTTAAGGAATTGTATTGAATAAATGACATCCACATTTTATTTATCTTCTTGGATAGCTTCCCTAGAAATGATATTCCCCCAAACTATAATTTATCACACCATGAAATTGAATTTCTCATAATTTAATATGATATTCTTTTCAACACAATGATGTAAGACTGAACCTAAACTTCTCAAACATTCATCAAAAGAGGATCCACACATGGTGAAATCATCCATGAAAACATCCATGCAATTGTCAAGGTAATACAAAAAAATACTAAACATACATAACCATAAATTACTCAGAGTATTTCACAGACCAAATAGAATCCTTCAATAAGAAAATGTTCCAAAGGGGAAAGTGAAGGTTGACTTTTTTTAATCATCAGGGGAAATATGGATATGAAAGTATCCCAAATACCCATCAAGAAAGAAGTAATGGTACTTCCCCGTTAGCCACTCTAGAATTTGGTCACTGAATGAAAATGGGAAGTGGTCCTTCCTTATGTGCAGGTTTAGTCGACAATAGTCTATACAGACACGCTAACTATTCTGTAAACGAGTTGGAACCAATTTATTATTTTCATTTTTGATTACTATAAGACCTGTTT
This sequence comes from Viscum album, assembly GCA_963277665.1. Taxonomy (NCBI): domain Eukaryota; kingdom Viridiplantae; phylum Streptophyta; class Magnoliopsida; order Santalales; family Viscaceae; genus Viscum; species Viscum album. The sequence goes on from OY728134.1 coordinate 822,992,075, forward strand.
TCATAGGAATTACTTGAATGGGACTGACCCATTGGCTGTCAGAGATGGGGTAAATGATTCTAGTAGCCCGTAATTTTGTTACATCCTTTTTTACTTCATATAAGATGTTTGGGTTCAGTTGACATTATTTCTGCCTCACTGGTTTATCCTAGTCATTTAACAAAATAAGATGTGTAGAAATTGATGGGACAATACCAGGAATTTCCCCTATTGTCCATCCCAAAGCTTGTTTATACTCCCTAAAAATTTCAAGCTACCGTAATTCATGTTTTGGAGGGATTGAACTAGAAATGATAATGGGAAGCTTGTTTCTATTCTCAAGATATGAATATTTTAAATCTTAAGGTAGTTCGTTCAGTTCCAATTCAGGTGGATTTTTGATAGATGGTAGTATGTGTGGAAGTGAGATTTCATTAATCTCATCTAACTTATCAATGGTAACATCCTCAGATTAGGAATGTTCTTTTAAAAGCTTAGCAGAAACATCGATGGTTAGTGGATCCTTAGTGTTCATAAAATTGTCAATTAAAAAACATGCAAAGAATTTTTCTAGAACTATAAAACAATCAATGCATGATTTATTTCTTATCATTTCAATCAATGATGAAAACTCAGAAAGGGTATTGGGGGAAAGAAAAGTTGTTTTTTTAGGGGAAGGGATTACATCAATCAAATTAACAGAGAGAGTGGAATGTTCTTCTGAGGGGTGCTTCACGGTATCCAGAATGTTGAAGTGGAAAATATCGCCACCAAACTTCATAGATATTGTACCATTGTGAACATTAATTATGGTTTTTTTTGTTTCAAGAAGGGTCTCCCCAATATAATCAGGTCATGTCCATTCATCCTATCATCTTTCATTTTAAGTACATAAAAATAAGTAGGAAAAATTAAAATTTTCACCATCACAAGAACATCCTCTGACACAACAGAGTGGTGTATGGTACTACAATTATCATGTTAAACAAAAATTCTAGTGGGCTTTAGTTCCCAAACCTGTAATGTAGAGTAAATAGAGAGAGGCATCACACTTATAGAGGCACCTAAACTAAGCATCACATTGGAAAAGAAATACTCTCATATAATACATGGAATCAATAATATTCCTAGATCGTTAAATTTTGTGTGAATTGATGACTCTATCAACACTAATACACTTCTCTCAAAGCTTAGCTTATCATCACCTCGATTCCTCCTTGAGTGTGTACACATCTGCTTCTGAAACTTGGCGTATCTTGGAATTTTCTTCATGAAATCAATCAAAGGAATGTTAACCTGTTTGTTTTTTACTGTTTCTAGTATTTACTTGTCATGTTTAATTTATTTTTGTTTTCTTGGTTGGGTGGTCCTTTGGGGAAATGGAAGAATAATGGATGGGACATGAGGCTCTTCAAACAGACACACTCTTTCCTTTGGAAGGGCTTCTCTATTGATAAGGATTTTCAATATTTAGAATGATTTCAATAGTTGGGATGGTGTATTTTTCAAAAGTGGATGACTCAAATTGAGGGTTCAATTGGGTTTTAAATTGTTTCCCACTCCAAAGGTTGATAGAACTAACACTTTCCTTATCCCTAGGGTTAAGTACTAGTTGAGAGTGTAGTTTACCCAATCCATGACTTTGAATTTTACCCACAGAGTTAGAAATTTAGCTTAATAGCATTTTGTGGTCTTGTACGGCTGTCTATGTGGATTGTTGAAATTAGAGATTGTTGGAAGCCATTTTTTTAATCATATCTTCCAGGCGAGGCTCGGGTTTTGAAGGGGGTTGTTGGAAAGGCCTTTGGGGAGGTTGAGGATTTCTCGGTGGTGGTGATGGATGACTACTCTAACTCTGTTGGTTCCATTATTATTGAGGTTGGTTTGAATACCCCCTTTGCCTATATTCTTGGTTTTATTTACACCTTGGGTTGGATGGATATTAAGGTTCTTGCCTAAAGTGTTGGTTATAGGGGAAACCAATAAATATTGCCTCACAACTCTCAATAGTTTCTATCAATTGGGGACATTGTTCAGTGTAGTGGGTATCATAAGAGAATATATAATAATGGATTGGAGGAGAAGATTGGGATTTTCCTTGGTAAAGGGAGAGTTATCAAAGAAGGGTAGTAACCATTTCAAACTTTCTGTCCACCTTCTTCCCAAATTAAATACATTGCACCTCATGGACACCTCAAATGGGTACACTAGACCGTGAACCAAATTGTTGAGTGTTTTGTGACATGTTCTCAATTAGGGTCCTTATAGAGATTGGGGTTTAACCAACTAGCACACCTCATGCAGTAGCATCAATCATGTTATGATCAATTGGAATTAAACCTTCATAAAAATACTGTATTAAATATTGATCACATATTTGGTGGTGTAGAGAGGTTGAATATATGCTTTTAATGCATTCCCAATATTCATGTAATGTTTCCCCTTGTGATTGCATTATACCACATATCTCTTTCCATATAGTTGTAGCTCGAGAGGCTAGGAAATATTTTTCATCAAAAATACATTTCATTTCCTCCCAGCCTTGAATTGGTGAATTAACATAGTAAATCCAATCTTTTGTATTATCTTCTATTAAAAAAGGCAATTCACTTATCTTTACTTGTTCTTCATCAAAATTTTCAGGTTTTAATGTAGAACACACAATATGAAATTCTTTTAAGTTCTTATGTAGATCTTCTCCAGCGAGTCAATTAAATCTTGTCAATAAGTGAATTAGACAAGATTTTAGTTCAAAATTAGGTGTCGCACCTTGTATTTGAATATAGGTTCCTTGGATATCAACTTCAGGTATGGTTAGTTAATTTAATTTCCAATGATTTTTAGTCATTTTATTAATATTATTTTCAGTTTTAATGTGAGTTTCAATAGAATAAGTTGAAGGATCAATAAGAGTGTTGATCTTTTGTGTGTCCTCCTTCAAAGGGTTGTCTTCTGCATCTCAGTGTCACTAACATATGATCATATCTGGTTAGGTTTTCAAAGGTGGTATGTATCCAGAAGTAGAAGGAGTATGCATAGAACCCACACAAGAAATAAATAATAAAACAAAAATATATGCAATGGTATAAGATAAAACAAATAAATATTCACAAAATTTCCAAAACACTTATCCAAAGCACGCACTAAAAAACAATGCGCTCCCAAGAAATAGCACCAAAAGTTTACCATGGTGTCATGAAAGTTCAAATTTATTATGTTATTAAGGTTGATTTATAGTCTAGGGAAGACCCTAGGTTGTCTCTCAAGGAGCACTGGTAGTTTATATTATGTATTTTTAATAAATATTACTAAAAGAGGGGTGATTTTGAAAAAGGTTTAAATTAAATATCTTAATAAAATATAGTTTAAAAGTGGAAATACCATGGGGATTTTCAAAAATATGAGATAAAGGGGTCATTATGATTACACTACACACATTTCAAGTTCATTTTTATTAGATATTAATTTAATTTTGGAGTAATTATTTGGTTTAAATTAATTGGAATCCCAATTAATTCTAAAGCATTTATTTCAATGCTTAAAGAACCAAACCTTGATGTAACAATATTATTTTGAATGTCCTGTAGTTATTCATAGAATAATAACATCCAAAGAAGATTTAAATATCTTGAAGGTGGGTATGAAATGGATTCTTGTGTTGTCCATTTGGAAAAAAAATCACACACAAAAATCTCACACAGGTCGGTTAGAAATTAAGAGCATAATGACCGCATGTATCAAAACAAGAACTCAATTATGAAATAATGTAAGATAAATGGAATGAAATGTTTAAACAAAAAACTACTTTAAACTAGTAGCTAATTTAGGCATTTGAACTCCCTTGACATGTGTGTAGCTCCCTCACAACGAACTCCAACCGTTTAGCCTGACGTCGAGAGGAGGAGGAAGCTCGGGTGCATCTCTTTCTTCATTTCAACTCAACCTATGAGGATAGGGAGATCTAGTATCTAAAAAGGGATGAATGGAGTCCTATGGAACTTCAATTTGGAACTAATTAAATCTCTTGGCCGAACTTACGAATAGGGATCCCAAGGTGCCATTTTATATGAAAATTAGAAGGTGATTTTGAGCACCCTGATTTGATGAAACCACATGGCCCATGGTTTTTGATGCCAAGGCAGTCTTATCTCACTTTTGAAAAAACTAAAAATCTTTATACCCACCTCCACACTATATAAAACTATGGTTTTACACCATTTGGGAAATCACAGATCGATATATTGACAGAACACAACACACCAGTTTAGACTTTGTTGAGATTCAATGTGCTGGATAGATCAGGTCGGTTGGGCCAGTAGATGGCCAGATGAGTCTTGGGTTCCATCAGATGAAATGTAGCCCAATTAATCTTTCACCACCCACAACATATTATCCCATTTGGATGCACATTTCTGTATAAATGTGTGATTGAGTCCACTTTTGTGCACGGATCCTGTGCAGTTTGGCCCATTTTTCATGGATATCATCATTGGCCCTCCAAATCACCTCCCCCTACAATGTAATTATCAAAACAAGTAACATTACATTTTTTAATAGTATAAAATAAAAAATAATTGAATCAAACATAAATTTCAATTATCTATTATTTTTATAATTTTCAATACAAAACTATTTTATCACAGTGGTATAAGGGTGAAAATGAAACAGTGAATCACGGTGCGATCAAACATGAATATAGATTTTTTTCATCAGACTCCCCCAAATATATAAAAGGAATAAGGTTATATGTATTTTTTTCCATTTATTTATGAATTCATCACACTAAATCACTATCATAAAATATTTATCTCTAGATCATCTTTTCATGATATACATTATTGAAGTTGTAATATTGCATGGAGTACCACATTCCATTGTATCTGATCGAGATGTGAGGTTTACCTCAAAGTACTGGCGAAGTCTTCAACAAGATCTTGATATAGAATTTAGTTTTAGCACTACATATCATACTAAAATATATGTTCAGTCTTAGAGAACAATATAAACCCTAGAGGATATTTCTAGATCTTGTTCACTATGATTCAAAGGTGGTCTGGGTAAATTCCTTCTTATCATTATGTTTTCGTACAAAAATATATTCCACTAGAGAATTTAGATGTCCCCTTATGATGAACTAAATGGAAATAAGTGTATAAATCAAACATATTGGGATGAATTTGGAGAAATAAATCTATTTAGATGCAACCTAGCTGAGGAAACAGTATAGAATGTTAGATCTATTCAGTTTCACATCAAGGCAGCTCAATGTCGACAGAAAAGATATGCTAACAATCATCAGTGTGATATGAAATTTAAAGTTGGTGAGAAGGTGCTTCAATAAATATATAAATGGAAAAAGGTTATGATATTTGGGAATAAAGGAATGGTGGAAAAAAGGAATATTATCCCAATCAATATTCTTGATTGAGTAAGGATGGTCGCTTAGTGCTTGGTGCTTCCATCAAACCTGTATCATGTTTTTAATGAGTTCCATGTATCTATTTTTTGGAAGTACATTCTTAATATGTAAGATGTACTAAACTTAAAAGTAAAACAAACAGATATTGATATTAAAAATGAAGAAAATATTGTATATATTTTGTATCATAGAGATAAATTATTATGGAACATGGTTACTCATCTGGTTAAAGTTCTATGGAGGAACCAAAAATTTGAAGAAGCTGTGTGGGTACTTGAGGATGCGATGATTAAAAAGTATCCTAATTTGTTTTTATCAGAGTAAAATAATTTCAATTGGAAAATTCATTTTAAGGGGCTATAATGTAACAGCTTGATATTTTATTCTTTTTTCAAAGAAATTTATTTTCTTTGAAATGTTGCATTATACGCAACACCATGTTTCAAGGAACCACAATATATTATTAATATTATTATTTAAAAATGATTGATATAACTGAGGTGCTAAATTTGGATGTATGAATAGGATTAAAAAAAATTTAAAAATTAATTATAAATATTTTATATAAATAAAATACATTTAAAAATAACTTCTATTTTTTATTAAAGTCTTTAAATGCTTCAAAAATTCATTTTCCATCAAAAATGATTTTTATTGATTTTGTGAAAAATTTTAAAATTATTTTTTACACTTTTAGTAAATTTATCTTCAAAATGATATTAAATTTTTAAAACAAAATTTAATGGTTATCTTAGGGTGAATTTTTTATAATTTTTGGAAAATATTATCTTTTTTGATGAATAGTGATAAATAATGATTTATATTGAAAAATAGTTTTATTTTAAATTATTTAGAATGTTAATTTATATTTTAAAATAGTTTAAAATAAAATTAGTTAAATAATGTTATAATTAATCAAATTTATTGTATTTTAATTAATTTTATCTTCAATAATGATATAAATTATTTTATACATATGAAAATGTTTCTTTGGAAAACCGTTTTTTCATCGCATCTACAGGTTTTATTTTATATTAAATTCTACCTATTACATGAATTTAATTTAATAAAATTGATTAAATATTTTATATCATAATAATTTATATTATATAATAATTTCAACAAAAAATTTTGGTCATAATTGATAGTAAAAACAGTAAAAAATATTTTTCACGGTTAAGGTTAAAATGGGGTTTCCATGGGTGAAACTAAAAGATAAAGTTTGAAATAATCAAAAGGCATATCTAATTCCTATTTTATATACATATTTACACCATATATCATATAAGTATTATAATTATATATGTTTGATCCTTTTGGTTTGTAAAAAACATTGGTATATGATTTTCTTTTAAAAAATTCCAAGTGTATCCTCTCCCCCACTTATAAAAGGGAACCCCTCTCCTCTCATATACACACTTACAATGCCTTTTGGTTCAGAAAATACCTAACCAAATTCATTACATAATTCCATAAAAACATATTAGTGGCCTTATTTTGATTATTAACCCCTCTTAAAAATTCATTAGGCATAATCCTAAAGAGGCTCTACGAATAAGAGGCATAGTCTTTAACCATGAATTTTAATTTTATTTATTCTTCCACATCCTTCAAATGTTATTAAAATATGATTATACAATAAAATAAGTATCACAAATATACTAATATATTAATATATCAGCGGTATAAACTAAATACATCTCCTCTTCCATAAAATGTGAAATGAAATCATTAATCGTGTGTACGAGGGACTACCACCTCGCAAACCGATATAATTCATTTTCCATCACTACCTATCACGGATGGATATAATTATGGATTTAAAATATTTATTTGATATTTATGACATAATTATAAATTTGGATTTATAATATCACATCTAACATATTCCCTTAAAATCCATTAGAAAATAATTATGTTGCTTGTATGTACGAGTGGACTACCGCCTGCACCAAGTGATGTAATAATTTTTTCATTTTAGTTTGAAATAAATTATAATATGGATATATTTAATGAATATATATGAAATATATATAATATAAAAATTATTTTGGAAAGGTTAATTAATATTTACGTTTCATTCATTCCATCCATCAAAAAATGGAAACAATATTCATGCGTACGTACGACCTATCATCTCCATGGGCGGTTTGATTCATTTTTCTAGCTTTAAATTTTAAGGATGATTATAAATAAATTTATAATTTATTTATAATATATTTTTATCATGGTTAAAATTTTTGATATCGTGGAATCATGATGAAAACAAACAGACCTGAATTACAAAACCAAAACATACATGAAAAATGAAGCAATTATTACTCAAAACATGATTTTAGAAATGAATTTTTATTAAAATAGTGATAAAAATTTATAAGTAAATCATATATGGTATAATATATATGATTATTTTGTGGTAATATATTTATTATAAAACTATATTTATATACATGAGGTTATAATGGGTATGAAGAAAGTCGATACCTAAGGTAAGGGATTTTCATCTCGCTTTTATTTCTATGGGACAGATGTTATATTCACCACTTGTTTTTTTATGTGGTTTATATAAATAACATGAATTTATTTTATTATTATTCCTATAAAACATAATGGATATATATATATATATATGTTTCTTCCCTTCATGGGTCTTATTATTCAAAAGTTACCAATATGGTAAGGCTTTCATGATGTAATCTCATTGTTTATCAGGATTGTTTGTTATTATGTTTCTGATGATGATATATTATGAAATACCTATCAAGAAACTAATGAAATTTATTATAATTTTGTTATTTCTTTATAATTCATGTTTTTATTTCATTTATATATCTTTAATAACCCAAGAGGCCAAAATAATTCATTTAATGGAAATTGAATTTATTCTTTATTCGGTCAAAAAACATTTTTCTTACATATGTGTCTTTCTAAAAAAATCAATAGTTTTTTTACTATTATTATATGAATTTTTAAAGTAATTAATACCTATTTTTTACTTCTTAAAACATGTTTTTAATGGAATCTTTTGTTCATTTTCTTAATGATGTACTTTTTTACTTTTTATAAAAAATATGAAAAAATATTTGTTTTAACATGTATGACATGAACGATATTTCATACCATCATAAACACTATATGATTTAAATATTACTTTTCAAGGTTCCAAGAATATTTTCTTATAAATTTTTTTTCTTTATTATTTGGGAAATTATTATATTTTAAAATGTGATTTTCAAAGTGGAATGATTATTTTCCTCAAGAAATGTACCTAGTGATCTTTTAAAACCATTGACCATCTGAGACAAAATAATTTTATGTCACATAAGATTTATTAGGCTTATTATACAATGATATAATCATTATTATTTCCCTATATGGTTTATTATTATGATGATAGGATGTTTATGAAAACTATTTCTTTTCCATAGTTTATGATACAATGAATTGATGAAATTCTTTTAAAAACTATTTCTTTCAAGTATTATGATATTGTCAATGTTTTTTGATCTTTGGGTCAAATATTTATGATTTTAATTATGTGATGGTTGGTACCAATATCTTCCTCTAATGTATTGGGTAATGATTAATGTTCCATGAGGTAAACAGGTGCATAGGAGGTTATCGTTATCCCAAAAGAGGATATATGAGAGGATATCCCTTGCCCAAAAAGGGTATATAAGATGTTATACCAAGAATATGAAATGTTACAAGGGAGGTTATCTCAATCCTAAAGAAGTTTAATTTGTGGTTAGTTTATTCCTAATATGTTATGAATGTATTGGTGGGTAGCCTTCATATAATATTTTCTTTGCTTATGTGTATGCCACGAATCTATGTCTCAGGACAATGTTATGCTATCATGGAGTATATTACTGGATTCCTTTAGGATTCATGTATTATGAACTACCAATATTTATGAAATGACTCAATATTATGACCTAAGTGTTTTATAGTATGTATTTCAAATGTTATTCTCTTGTTCTCTTACCATTATGCTCATGTTATGATAATATCTCCCTTGTTTACCCTTACTGAGAACCGAAGTTCAAAATTTCTTATGATTACTTTCCCTTGGTTATAAATAAAGATAATATCTATGATATTTCAAAGAGGGATCTAGTTATGAAGAACACAGTGTTAGATGATGTTTTTCACTTATGAAATAGTTGTTTATGTATCCCAGTTTATAATGACACTAAACCTTTATGGTCCACAAAATTATTTTTGTAAAATAGAAGGAATATAAATCTAATAATATGTAATAACTATTTATAATATGTGTGATTATCTATAGTCTTATCCATATTTTCAATAATTCAATTTCACCTATGAAAAGTTTAGGTTTCTCTATATTCCAATCCATATCGAATAAATTCAATTTGTTTGAAAAAAAAATATTTCATAAAATCTTGAGGCGTTATAAGGACTATGATCATTGAAATTTCCCTATTAGATAAGTGTTTGAAAAATTTATCCCTAATAGAATTATATATCTCCAATTGGGAATTATTATTTCTAAATTAATAAATAACTCTATATGAAATTTGTTATGGGAAGAAGCCCACACTAAAATTCTTATGGGTGTATAAAAGTAATTATTTTATTATAAACAAAGTAAATAATATAAAGTTGAAATATTGTGAAGAATAAGGGATATTAGTTGGATATATATACATAAGAAATGAATATATGTGATTCAACAAACAACTTGGTAAATTGTTGATAATAGATGATGTGATAATGACTAAAAGTGGGAAGAATTTGGATTTATGCTTGAATATTCCAGCTGTGAATGAGAATAATCCCCGAAAAATGGTCTATCTTTAAAGGAGAAAATTGATGAAATTGTTTTTAACTAAAGGGGAGTTAAAAGGGAAGAAAATAAATTTGATGATACCTCTAATGATGAAGAAACCACAATTGTAAAATCAGGTTCAAACAGACGGTATAGTAGAGTAGAAATCGTAGAGAGTAATATTATTAGTGATCGAACATCAATGGTTAAAAAAGAATAATTATTTCTTAAAAACATCATTTTTATCCTAGGTGGAACCAATTTTTTTTATAAATCTACCACAGATGAAATTTTGGTCGATAGATTCATGAGGAGCATTACCAAATTGAGAAAAAAACATGGGAAGTTTTCTTGATGCAAGAAAACAAGAATGTGATCAGAACCAAATGGCTTTTATGAATAAAACTAAATGAATATGGAATATCTTCATTTAATAATTCATTTTTAGTGTGACAATTTAATCACTGTATAGATGGTGATGATGTTGATGATAATTTTTCACTGGTATCCTGACTTGAAACTATATGACTGTTTTAGGCATGACCATTAAAAAATGGTTCTAAAGTATACCAAATTAATTTGAAACAATAATTTTTGAATTGTGTTCTAGAATATGTAGAATATATTTAACGTACATATGTATTTATCAGTAATGATGATGAGAATTAAGTGTTTTAATTGAAGAATGTGTTAATGGGATGAAATATTCACCAAGTGTCTAGTACTAATAGTTGGATCAAAACCTAAAGAATCTTGGTTATCTTAGAGGAGGGTTTGATCACATATTCTACATCAATAAAGATTAAGGTAAAAATATAGTGGTGATTATATATGTTTATGAACTCATATTTGGAGGCTTTTATGACACCCAATGCAACCAGTGTTCAAAATTAATGAGGTGAAAATTAAATATGTCATCAATTTGTGAATTATCTGTTTTCATTTGTCTAAAAGTGATTCAATGAAAGGATAATATATTAATCTATTAAAACATGTATTCTAAGATGGTTATAAAGAATTTTTTGATGGATGATTCTAGACTGATGAAAACTTCATTGGATACATGAATAAATTTTTCAAAGTATGGTGAAGCTATAGAAGTTGAGTTGACTCTCTTTTGAAAAATTATTGAAAGTTTGATTTACTAGATAGACACTCACGAAGAAATTATGTTTCCTAAATTTAAATCAACTCAATATAATATTTTTCCAAAGTAAAGTCACATGAATTTTGTTAGGTGGATACTACATTACATCATCTAAACCATGGATTTTAGGCTGTATTATTATATAAATTTATATTAGATATGGGTGGGATATATAGATGTTGGTTTTCTTTTTTTTGTTTATGACTGAATATCAACTTATAGAGGTGATTTATGTAATGGTAGATATTTTATTTCTGGAAAATTAAAAATAATGACTACATTTCATTATGTGTTTCAGAGGTCTAGTATATTATGATGACTAAATCTTGTACATATTTGATATGGATACAAACAAAATTAAGCTATTGTAATTGAAGTGGTATATATCATTTTTATTTTTTATGATAACTCTAATTATATAATCATTATAAGGGATCCTATTCAACAATAAAGGATGAATCACAAAGAGATAATTTACCATTTCTTAAAAGATAAGGTGGAGAAAAACATTGTGAAGTTAGATTATATTCCTACTCAAAATCAATTCATTAATATCATGATAAATTCTTTACCTAAGGTGGATTTTGAACATCATTGGTTAGATATTGGAGTCCAATTAGATAAATATCTTTAGATGCACTTAAATACATATCCCCCACTCACCATTGACATTTTTTTTCATCAAGGTATGTTTTCCTTCCTCGGGACCATTATAATATATCTAACTTTCTCTTCTGAATATTCAAGGATGTTCTCTTTGGGTTTGTTGACACAAGGGGAGAAGTATATTTTGGATGTTAGTGTTTTTTGTAGGAAAGTACTCATGGAGAATTTTTATAATGGATAATCCACAAATAGTGGAGAATAAATCATCCATAAAGGGGGATAGTGTTTGATTATAGCTTTTGGGGTTGAAGTTTAAAGGTTAGATTATTTGAAGCATATAGTGAAATGATGGTTTATTTTATGCAACCTATTTCATTTAGATCATTCTTCTAAAATTTATCTTTGACTCGTTTGGGATTATATTTTAGGATTTATGAATCATTAATGAAATATTTAAGGCCAAGAGAAAACTTTAATTTCTATGGAATTGTTAACAAACCTAAATGTGGAGATTGTTGGAAATAACCCCTTTTGAGGTTTGGAATGACTCTGAATGTTTAAAAATATATTTTGGTGACTTATTTTTCCTTATTTATACAAAAAAGGTAATATTTGGATTATTTTTATGGATATTTTATTATATTTTTATGAATACATAAAATCTATGAAGTGTGTTGTTGCTAGTGATAAATGTGTCCGGAAGACAGTCACCGTGGATCAATCGATCAGGCTACACCATAAGATCTACTAGATTTAAGTTTCTTATGTTGTGGATTTATTTTTGACATGAAAACCTATTTAATAAGATAAAACAATTTAAAATGTTCAATTTATGTCATGAAGGATGTGTATTTTGAAGGTAGATGGTTTATGGTGTTTCCCATGTCAATAGAAGACTATGTCAAATAATGTCATTCTATGTCTTAAGGGTCTATATAGTGATGACATAATGTTTTTAAACATATATAGAGTTTTAATGTGGAATATTAAATATGTATATTCTACAAAATATATTTTTAAATAGAATGACACCATCATTCCATAGTTACACCATTTAGCATAGAGATTGTTGATTTTCTTGTGTAAATTGTTTTGGTTTCTTTTGATCCTATAGGAGCTTATACTGCAAGAGATATCCACAACAAATTTCACTCAATGAGTCAAGAGGTTTTAGGATATAATTCTATGATCATGGGTATTTCGTTTACTTATACATGAAATACAATTGACATAGTCATAAGAATCCATGCCACAGAATAAGAGACCACCACTACAAAAATTGGTTAAATACTTCTCCAACAATATAGTGAATGAGGTTAACACATGGTGTTTCTCTAGCTAGAGGAACCTATATCATAGAAGTTGAATCCATGTCGCAACTGAGTATTTACAATTAATTATTTTAATTAATCCTCAATTCCCCACAACCATTTGATAAAGACAGGGTGGGATAAACTTGTAAAAAAAGGCATAGAGGCTCGATAGGATCATTCATAGGGGATTTCCACAAATGTTGGAAAATTGAAAAGTATATAATAAAGATAAGAATATAGGATACTTATATCACTATAAATCCATGAAGTTATGTAGTATAGACATCATTCTAGGGGTATTTTGACACAATCAGTTTATAAATAAGAAGGATGTCATGGAGGGAGCAGTGAGTTTCTCTTTATGGAGAGAGGCAATGATCCTTCTCAATTGATTGAATAGTTAGTTTGGAGGGTTAGTGAGGCCACTCTAATTACTAAACCAAACATAAGGAGTTCTATCTATTGTTTTAGGGGAATAAAAATATAAACTTTTCATGATCATTAGACTATCCTATTAATGGTGAACTAAATACCAATCTCTTGTGTGTTTTATTGTATTATCACTCATATATAGAAAGTAAGGGAAATAAAGAGGTTTAACTCATATTTAGGGAAAAATATCAAAATGCCACTTAGGGTAATCTCCTTGATAAGGGACCCAAAATTTCATTCGAGATCACATGAATAATTTTTGAATGAATGAAATGCATGAGCTGCAAATGTGTATAGACGTAAGTGGGTCATATACAGATATAGGATGTCATTGACTTAGACTCTATTTTTTCTACACCGGGTTATGACTCAATAAGATTATATAATATTTTAATGACTCATTTCCAAGAGACAAATTCAATCACTAAAAAAAATTTGAATAAAATTCAACTGGAGAGAGGAAGTGGTTCAGATCTTGAAAGGTGAAAAATATGAAATTGTTTAATTAAAATAGTGGTATCATGGATGAATTGAAAATTATGATGTTACAAAATAGATAAATAGTTCCAAAGGTTCAATGAATATGTGTTTGGTAAATCATAATGGATTAAAAGTGTAAATAGAGTCAAAATATCCAGAGTTAAGGTTAATTTGGAAATGGTTAAAATAACCTACCGATTTTTGGTTACTTTTTACAAAAAAATGGATTTCAACTAGTGGTATCAAATTTATTGTGAAATAATTGCCTAAAAAATGGGTGGAAAAAACTCTCTAAATCTAAATATTAAAATTTGATAAGAATTGACATGTCCTAACCAGAGTCCAATTGAGATCATTGAAAATCAAGAGAAAGTATTATATGCATGAAGTGTGGGTATATGTGAGAATATAAGCTGTATGGATTTCAAATATATATGGGGAAAACATGAAGTAAAATATATAGAAACCCAAATGAGGAGAAAGAATAAAAATTAAATGAATGATATGGACAAGAATACCATTTGGGATTTTTTATAATGGATGAGTGAGAAGAATGCACCATAAATTTGTACATTGTTTATTTAAATCACGTGGAGTTAAAAGGTAGAGTATAATTTACGGTATAATTTCAAAAAAAATAAATGGTGGAATAATTGAAACCTTCAAATATCATGTGTTTATTTCTTTGAAAATCACTATGAATTTTATATTATAGAAGTTATCTTGTAAGAGGAGATAAAGTTATTTTGGAATGTCAAAATGTTATTCTGGAAGTGGAATTCTAGAAGTCAATGAGGTGGTTATATGTTTTGGAAGTTACATGTTCCATAATTAATGAACAAAGAAGTTTTGAATGATATTTTTTGTTAATTGGATGTCTGTAATCTAAGTACAGAAGTGTTTCTTGAGGTTTAAGTCTATATATTGTTTGAAAGATAAATCTGGAGGTGTTTGGAAAATGGACTAAGATATTATGGTTGATGAATTTTGGAAATTATGATATGTGAGGATCATAAATTTGATACATAAGGGTAAATAATGGTGATATGTAAAGGTAATTAATATAAGTCACAATATAAGTATAATTATCACATAATGAGTGAAGTTCATAGTGATAAGTAATATCTTTTGGAAGACAGATAATATATTTAGATGGTACAAAATATTATGTATAATTAATAAATGAATAAAAGTAAATATATAATTTTTTTATTAATACATAATGTTTTTCGACCGAAAAATAATTTTTTTTGACAAAATTGTTGGTACATAAACAATTTGGGATCATTCATAAGGATATTACTTTTTTCCATAAGGATTTCTACCCAGATGAGTTGATATGTAAGATTTTATACATTGTAAATATGAATAAGTTCATATCATTACACAACTTATTCCCTTAAACTATGAAATTTTTATGCATGGGACGGTGGTCAAGATCCCATGAAACTCTTTGCACTGTGATTAATTAAACTCACAACATGAGTGGATTTTCTGGGAAAATGGAAAAGTGATAAAATTTAATTAAATACATAAGAGTAAATTCTTAACATGTGTTATAGTAACTAGAAAAAATATTGTAATACACAAGGGTTATTATCAATCATAAAATATGTTTGATAAATGAGGCCAGTTGAGATTTACAATGTATAGTATATCAAAAGATACGATAAACAATGTGGCCAATAACGAGAGGATTCACATAGTATTAAGGAATATCACACTATGGATAACATTAAGTAGATTTTAGTGGATCAACCAGTATATGTATATTTCCATTATTTGGAAAAATATTATGCCATAATAGGTTGGTAGATGAAGAAGAGTTAGAGGATCATGTCTAGATATTCACATTAGTTAAATATAAGATATTAAGTAGATTTAATATAGATGTTAATTGATTGGGAATCATTTCATGAAGAATTAAATCACGTCATGATCATGTTGAGAAAATAGAATACCGCAATATAGTGGACAACATCATGCCACAATGAAGATATAATTAGTTACGTACAAATTCAGATAAGTTTAAAACAAGAGATTTGGATTATGATATCTATAATTTGATGCAATTTTATTATCATATTATAACCACATTAAAATGTTTAGTATACTTGTAAGTTCTTCAGATAATTGGAAGAAGCATTGATCTCAATACTTGGATCAAGGTGGAGATGTTTTTGAAGAGCAACTAAAACTAATGGTTGTTATTAACAAGAAATGATGGAGAATGAAATTTTGAATATTTTCCAATATAATGAGCTATAGCATATTTAGAGATCTTATTTAGAGAAGGAAAATATAATAAATCCATATATCAACCACCATTGATCATATCTTGGTTTTTAAGGAATAATTATTTCATATTATAGTATTTACATTGATATATATGACTATTAATGAAAGATAGGAATAAGATTAATCTAGAATAGAATTATATTTATCTGGAAGATGAGTTACTGAAGATGGGTTTTTATGGAAGATATAGACTTAGCCCTCAAATTATGAAGTTAACCTAATAAGGAATTGAATTATTAAATGTGATTAAAACATGAACTTATAAGGAGTATCAAATTTGGAGTTATAAGGCAAGAAAAATCACTTTATGAATGTAGAGGAAGCCTCACATGTATAAACTGGTTGTTTCCTTCACCAAAGTAGTGATCAGAGGATAATAATATGGGGTTAACCAGAGATAAAAAAATTAGTCTTTCTCAAACCTTATAATGGTAGAACACCTTGGTAATTTTCAACCATTACCTAAAAATATGCATCCACTGAAAGTGAGTATAGTGGATTTTGGTACACTAACACATCACCATGTGTATGCTCCTTAGATTATCCCTTTTTGGTGAACCAAGTAAAGTCGTTCTGTGTACTTTTTATTTAATTTCCCTATTTTTATTCACTATTAAATGTGATTTAATTAAGAGAAAAAGAGTTTCAACATGTTTTTTCTAATGGGGGAACATAATTCCAATGACTTAAATGACTAAATGAAAAGAAAACTTTTAATTAAATGTGATCCTTTATCCCTTCATAGGGTTCTTATAGTTAACTTTTACCCAAAAAATATATTTTTATAGGTTGAGGGGAATTAGCTTATCTAAATAAAACTTTTTTTTACGAACCTATAGAATCTTCCGAGCAATAATTTTAATGAAAAAGGGGGATTTGAGCTAAGAAGATACCCTCATGTATTTCAGTCAATTAGGGGGTAAAATAAAAAAAAAGATATATATATATATATATATGAATAAATTTTCATTTTAATATCAAATAGGTGTAAGAAAATTCACCATAAATCCATAAATTTTTTTTAGAATAAATGGATTTACATGATGAAGTTATATTTATGGTAGAATTTATAAAATTCCAAAGGAGGAGAATGTTTCAACTATATATTATGAATTGGATTTGATGTCAACTACTAGTAGACCTGTTATCTATAAATAGTGATAGAATTATATAAAATAATCAAGGAGACATGGTGACATAGATAAATAAGTGAATATGGGTAATATATAAGGAAAATATACATAGTAATGTATATATATATGAATTCCCAACATTGGAATATATGGAATTATAGTTTTAGGATATTCAATGAATATCTAGAGAAGAGGTGCACCTAGAAGCACAAGAGGAGTGATTAAAAGTGACACCTCGATATCTATATATATCAAGGATGTTTATTTAAAAGAATCATGAGTAGGTACAGAGATTTTTTCAATAATAATTAAGGTATTTGAATGAATTAGTTAAATGTTGGTAACTTATCATATTGGGTCAATAAATTGGTAATTTGTAATGGAAAAAAAGTATTTGGAATTAAATTTATTATATATAAGGGTTTCTCTAACCCGTTACAGATTAGGTCAGAAAAATGGTAAGTAAATTCACTATAAATCCATATATGTTCTTGGAATAAATGGACTTAAATTATGGAAAAGGATTTATGGAATATTTTATAACAAAAAGGGGGAGAACGTTGCAGTTAGAGGTTCAGAGATGGATTTTTTTTCATTTACTATTGGAGTTGTTTTCAATTGATGATGATGGAAGGTTGTGAAAGACCTGAGGAGATGTGGTGACATGTATAAATAAGTAAATACAATTACCATTAAAGGGAACTATACATGGTAATGTATATATAAGATTACTTGAACTTTGAATATATAGTAATAGTTTTTTAGGATGTTCATCAAATATTTGGAGAAGAGATTCACATGGAAGAAATAATAGAGAGATGCATAGAGACACCTTGATATCTCTATATATCAAGGAATTGTATTTTAATGTGTAATTAGAAAGTCTATAGGTGTTTTCAAGATGTCTAGAGGTGGTTGGATGAAGTCTTAAAATGTTTGGTGCTAAGTTGATTGGTTTGAAAATTTTGTAAGTCTTGAAAGGAATGGGTTAGTTGAATGTTCACTATGATATGTAGGGGTAGTTAGAATTCCCCTTATTGTAAATAAGGGTTAATTTTATATGTAATGAATTGATTTTGAAAATTTTTAAATTCAAAATATGTAATGGTTACCATAACATTCCATTTATATGTAAATGTTACTAACCCATATGTAAATGTTATAAGGCTGGTAGGTAAAGGTTACCAGGCCAATGTGTTAAGGTTATTAGGACACACTCTGTGATACATAAAGGTTGATATAGATTATATGTAATGGTTACCTCATATATTTACAAGATATTTAATGTTTATCTCACATATTTACATGATATGTAAAGTTGATTACCTTTTTCAAGGGAGAGATGGACCATATGTAAATAATATTTATCGTTGAAGTGTACGACAACAACTGAAATTTCTATGTGTCACAAAATATTCCACTTTAGAATCCTTAATACATTAATTTTTATTCATAGTTATCTTACCCATCACTATAACATACCTCATGATAGGTATAGGTTGCACAATTATTATCTAGTGAACTGTTACCCTCCCATGCCCCAATGTTGGACTCGCGATCCAGCAAAGCAGCACAATCATAAATCATTCATGTGGGGGGGGGGGGGGGGGTTATTAAACCCCTTTTGGAAGTACTTTGTGAAATAACTATATATGGACCTAATAAAATATTCCTTAATGCATTCCCAAAGTATCTTAACCCACAACCTTGCACTTGGATACTACTATTATAGTGATTGCAATCTAGTAAAATTACTATGTTTCAGGAAATTTTCCACTTTAGCATCCTTGCTTCATGAATTTCAATTCCCAAGGATCCCACCAATCACTATAAAATGACTCCTAAAATGGTGATTATTACACGTTTACTAACAATTGAATAGTAACCCTCCCACATCCTAATACGAGAATCATGATCTAGTAGCTCAACACATCCCCAAGCTGTCAAAGATATGTCTTTAAACCACTTTTGTAAATACTATAAGAATGTTTTATATATAATCCCAACATATTAGGATGGTCCAAAACCCATCCCCTATAAATTCCTAGGGTAATCCTTCCCTAAAATGAGTTCAAATACATTATTTTAGAGAATTGATGATGATTTTGCGAGGTTCACATCCCATGATTTTTACATTTTAGTTTACAAACACAAAAATATTAACAATGGTTTTATTAATTATTTTAACTTTATATAATTAATTAATTTTTCATTATTATATACTTATAGTGATGAAATAACAATAAATTATAATGAAAATATAGTTACCCTTTGTAAGGCCCCAACATTAAACATTACATAAACTTGAATTATGTTAATAATTCACATTTAGGATCTTTTGAGTTTTAGGGATTTAGATAATTAGATCATGACTTATACATAACAACTTGAAAATTACAATTAGACACTTCTACTTAGTATCGATTTTTTATAAAACAAAAAATACTTAAAAAAAGGAACATGTCTATTTCCATGTTTTTTACAGCATGACTTTTCTATGATCCAATTCTTTACCGTAAACATCTTTAAGTCCTATGGAAAACATTTCAAAAATATGGGATGAGAATAAAAATCTTAGTAAGAGATATAAAATAATGAAAGAAAACAATAGTCCATGAATATATCAAACTCAAAGAAATCATACTTTTCAATCTTAAAACATAAGATATTTAACATTCCTCATGATATCATAAGATTTATGAATAACGTATAGAATTATAAAATCATAAAGGTAACTTGTGGCATCCATAACATAATTACATTGTAGATGTCACATCAATGTAGAGAGTTACATTTGGAATACCTATCAAAATATATTTCTGAAATATTTTAGGATAAACATTAATGTTTACCATCATCACGTTACCCAATGCATTAGAGATCTATCTTGGGATCACCTAATCCAGGTTTATCACAAAACCAATATTATACGTAAATAATTCCCAAGAACTATAACATATTCATAACACATAAACCAAATATAAAGGGAAGATAAGACTTCCACATTTCAATCAAAAATATATCATTTAAAGATATTGAAATAATAAATGATTTCTCAAAACCATTTTAAATACCAAAATATTTAAAAAGGGTATATGATTTTTATTTTCCTTTTAAAAAAACACTACGACTTGTTAAGGAATCCAAAGATCAAATAATACTCGCGGCGGCAGAAAGGTCATTTTCACTGCATATGTTAAAAAGAAACATTATTTTTTTCCATTTAGTAATTTGTTTTGTAAAAAAAAGATTCCCTTAGAAGGAAATGAAAAATCAAAGGTTCTTATACACTGTATATTGGAAATTCGTGGATAAATCATAATATTCTTCAATAAAAGGAGATTGAGACGATGTTCCTTACAAAGATAGTATCATTAGATTAAGGATAAATCAATGACATAATTATGTGTGAAAAATATAAATACACAGAATATAATTAGATATTATGTGTAAAACAATCTGATTTCATTCACACATATTCATAACATGAAATAATAATAAAGTAGAAGATTAACCCAAAGAATGGAAATTGGGTTAAGAAGTTCCCTTACAAAATTTCGGCAGCCTAACAACGTCAAGTAAGAATTCAGAAAATGAGTTGATGAGAGAGAAAAGGATCCATCATCACATGGACATAAAATTTACCAAAATAATGATATAGAAGGACATATCCAAACATCCTGGAATTGAAATTTAAAAACATAATGTAAAATAATTCTTTGACTGGAAGAGGAGGGTGAAATGTTCCTTTACCGATTTGGTAACTTACGAAACATACACCACATGAAAGAAGGATCATAAAATGATGATGTAAAAACAAAAAAATTAAATTATTTTACTCAATTAATAAAATCATGTGAATTACATACACCACACAAAAGGAAATAGTGGGTAATATAGAATTAATCTCTTGGGAATAAAAAGTGAGATGAAAACCCCTTATCTCTTGTCCGACATGACTCATTTGTTCCTTTCTCTTCATGAATAATAAACATAAGTTAATTTCTACTTGATTCAGAAAATTTTTCAAGTTTATTATTCCTTTTATATAACATATTTCCTTACTATAAAAATTATTAATTATTTTAGTTCTTATCAGACATTTTTTTAATTTTCAGAACTAGAGTAAAAAATGAATTTGTTATAATTAAAAATTGTCCATGTGGTAAAAATTACAATATATCAAGAATTATATTCATGATTTAGACAAAATATAAATAATATATATCCATTATATATGTTTTTATAATATTCCATAACATTGGGACAAATGAAATAAAATGCATTGTTCATAGAGACGGTAAGTCATACGTAAGCATGAACGCTACTTTCATTCATTTTTCAATTTTTAAAAGAATGAAAACCAAATGATACATAGGTGTATTATAATTAAATTATAATATATATGTTATATGTGTTACATAAGTTCATAAATTTTATCCTTTATATGTTCCATGTATAGGATGAATGAGTCATATCACTTTGAGGGGGCGGTAGTCCGCACATCCTCAAATGAAATTATCATATTTAAAAATTATGGGAACCATAATGGTATGATATAAATGAAAAATAAAGAAGAATATAGAATATATAAATATCATATATATATATATCACATATAAACAAATTACCATCATAACGGCCACTATGAGAGGCGGTAAGAGATATTTGAACAATCATCGTTTCGTAGGGTCGTAGTTCGCCTTGCACAGAAACAATATGTTCTTATCCATTAAATATACATGTGTGGAAGTTTATTTAGAATAATTCTAATAAAAACATCCTAGTATATTTGGGAAACTATTTTTATTATAAATTAATTGAATAAAAACATTTTAGGGGGTCAGATAAGGAAAATAAAATAAAATAACTAGAGAGAAGATGTTACATTTAAATAGGGTAACTCCCTTTGGTTTGATCCAAAAGAAATTCTTGAATTTCGTTCTAAAAATGTGAAGGATTGTAATAGGAATATAGGGATTTTGGGAGAATCTTGTAGTATATTTTTGATGATCCAAGAGGCATGAGAGGTTTGTGTAATGGGTTAGAGGTGGTGGCCTTTTATAAGATGGAGGAGAGGCTCTTTAGAAAAATTTGAAAGTATTATTTTATTATAAAATGATTTTCGGTTTCAAAAGGTCAAAAACATATTTAATTATAATATAAGATGCATTTAAGTCTAAAAAATTCACCCAATAATAATTGGACAGGTTTGGAATATTTTTTAATCCTTATCCTTTTATTTAACCCTTTGTTAACTTTTATAACTTTTACCATGTCCTCTTATATATTCATAATATATCATTAATATATTTAATATAAAATGTCAAGAGTCCCAAAATGGATCTGTTATGACATTTAAAACATTATTTAAGTAATTTTTCAGAATATTAGGTTTTTAGGATTATTTTATCAATTAATAAAATATTGATTGTTTTAAAAACACATTTATGTATATTTATAGACTATTCATATCAATAATATTAAAAAAAATTATAAAAAATTTATTCATTTTAAAAAAAATAATTAATTCAAAGATAAAAATTCCTTATTATCAATAAAATTCTTGTATGGCATAAAATGTTTCAAAATAAATTTATTTTTATAATTATAATATCATTATTTGAATCCTTTATTAATGAATCAATTACTACATCATCATTGTGTCATACTTAAATTTATTTATTTAATGTCTAAAAATTATAAATAAAAAACCATGATGTAGGAAATATTTTTAGATTTAAAATGAATATTTATAGTCAAATAGGTCACTTAAATAACACCATATACAAATGTTTTACTAAAAGATATATGTTTATGTTACTTTTGTCCTTACTTTAAATTAATTAATATTAATTGTCATTATCCCTCCCATGTGGTTCCATGGGGTCCCAAAATCCACCCAAGGATTCCCTTGGTTGGTAAAATGTCATACAATAGGGTTATGGAATTTGTAAGGTTAATTTAAAATTTTTATAATATTATTTTTACCCTTATTTACCATATTTACCTTTTAACCATGATAAATAAAATATTTGCTGAAGTAAATATTCATAATGTCTAAAAATAAAAGTTACCTATTTACATGATTTGGACCTCCTGATTCCAAATATGGAATCCATTTTTCCAAATTCAAAACAAAAAAGTGGAAAAAATTAATTTAAAATAAATTTCTGTTGTCAAAAAAAAGCGGGGTTTTATGAAATAAAAACTATCAAAATATTAACACTACTTTATGTCAAATTTCAAAGTGAAATTTCTACCATTGACCAACATTGAATTGAATGGTAAATCCATAATCTAATTACACTTTTAAACCAATTTAAATTATAATATATATATATAAATAAATTATATGAAAAGGCGGTGTTGAATTAAAATGTGGTATTTTTTACCATTCAATAAAACATTAACTTTATCAGAAAAATACAAAAAATTCACCAAAAGTAAATTTTGATGTCCTGATTCTAAAGAAGAATTTTATTTTGTGAAATAGACCATAATAAAGTGGCAAAAACAATATTTAATAAGGTTTCTCTATCAAAAGTTGATAAATTGAAATTTTAAAGAATATTGGAGTATTTATGCTTAAAATTAGATTCATTCACATTTTAGGCCTCTAAATTTTATTGGATAAATGTAGACACATTTTAAAAAAATAATAATCATATTGTAGTTATTTCTATTCATTCACTTCAATACAAAGACTATGTGTTAACAACCATTTAAAATAATAATATTATTATATTATTTTTCGGTATAACTCAACATTGTGTGCAATGTATTATTTCAGAGAAATCTGTTATTGCGTGTTAAGTAAGGTATCATACAAAGTTCCCAATTTAACATAAAATTAAAATATTATTCATAAGTGTTAATAGAAATCTAAAAGTATTATTCTATAAATACCTTGGTTTTTACATCCTTCCCCCCTTTTGGGAATTGTGTTCTCGCTGTTTTAAAATTGTGCTTGAAAACATCATTTAAAGTCCCACATAGAAAAAGAGTCAATAAATCTATCAAATTAAAAGAAATAAATAGAAGTACAAAGGTCACCCAAGATAACCCATATCGGGATTCTGTGAAAACATGGATATGGAGTAGAAACTTAGAGTCAAGTTCAGATGGAGGGTGATAGAAAACATGATTAGGAGAAAGTTAACAATAAGAAAACCAAAAACTTGTGATGGGTTAAACGATCATAAATTTCCCAGTAGGAAAATTAAACAGGCAATGTTTTTGTTTTAAGTTCCATTTTATAAATTTTAGGAATTTATTTATGAACATGACTATGAACATAAGGACACATACTTACTTGTCATGTAGACTTCCATCCTTTACTAAAATTATACCAAAAACTCTTATTTTCTCCAAAATATGAGTATATAAGATGACTTGGTCACATAAAAAGCGTTAAAATAAACTTCTAGATAATTACATAATCTAAAAAGATGAACTATATATTTCCCATGTCTTTAGACATTAACCAAGACCAAAATGGTTTGTACGAGAGTAGATAATCCCAAAAAAGGATAATACATTATAAAAAGAAATACACTTCTTAATCTCCAAAATTAGACAAACAATAACCAAAATCAATAATGACCATTCAATAAAAAACCATCCTTAAAATTCATCAATGTAATCAAAACTAAAATTGAAACCCAAAATTCAGAAGGATTTGATCAGATAGTCTTCCACAAAATTTTAACATTTATCTCCAAATAACATTGGCTACTCTTAATGTCTCATACTGAAGTGTAATTAATGTAATCATATATTCTCTATGATAGGTTAATCCTTTACATAAATAACTCAAATAAACATATGTCCACAATGAAAACATAGATTCTTCCAAAATAAAATTCAACCATTACTCCTCAAATTAATAAATATAGTATTCTATTTTCCTTAGGCATATAGTGTTCCCAAAAGAGAAAACTTCTTCTGAAATAACCTTTATCACTTAGTCACCAAATAATTTTCCAATACTAAGGATATCAATTTGATACATCATAATATCCCAAATCATTTTATTGTTGATTAATTAATTTATTTAACTAAAAATAATAAGTCATACTAACCAGGTAATTCACATTGTCGTGTGGAAGGTGATAAATCCCAATCGCACTTTGGTTATGGGTTCGATTCCCTACATATTTTTCCAACATGACGAGTTGTCACATGGTCTGCGTGTTGTCCATTTTCAAAAACTATATAATTTTTTGAAATTCCAAAAAATGAGATAACTTCCTCAAAAATAACAATAACATTTTTAACCACAAAAGTTATCTCATACCTCGCATTTTCACCCTAAAAGTAATAACCTATAATTATCTCAAATTCAAGGATCATATAAACCCAAATAGTTCTTTATAAATATCTCCACAAAAGAAAAGATAATTCTTCCATGAATAAAATTTTCACATATCAAACTTTTGTTTTACACATACTAGAAAAAGTCTTTCAATGTAATCATGTCATCAAAATAGCCGTAATAATTTTAAGCATTTAATCATCCAAAAATATTTTTTAACTCTCAAATCCTTTATAAGTAGACTTCTGACTCATTCAATGTTATTCAGGATCCATTAACCATTCTTTTCCAACTTGTTCCTTAATACTTCTTTCCAAAAAACACAATCATGAATCATATCCTATGATTCAATAATGTCAAAACATCAGCTAAGAAATAATCCATACATTTCATTGGTCATAGTTAGTTTCTTCATCCTCAATTAGAATAACATTAGGTTTTGGTACACATATATGTGTACGATCCGGCTGATCCCATTACCGAACCTTATTCGTTGGACATCTATTTGTATAATGACCATGCACACAACATTTAAAACATTTAATTAATCCTTCAGAAATAACTTCTTCCCCTTTCCGTGAGTCAACTAGAGGCTTCATTTTTTCAGGGCAGGTTATTTCTTTATGACCTTTCTTACCACATTTGAAACACATTCCCATCCCTTTGAATCATTTTTCTTGGTGTTTCTTTCCACATCCAAGACACATTGGTTTTTGAAAATACTTACCTTTATGGTTATTACCTGAACTACCATTGGTATTCATTTCTTACATATATGATGCCTTATAAAAATCACCAAGGTTCAGGTGGTCAATCATGACTCTAAATAGTTGGTTAAGAATAACCACAAAAGTTCTCATCGCATCTCTCATTTCATTCTGTTGCTCAATCAGAAAACCACTAGAGTTTCCTTCATATCAATTTTTACTTAGGTGCCTGCTAGATCCAGCCATTTACTATAACCAAAACGGTCATTGTGAGTATATTAGAAAAATCATCATATAATATATTATGAGGAGGGTAAACACTATGATATACTTATTCATGTTATCTTAAACTCGTTCAGTTTATCTAAAATAACTATGATGCTTTCTAAAATCCTAAACATTGTGGTTAGGTCACTTATTCTTAAGGAACACCCAAACCTCTAAAGTTATCTAAACCAACCTTTGATACCAACTGTAAGGACATAGCCTTAAACATTACATAATCTTGAATTAAGTTAATAATTCACATTGAGTATCTTTTCAGGTTTAGATCTTTAGATAATTAGGTCATAACATATACACGACAACTAGAATATTATATGTAGACACTTCTACTCAGTATCAATTTTTTTTCATAAAACAAAAAACACATAAAAATTGAAACATGTCTACATTCATGTTTTTAATAGCATGAATTTTCATTGATCCCATGCTTTACCCTATTCATCTTTAAGTCCCATGGAAAACATTTCAAAAACATAGTATGAGTATAAAAATATCAGTAAGGGATATACAATAAGGAATGAAAACATTAGTCCATGCATACATAAAAATCAAATAAATCATACTTTTTAATCTTAAAACATAATCACATTAACATACCTCTTTCACATTACCCAATGCATTGGAGAGCTATCTCAGACTCACCCGCCCTATGTTTGTCATGAAGCCACTTATATACATAAAAATATCCCAAGAACCATAACATATTGATAACACATAAAAAACATAAAGGAAAGATAACACTTCAACATTTCAATCACAATATGTCATTTAAATATATTGAAATAATCAATGCTTTCCCAAAACCATTATTGATACTAAAATATATGAAAAGGGTATATGGTTTTATTTTACTTTTATAAAAAAATACTCTGGATTTTTAAGGAAGCCAAAGATCAAGTAATACTCATGATGGCGGAACGGTCATTGTCACCACGTACGTTAAAAAGAAACATTCCTTTTTTCATATAGAAAAACACTTCGTAGAAAAAATATTCCCTTTGAATGAAATGAAAAGTAAATGTTTTTTATACACCGTATAAAATAAATTCATTTATAAATAAAAATATGCCTCAATGAAAGGATATTGAGACTAATTTCCTTACAATGATTGTATCATTAGACTAAGGATAAATCAATGACATAATTATGTGTGAAAAAATATAAATACACTTAATATAAGTAGTTATTAAGTGTAAAACAATAAGAGGTCATATACACATATTCATAAAACAACATAATCAAAAAGTATAATATTAACCCCAAAAATTGAAACTGGGTTAAGAAGTTCACTTAGAAAAATTTGGTAGCCTAACAGTGTCACATAAAATTTATGAAAATGAGTTGATAAGAAAGAAATGGATCTCTCATAACATGTACATAAACATTAATGAAATAAAAATATAGAAGAAAATATCCCAACATTCAAGAAATGAAATTTAAAGACATAACATAAAATAAGTCTATGACTAGAAGAGGAGGGTGAAAGATTCCCTTACCGATTTGGTAACATATGAAACTTACACCTCATGAAATAAGGATCATACAATGAAGATGTAAATACCAATAAATTAAATTATATTACCCAATGAATACAAAAAAAGTTAATTACATACACTACACAAAACAAAATAGTGGCAAATATAGAATGAATCTCACGGGAATAAAAAGTGAGATGAAAACCCCTTACCTCGTGTCCGACTTGACTCGTTTGTTCCTTGTTCTTGCTGAATAATAAATCAAGTTAATTTCTACTAGATTCAGAACTATTTTAAATTTTATTATTCCTTTTATATCATTTTTACCTTACAATAATAATTATTAATTATTTGAGTTCATATCTGACATTTTGTCGATGTTCGGAACATGAGTAAAAAAATGAACTTGTTATAATTACAAATTGTCCATTGGGTAAAAATTAAATTCTATCCATAATGATATTAATTATTTAGATATCATATAAATAATATATATCAAGTATATATGTATTTATAATAGTCCATAATATTAGTAAATAATAAATGAAATGCACCGACCATGGAGACAGTAAGTCTAACGTACGCATGAACGCAACTTTCATTTCATTTTTATTTTTAATGGAATGAAAACTAAATGATACATATGTATATTATAATTACAGTATAATATATATGTTATATATGTTACATAATTTCATAAATTCCATCCTTTATAAATTCCATGTATAGCATGAACGAGTCATATCACTTTGAGGGGTGGTAGTCCGCACTTCCTCAAATGAAATTATCATATTTACCCATTATGGAAACCATATAGGTATGATATAAATGAAAAATAAAGAATAATAGAGACAATATAAATATAATATATATATGAATATATCATATATAAATATAGTTCCATCATAATGGCCACCATGAGAGGAAGTGACAGATATTTGAACAATCATTGTTTCGTAGGGTAGTAGTTCGCCGTCAACAGAAACAATATGTTTCTATCCATTAGATGGAGGTGTGTGGAAGTGTAGTTATAATCCTTCTCAAAAAAAATCCTAGTATATTGATGATACTATTTTTGTTATAATATAATGGAATAATGAGAGTTTAGGGGGTCAGTGAAGGGAAAAAATAGAAAAGAACTTCAGAGAAGATGTTACCTTTAAATCGGGTAACTCTCATTAGTTTGATCCAAAAGGATTTCTTGAATTTCCTTCTTCCTAGGTTAATTATTCTAGGAGGAATATAGGGATTTTGTGAGCTTTTGGGAGAAAAGTTTGGGCAATCCAGGAGGCTTTAGAGGTGTATGTAATGTGTTATAGGTGGTGGCCTTTTATAAGAGGGGGGATGGGCTCTTTAAAAATGTTTTAAAGTATTATTTTATTATAAAAGGATTTTTGGTTTCAAAAGGGCCAAAACTTATTTAATTCAAAGATAAGGTGAATCTCATTCTAAATATAATCATCAAATTAGAATTGGACTGGTTTTGGATATTTTTTAATCCTTAGCTTTTTATTTAACCTTTTGTTATCTTATTTAACTTTTAGGATTCCCTCTTATATATTCGTAATATATGGTTAATATATTTTCTATAAAATTCTAAGAGACCCAAAATGGATCATTTATGACATTGTTAACATTATTTACGTAATTCTTCTGTATCTTATATTTTTACAATTATTTTATCATTCAATAAAATATTAATTATTTTAAAAACTCATTTATGTCAATCTATAAACTATTCATATTAAGACTTTTAAAAAACTTGATTCTTTTGAAAAAAACATCATTAATTCAAATATAAAACTTCATTATTATCTCTAAAATTTGTGGATGGAATAAAATGTTTCAGAATAAATTTATTTTAATAATTATAATATCATTTATTTGTGTCTTTTATTAATGAAGCAATTACTACATCATCATTTTGTCAAAATTAAATTTATTTATTTAATGTATAAAATTTATAAATAAAATACCATAAAGTAGGAAATATGTTTATCTTTAAAATTAATATTTATAGTTGAAGAGATCACTTATATAACCCCATATACAAATGTTTTACTAAAATATATATGTTTGTGTTATTTTTGTCCTTACTTTAAATTAATTAATATTAAATGTCATTATCACTCTCAAGTGGCTCCATGGGGTCCCAAAATCATCCAAAGGATGCCCTTGGTCGGAAACATATCATCCAATAAGGTTGGGTCCAGTGTAATGGTAATTTAATATTATTATAACATTATTTTTTTACCCTTATTTACAAGATTTTCCTATTAACCATGGTAAATAAAATATTTACTAAAGTAAATATACAAAATGTATTAAAATAAAAGTTACCTATTTTTAAAATTTGGAAATCATCATTCCAAATATTGAATCCATTTTTAAAAATTCAAAATAAATAAGTGGCAGAAATGAATTTCAAATTAATTCCTGTTGTCAAAACAAAAAAGCGTGTTTTTAAGAAATAATAACGATCAAAAGATTGACACATGTTTATGTACAATTTCAAAGAAAAATTACTTACAATGACCTAAATTGGATTAAATGGTAAAAATATAATCTAATTACACTTTAAAACCATTGAAAATAATAATCTAACTATATAAATAAATTAGATGAAAAGGCAGTTATGAAATAAAATGTAGTATTCTTCACAATTCATTAAAAAATTAACTTTATCAGAAAAACACCAAAAATTTCCAAAAGTAAATTCTGCAGTTAGGATTCTAAGGAAGAATTTAATTTTTTAAAATAAAACATATTAAAGTGACAAAAAATATATTAAAAAGGGTTTACCATTAAAAGGCGGTTATCCGCATTTTAAAGAATATTAGAGTATTTATGCTTAACATTGGATTCATTAACATTTTTAGCACCTCGCATTTATTGGATAAATGTTAAAACTTTAAAAAAAGGTGTAATCATATGGTAGTTAGTGATTTTAATTCCCTCCTATACAATGGCTATGCATTAACTACCATTTAAAATAATAATATTATTATACTATTTTTCAGTATAACTCAACATTGTGTTCAATGTAAGATTTCAGAGAAATATGTTGTTGCGTGTTAAGTAAGGTATCAGAAAAAGCATCCCCTTTAACATAAAATTAATATCTTATTCAAATGTATTAATAAAAATCAAAAATTATTATTCTATAAATACCTGGGTCATTGCATCCTTCCCCCTTTTGGGAATTGCATCCACCAAATTTTAAAATTGGGTTTCTAAACTTCATTGAAAGTCCCACATTATAAAAAGAGTCAATAAAACTATCACATTAAAAGAAATAAAGAGAAGTAAAAAAAGTCACCCGAGACAACCCATACCAGGACTCCATGAAAACATGGATATGGAGGAGAAACTAAGTGTCATGTTCTGATGGAGAGTGGTAGAAACCATTATTAGGATAAAGTTAACAACAACAAAACCACAAACTTGTGACAGGTTAAACGATCATTGGTTCCCTGGTAGAAAAAGTAAACAAACAATGTTTTTGTTTTAAGATCATTTTTATAAAGTCGAGGAATTTATTTATGAACTTGATGAAGAAGATAAGGACACATATTTATTTGTCATGTAGTATTTCATCCTTCACTAAATTTCTACCAAAAACTCGTATTTTCTCCAAATGATGATTATTCAAGATGACATGGTCACATCAAAAGTGCTAAAATCAAATTCTTAAGAATCACATAATCCAAAAAGATGAACTATATATTTCCACTATCTTTAGACATTAACCAAAACCAAAGTGGTTAGTATGAGAGTAGATAATCCCAAAAAAGGATAATACTTTATAAAAAGAAATACTATTCTTAGTCTTCAAAATTCGACAAACAATACCCAAAGTTCAATAAAGACCATTAAAAATACAAGTGTCCTTAAAATTCATCAAAGTAATCCAAACTATGATTGAAACCCAAAATTCTGAAGGATTTGACCATATTGTATTCCAAAAAAATATTAACATTCATCTCTAAATAACATTGGCCACTCTTAAAGTCTCATAATGAAGTGTAATTAACCTAATCGCATATTCTCTATGATAGGTTAATCATTTCTGTAAATAACCCAAATTACCATATGTTTACAATAAAAACATATATTCTTCCAAAATGAAATCCAACCATTACTCCTAAAATAAAAACCCATAGAATTCTATTTTCCTTTGGCATATAGTGTACCCAAAAGAGCAAACATCTTCCGAAATAACCTTTATCACTTAGTCTCCAAATCATTTTCTTATACTAAGGATATCCAATTGATAAATCATAATATCCCAAATCAACTTTTTCCTGATCAATAAAATCATTTAACTAAAAAGAATGAGTCTTATTTTCCCAGGACATCACATAGTCTAGTGATAGGTAATAAATCTAAATCACACTTTGGTTGTAGGTTCGATTCCTTGATGCATTGTCTGATGAGATAGGTTGTCACATGATCTACATGTTGTCCTTTTTTAAAAACTATATAATTTTATAACATCCACCTAAATGAGATAAATTCCTAAAAAAACATAACATATTTTAACCACAAATGTAATCTCATACCTCACATTTTCATCCTAAAACGCAATAACCTATAATTACATCAAATTCAAGGATCATATAAACTCAAATGGTTCTTTATAAATATATCCACAAAAGAAAAGATAATTATTCCTTGAATAAAATTTTCACATATCAAACTTTAGGTTTACACATACTAGAAAACGTCTTCTAATGTAATCCCATCATCAAAAGAGGCTTAATACTTTTACGCATTTCATCAACCTAAAATCTACCATAAATCTTGAACCCCTTATATGTAGGATTCTTACTCCTTCAACATTCTTCATGATCCATTAACCATTATTTTACAACTTATTCCATATTAATTATTTCCTGAAAAAAAAATCATGAATCATATCCTACGATTCAATAATGTCAAAACATTAGCTATGAAATAATCCATACATTTCATTTGTCATTGTCAGTTTCCTCATCCTAAATTGGAATGGAATTATGTTTTTGTAAACATATATTTTTATGATCTGATTTATCCCATTCCTGAAACTTCTTCACATGACATCTATTTATATAATGATCGTGCACACCAAATTTAAAAATTCAATTGATCCTTTAGAAATAACCTATTTCCCTTTCTTGGAGTAAACCAGATGCTTCCTTTTTCCAAGGCAGGTTATTGCTTTATAACCTTAATTACCACATCTGAAACACCTTCCCATCCCTTTGAAGTATTTTCCTAGGTGTTTCTTTCCACATCCTAGACACATAGATTTTTGAAAATACTTACCTTTATGGTTATTACCTGAACTCCCCTTGGGATTCATTTCTCGCATATATGTTTCCTTATAAAAATCACTATGGTTCAGGTGGTCAATAAAGACTCCAGATAGTAAGTTAAGAATAACCATAAGAGTTATCATTGCAACGCCCATTTCATTCCATTTCCCATTTAGAAAACCACCACAGTTTCCTTCATATCCATTGTAACTTTGGTGCCCTCTAGATCCAACCATTTACTAAAAACAAAAAGGTCAGTATGAGTATATTAGAAAAATAATCATATATTATCTAATGAGGAGGGTAAAAATTAATATATACCTATTCATGTTATCATAAACTCATTCACTTTAGCTAAAATAACTATGACTCTTTCTAAAATCCTAACCATTATGGTTATGTCACTTATGCTTAAAGAACACCCTAACCTCTAAAGTTATGTAAACCGACCTTTGATACCAACTGTATGGCCCCAGCCTTAAACAATACATAATCTTGAATTATGTTAATAATTCAAATTGAGGATATTTTTAGGTTTTGAGGTTTATAGAATTGTTTCATAACTTATACATAACAACATGAATATTACATGTAGACACTTCTACTAAGTATCCATTTTTTTCATAAAATAAAAAACCTTAAAAAAGAAACATGTCTAGTTCTATGTTCTAGACATCATGAATTTCGCTTGATCCCATCATTTACCCTATTATTATTTATGTCCTTTGGAAAACATTTCAAAAACATTGGATGAGCAAAAAAATCTCAATAAGGGATATAAAATAAGGAAAGAAAACATTAGTCCATGAATACATACAAATCAAAGAAATCATACTTTTCAATCTTAAAACATAATCTCTTTAACATACCTCATGAAATCAAAAGAGTTATGAATAAAATATAGATATCATAAATCATAAAGGTAACTTTTGGCATCCATAATATAATTACATTGAGGCTTTCACGGCTATGTAGGGAGTTACGTTTAGAATACCCATCATAATATATTCCCTAAATCTTTTAGAAGAAACAGTAACATTTACCTCCATCATGTTACCCAATACATTGGTGAGCTATCTCGTGCTCACCAACTGTAGGTTTATCTGGAAACCATCCATATATATAGACAATACCCAAGAACCATAACATATTCATAACAAATAAAAAAACATAAATCAAAGATAACACTTCTACATTTCAATCACAATATGTCATTTAAAGATATTGAAATAATAAATTCTTTCTAAAAACCAATTTCAATAATAAAATACATAAAAAGGGTATATGGGTTTGATTTTCCTTTTTAAAAAACACTACGGCTTGTTAAGGAAGATGAAGATCAATTAATACTCGCAATGGAAGAAAGGTCATTGTCACCGCATAGGTTAATATGAAAAATTTCTTTTTTTCTTTAGTAAAACACTTAATAGAAAAAATATTCCCTTTGAAATAAATGAAAAGTCAAAGGTTTTATACATCATATAAAAGAAAGTCTTGTATAAGTCAAAATAAGCCTCAATGAAAGGAGATTGAGATGAAGTTCCTTAAAAAGATTGTATCATTAGATTAATGATAAATCAATGACATAATTATTTGTGAATAATATAAATTGTTACACCCCAAGCTTCCACCGTACGCTTCTCTTTGAATAACAAAGTAGCGTGTGTTGTACGCAACATCGAGTTCTAACACATACCGCAACCAATCAAACTAGCCGTTTTGAATAGTAATACCCACTTTTTGAAATTTTAAAAATTTTAACATTCAAAATGGTCTTCATTTTTGGATTTGGAATGTCGAAATTAGCTTAGGGTGAATTTTTGGTATTTTTCTGAAAACTATCAATTTTTTTGATGAATAGTGAAAAACACTGAGTTATAGTTTAAAACCGAATTTTTATTTAAATAATTATTTATTTTATTTAAATTTATTATAGGTCAAAATAGATAAATAATATGTATATAAGTTCAATTTAATTCATTGGAGTCAGTTTATAATAATTTTGGATATATAAAAATTTTATTGAACTTTTCACCGTCTTTTACCTATCTCCTAGGAGAATTTGTAAATTCACATAATACATAATTTTAATGCTTCTGTGAGTTGAATTTCAAAAATCCAAGAAACATGGTTAATATAAAGGAGTAAAATGTGGTTTAATAAGATAAAAATAATTTTTGTGAATAATAACTTTTTACTTTTGTTTATCATAGTTAAAAGTAAATAGGGTAATTGATGGTAAAAATGATATTATTATTACCCTAAAAATGTCCTAATTCTATTGGATAAGTATAGTTCGACCAAAAACAACCTTAGTAATAAAATATGAACCTCTTTGGTCCACTTGGATTAGATTAGGACATTTATTATTATTTAATTCAAAGAAGAGTTAAAAGAGTTAAAATCAAAGTTTAATAATTAAAGCATTTTTAATATAGGGTTATACAAAAGATAAATTCGAATATAAATATTAATTATAAGGATAAAATTATTTCCCACATAATGGTATTTTATTTATAATTTTTATACATTAAATATGTTAATTTATTTATGACACAATGGGGATGTAATAATTACCTAATTAATGAAATATTAAAATAATTGATATTATAAATATACAAATAAATGTAATTTGAGACTTTTTATGCATTACAATAATTTTATAGCTTAATATGACATATTAGTGTTGGTTAGTTTATTTTTTCGATGTAATAATGCTATTATAAATTTATCAAAAACAAAATACCAAATAGTGTCAAAATTGACATAAAAGAGTTTTTAAAATAAATATTATATTATTAAATGATATTCTATTTCTAAAAATCTATGGTTCGGCCAAAGGAATTATATAATGATATCTGTATCATTAATGAACCACTTCAGGTTCTCTTGGAAGTATATAGTAATTTTATTAACCATATAATATAATAATACAAAGAGATATGGTAAATGTCAAACTATCTAACTGAGAGTTAAATCTAAAAGATAAAGTTAATATAGTGACCCAAAACTGTCTATTTCATATTGGTTGAGTGGTTTTCTACCCATAACCACCTTATCCTTTAAATAATCCTTTTTTAGAAATTATAAACCAAAAATTATTTTATTATAAAATAATATTTCTAGATTTTCCTAAGGTGCCCCTCACCCCTCTTATAAAAGGGCACTAACCCTTCTCTATAATTCACACCATCAAAGCCATTTGGCTCGGCCAAATCCGGCCCAAATATCCTCTCAACTTCCCTCAATTCATCTTATAGGCCTTCCTTTAGTCAGAAATCCAACTTAAGGAGTCCTTTTGATCAAATCAAAAGGAAGAACCCGAAGAAGAGGTAATAATTTCACCACCCTCTTTCAAGTTCTTTTCTTCTTCCACTTCTTCTTTCATTGTTATTTACATTCTAAAATAATAACTCTAGTATCTTCTATATAATTTGATGTTATTATAAATATGGTACATCCATATTCATTATTCTATCCATCTTTTGGATGACATGTCACCATATGTGCGTACGTACGAATTACCATATCCACGTCTTGGTGTAATTGTTATTCAACATATTATTATTTGGATGGGTATAATAATGATGTGTAATTCATGTAAATAATAAATATAACATGATAATTATACTGTATATATGATATACCATCCAATATATATTACTTTAATATCAAAATAATGATATTTCTTCTCGTGCGTACGTACAGATTACCATC